>CM060923.1:430635136-433303470 GCA_030737875.1 Allium sativum
GAAAAAGGAGTTAAGAACAAATCCTCGAAAAGGAAAGGGTACGAAGCACGAATCTTGTCTTCGGTCTCCCAAGTCACATCCTCTTGGTTATCTCCCCATTGAACCTTTATCAACTTGATCTCTTTATTGCGTAGCTTCTTAACTTCTGGTCCAAGAATATGGGTAGGGACTCACCTGACACTCGTCTCCCGTTCCACTTCCACCTTTCCCAATACACTCGGCTCAACAACTTCTACGTTGTCATACAGGCATTTCCGCAGATGATAAACATGGAAAACATCATAAATGCTGGACAGATTTTCTAGGAGCTTTACTCTATAGGCCATTTGTCCAATCCTCTCGGTTATGGGAAATGGTCCCACAAACCTAGGCGTCAACTTCCCTACCAATCCGAAGTGAACCACATTTCTCAGAGGTGATACTTTGATAAAAACTAAGTCTCCCACTTCAAATTCGATGTCAGTCCTTCTCTTGTCTGCATAGGACTTCTGCCTATCTTGAGTTGTCTTCATCCGCGGCCGAATAAGGTCAATCTTTTCGTACGTTTCTCTAACCATATCTAGCCCAAGTAATGATCTTTCTGTAGATTCCCACCAACAAGTTGGTGATCTACAGGGCCGTCCGTACAATGTTTCGAAGGGTGTTATGCCGTTGCTGGCTGCTGTTATAGGCAAACTCTACTAAAGGAAGATGCTCTTCCCAAGTCCCTCCGAAGTCTAGGATACACAGCCTCAAAATATCTTCTAGAATTCTATTCACCCTCTCCTTCTGCCCATCGGTCTGAGGATGATAAGCGGTGCTTAAGTACAACTGTGTACCTAATGCTTCTCTCAAGCTCCTCCAAAATTCACTGGTAAAGATGGGGTCACGATCGCTTACGATGCTGGAAGGTACTCCATGAAGACGAACTATCTCCCGAACATAAATTGTTGCCAACCATGATGTCGTCATCTTACTCTTAACTGGAATAAAGTGAGCAATCTTAGTGAGTCTATTTACCACAACCCAGATATTGGTGTTGCCTTTCTTCGATCTAGGTAAACCATCTATGAAATCCATAGAGACGCTCTCCCATTTCCACTAAGGAACCTCCAAAGGAAGAAGTAAGCCGTCGGGCTTCTTTTGCTCAGCTTTAACTTGCTGGCAAACTAAACATTGGGAAACAAACTCTGCCACGTCTTTCTTTATCCCAGCCCAAAAGAAAATCCTCTTCATGTCTCTGTACATTTTTTCACCGCCTGGATGAATAGTCATCTTAGAATGGTGGGCTTCTTCTAGGACTGCCTTTATCAAACTTGCAGTTTGAGGAACACAAAGCCTTCAATCTCGTCGTAACCACCCCTTTTCATGTATGGCATATCTACTGAGGTGACTAGAAGTCTCCCCTTTTCTAAGCTTTTCTAAGATGTCTAAAATCTGTGGGTCACCTTGCTGCGAAGCTCCTATCTGATCCATAAGAGTTGGTCTTATCTCCAAGGATACAAACAAATCAGGAAAAATCTCGATGGAGGGTCTAAAATCAAAAGCTGATATGAACTCCAAGCTCTTCCTCTCCACAAACAGAGGACTCAAGGCCATCCTCTGCCTACTTAGTGCGTATGCCACCACATTACCCTTGCCACGGGTATAAGCAATCTCAAAATCATAAGAATCCGGGAACTCAATCCACCTTTGCTGCCTTAAATTGAGATCTTTCTACGAGAACAGATACTTGAGAGATTTATGATCGGTGTATAACTCGAATTTCTCTCCAAGTATATAATGGCGCCACGTCTTAAGCATGAATACTATGGCAGCTAGCTCTAGATTATGGGTGGTGTATTTCTTCTCGTGAACTCTCAACTGTCTACCCCCATAACACACTACTTTCCCTTCTTGCATCAGAACCGCACCAAGCCCTGTACCACACGCATCAGTGTAAACGGTAAGCACTTTACTTACATTAGGCAAGGTCAAGACTGGGGCTGTTTTCAAAGCCCTCTTCAGTCGTTGGAAAGCAACATCACAATCGATATCCCATGAAAACGCCAAATTCTTCATTATCAGCCTGGTGAGTGGGGCTGATATCTTTGCGAAGTCCTTAATGAACTTCCTATAATAACCTACCGACCCCAGAAAGCTTCTCACCTCGGTTGCATTTTTAGGAATCTGCCAATCTTGTACTGCAACCACCTTTGCGGGATCTATGGCTATCCCTTCTTTGGAGACCACATGCCCAAAGAATCTTACCTATTTTCTCCAAAAATGGCGTTTGGAGAACTTTGCCTTAAGCTGATCACACAAAGAGTTTTCAAAACTTCTCTCAAGTATTGGGCATGCTCTTCTTCGCTTTTGGAGAAGATCAAAATATCGTCAACAAAGACCATGACAAATTTGTTTAGAAAATTCCGAAACACCCTACTCATTAAATCAACAAAATAGGTGGGTGCATTCGTCAACCTAAAAGGCATAACTAGCCATTCAAAGAAACCATCCGGAGTTCTAAAAGCGGTCTTATCTATGCTGTCCTCAGCCACTCTCAACTGATGAAACCCCGAGGCCAAGTCTAACTAAGAAAATACCAAGGCACCAACAAGCTGATCAAATAAATCATCAATCCTCGGGAGCGGGTGCCTATTCTTCTTAGTGAGTTTATTCAACTCTCTATAGTCAACACACAAACGAAGCGAACCGTCCGCCTTAGTCACGAATACTACTGAACATCCCATTCAGATATGCTTCGTCTGATAAGCCCTTTCTCAAGTAGCTCCCCTACTTGCTTACTCAGCTCTCTCCTTTCCCTCGGAGCCATATGGCGCACTGGCAATGCAACTAGCTTTGTGTTGTCCACCAATATATATATACGAAAGTCAATCCCGTGCCTCGGAGGCAAACTCCGTACCTCAATAAAAACATCGGAATAATCTCGGACTACTGGAACAGATTGCAAGTCACTGATAGATGCATCAAGAGACCCTAGGAAACTAAGCATAACCGACCCTTGTGGGTCACAAGAAATCTCGAGGGTCCTCCCATGACAAGTCAGAAGTCTAACAACCTCTCTCACAATCCAGAATGACACCATACGTGGTAAGCCAATCCATTCCTAGAATCAACCCATAGCCCATAAACCCGAGCACAAACGCGTCGCATTCAAACTCGACGCCTAACACAGATATTTTCAAACTCTGACAAATCATAGATAAATGTGCCGAACCACTAATGGGGTTTGAAACAACTACGGGATCCACTACCATACTAGTAATTAAGTGCAAAGATTCTACCATAGAACTAGATTTAAATGAATGTGAAGCGCCAGAATCAAAAAGTGTTCTAATAGGCTGATTAGAAAGAGAAATTAAACCTTTCACAGAAATCTTTCTACCTCTATCGGGAGCACTGATCTAGAAGCAACTAGGAATTCACAGTGTTAGTATTAGAAAATAGAAGAAGAATGGATCTTGAATCTCTAAATTTGATTTACAAAGATGATAGTTGTAGGAGATTAACGGATCCAATTCAGTTCAAACACCGGTAGAGTTTGGCTCCCATGAATTCTCAATGAAGAAAACAGGAGAAATGGACACGTATTTATAGCTGCCAGCCACCTTTAAACCGACTGCCACGTCATCCCTAGGGGTGTCGACACCCCTATGGGTAGGTCGACCCCGGTGTCGACGCCTAGAGCGGGGAAACTGCCGCCACTTTTTATTTTTCAAATTCGAACGGTTTTTGGATAAAATTCTGACTCATCTTTAACTTATGTGTATATATGTAATCTTTCTGCGCGTATACAAACTAAAAACCCTCATAACTTCTTCATACAGTGCCCGTTTTACGCAAACCAGATGCCTATCTTAACCAGAATTTCGAGACGGACGCAATGACATAGTCCGTTTCCCTTATTTCTGAATATTAAATTGGTTACTTTTTAATTTATCCTCTTTTAGTGTCGTTAAAAATTCGGGGTGTTACAATTACCCTGCATAATTATTTCCTTAGTCAGTATATCTTTAACTATACAAGAATTGGGAAAGAATTCAAAATATACATTATTATCTTTAGCAAATTGGGAAACACTCATTAAATTTCTTTTAGTTGGTGGAACCCTCAATAGATTTTTGAGATAGAGTTGTTTGGGTCAATTAATTCTTGCATTTCCCGTGTGTGTTATGTGAATACTTTTACCATTTGCAGCATGTAAATTTTGCGTACCTTTGTACTCACAACTCCCAAGATTTAGATTGTTTAAAATGTTAGTCACATGATTTGTAGCACCTGAATCGAGGTACCAGCTATCATCTTTAGTATCTTCCACTTTTGTTGTGTCTACGTTCTACACTTCAGCTTGTTATCATTCTAATTGTTGATTTTATTCACACTTGAATTGCTGGGTAGGAATATAGTTTGAATTAAACCTGAAATAACACTTGTTGGCACTGTGACCATATTTCTCACAGATGGGACACCTAATTCTGTTGTTGTTATTCCTTCCACTACCTCTTCCCCTGTAGGACTATCCACCTCTCTGGTTGTTGGGTTGATTTCTTGATGAGTTTGCTTTTTCTTGAAATTTTCCTCTACCAAACGAGGTGTAGTTTTATTGATAGGTCAGAATTGACACTTTTCTTGTGATTAATTTTCCCTTCATGAGCTAGTAGAGTGGAGTACACATAATGCAAATTTGTGTAAGGTCCATGGATAGAATGATAGCTGTAACAACTTCGTAATCATCATCTAGACCGCTAACAATAGACAAAACTTGTTCAGATTCAGGTACTCTCTATCCTTCTGAATTCAATTGATCACATATGTTCTTCACTTTAAGAAGATACTCATTCATAGTGGAATCACCCATTCTAATACTATATAGCGGTCGTCTGTAACGTAATTCTTGCAGATGACTGCATAAAAGTTTGTTTCGACCGTAGTCCACACTTCTTGGGCAGTTTTTTCGCTAATAAGTTATGTTAGTATGGTTGGACCAATGGATGACATCATCCAAGAACAGACAATTCTATCTTGTCTTTGATATACCATAAATTCAGGATTTGGCACAAGTTTTTCTTCACTACCTCTGATGAATTTTGGTGGCACAATTTTTGTACCATGTATATATAGTCATCTAGATCATATCCTCTAACAGCTGTCTCTATTTGTAACTTCCACATGAGATAATTGGATTCATCAAGTTTTTCAGAGATTAATTGACTCTATGGCTTTATAATTGCCTTCATCAGATCAATTGTTGGATTGACTTGGCTGTTGAAACTCTGTTGCTCGAGACTTGACGGTTGGAATTATCACTCTGATTTGTCATTGCAGAGAACACAATCGAAAGGCAACAAATGGGAACAAGTATGAGAAATTTAACTTGATAATTTTGGATTGTGAATACTTTTAAGAAATGCTTTCAGCTGAGAAATGATGCAACCAGAAATGCTTTTATAAAATGATGATAATACTGTGTCTTGATGAAAGAATTATGTCTGAACGCTTTCTTGGACGATCCTTTAATCAATTGCTTGGTTTCTTGAGTTTTCTTGATCGGTTTTTCATACTTCAGATTTCCAAACTCGATCAGAGAAAATTGTTGCAGCCACTTTGATTGGCGGGGCACAGTTTCCTTTGAGCGAGTAACAACTCTCAAGTTATAAGATTAGAGATGGAAATTTAATCTGTGGGATGGGTACCCAAAGAGACCCACCTCTAATCAGACGGGGATTCCCCGACTTAGCGGTTAATGAGACGGTGACGAAAGATGATTTCAGTACCCGAAATGAATATGGGGCGGTTATGGAGGTGATACCATTCGCCCCATATCTGACCCAGTACATATAGTTTTTTTGCAAGGCATATATAATACATATAGTTTCTTTTTATATTTATAATGTGTATATACGTACTAAGAAAAATATATTAATTGGTGTATTAAGCATTGATTATGTTGACCATCCATTTTCCTTTATTACGTTCGATTAGAAAATATAACTAATATTATTGATGTGTTGGGTATTGCTTTGCTGAATATTGATTATGAAGTATAATTAATAATTGTTTAATTTAAATTTGTTGTTTTACCGTTTATTTTTATCTATTGTCTTTTTTTCTTCATCTTACCTTAATGGGTACCCAATGGATTTCCCATAACCGATGGGTATTCCGCTACCTGAATTCGATGGGTACTAAACGGGAATGAGACAGGGATGGATATCATAAATGGGTAGCAGGGATGGAGGTGGAGGATGCGTTTCCCACATATTACCCGCCCCATTTCCATCCCTAGATAAGATTTGAAAATCTTTGATGGGAGGAGTCCAAATGATGAAATTCATCTGATGGACAGCTGTAGAAACACCTCTGAATGATCGTAGATGATCAGTAAACGTTGGTGATGCAATTAGCGTGAAGGCTCTAATACCAAGTTTGATTTGCAAATGGACTGCAAATATAAATTGTATTGAAGAAATTTACATGGAGATGCAAAGAAGTTGTATTCGAATAGTAATAATTTGTATGAGATAAAGGAATGTATTCAGAAGAGATAAAATAGCATTGTGTACATGGGTATTTATAAAACCCGCGTACAATGACTTATTGGGCTAAGCCCAGAACAAATGTAGTAATATTTGTAATTATATGTACAGTCCATGACATAATAATAAGTATCGCTCTCTTTTAAATCTTAAAAAGCTATGAAATTTATACTTACCTGTATTGTCCTGAATATAAAAATTATTAATCATACTTATCACAATATTATCAATATATTATTCAAGTATGAGAATTAATTATATTGACCAAAATTTGTTAAATACATTGTTAGTAACAATAAAAAGCAAATGTTACGTTGTCCTAAATACGAATGGTCTATAAAATAAAAAAATGTATGGAATTTACAATGTTTAAAAAAGCATAAATAATCAAATCACTAGCCATAAAAGAAACTGCTTCCCGTCGCCGCCATTACTTCCGTCCCTAGTTTATTTGCCATTTTACTTCTCCTTCTGTTCACTCACTGCCTCGTTTCCAAAAATCTAGCGTCCTCCTCAAACTCCATCGTTCAGCCTACATTCCACAACTGCAGTGCATTTTAATCCCCTTAAATTATGCATTAATTTTCTCTAAAATGAAATTATGCACCAGCCATTGGTGGGGATGTAGCTCAAATGGTAGAGCGCTCGCTTTGCATGCGAGAGGTACAGGGTTCGATACCCTGCATCTCCATGATCTACTGTCGACGTTGAATTTTTTTTCCCTTCCGGATTTTCTGCTCCTCCCGTCAACCTTGGCGGCCTCGTTCCTCCTTATCTGATTCGTTTTAACCCATCACCATACACGTACGCGGCTTCTTTCCCTCCTTCCCAAAGCCAAAATCGTACCCTTTTTATCAAGCCTGAAAGCCAAAATCGCATCTTTTTATCTAGCCCGACTCCGTTAGCTGCTGGAACTAATTGCAGCGTATTCCAGAAAGCTCGCGAGCCCGACGTTTGAATGGCGTCTCTCTTTCCCTCGCCGCTGCTTCTGAGGTCACTTTCTTATTTTCGTATTTCGGTCTCCTAAGATCATTTCGATTTTCCTAGTGTCTGATTGCCACAAAATTATGGGATCTTCTTTATGTATCGTACCAAGGCAAAAATAATTAGGGTTTAGCATGCTACCTGAACATTGAATTTGCAAAATATGTTATAGCCTGTGTCTTTCATGCAATTGCAACACTCACACGCATTGTACATTTCATTTTTGGTTGATGTTTGCTCTGAACACCAAAGATTGTTTTACATTGTGTTTTTACTACTAGTTAGACCGAACGTATTGTTCTTGTGACTTCTTGTAATATATGACCAAACATGTTTTGTATTGGGAATTCTTTGGTTACACTTTTAGTAGATGCAGGGCTATAAAGTGTGGGAGGAATGTCATTATATATCGATGTTCTGTTAACTTCATGAAAGCAAACCTGATTGATTGCTAGCTTGATTCAGAATGTGTTAGGGATGGTCTGTGGCTTTGCACCAGAATGATAGTTTAGCATTTTGTTGAAGCAAGCTGTAAACTTAGAACAATTTTTTCACCAGTATGATTTCTGCACAAAGAAAATATCAACCACCTATCTTTGTCATTTTTCCTTTTATGAACTGAAATTCTGAAATATTTGAATGTGTATCTCCTTGTTTCTGAGTACAACATCAAAGAATTTGATTGGACTTAAGCTAATAAGTAACATATGTAAGTTCATCAAATGCCAATAATTAGTCGAAGTTTTTCATTTTTAGTGGCTGTAATTATAAGTGGTACATCGTGAAAGAATTTGATTGTCCATGCCACTTTAGTATGCCCTTAATCTATCCAAAAGAAGGCTCAACAGATGCCTTTTCTGTCTTCTGATCGCTAGTTCTAGTAGTCTAGTAGTTTTACCCCATTGCTCACTCTTAGTGTGGACTTGTATCCTTCCACTCTTTTACTTCCCATGTCAGAGACAGAGCGGTTCAAGTTTACAAAGCTGTATGTAGGATTAAGTACTAGGGAAGATCGACTATCAGCAATATGGTAGCCCAATACAGTTGAGTTATGGTGCATCGTGTTCGTTGTCTTCTACTGCAGGTAATATTTTTTTGGAAACCATCATTAGCCACACAATGTATGGTTGTACTGAAGTATATCATCCCCACTTTGTGTCTATTTTTCTGAAAGGTATGTCTGTTTTTTTTTTAAATCTGAGTTTATGGATAATGATCAAGAAGGCAGTGTACCCCTTTGTACTCACTAAGCTGTTTTTGACACTGGAAGTAGGGTGCACTTTGCTCATTCCAGTTATTTTACCAAACGTTACTGAATATCTTAAATAATTTCCCATAAGATTAACATCCAGTTTATTCATTACAGATGTCGATGTGTATATGCCAATGTGTATTCATTAATCTATGTAAGTGGCAAGACATGTTATGAAATGCTGCATGTAGATGCCATTTACTTCAAGATTAGGAAGTTGTCTAAACTGTTTGTGTTATAAAGGGTATTTTTGACTGCTCTTTACCAATTACAGTTAACTTCCTATACTGTGATTTAATTCAAAATCGTTATTGACATATAATAGTATAGGCATGCCTTGAAATGATATAATGGAAGAAAATATGCATAATCTATTGTGAGCATAAGTTACTGGAAATGACCAATGAGCTACTTCTCGGGCTTGTTATGTTTCTTTCTATCTATGCAACTACACTGCAATAGGAGAGAATACGCGTGCAACCATAAATGCATTTGTTTCTTATATTAATTGTTAGTGCTAATGTTTTGAAAATACTGCATCAAATACTGAAGGGAAGAAGCTTTCAAGCCAAATATAAATATATTATGGACTCCTACTTCCGTTCACAGTTCAGAGAATCAGAAGATTACGCAAGTATGATATAAGTTGACAGGCTTGAAAGTACTGTCCAGGCTTCGATTGAGCTTTTTTGTATGACTCTTCCTCAGATGCAGCCATGTAGGTCATGATTCTCGTAATATGCTGGAATCAAAAATAAGGTAATTCTATTCATAATCAGTTCTTAAATATTCTCAATCATCAAATTATAGAATTTTTTGAATAAATTATAAGTGAACTTGAAACTCTAGCCTGTCTACTACATGCTACAAAAAACATTCAACACTGCAAACTTTTGGTATTTTTGCATATTAAATATATGTTTTATGTCAGTAGTGGAAGATTCATATTAGTAATAATACTTGTGTAGATTCAGTGTTATATGATTAAACATATTAAGAATAAACCTCTCACTACATAAATAAGCAAAATTATTCTTGCCAAAAACAAAAAAGAAATACAACGTTTAAAAAATGCTTTTTTTTTGCATAGTTCAAAAAATTTAACATACAAGTTATGAAAAAGTAACTATAATACAATGAAAGAAAGTCATTACCAAAATTGATTTCAACAACAAATTGGACAAACATTGTAGATAAGTTTAATTTTATGACATTTGTACAAAGAATATTGTTTGAAAAAAAAAGTATTACAACATTTTTCTTAAAAAATGATATGGAAAAATATATTTCAAAAATGTTACCTTGTCTTTCATATTGGGGACACTGATAACTGTACAACTTTATATATACATATGCATGCCATTTATCTATGCATTTGTTAGTTTATGTATGTAAACTTGTGAAAACTGAACCAGATAAAATATGATTATTGTTTACTTACATAATTTCAGCAGCATAAGTGTGGGAGAAGTGGCTTGTTATAATTCCTTGGATCGAACATTTTGGGCGATTCCAAAATGATTATACATCTCTTATAGGTGAATTGTTACCCCTTTTCTCTTCCATTGTCAAAATTAATTGTGCTGAATTAATGGTTAATTTTTTGATGCTTAGAAAGCAAAATTTTGAATCCAGTGTTTTTAACAGAATTTCCCCCCTTAAGTAATTGTCATTGTTATTCAGGAAAACAATACACAGGGACTTAATTTATGTTTTTTAATGTTATTATGATTCTTTGATTTAATCAATTTAAGGGTCAACAATTTGCAAAATTGCTGACTCTATAAAAAATGTTGCATGGTATTAAAAGAAAATGTGATTACGCAAAAAAAATAAGAAAAATCTCTCGTAGTTTTAGTTTTATGCACATCACATGACCTACTGATATACACTGAACATATAGAAATTTTATAAAACTGTTGTTTATGTTGAATTTCAGCATTGAATCACTCCTATTGTTTATGAAACATGGAAAAATATGGAGTTTATAGACGAAACAAAGCTTTATATACATGCTTATCAATCATACATAAAAAATTATGGCATATATAACAAAAGGAGGGGTTGAATTTTTTTTTTCCAGGTACAAGTTTAGGAGTCGCGGTACTCTTTCAGTTCTCTACTTCAAGCAACACAAGATTGATTCCGCATCTACTCGAGCAGTACACCTCCTTGTGCAAGCTGTAGTTTCAGACACCCTACCTCATAAATCATGAGTTCATGTGCAACAGACCTTCCATCCTTAGTTGATCCTCTCTCCTCAGCAGCAGGCCCGGCTTAAGCCCAAGGCAGGTAAAACATCTGCCAAAGGCATTATGATGGTACAGGGCAACAAATCTCTCCTGCTACTACTGTTTTTTTTTTCCAGAAAAAGAATAACTTCAATCCTAACTCCGTCAGCCCACACCACGGTACACCACTTTCTGCCTCTCTCTCCCCTTAATTGCGCATATCACTTCCACCTACCGCTGCTTCGTTCACAACTTCAGGCTACATCAACTGATGATCACATCTGTCTACTTGATTGCTACGTAGTCCTCAGTGCCTGAATTTTTATTCTGCCAACGAAATTGTTGCTTGCTTGTTGACTGATGACTAAAGCACTAATTGGAATAAGAATTTAAGTTTTTCAACTAAGAGTTTAATGTAATTCGACTTTGACTAAAGCATTCTCATTTAAT
This sequence comes from Allium sativum, assembly GCA_030737875.1. Classification (NCBI taxonomy): domain Eukaryota; kingdom Viridiplantae; phylum Streptophyta; class Magnoliopsida; order Asparagales; family Amaryllidaceae; genus Allium; species Allium sativum. The sequence goes on from CM060923.1 coordinate 430,646,569, forward strand.
TCCTCTTTTTTACTCAAGATTCAAGATAAGTAGAAACATCTGTGGCGCTTTAAGTCTTCGAACTAAAATCGTATTATCATTTTTTTTTTCGAGATTACATCCGAACGGCATGGAATTTTGTCTTTTTAATCTGAGAATATTCAATCCAAATTAAAAATGAAATTAATGTTTTCCCAAAAGAAAATACTCTTTTAATATACAATTAATAATACAAATTTATTTTGAAATTTTGATTACATAAATAATTAGTTTGACAGAAAATAGGAAACGTGATCGAAAATCAATTTTGGAATTTTCAGTTTTTTATCGAATGACAGATTGTTAAAAAGTAGTGATCTTCAAGTCTGTTTTAAACAACATTGACGTTGTTTAATATAAGTGGTAAATGAATAATATAACAAAGTAATAAAAGTAAATTTTGTTTAAATTCAAAAAAAAAAAAATCATGAAATTGCTTTTTAAAGTGTAATTATTTTGGGAAATACATGGATTTGTTTTTATTCTAAATGCATTAAATGTTAAGTTCATAGGCGTTTTGTGAAATGATGGCTTGTTGGAAAAAATGTACTTAATGGCATTTTTGTTTTTCGTCGTTTGGATTCGGTTATTAAAAAAAGGATACTTCCATTTGTTTTCCATCTCCATCTTATTTTCATAACGTCATTTTACTTCTCTCTTACATTTTTGGAAGAAATAATTGATAAATTATAAAGATCTCATTTTTAGTTCAAATAAAGGATGATTCAAAACAAGATTTAAAAGCTTAAAGGTAATTTTCGAAGCATGGGAACAAGGTGAGAACTTTATAATATTGTTTTCTAACTTTTGGTAAATATTATAGTGTAATATTTATAATTTGCCTATTGCTTTGTAAACGAGGATTGTAGTAGAAACTGTAAGTGGTTTGATTTTGAATTTTCGATAAAATAATCATGTTCATATGTAGTAGTATTAAGGTCCTGATATGTTGAGTTGTTGGAAAATGAATGTTACTAAGATATGCTTGCAGTAGCAACGAGGGAAAAAAATGTATGTAGACATACAAACAGGGTGTATGCCCGGATACAATTAACATCTCTTTTTCCATAATTCTCTCTGTTGAATGAAAATAAACTCCCTCGTCATATTTCAAAATCCATTATTTCAAAAATCATGGAACGTTAGCTTTGGCGCCCGACTAGAAAGTCGTCCCATTTAGCGTCTAGTATATTTAAAAAATGGTCGTTGGATGTTAGGACATCGAGGGGTATCGTGGTGGCTAAACTACAGCGAGTGACATTTGAAAGTTGGATATTTGGTAAGCTCAAAATAACAAATGGACTGTGCAGTCGTGTTCATCTCAACAAATCGTGAAATTTAGTGCTTGTCGCATGATTTACTGTGGTAGGTTTTAGTTGTGGTGGTTTTTATGCGTTTTTTTTCATCTCTTGTTTTTCGATGGTTTGGGTGATGAGAGGAAGAACCATTGCATGGGGAGAACTGCTAACGGGTGGGAAGCTCATGGATAATATTCTGGGGACTTTGGTGATTGTATATGGTGGTGGTGTGCGGCGAAGTTAGGATTTTGATTTTTGGTATGTAAGCTCAGACACAGTGGATTTTGGGCTATTGGATTGCATCGGTCAGACAATAGGCGGTGGGCGAGGGCTGGGGCAAGCGTGGTGGATGAGGTGAAGGTGGTGGCGCAGACGGTAGGTGAACGAAGTGACAGAAGAAGAGTTTGCACGTGTTTGTTTTTTCTACTTTTCTTGAAGCTCGGTTTAGGGGGGAGGAGGGAGCATGTTATGAGGTGGATCGAGTTTCTTTAAGTTGGGTGGTGGTATTTGGGCTGTAGGGTGAGAAAAACTCGTGTGCCAATCGAGTCTAGGAAGGGAAAGATACGTACTTATAAGTTCTTCCCTTTCATGTACAGGTGAGAACTTTTATTTGATGCGCTAGTTTTCCCAGTCATGCATTATCTAGCTCAACATTTCCCATTTTATAGCAATGCATCAGAGTTTACTTGCATCAACATGTCGCGCAAGCCTGATTCATTTTCTAGCTGTTCATAGAAGCCCACCCCCTCTTTCACCCTTACAACTTACCGAAGATCCAAGTGTAGCTGATGTTTATTTTCATATGGTGAATTCCATGCAATGCAGTAGCTCCAATTCCATGCAGCAGCTACATTTCCCTTCTCCAGCTCTTCGGGACAACATCCTGCAGCTTCATTGTTACGGTCAGTCGATAAAGAAACACGATGCACCTCGTCTATTTGATCATCATTTGGATCTGCTTGCTACTTCTCAGTAATTCCTGATTTTTCTAGCAGCACTATTGCTATAGTCGCACGCTGAAATGTAACTCTTAGTCGAATGAGATGGATGGGAGATTTTCCAGTTAATTATTGAACAACCACCATGAATTTATGTACTTTTGTCTGCGTTATTTTGTAAGAACCTTTAGATTTTCATGTATTTTTCTGTTTCACCGTTAAAAATAAAACTTTGTATTCTGTTACTTTTAAACTAGTTAATTTGGTGTTGTTTATGTAGTGTTTGATAACACTAAACTTGAATTGGTTGTTGAAATGGTTGTTTCGCGTTTATCATTGTTAAACATTTAATGTTTATCATCTATCGTTGTTAAATGTGAAATTGCAAGTTTATATAAATGTATGAGCAAAATGCTAGAGTATGATTTAATGTAACATCTTAAGCTCTAATATATTCAACAAGTAAAATTATATATGCTTTAATGTAATGTTCTTCAACTATTGCATTCATCATCATCTTTTGAATAATGGTGCCTTGATACGGATTGAAGAGAGATTAGTTTCGCTTGATCTTTGTTGTGTGGTAAACATGTCCTAGTTGAAAATTTGAGTTAAAAAGTTATTAAAGCAAGAATATTTAAATTAGTAAAAGAAGAACATCCCTAATGAAATAATTGTTATTAAATGCGATGTACTATACAATATGAAATTAACATCACTAAATGCAAAATAATTTGTGATATTGCTAAATATTTTTGTTTGGAACAAAAAATTACAACATCAAGTGAAGTTGTTAACATTTGTTTTTATAATAATATCTATTTATAGTTTGATTTATTTATTTAGACCTTCAATAATAAAATAAAAAAGATGATTTTATTGTGAAGAACAAACTTTATAACTATTTCAAGCTCAATGATTGTATATTAAAAATTTATTTTCAAGGACAATACACTAATATTTTGAAATTTTCTTTTTTTTATTATTAATGAAGAAATATTTCTTCTAATCTTTGATTCGAATATCGTTTAGTTTTTTTATTTATTTACATTAATTAGATTCAATGAAATTATATTACTGTGTTTAATTTGTTTTATTTCAGCTTTTGGGTATATTTTTTTTTTTTAAGTATCAGTTTTTAAAATTAAGAGCATGTTTGTTATAAAATTTGATGTTGTAGTTATTATATGATTTGTACTATTGCATTCATCATCATCTTTTGAATGAAACCGCTTGCTTCTTTATCAAACATTATAATATATAGATAGTTTTTGTAGTGATTATGTATCATTTTTATTTTAATATAGTAGCAATTTTTGGGTATTAATTCTATATTATTATTATCAATTTTATGTTTGTGGGTATCAAAATTGTCTAACATAGGTATCAGTTTTAAATACTTGTTTTGCTGTTTTTTTTTATAATGAAAAAAGTTTAATATTTCAGTACATTCATTGTCTAATGGGTCTTTGTGTTCAAATATTGTTGTACATAGCAAAAGTTATTTGAAAGATATGATGAAAAAATGTTCAACATTGTCCAATTTGATTTTATTGGTTTTTGTTTTGAAGGAGCTAATGATTTTAGAGAATTTTTAATGACATAAAAAATTGAAAACGGATATGATTTTTGTTGTTTATTTGATGATTTAATTTGTTGATCTGATGTTGTCCTTATTATGGAGAATTTGTCCCTAAAGCTAGTCGGATTTGCAAATGGATTGCAAATATAAATTGTATTGAAGAAATTTACACGAGATGAAAAAAAGTTGTATTCGAACAGTAATAATTTGTGTGGGATAAAAGATTGTATTCAGAAGAGATAAAATAACGTTGTGTACATGGGTATTTATAGAACCCGTGTACAGTGACTTATTGGGCTAAGCCTAGAACAAATGCAATAATATTTGTAGTTATTTGTACAGGTCGTAACATAATAATAAGTATCACTCACTTTACCCCCCCCCCCCCCCAAAAAAAATAAACATATCGAGGGTTAGGTTTTGCAGAAAAGAGCAAGATAAAATAATGGTGGCGGTGCTGCTTCGATCCTCGGTAAATCTTCCAGTCGATAAAAAATAGAGTGAGATAGCAGTGAGGAGCATTCATCAAAGAGCTACTCTAGCATGAAGACAAGTAGATCTAATCTTTTACTAGGATCTTCATCATCGACATTGAGCTCCAGCTTGAGTCTGGTGAAGTCCGCTTTTGAGAGCGGATTGTTAAGTATGTCTGCCTTTTGATTGCATGAAGGTATATATACCCTATCTCCGGTTTGTTTTGCATAACTTGCTCTCTTATGAAGTACAAGTCTAGTTCGACATGCTTAGTTTTAGAGTGAAGCACAGGGTTTGCAGTCAATGAAATTGGGCTAGTATTGTCACACTAGATTTTAGCTTGTTTGTCAAGTTTAACCCTAAGTTCGCTCAGTAGCGACTTTATCCACATTAATTCAGCAGTGGTACTTGCCATGCTTCTGAATTCAGCCTTTGTGCTAGATATAGAGACTGTGTTTTGCTTTATGGCACACCATGATACATGATTTCTACCCAAATATATACAGTAGCTTGATGTCGATTTTCTGTCATCTTGATCACTTCCCCAATTGGCATCTGAGTAGGCATTAATGTTAAGAGTCTTCTTGTATTTGGGGATGAGCCCCTATGTTAATGTACCCTTTAAATATCTGAGTATTCTTTTTAGGGCCTTCCAGTGTTGATCCAATGGGTTTTGCATATATTGGCTTTCACACTGTACGATATATCTGATCTTGTTATAGTAACATATTGCAATGCCCCAACTAAACTTTTGAATTGTCTACCATCTTGTATTACTTCACCTTTAGTTTTAGAGAGTTGTGGACTTGTGACCATAGGAGTTAGAAATGGATTTGACTTGTCCATTTTTGCTCTAATTAGAATTTCTGAAATATATTTTCTTTGACTGAGATGAATTTCAGAACTGTCTTTTCTCTTGAGTTCAGTCCCTAGAAAGTAGTTCAGGTCACCAAGATCTTTTACCGAGAATTCTGAATTTAAGGCTTTGGTGACCTTACCGATTTCAGCACACTGTTTCCTGTTATGATAAAGTCATCGACATATATAAGTATAGGTAGTTAAAACAGTGGTAAACTTTGTAAAAAAGAATTATCAGATTTGAGTGGGTTGTATCCATGTTTGACAAGTGTTGTTTTTAACTTGTCAAACCAAACACTTAGCGCTTGCTTTAAACCATAGATAGCTTTGTTTAATTTGCACACGAGCCCTTCTTTTCCTTGCTGCACAAAGCCGTGTGGTTGTTCCATAAATAATTCTTCCTACAAAATGCCATTTAAAAATGCATTATTCACATTGAGTTGTTTGATGGGCCATCTCTTGTGTAAGGAAATGGTTAACACAATTCTTATAGAAGTGGGTTTCACAATAGACGAGAAAGTTTCAGTGAAATCAAATCCGCCCTTATATGGATATCCCTTAGCCACAAGCCTTGCCTTATACTTTGAGATTGAACCATCTGGGTTCTTTTTTAATCTAAATGTTCATTTGTTGCCAATTATATTTTTATGATCTGGAGCAGTTGTTAAAGACCATGTATTGTTCCTCATCAAGGCTCTGTATTCTTCATTCATGGCAGCAATCCAATTATTAGATTGGACTGCTTCATGATAAGATACTGGCTCTTGTAGATCCAAAGTTGTGTTGTATATCTTTGGTTACCACACTTTGCCCTTGTCATCATGTGATGTTGATTTGTATTATCTCCAGCATCATTTTTTTGTTCAGTGTTACCTGTTGCGCTGCTATCAGTATTATGATTTGATTGATTTTCATCACTAACTTGCTGTTGAGTGGTATTATCAGAATTGGTTGGCGAGACTTGCTCCTCTTGACCTGGTCCATTTTAGGGCATTGTGAGTTGAGAGTTGTTGTCATTGCTGACTTGGCTTTGCTGAGTTGGCATGACTATGTCTATCACATCAGGTATGGCTAGAGAGTATTCCCTTGGATTTTGAATTTTTTGCTAGTTTTAATTTCAGACTTGTTGAATGGAAATAATCCCTCTTTAAACACAACATGTCCGGACACATAAATTCTACCTTTGTCATCTAAACACTTATACCCCTTTTTATTACTTAGGCAACCCAGAAATGGGCATGGTACTAATATAAAATCAAGTTTATGTTTGTTATATGGTCTTAGATAGGGAAAACATTGACATCCAAAAGTTCTCAAGTGATTATAATCTGGAATATTTGCAGTTAGAATCTCATGAGACTTTTGAATTTAAGAACTTCGGTGGGAAAAAGATTAACTAAGTATACTGCAGTTGCAAAAACTTTTGGCCAAAATTTGAGAGGGATGGAAGCTTTTGCTATCAGAGTTAGCCCAATTTCGACAACATGTTCATGCTTTCTCTCTATAATACCATTCTATTCAGATGTGTAGGGGCAGGTGGTTCTATGACATATACCCTTATTTAAGAGATACTGCTTGAGTGGTAGTAATTCCTTACCCCCATCTGTTTGAAATACTTTAACCTTGTTGCCGGTTTGATTTTCAACATAAGTAATAAAGTTCTGAACCGTTTTGCAAGTATCAGATTTATTTTTAAGCATATATATCCATACATATCTTGTACATGCATCTATAAAAGAAATATAGTACTTATATCCATAATCAGAACAAATTAGGGCTGGACCCCATAGGTCAGTGGCAATTAGTTCAAGTGATCTAGAATATGTGGTGTTTGAATCTGGAAATGCAATTTTATGGCTCTTTCCCATTTGACAGAATGTGCAAACATGTGTAATTGGTAGCTTATTAGCATCAACGTTATTATTTTTACTAATCACATGCTTCATAATTTTCAAACTGGGGTGTCCTAGTTTGTTATGCCACAATTCAAAGTCACTATAGTATTTAGAATCATTAGAAATAGTCAGTATATGGTCATCAGAAACAGTCAACACATGATCATCAGTGATAGTCAACACTTGATCATTATTTTACAATCAGTTTTTTCAGATTTATTGACTTCAAATTTGTATAGACCATTGATCTCACTATGTGACACCCCGCGTCCGTTAATGTCAATCACAAAGGGAATGCCTTAAGTTTTGTGAAGTGTTATAGGTAAACGGACACATAATATTACAAGACAGATATAAATAAGATAGCAGCAGAAATTCAATTTTTTATTTCAAACATAAATCATAGTGTCGTGGTTTACAATACCATAAGTCACAAAAACCATTACAATAAAATAACTTCTGTCTTGCACCATCAAAGTACATAAGTATATAAAAAGCATAATTCCCTAAATAAAAGAGTTAAGCCATACTAAAGATAAGGACTTAGAGCCATACTTCGAAAGTAGCTCCTAGCAAGATGATAATGAGTCCTGACTAAGCCTTAGTATTCCCGCCCTAAGAACCTGAGGGGGAGGGGGGAACAGAAGAAAGAAGAGGAAACAAAAAGGGCCAGACATAAATTCTGGCGAGTCTAGTTACTTTTAGCAAGTAAATAAATAAAAGTAGCATGACAGACATATAAAGTGGATAAGAGAGAGATCACTACATAAATGACAGGTGTGACAAGGTAGACAGGATAATGTGTATACGCTTTCCTAATGGTTACTCTGCACTATTACTAATATAACCAGAATGAGATGATCCCTTCCACTATGTGGTAGACTTAGGCATACATCCAAATGTATCCTAACTACTACCCTAATTGATCGGCTCTCTACTCCATAGATACTTTGTGTCAGCCCCACGGTAGGATGTATCACGTCGTAAAGTGGAAACTCCTTGCTGATATGCACAACCCCATATCTACAGGTGTCACAGTCGTCTTATCCCCTTCGGACCAGCTCTTGCACGCACATGGCCCGGTCGGTTTGCGCCTCCAACACCGCCTTCACGTTGGGATCTCTTATAATCAGTCGGTAAGCGTGCCCCTTCTCCGACCTAGTTCGGAGTTCTCTACTTGATACATAATCCGGGTTACTGACTGAAACGGGTCCCACACAATATGATACAAGCTCCTCCCTTTGTCTTCTATCCCCTACTAGGTTTTCCATATGTTATATTTACCCTAAAGGTGTCTTTAATTATATAACCCCAATCTTTCTACCGGTTATGCTTACCACTAGGTGTCTTTAATTACATAACATTATCGGGCTATTTTTGTGGGCCTATATGTAAATATTATCCACCCCCTCAGAATTACTTAACCCACCCACTGTCCAATCAATTTTACTTAACCTTAACTTTAGTTCATAATCATACAATCCTTATGGATTATATTAGGTTAAGCAGTCCAATTCATTACCATGTCCATTTATGGTTTATAATGGGCTAGACCTCCCACATTAGAACTTGTGGATGCTGGATATGTCGGTCGGGTCTGGGAAGTCTTCTTCCATAAGTTGGGCCAACCTCGTGTCATAGCCTGATTCGTATTTGTACACTTAGGCCTCTCACATTAGGTTCAACATTAGTGGCCGTTGGATATGTCGGTCGGGTCCGGGCAGACTTCCACCACTAATGCAACATAACCTCGTGCCATAAGTGCAGTTACAATTTCTAATTGTAATCCTAGGCATTCGTTATAAATTAATCAATTAATTAAACCTATACCTTTATAGGTGTTAATGCCCATTTTACCCAATAATTTGAATTAGATGTCCAATGATGTTTATATTCAAATTATGCCAACATTAACCTTTTTCCCCTGTTCCCTAACTAGTGCACTCACAAAATTGGCGGCATGCCTAGGCTAGATTATAGCCTAGTCATAAACGATAAAAGGGGAAAATAATAGAGATATGACAAAAGTGAATGTTTTAACATAACTTGGCATAAACATAAACTAGCATGGGGATAAGGTGGACATATGAGCACAAATCTGATGAACTTGTAGCAATTACTAGTCTAACATAACTATAATGTCATACTGAGCATAATAAGATCTAAATTAACCATTTAGATGTCCAACTATTCAAATCTAGCATAATAGGCACAAGATGATAAACTAGATCTGATTAACAATTTAAATGTCCACACAATTTAGATCCAATAGTTTAAAAGTAGATACACACAAATAAGGTTTAAGATTCACATCATGACATGTTATAGAAGTTACAATAGATCTGACTAGAGATTTAGATCCCAATACTAACCAATTCAAATTGTCATATAATCATAATTTACAATGGGTCTGATATAATCTAGGCATATGAACAAATCCAAGTCACAGTCGTGACATATTTACTTTTAAATATTCAAATCTAAAAGCAACTAGGAACTTACAGTGTTAGGATTAGAAAATAGAAGAAGAATGGATCTTGAATCTCTAAATTTGATTTGCAAAGCTGATAGTTGTAGGAGATTAACCGATCCAATTCAGTTCAGACACCGACAGAGGTTGGCTCCCATGAATTCCCAATGAAGAAAACAAGAGAAATGGACACGTATTTATAGCTGCCAGCCACCTTGAAACCGACTGCCACGTCAGCCCTAGGGGTGTCGACACCCCTGTGGGTGGGTCGACCCTGATGTCGACACCCCTTAAGAGGGGACGACCCCGGTGTCGAAACCCCTTTAGGGGGGTCGACCCCCTAGAGCAGGAAAACTACGACCACTTTTTATTTTTCAAATTCAAACGGGTTTTGGATAAAATTCCGACTCATCTCTGACTCATGTGTATATATATAATCTTTCTACGCATATACAAACTTAAAACCCTCATAACTTCTTCATACGGTGCCCGTTTTATGCAAACCAAATGTCTATCTTGACCACAATTTTGAGACGGACGCAACGGCGTAGTCCATTTCCTTAATTATGAATATTAAATTAGTTATTATTTAATTAGTCCTCTTTTAGTGTTGTTAAAAATTCGGGGTGTTACATTCTTCCCTACTTAAAGGATTTCGTCCCCGAAATCTCTAAGTTGAGAAAAATGCATATCCTACCATCCATCATCCATCTGCTCATCCATTAATCACTGGCATACATTGTCCTTAAAGACTTCTAATGCTGATCTATGTTATATTAAGCGCTAAGCGAGGCGAGGCGATGGAAGCCTCGCTTCGCTTAATGGCGTTTAAGCGACGCTTAAGCACTGCTTAAGCGCTAGATTCATTTGGAGTCCAGCTGGGCCTAATGGCTCTTAAATAGCGCATAAATAGCGCTTAAGTAACAACTAAATAGTGCTGAAGTAATGCTTAATTATTATATAAGTAATTCATCACATAATACTATACATAAATGATGAAGTTTAGGCGAGGCGCTATTAAGCGTTGAAAAAAGCATGCTTAAGCGCTAGTCGCTTAATGCCTTCCGCTTTTTAAAAATTAAGCGATGTATCTGACAAAATCGCTTAAGCATGCTTTTCATAACATAGATGCTTATATGAATATATGCAAAGGTGTGTATATGTCCCAACACTAATGCAGAAATCAGGCGGTCTACTGATTCAGTTGACCTCCTTAATGCAAGGTATGTTAGACCAACTCCAACAGGATTCAGAGAAAAGATATTACGATCTGTAAGATTACGGGGAAACAGATGATTTTTTCCCAATGGTGACAAGCCGATTTTTTCGGCGCGGGAGAACTCCAGCCATTTCTCAATTTTCACATTACATGACGATCCGATTAAATCGGCGCACGCCTTTTTTTGCTTAAGAAATTGTTGCGAGCCGATAAAATCGGCTCGCGGGCCAATTCTTACTTCTGAACTGAACCCGTGATATTTCACTGAATATTACTGCTCGTAATATTCGTTGGGGAAGATTTCTCCCAAAATTCAAGATTCAAGAGCTGAATCACTCCACCGTTGGAGATGCTCTTAGTGCCATGAATCCAATATGTGTGCAAATAATCCTATTATAACATGTGAGTTCTATATGTGTGCACACTCATTCGTCCAAATGCAACATCCATATGCTAATACATCCATTTCCATCCATAAAAGAAAAGAAAATGCACGCACATCCATATGTAGTATGAAAGTGATTGAGCCGATCTAGTGCCTAATGTGTGTATATGTGTCCACAGACAACCACTAGTAAACACTGGCATCCACTTGCATCCATCAAACATAACATGTCTCAAACACATGTTTACATTCATATGATTCCTATCTAAAGGTCGAAAATACTATGGATAGGATATACTCAAATGATAGAAACAAGTATTGACTAAACTTTGGAAAAAGGAGTTAAGAACAAATCCTCGAAAAGGAAAGGGTACGAAGCACGAATCTTGTCTTCGGTCTCCCAAGTCACATCCTCTTGGTTATCTCCCCATTGAACCTTTATCAACTTGATCTCTTTATTGCGTAGCTTCTTAACTTCTGGTCCAAGAATATGGGTAGGGACTCACCTGACACTTGCCTCCCGTTCCACTTCCACCTTTCCCAATACACTCGGCTCAACAACTTCTACGTTGTCATACAGGCATTTCCGCAGATGATAAACATGGAAAACATCATAAATGCTGGACAGATTTTCTAGGAGCTTTACTCTATAGGCCATTTGTCCAATCCTCTCGGTTATGGGAAATGGTCCCACAAACCTAGGCGTCAACTTCCCTACCAATCCGAAGTGAACCACATTTCTCAGAGGTGATACTTTGATAAAAACTAAGTCTCCCACTTCAAATTCGATGTCAGTCCTTCTCTTGTCTGCATAGGACTTCTGCCTATCTTGAGTTGTCTTCATCCGCGGCCGAATAAGGTCAATCTTTTCGTACGTTTCTCTAACCATATCTAGCCCAAGTAATGATCTTTCTGTAGATTCCCACCAACAAGTTGGTGATCTACAGGGCCGTCCGTACAATGTTTCGAAGGGTGTTATGCCGTTGCTGGCTGCTGTTATAGGCAAACTCTACTAAAGGAAGATGCTCTTCCCAAGTCCCTCCGAAGTCTAGGATACACAGCCTCAAAATATCTTCTAGAATTCTATTCACCCTCTCCTTCTGCCCATCGGTCTGAGGATGATAAGCGGTGCTTAAGTACAACTGTGTACCTAATGCTTCTCTCAAGCTCCTCCAAAATTCACTGGTAAAGATGGGGTCACGATCGCTTACGATGCTGGAAGGTACTCCATGAAGACGAACTATCTCCCGAACATAAATTGTTGCCAACCATGATGTCGTCATCTTACTCTTAACTGGAATAAAGTGAGCAATCTTAGTGAGTCTATTTACCACAACCCAGATATTGGTGTTGCCTTTCTTCGATCTAGGTAAACCATCTATGAAATCCATAGAGACGCTCTCCCATTTCCACTAAGGAACCTCCAAAGGAAGAAGTAAGCCGTCGGGCTTCTTTTGCTCAGCTTTAACTTGCTGGCAAACTAAACATTGGGAAACAAACTCTGCCACGTCTTTCTTTATCCCAGCCCAAAAGAAAATCCTCTTCATGTCTCTGTACATTTTTTCACCGCCTGGATGAATAGTCATCTTAGAATGGTGGGCTTCTTCTAGGACTGCCTTTATCAAACTTGCAGTTTGAGGAACACAAAGCCTTCAATCTCGTCGTAACCACCCCTTTTCATGTATGGCATATCTACTGAGGTGACTAGAAGTCTCCCCTTTTCTAAGCTTTTCTAAGATGTCTAAAATCTGTGGGTCACCTTGCTGCGAAGCTCCTATCTGATCCATAAGAGTTGGTCTTATCTCCAAGGATGCAAACAAATCAGGAAAAATCTCGATGGAGGGTCTAAAATCAAAAGCTGATATGAACTCCAAGCTCTTCCTCTCCACAAACAGAGGACTCAAGGCCATCCTCTGCCTACTTAGTGCGTATGCCACCACATTACCCTTGCCACGGGTATAAGCAATCTCAAAATCATAAGAATCCGGGAACTCAATCCACCTTTGCTGCCTTAAATTGAGATCTTTCTACGAGAACAGATACTTGAGAGATTTATGATCGGTGTATAACTCGAATTTCTCTCCAAGTATATAATGGCGCCACGTCTTAAGCATGAATACTATGGCAGCTAGCTCTAGATTATGGGTGGTGTATTTCTTCTCGTGAACTCTCAACTGTCTACCCCCATAACACACTACTTTCCCTTCTTGCATCAGAACCGCACCAAGCCCTGTACCACACGCATCAGTGTAAACGGTAAGCACTTTACTTACATTAGGCAAGGTCAAGACTGGGGCTGTTTTCAAAGCCCTCTTCAGTCGTTGGAAAGCAACATCACAATCGATATCCCATGAAAACGCCAAATTCTTCATTATCAGCCTGGTGAGTGGGGCTGATATCTTTGCGAAGTCCTTAATGAACTTCCTATAATAACCTACCGACCCCAGAAAGCTTCTCACCTCGGTTGCATTTTTAGGAATCTGCCAATCTTGTACTGCAACCACCTTTGCGGGATCTATGGCTATCCCTTCTTTGGAGACCACATGCCCAAAGAATCTTACCTATTTTCTCCAAAAATGGCGTTTGGAGAACTTTGCCTTAAGCTGATCACACAAAGAGTTTTCAAAACTTCTCTCAAGTATTGGGCATGCTCTTCTTCGCTTTTGGAGAAGATCAAAATATCGTCAACAAAGACCATGACAAATTTGTTTAGAAAATTCCGAAACACCCTACTCATTAAATCAACAAAATAGGTGGGTGCATTCGTCAACCTAAAAGGCATAACTAGCCATTCAAAGAAACCATCCGGAGTTCTAAAAGCGGTCTTATCTATGCTGTCCTCAGCCACTCTCAACTGATGAAACCCCGAGGCCAAGTCTAACTAAGAAAATACCAAGGCACCAACAAGCTGATCAAATAAATCATCAATCCTCGGGAGCGGGTGCCTATTCTTCTTAGTGAGTTTATTCAACTCTCTATAGTCAACACACAAACGAAGCGAACCGTCCGCCTTAGTCACGAATACTACTGAACATCCCATTCAGATATGCTTCGTCTGATAAGCCCTTTCTCAAGTAGCTCCCCTACTTGCTTACTCAGCTCTCTCCTTTCCCTCGGAGCCATATGGCGCACTGGCAATGCAACTAGCTTTGTGTTGTCCACCAATATATATACGAAAGTCAATCCCGTGCCTCGGAGGCAAACTCCGTACCTCAATAAAAACATCGGAATAATCTCGGACTACTGGAACAGATTGCAAGTCACTGATAGATGCATCAAGAGACCCTAGGAAACTAAGCATAACCGACCCTTGTGGGTCACAAGAAATCTCGAGGGTCCTCCCATGACAAGTCAGAAGTCTAACAACCTCTCTCACAATCCAGAATGACACCATACGTGGTAAGCCAATCCATTCCTAGAATCAACCCATAGCCCATAAACCCGAGCACAAACGCGTCGCATTCAAACTCGACGCCTAACACAGATATTTTCAAACTCTGACAAATCATAGATAAATGTGCCGAACCACTAATGGGGTTTGAAACAACTACGGGATCCACTACCATACTAGTAATTAAGTGCAAAGATTCTACCATAGAACTAGATTTAAATGAATGTGAAGCGCCAGAATCAAAAAGTGTTCTAATAGGCTGATTAGAAAGAGAAATTAAACCTTTCACAGAAATCTTTCTACCTCTATCGGGAGCACTGATCTAGAAGCAACTAGGAATTCACAGTGTTAGTATTAGAAAATAGAAGAAGAATGGATCTTGAATCTCTAAATTTGATTTACAAAGCTGATAGTTGTAGGAGATTAACGGATCCAATTCAGTTCAGACACCGGTAGAGTTTGGCTCCCATGAATTCTCAATGAAGAAAACAGGAGAAATGGACACGTATTTATAGCTGCCAGCCACCTTTAAACCGACTGCCATGTCATCCCTAGGGGTGTCGACACCCATATGGGTAGGTCGACCCCGGTGTCGACCCCTAGAGCGGGGAAACTGCCGCCACTTTTTATTTTTCAAATTCGAACGGTTTTTGGATAAAATTCTGACTCATCTTTAACTTATGTGTATATATGTAATCTTTCTGCGCATATACAAACTAAAAACCCTCATAACTTCTTCATACAGTGCCCGTTTTACGCAAACCAGATGCCTATCTTAACCAGAATTTCGAGACGGACGCAATGACATAGTCCGTTTCCCTTATTTCTGAATATTAAATTGGTTACTTTTTAATTTATCCTCTTTTAGTGTCGTTAAAAATTCGGGGTGTTACAATTACCCTGCATAATTATTTCCTTAGTCAGTATATCTTTAACTATACAAGAATTGGGAAAGAATTCAAAATATACATTATTATCTTTAGCAAATTGGGAAACACTCATTAAATTTCTTTTAGTTGGTGGAACCCTCAATAGATTTTTGAGATATAGTTGTTTGGGTCAATTAATTCTTGCATTTCCCGTGTGTGTTATGTGAATACTTTTACCATTTGCAGCATGTAAATTTTGCGTACCTTTGTACTCACAACTCCCAAGATTTAGATTGTTTAAAATGTTAGTCACATGATTTGTAGCACCTGAATCGAGGTACCAGCTATCATCTTTAGTATCTTCCACTTTTGTTGTGTCTGCGTTCTACACTTCAGCTTGTTATCATTCTAATTGTTGATTTTATTCACACTTGAATTGCTGGGTAGGAATATAGTTTGAATTAAACCTGAAATAACACTTGTTGGCACTGTGACCATATTTCTCACAGATGGGACACCTAATTCTGTTGTTGTTATTCCTTCCACTACCTCTTCCCCTGTAGGACTATCCACCTCTCTGGTTGTTGGGTTGATTTCTTGATGAGTTTGCTTTTTCTTGAAATTTTCCTCTACCAAACGAGGTGTAGTTTTATTGATAGGTCAGAATTGACACTTTTCTTGTGATTAATTTTCCCTTCATGAGCTAGTAGAGTGGAGTACACATAATGCAAATTTGTGTAAGGTCCATGGATAGAATGATAGCTGTAACAACTTCGTAATCATCATCTAGACCGCTAACAATAGACAAAACTTGTTCAGATTCAGGTACTCTCTATCCTTCTGAATTCAATTGATCACATATGTTCTTCACTTTAAGAAGATACTCATTCATAGTGGAATCACCCATTCTAATACTATATAGCGGTCGTCTGTAACGTAATTCTTGCAGATGACTGCATAAAAGTTTGTTTCGACCGTAGTCCACACTTCTTGGGCAGTTTTTTCGCTAATAAGTTATGTTAGTATGGTTGGACCAATGGATGACATCATCCAAGAACAGACAATTCTATCTTGTCTTTGATATACCATAAATTCAGGATTTGGCACAAGTTTTTCTTCACTACCTCTGATGAATTTTGGTGGCACAATTTTTGTACCATGTATATATAGTCATCTAGATCATATCCTCTAACAGCTGTCTCTATTTGTAACTTCCACATGAGATAATTGGATTCATCAAGTTTTTCAGAGATTAATTGACTCTATGGCTTTATAATTGCCTTCATCAGATCAATTGTTGGATTGACTTGGCTGTTGAAACTCTGTTGCTCGAGACTTGACGGTTGGAATTATCACTCTGATTTGTCATTGCAGAGAACACAATCGAAAGGCAACAAATGGGAACAAGTATGAGAAATTGAACTTGATAATTTTGGATTGTGAATACTTTTAAGAAATGCTTTCAGCTGAGAAATGATGCAACCAGAAATGCTTTTATAAAATGATGATAATACTGTGTCTTGATGAAAGAATTATGTCTGAACGCTTTCTTGGACGATCCTTTAATCAATTGCTTGGTTTCTTGAGTTTTCTTGATCGGTTTTTCATACTTCAGATTTCCAAACTCGATCAGAGAAAATTGTTGCAGCCACTTTGATTGGCGGGGCACAGTTTCCTTTGAGCGAGTAACAACTCTCAAGTTATAAGATTAGAGATGGAAATTTAATCTGTGGGATGGGTACCCAAAGAGACCCACCTCTAATCAGACGGGGATTCCCCGACTTAGCGGTTAATGAGACGGTGACGAAAGATGATTTCAGTACCCGAAATGAATATGGGGCGGTTATGGAGGTGATACCATTCGCCCCATATCTGACCCAGTACATATAGTTTTTTTGCAAGGCATATATAATACATATAGTTTCTTTTTATATTTATAATGTGTATATACGTACTAAGAAAAATATATTAATTGGTGTATTAAGCATTGATTATGTTGACCATCCATTTTCCTTTATTACGTTCGATTAGAAAATATAACTAATATTATTGATGTGTTGGGTATTGCTTTGCTGAATATTGATTATGAAGTATAATTAATAATTGTTTAATTTAAATTTGTTGTTTTACCGTTTATTTTTATCTATTGTCTTTTTTTCTTCATCTTACCTTAATGGGTACCCAATGGATTTCCCATAACCGATGGGTATTCCGCTACCTGAATTCGATGGGTACTAAACGGGAATGAGACAGAGATGGATATCATAAATGGGTAGCAGGGATGGAGGCGGAGGATGCGTTTCCCACATATTACCCGCCCCATTTCCATCCCTAGATAAGATTTGAAAATCTTTGATGGGAGGAGTCCAAATGATGAAATTCCTCTGATGGACAGCTGTAGAAACACCTCTGAATGATCGTAGATGATCAGTAAACGTTGGTGATGCAATTAGCGTGAAGGCTCTAATACCAAGTTTGATTTGCAAATGGACTGCAAATATAAATTGTATTGAAGAAATTTACATGGAGATGCAAAGAAGTTGTATTCGAATAGTAATAATTTGTATGAGATAAAGGAATGTATTCAGAAGAGATAAAATAGCATTGTGTACATGGGTATTTATAAAACCCGCGTACAATGACTTATTGGGCTAAGCCCAGAACAAATGTAGTAATATTTGTAATTATATGTACAGTCCATGACATAATAATAAGTATCGCTCTCTTTTAAATCTTAAAAAGCTATGAAATTTATACTTACCTGTATTGTCCTGAATATAAAAATTATTAATCATACTTATCACAATATTATCAATATATTATTCAAGTATGAGAATTAATTATATTGACCAAAATTTGTTAAATACATTGTTAGTAACAATATAAGGCAAATGTTACGTTGTCCTAAATACGAATGGTCTATAAAATAAAAAAATGTATGGAATTTACAATGTTTAAAAAAGCATAAATAATCAAATCACTAGCCATAAAAGAAACTGCTTCCCGTCGCCGCCATTACTTCCGTCCCTAGTTTATTTGCCATTTTACTTCTCCTTCTGTTCACTCACTGCCTCGTTTCCAAAAATCTAGCGTCCTCCTCAAACTCCATCGTTCAGCCTACATTCCACAACTGCAGTGCATTTTAATCCCCTTAAATTATGCATTAATTTTCTCTAAAATGAAATTATGCACCAGCCATTGGTGGGGATGTAGCTCAAATGGTAGAGCGCTCGCTTTGCATGCGAGAGGTACAGGGTTCGATACCCTGCATCTCCACGATCTACTGTCGACGTTGAATTTTTGGTTACACTTTTAGTTAGACCGAACGTATTGTTCTTGTGTTTTTACTACTAGTTAGACCGAACGTATTGTTCTTGTGACTTCTTGTAATATATGACCAAACATGTTTTGTATTGGGAATTCTTTGGTTACACTTTTAGTAGATGCAGGGCTATAAAGTGTGGGAGGAATGTCATTATATATCGATGTTCTGTTAACTTCATGAAAGCAAACCTGATTGATTGCTAGCTTGATTCAGAATGTGTTAGGGATGGTCTGTGGCTTTGCACCAGAATGATAGTTTAGCATTTTGTTGAAGCAAGCTGTAAACTTAGAACAATTTTTTCACCAGTATGATTTCTGCACAAAGAAAATATCAACCACCTATCTTTGTCATTTTTCCTTTTATGAACTGAAATTCTGAAATTTTTGAATGTGTATCTCCTTGTTTCTGAGTACAACATCAAAGAATTTGATTGGACTTAAGCTAATAAGTAACATATGTAAGTTCATCAAATGCCAATAATTAGTCGAAGTTTTTCATTTTTAGTGGCTGTAATTATAACTGGTACATCGTGAAAGAATTTGATTGTCCATGCCACTTTAGTATGCCCTTAATCTATCCAAAAGAAGGCTCAACAGATGCCTTTTCTGTCTTCCAATCGCTAGTTCTAGTAGTCTAGTAGTTTTACCCCATTGCTCACTCTTAGTGTGGACTTGTATCCTTCCACTCTTTTACTTCCCATGTCAGAGACAGAGCGGTTCAAGTTTACAAAGCTGTATGTAGGATTAAGTACTAGGGAAGATCGACTATCAGCAATATGGTAGCCCAATACAGTTGAGTTATGGTGCATCGTGTTCGTTGTCTTCTACTGCAGGTAATATTTTTTTGGAAACCATCATTAGCCACACAATGTATGGTTGTACTGAAGTATATCATCCCCACTTTGTGTCTATTTTTCTGAAAGGTATGTCTGTTTTTTTTTAAATCTGAGTTTATGGATAATGATCAAGAAGGCAGTGTACCCCTTTGTACTCACTAAGCTGTTTTTGACACTGGAAGTAGGGTGCACTTTGCTCATTCCAGTTATTTTACCAAACGTTACTGAATATCTTAAATAATTTCCCATAAGATTAACATCCAGTTTATTCATTACAGATGTCGATGTGTATATGCCAATGTGTATTCATTAATCTATGTAAGTGGCAAGACATGTTATGAAATGCTGCATGTAGATGCCATTTACTTCAAGATTAGGAAGTTGTCTAAACTGTTTGTGTTATAAAGGGTATTTTTGACTGCTCTTTACCAATTACAGTTAACTTCCTATACTGTGATTTAATTCAAAATCGTTATTGACATATAATAGTATAGGCATGCCTTGAAATGATATAATGGAAGAAAATATGCATAATCTATTGTGAGCATAAGTTAC
Source organism: Allium sativum (assembly GCA_030737875.1). Lineage (NCBI taxonomy): Eukaryota > Viridiplantae > Streptophyta > Magnoliopsida > Asparagales > Amaryllidaceae > Allium > Allium sativum. Next base: position 430,666,681 of record CM060923.1, read on the forward strand.
TGGAAATGACCAATGTGCTACTTCTCGGGCTTGTTATGTTTCTTTCTATCTATGCAACTACACTGCAATAGGAGAGAATACGCGTGCAACCATAAATGCATTTGTTTCTTATATTAATTGTTAGTGCTAATGTTTTGAAAATACTGCATCAAATACTGAAGGGAAGAAGCTTTCAAGCCAAATATAAATATATTATGGACTCCTACTTCCGTTCACAGTTCAGAGAATCAGAAGATTACGCAAGTATGATATAAGTTGACAGGCTTGAAAGTACTGTCCAGGCTTCGATTGTGCTTTTTTGTATGACTCTTCCTCAGATGCAGCCATGTAGGTCATGATTCTCGTAATATGCTGGAATCAAAAATAAGGTAATTCTATTCATAATCAGTTCTTAAATATTCTCAATCATCAAATTATAGAATTTTTTGAATAAATTATAAGTGAACTTGAAACTCTAGCCTGTCTACTACATGCTACAAAAAACATTCAACACTGCAAACTTTTGGTATTTTTGCATATTAAATATATGTTTTATGTCAGTAGTGGAAGATTCATATTAGTAATAATACTTGTGTAGATTCAGTGTTATATGATTAAACATATTAAGAATAAACCTCTCACTACATAAATAAGCAAAATTATTCTTGCCAAAAACAAAAAAGAAATACAACGTTTAAAAAATGCTTTTTTTTTTTGCATAGTTCAAAAAATTTAACATACAAGTTATGAAAAAGTAACTATAATACAATGAAAGAAAGTCATTACCAAAATTGATTTCAACAACAAATTGGACAAACATTGTAGATAAGTTTAATTTTATGACATTTGTACAAAGAATATTGTTTGAAAAAAAAAGTATTACAACATTTTTCTTAAAAAATGATATGGAAAAATATATTTCAAAAATGTTACCTTGTCTTTCATATTGGGGACACTGATAACTGTACAACTTTATATATACATATGCATGCCATTTATCTATGCATTTGTTAGTTTATGTATGTAAACTTGTGAAAACTGAACCAGATAAAATATGATTATTGTTTACTTACATAATTTCAGCAGCATAAGTGTGGGAGAAGTGGCTTGTTATAATTCCTTGGATCGAACATTTTGGGCGATTCCAAAATGATTATACATCTCTTATAGGTGAATTGTTACTCCTTTTCTCTTCCATTGTCAAAATTAATTGTGCTGAATTAATGGTTAATTTTTTGATGCTTAGAAAGCAGAATTTTGAATCCAGTGTTTTTAACAGAATTTCCCCCCTTAAGTAATTGTCATTGTTATTCAGGAAAACAAAACACAGGGACTTAATTTATGTTTTTTAATGTTATTATGATTCTTTGATTTAATCAATTTAAGGGTCAACAATTTGCAAAATTGCTGACTCTATAAAAAATGTTGCATGGTATTAAAAGAAAATGTGATTACGCAAAAAAAATAAGAAAAATCTCTCGTAGTTTTAGTTTTATGCACATCACATGACCTACTGATATACACTGAACATATAGAAATTTTATAAAACTGTTGTTTATGTTGAATTTCAGCATTGAATCACTCCTATTGTTTATGAAACATGGAAAAATATGGAGTTTATAGACGAAACAAAGCTTTATATACATGCTTATCAATCATACATAAAAAATTATGGCATATATAACAAAAGGAGGGGTTGAATTTTTTTTTCCAGGTACAAGTTTAGGAGTCGCGGTACTCTTTCAGTTCTCTACTTCAAGCAACACAAGATTGATTCCGCATCTACTCGAGCAGTACACCTCCTTGTGCAAGCTGTAGTTTCAGACACCCTACCTCATAAATCATGAGTTCATGTGCAACAGACCTTCCATCCTTAGTTGATCCTCTCTCCTCAGCAGCAGGCCCGGCTTAAGCCCAAGGCAGGTAAAACATCTGCCAAAGGCATTATGATGGTACAGGGCAACAAATCTCTCCTGCTACTACTGTTTTTTTTTTCCAGAAAAAGAATAACTTCAATCCTAACTCCGTCAGCCCACACCACGGTACACCACTTTCTGCCTCTCTCTCCCCTTAATTGCGCATATCACTTCCACCTACCGCTGCTTCGTTCACAACTTCAGGCTACATCAACTGATGATCACATCTGTCTACTTGATTGCTACGTAGTCCTCAGTGCCTGAATTTTTATTCTGCCAACGGAATTGTTGCTTGCTTGTTGACTGATGACTAAAGCACTAATTGGAATAAGAATTTAAGTTTTTCAACTAAGAGTTTAATGTAATTCGACTTTGACTAAAGCATTCTCATTTAATTCCTCTTTTTTACTCAAGATTCAAGATAAGTAGAAACATCTGTGGCGCTTTAAGTCTTCGAACTAAAATCGTATTATCATTTTTTTTTTCGAGATTACATCCGAACGGCATGGAATTTTGTCTTTTTAATCTGAGAATATTCAATCCAAATTAAAAATGAAATTAATGTTTTCCCAAAAGAAAATACTCTTTTAATATACAATTAATAATACAAATTTATTTTGAAATTTTGATTACATAAATAATTAGTTTGACAGAAAATGGGAAACGTGATCGAAAATCAATTTTGGAATTTTCAGTTTTTTATCGAATGACAGATTGTTAAAAAGTAGTGATCTTCAAGTCTGTTTTAAACAACATTGACGTTGTTTAATATAAGTGGTAAATGAATAATATAACAAAGTAATAAAAGTAAATTTTGTTTAAATTCAAAAAAAAAAAAATCATGAAATTGCTTTTTAAAGTGTAATTATTTTGGGAAATACATGGATTTGTTTTTATTCTAAATGCATTAAATGTTAAGTTCATAGGCGTTTTGTGAAATGATGGCTTGTTGGAAAAAATGTACTTAATGGCATTTTTGTTTTTCGTCGTTTGGATTCGGTTATTAAAAAAAGGATACTTCCATTTGTTTTCCATCTCCATCTTATTTTCATAACGTCATTTTACTTCTCTCTTACATTTTTGGAAGAAATAATTGATAAATTATAAAGATCTCATTTTTAGTTCAAATAAAGGATGATTCAAAACAAGATTTGAAAGCTTAAAGGTAATTTTCGAAGCATGGGAACAAGGTGAGAACTTTATAATATTGTTTTCTAACTTTTGGTAAATATTATAGTGTAATATTTATAATTTGCCTATTGCTTTGTAAACGAGGATTGTAGTAGAAACTGTAAGTGGTTTGATTTTGAATTTTCGATAAAATAATCATGTTCATATGTAGTAGTATTAAGGTCCTGATATGTTGAGTTGTTGGAAAATGAATGTTACTAAGATATGCTTGCAGTAGCAACGAGGGAAAAAAATGTATGTAGACATACAAACAGGGTGTATGCCCGGATACAATTAACATCTCTTTTTCCATAATTCTCTCTGTTGAATGAAAATAAACTCCCTCGTCATATTTCAAAATCCATTATTTCAAAAATCATGGAACGTTAGCTTTAGCGCCCGACTAGAAAGTCGTCCCATTTAGCGTCTAGTATATTTAAAAAATGGTCGTTGGATGTTAGGACACCGAGGGGTATCGTGGTGGCTAAACTACAGCGAGTGACATTTGAAAGTTGGATATTTGGTAAGCTCAAAATAACAAATGGACTGTGCAGTCGTGTTCATCTCAACAAATCGTGAAATTTAGTGCCTGTCGCATGATTTACTGTGGTAGGTTTTAGTTGTGGTGGTTTTTATGCGTTTTTTTTCATCTCTTGTTTTTCGATGGTTTGGGTGATGAGAGGAAGAACCATTGCATGGGGAGAACTGCTAACGGGTGGGAAGCTCATGGATAATATTCTGGGGACTTTGGTGATTGTATATGGTGGTGGTGTGCGGCGAAGTTAGGATTTTGATTTTTGGTATGTAAGCTCAGACACAGTGGATTTTGGGCTATTGGATTGCATCGGTCAGACAATAGGCGGTGGGCGAGGGCTGGGGCAAGCGTGGTGGATGAGGTGAAGGTGGTGGCGCAGACGGTAGGTGAACGAAGTGACAGAAGAAGAGTTTGCACGTGTTTGTTTTTTCTACTTTTCTTGAAGCTCGGTTTAGGGGGGAGGAGGGAGCATGTTATGAGGTGGATCGAGTTTCTTTAAGTTGGGTGGTGGTATTTGGGCTGTAGGGTGAGAAAAACTCGTGTGCCAATCGAGTCTAGGAAGGGAAAGATACGTACTTATAAGTTCTTCCCTTTCATGTACAGGTGAGAACTTTTATTTGATGCGCTAGTTTTCCCAGTCATGCATTATCTAGCTCAACATTTCCCATTTTATAGCAATGCATCAGAGTTTACTTGCATCAACATGTCGCGCAAGCCTGATTCATTTTCTAGCTGTTCATAGAAGCCCACCCCCTCTTTCACCCTTACAACTTACCGAAGATCCAAGTGTAGCTGATGTTTATTTTCATATGGTGAATTCCATGCAATGCAGTAGCTCCAATTCCATGCAGCAGCTACATTTCCCTTCTCCAGCTCTTCGGGACAACATCCTGCAGCTTCATTGTTACGGTCAGTCGATAAAGAAACACGATGCACCTCGTCTATTTGATCATCATTTGGATCTGCTTGCTACTTCTCAGTAATTCCTGATTTTTCTAGCAGCACTATTGCTATAGTCGCACGCTGAAATGTAACTCTTAGTCGAATGAGATGGATGGGAGATTTTCCAGTTAATTATTGAACAACCACCATGAATTTATGTACTTTTGTCTGCGTTATTTTGTAAGAACCTTTAGATTTTCATGTATTTTTCTGTTTCACCGTTAAAAATAAAACTTTGTATTCTGTTACTTTTAAACTAGTTAATTTGGTGTTGTTTATGTAGTGTTTGATAACACTAAACTTGAATTGGTTGTTGAAATGGTTGTTTCGCGTTTATCATTGTTAAACATTTAATGTTTATCATCTATCGTTGTTAAATGTGAAATTGCAAGTTTATATAAATGTATGAGCAAAATGCTAGAGTATGATTTAATGTAACATCTTAAGCTCTAATATATTCAACAAGTAAAATTATATATGCTTTAATGTAATGTTCTTCAACTATTACATTCATCATCATCTTTTGAATAATGGTGCCTTGATACGGATTGAAGAGAGATTAGTTTCGCTTGATCTTTGTTGTGTGGTAAACATGTCCTAGTTGAAAATTTGAGTTAAAAAGTTATTAAAGCAAGAATATTTAAATTAGTAAAAGAAGAACATCCCTAATGAAATAATTGTTATTAAATGCGATGTACTATACAATATGAAATTAACATCACTAAATGCAAAATAATTTGTGATATTGCTAAATATTTTTGTTTGGAACAAAAAATTACAACATCAAGTGAAGTTGTTAACATTTGTTTTTATAATAATATCTATTTATAGTTTGATTTATTTATTTAGACCTTCAATAATAAAATAAAAAAGATGATTTTATTGTGAAGAACAAACTTTATAACTATTTCAAGCTCAATGATTGTATATTAAAAATTTATTTTCAAGGACAATACACTAATATTTTGAAATTTTATTTTTTTTATTATTAATGAAGAAATATTTCTTCTAATCTTTGATTCGAATATCGTTTAATTTTTTTATTTATTTACATTAATTAGATTCAATGAAATTATATTACTGTGTTTAATTTGTTTTATTTCAGCTTTTGGGTATATTTTTTTTTTTAAGTATCAGTTTTTAAAATTAAGAGCATGTTTGTTATAAAATTTGATGTTGTAGTTATTATATGATTTGTACTATTGCATTCATCATCATCTTTTGAATGAAACCGCTTGCTTCTTTATCAAACATTATAATATATAGATAGTTTTTGTAGTGATTATGTATCATTTTTATTTTAATATAGTAGCAATTTTTGGGTATTAATTCTATATTATTATTATCAATTTTATGTTTGTGGGTATCAAAATTGTCTAACATAGGTATCAGTTTTAAATACTTGTTTTGCTGTTTTTTTTTATAATGAAAAAAGTTTAATATTTCAATACATTCATTGTCTAATGGGTCTTTGTGTTCAAATATTGTTGTACATAGCAAAAGTTATTTGAAAGATATGATGAAAAAATGTTCAACATTGTCCAATTTGATTTTATTGGTTTTTGTTTTGAAGGAGCTAATGATTTTAGAGAATTTTTAATGACATAAAAAATTGAAAACGGATATGATTTTTGTTGTTTATTTGATGATTTAATTTGTTGATCTGATGTTGTCCTTATTATGGAGAATTTGTCCCTAAAGCTAGTCGGATTTGCAAATGGATTGCAAATATAAATTGTATTGAAGAAATTTACACGAGATGAAAAAAAGTTGTATTCGAACAGTAATAATTTGTGTGGGATAAAAGATTGTATTCAGAAGAGATAAAATAACGTTGTGTACATGGGTATTTATAGAACCCGTGTACAGTGACTTATTGGGCTAAGCCTAGAACAAATGCAATAATATTTGTAGTTATTTGTACAGGTCGTAACATAATAATAAGTATCACTCACTTTACCCCCCCCCCCCCCCAAAAAAAAAATAAACATATCGAGGGTTAGGTTTTGCAGAAAAGAGCAAGATAAAATAATGGTGGCGGTGCTGCTTCGATCCTCGGTAAATCTTCCAGTCGATAAAAAATAGAGTGAGATAGCAGTGAGGAGCATTCATCAAAGAGCTACTCTAGCATGAAGACAAGTAGATCTAATCTTTTACTAGGATCTTCATCATCGACATTGAGCTCCAGCTTGAGTCTGGTGAAGTCCGCTTTTGAGAGCGGATTGTTAAGTATGTCTGCCTTTTGATTGCATGAAGGTATATATACCCTATCTCCGGTTTGTTTTGCATAACTTGCTCTCTTATGAAGTACAAGTCTAGTTCGACATGCTTAGTTTTAGAGTGAAGCACAGGGTTTGCAGTCAATGAAATTGGGCTAGTATTGTCACACTAGATTTTAGCTTGTTTGTCAAGTTTAACCCTAAGTTCGCTCAGTAGCGACTTTATCCACATTAATTCAGCAGTGGTACTTGCCATGCTTCTGAATTCAGCCTTTGTGCTAGATATAGAGACTGTGTTTTGCTTTATGGCACACCATGATACATGATTTCTACCCAAATATATACAGTAGCTTGATGTCGATTTTCTGTCATCTTGATCACTTCCCCAATTGGCATCTGAGTAGGCATTAATGTTAAGAGTCTTCTTGTATTTGGGGATGAGCCCCTATGTTAATGTACCCTTTAAATATCTGAGTATTCTTTTTAGGGCCTTCCAGTGTTGATCCAATGGGTTTTGCATATATTGGCTTTCACACTGTACGATATATCTGATCTTGTTATAGTAACATATTGCAATGCCCCAACTAAACTTTTGAATTGTCTACCATCTTGTATTACTTCACCTTTAGTTTTAGAGAGTTGTGGACTTGTGACCATAGGAGTTAGAAATGGATTTGACTTGTCCATTTTTGCTCTAATTAGAATTTCTGAAATATATTTTCTTTGACTGAGATGAATTTCAGAACTGTCTTTTCTCTTGACTTCAGTCCCTAGAAAGTAGTTCAGGTCACCAAGATCTTTTACCGAGAATTCTGAATTTAAGGCTTTGGCGACCTTACTGATTTCAGCACACTGTTTCCTGTTATGATAAAGTCATCGACATATATAAGTATATAGGTAGTTAAAACAGTGGTAAACTTTGTAAAAAAGAATTATCAGATTTGAGTGGGTTGTATCCATGTTTGACAAGTGTTGTTTTTAACTTGTCAAACCAAACACTTAGCGCTTGCTTTAAACCATAGATAGCTTTGTTTAATTTGCACACGAGCCCTTCTTTTCCTTGCTGCACAAAGCCGTGTGGCTGTTCCATAAATAATTCTTCCTACAAAATGCCATTTAAAAATGCATTATTCACATTGAGTTGTTTGATGGGCCATCTCTTGTGTAAGGAAATGGTTAACACAATTCTTATAGAAGTGGGTTTCACAATAGACGAGAAAGTTTCAGTGAAATCAAATCCGCCCTTATATGGATATCCCTTAGCCACAAGCCTTGCCTTATACTTTGAGATTGAACCATCTGGGTTCTTTTTTAATCTAAATGTTCATTTGTTGCCAATTATATTTTTATGATCTGGAGCAGTTGTTAAAGACCATGTATTGTTCCTCATCAAGGCTCTGTATTCTTCATTCATGGCAGCAATCCAATTATTAGATTGGACTGCTTCATGATAAGATACTGGCTCTTGTAGATCCAAAGTTGTGTTGTATATCTTTGGTTACCACACTTTGCCCTTGTCATCATGTGATGTTGATTTGTATTATCTCCAGCATCATTTTTTTGTTCAGTGTTACCTGTTGCGCTGCTATCAGTATTATGATTTGATTGATTTTCATCACTAACTTGCTGTTGAGTGGTATTATCAGAATTGGTTGGCGAGACTTGCTCCTCTTGACCTGGTCCATTTTAGGGCATTGTGAGTTGAGAGTTGTTGTCATTGCTGACTTGGCTTTGCTGAGTTGGCATGACTATGTCTATCACATCAGGTATGGCTAGAGAGTATTCCCTTGGATTTTGAATTTTTTGCTAGTTTTAATTTCAGACTTGTTGAATGGAAATAATCCCTCTTTAAACACAACATGTCCGGACACATAAATTCTACCTTTGTCATCTAAACACTTATACCCCTTTTTATTACTTAGGCAACCCAGAAATGGGCATGGTACTAATATAAAATCAAGTTTATGTTTGTTATATGGTCTTAGATAGGGAAAACATTGACATCCAAAAGTTCTCAAGTGATTATAATCTGGAATATTTGCAGTTAGAATCTCATGAGACTTTTGAATTTAAGAACTTCGGTGGGAAAAAGATTAACTAAGTATACTGCAGTTGCAAAAACTTTTGGCCAAAATTTGAGAGGCATGGAAGCTTTTGCTATCAGAGTTAGCCCAATTTCGACAACATGTTCATGCTTTCTCTCTATAATACCATTCTATTCAGATGTGTAGGGGCAGGTGGTTCTATGACATATACCCTTATTTAAGAGATACTGCTTGAGTGGTAGTAATTCCTTACCCCCATCTGTTTGAAATACTTTAACCTTGTTGCCGGTTTGATTTTCAACATAAGTAATAAAGTTCTGAACCGTTTTGCAAGTATCAGATTTATTTTTAAGCATATATATCCATACATATCTTGTACATGCATCTATAAAAGAAATATAGTACTTATATCCATAATCAGAACAAATTAGGGCTGGACCCCATAGGTCAGTGGCAATTAGTTCAAGTGATCTAGAATATGTGGTGTTTGAATCTGGAAATGCAATTTTATGGCTCTTTCCCATTTGACAGAATGTGCAAACATGCGTAATTGGTAGCTTATTAGCATCAACGTTATTATTTTTACTAATCACATGCTTCATAATTTTCAAACTGGGGTGTCCTAGTTTGTTATGCCACAATTCAAAGTCACTATAGTATTTAGAATCATTAGAAATAGTCAATATATGGTCATCAGAAACAGTCAACACATGATCATCAGTAATAGTCAACACTTGATCATTATTTTACAATCAGTTTTTTCAGATTTATTGACTTCAAATTTGTATAGACCATTGATCTCACTATGTGACACCCCGCGTCCGTTAATGTCAATCACAAAGGGAATGCCTTAAGTTTTGTGAAGTGTTATAGGTAAACGGACACATAATATTGCAAGACAGATATAAATAAGATAGCAGCAGAAATTCAATTTTTTATTTCAAACATAAATCATAGTGTCGTGGTTTACAATACCATAAGTCACATAAACCATTACAATAAAATAACTTCTGTCTTGCACCATCAAAGTACATAAGTATATAAAAAGCATAATTCCCTAAATAAAAGAGTTAAGCCATACTAAAGATAAGGACTTAGAGCCATACTTCGAAAGTAGCTCCTAGCAAGATGATAATGAGTCCTGACTAAGCCTTAGTATTCCCGCCCTAAGAACCTGAGGGGGAGGGGGGAACAGAAGAAAGAAGAGGAAACAAAAAGGGCCAGACATAAATTCTGGCGAGTCTAGTTACTTTTAGCAAGTAAATAAATAAAAGTAGCATGACAGACATATAAAGTGGATAAGAGAGAGATCACTACATAAATGACAGGTGTGACAAGGTAGACAGGATAATGTGTATACGCTTTCCTAATAGTTACTCTGCACTATTACTAATATAACCAGAATGAGATGATCCCTTCCACTATGTGGTAGACTTAGGCATACATCCAAATGTATCCTAACTACTACCCTAATTGATCGGCTCTCTACTCCATAGATACTTTGTGTCAGCCCCACGGTAGGATGTATCACGTCGTAAAGTGGAAACTCCTTGCTGATATGCACAACCCCATATCTACAGGTGTCACAGTCGTCTTATCCCCTTCGGACCAGCTCATGCACGCACATGGCCCGGTCGGTTTGCGCCTCCAACACCGCCTTCACGTTGGGATCTCTTATAATCAGTCGGTAAGCGTGCCCCTTCTCCGACCTAGTTCGGAGTTCTCTACTTGATACATAATCCGGGTTACTGACTGAAACGGGTCCCACACAATATGATACAAGCTCCTCCCTTTGTCTTCTATCCCCTACTAGGTTTTCCATATGTTATATTTACCCTAAAGGTGTCTTTAATTATATAACCCCAATCTTTCTACCGGTTATGCTTACCACTAGGTGTCTTTAATTACATAACATTATCGGGCTATTTTTGTGGGCCTATATGTAAATATTATCCACCCCCTCAGAATTACTTAACCCACCCACTGTCCAATCAATTTTACTTAACCTTAACTTTAGTTCATAATCATACAATCCTTATGGATTATATTAGGTTAAGAAGTCCAATTCATTACCATGTCCATTTATGGTTTATAATGGGCTAGACCTCCCACATTAGAACTTGTGGATGCTGGATATGTCGGTCGGGTCTGGGAAGTCTTCTTCCATAAGTTGGGCCAACCTCGTGTCATAGCCTGATTCGTATTTGTACACTTAGGCCTCTCACATTAGGTTCAACATTAGTGGCCGTTGGATATGTCGGTCGGGTCCGGGCAGACTTCCACCACTAATGCAACATAACCTCGTGCCATAAGTGCAGTTACAATTTCTAATTGTAATCCTAGGCATTCGTTATAAATTAATCAATTAATTAAACCTATACCTTTATAGGTGTTAATGCCCATTTTACCCAATAATTTGAACTAGATGTCCAATGATGTTTATATTCAAATTATGCCAACATTAACCTTTTTCCCCCGTTCCCTAACTAGTGCACTCACAAAATTGGCAGCATGCCTAGGCTAGATTATAGCCTAGTCATAAACGATAAAAGGGGAAAATAATAGGGATATGACAAAAGTGAATGTTTTAACATAACTTGGCATAAACATAAACTAGCATGGGGATAAGGTGGACATATGAGCACAAATCTGATGAACTTGTAGCAATTACTAGTCTAACATAACTATAATGTCATACTGAGCATAATAAGATCTAAATTAACCATTTAGATGTCCAACTATTCAAATCTAGCATAATAGGCACAAGATGATAAACTAGATCTGATTAACAATTTAAATGTCCACACAATTTAGATCCAATAGTTTAAAAGTAGATACACACAAATAAGGTTTAAGATTCACATCATGACATGTTATAGAAGTTACAATAGATCTGACTAGAGATTTAGATCCCAATACTAACCAATTCAAATTGTCATATAATCATAATTTACAATGGGTCAGATATAATCTAGGCATATGAACAAATCCAAGTCACAGTCGTGACATATTTACTTTTAAATATTCAAATCTAAAAGCAACTAGGAACTTACAGTGTTAGGATTAGAAAATAGAAGAAGAATGGATCTTGAATCTCTAAATTTGATTTGCAAAGCTGATAGTTGTAGGAGATTAACCGATCCAATTCAGTTCAGACACCGACAGAGTTTGGCTCCCATGAATTCCCAATGAAGAAAACAAGAGAAATGGACACGTATTTATAGCTGCCAGCCACCTTGAAACCGACTGCCACGTCAGCCCTAGGGGTGTCGACACCCCTGTGGGTGGGTCGACCCTGATGTCGACACCCCTTAAGGGGGGACGACCCCGGTGTCGAAACCCCTTTAGGGGGGTCGACCCCCTAGAGCAGGAAAACTACGACCACTTTTTATTTTTCAAATTCAAACGGTTTTTGGATAAAATTCCGACTCATCTCTGACTCATGTGTATATATATAATCTTTCTACGCATATACATACTTAAAACCCTCATAACTTCTTCATACGGTGCCCGTTTTATGCAAACCAAATGTCTATCTTGACCACAATTTTGAGACGGACGCAACGGCGTAGTCCATTTCCTTAATTATGAATATTAAATTAGTTATTATTTAATTAGTCCTCTTTTAGTGTTGTTAAAAATTCGGGGTGTTACATTCTTCCCTACTTAAAGGATTTCGTCCCCGAAATCTCTAAGTTGAGAAAAATGCATATCCTACCATCCATCATCCATCTGCTCATCCATTAATCACTGGCATACATTGTCCTTAAAGACTTCTAATGCTGATCTATGTTATATTAAGCGCTAAGCGAGGCGAGGCGATGGAAGCCTCGCTTCGCTTAATGGCGTTTAAGCGACGCTTAAGCACTGCTTAAGCGCTAGATTCATTTGGAGTCCAGTTGGGCCTAATGGCTCTTAAATAGCGCATAAATAGCGCTTAAGTAACAACTAAATAGTGCTGAAGTAATGCTTAATTATTATATAAGTAATTCATCACATAATACTATACATAAATGATGAAGTTTAGGCGAGGCGCTATTAAGCGTTGAAAAAAGCATGCTTAAGCGCTAGTCGCTTAATGCCTTCCGCTTTTTAAAAATTAAGCGATGTATCTGACAAAATCGCTTAAGCGTGCTTTTCATAACATAGATGCTTATATGAATATATGCAAAGGTGTGTATATGTCCCAACACTAATGCAGAAATCAGGCGGTCTACTGATTCAGTTGACCTCCTTAATGCAAGGTATGTTAGACCAACTCCAACAGGATTCAGAGAAAAGATATTACGATCTGTAAGATTACGGGGAAACAGATGATTTTTTCCCAATGGTGACAAGCCGATTTTTTCGGCGCGGGAGAACTCCAGCCATTTCTCAATTTTCACATTACATGACGATCCGATTAAATCGGCGCACGCCTTTTTTTGCTTAAGAAATTGTTGCGAGCCGATAAAATCGGCTCGCGGGCCAATTCTTACTTCTGAACTGAACCCGTGATATTTCACTGAATATTACTGCTCGTAATATTCGTTGGGGAAGATTTCTCCCAAAATTCAAGATTCAAGAGCTGAATCACTCCACCGTTGGAGATGCTCTTAGTGCCATGAATCCAATATGTGTGCAAATAATCCTATTATAACATGTGAGTTCTATATGTGTGCACACTCATTCGTCCAAATGCAACATCCATATGCTAAAACATCCATTTCCATCCATAAAAGAAAAGAAAATGCACGCACATCCATATGTAGTATGAAAGTGATTGAGCCGATCTAGTGCCTAATGTGTGTATATGTGTCCACAGACAACCACTAGTAAACACTGGCATCCACTTGCATCCATCAAACATAACATGTCTCAAACACATGTTTACATTCATATGATTCCTATCTAAAGGTCGAAAATACTATGGATAGGATATACTCAAATGATAGAAACAAGTATTGACTAAACTTTGGAAAAAGGAGTTAAGAACAAATCCTCGAAAAGGAAAGGGTACGAAGCACGAATCTTGTCTTCGGTCTCCCAAGTCACATCCTCTTGGTTATCTCCCCATTGAACCTTTATCAACTTGATCTCTTTATTGCGTAGCTTCTTAACTTCTGGTCCAAGAATATGGGTAGGGACTCACCTGACACTCGCCTCCCGTTCCACTTCCACCTTTCCCAATACACTCGGCTCAACAACTTCTACGTTGTCATACAGGCATTTCCGCAGATGATAAACATGGAAAACATCATAAATGCTGGACAGATTTTCTAGGAGCTTTACTCTATAGGCCATTTGTCCAATCCTCTCGGTTATGGGAAATGGTCCCACAAACCTAGGCGTCAACTTCCCTACCAATCCGAAGTGAACCACATTTCTCAGAGGTGATACTTTGATAAAAACTAAGTCTCCCACTTCAAATTCGATGTCAGTCCTTCTCTTGTCTGCATAGGACTTCTGCCTATCTTGAGTTGTCTTCATCCGCGGCCGAATAAGGTCAATCTTTTCGTACGTTTCTCTAACCATATCTAGCCCAAGTAATGATCTTTCTGTAGATTCCCACCAACAAGTTGGTGATCTACAGGGCCGTCCGTACAATGTTTCGAAGGGTGTTATGCCGTTGCTGGCTGCTGTTATAGGCAAACTCTACTAAAGGAAGATGCTCTTCCCAAGTCCCTCCGAAGTCTAGGATACACAGCCTCAAAATATCTTCTAGAATTCTATTCACCCTCTCCTTCTGCCCATCGGTCTGAGGATGATAAGCGGTGCTTAAGTACAACTGTGTACCTAATGCTTCTCTCAAGCTCCTCCAAAATTCACTGGTAAAGATGGGGTCACGATCGCTTACGATGCTGGAAGGTACTCCATGAAGACGAACTATCTCCCGAACATAAATTGTTGCCAACCATGATGTCGTCATCTTACTCTTAACTGGAATAAAGTGAGCAATCTTAGTGAGTCTATTTACCACAACCCAGATATTGGTGTTGCCTTTCTTCGATCTAGGTAAACCATCTATGAAATCCATAGAGACGCTCTCCCATTTCCACTAAGGAACCTCCAAAGGAAGAAGTAAGCCGTCGGGCTTCTTTTGCTCAGCTTTAACTTGCTGGCAAACTAAACATTGGGAAACAAACTCTGCCACGTCTTTCTTTATCCCAGCCCAAAAGAAAATCCTCTTCATGTCTCTGTACATTTTTTCACCGCCTGGATGAATAGTCATCTTAGAATGGTGGGCTTCTTCTAGGACTGCCTTTATCAAACTTGCAGTTTGAGGAACACAAAGCCTTCAATCTCGTCGTAACCACCCCTTTTCATGTATGGCATATCTACTGAGGTGACTAGAAGTCTCCCCTTTTCTAAGCTTTTCTAAGATGTCTAAAATCTGTGGGTCACCTTGCTGCGAAGCTCCTATCTGATCCATAAGAGTTGGTCTTATCTCCAAGGATGCAAACAAATCAGGAAAAATCTCGATGGAGGGTCTAAAATCAAAAGCTGATATGAACTCCAAGCTCTTCCTCTCCACAAACAGAGGACTCAAGGCCATCCTCTGCCTACTTAGTGCGTATGCCACCACATTACCCTTGCCACGGGTATAAGCAATCTCAAAATCATAAGAATCCGGGAACTCAATCCACCTTTGCTGCCTTAAATTGAGATCTTTCTACGAGAACAGATACTTGAGAGATTTATGATCGGTGTATAACTCGAATTTCTCTCCAAGTATATAATGGCGCCACGTCTTAAGCATGAATACTATGGCAGCTAGCTCTAGATTATGGGTGGTGTATTTCTTCTCGTGAACTCTCAACTGTCTACCCCCATAACACACTACTTTCCCTTCTTGCATCAGAACCGCACCAAGCCCTGTACCACACGCATCAGTGTAAACGATAAGCACTTTACTTACATTAGGCAAGGTCAAGACTGGGGCTATTTTCAAAGCCCTCTTCAGTCGTTGGAAAGCAACATCACAATCGATATCCCATGAAAACGCCAAATTCTTCATTATCAGCCTGGTGAGTGGGGCTGATATCTTTGGGAAGTCCTTAATGAACTTCCTATAATAACCTACCGACCCCAGAAAGCTTCTCACCTCGGTTGCATTTTTAGGAATCTGCCAATCTTGTACTGCAACCACCTTTGCGGGATCTATGGCTATCCTTTCTTTGGAGACCACATGCCCAAAGAATCTTACCTATTTTCTCCAAAAATGGCGTTTGGAGAACTTTGCCTTAAGCTGATCACACAAAGAGTTTTCAAAACTTCTCTCAAGTATTGGGCATGCTCTTCTTCGCTTTTGGAGAAGATCAAAATATCGTCAACAAAGACCATGACAAATTTGTTTAGAAAATTCCGAAACACCCTACTCATTAAATCAACAAAATAGGTGGGTGCATTCGTCAACCTAAAAGGCATAACTAGCCATTCAAAGAAACCATCCGGAGTTCTAAAAGCGGTCTTATCTATGCTGTCCTCAGCCACTCTCAACTGATGAAACCCCGAGGCCAAGTCTAACTAAGAAAATACCAAGGCACCAACAAGCTGATCAAATAAATCATCAATCCTCGGGAGCGGGTGCCTATTCTTCTTAGTGAGTTTATTCAACTCTCTATAGTCAACACACAAACGAAGCGAACCGTCCGCCTTAGTCACGAATACTACTGAACATCCCATTCAGATATGCTTCGTCTGATAAGCCCTTTCTCAAGTAGCTCCCCTACTTGCTTACTCAGCTCTCTCCTTTCCCTCGGAGCCATATGGCGCACTGGCAATGCAACTAGCTTTGTGTTGTCCACCAATATATATACGAAAGTCAATCCCGTGCCTCGGAGGCAAACTCCGTACCTCAATAAAAACATCGGAATAATCTCGGACTACTGGAACAGATTGCAAGTCACTGATAGATGCATCAAGAGACCCTAGGAAACTAAGCATAACCGACCCTTGTGGGTCACAAGAAATCTCGAGGGTCCTCCCATGACAAGTCAGAAGTCTAACAACCTCTCTCACAATCCAGAATGACACCATACGTGGTAAGCCAATCCATTCCTAGAATCAACCCATAGCCCATAAACCCGAGCACAAACGCGTCGCATTCAAACTCGACGCCTAACACAGATATTTTCAAACTCTGACAAATCATAGATAAATGTGCCGAACCACTAATGGGGTTTGAAACAACTACGGGATCCACTACCATACTAGTAATTAAGTGCAAAGATTCTACCATAGAACTAGATTTAAATGAATGTGAAGCGCCAGAATCAAAAAGTGTTCTAATAGGCTGATTAGAAAGAGAAATTAAACCTTTCACAGAAATCTTTCTACCTCTATCGGGAGCACTGATCTAGAAGCAACTAGGAATTCACAGTGTTAGTATTAGAAAATAGAAGAAGAATGGATCTTGAATCTCTAAATTTGATTTACAAAGCTGATAGTTGTAGGAGATTAACGGATCCAATTCAGTTCAGACACCGGTAGAGTTTGGCTCCCATGAATTCTCAATGAAGAAAACAGGAGAAATGGACACGTATTTATAGCTGCCAGCCACCTTTAAACCGACTGCCACGTCATCCCTAGGGGTGTCGACACCCCTATGGGTAGGTCGACCCCGGTGTCGACCCCTAGAGCGGGGAAACTGCCGCCACTTTTTATTTTTCAAATTCGAACGGTTTTTGGATAAAATTCTGACTCATCTTTAACTTATGTGTATATATGTAATCTTTCTGCGCGTATACAAACTAAAAACCCTCATAACTTCTTCATACAGTGCCCGTTTTACGCAAACCAGATGCCTATCTTAACCAAAATTTCGAGACGGACGCAATGACATAGTCCGTTTCCCTTATTTCTGAATATTAAATTGGTTACTTTTTAATTTATCCTCTTTTAGTGTCGTTAAAAATTCGGGGTGTTACAATTACCCTGCATAATTATTTCCTTAGTCAGTATATCTTTAACTATACAAGAATTGGGAAAGAATTCAAAATATACATTATTATCTTTAGCAAATTGGGAAACACTCATTAAATTTCTTTTAGTTGGTGGAACCCTCAATAGATTTTTGAGATATAGTTGTTTGGGTCAATTAATTCTTGCATTTCCCGTGTGTGTTATGTGAATACTTTTACCATTTGCAGCATGTAAATTTTGCGTACCTTTGTACTCACAACTCCCAAGATTTAGATTGTTTAAAATGTTAGTCATATGATTTGTAGCACCTGAATCGAGGTACCAGCTATCATCTTTAGTATCTTCCACTTTTGTTGTGTCTGCGTTCTACACTTCAGCTTGTTATCATTCTAATTGTTGATTTTATTCACACTTGAATTGCTGGGTAGGAATATAGTTTGAATTAAACCTGAAATAACACTTGTTGGCACTGTGACCATATTTCTCACAGATGGGACACCTAATTCTGTTGTTGTTATTCCTTCCACTACCTCTTCCCCTGTAGGACTATCCACCTCTCTAGTTGTTGGGTTGATTTCTTGATGAGTTTGCTTTTTCTTGAAATTTTCCTCTACCAAACGAGGTGTAGTTTTATTGATAGGTCAGAATTGACACTTTTCTTGTGATTAATTTTCCCTTCATGAGCTAGTAGAGTGGAGTACACATAATGCAAATTTGTGTAAGGTCCATGGATAGAATGATAGCTGTAACAACTTCGTAATCATCATCTAGACCGCTAACAATAGACAAAACTTGTTCAGATTCAGGTACTCTCTATCCTTCTGAATTCAATTGATCACATATGTTCTTCACTTTAAGAAGATACTCATTCATAGTGGAATCACCCATTCTAATACTATATAGCGGTCGTCTGTAACGTAATTCTTGCAGATGACTGCATAAAAGTTTGTTTCGACCGTAGTCCACACTTCTTGGGCAGTTTTTTTCGCTAATAAGTTATGTTAGTATGGTTGGACCAATGGATGACATCATCCAAGAACAGACAATTCTATCTTGTCTTTGATATACCATAAATTCAGGATTTGGCACAAGTTTTTCTTCACTACCTCTGATGAATTTTGGTGGCACAATTTTTGTACCATGTATATTTAGTCATCTAGATCATATCCTCTAACAGCTGTCTCTATTTGTAACTTCCACATGAGATAATTGGATTCATCAAGTTTTTCAGAGATTAATTGACTCTATGGCTTTATAATTGCCTTCATCAGATCAATTGTTGGATTGACTTGGCTGTTGAAACTCTGTTGCTCGAGACTTGACGGTTGGAATTATCACTCTGATTTGTCATTGCAGAGAACACAATCGAAAGGCAACAAATGGGAACAAGTATGAGAAATTGAACTTGATAATTTTGGATTGTGAATACTTTTAAGAAATGCTTTCAGCTGAGAAATGATGCAACCAGAAATGCTTTTATAAAATGATGATAATACTGTGTCTTGATGAAAGAATTATGTCTGAACGCTTTCTTGGACGATCCTTTAATCAATTGCTTGGTTTCTTGAGTTTTCTTGATCGGTTTTTCATACTTCAGATTTCCAAACTCGATCAGAGAAAATTGTTGCAGCCACTTTGATTGGCGGGGCACAGTTTCCTTTGAGCGAGTAACAACTCTCAAGTTATAAGATTAGAGATGGAAATTTAATCTGTGGGATGGGTACCCAAAGAGACCCACCTCTAATCAGACGGGGATTCCCCGACTTAGCGGTTAATGAGACGGTGACGAAAGATGATTTCAGTACCCGAAATGAATATGGGGCGGTTATGGAGGTGATACCATTCGCCCCATATCTGACCCAGTACATATAGTTTTTTTGCAAGGCATATATAATACATATAGTTTCTTTTTATATTTATAATGTGTATATACGTACTAAGAAAAATATATTAATTGGTGTATTAAGCATTGATTATGTTGACCATCCATTTTCCTTTATTACGTTCGATTAGAAAATATTACATACGCACAAAATCAACTAACATACAATATTAACAAGTAAACAACTAAATTCACATTTTAGGGTTTTCAATCATAACTAAATCAATAATAATTCAACAATCATAATATAATAACACAACATATACACTTAAATAACCATTAATTAATTAAATTAGGAAATTAGGTTAGAAATCATACCTAAAATTGAAGAGGATTGAGGAGTGACGGCAGGAGAGGGGGGAGGCGTCGGTCAGCGGCGGCCTGGGGCTCGGCATCGGCTGGCGTCGGTCGGCGTCGGTGGCGGGCTGGAGGGTTTTTTTTTTTCCGTCGAAGGGAGGGTGGGTTTGAGGGAAATGAAAATGATCGATCTGGACTGTAGGCTCGCGGGATATCCTTTTCTAGGCGACGGTTGGCGACGGCTAGCGACGGCCGCTTTTTTTAACCGTCGTCAGCCGTCGCCAGTATCCGACACCAAATGCACCCTTCCTTGTAGTGTTAGTTTGATAATTTGATTTGTTGATTCCATCTTGTTCTTATAACTAAATTTTAAAAAGTGTCTTTTAAGTTAAAAAAGCAATGAAGTTTGTTGTTGTCGGTATTTTCTTGAATACAAAAATTATTAATCATACCTATGACAATATTATCAATATATTCTTGAAGTATGAGAATCAATTATATTAAATATATTGTTTGTAACAATATTAAGCAAGTAATGTCCTAAATACGAATGGTATATGAATGAAAGACGTATAGAATTTACAACTACATTTTGTTGCTGTTAGACTTTGCGATGTTTAATAAATAATAAATATTGTTGAATTGTATGGAATTTACAATGTTTAAAAAAGCATAAATAATCAAATCACTAGCCATAAAAGAAACTGCTTCCCGTCGCCGCCATTACTTCCGTCCCTAGTTTATTTGCCATTTTACTTCTCCTTCTGTTCACTCACTGCCTCGTTTCCAAAAATCTAGCGTCCTCCTCAAACTCCATCGTTCAGCCTACATTCCACAACTGCAGTGCATTTTAATCCCCTTAAATTATGCATTAATTTTCTCTAAAATGAAATTATGCACCAGCCATTGGTGGGGATGTAGCTCAAATGGTAGAGCGCTCGCTTTGCATGCGAGAGGTACAGGGTTCGATACCCTGCATCTCCACGATCTACTGTCGACGTTGAATTTTTTTTCCCTTCCGGATTTTCTGCTCCTCCCGTCAACCTTGGCGGCCTCGTTCCTCCTTATCTGATTCGTTTTAACCCATCACCATACACGTACGCGGCTTCTTTCCCTCCTTCCCAAAGCCAAAATCGTACCCTTTTTATCAAGCCTGAAAGCCAAAATCGCATCTTTTTATCTAGCCCGACTCCGTTAGCTGCTGGAACTAATTGCAGCGTATTCCAGAAAGCTCGCGAGCCCGACGTTTGAATGGCGTCTTCTCTTTCCCTCGCCGCTGCTTCTGAGGTCACTTTCTTATTTTCGTATTTCGGTCTCCTAAGATCATTTCGATTTTCCTAGTGTCTGATTGCCACAAAATTATGGGATCTTCTTTATGTATCGTACCAAGGCAAAAATAATTAGGGTTTAGCATGCTACCTGAACATTGAATTTGCAAAATATGTTATAGCCTGTGTCTTTCATGCAATTGCAACACTCACACGCATTGTACATTTCATTTTTGGTTGATGTTTGCTCTGAACACCAAAGATTGTTTTACATTGTGTTTTTACTACTAGTTAGACCGAACGTATTGTTCTTGTGACTTCTTGTAATATATGACCAAACATGTTTTGTATTGGGAATTCTTTGGTTACACTTTTAGTAGATGCAGGGCTATAAAGTGTGGGAGGAATGTCATTATATATCGATGTTCTGTTAACTTCATGAAAGCAAACCTGATTGATTGCTAGCTTGATTCAGAATGTGTTAGGGATGGTCTGTGGCTTTGCACCAGAATGATAGTTTAGCATTTTGTTGAAGCAAGCTGTAAACTTAGAACAATTTTTTCACCAGTATGATTTCTGCACAAAGAAAATATCAACCACCTATCTTTGTCATTTTTCCTTTTATGAACTGAAATTCTGAAATTTTTGAATGTGTATCTCCTTGTTTCTGAGTACAACATCAAAGAATTTGATTGGACTTAATCTAATAAGTAACATATGTAAGTTCATCAAATGCCAATAATTAGTCGAAGTTTTTCATTTGTAGTGGCTGTAATTATAACTGGTACATCGTGAAAGAATTTGATTGTCCATGCCACTTTAGTATGCCCTTAATCTATCCAAAAGAAGGCTCAACAGATGCCTTTTCTGTCTTCCGATCGCTAGTTCTAGTAGTCTAGTAGTTTTACCCCATTGCTCACTCTTAGTGTGGACTTGTATCCTTCCACTCTTTTACTTCCCATGTCAGAGACAGAGTGGTTCAAGTTTACAAAGCTGTATGTAGGATTAAGTACTAGGGAAGATCGACTATCAGCAATATGGTAGCCCAATACAGTTGAGTTATGGTGCATCGTGTTCGTTGTCTTCTACTGCAGGTAATATTTTTTTGGAAACCATCATTAGCCACACAATGTATGGTTGTACTGCAGTATATCATCCCCACTTTGTGTCTATTTTTCTGAAAGGTATGTCTGTTTTTTTTTTAAATCTGAGTTTATGGATAATGATCAAGAAGGCAGTGTACCCCTTTGTACTCACTAAGCTGTTTTTGACACTGGAAGTAGGGTGCACTTTGCTCATTCCAGTTATTTTACCAAACGTTACTGAATATCTTAAATAATTTCCCATAAGATTAACATCCAGTTTATTCATTACAGATGTCGATGTGTATATGCCAATGTGTATTCATTAATCTATGTAAGTGGCAAGACATGTTATGAAATGCTGCATGTAGATGCCATTTACTTCAAGATTAGGAAGTTGTCTAAACTGTTTGTGTTATAAAGGGTATTTTTGACTGCTCTTTACCAATTACAGTTAACTTCCTATACTGTGATTTAATTCAAAATCGTTATTGACATATAATAGTATAGGCATGCCTTGAAATGATATAATGGAAGAAAATATGCATAATCTATTGTGAGCATAAGTTACTGGAAATGACCAATGAGCTACTTCTCGGGCTTGTTGTTGACTCGCTTTTTAGTCAAAGCAGTCACCCATGAAATCTCTTATCAATAATACGCTCAAGTATCGGAAATACCGTCAGAAGACAGGCAGCGATTTGGTCAAAATCGCATCACAAATAAAGAATGACCCGAAACTCCTACCAGATGACCTTTTTTGGGCCCGAAAACAGCGATTACGGAGCTGGGCTCTGTAACTCTTATAGATCTCTGAATTAGCTTCAGTTTGAGCTTTGGTTTGGCTCAATCGGACTTACGGTTTGAAAGTTATGCCCGTTTCCGTGAATGCATGCAGAACCGAAAACTTGGAATTTGGAAATTGGCTTGACCTCCCGGATCGGATCGGACCCGCTCCGACTCCACACTTCGAAGATGCTCAAACTTGGATTCCATCCCACCTCGGTTCGGATCGGACTATCAGAACCCGACCCGGCTTGCACTCAGCTCAGAAGTATACATCATAACTCCGGTTCGGAGCCTCCTCCTCGGTTCGGTTCGGAGCTGAACCGATCCGACCTCCATCGCACTAACCTGGCACATGAAGTCTTCGGATTGAAGACACCAGCTCGGTTCGGGTCGGACCCGAACCGATTCCCCTGTACCTGCTCAGACGCAGCAAGTTTGATCGCTTCTTAAGGGATAACTACCTCCTACTAATTCGGATCGGCCGCCACCTGTATGCACACGATCTGAAGGCCACTTCTCCACTCTCTCCGGGATGTCCTCTCCGCTCACCACGTCACACCCGATCCGACCCGATTCAGGACTCCCAGCAGCTCCTCTACGCCTATAAATACACCACGAGATGGTCATTTCAAGGGACTTTTCCGGCACTAACACCTCCCGACCTCCATTACCAAGTATTCGAGGGCTTTGGGTACTCCTCAACTCAATCAAACACGAGGCTATCGTGCATAAATTCAATCTCTTTTCTCCTCTTCTTCATTGTAAACACGAGGATTTCGTGTATAAGCTGTAAACAAACAACATTGTAATAGCTTCTTAAGATTTAAGAAACTATAAAGTGGACGTAGGCTTGGATTGAGCCGAACCACTATAAAAATCTTGTGTGTCTCCTCTTATTTTACTGTTTTTTCTGCATTTATTCTGTGATTGTGAGGTTTTCACATAGAGTTTGGGTGTTAGGCCCAGATTTCGGTCTAACATTTTGGCGCGCCAGGAAGGGGGGCACACGATACAACTTCTTCTACTAGCTTGAGCGAAAGCGGATTATTTGGCTATTGGATCAATGGTCAAGCGAAAGAAAGACGGAACCTTCTCTCGTGCTGAGGATGTTGGCACTGAAGGCACAAGGAACGAGGCAAGCCAGGAGGCTTCCTCTCATGAAAATCCATCAGCATACTTAACCAGAGATGAAATGGATGGCGTTCTCGCTGAATTGAGAACTCAAATGGCAAGGCAAGATGATCTGCTCCGCAAACAACAGGAGATGATCGACCAATTCTTCGCTCGGATGGAAGGAAGGCCGAGCGGCAATGGGCAACTCACTGGAAATGGTACTGAAATGGCTCCAGCAGCAGCTGCAAACCGGATCGGTTCGGATCCGATCCGAACCGAGGGCCAAAATCTGAATTCAACGCAGATGGAAATGGGAGACATTCCCCACCAGATCGGTTCGGACCCGATCCGAACAGCAGCTCTGCATGAGCCTAGGGGCAGCAGCCTCCCCTCTGGAAATCAAGGCTTCGCTCCTGTTCGACCTACATCCGCACCGGTTCGGGTCGGAAATACCACACAAATTCAACATCAAGCTCCCCGGTTCGGAACAGGCGAACCTGTTCGGATCGGCACCTCCGATCCGAACCGTGCACCTCTCCATAACCTCCCTCGCTTCTCCGAACCGCAGCAAGGGGGCACCTCCGAACCGAACCGGATGACCTGCCAAGCTCCTTATACTCTTCCACACTCTTCTGAACTCAACGCTGGGGGCACCAGCTCTGGCTTTAGCAGCTTGCAACAGCTCTTTGAAGGCGATCGGCTCGCCAACCTCATTGAACGCCTCTCGAGAGGCCGCACTTATCAGAATGACATGGATGATGTCAATCACAATCCATTCACACAGGAAATTAGGAATTCCCGCAATCCTCTGGATTTCAAACTTCCACAACTGGAACCCTACAACGGCAGGGCAGATCCTACTGTGCACCTAATGCGCTATAAACGACATATGGAAGTTCAATCGGCGTCGGAAAACGTCATGGCAAAGTGCTTCCCTCTCTTTTTGACTGATATTGCTGCTATGTGGTTTCAGCAGCTGGAATCTGAATCGATCAACAGCTGGAACATGTTGGTCGCTCGCTTTATTGAACAGTTTCGGGTCCATATCGCTCGACCCAAAAATGTCATGTCACTCACTACAATCAAGCAGAGACCCAAAGAAACTCTGCGATCATTTCTGGAAAGATTCAACATTGCAGCAGCATCAGTTGATCGGCCTGAGCCATCTATGGTATTGATGGCGGCAGTATCCGGCGTTCTAGACAACTCGGAGTTCAAGAAATCCTTGTACCGAGACCCACCAAGGAATCTCAGCGAATTCTATCTTGAATCGGATAGGTTTTTGCGTGAAGAAGACGCAACCTCCGAGAAGAAAGTTCTCGATGTTAACATGCTCAAAGATGGAGAACCGTCTGATTCTGACAAAGGCAAAGGAAAAGCTGCCGTCAAGAATGACCGCAACGCTCAGCCCCGGAGAGGGCCCAGATATGAAAAGTACACAGAACTCAATTCGTCACTAACCGACATCTACGTGAACACAAACGGTGACGTCTCCTATCCAAAGCCTCCCAGGAGGGAGCCATCACAAAGAGAACGCGATTCTGGGAAATATTGCATATTTCACGATATGGACGGTCATGACACAAATGACTGTAGACACTTGCGAGATCTGATTGAGGAACGGGTTAGACGTGGAGAGCTACCCGAGTATGTGAAACAACCAACAGCACCTGTACCTGTGCTGCCACCACCTGCTCCCCGGAGAGGGAATGACCCTGGAACGAGCTCCCATCGGCTCGTCATCAACTGATCTAGATTGGATCACTCTGCGTTTTCAGCATTTCTTAGGATTTAAGATATGTCTCTTTGCTTTCTTTAGGTTTTCCGACTGGCTAAATCGGAGTACACACGTTCGGGGTTAGGATTTAGCTCCAAATCGTGCTCTGCACTCGATGACAAACCAATCAGGATTTGCTTTGGTTTTGTACTTTGAATTGAATAAGGAAGGACTATCCGAGCATGGATTATGTTTGGCAATTTAAGTATCTTGTCAGGTTGTGGCAGGATTCTCAATCTCAACTAAAAGTATGGCTTATACTTATCTCGGACCCCTAGGCATGGATTATGCTTAGGGACGGACTATCTTGTCAGGCTTTGGCAAGCATAGCTCCATCTCGGTATGAGTATGGATTGTACTCTACTACATTTCTAAGTATGGGTTATACTCTGGAATGGCTTATTGTCTTGCCAGGATTTGGCAAAGGAACTCAATAAAACTCGAGTATGGCTTATGCTCAGTTTAAACTTCTTGGTATGGCTTATACCCGGAAGGTTAGGTCCCTCGTCAGGTTTTGGCAGGATGATTCGATCGTCCCTTGAGTATGGTTTATGCTCAAACAAACGCCCAAGCATGGTTTATGCTCGAAAGTGTAATCGGTTTTGTTAGGTTTTGACATACCTGTTTGCTTTCTCTTTTTCGCAGGTATGGATTATACTTGCAGCTGGCAGGCCCGGCGTGGCCTTGGATTATCCAGAACACATCTTCCTTCAACCAGCAAGATATGTTCTGGGGGGCAAAATGTTGACTCGCTTTTTAGTTAAAGCAGTCACCCATGGAATCTCTTATCAATAATACGCTCAAGTATCGGAAATACCGTCAGAAGACAGGCAGCGATTTGGTCAAAATCGCATCACAAATAAAGAATGGCCCGAAACTCCTACCAGATGACCTTTTTTGGGCCCGAAAACAGCGATTACAGAGCTAAGCTCTGTAAGTCTTGTAGATCTCTGAATTAGCTTCAGTTTGAGCTTTGGTTTGGCTCAATCGGACTTACGGTTTGAAAGTTATGCCCGTTTCCGTGAATGCATGCAGAACCGAAAACTTGGAATTTGGAAATTGGCTTGACCTCCCGGATCGGATCGGACCCGCTCCGACTCCACACTTCGAAGATGCTCAAACTTGGATTCCATCCCACCTCGGTTCGGATCGGACTATCAGAACCCGACCCGGCTTGCACTCAGCTCAGAAGTATACATCATAACTCCGGTTCGGAGCCTCCTCCTCGGTTCGGTTCGGAGCTGAACCGATCCGACCTCCATCGCACTAACCTGGCACATGAAGTCTTCGGATTGAAGACACCAGCTCGGTTCGGGTCGGACCCGAACCGATTCCCCTGTACCTGCTCAGACGCAGCAAGTTTGACCGCTTCTTAAGGGATAACTACCTCCTACTAATTCGGATCGGCCGCCACCTGTATGCACACGATCTGAAGGCCACTTCTCCACTCTCTCCGGGATGTCCTCTCCGCTCACCACGTCACACCCGATCCGACCCGATTCAGGACTCCCAGCAGCTCCTCTACGCCTATAAATACACCACGAGATGGTCATTTCAAGGGACTTTTCCGGCACTAACACCTCCCGACCTCCATTACCAAGTATTCGAGGGCTTTGGGTACTCCTCAACTCAATCAAACACGAGGCTATCGTGCATAAATTCAATCTCTTTTCTCCTCTTCTTCATTGTAAACACGAGGATTTCGTGTATAAGCTGTAAACAAACAACATTGTAATAGCTTCTTAAGATTTAAGAAACTATAAAGTGGACGTAGGCTTGGATTGAGCCGAACCACTATAAAAATCTTGTGTGTCTCCTCTTATTTTACTGTTTTTTCTGCATTTATTCTGTGATTGTGAGGTTTTCACATAGAGTTTGGGTGTTAGGCCCAGATTTCGGTCTAACACTTGTTATGTTTCTTTCTATCTATGCAACTACACCGCAATAGGAGAGAATACGCGTGCAACCATAAATGCATTTGTTTCTTATATTAATTGTTAGTGCTAATGTTTTGAAAATACTGCATCAAATACTGAAGGGAAGAAGCTTTCAAGCCAAATATAAATATATTATGGACTCCTACTTCCGTTCACAGTTCAGAGAATCAGAAGATTACGCAAGTATGATATAAGTTGACAGGCTTGAAAGTACTGTCCAGGCTTCGATTGAGCTTTTTTGTATGACTCTTCCTCAGATGCAGCCATGTAGGTCATGATTCTCGTAATATGCTGGAATAAAAAATAAGGTAATTCTATTCATAATCAGTTCTTAAATATTCTCAATCATCAAATTATAGAATTTTTTGAATAAATTATAAGTGAACTTGAAACTCTAGCCTGTCTACTACATGCTACAAAAAACATTCAACACTGCAAACTTTTGGTATTTTTGCATATTAAATATATGTTTTATGTCAGTAGTGGAAGATTCATATTAGTAATAATACTTGTGTAGATTCAGTGTTATATGATTAAACATATTAAGAATAAACCTCTCACTACATAAATAAGCAAAATTATTCTTGCCAAAAACAAAAAAGAAATACAACGTTTAAAAAATGCTTTTTTTTTGCATAGTTCAAAAAATTTAACATACAAGTTATGAAAAAGTAACTATAATACAATGAAAGAAAGTCATTACCAAAATTGATTTCAACAACAAATTGGACAAACATTGTAGATAAGTTTAATTTTATGACATTTGTACAAAGAATATTGTTTGAAAAAAAAAAGTATTACAACATTTTTCTTAAAAAATGATATGGAAAAATATATTTCAAAAATGTTACCTTGTCTTTCATATTGGGGACACTGATAACTGTACAACTTTATATATACATATGCATGCCATTTATCTATGCATTTGTTAGTTTATGTATGTAAACTTGTGAAAACTGAACCAGATAAAATATGATTATTGTTTACTTACATAATTTCAGCAGCATAAGTGTGGGAGAAGTGGCTTGTTATAATTCCTTGGATCGAACATTTTGGGCGATTCCAAAATGATTATACATCTCTTATAGGTGAATTGTTACCCCTTTTCTCTTCCATTGTCAAAATTAATTGTGCTGAATTAATGGTTAATTTTTTGATGCTTAGAAAGCAGAATTTTGAATCCAGTGTTTTTAACAGAATTTCCCCCCTTAAGTAATTGTCATTGTTATTCAGGAAAACAATACACAGGGACTTAATTTATGTTTTTTAATGTTATTATGATTCTTTGATTTAATCAATTTAAGGGTCAACAATTTGCAAAATTGCTGACTCTATAAAAAATGTTGCATGGTATTAAAAGAAAATGTGATTACGCAAAAAAAATAAGAAAAATCTCTCGTAGTTTTAGTTTTATGCACATCACATGACCTACTGATATACACTGAACATATAGAAATTTTATAAAACTGTTGTTTATGTTGAATTTCAGCATTGAATCACTCCTATTGTTTATGAAACATGGAAAAATATGGAGTTTATAGACGAAACAAAGCTTTATATACATGCTTATCAATCATACATAAAAAATTATGGCATATATAACAAAAGGAGGGGTTGAATTTATTTTTTCCAGGTACAAGTTTAGGAGTCGCGGTACTCTTTCAGTTCTCTACTTCAAGCAACACAAGATTGATTCCGCATCTACTCGAGCAGTACACCTCCTTGTGCAAGCTGTAGTTTCAGACACCCTACCTCATAAATCATGAGTTCATGTGCAACAGACCTTCCATCCTTAGTTGATCCTCTCTCCTCAGCAGCAGGCCCGGCTTAAGGCCAAGGCAGGTAAAACATCTGCCAAAGGCATTATGATGGTACAGGGCAACAAATCTCTCCTGCTACTACTGTTTTTTTTCCAGAAAAAGAATAACTTCAATCCTAACTCCGTCAGCCCACACCACGGTACACCACTTTCTGCCTCTCTCTCCCCTTAATCACGCATATCACTTCCACCTACCGCTGCTTCGTTCACAACTTCAGGCTACATCAACTGATGATCACATCTGTCTACTTGATTGCTACGTAGTCCTCAGTGCCTGAATTTTTATTCTGCCAACGGAATTGTTGCTTGCTTGCCGACTGATGACTAAAGCACTAATTGGAATAAGAATGTAAGTTTTTCAACTAAGAGTTTAATGTAATTCGACTTTGACTAAAGCATTCTCAATTAATTCCTCCTTTTTACTCAAGATTCAAGATAAGTAGAAACATCTGTGGCGCTTTAAGTCTTCGAACCTAAATCGTATTATCATTTTTTTTTTCGAGATTACATCCGAACGGCATGGAATTTTGTCTTTTTAATCTGAGAATATTCAATCCAAATTAAAAATGAAATTAATGTTTTCCCAAAAGGAAATACTCTTTTAATATACAATTAATAATACAAATTTATTTTGAAATTTTGATTACATAAATAATTAGTTTGACAGAAAATGGGAAACGTGATCGAAAATCAATTTTGGAATTTTCAGTTTTTTATCGAATGACAGATTGTTAAAAAGTAGTGATCTTCAAGTCTGTTTTAAACAACATTGACGTTGTTTAATATAAGTGGTAAATGAATAATATAACAAAGTAATAAAAGTAAATTTTGTTTAAATTCAAAAAAAATAATCATGAAATTGCTTTTTAAAGTGTAATTATTTTGGGAAGTACATGGATTTGCTTTTATTCTAATGCATTAAATGTTAAGTTCATAAGCGTTTTGTGAAATGATGGCTTGTTGGAAAAAATGTACTTAATGGCATTTTTGTTTTTCGTCGTTTGGATTCGGTTATTAAAAAAAGGATACTTCCATTTGTTTTCCATCTCCATCTTATTTTCATAACGTCATTTTACTTCTCTCTTACATTTTTGGAAGAAATAATTGATAAATTATAAAGATCTCATTTTTAGTTCAAATAAAGGATGATTCAAAACAAGATTTGAAAGCTTAAAGGTAATTTTCGAAGCATGGGAACAAGGTGAGGACTTTATAATATTGTTTTCTAACTTTTGGTAAATATTATAGTGTAATATTTATAATTTGCCTATTGCTTTGTAAACGAGGATTGTAGTAGAAACTGTAAGTGGTTTGATTTTGAATTTTTGATAAAATAATCATGTTCATATGTAGTAGTATTAAGGTCCTGATATGTTG
Source organism: Allium sativum (assembly GCA_030737875.1). NCBI lineage: Eukaryota > Viridiplantae > Streptophyta > Magnoliopsida > Asparagales > Amaryllidaceae > Allium > Allium sativum. The sequence goes on from CM060923.1 coordinate 430,697,732, forward strand.
AGTTGTTGGAAAATGAATGTTACTAAGATATGCTTGCAGTAGCAACGAGGGAAAAAAAATGTATGTAGACATACAAACAGGGCGTATGCCCGGATACAATTAACATCTCTTTTTCCATAATTCTCTCTGTTGAATGAAAATAAACTCCCTCGTCATATTTCGAAACCCATTATTTCAAAAATCATGGAGCGTTAGCTTTGGCGCCCGACTAGAAAGTCGTCCCATTTAGCGTCTAGTATATTTAAAAAATGGTCGTTGGATGTTAGGACACCGAGGGGTATCGTGGTGGCTAAACTACAGCGAGTGACATTTGAAAGTTGGATTTTTGGTAAGCTCAAAATAACAAATGGATTGTGCAGTCGTGTTCATCTCAACAAATCGTGAAATTTAGTGCTTGTCGCATGATTTACTGTTGTAGGTTTTAGTTGTGGTGGTTTTTATGCGTTTTTGTTCATCTCTTGTTTTTCGATGGTTTGGGTGATGAGAGGAAGAACCATTGCATGGGGAGAACCGCTAACGGGTGGGAAGCTCATGGATAATATTCTGGGGACTTTGGTGATTGTATATGGTGGTGGTGTGCGGCGAAGTTAGGATTTTGATTTCTGGTATATAAGCTCGGACACAGTGGATTTTGGGCTATTGGATTGCATCAGTCAGACAATAGGCGATGGGCGAGGGCTGGGGCAAGCGTGGTGGATGAGGTGAAGGTGGTGGCGCAGACGGTAGGTGAACGAAGTGACAGAAGAAGAGTTTGCACGTGTTTGTTTTTTCTACTTTTCTTGAAGCTCGGTTTAGGGGGGAGGAGGAAGCATGTTATGAGGTGGATCGAGTTTCTTTAAGTTGGGTGGTGGTATTTGGGCTGTAGGGTGAGAAAAACTCGTGTGCCAATCGAGTCTAGCAAGAGAAAGATACATACTTTTATGTTCTTCACTTTCATGTACAGGTGAGAACTTTTATTTGATGCGCTAGTTTTCCCAGTCATGCATTATCTAGCTCAACATTTCCCATTTTATAGCAATGCATCAGAGTTTACTTGCATTAACATGTCGCGCAAGCCTGATTCATTTTCTAGCGTTGTTCATAGATGCCCACTCCCTCTTTCACCCTTACAACTTACCGAAGATCCAAGTGTAGCTGATGTTTATTTTCATATGGCGAATTCCATGCAATGCGGTAGCTCCAATTCCATGCAACAGCTACATTTCCCTTCTCCTGCTCTTCGGGACAACATCCTGCAGCTTCATTGTTACGGTCAGTCGATAAAGAAACACGATGCACCTCATCTGTTTGGTCATCATTTGGATCTGCTTGCTACTTCTCAGTAATTCTGATTTTTCTAGCAGCACTATTGCTATAGTCGCACGCTGAAATGTAACTCTTAGTCGAACGAGATGGATGGGAGATTTTCCAGTTAATTATTGAACAACCACCATGAATTTATGTACTTTTGTCTGTGTTATTTTGTAAGAACCTTTAGATTTTTATGTATTTTTCTGTTTCACCGTTAAAAATAAAACTTTGTATTCTGTTACTTTTAAACTAGTTAATTTGGTGTTGTTTATGTAGTGTTTGATAACATTAAATTTGAATTGGTTGTTGAAATGGTTGTTTCGTGTTTATCATTGTTAAATATTTAATGTTTATCAACTATCGTTGTTAAATGTGAAATTGCAAGTTTATATAAATGTATGAGCAAAATGCTAGAGTATGATTTAATGTAATATCTTAAGCTCTAATATATTCAACAAGTAAATTTATATATGCTTTAATGTAATGTTCTTCAACTATTGCATTCATCATCATCATCTTTTGAATAATGGTGCCTTGACACGGATTGAAGAGAGATTAGTTTCGCTTGATCTTTGCTGTGTGGTAAACATGTCCTAGTTGAAAATTTGAGTTAAAAAGTTATTAAAGCAAGAATATTTAAATTAGAAAAAGAAGAACATCCCTAATGAAATAATTGTTATTAAATGCAATGTACTATACAATATGAAATTAACATCACTAAATGCAAAATAATTTGTGATATTGCTAAATATTTTTGTTTGGAACAATAAATTACAACATCAAGTGAAGTTGTTAACATTTGTTTTTATAATAATATCTATTTATAGTTTGATTTATTTATTTAGACCTTCAATAATAAAATAAAAAAGATGATTTTATTGTGAAGAACAAACTTTATAACTATTTCAAGCTCAATGATAGTATATTAAAAATTTATTTTCAAGGACAATACACTAATATTTTGAAATTTTCTTTTTTTTTATTATTAATGAAGAAATATTTCTTCTAATCTTTGATTCGAATATCATTTAGTTTTATTTATTTATTTACATTATTTACATTAATTAGATTCAATGAAATTATATTACTGTGTTTAATTTGTTTTATTTCAGCTTTTGGGTATTATATTACAGTAGCTTGATGTCGATTTTCTGTCATCTTAATCACTTCCCCAATTGGCATCTGAGTGGGCATTAATGTTAAGAGCCTTCTTGTATTTGGGGATGAGCCCCTATGTTAATGTACCCTTTAAATATCTGAGTATTCTTTTTAGGGCCTTCCAGTGTTGATCCAATGGGTTTTGCATATATTGGCTTTCACACTGTACGATATATCTGATCTTGTTATAGTAACATATTGCAATGCCCCCAACTAAACTTTTGAATTGTCTACCATCTTGTATTGCTTCACCTTTAGTTTTAGAGAGTTGTGGGCTTGTGAGCATAGGAGTTAGAAATGGATTTGACTTGTCCATTTTTGCTCTAATTAGAATTTCTGAAATATATTTTCTTTGACTGAGCTGAATTTCAGAACTGTCTTTTCTCTTGACTTCAGTCCCTAGAAAGTAGTTCAGGTCACCAAGATCTTTTACCGAGAATTCTGAATTTAAGGCTTTGGTGACCTTACCGATTTCAGCATCACTGTTTCCTGTTATGATAAAGTCATCGACAGATATAAGTATATAGGTAGTTAAAACAGTGGTAAACTTTGTAAAAAAGAATTATCAGATTTGAGTGAGTTGTATCCATGTTTGACAAGTGTTGTTTTTAACTTGTCAAACCAAACACTTAGCGCTTGCTTTAAACCATAGATAGCTTTGTTTAATTTGCACAAGAGCCCTTCTTTTCCTTGCTGCACAAAGCCGTGTGGCTGTTCCATAAATAATTCTTCCTACAAAATGACATTTAAAAATGCATTATTCACATCGAGTTGTTTGATGGGCCATCTCTTGTGTAAGGAAATGGTTAACACAATTCTTATAGAAGTGGGTTTCACAATAGACAAGAAAGTTTCAGTGAAATCAAATCCGCCCTATTGTGGATATCCCTTAGCCACAAGCCTTGCCTTATACTTTGAGATTGAACCATCTGGGTTCTTTTTTAATCTAAATGTTCATTTGCTGCCAATTATATTTTTATGATCTGGAGCAGTTGTTAAAGTCCATGTATTGTTCCTCATCAAGGCTCTGTATTCTTCATTCATGGCAGCAATCCAATTATTAGATTGGACTGCTTCATGATAAGATACTGGCTCTTGTAGATCCAAAGTTGTGTTGTATATCTTTGGTTACCACACTTTGCCCTTGTCATCATGTGATGTTGATTTGTATTATCGCCAGCACCATTTTTTTGTTCAGTGTTACCTGTTGCGCTGCTATCAGTATTATGATTTGATTGATTTTCATCACTAACTTGCTGTTGAGTGGTATTATCAGAATTGGTTGGCGAGACTTGCTCCTCTTGACCTGGTCCATTTGAGGGCATTGTGAGTTGAGAGTTGTTGTCATTGCTGACTTGGCTTTGCTGAGTTGGCATGACTATGTCTATCACATCAGGTATGGATAGAGAGTATTCCCTTGGATTTTGAATTTTTTTGCTAGTTTTAATTTCAGACTTGTTGAATGGAAATAATCCCTCTTTAAACACAACATGTCCGGACACATAAATTCTACCTTTGTCATCTAAACACTTATACCCCTTTTTATTACTTAGGCAACCCAGAAATGGGCATGGCACTAATATAAAATCAAGTTTATGTTTGTTATATGTTCTTAGATAGGGAAAACATTGACATCCAAAAGTTCTCAAGTGATTATAATCTGGAATATTTGCAGTTAGAATCTCATGAGACTTTTGAATTTAAGAACTTCGGTGGGAAAAAGATTAACTAAGTATAATGCAGTTGCAAAAACTTCTGGCCAAAATTTGAGAGGCATGGAAGCTTTTGCTATCAGAGTTAGCCCAATTTCGACAACATCTTTATGCTTTCTCTCTATAATACCATTCTATTCAAATGTGTAGGGGCAGGTGGTTCTATGACATATACCCTTATTTAACAGATACTGCTTGAGTGGTAGTAATTCCTTATCCCCATCTGTTTGAAATACTTTAACCTTGTTGCCGGTTTGATTTTCAACATAAGTAATAAAGTTCTGAACCGTTTTGCAAGTATCCGATTTATTTTTAAGCATATATATCCATACATATCTTGTATATGCATCTATAAAAGAAATATAGTACTTATATCCATAATCAGAACAAATAAGTGCTGGACCCCATAGGTCAGTGGCAATTAGTTCAAGTGATCTAGAATATGTGGTGTTTGAATCTGGAAATGCAATTTTATGGCTCTTTCCCATTTGACAGAATGTGCAAATATGTGTAATTGGTAGCTTATTAGCATCAACGTTATTATTTTTACTAATCACATGCTTTATAATTTTCAAACTGGGGTGTCCTAGTTTGTTATGCCACAATTCAAAGTCACTATAGTATTTAGAATCATTAGAAATAGTCAATACATGGTCATCAGAAATAGTCAACACATGATCATCAGTAATAGTCAACACTTGATCATTATTTTTACAATCAGTTTTTTCAGATTTATTGACTTCAAATTTGTATAGACCATTGATCTCACTACTGTGACACCCCGCGTCCGTTAATGTCAATCACAAAGGGAATGCATTAAGTTTTGTGAAGTGTTATAGGTAAACGGACACATAATATTACAAGACAGATATAAATAAGATAGCAGCGGAAATTCAATTTTTTATTTCAAACATAAATCATAGTGTCGTAGTTTACAATACCATAAGTCACAAAAACCATTACAATAAAATAACTTCTGTCTTGCACCATCAGAGTACAGAAGTATATAAAATGCATAATTCCCTAAATAAAAGAGTTAAGCCATACTAGAGATAAGGACTTAGAGCCATACTTCGAAAGTAGCTCCTAGCAAGATGATAATGAGTCCTGATTAAGCCTTAGTATTCCCGCCCCGAGAACCTGAGGGGGAGGGGGGAACAGTAGAAAGAAGAGGAAACAAAAAGGGTCAGACATAAAGTCTGGCGAGGCTAGTTACTTTTAGCAAATAAATAAAAGTAGCACGACAGACATATAAAGTGGATAAGAGAGAGATCACTACATAAATGACAGGTGTGACAAGGTAGACAGGATAAGGTGTATACGCTTTCCTAATGGTTACTCTGCACTATTACTAATATAACCAGAATGAGATGATCCCTTCCACTATGTGGTAGACTTAGGCATACATCCAAATGTATCCTAACTACTACCCTAATCGATCGACTCTCTACTCCATAGATACTTCGTGCCAGCCCATGTAGGATGTATCACGTCGTAAAGTGGAAACTCCTTGCTGATATGCACTACCCCATATCTACAGGTGTCACGGTCGTCTTATCCCCTTCGGCCCGGCTCATGCACGCGCATGGCCCGGTCGGTTTGCGCCGCCAACACCGCCTTCACGTTGGGATCTCTTATAATCAGTCGGTAAGCATGCCCCTTCTCCGACCAAGTTCGGAGTTCTCTACTTGATACATAATCCGGGTTACTGACTGAAACGGGTCCCACACAATATGATACAAGCTCCCCCCTTTGTCTTATGTCCCCTACTAGGTTTTCCACCGGTTATATTTACCCTAAAGGTGCCTTTAATTATATAACCTCAATCTTTCTACCAGTTATTCTTACCACTAGGTGTCCTTAATTACATAACATTATCGGGCTATTTTTGTGGGCCTATATGTAAATATTACCCACTTCCTCAGAGTTACTTAACCCACCCACTGTCCAAACAATTTTACATAACCTTAACTTTAGTTCATAATCATACAATCTCTATGGATTAGATTAGGTTAAGCAGTTCAATTCATTACCATGTCCATTTATGGTTTATAATGGGCTAGACCTCCCACATTAGAACTTGTGGATGCTGGATATGCCGGTCGGGTCCGGGCATTCTTCTTCCATAAGTTGGGCCAACCTCGTGTCATAGCCTGATTCGTATTTGTACACTTAGCCCTCTCACATTAGGTTCAACATTAGTGGCCATTGGATATGCCGGTCGGGTCCGGGCAGACTTCCACCACTAATGCAACATAACCTCGTGCCATAAGTGCAATTACAATTTCTAATTGTAATCCTAGGCATTCATTATAAATTAATCAATTAATTAAACATATACCTTTATAGGTGTTAATGCCCATTTTACCCAATAATTTGAATTAGATGTCCAATGATGTTTATATTCAAATTATGCCAACATTAACCTTTTTCCCCCATTCCCTAACTAGTGCACTCACAAAATTGGCGGCATGCCTAGGCTAGATTATAGCCTAGTCATAAACGATAAAAGGGAAAAATAATAGGGATATGACAAAAGCGAATGTTTTAACATAACTTGGCATAAACATAAACTAGCATGGTGATAAGGTGGACATATGAGCACAAATCTGATGAACTTGTAGCAATTACTAGTTCTAACATAACTATAATGTCATACTGAGCATAATAAGATCTAAATTAACCATTTAGATGCCCAACTATTCAAATCTAGCATAATAGGCACAAGATGATAAACTAGATCTGATTAACAATTTAAATGTCCACACAATTTAGATCCAATAGTTTAAAATTAGATACACACAAATAAGGTTTAAGATTCACATCATGACATGTTATAGAAGTTACAATAGAACCAACTAGAGATTTAGATCCCAATCCTAACCAATTCAAAATGTCATATAATCATAATTTACAATGGGTCTGATATAATCTAGGCATATGAACAAATCCAAGTCACAATCGTGACATATTTACTTTTAAATATTCAAATCTAAAAGCAACTAGGAACTCACAGTGTTAGGATTAGAAAATAGAAGAAGAATGGATCTTGAATCTCTAAATTTGATTTGCAAAGCTGATAGTTGTAGGAGATTAACCGATCCAATTCAGTTCAGACACCGACAGAGTTTGGCTCCCATGAATTCCCAATGAAGAAAACAAGAGAAATGGACACGTATTTATAGCTGCCAGCCACCTTGAAACCGACTTCCACGTCAGCCCTAGGGGTGTCGACACCCCTGTGGGTGGGTCGACCCTGATGTCGACACCCCTTAAGGGGGGTCGACCCCGGTGTCGAAACCCCTTTAGGGGGGTCGACCCCCTAGATCAGGAAAACTACGACCACTTTTTATTTTTCAAATTCGAACGGTTTTTGGATAAAATTCCGACTCATCTCTGACTCATGTGTATATATATATATATATAATCTTTCTGCGCATATACAAACTTAAAACCCTCATAACTTCTTCATACGGTGCCCGTTTTATGCAAACCAAATGTCTATCTTGACCACAATTTTGAGACGGACGCAACGGCGTAGTCCGTTTCCTTAATTATGAATATTAAATTAGTTATTATTTGATTAGTCCTCATTTAGTGTTGTTAAAAATTCGGGGTGTTACATTCTTCCCTACTTAAAGGATTTCGTCCCCGAAATCTCTAAGTTGAGAAGAATGCATATCCTACCATCCATCATCCATCTGCTCATCCATTAATCACTGACTAACATTGTCCTTAAAGACTTCTAATGTTGATCTATGTTATATTAAGCGCTAAGCGAGGCGAGGCGATGGAAGCCTCGCTTCGCTTAATGGCGTTTAAGCGACGCTTAAGCACTGCTTAAGCGCTAGATTCATTTGGAGTCCAGCTGGGCCTAATGGCTCTTAAATAGCGCATAAATAGCGCTTAAGTAACAACTAAATAGTGCTGAAGTAATGCTTAATTATTATTTAAGTAATTCATCACATAATACTATACATAAATGATGAAGTTTAGGCGAGGCGCTATTAAGCGTTGAAAAAAGCATGCTTAAGCGCTAGTCGCTTAATGCCTTCCGCTTTTTAAAAATTAAGCGATGTATCTGTCAAAATCGCTTAAGCGCTGCTTAAGCGTGCTTTTCATAACATAGATGCTTATATGAATATATGCAAAAGTGTGTATATGTCCCAACACTAATGCAGAAATCCGGCGGTCTACTGATTCAGTTGACCTCCTTAATGCAAGGTATGTTAAACCAACTCCAACAGGATTCAGAGAAAAGATATTACGATCTGTAAGATTACGGGGAAACAGATGATTTTTTCCCAACGGTGACAAGCCGATTTTTTCAGCGTGGGAGAACTCCAGCCATTTCTCAATTTTTTCATTACATGACGATCCGATTAAATCGACGCACGCCTTTTTTTGCTTAAGAAATTGTTACGAGCCGATAAAATCGGCTCGCGGGCCAATTCTTACTTCTGAACTGAACCCGTGATATTTCACTGAATATTACTGCTCGTAATATTCGTTGGGGAAGATTTCTCCCAAAATTCAAGATTCAAGAGCTGAATCACTCCACCGTTGGAGATGCTCTTAGTGCCATGAATCCAATATGTATGCAAATAATCCTATTATAACATGTGAGTTCTATATGTGTGCACACTCGTTCGTCCAAATGCAACATCCATATGCTAATACATCCATTTCCATCCATAAAAGAAAAGAAAATGCATGCAAATCCATATGTAGTATGAGAGTAATTGAGCCGATCCAGTGCCTAATGTGTGTATATGTGTCCACAGGCAACCACTAGTAAACACTGGCATCCACTTGCATCCATCAAACATAACATGTCTCAAACACATGTTTACATTCATATGATTCCTATCTAAAGGTCGAAAATACTATGGATAGGATATACTCAAATGATAGAAACAAGTATTGACAAAACTTTGGAAAAAGGGGTTAAGAACAAATCCTCGAAATGAAAGGGTACGAAGCACGAATCTTGTCTTCGGTCTCCCAAGTCACATCCTCTTAATTTTCTCCCCATTGAACCTTTATCAACTTGATCTCTTTATTGCGTAGCTTCTTAATTTCTGGTCCAAGAATATGGAAAGGGACTCACCTGACACTCGCCTCCCGTTCCACTTCCACCTTTTCCAATACACTCGGCTCAACAACTTCTACGTTGTCATACAGGCATTTCCGCAGATGATAAACATGGAAAACATCATAAATGCTGGATAGATTTTCTGGGAGCTTTACTCTATAGGCCATTTGGCCAATCCTCTCGGTTATGGGAAATGGTCCCACAAACCTAGGCGTCAACTTCCCTACCAATCTGAAGGGAACCGCACTTCTCAGAGGTGATACTTTGATAAAAACTAAGTCTCCCACTTCAAATTCGATGTCAGTCCTTCTCTTGTCTGCATAGGACTTCTGCCTATCTTGAGTTGTCTTCATCCGCGGCCGAATAAGGTGAATCTTTTCGTACGTTTCTCTAACCATATCTAGCCCAAGTAATGATCTTTCTGTAGATTCCCACCAACAAGTTGGTGATCTACAGGGTCGTCCGTACAATGCTTCGAAGGGTGTTATGCCGTTGCTGGCTTGATGGCTTTTGTTATAGGCAAACTCTACTAAAGGAAGATGCTCTTCCCAAGTCCCTCCGAAGTTTAGGATACACAGCCTCAAAATATCTTCAAGAATTATATTCACCCTCTCCGTCTGCCCATCGGTCTGAGGATGATAAGCGGTGCTCAAGTACAACTGTATACCTAATGCTTCTCTCAAGCTCCTCCAAAATTCACTGGTAAAGATGGGGTCACGATCGCTTACGATGCTGGAAGGTACTCCATGAAGACGAACTATCTCCCGAACATAAATTGTTGCCAACCATGATGCTGTCATCTTACTCTTAACTGGAATAAAGTGAGCACTCTTAGTGAGTCTATTTACCACAACCCAGATACTGGTGTTGCCTTTCTTCGATCTAGGTAAACCATCTATGAAATCCATAGAGACGCTTTCCCATTTCCACTAAGGAACCTCCAAAGGATGAAGTAAGCCGTCGGGCTTCTTTTGCTCAGCTTTAACTTGCTGGAAAACTAAACATTGGGAAACAAACTATGCCACGTCTTTCTTTATCCCAGCCCAAAAGAAAACCCTCTTCATGTCTCTGCACATTTTTTCACCGCCTGGATGAATAGTCATCTTAGAATGGTGGGCTTCTTCTAGGACTGCCTTTATCAAACTTGCAGTTTGAGGAACACAAAGCCTTCAATCTCATCGTAACCACCCCTTTTCATGTATGGCATATCTACTGAGGTGACTAGAAGTCTACCATTTTCTAAGCTTTTACAAGATGTCTAAAATCTGTGGGTCACCTTGCTGCGAAACTCCTATCTGATCCATAAGAGTTTGTCTTATCTCCAAGGATGCAAACAAATCAGGAAAAATCTCGATGGAGGGTCTAAAATCAAAAGCTGATATGAACTCCAAGCTCTTCCTCTCCACAAACAGAGGACTCAAGGCCATCCTCTGCCTACTTAGTGCGTATGCCACCACATTACCCTTGCCACGGGTATAAGCAATCTCAAAATCATAAGAATCTGGGAACTCAATCCACCTTTGCTGCCTTAAATTGAGATCTTTCTGCGAGAACAAATACTTGAGAGATTTATGATCGGTGTATAACTCGAATTTCTCTCCAAGTATATAATGGCGCCACGTCTTAAGCATGAATACTATGGCAGCTAGCTCTAGATCATGGGTGGTGTATTTCTTCTCGTGAACTCTCAACTGTCTGCCCCCATAACACACTACTTTCCCTTCTTGCATCAGAACCGCACCAAGCCCTGTACCACACGCATCCGTGTAAACGGTAAGCACTTTACTTACATTAGGCAAGGTGAAGACTGGGGCTGTTTTCAATGCCCTCTACAGTCGTTGGAAAGCAACATCACAATCGATATCCCATGAAAACGCCAAATTCTTCTTTATCAGCCTGGTGAGTGGGGATGAAATCTTTGCGAAGTCCTTAATTAACTTCCTATAATAACCTACCGACCCCAGAAAGCTTCTCACCTCGGTTGCATTTTTAGGAACCTGCCAATCTTGTACTGTAACCACCTTCGCGGGATCTATGGCTATCCCTTCTTTGGAGACCACATGCCCAAAGAATCTCACCTATTTTCTCCAAAAATGGCATTTGGAGAACTTTGCCTTAAGCTGATGCACACAGAGAGTTTTCAAAACTTCTCTCGAGTATTGGGCATGCTCTTCTTCGCTTTTGGAGAAGATCAAAATATCGTCAACAAAGACCATGACAAATTTGATTAGAAAATTCTGAAACACCCTACTCATTAAATCAACAAAATAGGTGGGTGCATTCGTCAACCCAAAAGGCATAACTAGCCATTCAAAGAAACCATCCGGAGTTCTAAAAGCGGTCTTATCTATGCTGTCCTCAGCCACCCTCAATTGATGAAACCCAGTGGCCAAGTCTAACTAAGAAAATACCAAGGCACCAACAAGCTGATCAAATAAATCATCAATCCTCTGGAGCGGGAGCCTATTCTTCTTAGTGAGTTTATTCAACTCTCTATAGTCAACACACAAACGAAGCGAACCGTCCGCCTTAGTCACGAATACTACTGAGCATCCCATTCAGATATGCTTCGTCTGATAAGCCCTTTCTCAAGTAGCTCCCCTACTTGCTTACTCAGCTCTCTCCTTTCCCTCGGAGCCATATGGCGCACTGGCAATGCAACTGGCTTTGTGTTGTCCACCAATATATATATACGAAAGTCAATCTCGTGCCTCGGAGGCAAACTCCGTACCTCAATAAAAACATCGGAATAATCTCGGACTACTGGAACAGATTGCAAGTCACTGATAGATGCTTCAAGAGACCCTAGGAAACTAAGCATAACCGACCCTTGTGGGTCACAAGAAATCTCGAGGGTCCTCCCATGACAAGTCAAAAGTCTGACAACCTCTCTCACAATACAGAATGACACCATACGTGGTAAGCCAATCCATTCCTAGAATCAACCCATAGCCCATAAACCCGAGCACAAACGCGACGCATTCAAACTCGACGCCTAACACAAATATTCTCAAACTCTGACAAATCATAGATAAATGTGCCGAACCACTAATGGGATTTGAAACAACTACGGGATCCACTACCATACTAGTAATTAAGCGCAAAGATTCAACCACAGAGCTAGATTTAAATGAATGTGAAGCGCCAGAATCAAAAAGTGTTCTAATAGGCTGATTAGAAAGAGAAATTAAACCTTTCACAGAAATCTTTCTACCTCTATCGGGAGCACTGATCTAGAAGCAACTAGGAATTCACAGTGTTAGTATTAGAAAATAGAAGAAGAATGGATCTTGAATATCTAAATTTGATTTACAAAGCAGATAGTTGTAGGAGATTAACGGATCCAATTCAGTTCAGACACCGGTAAAGTTTGGCTCCCACGAATTCTCAATGAAGAAAACAGGAGAAATGGACACGTATTTATAGCTGCCAGCCACCTTTAAACCGACTGCCACGTCATCCCTAGGGGTGTCGACACCCCTATGGGTAGGTCGACCCCGGTGTCGACCCCTAGAGCGGGGAAACTGCCGCCACTTTTTATTTTTCAAATTCAAATGGTTTTTGGATAAAATTCTGACTCATCTTTGACTTATGTGTATATATGTAATCTTTCTGCGCGTATACAAACTAAAAACACTCATAACTTCTTCATACAGTGCCCGTTTTACGCAAACCAGATGCCTATCTTAACCAGAATTTCGAGACGGACGCAATGACATAGTCCGTTTCCCTTATTTCTGAATATTAAATTAGTTATTATTTAATTTATCCTCTTTTGGTGTCGTTAAAAATTTGGGGTGTTACAATTACCCTGCATAATTATTTCCTTAGTCAGTATATCTTTAACTATACAAGAATTGGGAAAGAATTCAAAATATACATTATTATCTTTAGCAAATTGGGAAACACTCATTAAATTTCTTCTAGTTGGTGGAACCCTCAATAGATTTTTGAGATATAGTTGTTTGGGTCCATTAATTCTTGCATTTCCCGTGTGTGTTATGTGAATACTTTTACCATTTGCAGCATGTAAATTTTGCGTACCTTTGTACTCACAACTCCCAAGATTTTGATTGTTTAAAATGTTAGTCATATGATTTGTAGCACCTGAATCGAGGTACCAGCTATCATCTTTAGTATCTTCAACTTTTGTTGTGTCTGCGTTCTACACTTCAGCTTGTTATCATTCTAATTGTTGATTTTATTCACACTTGAATTGCTGGGTAGGAATATAGTTTGAATTAAACCTGAAATAACACTTGTTGGCACTGTGACCATATTTCTCACAGATGGGACACCTAATTCTGTTGTTGTTATTCCTTCCACTACCTCTTCCCCTGTAGGACTATCCACTCTCTGGTTGTTGGGTTGATTTCTTGATGAGTTTGCTTTTTCTTGAAATTTTCCTCTACCAAGAGAGGTGTAGATTTATTGATAGGTCAGAATTGACACTTTTCTTGTGATTAATTTTCCCTTCATGAGCTAGTAGAGTGGAGTACACATACTGCAAATTTTTGTAAGGTCCATGGATAGAATGATAGCTGTAACAACTTCGTAATCATCATCTAGACCGCTAACAATAGACAAAACTTGTTCAGATTCAGGTACTCTCTGTCCTTCTGAATTCAATTGATCACATATGTTCTTCACTTTAAGAAGATACTCATTCATAGTGGAATCACCCATTCTAATACTATTTAGCGGTCGTCTGTAACGTAATTCTTGCAGATGACTGCAGAAAAGTTTGTTTCGACCGTAGTCCACACTTCTTGGGCAGTTTTTTCGCTAATAAGTTATGTTAGTATGGTTGGACCAATGGATGACATCATCCAAGAACAGACAGTTCTATCTTGTCTTTGATATACCATAAATTCAGGATTTGGCACAAGTTTTTCTTCACTACCTCTGATGAATTTTGGTGGCACAATTTTTATACCATGTATATATAGTCATCTAGATCATATCCTCTAACAACTGTCTCTATTTGTAACTCCACATGAGATAATTGGATTCATCATGTTTTTTCAGACATTAATTGACTCTATGGCTTTATAATTTCCTTCATCAGATCAAATGTTGGATTGACTCGGTTGTTGAAACTCTGTTGCTCGAGACTTGACGGTTGGAATTATCACTCAGATTTGTCATTGCAGAGAACACAATCGAATGGCAACAAATGGGAACAAGTATGAGAAATTTAACTAGATAATTTTGGATTGTGAATACTTTTAAGAAATGCTTTCAGCTGAGAAATGATGCAACCAGAAATGCTTTTATAAAATGATGATAATACCGTTTCCTGATGAAAGAATTTTGTCTGAATGCTTTCTTGGACGATCCTTTAACCAAGGCAAAAATAATTAGGGTTTAGCATGCTACCTGAACATTGAATTTGCAAAATATGTTATAGCCTGTGGCTTTCATGCAATTGCAACACTCACACGCATTGTACATGTCATTTTTGGTTGATGTTTGCTCTGATCACCAAAGATTGTTTACATTGTGTTTTTACTACTAGTTAGACCGAACGTATTGTTCTTGTGACTTCTTATAATATATGACCAAACATGTTTTGTATTGGGAATTCTTTGGTTACACTTTTAGTAGATGCAGGGCTATAAAGTGTGGGAGGAATGTCATTATATATCGATATTCTGTTAACTTCATGAAAGCAAACCTGATTGATTGCTAGCTTGATTCAGAATGTGTTAGGGATGGTCTGTGGCTTTGCACCAGAATGATAGTTTAACATTTTGTTGAAGCAAGCTGTAAACTTAGAACAATTTTTTCACCAGTATGATTTCTGCACATAGAAAATATCAACCACCTATCTTTGTCATTTTTCTTTTATGAACTGAAATTCTGAAATTTTTGAATGTGTATCTCCTTGTTTCTGAGTACAACATCAAAGAATTTGATTGGACTTAAGCTAATAAGTAACATATGTAAGTTCATCAAATGCCAATAATTAGTCGAAGTTTTTCATTTTTAGTGGCTGTAATTATAACTGGTACATCGTGAAAGAATTTGATTGTCCATGCCACTTTAGTATGCCCTTAATCTATCCAAAAGAAGGCTCAACAGATGCCTTTTCTTTCTTCCGATCGCTAGTTCTAGTAGTCTAGTAGTTTTACCCCATTGCTCACTCTTAGTGTGGACTCGTATCCTTCCACTCTTTTACTTCCCATGTCAGAGACAGAGCGGTTCAAGTTTACAAAGCTGTATGTAGGATTAAGCACTAGGGAAGATCGACTATCAGCAATATGGTAGCCCAATACAGTTGAGTTATGGTGCATCGTGTTCGTTGTCTTCTACTGCAGGTAATATTTTTTTGGAAACCATCATTAGCCACACAATGTATGGTTGTACTGAAGTATATCATCCCCACTTTGTGTCTATTTTTCTGAAAGGTATGTCTGTTTTTTTTTTAAATATGAGTTTATGGATAATGATCAAGAAGGCAGTGGTACCCATTTGTACTCACTAAGCTGTTTTTGAGACTGGAAGTAGGGTGCACTTTGCTCATTCCAGTTATTTTACCAAACGTTACTGAATATCTTAAATAATTTCCCATAAGATTAACATCCAGTTTATTCATTACAGATGTCGATGTGTATATGCCAATGTGTATTCATTAATCTACGTAAGTGGCAAGACATGTTATGAAATGCTGCATGTAGATGCCATTTACTTCAAGATTAGGAAGTTGTCTAAACTGTTTGTGTTATAAAGGGTATTTTTGACTGCTCTTTACCAATTACAGTTAACTTCCTATACTGTGATTTAATTCAAAATCGTTATTGACATATAATAGTATAGGCATGCCTTGAAATGATATAATGGAAGAAAATATGCATAATCTATTATGAGCATAAGTTACTGGAAATGACCAATGAGCTACTTCTCGGGCTTGTTATGTTTCTTTCTATCTATGTAACTACACCGCAATAGGAGAGAATACGCGTGCAACCATAAATGCTTTTGTTTCTTATATTAATTGTTAGTGCTAATGTTTTGAAAATACTGCATCAAATACTGAAGGGAAGAAGCTTTCAAGCCAAATATAAATATATTATGGACTCCTACTTCCGTTCACAGTTCAGAGAATCAGAAGATTACGCAAGTGTGATATAAGTTGACAGACTTGAAAGTACTGTCCAGGCTTCGATTGAGCTTTTTTGTATGACTCTTCCTCAGAAGCAGCCATGTAGGTCATGATTCTCGTAATATGCTGGAATCAAAAATAAGGTAATTCTATTCGTAATCAGTTCTTAAATATTCTCAATCATCAAATTATAGAATTTTTTGAATAAATTATAAGTGAACTTCAAACTCTAGCCTGTCTACTACATGCTACAAAAAAAAATTCAACACTGCAAACTTTTGGTATTTTTGCATATTAAATATATGTTTTATATCAGTAGTGGAAGATTCATATTATTAATAATACTTGTGTAGATTCAGTGTTATATGATTAAACATATTAGGAAAACACCTCACTATGTACATAAGCAAAAAATTTCTTGCCAAAAAAAAAACAATGTTTAAGAAAATGCTTTTTTATTTGCACATTTCAAAAATATTACATACAAGTTATGAAAAAGTAACTATAATACAATGAAAGAAAATCATTATTAAAATTGATTTCAACAACAATTTGGACAAACATTGTAGATTGGTTTAATTTTATGACATATGTACGGAGAATGTTGTTTGAAAAAAAAAACATTTTTCTTAAAAAATGATATGAAAAAATATATTCCAAAAATGTTACCTTGTCGTTCTCGTTCATATTGGAGGCACTAGTAACTGTTATATATACATATACATTTATCTATGCATTTGTTAGTTTATGTATGGAAACTTGTGAAAACTGAACCAGATAAAATATGATTATTGTTAACTTACAGAATTTTAGCAGCATAAGTGTGGGAGAAGTGGTTTGTTATAATTCCTTGGATCGAACATTTTGGGCGATTCCAAAATGATTATACATCTCTTATAGGTGAATTGCTACCCCTTTTCTCTTCCATTGTCAAAATTAATTGTGCTGAATTAATGGTTAATTTTTTGATGCTTAGAAAGTAGAATTTTGAATCCAGTGTTTTTAACAGAATTTCCCCCCTTAAGTAATTGTCATTGTTATTCAGGAAAACAATACACAGGCACTTAATTTATGTTTTTTAATGTTATTATGATTCTTTGATTCAATCAATTTAAGGGTCAACAATTTGCAAAATTGCTGACTCTATAAAAAATGTTGCATGGTATTAAAAGAAAATGTGATTACGCACAAAAAATAAGAAAAATATCTCGCAGTTTTAGTTTTATGCACATCACATGACCTACTGATATACATTGAACATATAGAAATTTTATAAAACTGTTGTTTATGTTGAATTTCAGCATTGAATCACTCCTATTGTTTATGAAACATGGAAAAATATGGAGTTTATAGACGAAACAAAGCTTTATATACATGCTTATCAATCATACATAAAAAATTATGGCATATATAACAAAAGGAGGGGTTGAATTTTTTTTTTCCAGGTACAAGTTTAGGAGTCGCGGTACTCTTTCAGTTCTCTACTTCAAGCAACACAAGATTGATTCCGCATCTACTCGAGCAGTACACCTCCTTGTGCAAGCTGTAGTTTCAGACACCCTACCTCATAAATCATGAGTTCATGTGCAACAGACCTTCCATCCTTAGTTGTTCCTCTCTCCTCAGCAACAGGCCCGGCTTAAGCCCAACGCAGGAAAAACATCTGCCAAAGGCATTATGATGGTACAGGGCAACAAATCTCTCCTGCTACTACTATTTTTTTTTCCAGAAAAAGAATAACTTCAATCCTAACTCCATCAGTCCACACCACGGTACACCACTTTCTGCCTCTCTCTCCCCTTAATCGCGCATATCACTTCCACATACCGATGCTTCGTTCACAACTTCAGGCTACATCAACTGATGGTCACATCTGTCTACTTGATTGCTACGTAGTCCTCAATGCCTGAATTTTTATTCTGCCAATGGAATTGTTGCTTGCTTGTTGACTGATGACTAAAGCACTAATTGGAATAAGAATGTAAGTTTTTCAACTAAGAGTTTAATGTAATTCGACTTTGACTAAAGCATTCTCATTTAATTCCTCCTTTTTACTCAAGATTCAAGATAAGTAGAAACATCTGTGGCGCTTTAAGTCTTTGAACCAAAATCGTATTATCATTTTTTTTTCGAGATTACATCCGAACGGCATGGAATTTTGTCTTTTTAATCTGAGAATATTCAATCAAAATTAAAAATGAAATTAATGTTTTCCCAAAAGAAAATACGCTTTTAATATATAATTAATAATACAAATTTATTTTGAAATTTTGGTTACATAAATAATTAGCTTGACAGAAAATGGGAAACGTGATCGAAAATCAATTTTGGAATTTTCAGTTTTTTATCGAATGACAGATTGTTAAAAAGTAGTGATCTTCAAGTCTGTTTTAAACAACATTGACTTTGTTTAATATAAGTGGTAAATGAATAATATAACAAAGTAATAAAAGTAAATTTTGTTTAAATTCAAAAAAAAATAATCATGAAATTGCTTTTTAAAGTGTAATTATTTTGGGAAATACATGGATTTGCTTTTATTCTAAATGCACTAAATGTTAAGTTCATAGGCGTTTTGTGAAATGATGGCTTGTTGGAAAAAATGTACTTAATGGCATTTTTGTTTTTCGTCGTTTGGATTCGGTTATTAAAAAAAGGATACTTCCATTTGTTTTCCATCTCCATCTTATTTTCATAACGTCATTTTACTTCTTTCTTACATTTTTGGAAGAAATAATTGATAAATTATAATGATCTCATTTTTAGTTCAAATAAAGGATGATTCAAAACAAGATTTGAAAGCTTAAAGGTAATTTTCGAAGCATGGGAACAAGGTGAGAACTTTATAATATTGTTTTCTAACTTTTGGTAAATATTATAGTGTAATATTTATAATTTGCCTATTGCTTTGTAAACGAGGATTGTAGTAGAAACTGTAAGTGGTTTGATTTTGAATTTTTGATAAAATAATCATGTTCATATGTAGTAGTATTAAGGTCCTGATATGTTGAGTTGTTGGAAAATGAATGTTACTAAGATATGCTTGCAGTAGCAACGAGGGAAAAAAATGTATGTAGACATACAAACAGGGCGTATGCCCGGATACAATTAACATCTCTTTTTCCATAATTCTCTCTGTTGAATGAAAATAAACTCCCTCGTCATATTTCGAAATCCATTATTTCAAAAATCATGGAGCGTTAGCTTTGGCGCCCGACTAGAAAGTCGTCCCATTTAGCGTCTAGTATATTTAAAAAATGGTCGTTGGATGTTAGGACACCGAGGGGTATCGTGGTGGCTAAACTACAGCGAGTGACATTTGAAAGTTGGATTTTTGGTAAGCTCAAAATAACAAATGGATTGTGCAGTCGTGTTCATCTCAACAAATCGTGAAATTTAGTGCTTGTCGCATGATTTTTTGTGGTAGGTTTTAGTTGTGGTGGTTTTTATGCGTTTTTGTTCATCTCTTGTTTTTCGATGGTTTGGGTGATGAGAGGAAGAACCATTGCATGGGGAGAACCGCTAACGGGTGGGAAGCTCGTGGATAATATTCTGGGGACTTTGGTGATTGTATATGGTGGTGGTGTGCGGCGAAGTTAGGATTTTTGATTTTTTGTATATAAGCTCGGACACAGTGGATTTTGGGCTATTGGATTGCATCGGTCAGACAATAGGCGGTGGGCGAGGGCTGGGGCAAGCGTGGTGGATGAGGTGAAGGTGGTGGCGCAGACGGTAGGTGAACGAAGTGACAGAAGAAGAGTTTGCATGTGTTTGTTTTTTCTACTTTTCTTGAAGCTCGGTTTAGGGGGGAGGAGGAAGCATGTTATGAGGTGGATCGAGTTTCTTTAAGTTGGGTGGTGGTATTTGGGCTGTAGGGTGAGAAAAACTCGTGCGCCAATCGAGTCTAGCAAGAGAAAGATACATACTTATAAGTTCTTCACTTTCATGTACAGGTGAGAACTTTTATTTGATGCGCTAGTTTTCCCAGTCATGCATTATCTAGCTCAACATTTCCCATTTTATAGCATTGCATCAGAGTTTACTTGCATCAACATGTCGCGCAAGCCTGATTCATTTTCTAGCTGTTCATAGAAGCCCACCCCCTCTTTCACCCTTACAACTTACCGAAGATCCAAGTGTAGCTGATGTTTATTTTCATATGGCGAATTCCATGCAATGCAGTAGCTCCAATTCCATGCAGCAGCTACATTTCCCTTCTCCAGCTCTTCGGGACAACATCCTGCAGCTTCATTGTTACGGTCAATCGATAAAGAAACACGATGCACCTCATCTGTTTGATCATCATTTGGATCTGCTTGCTACTTCTCAGTAATTCCTGATTTTTCTAGCAGCACTATTGCTATAGTCGCACGCTGAAATGTAACTCTTAGTCGAATGAGATGGATGGGAGATTTTCCAGTTAATTATTGAACAACCACCATGAATTTATGTACTTTTGTCTGCGTTATTTTGTAAGAACCTTTAGATTTTCATGTATTTTTCTGTTTCACCGTTAAAAATAAAACTTTGTATTCTGTTACTTTTAAACTAGTTAATTTGGTGTTGTTTATGTAGTGTTTGATAACTTTAAACTTGAATTGGTTGTTGAAATGGTTATTTCGCGTTTATCATTGTTAAATATTTAATGTTTATCATCTATCATTGTTAAATGTGAAATTGCAAGTTTATATAAATGTATGAGCAAAATGCTAGAGTATGATTTAATGTAATATCTTAAGCTCTAATATATTCAACAAGTAAAATTATATATGCTTTCATGTAATGTTCTTCAACTATTGCATTCATCATCATCATCATCATCTTTTGAATAATGGTGCCTTGATACAGATTGAAGAGAGTTTAGTTTCGCTTGATCTTTGCTGTGTGGTAAACATGTCCTAGTTGAAAATTTGAGTTAAAAAGTTATTAAAGCAAGAATATTTAAATTAGTAAAAGAAGAACATCCCTAATGAAATAATTGTTATTAAATGCGATGTACTATACAATATGAAATTAACATCGCTAAATGCAAAATAATTTGTGATATTGCTAAATATTTTTGTTTGGAACAAAAAATTACAACATCAAGTGAAGTTGTTAACATTTGTTTTTAAAATAATATCTATTTATAGTTTGATTTATTTATTTAGACCTTCAATAATGAAATAAAAAAGATGATTTTATTGTGAAGAACAAACTTTATAACTATTTCAAGCTCAACGATAGTATATTAAAAATTTATTTTCAAGGACAATACACTAATATTTTGAAATTTTCTTTTTTTTATTATTAATGAAGAAATATTTCTTCTAATCTTTGATTCGAATATCGTTTAGTTTTATTTATTTATTTACATTAATTAGATTCAATGAAATTATATTACTGTGCTTAATTTGTTTTATTTCATCTTTTAGGTATTAGTTTTTTTAAGTATCAATTTTTAAAATTAAGAGCATGTTTGTTTTAAAATTTGATGTTGTAGTTATTATATGATTTGTACTATTGCATTCATCATCATCTTTTGAATGAAACCGCTTGCTTCTTTATCAAACATTATAATATATAGATAGTTTTTGTAGTGATTATGTATCATTTTTATTTTAATATAGTAGCAATTTTTGGGTATTAATTCTATATTATTATCAATTTTATGTTTGTTGGTATCAAAATTGTCTAACATAGGTATCAGTTTTAAATACTTGTTTTGCTGATTTTTTTTATAATGAAAAAAGTTTAATATTTCAATACATTCATTGTCTAATGGGTCTTTGTGTTCAAATATTGTTGTACATAGCAAAAGTTATTTGAAAGATATGATGAAAAAATGTTCAACATTGTCCAATTTGATTTTATTGGTTTTTGTTTTGAAGGAGCTAATGATTTTAGAGAATTTTTAATGACATAAAAAATTGAAAACGGATAAGATTTTTGTTGTTTATTTGATGATTTAATTTGTTGATCTGATGTTGTCCTTATTATGGAGAATTTGTCCCTAAAGCTAGTCGGATTTGCAAATGGATTGCAAATATAAATTGTATTGAAGAAATTTACACGAGATGAAAAAAAGTTGTATTCGAACAATAATAATTTGTGTAGGATAAAAGATTGTATTCAGAAGAGATAAAATAACATTGTGTACATGGGTATTTATGGAACCCGTGTACAGTGACTTATTGGGCTAAGCCCAGAACAAATGTAATAATATTTGTAGTTATTTGTACAAGTCGTAACATAATAATAAGTATCGCTCACTTTACCCCCCCCCCCCCCAAAAAAAACATATCGAGGGTTAGGTTTTGCAGAAAAGAGCAAGATAAAATAATGGTGGCGGTGCTGCTTCGATCCCCGGTAAATCTTCCAGTCGATCAAAAATAGAGTGAGATAGCAGTGAGGAGCATTCATTAAAGAGCTACTCTAGCATGAAGAGAAGTAGATCTAATCTTTTACTAGGATCTTCATCAACAACATTGAGCTCCAGCTTGAGTCTGGTGAAGTCCGCTTTTGAGAGCAGATGGGTAAGTATGTCTGCCTTTTGATTGCATGAAGGTATATATACCCTATCTCCGGTTTGTTTTGCATAACTTGCTCTCTTATGAAGTACAAGTCTAGTTCGACATGCTTAGTTTTAGAGTGAAGCACAGGGTTTGCAGTCAATGAAATTGCGCTAGTATTGTCACACTAGATTTTAGCTTGTTTGTCAAGTTTATCCCTAAGTTCGCTCAGTAGCGACTTTATCCGCATTAATTCAGCAGTGGTACTTGCCATGCTTCTGAATTCAGCCTTTGTGCTAGATATATAGACTGTGTTTTGCTTTTTGGCACGCCATGATACATGATTTCTACCCAAATATATACAGTAGCTTGATGTCGATTTTCTGTCATCTTGATCACTTCCCCAATTGGCATCTGAGTAGGCATTAATGTTAAGAGTCTTCTTGTATTTGGGGATGAGCCCCTATGTTAATGTACCCTTTAAATATCTGAGTATTCTTTTTAGGGCCTTCCAGTGTTGATCCAATGGGTTTTGCATATATTGGCTTTCACACTGTACGATATATCTGATCTTGTTATAGTAACATATTGCAATACCCCAACTAAACTTTTGAATTGTCTACCATCTTGAATTGCTTCACCTTTAGTTTTAGAGAGTTGTGGACTTTTGACCATAGGAGTTAGAAATGGATTTGACTTGTCCATTTTTGTTCTAATTAGAATTTCTGAAATATATTTTCTTTGATTGAGATGAATTCAGAAATGTCTTTTCTCTTGACTTCAGTCCCTAGAAAGTAGTTCAGGTCACCAAGATCTTTTACCGAGAATTCTGAATTTAAGGCTTTGGTGACCTTACTGATTTCAGCATCACTGTTTCCTGTTATGATAAAGTCATCGACATATATAGGTATATAGGTAGTTAAAACAGTGGTAAACTTTGTATTAAAGAATTATCAGATTTGAGTGGGTTGTATCCATGTTTGACAAGTTTTGTTTTTAACTTGTCAAACCAAACACTTAGCGCTTGCTTTAAACCATAGATAGCTTTGTTTAATTTGCACACGAGCCCTTTTTATTACTTAGGCAACCCAGAAATGGGCATGGTACTAATATAAAATCAAGTTTATGTTTGTTATATGGTCTTAGATAGGGAAAGCATTGACATCCAAAAGTTCTCAAGTGATTATAATCTGGAATATTTACAGTTATAATCTCATGAGACTTTTGAATTTAAGAACTTCGGTGGGAAAAAGATTAACTAAGTATACTGCAGTTGCAAAAACTTCTGGCCAAAATTTGAGAGGCATGGAAGCTTTTGCTATCAGAGTTAGGCCAATTTCGACAACATGTTTATGCTTTCTCTCTATAATACCATTCTATTCAGATGCGTAGGGGCAGGTGGTATTATGACATATACTCTTATTTAAGAGATACTGCTTGAGTAGTAGTAATTCCTTACCCCCATCTGTTTGAAATACTTTAACCTTGTTGCCGGTTTGATTTTCAACATAAGTAATAAAGTTCTGAACTGTTTTGCAAGTATCAGATTTATTTTTAAGCATATATATCCATACATATCTTGTGCATGCATCTATAAAAGAAATATAGTATTTATATCCATAATCAGAACAAATTAGGGCTGGACCCCATAGGTCAGTGGCAATTAGTTCAAGTGATCTAGAATATGTGGTGTTTGAATCTGGAAATGCAATTTTATGGCTCTTTCCCATTTGACAGAATGTGCAAACATGTGTAATTGGTAGCTTATTAGCATCAATGTTATTATTTTTACTAATCACATGCTTCATAATTTTCAAACCGGGGTGTCCTAGTTTGTTATGCCACAATTCAAAGTCACTATAGTATTTAGAATCATTAGAAATAGTCAATATATGGTCATCAGAAACAGTCAACACATGATCATCTGTAATAGTCAACACTTGATCATTATTTTTACAATCAGTTTTTTCAGATTTATTGACTTCAAATTTGTATAGACCATTGATCTCACTACTGTGACACCCCACGTTCGTTAATGTCAATCACAAAGGGAATGAATTAAGTTTTGTGAAGTGTTATAGGTAAACGGACACATAATATTACAAGACAGATATAAATAAGATAGCAGCGGAAATTCAATTTTTTATTTCAAACATAAATCATAGTGTCGTGGTTTACAATACCATAAGTCACAAAAACCATTACAATAAAATAACTTCTGTCTTGCACCATCAAAGTACATAAGTATATAAAAAGCATAATTCCTAAATAAAAGAGTTAAGCCATACTAGAGATAAGGACTTAGAGCCATACTTCGAAAGTAGCTCCTAGCAAGATGATAATGAGTCCTGACTAAGCCTTAGTATTCCCGCCCTGAGAACCTGAGGGGGAGGGGGAACAGAAGAAAGAAGAGGAAACAAAAAGGGTCAGACATAAAGTCTGGCGAGTCTAGTTACTTTTAGAAAGTAAATAAATAAAAGTAGCATGACAGACATATAAAGTGGATAAGAGAGAGATCAATACATAAATGACAGGTGTGACAAGGTAGACAGGATAATGTGTATACGCTTTCCTAATGGTTACTCTGCACTATTACTAATATAACCAGAATGAGATGATCCCTTCCACTATGTGGTAGACTTAGGCATACATCCAAATGTATCCTAACTACTACGCTAATCGATCGGCTCTCTACTCCATAGATACTTTGTGCCAGCCCCACGGTAGCATGTATCACGTCGTAAATTGGAAACTCCTTGTTGATATGCACAAACCCATATCTACAGGTGTCACGGTCGTCTTATCCCCTTCGGCCCGGCTCATGCACGCACATGGCCCGGTCGGTTTGCGCCGCCAACACCGCCTTCACGTTGGGATCTCTTATAATTAGTCGGTAAGCGTGCCCCTTCTCCGACCTAGTTCAGAGTTCTCTACTTGATACATAATCCGGGTTACTAACTGAAACGGGTCCCATACAATATGATACAAGCTCCTCCCTTTGTCTTTTATCCCCTACAAGGTTTTCCATAGGTTATATTTACCCTAAATGTGTCTTTAATTATATAACCCCAATCTTTCTACCGGTAATGCTTACCACTAGGTGTCTTTAATTACATAACATTATCGGGCTATTTTTGTGGGCCTATATGTAAATATTACCCACCCCCTCAGAATTACTTAACCCACCCACTGTCCAATCAATTTTACTTAACCTTAACTTTAGTTCATAATCATACAATCCCTATGAATTGGATTAGGTTAAGCAGTCCAATTCATTACCATGTCCATTTATGGTTTATAATGGGCTAGACCTCCCGCATTAGAACTTGTGGATGCTGGATATGCCGGTCGGGTCCGGGCAGTCTTCTTCCATAAGTTGGGCCAACCTCGTGTCATAGCCTGATTCGTATTTGTACACTTAGGCCTCTCACATTAGGTTCAACATTAATGGCCGTTGGATATGCCGGTCGGGTCCGGGCAGACTTCCACCACTAATGCAACATAACCTCGTGCCATAAGTGCAGTTACAATTTCTAATTGTAATCCTAGGCATTCATTATAAATTAATCAATTAATTAAACCTATACCTTTATAGGTGTTAATGCCCATTTTACCCAATAATTTGAATTAGATGTCCAATGATGTTTATATTCAAATTATGCCAACATTAACCTTTTCCCCCGTTCCCTAACTAGTGCACTCACAAATTGGCGGCATGCCTAGGCTAGATTATAGCCTAGTCATAAACGATAAATGGGGAAAATAATAGGGATATGACAAAAGCGAATGTTTTAACATAACTTGGCATAAACATAAACTAGCATGGTGATAAGGTGGACATATGAGCACAAATCTGATGAACTTGTAGCAATTACTAGTCTAACATAACTATAATGTCATACTGAGCATAATAAGATCTAAATTAACCATTTAGATGTCCAACTATTCAAATCTAGCATAATAGGCACAAGATGATAAACTAGATGTGATTAACAATTTAAATGTCCACACAATTTAGATCCAATAGTTTAAAAGTAGATACACACAAATAAGGTTTAAGATTCACATCATGACATGTTATAGAAGTTACAATAGATCCGACTAGAGATTTAGATCCCAGTACTAACCAATTCAGAATGTCATATAATCATAATTTACAATGGGTCTGATATAATCTAGGCATATGAACAAATCCAAGTCACAGTCGTGACATATTTACTTTTAAATATTAAAATCTAAAAGCAACTAGGAACTCACAGTGTTAGGATTAGAAAATAGAAGAAGAATGGATCTTGAATCTCTAAATTTGATTTGCAAAGCTGATAGTTGTAGGAGATTAATCGATCCAATTCAGTTCAGACACCGACAGAGTTTGTCTCCCATGAATTCCCAATGAAGAAAACAAGAGAAATGGACACGTATTTATAGCTGCCAGCCACCTTGAAACCGACTGCCACGTCAGCCCTAGGGGTGTCGACACCCCTGTGGGTGGGTCGACCCTGATGTCGACACCCCTTAAGGGGGGTCGACCCACATTAAAGAATAAATAATAAAATCAAATTATGAATGAAAGACGTATAGAATTTACAACTACATTTTGTTGCTATTAGACTTTGCAATGTTTAGTAAATAATAAATATTGTTGAATAATATAAATTTACAATGTTTTAAAAAAGCTTAAATAATTAAATCACCAGTAATAAAGGAAACTGCTTCCCGTCGCCGCCATTACTTCCGTCCCTAGTTTATTTGCCATTTTACTTGTCCTTCTGTTCACTCACTGCCTCGTTTCCTAAAATCTAGCCTCCTCCTCAAACTCCATCATTCAGCCTACATTCCACAACTGCAGTGCATTTTAATCCCCTTAAATTATGCATTAATTTTCGTATTTCGGTGTCCTAAGATCATTTCGATTTTCCTAATGTCTGATTGCCACAAAATTATGGGATCTTCTTTATGTATCGTACCAAGGCAAAAATAATTAGGGTTTAGCATGCTACCTGAACATTGAATTTGCAAAATATGTTATAGCCTGTGGCTTTCATGCAATTGCAACACTCAAACGCATTGTACATGTCATTTTTGGTTGATGTTTGCTCTGAACACCAAAGATTGTTTTACATTGTGTTTTTACTACTAGTTAGACCGAACGTATTGTTCTTGTGACTTCTTGTAATATATGACCAAACATGCTTTGTGTTGGGAATTCTTTGGTTACACTTTTAGTAGATGCAGGGCTATAAAGTGTGGGAGGAATGTCATTATATATCGATGTTCTGTTAACTTCATGAAAGCAAACCTGATTGATTGCTAGCTTGATTCAGAATGTGTTAGGGATGGTCTGTGGCTTTGCACCAGAATGATAGTTTAGCATTTTGTTGAAGCAAGCTGTGTAAACTTAGAACAATTTTTCCACCAGCATGATTTCTGCACAAAGAAAATATCAGCCACCTATCTTTGTCATTTTCCTTTTATGAACTAAAATTCTGAAATATATGAATGTGTATCTCCTTGTTTCTGAATACAACATCAAAAAATTTGATTGGACTTAAGCTAATAAGTAACATATATAAGTTCATCAAATGCCGATGATTAGTCGAAGTTTTTCATTTTTAGTGGCTGTAATTATGACTGGTACATCGTGAAAGAATTTGATTGTTCGTGCCACTTTAGTATGCCCTTAATCTATCTAAAAGAAGGTTCAACTGATGCCTTTACTTTCTTCCGATCGCTAGTTCTAGTAGGCTAGTACTTTTACCCCTTTGCTCACTCTTAGTGTGGACTCGTATCCTTCCACTCTTTCACTTCCCATGTCAGAGACAGAGCGGTTCAAGTTTACAAAGCTGTATGTAGGATTGAGTACTAGGGAAGATCGACTATCAGCAATATGGTAGCCCAATACAGTTGAGTTATGGTGCATCGTGTTCGTTGTCTTCTACTGCAGGTAATATTATTTTGGAAAACCATCATTAGGCACACAATGTATGGTTGTACTGAAGTATATCATCCCCACTTTGTGTCTATTTTTCTGAAAGGTATGTCTATTTTTTTTTAATCTGGGTTTATGGATAATGATCAAGAAGGCAGTGGTACCCCTTTGTACTCACTAAGCTGTTTTTGAGACTGGAAGTAGGGTGCACTTTGCTCATTCCAGTTATTTTGCCAAACATTACTGAATATCTTAAATAATTTCCCATAAGATTAACATCCAGTTTATTCAGTAGATTGATCTTGAGCTTTTTTGATAATAAATGCATAAGCAATTTTAATATGAACCTAATGTCTTGACGTGTTTATAGTTAATTTTGATGATGATGGACGAAGAGATATGTTAGGTATGAAAACAAAATTACCAATTTTATCCCTAGTTAGTATTTGAGCTTCAATTATTCGTGCTGCACATTGAATTCCTAGCTAGTAATTAGTGGGAAAGTAATTTTTCTAGATTTTGGTGTATCATTTAATAGTTAACATAATGAAAATAATTACATCATGTACAAATTTGATCTATATGCACGTATTTGTCTATTTATACAATAACTGGCATGTTATTCATAGAGTACTATTTACATAACAGATTAAAAAAATATTACGCACCAGATCTGTTAAGAAATATATCATAGATAACAAATTTGTAAATAACAGCTAAAACATACTTGTCCATATTCCTATATCTATACTACCATTTTTTCTAGTAATATTTACTTTGTTACATTTTACAAAGATATCATTATTTGGCATGATCTAAACTCAATCTGTCACACCATGTTTTAATACTTCACCACCGCCTAGTGATACTCAAGCTAAACTTGTACTGAAAAGATGCAAATAATAAATATTCACTACCGGAAATAAATGAATCAAATAAGGAAAGTGAAATTAAATTTGCAAAAAAAAAAAGGCGAGCTTTCCAACTAAAATAAAGGTTGGAAACTAATAAGTCTAAAAATAAGAAACTATAATACTTGGTAGAAAAAAAATATTTTCGAACATGAAAAAAAATGCAAGTGCACACTTAAGGAGTTTCCACCTCAATTGAGAATTGTAAAACATTAAATGTCAGTAAAACATGATCAAGAAAATTGACTATGGCAAAGCTATGATACTTGTGAAGTTTGGTACTAAGTATGGTTAAAAACGATAGTTAAGTGATATAAATTGCAAAGGCTAGTAAAAATTTGACCTATACGCAAATATTTGCCTATTTATACAATAGTTGGCATGTTATTCATCAAGTACTATTCACATTACAGATTCATAAATAATTACATCCAATTTGTTAACAAAATAACATAGATTACAAACTTGTAATAATAACTAAAATATACTTCCATTTTCCTATATCTATCCTACCAGTTTCTCTCATAATATTTACTTTGCTACACTATATAAAGACATCATGATTTGGCATGACCAAAACTTATTCTGCCACACCATGTTTTAATACTTTACCACTGCCTGCTGGTACTGAAATTAATCTTGTGTTGAGAAGATACAAACATTAAATATTCACTGCCGGAAATAAATGAATCAAATAAGGAAACTGAAATTAAATTCGCAAAATAAGGGGAGCTGCCCAATTAAAATGAAGGCTGAAAAATAAAAAGTCCAGAAATAAGAAATTGTAATACTTGGTAGAAAAAAGAAATTATTCCCTAACATGAAAAAAAATGCAAGTGCACACTTGAGGAGTTCACTCAATTGAGAATCGTAAAACATTAAAGGTCAATAAAACATGATCAAGAAAATTGGCTATGGCAAAGCTAAGATAGAGGTGAAGTTAAGTACTACATATGGTTAAAAACGTTGGTTAAACGATATAACTTGTACTTGCAAGGCTGGTAATGCAACGAAATGCATATTGATGATATGTGTGAGTGGATTAAATACCATCTTAGCTATTTCATATTAAATCCCTGATGATATAATTTTTTTATGTATGAGTCCAAACATAACAAATTTGATGATATCAAATTTGGCATAAAAAAGTATTCAATAAAGCAATCAATAATGACTAATTTTGTTATATAGACATGTTATTTAACATATTAGTGTTACATAATTTTAGATAACCATACAAAAGACAATTAATCAATATCAAAAATCCTTTAGAAAATGTTTATTAAGACCGAATATGGACGCAAAAAAAGGAAGATTCCAATTTTAGTGCACTAACTCATCCAAATTAATTTTATATAAGGTAAATTTAAATGGACGTAAATCAAGATTATGGTTGAAGTTGATTGCGTACCAAATTAATTCAACGACTTGCCTAACAATTAATGTAGAAACTGACAACATTTAAGATCACAAACATGTAAGGTTACTGTAAAAGGATTCAATACAATCCACCCCTACATGCCAATTGAAATGTTTGCAACAAAGAAAGATATGCACTGGTGTTCGAATGACTTGATAAAGAATATCCCAGTCACTTTTGTACAACTATGCTTCTATAATACATTTGATGGTTCCCGGTAAATTAGATAGATGATCAGTTGATTTAGACAATGTTATATGTCTTAAGTTAAGTTATTTAATATTTAAAAATCTAAATAAACATGTTATCAACATAAAGAAATGCGTGCAACGTATTTAAAAATGGTTAATAATGTCAAATTTTATCAATATGAATGTCATTTACATGATCTACAGGTAATATTTATAGCTTGTGCCATTCAGAATGTACTAAGATGCAATTCACATAGGATGAAGCATCAAGGAATGTGATCAAGCAAAACAAAACATACTCTAAATGGAGGTAGCACATTTTGCTGTTATGAGTGTGATCATGGTTGATTATGGCTCTTCTATTAATAGATAAAAAGGCAATTTCGCTTAGGATGGCTTCCCTAATATAACTTTTCCTTACAACCATACCAGGATATTTTAAATTTAACTCCTCTTTTCAAATCAGTGATATTTTAAGGAAAAATGAAAATTAATCATGTTAGTAGATGTAAACCATACATAAGTTTGTGTGCGTTACTGTGATCGTAATAAAATAAAAGCAGTACTACTGACTACTCAATAAGCATGCAGTATTAACAGTGGAAGGATTTAAAACAAAGATTTTTTGTAGTATAAAATCAAAGTCAATACAACATGTTTAAGAATTTCTATATAAGATCTACAGGGTACATAATTTGAATAAATAAAACAAACCTAGCTACCTGATAAAAGCAGATAAAGTTTCATTCTTTTTATCTTCTATACTTTGCTATGAATGCATCACAACCCATCTCACTACAATTCATAAACCTTGTAGGCAAAATTCATCATCCGATTCGGTAGAAGCTGCACAATTTCTAAAGGAGGAAGAAATAATATTTTCAAGAATAAGTTGGAGCATGAACAACAATCAAGCATAAGTTAGAGCATGAATAACAAAACTGAGTAGAGGAAATACTTCAATCACAAAAATGAAGAAACCCATTATCCAGGCATATAAATTGAAAGAATTGCATCTTCTAATCCCCAAGGGAAAAACCGGTACTGCAAATCATGAATATTAATAGCGTAAGTACCATTAATGAGTTCTGTTTTAGTCAGGAAGAGAAACAATACAGAACAAACATATTTAGATTTGGTTAAAAAATAGGAAAAAAATAAATCTAGCAAATAAATAAATGGTGTTGTTATTGACACTCCAAGTATTGTTAAGGGGAGATCAAATTTTAAAAACACTCCAATCATAAAAAAAATGTTAGGGGGTGCCACATACTTAATTTTTTACGTTCCCTTTTTACCCGTACCATCTCAAATCCCAATTAATCTCAAACGCAAAAAAAAAAAAAAAAAAAAATCTGTAATTAATTTGCAAACAAAAAAGCGATTATTTGGGGAGAAATAGGTGAATTACTGCATAACGATATGAACGACGTAGGTCTGCTGTATTATATTTTTTTGACATTATTCGTGGTTTTTTAAATTTGTTTTCATTGTTGGATTGTCGAAGTGGAATAAATATAGTATATGGACAAATTCGGTGATGGGATAATGTATAAAAAAAAATGTCCGATATATGTATATCGATTTCCTATAAATGATATTTTTTCATCTGATCCGATGCATATCGACAAATGAAATTATTGTAATTTGGTATAAAAATCTGATGCAATTCAAATAATACACTATATAATTTTATTTTTTTGATTAACAACTAAAAAGAGATTATTGCAAAGAAGACTAATTTGGTAAAATAAACTTTATTTGTTAAGGGGGTGCTCCCTGCATTAGCACTCCCCTTAACAAATTCTTTCTTTTCAAAAAATTGACCCTCCCTTAACAATATTTGGAGTGTCAATAACAATACCCTAAATAAACTACTAATCTAACCGCATGAAGCATAGAATGAAAACAACATCGGGATTTCGTCTTTTGATCTGCCAATTGGATACCTAAATCTATGCTGCAAACCTAGAAATTCACGAAATCCGATCAAAGAAGAAGCTTAAACATATGAAAAGATAAAATAAAAATGCAGTAGACAACATACCGAGAAAGATAGGAAATCTGCAATCGTCAATTCGGATCTGAAATGGTGGAATGAACGAACTCGAATTTAGAAGCCTTAGTTGTAGGTAAAGTACTTGATGGTTTTTTTATTTCGATAGATGTAAGAAAAGGGAAATTGCAACCGGTAGGTGCTAATTATTGGATGTAAAAAGCAACTGAGAAACGGGAAGAACGAAATGGGGAGAGAGAGGGGGATGTGAAATTGATCATGGAGGACATGGAATGAATTGGAGAGAGAGAGAGAGAGAGAGAGATTAGGAATGATAAAAAGGGGAATGGATTTCGGTTTATAACGAAGGAATTAACGGCGTTATTTATCATGCTAATGCAGTTAATTATCAGCCGCTTAATATCTTTATCAAGATTAAATCATAGCCCTTCTTTGTCTCTTGGTTTGTCCTACCAAGGGATTTTATTATATAGATGGCAAAATATGGAGTTTAAGACGAAACAAAGCTTTATATACATGCTTATCAATCATACATAAAAAATTATGGCATATATAACAAAAGGAGGAGTTGAATTTTTTTTTTCCAGGTACAAGTTTAGGAGTCGCGGTACTCTTTCAGTTCTCTACTTCAAGCAATACAAGATTGATTCCGCATCATCTACTCGAGCAGTACACCTCCTTGTGCAAGCTGTAGTATGAGACACCCTACCTCATAAATCATGAGTTCATGTGCAACAGACCTTCCATCCTTAGTTGTTCCTCTCTCCTCAGCAGCTGGCCCGGCTTAAGCCCAAGGCAGGAAAAACATCTTCCAAAGGCATTATGATGGCACAAGGCAACAAATCTCTCCTGCTACTACTGTTTTTTTTTTCCAGAAAAAGAATAACTTCAATCCTAACTCCGTCAGCCCACACCACGGTACACCACTTTCTGCCTCTCTCTCCCCTTAATCGCGCATATCACTTCCACCTACCGCTGCTTCGTTCACAACTTCATGCTACATCAACTGATGATCACATCTGTCTACTTGATTGCTACGTAGTCCTCAGTGCCTGAATTTTTATTCTGCCAACAGAATTGTTGCTTGCTTGTTGACTGATGACTAAAGCACTAATTGGAATAAGAATGTAAGTTTTTCAACTAAGAGTTTAATGTAATTCGACTTTGACTAAAGCATTCTCATTTAATTCCTCCTTTTTACTCAAGATTCAAGATAAGTAGAAACATCTGTGGCGCTTTAAGTCTTCGAACCTAAATCGTATTATCATATTTTTTTTTCGTGATTACATCCGAACGACATGGAATTTTGTCTTTTTAATCTGAGAATATTTAATCCAAATTAAAAATGAAATTAATGTTTTCCCAAAAGAAAATACTCTTTTGATATACAATTAATAATACAAATTTATTTTGAAATTTTGATTACATAAATAATTAGTTTGACAGAAAATGGGAAACGTGATCGAAAATCAATTTTGGAATTTTCAGTTTTTTATCGAATGACAGATTATTAAAAAGTAGTGATCTTCAAGTCTATTTTAAACAACATTGACGTTGTTTAATATAAGTGGTAAATGAATAATACAACAAAGTAATAAAAGTAAATTTTGTTTAAATTCAAAAAAAAAAAATCATGAAATTGCTTTTTAAAGTGTAATTATTTTGGGAAGTACATGGATTTGCTTTTATTCTAAATGCATTAAATGTTAAGTTCATAGGCGTTTTGTGAAATGATGGCTTGTTGGAAAAAATGTACTTAATGGCATTTTTGTTTTTCGTCGTTTGGAATCAGTTATTAAAAAAAAAGGATACTTCCATTTGTTTTCCATCTCCATCTTATTTTCATAACGTCATTTTACTTCTCTCTTACATTTTTGGAAGAAATAATTGATAAATTATAAAGATCTCATTTTTAGTTCAAATAAAGGATGATTCAAAACAATATTTGAAAGCTTAAAGGTAATTTTCGAAGCATGGGAACAAGGTGAGAACTTTATAATATTGTTTTCTAACTTTTGGTAAATATTATAGTGTAATATTTATAATTTGCCTATTGCTTTGTAAACGAGGGTTGTAGTAGAAACTGTAAGTGGTTTGATATTGAATTTTTGACAAAATAATCATGTTCATATGTAGTAGTATTAAGGTCCTGATATGTTGAGTTGTTGGAAAATGAATGTTATTAAGATATGCTTGCAGTAGCAACAAGGGGAAAAAATGTATGTAGACATACAAACAGGGCGTACGCCCGGATACAATTAACATCTCTTTTTCCATAATTCTCTCTGTTGAATGAAAATAAACTCCCTCGTCATATTTCAAAATCCATTATTTCAAAAATCATGGAACGTTAGCTTTGGCGCCCGACTAGAAAGTCTTCCCATTTAGCGTCTAGTATATTTAAAAAATGGTCGTTGGATGTTAGGACACCGAGGGGTATCGTGGTGGCTAAACTACAGCGATTGACATTTGAAAGTTGGATTTTTGGTAAGCTCAAAATAACAAATGGACTGTGCAGTCGTGTTCATCTAAACAAATCGTGAAATTTAGTGCTTATCGCATGATTTACTGTGGTAGGTTTTAGTTGTGGTGGTTTTTATGCGTTTTTGTTCATCTCTTGTTTTTCGATGGTTTGGGTGATGAGAGGAAGAACCATTGCATGGGGAGAACCGCTAACGGGTGGGAAGCTCATGGATAATATCCTGGGGACTTTGGTGACTTTATATGGTGGTTGTGTGCGGCGAAGTTAGGATTTTGATTTTTGGTATATAAGCTCGGACATAGTGGATTTTGGGCTATTGGATTGCATCGGTCAGACAATAGGCGGTGGGCGAGGGCTGGGGCAAGCATGGTGGAAGAGGTGAAGGTGGTGGCGCAGACGGTAGGTGAACGAAGTGACAGAAGAAGAGTTTGCACGTGTTTGTTTTTTCTACTTTTCTTTAAGCTCGGTTTAGGGGGGAGGAGGAAGCATGTTATGAGGTGGATCGAGTTTCTTTAAGTTGGGTGGTGGTATTTGGGCTGTAGGGTGAGAAAAACTCGTGTGCCAATCGAGTCTAGCAAGAGAAAGATACATACTTATAAGTTCTTCACTTTCATGTACAGGTGAGAACTTTTATTTGATGCGCTAGTTTTCCCAGTCATGCATTATCTAGCTCAACATTTCCCATTTTATAACAATGCATCAGAGTTTACTTGCATCAACATGTCGCGCAAGCCTGATTCATTTTCTGGCTGTTCATAGAAGCCCACCGCCTCTTTCACCCTTACAACTTACCGAAGATCCAAGTGTAGCTAATGTTTATTTTCATATGGAGAATTCCATGCAATGCAGTAGCTCCAATTCCATGCAGCAGCTACATTTCCCTTCTCCAGCTCTTCGGGACAACATCCTGCAGCTTCATTGTTACGGTCAGTCGATAAAGAAACACGATGCACCTCATCTGTTTGATCATCATTTGGATCTTCTTGCTACTTCTCAGTAATTCCTGATTTTTCTAGCAGCACTATTGCTATAGTCGCATGCTGAAATGTAACTCTTAGTCGAATGAGATGGATGGGAGATTTTCCAGTTAATTATTGAACGACCACCATGAATTTATGTACTTTTGTCTGCGTTATTTTGTAAGAACCTTTAGATTTTCATGTATTTTTCTGTTTCACCGTTAAAAATAAAACTTTGTATTCTGTTACTTTTAAACTAGTTAATTTGGTGTTGTTTATGTAGTGTTTGATAACATTAAACTTGAATTGGTTGTTGAAATGGTTGTTTCACGTTTATCATTGTTAAATATTTAATGTTTATCAACTATCGTTGTTAAATGTGAAATTGCAAGTTTATATAAATGTATGAGCAAAATGCTAGAGTATGATTTAATGTAATATCTTAAGCTCTAATATATTCAACAAGTAAAATTATATATGCTTTAATGTAATGTTCTTCAACTATTGCATTCATCATCATCATCATCATCATCTTTTGAATAATGGTGCCTTGATACAGATTGAAGAGAGATTAGTTTCGCTTGATCTTTGATGTGTGGTAAACATGTCCTAGTTGAAAATTTGAGTTAAAAAGTTATTGAAGCAAGAATATTTAAATTAGTAAAAGAAGAACATCCCTAATGAAATAATTGTTATTAAATGCGATGTACTATACAATATGAAATTAACATCACTAAATGCAAAATAATTTGTGATATTGCTAAATATTTTTGTTTAGAACAAAAAATTACAACATCAAGTGAAGTTGTTAACATTTGTTTTTATAATAATATCTATTTATAGTTTGATTTATTTATTTAGACCTTCAATAATAAAATAAAAAAGATGATTTTATTGTGAAGAACAAAATTTATAACTATTTCAGGCTCAATGATAGTATTTTAAAATTTTATTTTCAAGGACAATACACTAATATTTTGAAATTTTCTTTTTTTATTATTAATGAAGAAATATTTCTTCTAATCTTTGATTTGAATATCGTTTAGTTTTTTTTATTTATTTACATTAATTAGATTCAATGAAATTATATTACTGTGTTTAATTTGTTTTATTTTAGCTTTTGGGTATTAGTTTTTTTTTTAAGTATCAGTTTTTAAAATTAAGAGCATGTTTGTTTTAAAATTTGATGTTGTAGTTATTATATGATTTGTACTATTGCATTCATCGTCATGTTTTGAATGAAACCTCTTGCTTCTTTATCAAACATTATAATATATATATAGTTTTTGTAGTGATTATGTATCATTTTTATTTTAATATAGTAGCAATTTTTTGGTATTAATTCTGTATTATTATTATCAACTTTATGTTTGTGGGTATCAAAATTGTCTAACATAGGTATCAGTTTTAAATACTTATTTTGCTGATTTTTTTTTTATAATGAAAAAAGTTTAATATTTCAATACATTCATTGTCTAACGGGTCTTTGTATTCAAATATTGTTGTACATAGCAAAAAGTTATTTGAAAGATATGATGAAAAAATGTTCAACATTGTCCAATTCGATTTTATTGGTTTTTTTTTGAAGGAGCTAATGATTTTAGAGAATTTTTAATGACATAAAAAAATTGAAAACGGATATGATTTTTGTTGTTTATTTGATGATTTAATTTGTTGATCTGATGTTGTCCTTATTATGGAGAATTTGTCCCTAAAGCTAGTAAGATTTGCAAATGGATTGCAAATATAAATTGTATTGAAGAAATTTACACGAGATGAAAAAAAGTTGTATTCGAACAGTAATAATTTGTGTGGGATAAAAGATTTTATTCAGAAGAGATAAAATAAAGTTGTATACATGGGTATTTATAGAACCCGTGTACAGTGACTTATTGGGCTAAGCCCAGAACAAATGTAATAATATTTGTAGTTATTTGTACAGGTCGTAACATAATAATAAGTATCACTCGCTTTACCCCCCCCCCCCCCCCCAAACATATCGAGGGATAGGTTTTGCAGAAAAGAGCAAGATAAAATAATGGTGGCGGTGCTGCTTCGATCCTCAGTAAATCTTCCTGTCAATCAAAAATAGAGTGAGATAGCAGTGAGGAGCATTCATCAAAGAGCTACTATGGCATGAAGACAAGTAGATATAATCTTTTACTAAGATCTTCATCATCGACGTTGAGCTCCAGCTTGAGTCTGGTGAAGTCCGCTTTTGAGAGCGGATTGGTAAGTATGTCTGCCTTTTGATTGCATGAAGTTATATATACCCTATCTCCGGTTTGTTTTGCATAACTTGCTCTCTTATGAAGTACAAGTCTAGTTCGACATGCTTAGTTTTAGAGTGAAGCACAGGGTTTTCAGTCAATGAAATTGCGCTAGTATTGTCACACTAGATTTTAGCTTGTTTGTCAAGTTTAACCCTAAGTTTGCTCAGTAGCGACTTTATCCACATTAATTCAGCAGTGGTACTTGCCATGCTTCTGAATTCAGCCTTTGTGCTAGATATAGAGACTGTGTTTTGCTTTTTGGCAAACCATGATACATGATTTCTACAAAAATATATACAGTAGCTAGATGTCGATTTTCTGTCATCATGATCACTTCCCCAATTGGCATCTGAGTAGGCATTAATGTTAAGAGTCTTCTTGTATTTGGGGATGAGCCCCTATGTTAATGTACCCTTTAAATATCTGAGTATTCTTTTTAGGGCCTTCCAGTGTTGATCCAATGGGTTTTGCATATATTGGCTTTCACACTGTACGATATATCTGATCTTGTTATAGTAACATACTGCAATGCCCTAACTAAACTTTTGAATTGTCTACCATCTTGTATTGCTTCACCTTTAGTTTTGAAGAGTTGTGGACTTGTGACCATAGGAGTTAGAAATGGATTTGACTTGTCCATTTTTTCTCTAATTAGAATTTCTGAAATTTATTTTCTTTGACTGAGATGAATTTCAGAACTGTCTTTTCTCTTCACTTCAGTCCCTAGAAAATAGTTCATGTCACTAAGATCTTTTACCGAGAATTCTGAATTTAAGGCTTTGGTGACCTTACTGATTTCAGCATCACTGTTTCCTGTTATGATAAAGTCATCGACATATATAAGTATATAGGTAGTGAAAACAGTGGTAAACTTTGTAAAAAAGAATTATCAGATTTGAGTGGGTTGTATCCATGTTTGACAAGTGTTGTTTTTAACTTGTCAAACCAAACACTTAGCGCTTGCTTTAAACTATAGATAACTTTGTTTAATTTGCACACGAGCCCTTCTTTTCCTTGCTGCACAAAGCCGTGTGGCTGTTCCATAAATAATTCTTCCTACAAAATGCCATTTAAAAATGCATTATTCACATTGAGTTGTTTGATGGGCCATCTCTTGTGTAAGGAAATGGTTAACACAATTCTTATAGAAGTGGGTTTCACAATAGACGAGAAAGTTTCAGTGAAATCAAATCCGCCCTATTGTGGATATCCCTTAGCCACAAGCCTTGCCTTATACTTTGAGATTGAACCATCTGGGTTCTTTTTTAATCTAAATGTTCATTTGCTGCCAATTATATTTTTATGATCTGGAGCAGTTGTTAAAGTCCATGTATTGTTCCTCATCAAGGCTCTGTATTCTTCATTCATGGCAGCAATCCAATTATTAGATTGGACTGCTTCATGATAAGATACTGGCTCTTGTAGATCCAAAGTTTTTTTTTTATATCTTTGGTTACCACACTTTGCCCTTGTCATCATGTGATGTTGATTTGCATTATCGCCAGCATCATTTTTTTGTTTAGTGTTACCTGTTGCGCTGCTATCAGTATTATGATTTGATTGATTTTCATCACTAGCTTGCTGTTGAGTGGTATTATCATAATTGGTTGGCGAGACTTGCTCCTCTTGACCTGGTCCATTTGAGGGCATTGTGAGTTGAGAGTT
This sequence comes from Allium sativum, assembly GCA_030737875.1. Taxonomy (NCBI): domain Eukaryota; kingdom Viridiplantae; phylum Streptophyta; class Magnoliopsida; order Asparagales; family Amaryllidaceae; genus Allium; species Allium sativum. The sequence continues at coordinate 430,738,430 of CM060923.1, forward strand.
ATTGTCATTGCTGACTTGGCTTTGCTGAGTTGGCATGATTACGTCTATCACATTAGGTATGGCTAGAGAGTATTCCCTTGGATTTTGAATTTTTTTGCTAGTTTTAATTTCAGACTTTTTGAATGGAAATAATCCCTCTTTAAACACAATATGTTCGGACACATAAATTCTACCTTTGTCATCTAAACACTTATACCCCTTTTTATTACTTAGGCAACCCAGAAATGGGCATGGCACTAATATAAAATCAAGTTTATGTTTGTTATATGGTCTTAGATAGGGAAAACATTGACATCCAAAAGTTCTCAAGTGATTATAATCTGGAATATTTGCAGTTAGAGTCTCATGAGACTTTTGAATTTAAGAACTTCGGTGGGAAAAAGATTAACTAAGTATACTGCAGTTACAAAAACTTCTGGCCAAAATTTTGAGAGGCATGGAAGCTTTTGCCATCAAAGTTAGCCCAATTTCGACAACATGTTTATGCTTTCTCTCTATAATACCATTCTATTCAGATGTTTAGGGGCAGGTGGTTCTATGACATATACCCTTATTTAAGAGATACTGCTTGAGTGGTAGTAATTCCTTACCCCCATCTGTTTAAAATACTTTAACCTTGTTGCCGGTTTGATTTTCAACATAAGTAATAAAGTTCTGAACCATTTTGCAAGTATCAGATTTATTTTTAAGCATATATATCCATACATATCTTGTATTTGCATCTATAAAAGAAATATAGTACTTATATCTATAATCAGAACAAATTAGGGCTGGACCCCATAGATCAGTGGCAATTAGTTCAAGTGATCTAGAATATGTGGTGTTTGAATCTGGAAATGCAATTTTATGGCTCTTTCCCATTTGACAGAATGTGCAAACATGTGTAATTGGTAGCTTATTAGCATCAACGTTATTGCTTTTACTAATCACAGGTGTGACAAGGTAGACATGATAATGTGTATATGGTTTCCTAATGGTTACTCTGCACTATTACTAATATAACCAGAATGAGATGATCCCTTCCACTATGTGGTAGACTTAGGCATACATCCAAATGTATCCTAACTACTACCCAATCAATCGGCTCTCCACTCCATAGATACTTTGTGCCAGCCCCACGGTAGGATGTATCACGTCATAAAGTGGAAACTCCTTGCTGATATGCACAACCCCATATCTACAGGTGTCACGGTCGTCTTATCCCCTTCGGCCAGGCTCATGCACGCACATGGCCCGGTCGGTTTGCGCCGCCAACACCGCCTTCACATTGGGATCTCTTATAATCAGTCGGTAAGCGTGCCCCTTCTCCGAACTAGTTTGGAGTTTTCTACTTGATACATAATCCGGGTTACTGACTGAAACAGGTCCCACACAATATGATACAAGCTCCCCCCCTTTGTCTTCTATCCCCTACTAGGTTTTCCACAGGTTATATTTACCCTAAAGGTGTCTTTAATTATATAACCCCAATCTTTCTACCGATTATGCTTACCACTAGGTGTCTTTAATTACATAACATTATCGGGCTATTTTTGTGGGCCTGTATGTAAATATTACCCACCCCCTCAGAATTACTTAACCCACCCACTGTCCAATCAATTTTACTTAACCTTAACTTTAGTTCATAATCATACAATCCCTATGGATTAGATTAGGTTAAGCAGTCCGATTCATTACCATGTCCATTTATGGTTTATAATGGGCTAGACCTCCCACATTAGAACTTGTGGATGCTGGATATGCCGGTCGGGTCCGGGCAGTCTTCTTCCATAAGTTGGGCCAACCTCGTGTCATAGCTTGATTCGTATTTGTACACTTAGGCCTCTCACATTAGGTTCAACATTAGTGGCCGTTGGATATGCCGGTCGGGTCCGGGCAGACTTCCACCACTAATGCAGCATAACCTCGTGCCATAAGTGCAGTTACAATTTCTAATTGTAATCCTAGGCATTCATTATAAATTAATCAATTAATTAAACCTATACCTTTATAGGTGTTAATGCCTATTTTACCCAATAATTTGAATTAGATGTCCAATGATGTTTATATTCAAATTATGCCAACATTAACTTTTTCCCCCATTCCCTAACTAGTGCACTCACAAAATTGGCGGCATGCCTAGGCTAGATTATAGCCTAGTCATAAACGATAAAAGGAAAAAATAATAGGGATATGACAAAAGCGAATGTTTTAACATAACTTGGCATAAACATAAACTGGCATGGTGATAAGGTGGACATATGAGCACAAATCTGATGAACTTGTAGCAATTACTAGTTTAACATAACTATAATGTCATACTGAGCATAATAAGATCTAAATTAACCATTTAGATGTCCAACTATTCAAATCTAGCATAATAGGCACAAGATGATAAACTAGATCTGATCAACAATTTAAATGTCCACACAATTTAGATCCAATAGTTTAAAAGTAGATACACACAAATAAGGTTTAAGATTCACATCATGACATGTTATAGAAGTTACAATGGATCCGACTAGAGATTTAGATCCCAATCCTAACCAATTCAGAATGTCATATAATCATAATTTACAACGGGTCTGATATAATCTAGGCATATGAACAAATCCAAGTCACAGTCGTGACATATTTACTTTTAAATATTCAAATCTAAAAGCAACTAACTAGGAACTCACAGTGTTAGGATTAGAAAATAGAAGAAGAATGGATCTTGAATCTCTAAATTTGATTTGCAAAGCTGATAGTTGTAGGAGATTAACCGATCCAATTCAGTTCAGACACCGACAGAGTTTGGCTCCCTTGAATTCCCAATGAAGAAAAGAAGAGAAATGGACACATATTTATAGCTGCCAGCCACCTTGAAACTGACTGCCACGTCAGCCCTAGGGGTGTCGACACCCCTGTGGGTGGGTCGACCCTGATGTCGACACCCCTTAAGGGGGTCGACCCCGGTGTCGAAACCCCTTTAGGGGGGTCGACCCCCTAGAGCAAGAAAAGGACGACCACTTTTTATTTTTCAAATTCGAATGGTTTTTGGATAAAATTCCGACTCATCTCTGACTCATGTGTATATATATATATATATAATCTTTCTGCGCATATACAAACTTAAAACCCTCATAACTTCTTCATATGGTGCCCGTTTTATGCAAACCAAATGTCTATCTTGACCACAATTTTGAGACGGACGCAACGGCGTAGTCCGTTTCCTTAATTATGAATATTAAATTAGTTATTATTTAATTAGTCCTCTTTTAGTGTTGTTAAAAAATCGGGGTGTTACATTCTTCCCTACTTAAAGGATTTCGTCCCCGAAATCTCTAAGTTGAGAAGAATGCATATCCTACCATCCATCATCCATCTGCTCATCCATTGTTCACTGGCATACATTGTCCTTAAAGGCTTCTAATGCTGATCTATGTTATATTAAGCGCTAAGAGAGGCGAGGCGATGGAAGCCTCGCTTCGCTTAATGGCGTTTAAGCGACGCTTAAGCACTGCTTAAGCGCTAGATTCATTTCGAGTCCAGCTGGGCCTAATGGCTCTTAAATAGCACATAAATAACGCTTAAGTAACGACTAAATAGTGCTGAAGTAATGCTCAATTATTATATAAGTAATTCATCACATAATACTATACATAAATGATGAAGTTTAGGCGAGGCGCTATTAAGCGTTGAAAAAAGCATGCTTAAGCGCTAGTCGCTTAATGCCTTCCGCTTTTTAAAAATTATGCGATGTATCTGACAAAATCGCTTAAGCGCTGCTTAAGCATGCTTTTCATAACATAGATGCTTATATGAATATATGCAAAGGTGTGTATATGTCCCAACAGCAATGCAGAAATCAGGCGGTCTACTGATTCAGTTGACCTCCTCAATGCAAGGTATGTTAGACCAACTCCAACCGGATTCAGAGAAAAGATATTACGATCTGTAAGATTACGGGGAAACATATGATTTTTTTCCCAACGGTGACAAGCCGATTTTTTTGGCGTGGGAGAACTCCAGCCATTTCTCAATTTTCTCATTACATGACGATCCGATTAAATCAGCGCGCGCCTTTTTTTGCTTAAGAAATTTTTGCGAGCCGATAAAATTAGCTCGCGGGCCAATTCTTACTTCTGAATTGAACCCGTGATATTTCACTGAATATTACTGCTCGTAATATTCGTTGGGGAAGATTTCTCCCAAAATTCAAGATTCAATAGCTAAATCACTCCACCGTTGGAGATGCTCTTAGTGCTATGAATCCAATATGTATGCAAATAATCCTATTATAACATGTGAGTTCTATATGTGTGCGCACTCATTCGTCCAAATGCAACATCCATATGCTAATACATCCATTTCCATCCATAAAAGAAAAGAAAATGCACGCACATCCATATGTAGTATGAGAGTGATTGAGCCGATCTAGTGCCTAATGTGTGTATATGTGTCCACAGGCAACCACTAGTAAACACTGGCATCCACTTGCATCCATCAAACATAACATGTCTCAAACACATGTTTACATTCATATGATTCCTATCTAAAGGTCGAAAATACTATGGATAGGATATACTCAAATGATAGAAATAAGTATTGACTAAACTTTGGAAAAAGGAGTTAAGAACAAATCCTCGAAAAGGAAAGGGTACGAAGCACGAATCTTGTCTTTGGTCTCCCAAGTCACATCCTCTTGGTTATCTCACCATTGAACCTTTATCAACTTGATCTCTTTATTGTGTAGCTTCTTAACTTCTGGTCCAAGAATATGGGTAGGGACTCACCTGACACTCGCCTCCCGTTCCACTTCCACCTTTTCAAATACACTCGGCTCAACAACTTCTACATTGTCATACAGGCATTTCCGCAGATGATAAACAAGGAAAACATCATAAATGCTGGACAGATTTTCTGGGAGCTTTACTCTATAGGCCATTTGGCCAATCCTCTCGGTTATGGGAAATGGTCCCACAAACCTAGGCGTCAACTTCCCTACCAATCCGAAGCGAACCACATTTCTCAGAGGTGATACTTTGATAAAAACTAAGTCTCCCACTTCAAATTCGATGTCAGTCCTTCTCTTGTCTGCATAGGACTTCAGCCAATCTTGAGTTGTCTTCATTCGCGGCCGAATAAGGTCAATCTTTTCGTACGTTTCTCTAACCATATCTAGCCCAAGTAATGATCGTTCTGTAGATTCCCACCAACAAGTTGGTGACCTACAGGGTCGTCCGTACAATGCTTCGAAGGTTGTTATGCCGTTGCTGGCTTGATGGCTGCTGTTATAGGAAAACTCTACTAAAGGAAGATGCTCTTCCCAAGTCCCTCCGAAGTATAGGATACACAGCCTCAAAATATCTTCAAGAATTCTATTCACCCTCTCCGTCTGCCTATCGGTCTAAGGATGATAAGCGGTGCTCAAGTACAACTGTGTACCTAATGCTTCTCTCAAGCTCCTCCAAAATTCATTGGTAAAGATGGGGTCACGATCGCTTACGATGCGGGAAGGTACTCCATGAAGACGAACTATCTTCCGAACATAAATTGTTGCCGACCATGATGCCATCATCTTACTCTTAACTGGAATAAAGTGAGCACTCTTGGTGAGTCTATTTACCACAACCCAGATACTGGTGTTGCCTTTCTTCGATCTAGGTAAACCATCTATGAAATCCATAGAGACGCTCTCCCATTTCCACTAAGGAACCTCAAAAGGATGAAGTAAGCCGTCAGACTTCATTTGCTCAGCTTTAACTTGCTGGCAAACTAAACATTGGGAAACAAACTCTGCCACGTCTTTCTTTATCCCAGCCCAAAAGAAAATCCTCTTCATGTCTCTGTACATTTTTTCACCGCCTGGATGAATAGTCATCTTATAACAGTGGGCTTCTTCTCGGACTGCCTTTATCAAACTTGCAACTTGAGGAACACAAAGCCATCAATCTCGTCGTAACCACCCGTTTTCATGTATGGCATATCTACTGAGGTGACTAGAAGTCTCCCCTTTTCTAAGCTTTTCCAAGATGTCTAAAATCTGTGGGTCACCTTGCTGTGAAGCTCCTATCTGATCCATAAGAGTTGGTCTTATCTCCAAGGATGCAAACAAATCAGGAAAAATCTCGATGGAGGGTCTAAAATCAAAAGCTGATATGAACTCCAAGCTCTTCCTCTCCACAAACAGAGGACTCAAGGCCATCCTCTGCCTACTTAGTGCATCTGCAACCACATTACCCTTGCCACGGGTATAAGCAATCTCAAAATCATAAGAATCTAGGAACTCAATCCACCTTTGCTGCCTTAAATTGAGATCTTTCTACAAGAACAGATACTTGAGAGATTTATGATCGGTGTATAACTAGAATTTCTCTCCAAGTATATAATGGCGCCACGTCTTAAGCATGAATACTATGACAGCTAGCTCTAGATCATGGGTGGTGTATTTCTTCTCGTGAACTCTCAACTGTCTACCTCCATAATACACTACTTTCCCTTCTTGCATCAGAACCGCACCAAGCCCTGTACCACACGCATCAGTGTAAACGGTAAACACTTTACTTACATTAGGCAAGGTCAAGACTGAGGCTGTTTTCAAAGCCCTCTTCAGTCATTGGAAAGCAACATCACAATCGATATCCCAAGAAAACGCCAAATTCGACTTTATCAACATGGCGAGTGGGGCTGATATCTTTGCGAAGTCCTTAATGAACTTCCTATAATAACCTACCGACCCCAGAAAGCATCTCACCTCGGTTGCATTTTTAGGAACCTGCCAATCTTGTACTGCAACCACCTTTGCGGGATCCATGGCTATCCCTTCTTTGGAGACCACATGCCCTAAGAATCTCACCTATTTTCTCCAAAAATGGCATTTGGAGAACTTTGCCTTAAGCTGATGCACACAGAGAGTTTTCAAAACTTCTCTCAAGTATTGGGCATGCTCTTCTTCGCTTTTGGAGAAGATCAAAATATCGTCAACAAAGACCATGACAAATTTGTTTAGAAAATTCCGAAACACCCTACTCATTAAATCAACAAAATAGGTGGGTGCATTCGTCAGCCCAAAAGGCATAACTAGCCATTCAAAGTAACCATCCGGAGTTCTAAAAGCAGTCTTATCTATGCTGTCCTCAGCCACCCTCAACTGATGAAACCCCGAGGCCAAGTCTAACTAAGAAAATACCAAGGCACCAACAAGCTGATCAAATAAATCATCAATCCTCGAAAGCGGGTGCATATTCTTCTTAGTGAGTTTATTCAACTCTCTATAGTCAACACACAAATGAAGCGAACCGTCCGCCTTAGTCACGAATACTACTGAGCATCCCATTCAGATATGCTTCGTCTGATAAGCCCTTTCTCAAGTAGCTCCCCTACTTGCTTACTCAGCTCTCTCCTTTTCCTCGGAGCCATATGGCGCACTGACAATGCAACTGGCTTTGCTTTGTCCACCAATATATATACGAAAGTCAATCTCGTGCCTCGGAGGCAAACTCCGTACCTCAATAAAAACATCGGAATAATCTCGGACTACTGGAACAGATTGCAAGTCACTGATAGATGCATCAAGAGACCCTAGGAAACTAAGCATAACCGACCCTTGTGGGTCACAAGAAATCTCGAGGGTCCTCCCATGACAAGTCAGAAGTCTAACAACCTCTCTCACAATCCAGAATGACACCGTACGTGGTTAGCCAGTCCATTCCTAGAATCAACCCATAGCCCATAAACATGAGCACAAACGCATCGCATTCAAACTCGACGCCTAACACATATATTTTCAAACTCTGACAAATCATAGATAAATGTGCCGAACCACTAATGGGGTTTGAAACAACTACGGGATCCACTACCATACTAGTAATTAAGTGCAAAGATTCAACCACAGAACTAGATTTAAATGAATGTGAAGCACCAGAATCAAAAAGTGTTCTAATAGGCTGATTAGAAAGAGAAATTAAACCTTTCACAGAAATCTTTCTACCTCTATCGGGAGCACTGATCTAGAAGCAACTAGGAATTCACAGTGTTAGTATTAGAAAATAGAAGAAGAATGGATCTTGAATCTCTAAATTTGGTTTACAAAGATGATAGTTGTAGGAGATTAACGGATCCAATTCAGTTCAGACACAGGTAGAGTTTGGCTCCCATGAATTCTCAGTGAAGAAACCAGGAGAAATGGACACGTATTTATAGCTACCAGCCACCTTTAAACCGACTGCCACGTCATCCCTAGGGGTGTCGACACCCCTATGGGTAGGTCGACCCCGGTGTCGACCCCTAGAGCGGGGAAACTACTGCCACTTTTTATTTTTCAAATTCGAACGGTTTTTGGATAAAATTCTGACTCATCTTTAACTTTTGTGTATATATGTAATCTTTCTGCGCGTATACAAACTAAAAACCCTCATAACTTCTTCATACAGTGCCCGTTTTACGCAAACCAGATGCCTATCTTAACCAGAATTTCGAGACGGACGCAATGACATAGTCCGTTTCCCTTATTTCTGAATATTAAATTAGTTATTATTTAATTTATCCTCTTTTAGTGTCGTTAAAAATTCGGGGTGTTACAATTACCCTACATAATTATTTCCTTAGTCAGTATATCTTTAACTATACAAGAATTGGGAAAGAATTAAAAATATACATTATTATCTTTAGTAAATTGGGAAACACTCATTAAATTTCTTCTAGTTGGTGGAACCCTCAATAGATTTTTGAGGTATAGTTGTTTGGGTCCATTAATTCTTGCATTTCCCGTGTGTGTTATGTGAATACTTTTACCATTTGCAGCATGTAAATTTTGCGTACCTTTGTACTCACAACTCCCAAGATTTAGATTGTTTAAAATGTTAGTCACATGATTTGTAGCACCTGAATCTAGGTACCAGCTATCATCTTTAGTATCTTCCACTTTTGTTGTGTCTGCGTTCTACACTTCAGCTTGTTATCATTTTAATTGTTGATTTTATTCACACTTGAATTGCTGGGTAGGAATATAGTTTGAATTAAACCTGAAATAACACTTGTTGGCACTGTGACCATATTTCTCACAAATGGGACACCTAATTCTATTGTTGTTATTCCTTCCACTACCTCTTCCCCTGTAGGACTATCCACCTCTCTGGTTGTTGGGTTGATTTCTTGATGAGTTTGCTTTTTCTTGAAATTTTCCTCTACCAAACGAGGTGTAGTTTTATTGATAGGTCAGAATTGACACTTTTCTTGTGATTAATTTTCCCTTCATGAGCTAGTAGAGTGGAGTACACATACTACAAATTTGTGTAAGGTCCATGGATAGAATGATAGCTGTAAAAACTTCGTAATCATCATCTAAACCGCTAACAATCGACAAAACTTGTAACAACCCGTATTTTGATAACGTGTTACAACCATAAATCTAGGCAGAATTAAATTTTAAAATAAGAATCAGGGAAAACGGGTTGCGCCATTGCGTTCGTCTTGGAATTCTACATGAAATAGAGTCCAAGTTTTTGAAAATCGGAGTCCGTATGACCAAGATATGGCCCAAACAAGATTCAACAGGCTTTCAGGCAGACTGACCCCAGGTCGACTGTAGTGTCGATTGCATAGTCGACCCCCCCCCCCCCCCCAGGTCGACTGTAGTGTCGACCTCCCCCCTGTACAGGTCGACCTGGTCTGCTCCAGAACCCATTTTTGAGGTCCGGGATGAGTTTTGATGGTCTGGATTGATTCTAGGGTTTATCCTATGGCCAAAACTAGTTGTTGCAACTATAAAAACACCCTAAGACCTAGGCTAATCCACAACAAATCTTTCTAACACCATTATGCTGCTAAGTCTCCTCTTGAACCATGGCCGCCGCCTCTAACTTGAAGCTTAAACATTCAAACTAGATCCAAATCGAAGGCCAACGTTTCTACAACAATTCAAGGGAATAGATCAACATCTCAACAACGATCCTACGACAATTTCTGTTCTTAGTTCTCAAAAACCACGATCTGTAAGCCCCAGTTACTCTTAGATCTAAACTCTAAACTTAATATGGACATGTGTAAATTGAAGTTGAACATAAACATGATAACTACTTGAGACCTACTCTTGTATATCTTTGATCTATGACTATTCCTTTTTGATCTATTATTTTAAGTACCGTTCATATTGAACTTTGATTTGTGGAATACTGATAAGAACTTGATTTAGGGGCCTGTTCATGTCCTAATCTAAACCCTATCATTATTTTAACATGCCTGTGATGTTGTGATGTTGAAACTTTTGCTAGTCACAAGTTTAGGATTATCATCTTATGTCATTTATAGTTATGTTTATCACCCTATTTCATATGCCAGTGATGTTATGATCATATCTCAAGTTACACCATGCTTGCCTTGAAATCACCTTTGCCACTTTATACCCATCCTTGTTATGTTATTCCCTAGTTACATCTATTGCCTTGATTCGAATTCACGAGCGTTGGGGATGCGATTTGGGTAGTTTAGGAAAACCTGAATTTAGTATGAACTTGAAAACATGAATATCGTTATAACTTGAGCTTGGATAGGAACATGAACTTGACATGAAATTATACCTGAAAATATGAATTTGGGACATTACACTTAGATAACTTGAACGTGGCCAACTCGAGGTTGGGTTGAGTTTGTAGTATAAATCTGCCTGAAACCGCCCGACGAATCCAGTAACTGCAAACAATAGGACCCAATGTGAGTAGTTAGTCATATCGCACTCAAAACCCGAGGTTAGACTAGGTTTTGGTGTAAAACTGCCCGGTCCCACCCGGCACATCCAGTAACCATAACCAAGTCTAATGTGAGAGGTTAGGGGTGCATTAAGTAAATTAATGCCACTGGATAGGGTTAAGTCATGGACCACTTGAATATACTTAACCAATTTGACACGTTTATTTGATAGGGTTAAGTCATGAACCGCTTGAACACACTTAACCAACCTGACACATGATTCGTAGGACTAAGTCTTGAACTAGAACGACACACTTTGTCAATTTGACATGACACATAGATGGGGTTAAGTCTCGATTTTAAATGACAACTTAACCTGCTGAACGAAACCCTAGTTACGCGGTCCTTTTCAGCAGTAACCCACTAGATGTACCACGGTACCCTGGGACTAGGCAGGGTGGGGCACGATTGCTGGGCTGATTGTAAGCGACCAGAACGACGGCTGAGTTGGTGCGCCATTGTAGGTTCAGGCGGACTAGGGTCTTGCACTTAGTCCGGAGTTGAAAAAGCAGGCATTGGGCATTAGTAGGATTATCTATGCATTCTTGATTCGTGTCGGTGGTTGGCACCCTAGGGCATGATACACCCTATGGTGGACCTAGCACAGGTGACTACATTCGTGATAGGGCCGTATGACATAGACACCCGACGAGCTAGACTTGTAGTGAGCCGATCGATTAGATCATACCGTTGGACCTCGAATTGGGTCACTTCACGATATTGGGCCAAGGGATTATTTCTTGATTTATAGGTGACACGGGATTAGTATACCAGTATAGTTGGTATGGCGAACCTTGAATATGAAATGTTAGACTTGAGTTATCTTGTTAGCTTAGTTATCATGTCAGACTTATCATCATTCCTATGTTTAATTCCTGTTTATTCATGTCTTGTTAACTTTACTAGTTTCTATGCTGATAGTCACTAGGGCTTACCAGTCTTTTTGACTGACCCGTTTTCTTTCGCCTATTTGTCTTTCGTTCCCCCCCCCCCCCAAGGTTCTCAGGGAGGAAACTTTAGCTCTTAGCTTGGACTTTGCTTGCTTTCTGACAGCTCATGTACGGTTTGGTCTTGAGCTATGCTATGGCTGCACTCATGCACTTTTTGGGGAATAATATTTTACTTATGTTGTTTTAAGTACTTTGCTTCTTTATAACTTGATGTAATGAAATAATGACTTGGCATTTTGATGTAAGAGGTTTTGACTCTATTTTTCAGTAATGAGATTTGGTTTTAAAGTTTATATCTGCTGCTTTATATACTCTATTTTATCTATGTTCTGTCTTGTGTTATCTTTGTGCCTGTTTACTAGATAATACCCCTCCAAAACTAGGGCATTCCCCTTGTGAGTGACCCTAGCGGAGGTGGGGTGTTACATTTGGTATCAGAGCAGAAGGTTACCAGACTGGGAAAAAGTTTTAAAAACCTTCTGAAACTATTTTCAAAACCGTTTATAAAGAAGCATTTTTCAAGAAAAGTTTATTTTGAAAAGGCTATTCCCCAAAAGCCATTAGCACTATCCTTTGTTTCCTTGTTTGAATTTCTTTCCCTTTCTTTTCTCCATCTGTAGTCGCAGTAGCTTTACCTGCGGCTAATCTTCTTTCTTGCTTCATAGAGGGTTTTCCGTACGATGGAGATAGTTTTCGTGAGGCTTGTTAACATGTTATATAGGAAAGGTATGAGCGATAAGAATGAAGATAAGGCGGATGAGTCTGCCGAAGTGGTTGAGCCAAGCATCCTTGAAGGCGTAAAAGTGGAAACATTGAGGCGAGTTCCGATTTGTGTCTTAGGAACGGAGATCTAGGAGCTAAGGAATCGAGAAGTCAAGCTAGTTAAAGTACAGTGGAGTGAAGCCCAAGAATACGCAACTTGGGAAATCGAAGAAGAGATATGCGCACTATACCCATTTCTTTTTGAGGGTACATTCTCGATCTATTTTCCTATAAGTTTACATACCTTTCTTTTGCTATCCATGTTTGTCTTGTTATCTTCTCGATCCTGTCTTGAGAACCTTAGGTAGAATCCTATGAATGTAAACATGTATTTGAAACATGTTATGGTTGATGTTTGCGAATGGTTGCAAGTGGTTGCATAACACACATTAGGCACTAGATCGGCTCAGACACATTTTCATATTGCATATGCATGAGTGTTTATACTTATTTATGGATGAAACTGAATGTGTTATCATATGAATGTTGCATATGGATGAATGTTTGTGCACACATATAGTGCTTACGTGACTAGGATTATTTGCATACATGTTGGATTCATGACACTAAACATATTTTGCATTAGAAAGATCAATCAGGCCTGATCATTTACATTAGATAAAGAACATATACACACACTTTCTGCATATGTTCATACAGCATTAGAAATCTCTTAAGGACAATGTTTGCTTGTGGATGATGTTTTGAGTAGATGGATAATGGATGGTAGGATACGTTCTTCCTAACTTAGAGATTTCAGGGACAAAATCCTTTAAGGAGGGGAGAATGTAGCAACCCGTATTTTGATAACGTGTTATAACCATAAATCTAGGCAGAATTAAATTTTAAAATAAGAATGAGGGAAAACGGGTTGCGCCATTTCGTTCGTCTCGGAATTCTACATGAAATAGAGTCCAAGTTTTCGAAAATCGGAGTCCGCATGACCAAGATATGGCCTAAACAAGATTCAGCAGGCTTTCAGGCAGACTGACCCCAGGTCGACTGTAGTGTCGACTGCATAGTCGACCTACCCTCCCCCGCCCCCCCAGGTCGACTGTAGTGTCGACCTCCCCCATGTACAGGTCGACCTGGTCGGCCTGGTGTGGCCCAGAACCCATTTTTGAGGCCCGGGATGAGTTTTGATGGTCCGGATTGATTCTAGGGTTTATCCTATGGCCAAAACTAGTTGTTGCAACTATAAAAACACCCTAAGACCTAGGCTAATCCACAACAAATCTTTCTAACACCATTATGCTGCTAAGTCTCCTCTTGAACCATGGCCGCCGCCTCCAACTTGAAGCTTAAACATTCAAACTAGATCCAAATCGAAGGCCAACGTTTCTACAACAATTCAAGGGAATAGATCAACATCTCAACAACGATCCTACGACAATTTCTGTTCTTAGTTCTCAAAAACCACGATCTGTAAGCCCCAGTTACTCTTAGATCTAAACTCTAAACTTAATATGTACATGTGTAAATTGAAGTTGAACATAAACATGATAACTACTTGAGACCTACTCTTGTATATCTTTGATCTATGACTATTCCTATTTGATCTATTATTTTAGATCTACTCTTGTTCACCCTAGATCTATTCACCTTGAACCTAGTACCGTTCATATTGAACCTTGATTTGTGGAATACTGATAACAACTTGATTTAGGGGCCTGTTCATGTCATAACCTAAACCCTATCATTATTTTAACATGCCTGTGATGTTGTGATGTTGAAACTTTTGCTAGTCACAAGTTTAGGATTATCATCTTATGTCATTTATAGCTATGTTTATCACCCTATTTCATATGCCGGTGATGTTATGATCATATCTCAAGTTACACCATGCTTGCCTTGAAATCACCTTTGCCACTTTATACCCATCCTTGTTATGTTATTCCCTAGTTACATCTATTGCCTTGATTCGAATTCACGAGCGTTGGGGATGCGATTTGGGTAGTTTAGGAAAGCCTGAATTTAGTATGAACTTGAAAATATGAATATCGTTATAACTTGAGCTTGGATAGGAACATGAACTTGACATGAAATTATACTTGAAAATATGAATTTGGGACATGACACTTAGATAACTTGAACGTGGCCAACTCGAGGTTGGGCTGAGTTTGCAGTATAAATCTGCCCGGAACCGCCCGGCGAATCCAATAACTGCAAACAATAGGACCCAATGTAAGTAGTTGTTCATATCGCACTCGAAACCCGAGGTTAGACTAGGTTATGGTGTAAAACTGCCCGGACCCGCCCGGCACATCCAGTAACCATAACCAAGTCTAATGTGAGAGGTTAGGGGTGCATTAAGTAAATTAATGCCACTAGATAGGGTTAAGTCATGGACCGCTTGAACACACTTAGCCAACCTGACACATGATTCGTAGGACTAAGTCTTGAACTAGAACGACACACTTAGTCAATTTGACATGACACGTAGATGGGGTTAAGTCTCGATTTTAAATGACAACTTAAGCTGCTGAACGAAACCCTAGTTACGCGGTCCTTTTCAGCAGTAACCCACTAGTTGTATCACGATACCCTGGGACTAGGCAGGGTGGGGCACGATTGTTGGGCTGATTGTAAGCGACCAGAACGATGGCTGAGTTGGTGCGCCATTGTAGGTTCAGGCGGACTAGGGTCGTGCACTTAGTCCGGAGTTGAAAAAGCAGGCATTGGGCATCGGTAGGATTATCTGTGCATTCTTGATTCGTGTCGGTGGTTGGCACCCTAGGGCTTGATACACCCTATGGTGGACCTAGCACAGGTGACTACATTCGTGATAGGGCCATATGACACAGACACACGACGAGCTAGACTTGTAGGGAGCCAATCGATTAGATCATACCGTTGGACCCCGAATTGGGTCACTTCACGATATTGGGCCAAGGGATTATTTCTTGATTTATAGTTGACACGGGATTAGTATACCAGTATAGTTGGTACGGCGAACCTTGAATACACAATGTTAGACTTGAGTTATCTTGTTAGCTTAGTTATCATGTTAGACTTATCATCATTCCAATGTTTAATTCTAGTTTATTCATGTCTTGTTAACTTTACTAGTTTCTATGCTGATAGTCACTAGGGCTTACCAGTCTTTTTGACTGACCCGTTTTCTTTTGCCTCTTTGTCTTTCGTTCACCCCCAAGGTTCTTAGGGAGGAAACTCTAGCTCTTAGCTTGGACTTTGCTTGCTTTCTGACAGCTCATGTACAGTTTGGTCTTGAGTTATGCTATGGCTGCACTCATGCACTTTTTGGGGAATAATATTTTACTTATGTTGTTTTAAGTACTTTGCTTCTTTATAACTTGATGTAATGAAATAACGACTTGGCATTTTGATGTAAGAGGTTTTGACTCTATTTTTTGTAATGCGATTTGGTTTTAAAGTTTATATCTGCTGCTTTATATACTCTATTTTATCTATGTTCTATCTTGTGTTATCTCTGTGCCTGTTTACTAGATAATACCCCTCCAAATCTAGGGAACTCCCATTGTGAGTGACCCTAGCGGAGGTGGGGTGTTACAAAACTTGTTCAGATTAAGGTACTCTCTGTCCTTCTGAATTCAATTAATCACATATGTTCTTCACTTTAAGAAGATACTCATTCATAGTGGAATCACCCATTCTAATACTATACAGCGGTCGTCTGTAACGTAATTCTTGTAGATGACTGCAGAAAAGTTTGTTTCGACCGTAGTCCACACTTCTTGGGTAGTTTTTTCGCCAATAAGTTATGTTAGTATGGTTGGACCAATGGATGACATCATCCAAGAACAGACAATTCTATCTTGTCTTTGATATACCATAAATTCAGGATTTGGCACCAGTTTTTCTTCACTACCACTGATGAATTTTGGTGGCACAATTTTTGTACCATGTATATTGTTGGCTAGCTTTTTGACCAAGCCACCAAGGTTCACTCAAAAGAAGAAAGTATGAAACTGCGTTCCTTAAGTCCATGAAGGATCGGATCGCACCAGAGGGTCTTCCCTCACGGATCGCCCCCAAACGGATCGCCCCCCATCGAATCGCCCCCATTGCATCAGCGATCCGACTACTACTACACGACTCGATCTGTACATACACTATTACCCAGCACAGACCGATCCGATCCCCTGATGCATAGCGAAGCCTCTGACCTGTTCAAGCACGAGCTAGTCTTCGGCGATCCGAGATGCACGGATCCAGCGACATGTGTCCCCAACTGTCACTTTGACTAATTCCTCCCCCTTGCTCAATCCGATATTTAAGGGGATCGCGACACCTGTCCACAATGGCTAATTTGACAAATTCTTCATCAAGCTGCGATACGATCCGATATTCTCGGGATCTGTGCCACGAATGACCGTGATCCGCCTGACAAAATCAGCTATAAATAGCCCAGAGTTTGGCATTTTTCAGGATCTTTTGGCAGTATTGAGCACTGATTCCGCCATTACTGTCATACCACTATTTCTCGTCAGTTTTGTTATGAGATTACTGAGAGAAATTACAATTGTAAAAGTGAGTTTGAGAGAAATCATTGATTGTACTAGCATTCAAAGTATAATCGATAACATATAAAGTGGACGTAGGCTCGTTAACGCCGAACCACTATAAATTCTGTGTGTTTTCTGCTTTTTCTTCATTCTCCAGTTATAATTCTTTACGAGTCAGAACAATTTGGGTGTTGGGTCCAAATTTTGATCTAACATTTTGGTGCTTTCACTGAGAAAACAGTCCCAAAACTTCACTGTTCAGATTTTTGAAGATTCCTGCGACGTCTGATATCATGGCTGGAAAGAAGTCTAAGGAAGTGCGAGCTTCGCAGGCGAATGAAGTCGCGAATGAAATGGTTGGTGAAAGTGCACATGAGCAAGTCGTTGAGGGGGTCACGGATCGCGAGGACAGGGGGGCGACCCGAACCAATATAGGTGCCACGATCCGATTTGAGGGTGGTGCCACGAACCGCGAAGCTGGGGGGGTTGTTACTCGATCCCGTGATAACGCTCTGAATCCTCCGCATACCGTGACCACGAACCGATCCCAAGGGGGCGCTGCGAGCCACCACCCACGATCCACAGCGATCCAAATTGATGACCAGACTACAACCTGACCTGGAAAGGAGCCTATGGCTCTCTCTTACCGTCCTGGCCCCTCCGCTCGACCTGGCTCAAGCTCTTTGCGCATAAGAGAAAATGATGATGATCAAAATGACCCTTCTGCTCCCGTTACTGAGGGGGATCTTTCTCGCTTTTCCGAAATGTGGGAGAGGCTGTTTGATGAATTGGCTACTAAAAGGCAGGAGAGCTCCGTTCTGCGACAGAATTTGACCGCTATGGATAGAAGGATTAGTGATCTCGCAAGGCAAAGGACGCCCCCAGTTCGTCCACTCACCCCAGAATACTCTTCTTCGTCAGAGGAATCGCCAAGACCTCCGCGGCGACCATATGAGAGGCCTGAAAACATAGAGCAGCTTCGATTTGGGACCCTGCCATCATGGGAAGAAGAGACACTGGGTGCGGGGCCCTCAAACCGCAATACGAATGATCGCGCCACAACTCCCAGAGCTCGAGGTGTGGACAGCCCTGCACAGAACAGACTACCTCCGCCCCGTCGCCGTACAAATGCTCATGGTAACAGGGGGTAGCGAAGCCCAATCCGAGTCCCGGATTTCGTGACCGCTCCTAGAAGAGAGATTAGAGAACCCCACCGAGCAAGAAGCACTGACCCCGAGCCTCCGCTGACTAGTGCAAATGTTGCAGCCATGATCCATCAAATTCTGGCGGATAGCCGTGGACAACGGAATGAAGATTGGGGAATTGGCCGCAGTCACACCCCTTTCACTGATGACATTTTAGATGCGACGTTCCCGAGGTGCTTCAACATGCGGTAGATGAACCGTTACGCGGGTAGATCTGATCCCGTCCAGCATCTGATGAGATATTCTTGGTCAATGACCGCTGCCGCAGCTTCTGACGCTGTCAAGTGCAAAGCATTTCCCATATTCTTGGAGGGTGTAGCATTGTTATGGTTTACTTGCTTACCAGCAAGATCAATTTCCAGCTTCAGGGAGTTGAGTGAATGGTTCGTGGAACAGTTCCGCATCTATGCACAAAAGACGAAGAGTGTGATTGACTTATTCCTTGTCAAGCAACGACCAGGCGAGAGTTTGAGGGTGTATCTAGACCGTTTCAACCTGGCCGCTACTGAAGTCAAAGATCCTCATGAACCAACGGTCGTGGCATCCCTAATTGATGGGGTAGATAAAGACACCGAATTTGGGAGATATCTGGCCTGCAAGCCACCCCATACTAGAGAGTTATTATACGAAAAAGCTAACGTACACTTACACCGGGAGGAAGTATATGCTAACCGAAAGGCAAAAACGGCCGATAAAGAGGAAATCCAGAGCAATGTCGCCATTAAGCAGACAGGAGACAGCTCTGGGAAGGTCGAGGTTAATGTCGGAAATCAGAACCAGGGGGGTCGTCAGTCAGGAAACAATGATAATAACAGTAATGGCAACAACCGGAAGAGGAATCGAGGGAACGACTCCCAAAGAAGGACTCGTCCCAGGTCTTTTGAGAGTTATACGCCAATAAATGATACTTTGGAAAATATCTTCATGGATTCATACAACGTCCTCCAAAATAAAAGGCCTCCTCCCAGGGAGTCGACGGAGAAAGAACGTGAAACGGGGAAGTTTTGTCTCTTTCACCAGATTCATGGCCATTCGACAAATGAATGCCGCCACCTAAGAGATGTAGTCGAGAGGCTTCTCCGAGAAGGAAAATTGGATGAATACAGAGTGACACCCAGAGACAGGGGGTAAGCCGTACAGGCCCCAAACCAGAACCAGAATCAACCTGCTGTCAGGTCAACTGCCCAGCAAAAGGGAAAGGACCTTGTTATCAATACCGTAATCGGAGGGCTTTATCTCACCGGACACGGTTCTAAGGCATTGGATCAATATGTCAATGCAGCCAAGCAACACCTCGAGGTAGGGGAGTGTAGCAATCCTGAGGAAAACGTCCCGGTAAAGCAACAAAAGATGATGTCCGACGATGTTGTTTTCCATGAACGAGAAAGCATTGGAGTTCATTCTCCGACTGAAGATCCATTTGTAATCACAGTACCTATTGGCCTGGCCACTGTTCATAAAGTCTTGGTGGATAACGGGAGTTTCGTCAACATTCTTTTCAAAAAGACATTTGATCAGATGAACCTCGAGATAAAAGACTTGAAGCCCTGTCAAGGATGGATCCGTGGATTTAACGGAGCATCCACCGCTCCAATGGGTTATGTAGAGCTACCAGTTACGCTTGGGGAAGGAGAACGCCAGAGAGAGAGAATCCTTCCCTTCGTGGTTTTGAATATTGAATCACCCTATAATGCCTTCTTTGGCCGACCGGCCCTCGCAAAGTTTAGAGCCTGTATAGGCCCCTGGTGCTTATTATTGAAATTTCCTACAGAAGCTGGTGTTGGTATTGTTAGAGGAGATCAGGTTGCCGCACGAGCGTGATATGTTGCAGAGCTAAAGCTACTCCGCAATGGAGGGAACATAGAAACCAAGGGCGCTTCTCCCCCCATAAGGGCGGAGATCTTATAGCAATTAAAGAGGATAACCGTAGGAGAGTCGCCAAGAGAGTTGCCCGAGGATATAGATCCCAGAGAGGACAAAGAACCTGGGGGCAGAATGGCGTCTCCCAACGAGACAACTGTGGATGTACCGATCGATGATAGTGACCCAGAGAAGGTCCTTAAGATTGGATCCCAGTTAAATACGAATTTAGCTAAAGAACTGACAAATTTCTTAAAAAATAATTTGGATGTATTTTCTTGGACTCACGCATACATGTGCGGGATATCTCCATTAATCATGAGCCATTCATTAAGCATTAACCCTAAACATCCTCCGGTGAAACAAAAAAGGCGAATGTTGGGTCCAGAGAGGTCCGCTGTCTTGAAAGAAGAAGCTGGAAAGCTAAAGAGTAATGGATTTATCAGAGACTCAATCTATCCAGACTGGATTTCAAATCCAGTCCTGGTAAAGAAGGCCAATGGGAAGTGGCGAACGTGTATTGATTTCTCGGATTTGAATAAAGCCTGCCCAAAAGACAGCTTTCCGTTACCCAGGATCGATCAGTTGGTGGACTCAACGGCGGATCATGAACTTCTCTCCTTTATGGATGCTTATTCAGGATATAACCAGATTCCAATGCACGTTCCGGATCAAGAACACACTAGCTTTATTACGGATCTGGGATTATATTGCTATGTAGTAATGCCCTTTGGCTTGAAGAACGCAGGCGCTACATATCAACGGTTAGTGAACAAAATGTTCTATAACCAGATTGGGAAAACAATGGAAGTATACTTCAACGACATGTTGGTTAAATCCAGGCAATCCTCCAATCACACTACAGACCTGGCAGAGATGTTCAGCATTCTTCGAAAGTACGGGATGAAACTCAACCCAACAAAATGTTCATTCGGGGTCGCCTCCGGAAAATTCTTGGGATTCATCTTCAGTTCTCGTGGGATTGAGATTAATCCAGACCAGATCGTAGCAATCAGAGACATTCAGGAACCTAGGCAGATTAAAGATGTGCAAAGCCTTGCAGGAAAGGTAGCCGCACTAAGCAGATTTATCTCCAGAGCTACGGACAAATGCATCCCATTTTTCGAATTGATAAAGCGAGGAAAACGCCACTTCAAATGGACGCCCGACTGCGTAGAAGCGTTTCAGAACTTGCTGAGACACCTGGAGAAACCTCCGATATTATCTAAGCCGAAGGATCACGAGGACTTATTTGTGTACTTGGCTGTGTCGTCCCACGCGATCAGCTCAGCATTGGTAAGAGAAGAAGATAAAGTTCAAAGACCTGTGTATTACGTGAGCAAAAAATTGACGGCAGCAGAGCGTAATTATCCAAGGATAGAAAAGTTGGCGTATAGTTTGCTGATCGCCTCTAGAAAACTTCGACATTATTTTTAGGCTCATCCCATTACCGTATACACTGATCATCCACTCAAGCAAGTTCTACAGAGACCAGAAGCGTCTGGAAGACTACTCAAATGGAACATTGAGTTAAGCCAATTTGATCTGAACTTTCAGCCCCGGCGGTCAATACGGGGGCAAGTGATAGCCGACTTCATAGCAGAGTTTACCGTCCCGGAGGAGGATATAGCAAACGAAGAAGTTGACCCCTCAAAATTACTTCTCGACCCCAGTGCCTGGAGATTGTATACTGATGGCGCTAGGAATGACAAGAGAGCCGGCGCTGGAGTAGTGCTTGAAACTCCTGAGAAACGGCTGATATCCTATGCTATCCGGATGGAGTTTCACGCCACTAACAACGACTCCGAATATGAAGCCCTGATAGCCGGACTAAGGATCGCAAAGGAGTTGGAAATCACAAAGCTGGACATATTTTGTGACTCCAAGTTAGTTGTGAACCAGGTTACTGGAAAATTCCAAGCCAAAAGTGCAAGATTGATTTTATACTTGAAGAAAGTGAAGGAGTTGCTGAACGACTTCGATCACTACAGCATATCTCATATTCCGCGATCAGAGAATCAACAGGCGGATAAGTTGGCAAAGATGGCTAATTCCGACGATCCTGAAGAGACCGGGCTAGCCCCAGTCGAAGTACTTTGGTCTCCTAGCATAGATCAGATGGAAATTGATTCGGTACTAGAGATGGAACCAGAAAGGGAGTCATGGATGACCCCTCTAAAGAATTTCTTGATGAATGGAACGCTTCCGACCAAGAAAAGAAAGAGGCGTAAAGTAATTCGTAAAGCTGCCCAATACGTTCTGCAAGGCGGAGTTCTTTACAGACAAGGATTTTCGATGCCCCTTCTCCAGTGTATAGCTCATGATGATATCAAGCGTGTACTGCAAGAAGTACATGAAGGCGAATGCGGTGATCACGCTGGAGGGCAAACATTGGCGAAAAAGGTGTTGCGACATGGTTATTTCTGGCCTACCATAAACAAAGATGCGGCGAAATATGCACGACGATGTGATGCATGTCAGAGATTTTCAAAAATACCTAGAGCACCTCCTAGTCAGTTAAAAACGATGACGAGTCCATGGCCTTTCGCTATGTGGGGAATTGATATCATCGGAAGTCTTCCCATAGCTAAGGGCGGAGCGAAGTTCGCTATTGTAGCCGTAGATTATTTCACTAAGTGGGTCGAGGCTGAGCCACTGACTACAATCACAACCAAACGAGTGATCAATTTTGTCGTTAGAAACATCATCTGTCGATTTGGGATTCCAAAGATTGTTATAACTGATAACGGAACTCAGTTCGATAGCACTGAATTCAGAGACTTCTGCCAAAAATACCACATTGAGAAACGGTACACCTCTGTGGCGCACCCGCAATCTAACGGACAAGTCGAAGCAGCGAACAAAGTTATTAAGTCCATTCTGAAAAGAAGACTAAAACGGGACAGAGCCATGTGGGCTGATGAATTACCCTTAGCACTATGGGCCTACAGGACAACGTATAAATTGGCAACAGGGCATACCCCCTTCTCCCTTGCTTTTGGAGCAGAAGCAGTCATCCCGATTGAGATAAAAGTACCTTCTCACCGAGTGACTTATTACGATCCAATGACTAATAACGAATTGCTCCTTGAATCCATGGATATGATCAAAGAAAAGAGGGACGAAGCAGACCTGCCTGCCTTGAGATGCAAACAATAGGTCGCCCGATACTACAACAAAAAGGTTCGAGCCCGAACCTTGGAACCCAGAGACTTGGTTCTGAAGCGTGTCTTTCTAGCCCCAACTCATATGGGTGCGAAGTGGAAAGGACCGTACTCCATTCTGTGCAAGCTTGATAATGGAACCTTCAAGCTAACAACCGTAAATGGAAAGGAAATCCCCAGAGTGTGGAATGCCCAACATTTACGGCCGTACCTAACGTAAAGATGTCAGATCTGTTCTTTTGCTTTATTAAGAACAATGTACAAGGCACGACTTGCCTAGAATAGTCCAATTTCTTAAAGAAAAAAATTATAAAGTGGACGTAGGTCATGATTCGACCGAACCACTATAAAAATATTGTGTGTCGTTTACCTTTATTGCACTATTATTTATCTGCCTTTCTGTTTTTATGGAAATTGCTGTGAATCATGCAACGATCCCAGAAGCGTATAATTATAGGTGCCTTCCATCAGAATGGAATGCAATCACCAGTCAAAACTCTGAGGGTGCGATAAAGTAAATCATATCATTGATAACGCTCTAACTCTCCAGAGCCGAGAGAGAGCATAACGGACATGAAGGCGATGTCCGTAAGTCATGGCGGTGTACCATGATTGGAACCGCCTTGACGGAACTCTAACCTCGGCGACTGCCAGGAGAGTATAAAAGTGTCTCCGATTGAGCGCTGAGAAAGAGCTCTTGCCCCGCTGAAGGATCGGGGAGCGATTGAACTGCTGAGCTCGAACTCTAACTCTCTAGAGAAGAGAGAGAGTATAAAAGCGTCTCCGATTGAGCACTGAGAAAGAACTCTTGCCCCGCTGAAGGAACGGGGAGCGATTGAACTACTGAGCTCGAACTCTAACTCTCCAGAGCAGAGAGAGAGTATAAAAGTGTCTCCGATTGAGCGCTGAGAAAGAGCTCTTGCCCCGCTGAAGGATCGGGGAGCGACTGAACTGCTGAATTCAAACTCTAACCTCGGCGACCGCCAGGAGAGTATAAAAGAGTCTATGATTAAGCGCTGAGAAAGGTGCCGGAAACTCAGCACCACAAGGACAGTTATTTTATTAGATTTTCTAAGTCCCCCATATTCAGAAACAGGGGGCAACGTGCAAACAACGCTAATCAATCCTTAATAAACCCTAGTCAAGCGCTATATTAACGATTGATTGGGGGTCATATACATATACACATGAACCTTGATGCAGCACGGAAATTTTTAAATTTTTCTTTCTGTTGCTTGACTGATTTGTAGTTATAATCAGATAATCTATCACTAAGCATGAAAAGTTTATTGAATGCAGGTACACGATGATGCAAAAAGAAATAAACTTTCATTTATAAACTGCAAGCCTACAAAGTAAAAAACAACCTAAAAAGCAAAATGTGGGCCAGTCTCATAATTACATTTCCTGGCCAGTGGGAAGCCTAAAGACAAAATATAGACAAGCGACAGTATCCTATTTACGCTTGGACTTTTTCTCCTGTTTCTGCTTCTCCAACTTCGCCTTGTCAATTTCGGATTGATCACCCTTCTTTCTTTTCCGTTTTTCTATAAGAGGAACGTCCGATTCATCAGAAGACTCCTCCTGCACCTCCTTTCTCTTTCTTTTATCAGTCAAAGAAGCTGGGAAATCATCAGGGTTCGCAAAATGAAGCTGTTTACTGATGGATTTGGGCTGGAGTTTCAGAACCATCCCAGTCTTGGGATTAAACTCCGAGATAGGAGCTACGTTCAAAGGCTCTTGTCCCATCTTCTTTAAAGCCAGCTGCTTTCCCTGCCTAGCTTTTCTGTTAGCCAAAGTTTCATCGTCATCGTCTTCGGCTTCTTTGGTACTAATGATATCCTCCTCATCCTCTACATGGCGCCCATCCATATCTTTCAAGGCCTCGATGGTTTCATCATCCTTGGGAGCATCAGCACTGGGTGCCGGGACGCCCTTCTCTGCTATTGTACCCTCAGCCTGCTTTGGCATATCAACACTGGCGCTAGGCGAGACGACAATCTTCTCCGCCTCTATCCTTTTCTCGACGTCCTTGTCGACGGGCTCGCCACCTGTATTATGGGGAACACATGTTATTAATCCGATTGGTTGCTCTACCAGACGACGACAATTCACAATTGCTTTGACAAATTGTGGGGAAAAAAGGGAGATACCTTCCGCTGATCCTCTATCTAGGCTAGCTGCAGAAGCTCCGACAACCACAGGAGTTAGGCCCAAAGGAATTAATGGATCATCAGGGTGGTATTCCTCAACTCCGGAGGCCTTGGGCACTACAGCTGAGCTCGAACCTTCGTCAATCTTGTTTTTGCCCTTAGCCAGGGCCCTCTCCTTCTCCATTTCTTCTTGAATTAGACGACGGCCTTCTGCCAGATCCTCGGGCTCGTTATCCCTCAGAATGGTCTTCATCAGTTCATCTTCTTCAATCTCTTCAACTCCTAATCTCTGCTTCTCACCCTCGACGATGGCATCCCATAAGTTAGCTAAAGTAACGTGATAGTCCGGGATCCACGAGATGTTACGGGTTTTTAGGACGTGGCCGAGGAAGTCAAATATCATCTCTTCAAACCCTTCGATATCCTTTTCTCTCTCGAGGAGTTTGTTGTTAGAAGCAGTAGCCATCTCAATGGCACTTTCTACATTCTTTTCAGCGAGAGCCGCGCGCCTCTCCGCATCCGCAACTTGATCATTTAAAATTACCTTCTCCGCTTCAGCCAAAGCTAGACTTACACTCAGACTTGCTTTTTCTTCCTCCAAAGCAGCTCTCTCGGCTTCGAAATGGCCCTGTGCCATCTTCAACTCAATGTTGGCCATTTTAAGATCTTCTACCTCCTTCTTTAAGGCCATTTTCTCTTGACTATTTGAGTCAAGTTCAGAATGAAAGTGTTTCTTAGCATTCTCCAATTCAGTCTTATAATTTTCAGCCTTTCTCCGCGCTAAGGCAAGTTGGGATTGAGCATCTTCCAAGTCCTTCTCCATTTTTGTCCTAGCCCTCTCATTGTTATCTATCTTCACCTTGGATCTATGTGCTTCCATTTCAAGCGTTCAGATGATCTCTGAAAGATTAACCGCATGTTTCTTCATCACTTCATACTGTCTGGCCACATGGCGAATGTGCCCGACGACTTCATTATCCCAATTCCTAGGGACTGGTTCCAAGGCTGGAACAAATGTCATCCTTTCGAAGAAGATGTTGGGGAATTGTTCCCGCAACTTTTCCAGCCTAGCTTGAGTCTCGGGACCATGGATGTAATCTCGTGACCCGGGGGTAACCAAATCTTGCTGGCTGGAAGGGACAACGTCACTACTCTCCTTCTCAGAATCCTTGATTGGATCCTTTCTT
The DNA here is from genome assembly GCA_030737875.1 of Allium sativum. Lineage (NCBI taxonomy): Eukaryota > Viridiplantae > Streptophyta > Magnoliopsida > Asparagales > Amaryllidaceae > Allium > Allium sativum. The sequence continues at coordinate 430,764,908 of CM060923.1, forward strand.
TTATCCTTGGGCTCGTAGTGTCTTTTTGATGACCTGCTATGAGAGGGTGCACTCTTCGGAGGAGTTAGCTCTTTAGGAAGTTGTTTTCCCCCTGTAGGTGGTACCGAATAACTGGGAGGCTTGCCAGAGGTTAATTTTGGTGGAGACCGGGATTGCGAAGCAATAGGCTTGTGAGAAAGGCCGCGAGAATGCTCGGGATTCGGATAAAGACTGGGTGTGCCCTCGCGAAGAGAGCGATAAGAATAGGACCACCTACGAGACATCCTTCCTGTAAAAAAAAAGAGAGCATATTAAGACCTTGAATACTGTTGATATAAAAGTGTGGGGTCAGGCAGTGTGTGTGATTTGTGCATCCCATATAATTCCCCCTAACAGACCCGGGCCTGAAGTCAGGCTCATCTGAGTAGTTTCTTGTCCTCCAATTGGAACGGTGGTTTCCTCAGAAGCAGGGAAAAATGGCTCGCCTTCAAAGTCCCCTTCTGTGTATACATCATTAGGCAAAGGAATTTTGCTCAGCTCTTTAAATAGCTGTTCTTCTGTCAAATCATCGGGAGTAGCAGGTTCGATCAGAGGAGAAGCCCTTAAGGGGAAACCCCCCGGAGAAACTGGGATCTCCTTGGACTTGTCACCATGGGCCTCATCTCCTCTATATATGTTCAAGTCCTCGTCGTCCTGGATGATTATCGGGGAAGGACTCTTATGGAATTTAGTTGTTTCTGCTGCCCGTGATGTTCCCTCTCCCTCCGTTAGGGGCACATATTTATAGGGTTTGCCGCCCGCACCAAGTCCAAACCTTATATCCAAAAGGCGATGCTTGTGAAGATTCTCGTCAGTAATGCACTTCTTGATCCTTAGAAAATCGGATCTGCTTTGTAGAAGAATAGACAATCGATTATTGTATACCAAGCCTTCCGTCTTTGGAAACACGTGATCTGCTCAAAACAAAAAAGAAGGGGGGATGTTAATGCTTCGATTTCTTAAGCAAGATATTCAGTCAAAAGATTAAAGTTTACTTGATTTAAGCCATCTTCTTGAGCACCCAGCCTGTCTCTTTATATAGAACCAATCAGACTTGGGATCCCCTATATTGCTGTATCCGTCATATAGAACCTTCCTATTCGCTACTGATTCAAAGAAAGAGAAATTTGGGGTTGCCGAGGAGCGGTGCTTGAAAAGATAAAAGAATTTTAAATCTTTAAATGTAAGCTCGGTATGCAGGATTTCCGCGTATGCAATATATAGAGTGTATAGAGCTGTGTAGGCGTTGGGATGGAGTTGCACCGGAGCGATACCCAATCGTTTTAAGGTCTCAATGACGATTGGAGGAAACGGAGGAATAGCTCCAACCCAGCACATGAGCCGGCTGACTGTCATATATCCTTTCGGAGCTAAATGAGGTCTATCTTCGCTCCCGGGTGTCCTCACGTCATCCCAGGGGATCCCATGTCTCAGGCAAATTCTCTTAAGCTTTATGTCGTCGAGGTTGGAGGCTAAAGAATCAGTAAATTTCTCTATCCCAAGTGCGCCAGGAATCTCGTCGGGAGCTCGCCCGTCTACTTCAGACTCTTCATTAAGTGAAGTACTTTCAGATGGATTCGATTCCGTTGCCTCATATTCGGATCCAGAATCTTCACCCCCTGGGTTAATTGGAGGGACCTTGGGGTTGTGGCGCTCAGGCACCTCAGGATCCATTTCTGTGTCGGATCTTGAAGAGGAATGATTATCCGACATTACCGTTTAGGTGAGCAAACATGAGAAGTAAGATTAAAACTACCCATCCCCCCTGTGTGTGCAAATGCCAGTGTGTGCTTGTGCGTGCATTAAAGAAAGGTACAAAGATCATTGAGATATTAGTTGTTATTCGCTAATAAGTTATGCATTTGTTCGGTCGAGGAAGTTCGTCTTCAAGGTTCTAGCATAACTATCCATTGTATATCAGAATTAGGTTGCGATGTTTAGTTAACAAGTTCAGGGGATCGCTCAGTGTTTGGATCGTGATACATCAACATGGGTCGCATAACAGAGGTCGGATCACACTTTGCTTTCAGATCGCGAAGAAGATTCGATCGGGAGCAGGTGCGGATCGTGAAGGAGCTTCAGATAGTGGAATGCTGGGATTCTTGATCCGTCGTGCTTTACCAGAGCGGATCATGACAACCCCCCTGCGATCCACATTACTTCATGTTTCCACGAATCGACGCTCCGCCTCATCATCGATCCGATCCGCCAGGCAAACCAGTCATTCGTCCATCTACCTTCCACCACGATCCGCTTCCTCGTCCTTACCGCGATCCAAACCCAACCGATCTGGTTAACCCCTCTTTATCTTCTCCTTCCTCTCTTCTTCTTCTCCATCGCTGAACTCGAGTGATTAACACCCATGGCGCCTCACCAGTTTCCATAGCCCTAAAAATCACAAAACTCCGCCAACTCTCCCCATAAATCAACAAAAACTCGAGATAAACAAGAACAAAATGGCACGAAAACATGATTAAGCGCAATTACCTTTTAATTAAGGGAAAATTGTGAATTAGGGTTTAACTCTATTAAATTGGCGGCAGGTGCAGAAAAGAAAGAAGGGAATAAGGAAGAAAGGGGGTTCGGCTTATATAGAATACGAGGCGACCGTTAATATCCCCTCTTTTGTCTTATTCAGACCGCAGAAGTCGATGGGCTGCGAACCAAAGCTCACCACGCCACGAACCAGAAGCCCACCACGTCTCGGAGAAAAGCCCACCACGACTCGGAGAGAAGCCCACCTCGTTCCGTGAAGAGGCCCAAATGCTCACCAAAGGACGAGGCAAACGACTTGCTAACGGACCGTGACTCGCACATGCGATCCGAACCGATAAATGACCGACAAGAATGAAAATTCAGAAATGATCATAGAAAATTCAAAAATGCACCTGGTAGATTCGATGATGAAGACTCTGAAAGATCCTAGAAAAGAATTGTCCAATAAACAGGGAAACAATTAAAGATTTATCCGATATTTATAGCAAGCAAAGAAACAACTTTCCGTAAATGATATGGCCTTTCGGATAGACGCTACCACTGATTTGCATCTCTTTATGAAAAGACGTTTCTATAGTTTCGAAGCATGTTCCATCATCGGTAAAACATACTTCGAGGGGGCAAAATGTTGGCTAGCTTTTTGACCAAGCCACCAAGGTTCACTCACAAGAAGAAAGTATGAAACTGCGTTCCTTAAGTCCATGAAGGATTGGATCGCACCAGAGGGTCGCCCCTCACGGATCGCCCCCAAACGGATCGCCGCCCATCGGATCGCCCCCATTGCATCAGCGATCCGACTACTTCTACACGACTAGATCCGTACATACACTATTACCTAGCACAGACCGATCCGATCCGCTGATGCACAGCGAAGCCTCTGACCTGTTCAAGCACGAGCTAGTCTTCGGCGATCCGAGATGCACGGATCCAGCGACACGTGTCCCCAACTGTCACTTTGACTAATTCCTCCCCCTTTCTCGATCCGATATTTAAGGGGATCGCGACACGTGTCCACAACGGCTAATTTGACTAATTCTTCATCAAGCTGCGATACGATCCGATATTCTCGGGATCTGTGCCACGTGTGACCGCGATCCGCCTGACAAAATCAACTATAAATAGCCCAGAGTTTGGCATTTTTCAGGATCTTTTGGCAGTATTGAGCACTGATTCCGCCATTACATTCATACCACTATTTCTTGTCAGTTTTGTTACGAAATTACTGAGAGAAATTACAATTGTAAAAGTGAGTTTGAGAGAAATCATTGATTGTACTAGCATTCAAAGTATAATCGATAACATATAAAGTGGACGTAGGCTCGTTAACGCCGAACCACTATAAATTCTGTGTGTTTTCTGCTTTTTCTTCATTCTCCAGTTATAATTCTTTACGAGTCAGAACAATTTGGGTGTTGGGTCCAAATTTTGATCTAACTTATATATATAGTCATCTAGATCATATCCTCTAACAACTGTCTCTATTTGTAACTTCCACATGAGATAATTGGATTCATCAAGTTTTTCAGAGATTAATTGACTCTATGGCTTTATAATTGCCTTCATCAGATCAATTGTTGGATTGACTTGGCTGTTGAAACTCTATTGCTCGAGACTTGACGGTTGGAATTATCACTCTGATTTGTCATTGCAGAGAACACAATCGAAAGGCAACAAATGGGAACAAGTATGAGAAATTTAACTTGATATTTTTGGATTGTGAATACTTTTAAGAAATGCTTTCAGCTGAGAAATGATGCAACCAGAAATGCTTTTATAAAATGATGATAATACTGTTTATTGAGGAAAGAATTATGTCTGAATGCTTTCTTGGACGATCCTTTAATCAATTGCTTGGTTTCTTGAGTTTTCTTGATTGGTTTTTCATACTTCAGATTTCCAAACTCGATCAGAGAAAATTGTTGCAACCACTTTGATTGGCGGGGCACAGTTTCCTTTGAGCGAGTAACAACTCTCAAGTTATAAGATTAGAGATGGAAATTTAATCTGTGGGATGGGTACCCAAAGAGACCCACCTCTAATCAGACGGGGATTCCCTGACTTAGCGGTTAATGAAACGGTGACGAAAGATGATTTCAGTACCCGAAATGAATATGGGGCGGTTATGGAGGTGATACCATTCGCCCCATATCTGACCCAGTACATATAGTTTTTTTGCAAGGCATATATAATACATATAGTTTCTTTTTATATTTATAATGTGTATATACGTACTAAGAAAAATGTATTAATTGGTGTATTAAGCATTGATTATGTTGACCATCCATTTTCCTTTATTACGTTCGATTAGAAAATATAACTAATATTATTGATGTGTTGGGTATTGCTTTGCTGAATATTGATTATGAAGTATAATTAATAATTGTTTAATTTAAATTTGTTGTTTTACCGTTTATTTTTATCTATTGTCTTTTTTTCTTCATCTTACCTTAATGGGTACCCAATGGATTTCCCATAACCGATGGATAATCCGCTACCTGAATCCGATGGGTATTAAACGGGAATGAGACATGGATGGATATCATAAATGGGTAGCAGGGATGGAGGCGGAGGATGCGTTTCCCACATATTACCCGCCCCATTTCCATCCCTAGATAAGATTTGAAAATCTTTGATGGGAGGAGTCCAAATGATGAAATTCCTCTGATGGACAGTTGTAGAAACACCTCTGAATGATTGTAGATGATCAGTAAACATTGGTGATGCAATTAGCGTGAAGGCTCTAATACCAAGTTTGATTTGCAAATGGACTGCAAATATAAATTGTATTGAAGAAATTTACATGGAGATGCAAAGATGTTGTATTCGAATAGTAAATAATAAATTTACAACAACATTTTGTTGCTGTTAGACTTTGCAATGTTTAGTAAATAATAAATATTGTTGAATAGTATAAATTTACAATGTTTTAAAAAAGCTTAAATAATCAAATCACTAGCCATAAAAGAAACTGCTTCCCGTCGCCGCCATTACTTCCGTCCCTAGTTTATTTGCCATTTTACTTCTCCTTCTGTTCACTCACTGCCTCATTTCCTAAAATCTAGCCTCCTCCTCAAACTCCATCGTTCAGCCTACATTCCACAACTGCAGTGCATTTTAATCAACTTAAATTATGCATTAATTTTCTGTAAAATGAAATTATGCACTAGCCATTGGTGGGGATGTCGCTCAAATGGTAGAGCGCTCGCTTTGCATGCGAGAGGTGCAGGGTTCGATACCCTACACTAGCCATTGGTGGGGACGTTTGAATGGTGTCTTCTCTTTCCCTCCCCGCTTCTTCTGAGGTCACTTTCCTATTTTCGTATTTCGGTCTCCTAAGATCATTTCGATTTTCCTAGTGTCTGATTGCAACAAAATTATGGGATCTTCTTTATTTATCGCACCAAGGCAAAAATAATTAGGGTTTAGCATGCTACCTGAACATTGAATTTACAAAATATGTTATAGCCTGTGGCTTTCATGCAATTGCAACACTCACACGCATTGTACATGTCATTTTTGGTTGATGTTTGCTCTAACACCAAAGATTGTTTTACATTATGTTTTTACTACTAGTTAGACCGAACGTATTGTTCTTGTGACTTCTTGTAATATATGACCAAACATGTTTTGTGTTGGGAATTCTTTGGTTACACTTTTAGTAGATGCAGGGCTATAAAGTGTGGGAGGAATGTCATTATATATCGATGTTATGTTAACTTCATGAAAGCAAACCTGATTGATTGCTAGCTTGATTTAGAATGTGTTAGGGATGGTCTGTGGCTTTGCACCAGAATGATAGTTTAGCATTTTGTTGAAGCAAGCTGTGTAAACATAGAACAATTTTTCCACCAGCATGATTTCTGCACAAAGAAAATATCAGCCACCTATCTTTGTCATTTTCCTTTTATGAACTGAAATTCTGAAATATTTGAATGTGTATCTCCTTGTTTCTGAATACAACATCAAAAAATTTGATTGGACTTAAGCTAATAAGTAACATATATAAGTTCATCAAATGCCGATGATTAGTCGAAGTTTTTCATTTTTAGTGGCTGTAATTATGACTGGTACATCGTGAAAGAATTTGATTGTTCGTGCCACTTTAGTATGCCCTTAATCTATCCAAAAGAAGGTTCAACTGATGCCTTTACTTTCTTCCGATCGCTAGTTCTAGTAGGCTAGTAGTTTTACCCCATTGCTCACTCTTAGTGTGGACTCATATCCTTCCACTCTTTTACTTCCCATGTCAGAGACAAAGCGGTTCAAGTTTACAAAGCTATATGTAGGATTGAGTACTAGGGAAGGTCGACTATCAGCAATATGGTAGCCCAATACAGTTGAGTTATGGTGCATCGTGTTCGTTGTCTTCTACTGCAGGTAATATTATTTTGGAAAACCATCATTAGCCACACAATGTATGGTTGTACTGAAGTATATCATCCCCACTTTGTGTCTATTTTTCTGAAAGGTATGTCTGTTTTTTTTTTAAATCTGAGTTTATGAATAATGATCAAGAAGGCAGTGGTAACCCTTTGTACTCACTAAGCTGTTTTTGAGACTGGAAGTAGGGTGCACTTTTCTCATTCCAGTTATTTTACCAAACATTACTGAATATCTTAAATAATTTCCCATAAGATTAACATCCAGTTTATTCATTACAGATGTCGATGTGTATATGCCAATGTGTATCCATTAATCTATGTAAGTGGCAAGACATGTTATGAAATGCTGCATGTAGATTAACAATAGAAACTCCGGTAAACGATATACGTAGTGATTGCTACTTTGGTTGAAAGATGATTGAAATTCTATTGAATGTAGTAAATATAGATAGAGATACATACAATTGTCCATGACCAATGCCGATACACTACACAGATTGATCTTGAGCTTTATTGATAATAAATGCATAAGCAATTTTAATATGAACCTAATGTCTTGACGTGTTTATAGTTAATTTTGATGATGATGGCCGAAGAGATGTGTTAGGTATGAAAAAAACATTACCAATTTTATCCCTAGTTAGTATTTGAGCTTCAATTATTCATGCTGCACATTGAATTCCTAGCTAGTAATTAGTGGGAAAGTAATTTTTCTAGATTTTGGTGTATCATTTAACAGTTAACATAATGAAAATAATTACAGCATGTACAAATTTGATCTATATGCACGTATTTGTCTATTTATACAATAACTGGCATGTTATTCATAGAGTACTATTTACATAACAGATTAAAAAAATATTACGCACCAGATCTGTTAAGAAATATAGCATAGATAACAAATTTGTAAATAACAGCTAAAACATACTTGTCCATATTCCTATATCTATACTACCATTTTTTCTAGTAATATTTACTTTGTTACATTTTACAAAGATATCATTATTTGGCATGATCTAAACTCAATCTGTCACACCATGTTTTAATACTTCACCACCGCCCAGTAATACTCAAATTAAACTTGTACTGAAAAGATGCAAATATTAAATATTCACTACCGGAAATAAATGAATCAAATAAGGAAAGTGAAATTAAATTTGCAAAAAAAAAAAAAAAAAGGCGAGCTTTCCGACTAAAATAAAGGCTGAAAACTAATAAGTCTAAAAATAAGAAACTATATTACTTGGTAGAAAAAAAATATTTTCGAACATGAAAAAAAATGCAAGTGCACACTTAAGGAGTTTCCACCTCAATTTAGAATTGTAAAACATTAAATGTCAGCAAAACATGATCAAGAAAATTGACTATGGCAAAGCTATGATACTTGTGAAGTTTAGTACTAAGTATGGTTAAAAACGTTAGTTAAGTGATATAAATTGCAAAGGCTAGTAAAAATTTGACCTATACGCAAATATTTGCCTATTTATACAATAGTTGGCATGTTATTCATCAAGTACTATTCACATTACAGATTCATAAATAATTACATCCAATTTGCTAACAAATATAGCATAGATTACAAACTTGTAATAACAACTAAAATATACTTCCATTTTCCTATATCTATCCTACCAGTTTCTCTCATAATATTTACTTTGCTACACTATATAAAGACATCATGATTTGGCATGACCAAAACTTATTCTGCCACACCATGTTTTAATACTTTACCACTGCCTGCTAGTACTGAAATTAATCTTGTGTTGAGAAGATACAAACATTAAATATTCACTGCCGGAAATAAATGAATCAAATAAGGAAACTGAAATTAAATTCGCAAAATAAGGGGAGCTGCCCAATTAAAATGAATGCTGAAAAATAAAAAGTCCAGAAATAAGAAATTGTAATACTTGGTAGAAAAAAGAAATTATTTCCTAACATGAAAAAAAATGCAAGTGCACACTTGAGGAGTTCACTCAATTGAGAATCGTAAAACATTAAAGGTCAATAAAACATGATCAAGAAAATTGGCTATGGCAAAGCTAAGATAGAGGTGAAGTTAAGTACTACATATGGTTAAAAACGTTGGTTAAACGATATAACTTGTACTTGCAAGGCTGGTAATGCAACGAAATGCATATTGATGATATGTGTGAGTGGATTAAATACCATCTTAGCTATTTCATATTAAATCCCTGATGATATAATTTTTTTATGTATGAGTCCAAACATAACAAATTTGATGATATCAAATTTGGCATAAAAAAGTATTCAATAAAGCGATCAATAATGACTAATTTTGTTATATAGACATGTTATTTAACATATTAGTGTTACATAATTTTAGATAACCATACAAAAGACAATTAATCAATATCAAAAATCCTTTAGAAAATGTTTATTAAGACCGAATATGGACGCAAAAAAAGGAAGATTCCAATTTTAGTGCACTAACTCATCCAAATTAATTTTATATAAGGTAAATTTAAATGGACGTAAATCAAGATTAAGGTTGAAGTTGATTGCGTACCAAATTAATTCAGCGACTTGCCTAACAATTAATGTAGAAACTGACAACATTTAAGATCACAAACATGTAAGGTTACTGTAAAAGGATTCAATACAATCCACCCCTACATGCCAATTGAATTGTTCGCAACAAAGAAAGATATGCATTGGTGTTCGAATGACTTGATAAAGAATATCTCAGTCACTTTTTTACAACGATGCTTCTATAATACATTTGATGGTTCCCGGTAAATTAGATAGATGATCAGTTGATTTAGACAATGTTATGTGTCTTAAGTTAAGTTATCTAATATTTAAAAATCTAAACAAACATGTTATCAACATAAAGAAATGCGTGCAACATATTTAAAAATGGTTAATAATGTCAAATTTTATCAATATGAATGTCATTTACATGATCTACAGGTAATATTTATAGCTTGTGTCATTCAGAATGTACTAAGATGCAATTCACATAGGATGAAGCATCAAGGAATGTGATCAAGCAAAACAAAACATACTCTAAATGGAGGTAGCACATTTTGCTATTATGAGTGTGATCATGGTTGATTATGGCTCTTCTATTAATAGATAAAAAGGCAATTTCGCTTAAGATGGCTTCCCTAATATAACTTTTCCTTACAACCATACCAGGATATTTCAGTGATATTTTAAGGAAAAATGAAAATTAATCATGTTAGTAGATGTAAACCATACATAATTTTGTGTGCGTTACTGTGATCGTAATAAAATAAAAGCAGTACTACTGACTACTCAATAAGCATGCAGTATTAACAGTGGAAAGGATTTAAAACAATGATTTTTTGTAGTATAAAATCAAAGTCAATACAACATGTTTAAGAATTTCTATATAAGATCTATAGGGTACAAAATTTGAATAAATAAAACAAACCTAGCTACCTGATTAAAGCAGATAAAGTTTCATTCTTTTTATCTTCTATCCTTTGCTATGAATACATCACAACCCATCTCACTGCAATTCATAAACCTTGTTGGCAAAATTCATCATCCGATTCAGTTGAAGCTGCACAATTTCTAAAGGAGGAAGAAATAATATTTTCAAGAATAAGTTGGAGCATGAACAACAATCAAGCATAAGTTAGAGCATGAATAACAAAACTGAGTAGAGGAAATACTTCAATCACAAAAATGAAGAAACCCATTATCCAGGCATATAAATTGAAAGAATTGCATCTTCTAATCCCCAAGGGGAAAACCGGTACTGCAAATCATGAATATTAATAGTGTAAGTACCATTAATGAGTTCTGTTTTAGTCAGGAACAGAAACAATACATAACAAACATATCTAAATTTGGTTAAAAAATAGGATAAAAATAAATCTAGCAAATAAATAAAGGGTGTTGTTATTGACACTCCAAGTATTGTTAAGGGGAGATCAAATTTTAAAAACACTCCAATCATAATAAAAAAATGTTAGGGGGTGCCACATACTTAATTTTTTACGTTCCCTTTTTACCCATACCTTCTCAAATCCCAATTAATCTCAAATGCAAAAAAAAAAAAAAAAATCTGTAATTAATTTGCAAACAAAAAAGCGATTATTTGGGGAGAAATAGGTGAATTACTGCATAAAGATATGAACGACATAGGTCTGCTGTATTATACTTTTTTTGAAATTATTTGTGGTTTTTTAAATTTGTTTTCGTTGTTGGATTGTCGAAGTGGAATAAATATAGTATATGGACAAATTCGGTGATGGGATAATGTATAAAAAAAAATGTCCGATATATGTATATCGATTTCCTATGAATGATATTTTTTCATCTGATCCGATGCATATCGACAAATGAAATTATTGTAATTTGGTATAAAAATCTGATGCAATTCAAATAATACACTGTATAATTTTATTTTTTTGATTAACAACTTAATAGAGATTATTGCAAAGAAGACTAATTTGGTAAAATAAACTTTATTTGTTAAGGGGGTGCTCTCTGCATTAGCACTCCCCTTAACAAATTCTTTCTTTTCAAAAAATTGACCCTCCCTTAACAATATTTGGAGTGTCAATAACAATACCCTAAAAATCTAACCGCATGAAGCATAGAATGAAAACAACATCGGGATTTCGTCTTTTGACCTGCCAATTGGATACCTAAATCTATGCTGCAAACCTAGAAATTCACGAAATCCGATCAAAGAAGAAACTTAAACATGTGAAAAGGTAAAATAAAAACGCAGTAGACAACATACCGAGAAAGATGGGAAACATGCAATCATCAATTCGGATCTGAAATGGTGGAATGAACGAACTCGAATTTAGAAGCCTTAGTTGTAGGTAAAGTACTTGATGGTTTTTTATTTCGATAGATGTAAGAAAAGGGAAATTGCAACTGGTAGGTGCTAATTATTGGATGTAAAAAGCAACTGAGAAATGGGAAGAACGAAATGGGGAGAGAGAGGGGGATGTGAAATTGATCATGGAGGACATGGAATGAATTGGAGAGAGAGAGAGAGAGAGATTAGGAATGATAAAAAGGGGAATGGATTTCGGTTTATAACGAAGGAATTAACGGCGTTACTTATCGTGCTAATGCAGTTAATTATCAGCCGCTTGATATCTTTATCAAGATTAAATCATAGCCCTTCTTTGTCTCTTGGTTTGTCCTACCAAGGGATTTTATTATATAGATGGCAAAATATGGAGTTTAAGATGAAACAAAGCTTTATATACATGCTTATCAATCATACATAAAAAATTATGGCATATATAACAAAAGGAGGAGTTGATTTTTTTTTCCAGGTACAAGTTTAGGAGTCGCGGTACTCTTTCAGTTCTCTACTTCAAGCAATACAAGATTGATTCCGCATCATCTACTCGAGCAGTACACCTCCTTGTGCAAGCTGTAGTATGAGACACCCTACCTCATAAATCATGAGTTCATGTGCAACAGACCTTCCATCCTTAGTTGTTCCTCTCTCCTCAGCAGCTGGCCCGGCTTAAACCCAAGGCCTGAAAAACATCTGCCAAAGGCATTATGATGGTACAGGGTAACAAATCTCTCCTTCTACTACTATTTTTTTCCAGAAAAAGAATAACTTCAATCCTAACTCCGTCCGCCCACACCACGATACACCACTTTCTGCCTCTCTCTCCCCTTAATCGCGCATATCACTTCCACCTATCGCTGCTTCGTTCACAACTTCAGGCTACATCAACTGATGATCACATATGTCTACTTGATTGCTACGTAGTCTTCAGTGTCTGAATTTTTATTCTGCCAATGAAATTGTTGCTTGCTTGTTGACCAATGACTAAAGCACTAATTCGAATAAGAATGTAAGTTTTTCAACTAAGAGTTTAATGTAATTCGACTTTGACTAAAGCATTCTCATTTAATTCCTCCTTTTTACTCAAGATTCAAGATGATAGTTTTGCTTATTTAATCAATACTTTTTATGAATTTAGCGCTGACTATTCTTTCTTTAGCAGTAAATGATCTAAAGAAAGCTTAAAATAGAAAATTAAAATGTTTGCAAATGATTTATGCTAGTATCATATATTTTATGGATACTTTAAGTAATATATTTTTTTGAACTAATTAAATGAAAAAACTTATTTGTAAAAACCCGTAACTTCCCCGGTAAGGAAAGCACATATACTATGAGAACAGGTCACATCAGAACGCAAACAGAAGAACATTTCATTGTTTTTTACAACAATTTATCATAATACAAGAATACACAGAGTATAAACAAATAATATACATCCGAAAATATCATAGATTTAAATACATTACTGCAACGGAAAATAATGCAATACACAACTGAAAAGAATATACGGATACCGAGCTTTCCGAGTATCGTTCCAGCTGTAAGTCAGGATCCTGTGAATACAAATCTGCAAAACCAAAACTACTAGCTGCCCATGTCAAAATAAGGGCACCCAGAGTTTAGGTTAAAACAATAAACTCCAGGTCAGTCATGTGACTGGTGTGAGAACTAAAACAGTTATTTATCTTTATTTTAAAGTTAGGTAAATCAAGGGACCACGCCGTATAACACGGAACGGGTTTCCTCCGAAGAATACTAGTGCATAAAACAATAATGCAATGCTAAATAAAGAATAATGAAGCTATTATAAGACCCAGGTCCCATCCCACAATGCAACGCAAGCCGGAGGGTAGGGTTTTTACCTTATAATAGCCAAAGCATGCTTGATACGCTAAATTTCATGTTTTATTATTGCTATATATGTATAGTGTCAAAACAATTTCAATCATAAGTATCAATCATAGACGGCATAAGTGCCCCATACCACTATGTCGCCATATATAGGTATACAATCAAAACCGCAAAGTCACGTATTGGAAGTTGGATTTCCATCTGAGAACCGAGGCAAAAGATAGTCCTCACCGATTCGAGAGCCTCTAGCTCGCCCCTCGGGACCCAGACACAGGTGAGCCCTTGGATCGTCAGGGCCGGTCCACCGATGTGGATTAAAATGCTTGAACACTGCGTTTCCCCACCCTTTGGGGCGTAAATGAGTCCAATGACTCAATCGGCTCCACACAGTTACCGATATATCCAAGGTGTCTCACAATCCAACAACCACATAAGTCAAACTTGTTAGGGCGTGTAAAACCACAGAAGCCACTTCTAGCTGAAAGGAAACGCATGCCCTCTCTGAAGTCCTCTCCCGTTTCTGGTTCACAACCGAGGTGTGAGGCTCGCGAATCAACGCTACACAAAGCTATGCCACACAGGTCGTGTTTTAATCATCAACCACAAGACTTTGCTTTTCAACAGAAGCCTTGATCATTTGCCACTTAGGCATGCCACACAGGCAATTCACTCCATGCGATTGATATCCATCAATATATAACCCCTGAGCTCGTACGTCTCAGAGAAGGGCGTTAAGCAAGAGAATAAATTCTCCGCCGCCAAACAGATATATATATTTAATAGAAATCAATCACACAGAATAAAATCTAATGTAAGACACATAGTCTATTTACAAGTTCATTATGGGTTTGAACGAAACCGGAGGCACCTTGTACCACGCATGTGACAGCCGGGAATTTCGCTCGATCCGAATCAGTCGTTAAACCGACAAAGACCGTTCGAAACCCCTGATCGTTTGAGAACAGGACAAATCAGAACACAAACGGAAGAACATTTCATTGCTATTACAACAATTCCATCAGATACAGGAATATACAGAGTATAATAGAATAAATTACATTCGATAAATATCAGAGATTACAATAAATTACATAGCAGCGGAAAAATAATACAAAGCACAACTGAAAGTAATACACGGATACAGAGCTTTCCGAGCATCGTTCCAGTTGTAAATCAGGATCCTGTGAATATAAATCTGCAAAACCAAAACTACTAGCTGCCCGTGCGGAAAATGAGGGCACCCAGAGTTTAGGTTAAAACAATAAACTTCAGGTCAGTCATGTGACTGGTGTGAGAACTAAAATAGTTATTTAAAACTTTACTTTAAAAGAGAGTAATTCAAGGGACCACGCCGTATAACACGGAACGGGTTTCCTCCCAAGAATACTTGTGCATAGAATAAACAGCGCAATGCTTTTTCCGAAAAATGAAGCTATTATAAGACCCAGGTCCCATCACACAATGCAACGCAAGCCGGAGGATAGGGTTTTCCCTTATAATAGCCAAACATGCTTGGTACGTTTAAAACAAATCATTTGATACTATAATAAGTGTATAGTGTCAAAACAATTTCAAACCTAAATATAAATCATAGACGGCATAAGTGCCCCATACCACTATGTCGCCATACTAGGCTCTACAAATAAAACCGAAATACACGTATTGGGAATTGGATTTCCGTCATGAGTCGAGGCAAGGGGCAAGCTCCTCTCCGCTTGGAGACACTCTAGCAAATGCCTCGGGACTACACACTCTGGGTAACCCCTGGATGCTTCAGGGCCGGTCCTCTCTTACGTTTGAGGATTGACAATTCCTGAACACATGTTTCCCGGTCCTTACAGACCTAAATTCGAGGCGCCTCATCCAACAACCACATAG
The DNA here is from genome assembly GCA_030737875.1 of Allium sativum. NCBI lineage: Eukaryota > Viridiplantae > Streptophyta > Magnoliopsida > Asparagales > Amaryllidaceae > Allium > Allium sativum. Next base: position 430,780,358 of record CM060923.1, read on the forward strand.
GTGAAAAGTATATAAATGTCAGGGCTGGTAAGTCACTGACACCACCAAAGCTAGAAAGAAACGTCGTGCTCTCCCTGCAGTCCCTATCCCGTTTTTGACTCATACCGAGGTGTGAGGCTCGCGAATTCACGCTATACACAAAGCTGCCACGTAGGCCGTGCTTTGATCATCGACCACAAGACTTTGCTTTTCAACAGAAGCCTTGATCCATGCAACTCAGCATGCCACACAGGCAATTCATGCCATGCGACTGATGTCCATCGATATACAACCTCTGAGCTCGTACGTCTCAGAGAAGGGCGTTAAGCAAGAGAATAAATTCTCCGCCGCCAAATAGATGTATATTTAATATAGATCAATCAACACAGAATAAAGTCCAATGTCAGACACACAATCCATTTACAAGTTCGTTCGGGGTCTGAACGAAACCGGAGGCACTTTCCTCGCATATCCATCCATCTCCAAGTACGTCTGGATGACAACCAACTGATTCCCTCATCTTCGGTGTACATCCCAATCAAGATCATCAGTAATCACCCAAACGATGTGAAGACTTCCGGTCTTCGACCACCGTCATCATCTTCGACATATCGTCGAATCGGTTATTCAGAATGGGTATAAACCCGGACTTTCCGAACAACCCGCGTATATTAAAAACAAATGTTACACAAACATAACATACGCCTTATTCCAATTCAGCAGCCACTAACCGCAAATTAGCAAGAGAACAATTTCCCAAACATTAACCCCGAAGGATGAAACCAACATCAGATCAATATCCAGGAAACCATTCTTCTTAACTAACCTACAGCTAGTTTCTATATTCCACATTCTTGGGGAAAGGTTCCCATTAATTTTATCCAAGATAAATTCTTTAGAATTTATCCTTTAATCTTCCTTTGGATGTCATTTCAAACCAAATTATGGTTTTCCAAACTAGTCGAGATTAGCGAACCACACCGAAGTAATTATTTATTTTATTTCCCAATCCCAACCTATTCATCCCATGAAGCAAAACTGGTAATACTCCATATCTAACACCACAGTGTTGTCGATAAAATTAATTACCATTCCACGTTCAAATCTAATTAAAGATTTAACTATCGCTTTGGAGCAAAACTAGTGATACTCCATTCTCGCTCATTTTCTAAATTTGATAATTTAGATTATCAATTCACATTTCAATCTAATTACAGATTCATTAAAACTCCTTTTACTGGGTTAAAGAACTAATGTCTTTTTAGAACACAGTTCACGACAAACCCAAATCACATTCTGTTTATTATCGGGTTAAAGAACAAATGTTATTTAAAACACCGTTCACGATAAACCGACAAATCAATTCTGTTTAAAATCCATTTCAAATCCAGTTTATTTATTTAAAAATAAATGGGTTTTAATTTTAGTTCAAAACTAGTTCATTTCGATAAAAATCTATTTTTATCTTTTCAAATATGGAGTTTTTTATCCTAATTTTTCCCAAATCGTTTCTTATGATTTTACGCAAATTATTACTATTTTTAATAATTTTATCAAGGCCCGTACAGTCGATTTCCAACAATGGCCAGCGAACTGCACTTACCCCGACTTTTTTTCAAATTTGATTTGGACGTATCTCAAAATCCAACCGTTAGATTTCAAATTTCTAATATTCGTTAGAAAGCTCTTTTCGATACGAACCCAACGGTTCCGGTTTTTGGAGAATCCGACGGTCGGATCTCCCGTAATGTTCGTTTGAAATAAATGGTCGAAATTCACGAACTACCGTGGCGCGTTCTATTCAGGCCATTATATTATATATATAATATATATTTCATTGATTTCCATTTAAAACGAATTATATAAATAGTTTTGAACTCGTTTCAAAAACAATTTCAACCTTTATTTCAAATTCAAATCAAAATTGAATTTCCTATTATAAATCCTTTTTACTTTAATTTCTATTTGATTTCAATTCAAATCGATTTTAATTCGATTCGAATTCATTTCGTTTTCTATTCAATTTAAATTCAATTCGTTTTCTATTCAATTTGAATTCAATTCGTTTTCTATTCAATTCGAATTCAAATTGGTTTTCTATTCAATTCAATTCGAAATCGTTTCATATTCAATTCATTTCGAAATCATTTTATATTCAATTCATTTCGAAATCGTTTCATATTCAATTCATTTCGAAATCGCTTTTCAATATTGTAACAACCCGAAAATCTGGGCCAGTTTAAAATTTTTATTTTGGCAATTTTATCGAATTTTGAACATTTAAAATAGATTATTTTAAATAAAATCGACGAGAAATCTATTTTGAATGGAATTAGAACGTATATATTATATACGTCGTCATTAGAATATAAATAATTATATATAATTATAAATAGAATTGAAAATGGCGCGGTAGTTCGATAATTCGATTTCAAACTTCAAATGAATGTACCGGGTGCAAAACAATCCGGATTTTAGAGAAACCAAAAACATTAGAATCTAATTGTGAATATCTTTCCAACGAATCCGAAAAATCGAAATTTCATAGCGGGGATCAAAAGATATGTCCAGTTGAAAATTCTGAATAGTCGCTATGGAATTCAGGCCCTTAAAAATAAACATACATTGTTTTTAAAGTAGAAGAGAAAATATACATTGCTTGAAAAATAAATATCATTGTTTTGAAATGAAAATTGTTTAAAGTTTTGTTTTTAAATAAATGAATAGCATCGTGTTGGAAAATAATACCTTTTTGAAAATTAAAATAACACCTCTTTGAAAATATATATGAAGTTGTTTTTATATAAAATATATACGAAGATGTTTTTATAAAAATATAAATATACCTTTGTTTTTGAAAAAATTGTTTTTAAAATATAAACAACTTTGTTTTTAAAAATAGAAGAACAACTTTGTTTTTAAAAATAGAAGACTTTGTTTTAAAAATAGAAGAAGGCTTTGTTTTTAAAAATAGAAGAAGACTTTGTTTTAAAAATAGAAGAAGGCTTTGTTTTTAAAAATAGAAGAAGGCTTTGTTTTTAAAAAAATAGAAATAGGATATGATTTTAAAAATAAAAAAAGCAAGGACCTTTAAAATATATAACAGCAAGGAGCTTTAAAAATATAAAAGGATTTTTAAAATAAAAATAGCCTAGGTTTAAAAATTCAATTTTTATATATTGAATAGCAAAGTAAAAATTCGATTTTTATATATTGAACAACGAAGTAAAAATTCGATTTTTATGTATGTAGTGGCTAGGGTCAACGAAGGTGACAAAAAGGCGAGAACGATGAAGACTGCTGCAAAAGAAGAGTCGAGATGGTTGGATAGCTATCGGTGAGAACTTCTCACCTTTCAATTTCTTTTTTTCTAGTTATATATATATATACTAGGATGCAGACGGTGTTTAGTAGCACCCGACACCCGTCATCCACAGACCATGGATGGCTTGTTTGTTAAATTGTTTGGTTGTGTAGTTGGTTAGATTATTTGGTTGGAATTGAATTGTTTGGTGAAATGAATTGATTTGATTGATGTGTGAATGGCGTGGGCCTTCACTAGACCGGGGATAAGGCTAGGCCTTGTCCCGTTTCTAGTATCGTGCCGTTATGCCGCCGAAATTTTCTAAAATAAGTTAGAAAACTAAAAATATCATTTTATTTAAAGAATGAACTGAATAGAAATTCATATGTTAAAATAAAATGTTTTATCGTTAAAAATATAATTTTTAACGTGAATATGAATATAGTGAATGTGAATAAATAAATATTCATTTACAAACCGGACGGTTTGTTTATGTACACCGATTTGACTGACATTGATGGGGACGATAAATTTTACACATCGCCCAACTGCACAAATAAAATCTGTGTTTGATTGTTTGAAACCCCACACGGGTGTTGGGATGAAATATAAAGTCCACTCATCCTGATCGATTAAATATGTCGATTGATTGATTGACAGGCTGTTATAAGCGTTAGATATCTATATTTGATGCTTATACAGTGTAGTGCACTTTGGGTGATGGTTGATTATTTTTCAATGCTATTATATACATGTGTTGTATGAAAATCCATATAATTAATTTTATATGGTGATTGATTGGGCCTCATTCCAATTTAGAGAATAAAGAATATTATAAAGTAAAGGTTCATGTGTTGACTGTACTCATTCGTGAGATTAGTCATGTGTTGAACGTAATATTTTAACAATAAATTTTATATCTTTATCACTATTAAATAAAGGTTCATGTGTTGACTGTACTTATCCGTTGAGACTAGTCATGTGTTGAACGAAATAATTTAACAAAAATAGTCACACGTGGACAGTACTCATCCGTTGAGATTAGTCGTGTGTTGACAAAAATAAATATTCATTTGTTGAATAGAATAAAGGAATATATGAAGCCGTGTTGATTAGATTGACGCCATTTTGACGTGAACGATATTTATATCGATTTTATTCATTTTAAAATGAATATTGAAAAGTAATTTTGAAAACGATTTCAAAATGAAATGAATTGAAAACGATTTCGAAATGAAATGAATTGAAAACGATTTCGAAATGAAATGAATTGAAAACGATTTCGAAATGAAATGAATTGAAAACGATTTCGAAATGAAATGAATTGAAAACGATTTCGAAATGAAATGAATTGAAAACGATTTCGAAATGAAATGAATTGAAAACTATTTCGAAATGAAATGAATTGAAAACGATTTCGAAATGAATTGAATATAAAACGATTTCGAAATGAATTGAATATAGAACGAATTCGAATTGATTTTAAAACGAATTGAAATGAATTCAAATTGAATTGAAACTTGAATTGAAATCAAATAGAAATGAAAGTAAAAAGGATTTAGAATAGAAAATTCAATTTTGATTTGAATTAGAAATAGAGGTTGAAATTGTTTTTGAAACGAATTCAAAACTATTTATAAAATTCGTTTTAAATAGAAATCGACGAAATATATTATATATATATATTATATATATATTATATATAATATAATGGCCTGAATAGAACGCGCCGCGCCGCGGCAGTTCGTGAATTTCGACCATTTATTTCAAACGGACATTACGGGAGATCCGACCGTCGGATTCTCCTAAAACCGGAACCGTTGGGTTCGTATCGAAAAGAGCTTTCTAACGAATATTAGAAATTCAAAATCTAACGGTTGGATTTGGAGATACGTCCAAATCAAATTTGAAAAAGGTCGCTGTAAGTGCAGTTCGATGGCCGTTGATGAAAATCGACTGTACGGGCCTTGATAAAATTATTAAAAATAGTAATAATTTGTGTAGAATCATAAGAAATGTTTTGGGAAAAATTGGGGTGAAAAACTCCATATTTGAAAGGATAAAAATGGATTTTTATCGAAATGAACTAGTTTTGAACTAAATTCAAAACCCAATTATTTTTAAATAAATAAATTAGATTTAAAAAGGGGTTTTAAATAATCGGAATTTCTAATATATTTGATTGGATTTGAAATGGGTTTATTGTGAATTGTGTTTTAAATAACACTAGTTCTTTAACCCGATAATAAATAGAATGTGATTTGGGTTCGTCGTGAACTGTGTTTTAAATAACACCTAGTTCTTTAACCCAGTAAAAGGAGTTTTAACGAATCTGCAATTAGGTTGAAATGTGAATCTATAATCTAAATTATCAAATTTAGAAGTGAGCAAGAATGGAGTATCACCAGTTTTGCTCCAAAGCGATAGTTAAATCTTTAATCAGATTTAAACGTGAAATGGTAATTAATTTTACCGAACACTGTGATGTTAAATATGGAGTATTACCAGTTTTGCTTCATGGGATGAATAGGTTGGGATTGGGAAATAAATTAAATAATTACTTCGGTATGGTTCGCTAATCTCGACTAGTTTGGAAAACCATAATTTGGTTTGAAACGACATCCAAAGGAAGATTAAAGGATAGATTTTAAAGAATTTATCTTGGATAAAATTAATGGGAACCTTTCCCAAAAGATGTGAATATTTAAATAACAGAATATTCAGAATTGGAATGAGGCGTATATTGTGTTTTCTAGCACTGTTTTTAATATACGCAGATTGTTCGGAAAGGCCGGGTTTATACCCATTCTGAATAACCGATTCGACGATATGTCGAAGATGAAGACGGTGGTTGAAGGCCGGAAGTCTTCACATCGTTTGGATAATTACTAACGATCCTGATTGGGCTGTACACCCAAGAGGATGGAAATAGTTGGTGGTCGTCCAGACGTACTTGGAGATGGATGGATATGCGAGGAAAGTGCCTCCGGTTTCGTTCAGACCTAGAACGGACTTGTAAATGGATGGTGTGTCTGACATTGTATTTCTTTATATTATATTTGTTGATCTCTGCTAAATATATATCTGTTTGGCGGCGGAGAATTTATTCTCTTGCTTAACGCCCTTCTCTGAGACATATGAGCTCAGAGGTTATATATTGGCAGAAATCAGTGGTACGATATGGATTGATAGTGTGGCATGCTGAGATGCAGTGATCCAGACTTTTGTTGAAAAGCAAAGTTTGGTGGTTGATGATCAAAGCGCAGCTGATGTAGCATGGCTTTGTGTATAGCGTTGATCCGCGAGCCTCACACCCCGGTATGATGGTAAACTGATGGTTTGATCAGTATGCTTTTTCGTGGATGGGCACCTTAGTGGTGTCGTGGATTCGGTCGACCGAGATGAGCTTAGTGCTCAAGGATATATAGAGTAAGCGGTGTTTTCTCTCGCTGGGACGTAAGCCGCGGTGGTACTCTGGTCCCAAATGTGCGGATGTGCAGACGGTGTTTTCTCTTATGGGAACGTAAGCCGTGGTGAATTGCATTCCGCGATCGATCTTTCGAATCAGGAGCCACCATGATGGAAATCCAATTTCCAATACGTGTATTGCGGTATTAATTGTAGAACTAGTATGGCGACATGATATATGGTACCCATGCCGTCTATGATTGATATTTATGATTGAAATTGTTTTGACACTATACACTTATTATAGTATCAAATGATTTGATTTTTAAAACGTATTAAGCATGTTTGGCTATTATAAGGGAAAACCCTATCCTCCGGCTGCGTTGCATTGTGTGATGGGACCTGGGTCTTATAATAGCTTCATTTTTAGAAAAGCATTGCGTTGTTTACTTATATGCACTTGTATTCTTGGGAGGAAACCCGTTCCGTGTTATACGGCGTGGTCCCTTGATTTACCTAACTTTAAAAATAAAGATTAACTGTTTTAGTTCTCACACCAGTCACATGACTGACCTGGAGTTTATTGTTTTAACCTAAAATCTGGGTGCCCCTATTTTACACACGGGCAGCTAGTAGTTTTGGTTTTGCAGATTTATATTCACAGGATCCTGGTTTACAGCTGGAATGATATCCGGAAAGCTTTGTATCCGTATATCTACTTCTAGTTGTGTATTGTATTATTTTCCGCTGCTATGTATTTAAATGTAATTTAAATCTCTGATATTTCTGTGTAATATTCATTTATACTCTGTATATTCTTGTATTCTGGTGCATTGTTGTAATATACAATGAAATGTTCTTCTGTATGTGTTCTGTTGTGGCTTGTTCTCGAACTATCCGCACTTTCCCAACCGGGGAAGTTACGGGTTTTCACAAATATTCAATTTAAAATGAGTAAAATCGATATAAATATCGTTCACGTCAAAATGGCGTCAATCTAATCAACACGGCTTCATGCATTTCTATTTTCTAATATTCTATTTCAAATATTTCTTTTTCAAATATTTCTATTTTTAAAATATTTCGTTTTAAATATTTCTATTTCAAATATTTCGTTCAACACATGATTAATCTCAACGGATGAGTACAGTCAACACATGAACCTTTATTTTATATTGATAAAGATGTAAATTTTATTATTGAAATATTTCGTTCAACACATGACTAATCTCAACGGATGAGTACAGTCAACACATGAACCTTTATTTTATAATATTCTTTATTTTCTAAATTGGAATGAGGCCCAATCAATTACCATATAAAGTTAATTATATGGATTCCATTCAACACATGTATATAATAGCAATGATAAATAATCAACCATCATCCAAAGTGCACTACACTGTATAAGCATCAAATATAGATATCTAACGCTTATAACAGCCTGTCAATCAATCGATCGACATATTCAATCAATCAGGATGAGTGAACTCCAAATTTCATCCCAACACCCGTGTGGGGTTTCAAATCAACAAACACAAATTTTATTTGTGCAGTTGGGCGATGTGTAAAATTTATCGTCCCAATCAATGTCCTTCAAATAGGTGTACATAAACAAACCGTTCGGTTTGTAAATGAATATTTATTTATTCACTTTCATGTTAAAAATTATATTTTTAACGATAAAATATTTTATTCAGTTCCTTTATTCAATAAAATGATACTTTTATCTTTCTAACTTATTTTAGAAAATTTCGGCGGCATAACGGCACGATACTAGAAACGGGACGAGGCCTAGCCTTATCCCCGGTCTAGTGAAGGCCCACGCCATTCACACATCAATCAAATCCATTCCATTTCACTAAACAATTCAATTTAATCAAATAATCTAACTAATTTTTGCAATCAAACAAACAAGTCCATGGTCTGTGGACGATTGTGTCGGGTGCTACTAAACACCGTCTGCATCCTAGTATGTATATATATAACTAGAAAAGAAATTGAAGAGTGAGAAATTCTCACCAATAGCTATCCAATACCACGACTCTTCATTGATAGAAATCTTCATCGTTCTCGCCTTTTTATCACCTTCGTTGCCCGTACTCTCTACATATGTAAAAATCGAATTTTTACTTCCCTATTCAATATATAAAAATCGAATTTTTACTTTGCTAACTATATGGTAAAAATCATATTTTGATAACAGTGTTCGTATCGATAAAGATTATATTTTTATAATTCCTTTCACTTATAAAAATATCGACTTTCAAAAATATGGCTCTTTTCATATATATGGATTTCGCCTTTTCAAAAATATAGATTTCGCCTTTTCAAAAATAAAGATTTCGCCTTTTCAAAAATATAGATTTCGCCTTTTCAAAAATACAGATTTCGCCTTTTCAAAAATATAGATTTCATCTTTTCAAAAATATAGATTTCATCTTTACTCCTTCTATAATATAAAATTTATATTTTTATCGAAGTAAAAATCATATTTTTACTTCACTACTTATATCAAAATATCGTCTTTTTACTTTTAAAAATACCGTCTTTTCACTTTTAAAAATATCGTCTTTTCACTTACTACCATATAAAGATCACATTTTTATCATCTATATAATATGAAAATTATATTTTCATTTCATCGTTTGCCGTATATATAAAAAAAATCATGTCATTCTCATAATAAAAATTGCATTTTTAACTATATAACTTAATTAAAATAATCACAAAACTTACAGCGATTGTGAAGGAGAGGCAAGGGAGAAGCGTTGCGTGGCTTTGCGGGTAACTGAGGGGGGATCTCGAACGTCAACGACCAGCCAAAAAGGGGGGGGGGCGTCACCGTAAGGAAGGGAAGCGAGGGAATCGAGAGGAGGAGAAGAGGGAGGGTGCGGTGGAGGAGTAGGCGATGGAGGGGGTGCGGTAGGAGGGTGCGGCTGTGGCGGTGCCGCTAGGGCAAGGAGGAGCTCGGCGATCGATTTAGAAGAGGGGGAGGAGGAAGGAAGACGCGGCAGGAGGAGGAGTGGAGAAGAAGAAGGTGGAGGCGGCAAGCAAGGTGGCGGGGGAGATCGACGAGGGCGGCGGCTTCCATCGCTGGTGGAGCGATTTGTTTTTTTTTCCAAGTTTTGACTGTGAAAGGAAATAAAGGGGAGGGGTAAGGTGATATATAAAATTATATATATATATTAATTATTTAATTATTACTAAAAAAGTACCTTTTAATTTTGACCTCGAAACGAGGCCCACCGCTTGTCGTCCATAGCTAATTACCCTCATTTCGAACACAATGGGATATGTATCGCAAGCTGATTCGATCATTTCGATTAGTTTTCGTCAAAATCAACATATAACTCTATATATTGAATTTGAACACGCATTTCAATCTACTGAGGTCACATACTAACTCTAAAAATTGCAGAAAAATATTTTCTAGCTTCGTATTGACGATATGGTCCTAACAAAACTAGTTTCGTCGAATTCTGAGACCGTTGGAAAAATGGCCATTTCCAGTCGATTAAAATCAACTAAAACTGGTCAAACGCGTTTTCCTTCGCCACGCTCGCATATTGATTCGAAAAATTATGAAATTTGGAATCTAGCAATAATTTGGCATCACGGACCCAACAAAAGTGGTTTCGTCGAAATCCGAGGTCGTTTGCAAAATGTCTATTTTTAAGGGCCTGAATTCCATAGCGACTATTCAGAATTTTCAACTGGACATATCTTTTGATTCCCGCTATGAAATCTTGATTTTTCTGATTCGTTGGAAAGATATTATCAATTAGATCCTATTATTTTTGGTTTCACTAAAATCCGGTTTGTTTTGCACCCGGTACATTCAATTGAAGTTTGAAATCGAATTATTGAACTACCGCGCCATTTTCAATTCTATTTATAATTATATAAAATTATTTATATTCTAACGACGACGCGTATAAATGTATACGTTCTAATTATATTCAAAATAAATTTCTCGTCGATATTATTTAAAATAATTCATTTTAAATGTTCAAAATTCGCTAAAATTGCCAAAATAAAATTTTTAAACTGGCTCAGAATTTCCCGGTTATTACATCGCATATCCATCGATCTCGAAGGACGTCTAGACGATCACCAACTGATTCCCTCCTTTTGGGTGTACAACCCCATCAAGATCATCAGTAATCACCCAAACGATGTGAAGACCTCTGGTCTTCATCCACCGTCTTCATCCTCGACACCACGTCGAATCAGTTATTCAGAATGGGATAAACTCGGTCTTTCTGAATAACTCGCGTATATAATAAACAAGTGTTACACAGACACAACATACGCCTCATTCCAATTCAGAATATTCTTTTATTCAAATATTCTTATACTTTGGGAAAGGTTGCCATTAATTTTATCAAAGATAAATTCTTTAAATTTATTCTTTAATCTTCTTTTGAATATCAATTCAAATTAGTCGGGATTAGCGAACCACACCGAAGTAATCATTTATTTTATTTCCCAATCCCAACCTATTCATCCCATGAAGTAAAACTGGTCATACTTCATATCTAACACCACGGTGTTATCGGTAAATTCAATTACCATTTCACGTTCAAATCTAATTAAAGATTTAACTATCGCCTGGAGCAAAACTGGTGATACTCCATTCTCAATCTTTTCAGTCTAATTAAAGATTCATCAAAACTCCACTTGGTTTTAATCTTCCCAATAATCACTATCAATGCTTATTTAACTTGGGAAATCACATCCTATCTTTAAATGGGTTAAAGAACCAATGTTATTTAAAACACGGTTCACTATAAACCCGAAATCACACTCTAATTCAATTCCAATTAAATACCATTTAATTGGTATCCTTCATTAAATCTAAATAAAAAGATTTAATCTTTTTCTCAACTGGGTTTAAGAACAGTGTTAATGAAGACACCATTCACAACAAACCCAAATCCCATTTGATATTAAATACAAGGCTCTGAATAGAAAATATATTGGCTTATATTCCATATCAAATCCTACGACCAACAAATATCGTATTGGAAATAACGATATAAATATATCTTTTAAATTTCCATAACAATATCTGTATAATCACGAAATCCAACATCCAAATATTCCAAAGACAATTTCGATTCAAATCCATTTCCACTTTATATATTGGAAATTCTGGTTATTTTCAAAACTATTTCAAATCCACTTTATTTATTTTTAAAATAAATAGGATTATAATTCTAGTTCAAAACTAGTTCATTTCGATAAAAATCTATTTTTATCTTTTCAAATATGGATTTTTTCATCCCAATTCTTTCCAAATCATTTCTTATGATTTTACACAAATTATTACTATTTTTAACCCGTACAGTCGATTTCCATCAACGGCCATCGAACTGCACTTACAACGACCTTTTCCAAATTTGATTTGGACATAATTCCAAATCCAACCGTTAAATTTCTAATTTATAATATTCGTTAGAAATCTCTTTTCGATACGAACCCAAGGTTCTGGTTTTAGGAGAATCCGACGGTCGGATATCCCGTAATATCCATTCGAACTCAATGGTCGAAATTCGCGAACTGCCGCAGCGCGGCGCGTTCTATTCCGACCATTCTATATATATATATATAATATATTATATATATTTCGTCGATTTCCTTTTAAAACGTATTTTATAAATCGTTTTAAATTCGTTTTCGAAACGATTTCAACTTCATATTCAATTTCGAATCAAAATTGAATATTCCACTTGGTCAAATAAGTGTACATGAACAAATCGTTCGATTTGTAAATGAATATTTATTTTATTTCAACACATGAATATATATTTTATTTCAACACATGAATATATATTTTATTTCAACACATGAATATATATTCATCCATTCCACATCACAATCAATCTTCACAACATAATAAAATCAAACAAGTCGTCCATGGTCCGTGGACGACGGGTGTCGGGTGCTGCTAAGCACCGTCTGCATCCTAGTATATATTTTTAACTAGAAAAAAAGATTTAAAGTGAGAAGTTGTCACCTTTGGGTTCCACTCCGCCAGTTTTACTTCTGAATTTCTGAACCGTTTGGATTTGTTTGAAATTCCAATGCAGTCCTTACCACGCTGTTCACAATAAAAATTATATTTTTATTGCTTCATTTCAATAAATAAAAATCACATTTTTATTTCTACTTCATATATTTTTACGACGCTCCTTTCTATATAAAAATTATATTTCTATATTCCTACTTCTTATATAAAGATCGAATTTTTATTTCGATGCTATAAAAATCACATTTTTATCTCAAAATATATGTAATAAAAAATCAGATTTTTATTTCGCTACATATATAAAAATCATATTTTTATTATCCCTAATTTCTATATAAAGATTATATTTTTACCACTGATTTTTATATATGCAATTTATACTTTATAAAATCAAGGTATATTTATACTTTATAAAATCAAGGTATATTTATTCTTTATAAAATCAAGGTATATTTATTTTTAAAACAAAGTATATATTTTTCTTTTCAAATATATATTTTTCTTAACAAAGTATATATTTTTCTTAACCATGTTATTTTATTTAGAACCATGAGATATGTATATTTTAAAACAATGACATATATATTTATTTTAAATTTCTAATTAATTCCTTAATTAGAATTAGTTAAAATATATATTACCTTAATCACCTCCACTGTTTAAAACCCTTTCTTCCTCGTTAACTCCCTCTGCCGAATACTGGAATCGCCCTCCCCAACTAGTGTTCCAGAACGCGTCGCCATCCATCGAACGGACCGTGATCGAGAGGCGCCACATCGGAGCTGCTGGTGTCACCTCCATGCGGTCGTCGTCAGGTGTGGCTCGCACCACCAGAGCGCCGTAGAAAGGAGCGCGAATTGGCACGGTTGGAGGCTGAAATTCGAACACCCCAAGCCTCGAGAAGACATCACATCCATATGAGAATGAAGATCAAAGGAAGCTCGTCAATTTTTTGCTTTTGGATCATTGAATTTTACTGTGAGGATTCGTAGAAATTCAGGTTTGAAACTATAAGCGATTTCCGCCGTTGTTGAGGAGGGTGACGGCTTGAAGGGGTTGACCGATGGAATGGGTTTGACTAGGGTTAGAGGGAATTTTTTTGAATATATATATTTAGTTCTTCTATTATCTATTTAACGCACTGATCTCCAAACGAAACCCAACGACTGTCGCCCCTAGCTAATTACTCCCATTCCGAACACAATGGGATATGTTTCGTAAGCCAACTCGATCGTTTCGCTCAGTTTTCATCGAATCTAAAATATAAATTAATAATTCAGTCAATATCGAATTTAACATACATTTTAATTTATCGGGGCCACATACACACTGTAAAATTCCATAAAAATTATTTCTATCTTCGTATTGACAATACGGTCCTAACAAAACTAATTTCATAAAATTTGAAGACCGTTTGAAAAATGGCCATTTTCTGGTCGATCGAATTTGACTGAAATTGTTAAAATACGTTTAATTTCGGCACGCTCACGTATTGTTTCAGAAAATTATGAATTTGGGAACCTAGCAATAATTTGACATCCCGGATCCAACAAAAGTGGTTTCGTCGAAAACCGAGGTCCTTTGCAAAATTTCCATTTTAAGGGCCAAAATTCCATAGCGACTATTCTGAAATTTCAACTGGGCATAACTTTTTATCCCGGCTATGAAATTTCAATTTTTCGGATTTATTGGGAAGATATTTTCAATTAGATTCTAATATTTTTCGTTTCACTAAAATCTGGTTTATTTTGAATCATGTACATTCATTTGAACTTTGAAATCGAATTTTCGAACTACCGCGCCATTTTCAACTCCTTTTATATTTAAAATGAAATATTTATATTCTAACGACGATTCAAATAAATATATACGTTCTAATTCTATTCAAAATAAATTACTCGTCGCTATTATTTAAAATAGTTCATTTTAAATACTCAAAATTCGCTAAAATTGCCAAAAATTTTAAATTGGCTTGGATTTCCGAGTTATTACAATCTCCCCCCACTTAAAACTTTTCGTCCCCGAAAAGGAACGAAGCTGAAAGTAGTTTTACAAACCAACTCAACTTTCATTATTTTCGTTACGGCTTAAGTTCTTCAACTTTTCAGTTTCTAAGAACTTTTTAAAAATTTGGCTAACACCCTAAATTTTTGAAAAATTTCGCCGTAACCTCCCCTGCACCGGGAGCTTCAGGATATTTCAAATAGCCTCCCATGGACCTCACCAATCCAAAAAGAAAAAGAAACAGCCGAGCGGCTAGCCAATCGGCTCATAAAATCATCAAAAACCCAAGAAATACAATAAACATGTACCTATTTGTCATACAAACAATTTTATCCCTCTTCTCTAGCCTCCTTGTTATGACCTTCTCAATGTAAGTACATGTATATGTATGCAAATGCGACAAATTTTCAATACATTTCAATATTTGGTTCAATCTGGCTAAAGGTTCAACATTTTATTTAATCAAACAATAATCAAACACACAACCATCAATCAATTAGTCGATTATCATTTCAAATTCATAATTTTGATACATAGTCCAAAAATCAGATTTTTGATGCCAAATCACAACAATAAGTCCTATCTAGTTTTGGTTCTCACACCAGTCTATGGAAATATATAAATATCACACTTTAGACACCCGAATATAAATACTGATGATGCGCATCATCAGAATTATCCCCGGACGACTAGAGTGTGACTCTATATCCATCCAGTATATTGGAGACTTCCAATACACGTGGATCAGACGTATATTAAAATCTCTATGTACCTGATAGTTCAAATCAACATAAATATTCAATTACAAATAATTGAATTAAATTTTCAAAACAAAATTTGTTTTCAAATTTATTTTTCAAAACAACACACTTCACACTCGTTCTATGATGCTACTGATCCCATCTCTAACAAGTCATTTTCATTGGATATTACTAATCCAATCTCTGATGAATTCTTTCGTTCAGTTCTAATGCGTCTTGTTCTCCGAGCTCTGTAAACCAAAGCTCTGATACGAACTGGAAAACCCCGTAACTTCCCCGGTAAGGAAAGCACGGATACTCTGAGAACATGCCACATCAGAACGCAAACAGAAGAACATTTCATTGTTTATTACAACAATTCGTCAGAGTACAAGAATATACAGAGTATAAACAAATAATTTACATCAGAAAATATCAGAGATTTAAATATATTACTGCAACGGAAAAATAATACAATACACAACTGAAAAGAATATTCGGATACAGAGCTTTCCGAGTATCGTTCCAGCTGTAAGTCAGGATCCTGTGAATATAAATCTGCAAAACCAAAACTACTAGCTGCCTGTGTCAAAATAAGGGCACCCAGAGTTTAGGTTAAAGCAATAAACTCCAGGTCAGTCATGTGACTGGTGTGAGAACTAAAACAGTTATTTATCTTTATTTTAAAGTTAGGTAAATCAAGGGACCACGCAGTATAACACAGATCGAGTTTCCTCCCGAGAATACCAGGGCATAAAACAACAACGCAATGCTAAATAAAGAATAATGAAGCTATTATAAGACCCAGGTCCCATCACACAATGCAACGCAAGCCGGAGGATAGGGTT
This sequence comes from Allium sativum, assembly GCA_030737875.1. Lineage (NCBI taxonomy): Eukaryota > Viridiplantae > Streptophyta > Magnoliopsida > Asparagales > Amaryllidaceae > Allium > Allium sativum. Next base: position 430,796,675 of record CM060923.1, read on the forward strand.
TTTACCTTATAATAGCCAAAGCATGCTTAATACGCTAAATTTCATGTTTTATTATTACTATAAGTGTATAGTGTCAAGACAAATTCAATCATAAGTATCAATCATAGACGGCATTAGTGCCCATACCACTATGTCGCCATATACAGGTATACAATCAAAACCGCGAAGTCACATATTGGAAGTTGGATTTCCATGTGTGAACTGAGGCAAAAGATAGTCCTCACCGATTCGAGAGCCTCTAGCCCGCCCCTCAGGACCCAGACACAGGTGAGCCCTTGGATCGTCGGGGCCGGTCCACCGATGTGGATTAAAACGCCTGAACACTGCGTTTCCCCATCCTTTGGGGCGTAAATGTGTCCAATGACTCAATTGGCTCCACACAATCACCAATATATCTGAGGCGCCTCGCAATTCAACAACCACTTAAGTCAAACTCGTCAGGATGTGTAAAACCACTGACGCCACTTCTAGCTAGAAGGAAACGCATGCCCTCCCTGAAGTCCTCTCCCGTTTCTGGTTCACAACCGGGGTGTGAGGCTTGCGAATCAACGCTACACAAAGCTATGCCACACAGATCGAGCTTTGATCATCAACCATAAGACTTTGCTTTTCAACAGAAGCCTTGATCATTTGCCACTAAGGCATGCCACACAGGAAATTCACTCCATGCGATTGATATCCATCAATATATAACCCCTCAGCTCGTACGTCTCAGAGAAGGGTGTTAAGCAAGAGAATAAATTCTCCGCCGCCAAACAGATATATATTTAATAGAAATCAATCACACAGAATAAAATCCAACGTCAGACACACAGTCCGTATACAAGTTCGTTCTGGGTCTGAACGAAACCGGAGGCACCTTGTACCTCGCATATCCATCGATCTCCAAGTACGTTTGGACGATCACCAATCGATTCCCTCCTCTTGGGCGTACAGCCCAATCAAGATCATCAGTAATCACCCAAACGATGTGAAGACCTCCGGTCTTCAACCACCGTCTTCATCCTCGACACCACGTCGAATCAATTATTCAGAATGGGATAAACCCGGTCTTTCTGAATAACTCGCGTATATAATAAACAAGGTTTACACAAACACAACATACGCCTCATTCCAATTCAGAATATTCTTTTATTCAAATATTCTTATACTTTGGGAAAGGTTCCCATTAATTTTATCAAAGATAAATTCTTTAAATTTATTCTTTAATCTTCTTTTGAATATCAATTCAAATTAGCCGGGATTAGCAAACCACACCGAAGTAATCATTTATTTTATTTCCCAATCCCAACCTATTCATCCCATGAAGTAAAACTGGTCATACTTCATATCTAACACCACGGTGTTATCGGTAAATTCAATTACCATTTCACGTTCAAATCTAATTAAAGATTTAACTACCGCCTGGAGCAAAACTGGTGATACTCCATTCTCGATCTTTTCAATCTAATTAAGGATTTATCAAAACTCCACTTGGTTTTAATCTTCCCAATAATCACTATCAATGATTATTTAACTTGGGAAATCACATCCTGTCTTTAACTGGGTTAAAGAACCAATGTTATTTAAAACATGATTCTCTATAAACCCAAAATCACATTCTAATTCAATTCTGATTAAATATCATTTAATTGGTATCCTTCATTAAATCTAAATAAAAAGATTTAATCTTTTTCTCAACTGGGTCTAAGAACAGTGTTAATGAAGACACCATTAACGACAAACCCAAATCCCATTTGATATTAAATACAAGGCTTTGAATAGAAAATATATCGGTTTATATTCAATATCAAATCCTACGACCAACAAATATCGTATTGGAAATAACGATATAAATATATCTTTCAAATTTCCATAACAATATATGTATAATCACGAAAGCCAACATCGAAATATTTTAAAGACAATTTCGATTCAAATCCATTTCCACTTTATATATTGGAAATTCTGGTTATTTTCAAAACCATTTCAAATCCACTTTATTTATTTTTAAAATAAATGGGGTTATAATTCTAGTTCAAAACTAGTTCATTTCGATAAAAATTTATTTTTATCTTTTCAAATATGATGTTTTTCATCCTAATTCTTTCCAAAGCATTTCTTATGATTTTACACAAATTATTACTATTTTTAATAATTTTATCAAGGCCCGTACAGTCGATTTCCATCAACGACCATCGAACTGCACTTACAACGACCTTTTCCAAATTTGATTTGGATATAATTCCAAATCCAACATTAGATTTCTAATTTCTAATATTCGTTAGAAAGCTCTTTTCGATACGAACCCAATGGTTCCGGTTTTAGGAGAATCTAACGGTTGGATCTCCCGTAATATCCATTCGAAGTCAATGGTCGAAATTCGCGAACTGCCGCGGCGCGGCGCGTTCTATTTAGGCCATTATATATATAATATATATTATATATATTTCATCGATTTCCTTTTAAAACGTATTTTATAAATCGTTTTAAATTCGTTTTCGAAACAATTTCAACTTCATATTCAATTTCGAATCAAAATTGTATATTCACATCATCGATATACAAATGATAATATTTTCAAAATTTTATATTTTGAAATCACTTCCTTTTCTATATTCATTATAAAAACGAATATAATCGATATAAATATCATTCGCGTCATAATGGCGCATATCTAACCAACACGGCTTTATATATTTCAATAACTTCGTTATTCTATTCAACAAATGAATATCTTCTTCAACACATGAATATATATTTTATTCATCACATGAATATATATTTTTATTCAACACATGAATATTTATTTTATTCAACACATGAATTTTCTTATTATATTCAACACATGAATTTTCTTTATAATATTCCTTATTTTTCAAATTGGAATGAGGCTCGATCAATTACCATATAATGTTAATTATATGGATTTTCTACAACACATGTATATAATAGCAACGACAAATCATCAACCATCATCCAGAGTGCACCACACAACTGCATAAGCATTAAATATAAATATCCAATACTTATAACAGCCTGTCAATCAATCGATCGACATACAACTAAATATCGGGATTAGTGTATGTCCAATATCATACCAATACCCGTGTGGGGTTTCAAATAATCAAACACAGGTTTTATTTCTGTAGTTGGGCGATGTGTAAAATTTATCATCCCAATCCATATTGGTCAAATGAGTGTACATGAACAAATCGACCGATTTGTAAATGAATATTTATTTTATTTCGACACATGAATATATATTTTATTTCAACACATGAATATATTTTATTTCAACACATGAATATATATTTTATTTCAACACATGAATATATATTCATCCATTCCACATCTCAATCAATCTTCACAACACAACAAAATCAAACAAGTCATCCATGGTCTGTGGACGACGGGTGTCGGGTGCTGCTAAGCACCGTCTACATCCTAGCATATATTTTTAACTAGAAAACAAGATTTAAAGTAAGAAGTTCTCACCTTTGGGTTCCACTCCGCCAGTTTTACTTCTGAACTTCTGAACTGTTTGGATTTGTTTGAAATTCCAATGCAGTCCTTACCACGCTGTTCATAATAAAAATTATATTTTTATTGCTTCATTTCAATAAATAAAAATCACATTTTTATTTCTACTTCATATATTTTTACGACGCTCCTTTCTATATAAAAATTATATTTCTATATTCCTACTTCTTATATAAAGATCGAATTTTTATTTCGAGCTATAAAAATTACATTTTTATCTCAACATACATATAATAAAAAATCAGATTTTTATTTCGCTACATATATAAAAATCATATTTTTATTATCCCTAATTTCTATATAAAGGTTATATTTTACCACTGATTTTTATATATGTTATTTTTACTTTATAAAATCAAGGTATATTTATACTTTATAAAATCAAGTTATATTTATTCTTTATAAAATCAAGGTATATTTATTTTTAAAACAAAGTATATATTTTTCTTAACAAAGTATATATTTTTCTTAACAAAGTATATTTTTTTCTTAACCATGCTATTTTATTTAGAACCATGACATATGCATATTTTAAAACAATGACATATATATATATATATATATTAAATTTCTAATTAATTCCTTAATTAAAATTAGTTAAAATATATATTACCTTAATCACCTCCACTGTTCAAAACCCTTTCTTCCTCGTTAACACCCTCTACCGAATACTGGAATCGCCCTCCCCAACTAGGGTTCCAGAACGCGTCGCCATCCATCGAACGGACCGTGATCGAGAGGCGCCACATCGGAGCTGCTGGTGTCACCTCCATTCGGTCGTCGTCAGGTGTGGCTCGCACCACCAGAGCGCCGTAGAAAGGCGCACGAACTGGCACGGTTGGAGGCTGAAATTCGAACACCCCAAGCCTCGAGAAGACATCACATCCATATGAGAATGAAGACCAAAGGAAGCTCGTCAATTTTTTGCTTTTGGATGATTGAATTTTACTGTGAGGATTCGTAGAAATTTAGGTTTGAAATTATAAGCGATTTCCGCCGTTGTTGAGGAGGGTGACGGCTTGAAGGGGTTGACCGATGGAATGGGTTTGACTAGGGTTAGAGGGAATTTTTTGAATATATATATTTAATTTAATTTTTCTATTATCTGTTTAACGCACTGATCTCCAAACGAAACCCAACGACTGTCGCCCCTAGCTAATTACCCCCATTCCGAACACAATGGGATATGGTTCGTAAGCCAATTCGATTGTTTCGCTCAGTTTTCATCGAATTTAAAATATAAATTAATATTTCGGTCAATATCGAATTTAACATACATTTTAATTTATTGGGACCACATACAGACTCTAAAAATTCCAGAAAAATTATTTCTAGCTTCGTATTGACGATATGGTCCTAACAAAACTAATTTCATCTAATTTGAAGACCGTTTGAAAAATGGCCATTTTCTGGTCGATCGAATTTGACTGAAATTGTTAAAACACGTTTAACTTCGCCACGCTCACATATTGATTCGGAAAATTATGAATTTTGGAACCTAGCAATAATTTGACATCCCGGATCCAAAATTCCATAGCAATTATTCTGAAATTTCAACTGGGCATAACTTTTTATCCCCACTATGAAATTTCAATTTTACGGAATCGTTGGAAAGATATTTTCAAATAGATTCAAATATTTCGTTTCACTAAAATCTGGTTTATTTTGAATCCTATACATTCATTTGAACTTTGAAATCGAATTTTCGAATTACCGCACCATTTTCAATCCCTTTTATATTTAAAATAAAATATTTATATTCTCACGACGATTCAAATAAATATATATGTTCTAATTCTATTCAAAATAAATTTCTCTTCGTTATTATTTAAAATAATTCATTTAAATACTCAAAATTCGCTAAAATTGCCAAAATAAAATTTTTAAATTGGCTTGGATTTCCGGGTTATTACAATCTCCCCCACTTAAAACTTTTCGTCCCTGAAAAGGAACGAAGCTGAAAGTTGCTTTACAAACCAACTCAACTTCCATTTTTTTCGTTACGGCTTAAGTTGTTTAACTTTTCAGTTTCTAAGAACTTTTCAAAATTTTCAAAAATTTGGCAATCACCCTAAATTTTCGAATTTTTTTGCCATAACCTCCCCTGCACCGGGAGCTTCGGGATATTTCAGATAGCCTCCCATGGCCCTCACCAATCCAAAAAGAAAAAGAAACAGCCGACGGCTCATAAAATCATCAAAAACCCAAGAAATACAATAAACATGTACCTAGTCGGGCAAACAATTTTATTCCTCTTCTCTAGCCTCCTTGCTATGAGCTGCTCAATGTAAGTATATGTATATGTATGCAAATGCGACAAATTTTCAATACAATTCAATATTTGGTTCAATTTGGCTAAAGGTTCAACATTTTAATTACTCAAACACACAACCATCAATCAATTAGTTGATTATCATTTCAAATTCATAATTTTGATACATAGTCCAAAAATCAGATTTTTGATGCCAAATCACAATAATAAGCCCTATCTAGTTTTGGTTCTCACACCAATCTAGTTTGCGTTGCATTGTATGATGGGACTTGAGTCTTATAATGGTTTCATTTTTCTAAAAAGCATTGCGTTGTTTAACGATTTACTTTATTTTATGCACTGGCAATCCAATGGAGTAAACCCGTTCCGCGTTAGTGGCATGTTCCTGTGATTAGCCTTATTTTAAATAGATTAAGTAAGATTTCTCATACCAGTCCCATGACTGACCTGTAGTTTGTTTCACTAGCAAACTCGGGTGCCCATATTTTCCACGAGCAGTCGAGTAGCTTTTTGCAGATATTTACAGGATCCTGGTTTACAGCTAAAGCGATATTAGGAAAGCTCTGTATCCGTGTATTCCTTTCGGTTGTATATTTGTATTATTTTCAGCTGCTATTTAAAATGTAATCTAAATCTTTGATATTATTGTATTTCTATTGTGTAATAAGTTTTCATACTCTGTTATATTCTTGTACTCTAATGTAATTGTTGTAATCAGCAATAAAATGTTCTTCAGTTTATGTTCTGATATGTGTTGTTCTCAAAGCAATCCAGGCCTCCCTTTACTGGGAAGTTTGGGTCGTTTCACCTTAATCAATTCAACCAACTATTAGTTGTTAATTCTAATGTTTGTCAAAGCTAAATTACCATCCTATACTCAAAATTCGATTCTTTGATGATTTTGTTTTGAAAGAATATACAAAAAAAATTGCAATATCAAAAAAAGATGATATAAATACAACATTTATAGATAGATGAACAAAGAAACGAAAAGTTGACAATATAAAGATAAGGCAAATGTTGAATTAAAATATATTAGAAAAATTACAAAACAATAAATTAACATAGAATAATTAAAGGGGATAAAACCTTCACTTTCTTAGCTGGACATGCTATATCGTACAATCTCTACATTCCACTTCTATATAGCTTATAACGATTGCTATCTATCATGTAGAAAATAGCTTTGCAATATCAAATTAGATTTATCATATCAAAATTAACTCTTCTGGGAATATCAAAATGTGAAAATGTACATGATTTATAGAAAATTAACTCTTCTGGTTTTAGATTTAACATAACTTACAGAAATAACAACATCATTGAAGGACATCAAACAATCTAACCAATATTTATAATTAACTTAGTATATCATGAACAACCACTCACATGTGGGCTTGAATTATCCTTTCGGATTGGGTCAGTTTTCTAATTTAATGATAATACTATGTGTACTATTTTATGTTTGCACTTCATGTTAACCTAACCCAGATTATTATTTTCAATGGTTTAGGGGCACTTAATTGACATATTTGGAATTAATATCAAAGCTCTCGTAAAGTTACAAGTACGATTTGAAGATAAAATTATATAAGTGATTATCTTATATAATGTTCAATAAACATACTGTACAATTTTGAAACCAAAAACTTTCCAACTATCAGATTGTATAGTGCAATATTTCTAAACTAAATCTAGACAAAATATTTGAAATGAATTAATTTTTGTTTCTAAATATCCCAGTACATGGAGAAGTAGGCATGAGCAATATACAAAAAATAGTCTACTTCTATACACAGACCGAGTGTGTGGTACCTTGTCTTATTCTTGACATCCAAAAGCTAATCTAAAGTTTTCTATACTCTGTAGCCTTCACATTAAATCCTACATTGGATACCTTTTCATGATTAATTTAAAATGGAAATACTATAGCAGTTTCTCTGTGGTATATTACTACCCGACCAATCATCCTTCTAAATAAACTTAAGATAAGGTGTTGCTTTAGTTTAAACTCAGCTACCAGTCATTTCAAAACAAAGCTAGATTGAAAAACAATTAAGTAAATTATATAATTTTAATGTATGAATAAAAAGTATGTGGAATACTACTATAAAAAAGATAAATGCCACACCGTCCAGGTCCAAACGCTATAAATAGATTGAAAGCAAGGCAAAACATGTTATGCATGAACAACGATAAAATCTATCTCAGTTAACTTTTGTTTCAATATTCTTAAAGCTGAAGTGTGGATCAAAATATAACCACATCTATTAAGAAATAGGTTATTCTATTTTAGTAAACCTCTACGAATATGCTTTCCTTTTACTTAAATCGGGTTAATTGATCCGTATCAATCTAATAGCTCAATCTACGTGATAACTTAAAAGAATTAATCCAGCATGATATAAGTAATAATCATTTTATTTCCACAAGTAATAGCAAGCAGCTTTTACTAAAGAATCACTTGATAAAAAATCAATCAAGTAACTTGCAATACAAAAAGAAACCTACAACTTTAAACTTCACTTGAAAAGCAAAAGGAAAAATAAAGCAACGCCACTCCAAATTTGCAGATTTTAGAGGAAAAATTTATAATTTTATAATCTACAGTAGGAATCGTGTTTTGATTTGGAATCTATTCAACTCATGTGTGTGTACTCTTACCTAAACCTCAAATATAGCATTGCAAAGTGTAGTTGTTCATGTTGCATTTAAGAATATTTCCAAGGATTTCAAAAACCAACCAATTTTGATTTGTTTACAGCTCTAAAAATGAAAATAATGCTACAAAATTTTGTTATGTTACAAAGTCATGCAACTTATATTTTGGATTTAAATAAAAAAAAGCTAAAAATGCTACCAGGGATTCATTTTTGAAATTGAAATTTCAAGAAACAATTTTTTTTCTTACAAACACTCATTTGTAAAAGCAAACAATACTTTTATTCCCTTAATTATATAATAGCAACAGAAGTAGTACATAACTAAGAATTAAAAGGACGAAAAAGTAACAAAAAGCAATGGAATTGTAAAAAGAAATAAAATACCAGTAAAACCACAATTTAATTGCTACCTTGCTCAAAATTTAACAGTACAGTGTGAAAAGTCTAATTCTTGTTCTCTTATCTCACGTAAAAAGCCAAATGTCTTATCCTCAGAGTTTCTTATTTTTCCTTGTTATTGTTTTAAAAGATTGACTGTTTAAGTTTAAAAACTGAGATTACTGGTTATGATTTGTTTTTTTATATGCTATGCAAGTATTAATAAAGTTTTCAATGTACATTTCTTTGTAATGAAACTTAAAACAAATTGAATAAAAGGGAGCCTCTAATAGGCAGTAAGTTAAAGTTTCCTTTTTCTTGTTTCGAGTAATTCATTTACTACCAATTTACATTTTTATGCTTGGTTTTGTTATATAATTGACTATTGCATCATTCATATTTGCACATGTTCCATGTTTTAAATTGGCCTCTAAAGAAAATTAACAAATAAACTATTCCATGCAAGAGAAGAAAATGCATATAAATATGGAAATTCAGTTAAGGAGAAAAAGAAATTAGCCTCTCGGAAGATTTACTAACATGTTCAAGACTCCATATATAATAAGCAAACATGTATTGACAAAATTGAGAAAAATATAAATAACTTTAAGCCAAGAAAAGAGTGATATGATTGCATAATATTTTAGTTATTTAAACCCAAATTTGTTTGCATATTGCAATATGATAAGAAAAGAGTGATATGATGACATATACGTATAAAAAAAACTACCAAATAATAGAGACATCTTTTCTACAACAATACGATAGCCAACTAATAAAAACAATGGCATAATTGATCCTAATTGCGATCGTGTGCTGCCCAAGTCGCAGTAGAAAGGCTTATATGACTAAAAAGGAAACCAAGGATTTCCTACACTTCAAAATCCTAGATTCAAAAAAATTAATACCCTGTACGTACTCTGGAATTGATTTTCATGTTTCAACTTCTAGTCTTAACCTAAACTCAAATGTCTATTTCATGTTTATTATATGTAGAAAGTGATAAAAATTAAATTAAAAAGTCTAGGTAGGTCCTTATACACACACAAACATACACATAGACCAAATCTTTTTTCTCAACTGCGCTTTTAGCAAGCTTAGAGTATTCTAAATTGAACTTAATCTTAGAAAACTGATTTATCTTTTCCCGATAACAAAGCCTGAATTATTTTTCAAACTAATATCAATTGATTAAGGTTAAGATTTATAAAAAAAAAATACTAAAAGCCACAGTTTTAACCAAAAAAGGGTATCTATGGCAAATGATTATTGAAGCAAATGAAATGAAGGAAAGTTGATGAAAGACTAACCAGCATACAATTTTATGTATCAATGTATCAATCATGTTTTGCTAATTCAGCACTACCTGCGATGCCTGAAGCTGTGACAAAAGAACACAAATTTCTATTAAATCTTTTCTAACTTAAGGATATTAATGGATAAAAAACAACAGAAATGTGAACAAATATAACCATTCTAGGTCTGGCAATGTTAATTTGAAAAATATATAGGCAACCCAAATGACCATTGATGACTTGAGATTTATGTCGATTGGGGAAACGTTTTAGACCGATCCATGAAAAATTGTACTGGGACCGTGCCCGCGAGAATTTGAAGCCTGTTATGACGAAGTCAGTTGATACAGTGCAATTTTTTTCTAGAGACAACATGCAAGAAAAGGTTTACGGTTCACTGTATAAGTAAAGTAACTGGAAAATAACCCCCCCAAAAAAGGCAAATTGAATATGAAATTTAGTATGAAAGTCTACCTGACATTTACTGCAAACAGATTTTTTTTTCGATATGCTGCATCTCTTAGGAGGCTAGGAGCAGTAGATGGTGACTATGATGGTCGGATTTGTCCTGACGTTTAGGGTCAAATAATCGGGAACGATGCGATTTAATAGAAACAAAGTAGGGTAAAAGCAAGGTAAAAGTGACATAAATTTTCCATTGTCCAGATTGGGGAGAGATCCGTGGGAACTGAGAGCAACCGTAGAATAAACAGTAGACTGGAGGAGGAAAATGATGGGGCTTGAAATTATTTTGGGATTACGTTAATGGGAAAAGGAGAATGGCAATCATCTAATGTCTTTTAGTTGACCATGAATCCAACGGCGCTAAAAATGAAAAGTCACGCAAGGGCTAAATGAAACCGAGGTCGAATGATCTTTCGCTGAGGACAGATGGCTCCATCATAATTTTTTTGGAGAAAAGCGAAACTGAAAGGACTTCGAGGAAAGATTGTGCTTTTATATAATATAATAGATGCATCAGAGTTTACTTGCATCAACATTTCGTGCAAGCCTGATTCGTTTCTAGCTGTTCATAGAAGCCCACCCACTCTTTCACCCTTACAACTTACCGAAGATCCAAGTGTAGCTGATGTTTATTTTCATATGGCGACTTCCATGCAATGCACTAGCTCCAATTCCATGTAGCAGCTACATTTCCCTTCTCCAGCTCTTCGGGCCAACATTCTCCAGCTTCATTGTTAGGGTCAGTCGATAAAGAAGCATGATACACCTCATATTTGGTCATCATTTGGATCACCTTGCTACTTCTTAGAAATTCATGATTTTTCTAGCAGCACTATTGCTATAGTCTCATGCTGAAATTTTACTCTTAGTACAATGAGATGGATGAGAGATTTTCCAGTTAATTTTTGAACAACCACCATGAATTTATGTACTTTTATCTGCGTTATTTTGTAAGAACCTTTAGATTTTCATGTATTTTTCTGTTTCACCATTAAAAATAAAACTTATATTCTTTTACTTTTAAACTAGTTAATTTGGTGTTGTTTATATAGTGTTTGATAACGTTAAACTTGGATTGGTTGTTGAAATGGCTGATTCGCGTTTATCATTGTTAAATATTTAATGTTTATCAACTATCGTAGTTAAATGCAAAATTGCAAGTTTATATAAATATATGAGCAAAATGCTAGAGTATGATTTAATGTAATATCTTCAGGGTAATTTTTATTCTAATTCGCAATATTAGTGATCTAATCCACCCTATTTTATAGGATCGTTAACTTTTACTGAAATATAGATTTTAATCTGTGTATCCATAAAAAAAATGTACTTATTTTCTCTTCTTCTTAGTCTTCTCTATGCTTTCCGTTGTCTTCTTTTTTCTGCAATCGTAGCATCTAAATCCAAGCTTAAATGGAAGTAATTCAACGTAATAATAGTGAGTAATTTGTTTAAATTTTTTTCTTGAAGTTGATCAATTGTGTACAAAATTGAATTTTTTTAATATCACCATTATCACATATAATTGTAGTTAGCTACTTTCTGAAATCTTGAAAAAATTGTACATTAGTAGAATATCATTTTATTCAAATATTGTAATAGGAGTATAGGCTGTTTGGATAACATTCACTATCTAGACCCCCTAAGTAGTTATACTCTCAAACAATTATAATATACAATTTTCTCTTTATTGATTTGTTAGTATTGTTTAATTACTTGCTATTTGTCTAATAGGTAGATCTTGAATTTGATTTTAGTTCTTATTTACTGTTGTTACCCGGTGCAACTGGTGATATATCTTCAAAATATTAAGCTATTTGAAAACATTTGATGTGAACTCCTCTACTGGAATCTTGATCTTAGTTTTTATTTTCATAATCATCTACTACCATATCATGTCTGATCATGTTCAGAGATAATTAGTGAACTAATTGTATCTAATTGATTGCTTCTTTGCTGAATTCAAGTGCTATTAACTCTATTTTTAACACATATTTATTTGTTACTACTTTATCAAACAGGAGGGACAATTCAGCACAAATAATTGTGAAATAACACAGAAATGTGAAAGAAGAAGCACAAAATTGATTGCTAGCTATATAATTGGGTGAAATCTTTAAGTTAATCCACTCATGAATTAACTTACAAAATAGTTGTGGATTAACTTATTAAAGTAAAATGGTGGAGATTAGAATAAAAATTACCTATCTTAAGCTCTAATATATTCAACAAGTAAGAATATATATGCTTTAATGTAATGTTCTTCAACTATTCTGAATAACGGTGCCTGGATATGGATTGAAGAGAGATTAGTTCTGCTTGATCTTTGCAATTTGGTAAGCATTGCCTTGTTGAAAATTCGAGTTAAAGGTTGTTAAAGCTCGAATATTTAAATTAGTAAAAGAAGAACATCCCTAATGAAATTATTATTATTAAATATGATGTATTGTACAATATGAAATAAACATCACTAAATGCAAAATAATTTGTAATATTGCTAAATTTTTTTTGTTTGGAACAAAAAATTATAACATCAAGTGAAGTTGTTAAACATTTTTTTTATAATAATATCTGTAACACCCCACACCCGCTACGGTCACTCACTAAGGGAATGCCATAGCATCGGTGGAGTATCATAAGTGAATATAGAACAGAAAAATTACAACAAGACAGGTATAAGTAATACTTGAGAATTTAAAACATCATTTCATTGCAGCGGAAAGTAAAACATGTTTGGTTACATCACTAAACCGTAAACAAGAGTCAAGTACATAATATCCATCTTGATAAAACAAAAGTACATAATCCCACTACATGAACTAATAGCCATAAAAGAAAAGATAAACTGAGCTTTACACCAATGGTCCAAGCTCCAAAAGACAGATAAAGCGATCTGATCCAAGTCCACTAGCACTAGGCCCACTTTGATGACCTGAGGGTTGGGGAAAAAGATAAAAACAACGGGGTCAGACATAAGTCTGAGTGAGCCCTATAACTTTAACGATGCAATCATTAAAGTAACTAGGGTATGATATAAATTTGGTACGGTACAACTGGGGATAAATGACTACACTAAGCAGCCAACTAGACTTAGGATGAACCAAGATAACGGTAAAGACACATTTACCCACCCAAGGGTAATACTAAACTGCACCACATCAGATCTACCCACCCAAGGATAATTCCTACACTGCACCACACCAGATCTACCCACCCAAGGGTAATTCCTACTTAAAGGTTGATCCCACTAAGTGTACTTAGTAATTTTTAATAGTAGTTTCGTGTACCCCTAGCTGACTACATAGGTGCCGTCTGCCCCTATCTCCACTAGGTGTACCCACAACTTAGTAATTTTAATAGTAGTCTCGTGTATCCCTAGCTGACTACATAGGTGCCATTTGCCCCTATCTCCACTAGGTGTACCCACTACTACCATTCGATCGGCTCCCTAACGTAGATACCCGTGCTGGCCCCATAGTGGGGTGTATCACTCCCCAAAGTGGCAACCCGATACAATCAATGGTGCACGGCTTATACCTACACGATGCAACAACGTCTTACCTACCAGCCCGGGTCCACACACGCATATGAAACCCGTTGGACTTGCGTTGCCACCGCTAACCCGTTTTTGGCCTCTTATAGTCAAGCCCGGTACGCGTGTCCCGTCCTCGACATGGGTCGAGCCCAATAAGATACGTATGGGTTACTGGTTGAAATGGGCCCCCACAAGCTACCCACCTAAGCTTGTCATTTTTTTCTAGTGCATCCCACTTAACCCTTTTTAATAATCATGTCCACTTACATGTTTAAAGTTTGGTTAAGTCATCTAATCATATTTCAATTGCCACTCAAGGCACCCACTAGATTTCCCCATGCCACCCAAGGCACTTACTTGATTTCCACATGCCACCCAAGGCACTTACTTAACACTTTAGTCATGTTTAATTACATGTTCCACTTTGGTTAAGTATTCTAATCTTATCTTCCATTGCCACCCAAGGCAACCACTAGATTTTCCCCATGCCACCCAAGGCACTTACTTAACCCTTTAATCATGCTTAATTACATGTTCCACTTTGGTTAAGTATTCTAATCGTATCTTCTATTGCCACCCAAGGCAACCACTAGATTTTCCCCATGCCACCCAAGGCACTTACTTAACCCTTTAATCATGTTTAATTACTTGTTCCACTTTGGTTAAGTATTCTAATCGTATTTTCTATTGCCACCCAAGGCAACCACTAGATTTTTCCACATGCCACCCAAGGCACCCACTTAACCCTTCATGTCCCTCTACATGCTAATATGGTTAAGTGTTTCTTAATTGATTAAGAACGTAACCGTTGTAAAGACCTCTCACATTAGACTATCTTTTATGGTAGCTGGATTTGCCGGTCGGGTCCGGGCAGCCTTACGCCATAACCGAGTCTAACCTTGTGTCTTTACACTTGTCACGTATTAAGTTTGTGCCTAAGACCTCTCACATTGGGCCAATCATTTGTAGCCGCTGGATTTGCCGGTCGGTTCCGGGCAGTCTTATGCTACAAAAGGGTCCAACCTCGTGTCTTAGTCGATTAATTACACCTAATTAATCACCCCCATATTTCGAATTAATTTTCCCTAATTAATTCCAATTTTAATGATGTACATAATTGACTCAATTATGTCCATCCACTTTATGGTATGCATAATCATACCAACTTCACACCATTTCATTAACATGTATATTAACCCCATCGTTCCCCACGTAATTCGCTAACATGACATAAAAGGGAAGATTCATCACAAATACAATGGGTTCAACTTGCATAACATTAGCATCAACATGGGTTTTAAAGGTGACAACATGCATATAGCATCAAACCCAACTAGCATAAATAATCAACCCAAACTTGCATGAATCACATTTGTCATAAAGGGGTAACTTGCATAAGCTACTTGTGTCATTAAAAGGGGTAAACTTGCATATGTATGTATGACATACAAAGGGGTTAACTTGCATATGTATGCATATCATCCAAAGGGGTAAACTTGCACATGTTACTTGCATATAATCAAACACCAAACTTGCATAACATGTCATATATGAACTTGCATATAATCATACACCTAACTTGCATAACATATCATATATGAACTTGCATTTAATCATACACCAAACTTGCATAACATGGTGTCATAATGGATCAATGTTTATCATAGCGATTTGCATAACTAGCATCATGAACACATAGCCTAAAACTTGCATAACATCATGATCACCTAGCATATGACTTGCATAACTTGCATAACATCATGATCACATATCATATGACTTGCATAACTTGCATAACATCATGATCACATAGCATATGACTTGCATAACTTGCATAACACATAGCATATGACTTGCATAACTTGCATAACATCATGATCACATAGCATATGACTTGCATAACTTGCATAACACATAGCATATGACTTGCATAACTTGCATAACACATAGTATATGACTTGCATAACTTGCATAACATCACAAACACATAGCATATGATAACATAATCTTGCATTGATCCACATTCATAGACATAACCTCATTATATCCTATCATAATCATTTCAACAATTGGTCATTAAGGCTATAGAAACTCACAACTTGTTGATTTGCACTCCTAAGAAGAAGATTAAGTTGCTAGAGTTGATTAGAAGTTGATTTGAGAATCTATCTTCCTCTTTAATTTGATGGAGGCTCCTTCAAGTTGCATTTTGACGGCATAACGACGTTGTATCTATTTTTAGTATGAATTAGGGTAGTCTTAGGGTTTATTTATAGAGTAGTTAGGTGTTTTAGGCCATTAGATTAACCCTAAATCAGATTAGAGCCGTCAGATCTCGTCCTAGCCACCAAAACACAGCCCAAAAGCCAAACTGGTGCACCCAGGTCACCTGGGCTCGACCAGGGAGGTCGACCCCCAGGTCGACACTAGGGTCGACACCCTAGTCGACCTGGTGGGCAGGTCGACACCCTTGTCGACCCCCAGGTCGACTCCCTGAGTCTGGCGGGAATTTTCCCGCCACTTCTGAAATGTGAAATTTTCGTATTTTAAATCTGTTTTTAATTTCTGAAAACTTCTTCGGGCCTTAACTGGGTCATACGGACTCCGATTTTCAAAAACACGGACTCTATTTCGCGTATTTTTCCGAGACGAACGCAATGGCATAGCACGTTTCCCCTGATTTAGATTTTAAAATTTAATTCTGCCCTGTTTTATATTATAGCAATTCATTCAACATACGGGGTGTTACATTCTCCCCTACTTAAAGGATTTCGTCCCCGAAATCTCTAAGTCAAGAAGAACGTATCCTACCAACCAAACAACCATCTACTCAAACTATCAAACACTAGCATCCATTGTCCTTAGAGTTTCTAATGTTGTATGAACATATGCAAAAAGTGTGTGTATATGTTCCCTGTCTAATGCAAAATCAGGCGGTCTACTGATTTAGTTGACCTCCTTAATGCAAACCATGATAGTGTCATGCATCCAATATGTATGCGAAAGAACCCTATCGACACATACTATTTCTACATGAGTGCACAATCATTCACCAAAATGCATCATCCATATGATAGCGCAACCATTATACATCCATTAATATAGCTACCTACACACAATTTTATGCAATATGCAATATGAAGTGATTGAGCCGATCTAGTGCCTAAAGTGTGTGTATATGCATCCACGAGCAACCACTTGCATCCACACGCATCCACCAAACATAACATGTCTCAAACACATGTTTCAACCATAGGTTTACCCTATCTAAAGGTCAAAGGTACTAATGAGAGGACATACTAAAGATAAGATAAGTACTAAACGATAAAGGAGAAGTTAAAAGACATACCCTCAAAAAGGAATGGGTACAATGAACGCATCTTCGCTTCTGTCTCCCAAGTAGCATTGCTCTCATCTTCTTCCCTTTGCACTTTGACTAGTCAAACCTTTCTGTTTCTCAACTTCCTAATCTCTGACCCAAGGATGCGGGTAGGAGCTCCTCGAATAGTCGCATCACGCTCTACCTCTACTTCTCTAAGCAAGCTCGGCTCTACCACCTCTGTGGTCTCATGTAGGCACTTCCTCAAATGTGACACATGGAATACATCATGTTCCCCAGTAAGTCTCTCTAACCATATCGGCCCAAGCAAGATCTTATCCGTAGATTCCCACCAACATGTAGGTGATCGACAAGGCCTTCCATAAAGAGCTTCGAAAGGAGCCATACCAATACTAGACTTAAAGCTGTTATTATATGCGAACTCCACCCATGGAAGATGCTCTTCCCATGTACCTCCAAAATCTAAGATACATAGCCTCTTGCAAGCTCTTCCAAAACTCGCTAGTGAAGATAGGATCTCGATCACTCACTATACTAGAAGGTACCCCATGCAATCGAACTACCTCTCGAAGGTAAACTGAAGCTAGCCATGGAGCAGTCCTCTTGCTCTTCACGGGTATGAAATGGGCGCTCTTAGTAAGTCTGTCTACCACAACCCAAATTCCCGTATTACCCTTCCTCGATCTCGGTAACCCATCAATAAAATCCATCGAGACGCTATCCCACTTCCATTGCGGAACTTCCAATGGGTGAAGCAACCCACCAGGTTTCTTTTGCTCCGCTTTCACTTGTTGGCACACCAAGCATCTAGCGACATACTCGGCCACATCTTTCTTCATACCGGCCCAAAAGAAAACTCGCTTCATGTCTTGGTACATCTTGTCCCCACCGGTATGAATGGTCATCTTCGAACGATGCGCATCATCAAGTATAACCTTCCACAAACCCTCGTCCTGCGGTACACAAAGTCTACCGTCCCTACGCATCCACCCCCTATCGTCTAGGGTGTACCTACTCAAATGGCTGGACGACTCTCCCCCTTATGAGCTTCTCTACCAACTCAACCAACTGTGGGTCGTCCCGCTGTGCCTCGCCAATCCGCCTCAAAAGAGTTGGTCTGACCTCTAAGGATGCTAGCTAACCGGGTATAAAGTCAACGGAAGGTCTAAAATCAAACATCGAGATAAATTCCAAGCTTTGTCGTTCCACGAACAATGGACTCAAAGACAACCTTTTTCTGCTTAAGGCGTCTGCCACCACGTTACCCTTGCCAGGGGTATACGCTATCTCGAAATCATAGGATGCCAAGAACTCCATCCACCTTTGCTGTCTCAAGACTATGCGCTCGAAGAGTCTCCAACACTTCCCTAAGATGTAGGGCATGCTTTTCTCTACTTCTAGAGAAAACCAGGATATTCTCCCATGCAAAAATCGTCACAACTATCCATCTCTCACGCAGACCATCCTAGTCGAACTCGACATCCCCCAAGTGCAAGCCCCAAAGGCCTAAACCAATATCAGACAAACACCCCAGGGATACCTCCTTCGAATTCAGACGACCTACGTGAGATGATACTAGTAAAAACGGCTAAATAATTAAGCCCTTGTCCAACTCTGGATATCCTTGCCAGTCTCGCTCCAAAACCACCGTTGGTCAAATAACTGGCTTTGCTTAACCTATTAAGCACATACGAAAACTTATTTCGCTTTTAGAAAAGACCAAGATGTCATCCACAAAGGCCACTACGAAGTTATTTAGGTACTCCCTGAACACCCTACTCATTAAATCAACAAAGTATGCGGGGGCGTTCGACAAACCAAATGGCATCACAAGCCACTCATAGAAACCATCCGGAGTCCTAAAGCGGTCTTCTCTATACTATCCTCAGCCACTCCCAACTGATGAAACCCCGTGGCTAAGTCCAACTGCGAAACACTGAGGCGCCAACCAACTGATCAAAGGGATCATCAATCCTCGGCAATGGGTGTCTATTGTTCTTTGTGAGCTTGTTGAGTTCTCTATAGTCTACACAAAGTCTGAGGGACCCATCTGCCCTCGTGGCAAAAACTACTGGAGCACCCTACTCCGATATATTTCGTCTTATGAACCCCTTCTCATGCAACTCCCCTACTTGCTTATGGAGTTCCCTCCTCTCACGAGGAGCCATGTGGCGCACTGACAAAGATACTGGTTTAGCATCGTCTACCAGATATATTCGGAGATCTATCTCCCGCTTCGGAGGTAAGCCCTTCACCTCCTCAAACACATCCGAGTATTCCCGGACCACTCTAACAGATCGCAAACTCTCGTCCGAAGCGTCAAGCGATTCAAGATAACTTAGCATAACAAAATCTATGGGATTACAAGAGATCTCGAGAGTGTTACCCAAGCGGGTCATGAGCCTAACAACTCTCCTTTCGCAATCAAGAACGACACCATTACTGGGTAACCATTCCATGCCCAAAATCAACCCATAGCCCGTGAAGCCCAAAACAAAGGCATCACACCTAAACTCAACGCTAAGTATGGAAATCTTCAAACCCAAACATATCATGGACAAATAAGTGGAGCCCCCCCAATTGGGTTTGAAACAACCAAGGGATCATCTATTAAACTGGTGTCTAGGTGCAGTGACTCAACTAATGATGATGAGATAAACGAATGTGATGCGCCAGAGTCGAGTAAAGTTCGAACAGGGTGATCGAGAGAACCAAATTTCAACCCCGACGGTCCTACCCCATCAGGTATACCCGTCGTGAGGGAATACATCTACCCTCCAGAAGATCCTGTACTTCGTCCTTACCTCTTTGGACAATCCTAATAAGGTGCCTATTTCTCCAAGACAACTAGCCTTCCCCTTCACATTCTCCTTTCGTGGCCTCCTTACCACGATAAGGTTTCATCCTTTATTTACCTAACAACTATTTGAACCTTCCTCTCTTGTCCATCTTAAAGGTGCCCTTAAGTCCTCCACCTCCTTGGACTAACTTCTTAGCCCGGCAAACATCTAAGTCCCTTGAAGTGGTTCTTCCGTCCTTCATATGGAAGTCCTTATTTATCTTAAAAGACGTCCATATGCGGAGGGGAAATTCAAAAAGAGAAAGAGGAAGAGATTCAAAACGGAGAATCGAAGGAAGGATATATGGCTCTTGGGGATTATGTTCTTTTCTTTCAAAAACTTTTCTCTTCAAAACATGTTTTTGAAAATACTTCTTCCAAAAATGTTTTTAGAAAAATAGTTTTATAAAAGTTTTTTCTGTTCCGGCAACCTTAAGCTCTGATACCACGTGTAACACCCCACACCCGCTACGGTCACTCACTAAGGGAATGCCATAGCATCGGTGGAGTATCATAAGTGAATATAGAACAGAAAAGTTACAACAAGACAGGTATAAGTAATACTTGAGAATTTAAAACATCATTTCATTGCAGCGGAAAGTAAAACATGTTTGGTTACATCACTAAACCATAAACAAGAGTCAAGTACATAATATCCATCTTGATAAAACAAAAGTACATAATCCCACTACATGAACTAATAGCCATAAAAGAAAAGATAAACTGAGGTTTACACCAATGGTCCAAGCTCCAAAAGACAGATAAAGCGATTTGATCCAAGTCCACTAGCACTAGGCCCACTCTGATGACCTGAGGGTTGGGGAAAAAGATAAAAACAACGGGGTCAGACATAAGTCTGAGTGAGCCCTATAACTTTAACGATACAATCATTAAAGTAATTAGGGTATGATATAAACTTGGTACGGTACAACTGGGGATAAATGACTACACTAAGCAGCCAACTAGACTTAGGATGAACTAAGATAACGGTAAAGACGCATTTACCCACCCAAGGGTAATACTAAACTGCACCACATCAGATCTACCCACCCAAGGATAATTCCTACACTGCACCACACCAGATCTACCCACCCAAGGGTAATTCCTACTTAAAGGTTGATCCCACTAAGTGTACTTAGTAATTTTTAATAGTAGTTTCGTGTACCCCTAGCTGACTACATAGGTGTCGTCTGCCCCTATCTCCACTAGGTGTACCCACAACTTAGTAATTTTAATAGTAGTCTCGTGTATCCCTAGCTGACTACATAGGTGCCGTCTGCCCCTATCTCCACTAGGTGTACCCACTACTACCATTCGATCGGCTCCCTAACGTAGATACCCGTGTTGGCCCCACAGTGGGGTGTATCACTCCCCAAAGTGGCAACCCGATACAATCAATGGTGCACGGCTTATACCTACACGATGCAACAACGTCTTACCTACCAGCCCGGGTCCACACACGCATATGAAACCCGTTGGACTTGCGTTGCCACCGCTAACCCGTTTTTGGCCTCTTATAGTCAAGCCCAGTACGCGTGTCCCGTCCTCGACATGGGTCGAGCCCAATAAGATACATATGGGTTACTGGTTGAAATGGGCCCCCACAAGCTACCCACCTAAGCTTGTCATTTTTTTCTAGTGCGTCCCACTTAACCCTTTTTAATAATCATGTCCACTTACATGTTTAAAGTTTGGTTAAGTCATCTAATCATATTTCAATTGCCACTCAAGGCACCCAATAGATTTCCCCATGCCACCCAAGGCACTTACTTGATTTCCACATGCCACCAAAGGCACTTACTTAACCCTTTAATCATGTTTAATTACATGTTCCACTTTGGTTAAGTATTCTAATCTTATCTTCCATTGCCACCCAAGGCAACCACTAGATTTTCCCCATGCCACCCAAGGCACTTACTTAACCCTTTAATCATGTTTAATTACATGTTCCACTTTGGTTAAGTATTCTAATCGTATCTTATTTTGCCACCCAAGGCAACCACTAGATTTTCCCCATGCCACCCAAGGCACTTACTTAACCCTTTAATCATGTTTAATTACTTGTTCCACTTTGGTTAAGTATTCTAATCGTATTTTCTATTGCCACCCAAGGCAACCACTAGATTTTTCCACATGCCACCCAAGGCACCCACTTAACCCTTCATGTCCCTCTACATGCTAATATGGTTAAGTGTTTCTTAATTGATTAAGAACGTAACAGTTGTAAAGACTTCTCACATTAGACTATCTTTTATGGCAGCTGGATTTGCCGGTCGGGTCCGGGCAGTCTTACGCCATAACCGAGTCTAACCTCGTGTCTTTACACTTGTCACGTATTAAGTTTGTGCCTAAGACCTCTCACATTGGGCCAATCATTTGTAGCCGCTGGATTTGCCGGTCGGTTCCGGGCAGTCTTATGCTACAAAAGGGTCCAACCTCGTGTCTTAGTCGATTAATTACACCTAATTAATCACCCCCATATTTCGAATTAATTTTCCCTAATTAATTCCAATTTTAACGATGTACATAATTGATTCAATTATGTCCATCCACTTTATGGTATGCATAATCATACCGACTTCACACCATTTCATTAACATGTATATTAACCCCATCGTTCCCCACGTAATTCGCTAACATGACATAAAAGGGAAGATTCATCACAAATACAATGGGTTAAACTTGCATAACATTAGCATCAACATGGGTTTTAAAGGTGACAACATGCATATTGCATCAAACCCAACTAGCATAAATAATCAACCCAAACTTGCATGAATCGCATATGTCATAAAGGGGTAACTTGCATAAGCTACTTGTGTCATTAAAAGGGGTAAACTTGCATATGTATGTATGACATACAAAGGGCTTAACTTGCATATGTATGCATATCATCCAAAGGGGTAAACTTGCACATGTTACTTGCATATAATCAAACACCAAACTTGCATAACATGTCATATATGAACTTGCATATAATCATACACCTAACTTGCATAACATATCATATATGAACTTGCATTTAATCATACACCAAACTTGCATAACATGGTGTCATAATGGATCAATGTTTATCATAGCGATTTGCATAACTAGCATCATGAACACATAGCCTAAAACTTGCATAACATCATGATCACCTAGCATATGACTTGCATAACTTGCATAACATCATGATCACATATCATATGACTTGCATAACTTGCATAACATCATGATCACAAAGCATATGACTTGCATAACTTGCATAACACATAGCATATGACTTGCATAACTTGCATAACATCATGATCACATAGCATATGACTTGCATAACTTGCATAACACATAGCATATGACTTGCATAACTTGCATAACACATAGCATATGACTTGCATAACTTGCATAACATCACAAACACATAGCATATGATAACATAATCTTGCATTGATCCACATTCATAGCCATAACCTCATTATATCCTATCATAATCATTTCAAGAATGGGTCATTAAGGCTATAGAAACTCACAACTTGTTGATTAGCACTCCTAAGAAGAAGATTAAGTTGCTACAGTTGATTAGAGAAGCTATCTTCCTCTTTAATTTGATGGAGGCTCCTTCAAGTTGCATTTTGACGGCATAACGACGTTGTATCTATTTTTAGTATGAATTAGGGTAGTCTTAGGGTATATTTATAGAGTAGTTAGGTGTTTTAGGCCATTAGATTAACCCTAAATCAGATTAGAGCCGTCAGATCTCGTCCTAGCCACCAAAACACAGCCCAAAAGCCAAACTGGTGCACCCAGGTCACCTGGGCTCGACCAGGGAGGTCGAACCCCAGGTCGACACTAAGGTCGACACCCTAGTCGACCTGGTGGGCAGGTCGACACCCTTGTCGACCCCCAGGTCGACTCCCTGAGTCTGGCGGGAATTTTCCCGCCACTTCTAAAATGTGAAATTTTCGTATTTTAAATCTGTTTTGAATTTCTGAAAACTTCTTCGGGCCTTAACTGGGTCATACAGACTCCGATTTTCGAAAACTCGGACTCTATTTCGCGTATTTTTCCGAGACGAACGCAATGGCATAGCCCGTTTCCCCCTGATTTAGATTTTAAAATTTAATTCTGCCCTATTTTATATTATAGCAAGTTATTCAACATACGGGGTGTTACAATATCTATTTATAGCTTGATTTATTTATTTTGACATTTAATAATAAAATATAAAAGGGGATTTTATTGTGAATAGCAAACTTCATAACTTTTTCAAGCTCAAGGACAGTACATCAAAAATTTATTTTCAAGAAAAATACGCTAATATTTTAAAATTTGCATTTTTTTGTTATTGATGAAGAAATGTTTATTTTATTCTTTGATTCAAATATCGTTTAGTTATTTTTTTTAATTTAGTTACATTTTTTTTAAGTATGAGTTTTTAAAATTAAGAGTATGTTTGTTTTAAAATTTGAAATTGTAGTTATTATATAATTTATACTACTACATTCATCATCGTCTTTTGAATGGAACCGCTTGCTTTTTAATCAAACATTATATGATATAAATAGTTTTGGTAGTGGTTATGTATCATTTTTATTTTAATATAGTAGATTCTATATTATTAATATCAATTTTATGTCTTTGGGTATCAAAATTGTGTAATGTAGGTAGTAACTTTAAATATTTGTTTAATTGATTTTTTTGGCATTATTATTCGCACTTTAAATTTGGTTAAGGGGTGTTCAATTTTAAGGGCACTCTAGTCATATTTAGGATTGTTATGGGGCGTAATAAACACAAAAATTAGTTTACGAAAATACCTATATTTCTCTGAATCGCTTTTTTCCTAAGGGATTGTTACTGACACTCAAAAAATGGTTAAGGAGGAGAAACAGTCGAAATAAAATTTGGTATACACCCACCGTTTTTCGTTTGTTTCATTTTCGATGACCCTTTGCTGAATTTAAGGGCGAAATTCAAGCACATCGCACTGAATTCTTTAAATAAATATGACAAAACCTTGCAGAATTCTATGAATAAATGCGGCAAAGCCTTACCGAATTTCATTTGTGTCCCCCCTTAACCATTTGGAGAATCAATAACAACACCCAATTCAATTAGGCTAATTACCAGGGTAAGGGTAGTTAGGTCATTTTATATTTTAGTTTTAAGGGGAGGTTACTTTATAATGTTCTCCCCTTAGTAAATTTTAAACAAATAAAAAATGGGTCACCCCTTAACCAAATTTGGAGTGCGAATAATAATGCCCTTTTTTTCAATAGTGAAAATAGTTCAATATTTCAATTAGTTCATTATATAGTGTGTATTTGTGTTCAAATATTGTTGTGTATAGTAAAATTTGTTTGTAGGATATGATGAAAAAGGTTCTATATTATTCAATTCGATTTTATTAGTTTTTGTTTTGGAGGAGCTAATGATTTTAAAGAATTTAAGTGGCATACAAAATTCAAAACGGATATGATTTTATTGTCATTTATTTAATGATGTGATGTTGTTCTCATGACTAAATTTTGAAGAGTTTGTCCTTGAAGCTAGAAAAGCTATGAAGTTTGTTTTTATCAGTATTTCCCTAAATATAAAAATTACTAATCATGCTTATGACAATATTATCATTATTGGAGTATGGTAATTAATAAATGGTGGAAAATAGGCTGAAGGACAAAATTAACCAAAAATTTAGTAAAAAAAATTGAAAGTTTTAAATTTAATCACAAGGCCACATTTTAGTATAAAAGAGGAAATGACACTGGGCCCCCTGAATTCCTCTTTTAGACTAAAAAGTGTTTTTCTCCCTAAGACCAAATTTCTCATCTTTTTAACTATTTTTTAAATAAGTTTGTCCTTTAAACTAAAAACTTCTTAATAATATTGAATGAAATTTGTTAAATATATATATTGCCGCTAACCATATGGAGCAAACATTATCCAAAATATGAATGGTTTATATAATAAAAAGTGTATAGAATTTACAGCTACGTTTTGTTGTTGTTTGACTTTGGATTTGCTTTGATAAATATTGTTGAATACTATTAATTTACTACGAGCGTAATGGCATGTGCTCCGCGCGTGATCATAGCATGCGATCTGGAAATGAATTGTTATTGACTCATTATTCAAGGGCCAAAGCTTACACAAATGAAGTTTTGAAGAAAAAATCAACTGCACAGATCCTATTTTTATGGGATAGGTTTTAAATTTAAATAAAGGATAATTTTGACACTTTATGGTTGGGCCAAAAATGTGTGTTTCCAACTCAATTATTAATAAAGATGTTTTAAAAAACTTAAATAATCAAATCACTATCCACAAAAGAATTTGCTTCCTACCTCTGCCACTACTTACGCCCCTGATTTTTTTGCCATTTTACTTGTCCTCCTACTGCTCGCTCACTGCCTCATTTCCGGAAACCTAGCCTCCACCTTAAACTCCGTCGTTCATCTTACATTCCACACCTGCAGTACATCTGAATCTCCTTAAAGTTATGCAATCATTTTCTATAGATTTAAATTATCGACCTGCCATCAGTGGAGATGTAGCTCAAATGGTAGAGTGCTCGTTTTGCATGCAAGAGGTACATAGTATGATACCCTACATCTCCACGGTCGACCATTGTGGTTAACTGTTTTTCCCTTTTCCATATTTTTTGCTAGCTTGATTCAGAATGTGGTACGGATGGTCTGTGGTTTTGCACTAGAATGATAGTTCTGCATTTTTTTGAAGCAAGATATAAACTCAAAACAAATTTTTCACAAGCATGATTTCCGCACAAAGATAATACCAACCACCTAATTTTGTCATTTTCCTTTTACGAACTGAAATTCTGAAATATTTAAATCTATGTATCCTTCTAGTTTCTGAATACAACATCAAAGAATTTGATTGGACTAAGCAAAAAAGTAACATATGTAAGTTCATTAAATGCATGTAATTAGTCAAAATTTTCATTTTTAGTGGCTGGAATTATAACCAGTACATCATGAAAAAATTTGATCGTCCTTACCACTTTAATATGTCCTTCATCTATCCAAAAGAAGGAACAACTGCCTTTTCTTTCTTCCTATCTCTAGTTCTAATAGGCTAATAGTATTACCCCATTGCTCACTCTTAGTGCAGACTCGTATCCTTCCACTCTTTTACTTTCCATGTCATAAACATAGTGGTTCAAGTTTACAAAGTTTTATGTAGGATTAAGTACTAGGAAAGATCAACCATCAGCAATATGGTAGGCCAATACAATTAAGTTATGGTACGTCGTGTTCATTGTCTTCTACTTCAGGTAATATTTTTTTTTTTTTTGAAAAACCAATTTTATCCACACAATATATGGTTGTACTTAGGGCTGTCAACGAACACTTTCGGATATAGATAGTGCTATATCTGTATCCGTATCCGAAATCATTTTCGGATATCGGATATCCATATCCACGGATATGGGCGGATATCGTATAATTAGCCTATCCGCCAAATGATCGATAAATCAAGAACTATAAATGAAAATTTTTAGTTAAACATCAATGTTTTTCAATCTCATTAATCATAAAAGTGTTAAAAATAAACATATATGATGAAATTAAATAGAATTGAGCAGTTAACATGCATTTGATATATATAATATAAACCTTCAACTTAGTAAAGCAATAAATAAATCTCATTCATTGTACTAAAATACATATAATTTTTAGCATAATATTAAAAAAATCAAATGGATAATTTTCGGATACGGATGTCTATGTATCCGTATTCGCATCCATTTTTTCGGATATCGGATATTATCCGTTTTTCAGATACGAATGCGGGCGAATTTCGGATTTTTCGGTTATCCATTGAAACCCCTAGTTTTACTGAAGTTATCATCCCTACTTTTTGTCTGTTTTTTATTTGAGTTTATGGATAATGATCAAGAAGGCAGTGGTACCCCTTTGTACTCACTAAGCCGTTTTTGATACTAGAACAACAAATTTGAAGAGTTTGTCCTTAAAGTCAATAAAGCTATGATGCTTGTCGCTACCAATATTTTCTTGAATATGAAAATTATTAATCATACTTATGATAATATTATCAATATATCATTGAAGTATGAGAATTAATAACATTGACCAAAATTTATTTAGTATATGGTTAATAACTATATAAAGCAAGCCAAGAGAGGGTAACATAATGGTAAGATGTGTACCTACTGATTAAGAGATCAGAAGTTTGATACTCCCTCAATACCTATATTGTAACGACCCGTATTTTTACGGATAATAAATAATTTATTTAATTATTTAAATAATGATTTGGTAATTCAATATGACCAAAATTAAATAATATTGAATATTTAATTAAATAATAGAATAACATATATTTAATTCTGAAATAGTCGGAATTATTGGAATTTGCAATATAGTGTAAATTGAATCATTCAAGAGATTTAATTCAATTTAAAGTTGAATTATAATATTGTTTATATTTATTAAACGTCGTAAGAACGTATAAATTATATTATAATTATAATCGAGCTCGAAATGGAGTGGTAGTTCGTAATTTGGCGATTCGAACTTTAAACGAATTGTACAGAATCCGTTTTAAGTCGGATTTCTATGAAACAAGAAACGTTCGGAGCTGGTAAAGTATATTTTTCTAATGGAAGAGAAAAATTGGGATTTCATCTTATAAATTGTAAGTTATGTTCAAATCAAGTTTCAAGAAAAGCGCTATGAAATCGTTTATAAGACGTAACGATTTATTTAATATAATTAAATATGGGTTTTGAATTTGGACAAATCCTTTTAGACGTAGCTATAATTTAATTTTTAGAATTTTACTGTAATTTTTAATTGGGAAAAACTGCCACTTTTTATTTGAAGTGTTTTACACCCTATATCAACATTTTGGAATATCACAGAATAAGTTAACTAGTCCATATTATTATATTTCTTGGATTGTGACACAGTGCTCGTCATAACGGTATCTTCATCTTCGTTGATAGTGGTCTGTAAACAAATGTAATTTGATGTAACGGTATACAAACAATTATACATTAACGTCACTCCTATCATATTTTCTTTTTGTTCAACCACCATGATAACGCACATGCCGTTTACTTTCTAAAGACTTAGCTGTGAAGAAATTAGCACTTCCTTCCTTTCATCTGACTCGATTGAACTGGCGTGAGATGTGGACTTGTCAATACCTTATTCCTCAGCAGCTAAGCAACGCTGTGAATATATATAAATATCAACACAATTACACAGCAAGTCTTCATTTGTTTCTTCCATTTTTGCTATTTTGGTTTGTTGTCTCGTGACTTCTCAAAACATATGAAATCAAGCATTCTACCTCATCAAATTCATATGCCCTAAATTTTCGTTCCTATTTGCTAATTTCTTTGCGTGAGAGAAGATGAATTCGGCCTTCTACAACGAACTAACGCTCAAATCGTCTCCAACTTGGAAGCATCGGAGGATCTGTCGAGAGTGTGCTCGAACTCGTGGCATGCAGGAGCTTCAATTGGGAAGTTGATTGGTTTTTGTTACAAAAAGGGGTCGCGTTGTTTTGTTGGTACAGCAGGTTTTCGCGAGTTGCTAAGGAGTGTGAGCTTGAGTTTAAATGATGGGTGGTGTTGTTCTGGCGAGGGTGAAGGCATGGGTGAATTCAGATGGTCGTTGGTGAGAAGTTAAGGTTGCTGCGGACGTTAGGTGGAGGGCGTTTCGGCAATAACAGTTGTTTGGGGGTGCATGGGTTTGGTTTATGATTGTGGTTTTGTGGAAATGGAGATGTCGGCTTCAAGAAACAAAGGAGTATATGGATTCTATCTGGAGTGGAAGAAGTACTGTTTCGAACGGTGAAATAGGGTATTGGGCTGAGGCACTTTGGTGAGGCCCAATAATCATTACATAATATTTAGTTTAAGTTAATATAATTTGTGCATTCACTTATAATAATCATTAACTATCTCATATGTTACCCAAACCCAGCGAAACAAGATCCGTCGGGATCGTATAGATGACGACCACACAATGAAACTGACTGGGAGTGAATTAGAGCTCGTTACAATTTATAGCGAAATAAATTGTCTGTCTGAATCAACCGATAATTATCGTTATTTAACGATGATCGTCCAATGTGAGTAAATCTCACTAACTCTGTAAAGTTTATATTTTTATAAATATAATCGGGTATTGATAAATGATGATTGACTGTTGTGTGATGATTGTTTGGTTGAATTGCTGATTTATTAGTTGAAATTATAGATAACTATATATATATATATATATATATATATATATATACATATATATATATATATATACATATATATATATACATATATATAAACCGTTAATCAAATATTGATTCTGTTTATCAGAATATTTCATATTGAAATGAAATCGTTGTTATTTATATTGTTTAACATCTGTGAATGCAGGGAGACAAGTTGGAGGGATCCAACTGGATTCCTCAATATTATAATACTGTTTGTTTTCATATATTGTGATATATGATGTGATAAATAATTTGTGATTAACTATGATGACACTAGTCATGTTATTTGGTATTTTAAATACCATATGAAATACAAGAATGTAAAAAGGAAATTTTCAAAGTGAACATTGAAAATGAAATATTTATATATAAAATGAATAGAATTATATAAAAAGATTTATGTAAAATGAATAGAATTATATAAAGGGAATTATATAAAATGGATAAAATTATATAAAGGGAATTATAAATGGGATTATTAGTGTTAGAAGAATGAAATGAGATTTTATATAAATAATCCTATGATTATAAGTAAATAGAAATTGGATTTGTGATATTGTTTTTAAATACGGAATCAACCTGTTTTGATTATATGAAGAAATATTATTCACATTCTATGTGAAAAATAGATTAAAGTAAATATTTTGCAAATGAAATATTTATAAAGGAAATAGGGTTTGAAATAGGAACTAAAATGGAGTTAAAGGAATTAGAAATTGACTAGAGATTAGTTAAATTGAACAGCTGTCTGGGTATTAATCTGATGTTGGTTTCGGCCTTCGGGGTTAATACGTAGGGGGTTGTTTTCTTACTAGTTTACAGTTAGAGATTGATGTATGTGAAAAGATAGTGATGCATGAATCAGAAATGGAAACGTTTTCCAAAGTTAATAACATATATTTTCTAAAATTAGAAAATAATGATTTGATGAATATATGGAAACTTTGACCATTTTTCCGTCGTCAATATGGAGAGACCGGGATCAGATTCATTATATGAAAACCACTCTGTATGGGCGTTAGCGTTGCGATCAAATATGATGAAGATAATTAAAGACGGAGTTAAGCAAGGGCTGTCCTATTTACAAAATTGTACCTTCGGTTTGGCCAGTCCCAGGACGACCTATATGGAAGAATGTCTAACGGAGTATAGTTAATAGATCGCTTGGGTTTAACGGAGTATATTTAATAGTACCTTCGCTTCGATTTCCCTAAACTCTTGGGTGCCCAATTTTGTATGGGCAGTCAAGTAGTCAGGATTTTACAGATATACTTGGAGAGCTTGGAATAGGAGGCTTCAGGATTATATAGCAATTGTTTATTTCTATTGTCCTGTAAGTGTTATGCTCTGATAATGTTACTGTATACATATATTGATTTTATTTCAAAGTTATGTATCTATTATATACTGTTTGTTCCGTTGTGGGATTCGTGTTTACTCTGATGTTGTATGTTCTTCTTCTTCTTCTATTCTAAGTTTCTATCATATCTATTCTCACCTTATAATTTCTTTCATGGACTATCAGGTGTTTCGATGCTTGGATAGTCGACATTGAGTTTATGTCGGTTACTCAGGATTGCGAAAACCCGGGTCGTTACATATGTGGTGATATATTAATCAATTTCGAAAAAGAAAAAAAATATGAAGCAAATTTTACCCTAAATACGAATGGCATATAAAATAAAAAAATGTATAAAATTTGCAACTAGGTTTTGTCGTCGTTTGACTTTGAATTTGCAATGTCTAGTAAATATTGTTAAATACTGTAAATTTACAATGTTTAAAGATGCTTAAATAGTCAAACCGCTATGCCGCAAAAGAAACTACTTCCTATCTCCACCATTACTTCAGCCCCTGGTTTCTTCTCCATTTTACTTGTCTCTCTTCTACTCCCTCACTGTCTCATTTCCTAAAACCTAGTCTCCTCCTCAAACTCCATCGTTCAGCTTGCATTCCACACCTGTAGTACATCTAAATCCCCTTAAAGTTATGTAATCATTTTCTGTAGATTTAAATTATTTATCTACCTTTGGTGGGGATGTAGCTCAAATGCTAGAGCGCTTGCTTTGCATGCGAGAGGTATAAGGTTTGATTCCTTGCATCTATATAGGTGAATGACGTTGGTAAACTATTTTCCCCATTTCAGTTTTTCTGCTCCTGCCATCAACTATGGCATCTGATTGTCTTTATGAAAGTATGCCCTATTGATTGCTAGTCTTATTCGGAATGTGTTAAGGATGGCCTGCAGGTTTTGTAACAGAATGAAACTCATAATATTTTTTTTACAAGCATGATTTCTGAACAAAGAAAATATTAGCACCTAATTCTGTCATTTTCCTTTTATGAACTGAAATTCTGAAATGTTTGAATCTATGTATCGTCCTTCTTTCTGATTACAACATCAAAGAATATGAGTGGGCTTAAGCAAATAAGTAACATATATATGTTCATTAAATGCCTATAATTAGTCAAGTTTTTCATTTTCAGTGGTTGTAACTATAACTGGCACACCGTGAAAGAATTTGATTATTCGTGCTACTTTAGCATGTCCTTAGTCCCTCCAAAAGAAGGAACAACTACCTTTTCTTTCTTCCTATCACTAGTTCTGATTGGCTAATAGTATTATCCCATTACTCAATCTTAGGGCGGACTCGTATCCTTCCACTCTTTTACTTTCCATGTCATAATCATAGCTGTTCAAGTTTACAAAGATGTATGTAGGATTAAGTACTAGGAAAGATCGACCATCAGCAACATGGTAGGCTAATACAGTTAAGTTATGGTACATCACGTTCATTGTCTTCTACTGCTAGTAAGATTTTTTTGGAAAACCATTTTTAGCCACACAATATATGGTTGTACATGTACAGAAGTTATCATCCCTTCATTTTGTCTATTTTTTTATATGAGTTTATGGATAACGATCAAGAAGGCAGTGGTACCCCTTTGTACTCACTAAGTTTTTTTGGGACTAGAACATAAAAGTTGTAGAGTTTGTCCTTAAAGTTAAATGGCTATGAAGTTTGTCGCTACCAATAATTTTCTGAGTATAAAAATTATTAATCATACTTATGACAATATTATCAGTATTTACGAGAATTAATAATATTAACCAACATTTGTTCAATATATTGTTAATAACAATATAAAGCAAGACAAAAGAGTGTAACATAATGGTAGGATGTGTACCTACGGAGTAAGGGATCAAAAGTTTGATACTACATTGATACCTATATGGTGATATATTAATCAATTCTAAAAAACAATACAAAGCAAAT
This sequence comes from Allium sativum, assembly GCA_030737875.1. NCBI lineage: Eukaryota > Viridiplantae > Streptophyta > Magnoliopsida > Asparagales > Amaryllidaceae > Allium > Allium sativum. The sequence continues at coordinate 430,830,507 of CM060923.1, forward strand.
TTTACCCTAAATATGAATGGTATAGAAACTAAAAGTATATAAAAAATTTACAACTACATTTTATTGTCGTTTTACTTTGAATTTGCAATGTTTGATAAATATTGTTAAATAATGTAAATTTACAATGTTTAATGGTGCTTAAATAATCAAATTACTAAGCTGTAAAAAACTGCTTCCTATCTCCGCCATTACTTTCGCCCCTGATTTCCTCACCATTTTACTTGTCCTTCTTCTGCTCCCTCACTGCCTCTTTTCTTGAAACCTAGCCTCCTCCTCAAGCTCCATCATTCAACTTACATTCCACACCTATAGTACATCTGAATCCCCTTAAAGTAATGTAATCATTTCTGTAAATTTAAATTATTCGTATACCATCGATGGGGATGTAACTCAAAAGGTAGAGTGCTCGCTTTGCATGTAAGAGGTACTGTATTGGATACCGTGCATCTCCATAGGTAAACGACGCTGGTAAACTATTATTCCCCTTCATTTTATCCGCTCATGCCATCAATTGTGGCGCCTGATTGTATTTATGAAAGTACGCCCTATTGATTGCTGGTTTGATTTAGAAAGTGTTAGGGATAGCCTGCAGGCTTTGTATCAGAATAAAACGTAGAACAATTTTTTCACAAACTTGATTTCTGCAAGAAGAAAATATCAGCCACCTATTTTTGTCATTTTCCTATTATGAACTGAAATTCTGAAATGTTTGAATCTGTGTATCGTCCTTGTTTCTGAATACAACATCAAAGAATCTGAGTGGGCTTAAGCTAATATGTAACATATATGAGTTCATTAAATGTTGATAATCAGTCAGATTTTTCATATTTAGTGGTTGTAACTGTAATTGGCACATCGTTAAAGAATTGATTGTTTGTTCTCTTTAGTATATCCTTAGTCCGTCCAAAGGAAGGATCAACTTCCTTTTCTTTTTTCCTATCACTATTTCTAATTGGCTAATAGTATAACCTCGTTGCTCACTCTACGTGCGAACTCGTATCCTTCCACTCTTTTGCTTTCCATGTCACAAACATAGCTGTTTAGGTTTACAAAGTTGTATGTAGGATTAAGTACTAGGAAGGATCGACCATCAGCAATATGGTAGGCCAATATAGTTAAGTTATGATACGTTGTGTTCATTGTCTCCTACTACATGTAATATTATTTTGGAAAACCATTTTTAGCCACACAATATATGGTGTACTTGTGCTAAAGTTATCATCCCCACTTTTTTAGCTAGGGTTATGGAAAATGATCAAAAAGGCAGTGGAACCCCTTTGCACTCACTAAGCTGTTTTTGAGACTGAGCAGAAAATTCGAAGAGTTTGTCCTTAAAGTTAAAAAAAGCTATGAATTTTGTCGCTACCAATATTTTCCTAAATATAAAAATTATTAATCATACTTATGACAATATTATCAATATATAATTGAAGTATGAGAATTAATAATATTGACGAAAATTTGTTCAATATATTGTTAATAACAATATAAAGCAAGCCAAGATAGTGTAACATGATGGTAAGATTTGTACCTACCGAGTAATAGATCAGAAGTTTGTTACTCCCTCGATACATAGATGGTGATATAATAATCAATTTCCAAAAAAAATGCCCTAAATACAAATAGTATATGTAACACCCCGAATTTTTAACGACATTAAAGTGAAAAAAATTAAATAACAATTAATTTAATATTCAAAATTAGAGAAACGGACTGCACCATTGCGTTCGTCTCGAAATTCTGTTTAGGATAGACATTTTGTTTGTGTAAAACGGACACCGTATGAAGAAGTTATAAGGGTTTTAAGTTTGTATACGCGCAGAAATATTATGTATACACACATGAGTCAGAGACGAGTCAAAATTTTATCCAGAATATCTCGAATTTGAAAAATTCGTTAGAGCGGCAAAATTCCCGCTCTAGGGGGTCGACCTGTCGACCCCCCTTAAGGGGTGTCGACCTATGGGTCGACCCACCCACAGAGGGGTCGACACCCCTAGCGCTGAGGTGACAGTCGGTTTCAGAGGGTTCTGCAGCTTTAAATGTGTGTTCCAATCTCCTATTTCTTGATTGGAAATTATAGGAGCCATATGCTGTCGGGATGCAAACTGAGACGGAACCGTTTTCTACAACAACATAATTTGCAAATCAAATTTAGAAATTCAAGATTTGTTCTTTCTCAATTCTCTAAACCAAACGCTGTGAGTTTTTAGTTGCTTTTATGCTTAGATAAATAAAAGTAAATTGTGAAAGACTGTGAATTGGATATGTTGTAAAGTATGATTCTGTGCAAGTGTTAAATCCTATACTATGTCATGATAGATCTATTTCCCTAGATCTAATACAATTGTGGTTATTCTATTATGTTGCCTATGTGGATCTTGACTTGTAACTGTATTGTGGTGGACGTACATCTATTAAAGTAGACAGTTATAACATTGGCTAGATCTAGTTCTTTATGTAAATCACCTTTCACCTGTCATATTGTGATCAATCTAGATATATTGTAAACTTGACATGTAAAGCCACCTTTAGATCTAAACATGTTACTATGTCACCCTAATTATAATAGATCTAAATAGTTGGACATCTAAATGGTTAATTTATATCTCATTATGCTTGCTTTGAGATCGTAGTTGTCACAAGTTCATCAGTTTTATGTCAACCTTATTATGATGTTAATTACATGTCCATTCACCTTGTTATCATGCTAGTTTATGTTTATGCCAAGATACGTTGAAACTATCACCTTTGTCATATTTCCTTTTCATTGTTATGGCTTGGCTACTTTATAGCCTAGATGCTGCCAAAATATCTGCGAATACGTTAGTTAGGAAATAGGGAAAAGGGATTTATAATGGCATAATTTATGTAATATTTATATGAATTGGGCATATAATTCAAATGGGGAAACATAAAAATAATCACCTATAATAGCATAGGTATATTTGGATAAAAATGGGATTTTTAATTACACTTAGGAATTGTAATTGTACTTATGACACGAGGTTAGGTTGCATTAGTGGTGGATGTCTGCCCGGACCCGACCGGCATATCCAGCAGCCACTAATGTTGAACCTAATGTGGGAGGTCTAAGTACGTAAATATGAATCAGGCTATGACACGAGGTTAGGATTAATTGTGGAATAAGTCTACCCAGACTTGACCGGCATATCCAGCATCCGCATGTTGTAAGCCTAATGTGGGAGGTCTAGCCTATTATAACCATAATTGGACAAGGTATTGCATTGGACTACTTAATCTAATTTAATCCATAAGGATTGTATATTATAAACTTAAGTTAGGGTTAAGTAAAATTGGATGGGTAGTGGGTGGGTTAAGTAAATTAGAGGGAGTGGGTAATATTTACATATAGGCCCACGAACTTAACCCAACAAGGTTATGTAATTAAAGACATCCTTTAGGATAAGCATAACTGACACAGGTCTATGTAATTAAAGAAACCTAAGGACATACATAGTGAGTGAAAAACCTAGTGGAGATACAAGACAAAAGGGAGAGTTTGTATCATATTGTGTGGGTCCCATTTCAGCCGGTAACTCGGAGTAGGTATCAAATAAAGAACTCCATACTAGGCGGAGAAGAGGCACACTTACTGATTGATTATAAGAGATCCAAACGAGATGGACGACGTAGGAGGCGCAAACCGACTGGGCCATGTGCGTGCATGAGCCGGGCAGAGGGGGATAAGACGACCATGACACTAGTAGATATGGTTGTGCACATCTTAGGAAATGAAGGGCTGCCACATTAGGGAGTGGTACCTCCTACTGTGGGGCCAGCACAGGAATGCTACGGGGTAGGGAGCCGATCAATTGGGTAGTGGTTACGGTACACTCGGACGTATGCCCTAAGTCTACCAACTTATAGTGGAAGGGATCATCTCATTTTAGCTATACTAATAATAGTGCAAAGTAATCATTAGTGAAGTGCATACACCTTACCCTGTCTACCTTGTCACACCTGTCATTTATGTAGTGATCTCTCTTATCCATTTTATATGCCTATCATGTTACATTTATTTATTTACTGGCTAAAAGTAACTAGACTCGCCAGACTTTATGCCTGACCCTTTTGTTTCTCCTTCTTTCTTCCGTTTCCCCCCAGTTTCTCAGGGAGGAAACACTCAGGCTTAGTCAGGACTCAGATATCATCTTGCTAGGAGCTACTTCTGAAGTATGGCTCAAGTTATTGTCCCTACTTTGACTTAACTCTTTCAATTGGGGAAATTATGCTTTTTATTTACTTATGTACTCTGATGGTGCAAGACAGAAGTTATTTTATTGTAACAATTTTTGTGACTTATGGTATTGTGGACCGTAGTATTATAATTTATGCTTGAAATAAAAATTTAAATCTCCGTTGTTATCTTATTTATATTTGTCTTGTAATTATTTTGTGTTTGTTTACTTATAGCGCTTCACGAAACTTAGTGCATTCCCTTAGTAAGAGACATTAACGGACAAGGCGTGTCACACTTGGTATCAGAGCTGAAGGTTAGCAGATTAGATAAAAGTTTTTGAAAATTATTTTTCAAAAAGGTTTTAAAAGAAAGCATTTTCAAAAAGAAAGGTCTGTTTTGAAAGTATTCCCCAAGAAGCCATATATAATATCCTTCGGTTCTTTATCTAAATTTCTTCCTTTCTCCTTTTTCAACATGTCTGGGGAACAAAACATTCCTAATATCCCAGAGGGCGTCACAACACCCAGATTGTTCCATCGGTATTTGGAGGCCATGGAGCCTGCCGAAGGCCAAAGAGACTTTCCTGCCTGCACCAATCATTCCTCCTCCTCCTCCTCCAAAGGAAGATAACTTTGCCAAGATCTGCAAGACTTCCGTGCTATGGGAGGGAAGCCATTCCATGGGAACGAGACATTCATAGAAGCTCGGAATTGGCTTAAGGTGACCGAGGACTTATTCGTAATCTTTGAAATAGAGGATAAAAGGAAGGTTCAGTTAGTTGCTTGGCTACTGAAGGACGAAGCCTCATTTTGGTGGGAGGTCACTCAAGCTGGACGTCCGGTGGAAACTTGGGAAGATTTTGGATTGAGGTTTGAAATGAAATTTCTTTCCCAAGCCGAGAGATGTATACAGATGGAGAGGTTCCTAGCACTCAAACAAGGAAACTTGACGGTGAAGGAGTATGTGAACAAGTTTAACCAGCTGGCAAGATTCGGGTTAGAGTTGGAGGATACACCGCACAAAAGGGCTTTGGGGTTTGCTAAAGGGCTAAATGATCCCCTGCCTGGGTTAGTTATGTCCCATATTCCAATGGGGGCCACTTTTGAAAAGCTTGTTGATATGGCCCTAATGCATGAGGAGGATAAAGGAGAGAAGAAGGAAGCAAAGACTGAGGGGACATCGCAGAATAGGAAGGTGTGGCCCAAGAAGGGGCAGCAACAACAGAAGAAAGGAGGGAAAGATGACAAAGGCAGGGATAAGAGAAAATGTCACAATTGTGGAAAGGAGGGTCACTTGATCAAAGACTGTAAGAGAAGGAAGAGCAATTGCTTTAATTACGGAGAGGTCGGACACTTCTCTAAAGAGTGCCAAAAGAGGGATCGCAGGGACAAGGTCAAAGAACAAGAACTTTTGGAGGGCAGATGCATGCTCCCGCGATTAGTGCTCTTGAAAGAGGTAGAAAAATTTACGTTGAAAGTTTAGTTTCTCTTTCAAACCATCCAGTTAGAACACTTTTTGATTCTAGCGCTTCACACTCGTTTATATCAAGTTCTATAGTTGAATCCTGCACTTAATTACTAGTATGTTAGTAGATCCTGAAGTTGTTTCAAAGCCCACTGGGGCTTCGGCTCATTTATAGATGATTTGTCGGGGTTTGAAAATATCTATGTTAGGCGTCGAGTTTGAGTGCGACGCGTATGTGTTCGGGTTTATGGGCTATGAGTTGATTCTAGGAATGGATTAGCTTACAACGTATGGGGTCATTCTGGATTGTGAGAGGAGGGTTGTTAGACTCCTGAGTTGTCATGGTAAGACCCTCGAAGTTTCTTTTGACCCCCAAGGGTCTGTTATGGTTAGCTCCCTAGAGTCTCTAGATGCATCCATAGATGATTTGCAATCTGTTCCAGTGGTTCGAGATTATTCCGATGTTTTTGATGAGGTATGGGGTTTACCTCCAAAGCGCGAGATCGACTTCCGCATATATCTGTCCATACTTTATGTCTGACCCTTTTTTTTCTCCTTCTTTCTACCCCCCCCCCCGGTTCTTAGGGAGGAAACACTCAGGCTTAGTCAGGACTCAGATATCATCTTCCTAGGACCTACTTCTGAAGTATGGCTCAAGTTCTTGTCTCTACTATGGTTTAGCTCTTTCAATTGGGGAAATTATGCTTTTTATTTACTCATGTACTCTGATGGTGCAAGACAAAAGTTATTTTATTGTAATGGTTTTTGTGACTTATGGTATTGTGGACCACAGTATTATGATTTATGTTTGAAATAAAATTTAAATCTCCACTGCTATCTTATTTATATCTGTCTTGTAATTATTCTATATTTGTTTACCTATAGCGCTTCACGAAAATTAATGCATTCCCTTAGTGAGTGACATTAATGGACGTAGGGTGTCATAGTATATAAAATAAAAGATGTATAAAAATTCAACTACATTTTTTTATTCTTTGACTTTGAATTTGCAATGTCTAATAAATATTGTTAAATACTGTAAACTTACATCGTTTAAGGATGCTTAAATAATCAAATCACTAAGCCGTAAAAGAAATTGCTTCCTATCTCCACCATTACTTCCGCCCCTAATTTCTTCGCCGTTTTACTTGTCCTTCTTCTGCGCCCTCACTGCCTCGTTTCTTGAAACTTAGCCTCCTCCACAAACTCCATCGTTCATCTTACATTCCACACCTGCAGCACATTTGAATCCCCTTAAAGTTATGTAATAATATTATGTAGATTTAAATTATTCATATACCATTGGTAGGGATGTAGCTTGAATGGTAGAGTGCTCGCTTTGCATGCGAGAGGTATAGGATTCGATACCCTGCATCTTTGTAGGTGAACGACGCTAGTAAACTATTTTCCCCTTTTAGTTTTTCTGCTCCTGCCGTCAATTGTGGTGCCTGATTGTCTTTATGAAAGTATGCCCTATTGATTGCTAGCTTGATTCATAATGTGTTTGGGATGGCCTACAAGCTTTGTACCAGAATGAAACCTAGGACAATTTTTTCACAAGCATGATTTCTGCACAAAGAAAATATCAACCACCTATTTCTACCATTTTCGTTTTATGAACTGAAATTCTGAAATATTTGAATTTATGTATCATCCTTGTTTCTGAATACAACATTAAAGAATCTGAGTAGGCTTAAGCAAATAAGTAGCATATATTTGACGGCCGCCCTGTACCATCGGCCATTCCTCTAAATGCGTTGTGCCAATGCCCGACTAGCACAGGATGATCGTCAAAAGTTTTGAAACGATGAATCACCAAAGAACCTGTAGTATATCTCACAGGTCATGGAATAAAATAAAATAATAACATAACTTGACATAAAATAGGCGAGACAGTACATAAGCTAAAACTAAAACATATCCATCAGAGTAGCAGAAACCAAAATATAGTTTCATATCCACTTATTACAACTTTAAAATACTGTCTCTAAAGGAAACAAAAGAGGTACACTACTAATGCCTAAAGAAGTGACTAGCAATAACACAGGGAGAATATATATAGAGAGTACGTGGAAGCCTCATGCTCGTCTCCGGTTCAGCTACTCGTGCATAACCATCTAACCTTCCTCTAGTCTGCTCATTTAGGAGCACCCAGAGTAATAAGAAGAGACATAAAATTTGGGTCAGACGAAATTCTGGTGTGAGCGATAACAATTCTAAATAACTGAATAAAGCTATAACAGGTATAAATAATCAAACCTAACCTGGATTTGTTACCAAAGAGTTAGCATAATAAGATGTACAATACTCTAAGGTAGCACTAACATAGAGTATAAAATGGGAGTGCACGTGTCATGGTGATAGCAAACATCAAACATAATAATCATACTCATCTCTCACTCAGTGCGTAAAGCATACGATACTCACCGCTTTGATTACCGAATCTATTGGGGCCATGATTTAGTCCAACTTCGTACAACTACTGCTATAACTACACTGCTCTGATCTATAGTCAATGACCCTAGCAAGTCCATACAGCCTTGGCTCTAGGTTACGGGCCAACCAGTCCACACGGCCCTGGGTCTGGTTCGTCTACATGCCCTATCTCTCAATGGTGAATCAAAGTTATGGATATCGATAACTCCTTTGCACACGTCTCGCAGCAAAGGCCAACTCTAGAAGTTAACTCGTTGGTTCCCATCTGGATCATGAGTTATAACTTCCCACTTGGACTTCATCTCATGTTTTGGTCGAATTGGAGTTGGTCTTTAGAAGAGTTCACCATCATCGTCATGTGGTAGTGGTAGAAGCCCAAACCCGGTTCGGTTCGATCTTCTCCCACTTCGGTCGATTCGTACTCCTTTATCTCAGTTCGGTTCATGCTCCATAACTTCGGTTTGGTTCATGCACCATCACTTCGGTTCGGTTCGTCCTTAATTTCTGTTCGGTTTGGTTATGATGAACCGATCCCATTCTCCACTCCTTCCTATGCAAGCTCGATCCAACCCCGGCTTCACTCCAGTTCGATCAAAACCGAGCCTTCCTTGTTGCCCTTGCATTTGCATGTTGCTGTAGACGCCACCACTCTGGTTCGGTTCGGTCCATCCGATCCGAACAGGATCCGTGGAGAATTTCCAACAAGCTAATTTTCGTCCATTCTCACCATACGACGGCGTTTTCAACCATTCTAACTTTCCTATGCAATCACAAGACAAACCAAATAGTAGTAGCAACATATAGATTCAACCCAAAACATCAATTACACATGTTACTTTGGATCAAACATATCCAAACCCATGGTTTTCCTCTTAATCCCCCTAAATTCCAAGATTAATAAACTTAATCCAAATTTATACCAGTGACATAAAATATGATTTTAGAATTTATGCATAATTTCCTAGAATATTTAGGTGTATAATTTCACTAATTACCACTAATCAACCCTAATTAGCCATAATTAGTGTATAAACATGCAAATCACTCACCTTAGCTAATAATTAAAGCTAGATCTGAAACTTTTACTGATTTGGCTTGGATTCCAATGTAGTGCAACAATTCTACCTCGAGTTTGGTGCTAGTTCGACTTGATTTGATGTAGATTTGAATAGTTAGTGATTAGAGAAAGATTTAGAAGATGAAGGCCATTACTAGGGTTCAAGGAATGTTTGTGGCCGCTAGAGAAATGAAAGATGATGTTTCTCCAAACCCTTTCAGTCCTCCCATAACCCTAATCCCGAAATGGTTTATGGGCCTAGCTGCTAATCATCTTACTAAGCCCGATTAGGCTGTTTTTCCATCTTCAAATCTTATTTAGCCATATCCCCCAAATGGTAAGTTCGTTTGATTAATGTGACCACTCTAAGGATTGGGAAACCATCATCCGAATCTAGTGGAAGTGGTTTCAGGTCAAAGCTCCTTACCAATCAAAAGTTATAGGCGAAACAAGATTCGCCAGGGTCAAAATGGTCATTTGAAATTTGGAAAAAAACCATGAATGTGGCAAATGACCCCAATAGTCATTTCCCAAAGTTACATGACCATATGACTTCGTATGAAAATGAAATAAATATTCTACGATCATCCAATACGTATAATACGGGTCGTTAAACTCTCCCCCCCTTAAGAAATTTCTCCCTCGAAATTCCTTAACCAAGAAAACATACAATGTTGCCCTGCATGCCTATTAACCATTTACAAACAATCACTCATACATAGTAACACAACATGCCTATCCTTACGTGCGGTTTACTAATCAAGGGAATAACTACATCACGATTAAAATCTTACTAGGTAAAGATCTCTGGATATGTTTTCCTTAAGCTCTCCTCGGTTTCCCAAGTACAGTCATTCTCATTATCAGCCCCACTGGACCTTAACCAGTTTCACTGTCTTCCACCGAAGTTGCTCCGTATCGTGACCGACAATACGAACCGATCTGTGGTTTCCAACTGCCTCGGGTTCTATCTCAATATTCTAACTGATCAGGCGAAATAGTCATATCAAAATCGTGCATGGACTTCCTTAATTGAGAAACATGAAATACGCTGTGCACTCCCGCCATCTTGTCAGGTAATCCAACTTTATACGCTGAATTCCCTACTTGTTCGAGGGTTGGAAATGGACCTACAAATCTTGGTCCTAACTTACTACCTCTTCTACAACACCGAATCACACTCTTCAACGGAGAAATGATGACGAATACCAAGTCGTCAACGTAGAATTTCAAATCTCTTCGTCTTTTATCAGCATAACTCTTCTGCCTATCTTGGGTAACCTTCATTCGCTGCTGGATAACCTTGATCTTATCTAAAGTTTCTTTTATTACATCTAGCCCAAGCACAAATTTCTCACCGGTTTCCAGCCAACATGATAGTGAGTTGTGTGGTTCTTCCTTATAAATCTTCAAATGGAGCCATACCAATACTGGACTGATAACTATTATTATATGCAAACTCAAACAGATGCAAATGGTCATCCCATGACCCCACCAAAATCCAATATACAAGCTCTCAAAAGATCCTCTAATACACGATTCACCCTCTCTGTTTGACCATCGGTTTGAGGATGGCACGCAATATTGAGATGTAATTCTGGCCCTAAAGCCTCTTGTAAGCTATTACAAAACCCATTAGTAAATAATAGATCTCAGTCACTCACAATACCTTTAGGTACTCCATGAAATCTCATTACCCACTTTATATACAGTCTCGCTAACTTAACTGCCGTTCTATTCGACTTGACTGGTATAAATCTTGCACTCTTGGTCAATTAATCCACAATCACCCAAATACTATCATGACCCAACCTATTCCTTGGCAAACCATCAATGAAATCCATTGAGACTTGTTCCTATTTCCATTCGGGAATTTTCAACGGTTGTAACAAACAACTAGTCTTCTTTTGCTCGGCTTTATCTAACTGGCAGTTCATGCACTTGGATACAAACTTCCCAACGTCTTTCTTCATCCCTTCCCAGTAGTAGGTCTGTTCATGTCTCAATACATTTTGTTACCACCGGGATGTATAGTAAGTTTCGAGTGATGACACTTTCTAAGCACTTCATCTCTCAATCCATTAACATTGGGTACAACCAGTCTCCCATTCTTTTGAAGCTAACCTTCTAGATCAAGACCATACTTATTCATTTCCTCACCGTCGATACCCATCTCTACTTTGGAGATGATTTCCAATAGGTTAGGATCGTCCCTTTGACTGGAACTGATCTGCTCAATCAAATTCGGTATGATTATCAAACTTGCTAACATCTCTGGATCTAATTCACACTTAGGTCTGAAATCATATCCCGTGATATACTCCAGTTGCTTCCATTCCAGAAACATAGCCCCCAAACTGGCATGCCTCCTACTCAATGCATCAGCTACTGCGTTGCCTTTCCTGGGTGTGTATGCGATACTGAAATCATATGAAGCCAAGAACTCTGACCATCTCTGCTGACAAAGATTTAATTCCTTTTGGGTGAAAAGATACTTTAATGACTTATGATCGGTATACAACCCGAATCTTTCCCCAAGAGATAATGTCTCCACATCTTCAATGCGAACACGATTGCTGCTAATTCCAAATCATGCGTAGGATATCTTTTCTCATGTGGTTTCAGTTGCCGACTAGCATAGGCTACTACCTTATCTCCTTGCATCAGTACAACACCTATTACGGTAGCATAGGCATCTGTGTATATCATCATCTCTTCGTTCCCTTTAGGAATAACTAACAATGGTGCACATGTTAACTTCTCCTTTATCTTTAAAATGAATTCTCACACCTTTCGTTCCAAACAAAAGCTTGATTCTTCTTGGCCAAATGAGTTAACGGTGCCACTATCTTGGAGAAGTCTTGAATAAACTTATGATAATATCCCGCTAATTCCAAGAACTTCTCACATCTATTGCATTCTTGGGCATAGACCAATCTTGCACTGTAGCCACCTTCGCAAGATCCACGACAATACCATTCTCTGAAACAACATGGCCCAAGAATCTCACTTCCCTCCTCCAGAAGTGACACTTAGAAAATTTCGCTTTCAATCGGTGTTTCCTCAACACATCCATCACTATCCTCAAATGTTCCTTGTGTTCTTCCTCTGTCCTCGAGTAAACCAGGATATCATCCATGAACATAAGAACAAACTTATTTAATTGAACCCTGAAAACCTTATTCATAAGTTCAACATAATATGTGGGTGCATTGGTCAACCCGAATAGCATGACCAACCACTCATAGAATCCAGATGGCGTCCGAAAGGCCATTTTAATATACTCTTAGCTGCTACTCGGAGCTGATGAAAACCTGTTGCCAGATCCAACTGGGAAAACACTCTTGCTCCACTTAATTGATCAAACAAATCATCTATCCATGGAAGAGGATACTTATTCTTCGTAGTCACCTTGTTCAACTCGCGGTAGTCCACACATAAGCGAAAGGAACCATCGACCTTGGTAGCAAATACAACTGGTGATCCCTACTCGGAAACACTCCTTTGAATAAATCCCTTCTTCAAAAGATTGCCTACTTGCACTTTGTGCTCTCGCTACTCCCTTGGTGCCATACGACGAAGTGTCATCACTATAGGTTTGACATCTTTCACTAAATCAGTTCGAAACTCGATCTCTCGGTGTGGTGGAAGTACGGTTACTCCCTCAAAGATGTCCGGATACTAGCCAGCAATGGGCACATTTGATAACTCATCATGCGGGATGTCGAGGGAATTCAGAAAACTAACTATCACCCCATCACTAGGTAGGCAACTCAATATCATCCTCCACACATCATCCGCTCTAATGGTCACCGAAGACCCCACACAGTCTACCACCACCCCATACCTTTGGAGCCAATCGACTCCCAAGATAATGCCAAACCCAGTAAAGCCCAAAACAAAGCAATCACAAGCAAACATACATCCGTGACTCGAAAAGGCCAAATTACGACAAATCATGCAAAGGTTAGCTGAACCATCGATCGGGTTTGTCACAACTAAAGGTCTATCGACAATCTCAAGTTCCAATTCCAACCTATCTAGCAGGTCACTAGATACGAAGGAATGGGAAGCCCCGGTATCAAACAATACTCAAACAGGAACATCATAAATAGAAAGCATACCTTGAATAATGACACCCTTTCCCTTCTCCGCCATAGTTCAGGCATTCGACGAAGAAGGAATAGCGTTGATAGCATATGCTTTCACGATCTGCTTCTCCTTAGGGGCTTGTGGACATTTATTCTTAAAATGTCCCACTTGGTTACAGTTGAAGCACTTCCTTTTCCCTGGCTTTGCTCGATAATCTCTGGCAAAGTGGCCCTTCTTGCCGCAGCTAAAACGCTCTATATCTTTCTTATTCTTCTTTTTCTAACCATCCTTGGTTTGGTTCTATTTTCTCTTATTTTGAGACTTCTTATTACCTTCACTGCTTGCCTGCGGTTTTGGCTCCTCTATAGATGTAATAGCAACCTCGGTCTTCGTCTTAAGGTAAAGGCTCTCTGATCTCAATGCCTTTCCCACAATAGATTTGAATGTCTCATCGATATGGTTTATAAGTCTTTCCCCCAAGTACCCATCGAGGCCAATTATGAACTTCTCATTCTTCTTCTCGATAGTATCTATAAGAGATAATCCATATTTTGGTAAGGTATCGAATCCAGCAATATATTCCGTGAACGCCCTACCATTCTACTCAATTTCCAAAATTTCCTAAATAATTCCGATTTCTGAACAGTTGGAATAAACTTGTCACTGAAGCGAGTCTTAAACTAATTCCAAGTAATATTATCCTCGGGAGTAGCCGCTTTAATGGAATTCCACCAATTCATAGCCTATCCTTGAAGTTGATGAGATGATAACTTTCTCTTATTGCATCATCGATCCCCAAATCCTCGAAGCTGCACTCACAACTATCAAGCTAATCCTGAACATCCGTAGCCCATTTCGTTCCATGGAATGGCTTCCCACCAAGGCTAGTATAAACCTTTTTAAGCTTGGCGAAATCGGCTCTAGGCGCATGCACTATTGCACCACCACCGTTTGCAGCATTAGGAACTGCTCCATGAGCATCCCTAAGCATCTCTCGCATGAAGGCAGTAAACATCATCCTTATATTAGGGGCATTCCCATTGTTGGCCCCTGAACCCCCTTCCTTTTCAACTCCCGATGCGGGGTTCCTCACTGTGCTCCTCGTAATTTAGCTCATCGTTTAGTTTGTAACGAGAAAACGATTAACCATCTCCTTAGTGGTGCCAGTGCAGTGCGACTTCATCCTTATATATACTAATAGTATGTATATGTATATATACAGTTTTTGAAAACCAAAATATCACAAATACACGCTCTCATATGCGTATATTATCTCTCCCTGATGTGTTCCCTTTGGTTAAAATACGCAACCTAGGCTCTGATACTAAGTGTAACGACCGCCAAGTACCATCAGACATTCCCCCTAAATGCGTTGTGCCAATGCCCGACAAGTACATGATGATCCTCAAAAGGGTTGAAACGATGAATCACCAAAGAACTTGTTGTATATCTCACAGCACATGGAATAAAATATAATAATAACATAACTTGATGTAAAACAGGCGAGACAATACATAAGGTGAAACTAAACCATATCCATCAGGGTAGCAGAAACCAAAATACAGTTTCATATCCACTTTCTATAACTTTAAAATACTGTCTCTAAAGGAAATAAAAGAGGTACACTACTAATGTCCAAAGCAGTGACCAACAATAACATAGGGAGAATATATACAGAGTACGTGGAAGCCTCTTGCTCGTCTCCGGTTCAGCTACTCGTGCATAACCACCTAATCTGTCTCTAGTCTGCTCATTTAGGAGCACCCAGAGTAATAAGAAAAAGACATAAAACTTTGGATCAGATGAAAGTCTGGTGTGAGCGATAGCAACTGTAAATAACTGAATTAAGCTATAACAGGTATAAATAATCATACCTGACCTGGACTTGCAACTAAAGAGTTAGCACAACAAGATGTACACTACTCTAAGGTAACACTAACATAAAGTATAAAATGGGAGTGTTCGTGTCATGGTGATAGCAAACATCAAACATAGAAATCATCCTCACATCTCTCACTCCGTGTGTAAAACATACAATACTCACCGCTTTGATCACCAAATCTATTGGGGCGATGATGGAGTCCAACTTCGTACAACTACTCTATAACACACTGCCATGGTCTATAGTCAATAAACCTACCCAGTCCACACAACTCTAGTTCTAGGTTACGAGCCAACCAGTCCACGCAGCCCTGACTCTGGTTCATCTACCTGTTCCCTCTTTCAATAGTGAACTAAAGTCATGGATATCGATAATTCCTTTGCACACGTCTCGCAGCAAAGTCCAACTCTAGCAGTTAACTCATTGGTTCCCATCTGGATCTTGAGTTATAACTTTCCACTTGGACTTCCTTTGCATCTCGGGTTTTGGTCGAATTGGAGTTGGTATTTAGAAGAGTTCACGATCGTCATCATGTGGTAGTGGTAGAAGCCCAAACCTGGTTCGGTTTGGCTTCTCGGTTTGGTTTGATACTCTCCCACTTTGGTTTGGTTCGTACTCCATCATCTCAGTTCGGTTCGTGCTCCATCACTTCGGTTCGGTTCGTGCTTCACATTTCGCTTCGGTTCGGTTATGACGAACTGATCCCATTCTCCGCTCCTTCCTATGCCATCACGATCCAACTCCAGCTCTACTCCAATTCGATCTGAACCGGTCCTTCCTTGTTGCACTTGCATTTGCATGCTGCTGTATAGGCCACCACTCCAGTTCGGTTCGGTCCATCCAATCCATTCCGAACAGGATCCCTTGAATTTCCAACAAGCTAACTTTCGTCCATTCTCTCTATATGACGGTGTTTTCAACTATTCTAACTTTCCTATGCAATCACAAAACATACCAAACAGTAGTAGCAATATATAGATTCAACCAAAAACAACAAAACATCAATTATACATGTTAATTTATATCAAACATACCCAACCCATAGTTTTCCCCTTAATCCCCTAAATTCCAGGATTAGTAAACTTAATCCAAATTAAACCAAATTTATACCAGTGAAATAAAATATGGTTTTAGAATTTATGCATATTTTTCTAGAATTTTTAGGTGTATAATTTTGCTAATTATCACTAATCACCCCTAATTAGCCATAATTAGTGTATAAACATGCAAATCACTCACCTAAGCTAATAATTAAAGCTAGATCTTAAACTTTAACTGATTTGGCTCGAATTCCTAAGTAGAGCAGCAGCTCTACCTCGAATTTTGTGCTAATCCGATTTGATTTGATTAGATTTGATTAATTAGTTATTAGAAAGTGATTAGAGAGATATTTAGAAGATGGAGGCCATTACTAGGGTTCAAGGAATGTTTGTGGTAGCCAGAAAAAAGAAAGGGGATGTTTCTACAAACCCTTTCAGCCCTCCCATAATCCTAGTCCCAAAATGGGTTATGGGCCTCGTTGCTAATCACCTTACTAAGCCTGATTAAGCCGTTTTCCCATCTTTAAATCTTATTTCAGCCATATCTCCCAAACAGTAAGTCTGTTTGATTAATGTGACCACTCTATGGAATGGGAAACCATCATTCAAATCCAATGGAAGTGGTTTCAGATCTTACCAATCAAAAGTAATATGCGAAACAAGATTCGCCAGCGGCAAAATGGTCGTTTAAAATTCGCAAAATAAAATCATGAATGTGGGAAATGACCCCAATTGTAACACCCCACACCCGTTAAGGTCACTCACAAGGGAATGCCTTAACTTCGGTGGAGTATTTTAAGTGAATATAGAACAGAAAAATTACAACAAGACAGATATAAATAATACTTGTTAACTAAAACATCATTTCATTGCAGCAGAAGGTAAACATGTTTGATTACAAAACCATAAAACAAGAGTCAAGTACTAAATATCCATCCTAATAAAAACATAAGTACATAATCCCACTACATAACTAATAGCCATAATAGAGAAGATAAGCTGAGCTTTACATCAACGGTCCAAGCTCCAAAAGATAGATAAAGCAATCTGATCAAAGCCCACTAGTGCTAGGCCCACTCTGAGAACCTGAGGGTTGGGAAAAAGATAAAAACAACGAGGTCAGACATAAGTCTGAGCGAGTCCTATAACTTTAACAATACAATCATTAAAGTAATTGGGGTATGATATAAACTTGGTACGGTAACGACTGAGGATAAATGACTACACTAAGCAGCCAACTAGACATAGGAAGAACGAAGATAACAGTAAAGACGCATCTACCCACCCAAGGATAATTACTAAACTGCACCACACCAGTCATTCCTACTTAAAGGTTGATCCCACCCATGGACTTAGAAAATATAACTAGTAGTTTCGTGTACCCCTAGCTGACCACATAGGTGCCGTCTGCCCCTGTCTCCACTAGGTGTACCCACTACTCACCAAGCGATCGGCTCCCTAACGTAGATACCCGTGCTGGCCCCACAGTGGGGTGTATCACTCCCCAAAGTGGCAACCCGATACAACCAACGGTGCACGACTTATACCTACACGATGCAACAACGTCTTACCTACCAGCCCGGGTCCACTCACGCATATGAAACCCGTTGGACTTGCGTTGCCACCGCTAACCCGTTTTGGCCTCTTATAGTCAAGCCCAGTACGCGTGTCCCATCCTCGACATGGGTCGAGCCCACAAATATACATATGGGTTACTGGTTGAAATGGGCCCCCACAAGCTACCCACCTAAGCTTGCTCCCTCTAGTGTATCCCACTTAACCCTTTAATCATGTTTAATTACATGTTTCCACTTTGGTTAAGTATTCTAATCGTATTTTCTATTGCCACCCAAGGCAACCACTAGATTTCCACATGCCACCCAAGGCACCCACTTAACCCCTCATGCCCCACTACATGCTTATCTGGTTAAGTGTTTCTTAATTGATTAAGACTGTAACCTTTGTAAAGACCTCTCACATTAGACTGTCTTTTATGGCAACTGGATTTGCCGGTCGGGTCCGGGCAGCCTTACGCCATAACAGAGTCTAACCTCGTGTCTTTACACTTGTCACGTATTTAGTTTATGCCTAAGACCTCTCACATTGGGCCAATCATTTGTAGCCGCTGGATTTGCCGGTCGGGTCCGGGCAGTCTTATGCTACAAAAGGGTCCATCCTCGTGTCTTAGTCAATTAATTACACCTAATTAATCAACCCCATATTTTGAATTAATTTTCCCTAATTAATTCCAATTTAATGATGTACATAATTGACTCAATTATGTCCATCCACTTATGGTATGCAACATCATACCCATTTCACCACAATTTTGTTAACATGAATATTAACCCCATCGTTCCCCACGTAATACGCTAACATGACGTACTTAAAAGGGAAGATTCATCACAAACATAATGAGTTCCACTTTGCATAACATTAGCATCAACATGGGTTTTAAAGGTGTCAACTTGCATATATGACCATAGCATCAAACCCAACTAGCATAAATAATCAACCCAAACTTGCATGAATCACATATGTCATAAAGAGGGTAACTTGCATAGATGTTCATGTCATAGACCTATCATAAAGGGATAAACTTGCATACATGTCATAGGTCTAAAAAGGGATGAACTTGCATATGTTACTCATATCATAAAAAGAGGTAAACATGCATATATATGCATGACCTACAAAGGGGTAAACTTGCATATGTATGCATATCATACAAAGGTGTAAACTTGCACATGTTACTTGCATATAATCAAACACCAAACTTGCATAACATCTCATATATGAACTTGCATATAATCAACCACCAAACTTGCATAACATGTCATATATGAACTTGCATATAATCAATCACCAAACTTGCATAACATGTCATATATGAACTTGCATATAATCTAACACCAAACTTGCATAACATGTCATATATGAACTTGCATATAATCAAACACCAAACTTGCATAACATGGTGTCATAATGGATCAATGTTTATCATAGTGATTTGCATAACTAGCATCATGAACATATAGCATAAAACTTGCATAAATAGCATCATGAACACATAGCATATGATAACATAACTTGCATTGATCCACATACATAACCATAACCTCATTATATCCTATCATAGTTAGTTTAGCAATTGCTTGCTAAAGGCATGGAAACTCACAACTTGTTGATTAGCACTCCTATGAAGAAGATCAAGTTGCTAGAGTTGATTAGAAGTTGATCTGAGAAGCTATCTTCCTCTTTAATTTGTGGAGGCTCCTTCTAAGTTGCATTTTGACGGCATGATGACGTTTTATCTATTTTTAGTATGGATTAGGGTAGTCTTAGGGTATATTTATAGATTTAGGATATAGTTTAGGCCCTTAGATTAACCCTAATTTAGGTTAGATCCATCAGATTTCGTCACCAGCCACCAAACACAGCCTAAAACCTGACCAATTCACTCAAATGGTGCACCAGGCAAAACTGCCCGGCCACCTGTGTCGACTCCCAAGTCGACAAGGCAGTCAACTTGGGTCCAGTTGTGTCGACTCCCAAGTCAACTCCCTAGTCGACTGGGGGTGGCTGGCGGGAATTTTCCCGCTTAGCCCGCCTGGCCTGATTTTTGAATTTTGAACTTGAAATTTAAATCTGTTTTGAACTTAGAATTTTCTGAAAACTTACATGGGCCATAACTGGGTAATACGGACTCCGATTTACAAAAACTCGGACTCTATTTCACGTATTTTTCCGAGACGAACGCAATGGCATAGCCCGTTTCCCCTGATTCAGATCCTAAAATTTAATTCTGCCCTGATTTATATTATAACAAGTTATTCAACATACGGGGTGTTACACCAATAGTCGTTTCCTAAAGTTACATGACCGTATGACCTCATATGAAAATGAAATAAATATTTACATTCGTCCGATACATAGAATATAGGTTGTTACATTATATAGGTTCATTAAATGTTGATAATTAGTCAAGATTTTTATTTTCAGTGGCTGTAACTATAACTGGCACACTGTGAAAGAATTTGATTATTCATGCTACTTTAGTATGTCCTTAGTCCATCCAAAAGAAGGACCAACTGCCTTTTCTTTCTTCCTATCACTAGTTCTAATTGGCTAATAGTATTACCCTATTGCGACTCTTAGGGTGGACTCGTATCCTTCCACTTTTTTACTTTCCAAGTAATAATCATAGCGGTTCAAGTTTGCAAAGCTGTATGTATGATTAAGTACTAGGAAAGATCGACCATCAGCAATATGGTAGGCCAATACAGTTAAATATGGTACGTCGTGTTCATTGTCTTCTCCTGCTAGTAATATTTTTTGGGAAAACCTTTTTTAGCCACACAATATATGGTTGTACTTAGGGCTATCAATGGATACATTCGGGCACAGGTGTGCTATATCTGTATCCATATCCGAAATTATTTTCGTATATCGGATATTCGTATTCGTAGATACGGACGGATATCGTATCATTATCTTATCTGCAAAACGATCAATAAATCAATAACTATCAATGATTTTTTTTGTTAAACATAAATGTTTCACAATTTCATTGATCACAAAAGTGTTACAAATAAACATATATGATGAAATTAAATAGATTTGAGTAGTTAATATGCATTTAATATATATAATACAACCTTCAACTTCGTAAAGCAACAAATAAATCTCACTCATTATACTAAAATACAAATAATTTTTAGCATAATTTAAAAAAATCAAATGGATAATTTTCGGATATAGATATCTATGTATCCGTATCAGCATCGGTTTTTCGAATATTGGATATTATTCGTTTTTCAGATATGGATGTGGAAGAATTTCAGATTTTTTGGGTATCCATTGACAACCCTAGTTGTACTGAAGTTATCATCCCCACTTTTTGTCTGTTTTTTCATTTGACTTTATGGATAACGACCAAGAAGACAGTGGTACCCCTTTGTACTCACTAAGCTGTTTTTAAGACTGGAACAGAAAATTTAAAGAGTTTGTCGTTAAACTTAAAATAAATATGAAGTTTGTCGCTACCAATATTTTCCTGAATATAAAAATTACTAATAATACATATGAAAATATTACAAATGTATAAAAATGTCTCTTTTCCCGTTTATGATTCTTCCTGTTCGATGCTGGGCATCTCCTTATATCCCACCGACACTATATGGGTTTTGAGGGCTCCTCGGGAGCTGGCTAATTTGGCTTGTGAATCCTCCTTGGTATTCTCCCCGCGGTGTATTTGATGAACTAAGTAGTCCTCAAATAGGGAAAGCATCTTTACTACCTTCTTCGTGTATAGGATGAGCCACTTGTCCTTGGGTTGGTATGTATGTTTTATTTGGTTTACCATTAATTGTGAATCGCTGAAGATTTCTATCCTCGGTAGCTTCAACTGCAGTGCCAGATTCAAACTAGCTATCATGGATTCGTACTCAGCCACATTGTTAATTGTCGGGAACCCTAACTTCATGGCGTAGTGCAAGCGGTGTCCATTAGGGATGATTATAATGTAAGATGCCCCTGCTCCTTTCTCGTTGGAAGCTCCATCCACAAGAGTTGCCATTTAGTTTTTAAGTCATTTTCTTTAATCGACTGTTCTGAAATGATGTTCGTGCACTGGTTCACGAAATCTGCGAGAGCTTGCCCTTTGATTGTTGTCCGAGTGTGGAACTCAATTTCGTATTGGCTAAGCTCTATACCCCATTTAATTAGCCTTCCTGAGGTTTCCAATTTGTTGAACACTTGTTTGAGTGGGAAGACGGTTAAAACTTTAATAGGGTGAGCCTGGAAATAACCTCTAAGCTTTCGCGTGGTAAGGATTAAGCAATACGCTAGTTTCTTTATGACAGGGTATCAGGTTTCCGCGTCTTTTAGCCTTTGACTGACATAATAGATATGATATTGAGTCCCATTATTCTCTCTTATCAGGACTGAGCTTACTGCATGCTCAGAGACAACCATTTATAGGTATAGAGTTTCTCCCTTTTTGGGACTAGACAAAATCGGAGGCGTTCCCATATAAGTTTTCAATTCCTGGAATGCCTTCCTACAATCTTCGTTCCATTCGAAATTCTTCTTTTTCTTTACGACATCGAAGAAATGAACAAATTTATCGGTGGCCTTAGAAATGAACCTGTTGAGTGTTGCTACCTTCCCGTTTAGGCTCATGACTTCCTTGCTGGTTTTAGGTTCCTCTATGTCCTTAATGGCCGATATTTTGTCGGGGCTAGCTTCAATTCCTTGCTCACATACCACATATCCCAAAATATTCCTGATCGAACTCCGAAGGGACACTTTTGAGGGTTTAGCTTCATTTGGTAACTTCTCAAGACACCAAACATTTCTTCTAGATCCTTTAGATGATCCTTTGTTTTGGTGGATTTTACTAGCATGTCATCCACATATACTTCCATGTTGCACCTTATCTTCTCTTTGAACATCTTGTTTACTAGTCTTTGACATGTTGCCCCTGCATTCCTTGAACCGAAGGGCATTACTTTATAACAAAATGTCCCCCAGTCGGTGATAAAGCTTGTATGTTCTTCATCGGGTTAATGCATCGGGATTTGGTTGTACCCCAAATAAGCATCCATAAGGATTGTATCTTGTGTCCACTCATGGCATCAACCAACTGATTGATCCGTGAGAGAGGGTAACAATCTTTTAGACAAGATTTGTTTAAATCCGTGTAATCAACACACGTGCTCCATTTCCCATAGGACTTCTTCACTAGAACATGATTGGCTAATCATTTCGGGTAAAGGACCTCTCGGATAAACCCGTTAGTTTCCAACCTTTTGGATTCCTCCTTCATGGCCTATATCCGGTCTCTATTATATTGTCTCTGCTTTTGTCGGGCCGGGGTTTTTGAAGGGTCGATGTTTAAGGCGTGGCTCATAATTGAAGGGTAGATACCAACCATTTCTGAGTGGGTCCAGGAGAAAACTTCTTTGTTGAGCTATAGGAAGTGGATTAAGTCTCTTCGGAGAGGTTCCGTTAGCCTCTTCCCTATGTTGATGACCTTCGATTTATCTTTCGAATCAACGATTACTTCTTCTATTGGTCCTATCATTTCGATATCTCTTATAGAGTCCAAATCTGTGATGATTTCTCCTTCTTCGGTTGAGTTCACCTTATTAGACCTTTTCTTCTTTTTCAAAGAAGCGTACCTACCATTAGTGCGTTTGCCAGTCTTATTTGTTTTTATCTTGGCTTCGAATGAAGGATGTAAGAATCCCTTATCTGAAGGCATAAAAACAGTAGAAGAATCAAAATACGAAGAATACTCCCTTTTGTATTTTTTGACCGTTACAAAGTACAACTCATGGGAGCTAAATTGTTCTCCCTGGATGGTACCCCATACCTGTTTGGTCAGAAATTTTAACATGAGATATTTGGAATAAATGAAAGCACCCATCTCCTTTAAAGTTGGTCGTCCTAAAAAGGCGTTGTAATAGGACGGCTGATCAATCATGACGAAGAGAGTTTAGAAATTCCTGTGAAGAGGGGACAACCCTACTTGAACCAAAAGGTTGATTCAAACCACTGAAGTTGACCCCTTATTGTTGAATCCGAAAATTGGTTCGCTGCTAGGCTTTAGCTTCTTTTCGAAAATTCCCATCTGATCGAAGGCGTGCTTGAAGATGACATTGACAGCGCTTCCAGTATCTCCCAATATTTTAGAAATGACCGAAAGCCCTATCTACGCCGTTATCACAAGGGAGTCATTATATGGGTGACAGACCCCTTTCTTCGTTTCTTCCGGAGAGACCACGAGGTTATGCATTTTAAGGACTTAATGTGCGCTCTTCAGTGATGGTTCTTCTTGGATGGAGAAGATTCCCTCTAAAGCTTCCTTCACGTATTGGTTCCTGGCCTTCAGACATCTTCCGCCAGGGTATGGCCCCCCATGGATCACATTGACTCGGTTTAAACGAGGCCCCAAATCCAGGCCGTTCACCCCGTAGTGACTCCTATCGTGTTTACCGAAACCTTCTGCTGTCCTCCTGCATGTTGAGCTGGTGCTGCTTTATTTGAAACAAACTCTTTCAGGTGTCCCTCAAGGATTAGTTTCTGGATAATCTTGTCCAATACCTTGCACTCATCCATCTTGTGACGTTGGTTTTGTGGAACTCACAGTATTTGTTGTCGGCATGAGGTTCGGGGCAATTTTTGGCTTTGAACGAGACGAGGAAGTTATTGACCCTTTCTTTTGCAACAACATACACATACAAGATGGGCTTGTTCAAGGCTACCGAGTTGGTGTTAGAGTCTTCCCACCTCGTCCTACTCTGATTCCCCTTCGGGAGCTTTCGTCCGAAGTTCGACCTTCCTCCTTCCCCTTGAGGCCTGAACTTTCTCTTCGTGAAGTATAGTTCATCCATGCGGATAAACTTGTCGGCTTGAAAGTGGAAATCTTGCAAGTCTTTGCAGCCGTGGACATATAACTCCTTCTAGAAGGGGGTGTTCTCAATCAACCCTGAGTGTACGGCGATCAGTGTGTCACAGTCATTCATATCCTTGGCTTTAAGGCTTCCATGTTGAACCTTTTTAGATAGTCCCTTAGATACTCCCCTTGTATCCGTTTGATGTTGGCGATGACTTTATAGTCTATGGTTGGTTCTTTGCAAATGCAGAACTGTGCAGAGAATTCGTAGGAGAATTGTTTTCACGAGTAAATGTTGTTTTCCCAATATTGGCGATACCACTTCTCCACTGCCCCTTGGAAGGACACCGGGAAGAGGCGGCACTTTACGGCTCCGGAAGCATTGTAAAGATTCATCTAGTTGTCGAGTGTCGGGGTCATTCATTCGTAGGTATTGTATGGTGGGAACTTTGACTCTTGATGATATATGGTGTTCATAATCTCATCGATGAACGGTGCTACTCTCTCATTGTCATTAACCTTGTCATCATGGGTTCTCTTCCCCTTGCTTCACAGTAAGTCCTTGACGGTCTTCTAAGTGACATCCCTAATGTAAGCTTCCGTGCTGTCGTAGTTTTCTCTTTTGGCATCATAGCCTTTGGAGGTGGATCTCCCAGACTGTTCCTGCTCGCACTGATTCCCTTGATGATCTATCCCCATCAGATGAGACTTCTTTTTCTTGGAAGAAGTTGCCTTAGGTTTCCCTTTTGCTTTTGATTGTTGAATGGGAGCCTTCCTTTTTGGAGATTCATTCGTCTCTCTCCGACTATATTTGGTGAGCCTCGAGGATTTCTGTGCCTGGACAGCATCAACACGAGCCTGCATTTCTTGGAGTTACGTTTCTAAGAACAAGATTCTTGCAACAATGTCCTCTATGGCATTTGAGTCTGTTGGTTGTTGTGGGTTGGAAGTTGTTCCTTTCTCATTATTATTTGGGTTGAGTACTGGACCCTCATTTCCTTCAACGGTGGCGTTGGGTTCCATCTCTTTGTTGCGATCCTCAAACTTTTTCGATTTCATCCTTCCTTCCATGGAGCAACAAATTCACCGAATTAATTTTGACAAAATAACCACAAGATCGGAGGTTCAAGTCCCTCCTTCTAGCGCCAAAATACTAACGACATTTTTTGTCAACACCCGGATTACAATGTGTAATGTATGCGTTCATGAGATTTGTCGTCATCATGACTCGGAGTCTCCAAGAGATGATTTTAGGTCTGTGACCCTAAGCTGAATCACCTCCCTCGGGGCATCAGAATTCTTAAACCTAGCGGCCATTTGCCTTTCCCGTGGAGGGTGAATACCATACGTATTGCACGATGGTATTTCATCTTGACCCCGGGGAAAGTTATTTAACTTGATGTCGTTAGGCTTCGTGGAATTGATGAGTTTCTAAGCTATGATAATGATATTATGTATTCCAATAAGAAGAAAACAGGCTAACGTTTCCCTTGAGTTCGAGGATAAAGGCCTCGTTATATTCGTTAACTTCGATGATTCCTTCGTGTCAGATTTGCCCTAGAGAGAAGCCTGAATCACGATGAGGATTGGGTTAGGAATTTTGTGAATGATCTCCTTACATCAACGTTAGGAAGTGTTAGGCTCAGCATGAGGATATGGATAAATCCTGGCGGATCCTTCGGGCGAGGAGAGGGTGACTTCATGATTTCACAAAGCCCTTTTCCTCCACCGCTGGGGCACCTTGGTTTGATCTCCTCATCAGAAAGGTTAGTGTTAACTCCCTGTTTCATCATTATGACACTACAAGATTATCAAATCGTAAGATGAGTGAGATTCAAAATTCCCCATTCATAGTTTGCAGATATATTACAAGAATAGATGATTTTCCCTTCTTGAAGAGAGAGGAACTTAATTGAGAAATAAGAAGTGCGCCCCCTTTTATGGAGTTACTAGGGTTCTATTTATAGAGAATCCGGAGTCCCTCTATTAGTAGGGTGTTGGGCCCGAATGATTTCTGTCAGTCATTGTTTTCCTTAGTCTCGGGTATCTGGCTGTTAGTCATCCTCGTGGTGTTGGTTATGATTTTCGAAGCGAGGGCCTGGGTGAATTGGGACCTTCCCAAGGTGAGAAGGAGTTCGTTGCCGAGACCGGTGGCGGAGGCATTTCGAATTTCTTGGCGGATGCTTCCAAGTGTCGGTCCTTTGGTATAAACTTTCGGATGTAGGATTTCGGCTTTATCGGGGTGCTTAGAGGGGCCCGCCCTCATGATGTACATGTACGCCCGAACCGTTGATGGTTCAGGTACTAGGTGGATTAGTACATGTAGCCTGTATCCTTGCTTTGCGTCTTGGCTTAGGCTTCCGGTTTGATTCCCTGGAAGGTAGCTCCTGGTGATGCTCATGTTACTAGCGAAGGTAACCCCTTCGTTGTCTATGGAGTCGTTTTATTAGTAGTTGGCTACAGACCGTCTTCATGCTCTGACCCGCTACTCTTCTTCTAATGTGTTGACGTTACATTAGTTAATTCCTGGCGGGTAGTCCATGCCGGATTATCTTTTGCTGACACTCTGTAGGTTTCGGGCCCTTTCTTTTCAAAAAGGGGTATCGACCTGAGTCACTCTCGAATTCTTCATCCCTTCCTTATATTCCATCGAGATCCCTTCATTGTCAAACTGCGCTAAGATCATTTTGGTAGTAACAGTTATCATCCCCACTTTTTTTTAGTTGGGGTTATAGAAAATGATCAAAAAGGCAGTGGTACCCTTTTGCTCTCACTAAGCTATTTTTGAGACTGGAGCAGAAAATTCGAAGAGTTTGTCCTTAAAGTTAAAAAAGCTATGAAGTTTGTCGCTACCAATAATTTCCTAAATATAAAACTTATTAATCTTACTTATGACAATATTATCAATATATAATTGAAGTTTGAGAATTAATAATATTGACCAAAATTTGTTCAATATATTGTTAATAACAATATAAAGCAAGCCAAGATTGTGTAACATGTGGTAAGATTTGTACCTATCGAGTAATAGACCAGAAGTTTGTTACTCCCTCGATACCTATATGGTGATAAATAAATCAATTTCAAATAAAAAATAAAAATTGTCCTAAATATGAATGGTATATAAACCAAAAAATATTTAAAATTTCAACCACATTTTGTTATCCTTTGACTTTGAATTTGCAGTGTCTGACAAAAGTTGTTAAATACTGTAAATTTACATTGTTTAAAGACGCTTAAATAATCACAACACTAGGACATAAAAGAAACTACTTCCTGTCTCCACCATTACTTGTGCCCCTGATTTCTTCGCCATTTTGCTTGTCCGTCTTCTGCTCCCTCACTGCCTCGTTTCCTAAAACCTAGCCTCCTCCGCAAACTTCATCATTCATCTTACATTCCAGACCTGCAGAACATCTGAATCCCCATAAAGTTATGTAATCATATTCTGTAGATTTAAATTATTCATATACCATCGGTGGGAATGTAGCTCGAATGGTAGAGTGCTTGCTTTGCGTGTGAGAGGCACAGGGTTCAATACCTTGCATCTCTATAGGTGAACGATGCTGGCAAACTATTTTCCCCTTTCAGTTTTTCTGCTCCTACCGTCAAATGTGGCGCCTGATTGTCTTTAAGAAAGTATGCCTTATTGATTGCTAGCTTGATTCAGAATGTGTTTGGGATGGCCTACAAGCTTTGTTCTAGAATGAAACTTAGAATAATTTTTTCACAAGTATGATTTCTGCACAAAGAAAATATCAACCATCTATTTCTATCATTTTCCTTTTATGAATTGAAATTCTTAAATGTTTGAATCTATGTATCGTCCTTGTTTCTGAATACAACATCAAAGAATCTGAATGGGCATAAGCAAATAAGTAGCATATATAAGTTCATTATATACCGATAATTAGTCAAGTTTTTCATATTTAGTGGCTGTAATTATAATTGGCAGACCGTGAAAGAATTTGATTGTTCGTGCTACTTAAGTATATCCTTGGTCCGTCCAAAAGAAAGATCAACTTCCTTTTCTTTCTTCCTATCACTAGTTCTAATTGGCTAATAGTACTACCCCATTGCTCACTCTTAGGGCGGACTGGTATTCTTCCACTCTTTTACTTTCCATATAATAAACATAACGGTTCAAGTTTACAAAATTGTATGTACAATTAAGTAATAGGAAAGATCGACCATTGGCAATATGGTAGGCCAATACAGTTAAGTTATGGTACGTCGTGTTCATTATCTTCTACTGCAGATAATATTTTTTTGGAAAACCATTTTTATCCAGACAGTATATGGTCGTACTTAGGGCTATCAACAGACACTTTCATACATAGATAGTGCTATATTCGTATCCGTAATCATTTTCGGATATCCGTATCCGTAGATGCGGACGAATATCGTATAAATATCCTTACCACCAAACGATCGATAAATCAAGAAATATAAATCAATTTATTTTATTAAACATAAATGTTTTTCAATTACATTGATCACGAAAGTGTTACAAATAAACATATATGATGAAATTAAATAGATTTGAGAAGTTAATATTCATTTAATATATATAGTACAAACCTTCAACTTAGTAAAGCAACAAATAAATCTCACTCATTGTACTAAAATACATATAATTTTTAGCATAATGTTTAAAAAGATCGAACAAATAAATTTCGGATATGGATATCAATGTATCCGTATCAGCAATCATTTTTTCGGACAAGGGATATTATCTGTTTTTCAGATATAGATGTGGAAGAATTTCGGTTTTTTCGGGTATCCGTTGACAACCCTGGTTGTACTGAAGTTAGTATCCCCACTTTTTGTCTGTTTTTTCATTTGAGTTTATGGATAATGATCAAGAAGGCAGTGGTACCCCTTTGTACTCACTAAGCTGTTTTTGAGACTAGAACAGAAAATTTAAAGAGTTTGTCCTTAAAGTTAAAAAAGATATGAAGTTTGTCACTACCAATATTTTCTTGAATATAAAAATTACTAATCATACTTATGACCATATTATCAATATATCACTAAAGTATGAGAATTAATAATGTTGACCAAAATTTGTTCACTATATTGTTAATAACAATATAAAGAAAGCCAAGAGAGTGTAACATAACTGTAAGATGTGTACCTACAAATAAGAGATCAAAGTTTGATACTCCCTTGATACATGGTGATATAATAAACAATTTCAAAAAAAAAACAATATTATGCAAATTTTGCCCTAAATATGAATGGTTTGTAAAATAAAAAATGTATAAAATTTATAACTACGTTTTGTTGTCGTTTGGCTTTGAATTTGTAATGTTTGATAAATATTGTTAAATACTCTAAATTTACAATGTTTAAAGACTCTTAAATAATCAAATCACTAAATCGTAAAAGAAACTGCTTCTGCCATTACTTCCACCCCTGATTTCTTTGCCAATTTACTTGTCCTTGTTCTGCTCCCTCATTGCCTCGTCTTCTGAAACCTAGCCTCCTCCTCAATCTTCATCGTTCATCTTACATTCCACACCTGCAGTTCATCAGAATCCCCTTAAAGTTATGTAATCATTTTATGTTGATCTAAATTACTCATATACCATCTTGAGGAAGTATATCAAATGGTAGAGCGCACGCTTTGCATGCGAGAGGTACGGGTTCAATACCATGCTTCTCCATAGGTGAGCGACGCTGGTGAACTATTTTTCCCCTTTTAGTTTTCTTCTCCTGCCATCAATTGTGGCGCCCGATTGTCTTTATGAAAGTACGTCCTATTGATTGCTGGCTTGATTCAGAATGTGTTAGAGATGGCCAGTATGCTTTGTACCAGATTGAAACTTAGAACAATTTTTTCACAAGCATGATCTTGGCACAAGGAAAATATCATCCATCTATTTCTGTCATTCTCCTTCTATGAATCAAAATTCTGAAATGTTTGAATCTATGTATCATCCTTGTTTCTGAATAAAAAATCAAAGAATCTGAGTGGTATTAAGCAAATAAGTAACATATATAAGTTCATTAAATGCCGATAATTGGCCAAGTTTTTCATATTTAGTGGTTGTCACTATAACTGGCACACCGTGAAAGCATTTGATTGCTTTTTCTACTTTAGTACATCCCTAGTCCATCCAAAAGAAGGATCAACTGCCTTTTCTTTCTTCCTATCACTAATTCTAATTGGCTAAGAGTATTAACCCAGTGCACAATCTTAGTGCGGACTCGTATCCTTACAATCTTTTACTTTCCATGTCATAAACATAGCGGCTCAAGTATACAAACCTGTATGTAGCATTAAGTACTAGGAATGATCGACCGTCAACAATATGGAAGGCCAATACAGTTAAGTTATGGTACGTTGTGTTCATTGTCTTCTACATCAGGTAATATTTTTTCGGAAAACCATTTTTATCCACACAATATATGGTTGTAATTAGGGTTGTCAACGGTTACTTACGGATATGGATAGTGCAATATCTGTATTTGAAATCATTTTCAGATTCGGATATCTATATCCACAGATACAGTTGAATATCATACAATTATCCTATTCGCCAAATGATTGATAAATAAGGAACTATAAATGAAATTTTTTATTTAAAGATAAATGTTTTTCAATTTCATTGATTAGAAAAGTGTTAAAAATCAACATATATGATGAAATTAAATAGATTTGAGTAGCTAATATTCATTTAATATATATAATACAAACCTTCAACTTAGTAAAGCAACAAAATCTCATTCATTGTACTAAAATACATATGATTTGTAACATAATGTTAAAAAAATCAAACGGATAATTTACGGATATAGATATCTACGTATCTGTATCTGCATCTGTTTTTTTGGATATCGGAAATTATCCACTTTTCGGATAAGGATATGGAAGAATTTTGGATTTTTCTGATATCCATTAACAACCCTAGTTGTGCTGAAGTTATCATCCCAACTTTTTGTCTGTTTTTTAATTTGAGTTTATGGATAATGACCAAGAATGTTGTGGTACCCCTTTGTACTCATTAAGCTGTTTTTGAGACTGGAACAGAAAATTTGAAGAGTTTGTTCTTAAAGTTAAAAAAGCTATGAAGTTTTTCGCTACCAATATTTTCCTGAATAAAAAACTTATTAATCATACTTATGACAATATTATCAATATATCATTGAAGTATGAGAATTAATAATATTGGCCAAAATTTGTTCAATATATTGTTAATAACAATATAACGTAAGCCTAGAGAGTGTAACATAACGGTAAGATGTGCACCTACCTAGTAAGAGATCAGAAGTTTGATACTCCCTCGATACCTATATGGTGATATATTAATCAATTTAAAAAAAACAATATAAAGCAAATTTTGTCCTAAATACGAATGGTATGTAAAATAAAAAATGTTTGAAATTTATAACTACGTTTTTTTTTGTCATTTGACTTTGAATTTGCAATGTTTGATAAATATTGTTAAATACTATAAATTTACAATGTTTAAAGATGTTTAAATAATCAAATCACTAATCCATAAAAGAAACTGCTTCCTATCTCTACCATTACTTCCGTCCCTGATTTCTTCGCCTTTTTACTTGTCCTTCTTCTGCTTCCTCACTACCTCGTTTCCTGAAACCTAGCCTCCTCCTCAAATTATATCGTTCAGATTACATTCCACACCCATGGTACATCTAAATCCCCTTAAAGTTGTGAAATCATGTTCTGTAGATTTAAATTATTCTGATATCCTTTTTGGAGATGTAGCTCAAATGTAGAGCGCTCGCTATGCATGCAAGAGGTGAAGGATAAACCCTGCATCTCCATAGGCGAACAACGCTGGTAAACTATTTTTCACCTTCCAGTTTTTCTGCTTCTGCTGTCAACTGTGGAACCTTACTGTCTTTAGGAAAATATGCCCTATTGATTGCTAGCTTGATTCAGAATGTGTTAGGGATGGCCTACAGGCTTTGTACCAGATTGAAACTCAAAACAATTTTTTTACAGGAATGATTTCGGCACAAAGAAAATATCAGCCACCTATTTCTATCTTTTTCCTTTTATGAACTGAAATTCTGAAATGTTTGAATCTATGTATCGTCCTTGTTTCTGAATTCAACATCAAAGAATATGAGTGGGCTTCAGTAAATAAGTAACATACATAAGTTCATTAAATGTCGATAATTGGTCAAGTTTTTCATATTTAGTGGCTGTAACTATAACTGGCACACCGTGAAAGAATTTGATTGTTCGTGCTACTTTACGATGTCCCTAATCCGTCCTAAAAAAGGATCAACTGCTTTTCTTTCTTCCTATCACTAGTCCTAATTGGCTAAGAGTATTACCCTATTTCTCACTCTTAGTACGGACTCGTATCCTTCCACTCTTTTACTTTCCATGTCATAAACATAGCGGTTCAAGTTTACAAAGCTGTATACAGGATTAAGTACTAGGAAAAATCGACCATCGGCAATATGGAAGGCCAACACAGTTAAGTTATGGTACGCCATGTTCATTATCTTCTACTGCAGGTAATATTTTTTTGGAAAACCATTTTTATCCATACAATATATGGTTGTACTTAGGGCTATAACCGGATACTTTCGGATATGAATAGTGCAATATTTGTATTTGTATCCGAAATCATTTTAGGATATCGAATATCTATATCCACGGATATGGACGAATATCGTATAATTATCCAATTCGCCAAATGATCGATAAATAAAGAACTATAAATGATTTTTTTTATTTAAACATAAATGTATTTCAATTTCATTGATCAAAAAAGTGATTAAAATAAACGTATATGATGAAATTAAATAGATTTGAGTAACTTGTATGCATTTAGTATATATAATACAAACCTTCAACTAAGTAAAGCAAAAAAATCTCATTCATTATACTAAAATACATATAATTTTTAGTAAAATGTTAAAAAAATCAAACGGATAATTTTTGGATACGGACATCTATGTATCTGTATCCGTTTTTTCCGATATAAGATATTATTTGGTTTTCGGATACGGATGAGGAAGAATTTCGGATTTTTTCTGCTATCCATTAACAACCTAGTTATAATGAGATTATCATCCCCACTTTTTGTTTGTTTGTTTTAATTTGAGTTTATGGATAATGATCTAGAAGGTAGTGGTACCCCTTTGTAATCACTAAGCCGTTTTTGAGACTGGAACAAAAAATTTGAAGATTTTATCCTTGAAGTTAAAAAAGCTATAAAGTTTGTCGCTACCAATATTTTCCTGAGTATAAAAATTATTAATCATACATATGACAATATTATCAATATATCACTGAATTATGAAAATTAATAATACTGACCAAAATTTGTTCAATATATTTTTAATAACAATATAAAGCAAGACAAGAGATTATAACATAATGGTAAGATGTGCACCTTCCAAGTAAGAGATCAAAAGTTTGGTACTCCCTCGATACCTATATGGTGACACATTAATCAATTTCAACAAAACCAATATAAATTAAATTTTAACCGAAATACGAATGGAATGTAAAATAAAAATGTATAAAATTTATAACTACGTTTTGTTGACGTTTGACTTTGAATTTGCAATGTTTGATAGGCATTGTTAAATACTATAAGTTTACAATGTTTAAAGAAGCTTAAATAATAAAATCACTAAGTTGCAAATAGAACTACTTCCTATTTCCGCCATTACTTCCGCCCTTGATTTCTTTGCCATTTTACTTGTCCTTCTTCTGCTCCCTCACTGCCTTGTTTCCTGAAACCTAGCCTCCTTCTCAAACTCTATCGTTCAGATTACATTCCACACCCACGGTACATCTAAATCCCCTTAAAGTTATGTAATCATATTCTGTAGATTTAAATTATTCATATACCATTGGTGGGGATGTAACTCAAATGGTAGAACGCTCGCTTTGCATGCGACCTTTATAGGGCTCGATACCCTACATCTTCGTAGGTGAATGGAGCTAGTAAACTATTTTTCCACTTTCAGTTTCTCTACCCTTTCTATCAACTGTGGCACCTTATTGTCTTTATGAAAGTACGTCCTGTTGTTTGCCTGCTTGATTCAGAATGTGTTAGGGTTGGCCTGAAAGCTTTGTACAAGAATGAAACTCAGGACAATTTATTCACAAGCATGATTTCTGTACAGAGAAAATACCAGCCACCTATTTCTGTCATTTTCCTTTTATGAATAGAAATTCTGAAATGTTTGAATCTATGTATCTTCCTTGTTTCTGAATACAACATCAAAGAATCTGAGTGGGCTTAATAAAATAAGCACCATATATAAGTTCAATAAATACCGATAATTGGTCAAGTTTTTCATATTTAGTGGCTGTAACTATAGCTGGCACACCGTGAAAGAATTTGATTGTTCATGCTACTTCAGTATGTCCTTAGTCCGTCCAAAAGAAGGATCAATTGCCTTTTTTTTCTTCCTATCATTGTTTCTAATTTGCTAAGAGTATTACCCATTGCTCACTCTTAGTGCACACTTGTATCCTTCCACACTCTTACTTTCCATGTTAAAAAATGGCGGTTCAAGTTTACAAAGTTGTATGTAGGATTAATTACTAGGAAAGATCGACTATCAGCAATTTGGTAGGCCAATACAGTTAAGTTATGGTACGCTGTGTTCATTGTCTTCTACTATAGGTAATTTTTTTTTGGAAAACCATTTTTAGCCACACAATACTTGGTTGTACTTAGGGCTGTCAACGGATACTTAAGGATATAGATAGTGTTATATATGTATCCATAGCCAAAATTATTTTTAATATCGGATATCCGTATCCACGGATATGGACGGTACGCTAAATGGTCGATAAATCAAGAACTATAAATGAATTTTTTTAGTGAAACATAAATGATTTTCAATTTCAATAATCACAAAAGTGTTAATAGTAAACATATATAATGAAATTAAACAGATTTGAATAGCTAACATGCATTTAATATATTTAATACAAACCTTCAACCTAGTAAAGCAATTAATAAATCTCATTCATGTACTAAAATACGTATAATTTTTAACATGATGTATTTGTACAAAAATGAAACACAGATTTTTTTTTCAGAAGCATGATTTCTGCACAAAGAAAATATCAACTAACTATTTCCGTCATTCTCCTTTTATGAGCTGAAATTCTGAAATTTTTGAATCTATGTATCATCCTTGTTTTTGAACAAAACATCAAAGAATATGATTGGGCTTAAGCAAATAAGTAACATATATAAGTTCATTAAATGTCGATAATTAGTCAACTTTTTCATTTTCAGCGGCTATAACTATAACTGGCACACCATGATAGATTTGATTGTTCGTGCTAATTTATTATGTCCTTGGTCCATCCAAAAGAAGGATTAACTTTCTTTTCTTTCTTCCTATCACTAGTTCTAATTGGCTAATAGTATTACCCCATTTCTCACTCTTAGTGCAGACTCGTGCCCTTCCACTCTTTTACTTTCCATGTCATAAACATAGCAGTTCAAGTTTACAAAGTTGTATGTAGGATTAATTACAAGGAAAGATCGACTATTAGCAATATGGTAGGCTAATACAGTTAAGTTATGGTACACCGTGTTCGTTGTTTCTACCATAGGTAATATTTTTTTTGGAAAACCATTTTTAGCCACACAATATATGGTTGTACTTAGGGATGTCAATGGATACTTTTGGATACAGATAGTGCTATATACGTATCTGTATCCGAAATCATTTTCAAATATCGGATATCCGTATCCGCGGATACGAAAAGAGATCTTATAATTATCCTATCTGCCAAACGATCGATAAATTAAGAAATATAAATGAATATTTTACTTAAACATAATTTTTTTTCAATTTCATTGATCACAGTGGTGTTAAAAATAAACATATATGATGAAATTAAATAGATTTAAGTAGCTAATATGCATTTAATATATATAATACAAACTTACAACTTAGTAAAGCAATTAATAAATCTCATTCATTGTACTAAAATACATATAATTTTTAGCATAATGTTAAAAATATCAAACGGATAATTTTCGGATACGGATATGTATGTATCTGTATCCGCATCCATTTTACGGATATCGGGTATTATCTGTGTAATGACCCGCATTGACAGAGGTATTATAATTAATTTATTTAATTATTTAAAAGGTGATCAAGAGAATTTAATGGTT
Organism: Allium sativum; assembly: GCA_030737875.1. Classification (NCBI taxonomy): domain Eukaryota; kingdom Viridiplantae; phylum Streptophyta; class Magnoliopsida; order Asparagales; family Amaryllidaceae; genus Allium; species Allium sativum. Next base: position 430,867,235 of record CM060923.1, read on the forward strand.
GTGGAATTAAACAATGGTGAATATTTAATTAAAATAATAATTAAATAATATATCTAATTTTGAAATAATCAGAATTGGATGAAATGGCGATATGGTGTAAACTGGATCATCTGTGATATTTAATTCAGTTTAGAATTAAATTAGAATAATGAATATATTATATAAACGACAGTTTGAACATAGAATTATAATATAATTAAAATCAAGCTTGAAATGGCGCTGCACTTCGTTATTTGGCGATTTGAACTTCAACTGAATGTACAGGATTCGTTTTAAGCCGGATTTCTATGAAACAAGAAACATGTGGAGCTGGTGGAGTATATCTTTCTAGTGGAAGAGAAAAATCAGGATTTCGTCGTGTAGATATTGATTCACGTCCAAATCAAATTTCAGAAAAGTCGCTGTGAAATTCCTTTATAATTTATAAAGGAATTATTTATACTTTAAAAAGGAATTTCAATATAAATCGAATATCGGGTTGACCCAGATTGAAATATCAAGTTAGAAATTCATATAGGAATATTCTAGAGTTGTATGGTATTCCAATGTGAATATATACGATAACATTTATTTTAAATATTAAATTTAATTATACTTAAATATATTTATATATTTAAATGGGTCATCCAGAGCTTTAAAAATAGCCACTTTTGCAAACGAGGTCGGAATTCGACGAAACTAATTTTGTTGGATCCACAATATCAAATAGTTATTAGATTTCCAGTTTCGTGATTTTTAGAGTTACTGTGTGGCCGTATGGATTTTTAGAGTGGAAAACAGTTAGTATTTTGACAGTTAAAAATACACTGTGTGAGCATACGAAGTTGGAATTCGACGAAACCAGTTTCATTGGGACCGTAATGTCGAACAGTAGCTGCATGCCAATTTTTGTGATTTTTGCTTATCGTATGTGGTCACAGGCATTTTTAGAATACAAATACTCGTAATGGTTCAGTAGAAATGAATATAAAAATCGATTTAAATATTAATATAATTACCTATATAATACCCTTAACTCTTCAAAACCTAATTTATCTTCCTTTGGTCAACAAATAAGCGCCGTGGCTTTTGTTTCTTCCAGTAATGAGTTCGGTCTTCAAAAGAATTCAACAACAATTAGAATAAAACCCTATAAATCCAATGGTGTATAAATTCGAGATGCAGGCATGTCTCTCTACGTTTCTGGGTAGGTTTTGTTAGATACGAACCCATTACAGTTCGCCTGTTTTAGATACAGCGAAACTAGGGCTGATGAATTCGAAAATTGTGAGCATCGATATGAGATTTTGATGTGGTACTTGAGTTCACGAGGGAAAACCGCTTGAGTTTGCAAAGTATTGGAGTATTCGGTGAAGGGTAAAGTCGGTCGTTTCTTTGATGTTGCGATGCCCATACGGTGATGGAGTTCGAAGGTTTTGGGTTGGAGACGTGTGGTTTTTGGAGTGGACTATTTTGGTAGGATTCATGGGATGCTCGTTGGAGTTTTGGCGAGAAGCGTCGCCATGGAAGATGGGTTCAAACTAGAGTTCCGTTTTGCTGAGGGATGATGGTCAGGCTTGATTGGGGTAGAGGTCTGTTTAGTCGAAGCAGGGAGCACCTTCTAGCATTGGAGAGGGATCCGATGATTGGTGAAGGTAGCTGCGGTAGAGGGAGTTTGGTGTTCGAAGTTGTCTGAGTGGATAAGTATTTGGGATCGGGGAAGTAGTCTGAACCGGGTTTACAGGAAGAAAGGATAAGAGGGTCAACGGGTTTTAAATTTGTTCATGGGCCAAGGAAATAAAGGGTGAGGCCCAATAGGGAAATTAAATCTCTAAGTTTTTATTTAAATTCATGTTATAATTTGTAAATGTCATAACTTGAGCGTACCTTATTAGAATTGAGCGAAACAAGATCCGATGGGATCGTAGGGACGATGACTACACATTGGAACTGACTGGAAGTGGATTCGAGATCGTTTGAATTTAGGGCAAAATGAATTGTTTGATTCAAATCAAACAAACGGTTTATCGTTCTTTAGCGATGAACTGCAAATGTGAGTAAATCTCACCAACTCTGAACAGTTTATATTTTCATATTGTGTTTTTAGAACTATTAAATACTGGTTGATTGACTGTGTGTTGACTGTTTGATTGAACTGCTAGTCAGTTAGTTAAATTTATATATGTATTCTGTTTAACAGAATATATTATATGGAACTGAAAGTGATGTTATCTATATTGTTTAACATCTGTGGATGCAGGGAGACAAATTCCTCAACATTTATTTTACTCTGATTTATATATTGTGATATATGATGTGATATATAATCTGTTGTTGATTATGTGTGTTTGGACGATATTTATCGTTGTTATATGGTATGTTAAATACCATAAGAAATAATGGATATGGGAAAGGGGACTTTCAAAGTGTATTTTGAAAATCAATGATTTATATAAAATCGATGGATTTTATATAGAAAAGGGAAAGGATTTTTATAAAAGAAATATTTATAAAATCAAAAGATAAGTTAGAAAAAAGGAAATCATTTGTAAAGTGAAGAACCGTTACGAAAAGTAAATCTTTATAAATGAATAGTTTATTCGAAAGGAGTTATTCGAATAGAATAAAGGAAGTTATCGAATAAAGTTAAAAGGAGGTATTCGAATATAGTTTAGCCAAAAGGAGTTATTCGATCAGAATTCATCGAATAGAATAAATTGATTAGAGTAAATCAAACATAGTTAATCAGGTAGGGTTAACCAGTTAGAGTTAATTTGTTAGAGTAAATCAGTTAGGTTAAACCATTAGGGTAAACCAGTTAGAGTTAACAGTTACTGTTAATCAGTTAAAGTAAATCGATAGAGTTATATCGAACTAGAATTTATTGAATAGAGTTAAATCGGACTAGAGTTATTCAAATGGAGTTAATCGAATATATAGTTTATTCGAATAGAAAGTAAAAGGGGTTAATCGAATATATAGTTTATTCGAATAGAATAAAGGAGTTAATTGAATATAGTTTATTCGAATAGAAAGTAAAAGGAGTTAATCGAATATAGTTTATTCGAATATAATAAAGGAGTTAATCGATGTTAGTTTAATTGATTAGAGCTAAAATAAAAGGAGTTAATCGAATATAGTTTATTCGAATAGAATAAAGGAGTTAATCGAATATATAGTTTATTCAAATAGAATTAAAAGAGTTACCGAATATAGATTATTCGATAGGAGTTAAGTGAATAAAATTAGAGTTAAATCAGAAGACTTAAGTGAATAGAATAAATTGAATAGAGTTATCGAATATACCTTATCGAAGGAAAGAATTATCAAATAGAAAAGATTTGAAAGAGAGTTACGTAAGGAAGTTTGTTAAAGAATTAGAAGGGTGAACTTTGTCTATTTCAAGGTTAGAAATGTTGTTCAGTCAAGGTCTGAGTGGTAGTATTACCCCAACTTGATTGACTTCATTTTTAACTAAGGAATGGTTAAGGTTCGATAGTAAAGGATGGTTAAGTGAATTTAGTAATTAAAGGAAATGGTTTGAGTTGGCATCGCGATGGTTTGTTTAAACATCTGTCTGAGTCTAATGAAGAAGCTTTGGAAATGTTTTCCAAATAAGAAACCAGAAATGTTTTCTAATAAAGAAAACAAGAAATGGAAATGTTTTCCATTGTTAATAACGTATATTTTCCAAATTTAGAAAATAAGAAATATTGAATATAGGGAAACAGGAGATAAGTAAATTAATGAAATAAAGAGAGAAATGTTGAATGATGTTTGATCGATATAAATTTCCATTTGGAAATAATATCGTTGTTTGCACACCTGTTTTTCTTCGATAGTTAAATCACAGATTATCGAAGTTTTGACCATTTTAACGTTGTTAATATGGAGAGACCGGTTGGATTATTATCCAAAGAACCACTCTGTATTGGCATAAGCGCTGCGAATCATATATGCCAAAGGAAATTGAAGACGGAGTTATGCAAGGGCTATCCTGTTTATAGAATAGTGCCTTCGGTTCATCCTGTTCCTGGATGACTTGTATGGACGGATGTCTGACAAAGTATTTCCAGACGATCATGTATATTGATTTCTCCAACCGTACCAAGAGTGGAAGCGGAGAAGGAAACTTCTTTTAGCTAACACATAATGTATGGTTGAGGACTTCAATCGGTGATTTGATGGATTTGACGATGTGGTATTCAAAGTGAATCTGGTGTGATGATAAAGCGTATCTTCTAGCCTCACATCCGGTAAATGACAGAAATCGGGCAGGAAGCATGGGTAAGTCGGTCGCACCGAAGTAGGGTGTATAATCACCTGATCTAGAGTTTCATTTACTTCTAAAAATCTATTGTTGATGCTGTTCCATTCGGGAAATGGTTGCTGATCCCAACCGTTGGTGATATACATTCGATACACTCAAGCGAAATGAGTGGTCGCTCATATGTGGCCGGGTTGCAAGATGTTCTTGTGGAACCCAGTGTATTCCTCTCTAGAGGTACACTAGCGAAAGGTGGTTCCATACCTTGTCATAGTTGGAAATCCATTACCCAATACGTGCTCGCGGTTTTGATTGTATACCTATATATGTAGAACGTGAGATGAAAGCGTTTCTGCTAGATGATTATTATATTGTGTTGATAGACATTATTATAATATCAAAAGATTTTTGATATAAAGATATTTGGATTCTCATAAGGGAAAAACCCGTTCTATTATACGGCGTGGTCTTATGAGATATCGTTTACTTGTTCAAACTGTTTTAAAATGTTTTACTCATACCGGTCCCATGACTGACCCGGAGTTTATTTTGTTGTTTTCCCTAAACTATTGGGTGCCTAAATTTGTACGGCAAGTCAAGTAGTCGGGATTTACAGATATACTGGAAGAACTAGGAGCAGGAGGCTTCAAGATCATATAGCTATAGTTATTTCCGCTGTGTTGTAAGTGCTGTACTTTGATAATGATATGTATATTCAAGTACAGATATGTATTTCAAAGTTATGTTATGAAATATATTTATTCATTCCGTTGTGATATTTGTGTTACTTTGATGTTGTGTTCTTCTTCTTCTTCTTCTATTCTAATTTTCTATCTTATCTTTCCTCATCCTCTAATTTCTTTCATTAATGATCGGTACTTTTCGATGTTTGGTTAGTCATCATCATGTTTATGTCGAAAACCAAAGTCGTTAAAATCTCAGGTCATTACAGTTGGTATCAGAGCATAAGGTTAAGTGAATTACCTTGGCTCTGTGGCGTGACTCAGTAGAGATGGGGTTAGTAATACCCTAGATTGAGTTTGAGTGTATATATACGAGCGAACGTATTTGTTATTGATATAAAAATTTGTTTTGTATTGTGGAGATTTATTGGTTGAGTTGTTTATGAGTTCTGGTCGATCAGTTTGATCCACTGTATCGGTAGCGATTTTGTAAACACTCAAATACGATGGGTCGTCACGATATGTTTTGAAAAGAGGGCAAATTAAAATAAGTTTACCTAAGGTATATCTTGATATAGAGAAGATATAAATATCAAGATTATAATATATAGGATATATTGGTTGTGATTAAAATCGAGTAAGATTATAAATTAAATGGTTATGTAAATAACCAATCAGAATTCATATAAGTGAAATACGTGAAATCAGATGAATTGAATCTGAAATTTTAAACCGGAAATTGAATTAAAACTCTAGAGAATTGGATAAGTGTTTGTAAATGGATTTGGATTAAAAATAAGGAAAATTTAAGATTCTGGGAGATTTTAAATTGTTTTACAAGCAGTGTGAATTATATTTTGAAATGAATTTCAAAGTGGAAATGTTTAGAAATGGTTTTATAGTATTGAACTCACTTCGATCGCTGGAAAATAGATTCTGATGATGACAGCTGCATCATCTTTATTCATTTTCGAGTTGTAAGTGACGAATTACTACCAGAGATAATGTTTGAATTTGTTTTGGGAAAGACAAGTTGTGTTGAATTTCAAAATGGGATTTATAATATAGAATTTGAATTTTTAAATAGATTTGAAATATTAACTTGTTTTAAAAGAAATAAAATGAGAAGTTCCTTTATAAACAAAGTTTATAAATAGTTCTTTTACAAACGAAGTTTATAAATGAAGTGAAAAGAATTATCATTGGATAATTCAGAAATAAGAATACAAGTGTGAAATTGAAAGGGAAATCTATTTTCCAAAGGTAGAAATATCGATTTCAAAAGGAATTGAAATCGAGACTTATTTAAATGAATTTGAATAAAGGAAGTTCAAACATAGAATTTAAATAAGAAAATTCAAAGGGGATTTGAATATAGAAATTCAAAGGGAGTTTGAATATATGAAATTCAATGAAATTGAAATAGAGTTTGAACATAGAAATTCAAATGAGATTTGAATAAGGAAGATTTAAATAATGGAAAATTGAATTTAGAATTCATATAGAGTAAATATAGGATTTGAATATCGAAAGTGAAATGGAATTTGAATATAGAAATTCAAATATAGAATTTGAATATAGAAAATATAATGGAAATTCAATTATAGAATTTGAATAATAGAAGTAAAATAGAATTTGAATAATAGAAGTGAAATAGAGTTTGAATATATAGAAATTCAAATAGAATTTAAATGGAGTTTGAATCGAAATGGGGCTTCAAACAAGGAAAGAGATTTGTAAATTCATATTCGAAATCGAATATAGAACAAAAATTTGAAATTTGGATTCAAATTAGTTAATAAGCAAGTTAAAATATATTTGAACATGTCATGTTCAAATATAAAAGTGAAATAGACTAAAGAGTTAATTAACAAATTAATTAGCGAATAGAGTTAAAACGATCGGGTATAGTTGAATTAAATTGGACAGGTATAGATATACAGGAGACAGGTTTGGAATATAGTATAGAAGTGAAATAGATAGAATGCTCGACGAAAGGTATGTATTTAATTCATATATGAAATTTTATGCTCTATATCGGCTAGCCTCTTGGCTTTTTCCTTTTCTTTTGGATTGGTGAGGGCCATGGGAGGCTATTTGAAATATCCCGATGCTCCTGGTACAAAGGAGGTTATGGCGAATTTTTCCGGGAATTTAAGGATTTAAAATATTTTTAAGATAATTTTATAGTTAGAAATTAATGTATCGATATATATATATATATATATATATATATATATATATATATATATAGAAGTTGATAAGGAAACGAACGTGGAAATAAAATAGTAAAATCAAAAAGGAAGACTAAGAATAAAATTTAGTAAGAATAGAAAGGGGAAGCGTATACGTGTTTAAAAGTGAATAAGTGGTTGTGTGGTATTGATTATTCGAATAAGTAGTCATATCTGTTTTGACATTATAAATGTTATCCAGGCAAGGTCTGAGAGGTAGTTATACCCCAACTTGAATGATTTCATTATTAACAAATAAATAGTAAGATTTCAGGCTCGAAGATCAATGTTGAATAAGAGTTAGTTGAATATAGTATTTGGGTTGTCGTAACGATGCTTTACACAACATCCGTTTTAACCCCAAATAAGTGTAAGTTTGGAAATATAATAAAGAATATTTCCTAAGTATAGAAATAAACGAGACCGGAAAATAAATAAGTGATTGGATTATTTTCCAATTATAAATAGCATATATTTTCTAAAGTTTAGAAAATAAAGGAAGGCGATATTTGGAAATGTTTTCCAAATAACATAAAAGGCCAATATGGTTATTGAAAATTTTGGTTAACAAATATTGATAAAGAAATAGGAAGTGATTTAACTAATGGAATATTAGTAAAGGGCTCAGTGACATGTTCAAAAGGAAAATTTGATTTTTGAAAATAGTAAACTGTTTAAAAACTCCTAGGGAAAGACTGTTTGAATTAAAAACAAATTTAACAGAAATTGTGAAAGCAAATTTAAATTAAAGTAAAGCCAATAAAGTGGTAACTGTGGTTGAATTAGAATGATATCAAGATAAATTGGATTGTAAGATTCAAATTTGAAGTGTATTGGGATAATCAAGTTAAGAGTTGGGAATCGAGGAGAAACTCGAGTTGAAATGATATTTGGCTCGGATATAAGTGAATGGTTGTGTTGTGGATAAAAGAAGATTGGAATTTGATTGGGATGGCCCTTGTATCTACTGAATTGAGAATAGGTAAAAAGGATATAATGATATGCCGACAAAAGGTACAAGTTTATGTTTCTATTGGATATAAGATTTATGAGCCGAATTGGCAAGCCGCTTGGCTGTTTGATTTTCTTTTGGGCTGGAGATGGCCCAGAGAGGCGAGTTGGAGTTTGATGTATTGACCAGTACGAAGGAGGTGCTGGCGAAATTTTTCGAAGAGTTAAGGCGTTAGAAAATTTTCAGGATTTTTGAAAATTTTCATTAATGAGAATTAATTAATGATTTAATTGAAATTTAATTGGTTCAGTGAAACTGAAGTTAAGAAGTGAACAAATAAGTTATAACCAGTCGATAGGGTCGCCCTCTACCTAAGCAATTTCGAGGACGAAATTATTTTAAGTGGGGAAGATTATAATGACCCGCATTGGCAGAGGTATTATAATTAATTTATTTAATTATTTAAAAGGTGATCAAGAGAATTTAATAGTTGTGGAATTAAATAATGGTGAATATTTAATTAAAATAATAATTAAATAATATATTTAGTTTTGAAATAATCAGAATTGGCTGAAATGACGATATGGTGTAAACTGGATCATCTGTGATACTTAATTCAGTTTAGAATTAAATTAGAATAACGAATATATTATATAAATGACAGTTTGAACATAGAATTATAATACAATTAAAATCGAGCTTGAAATGGCGCTGCAGTTCGTTATTTGGCGATTTGAACTTCAACTGAATGTACAGGATTCGTTTTAAGCAGGATTTCTGTGAAACAAGAAACGTGTGGAGCTGGTGGAGTATATCTTTCTAGTGGAAGAGAAAAATCGGGATTTCGTCGTGTAGATATTGATTCACATCCAAATCAAATTTCAGAAAAGTCGCTGTGAAATTCCTTAATAATTTATAAAGGAATTATTTATATTTTAAAAAGGAATTTCAATATAAATCGAATATCGGGTTGACCCAGATTGAAATATCAAGTTAGAAATTCATATAGGAATATTCTAGAGCTGTATGGTATTCCAATGTGAATATATACGATAACATTTATTTTAAATATTAAATTTAATTATATTTAAATATATTTATATATTTAAATGGGTCATGCAGAGCTTTAAATATAGCCACTTTTGCAAACGAAGACGGAATTCGACGAAACTAATGCTGTTGGATCCGCAATGTCAAATAGTTGTTAGATTTCCAGTTTCGTGATTTTTAGGGTCATTGTGTGGCCGTACGGATTTTGAGTGGAAAACAATCAGTATTTTGACAGTTAAAAATACACTATGTGGGCATACGAAGTCGGAATTCGACGAAACCAGTTTCGTTGGGACCGTAATGTCGAACAGTAGCTGCATGCCAATTTTTGTGATTTTTGGTTATCATATGTGGTCACAGGCATTTTTAGAATACAAATACTCGTAATGATTCAATAGAAATGAATATAAAAATTGATTTAAATATTAATATAATTACCTATATAATACCCTTAACTCTTCAAAACCTAATTTATCTTCCTCTGGTCAAACAAATAAGCGCCGTGGCTTTTGTTTCTTCTAGTAATGAGTTCGGTCTTCAAAAGAATTCAACAACAATTAGAATAAAACCCTATAAATCCAATGGTGTATAAATTCGAGATGCAGGCATGTCTCTCTACGTTTCTGGGTAGGTTTTGTTACATTCGAACCCATTACAGTTCGCATGTTTTAGATACAGCGAAACTAGGGCTGATGAATTCGAAAATTGTGAGCATCGATATGAGATTTTGATGTGGTACTTGAGTTCATGAGGGAAAACCACTTGAGTTTGCAAAGTATTGGAGTATTCGGTGAAGGGTAAAGTCGGTGGTTTCTTTGATGTCGCGATGCCCATACGGTGATGGAGTTCGACGGTTTTGGGTTGGAGACGTGTGGTTTTTGGAGTGGACTATTTTGGTAGGATTCATGGGTTGCTCGATGGAGTTTGGCGAGAAGCGTCGCCATGGCAGATGGGTTGAGACTAGAGTTCCGTTTTGCTGAGGGATGATGGTCAGGCTCGATTGGGGTAGAGGTCTGTCTAGTCGAAGCAGGGAGCACCTGCTGGCATCGGAAAGGGATCCGATGATTGGTGAAGGTAGCTGCGGTAGAGGGAGTTTGGTGTTCGAAGTTGTCTGAGTGGATAAGTATTTGGGATCGGGGAAGTTGTCTGAACGGGGTTTTCAAGAAGAAAGGATAAGCGGGTCAGCGGGTTTTAAATTTGTTCATGGGCCAAGGAAATAAAGGGTGAGGCCCATTAGGGAAATTAAATTTATAAGTTTTTATTTAAATTCATGTTATAATTTGTAAATGTCATAACTTGAGCGTACCTTATTAGAATTGAGCGAAACAAGATCCGAAGGGATCGTAGGGACGACGACTACACACTGGAACTGACTGGAAGTGGATTCGAGATCGTTTGAATTTAGGGCAAAATGAATTGTTTGATTCAAATCAAACAAACAGTTTATCGTTCTTTAGCGATGAACTGCAAATGTGAGTAAATCTCACCAACTCTGAACAGTTTATATTTTCATGTTGTATTTTTAGAACTGTTAAATATTGGTTGATTGACTGTGTGTTGACTGTTTGATTGAACTGCTAGTCAGTTAGTTAATTTTCTATATTGATTCTGTTTAACAGAATATATCATATGGAACTGAAAGTGATGTTATCTATATTGTTTAACATCTGTGGATGCAGGGAGATAGGTTGGAGGAATCCAACTGGATTCCTCAACATTTATTTTACTATGATTCATATATTATGATATATGATGTGATATATAATCTGTTGTTGATTATGTGTGCTTGGACGATATTTATCGTTACTATATGGTATGTTAAATACCATAAGAAATACTGGATATGGGAAAGGGGACTTTGAAAGTGCATTTTGAAAATGAATGATTTATATAAAATCGATGGATTTTATATACAAAAGGGAAAGGATTTTTATAAAAAATATATTTATAAAATCAAAGGATAAGCTAGAAAAAAGGAAATCATTTGTAAAGTGAAGAACTGTTACTAAAAGTAAATCTTTATAAATGAATAATTTATTCGAAAGGAGTTAATCGAATTAGTTATTCGTATAGAATAAAGGAAGTTATCGAATAAAGTTAAAAGGAGGTATTCGAATATAGTTTAGCCAAAAGGAGTTATTCGATCAGAATTCATCGAATAGAATAAATTGATTAGAGTAAATCAAACGGAGTTAATCAAATAGAGTTAATCGGGTAGGGTTAACCAGTTAGAGTTAATTGGCTAGAGTAAATCAGTTAGGTTAAACCATTAGGGTAAACCGGTTAGAGTTAAATAGTTAGTGTTAATCAGTTAAAGTAAATCGATAGAGTTATATCGAACTAGAATTTATTGAATAGAGTTAAATCGGACTAGAGTTATTCAAATGGAGTTAATTGAATATATAGTTTATTCGAATAGAAAGTAAAAGGGGTTAATCGAATATACAGTTTATTCGAATATAATAAAGGAGTTAATCGAATATAGTTTATTCGAATAGAAAGTAAAAGGAGTTAATTGAATATAGTTTATTCGAATAGAATAAAGGAGTTAATCGATGTTAGTTTAATCGACTAGAGTTAAAATAAAAGGAGTTAATCGAATATAGTTTATTCGAATAGAATAAAGGAGTTAATCGAATATTTAGTTTATTCAAATAGAATTAAAAGAGTTATCGAATATAGTTTATTCGATAGGAGTTAAGTGAATAGAGTTAGAGTTAAATCAAAAGAGTTAAGTGAATAGAATAAATTGAATAGAGTTATCGAATATACCTTATCGAAGGAAAGAATTATCGAATAGAAAAGATTTGAAAGAGAGTTACGTAAGGAAGTTTGTTAAAGAATTAGAAGGGTGAACTTTGTCTATTTCATGGTTAGAAACGTTGTTCAGTCAAGGTCTGAGAGGTAGTATTACCCCAACTTGATTGACTTCATTTTTAACTAAGGAATGGTTAAAGTTCGATAGTAAAGGATGGTTAAGTGAATTTAGTAATTAAAGGAAATGGTTTGAGTTGGCATCGCGATGGTTTGTTTAAACATATGTCTACGTCTAATGAAGAAACTTTGGAAATGTTTTCCAAATAAGAAACCAGAAATGTTTTCTAATAAAGAAAACAAGAAATGGAAATGTTTTCCACTGTTAATAACGTATATTTTCCAAATTTAGAAAATAAGAAATATTGAATATAGGGAAACAGGAGATAAGTAAATTAATGAAATAAAGAGATAAATGTTGAATGATGTTTGATTGATATAAATTTCCATTTGGAAATAATATCGTTGTTTGCACACCTGTTTTTCTTTGAAAGTTAAGTCACAGACTATCGAAGTTTTGACCATTTTAACGTTGTTAATATGGAGAGACCAGTTGGATTATTATCCAAAGAACCACTCTGTATTGGCATAAGCGTTGCGAATCATATATGCCAAAGGAAATTGAAGACGGAGTTACGCAAGGGCTATCCTATTTATAGAATAGTGCCTTCGGTTCATCCTGTTCCTGGATGACTTGTATGGACGGATGTCTGACAAAGTATTTCCAGACGATCACGTATATTGATTTCTGCAACCGTACCAAGAGTGGAAGCAGAGAAGGAAACTTCTTTTAGCTACACATAATGTATGGTTGAGGACTTCAATCGGTGATTTGATGGATTTGACGATGTGGCATTCAAAGTGAATCTGGTGTGATGATAAAGCGTAGCTTCTAGCCTCGACAGAAATCGGGCAGGCAACATGTAACAACCCGAAAATCTAGGCCAGTTTAAAATTTTTATTTTGGCAATTTTGGCGAAGTTTGAACATTTAAAATGAATTATTTTAAATAATATCGACAAGAAATTTATTTTGAATAGAATTCGACGCATATATTATATACGTCGTCGTTAGAATATAAATAATTATATATAATTATAAATAGAATTGAAAATGGCGCGGTAGTTCGATAATTCGATTTCAAACTTCAATTGAACGTACCGGGTGCAAAACAATCTGGATTTTAGTGAAACCAAAAACATTGGGATCTATTTGAGAATATCTTTCCAACGAATCAGAAAAATTGAAATTTCATAGCGGGGATCTAAAGATATGTCCAGTTGAAAATTCTGAATAGTCGCTATGGAATTCAGGCCCTTAAAAATGGATATTTTGCAAACGACCTCGGAATTCGACGAAACCACTTTTGTTGGGTCCGTGATGTCAAATTATTTCTAGATTCCAAATTTCATAATTTTTCGAATCAGTATGTGAGCGTGGCAAAGGAAAACGCGTTTGACCAGTTTCAGTTGATTTTAATCGACTGGAAAATGACCATTTTTCAGACGGTCTCAGAATTTGACGAAACTAGTTTGTTAGGACCGTATCGTCAATACGAAGCTAGAAAATATTTTTCTGGAATTTTTCAAGTTAGTATGTGACCCCGATAAATTAAAATGCGCGTTCAAATTCAATATGTAGAGTTATATGTTGATTTTGGCGGAAACTGATCGAAACGATCGAATCAGCTTACGTTACATATCCCATTGTGTTCGGAATGGGGGTAATTAGCTAGGGACGACAGTCGTTGGGTCCCGTTTCGAATTCAAATGAAAAAGTCAACTTTCTGTAAATAAAATAAAATAAAATAAAAATCCCCTCAACACCCTTTTTCTCCTCAGACCACCCCCCCCCCCGTTCGATTTAGTTCGATCAGAAGAGAAAAAAAAAACCTCCGACCTCGTACAGGCCCCCCATCGCCTCCCTCCGCCTCCTGTCGCCCTCCCGAAACGCACCTCCTCCCCAACGGCCGTCGACTTCACCGCAGCCCCACCCCCCTTTTCCGCCTCCTATCCCCCTCCCGCTTCCCTTCTTTAAACCCTAGAATGCCCCCAAACCACCACCTGGGCGCCACCGGATCGCAACCGCCGCCTGAAGCATCGAACCCCGGCCACCAGCAAACCCCGCCTCCGACGATGAAGCTCCTCCCCTGCCGCCAAGCCTTCCTCCGATCAATGTAAGATTTTATTTAATAAAGATTCGATTTTTACGGCTAATAAAAAGTTAGATTTTGAAAAATAGAATGAAGAGGATTTTAAAAATAGGATTTTCATTGATGTAGAGAATAAAAATATGATTTTTGTATTATAGATATATCAAAAATATGATTTTTACTTGTGTAGAGTATTAAAAATATGACCTTTATATAGTAGAAGATATAAAAATACTATTTTTATATAAGTTGTATATTGAAAATAAAATTTCTATATAATAGAGAAAATAAAGGCGAAATCTATATATTTGAAAAGGTGAAATCTTTATATTTGAAAAGGCGAAATCTTTATATTTGAAAAGGTGAAATCTTTATATTTGAAAAGGCGAAATCCTTGTATAGATAGTAGCGTTAGAAAAATATAATTTTTATCTATATAGTAGCGTGATAAAAATATAATTTTTATCTATATAGTATCGTTAGAAAATATAATTTTTACCTATATGAGTAGCGAAGTAAAAATTCAATTTTTATATATTGAATAGCGAAGTAAAAATTCAATTTTTATATATTGAATAGCGAAGTAAAAATTCGATTTTTATATATTGAATAGCGAAGTAAAAATTCGATTTTTATATATTGAATAGCGAAGTAAAAATTCTATTTTTATATATTGAATAGCGAAGTAAAAATGTGATTTTTATATATGTAGTGGCTACGGACAGCGAAAGTGACAAAAGACGAGAACGGCGAAGACTTCTACTTAAGAAGAGTCGTGGCATTTGGATAGCTTCGGTGAGAACTTCTCACCTTTTAAAATTCCTTTTTCTAGTTATATATATACTAGGATGTAGACGGTGTTTAGTAGCACCCGACACAATCGTCCACAGACCATGGACTTGTTTGTTTGGCTGTGTAGTTGGTTAGATTATTTGGGTTGAATTGAATTGTTTGGTGAAATGGAATTGAATTGATTGATGTGTGAATGGCGTAGGCCATCACTAGACCGGAGATAAGGCTAGGCCTTGTCCCGTTTCTAGTATCGTGCTGTTATACCGCCGAAATTTTCTAAAATAAGTTAGAAAAAAATAAAGATATCATTTTATTTAATAAATGAACTGAATAGAAATTCAAGTGTTAAAATAAAATATTTTATTGTTAAAAATATAATTTTTAACGTGAATGTGAATAAATAAATATCCATTTATAAACCGGACGGTTTGTTTATGTACACCTATTTGAAGGACATTGATTGGGACGATAAATTTTACACATCGCCCAACTGCACAAATAAAATCTATGTTTGGTTGTTTGAAACCCCACACGGGTATTAAGATAATATATGATATACACTAATCCCAATAATTAGTTGTATGTCGATCGATGGCTCGACAGGCTGTTATAAGCGTTAGATATCTATATTTGATGCTTATACAGTGTAGTGCACTTAGGATGATGGTTGATTATTTATCATTGCTATTATATACATGTGTTGAATGGAATCCATATAATTAACTTTATATGGTAATTGATTTTGCCTCATTCCAATCGGGAAAATAAAGATCATTATAAAATAAAGGTTCATGTGTTGACTGTAATCATCCGTTGAGATTTGTCATGTGTTGAACGAAATATTTTAACAATAAAATTTACATCTTTATCATGTATGAAATTAGAAATCAACTGGAAAATAGATGAGATGAGTGGTCTCCTGGATATTGATCTGATGTTGGTTTCGGCCTTCGGGGTTAATATTCAGGGAATTGTTCTCTTACTAATTTACGGTTGGAGTCTGATTTGAAATCAAACAATAGATACCATAATTTTTGTAAAATATATTAAATAACAAAAATAGTCACACGTGGACAGTACTCATTCGTTGAGATTAGTCATGTGTTGACAAAAATATATATTCATTTGTTGAATAGAATAACGGAATTTTTGAAATTTAAATTGAATAGAAAAGAAATTCAAATTGAACTGAATAGATAAAGAAAACCAATTTGAATCGAATCGAAAAGAAAACCAATTTGAATCGAATCGAAAAGAAAGCCAATTTGAATTGAATCGAATAGAAAACCAATTTGAACTGAATAGATAATAGAAAACGAATTTGAATTGAATCGAATAGAAAACCAATTTGAATTGAATCGAATAGAAAACCAATTTGAATCAAATCGAAAAGAATACCAATTTGAATTGAATCGAATAGAAAACCAATTTGAACTGAATAGATAATAGAAAACGAATTTGAATTGAATCGAATAGAAAACCAATTTGAATTGAATCGAATAGAAAACCAATTTGAATTGAATCGAATAGAAAACCAATTTGAATTGAATCGAATAGAAAACCAATTAAATTGAATCGAATAGAAAACCAATTTGAATTGAATCGAATAGAAAACGAATTTGAATTGAATCGAATAGAAAACCAATTGCAATTGAATCGAATAGAAAACCAATTTGAATTGAATCGAATAGAAAACGAATTTGAATTGAATCGAATTTAAAACGAATTCGAATTGAATTGAAAACGAATTCGAATTGAATTGAAAACGAATTCGAATTGAATTGAAAACGAATTCGAATTGAATTGAAAACGAATTGAAATGAATTCAAATTGAATTGAAATTTGAATTGAATAGAAATGAATTTTAAAACGAATTTATAAGGAAAAATTCAATTTTGATTTGAATTGAAATGGAAGTTGAAATTGTTTTTGAAACGAATTTAAAACGATTTATAAAATTCGTTTTAAATAGAAATCGACGAAATACTTATTATATATATTATATATATATATATATATATATATATATATATAATATAATGGCCTGAATAGAACGCGCCGCGCCGCGGCAATTCGCGAATTTCGACCATTGATTTCGAACGGACATTACGGGAGATCCGACCGTCGAATTCTCCTAAAACCGGAACCGTTGGGTTCGTATCGAAAAGTGCTTTCCAACGAATATTAGAAATTTGAAATCTAACGGTAGGATTTGGAGATACGTCCAAATCAAATTTGAAAAAGGTCGTTGTAAGTGCAGTTCGATGGCCGTTGATGGAAATCGACTGTACGGGCCTTGATAAAATTATTAAAAATAGTAATAATTTGTATGAAATCATAAGAAATGATTTGGGAAAAATTGGGATGAAAAACTCCATATTTGAAAAGATAAAAATAAATTTTTATCAAAATGAACTAGTTTTGAACAAAAATTAAAACCCATTTATTTTTAAATAAATAAATTGGATTTGAAATGGGTTGTAAATAGAAATGATTTGTGGGTTTATCGTGAACAGTGTATTAAACAACACTTGTTCTTTAACCCGATAATACATAGAATGTGATTTGGGTTTATCGTGAACTGTGTTTTAAATGACATTAGTTCTTTAACCCCGAAAAAGGAGTTTTAATGGATCCGCAATTAGATTGAAATGTGAATTGATAATTTAAATTATCAATTTTGGAAAGTGAGTGAGAATGGAGTATTACCAGTTTTGCTCCAAAGCGATAGTTAAATCTTTAATTAGATTTGAACGTGAAATGGTAATTAATTTTACCGATAACACTGTGGTATTAGATATGGAATATTACCAGTTTTGCTTCATGGGATGAATAGGTTGGGATTGGGAAATAAAATAAATAATTACTTCGGTGTGGTTCGCTAATCTCGACTAGTTTAGAAAACCATAATTTGGTTTGAAACGACATCCAAAGGAAGATTAAAGGATAAATTTTAAAGAATTTATCTTGGATAAAATTAATGGGAACCTTTCCCTAAGAATATGAAATTTAGAAATTAGCTGTAGGTTAGCTAAGAAGGATGATTTCCTGGGTATTGATCTGATGTTGGTTTCGGCCTTCGGGATTAATATTTGGGAAATTGTTCTCTTGCTAATTTGCGGTTAATGGCTAATGAATTGGAATGAGGCGTATGTTGTGTTTGTATAACATTTGTTTTTAATATACGCGGGTTGTTCGGAAAGGCCGGGTTTATACCCATTCTGAATAACTGATTCGATGATATGTCGAAGATGAAGACGGTGGTTGAAGACCGGAAGTCTTCACATCGTTTGGGTGATTACTGATGATCTTGATTGGGCTGTACACCCAAGATGAGGGAATCAGTTAGTGGTCGTCCAGACGTACTTGGAGATCGATGGATATGCGAGGAAAGTGCCTCCGGTTTCGTTCAGACCCAGAACGAACTTGTAAATGGATTGTGTGTCTGACATTGGATTTTATTCTGTGTTGATTGATTTCTGTTAAATATATATCTGTTTGGCGGCGGAGAATTTATTCTCTTGCTTAACGCCCTTCTCTGAGACGTACGAGCTCAGAGGTTGTATATCGATGGACATCAGTCGCATGGCATGAATTGCCTGTGTGGCACGCAGAGTTGCATAGATCAAGGCTTCTGTTGAAAAGCAAAGTCTTGTGGTTGATGATCAAAGCACGACCTTTGTGGCATAGCTTTGTGTATAATGTGAATTCGCGAGCCTCACACCTCGGTATGAGTTAAAAACGGGATAAGGACTGCAGGGAGAGCACGACGTTTCTTTCTAGCTTTGGTGGTGTCAGTGACTTACCAGCCCTGACATTTATATACTTTTCACCTATGTGGTTGTTGGATGAGGCGCCTCGATTTTAGGTCTGTAAGGACTGGGAAACGTGTGTTCAGGCATAATTAATCCTCAAACGTAAGAGAGGACCGACCCTGAAGATCAAAGGATTGCCCAGAGTGTGTAGTCCTGAGACATTTGCTAGAGTGTCTCGAAAGCGGAGAGGAGCTTGCCCCTTGCCTCGACTCATGACGGAAATCCAATTTCCAATACGTGTATTGCGGTTTTAATTGTAGAACTAGTATGGCGACATGATATATGATACTCATGCTGTCTATGATTGATATTTACGATTGAAATTGTTTTGACACTATACACTTATAATAGTATCAAATGATTTGTTTTAAACGTACCAAGCATGTTTGGCTATTATAAGGGAAAACCCTATCCTCCGGCTTGCATTGCATTGTGTGATGGGACCTGGGTCTTATAATAGCTTCATTTTTCGAAAAAGCATTGCGCTGTTTACTGATATGCACTGGTATTCACATGACTGACCTGGAGTTTATTGTTTTAACCTAAACTCCGGGTGCCCTCATTTTCGACACGGGCAGCTAGTAGTTCTGGTTTTGCAGATTTATATTCACAGGATCCTGGTTTACAGCTGGAATGATATCCGGAAAGCTCTGTATCCATATATCACCTTCAGTTGTGTTTTGTATTATTTTTCCGCTGCTATGTAATTTATTGTAATCTCTGATATTTATCAAATGTAATTTATTCATTTATACTCTGTATACTCTTGTATCTGATGGAATTGTTGTAATAGCAATGAAATGTTCTTCCGTCTACGTTGTATTGTGTGTTGTTCTCAACGCTATCCGCGCTTTCCCTCACGGGGAAGTTCGGGTCGTGTCACAACATGGCTAAGTCGGTCGCACCGAAGTAGGGCGTATAATCACCTGATCTAGAGTTTCATTTACTTCTAAAAATCTATTGTTGATGCTGTTCCATTCGGGAAACGGTTGCTGATCCCAACCGTTGGTGATATACATTCGATACACTCAAGCGAAATGAGTGATCGGTCATGTGTGGCCGAGTTGCAAGATGTTCTTGTTGAACCCAGTGTACTCCTCTCTAGTGGTACACTAGCGAAAGGTGGTTCCATACCTTGTCATAGTTGGAAATCCATTACCCAATACGTGCTCGCGGTTTTGATCGTATACCTATATATGTAGAACATGAGATGAAAGCGTTTCTGCTAGATGATTATTATATTGTGTTGATAGACATTATTATAATATCGAAAGGTTTTTGATATAAAGATATTTGGATTCTCATAAGGGGAAAAACCGTTCCGTTATACGGCGTGGTCTTATGAGATAACGTTTACTTGTTCAAACTGTTTTAAACTGTTTTACTCATACCAGTCCCATGACTAACCCGGAGTTTATTTTGTTGTTTTCCCTAAACTCTTGGGTGCCTAAATTTGTACGGGCAGTCAAGCAGTCGGGATTTACAGATATACGGGAAGAGCTAGGAGCAGGAGGCTTCAGGATCATATAGCTATAGTTATTTCCGATGTGTTGTAAGTGTTGTACTTTGATAATGATATGTATATTCAAGTACAAATTTGTATTTCAAAGTTATGTTATGAAATATATTTATTCGTTCCGCTGTGAGATTCGTGTTACTCTGATGTTGTGTTCTTCTTCTTCTTCTATTCTAATTTTCTATCTTATCTTTCCTCATCCTCTAATTTCTTTCATTAATGATCGGTATTTTTCGATGTTTGGTTAGTTGTCATCGTGTTTATGTCGATAACCAAAGTCGTCAAAATCCCGGGTCATTACAATCTGCTTTTTGGATATGGTTGCAGAAGAATTTCCGATTTTTTGGGTATTCGTTGACAGCGCAAGTTGTATTGAAATTATTATTCCTACTTTTTGTCTTTTTTATTTGAGTTTATGGATAATGATCAAGAAGGCAGCGGTACCTCTTTGTACTCACAAAGCTGTTTTTGAGACCGGAACAAAAAATTTGAAGAGTTTGTCCTTAAAGTTAAAAAAGCTATGAAGTTTGTTGCTACCAATATTTTCCTAAATATAAAAAATATTAATCATACTTATGATAATGTTATCAATATATCATTGAAGTATGATAATTAATAATATTGACCAAAATTTGTTCAATATATTGTTAATAACAATATAAAGCAAGCCAAGAGAGTGTAACATAATGGTAAGATGTGTACCTACCGAGTAAGAGATCAGAAGTTTGATACTCCCTTGAGACCTATATGATGATATATTAAACAATTTCAAAATATATATACATATAATGAAATTTTTTTCCTATATACTAAAGGTATGTAAAATAAAAAATGTACAAATTTTACAACAACGTTTTGTTGTCGTTTGACTTTGGATTTGCAATATTTAATAAATATTGTTAAATACTGTAAATTTACAATGTTTAAAGACTTTTAAATAATCAAATCACTAAGCCGTAAAAGAAACTGCATCCTATCTCCGTTATTACTTCCGCATTTGATTTCTTTGCCAGTCTGCTTATCATTCTTCTGCTCCCTCACTGTCTCTATTTCTGAAACCTAGCCGCCTCCTCAAACTTCATCTTTAAACTTACATTCCACACATGTAGTACATCTGAATCACCTTAAAGTTATGTAATCATTTTCTGTAGATTTAAAGTATTCACATACTATTGATGAGGATGTAGCGCGAATCGTAAAGCGCTTGCTTTACATGCAAGAGGTACAGGGTTTGATACCCTACATCCATAGCTTAACGATTGGTTAACTATTTTTCCCTTTTTAGTTTTCAGCTCATGCCATCAACAGTGGCATCTGATTTTCTTTATGAAAGTACGCCCTATTGATTGCTAGCTTGATTCCGAATGTATTGTGGATAGCCTGTAGTCATTGTACCAAAATGAAACTCAGAACAATTTTTTCACAAGCTTGATTTCTGCACAAAGAAAATATCAGCCATGTATTTCTGTCATTTTCCTTTTATGAACTGAAATTTTGAAATGTTTGAATCTATGTATCGTCCTTGTTTTGGAATACAACATCAAATAATCTGAGTGGGATTAAGTAACATACATTAGTACATTAAATGTCGATAATTAGTCGAGTTTTTCATTTTCAGTGGCTGTAACTGTAGGATCAATATTAACCCTAGAGGGGGGCGGGATGAATAGGGTTTAACAGTAATCAAAAAAATCAGAAAGTAATGAAAAATTGCAGCAAAAGAAAAATCACACACAGAGATACCCAGCTTCGGCAAATTGTGCCTACTTCTTCCTTTCTAATATTTCAACTAGGAGTTACAAACAGATCCCGCTTACAATCCTATGTAAACTCGCAGCGCCTACTCCTGTCCTAACCCTAAGCTCAAAATCCAAGACTGTCCTATGTACCCTAGACAAGATTTTCCTAGACTACAGACCAGTAATCTGTAAACCCTAATTTTAATTGAAACTAGAAAAACAAGAATTGATGTTTGAAAGGAAATTACAAATAAAATACAAAAGAGAAAATCAAGAAAAAGTCCTTAAACAAAAAAAACCTTTGTACTCTTCACTTAAAATCAGGCCGTCCCCTTTTGTTTCTCTACTTAAAATCAGACCGTCCACTTTTGTTTCTCCAAAGAAAACATGGCAGCGGCTAGGGTTTCCTCAATCTGAAATCTTCAAAGCTTTGATTATGTTCCAGTTGATTTGCGATGCCTTCTAGCTTGACTCCGAATGTCTCTGTCCTTCGATCCAACACTATAAGCTCTCTGATTTAACTATAGGGTTTGAGTTGATTTCGAATGAATTTGATGCCCATGCCGATGAGGAAATAGTGTGCTTATATAGGGGTTTTGAAACTCTTGCTCTCTGATTTCAAATCAATGACTTGCTCGATTTGGTTTGATGAATATTTGGAAGGATTTTGTATTGGTTTCAAAACCCCTGATTTTGAGTCAGACATTTTGAGAAATATTTTGAAAGGCATTTACTTGTTTCCTAAAACATTTTAGTAAATTCGAATTTGAAAAAAAAAACAGCACGTGAATTTGGACATAATTTTTCTTTCCTTCATGAACAAGGTCGGTTTCATTTTCATTTCTGAAAAATGATAATTGCAGAAGATTTCCGAGATTGTTTCTTGCTTAGTCACCATTCCATAACTATTTAATTTCAGACTTTGATTTCCCATGTGTGATTGAATAAAAATGGAGGGGAATTGATTTATTTTAGTACAAAATTATCTTGCCAACAAAGTACACAACTGGAAATAAAACTTAATTTGTTTCATATCAAAGATGCTATGATTTTTTTTCTGCATGATTTATTGCCTTGACTTGTTGCCAGTTTTGCACACAGAAGATTCCATAACACTGTGATTTAAAAAAAAAGATTATTTCTGGAAATCCATTCACATGTTGGCTGCATGCTACACCTTGACTTTTGAACTACTTGTTTTCATATAAACTGCTTTGTTCATGTTTGAGTCTTTGTGTGTTACTACCTAGACTTGGCTTTGTTCTGCATGAAACTGTGCATGATCATTTGTCTTTGTGCATCCAAGTATACACACTTGTGTATATGCTGTGTCATCTTGCTTGTATACAATGAATGCATGTTGTGCTCTGTTTTTGATATCACCATGCTGGCTTCATCATTTGTCCATACATCTCCATATATACTTGAGTAGACTGGTTCATGTCTTTACTGCCGTGTCTTTGAACTTGATGATGTAAACCATTCATCCTTACTGTATATGCTGTGTGAATCAGAACCTTTACATGTTGTATACATTGTCACATGAATCTGCCATTAACATCTGTTCAATAATTTTGTCCATGAAAACCTACACCTGTAGCCTGTGTGCAGGAATTGAATTTATATGCCTCAACCAACTTGAGAAGAGATGTTTTCTTGTATGCGACCACTGCCTTGAACATGGTTGTTTCCCTTTCCATGTTGAATCACCCTGTATGTTTTACCTTTGTGTGTTGTTTCTGATTTGTTGTGCACCATGCATGTTCCATTGTCACACTTGAAAGTCTGAACTTAAGTATGTTGTTCCATGTATCCTTTGGCCATATGTCATGCTAACCTGTCATGCTTCATGTATGCTACATTATTGATCTATCATGATTTCCAGCTTGTGTTTGCTGATCTGAAATTTTGCACTTCCATTTCTCTTTTCATTTTTGACTTGTCTTTATATATATATATATATATATATATATATATATATACATATATATATGACACTGTAATAAACATCAGCAGGCTGACTGTACTTTGTTGGGGCTAGTCAGAATCAACTGAGTTTGATGCTGGTTCTGATCAGCAAACCCGTATGGTTATGTTGAGGCTGATCAAGTCAGAAAGATGATGAGAAAAACACACAGAGAATCTGAGGCAAATAGAAAATTATAAGATAAAATTTTATTTGTTCAGTGTCTATTTTAGTTCTAGTCTATTATGTGTATTTCTTTTCTATGACAGGTTTTAGGATGATACAATAGGAGCAAAGCATAGTGCTGGGACAGTAAGATATGTAATCAAGTGTGAGAGGAGATGTGTATGAGAGAGAGATATATGCAGTGAAAAACATTTGTATTGAAAACTTGTGTAGTGAGAGTTCAGAGATGTGTATGAAAGTTTGTGTTGTTTGATTTATGAGATATATATATATATATATTTTTGAATAATAGATACTTGTGTAAAATTTTCAATGTTAGTGTATAAAAACTATTGTACAACAATATTTTTGTTCCAGTATGATGCGGAGACAGTGACCACTGTAGTACACACACATTAATAAAATATGTTTGTTATCATCAAACAAAATCACAGTTCAACAATCTCCCCCTTTTGTTGATGACAAACATACGTAAGATTTTGAATACAGCTGAAAGTGTTTGAATATGAACTCCCTCTATATATGTGCTCCCCCTATAACTTAGCTTCCTCCACAAATATAAGCAAACCATTTTTTTTTTTGAAAAGAATAGAAAATAATTAAACTTTTTGCATTAATGGTAAAATAAAATCTATAGATGTCTGTATACATATCAAAATCTTAACTCTTTCTCCCCCTTTGTAATCATCAAAAGATAAACAGGGCTGGACATTTGCAAAGGATGTGGGTCATAGTAAGAGATCAAGTCATTTGACATAATAAGAAATCGCAAACCCTGACTAATCAAACAAAAAATCATAATAATCCGTAAGATAGGAACACATTTCACAATTTAGAAGATGGAATGGAAAGTTAGTTAGTATATACCAGGGAGGATTTTATATATTATTATATCTATATACACAATTTTTTTTCTTTTTTAAATATATATATATATATATATTTCAAGAGCACACTAACCAGGCATAACTAGAGCTTGGATTTTTAAATGGGATTAGTTGCAACACGAAATTAAATAAGTAATCTCATAACCATCCATGACCAGAGCTTGGATTTTTAAATGAGGTCAGAGAAATACTTATTATTATATATATATAATTTATTTATTATATATCTACACAAAATCCCCTTAATATATAAAACAATAATGGATGATAGAAGGGTGATGGAGATAGAGATGGATGTGGAAAAAAAATCCGAAATTACTCATATTATAATATATATTCAATCAAATCTGGGTTATAGAGAACTTTCAACCATCACATATTCTGAAATCTAACACAGTCACAATTTTATTATAAATTTTCCAAAATAAACTGTTCCTCTCTTGATGATTTGAAGATTGGATTAATTTCCCAGAAAATGAAATCAATAACAGACATCTTTAAAAAAAATTACCCAAAAATGCAGAGAGATTAATTAAGTTCTATAATCCCCTGATCCAATCGTAATCTGCAAAATTTATCTTTAGGAAGGGGTTTAGTAAAAATATCCGCAAGTTGAGATTTAGTTGGAATAAATTCAATACAAATGCCTTCACTAGCAATATGATTTCTAATGAAATGGTGTCTCACATGAATGTGTTTTTTGCGTGAATGATGTACAGGATTATTCGATAGATCTATTGCACTCTTACTGTCACATTTCAAAGGAACTTGTTTATAGAATTAGCCAAAATCAGATAGGATTTGCATAATCCTTAAAATCTGTGCACAACAACTTCCTAATGCAATATACTCAACTTTAGTGGTGGATAATGCAACACAATTTTGTTTATGATTTGACCAAGAAACAAGAGAATGTCCTAGCATAAAACAAGTTCCACTAGTGCTCTTCCTATCAGTGAGTGAACCAGCATAATCAACATCAGTAAAACCAACTAAATCAAAATTATCAAAAGATGGATACCACAAGCCAAGTTTTGGTGTGTCCAACAGATACCTCAGAATTCATTTGGTGGCTTTTAAATGAGATTCTTTTGGACTAGATTGAAAACGAGCACATAAACAGACAGAAAACATAATATCGGGTCTAGAAGCAGAGAGATAGAGAAGTGAACCGATTATACCGCAATATTTTTTCTGACCAACAGCAACACCTTTTTCATCTTTGTCAAGCTTAGTTGTTGGGCTCATTGGTGTTCTCATTGGTTTTTCATCTTCAACTCCAAATTTCTTCAGCAGCTCCATTACATGCTTTGTCTGAGAAATGAAGATTCCTTTGTTGCTCTATTTGATATGAAATCCAACAAAGTATTTTAGCTCTTCAACCAAGCTCATCTTAAATTTGTCCTGCATGACTTTTTCAAATTTCTCACACAAAATATCATTAGTAGCACCATAAATGATATCATCAACATAGATCTGAACAATAAAGAAATCATTACCATCATGTAATAGAAACAGAGTAGTGTCAACACATCCCTTTTTAAAACCATTTTCCAAAAGATATGAACAGAACAGTCATACCAAGCTCGAGGAGCTTGCTTAAGACCATATAATGCTTTTTCTAGTTGTACACATGATTTGGAAATTCATGACTCTCAAAACCAGGGGTTATTCAACAAAAACATCTTCTTTCAGCTCACCATTCAAAAAGGCACTCTTAACATCCATTTGCTTAAGTTTAAAAATTTTAAAACATGAAAAATTTAGCAAAATTCTAATTGCTTCTAACCTAGCAATTGGTGCAAATATTCCATCAAAATCAATGCCTTCAATTTGATTCTATCCCTTAGCAACCAACCTAGCTTTGTTTCTAATTACATTTCCAGATTCGTCAAGTTTATTTTTAAACACCCATTTTGTTCCAACAACTGGATAGTCTTTTGGCCTAGGCACCAAATTCCAGACTTTATTCCTCTCAAACTGGTTAAGTTCCTCTTGAATAGCTAAAATCCAAGATTCATCATTAAGAGCAATATCATACGAACTTGGTTCAATTTCAGAAATGAAAGCACTGTGAATACAGAAAGCATAAACATTTTTATTGAGTGAGGAACAGGTGCGAACGCCATTTTTTGGACTTCCAATAACCAAATCTGGAGGATGATTGGGTTTGAATTTCAACCTTTTAGCTTCAGCTGTTGCTTCTACGACTTCTTTGTTGTTTGTCTCAACTTCATTGCTTTCTTTTTCGTCTTCTTGCACACCACCTTCATCTTTATCATTTTCAGAAGCCATCTCCAAGTTTGATTCATTGAACTTCACATTAATGGTCTCCACAATTGTTATTGATTTCTTATTGAAGATTCCATAAGCTTTGCTCCTTGAAGAATAACCCATGAAAATCCCATCAACTGTTTGTGGTTCAAACTTTCCAAGCTGATCTCTTGGTTTAGAATATAACAAGGGCATCCAAAAACTCAAAAATATGAGATGTTGGGCTTTTTGTCAGACCACAGTTCATATGACGTTTTATTAAGTATTGGTCTAATCATGACTCAATTCATTACATAGCATGAAGTATTAACTGCCTCAGCCCATAAGGTTTGAGGTAATTTATATTCACATAACATAGATCTAGCCATCCCTTGCAATGTACAATTTTTCCTTTCGACCACCCCATTTTGTTGAGGTGTTCGAGGAGCGGAAAATTCATGTTTAAAACCATTTTCTTCATAGAATTTTTCAAAATCTAAATTTTCAAATTCACCTCCATGATCACTTCTCAAAGTTTTAATTGAAACACCTTTTTCATTTTGAACAAGTTTTGAAAATTTTGAAAAATAATCAAACATTTTAGACTTTTTGGCTAGAAAATAAACCCATGTAAATCTAGAGTAATCATCAACCAACGCATAACAATAATGTTTACCATTTAAGCTAGCAGTATCAGTTGGTCCAAACAAATCCATATGAATCAATTCAAGAACACGTGAAGTACGAACAACATTTTTGGATGGAATGACGAACGACTAAGTATGGCCATGGAGCAAGCCTTACACACTTTGTTATTTTTAAATTTCTGATGAGGTAAACCACTGACAAGCTCATTTGTTTATAGTTTTCCAAGGAGATGCATACTAGCATGTGCTAGCCTTCTATGCCATAAAACCACCTCTTCTTCAGTGGCAACCAAACATCAAGAAACAATTACATCATCAAAAGAGAGTGTGTAAATATTTCCTTTTCTCTTGCAGTAAATATTTTTTCCAATGAGTGTATCAATGATATTGCAAATCTCAAAAGTCAAAAACAACATTTATTCCTTTGTCACACAATTGGCTTATAGAAATAAGATTGTGATACAAATTATCAACATATAAAACATCAGTTAAGGCAAAAAAATTGTTACCTACTTTTCCCTTACCAATAATCTTACATTTGTTGTTGTCACACTCCCACCTTTATATCTTTCTAGGCTAAGGAACAATCTCTTGGCTCCTGTCATATGTCTGGAGCAACCTGAATCCAAATACCATTATTGTTGCTCCTTAGCCCACCAACATACCTACAAAAGAAGAGAGAAAGATGACTTAGAGATGTTCCTAGGTCCACAAATGTCAATGACTAAAGTATGCTGAAAGAAAGAATCTTTTGGAATCCACATTTGTTTTGTCCTCTTACTTGTGTTCCAAAATTTATTGTAATTGTGTGCCAAGTGTTTAGTAACCCAAACTCTAGTGGATTTTCTGATTTTCTTCCTATTCTTGCAATTTTCACAATTATGGCCAACTTCCCCACACTTTACACACTTAGGAAAGATGCTTCTACCTTTTGCATTGTCAATCATAGTCACATCATTTTGTACCTTACCAAAACCTAGTCCTTTTCCGTTGTTAGCAAACAATTGGTTTCCTAGCAGCATTTTGAAGGATGTTTGTCCAATTGAAAACTTATTTAAGGTGACTTCAAGATTCTGAACTTTGGTTCTTAGTGCTGTATTTTCATCCACAAGTGAAGTGCATTTTTAATGAAATTCTCTCTCTTAATCTCATCAGTTTCTTTTAAAGTCAAAATTTCTTTTTCAATATTTTCAATGGTGGACTTGAGAGTCGATAGTTCTAAATTTTTTGCAATAAGTTTTTCTACTTTTGCTTCTAGTTATCAACGATTTCAGGAAGATGTTTACACATTAAAAACAAATCATCATAACTGTATACCTCAATTAATTCCTCTCTATCATCTTATGAATCTGATTTTGCCATGAAGCATAGGTTACTTTCTTCCTCGCTACTGTCTGAGTCTTCTTCTCCTTCCTTGAAATCCTAAGTTATAGAAAAGGCTTTATTTTTCTTCTTGTTTCTTTTGTGCTGAAGAAGGGGACAGATTGGTTTCAGATGTCCAGGCTTCTGGCAGTTATAGAAAAGTGGTTCCTCATCCGAATTGTCAGAGTTCTTCAGCTTGTTGGATTTTGGTTTGTTTCTTCCAGGTCTGAATTTGCTCCATTTTGCGATTTGTCTGACGGCCATTGCAAGCTGTTCGATGGGGTCTTCGCCATCGCTGTTGACAGTACTAGACAAAGCAATTGACTTCTTCTTCAGATCAGAATTGTTGCAATTTTCTCGTGATTTTATCTCCATTTCATATGTCATTAGATTTCTAACAAGCCCCTACATGCTCGGCTTACTCAGATCCTTTGATTCTTGTATAGCTGTGACTTTTGCCTCGAAATTCATTGGAAGAACACGCAGAATCTTCCTCACAAGTTCAACTTCAGTAAAAACTTTTCCAAGGGATCTAGCATTGTACACTAGCACAGAGAAACTTCCATACATGTCCTTGATACTCTCATCCTTCTGCATAGTGAAGTTTTCATACTCATTGCTGAATAAAGCAAGACGAGATTCTTTCACTTGAGACATTCCTTTGTGAGCGACCTCCAGTGTATGCCCGATTTCCTTAGCTGTTTTACAATGAGAAATTCTATTATATTTATTTTTATCTAAGGCATAGATCAAAACATCTATGGCTTTAGAATTAATAAAGTACAGTTTCATATCATTCGCATCCCACTTATCTTTTGGTTTAAGCATTTCAATTTCGTTAACAATTACAGTGGGTGGTTTATAACCAGTTTCAATTATATCCCAGACATCATAGTTAATAGATACAAGATAGATTTTCATTCTAGCTTTCCAAAACGCATAATCACTACCGTTGAACATGGTTGGCCTGGCAATAGATTGTCCCTCAGAAAAAACATTATTCATTGATGTCATGTCTCCAGAGTTAAATAAACACCTGCTCTGATACCAATTGTAGGATCAATATTAACCCTAGAGGGGGGTGAATAGGGTTTAACAGTAATCAAAATAATCACAGAGTAATGAAAAGTTGCAGTAATGGAAAATCACGCACAGAGATACCCAGCTTCGGAAAATTGTTCCTACTGCTGCCTTTCTAAGATTTCTACTAGGAGTTACAAACAGATCCTGCTTACAATCCTGTGTAAACTCGCAGCGCCTTCTCCCATCCTAACCCTAAGCTCAAAATCCTAGACTAGCCTGTGTACCCTAGACCAGATTTTCCCAGACTACAGACCAGTAATCTGTAAACCCTAGTTTTTATTGAAACTATAAAAACAAGAATTGATATCTGAAAGCAAATTACAAACAAAATACAAAAGAGAAAATCAAGCAAAAGTCCTTAAACAAAAAAAAACTTTGTATTGTTCACTTAAAATCAAGCCATCCCCTTTTGTTTCTCCACTTAAAATCAGACCGTCCACTTTTGTTTCTCCAAAGAAAACATGACAGCGGCTAGGGTTTCCTCAATCTGAAATCTTCAAAGCTTTGATTATGTTCCAGTTGATTTGCGATGCTTTCTAGCTTGAATCCGAATGTCTCTGTCCTTCGATCCAACAATATAAGCTCTCTGATTTAACTATAGGGTTTGAGTTGATTTCGAATGAATTTGATGCCCATGCCGATGAGGAAATAGTGTGCTTATATAGTGGGTTTGAAACACATACTCTCTGATTTCAAATCAATGACTTGCTTAATTTGGTTTGATGAAAATTTGGAAGGATTTTGAATTGGTTTCTAAACCCCTGATTTTGAGTCAGACAATTTGAGAAATATTTTGAAAGGCATTTACTTGTTTCTCAAAACGTGTCTGTAAATTCGAATTTGAAAAAAAATAGCACGTGAATTTGGACATAATTTTTCTTTCCTTCATGAACAAGGTCGGTTTCATTTTCATTTCTGAAAAATGATAATTGCAGAAGATTTCCGAGATTGTTTCTTGCTTAGTCACCATTCCATAACCGTTTAATTTCAGACTTTGATTTCCCATCTGTGATTGAATAAAAATGGAAGGGAATTGATTTATTTTAGCACAAAATTATCTTGCCAACAAAGTACACAACTGGAAACAAAACTTAATTTGTTTCATATCAAAGATGCTATGATTTTTTCTGCATGATTTATTGCCTTGACTTGTTGCCAGTTTTGCACAAAGAAGATTCCATAACACTGTGATTTCAAAAAAGTTTATTTCTGGAAATCCATTCATATGTTGGCCGCATGCTTCATCTTGACTTTTGAACGGCTTGTTTTCATGTAAAATGCTTTGTTCATGTTTAAGTCTCTATGTATTACTACCTAGCCTTGGCTTTGTTCGGCATGAAACTGTGCATGATCATTTGTCTTTGTGCATCCAAGTATACACACTTGTGTATATGCTGTGTCATCTTGCTTGTATACAATGAATGCATGTTGTGCTCTGTTTTTGATATCACCATGCTGGCTTCATCATTTGTCCATACATCTCCATATATACTTGAGTAGGCTGGTTCATGTCTTTACTGCCATGTCTTTGAACTTGATGATGTACACCATTCATCCTTGCTGTGTATGTTGTGTGAACCAGAATCTTTACATGTTGTATACATTGTCACATGAATCTGCCATTAACATCTGTTCACTAATTTGTCCACGAAAACCTGCACCTATAGCATGTGTGCATGAATTGAATTTATATTGGCTCGACCAACCTGAGAAGAGATGTTCTCATGTATGTGACCACTGCCTTGAACATGGTTGTTTCTCTTTCCATGCTGAATCACCATGTATATTTTATCCTTATGTGTTATTTCTGATTTGTTGTGCATCATGCATGTTCCATTGTCACACTTGAAATTCTAAACTTGAGTATGATGCTCCATGTATCCTTTGGCCATATGTCATGCTGACCTGTCATGCTTCATGTATGCTACATTGTTGATCTGCAATGATTTCCAGCTTGTGTTTGCTGATCTGAAATTTTGCACTTCCATTTCTCTTTTGATTTTTGACTTTTCTTGTATATATATATATATATATATATATATATATATATATATATGTGTGTGTGTGTGTGTGTGTGTGTGTGTGTGTGTTTGTGACACTATAATAAACATCACCAGTCTGACTGTACTGTGTTGGGGCTGGTCAGAATCAGATGAGTTTGATGCCGGTTCTGATCAGCAAACCAGTATGGTTATGTTGAGGCAGATCAAGTCAGAAAGATGATGAGAAAAACACACAGAGAATCTGAGGCAAATAAAAAATTATAAATAAAATTTTATTTGTTCAGTGTCTATTTTAGTTCTAGTCTATTGTGTGTATTTCTTTTCTGTGACAGGTTTCAGGATGATGCAATAGGAGCAAAGCATAGTGCTGAGACAGTAACACTACAACAAAATGACCCTATTACAACTTTAATTTTACAACGGTGGTAAACTCACCGTTGTAATAAATGGGTTTTTACAACGGTGGTAAAAACACCGTTGTAATAAATGGTTTTTTACAACGGTGGTAAAAACACCGTTGTAATTACAACAAAAACACCATATTACAAGTTTAATTTTGCAACGGTGGTTAAAGCACCGTTGTAATAAATGTTTTTTACAACTTTTTTCCAGAAAAGTTGTAATAAATTTATTTTTAACAACTGTGTTATTTTGACAGTTGTAATAAAAGCCTATCATAACTTTTATTTTTTGACTGTTGTAATATATGACTATATTTTAATATTAATTATTTTCATTAAATAATTTTAAATAATTAATATTTACAACTAATTAGTAATTATTAATTAATAACCTATATATTAATATTAAATATTTAATTAAAAATACTTCAATAAATAAATAATTCATGCTAATAATTAGTAATTGACAACCAATTAGTAATTATTAATT
Organism: Allium sativum; assembly: GCA_030737875.1. Taxonomy (NCBI): domain Eukaryota; kingdom Viridiplantae; phylum Streptophyta; class Magnoliopsida; order Asparagales; family Amaryllidaceae; genus Allium; species Allium sativum. Next base: position 430,900,506 of record CM060923.1, read on the forward strand.
AATAATCAATAAATACATATTAAATATTTAATTAAAAATACATCAATAAATAAAAAATTCCTACTAGTAATTACTAATTAACAACCAATTAGTAATTATTTAATAATAATCAATATATAAATATTAAAAATTTAATTAAAAATAATTATTTATAACTACTTCATTATTAAGTACTAGTAATTAATTAGTAAGTAATAACTAATGAGCGGTTAATAATCAATAAGTAAATAACAATTAATAAATATTTAATTTATAATTAATCATGACTATTAGTAGTAATTAATATTTAGTATATAATATTTTTTAATAAGTAATCGTTGTTGAAAGTTTTTCCAAAATCTTTTGTCAAATATGATCCCTACGGAGGGGGGGTCCAGGGGGGGTGGCAACCCCACAAGGTAGGGGTGCGGGGGCAACGCCCCCGCTAACGGGGTTCGACCTGCCCGGTCAGGTTGCGGGGGTCCAGGGGGCAGCGCCCCCGGCGGGGTGCGAGGCAACGCCCCGTCCGAAACGGTACATTTTGTGTACTGTTGAATTTGAATCTTACTCAAAATTTAACAACAATCGTTAATTAAGTAACAATTGTAAGTTAAAAATCAGTAGTAAATAATAATAATAATTTATAATTAACTAAAATAATAATTGAAATTAATGATAAAAACATATATTAAATAAGTAATAGCTCCGCGCTGCAGCTATTTTTAGGGACAGTTTAATAGTTCAATCCAAATTTTAAGCGGAAAACCAAAAAAATTAGCTCCAACTACTTCAAGTTTAAGCGGGAAACCGAAAAATTAGCACCGACCTACTTCGTATTTTTTTTAACAGTTGCGTCCACCCATTCTTTCCCTACTTCAAGTTATAAATTAGCACCGACCTACTTCAAGTTTAAGCGGAGAAGTGGCGGCAACTTGAAAATTTTGGCGGCCAACCCTTATATTTCACCGAAGCTTTCCTGAACCCTAAATCCCAATTTATCTTCGTCTGTTCCCTTTACTTTTCCTCTGAAATTGTTTCCCCCAAAAAAATCATTTTTCCCAAAATCACAGAAAATCCCTAAATCGCCTCCACCTTAAATCCATCTCGAATCCGCTCTCAACCATCAACCGCAAAGCATCCGACTCACCCCGTTAACCGCTTCGGCAACCATCGTTTGCCTCCTCGACCCCTCATCCGCGCTGCCATGACCGTAGACCAGCCTCTCTTCTCGCTCCAGCAAACTCGAGCGTGTTGCTTGTTCCCCGGCTCATTAAGACCTGCGCACCGTTGAACCACCGCAGTCCTCCTCGCTGACTGAAGCCGACCGTAGCGCCTTCCTCAAGCCGAGTTCCTCCTTCGCGGCACCTCCAATCAGATCCATGTTCACCTGTCAAGCTTGCTCGGACCAACATCAGTCAAGCTTCTTTTCTGCTCGTCTTTCTGCGCTGGTTTAAGTTGAGCATCTGCTCACGATTCATTTTAATTTCAAGCATCTCAACGTCAAATGAAACTGCTTATATGATAGTTATTTTGACAGTTTGCTATCACTTGACCAACCCTTAAATCACTGATGCATGTTGTATCTTTCATTGTTGTTTGGCTCATGTGTATGTGACGAGCACTTGACTTACTGTCTTGAACCCTATGCAATGTTGTAGCCATATTGACCCGGTGCCTGAACGTGTGCCGCTGTTCTCCAGCGCCCGCTTTTGCTTCTCTGTTCATTTGCAGCGTTGACTTCGCACCAGCTAGGGAGTTTTCCGCTTTCCATCGGCGCGACAAAAGGTAAGTCTAACTTACGATTATATGTATTTCAAGTCGGCTACTTCGTTTTGTTGAATGTAGTTGGTTAAGGGCTGTTGTTTTGGGTGCGATAACCTTTGTTCGCTGTCTTGAATGGAATCCAGTTTTACATGAAACACCGTCTTGAATGAAACATTGTTTCGACTGTTGCTAAGTCAACGCTATTAATGGTAATACATACATTTTAGTGGCCATACATACATTTTAGTGGCTGCTATTAATGGTAATAGCATAGGGTATCTAACACAGTATGCCGACAATATTTGGCTCGTTCCTTCCTTTTATATATAAAGTCAGTAGTTGTGTAAAATGGGTAGAAAACACTTGTCCACTGATATTCATTTAGTTCATTCACGGTTGTTCATTGGTTCATTCAGCCTTGGGTGCTCATGGGACTGTGTCCTTTCTCTTTTCCAGTCTTAAGTGAACTTGTGGGTGTTCACTTATATTATTAGAAGTCAGTTGCATGAATACAAAAATAAAATAAAAATCATAATGGTTTAAAAGAAATATACCTTAAGATGGCCAGGTTGAAATAAAATAAACAAGCCACCCTTACTTATTTTGCATACATATCCTTTGGTCCTTACTGCATGCAAAATGCGAGCTGTTGAACCCATATACGTAAATAGTTGCATGCTCTCTTTAAATTGAGGCTACACTTCTAATACCTGCTCATTTGTATGTGGCATTGTTGATTCCAAAATTACATGTTTTGGTGTAGAGGTGTTTTACGGCATGCATATGAACTGTGTGTGTACAAGCATGTGTGAATATATGTGTGGATTCATGTATGTGTGTGAATGCATATATGTGTGCGTGAGTTTAAAGAAGAGAAAAAATAATAAAAAGAGGGAGCTCCATTCTTTTCCTTGATTGCATGTTCTAGCAGGAGACATTATTTCTTTATGTGGCTCTTCACTTTTGGTACTTGGTTTTTATTTGTAAATTCTGAACCATTCTAAACATGCTTAGACGGAATTTTATGTGTCCATATTCTTTTTATTTCCCTTGTTATAGAAGTATTAGCAAACTGCTTTATTGTAGGAAATGATTTAACCCTTTTGTCGAACATATTATCAGATTTAAAATTGAAGCCTATATAAACAGTGTGAAGATGTTTAGTTCCAGCCGGTTTTCCCTCTGCTAGCTAGCATGAATTATATATTACTGATAGTTAAGACTGGTTTTGAGGATTGGAGTATAAAATCCATACATGCTATTTCCATGATGCACTCCTAAACGCTTCCCAAAAGAAAATAGTTTGTGATTATACTTTGGTGACTCAAACCATTTGCATGCTATGAGAAAATTTCAAATTATACCAAAAATGTCTGATCCTGCAGGAAGAGGATTCAGAGGAATATGGAAGCCCAATGGTGTTGGCATCTGCAATAGCTGATACAATAAAATCACCAACGGAGGCACACTTAAAGAAGATTAAAGCTGCTGTATGAGCAAAGCCAATTGTGATGAGAGCAGAATATGCACACTGCCCTAACCTGACAATCATAGACACTCTTGGTTTTGTTCTTAAGGTGCATAACCTTTCTACTCATTTTTTATTTTACATATATATTCCTTTATGAATTTTTAAATGGTGCATAATTCAGGAACTGGTATTGATTTGTAATCATTATTGGAAGTGCAAAGATGAAGCAAGCTGATAGTTGAAGCAGAGTTTTTGGATGGTACTGATTTGTAATCATTATTTGTAATGAAGAATTGATATATTACTGTGATGATGTATGATTCATTAGTTTTGTATTTCGAATATAAAGTTGTAATGTTTTTTGTATGAATGGATCCGTTGCTTTGAATTTATATCAATTTGTTTTCTGTTTATTCAACTTTTGTTGCATTTGCAAAATTTATTTTTTTTAAAACCCAAATTTCAATCACAATAGTGCATAACAGTTGTAGTAGATTTTATTACAACGGTGCATAACTGTTGTAATAAAGTTTATTACAACGGTGGAAAAAGTTGTAAAATATGCATATTACAACGGTGTTGCAACAGTGCAAAAAAGTTGTAAAAGATATTAGTCTATTACAACTTCTTAATACACGACGGTTTGCCCACCGTTGTAAAATGTATATTACAACGGTGTTCCACCGTTGTAATAGGGTCATTTTGTTGTAGTGTAAGAGTGTGTAGAGATATGTAATCGAGCGTGGGAGGAGATGTGTATGATATATATATATATATATATATATATATATATGAAATGAAAAACATTTGTATTGAAAACTTGTGTAAGGAGAGTTCAGAGATGTGTATGAAAGCTTGTACTGTTTGATTTATGAAATAAATATATATGTATATATATTTGAATAATAGATACTTAGGTAAATTTTTCAGTTTTAGTGTATAAGAACTATTATACAGCAATATTTTTATTCCAGTATGATGTGGTGACAGTGACCAGTGCAATACCACACACATTAGTAAAATATGTTTGTTATCATCAAACAAAAAATCATAGTTCAACAGTAACTATAACTGGCACATCGTGATATAATTTGATTGTTTGTGCTACTTTATTATGTCATTACTCCCTCCAAAAGAAGGACCAACTTCCTTTTCTTTCTTAATATCACTAGTTCTAATTTGCTAATTGTATTACCCCATTGCTCACTCCTAGTGTAGACTCGTATCCTTCCACTCGTTTACTTTCCATGTCATAAACATAGTTGTTCAAGTATACAAAGCTGCATGTGGATTAAGTACTTGGAAAGATCAACCGTCAGCAATATGGTAGGCTAATATAGTTAAGTTATGGTACGTCGTGTTCGTTGTCTTCTACTATAGGTAATATTTTTTTTGGAAACCATTTTTGTCCACACAATATATGGTTGTATATAAGGCTGTCAACGCATACTTTCGAATACGGATAGTGCAATATCTGTATCCTTATCCGAAATCATTTTGGATATCAGATATCTGTATCCGCGGACACAGATGAATATCTTATAATTATCCTATCCGCCAAACGATCGATAAATTAAGAACTATAAATGAATTTTTTTAGTTAAACATAATTTTTTTTCAATTTCATTAATCAAAGTAGTGTTAAAAATAAACATATATGATGAAATTAAATAGATTTGAGTAGCTAATATGCATTTAATATATATAATACAAACCTTCAGCTTAGTAAAGCAACAAATAAATCCTATTTCTTGTACTAAAATACATACAATTTTTAGCATAATGTAAAAAAAATTAAGCAGATAATTTTCGAATAAGGATATCTATGTATATGTATTCGCATCCATTTTTTCAGATATCGGATATTATCCGTTTTCAAGATACGGATGCGGAAGAATTTTAGATTTTTCATGTATCCATTATCATCCCTAGTTGTACTAAAGTTATCATCCCCACTTTTTGTTTATTGTTTTAATTCGAGTTTATGGATAATGATCAAGAAGGTAGTGGTACCCCTTTGTACTCACTAAGCTGTTTTTTACACTAGAGCAGAAAATTTGAAGAGTTGGTCCTTGAAGTTAAAAAGGTTATCAAGTTTGTCGCTGATATACACGTAAATGTGTATATTTTATCCGCATATTTATCTTATTTTATCTTTTAAATAATTGATACTGTGTATTTATAGCTATGTTTACAGATTATTTGAGACGAATGGATTAATGCATCGAATTGTTGAAAAGCTTGAGGAATTTGTGCAAGAAGAGTTTTGAATTTTAGAGCTAGATTAAAGCTTGAAGACCTGAAGAAATGTTGTTATTCAATCACCTTTTTTGCTGCGTATTTTAAAGACAAGATTCAATGCTTTTCCATAATAATCACTTGGAGTTGTTATTCATTCTCGAGCCAATTGGAGTTGAAGCCCGCAACCTATTTTCCATGACATTTGCATGCATTCACATTGGTCTAGTTGCTAATTGGGCTAAGTTATTTGTCCTATATCATGTAATTTGCAAGGCTTCTCATTCATGCGCTGCACGCGTTCACATTAAGCTATTTAATTTATGTGTCATAGTTTGGAAAAGGGGATTTGTCCCACATTATGGAATTTGCCAAGTAGCCTTTGTCATATCAATTATAAATACACTATATCTCATTCATTGTAGAACACACTTAGTTTTATTCTGTAATCTTTCTCTTGGAATAAAACTCTTCTTCCTCTGTTCTATTTAGTTTTAGTTTTATTTATGTTCATGTTATTTAATTTCTGTTTTTCTTCTTCTTTAGCTATGTCTAGCTAATCCCCTTTGATTAGGGGGTGATGACGCTAATAGATACGATTCAACATGAATCACATAGCCAATAGATGAGGAATTTATATATGTAGATCTAAATCTAAATCAAGGGTTAGATCCGAACCTTCATATTCTGTGTCGTTTAAGAGCTGTGCTCCCTCATAGGGTATATTCGTGTTCGATCTAACAATTATCAGATTTAGATCTAATTGTAGGTTTTCAGAAATTAATTTGTGAATCTGTCCTGATAGTCTATGGTTGTTTAAGAGCTCAGCTCCTGCATAGGCTATGCTTGTCGTTATTTACTTATTTGTTTCTAAGAATCTACTTATCGTTGATTCGTGTTTGTGACAGAAACATGAATTAGATCTATATTTATTTGTTGGCTATTGATGAGTGTGAATCTAATCTATGCCATTATCCCCTAATTGCTTTCTCTTATTAGATAAATCTCTCTTCTTTATTTAATTGCTGTTATTTTCTGTGTTTTCAGTCAAGCAAAATCTTGGAATAACTTGATTGGATTTATTAATTAAAGTATTTTTGGTCCTAGAGTTCGACACCCTCTACAACAATCCTTGTTGTTTAGGAAAGCCGAACGGATTTTACAGTTGTTTACAATTGTATAATTTGTTCGCAAACAAATTTTGGCGTCGTTGCTGGGGACCAAAATAACTTCTAATTTTAAATCCTTCAGGTTTTTTCTTCATATAAAAAAAAAACAACACAAATTTTTTTCCTTTTATTTTCTCATTTTTCCCATTAAAAAAAACACAATTCTTTTTTCCCAATTTGTTTTAGTTTTTTTTATTGTCTTTTATATATAGCAGAAAATTCTTGATTGGTTTGATTTGGTGTCAGTCAATGATACTGTAATCTTCCTATCAAAAGAAAAAAAACTTGCCTTTTGTTTTCTATTTCTTTCCTAGTTTCAATACATCTTCCCTTTCTACAAATTTCTTTCTTTTTCTTACAAATAAATAAATAAATAATTGCCAACTCTTTTCTGATTTCTTTCTTAGTTTTCTTTTCATTTTTCTTCCACACAATCTTTCCTTCCTTCTATTTGCAATTTCTTTATTAAAAAAAGTCCTTTTGCATTTTTTTCTCTCTCCTACTTAGATTACTTGCTGATCCTTCTGTTCATCTTCTAAAATCCTTGGCACAATTCAGTTCAATTTCTTCTAAATATTTCCACTATTTTCATTTACGGATTTCAACAAAAAAAAATTCAAAGATTCTTCTCTGTTCTCTGTCACAAGTTATCCACCATAGTCCGATCAGCAAACAAACTTGCCACAAATTCTATCTATACATCTCCTTCACTGCTCATACACCTAACCTAGTTCCTTCACACAAAATCCCTTCCCTTGTCTCACAACAACCGCATCACCCTCACCATATCGACGCTACCTGTACCACTCAAAGTTCACCAAAACCACAACAATTCAACCACCAATCAACCCATACCCACCACCATCTCGAAGTCACCAAACAAGCCGCCCTCCTGTCCTTGCTACCATCAGTCCACTTTCTAAACCATCCACAAACAACGTCCGAACACCACCCATTGCCCACTTTCACTACTGTTAAACCATACACAGTCATCATCCTCTTCCACCACTTTCAAACCAACCCATCTCAACAATATTATGTTCAGCACCCAAGATTCACAAACCATAAACCATTATCACCTTCACCATTACTCATCATAACTCCAAACCAACAGAACCTTCCTCCACCCCTTTGAACTACTTCAGTTCAACAATCTTCAATACACCACATTCAACATAGTCGTTCACCCCATCCACGCCCTAGCTTTCAGCAACCAATACCATCAATCTTCCCAAAAAATCCACGCTCATCTGCCTATCCCCTACAGCAGTAATTTTTCCACCATACAACCGCAATCTCTCACCCAACTCTAAACCACAACTTGTTCAACCACTGTCAATACCCCACAACAATCATCTCCACTTTACCCCTCAGGCCAGCAACTCTTCACCTTCACCACGTCAAATACAACGATCAAACTTCAGGCCACTCCTCTCATTACAAAACCCCATGCCACCAACTCCCCCAAAACCAATCCGCTAGTACCCATCAAGCTCCACCACTTCCATTAACAAACCGCACAAACCAGGAACCGTACCCAACAATCCTTCACGTCGCTTCCCATTCACCTCGCATACCCAGATCACACCCCAATTCACCGCATCGGCCGCCCTCTAATCAGCAGAACCCATCGTCACCACGTGTTCGAACCCGCTCCTTTGCTGATTCGAAACCCTGAAATTTGCAACTCGTAGCAAAATCGGAAACCCTAAGGAAGTATTTTATAATTCTAGAAACTTTCGATTTGTTGCTGAAATAAGGAAAGGGGGCGATTTGTTTTTGAGGAACAAATTATTGAAAAAAAGGGTGCAAAAGGACACTTGAATTCCTGAACGATTGAGTGGCACCAAGTAATATAGTGGCGTGCGTGGCACCAAACTAGGCTTGACCTTCTGAAAGCTTGAGTGCCTAGTTATTCATTTAGTGGAGTGTTATTTTCTTTTATTAGCTTTTGATTTTTAGCCTAGTTAGTTTTCTTGTTTTACTTTGCTTTTGTTTTTATTTGTTATTGCAATCTAGATTTTGTCTCATTTTTTTTTTTTTTTTGATTTTTTCTTCTTCTTTCAATTGTCTTACCAAGAACAAAAAAAACAAAAGAAAAAAAAACCACTTGTGTTTCTTTTGGTTAATTTGAGTTTGGTAGTTTTGTTTTGTTTCCATTTTATTTTCATTCTATTTTCTTTTTAAATAAAAGGAGGAGAATTTTTTTCGAAAACAGGTACAGCGGTAATTTGAAAAAGGTCATAAAAAGCAGCGGAGCCAAGCAATTAATAGAAGGTAACAACAACAGAAAGCAGCAGACGATTTAGGGTTGGAGCGGTTGCAGACCAAGTGGGGTGTGAACGCGCTAGCGCTTCTCAATTGCACTGGACGGACTACCGACCAGGGTAAGAATTTTCTAAACTCTACAGGGACTGCTGCTGCAAATAAAAAAATATAGACATTGCTTGTAAAAATCTTCTGCAGGGGCAGCGGCTTGCTTGTACAATCTTTTAATTTCTGCAATTCTTATTTTTGCATCTGTGTTCATTCTGTTAAGGGCAATACCCCAGTTCACATAAGGTGAGGGATTTCATCACCCTTTCCTTAGCCCACAAACTGCATTCATCATAGAATCTGACTAATAATAACGGTTAGACATTGGACCTAAGGGAGTCACGGGCTCATATAGGGCTTAATTGTATTGTGATAGTTGATTTATTTGGAACGAATTATTTCTTGGTGTCTAGACTAAATAACCGTTTATAAATATTACGGTGATTCGTAAATATTATATCGGTTGTTACTCTGAAGGTACTTAAACCTTCGGCTGCATTGCTAGGGTGATTCCTGGTGCACCGATAACTCCTGTCCGTTAACTGGCTGAGAAATCTTTTGGTCTAAGTAATCAAACGTGTCACTATATAATTTTGAGTTATGAGCTATCAAGGACAGAAAATTTCATTGTAGCCAATTTCTTTGTGTGATTGTTTTGTGTATAATTTTTTTTTTTAAATTCCTCAAAAACAAATAAAAATTTGAAAAACAAATAATTTTTTTCCTCCCTTTTAAATCTCGCTAGTCTATAGGTCGTACTTTTCAAAAAAAAACTCCCATTTTCGAAACTTTTTTCCTTCTCACCTCTCTCTGAACTTCTCCATTGTCTAAATTTCTTTGACGAACTCTCTTCTTCTTTCTAGTGCATGCAAACTTGGACCCGTGACCAAGAATCCCGTCGTTTGGTTAGAATCGGACCACCTTCCCCTTCTTCAAAAACCAATTTTCACGAACAACCCTTAGAAATGGCTAATGAGCCTGCATCTCGCACCCTGATGGACAGAATTCTTCCCGATAGAGTTTCTGTCCCTTCTTGCATTCAGTTACCCAATCCTGTGGGTAATCACTTTGAAATTCGATCGAGTCAGATAAACATCCTTCCCAAATTTGGTAATTTTTCTCATCATGAACCATATAGTTTCTTAACGAAATTTGAATATGCTTGTGGAACCTTTAAATTACAAAAGTTATGTGAGGATGGTATTAAACTTCATTTGATTCCGTTCGCACAAACTGACTCTGCAGAATAATGGTTTCGCAGCTTGCCCCCAAATTCGATTAAAAAATGGGATGAATTTACAGCGGTTTTCTTTAAAAAGTTCTACCCCCCCCCCCCCCAGAAAAAACAGCTCGAGTTGGAAATGAAATCACCAATTTCCACCAAAAAGGGGGTGAATCTTTTTGGCAATACTTCGAAAGATTTAAAGAGCTGCTGTTGAGTTGTCCCCATCACGGTTATGAAACATGGTCGTTATGTCAAACTGTATATGATGGACTTGATATTAGTACTAGGCAAATGTTAGAGTCCATGTGTCAGGGCAATTTTCTAAAACAGACTGACGTAGAAGCTAGTGAATTTCTGGACGAGTTAGCGGAAAAATCGAAACAATGGGAACGAACCAATGAAAAATCTCTCTATTCGCGATCCAGTAGTAATTCTGTTGAATCCTCTTCTTCTTCTTCTAATACTCTTGTTGATGCTATACTGAACGTTGTTAGAACACACACTCAGTCTAATAACGCTTCCCAAGCCATGTGTCACATCTGTCTTGACTCCAATCACATGGCTGATGACTGTCCCCAGTCCCTTGAGCAAGTAAACGCTTTCAATAGACCTAACAACCACCCAAATCTTTCTTATGGTCCAAATAACCCCCTGATGAACAGACCTTTGAATCGAGCATTTCCAAACAATGCTGTGAACCCTGCTCCTAGGCAAAATCAGTACACTTCAAACCAGGCGCCTTTCCACAATCAAATGGTTGCACCCCAATATGAAAAACGCCTTTCTACGATTGAGGGGAATTTATCTGAGGTGAGCAACCTATTAGCGCAAATGACTAAGCAAACTATTGAAAATCAAAACAAGCTAGATAACTCCTTGCAATCATATATGCAAAACACGAATCAACAAATGAGTGAACTCCAAAAACAAATGTCTCAGCTTAACGCTAGATTAAGTGAACGGGAAAAGGGTACTTTTCCAAGTCAACCCATTCAAAATCCTAGAGGACAAAATTCAAACCCCAACCAAATTCACATCATTCAGGATTCAAACGTTAGTCAATTGAATGCTGTCACGACTCTTAGATCCGGCAAAAAGATTGACAACCATGTGGTCAACCTGAATGCTTTACCGGACGATCTTCCAAACCCTATCGAAAATTCGACCAACTCAGATCAAAACATGGAGCCAATTTCTGACAAGGACCATCCTCAAACTCAAGTAGCGCAACCTACTGAGTTGTCTGCTCCATTTCCTCATAGACTCCGACCTAGGAAAAAGACGGATCAGCTAGAAAAGACGCTTGAAATATTTAAGCAAGTTAAAGTGAACATTCCTCTTTTAGATATTATACAGCAAGTTCCACATTACGCGAAATTTCTAAAAGATTTGTGCACTCAAAAACGTCATACACAAGTACTTAAGAAAGTGTTTTAGCGGCAACTCTAAGAGAGATCTTGTCAGAATCAATGCTAGTGAAATACAAAGATCCTGGTTGCCCCACAATATCATGTACTATTGGGGACAAGAAAATCGATAGATGCCTGTTAGACTTAGGTGCTAGTGTTAACTTGCTTCCATATTCCGTCTATCGCCAATTAGGGCTAGGAGAACTGAAACCCACCAACGTTACCCTTCAACTTGCTGACCGGTCAATTAAGAAACCTGTGGGCGAAATCGAGGATGTGTTGATCAAAATAGGCGAATTCATCTTTCCAGTTGATTTCATTGTCCTAGAAACTCAACAGGTAAGCAATCCTACGAACCAGATCCCTTTGATTTTAGGACGACCCTTCTTAGCAACCTCTAATGCGCTTATCAACTGTAGAAATGGGTCTATGAAACTTTCTTTTGGTAACTTGACTGTCGAGCTAAACATCTTCAGAACTGAAAACTCTCCTAACTCTTATATGGACCAGTTTTCTGAAATCCATGCTGTCCATGATAATGAATCTGAGCTCGACCAACTGAGCAACGAAATTCAAATTATGAAACATTATTTCAAGATATTCTCGAAAATGTCTCTGATTCAATTTCTGTTGAGCCGCTCACAATTGAGCCTAATCCTCAACCAATTTCTTCGGTTGAGTCGTCCCCAAAATCTGAACTCAAAGTGCTGCCCAGTCATCTTAAGTACGCTTACTTAGGAGACAATGAAACTTTTCCTGTCATCATCGCTTCTGACCTTACTTTAGAGCAGTAACAATTGCTCCTTCCCATTCTTAAGAAAAATAAGGAAGCAATTGGTTGGTCCATGGCTGATATTAAGGGGATTAGTCCTTCGATTGTCCAACATCGAATCCACCTTATAGATGATGCCAAACCCACTCGTGATCCCCAGCATCGACTAAACCCCATCATGAAAGAAGTAGTTCGTGCTGAAATCCTTAAATGCCTTGACAGTGGAATCATTTACCCGATTTCTGATAGTCAATGGGTTAGTCCGATTCATGTCGTACCTAAGAAATCAGGGATTACCGTGATCCAAAATGAAGCTAACGAGCTTATCCCAACCCGCACCCAGACCGGTTGGCGTGTTTGCATTGACCATAGGAAACTTAACGCTGCAACACGTAAGGATCATTTCCCTCTGCCATTTATCGATCAAATGTTAGAACGACTAGCTGGTCATGAGTACTATTGTTTCCTTGATGGGTACTCGGGCTATAATCAAATCCCTATCGCTCTTGAGGACCAAGAGAAAACCACTTTTACTTGTCCGTTTGGTACATTTGTGTACCGACGTATGCCTTTTGGCCTCTATAATGCACCTGCAACCTTTTAGAGGTGCATGATTAGCATTTTTTCTGATATGATCGAGCGATTTTTGGAAGTTTTCATGGATGATTTTTCCATATTTGGTGATTCTTACTCTAAATGTTTACATCATCTTGATCTTGTTCTTAACCGTTGCAAAGATAAACACTTAACTCTTAATTGGGAAAAGTGTCACTTCATGGTCAAACATGGCATTGTTTTAGGACATGTCATCTCTAATAAAGGAATTGAAGTAGACAAAGCTAAAATCGAAGTTATCTCGAATCTTGCCATTCCCAAATCCGTTAAGGACATCCGATCCTTTTTAGGTCATGCAGGTTTTTACCGTCGCTTTATAAAGGATTTTAGCAAAATCACTCGACCTTTGACCAATCTTCTTGGTAAGGATGTTCCTTTCGACTTCAATTCTGATTGCATTTCATCTTTTGAGCATCTTAAAAATGAACTTGTCTCTGCTCCGATCATCTGCTCTCCCAACTGGAAGCTGCCTTTTGAAATCATGTGTGATGCCTCGAATTTTGCTGTTGGCGCTTTCTTAGGACAACGTATCGATAAGATTCTTCACGTCATTTACTACGCGAGTAAAACTCTGAACGACGCTCAAATCAATTATACTACCACCGAAAAGGAACTCTTGGCAGTCGTTTTCGCTTTAGAAAAATTCAGGCCTTATCTAGTTGGCTCACACATCACTGTTCATACTGATCATTCCGCACTTAGGTATCTTTTCTCTAAAAAGGATGCTAAGGCTCGTCTCATTCGTTGGATCCTTCTACTTCAAGAACTTGACCTTACCATTAAGGATAAAAAAGGATCTGACAACGTTATTGCGGACCACTTGTCTCGTCTTCCAAAGGCCCCGTCTTCTTCTCTTCCGATCAACGAGAATTTCCCTGATGAACAGCTGTTTTCTCTATCCACTGATCCTTGGTTTGCTTACATTGTCAACTACTTAGTCACCAAGCGGACCCCTTATTTTTGGTCTAAGCAGGATAAACACAAATTCTTTTCCCAAGTGAAACATTTTTATTGGGACGACCCCTATCTTTTCAAGTATTGTCCTGACCAAATCATTCGAAGGTGTGTTCCCGACACTGAAACTCACAGTGTCCTCTCTTTCTGTCATGACCAAGCCTATGGTGGTCACTTCGGTCCTAAAAAGACAGCTGAAAAGGTTCTCCAATCGGGTTTCTACTGGCCCAACCTTTTTAAGGACGCGTACGAATTTTGCAAAACTTGTGATCGATGTCAATTCTTAGGCAAAATTTCTAAACGGAATATGATGCCCATAAACCCCATTCTAGAGGTCGAAATTTTTAATGTTTGGGGTATAGACTTCATGGGACCCTTCCCTAATTCTTTTGGGAACCTGTACATCCTCTTAGCTTTCGATTATGTTTCTAAATGGGTCGAAGCTGTTCCATGCAAAACAAACGATAACAGGGTTGTTGTGCGCTTCTTGAAAGAAAATATCTTCTCTAGGTTTGGCACTCCTCGCACAATAATCAGTGACAATGGAACACACTTCTGTAATCGTTCTTTTGAAGCTCTCATGAGAAAGTATTCGATAACCCACAAGTTATCCACTCCTTACCATCCTCAAACTTGTGGGCAAGCTGAAGTATCGAATAGGCAGATTAAACAAATCCTGGAGAAAACTGTGAATCGAAATCGCAAAGATTGGTCCCAAAAGTTAACCGATGCTCTTTGGGCTTACCGCACTGCTATTAAAACAAACTTAGGTATGTCCCCTTATCGGTTGATTTTTGGTAAGCCATGTCACTTGCCAGTTGAACTAGAACATAGGGCATTATGGGCAATAAAAACTTTAAATCTTGATTTAGAACAAGCAGGTGAGCATAGGAAGCTTCAACTTAATGAACTTGATGAAATTCAAAGTGATGCATATGAAAATGAACGAATTTACAAGGATATAATGAAAGTTTTTCATGATAAATCAATTTTACGTAAAACTTTCATGCCAGGACAAAATGTTCTCTTGTATGACTCAAGATTGCAACTATTTCCGGGTAAGTTAAAATCTAGATAGACGGGACCTTACACTGTGCGGACCATTTTTCCGTATGGTGCGGTAGAAATTGAGAATCCAGCTGATGGATCTTCCTATAAGGTCAATGGTCAACGCCTTAAACCTTACTTGGAACCAATACCAAACCAAGAGGAAGAGCTCATGGTCCTCCATGAGCCACATTACATTCGGTAAGACGCACTAACCCTCTTTTGTACATATGTAAATAGTCTCTTATTTTATTTTTCCTTTCACTAAGATATGTCTGATTAAGACTGTGAGGACACAGTCACACTCAAGTGTGGGGGGGGGGGGGATTTACATTACATCAGCAATCAAATTTTATGAACTAGGTTATTCATTGAACAAGGATTAACTTAAACTCATAAATAACACCTTGGTTCTTGTTTGATAAGTTGAATTTTTGGGTGATGAGAATGAACATTATTTATTCATTGAGTTGTAGTGTGTCTTTTTAAGATGCTAGCTTGAGACTGTGCAGACGTTAGTCGTGTTCTGGAGTAAGCGTGTCAACCCTTGTTATACGTGTTAGAATGTGCAAGTAAAAGTAATCAAAAAAAAATCAAGAGATAAAAATGATTTTGCACTTATATTTGTTGGATTTTCTGAGTTCGTTTTCATGCATAATATTTTCTTTTCCACTCAAATTTTCAAAATCATAAGTTCTAAAATCCACTTGGCCCAATTAAGGAGAAATGACTCATTGTAGCATTCTTCTTCGATACCCCCTCATTATTCAAACCCAAGTTTTAGTCGAATTACATTCATGCGCAAGTTTAAGAGCTATGCTCCCTCACAGGGTATATTCGTGTTCGATCTAACAATTATCAGATTTAGATCTAATTGTAGGTTTTTAGAAATTAATTTGTGAATCTTTCCTGATAGTCTATGGTTGTTTAAGAGCTCAGCTCCTGCAAAGGCTATGCTTGTCGTTATTTACTTATTTGTTTCTAAGAATCTATTTATCGTTGATTTGTGTTTGTGACAGAAACATGAATTAGATCTATATTTATTTGTTGGCTATTGATGAGTGTGAATCTAATCTATGTCATTATCCCCTAATTGCTTTCTCTTATTAGATAAATCTCTCTTCTTTATTTAATTGCTGTTATTTTCTGTGTTTTCAGTCAAGCAAAATCTTGGAATAACTTGATTAGATTTATTAATTAAAGTATTTTTGGTCCCAGAGTTCGACACCCTCTACAATAATCCTTGTTGTTTAGGAAAGCCGAACGGATTTTACAGTTGTTTACAATTGTATAATTTGTTCGCAAACAGTCGCTACCAATATTTTCCTAAATATAAAAATTATTAAGTCAGTGACAATATTATCAATATATCATTGAAGTACAAGAATTAATAATACTGTAGAAGATTTGTTCAATTTATTGTTAATAGCAATATAAAGCAAGCCAAGAGAGTGTAGCATAATGGTAATATGTGCAACTATCGAGTAAGAGATCATAAACTTGATACTCCCTCGATACCTATATGGTGATATATTAATCAATTTAAAAAAAAAATATAAAGCAAATTTTCCCTAACTACAAATGGTATGTAAAATTAACAGTATAAAATTTATAACTATGTTTTGTTGTTGTTTGACTTTGAATTTGCAATGTTTGTAAAATATTGTTAAATACTGTAAATTTACAATGTTTAAAGATGCTTAATCAATCAAATTACTAAGCCGTAAAAGAAATTGCTTCCTATCTTCTCCATTACTTCCGCCCATGATTTCTTTGCTATTTTACTTGTCCTTCTTCTTCTCATTCACTGCCTCGTTTCCTAAAACCTAGGCTACTCCTCGAACTCCATCGATTAGATTACATTCCACACCCATAATACATCTGAATCCATTTAAAGTTATGTAATCATGTTATGTAGATTTAAGTCATTCATATCTCCATAGGTGAATGATGCTGGTAAATTATTTTTCCCCTTGCAGTTTTACCGCTCCTGCATTTAACTGTGGCGCCTTATTGTCTTTATGAAAGTACACCCGATTGATTGCTAGCTTGATTCAGAATGTGTTAGGGATGGCCTGCAGGCTTTGTACCAGAATGAAACTCAGAATACTTTTTTCACAAGTATGATTTCTGCACAAAGAAAATATCAACCACCTATTTCTATCATTTTCCTTTTATGAACGGGAATTCTAAAATGTTTGAATCTATGTATCGTCCTTGTTTCTGAATAGTGAATACAACATCAAAGAATCTGAGTGTGTTTAAGAAAATAAGCAACATATATAATTTCAATAAATGCCGATAATTTGTCAAATTTTTCATATTTAGTGATTATATCTATAACTGGCACACCATGAAAGAGTATGATTGTTTGTGATAGTATGTCCTTAGTCCGTCCAAAAGAAGGATCAACTGCCTTTTCTTTCTTCCTATCACTATTTCTAATTGGCTAATAGTATTATCCCATTGCTCACTCTTAATCCTTCCGCTCTTTTACTTTCCATGTCATAAACATAGCGGTTCAAGTTTATAAAGTTGTATGTAGGATTAATGTAACACCCCATAATTTTAAAATACATTATAATGTTAAACTAAAGAATACTTAATTAAATATTGGGAATTAAGGAAAACTGACCATACCATTGCATTCATCTCGGAATTCTGCTTAAAATAAACTCCAAGTTTGCGCAAAACAGACAACGTATGAGATAGATATAATGCTTAGAATTTTGTATACATATAAGAGAATTATATATATAAATCAACTCACAAAATTCAAAACAATTCAAAATCACAAAGTGGGAACCCAGGGCGGCAAGGGGCGGGAAATCGACCTGTTTGAGGGTCGACCTATGCTTGGTTGGAGTCCTTTCAGGAGAGAAGTCCCATTCTCTTTCATCACCATTGCTGGCTTAATTCTTCTTCATGGTTTATTCTTTCATATCCGAGATGTATTTTCCAGTGTTATATCGCTCCGCGAAGCCGAGATCTTTACCAAATGTTCGTTTAGGAAAGTGGTCTTGATTAGAGAGCTTAGGTACTTTGCTTTTTCGACGAGGAGGTGCCCCTGTGAAAGGACTGGTTTCCCTCCGAGCTTTCATCTCGGAATGATTATTACCTTTTGGTTTCAAGCCGTCGATGTTAGCTTCATCCGTATCACTTAGCCAATCATTATCGTCTTCCATGTTGTCGTTCCGGTTAAGATAAGAAGCGAATAAGTTGCCATTTTCTTCAAGATCAACATGGAACTTTTGAGGTGGTGGATTTGGTCGAGTGTTACGCATAGCGTCAAGTTTTTCCATCAGAGCTTTAGTAGTAGCATCCATCCGTTGGTTTATGTTGCCAATAATAACATCCAACTCATTCTTAGTCACATCGGCTCCACCTATCGAGTTTTCTCCAACTTCAAAACGGTTAGTAAGCGGTGTAACTTCGATGTTAGCAACGTTGTAGTTTTCTCCAATGTTTTTGTTTGTGGTCTTCTTAGATTTAGCCATGATTTCGGACAAGGCTTTGAATTTGGAAGATAGTTCGTCGATTGGCCTTGATCCTAGACTTGTAGAATCTATGGTGGAAGTAGGCTTAGGAATTCAAAGGTAGAATCTTAAGATTGAGAGAAGTGCGAATGTGGCCCCATTGTGGGTGCCAAATGTTCAACACCAAAGGTCTTATCGACGCTTCACCAAAAAGGTATGCAATAGAAAATGAGACCACAATCGCAAATGCAAGTAAAGAATACAAGGATTTTTATAGTGGTTCGTTCTAGGAAAGATCAACGTCCACTTTTGAAGTGATTTTCATTATATGGATAGATTTACAAAGTTCATCATCTCATACCTCTCATTTTGGTTCATTCTCTCTCTCTTTACAATGTTTTTCATCCCTTTAATGACTGATTCTCTCTAGACCGTTATGGAAATGCTTGGATCCTTTGAATGCAATGAGTGTGAGAGTGTTTGTTATCACTTAGTGGATCAACGATGAGTCATAGTGGTTGTAATGTGAATCGAAGCCCGAAGAAGGATTAATAGTTGTTTGGAGAGAAGTAGAATGGTGGATCTAGGATTAGACATGGAGGATCTCGAATTGGAGATGGTGGATCACAGCTTGGAGATGGCGTGAATGGAACTTGAAGGTGGTTGGAGAGGTCGAAGAAATCTCTAATGAAGGAAGGAGGAGACTTAGTCCATCTGGTGATGGAGGAAGATGAAGTGAGCCTTGGCGGCCATTAATGGAGTTTGGAGAGAGCTTAGAGTGCTTGAGAATGGTGGAGAAGTTATTTGGGCAGCCCTTCGGGGTGGAAGAATCGGTCCATTGAATGCTTATGAAAGGGGGTATTTATAGGAGAAGTTTGGACCAAGTGTCGAAGCCGTAATTATGTTATGAAGAGTTTGGGTTGTTCGTCGATATATTTACAGAACTACCACTGGACAGATGGTGCACAACACTTTACAATTGGCGCTAGGCTGGCACAAGGCTGGCATTTCGTATGCACGACCAGACCCACTTCAGAACGAGCGACCCTGAATTATGATGTATGAGTGAGAAGCCTTCTTTGAACGATCGACCATCATTATTTGTTCCCTTTTAATATCATACCATCATATTACATCTATGCCATTTTGTTTGCTGGCGCCTTCCATAACAATTCCCGCGATGTCGTACTTTCCTACTTTATATAATAATTCATGTGACTTGCTTTGTGTAGTGTCTAAGTTATGGGATTGGAAATTACAAAACGTGCCACTATCTTTCTCCTTATATTTGCACTATACAAATTGGGGTTCTTTAATTACGAAAGTGCCATTGCTCTATTTATACAAATCTGCTTGTTTATTTTACTATGTACCATATAGTGCTTGCTCAACCAGTCTTAGATGTACACCTCATTTTGCAAGACCGAGCTTATGTGCTCAACTATGTCACTACTCGACCTCTAAAAGCTGTTCGAGCTCGAGCAGTCTGATGATGTGAGCGAGCGACCTGTCAGTGATCCTTGCTTGACCTCGGGATGAACGGTGCTCGACCGAGCATATGGAGGACGCGATCGACCCTGTTTCTCTCTGCTCGACCATGCTAAAGAGGTGGTGCTCGACTCTAGCAAGATGAAGGCTCCAGCTCGACCATTCGCAAATTGCTTGACCTGGTGTGCTCAAGTTCTTGAGAAGTTCTTGCTTGACCGCTAGTTTGAAGGAGCCGCTCGAGCAGGTTGAACGATCGAACAGATGGAGGCCTATTGTTGGACCAAGGTGAGTGAGCGAGTGGCCATGGCAATGCCTCATGGAGTTTTATAATTTATCGCTTCAGATGTTCAATACAATGCTTGAATGAGTTTTTGGTTAGTTAACATTTGCCCCACGAAGCTTGTATTTTTTGCATGCGAGAAATGCAGGATTTGAAGTAAGCATTATTTAACTAACTTGCGTTGAGATTCAATCGTATTTTTTCTGTTACTTATGACAAACCATTCTTCGATGTTTTGGTGCGTTGACTCCAGACGATCCAAGTACATAACTTTTTAGTTGGATTTGTATATTTTGTGCCGCCTGTTCTGCGATTAAAACCAGCACATGCACGATTTTGGACTTATACTTTGCTATTGATCGTCCACATCAATAACAGGTTAGCTAATCATTACATAATGACTTATAGTGAATTGAGTGACGTGCCTATGTAGAACTATTTTGTTTAACTATTTAGAATTCGTTAAACGTTATTTGCATAGATACGGTACTCAAATTCGAATTCACAACGGTACTTGAGTTCTGCTAATTGATATGTATATTGATTGTAGATTTCAAGTTTTGCCTTTCTAAAGGCTTATATGATCTTGTATGTTGGTTTTCGTTTTATGAAACGTGTACCTCTTCAGATTAGAACTTCGATTTGATTTTCCGAGATCAGAGCGATTGCCATATTTGGATGAATTCAAAGTTTTGAATTTGAATTTGCTTTGACACCATGGATCATTCTGGGATATATATATATATATATATATATATATATAATCTTGAATCCCTGCTTCGGGACGACTTGCCCCAATTCTTAATTATTGCTCCATATTCTTTTATTAGGGCCTTGTAGATGAGGAAGCCTTTGAGTTATGAGATTCCAATTGGATTTTCCAAGGAGATCTTTATTGGTGCGATGAATTTTATTGGCGTATCGAGCATCTTGATTTTGCTGAATTTTCCAAATGCCCTATTTTGAAGGCGAGATCGATACAAATGTATTAGCTTCCTCGATGGGAGTATATTAGTTTTTGGCTCATTGCAATGTCATGATGGAACCGTGGTATTCTTCTGGGCGTTATTCAACTCTTATGTGGTTGTGTTGACTCAGTACAGTGGGTCGTCACGAATCTCAAGAGCTCGATGTGATCAGTTTGTCGAGTTTCCCTGATTGTAATTGTTATGTTAGAAGCCTTAACTTTGTCAGTCAAAGCTATTTGTGCTTGCTAACATATGTAAAGCTTATGAGCTTTGTCATTACAATAGGAATTCATACTTTATTGACTAGTTTAGCACTTGTACATGAATAAGTCTTTATATTTTTGTGCCCCCGCTAGGGGACTTTGGATTTCGTTCCTCCATCGGGGATGACTTGGGATTTAGTGCCTCCGCTCGGGTAGGTCTTTAGATTTAGTGCCCCCTATTGGGGAGGTCTTTGGAATTTTACACTTCGCAACTGATACTTCAGATGCTATGCAAATGGTTTTCATCCTGCACATCTGATATTTCATATGCTACGCAAGTGGTTTTCATCCTTCACATCTGATATTTCAGATGCTACGCGAATTGTTTTCATCCTTCACATCTGATATTTCAGACGCTACGCAAATGGTTTTCATTCTTCACATCTAATATTTCAGATGCTATGCAAATGGTTTTATTCTTCACATCTGATATTTCAGATGCTACAAATGGTTATCAATCTTCACATCTGTTATTTCAGATGTTACACAAATGGTTTTCATTCTTCACATCTGATATTTCAGATGCCACGCAAATGTTTTTCATTCTTCACATCTAGGGATTCCAGATGCTATGCAAATGTATTTCATTCTTCACATATGATATTTTCAAATGCTACGCAAATGGATTTTCATTCTTCACATCTGAGGATTCCAAATTCTATGCAAATGGATTGGATGGTTGTTGTATTGTTTCACGGGGCAGCTACCAGTCCCTTTGTCAGATGCTTGACTTGGCAGGCTATTCCAGTTTAGGAACTGAGACTTTGAACCTCTCACTTAGGGAAGTGCCCTTCGATAGAAGTTATAGCTCTTGCGTTTGTTTATCATGGTGCTTGTTCATTGTTTGGATCTTTACGAGTTTTCCCAATCTCTTTTCAAGATGGTGCTTTTCGATTTTTGCATTTGTGCATGTTGATATTTATAGCATTTATCACTTGAACTAGCGTTGTTAGGGTTGCGATGTTATAGGAGCAAGCACTCGACAGATGGACTGCAGTATGAAATCATCTTTTAAGCATGTTTTGATTTGACATATAATTTTGCAAGCAAGAAATTCATTCAATCACATATGCTCTTAACCGCAGAGCTAATGCTTAGTGCATCACTTGCAGATTATTACAGACTGTTTACAAGAAGCTTTGAATATAACAGAAAGTAAAACATGAAGTCAAGCATGAACTAAAGCAAGAAATAGAGCATGAAGTAAAGCAGTGGCGATGTTGATTGCTTTTTCTAAGCCATTGAAATTGAAGCACCATCAATGGTTATCAGTTGACGATCAGCCTTGGATTGGTTTGATCAGGAGCTCCATTACTTAGGCCAGACTGATCATTTGATGCCCCTTGCCCTTGGGGAGTTGCAGAAGGATTCACGGCTTGCGAATTCTTTACGAACTGTTGTAGCCTATTTTTTCTGATCAATTCCTCGATGAGGATCTTCCGGTGTCGGCACTCATTAGTGTTATGACCAGGCTGGTTGTGAAATCTACAGAATTTTCCCGAGTTTGTTGCTTATCCTTATCGGATTTGGCTCCCCATAATCTTCAGAATTCTTTGGTACAAGATAGATATTTTCAGGAGTGTCATTCAAAGGCGTCAACTCTGATGAGTTGAAAAGGCGAAACTTCTTATTAACCTTGTTGTCGTTCTCATTATTGGCGTGCTTCTGCCCTTGAGTATTCTTCTGATTATATTGGGTAGCAACATTTTTGGGAGCTTCAAAAAATGGGTTAGCATCAATAATCTGAAGAGGTACAGGATTAGTGTCGACTCTTATATACTCCTCGGCCTTTTTATAGAATTTTTCAAGTGTGTTTGGTTCTTTCATTTTGATCCATCTACCGAATTCGCTCTTCTCATCTATAGCACCGATTAGAGACATGAGGATAATGCTTGGTTCTGGATTTCTCACTTTGGACAAAGCAACGTTGAATCGACTGAGAAAAGCTTTAACATTTCCCCTGAATTAAGCTTCATCACTGAAAGTGTTATCGCATCCTTGGCTTTGGTAGCATACAAGCAGAACTGCTCCTTGAACTTTTTGGTCAAGTCAGAGGACCGGTCTACGGACTTAGGTGGTAGCTTTGTGAACCATAATGATGCAGCCCCTCTAAGTGAAGAGGAAAGTATGTGCATCTCATCTCATTGGTCGCCTTAGCGATACTCATATGCCACCCTTATCTGAACATAAAGTAGTTTGGATCAAGAAGGCCATTGTAAGGAGGCAAAGTTGGAGGATTGAATTTCTTTGGACACTCTGCTTCAAGGATTCTTTCAGTGAATGGAATCCTATCAGGAGAGAAGTCCCACTCTCTTTCATCGCCATTGCCGGCATGATTCTTCTTCTTGATTTGCTATATCATATCTGAGATGTATTTTTCAGTGTTATGTCGCTTCGTGAAGCTGAGCTCTTTACCAAATGTTCGTCTAGGCAAGCAACCTTGATTAGAGAGCTTACGTACTTTGCCTTCTCAATGAGGAGGTGCCTCTGTGATAGGATTGGTTTCCCTTCGAGCTTCCATCTCGGATTCTTACATTTAGGTTTCAAGCCATCGATGTTATCTTTATCCTTATCTGTTAACCAATCATTATCGTCTTCCATGTTGTAGTTGCGGTTAAGATCAAAAGCGGACGAGTTGCCATTTTCTTCGAGATCAACATGAACCTTTTGAGTTGGTGGATTTGGTCGAGTGTTAAGAATAACGTCAAGTTTTTCCATTATAACTTTAGTAGAAGCATCCATCTGTTGGTTCATGTTGGCAATAGCGGCATCCAACTCATTCTTAGTTACACCAGCTGCACCTATCGAGTTTTTGCCAACTTCAAAATGGTTAGTAAGTGGTGTAACTTCGTTGTTAGCAACGTTGTAGTTTTCTCCAACGGTTTTTCTTGTGGTTTTATTAGATTGAGCCATGATCTCGGACAAGGCTTTGAATTTGGAAGAGAGTTCGTCGATTGGCCTAGATCATAGACTTGTAGAATCTATGGTGGAAGTAGGCTTAGAACTTCAATGGTAGGCTCTTCATATTAAGAGAAGTGCGAACGTGGCCCCACGATGGGCGCCAAATGTTTAAACCAAACATGGTTCAACACCTAAGATGTCTTATTGACAATTCACTAAAAAGGTATGCAATAGAAAATGAGACCACAATCGCAGATGCAACAAGAGAATACAAGGATTTTTATAGTGGTTCGACCTAGGAAAGATCTAGGTCAACTTTTGAAGTGATTTTCATTATCATGGATAGATTTACAAAGTTCATCATCTCATACATCTCATTTTGGCTCATTCTCTCTCTTTACATTGTTTTTTCTCTCTTTAATGACTTCATTCTCTCTAGACCGTTAGGAAGTGGTTGGATCCTTTGAATGGAATGAGTGTGAGAGTGTTTTTTCAAACTTAGTGGATCAACGATGAGTCCATAGCAGTTGTAATGTGAATCGAAGCCTGAAGGAGGATTAATGCTGGTTCGACGAGATGTAGAATGGCGGATCTAGGCTTAGAGATGACGGATCATGGCTTGGAGATGGCATGAATGGAACCTGAAGGCGGTTGGAGAGATCAAAGAAATCTTTAATGGAGGAAAGAGGGGACTTAATCCATTTGGTGATGGAGGAAGATGAAGTGAGATTTGGCGGCCATAATGGAGTTTGGAGAGAGCTTAGAGTGCTTGAGAATGGTGGAGAAGTGATTTGGGCAGCCCTTCGGGGTAGAAGAATCAGTCCATTGAATGGTTGTGAAAGGGGGTATTTATAGGAGAAGTTTGGACCAAGTGGCGAAGTCGTAATTATGGTATGCAGAGTTTGGGTCGTTTGTTGGTATATTTGCAGAATTGCCACTGGACAGTTGGTGTACATCACTTTACCATTGGCGCTAGGCTGGCACTTCGTATGCATGACCAGACCCACGTCAGAAAGAGTGACCCTGAATTATGATGTACGAGCGAGAAGCCTTCTTTGAATGGCCGACCAACATTGTTTGTTCCCTTTTAATATCACACCATCATATTGCATCTGTGCCATTGTTTGCTGGAACCTTCCATAACCATTCACGTGATGTCATACTTTTCTACTTTATATAATAATTCACGTGACTTGCTTTGTGTAGTGTCCAACTTATGGGACTGGAAATTACAAAACCTGCCACTATCTTTCTCATTATATTTGCACTGTACAAATTGGGTTTCTTTAATTACCAAAGTGTCATTGCTCTCTTTATACAAATCTTCTTTTTTATTTTAGTATGTAACGTATAGTGCATTCTCGACCGGTCTTAGATGTACTCCCCCTTTTGCACGACCAAGCTTATGTGCTAACCTATGTCGCTGCTCGACCTCCAGAAGCTGCTTGAGCTCGACCAGTCTGATGATGTGAGCGAGCGACCTGTCAGTGATCCTTGCTTGACCTCGGGATGAGCGGTACTCGACCGAGCACATGGAGGACGCCCTCGGCCCGGTTTCTCTTCGCTCGACCACCCTGAAGAGGCGGTGCTCAACTCTAGCAGAATGAAGGCTCCAGCTCGACCACTCGGAAGTTGCTCGACCTGATGTGCTTGAGTTCTTGAGATATTCCTTCTTAACAACTAGTTTGAAGAGTTTTGTCGAGCAGGTTAAACGATCGAC
This sequence comes from Allium sativum, assembly GCA_030737875.1. Classification (NCBI taxonomy): domain Eukaryota; kingdom Viridiplantae; phylum Streptophyta; class Magnoliopsida; order Asparagales; family Amaryllidaceae; genus Allium; species Allium sativum. The sequence goes on from CM060923.1 coordinate 430,926,561, forward strand.
CAGATGGAGGCCTATTGCTGGACCTAGGTGAGTGAGCTAGTGGCCATGGCAATGCCTCATGCAGTATTATAATTTGTAACTTGAGATGTTCGATACAATGATTGAATGGGTTTTGGTTAGTTAACATTGGAGATAGTCTATATTAATGTTGTCATCTCTCTTATTTCCTACACCTAAAAATAATGGACATAAGGAGATGTTGCCTCAGCTTGGATGGAGTTTAGACTATCTTCTACAACAATGGCATATATGTATACAAGAATCTCTTCTGCAACATCAGCATATTATTCTCTATTCTTTAGATCCAATCTCTGTGAGTTCATATTGCTTATAAATATAAAAATTTAATAGTAACCCTGACATGTTTATAATTATGGATCTTAACCTATGCATGTTAAGAATCTAATTCATATCTAAATAATTTTTCTATTACATGTATTCCTCTGTACTCCTGATCTAATGTTCAATTCTTATATGCCTATTCTGTTATTATGCATATTTCTGTTATCATATGCCCGTTCTGTTATTATGCCTATTTCTATTCTTCTCTCTCCCTCATTATGTTTTTATTTTTATATCGTAGGCTACCTTCGAGCCTTGGCCAATATCGCTGAAATATGCATACGAACGAGATTGGATTAACTGGGGATGATTGGGAATGATAAATTGGGGGCATATCTTGTACTATGAATCACGACTAGAAATTGGGGGGTATAACCTATGCCGTGAAATATGACTAAAATTTGTGGCATATGTTGTACGGTGAATTATGATTGGAATTTGGGGGCATATAAATCTGTAGGCTTAATTTAAAGATTAAGCGAAACGTGTTAATAAAACTGTAGGTAACCTGTGAAACCTGTTTAATCTATTGGGGTTAATTAAACCTATTTAATCTGATTGGAGTTAAGTAAACCTGTTTAATTTTTTGGGTTATGTAAACTTGTTTAATCTGTTGGGGGTTAAATAAACATGTCAACCTGTGAAACTTTACCTGTTAATCTATGCGTGTTAGGCGAAACTGTTAATCGATAGGCTTAACCTATTAAAAATCCTAGTTAATTAGGGGACACAAGTTAGGGGCTTGACTTGTGTCATCTGTTGGGTGAGACCCATTCTTGTATTTAAATGGGGACCTCGCATTAGGTTGAGGTCGGGGCACGCACACTGAACTGATATAAGAGGTTCATTTGAAAGGGGTTGCATACGAGCGCGTTCCAACGGAGTCATGTGCGTGCATGAGTCCGGTCTGTAGGGGGGAATAAGCCACTGTTGCACCAGTAAATAGGTCTATGTCCTTCTGTAGGTTGCCACTTTAGGAAGTAATACACCCTACTGTGGGCCGACACAGGGTATTTACAATTTAGGAATCCGATTGCTTGGGGTAGTAATTAAGGTACATCTAGTCCTGTCTATTTTTGTTGAGGTACCTCTTATTTCTGTTTGGGGTAGCATCCGTTATTTTTGTTGAAGTGCCCGTTATTTCTTTTTCGGTAAAAACCCGTAGTACACCCAGAACTACCATTATGTTTTTGTTGGGATCATTCTATTTCTATTAAGTAATTAGGGGACACCTAATACTGTCATAATCTGATATATTCATATTGGTGCAGAGAAAAGTATTTGAGAAGCGTAACCTACTTTGTATATTCCGCTTATCATGTTCAGTTTGTTTATACCTGTTATATGATACTGTTATCTCTCATCCATTTTATATGTCTTTCATGATACTTTTACTTCTTTATATGATAAAAGTCACTGGACTCGCCAGCCTTTGTGTCTGACACGTTTTATTTCCTTTTCTCTCTCTTCCTTCCCCCCTCCAAGTTCTCAAGGTGGAAACGCTCAGGCTTGATTAGGATTCTCTCTTCTATTTCTGCTTGGATTTGGATCTGCTTCGATGTAGCGCTTTGACTACTTGTCTACTTTATTATGGCTATTACTGGGGATTATGATTTTACATTTCTATACTCTTATAGTTTTTAGCGTAAGATAGATGTTTTGATTTGATGTAGTCATTTTCAATATTTTATGCCTGAAGTTGTAACTGGTTTTGAGACTATGATGTTTTCTGCAAAATAATGAAGTTTTAATTTTCCGCTGTTATTTTATATCTGTCTTGTGATGTTCTATTTCTGTTTACCTATAATGCTTCATGGAACTTAATGCATTCTAATAAAGAGTGACATTAACAGACGTGGGGTGTCACATTTCGTATCAGAGCAGAAGGTTACAAGATCGGATAGAAGGTTTTGAAAATTGTTTTCAAAATATTTCAAAAAGAAAGTATTTTCAAGGAAAATTCTGTTTTTTGAAAAACATATTCCCCAAAGCCTTATAAATTTCTTTTGATTATCCGTTTGAAACCCTTTTCCTTTTCTTTTCAGCTTGTCTGGGGAACTGAATCTTACCAAGACGTTCCGATACCGGCTTGGTTCCGCAGGTATCTTAAGGCTACGGCGCCTGCCGAAGGCTGAGGAGACGCCCGTCCCCCAGTTGCAGCCGTTGTTCCTCCTGCTCCTCCGTGAGCGGATAATTTCTCTATGATATGCAAAAACTTCTTGTCTGTATGGAAGTACGTCCTATTATTTGCAAGCTTGATACGCAATGTGTTAGGGATGGCTTGCAGGCTTTGTACCAGAATGAAACTCAGAACAATTTTTTCACAAGCACGATTTCAGCAAAAAGAAAATGTCAGCCACCTATTTCTGTCATTTTCCTTTTATGAAGTGAAATTCTGAAATATTTGAATCTTTGTATCGTCCTTGTTTCTGAATACAACATCAAAGAATATGAGTGGGCTTAAGAAAATAAGTAACATATATAAGTTCATTAAATTCCAATAATTAGTCAACTTTTTCCTTTTTAGTGGCTGTAACTATAAATGACACACCATGAAAGAATTTGATTGTTTGTGCTACTTTGGTATGTCCTTCAAAAAGAAGGATATTATCAACTACATTTTCTTTCTTCCTATCACTAGTTCTAATTGGCTAATAGTATTACGTCATTGCTCACTCAGAGTGTGGGCTCGTATCCTTCCACTCTTTTACTATCCATGTCATAAACATAGCGGCTCAAGTTTACAAAGCTGTATGTAGGAGTAATTACTAGGAAAGATCAACTATCAGCAATATGGTAGGCCAATACAGTTAAGTTATGGTAAGTCGTGTTCATTGTCTTCTACTGTAGGTAATATTTTTTTTTGGAAGAACTTTTTTAGCCACACAACGTGTGGTTGTACTGAAGTTATCATCCCCACTTTGTGTCTGTTTTTCTGAAAGGTGTGTCTGTTTTTTATTTGAGTTTATGGATAATGATCAAGAAGGCAGTGGTACCCCTTTGTACTGGTCTATCAACAATGCCCAAACCATTTACTACTTGATAGAAAACTTAATAATTTGTGCTCTATATAATTAAATCAAACGAAGAAAATAATTTTTTTATCACCCTCCTTTATCACTTGACTAGGTTAGTCCCGTGCACATGCACGGTTGCACTCAATACAACTACCATGCAGTTCACATTAACAATAATTAAATTTAAAATTGTTTCAACCGGAACGTTTGATTTTTTGTAAAAGAAATTTATTTAAAAAAAACCATGAACTTATTTAACTACAATTTCTTCCATTTTTTTATACTTTAATAACGTTCCAGTTCATTATAATTTGAAATCATTGTATGAGTATAATTTGAAATCATTTGCATTCATTTGAAAATTTGCTGAAATATTGGAAACCTCGATTTTTTTTTCTTAAAAGAAAATATTTGAAACTTCCAAACCATCAAGTTTTTAGTTATAATATACAGAAATTAAACAACCTCTGATATGCAAATAGTAAATATAAATATATGGAAGGGTTGTTACATATAACGGTTTGGAAGAAACACGTTCAACCAATTAACAAACTAATAATAGAAAATTCTAGATTGCATAACCATATCATGTACATAACAACAGTCAAATTATATGACGGTTTGGAAGAAACATGTTCAACCAATTAATAAACAACCGCTCATCCGTTCTCGTTTCATTTTACGCATGATTTTGGTCTCAGCTATCACACAGAAGCTCCATCAGCACCATGATCTGCACCTACCATATAGTCATTTATATAAGACTCTTTAGATAGTCTCTGGTAATCAGATCTTCAATTATTTTTTTGATTGCCTTAAAATCGGGCTGCACTATTATATTTCATGAACATCCCAATTGTCTAAATGAACATGATCTCTTACGCCTAAGTTATAAGATGAATGGAGGAAAATTGTTTGTTATATTATAGTGCTTGTAAAAGTTGTTATATTGTTGCAAAATGGACTTGCAATCTCATCGACACCAGTATTTAAATATATTTTTATATAAATGTTACCATTGCTTATGTTATTTCCTTTGATATTCATTATGTTGCTCTGTAATTATTTCATGGAGCATTATGCAACTGCCTCAGCGAGCAACACTGAGATGTCGTTTAATGAATAGGTACAGTTCTCCTAACTAATAGACTGCAAACAATAATTAATAAACGATGGTGCAATTAATTAATGTTGAACCCTTACAATCAACATAACTGACTAATAAATAAGAAAAGAGAGGTGGAAATTACAATTATGATAAAATATCGCACAACACTAATTTTTTACAACACCCCATAATACTGGTTTCGAAAATACTTAAAAACTCGTGTACAATAGGATAGTTATCATGTGTGTAGGGGAGGGAACATACTGAAGATTCCTTGCAATTTTGCACGGCTGCCTTCAATCGAATATCCATGCAGTACCTTGCCAAATAGCTAGCACATTGCTTTTTATTAAACCAATAAATAATAACATTAAGTAGTCCCTATTATCAAATTCATAAGATACTGCTAACGTGAAGAGCTGCACAAACTCAATTTGGCATTCTTAGAATAGAATAACATTAGGAAACCCCAAAACACAAACAAATAAAGAACATCAGATGTTATATAAGCAACCCTAAACATGTTAACAGAAAGCACATTAACAGAAAGCAATTAATATAGTCAAACATTGTTTCATTTGCAGTTCAAAGTTAAGTCATAAATACGTTTATAAATATATACACGTTTTTACAAATTTAATATTGTCACTCATACGCTTCATCTTTCATAGCACAAGCCCAATATCTTCCAAGAAATGCTAATCTAGCCATTAACTATTAAAAAACAAAACTAATCTGATGCTTGAACAACCTGAAACCATACAGACGGCCATACTATCTCATTCCAATGTAGATTCCTATGCTATAGCCAGTCCATGTGCTATGTGTCAAGCTCACAAGTATAGAAGCTTATTGTCTGGTCGCCCAAAACAAAGAATTTCCCGTTCAGCAAGCAGTGTTAGCCATCTTTTACAGTGTAAAAAAAGCAACCAAAATCTGTAACCAAACATTTTCTTAATGAACACTAAGAATCAAAGATCTCTATAACTGATATGCCATATAATAAACCCAATGAAAGGGGGGGCAACACTCATTGTCCATGTAACATAAATTGAACATTTTCTCATCTCTGTGTCTTGGCTTTCTTCCTCCTTGGTGCTTAAAGCTTTCTTTGCATTAGCTGGAACACTTCCAGAGATTCAATGCTACTTTCTTCCCAGTCCATTAATTATCCCAAAACTGTATTACCATTAAACAGTCATAAAACATTAGACTACATTTGTGTTATAGGTACAGAAAAAGAAAATGAGATATGACAAAGCACAAAGTAAGTTGAAGAGCATGAGATGCAACCTATAAATTTTTATTAACTACTCCATTTGGACATAAACAAATATATAATTTTGTAAAAGTTCGGCGAGTATCAAACTTTTTACCTTAAGCAAGAATGCAATGTTGCCATCTTGCTTTCCAGAACAAATATGTATTGTGAATAAAAACCTCACCATGAAAACATAACAGAAGAAAGTGCCATACATTCTTTTTTTTATGGTGATATGAGCTACTCCCATTTTAGCAACCATAATCAACTAAATATGCATAAGGATTACACCGATCAACAAAGCCCCTATGGTGTGATTTAATTGTCAAATAGATCTATTTCCTCGCACAGACTAAAGCCACTAATAAATTTTAATAGTTTGAGCATACAATAAAGTTATCTAATTTTGCTATGTCCATACACTTCCAAGCTTACTACACTTAAGGCTGCAGAAAGACATACGGTGGTTAGTTTCTCATATCTACACAAAGCAACAAAGTTGACCCATAATTAGTCTTAATAATATATAACGTAATGAAGATCAAAATTTTACAACCTGGCCAAATAATCAAAACATAATTTGAGAGATAACATGGTTTATATACTTCTAAATGCAATATGACTGCAGTTAAAAATTGAGTTTCGGAATAGCTGATGTATTACTGTATATAATAGGAAATTACGAAATAAATAGCACTCACTGAACCTCGCTACCCCCATGAGAATATTTAAAAGAAAAATATTATAATAAAATTATAATGCACAAACTCTGCTTGATCCATTCATAATGAACATAAGACTTAAATTAATTTAGAAAAAACAGGCAAAATAAATCTATGGCACTTAGTTAATTGAAATAAAAAGTACAATGAAAACGGCAGCATAAAACTTACTAATAATAGAGAAGATTATTGAAACGAAGAATGATACCTCAAAATAGAAAGTTTGACTTAAATCAATGTCAATTGACTTAATTTATACTTTGATTTGGGCTAGTTAGGATGTTATTTAATGTCACTGCCAAGAAGTCAAAAAGGGAGATAAGCTAGAAAACAGTAAACGTGAGAAGAAATTTAGTGTTCATGCTACATATCCCTTTATCAAGGCTTAATTTCTGACACTTAAATAAATCAATTTGAGATCCAAGTCTAATCGGTTTATAATCGAGACGATTTAGATGAATTCACCTACTTCTAAGATTGAGATAGTCCATTGTGCCATTTTAGAACAAACTTACTTTTTAAACCCGAGTTTAGTGAATGAGAAGATATGTGTTCACTGTGTTGTAGATAATGGTCAAGAACATGGTAAATGGGAATAATGAAACTATCACTACAATCCAGCCAAAATTTAAGAAGCACAGTTATAGTTTTTACTTCATCCAAAATTTAGAGTATATCGAGTAGAAAAGGATTCAATACTATTATATTTAATGGTCATATTTGAAGCATGAATTATTGATGAAAATATGCATTAAAAATAAAATAAGCTTCGTTGGTTCATGCATCTGAACTAAAATTCACAATTTCAGGATACAAAAGCATTATTTGACAGCAGCGGCATGAGGACCCACAAAATTGAAGCTTGACTGAAATATCCATAAAATTAAAATATGTGCCATGGCAGAATTTTGTCAGAAACAAAACTAAAGATAAATAACCTAATAGGATGCATTATAAAATTAAAATATGAGCCGATCTACGGTTCAATTTACCATGTATATAGTAAGACTTGACCATGGTTCAATTTTACCATATATCAGTCAATAAACACACAGTATAATCAACCCCTAAAATATACAAAATTGATATCTTAAAATAAATTTTCTACTCATTTCAACCGTCCATAATAATAAACATATATAAAGTTTGAATCCAAAATGGAAATGAAATCTTACAGTGGAGTTAAAAGAAGCAGAAGTAAATCTGAATCATCTTCTGATTTTTTATCAACATATGTTGATCCTATCAACAGAAATCGAAAATTATAAAAGAATCAAATAATGGTATTCTATGAGAAAATTATATGTACATGTGGATATGACATCAATTTATATGTTGAAATAAATGAACAGAGAAAATAAACTAAGAGAACATCAAATTTTTATTCTTTCTCCTGGACAACATCATATTTTTATTCTGATATAGCAAACAATATATCATTCTATTGAATGAAATTATCTCTTAAATCCTTCCATGTATACATAATGATAAATCTGTTCTATATTGGAAATATAGAAAATTATCTATATAAATTTACTTCATGTTTTTTAACACAATTTAATTGCATCATTCATTCGAAATAAAGAACGCTATCTATTAATTATAGAATTTACTTGTTTCAACTAAAGCAATAATCTAAAATTCATTTTAACTCAACTGTTTTAAACAAACCAGTAGTTCATTATGTAAAATAATACCTTTTGTGTTTTGGGATCATGTGTTTGTTGAAGATAAAGAAACGATAAACAAAGAAATATTAATAAAATTACTCAATGTACCATTGTACGATGTCAGGATCCAACAACTTCCCATTCCTATCCTAGAAAGGATTATTCATCACTGTAATATATATAAACATAAACCTTAGAAAACTGATGTTTCATCAAAATAAAATTCAATTTATTACCATTCAAAACACATGGAAAATTGAACACACACACAGAGAGAAGGTATTGCGATAGTAATCCTAACAAATAAAAGTCAACGTGCTTTGATAAACTATCAATCTACATGGTAGGTAATTTTGGCTTGGTTTGAAGAACAATGAACATAAATGTTGAAATAATTAAAAAAAAAGTTCAAGCTGATAAATTTGATCAAAATTTATAAGATTAAAGCCTCTAAAATTGAAAACCCAATCTCTACTTATTCAGTATAAGATTTAAAGGTGCAGTATCATGCAATGATAATGTGCAATGATAACGCGTGCACACATACTCGTAACAGCATGGCCAGCCTATAAATCTTGAATTCATGATTTCTAGGCCAATCTGCAATCAAACAAAGAAAACAACAATTAATCACATGAATACTCAAAGCTTTTCCATTATCGGTATGAAAATAATATTATTCTTGTTTTATTTTGCATTTCCACTCTTGCAGAAGCAATATGATAACTAAAATCATGTGAATACCTGCCAAAAGAAGCAATCCTATATGTTTTGTATGGTGTTGAATGAGTATTGTGAGTATAATCACTGTATGTCTATAGTGGTCTCAGTGATTACTCATTTCACCGATTGGTTGTCGTCGCTCGTGGGCTGGTTGATACAAATGAAAACTGCAAAATCAAATCCGGAAAAGGGCAGAAATTAGAAAATTGGAGAAAAATAAGGGTACAGGGACAATAAACAATACAGTAAAGCAAATAATGGCAAACGATATAAATCAAAATAGCTATTATAGTCTACGTAATTGATTCTTGCAAGCACAGTAACACACATAACAATAATGTTTATGATAAAGGTACTTAGCGTTGTCTATTAGTAAAATCCTTATCATGTGTTATGAACATGTGTTATGCAATAACGATTGGCAAATGGTTTAAAAAATTCACAAGATATTTCTTGTATAGAAAGTATTAGCTATTTTGCGCTGCTGGCCATGGAAATACAATCTCAGGCAGCCACTATGTATAGATTACATCAATATTTGCTTAACTAAAAAAGGAACCATATATAATAGGCTTTAACAAAAAGTTAGACAAAGACTGGAAAAACAAGCAGAGAATATGAACTCACCTGACCAAATTGATTCAAGAGCATATGTCCACCAAACCCATTGAAAGAGCAGTAGCTAATGTATAATCAATCATCTGCATTGCAACATCCGATTAAGTAAAATGGGAAATGGGAAATTAAAATTAAAATTGATATGCGTAAAATTATCATATTTGAAAATTTACAAAGTCCAAGGATCAGCAAAATGTCAAAGGAGCTCATACTAATGTAAATTGCAAGTGACACAAATCTGAAATTTATTATGTTATAGTGGGAGGAAGAAGGTATTGCGACAGAAACGACAAAAATCAGTACCTTAATTTGACCATTCTTGTCTGTACTTACGCGAGAGGATGGAAGCATAGAATCGGAGTCTGGACGAAGGTTTGCGTTGAAAATCCGCTTTTGATTAAAAACTGGTAGCGGCGAAGGGGTGAATGGTGAAGGAGGCGGTGGATCAATGCCATCTGTTAAGTATCAGTTTATCGATAAGAATGACGGAGGGGGAAAGTCAAGCTTCAATCTTTCTGTTCTTCGCCAAAGAAGAGGAAAAAGAAGATTGGGAGGAGGAGCGAAGCAGCAAAACGTGTGGTTAAGGGAAGGAAAGAGGCAAAGGAGCAAGATTCAGCAGTTGCTCAATAAAACAGAAGCCACTGAAAATAAATGTGAGTAGAAAACAGAAAGAACTTAGGTATGCAGAATTTGGAGGAGGAAGAAAAGCGAGAGGCAGTCAAACAGAAAAAATATGAACGACATTTCTCGAGAGTTCTACACCTTTGTTTGAAATCAAACGGAAGTAATTATTGCCGTGCATTAAAAAAGAGACTACTCGTTCTCGAGAAAAGCAGTAATAATTACAGTTAACATTGAAAGAGTAAATTAACGTGAAAATTAACGGAAAAATTGCTTTTGTACTCTGATATTTTTGGCAAGACGGATTAGTAATGTATCGGTTACTTATGATGTAAACTCAGTATTTAGGAACACGATGTTTTTATTTAAATGAAGTTTTTAATTCCGCTGTTGTTTTACATGTCAGCCTTGTGATATATTGTTCTTATTTACCTATAACTCTTCACTAAAGTTAATGCATTCACTCAGTGAGTGACAATAACGGACGTAGGGTGTCATAGGTTTTGGTAAATAGTAAGAGTTTATGTATTATTGCAGAATTCGGGCATCGAATTTCCTGGGTCGTTACAGTGGTATCAGAGTAAGGATTAGTAATAACCTTAGCACTGTGGCGTAACTCAATAGAGATGGGGTTAGTAATATCCTAGATTGAATTTAGTGTATATATACAAGAGTGCGTATTCGTAGATTTTATAAAAAAGTTTTGTATTGTGTTGTTTGATCAGTCCAATTTTAAACTGACCACTAACGTGATATTGTATTGTAAAGAGGGTAAATAAAATAATTTTGCCCAAATTATATTTTTGAAAAAAAGGGAATAATTTTTATCAAATTATTGGAATAATTGCTTGATGATTAATTTGAATAGAATTCAAATAGGATTATAAATGGTTTAATATAACCCGAGGAGGATTTCACATAGAGTTTGTGAATGAAAATTTTAATATGGAATTAAATGAACTAGACTTTAACTAAAGGTAAGTTAAATAATGGGCTGATTGGATTATATTGATTATGCAGTGTTTGTTTGTAGGATAATAGATTGGTTGAACATGAAATTCATCAATAGTTGAATAAACTGGAAGTTAAGAAAAGTAAATTCCAATTTAACGAATTTGAACAGAATCAAATATGGAATTAAATGATTTAATCTTATATTTGTTATTGCATTGCAAATTGAGTTAAGTGCAGAAACCAGAAGGCTATGGGAGTAATTGGTCATAGAGATCAGGGTACAGGTTGGAAGAAATGAAGAGCTATCAGTGCTTTGTTTTGTAATTGGAAATTGAGTTGCCCAACAAATAGGTAAACCTTAATATTGTTGGTTAGTAGTTGATTTTATAAACCTGAGTTATGTAGCCATTTGGCTTTCGTTTTTCTTTTGGTTAATGTGAGGCCTAGAGTGGCGTTTGTAATTATACCGATCAAACCGTGCAGAGGAGATACTGGCGAATTTTCGTAAAAAAAATTAAACTTGGAATATTTTGATAATAATTTTAAATAATAATTTTTGAAAATAATTGGGTTTGAAAAAAATTTCTCACTTAGTAATTTCAGAGATGAAATTCTTTTAAGGGGAAGAAATGTAACTCCATGTATTTTTATTGCTTAGATCATTTAATATATTTTATTATATTAAATGTCGAATTGAAATTATATTGGATTTATAACATATAATTTGTTTATTAAAATGGCCTCTAAACGTATAATTTATATTTAATTATAAGCGAGATAGTAACAGAGCGGTAGTTCGTAATATGGAGTTTTGAACTTCAATTGAATATACAGAATCCATGTAAAGTCTGAATTCTTTGAAACGAGAATCATCCGAATATGTTTGATTATAATTTTCTAATAAAGATGAAAAATCGAGATTTCGTCTTATAAATTGTAAGATACGTCCAAATCAAAATTTTAAAGTAGTCGCTATGGATTTATTTATAAACGATAACGTTTATTTAATAAATATAAAAGGATTTTTATGTACTTTGGATATCGTTTAACTTGAAATTTTTAAACGATGAGTATAATTCTATATTCATTGAGTACGAAGTGATATATTATTCCATGTGGATGTATATATATATGACAATAATAATTTATTAATTTTTAGATTGGATTTGTTTTGGAATTTTATAATATTTTAACGTTACTATATAAGCCTTAGAAATATTCGTTTCCCAAACAGTTTCCGTTTTCGATGAAACGAGTTTTATTGGAATACATACAGCTACTTATTGCTATATTTTCAGTTTAGAGACAATTGGAGTCGTTTTGTTGGTACGTTCAGTTTAAATGTGAACCGATAAATATATAGGAATTAAAAATAATGTCGTTGTGCAGACGAAGTCCTTTTTATCGGAATTAATTTCATTATGACCAGCACATCAAGATGTAGTGGTGCATTTATTTTCGTAGAGTTTGGAGTTAGTATTTTGCAGTGCGTATATTTAACAGTAACGTAATCAATGGTAGGAACTTATTAACTGCATGTGTGTGTGTGTATATATATATATATATATATATATATATATATAACCCTTAACTCCTAAGTTCTATCTCTTCCTTCATAAGTACCAAAGCATCATACAACACCACATTCCACATACATGTTTTCACTGATTTAACCATACAGCCAAGAATTTAAGTTCCACATGGCTATAGCACATGGGAGTACATATACTACCTAACCTAAATATTTTCCAACGTTGATCTCAAAATGAAGTTTCAGCTCTTTCTACAAGATACTGCAAACCTATATTTAATGCATAAGTCTTTCACTGCAAATCTATTTTTCATGCATAAGTCAAATAAAGTACACAACAGCTAACCTTCTTCTCCTATCACCTATGTTTACACATCACGAACAACTACCCTCCCTCAATAGTTTGCACATGCTATTGTCCAAATCAACGCATACCTAAGCTATAGATTGAAGTACACATGTAGACTATATTTTACCCTATGCACATTATGTTGAAATCTCTAAAGAGGTGAATGAAATATATTTAGTCCCACATTGGCAAATAATGGGTTAATGTTGTGTAGAAATATAGGATCCTCATTCTCTTAATTGGCCCTTAGGGTCAGGTAATTTTGTGCGAGAGGGAGGACCTATATCTGATGAACACACACGCGCGCGCGTGCGCCGCCCGCCCGTCCGACCGACCGACCGTACCGAACCGAACCGGGCCGGGTTCGGGTTTGGGCTTGGGCTTGGGCCTTGAATAAAACCTTATTTTTGCACTAAAAAACTCTGCAATTTTCAGACGGGTTTTTTGGAATAATGGCGAATACGGGTGCGACCCGTTTGGAATGAGCGGGTGCGACCCGTTACGGTTCAAATGAGCGGACGCGTTCATTTGAATCAGACGGCAACGGTTGCGTTTTTTCAAACGGGTGCGACCCGTTAACGCATCTTTTTGAAAACTATAAATGCTTAATGATTCTGATCAAATCATTTTCACCGAAAAATATTTACAGTTTTCTTCTTCCTTACGCTGTCTCTTCCTGCCATTGATTAATCATCACTGTCGATACGTGCTCGCTACAATCTCGAGCAGCATTCTCGTCTGTTGTATCCTGGGAGGCTTCGACTGAAAGTCTTAAGGAAACTGTGAATACAGGCCTCAGACGAACTCGGTTAGGCTTCAATTCTTTGTGGTTTAACTTTCTGTTTGTATCAGCAATACTGTGTTGTTGTCTGATTTCTGTACTATTTCATAGTACTACTGTTTGACAGAGATAATACTTCTGTCGCTGCATTGATTTGTGTGCAAATCAATTTGTTTTGATCAGTTTACAGTACTGTTTTTCGTTTGTAACGCGTTAAGTCTGTTGCAAATTAGAAACATTTATATTCTGTTTCAATTTCTGTGTTGCGAATACAGATTAAAATAACATCTTAAGACTTTCCCTGTTTTTGACAAAACAGAGATGGCAACAGAGCAAACGACGCTCAAAGCTGGCAATTTGAACAAACCAGAGTTGTTCAAAGGAGAAGGTGATGATTTTCTGACATGGCAGAATCAGATGTTGTTCTATCTCACCACCCTTGGCTTGCAAAAGTATCTTGAAGAAGATGAACCGGTGCCGCCTACACCGGGAAATGCCAAGGATGCACCAAAGCATGATGGTCCGTCTATTGATGCGTGGAGGCATTCGGATTTTTTATGTCGAAACTACATTCTCAACTGCCTAGATAAAGTCTTGTACAAAGTTTTCCAGCCTATAAAGACTGCAAAAGCTCTTTGGAATGCTTTGGCTACAAAGTACAAGACGCAGAATGTGAGTTTGAAAAAGTTCATAGTCGACAAGTTCATGGACTACAAAATGGTGGACTCAAAGTCAGTGACTTCTCAAGTGCAAGAGTTGCAGATTATTATCCATGAGATGGAAGCAGAAGGTCACAAAGTTGGTGAATCATTTCTGGTTGAAGCAATTACCGGAAAGTTGCCACCATCTTGGAGAGACTACCGCAACTACTTGAAGCACAAAAAGAAGGAGATATCCTTACAAGACCTCATCGTCAGATTAAAGATAGAGGCAGATAATCGTGGAGTCACTCAACCTAAAAGTGAAGAGGCGCTTGTTACTGAAGGGTCAAAGAAAAAAGGGCACTTCAACAAAAACAAGAAAAGAAAGGCGCCAGAGGACAAGCAGAATAACCAGAAGAAGTCCAAGAAATTCAATGGTGATTGTTGGGTTTGTGGCAAGACTGGTCATCAAGCAAAAGAGTGCAGACACAAGAAAAAGAAAAATTCGGAAGCAAATGTGGTGGACAACATGGACATCGATGAATCCAATTTTTCAGGAGTTGTGACCGAATGCAACTTGATCCAGAATTCTGCACAATGGTGGTTGGACACGGGTGCCACTAGGCATATATGCTCTGATAAGTCCGTCTTTTCAACCTACACCAAATTGGATCAAGATGAGAAACTCTATATGGGAAATTCATCGGTTTCCATGGTTGAAGGCAAAGGAGCAGTCACCCTCAAGTTCACTTCTGGGAAGACTATTCGTCTGAATGATGTCCTTCATGTTCCAGAGATCCGCAAGAATCTCATTTCTGGGTCCATGCTTTCGAAGAAGGGATTCAAGATGGTCTTCGAGTCAGACAAGATGGTTCTGTCCAAGGCAGGAATCTATATAGGAAGGGGTTACTTGTGTGATGGCCTATTTAAGGCAAATGTAGCCGTGATCGGCAATAATATGTATTCTGATAATGCTATGAATAAAAAGGAAGTTTCTTATATCGTTGAGCATGAAACTTTATTATGGCATGATAGATTAGGACATATTAATTTCCGGAAAATGAAAAAACTTGCAAATTTAGAGTTAATTCCTAAATTTCAAGTGGATAAAAACTACAAATGTGAGACATGCGTAGAAGCAAAAATGGTTAAGAAACCATTTCATACTGTTGATAGAAGCACCGAACCACTAGGTTTGGTACATACTGATTTATGTGATTTCAAATCAATACCTACAAGAGGTGGGAAAAAGTATTTTATCACATTTATTGATGATTATACACGATATTGCTACGTATATCTTTTAAACAGTAAAGATGAGGCAATTACATCGTTTATAAAATATAAAGCTGAAGTAGAAAATCAGCTTAATAAGAAGATCAAGATATTGAGATCAGATCGAGGTGGAGAATATGAATCGCCATTTGAACAATTCTGTGCAGAAAATGGAATAATTCATCAAACGACAGCACCATATTCGCCACAACAAAATGGCATAGCCGAGAGGAAAAACAGAACGTTAAAAGATATGATTAATGCAATGCTTTTAACGTCTGGTTTACCGACGAACTTGTGGGGGGAAGCTTTGAATATGTCTAATCACATATTAAACAAAGTTCCTCACAGTAAAACAGGAAAAATTCCATATGAGTTATGGAAAGGACATCTACCAAGCTTCAAATACCTCAAAGTGTGGGGGTGCTTGGCAAAGGTTCCTATCCCACCTCCCAAGAAGGTCAAACTTGGACCAAAAACAGTAGATTGTTATTACTTAGGGCCAGCCCAAAATAGTAGTGCATATAGATTTTTGGTATTCAAGTCTGATATAGATGATATCCATGTAAATACAATCATGGAATCAAGAGATGCTTCATTCTTTGAAGATGTGTTTCCACACAAAAGAAATGAAGGAAATAATGTCCCCAAAAGGACACGAGAAGAATCAAATAGCCCACATGAAGATGAAACTCATCGTGAAGTTGATGAAGTTGAACCAAGAAGAAGCGTAAGGGCCAGAACATCCAAATCATTTGGCTCTGAGTTCCTCACTTACGTACTTGAACATGAACCTCAAACATATAAAGAGGCCATGTCATCTTCTGAATCTTCGTGTTGGAAAGAAGCAATCCAAAGTGAGATTGATTCAATTCTAAGTAATAAAACTTGGGAAATTGTTGATATTCCACCTGGAATAAAACCAATTGGCTGCAAATGGATTTTCAAGAAGAAAATGAAAGCAGATGGCTCTATCGACAAATATAAAGCCAGATTAGTAGCCAAAGGATATCGTCAAAAAGAAGGAATAGACTTCTTTGATACATATTCACCTGTTACACGAATAACCTCAATAAGAATGTTAATAGCAATTGCATCCATCTATAATCTAGAAATTCATCAGATGGATGTAAAGACGGCATTCTTGAATGGAGATCTCGATGAGGAAATCTACATGGAGCAACCCGAAGGTTTTATATCCAAGGGAAATGAAAATAAAGTCTGTAAATTGGTAAAATCATTATACGGACTCAAACAAGCTCCAAAACAATGGCACGAAAAATTTGATAGTGTCATGATGCAAAATGGTTTTCGTATAAATGAATGTGATAAATGTGTTTATTATAAACAAATTGGACAATCATATGTCATGATTTGCTTATATGTGGACGATATGTTAATTTTTGGTCCTAACATAAAAGTTATAGAGACCATAAAGAAAATGTTGATCAACAATTTCGATATGAAAGATTTAGGAGTTGCAGATGTTATTTTGGGAATCAAAATAATAAGAACCCCTAATGGAATTGAATTATCTCAGTCACATTATGTTGACAAAGTGATTGAAAGATTTCAAGATCTTGGGATTAAAGGAGTAAAAACACCTTTTAATCCATCAGAAGTACTACATAAAAACACTAATGAGAGTGTAATGCAGCTGGAATACTCTCGTGTAATAGGATGTCTAATGTATCTTATGAATTGCACGAGACCAGATATAGCCTATGCAGTAAGTCGACTGAGCAGGTATACAAGTTATCCAGGAAAGGAACACTGGAAAGCACTAATGAGAGTGCTTGGATACTTAAAGAACACCACAAATTATTCTTTGCATTACGGAAAATATCCAGCTGTATTAGAAGGATATAGTGATGCAAACTGGATTGCCGATTCAGAGGAGTCAAAATCCACAAGTGGTTATGTTTTTACTCTAGCAGGAGCAGCAGTATCGTGGAAATCTACTAAGCAAACATGCATAGCTCGATCAACGATGGAATCTGAGTTTATTGCTTTAGATAAAGCAGGCGAAGAAGCAGAATGGCTTCGTCACTTCTTAGAAGATATTCCACTTTGGCCTAAACCTGTAACGGCCATATGTATTCACTGCGACAATCAAGCAGCGCTAAGTAGAGCGAAAAACTTTGTTTATAATGGCAAATCTCGACATATTCGAAGACGCCATAACACGGTTAGGCAGTTACTCTCAAATGGAACTATTTCCACAGATTATGTAAGAACAAATGATAACCTAGCGGATCCATTTACAAAAGGGTTATCACGAGAGAAAATTGACTGCGCATCGAGGGGAATGGGTTTAAAAGCCTAAACCAACAAGAGTTATCTTATACGGAAACCTATCCTAGCGACTGGAGATCCCACGGACTAGGATCAATAGGCAAACCAGTTCTGAATAACTCAAGATGTAATGCATTTAACCCTACTCCATTCCTATGGTGCACAATATAAAATGCATGCCTACAGAAGTTTCACAGGTTAAAGCTATGCTTTTTAATGATGACCATATCTTGTAAAATAACAAGTGGGGTATATGTAGGATACTCCTAATGGTAGCGATCACCTATGTTAGTGTGAGCTGGGTCGGCTCTATGAGAATATTAAAGGCTTGTATTCTCTATATACACTCGCAGAACCAGAAAAGTGTTTCAGGACCAAAATGAACACAGCCAAGAGATTGGGTGAGAAGGGAAATAATGTTCTGTTAAACTTATTGTCTGGTTATACAAGAACGGCTGACGGTTCAAGATGAAATAATTCACCGATTAGCCAAGTATATCCGATGAGTTTTAACTAAGGAAAGTTCAAAGTGAAATATCTACTTATCCTAAATAAAACATTATTCCATATGTAGTCAGTGATATTTCAATTTGTGTGGGGGATAAAATATATTATCATTCATGTGGGGGATTGTTGAAATCTCTAAAGAGGTGAATGAAATATATTTAGTCCCACATTGGCAAATAATGGGTTAATGTTGTGTAGAAATATAGGATCCTCATTCTCTTAATTGGCCCTTAGGGTCAGGTAATTTTGTGCGAGAGGGAGGACCTATATCTGATGAACACACACGCGCGCGCGTGCGCCGCCCGCCCGTCCGACCGACCGACCGTACCGAACCGAACCGGGCCGGGTTCGGGTTTGGGCTTGGGCTTGGGCCTTGAATAAAACCTTATTTTTGCACTAAAAAACTCTGCAATTTTCAGACGGGTTTTTTGGAATAATGGCGAATACGGGTGCGACCCGTTTGGAATGAGCGGGTGCGACCCGTTACGGTTCAAATGAGCGGACGCGTTCATTTGAATCAGACGGCAACGGTTGCGTTTTTTCAAACGGGTGCGACCCGTTAACGCATCTTTTTGAAAACTATAAATGCTTAATGATTCTGATCAAATCATTTTCACCGAAAAATATTTACAGTTTTCTTCTTCCTTACGCTGTCTCTTCCTGCCATTGATTAATCATCACTGTCGATACGTGCTCGCTACAATCTCGAGCAGCATTCTCGTCTGTTGTATCCTGGGAGGCTTCGACTGAAAGTCTTAAGGAAACTGTGAATACAGGCCTCAGACGAACTCGGTTAGGCTTCAATTCTTTGTGGTTTAACTTTCTGTTTGTATCAGCAATACTGTGTTGTTGTCTGATTTCTGTACTATTTCATAGTACTACTGTTTGACAGAGATAATACTTCTGTCGCTGCATTGATTTGTGTGCAAATCAATTTGTTTTGATCAGTTTACAGTACTGTTTTTCGTTTGTAACGCTTTAAGTCTGTTGCAAATTAGAAACATTTATATTCTGTTTCAATTTCTGTGTTGCGAATACAGATTAAAATAACACATTACAATTTGAAGATGAACTTCTTTCCTTTGCAACCCTACCCTATATATTTAGCACATGCTAACGCTACTGTATGAGATGATCAATGCTGCGCTTATCTGCTTCATATCTTTCTCTATAAATACACGTTCCTTCCGGTTGTAAATAAGGTATGCCTTCCTCACTTCTTTCTAAAAATAAACACATTTGAACCCTACAAACAAAAACAAAGGTTGCCATAAAAATTTAAAGCTTCACAAGTAATAAACTCACACAAAATGTTTTAAATCAAAATACTTGTATCCTGAAGATCACCTATATAACATCTTCATCGTTGAACAACTTTGAAGGACCGACCCTTTTTCCACATCATTGTTTTTCTGTAGTAAGGTCAGGGACTGAGAGATCTGTAGAAGGGGTTGGTTGAAGCAGAAGATGAGGTAGGCGGTGTGTGTTTGTCTGGTGAATGGTGTATACATGCGAGGTGGTAGAGAGAAACGTGGAAGGCTTGCATTGTAGTCAAGAGGGATGTTGAAGCATCGTTCGAGAACGATGGACCAAAACGGGATAATGGAAGGAGTAGGCCAGCATGTAACGGTGGAGGAGGGATTCTCTGAAAATGGCGTGGTTACTTTCTGTTTGAAACAGTAAGGAGACTGAATGAAGCAGAGGGGAAGTTGATACATATATGGGTTTTAGATGGTAAACCAGGGTGACTAGATGAGCTGGGCGAGTGAAGGAAGGTGTACTCGGTGACAAGACTACGAGTGTGAGTAGCAATGAGCAAGGGGGTTGAGTTGAGACATAGCTGGAGGTCAGTATTGGGAAGAAACGCATGGGGAAAGTAATATGGGGGAGTCAGGGAAGAGTTTGAAGGGCAGAAAAAATTGTTATATGGGAAAAATAAAATAAAAACAGAAGGCAGTAGAAAAAGACAAGAAAAAAGGTAGGAGAAGAAGAAAGCTTGGCGGTCTCGGAGCTGCAAATAAATGGGGAAGAAGAGTTTTTAGGTGGGTTGTTTCTTTTTCGAGTGGAATAATGATGGGCTTTAAATTAAAAAAAAAGTTGTGTGGGTTAAGTAATGTAGTAGGAGGTGGATGCAATCATGAAAAATGTAGAAAAAGCAGGAGGTGGGGATATTTCGATGGGGGAAGGGGGTCAGTCAACGTGGGCGTATAAAGTTTGGGTTAAAAAGCTTTGGGCCTTCAGGTATAAAAAGGAAAAAAAGAAAAAAAAGAGATGAAGTTTGTAAGCAGAACGAGGAGAGGAACATGGGGATTTCAAGTGGCCAGGTTATGAAAGTCATGCGTACAAAATGAATAGGGGTTATTACCTTGGTAAAGGTGAATGATGACAAAGACAAGATTTTAGGGAAGGTAAGATGGGTTAAATAATTAATATAAGTAATTAATTAAACGTTAATTTATCAATTTAAGAACGAATATACGTATAATATTAATAACTATTATGGTGTTATCAGAATTGAACCCAAATGAGATAAGTTGGAATCGTATCGACGAGTACTACGAGATGGAGCTGGGTTGGTCAGGATTGGTGACATTTGTAACTTTTAATTAAATTAAACGTCAGTTTTATTTAATTAAAAACAAGCGTTAAATGACAGATTTAAACCAATGTGAGTTAAACTCACTCAGTTTTCCCACTTATAATTATTATTAGTCGGGTTTATTATATGTGCGCTATGTTTGCTAATTGTTAGTTGATTGATGATTGTTTGTATGTTGGTTAAATATTTTATATCTATTATTTAAATTAAATGGTTGTTTAATTTAAATGAAATAGCATCGTTATTTTTACCGATGGTTTCAAAATAAGGTAACTTAACTGGTCGATTACGTTTATAATAATATAAACGTATTTAATTAAAGTATATGCTTGAATTGTTATTATTATTTGATCATTATTAGTTGAATTAATTATTCATGTTACTGATTGTTTTTTAGGTAACCTATTTAGATGTAGGGAAAAACAGGTTGGAGGGATGCCTATGGATTCCTCAGATTATTGTTTATTTTCATATGAACCGTTTAACCATATGATTGGATTATTGATTTAGTTACCGATTGTTGAATTCAAATTCAACATTTGTCTATTATTAACCGATGGCAATATTGGTTGAGTAAGTGATGGCAGATGGCCTAAAAATAAATCATTTTATGGATATTGTGACATCCCACGTCTATTAGTGTCACTCACAAAGGGAATGCATTAAGTTTCGTGAAGCGTTATAGGTAAACAGACACATAATATTACAAGACTGATATAAATAAGGTAGCAGCGGAAATTCAAATTTTTATTTCAAACACAAATCATACATCGTGGTCCAAAATACCATAAGTCTCAAAAACCATTACAATAACATAACTTCTTTCTTATACCATTAAAGTACATAAATATAAAAAGCATAACATAATTCCCCAAGAAAAAGAGCTAAGTCATAGTAGAAATAAGAACTTGAGCCATACTTCGAAAGTAGTTCTAGCAAGATGATAACTGAGTCCTGACTAAGTCTGAGTGTTTCCTCCCTGAGAACCTTTGGGGGAGGACGAACGGAAGAAAGAAGAGGAAACAAAAGGGTCAGACATGAAGTCTGGCGAGTCTAGTTACTTTTAGCAAGTAAATAAATAAAAGTGACATGATAGGCATACAAAGTGGATAAGAGAGATCACTACGTAAATGGCAAGTGTGACAAGGTAGACAGGATAAGGTGTATACGATTCTCTAATGATTACTCTGCACTATTACTAGTATAACCAGAATAAGATGATCCCTTCCACTATAAGGTGGTAGACTTAGGCATACATCCAAATGTACCCTAACTACTACCCTAATCGATCGGCTCCCTACTCCGTAGATATTATGCGCCTGCCCCATAGTAGGATGTATCACGTCCTAAAGTGGCAACCCCTCGCTGATATGCACAACCCTATATCTACAGATGTCACGGTCGTCTTATCCCCTTCTGCCCGGCTCATTTACGCACATCGCCAGATCAGTTTGCGCCGCCAACACTATCCTCCACGTTTGGATCTCTTACAATCAGTCCAGTAAGTGTGCCCCTTCTCCGACCTAGTACGGAGTACATGTTTTGATACCTACTCCGGGTTACTGGATGAAATGGATCCCACACAATATGATACAAGCTCTCCCCTTTGTCTTGTATCCCCCACTAGGTTTTCTTTGGCTATGTATACCACTAGGTGTCTTTAATTACATAACCCTATCATTTCTACAAGTTATGTTTACCCTAAAAGGTGTCTTTAATTACCTAACTTTATTATTCCAACCGGTCATGTATACCACTAGGTGTCTTTAATTACATAGCCTAATCGGGTTAAGTTTGTGGGCCTATCTGTAAATATTACCCACCCCCTCCAGATTTGCTTAACCCATCCACTATCCAACCAAATTTACTTAACCCTAAATTTAGTTCACAATCATACAATCCCTATGGATTAGATTTGGTTAAGTAGTCCAATTTATTACTGTGTCCATTTATGGTTTATAATGGGCTAGACTTCCCACTTTAGGCCGATAACTTGTGGATGCTTGGTATGCCGGTTAGGTCCGGGCAGTCTTATTCCACAAGTTGGGCCTAACCTCGTATTTGCGCACTTAGACCTCTCACACTAGGTTCAACATAAGTGGTTGCTGGATACGCCGGTCGGGTCCATGTAGACTTCCACCACCTATGCCTTTATACTAGTTAATGAGCATTTTATCCAATAATTTAAATTATATGTCCAATGATGTTTATATTCAAATTATGCCAATATTAACCTTTTTCCCCCATCCTTAACTAGCACACTCACAAAATTGGTGTCATGCCTAGGCTAGATAATAGCCTAGTCATAAACGATAAAAGAGAAAAATAATAGGAATATAACCAAAGTTATTGTTTTAACATAACTTAGCATAAACATAAACTAGCATGGTGATAAGGTAGACATATGAGCATAAATCTGATGAACTTTTAGCAATTACTAGTCCTAACAAAACTATGATTTCATAGTGAGCATAATAAGATCTAAATTAACCATTTAGATGTCCATCTATACAGATCTAACATAATAGGCACAAGATGATAATCTAGATCTGATTGACAAATTAAATGTCCACACAATTTAGATCCAATAGTTAAAATGTGGATCTACACAGATAAGGTTTAAGATTTACATCATGGTATGTCATAGAAGTTATAATAGATCCGACTAGATAGAGATTTAGATCCAAATCTTAACCAATTCAGAAAGTCATATAATCACAATTTACAATGGATCTGATATAATCTAGGCATATGAACAAGTCCAAGTTATAGTCATGTCATATTTACTTTTAAATATTCAAATCTAAAAGCAACTAGAAACTCACATTGTTAGGATTAGAAAATAGAAAAAGAATGGATCTTGAATCTCTAAGTTTGATTTGCAAAGTTGATAGATGTAGGAGATAATAGATCCATTTCAGTTCAGACACCGGCAGTGTTTGGCCACCATGAATTCTTAGTGAAGAAAACAAGAGAAATGACCACGTATATATAGCTCCCAAGCCCTCTGAAACTGACTTCCATGTCAGCCCTAGGGGTGTCGACACCCCTGTGGGTGGGTTGACCCTGATGTCGACACCCCTTAAGAGGGGTCGACCCCGGTGTCGACACCCCTCGAGGGGGGTCGACCCCATAGAGCGGGATATCTACCGCCACTTTTTATTTTTCAAATTCGAACCATTTTGGATAAATTCCGACTCATCTCTAGTTCATGTGCATATATATAATCTTTTTGTGCTTTACAAACTTAAAACCCTCATAACTTCTTCATACGACGTCTGTTTTACACAAACCAATTGTCTATCTTGACCAGAATTTCGAGACGGACGCAATGGCGCAGTCCATTTTCCTTAGTTATAAATATTAAATTAATTATTATTTAATTTATCCTCTTTTAATTTCGTTAGAAATTCGGGGTGTTACAGATATTGACTTACCATCAGGCGAATCAACAGAAATGAAGTTATAAAATTTATTTTATAACTAAAGATATTTTTGAATCTATTATTTTGAGTTAAAAATTTATAAAAAGGAAATTAATACTTATTATTATTATTATCAAAGGTTATAAGAACTATTAAATGGTTTTATAAAGTAATGTTGTATGTAAATAAGATTTTAAAAGCTAGTAAGCAGATATTAGCCTAACAATTAATAACTAGAATTAATTGTTTATTAGTAAAAATTAAAATGGGATTATATGGAAATTGATTATTATTTATTTAATAATAATCAAAGTAAATGGGATTTACTAATTTAATTATATTATTAATTAAACTAATGGAAGGACTAATTGGAATAGATTAATCGGTTAACTTTGTTAAGTTGAATCAGTCAACTATTAAATAGGAATTGAGTAATAAATTTGTTACAAATAGAAAGTGTTAATGATGGAGTAAACTATGTTTATAATATTGAAATTAATTTATTTCTTTAATAATAATCCAGTAATGATCTTGGAATTAAATAAATGGGGGTTAATGAAACCAATAAGCAATTTTTATAGTTAAATGAGTTTCAAGTATATTTATATTAAAATTATAGGTGAGTTTGATTGAATTCTTATTGGGATTCTATTTAAGTGAATTTCCTAAATCCAAGTTCGACAAATATATGAAAACCCAAGTTTTAAAGGATATATTGTAAATCTTTTCGATTACTGAAATGAGTATGAATGTAATGAAATTTAGAAGTGTAAAGATATAAAATGGGAATCTAAATATAAACCCGAATTGAAATTAAAATGGTTTGGAGAGATGAGTTATAAGGATTTGATTCCAAAATCGCGTATTTTAAACAAGAGATGAAGTTTTATTTACAATCCAAATTGTGTTTGAATTGAGTTTTTAATGAAGTTTTTATATAGTATTCGAATTAGATTTGAATCATGGTTTATTTATAATGTTTTAAAAGATATACTGAGGATGATAAGGAAAATGATGTGGATTTTAAAGAAATTAGAACCTAGGGTACATTGGTTGAGTTCAATAACTTTCGAGGTGTCAATCTGATGTTGGTTTCGGCCTTCGGGGTTGATGCTTAGAGATTTATCCACTTACCAATTTACAATAAGGAACCAATAGAGCAGATGATGATTGAATATTCTTATACTAAATAAGAAAGGGAAACATTTTCCAAGTAATTGAAGATATAGAGTTTTAAATTAACTATGCGTTTTTTATTAAAGAGGCCTAGTGACGTTGAATAATGAACCAATAGATGTATTTTATTTTATAGATGAATGTTTGTTCATTTGATAATTAAATAACTGACTATCAAATCTGTCCAATTATCGGTTGTTGGTACGGAAAGACCAAGATCGAATTTATATTCGAAAACCATTCCGACCAGTAAATACGTAATTGTGGAAGAAATCAGATAATGATCGAGATGGAGCATTTGATGATCGTGGATCTTCATAAAATGAAAGGACAACTTAAAATCTCAGGTTGGCCCTTTGAGGTATACTGTGTTCTGTCATGGTTGGAATCTATGGATTGCAAGGACTGCTCGCTGCTGATATATTTGGTGATTACTAGGATATGGTAGGAGGGTGCCTTCGGTTCATTCTGTTCCTGGATGACATTAATGGACGATGTGGGATTCAGAAATGAATGATGGTCGGATGTTCTAAAAAGACGATTTATACCCCATGCCTCATCAACCGGGAAATGGTATATAATTGGGTAGATCGCATGACTATGTATGTCGCACCCATTAGGATGTGTTGTCACCATCTAGAGAATATTCATATTTGTTGTTCTTTTTTCTTTTGTATCTCCTGGGAACGGTTATGTTGCTAGCAACCGTAAGGTGATAATATATTCGGAACATTCAAGCAAAATGAATGGCCGATCATGTTTAGCCAGGGTTGCAAGATGTTTTCGTTGAACCCTAATATATTTTCTCTCGAGGCACACTGTCGAAAAGTGGTCCCATACCCTGCCATAGTTGGAATCCATTCTCTAATAAGAGCTCGCAGTTTTGATAGTATACTATGTATGTAGAGCGTGAGATGCAAACATTCTACTAGATTGTTAATTATTTGTATTTAGATAATATTATAATATCATAATAGATATATGATTTCAAAACGTTTGGGGTTATTGTAAGGTAAAAATCGTCCGTATTTATTTGCAGTTTTGGTCTTACGATTATTCCTTTCTTTCGAAAAGTAATGTTTTGACTTTAAAATCAAGTTAAATGATACCTATAAACTTAGGGAGTTTTCTCACTCTGGTTCACCAGACTGATTCGGCATTTGAAATGCTCGAGTTAGACTAGGTTTTACAGGTTTAGGTTTGGATGCTGCGAAGTTTAGAAGACATGCTAGAGGAGTCAAACATATTAATGATTATTTGGCTGTGTGTTGTATATGAGGACAGGTTAATATAATTGTCTAGATATGTTGACTGTAAGTTGTGCTCTGATGTTGTAAGTATTATTTCAAGCTTTCAGTAAAGATTTATTTCTATATTATATTTTGCTCCACTGCGATGTGAGACTCTGATTCTATTGTATAGGTTAGTTGTTTATTCTTATTCTTATTTTTTATATTATAATATTTCTTTCTTTCTTATCTCATCCTCTATTTTCTTTCATTAACTATCTAGTGTTTTCGATACTTGGGTTTTGGCAAACATTACGAGTTTTATGTATTATTGTCGAAATTCGGGCATGAATTTCTTGGGTCGTTACAGACTAACTTCAAGATCTTGCTTCAAAGGGATCCACCGGGGGATCTTAGTGAATTCTATTTTAAGGTAGATTGGTTTCTTAGGGAAGAGGATGCTAGAACCGACAAGAATAATCTCGAGGCTAATTCAGCCCAGGGTGAAGGATCACCCAATTCTGGCAAAGGTAATAGAAAGATTGCTCTTCAGAATGATTGGAATTTGTATGAATGGAGGCATCCCAAATTCCATTCATACGCGGAGCTTACTTTCCCTCTGGAGGATATTTATCTGGAAGTTCATCGGTTTCTCTCTTCTGGAAGCCTCCCGTGAAGGAGTCGACCCAGAAAGAGAAGGATTTTGGTAGGCATTGCTTGTTTCATGACCTTGATGGTCATGATACCAGTGATTGCAGGCATCTCAAGGATATGATTGAAGAATGTTTCAGGCATGGAAAGCTAGCGGAATTTTTTTGAAATCAAGCTACAGTATCGGGACAGGCATAGTTGTCTATTCTAGTTCGAAATAGGAATGGACCGGGACCTGCTCTCGGTGACTTGATCATCAATTGATGTGGTTTTCGAGTTTCTTTGGCTCTGCAACTCTTGGATTATGGTTTTTTGGTTTCTTGGTATAACGGGTTTTCATTTCCCTGCACTCTGGATTTTGATCATTTGGCATTTCATTCTTCGGATTCTGGCGATTATATTTCTAGCTTTCTGGTATTCTAGTCCTTTCGATTATGGTTGTGGTTATTTGATCTTCTGTGTGGATACGACCCTATGTTTTTTTTGGATTTACGGATCATGCATTTTGGCTATTTGGTGATTAAAACTTTGGCTTATCGTGTCTTCTCTTTGATCTCTGTATATATTAGGCTTTGGCCTCTTGGATATTATGCTTCTGGATATTATACTTCTTTTTTTCCGGCTACGGATGGATTTAAGTCAGATCACACACGTACGAGATTAAGACTTAATCCCTAGGCATGCTCTGTACCCAACTAAAAACCATCCACCTCACATTTAATTAACTAGCGTGGTTTTAATGATTGTAGGTGGGTGGAGGGCCTTAGTCTGCCTACCTATATATGGGATTAGGCCTTAACCTGGTATTCACTCGTCGGGGCACTGTTTGTGAAGTATGAAATCTGTAATTGGAATTTCTAAATTTAAGGACTTGGCGTAGCAAGGACTTTACTCGCTATGTATAAAAATCTAGTCCTTAAGTAAGGATTTTTCTTGGAAAGGGGGGTCGTCTGGTCAGGACTTGGCAAGGATGCATTGCCTAGTAGCAGGCAGGCTCCTACCCATTTGGTTTTTCCTTGGTCCTCTTGTCACACTCTGGCAAAGGCAACTTGGACTCTTCTGGGTATTTTTGGTCCTTTTTTCACACTCTAGCAACGACGTCTTGGATTCTTCTGGCTTTTCTTGGTCCTCTTGTCACATCTAACAAGGGCGTCATAGACTCTTCTGGCTTGTCTTGGTTGTCTCACAGGTTTTTGTTGAGGTCGTCTTGGATTCATATGGTTATTCTGGCTTTCGAATTCGTCCAATTATACGGTTATCGGATTATTTTCTATTCTGGATTTCAAATAGCTTGGGTTTCTCATTTCTTGGTTACTTTGGTTAATTATCTTGGTTATCTCTCATAATATGATCCAGAGCAATCGTTGAGTGTCTTTGGTTTCGGTCTTCTGGTTAGCACGTTCTGGAGCAATCATCGGGTTTCTTTGGTTTTTTGGATATCTTATTTTCCATTAAAATTATACGGAGTGATCTTGGCTTTTGGTTTCCTGGTTCTTTGCTAATGGATTTTTATGCAGGCCTCTTTTATTTCGCTACTTCTGGATTCTCGAATTTTTGTATTTAAGTGTAATAGCCCGCATTTTACGTATCGGAGGATCGTAAAATATTTTTATTTTATTTCCCGAGGGTTGGATCATTCTTATATTTTAATATATTGTTTATGGGGATGTGAGACATGTCCATAATTTTAACCAATTTTGTTTATGACCATTCTGCCCTTGTCAGTCTTGTACAGGGCATAACTTTTGACTCGGATCAAATTAGGTGCTAAGACTGGTTTCATTGAAAAGGAAATGATGATTCTCATTGCGTAGAGTGGTCACATTAAAGATTTTGCTCAGTGGCTTGGGAGGAATCACTGTTTTAAGGTTTTTTAGTTGGTTGTTCAGGTTTGTGAAGCCATAATGGGCTGATTTGGGGAGGACCATTAGTGGGCTTGTGGGAGGCTATAAATAGGGGTAAGAGGCATGGAGAATAGTTTACTTTATCCATTCTCTCATTTGGAAGAGTTAGAGGTCCTCCATTTCTCCATCTCCAACACCTTTCCACAATTAGAGCTTAGAGAATCGAAGATCTACATAGTTTGAAGCTAGATCTACACTATTCCAAGGGAGAGATATCATCCAATCGATATTATTGAATCAAGTTCTTCGTTGTCCAGAATCATAATTCATTGTTTTGACTTGTTTCGAAGAATTGATGAGTGATATGCATCTCTCACATGGATTCATTCAAGTATATGAGTGTTCGATCTTGTTTTTCATCAAATTCAAGTCGTTTTCCTTAGATCTACATTATGGTAAGTGTATTTTTAGATGAACCACCATAGGATCTAATCTAGCAACTTTAAACCGGTAATTTCTATGTCATTTCATATGTTTGTGCAAATTAGATCCGTTATTTTTTTGTTTAATTATCGAATTATCATGATTTAGAACATTTTCTATGATTTAATGATGATAATGGTCATTTTGATGTTGTTGATTATTTGTTGAAGTGTTTATGATTGATTCGGATGCTTGGGATGAGTGGATTTCATCGTCGTTGTCATTTATCGAAGATTTGGTCAAATTTGGAGCTATTTTGGTCAGATCTGGAGCCATGTCGATTTAGGCATGAGTCAAGTCGTTTCTTCCTTTCCAAGGCACAGGAGGTCAAAGTCACTACAAGAAAAAGTGAAAATAGCGACAAAAAACGGTGACGGAATTTTCCGTTGCTATATTAGCGACAGATCTGTGGGTGATTTGCATTGGATAATTTTAAGTTTTTTAATTTATATTTTCTTATATTATCTCCGACCGTTTTTATATCCGCTACTAAACCGTTGCAAAATTGCGTCAATTTACCGATGGATAATTTTTGACACTAAATTCCGCTGCAAATTGAGGCAGATTACCGACAGAATAATTTTGAAGCTATTTTACGACGGATTTTCCAAGGAATTTGCCAAGGATGTTTATTTCCGAATTAGAATTTGGAAAGGCTTATCCAATTTGGCCATGATGAATTTTTCGATATACATATTTAATAATAAATAACAAATTACTAACAATTAATAATTAAAAAATAAATTTTAATAGTATTGATTGGTAATTATTAATAAATAATTGAAAACTAAAAATATATATAAATAATTTCTACTAATAATAATGAAAATTTAATAATTTTTATTAATAATAAATAAATAATAAATAATATTTTGTCTAATTAATAATTAAAGCTAATTTTTATTGTTTAATATAGTTTATAATTAATGATTAATGATTAATTTGTAGTCTTTAATAATTGAGAAATAATATTTATTATTTAGTATCTAGTATTCAATAATTATTAAAATCATATTTAATATGTATTAATTGAAAAAATTGAAAATTTCTAAACTGTATTTAAATTTTCATCATAAATTTTTAATCTAGAACTTTGAAGTTTTCATAAGGTTTGAAAATATTTTTTATATAAATCCGATATTTTGTAAATTATTCAAAATTTCTAAGAATTCCAAAATGTAAAAAATCCCAATATCTGAAAAATACAAACATTACCTTGCAAATTATTACTTTCAAAAATGACGCATCTTGTTAGATTTGAATAAATATTTATATAGTATTTTAAAGAAAGTTTGGTTTATGCTTATAATACTTCAAATTAGACCCTTCTTTATGTAAATTGTCACTTAATAATCTACTCTAAACCTTATTAAACTTCAACCTCTATTGTAAATGACAAGCCAAACTGAATTTTTTGAATAATCTGCATGCTCTTAAACTTTTTATTAGCACTCTCATATTATAATTATAAACGATAAGGCTAATTGTCAATACTTGTGTTTGAAGATACCGGTCATCCAGTCATTTGTCAATGCTTTTGTTGTTGACGAGTACAGGCAGAAGCATGAATCTGGGAAGAAAACGAATATTTATACAGATAATTATTTGGTAAATGAATTGTGTGCATTCGTGTGTGTATTATCAATTTCTTTTTCGAGCCATTTGCAATAAACATATTATTATCTAACTTCTTTTTCGAGCGAATGATGGTAGAGATTTGTAACAGAAAATTAATTCTGATTATTTTAAATATTGTATTATAATCATTATCATGCCGATAATTAAGTTTTGGCTGATCATATAACTATTTTTAAGGATACATTGGTAATTACAAATAATAATTTTAATTACCAGCATTGATGGATGTTTGCGGAACTGTTTCTGCTCCCATTACTTGATTTTGGAGTTGTTTTGAAAAAGCCTAATATAAAAGATAAAATTTTATATAAATTTTAATTTCTATAAAATATTCAAACTATCATTTTGATTTACATTTATTTTTCGCTTTTATTAACGAAAAATTTGGCGCAAACTCAGTAAGTTTTGGCTCCATCTGAATTTTTTAGGCTCCCGCTAATATTTATTATCGCTCTCATGTTACCTCCTCCCCGTACGTTTTGTTTTTCATTCCCAATTCTTAAAATCCCTAAACCCTAGGTCCACATTTACCCGTTCTCTTTAATTCCTCTTTCATTCACTGTTTAAATAATTCTTATCTAGACGTAAATTCGACCACTCTGTTGTGTCGTCTCAAATCTGAAGCGCTCATTGTGAATTAATATTCCATGATCTATAGATTTTCTTCTGTCGATCAAGATTAATATTCCTTGATCTACCGCTTGATTAAGGTATTTAAAAGGGGATATCTTTGAACAATCCTTTTAATTTTCTCATTTTACAATCGAATTTTGTTTTCCTATGTAATGTAAAACAGTTCCCATTTGTACAATGGTGATATTGGAGCAAGTATACCCGTTGTGCATTCGCTTTACTGTATTGAGCAAGCTATCCATTTGTTTCCCAATGTGATACAAAACAGTTCCTTTCTGATAAGTTAAGGAAAATATTTCTAGATTTCTTTTAGCAAGCTATGCGTTTGTTTTACATGTATTGAACATAAAGAAATTTAAATCATAAATCTACACAGAAAAGTTTATTTTCATTAGTGGCCTCCAAAATACATGAGTACGAATTACAAATACATGACTTTACTAAATATAATGGCTGTAATAAATATGTGACCTGTTCATGCTACCGGTGTGTATAGAAAATTAACATACTAATATCACAAACTATAAATGTATATATACATAGATGTGTGAAAACGGCTATGGTTTAAAGGACCCCTCTTCCCATTTTTACTATTATTACTTTGGAAATGACGAGAAATAAAAGAAGCAAAGTAATAAGTAGAAAGTAGGGATGACCTGCTCATTTTTAGACTACTTTGTCTGAAAGGGTGTTTATAATTTTTTTCATAAATCATTGCACAATCAAATTGCTTATTATCTTTGTTCGCTTGGCTGAGTGATTTAGTGTGCCTCCATTGAATTATACACTGTATGTGTATGTGGTTTATGGTTTTGCATTATGAAATGGTATACAGAGAGATAATTTATCTTAGGAAACACTTTATGAAGTAAAAAAAAAGGTTTTGATGTTTGTTGGATGAATTTTTTTGATAATTTAATTTTTAACACTCCATGTTTGCTAAGGTTGGATCACCTTA
This sequence comes from Allium sativum, assembly GCA_030737875.1. Lineage (NCBI taxonomy): Eukaryota > Viridiplantae > Streptophyta > Magnoliopsida > Asparagales > Amaryllidaceae > Allium > Allium sativum. The sequence continues at coordinate 430,959,612 of CM060923.1, forward strand.
CATATTGAAAGAGCAGGCGACTTGGCTAAAGATTACGTTATGCTGATTTATGGAGGTGAAAAGATCGGTTATGGTCAGATCTGAAGAGTTAGAGTTTACATTGATGGAGATAGTCAAGCAGGCTACTGGACGCCTGTTGAGTGCTAAGGTTAAACAATTGGAGCAGATGGCATCAGATTTGCAGCAGACTCTTAGGGACAAACAAGAATAGGAGAAGCCCACGGTTAAGGTTTTGATGATGTTGGAGCAAGAACAAAAGTTGAGTGAAGATGCTCGTGCAATCGCTGAGCAAGAGGCTACTGGATAGAAACTTAATGCTTTTTTTTCTAGAAAGATATGAAGTAGAAATGGTGTCAGATGAATTACACCCTCCCTTATTTCTTCAGCAATGCATAGGTCCATACTCCAGAAGAAAAGCAAAAGAAACTAAACAGTAATGTTCAAAGCCTTTTTCATCTTCTCCACTTCCAAGTAAACAGTGGAATAAGGCAAAAACTCAGAGAAATGGTGCTGCATAAGATCATTAATAGCAACGACAAGCTTTGGAATTTCAGCAATCTCCTCGTACGTCAACTTCCTAACAAATCTTGCACGATTTCCTGCCCACAGTTCACCAGTCGGTATTCTATGAACAGGAGGAAGCACTGATCCTGCTTCTAGAATGGAGTTTGTTTCAATAAGAGAACCTTGCATCAGAATAGAGTGCTCACCAGTGATGCATTCAGGTTCTATACGTAGCAGACTGTATGCATCCACTGTCACATATCGATCCACTTATGTCTCCGCATGAAGTCCAGTAGGAGAAGATCAAGCAGCATGAAGAACACACTTCTCCTGGATATTAGAGTAGAAACCAAGGTTAACCTCATTCAGATCACTGCGAAGCACCGAACCGCTCCAGACGGAAGAACCATTGTAAACTGTAACCTGACCGGCTAACACCATGTCGGGCACTACGTATGCATCTATGGCTATTTTAGGATGCTATTGGCCGAGAGGTATTACACGATGCTGGCCTCTGTAATCCCATTTAATGCGGTCATCATTAGACGATTGTAGTTGTGATTATGGTGGTTGTGGCAATTGTGATGGAGCAAATTCTATTTCAACCCACAAATACTACGTGGTTTTTCGATGTACCTCGTAGTAACCCTACGTGGTCCATGAATGAACTACAGAGATAATATACGTGGTACTTTGACGAACCACGTAGGACAACTACGAGATACACCGAAAAACCACGTAGTCCTCCTACGTGGAAGGGTATTTTTGTTTTTTTTTTAAATCCGGGAGGCTACTAACTAAATTTGTGGGTTTATCGATTATTTCATGATTTGGGGAGCTACTAACTAAATTTGTGGGTTGAAATAGAATTTGCCTTGTGATGGTTGGACTGATTTGGGTACTGCTGAAAATGGACAGATGAGATCTGCGGCTTTTGGATTGATTAGGGTTTTGGTTAATGTTTGACGAGCGATTTTCGAGAGGGTCGCCCGTGGCTGCCATTTTCCAATTCTTCTACCTTTATTTGGGCAAATTGGGTTGCATGACAGTGCCGACAGAAACTTAATGCTCATGTGCTTAAGATTTACATAGGAAAAGTATTAAGAAGCAATGGCTTTGGTTGCAGAAATGGAGAAAAAGGCTACTATGGCAGAGAGTATGTTGGAACCCACATTGCAAAGCCAAATCGTGTACAATCTCCAAGAACTCCATGAGATGAACCAACCCAATAATTCTTTGAGAAAAAAGTAGGACTACTTTCTAGACCATTTGTACTTGGTTAGCGTGACAAGCTAAAAAATAAGTCCAGCAATATTCATGAGCTTGTAGAAGAAAAGAATGCCAACGGCAATACCCATGAAACATATGATGCCCATAATGATCGTCATGTTGATAACAATGAGCAATGATAGTAAATAGTAACTGATACCAGTTCATTAAAATGATATTCATTTTTGGCAGGGGTATATATTCAGATTTCTTAGTTCAACTTGTTCACCACAGTTTCAATTGGACGAGGTATATAAAATATAATCATTACATTTTCATTTTGTACAATTTCTGAAATATCATAAGTAACTAAACTAGGACCATTTGTTGACAAGTTTTATCAATTTTTTTAGGTTACTTGTTGGAGAAAAATATGGATACAAGCGGTGTTGGTTTTTGCAATCGTCATTAACAATAAAGAATTGATACATTACCATGATGGTGTATGATTTATACTGTGTATTTTGTATATAAAGTTGTAATGATGTATGATTTTTATTTTGTATTTTCAATATAAAGTTTTGATTTATTCTTTTTGAAATCGTTATGATGCCTTTGAATATATATTAATCTTTTCTTGTTTCTTATATTCTTCTTGGTGCATTTGCAAAACGTGTTTAGAAATTATTATTTTTATCCATCTAAAATAATATCTATCGCTATTCCCTTGCAAATTTTTAAGAGGTCTACCGATGGATTGCCCGCAGATATAGTTGGATTGAATATACATGTAAAGTATTATCCATCGCTAAACCCTTGCTAATTAGCAAGGGTTTATTGATGTTTTTGTACAACTAATAAATTCTTGAAAAGTTTTTTTCCGTCATTAAATGGTCGGTAGATTAATTTATAATTTAAATTTTATATTTAGTGTAACGATGGAAAAATGTCGGAGAACTCATGCTAATTTCCATCGCAAAATTGACACTAGATTATCAACTTGAAATTTACTGACTACTCACATTCATCGGAAATCCATCGCAAAACCAGAAATAGCGACGAATTGCCGACAGATTTTGCCACTGAAAAATCAACTTTTTCTTGTACTGGGCCCAGTGAGGCGTGTCGGAATTCGACATGAAGAGTCATGCCATAAGCGACATGGTGAGTTATGTCGCGAGCAATATGGTGTAAGCCAACATGCTGAGTCATGTCGCGAACGACATGGTGAGTTATGTCGCGAACGACATGGTGAGTCATGTCGAGTTTCTGAAAAAAATATTTTTCGGGTACGACCCAAATTTGAACAAAAGGGCCTCAAAAAATTCAGCGGCAACCCTCCCCCTTCCCCGCTCGAACCCATGCCGTAGCGTAATGCGCTCTAAACGATGTGGTTGGTGGCATGAACGTTGTGATTTATTTCATAGCAAATGGATGTAATGCTATGAATTGTGTTAAACCATATATCGATGTTATTTGGTTCAGGGATGTTGTGACTTCGAGGAGAATTCAAGTGGGAATATTCGAAGTGTTGGAGGTGTTTGTTGATCGGTGTAGAACAACGAATGAGGTGGCAACTCAAATGTCGTGAGTTAGGGGATATTGTTTGGTCGAGAAGGTTCCTTGAGTTATGAAAATTCGCCGGGTTGGATGACTAAAGATGCGAAGGCCGAGAAGTTATCGTTATCGTAAGTTCTAGCAGGCTCAAAGCAGGGGTATAATAGGGGCACCTAAATGACCGGAAGGTTGCTGGTCGAGTACCTTGGGTATCATTGAAAGGCCTACTTGTCAAGGTTGGACAAACATACGTATCGTTGAAAGGCATATAGAGTTTATGCTAGAACGGGGGTTACCATTAGCCCTTGACATATGGCAAGGTTGGTTGTCATACGATTAACGATAATTTCGAAGCATGATTGGTGGTGATAGCCAGAGTCAGTCATGGATGATTGGTTGTTCTGCTTGTACTGTCTCACTTAGATTGTCCAATGTCGAATGAGATGTTCTTTTGGTGCTTGTCTGATATTGGTTTAGGCCTCTAGGGCTTGTGCTTGAGGAATATCGAGTTCGATTAGGATGGTTTATGTGAGATAAGATTAGTTGCCATGATTGTTATGGAGTGAAATGGTTGTTTATGATTACCATGGATGTATGACTGAAATGTTTGTTGTAAAGACTATCACTATCCAATGTTGGGAAGATAAGGTTGAGTTCTTCTCTGGTGTTGTGGATAGATTAGTATGTTTATCTATCCATTCTCATATAATTTATTGATGATGTTTTTAGCTGTTTTATCGCTCACTAAGACTGTTGTTTGACTCAAGATTTTATGTTTCTCTCTTATTACCTTAGGCTGTTCATCCGGTTGTGGATGGTAGACTGAGTAGCAGGTGACAGGTGATAGCTTGGTGAGACGAAGATGTTGATCGATGACGAGCTGGAGGCTTACGTGCCAGTTTTATTACTATCTAGTATTTGTTCTGCAGTTTGATGATTGTATCTAAGTGCGGTAGTGAGAAAAATTTGTAAAGATACTTATGTTGTGATTCCTATTGTATGGATATTTTCCTCTAGTTGTTATGAGGATTTAAGTTTCTGCTCAAAAATGTTTCACTATTATTTCCTATTGTATATGTTCTATTATAGTTTACCCTTCCGTCGTGAGTTCTACGACAGGTTCCGTTTGTGTTTTCATACCTTGATGATTGTCCATAGCTGCCTGGCACACCCTTCAGCTCATTATTCCAATTGTTTGTTCAAGGGGTTGTGGGCGGTCGTCACATTTGGCATTAGAGCTCTGGTTATAGATTTTAGCCAAAGTTCGAAGATGTAATTATGTATGAGAGACGTATTTGTATATTTCAGTTGAATGTATACTATATAGTGTATATAGTATAGTAGTGTACTCCTTTAGCGATTTTTCTTGTAAGTGGATAATCATTCTAATTTGCAGATTTAGAATGAGTTGACATATTTCAAGACATACTGCTAGGGAGGAGGTTGTGCCTGGAGGGGGGTAATGATAGTGTCCCGGATTATCCAGCCATGTTTCAGACCATGATGGAAGCATTCATGCGAAGGGTACCCGCTCCAGTGGCAGCCACAATAGATAATAGTGTGCAAGTCCCTAGGGTGGTGGATTTTGCGAAGCTGTGCAAAGATTATACATCTCTAGGAAGAAAGCCATTCAAAGGAACCGAGCCAGCTGAAGAGGTTCAGAGGTAGATGGATTCTTGTATCTGTATTTTTGGATACTTGGGTTTGGATGATGCAACTAAGAGAAAGCTTGCGTCAAGGCAATTGCCAGGTAGTGCCATGGAATGGTGGAATTCTGTTACACTTGAGACTCCATAGGAAGGGATTTCATGGGAGTAGTTCCAAGTTAAATTCGAGACGAAGATTATCTCCACTGCTCATAAATCTACTTTGTTCAAGAAGTTCGTAGAGCCGAAACAGAATGGTCGTACTGTTCTTGATTATGTTTTGATTTCGAAGCCTTGTCCAGATATGCTCATATATACATTAACACACCTTATTAGAAGAACAAGAAGTTCGTTATGGGTCTGGATACCAACATTGGAAGGCCTTTGGTGGATCACCTTGATGATTCATTCAAGAAGATTGTGGAAAAAGTTGTTTGCCATCAGAGCTAGTTTCCTAAGGAAGCAAATGTCTTCGCTGCAAACAAAGAAGTTTAGAAACTACAGTAAGGTGGTAATAATAAGAAGAGGAAGCAACAACAACAGAAAGGAAAGGACGGCTAGAAGAATCCTAAGAGTGTGGTGGTTTGCTTTAACTGCCCACAGAAGGATCACTACACAAATGAGTGCAAGAATCCCAAAGCTGAGAAGAAGTGCTTTAAGTGTGGAAAGCCTGGGCATGAGAAGAAAACTGTCTAGAATCAGCTAAGGGCAAGCAGGTTGTGAAGGCATATGCTTTGGAAGGTGTGAAATCTTCTTTGAGAGATCCTACTGTAGAGAACAAGGGAAAGGGTGTCGTTGTTTAAGGTACTCTTTCAGTTAACGGTGTTTCATTTTGTGTGTTATTTGATACTGGAGCATCGCGTTCTTTCATCTGTAATGAACTTGTGTGCCACTTGGGCTTGGAACCGAGGTTTGTGGTAGACTATTGATCGTGACTAATCCGGTTGAGGGTTCGTCTAGTTTGTGCATGTTATGCCGTGGTCTAGTGTTGTCGAGTCATAGTTGCTCTTTTGTGTGTGATTGCTTTGTTCTTAACTTCGCTGGATTTGCGATCATCTTGGGCATGGATTGGCTCAAGAGGTATGCGGCACGGGTGAATTACGAGAAGCTAGAGGTGAGTGTTGGGGATGTGGAAGGGCGAAAGGTGTTGATAAGATGTAACCCAAAGACGGGGTCTTCGTAAGCTATCTATATTCGCTTGTGATCCCATAGGAAGACTTATCATCAGTGCTGATCGCAAATGAGTTTGAAGATGTCTTTGACGAGGTCAAAGGTTGCCTCCGCATCATGAGATCAAGTTTAGGATCGATTTGGTTGAGGGTGCTAGACCAATCGTTGTGCCTCATAAGCGGATGGTGCCTAAGGAACAATGAGAGTTTGAGGTGCGGGTTCGCGACCTTTTGGGAAAAGGATTCATTCGGAGGAGTGTTTCCAAGTGGGGTGCACCAATTGTGTTTGCAACTAATGCTGATGGCTTGTTAAGATTGTGTGTGGACTATCATGAGCTGAACAAGGTGACCAAGAAGAACAAGTATCCGTTGCCGAGAATTGATGACTTATTCGATCAGCTTCACGAGGCCAAAGTGTTTTCTCAGATGAATTTGGCAACGGGATTTCACCAGTTACGGATGGCAAAGGATAGCATGCCGAATATTGCTTTTAGGACACTATCTGGTTTCTTCGAATGGTCGGTGATGCCATTCGGGTTAACTAACGCTCCAGCGTATTTTGTGGATATTATGAATAGGGTTTTCACAGATCAGTTGGATAAGTTCATGCTTGTGTTCGTGGATGATATTCTGGTTTACTTTCGGAATGAGGAAGAGCACAAGCCGCACTTAAGAGTTGTTATGGAAATCTTGAGAAAACATCAGCTGAAGGCTAAGTTTTTGAAGTGTCACTTCTGAAAGAGCAAAGTGACGTTTTTAGGCCATGTTGTTTCTGGAAATGAGATAGCGGGTGACCCCTCAAAGGTGGCAGCAATCCAGGACTGGGATCGGCCTAAGAATTCAATGGATGTTCGGAGTTTCCTTGTGGGTTGAAGGATATTACCTATGGTTTATCAAGGATTTCTCCAAGATAGCTGCACCGTTGACATGATTGAAAAAGAAGAACTAAGTGTTCATATAGGATGCAGAGTGTGAGCAAGCGTTTGGAATCCTAAAGGTGAAACTGACGAATGCTCCTGTGTTGACTATTCCAAGTAGGAATGAAGAGATGGTGGTATACAACGATGCTTGTGGCACTGGGCTTGGAGCAGTGCTAATGCAGAAAGATAAGGTTGTGGCTTACGCAAGTCGACCGTTGAAGCCGCATGAGAAAAACTATCCAACTCATGATTTAGAGTCGGCAGCGATTGTGTTTGCTTTGAAGATGTGTAGACATTACCTGTTGGGAGTTCGATTCGAGTTGTTTACGGATCACAAGTCGTCGAAGATTCCTTTCTCCTAAAAGGATTTGAATCTTCGACAACAACGATGGCTAGAGTTTCTGGCATCGTATAATTTTGGTATATCCTATACTCCTGGTACAGGTAACGCAGTCGCAGATGCGTTGAGTCGGAGACACGTAAGTATAGGAGCGATTTTTTCGAAATGCAAGAGTCTTGAGTATTTGGCAAGGTTCGATTTCAGGACAAGGTGTGAATTGGAACCTGAAATGTTGACAAACTTATCGATAAGACCTACTCTTGTCGACAGGATTGGCGAGGTCCAAAAGCAAGATGTAAAGCTTGTCGGGTTTATCCAGAATCTGGAACCAGAGAATAAAGAGTTCGAAATCGATCGAGAAGGTTGGGATGGAAAGCAAGGGCGATTAGTTGTTCCTGATATTGACCGATTGAAAGATGAGGTTCTGAGAGAATGTCATCACTCTAAGTTGACGATTCCTCCCGGTGGTAATAGGATGTATCCGGTAATGAAGCGAATCTACTACTGGGAAGGGATGAAAAGAGATATTGGAAAGTTCATTTCCAAGTGCATGAACTGTTAGTTGGTGAAAGCTGAACAGAAGAAGCCGAGTGGTATGCTTCAGCCATTGGATATTCCTACGAGGAAGTGGGAGTAGATATCGATGGATTTTAACAACGGACTACCTAGAACCAGGTTGAAGTGGGAGTAGATATTGACGGATTTTAACAATGGACTACCTAGAACCAGGGCAGAAAACGAAGGGATTTGGGTCATTGTGGATCGCTTGACTAAAAGTGCAAGGTTCATTTCTGTCAAGTCGACTAGGACGACATCGAAGTCGGTTAAATTTAATGTAAAATGGATAGTTCAATTCCATGGTATCCCAAAGAGCATAGTGAGTGACTGAGATCCATTGTTTACGAGTGGATTTTGGAAGAATTTGCAGGAAGCGTTGGGAATCAAGTTTCATTTAAGTACGACTTACCATACATAAACCGGTAGTCAAACCGAAGGGTTAACTGAGTTTTGGAAGATCTCCTAAGGGCTTGTATGTTAGACTTTGGAGGATCGTGGGAAGACCATCTACATCTAGTTGAGTTTGCATATAATAATAGCTACCAGTCTAGCAATGTGATGACACCACACGAAGAGTTGTGTGGTAGGTCGTGTAATTCTCCAGCATGTTGGTTAGAAACTGGAGATAAGTTGGCACTTGGACCTGAGATGTTTAGAGAGACCTCAGATTGTATTAAGATAGTTCGGCAATGAATGAAGGCAGCCCAAGATCGTCAGAAGAGTTATGCCGATAAGCGTCGAAAGGATTTGGAATTCGACGTAGACGATATGGTTTTTGTGAAGATTTCACCATTGATGCATGTGGTTCGATTCGAAAATAAGGGAAAGTTATCTCCAAGGTTTGTTGGACCATTTCCGATAGTCGAGCTAATTGGAAAGCTCGCATATAGATTGGAGTTATCCGAGAAGATGTCGAGTGTGCATAATGTGTTCCATGTTTCGTTTCTATGGAAGCTCGTGCATGATTTGAATGTGGTGGTATCTGCAGAGCAGTATAGAAGTTGAGATCGTAGTTACGAAACCTCGTAAGTCGCTTAATGTTATGGGGAATAACACGAAACATCTTAGGAGAAAGACGGTTAAGTTGGTCAAGATATAAATTGTACATGGGAGATGGAAGAGAGCATGAAGGAGACCCATCCAGAACTCTTTGTCGACATGACCCGTTGATATCGTGTCATCATTACATCATTGTAACATGTACCATTGTGTTTGTTTTTAAAGTTCCACGTGCTAGGATAAGGTTGTGGATGCATGACTTGATGGCTGATACTTTCGGTGATAGAATTGACTGCTCATGGATGAGAGGCATGCAGAATTTTTATGGTTACTTATGTTTTTGAGATTTCGCGGGCGAAATTCCTAAAAGGGGGAGAATGTAACAACCCGCATTTTACGTATCGGAGGATCGTAAAATATTTTTATTTTATTTTCTGAGGGTTGGATCATTCTCATATTTTAATATGTTGTTTATGGGGATGTGAGATATGTCCATAATATTTACCAATTTTCTTTGTGACCATTCTACCCTTGTCAGTCTTGTACAGGGCATAACTTTTGACTCGGATCGAATCAGGTGCTGAGATCGGTTTCATTCGAAAGGAAATGATTATTCTCATTCCGTAGAGTGGTCACACTAAAGATTTGGCTCAGCGGTTTGGGAGGAATCGCTTTTTAAGGTTTTTCAGTTGGCTATTTAGGTTTGTGAAGCCATAATAGGCTGATTTGGGGAGGCGTGGGCTGGTGGGAGGCTATAAATAGGAGGTAAGAGGCATGGAGAATAGTTTACTCTCTCCATTCTTTCATTTGGAAGAGCTAGAGGTCCTCCATCCCTCGATCTCGTACACCTTTCCACCATTAGAGCTTAGAGAATCTAAGATCTACATCGTTTGAAGCTAGATCTACGTCATTCCAAGGAGAGTTATCATGCAGTCGAAGAGTTTGAGTTAAATTCTTTTATGTCTGGAATCATAATTCATTGCTTTTGACTTGTTTCGAAGAAATGGTGAGTGATATGCATCTCTCACACGGATTCAACCAAGTATATGAGTGTTCAATCTAGTTTTTCATCAAATACAAGTCGTTTTCCTTAGATCTACATAATGGTAAGTGTATTTTTAGATGAACCACCATAGGATCTAGTTTAACAACTTTAAACTGGTAATTTCTATATCATTTCATATATTTATGCAAGTTAGATCCATAATTTTTGGTTTAATTATCAAATTATCACAATTTAGAACATTTTCTATGATTTAATGATGACAATGGTCATTTTGATGTTGTTAAAGTATTTATGATTGATTCAGATGTTTGGGATGAGTGGATTCGTCGTTGTCGTTTGTCGAAGATTTTGTCAAATTTGGAGCTATTTTGGTCAGATCTATAGTCATGTCATTTTTGACATGAGTCAAGTCGTTTCTTCCTTTCCAAGGCGCAGGAGGTCAAGGCGCAATGAGACATGTCAGAATTCGAAATAAAGAGTCATGCCGTATGCAACATGGTGTAAACCGACATGTTGAGTCATCTCGCGATCGACATGGTGTAAGCCAACATGGTGAGTCGTCATATCACGAACGACATGGTGAGTCATGTCACGAACGACATGGTGGGTCATGTCGCGAACGACATGGTGTAAACCAACAGGGTGATACGAATTCCTGGAAAAAAATCAGGTACGAAGGGACCCGACTTTGTATCAGTGTAGAAATTCCAGAATTCCTGAAAAAAAATCGGGTACGACCCAGATATGAACAAAAGGGCCTGAAAAAGTTTCGGGGACGACCCCCCTTCGAACCCATGCCGCAGCATAGTGCATTCTAAACGATGTGGTTGGTGGCATGACCGCTACGGTTTATTTTATAGCAAGTGGGTGTAACGCTATGAATTGTGTTGAACCATATATCGATGTTATTTGGTTCAGGGATGTTGTGATCTCGAGGAGAATTCAAGTGGGAATATTCGAAGTGTTGAAGGTGTTCGTTGATCGGTGTAGAACAACGAATGACGTGGCAACTCAAAGGTCTTGAGTTGGGGAATAATGGTTGCTCGAGATGTTTGCTTGAGATATGAAAAGTCGTCGGGTTGAATGATTAGAGATGCGAAGGCCGAGAAGTTATTGTTGTCGTAAGTTCTAGCAAGCTCAAAGCAGGATATGATTGAGTAACCTAAAAGATCAGAAGGTTGCCGATCGAGTACCTTGGGTATCGTTGAAAGGCCTACTTGTCAAGGATGGACAAACATACGTATCGTTGAAAGGTGTATGAAGTTTATGCTAGAACTGGGGTTATCATTAGCCCTTGGCATATGGAAAGGTTGGCCGTCATACGATTAATGGTAATCTTGAAGAAGGATTGGTTGTGATAGCCAGAGTCAGCCATGGATGACTGGTTGTTCTGTTTGTACCATCTCACTTAGATTGTCCAACGTCAAAGGAGTTGTTCTTTGGGTGCTTGCCTGATATTGGTTTAGGGCTCTGAGGCTTGTGCTTGAGGAATGTTGAGTTCGATTAGGATGGTTTATGTGAGATACGATTAGTTGCCATGCTTGTTATGGATTGAAATGGTTGTTTCTTATTACCATGGATGTATGGATGAAATGTTTGTTGTAAAGGCTATCGGTGCCCGATGTGGGGAAGATATGGTTGAGTTCTTCTCTGGTGTTGTGGATAGATTAGTATGTTTATCTATCCATTCTCATATACTTTATTAATGATGTTTGTTAGCTGTTTTATCGCTCACTAAGACTGTTGTCTGACTCAAGGTCTTATGTTTCCCTCTTATTACCTTGGGTTGTTCATTCGATTGTGGATAGGCAGACTAAGTAACAGGTAACAGATGATAGCTTGATGAGACGAAGATTTTGATCGATAACGAGCTAGAGGCTTACGTACCAGTTTTATTACTATCTTGTATTTGTTCCACAATTTGATGATTGTCTTTGAGTGTTGTAGTGAGGCAAATTTGTAAAGACACTTATGTTGGGATTCCTAGTGTGTATGGATATTTTCTCTAGTTGTTATGCGGATTTAAGTTTCTTCTCAAAAATGGTTCACTATTATTGCCAGTAGTATATGTTCTATTATATTTTACCCTCGCGCTGTGAGTTTTGCGACAGGTTCCGTTTGTGTTATCATACCTTGATGATCATTCATAGCTGCCTGGCACACCCTTCAGCGCATTGTTCTTCTTGTTTAGTGAAGGAGTTGTGGGCAGTCGTCATATTAAGGATTATTCAAAACACGTCTTCCTTTTACGAGAAAGACTTGTTTTGGAGGGCAGAGTGTTGACCTGCCTTTTAGCAAGATAGTCACACAAAAAATTTACGGTTTTCTAAGTGCTCGAAACTCGAGTACGGACTCATGGAAACTCATAGCAATTTGTTTGATGTTGCAAAGAGGTTGGAAATATGGGTTAAGTCTTGGATTGACATTATGGGATACAAATTCGTATCCTCACTTCACACTCAGCAAGATTCGGGGATTTTGTATCTCCTGGGGGATACAAAGGCATGGCGAGACACTCTGGTTTTGGAACAAGCGCTGGGGATACGAAGTGAGCTTTTCGTATCCCGCCCTCTTCAAAGAATTTTGTATCCCTCTCAAGGATATGAAATTGTGGCAGCGACTCGAGTACCAAAGTGTTTTTCATATTACAACTTCTGGTTTGGCATGGACTTCTGGTATTCGGTTTGAGATACGAATTGGCATCGAGGTTGTGGCAAGGTATGTAATGTGAAGGCATACTTTGTATCGTACATTAGGGATACGAATTCGTATCCGACCCAGGGATACAAATTCCAGAATTTCGTACCCTCCTTAGGGATACGAAGGCATGGAATGGTTTTCAACTGGTTTGATAATACGAAACAATCATTTTATATCATGGTTTTCTAGTGAAATTCACATCCCACTTAGGGGTATGTAGTAGCTTGGTGGGGAAATGCATAAGGATGGGATACGAAAATTTTATTTTGTATTCGTGTGTTGGAAATTTTGTATCTGCCTCAGGGATACGAAGCCACTTTCTCAGACAGTTTGAGTCTCAAAAACTGGTGGGATACGAAGTAGCCACTTTATATCACGTAATCTGATACAAATACCTGGCTTTGGATTGGAAATACTTCGGGATTGAGGCAATGATATTTGGTTAAGTACCCAGGATACAAACCGATCCCGAGATATGAAAAATAGGGGATACAAAATATCATATCTCCACTTCTATAAATACACCTTGTGGTAGCTTGTTTCGGGATCTTTTGGCGGTTTTGTTCAACATTCTAGAAGCTTCTTCGAAGAGCATTTTAATTGCTTCTTTCTTGGTTTCTATGGCTTTGGAAGGTTTCTTGGACCCATAAACTTCATTTAGAAGTTATATCACAACATTTTAGATTGGATCTTGGCTTTGGTCAATGGAGCATATTTTGAATTTTTTGATATAAAAGGACTTTAATGGCTATACTTGGGACTTGTAGGAAGTTGCCTAGGAATTTGCCACCTTCCATGCATAACTTTGTAAACTCCAAGTGTTTGGACTTGCATTTTAATTGAAACAATGATGATACATAGTTATTATCAAGTGGACTTAGGCGTTAGTGACGAACCACTATAAACTTAATGTTATTTACATTTCTTCATTTCCGCGCCTTGCTTATGATTGGATTTAATGCATAACCCATCTCACCGGGTGTTGGCGTGTGTTGACCGATACCCACGTCAACAATATCCTAGATGTAATAGCGAAACACTGGCAACTCTACACATATATCGATTGCAAGTTGTATACCATTGTGGAGGTATATGCGCTATATCAGCCGGCTCAAAACTCATACATCTCCAAGAAAAATCCTTTATTTACCATTGATCCTTTCTCAAGATTACCTCGTCTATTCTTGAGGCACATAATCCATTAGATCTTCCAGAATCACAACTCTTCCAAAATATCTGAAGCTGCAGTAAAACCGACTACCTTGCCTTCTTTAATATCGTGTTGAGATATGTGATCTTGATGGATAGCTTTGGGTTAATCGTCTTGATCGCCAAAATTTAGTTTGGCTAAACTACAACGCGATCGAATCATCTAGGTCCCATTAGTTATGAAACTCAATAAATAATCACAGTGAGAAATTAACATGTACTCCTCGATGAAAAGTGTAAAATAGTGTAGTGAGTGTGCGGTGCTCTGTACAAGTATACAATTCGAAAGTAAAGCAGCAATGATGACTAGATTCAAATTTGGATTGGGGAGAACAGCTGACCGTCTCACCAGCCTTCATATCTGTGGCCAAGGATTCTACATGAGATTTGGAAATAAATATTAGTATATCAAAGTTCCATTTTCAGGTTCATGTCATCTGTGTTCGGATATGTACTACGATTTCATTCAATATGTTAATGCAAATGCATTTGGCATAGTTCGGTATATTCTACTGATGCTCCAGTCCTATATCCTATATTCTAGTTTTGGAATCCATGTTCAAGTCCAAATGCATCCATAAGAGAAAGGGTTCAGAAAAAAAAATCAATGGGTCCTCCAATAGACGAGGGATCAATTATGATCCCATCCTTCAAGTGAACTAACTTTTTCCCAAATCTAAATCCACCAATCCGATTCCAAATCCACGCTTTACATGTGACCCATCTCCTCCAACTTCACTATCTAATCGCGTACCGGCTCCACTTGTATCATGCTTTGTTATCTCCAAAACCCATCACCACTTCGATGGTACGAATCACATATAACAAAGAATTAGACCCACCTATGTTTTGACTTATGGATCAATCAAGCTCAAGCAATGATGATGAACTCTGAATTTGATGGAAGAATGATGGAGCGAGGTGTTGAGGGGATCTATATTGGAAATGATAGCAAGGAGTAAATGAATTAATGGTTGAAAGTATGATAATGGTGAGGAATGGGGATCAATTTGGAAGAAAAAAAAATAAAGTGAAGGATGAAAGGAAGGGACATGTCTATATAACTGGATCTGATCATCCCATTTTGTTTCTCAAACAATGAAAACTCTAAGTTAGATCAGTACGGATTGCTCTATAAATCGGATTGGTATTTATCTCTCATATATACGTAGAAAAACTAAATATACGCATATGCATGTATGCACATGCATGTGTGAGCGCAAATTGACCTGACAACGACCTTTCTATGTTTGTACGTACTCGAGAGCTGATGATTCATGTGTATGCATAAGCCTACAAGTTTGTGTATACACTTGACATCAAATTCTTGGCTCATTAAGAATTAGATGATTACCTTAAAGCTCCGAAGAGAGGTTTAATTCAAGATATCGAGGCCTATTAGCTCAATGATACGCATCTATCGTACCACTGCACCAACACATGAACAGGGAAACACCACTAATGCACGACCAATTATTGGATTAACCATACAAAATGGCGCCACAAATTAGTTTAAACCTGCAGCAATGAAACTTTTTACTTTTTCTATTATTTGTTTTGCCGCCTAAAAGTTGTTGTGTAGGTAGCACCTAGTATCCACGTGTTGAAGTTTGTTAGAATTTACGGATATATATACATGTACATGGGTATGGAGAAAAAGGATATAGAAAATTATGGCAAAAGGCTCTCTGTTTCTATTTCTTCTTCCTTTCAGCTATGTCTTCCTCTTCCTGATCTTTATTTTACCCCTTTCTCACTGAATATCCGCATCACTCAACTTATTAGCTCGATGGAGCCGAGCAAACTTGATTACTGGCAGACTACGGTCTTATACTTACATCATCTAATATCAAGCAAGCTTCATGATCAGTTGTAAATGACACAACACTTAGAAATAACTTATTAGAAGAATAACATCCATCCGTGAAACAGGGTGGAATCCTTGCCGACAGTTTAAACTTGTCTCAATACAAAGCATGTCGTATTTGCAACAAAATGTGCTCTAGAAGGCAAATGTTATTTGGCCTTTTGGTTTGGTTGTTTTCGACTATTTAGGCAAGCGTAGTTTGATGATTATTAAGGAGAACGGATCATAATGATGATCTAAAGGTCTAAATATCAAGTACAAACAAGAACATGGCAAATTCTATTCAGACCCGAAAAATAGCTGAGTAGCCCCTCTTTTTTAAAAAAACTTTCACATGACCAAAATACTCTTTACCTCGTAGAGTCACTACTAGGTTATGTAGATTACCTCGTAGAGTCTCTACGAGGTAATGCTACTAACCTCGTAGGGGCCCTACGAGGTAATGCTACCAACCTCGTAGGCCAACTGCGTGGTTGGACCACAATCCCCACACCTGCACTGCGTGGTTGATGAAAACGTGTAAAAAAAATATATTCAGCGAAGGGTATTTCTGTCCAACGAAATTTTAAACTAAAAAGGGGGGGTTACCCAGTTATTTTTCGGATCTGAATAGAATTTGCCCAAGAATATACGATAAAAATCGAACCAGATAAGTACAATGGCACTCCATAATACACTGGGTATTGGATCAATATCAACTATATGCTCCGGATTGGTTTCAATCTGATGCTCAACCTAGAATTGTTCAAGTTCCACAAACACAATCCATTATCTAGCAAATACAATGGTCTTGCATTATACAATCTAAATTCAGAAACCGTACTAAAGCAACCAAAGAGGCTTTCCCTTTGGGACACTCAAGTTCACCAGATTGGTGTCGATCTGATGCACATAAGGATCAGTACTAAGCCAGTGAATTTATTTGGGATCGAAAGCTAATCCTCTATACCCAAAATTCTATGTCCTCCTGTACCCAACTAATCAACATCCCTAATTTTTACCTTTTTGCAATTAAATAAAAAAAGAGAGGGTTTAATTGAAAAAAGGTAGAATTCAAGGGGTGTTATTGGTTGAGTATAGAGGGACAGTGAATTTTGGGTACAGGTTATTTTATTTTGGATCAGCACTAAGCCGATCAATAGTCAATTTACAGTCTTAAATTTTTATGTCGAGGTCATCTCCATCTCAATTTTCCCTTGGGAAAATTTCATTGTGATCCAAGCATTATGGTCACCGATTTTCTATGATAAAGAGATTCATATCCAATGTGGATGTAGGAAATTCAAAGCCAAACCGCTACAAACTTATGCGCTCGTTTATTTTCTACTTTAGCATTAATTTCTTGGTTTAGTTCATATTTCCTTATATTTATTCTTCATTCTTCTTATTTGGGGTGTTTGGACCAATTCTGGTTCAAACTTCCTGCAAACATTCCATTACAAGGAGGCAGATGTGATAGAGCAATATCAAGTTGATTAGATGCCATACACAAAAAGAGATTTTAAATGATTTTCTACAAGTATATTTGGATGGGCCAAAACCTGGTAGGCACAATATCCTATAACCTGCTTGCAAATTATAGCTATGCATTATCCTCATAAAGTGATGAGATAGTTTGACCTTAACTAAAACATACTAGATGTAACCAAATAAATGTTCCCAAATTGTTGAAACAAAGATTTGTATTACTCATATGTATACAGATGAGATCGTAGGCTGAATAATATATAGAACACATACCAAGAGTCCCTATCAAAGAATACAACAATTGGTATAGGCATATAACACAATGAATCATTATTAAGGAATCATCTTCAAGATTGCCGAGTTACTTATAGGAAAGACATACCGATGGACCAGACTACACATTCGCATGTAGGGCTGTCAATGGATATCCGAAATATCCGAAATCCGTCCGTATCCGCATCCGAAAATATGAAAAATATCCGATATCGAAAAGCGGATACGGATATCTGATATCCGAAATGCTTAGCGGATACGGATACGGATATGGCAATATCCGTATCCGATAAATATCCGTCCGCTATGAAAATATATAGTTTTTTATTTTTATATTTAGGTTATAGTAATTTATTATTTTATAAACAGATGGATAAAAAGTAAGTAACAAAACACATTTAAATTAGTGTTGAATTTTATTTGATTGAATGTGCTATTGTTAAATCGGTATGTTTTATCATTTATGTATTATTTCAAAATTTCAGCTATCGTTTGGTACCAAATGAAATATGCATCATATTATAACTTACATATTTTTAAGTTCAGATTCGGATATTTTCGGATATCCGGAAATATCCGTATTTGCTAAGCCGGATAAGGATATTTTCGGATATCCGAAAATATTCACGGATACGGATACAGATATTATTTAGTAGGTATCCACCGGATACGGATTCGGATACGGATTTTTATTTTCGGATACGGATATGGATACAGCACTACCCGCATCCGTTTGCATCCGTTTACAGGCCTATTCGCATGTTCCCAACAGAAGTGTAATAACCCGAAAATCTGGGCCAGTTTAAAATTTTTATTTTGGCAATTTTAGCGAATTTTGATTATTTAAAATGAATTATTTTAAATAATATCGACGAGAAATTCATTTTGAATATAATTCGAACGTATATATTATACGCGTCGTCGTTAGAATATAAATATTTATATATAATTATAAATAGAATTGAAAATGGCACGGTAGTTCGATAATTCGATTTCAAACTTCAATTGAATGTACCGGGTGCAAAACAATCCGGGTTGTAGTGAAACCAAAAATCATAGGATCTATTTGATAATATCTTTCCAACGAATCCGAATAATCATGATTTCATAACGGGAATCAAAAGATATGTCCAGTTGAAAATTCTGAATAGTCGCTATGGAATTCAGGCCCTTAAAAATGGACATTTTGCAAACGACCTCGGATTTCGACGAAACCAGTTTTGTTGGGTCCGGGATGTGAAGTTATTGATAGATTCCAAATTTCGTAATTTTTCGAATCAATATGTGAGCGTGGCAAAGGAAAATGCGTTTGACCATTTTCAGTTGATTTTAATCGACTGAAAAATGGCCATTTTTCCAACGGCCTCAGAATTCGACGAAACCACTTTTGTTAGGACCGTATCGTCGATACGAAGCTAGAAATAATTTTTCTGGAATTTTTCTAGTCAGTATGTGACCCCAGTAAATTGAAATGCGCGTTCAAATTCAATATATAGAGTTATATGTTGGTTTTGACGGAAACTGATCGAAACAGTCGAATCAGCTTACGATACATATCCCATTGTGTTCGGAATGGGGGTGAAACGCTATGGGCGACAGGCGGTGGACCTCGTTTAGAGGTTGTATGTGAAAGTCAACTTTTTAATAATTAAATAATAAAAAAAATATATAATATTTTCCTCCCCTTCCTCCTGTATACTTCTGGCCCCCCCTTATTTTAGAAATCGATTCAGTTTATAAAAAAAAAAAAAAAAAAACGAGAGATGATCGAACCCCGTCGCCTTGTCCAGCCGTCGCTCCGGCGAGGCGCCTCCCCGGTCGTCGAACGCTGGCCAACCCCCCCCCCCCCTCCCTCTCCTCCACTTGCTCCGCCTTCTCTCCTCCTCTATCTTGAACGAGCGCCAAACCCTAAATCCCCGACACCGATCCGCCGCCCAAAGTGGCAGCGCCTCCCCCTCCTCCCTCACGAACCCGCGATCGATGAGAAACCCCCCCCCCCCCCCGCCCTAAGCCTGCTGCCGACAGAGAAACCCCCCCCCCTGTAAGTTTTTTTAGCTTATTTATTTTATTTGATTTTTATATAATGTTAAAACTGATTTTTATATAATGTTAAAACTGATTCTTGTTATAATTTAAAAACTGATTTTTGTTAATTTAAAAACTGATTTTATTTTATGTTATAAAGCAATGATTTTTATTTAGAAATCTTTAAATTTGAAAGGGCGAAGTCTATGTTTTATAAAGGCGAAATCTATATTTATAAAAATATGATTTTTATATATTGAACGTTGAAATAAAAATATGATTTTTATATTTTTAAAAGTAATAAAAATATGATCTTTACCATGTAGAAGAAGTGAAAATATAATTTTTACATGATAGGAAGATTTAAAAATATCATCTTTATATAGGAAGCAAAATAAAGACGATATTTTTAAAAGTGAAAAGGCGATATTTTGATATGAGTAGTGAAGTAAAAATATGATTTTTACTTTAAGAAAAATATAATTTTTATATTATAGAAAAGGCAAAATCTTTATATGGAAAATAGCGTGATAAAAATATAATTTTTATCTATATAACATAGTAGTAAAAATTCGATTTTTTAATATATGAAGTGATTATAAAAATATGACTTTTAAATTGAAAGTAAATAAAAATGTGATTTTTATTTTAAAGACATCAGTATATAAAAATGTGATTTTTACATATGTAGTGAAAGCGGACAACGAAGATGAAAAAGGATGCGATGACGACGAAGACTTCTCTAAAAGAAGTGCCGTGGAGCTAGGATAGCTATATGTGAGAATTTCTCACCTTTCAATTTCTTTTCTAATTATATATATATACTAGGATGCAGACGGTGCTTAGTAGCACCCGACACAATCGTCCACAGACCATGGACTTGTTTGTTTGGTTGCATAGGTTAGTTATATGATTTGATTTGAATTGGGTTGTTTGGTGATTTTGATTGATGTGTGAATGGCGTGGGCCTTCACTAGACCGGGGATAAGGCTAGGCCTTGTCCCGTTTCTAGTATCGTGCCGTTATGCCGCCGAAATTTTCTAAAATATGTTAGGAAATAAAAATATCATTTTATTGTGTAAATGAATAATAGAAATTCATATGTTGGAATAAAATGTTTTATCGTTAAAAATATAATTTTTAACGTGAATATGAATATAGTGAAAGTGAATAAAATAAAATATTCATTTACAAACCAGACGGTTTGTTTATGTACACCTATTTGAAGGACATTGATTGGGACGATAAATTTTACACATCGCCCAACAGCACAAATAAAATATGTGTTTGATTGTTTGAAACCCCACATGGGTGTTAGGATGAAATTTGAAGTTCACTCATCCTGATTGATTAAATATGTCGATCGATCGATTGACAGGCTGTTATAAGCGTTAGATAACTATATTTGATGCTTATACAGTGTAGTGCACTTTGGTTGATGGTTGATTATTTTTCAATGCTATTATATACATGTGTTGTAGAAAATCCATATAATTAACATTATATGGTAATTGATTGGGCCTCATTCCAGTTTTGAAAAAGATATATTTGAAAAAGGAATATTTGAAAAGAAATATTTGAAAAAGAAATATTTGAAATAAAATATTTGAAAATAGGAATATATGAAGCCGTGTTGATTAGATTGACGCCATTTTGACGTAAACGATATTTATATCGATTTTATTCATTTTAAAATGAATATTGAAAAGTAATCTCGAAATCGAATATTTCGAAATGAATTGAATTGAAAACGATTTCGAAATGAATTGAATTGAAAACGATTTCGAAATGAATTGAATTGAAAACGATTTCGAAATGAATTGAATTGAAAACGATTTCGAAATGAATTGAATTGAAAACGATTTCGAAATGAATTGAATTGAAAACGATTTCGAAATGAATTGAATTGAAAACGAATTCGAATTGAATTGAAAGCGAATTGAAATGAATTCAAATTGAATTGAAATTTGAATTGAATAGAAATGAATTTTAAAACGAATTTATAAAGAAGAATTCAAATTTGATTTGAATTGAAAAGGAAGTTGAAATAGCTTTTGAACGATTTTAAAACTATTTATATAATTCGTTTTAAATGGAAATCGACGAAGTATATATTATATATATTATATACATAATATAATGGCCTGAATAGAACGCGCCGCGCCGTGGTAGTTCGTGAATTTCGACCATTCATTTCAAACGGACATTACGGGAGATCCGACCGTCGGATTCTCCTAAAACCGGAACCGTTGGGTTTGTATCGAAAAGAGCTTTCTAACGGATATTAGAAATTAGAAATCTAACGGTTGGATTTGGAATTATGTCCAAATCAAATTTGAAAAAGGTCGCTATAAGTGCAGTTCGATGGCCATTGATGGAAATCGACTGTACGGGCCTTGATAAAATTATTAAAAATAGTAATAATTTGTGTAAAATCATAAGAAATGATTTAGAAAGAATTGGGATGAAAAACTCCATATTTGAAAAGATAAAAATAGTTTTTTATCGAAATGAACTAGTTTTGAACTAGAAATATAATTCTATTTATTTTTAAATAAATAAATTGAATTTGAAAAGGGTTTTAAAAATAACCAGAATTTCCAATGATTGCATTGGAGTGGATTTGAATCGAAATTGTCTTCGGAATATTTCGATGTTGGAATTCGTGATTATACAGGTGTTGTTATGGAAATTTGAAAGATATATTTATATCGTTATTTCCAATACGACATTTGTTAGTCGTGGAATTTGATATTGAATATAAGCCGGTATATTTTCTATTCAGAGCCTTGTATTGAATATCAAATGTGATTTGGGGTTTGTCGTGAATGGTGTCTTCACTAACACTGTTCTTGAACCCAGTTGAGAAAAGATTAAATCTTTTTATTTAGATTTAATGAAGTGTACCAATTAAATAATATTTAATTGGAATTGAATTGATATTGATTTTTGGGTTTATCGTGGACAGTGTTTTAAATAACACTCGTTCTTTAACCCGATAATTAATGAAGGTGATTTTGGGTTTATTGTGAACTGTGTTTTTAAATGACACGGATTCTTTAACCCAGTTAACGATTAAAACTAAGTTGAGTTTTAATGAATCTTTAATTAGATTGAAATGGTCGAGAATGGAGTATCACCAGTTTTGCTCCAGGCGATAGTCAAATCTTTAATTAGATTTGAACGTGAAATGGTAACTGAATTTACCGATAACACCGTGGTGTTAGATATGAAGTATTACCAGTTTTACTTCATGGGATGAATAGGTTGGGATTGGGAAATTAAAACAAATGATTACTTCAGTAAGTTTCGTAAATCCCGACTAGTTGAATCGAAATTCAAAAGTAGATTAAAGAATAAATTCAAGGAATTTATCTTTGATAAAATTAATGGGAATCTTTCCCTATGAATGTGAAAATTAGAAACTAACTGTCGGTTAGCCAAGCAGAATGGTTTTCTGGATATTGATCTGATGTTGGTTTCGGCCTTCGGGGTTAATATTTGGGGAATTATTCTCTTGATTAATTTGCGGTTAGTGACTGATGAATTGGAATGAGGCGTATGTTGTGTTTGTGTAGCACTTTTATAAAATATACGCGAGTTATTCGGAAAGACCGGGTTTATCCCATTCTGAATAACTGATACGACGATAAGTCGAAGATGAAGATGGTGGTCGAAGACCGGAAGTCTTCACGTCGTTTGGGTGATTACTGATGATCTTGATTGGGCTGTACACCCAAGAAGATGGAAACAGTTAGTGATCGTCCAGACGTACTTGGAGATCGATGGATATGCGGGGTACTAGGTGCCTCCGGTTTCGTTCAGACCCAGAACGAACTTGTAAATGGACTGTGTGTCTGACATTGGATTTTAGTCCGTGTGATTGATCTCTATTAAATATATATCTGTTTGGCGGCGGAGAATTTATTCTCTTGCTTAACGCCCTTCTCTGAGACGTACGAGCTCAGGGGTTATATATTGATGGATATCAAACGCATGGAGTGAATTGCCTGTGTGGCATGCCTAAGTGGCAATTGATCGAGGCTTCTGTTGAAAAGCAAAGTCTTGTGGTGATGATCAAAGCAAGGCCTTTGTGGCGTAGCTTTGTGTAACGTTTACCTCGCGTGTTTCACACCCGGTATGAACCAAAAACGGGAGAGGACATCAGGGAGGACTTACGTTTCTTTCTAGCTAGAAGTGGCGTCAGTGGTTTTACACGCCCTGACGAGTTTGACTTATGTGGTTGTTGCTGTTGCGAGGCGCCTCGGATTGATCGGTCGTTCTCGAACCGATGGAGTCATTTAGTTGGCTCGTTTACGCCCCAAAGGGCGGGGAAACGTATTGTTCAGGCACTATAATCCACATCGGTGGACCGGCCCTGACGATCCAAGGGGCAGTTGCGGCTGTTCCGGTGGCTCGGGCTAGAGAGTCACGAATCGGTTGAGGACTATCTTTTGCCTCGGTTCATAGACGGAAATCCAATTTCCAAATACGTGACATTTGCGGTTTTATTTGTAAACCTATATATGGCGACATGATATATGGTACCCATGCCGCCTATGATTGATACTTATGATTTGAAGTTGTTTTATACACTATGCACTTATAATAGTATCAAATGATTTGTTTTAACCGTATCAAGCATGTTTGGCTGTTATAAGGGAAAACCCTATCCTCGGCTGCGTTGCATTGTGTGATGGGACCTGGGTCTTATAACAGCTTCATTTTTCTTTATTTAGCATTGCGCTGTTTGTTTTATGCACTGGTATTCTTGGGAGGAAACCCGTTCTGTGTTATACGGCGTGGTCCCTTGATTTACCTAATGATTTAAAATAAAGATTAATAACTGTTTTAGTTCTCACACCAGTCACATGACTGACCTGGAGTTTATTGTTTTAACCTAAACTCTGGGTGCCCTTATTTTCGACACGGGCAGCTAGTAGTTTTGGTTTTGCAGATTTATATTCACAGGATCCTGGTTTACAGCTGGAATGATATCCGGAAAGCTTTGTATCCGTATATCTCTTCTAGTTGTGTATTGTATTATTTTCCGCTGCTATGTATTTAAATGTAATTTAAATCTCTGATATTTCTGTGTAATATTCATTTATACTCTGTATATTCTTGTAATCTGATGCATTGTTGTAATATACAATGAAATGTTCTTCTGTATGCATTCTGTTTTGTCATGTTCTCAAACGATAGGGCGTTTCGAACGGCCTGAATCGGTTTAGCGACTGGTTCGGACCGAGCGAAATTCCTTTTCGTCACAAGAAGATACTAGGCGTACATGAACTTCCATTTATATAAATGTTGGCTATATATATAGAAATATAGGAATACCAAGATTAATAGGGATTAGGAGGGATATGGATGAGATAGGGATCAAAGTCCGGACAAATGTGGTCAATGTGGCAATCTGGATCATAAGAGAAAGACATGCGAGAAATATTGTCTAATTTGCTTGCTTTTTTTTACTACTTTTGTCATTCGTATATTGTAGAACTTGTACTTTTATTTTGTTCGCAACTCTGATATAAATAGGTTGTGCTTTATGAAAAATTGTTCTATGTTGCTATGTTATGTTATTGTTACTTCTTTTGCACACCATATCCATTATCGCAAAATCGATAAACAACAATATACTACATCTAACATTAAATAACTATTAGGACAACCAAATAATACAACAACTAGCTACTACATAAACTATTAAATGCACAATCTCATCAAATTGGTTCAATATACAACCATTACATAACGGTTACATAAACCATTCTACTACATTTTTCTTAGACGTGGCAATAACAAATGCAAGTTATCTATATGATGTTGTAGCCTCATTTTATCTTATCGATTTGATTCGCTTCCGCTTGCATCCTTATTGAATATTCAAATCATCTACGAGTTAAAGCAGGGTCTATCCATTTGAAGTATGAAAAACTATCAATACTATTCGGGTTTAATCAATGACCTTAGTACTTCAGATATTCGTAGAAATGACGCTCTGCATTTTTCTTAATTCTATATACAACTACCTTACATGTAGTTACACATCGACAAATTTGCCATTTTGATTTTCGCATCTCCTTCGTGGTTGGTCATTAATTCGGTTGATCTACGCCAACTAGTTTGACTTAACCAGATTCTACCATAACACTAGTACTTCGAGAAACTGGTTCTAATTGAGTTTCAAAAACGAATTTGCGTTCAGCATTTCATTGTTTATAACATTTGACCAAAAAATCATTTTGATTTTTCAATAATGCATATATATTTTGCTAGCTTCATATGAAAGAGATGGTACTTAAAATCAACATCAGAACATACAAAATTTCAAAATGGCATTAGATTCAAAAATGGGATTCAAACATTTATCCTAATAAAATTGTTATACATATGACTAATTAAATAATGATGCATAAATTTAATGATTTTAAATAGGTTTAACGAATAAAAGACAGTTTGATGATTGAGGAGTTAGTGGTTTAAAATTGGGAAAGTAATAAGGTGGAAAGAACGATAAAATGAGATGGAAGAGAAAAAGTTAAGTTAATGCTATTTTTATAAGCATTGGGAAGAATAGATGCAGCCATGAGTTGCCTCTCTTTTTCACATTACATAGTTCAGCTATTAGTTAGGCACATATGAAAAAAAAGCGCAGTTCATAATTGCGATTTTTCAAAGGTAGTTAAAAAGCTATTGGTTAGTGGTCGAGCTGGTAGAAACTAGTCTTGTTTAGTAATAAGTTTTCAAAGTAGCTCTGAACACGAAACAACTTCGAATATTAACCTAATTCTAAATTTCATTCTTTTGAATTTTATGATATCGAATACACACTCAAAATGATTTTAAGTTATTGAATACACACTCAAAACGAATTATATTTGTCAGATCTTAACTTGCTATTTGCTATCGAAGTATCGATTATGGGGATGCATCTTGTTTGATGGTAATAAAAATTTGGCTCTACGTTTGATTTTACTTCCAGATTGTGCTACTAACAAAAATATAAAAAAAGTGCAAAATTTTTCTGTTTAATTTATCTTTCATACACTTGATTTACATGTATCACCTATCATACATATCGGCATTTTATTTTCTGTATGTAACACACGTTTTCTATTATAAAAAAATATTGTGAAATATTGCAACTAATTATTATTTTTTGGCAGAGCTGACTGGTTTTAAAAGTGACTACAATCGCTTGTTGTTATAACAAATAATAATTATAGTTATCACAAGAAGTTGTCATATTACCAACCTACTACATATCCCGTTTTTAAGGTGGACCTTCTACTATAAATGTTTTTAAAGTGAATCATCCACTGCTACGTACATTGCTTATAGCATAGGAGCTAATCACTCGGACTAGACTACTATTACTTACCCACATTGGACATGATTAAATATAACATAGCTTAGATAACAAAACAAAAGTTCTGCATCTTAGCTACTATTACACAAGCCAAAAGGCAATAACATCCTACAAACTACCAAGCTGCAGATTACAAGTTATCACACACACAACAACACATTGTGCACAAGCAACCAAAACTATAGCGTCAAAGCAATGTCATTACAACTCACCCAAGAAGATTATGCCTTCCAAACATTCAAGAAGGCCAAGGGTCAAAGCAGCTGCAGCAGGAGTAGCCACTACCAGTAGCTAAAGAACATGACACAGCAAGACATAAGGAAACAAGAGCAAATAAGTGAAGCTAAGAAGCTTTCCATCTAGATATACTTAAGATACAAAACATCGTCAAGCAAACTGTGATGTCCTAATACTAAGAAGGCACCAGAATATCTACAAAACTCATCACAGACTCCAGATCCCTCAAAGAAAACATGATCCTCACCCCGTTGTTTCCACAAACCCAAAAGCATCACACAAATATCAAGATATGTACTTCAAGACGAAATACAAGCATTAAGACAAGCAGTCACTGCGTACAAGCCCATCCCACACCATCGCAACAAACCAGCGAGGCAATGCTTATTCTCCACTAGCTCATCAAGCCAGAGACGATGAACAGCTCAACTCCAAAGCGAGTTGGTACATAATGAGTGTAACAACCCAGATATTTGGACATTAAATCCAGAACATTAAATTGTATTAAATGTTGAAATGGAAAAATATAATGGATTATAATGACGAATTTAATGGTGAACATATTACATTTTATTTTAATTTAAAACGAGGTCGAAATAATCGCGGTAGTTTGTAATTTACGATTTAAACTTCAATTGGATATGCAGAACCCAATATACGTCGAATTTCTTTAAAATAAGAAACATTCAGACCTATTTAATCATATTTTTCTAATGGAAGTGGAAAATTGAGATTTCGTCTAATAGATTGTGAGTTATGTCCAAGTCATCTTTTCAAAAGATCGTTATAAAATTTTGTTTATAAATTATAACATATATATATAATAAAGGAATTTTATTATAAATTAATATCATTATAACCCGGAGTTTATTTTATAAAATCCATAATAGTCAATTATTGTAAGATTTCCAATTTCACGTGAATTGGAGTTATCTTGTGACAATGTGCTGTGTAAACGCATTATGAATTAAACGTTCGAAATAATTTAATTATAATAATTTAAAACATTGGTTATAATTTTATACCTTGTTCTTACGTTCGGATTAAATCCTGAAACTAGTTCCAATGTATTTAGAATAAATGTTAAAACTAAGATCGTCGATTGCGTTTTTTTTTGGAATTTGTAACTCGGTATTTAACAAGTTTCATTTTTTGTTCATCGCTTCCAAAATCTTTATTAAACAAAAGGAAACCTCGGGCCAGAACTAAGTGGACATCTTTAACTATAGCCACTTCAATCAAATACTTGGGCTTTGATTGACTAATAAAATAAAGTTACGGTGGCAAATCTCCTTAGAGTATAGGAATAATAATTGAAAAATCTCTCAACAGATATGGGCTATGTTCATATTATAAATAGTTGAAAATTTTAATGCACACACATGGAAATCATCTAATCCAAACCCTACCCTATAGCCTAAACACACTATATACGTGCTCCCCAAGCTGTTCATATTATAAATAATAGGGATGTCGTCTTCTTTCTTTTTCCCGGAAAGAAAAACTCAACCCTGAACTCTTGTCCATGGCTTTCAAGAAAAAAATGGAAGTCAACAATAAACGAGCCCATCTTTTTCTCTTTTCAGTCAGAAGGGGATTCGAATCCCTCTCTTCCTCTGCCTTCACGGAAACAGCGGGTTCGGAGCTTGGATTTGGTGGCGAATGGTATAGGAAGGCGGGGCGAGATAGGATTTGGGAAAAAGGGGACTGTTGGGTGTTTGAACTTTGGCATTGACTGCACTGCGAAGGTTGCAGCATGGATGGGGGAACTATAGCCGAGGCCATGTCAAAAAAAATGGCCAGAGTGTGTTGAGGAAAGTCATTATTTGTGAAGCCAAAGAGATTGCCAGGAAGCATATCCGCACAACGTTAATAATGTTAGGGTTAGTTGAGTGGTATGAAGCAGTTCAAATGATAGCAAGCAAGATGGTACTTGAGCAGAGTAGAAAAGATGAGAGGGAAACCATGGTCCGTGACTGTGTAAGTTTAATGATGGGTTACGCTCATGGTGATGAAAGGCTTCATAAGAACTAGTTGTGTGTGGGTCTCTGTGCTTGTGGACTAAGAGCATGCACGGTAATTGGTAAATGGTTTTCAATAGCAGGCTATTTGAGTAAATGGAGGAAGAAGGTACCAGGGTAAAAATAATGGAAGAGTAGAGTTGTTTGGTGAACAGAACGGTGATGGATAATTGGGTTTTGAAATTGAAGGTGGGACTAAGGAGGAAAAAGTGAAGCCAACCAGGATGTTGGGTTTATTTGTGAAGGTAGAACGTAAGTCAAAGGGTGATGGAAAGCATATTAAGATGGTGTCCAGTGATCTGAAGGAGGGGAGCAACGCACTGGACTGGAAGTTTTAGGTTCAAATTGTATATTGGAAGTAAAGGCGGCTTTGGAACTGTGTACAAAATATAGATAATGGAAATAATTTTGTTCTTAAGGGAAAAGTAAAGGCAAATGGAAGTCATGATCATTTCTTTGACCAGAAGCTTGATATTTTAGGATGTAGTAAACATCAGCTTGTTGGAAATCACGGATTACATGGGATGCAAATAAAGGTTTGCAGGAAAATTAGTTAACATGGATAGTTAGTTTTTAATTAGTAACTAGTTAATTAAAAATTATCTTAATTACATAAATTTTTGTAACCGTTATAACTTGTCCGTTCATGGACAGAATTGAATGCGAATGGATCCATTGATATAGTAACAATGAGGTCTACGTTGTGGAATGGATGTGGCTAGGAATCGAACTACTGAAATTTCATAGAAAATCAAACACTGCTTGATTTTGAATGGAATCAAGTAGAACCGTCAACTACAAAACAATGTAAGTAAACTCCCTAACTCTGGCTCGTTTATATTTTTTATATAAACGAGTTTTAATTTTATTTATAGTAATTCTATAATGTGTGATGGTTGTTTAGATGAATGGTTGATAAAAAATAGTTGATATAGTTATATTGTTAATCGATTATTAGTTCAGTTTTACTATCATATTTCATATTTATGTGAAATAAAAATTATTGATGTTAATTAGCATCTGTGGATGCAGGGAAACAGGTTGGAGGGACCCAACTGGGTTCCTCAATATTTATATTACTGTTTTTCCTCGATTGTGATGTATGATGTGATATATATATATATAATCAGCGATTGACTTTGTTGTGTTTGAGCTGTCCTGTCCTAGAATTTTGGTATTTAAATACCATAAAATATTTTCAGATATAAAGAAGGAATTGGGATTTAAAAAGAAATTTATTTCCAAAAGTATAAATTAAATTTTTGAATAGAGTTGAGAATAGAACCCGGTTCAAATGGATGAATCAAGAAATTGTTTATAAATGAGAGTATAAATTAATTGAATTATTTATCATTAGATAATTGGAATATAAATTTAATTTATATGAAAAACTGGAATTTGGTTTTGAAACCAATATTTGAAATGAGATTTGAACTTAGCAAATTATAAAGGAAATTATAAATGAGATTTTAAATGATTGCAATACAAATGAGATTGGTATTGAAAAATCTGAATAGAAGTTATAAATAGAATTTGGGTTTAAGATATTATTTATAAGTATGAAATCAAACTGATTTGATTGTATATAAAGAAATATATTCACGATTAAGGTGAATAATGGTTTAAAGGAAATATTTTGCGAATGAAATATCTTTAAAGGAAATTTAAATTTATGTATCCAAATTGAAAATTGAATGAAAAGTGAAAAGGGCAATCATTTTAAAAAGAAAACGATGAGTTTAGTTCAAAATTCGGAATATAAAATAAAGTGTGATAACATTTTGTAGACTAGAATGATTATAAAGGAATTTTGCAATGATTTGGAAAGGATAAATTCAAAAGTGAAATTGGGAATTTGAATTAACCTGAAATGGTAGATAAATTCAGAAGTTCGCAATATAAATCGAATATAGATTATTCGAGAGAAAGTTATTTATTGGAATTCGATTATATCGAATTTAAGGAAGTAGTTATTTTTACTTTCCGTTTGAATCAAATTTAATTAATAAATTATTAATTTATTCACTTATTAATTTATTTCTTGAAATTAATAAGTGCAAGTTATATTTTTATAAACCAAATATTTGGAAACAGCGATTATAACCGTACCGATATAATAATTGTTTTATAAATCTAAACAGGGTTTTTAAATGCTACCATTATAAATAAATGTTTTATAAATCAAATATTTGGAAACAACGATTATAACAACTATTATAATCAATGTTTTCTCCGTAAAAGAAATGGATCCTTAGATTGAATTTGAGAGTCGTGTAAACGATGTTTTGTTTGAAGTTGTGAGCTTAGACTATTTCAAAATTGAGAATGTTGTTTAATTAAGGTCGGAGATGTAATTATACCCCAACTTGATTGACTTCATGATTGATGAAGGAATGGTTAAAGGTTTGATAGTGAAGATTGGTTAGCAATATGGTTAGTTAATAAATGATTAATGGTTTGAGTTATAATAACGATGTTTTATAACATCACGTTAATTTAAAGGATTTTTGAAATGTTTTCCCCAAATAAAATGAGAGATATTTTCTATGCATAGAAAATGAAATGAATTGGTCAACGAGGAATTAAGAAATAGTCGATGGAAATATTTTCTGATATTAATAAGGTATATTTTCTGAATATGTAAATAAGTATTCGTGAATATTTAGAAATGTTTTCTAATTGGAATAAGAGATATTTTCTCGAATAAAGAAATTAGGGTATTGGAAATGTTTTTCGAAGAATCAAAAGAGAAAATAGAGCTTTGAAAGGATACGAAAGATGGGAAATGGAAATTGGAAATGATAATATAATAAGGAATTAAATTAACAAGGGGCTAGTGTTGTTTGAAGGTTGATCATTAGAATTTCCATTTGGAAATAGGATCATTGATTGTATGGATGTTTCCTTTGATAGTTAAATCACCGGTTATCAAAGTTTTACTTTATTCCTTACTTCCGTTGTCAATATGGAGAGACCGGGATCAGGTTTAATATTTGAAAACCACTCTGTATTGGCATAAGTGTTACGAATGAACTTATGCTGAAGATAATTGAAGACGGAGTAAAGTGCAAGGGCTGTTCTGTTAACCCTAGGTAGAAATTTCCCAAGATGGATTAATAGAATGGTGCCTTCGGTTTGTCCAGCCCCAGGACAACGTATATGGATGAATGTATGACGACGTGACATTCAAAGTAAATGATGGAAAGATGTGCTGAAAGATAATCGTGACCTCAAGCCTCATCAACTGGGAAATGACAGAAATCGGGCAGGCAGTATGGCCATGTGGGTCATTCCCATTAGGGGTATTATCACCTGATCTAGAGAAATTTCATTTCCTTCTTATTCTATTCCCATTAGGGGTAAACGAAACGATGATGGATAATTGGGTTTCGAAATCGAAGCCGATACTAGGAAGGAAAAAGTGAAGCCAACTAGGATGATAGATTTATTTATGAAGGTAGAACGTAAGTCAAAGGGTAATGGAAAGCATGTTACGGTGGTGTCCAGTGATCTGAAGGAGGGGAGCAACGCATTGAACTGGATGTTTTGGGTTCAAATTGTATATTGGAAGTAAAGGTGGCTTTGAACTGTTTACAAAAGATGGATAATGGAAATACTTTTGTTCTTAAGGGAATAGTAAAGGCAAATGATAGTCGTGATCATTTCTTTTGCCAGAAGCTTGATATTTGAGGATGTACTAAACCTCAGCTTGTTGGAAATCCCCGATTACGTAGGCTGCAAATAAAGGTTTGCAGCAAAATTAGTTAACATGGATAATTAGTTTTTAATTAGTAACTAGTTAAATAAAAATTCTCTTAATTACATAAATTTTTGTAATCATTATAACTCGTCTGTTCATAGAGAAAAGAATTGAACGCGATATGATCCGTTGATATAGTAATGAGGTCTACATTATGGAACAGATGTAGCTGGGAACTGAACTACTGAAATTTCATAGAAAATCAAACACTACTTGATTTTGAACGGAACCCAATTAGAACCGTCAAATGCAAAACAAGGTGAGTAAACTCACTAACTCTGGCTCGTTTATATTTCTATATAAATGAGTTTTAAATTTTTTTATAGTAATTTTATTCTGTGTGATGGTTGTTTGGATGAATGGTTGATACAGTTATATCATTAATCGATTATTAGTTCTGTTATACTTTGATATTTCATATTTATGTGAAATAAATATTATTGACGTTAATTAACATCTGTGGATCACTACAAGAAAAATACCCTATTGCAACTAGCTATTTGCAACAGACCTCAAATGTCAGTTGCAGTAAATGATATTTAGCAACAGACCTTTCGTACCTGTTGCAATAGATAAGATTTAACAACAGGTTTTTTCTTCCTGTTGCGAAAAGCATATTTTTCGCAACAGCGCTTTCATGCCTGTTGCGAAAGCATACTTTTAGCAATTGCACTTTCATTCTTGTTGCAATAGACATATTATTTGCAATTACACTATCAAACCAGTTGCAAAAATTACATATTTAGCAACTATTTTCACCAGTTGCGATAACTGTAATTTTTTTGCAACAAGCAAAGCCACTTGCGAAAAATGTACTTTTAAAAATTATTTTTCCCCAAGTAATATTTGTTATAAAAGTATGAAGTAGTAAGTAACGTTTAGTTTAATATAATAAGTATTTAGTAATAATAATTAATTAATATGAATTATACTTTAATACTATATCATGGTTAGTTATTAATAATGTGTAAATTATATTTAACAATTATTAATAACATTTAATAAATAATAAATCTAATTAAAAATAAATATTAAATAATTAATAAAATATTCATAATAATTACTAAATAATTAATGATTTTTAACAATTATAGTTTTCTATCAATTGTGTAAAACATATTTTTAGCAAGTATATTTTTCTACTCTTGCAATAAAATTACTTCTAGTAATTGCTCCTTATTAGTTGCAATGGACTTTTTTAGCAACTATCTCTCATACCAGTTTCAATTAAGGGTTTAATAAAAGTTTTTCTCTTGGCTCCAAAGGCCAGATTTTTGGTTCCATTTTCAAAATTTTCAGCGCATCCTACCTAAATTTTTGGCTCTATTTTCAAAATTTTCTGCGCAGCCCACCTAAATTTTTGGCTCCATCGAAACATTTTACTCGCCTCCTTATTTCATTCTAACTTCTTAACGTATGCCCTTCTCAGATCAAAAACCCAAATTCTTCGAAAGTGCTGCCAGATCCAAATTAATACCCATCCACTGCCTACCCATCATCCAAATTGACGAGGATTCGAATTGACGGCGATTCCAATTCACTGTCTTCCACATCGCTGGTCGGTGTTTTCCCCAATTTTGTTTTAGGGTTTCCCTCTTCCGATTCCATGCCGCCATCTAGAGCTTCCACCGCCGCCTGCGACGATCTGCCATCCGCCAATATCTGCTAGGTACGCTCACTTTGAATACCCGTCCACTCACCACTAACTTTCCTCGTTTTCCCTAGTCGTTTTCCTAGGTACGCTCACTTTGAATACTCCTCTTAAAACGATTAACGCAGACAAGTCGCACACCCCCATCCAGCGACTTCTTCACGCCCTTTTAAGTTCTCACTTTCAGATCGTACTCAACTGCAGTTGTGTATGCTTGCAATGTATGGTGGAAAGGAAGGAATTACTGACGAGATAGTTGGATATTTTGATGGCAAAGATTACGAATTGGCGGCTTGTTATTCAAGGGGATGAGTTGAGTATTCAATGGAAAGTGCAGGTGAGGAAATTGATATTTTTGCTCCACTTATCTTAATTGTTTACCAGTTAACACTATATACAGACAGAAGTTGAAGAGAAAACCTAAAACAGACATGAATTTCCTCATTTTGTAGATTCAAGGTACACTGGAAATCATGACACAGAGGTAAGAACAGAATAGCATGTACAAAATTCAACACTGTTTGCTTATTGGACCGCTGAAATCACAGGAGTTGATAAACTATTGGAAACTTAAGAAGAATATTTCAACGACAAAAGAGGGTACTGGATAGGACTGGAAAATTAACAGGAAATGGATGGGTTAAGTTATCAGCCATGGTACCTTCCCAGGTATTCAGTTATGTATTATGTTGCATCACCTGCAATAAACACATTCATCACTCAAAATACTATCCGTTGATTAAGTTTAAGTCTTAGAAGTAAATAACATGACATACATGTTATCGTTCAATATTATAATTAGGGTCTGCTCCACCTGTGAGGAGGATTGACTTATTAAAAATAATGATGTTATGCTATAATGTGAGAGAGTTCGACAGACTAGATAAATGGTTGGATATACAGTATTTATAAGTAAATATAAACTATCTGCGCTTTCCCTTTTGAAAATTAAGAAACTCTATGATACATTGACAAATTTATGTGCAAATTGGCAATAGATTGGATTATCCTATGTAATGTCGTGCAGAATTAGAAATGCAGGATAATTTTATGGGATGTTCCTTTAGAATCTAATAGTTCTCAACATGTTATTGTGCTAAATAATAGAACTTGTATTATAATAAGTAGCACTATAGTGTAAGTCTGTGGCAATAATTGGAAAGAGCAGCTTAACACAATCAATGTCCTTGATGTGTTTTCTTGGATTTTAATTATGTCAGATTTGCTGCTGAAAAGTCTGGTGGTAATAAATTTTCCTAAGCAAGGATAAAAGAACTAATTGATTGTCTTATTAAGAAATGTGTATGTGAATTTAAAAGGTGGTAGTGCAGCTATAGCCTACACTTCGAGAGATTGGGTCTTAAAGATTACATGCAAACTTGATAGAACATTGATTAATTTAATCTATCAGTTTGTTTCTGGTTTTGTTGTACTCCGCGCCAACTTCAGGGGTGTGTGTGTGTGTGTGTGTATATATATATATATATATATGCATTTTCTCGATAGAAGGCTGGTTTATTTTAAAGCGAGTACTGAAACACCTAAGTGCAAGATGTGCTACTGTACATGTTTTGTAGTGCGCCCTTCTTACCAAAAGGGATATACCATACTTGCTGGCATTCAATTTTTTTTATAAATTATCATGTGAAATTAGTTTGAGTGTCCAAAATAATCATACAAAGTGTAAACTCAAATTAAAATATTATGAAACGGCAAACTTAATACGACTGAAGATTGAAATTGTGAAGTTTTGACATACAATAATTCTACAGTTCTAATTGACAATTGAATTGCGTTGATTTAACATGCTCTTCCATATGAAGTGCAAATGGATAATTTGTCATGTCTTTAACGTCTCATTTTCTGTGCTTCATCCAGAAAGCAACAGCAGGTGTAAGGGACTATAACTTCTTTTTGTGGAATGCTAATAAAGAATTACGGGAACACTTTCTTGATGACTTGTATCACGCTGCATTAAATCTCAGTTAGCGATCAGTGTTCCAGGTTTGGTTCTTTCAATCATAATGTTTCAACTATGTCATATTTTGTTATGTACTTAAAAGTACCCTTATCTCAATTTAAATCACGACATTTCGCACACATCTTACTCCTTAACATGATATGCATCGATGAGAGGTCAATCTTTTCTTTTATTAAATGCAAATTTTTGTCACAAACAAATATGATTGGTTTTTATTGCAGTAAGATGAGATGCATAAAAAAAGGTTGTGGCTGGAGGTCATTGGCACTGAAGTAAGGCGGAGTAGCCCCTTGTGGTTAGTATCAGCTGGTAGAAAGAAGCTCACATCGACCGCAAATTTGGAGCATGAACGGCAGATTTGTTCTAGTGAACTGATGATATTTATTCTCTTGTTATAGTGTATGTATGACAGAGTAGAAATATGATTAGAAAATACTATATTTGAAAATATGTGGTGTGAGAGAAGAAAGTGTTATACATGAATGGCGCATGAATATTGTAGAAATTTTTGTTGTAATTATTTGTACTATTAAAACTTTGATGAAATAAATTTTTTATTTGTTTATTTCATTCTGTGATATACACTATTACTA
This sequence comes from Allium sativum, assembly GCA_030737875.1. NCBI lineage: Eukaryota > Viridiplantae > Streptophyta > Magnoliopsida > Asparagales > Amaryllidaceae > Allium > Allium sativum. The sequence goes on from CM060923.1 coordinate 430,996,682, forward strand.
AAACGAATACATTTAATATGTAATATCTATAAGCTATAATTTTTTTTTTTTACAGATTTATGAATTTATTGCAACGGGCATATACTGTTGCAAAAGGGTATGTTGCAACTGCAAAAACCTGTTGCAAAAAAGTATACTGCAACATCTTGTTGCAACAGGCGAAAAATGTTGCGGACTTTTTGCAACTTGGGCTATACCAACAGGCGCGGGCCTGTTGCAATTGGTATACTGCAACAGATATTGCCTGTTGCGAAAAGTGATTTTTGTTGTAGTGGATGCAGGGAAACAGGTTGGAGGGACCCAACTGGGTTCCTCAATATTTATATTACTGTTTTTCCTCGATTGTGATGTATGATGTGATATATATAATCTGCAATTGACTTTGTTGTGTTTGAGCTACCCTGGCCTAGAATTTTGGTATTTAAATACTATAAAATATTTTCCGATATAGAGAAGGAATTTGGGATTTAAAAAGGAAATTTATTTCCAAAAATATAAACGAAATTTTTGAATAGAGTTGAGAATAGAGCCCGGTTCAAATGGATGAATCAAGAAATTGTTTATGAATGAGAGTCTAAATTAATTGAATTAGTTATCATTAGATAATTGGAATATAAACTCAAATTTGAATTTATATGAAAAAGTGGAAATCGGTTTTGAAACCAGTATTTGAAATGAGATTTGAACTTAGCCAATTATAAAGAAAATTATAAATGAGATTTTAAATGATTGCAATACAAATGAGATTGGTACGGAAAAATCTGAATAAAAGTTATAAATAGAATTTGGGTTTAAGATATTATTTATAAGTATGAAATCAAACTGATTTGATTGTATATAAAGAAATATATTCACGATTAAGGTGAATAATGGTTTAAAGGAAATATTTTGCGAATGAAATATCTTTAAAGGAAATTTAAATTTATGAATCCTGATTGAAAATTGAATGAAAAGTGAAATGGGCAATCATTTTAAAAAGAAAACGATGAGTTTAGTTCAAAATTCGGAATATAAAATAAAGTGTGATAACATTTTGTAGACTGGAATGATTATAAAGGAATTTTGTAATGATTTAGAAAGGATAAATTCAACAGTGAAATTGGGAATTTGAATTAACCTGAAATGGTAGATAAATTCAGAAGTTCGCAATATAAATCGAATGTAGATTATTCGAGAGAAAGTTATTTACTGGAATTCGATTATATCAAATTTAAGGAAGTAGTTATTTTTACTTTCCGTTTGAATCAAATTTAATTAATTATTAATTTATTCACTTATTAATTTATTTCTTGAAATTAATAAGTGCAAGTTATATTTTATAAACCAAATATTTGGAAACAACTTTTATAACGGTACCAATATAATAAATGTTTTATAAATCTAAAAAGGGTTTTTAAATTCTACCATTATAAATAAATGTTTTATAAATCAAATATTTGGAAACAACGATTATAACAACTATTATAATCAATGTTTTCTCCATAAAAGAAATGGATCCTTAGATTGAATTTGAGAGTCGTGTAAACGATGTTCTGTTTGAAGTTGTGAGCTTAGACTATTTCAAAATTGAGAATGTTGTTTAATTAAGGTCGGAGAGGAAATTATACCCCAACTTGATTGACTTCATGATTAATGAAGGAATGGTTAAAGGTTTGATAGTGAAGATTGGTTAGCAATATGGTTAGTTAATAAATGATTAATGGTTTGAGTTATAATAACGATGTTTTATAACATCACGTTAATTTAAAGGATTTTTGAAATGTTTTCCCCAAATAAAATGAGAGATATTTTCTATGCATAGAAAATGAAATGAATTGGTCAACGAGGAATTAAGAAATAGTCAATGGAAATATTTTCTGATATTAATAAGGTATATTTTCTGAATATGAAAGTAAGTATTCATGAATATTTAGAAATGTTTTCTAATTGGAATAAGAGATATTTTCTCGAATAAAGAAATTAGGGTATTGGAAATGTTTTTCGAATAATCAAAAGAGAAAATAGAGCTTTGAAAGGATACAAAAGATGGGAAATGGAAATTGGAAATGATAATATAATAAGGAATTAAATTAACAAGGGGCTAGTGTTGTTTGAAGGTTGATCATTAGAATTTCCATTTGGAAATAGGATCATTGATTGTATGGATGTTTCCTTTGATAGTTAAATCACCGGCTATCAAAGTTTTACTTTATTCCTTACTTCCGTTGTCAATATGGAGAGACCGGGATCAGGTTTAATATTTGAAAACCACTCTGTATTGGCATAAGTGTTACGAATGAACTTATGCTGAAGATAATTGAAGACGGAGTAAAGTGCAAGGGCTGTTCTGTTAACCCTAGGTAGAAATTTCCCAAGATGGATTAATAGAATGGTGCCTTCGGTTTGTCCAGCCCCAGGACAACGTATATGGATGAATGTATGACGACGTGACATTCAAAGTAAATGATGGCAAGATGTGCTGAAAGATAATCGTGACCTCAAGCCTCATCAACTGGGAAATGACAGAAATCGGGCAGGCAGTATGGCCATGTGGGTCATTCCCATTAGGGGTATTATCACCTGATCTAGAGAAATTTTATTTCCTTCTTATTCTATTCCCATTAGGGGTAAACGAAACGATGATGGATAATTGGGTTTCGAAATTGAAGGCGATACTAGGAAGGAAAAAGTGAAGCCAACTAGGATGATAGATTTATTTATGAAGGTAGAACGTAAGTCAAAGGGTAATGGAAAGCATGTTACGGTGGTGTCCAGTGATCTGAAGGATGGGAGCAACGCATTGAACTAGATGTTTTGGGTTCAAATTGTATATTGGAAGTAAAGGTGGCTTTGAATTGTTTACAAAAGATGGATAATGGAAATACTTTTGTTCTTAAGGGAATGGTAAAGGCAAATGATAGTCGTGATCATTTCTTTTGCCAGAAGCTTGAGATTTGAGGATGTACTAAACATCAGCTTGTTGGAAATCCCCGATTACGTAGGCTGTAAATAAAGGTTTGCAGCAAAATTAGTTAACATGGATAATTAGTTTTTAATTAGTAACTAGTTAAATAATAATTCTCTTGATTACATAAATTTTTGTAATAATTATAACTCGTCTGTTCATAGAGAATAGAATTGAACGTGATCTGATCCGTTGATATAGGAACAATGAGGTCTACATTATGGAACGGATGTAGCTGGGAACCGAACTACTGAAATTTCATAGAAAATCAAACACTACTTGATTTTGAACGGAACCCAATTAGAACCGTCAAATGCAAAACAAGGTGAGTAAACTCACTAACTCTGGCTCGTTTATATTTCAATATAAATGAGTTTTAAATTTTTTTATAGTAATTTTATACTGTGTGATGGTTGTTTGGATGAATGGTTGATACAGTTATATCGTTAATCAGTTATTAGTTCTGTTATACTTTGATATTTCATATTTATGTTAAATAAATATTATTGATGTTAATTAACATCCGTGGATGCAGGGAATCAGGTTGGAGGGACCCAATTGGTTTCCTCAATATTTATATTACTGTTTTTCCTCGATTGTGATGTATGATGTGATATATATAATCTGCTATTGACTTTATTGTGTTTGAGCTACCCTGGCCTAGAATTTTGGTATTGAAATACTATAAAATATTTTCAGATATAGAGAAGGAATTTGGGATTTAAAAAGGAAATTTATTTCCAAAAATATAAATGAAATTTTTGAATAGAGTTGAGAATAGAGCCCGGTTCAAATGGATGAATCAAGAAATTGTTTATGAATGAGAGTATAAATTAATTGAATTAGTTATCATTAGATAATTGGAATATAAACTCAAATTTGAATTTATATGAAAAAGTGGAAATCGGTTTTGAAACCAGTATTTGAAATGAGATTTGAACTTAGCCAATTATAAAGGAAATTATAAATGAGATTTTAAATGATTGCAATACAAATGAGATTGGTACGGAAAAATCTGAATAAAAGTTATAAATAGAATTTGGGTTTAAGATATTATTTATAAGTATGAAATCAAACTGATTTGATTGTATATAAAGAAATATATTCACGATTAAGGTGAATAATGATTTAAAGGAAATGTTTTGCAAATGAAATATCTCTAAAGGAAATTTAGATTTGAAATATGAATCCAGATTGAAAATTGAATGAAAAGGTAAATGGTAATCATTTTAAAAAGAAAATGACGATTTTAGTTCAAAATTCGGAATATAAAATAAAATGTGATAATGTTTTGTAGACTGATATGGTTATAAGGGAATTTGTTAATGATTTGGAAAGGATAAATTCAAAACTGAAATTGGAAATTTGAATTAGCCTGAAATGGTAGATAAAATCCGAAGTTTGGAATATAAATCGAATATAGATTATTCGAGAGAATGTTATTTATTGGAATTCAATTATATCGAATTTAGGGAAGTAGTTATTTTTACTTTCCGTTTGAATTAAATTTAATTATTTATTTAATTATTTATTTTTTTATTGAAATTAAAAAGTGAAAATTATATTTTTATAAACCAAATATTTGGAAACAGTGATATAATCCTACCGATATAATAAATGTTTTATAAATCTAAACAGTGTTCTTAAATGCTACCTTTATAATAAATGTTTTATAAATCAAATATTTGGAAACAACAGTTATAACGCTACCATTATAATCAATGTTTTTTCGGTAAAAGAAATGGTTCCTTAGATTGAATTTGAGAGTCGCGTAAATGATGTTTTGTTTGAAGCTGTGAGCTTTGACTATTTTAAAATTGAGAATGTTATTCAATTAAGGTCTGAGAGTTAATTATACCCCAACTTGATTGACTTCATGATTGATGGAGGAATGGTTAAAGGTCCGATAGTGAAGATTGGTTAGCAATATGGTTAGTTAATTAATGATTAATAGTTTGAGTTATTATAATGATGTTTTATAACATCGCGTTAATTTAAATGATTTTTGAAATGTTTACCCCAAATAAAATGATAGATATTTTCTATGCATAGAAAATGAAATGAATTGGTCAACGAGGAATTATGAAATGGTAGATGGAAATATTTTCTGATATTAATAAGGTATATTTTATGAAAATGAAAATAAGGATTCGTGAATATTTAGAAATGTTTTCTAACTGGAACAAGAGATATTTTCTCGAATAAAGAAATTAGGATATTAGAAATGTTTTTCGAAGAATCAAGAGAGAAAATAAAGCTTTGAAAGGATACAAAAGATAGGAAATGAGAATCGGAAATGATAATATAATAAGGAATTAATTTAACAAAGGGCCAGTGTTGTTTGAGGTCTGATCGTTAGAATTTTCGTTTGGAAATAGGATCATTGGTTGTACGGATGTTTCCTCTGATAGTTAAGTCACCAGCTATCAAAGTTTTAGTTTGTTTTATACCTTTGTTGTCAATATGGAGAGACCGGGATCAGGTTTAATATCTAAAAACCACTCCGTAATGGTATAAGCGTTGTAAATCAACGTATGCTGAAGATAATTGAAGACGGTGCAAAGTGCAAGGGTTGTTCTGTTAACCCTAGGTAGAAATTGCCCAAGATGGATTAATAGAATGGTGCCTTCGGTTTGTCCAGTCCTAGGACAATGTATATGGACGAATGTCTGACGATGTGACATTCGAAGTAAATGATGGCAAGATGTGCTGAAAGATAATCGTGATCTCAAGCCTCATCAACAGGTAAATGACAAAAATCAGGCAGGCAGCATGGCCACGTGGGCTATTCCCATTAGGGGTATTATCACCTGATCCATTTCTGGTGTTGACGAAAAATATCATTAACAATTGAATGGTTATATATAACCAAATGGAATTTGTATAAGAATGGGGTATAAAAATAAGCTCAATCATAATTAGATTCGGACCAGAATTTGGAATTTAAATCCTGGATGTTTAGAAATATTTTCTGATGTATTTTTAAAATAGTAATGTAATATTACTTCAAAGGGTTTTTGAATAAGAATGGTTTTAAATGGATTTAAATTCGATTGGAATGGGTGTGGATATGCAGAAGAGCATATGGATTGAAGACAAGAATATGATGATGGATTGACCAAAAATGGTAGACATATCACTTGGAAAGAATTATGAATGATCGAGTATTGGTATGAGAATTCGAAGGTTTGGTAAGAACTTGGTTATGAAGATATGGAATATAAAATTTCAACTAAGTAAGTTATGAGGAGTTAGTGTTATTGCATTTTTACTGCTTAGTAATTTCGGGGATGAAATTCTTTTAAGGGAGAAGGAATGTAACAACCCAGATACTTGGATATTAAATTCAGAACATTAAATTGTATTAAATGTTGAAATGGAGTAATATAATGGATTACAGTGATGAATTTAATGGTGAACATATTAAATTTTATTTAAATTTAAAACGAGCTCGAAATAATCACGGTAGTTCGTAATTTACGATTTAAACTTCAATTGATATACATAACTCAATATAAGTCGGATTTCTTTAAAATAAGAAATGTTCAGATCTATTTGATTATATTTTTCTGACGAAAGTGGAAAATTGAGATTTCGTCTAATAGATTGTGAGTTATGTCCAAATCAAATTTTCAAAAGGTCGCTATAGAATTTCGTTTATAAATCATAACGTGTATATATATATAATAAAGGAATTTTATTATGAAATTAATATTGTTTTAACCCAAAATTAATTTTATCAAATTCATAATAGTTAATTATTGTAAGATTTCCAGTTTCATGTGAATTGGAGTTATTTTGTGATAGTGTGCGATGTAAACGCATATGAATTAAACGTTCGAAACAATATAATTATAATAATTTAAAACATTAGTTATAATTTTATATCTTATCCCTACGGTCGAATTAAATTTTGAAACTAGTTTCAATGTATTTAAAATAACGGTTAAAACTAAGATCGTCGATTGCGACTTTTGTAGGAGTATGTAACTACGGTATTTAATAAGTGTCATTTTCGGTACATCACTACCAAAATCTTTATTAATCAAAAGGAAATCTCGGGTCAGATCTAAGTGGACGTCTTAGTTAAAGGTATTAGTAGCCACTTTAATCAAATACTTGGGCTACGATAGACTAATAAAATAAAGTTACGGTGGCAAATCTCCTAAGAGGATAGGAATAATAATTGAAAAATCTCTCAGCAGATTTGGGCTATGTTCAGCAAATCTTGGCATATCATTTTAGCTAAACGTTTCTGCTAAATCAGTAAAGAAATCTTTCCAACTTCATTCAGTCTAAAGTTTCGTCCACACTTGGTTATAATGAAAAATCTGAGGTAAGATATTTTTCCATGTGACTCTGATCAAACTTTGTCGGCTACATCTAAATACCCTATACACGTGCTGCCCAAGCTGTTCATATTATAAACAATAGGGACGTCGTCTTCTTTCTTTTGCCTGGAAAGAAAAACTCAAGCCCGAACTCCTGTCATGGATTTCAAGAAAAAAAATGGAAGTCAACATTAAACAAGCCCATCTTTTTCTCTTCACAGATAGAAGGGCATTCGAACCCCTCTCTTCCTCTGCCTTCACGGAAACAGCGGGCTCGAAGCTTGGATTTGGTGGCGAACGGTGTAGGCAGGCGGGGGGAGATAGGATTCGGGAAAACGGGGACTGTTAGGCGTTTGAACTTTGGCGCTGACTGTGTTGTGATGGTTGCAGCATGGATGGGGGGACCTATAGCCGATGCCATGTCAATAACAATAATAATAATATGGCCAGAGTGTGTTGAGGAGAGTTGTTATTTGTCAAGCCAAAGAGATGGCAAGGAAGCATATCTGCACAACGTTAATAATGTTGGGGTTAGTTGAGTGGTATGCAGCAGTTTAAATGATAGCAAGCAAGATGGTATTTGAGCAGAGTAGAAAAGATGAGAGGGAAACCGTGGTCTGTGATTGTCTAAGTGTAGTGATGGGTTACGTTCATGGTGATGAAAGGCTCCAGAAGGACTAGTTGCGTGTGGGTCTCTGTGCTTGTGGAATAACAGCATGCACGGTAATTGGTAAACGGTTTCCAATAGCAAGCTATTTGAGTAAATGGAGCAAGAAAGTACCAGGGGACAAGGGCATTTGGATTAAAAATAATAGAAGAGTAGAGTTGCTTGGTAAACAGAACGATGATGGATAATTGGGCTTTGAAATCGAAGGCGATACTAGGGAGGAAAAAGTGAAGCCAACCAGGATGCTAGATTTATTTATGAAGGTAGAACAGAAGTCAAAGGGTAATGGAAAGCATATTACGGTGGTGTCCAGTGATCTGAAGGAGGGGAGCAACGCATTGAACTGGATGTATTGGGTTCAAATTGTATATTGGAAGTAAAGGTGGCTTTGGAACTATTTACAAAAGATGGATAATGGAAATACTTTTGTTCTTAACGGAATAGTAAAGGCAAATGAAAGTCCTGATCATTTCTTTGACCAGAAGCTTGAGATTTGAGGATGTACTAAACATCATCTTATTGGAAATCCCGGATTACATAGGCTGCAAATAAAGGTTTGCAGCAAAATTAGTTAACATGGATAATTAGTTTTTAATTAATAACTAGTTAAATAAAAATTGTCTTAATTACATAAATTTTTGTAATCGTTATAACTCGTCCGTTCATAGACAATAGAATTGAACGCGATCTGATCTGTTGATATAGTAACAATGAGGTTACATTGTGGAACGAATGTTGCCGGGAACTAAACTACTGAAATTTCATAGAAAATCAAACACTACTTGATTTTGAATGGAGCCCAATTAGAACCGTCAAACGCAAAACAAGGTGAGTAAACTCACTAACTCTGGTTCATTTATATTTTTATATAAATGAGTTTTAAATTTATTTATAGTAATTTTATACTGTGCGATGGTTGTCTGGATGAATGGTTGATACAGTTATATCGTTAATCGATTATTAGTCCTGTTATACTTTGATATTTCATATTTATGTGAAATAACTATTATTGACGTTAATTAACATCTGTGGATGCAGGGAAACAGGTTGAAGAGACCCAACTGGGTTCCGCAATATTTATATTACTGTTTTTACTCGATTGTGATGTGATATATATAATCTGTGATTGACTTTGTTGTGTTTGAGCTACCCTAGCCTAGAATTTTGGTATTTAAATACCTTAAAATATTTTCATATATAGAGAAGGAATTTGGGATTTAAAAAGGAAATTTAATTCCAAAAATATAAATGAAATTTTTGAATAGAGTTGAGAATAGAGCCCGGTTCAAATGGATGAATCAAGAAATTATTTATAAATGAGAGTTTAAATTAATTGAATTAATTATCATTAGATAATTGGAATATAAACTCAGATTTGAATTTATATGAAAAAGTGGAAATCGGTTTTGAAACCATTATTTGAAATGAGATTTGAACTTAGCCAATTATAAAGGAAATTATAAATGAGATTTTAAATGATTGCAATACAAATGGGATTGGTACAGAAAAATCTGAATAAAAGTTATAAATAGAATTTGGGTTTAAGATATTATTTATAAGCACGAAATCAAACTGATTTGATTGTATATAAACAAATATATTCAGGACTAAGCAGAATAATGGTTTAAAGGAAATGTTTTGCAAACGAAATATCTCTAAAGGAAATTTAGATTTGAAATATGAATCCAGATTGAAAATTGAATGAAAAGGTAAATGGTAATCATTTTAAAAAGAAAATGATGAATTTAGTTCAAAATTCGGAATATAAATAAAGTGTGATAATGTTTTGTAGACTGAAATGGTTATAAAGGAATTTGTTAAAGATTTGAAAGGATAAATTCAAAACTAAAATTGGGAATTTGAATTAACCTGAAATGGTTGATAAAATCCGAAGTTTGGAATATAAATCGAATATAGATTATTCAAGAGAATGTTATTTTTTGGAATTCAATTATATCGAATTTAGGGAAGTAGTTATTTTTACTTTCCGTTTGAATCAAATTTAATTATTTATTTATTAATTTATTTACTTATTAATATATTATTGAAATTAAAAAGTGAGAGTTATATTTTTATAAACCAAATATTTGGAAACAGTGATTATAATCCTACCGATATAATAAATGTTTTATAAATCTAAACAGGGTTCTTAAATGCTACCTTTATAATGTTTTATAAATCAAATATTTGGAAACAACAGTTATAACGCTACCATTATAATCAATGTTTTTTGGGTAAAAGAAATGGTTCCTTAGATTGAATTTGAGAGCCGCGTAAATGATGTTTTGTTTGAAGTTGTGAGCTTTGACTATTTTAAAATTGAGAATGTTGTTCAATTAAGGTCTGAGCGTTAATTATACCCCAACTTGATTGACTTCATGATTGATGGAGGAATGGTTAAAGGTCCGATAGCGAAGATTGGTTAGCAATATGGTTAGTCAATAAATGATTAATGGTTTGAGTTATTATAACGATGTTTTATAACACCACGTTAATTTAAAGGATTTTTGAAATGTTTACCCCAAATAAAATGAGAGATATTTTCTATGCATAGAAAATGAAATGAATTAGTCAACGGGGAATTATGAAATGGTAGATGGAAATATTTTCTGATATTAATAAGGTATATTTTATGAAAATGAAAATAAGGATTCTTGAATATTTAGAAATGTTTTCTAACTGGAATAAGAGATATTTTCTCGAATAGAAAAATTAAGATATTAGAAATGTTTTTCGAAGAATCAAGAGTGAAAATAGAGCTTTGAAAGGATACAAAAGATAGGAAATGGGAATCAGAAATGATAATATAATAAGGAATTAATTTAACAAGGGGCCAGTGTTGTTTGAGGTTTGATCGTTAGAATTTTCATTTGGAAATAGGATCATTGGTCGTACGGATGTTTCCTTTGATAGTTAAGTCACTGGCTATCAAAGTTTTAGTTTGTTTTACACCTTTGTTGTCAATATGGAGAGACCAGGATCAGGTTTAATATCTAAAAATCACTCCGTATTGGCATAAGCGTTGCAAATCAACTTATGCTAAAGATAATTGAAGACGGCGTAAAGTGCAAGGGCTATTCGGTTAACCCTAGGTAGAAATTACCCAAGATGGATTAATAGAATGGTGCCTTCGGTTTGTCCAGTCCTAAGACAACGTATATGGACGAATGTCTGATGACGTGACATTCAAAGTAAATGATGGCAAGATGTGCTGAGAGATAATCGTGACCTCAAGCCTCATCAACGAGTAAATGACAGAAATCGGGCAGGCAGCATGGCCACATGGGCTATTCCCATTAGGGGTATTATCACCTGATCTAGAGAAAATTCATTTTCTTCTTATCTTATTCGCTACTGTATGCTTTCGGTAACAGTTGCTGATCAGAACCGTTGGTGATAATATGCTTGGTACGCTCAAGTTAAATGAGTGACCAATCATGTGTGGCCGGGTTGCAAGATGTTCTTGTTGAACCCCAGTGTATCCCCTCTAGAGTACACTGATCGGAAGGTGGTTCCATACCTTGTAATAGTCGGAATCAAATCTCCAATAAGCACCTTGCTATTTTTTATTTTTTATTATATATGGCGCGTGAGATGCAAGCGTTTCACTATATTGCTATTTATTTGAATTAGACACTATTATAATATCATTGGATTTGATATCATAACATATTTTTTTGTTATCGTAAGGTAAAAACCATCCATGTTTGTGTGTGGATCGGTCTTACGATTATCTTTTCTTTTGAAAAGATTTTGAAAGTTAAACAAATGATTGGAGTTTACATGCACTAGTCCCATGACTGACCGGTTGATTTTGTTTGGTTTTACCCTAAATTCTTGGGTGCCCAAATTTGTACGGGCAGTCAAGTAGTCGGTATTTTACCGATTCACTTGGAGGAGCTTGAAGCAGGCGGCTTCATCAGTTAGCTATAGGCTATCATATTTTCCGTTATGTCCTATGGTGTATCGAGAAACAGGTGTTTATAACTGTTCTAGGATTAACTGTTGTGCTCTGATGATGATATGTATATACACTTATTAAATTGTATTTAAAAAGTTATGTTATTAATATATTTTATGCGTTCTGCTATGAGATTTTTGTTCTTCGTTTTCTTCTATTCTAATTTTTCTTTCTTTCCATTTCTCATCCTCTAACTTCTTTCTACTAATGATTCGTATTTCTGTGCAATTTGGGTTGGATATGTGGTGTTGTTGGTCGACTCAAAGGGTATGGCAATTTGGGCCATTACAATGAGAGTAATAACAAAGCATGCTAGAGCTATAACACAGTGGAGATGCGAAACCGAACATAGATCAAGCTTGAAAAAGCAGACAATAATACTCCACAAAAGATATTTGACTACTACTAAACAACAAGCCGAACCACACCACAAATCACTCAAAATACCAACATTGGTTCCTACAAAGGTCTACCATATCAAATACCAACCCACACCTCCTGACAATGTTCAGACGTTGCTGAAAAAAAAACACTAGGCTATGGCTAAGAACGAACTCGCCTTGATTACTAGCTACACACATTATATGTCCGGTCGGATGAAGACGCGATAGCTAACCAACATAGGTGATGACGTGGGGAATTATCGTCGATTCAACGCACGCCAACCTTTGAGTATGAGTGTTGTAGAAACAAAATAATCCAAATCCAGAATAAAGTAATGCAGGCAGAACACAGCTTTTTGTGGTGGCCCGGCACTAACGCCTACATCTACTTTATAGTAATCATTCATCATATAATTTTTTATTATAATTGTTGTACAAGTTCAGACAATATTTGAGTACAAAGAATTACAATAGAACAACAAAACAGTTGTTAATTCTAACATTTGACCAAAATGTCCTTCTTCATCTTCATTGAGTGAAAAAGATGTTGACTTGGTCAAATGTCCAAAGAGTTGCTCTAATGTCCAAGAAATCCAAAAATATCCAAGAATAGTCCAAAAGCAGTAAATGTCCAAAATATGATGGAAAACGTTTGAGCAATGTTTTAGTGGTCCAAGCTATGTCCAATAGTCATGGAGAAGAAGATGGTAGCCGTTAATGGTGCTTGAGAGCTTCAAGAAGTCCAAAAATCCAATTAAAATCTAACCCCTTTGAATCATGAGGTCGGGGATATTTATAGGTATTGGGCTAGGTAGGAATACGTGAGATTTGGGATCACAGTACGAAAAATCACTCACTCAAGCTTGTACCCAAAAAATCGCATCACTTTTGCCAAAAATCCATGCATCACTGAAAACAAGTCAAAAACACGTGCGAATCAATGAAAATAGGGTGATACGCACAGTATATCCATTATGCCAAATCATTTGGCACTGGCCAAGTATCGCATCCAGTCATATAAGTCGCCTCCCTTTTTCTCGTATCCGTGCCAGTGAAAATGCCGAATCACATGATGTGATCAGGAAAAATCTCATCACATCCCTTTAAAAATACCGAAGTCATGCCACTTTACCAGATCCCGCATCACATTTCCCGTATCCACATCGGGGAAAGTTTCGCATCACTCAATGCGATCAAAGGAAAATTGCATCGCCTTTGAACACGATCTGCCGCCTTCGAATTGCCATGCCAGATTACCGCATCACATCCACCGTTCATGCATCGGGGAAATCGATGCCGTGGATGATGCGATCAGGAAAAATATCACATCACTCAGGTGATGCGATTTTTCCAAGCCAAGAAGTCGAACCGAATTTCTGGAGTGTCGGGGCAGAGTGCAACATGAGGATCTGAGATGTTTTCACATGTTGATCCACTACTTCGAGCATGCCAAATCCAAGTGATTGGCTACGTTTTCAAACGTGATCGGGCCGAGTTGTGTACGTGCAAAACGACTGATCCACCATGTTGATCACCACTTTTTGAACGTGCCAACTCTATGTTTTACCCAGTTTCCTAGGGTGATCAGCATAGTTTTACATGCATTTTTGACGTGCAACATCGATTTTTGCCAGAATCATATATTTTTTCACAACGAGTTTTGCCACGTGATCAGACCGACGCGCTCAAGCATTTTGAGCTAATCAGATCATGTCGATCATGTATTTTTACTACGCAAATTTTTCCATGTCCATCAACGATGATTTTACGAATCAATGCCATTTTAAATCCTTTTCCGAACACACCGCGACCTCGACCAAACCGCTTCGTGTTTTCTGACGACGTTCTCGATGCTTGAGCACATTGATAACCAAGATCTTTACGTGTGATAGCTTTACCAAAAAGCGTGTCAACAACAGGCATAGATGTGATATTAGGAAGAATCGGGCAGGACGCTATACTGAACAGTGTACTGACACTCAGAGCAGGTTGGATTCATGAAATAAAGGAAGGGGCAAGGGCGATGAGTTTGCTGCCTGTTAATGGCGACAAAGCCATTCACCACTCTTTCTTCATAACTTCATCTTCTGCTACGATTCCACCCTTCAGCTCCTCCACTCAAGTTGATTCAAATTCATCTTCATCTCCTCCTTTCCGCTTTTCTTTCGTCAGCATAGGCAAACCTCTAAACAATATTTTCAGATCTGTTTTTCAGATTCAGACTTCAGATATGAACCCAGCACTCCTTTGCAACTAATTTCAACTTAATATTTGTATTTAATATGTTTGTTTAGCATATATTATAGGGAAAGTCTATTTAAACACAAAACATAGACACGACTGGTGAAATAATACATCTCCACCACCGGATTCCCCCATGATTTCCACCTCTCCACATAAAGACAAAATGATCCAACGGCTACTATTCTGTGTTTCTTAATTTGTGTTTAATTTTGTTTCAAATAGCCATCCTTATATGTATATAATTTTGATTTCAACAAAAGATTTAATTTGATTCAGTTATATACACTCAAATTTGATTATCGTATATGTACTGTAAAGCCATTAAATAAGGAAACGTGAGCCATTTCAATTCGAAAGTAGTGAATTTAGAAATACTCAAAACAAAAGGAAAATAACATTTTTCCAATCGATCGGAAATATTTAATGCACAAGAAGCAATATTTTCTCAAAGATGCAAGATTATATAATAATAAGTACCAATCTACAACTTAGCATTCATCAGATCGCAATCTTATTAAAGGGATGATTGTGGTTCAAATGCAAATGGGTATTCTAGAATAGGGGTGTCAAATAACCATCCTCTACATATATAGACATACATAAATGTACAAACATACATTATCTATTCAACTAGACAATTAGCAACCAACTTCCATTATTGTAAAACAGAATAACGCATATATGCAATTGAACATCATTAAGAATCAGCTATTAAACCTTCAGCAATCATTAAGTCAATATTTGCGTGTGTGCGTATATACATAGAATATTTCTCAATAATTCCAGGCATCCATATACTTATTTTTTGTTTTTTACTATTGCTTTGATTTATTATTTACAATTTTATGGTTTATTTAAAGCACCATAACAACAACAAAACGTGAAACAAATTTGTTATGTTAAACTAAGTCCAGTGACCCACTTTGCATTTTATAGTTTAAAGGGATGCGTTTTGAAATAAGATTGTTTTAGGGAATTCTATCTAATATTAACATACACCAATGTTACCAAAATACATAATGTTACAGAAAGGCTTTTTCACAAATTCAAAATTTTTATGCATAAATATTAGCAAATTTTAATACCATGTAAAATTAGGATCTCACAAACTCAAATTCAATATAACATGAAGATTAGATATTGCAACCTAAAACTTTCAAATTTGCTATGTATATGATTTCAACACAAATATATAACTAAATAATTATGCAAAACAACGCAATTATTTAGAAAATTCACGTATGAAGAAAGTGTTATCAACATGCGCAAAGTGCATCTCGTAACCCTCATATTATGAAAAGAGTGAAACGTACATTCCCCCTAAACTTAGTTGGAAATATTACAGACAATTTTTTTATACGATTTTGTAGAGTTGATAAATCTAAAGTATAAATGTTGAATTCAATATAAAATTATACAAAACTTTGGAATACAAGCACAGTCCGTACATCACTCAACTTAGAATGAAAATATCTATATTAATTCCAGAACAACAATTAGAAGTTTGTCTATCTCTTCTTTGTGGAAAAACTCTGTGATATTAGAGTGAATGACAAATATATTCTTACTATACTACTATGTTACACATTGGAAGATTTTGGAATCCTTTCTAATCAACCATAACTAACAAAATCCATTTTATTTGCAGCCTTTCATTGAGTGCTCATGTTTTTGATTCAGATTGGGGTACTCTGATCAAGGCCACTCTTCCTGTTTATTAAACACTCTACAATAGAATCATTACATTACAGTGGTGTAAAACAGTTGTAAATAACTTTTTACAACAGTTAAGTTGTAATAGATTAAAATCTCTTATAACTGTTGTGCACCGTTGTAATAGATACTATAACTGTTATGCACCGTTGTGACTTCATAATTTTTACATCTATTTCTGACAGTTGTGATACACTTTATTACAACTATAATTGACAGTTGTGTTTTAAATCCCAAAAATAATGTAACACCAATTATTGACATGTTAATAATAATAGAATTCATTCATGTATTAATAATAATATAATTCATATATCAATGCAACAAATATAACTAAATCGGGTTCATTCATATATATTAATAATCATAGTATTCGATCAAAATACAATACATACCCAAAAAAACAATCTAAAGTAGTCATTCACCTCACCAACTAAATGTTACAAAAAACATAGCAATTCCAAAATATATACATTGATACAACACAAAAGGTACATATGAAAGGTAAAAGTTATCCACCAAAGATTGCATAACCTGAGAGTACACTAGTCAAAGACAATGAAATTTTTACGCTAAACCATAGATGATCCAACTACTTCTGCAATGGCAATCATCTCGAAATTCGGCTTCCACAAGAAAGATTCTAGATCCATCGCCACATCAATCCAAGATTAATATCAAGTATAATAAGTATACTAGTTAGGCTACGTGTTAGATCTTCTTTTTAATATCATTGTATATTGAACTTTTTTTTTTGAAACTGGGTATATCTTTTATTAAGGTTATTTCTGCCTAAAAGAAGCCCATTTTGCTAAATGATTACAACCGCTACTTATATCATACTTGTTAACAATCGACAACTCAAAACACTCCATTAACCCTAACTTCCTCAAATGGCATTATCAGAGACAATCATGGCAGGATTAGGGTTCGTGTATCGCTATTCGTTTCCTATGTCACCACTGGAGCAGAACATCAAGTCGTCGTCCTCCCCCATGTCCAGTAATTCTCCTCCCTCTCATTCTGTAAATTACATTCATGTCAATTTCAACTAATTTAGCTATCTCTTCTATTGACTTCTTCTTGTACTGAAATTGTCTGCATTTCCTTTCTTTCCAAATTCTCCAAAGCACAACTATGATGGGAACACTTCTTACTTCACTTATCGAGTTTATTCTTCTCCCTCCATCGCATAGGTAAGCAACTACTTCTTCGATTTTCCATTCTTTGTTTGGGTTTTGAGTAAACATACCCGGACATACGAGATTAAGAAGTTTCTTCGAAAATTCACATTGAAAAAATATATTGGCATGAGTTTCCATTTCCTTTTTGCATAAGCTACACCCAATTTCATTGATTATACCCCATTTATTGAGCCTGACCTTTGTCGGAAGTCTTATCTTTATTGCTTTGAACGTAGTGAACGACATTTTGTGTGGAATTAGTTTATCCCATGTAATTTTAAACCAGTTCACTACATTATTATGTTGACGTGATAAATTCCATGCAGATTTGATGTTGAACTCATTAGATCCGTCCCATTTCCATTTGTCGTGTTCTCTACCAAAATAAAGAGGTAAAAATTCAATTTTCCTTTTAAGTTCATAGGAGCATGGAAGCCTATCACAATTCCATTGCTCATTCTCCACAATTTCACTAAGTGAAGTGGTGAGGCAACCGTTGGTTGAATACGTGTCCCAACCATGGTGATCGATCAAAGATTTGTGATCGATCCTTTGGTCTCTCCAGAGATCTGTGTTTGAGCCATCAGCGAATTCACATTCAATGTTTTTTCCAGTTTATCCCTTATTCTAAGAATTTCTTTCCATGTTGAAGAAGCATTAGCATCAACATGCATTGTCCATAAATTTTCTTTTATATATCTATTTCTCATCCATCTAGCCTATAACCCATTATCCGATATAATTTTCCATGCTTGCTTCAAAGTAAATGCTTCTCTCATGTCCCTTAAATTTCGCAAACCAACTCCACCTTCCGCTTTTGGTTTACATAAATCACTATATTTGATTTTATGTAAACCACCCCGCCAGGTGAAATCAGCAAAAACTCTCTTAATTTTCCCAATTGAAGCATCAGGAAGTTGGAAATTCTGAAGCTAAAAGTTAGCTTTGGCTTAAATTACAGTGTGAACTAATTTAATCCTACCATCAGCATAAAGAAGTCGAGAACTCCAGCTTTGTAATCTATCTCTTATGCTAGTAATTAGGGAAGCACATTCACTATCTATTATTTTATTCGATGACAGAGGCACACCAAGATATTTGACAGGAAAGCTCCCTTCTTTCACTTTCAGAATGTTTAGAATGGCATTCTTGTTTGTACATTGTTTATTGAAGTTACACTTGGTCTTCAAACCTATATTGCACTCTAATTTTTGAAAATCTCCAATACTCTTTGAGCAGCTTCTTTTCTAGCTTTGAACATATTATCAGATCATCCGCATATAACAGATGACTAATGTACAGTTGAAAATTATGAATAGGCTGAATAACTTTCTCGAAATCTGCAACCGCCATATGTAGAGTAAAATATTCCAATGCTACTGCAAACAACTATGGAGATAGAGGATCCCCTTGCCAGATACCTCTGTTGCTAGTAATGAGTCCCTTCGGAATTCCATTGATTAGAATAGAAAAAGTAGGCTAGTTGATACATTCTTCAATAATTCGCATGAATTTCATTGGGAACCCATTGCAACAAGCATGTGAATAATGAAACATCGGTTGATTTTATGATATGCTTTGTGGATGTCAAATTTTAAACAAAATTTATCAGCTCCCTTCTTACTAAAATTTCTTATCAACTCATGTGCTAGCAGTGAGTTCTCTAAAATGCTCCACCCTTTAATGAATGCGCTTTGACATTCGGCTATCAGATCTGGTAACACTTTTTTCATTCTATTACATAAGACTTTGCTCAGAATTTTGTACAAGACATTGCAGCAAGCAATCGATCTGTAATCTGCAACACTAACAGGTTTATCAGTTTTTGGAATAAGACAAAGAAAAGTGTTATTAATTTCTTTCAAGGTTTTTCTAGAATAAAATGATTCATTTAAAGCTAACACAAGCTTATTTTTCAGGTCACACCAATGGTTTTTGAAGAAATAGGAGCTCATTCCGTCGGGTTCGAGGGAGGAGTCGACGTGAATAAACATGACAACCTCGTAGATTTCAGTAATCCTTCTGCACAGCATGTGCTTCCCTCTGGCATTAATGATTTTTTCTAGTGTGGATTTGGGGTAAGTCATTACTATCATGTTCATTGTAAAGCTCAGTGAAGTAATTTATGGCTTCCATTTCAAATTTATCAAAATCCATAAGTAACTTTCCATCCTGGTCAAATATTTCTTGATTAAAGTTCATATTTCTCCTATAAGACATTTTAGTATAAAAGAATTTTGAACATCCATCCCCTTCAGATAACCATTTTTCTTTTGCCTTCTATTTTAGTTCCACAGCTTTTAACTTCAACAACTCCTTTGGTTTAACATGATTTTCTTGATAGCATTGCCATGTCTCATCATTATTGTCTCCTTCATCCATCTTCACCAATAACTCAACAATTACGTTTTCAATATTCATAATATGATCTTCTTCTCTAGGCTGATTTTATTATAATCTTTTAACCTATTTTTTGTTTTTTTGAGGAAAGAAACAAAGTTAAACAAGTAACTTTCATTAAAATTGAGTTCCTCAAAAACCAGATTATCAATATAACCATTAATAGAGATCCAGTGATTAGCAAATCTGAAAGGCTTTCCTTTGGGATTATCATTTCTCTCCATTAAATTAACAATAATGGGATAGTGATCACTAGTTGATGAGGGGAGAACATTAATCTTCATGTCTAAAAATTTATTAATACATATATAGTTAACAAAAACTCTATTAAGTCTACATGAAATCTTCTGACTTTCACCACTTCTCCATGTATAATGCAGGCCACCATGTACAGGCTCAGCTAATCCTGAAGACACAACGCAGGTATTAAATTCTGACAACTGTGACACTTTGACATTTGCACCCCCTTTCTTTTTTTTGGGTCATAAGGTAGAGTTAAAGCTCCCCATTATTAGCCACACTCCTTGAATTTTTCTTGCTAAATCATTGATTTAACTCTAAAGCACAGTTCTTTCATTCACCAGGTCACAAGCATAAATCACAAAAACATATAATGCAAGTCCCCCAATATTTAACAAAGACACAGTAATTTGTTGTTCATCTTTATCAATAACATTGCAAGTCCAAACCATCTTATTCCAAAGAATTAAAATATGACTTTTATTTGAATATATGACCTTTATTTGAATGTTCATTATTGTCTATAATTTCCCATTCACTTTCCATAGAACGTCTGAAAAATTCAAATTCTCTTCATTTAGTTTGTTCTCCTATATACCCAAAAACGAAGGATGTAACTTCCTTCAAAGATTTTGGACGTCTATACAATGGGTATCATTGTTTAACCCCCTGACATTCCGGCTAATTAGGGACATCTGGGTGGTTAAGATTTACTTCTCAATCTAGAAGCAATCCCATCCTCCACATGAGCAAAAGTCTTACCATCTCCTGATTTAGAGAACTGTTTATCATAATTTGCATTCTCTTTAGTGTACACTTTAGCATTACTGCTAGTAGTATCGTGCTCTTTGGTGTTATCTTCCAAATCAACCTCTTTGATAATGTCTGCAATTGTTGCAGGTGCTAAACCAGATGCCTCCAACCCCTTCTACATATGGAGAGCTTGCTCCACTTGTTCAGCAGTTTCTTGCTCCACCTGAGGCGTCTAGTATTGGAACTCTTCCTCCTCCGTGATGTCCACAAAAGAACCAATTGTACAGTTAATGGTAGGGTTAGTGTTGACGGCAAAAAATTTCGAAAACACCCAAGATTCCTATTACTAGGAATTATAGTTTTGGTCGCAAGACTAAGTAAAAGAAAACGGTAAATGGCACAAATAATTCATAGTGGTTCGGCCTCCGTAGAGGCTTATGTCCACTTTGGAAAGGTGTTAGAATATTACTAATCAATAAAGAATTACAAAGTAGAGGCATGCTCGTGAAATCTCATTACATTCACTTTCATAATTGTCATATGCTAAGTATTTGGGAAAAAGACTATTTAATCCTTCTTCTTCCTTACATAGGAGATGCCGTTAATGAAGCTTATGAAGCTCTATGAAGGTCCCAAGTAAAAGAGATCCAACCCCCTTAAAGTGTGAGGCTATGGGATATTTATAGGAGAGGGGTTAGGTAGGATTAGGTAGAAGTAGGTAAGAATGTGGGGACCACATAAAGAAATTCATACCCGCCACCTGCACCTGCGCAAAATTCGAACTCGGCCCTGGGTGCGAAATTGTGCACCTGCTGGATGTGAAGTCCGCCTCTCGAGGGGGGAAAGGACCACAGATATGGGTGTTCAGGGTTATGACCCCTTCAGATTTGTGGCCTTAGTTCGAAAGTGTATTCTGGGTGTTGCGAGGTTCTGAGCGGTGCGGTCCCTTCCCAATCATGTTCTCGTCGCTCCTATGTGTCCATCTCAGCGTTAGCTCCACGCGATGTGTTGAGTTGAGCATGTCTGATGTACTCCTCGGAACCGGACAAAATATCCGATTAACATTTGCCATCCAAATTACGTCTTGTCTCGACATGATGTGCTTTGCGTTGGTTGAAATAATAGCTGAGTTGTTAATTAATCCTACAAGTCAAAGAAAAACGAGTGTTAGCTGTTGGATTCGTTCGCTTTGGGGTTGCGAATGAGTCATTGTTGGGGGTTGCGCCGTACTCAAGTCGCTAAGTATCTATAGTGTGTCGCCTTCGTGGATGCACGAGAGTCGGTATGCATATGCAGGGAGTACGTACACAAGAGAGCGTGGCGCGATGTCTCAAACCCATAGGGGTGATTTTTTTACTACCTAGGGGTGTGAACTTTCGAACCCTAGGAGGTTCAAAATTTTGGGCCCAGGAGGTTCGAATTTTCGAACCCCTGGAGGTTCAAAAATTCCAACCCAGGGGATTCGAATTTTTGAACCCAATAGGTTCAAAATTTTCGAACTGCCTTGGAATACAAAGAGACATCCTTTCCTTTTCTAAATTGGCCTCCACCCTCATTTTCTTTCTTTTATTATTTTCTTCTCTGGCCGTCATTGTTGTGAAAGTTTTAAAGTTGAATATTTCGAACCCGAACTAGGTAACGGCTGGGATCGAGAGAATGAGAAGGAAGGAGGTCGAAGGGCCATGGCGTTCCCGGAGGGGTCGCGAGAGGCGGAGCTGCCAAATCCCTGGAGGGGATTCGAAAGTTCGAACCCAATTGGGTTCGAAGTTTCGAGCCCCCGTGGGTTCGAATTTTCGAAACTTCTGGGTTTGAATTTTCGAACCTTAGTAGGTTCGAAATCTCGGACCTGGATAGGTCCGAATCTTCGAACCTTGAGAGGTTCGAATTTTCGAACCTTCAAGTTCGAGTCCTCTAAACCAGAGGAATTAGAAATTTCGAACATTGAGGTTCGAATTTTTGAACTCTCGGGTTCGAAGTTTCGAACCCTTAGGGGTTCGAAATTTAGAGCCTGGAGGGGTCCGAAGACTCGGACTTTGAGGCTCGGAGTTTCGAATTCTGAAATGGGTTGGAGCCTTTCTCTCCTGCTTAGGACTTTGACCTCCCGACTGCCCATCTTCAGAATTACATATCAATCGCGTAACCGCATGATTAGCGTTAATGCATACACCAGTATTCACGTGAGCAGGGTTTTGAACCTTTCACATAGGATAGTGCATACATTCGGACTGGGACTGAACTTGTTGGACTGTTTCGAATTTTCCTTTATGTTGCTCACCTTTGCATAACACTACACACATATGTTGGTTACCAACACGAGGGGCACGTGTCACATTTCTGCGAGTTCTAACACTGATGTGTCAAATTATAGCTAGTGATGTAGACAAGATCGAAGACTAGAGAGACCACAGAAGACGAGCCCTCACCACATACATCTAACTCTACCGCTTGTGGTAGCTCGTCTGGCAGCGAGCTTGAAACTACCGAAGGATCGACTCCTCACATGGCCAGCTCGCCTGAAGTATCCAATCATGGGGGACAAACTGAGTGGCAGCATTCCCCGGTTATAACTGATGAGGTTGAGAATGTGGACACTATGAGTGAGGACGTGCCATTGACTCCGATGGCCCCGGACATGTTGCCCAACACAGTTATCTTAGAGAATCCGATTGATTCGGTATCATCGCACGTAAATGCCACAACATTTAGGAAAATGGCGGTGCGCTTCAACATACCAGTAGGTGAAGCCCACGCCCCAGGAAGGGATAGCAGAGCTCATGCGCCGCCCGAGTGTCATACTGCTTGGAACAGATAGGCTTGCTTTGTCGGGTGCGTGCCCCTGGCCAATAACTTCATTCGGGATATGTTATACTATTTTTGCCTCACGCCATTGCAACTGCAGCCAAATGCTTATGCTTCCCTCCAGGGCACGTATGTCCTCTATCACGAGTTCTTGCAACGGGAACCAACCGGAGAAGATATTTGTTGATACTTTTTACATCTAAGGAGAATGAGCAATGCCGCACCCTCTCAATGGTTTCTGGAAGCGACATCTGTCACATATTTTTTATTGGGAAGTGGCCCAGGCCGTCAGTGTTTAAGCATGAGTGGTTCTTTGTTCGCTTCCCTCCTAAATTCACGAGGAGGTGGATAGAAGGGAGTAAGTATTCCTCTAACTCCATTCCTCACTATAAATTCTTTGATTTCCTACCTTATTTTTGTTATGATTGGATCATGGAAGAAAATCCGGTGGCGCCTACTGGTGACGAGTATCGGCAACGCCTTAATGCTTTGCGAGCGATACCAGAGAACCTCCGCAATACAGACACGGTGACAAGTCCGGAGCACTTTATCGCGTCGGGTTGCTTCCCAGTGATAAGCATGTGATCAGGCCCGCACTTGCAAGTGGCATACCGAAGGAGAGAGTGGTGAAAGGTCTAATCGCCATTGTGCAAAAGAGGAAAATGACCCCTACTAGTGGGAACTGCAAAAGACTGCCTGATCCCATGGAGATATGTGTAGAGGCGAGGCTCACATTCAGGAGGAGGCTGCCAGAGACGAGGGGTTGTTAAGCGCTTCCGTCCCGCCTCCGACAGGAGAGAGGGAAGAAGTGTCGGAGAGACTGCAGTCTCTTGTGACTCATTTTAGGACCGTCGCCTTACTCGAATATGCAGGCCAGTTTGATGGCCTTAATAGACTTGATCTGGAATTGACTCCATGGCCGAATACAACGAGCCTGGAAGAACTAACTATTGTTGCGGAGGGGTTAACTCCTTAGGGCGGACCACAATTTGGTCTATTGAGAGAACACTTAGGGCATACACTCATAAACACTGCATAGCATAGGTGTGCATCCGAGTGTATGACTTGACTAACTTTGACATGTTCCCTTGGAAGGTTATATGACTAGAGGACGTGGTGGACTAGGTTACGAACATGGGGACTGCCGACACCCCCAGAGTTCTTCCTTCAAGAGTTTCAGAAAATCAACTAGTTTATATGGTGTCCCATCCCCCCAGAACAGGGTAGTGAACATCGTGGTAGGGATTGATCCCGACGATCCCCACCCCTCCTCTTCCTATTCGCGTGTCCGTGGGAGATTCTCTGCTTAACCTGACCTCGCCTTCGACAACTCCCCCGCATACTGCCCCTTCTGCTCTCGTTCAACCTGCTAAGGGGAAGGAATTGTCGTTTGATCAATCAAGACCGAATACAGAGGCTGTGATGGGGATGTAATGCCTGACAGAGTCCCAAATTCAAGCGTTTTCTACAGAGGAGAGGAGGGCATTTTTGAAACAGTATTTCCCCCAGCATTACTTTGATGAGCTGACATCTCTTCCCCATCTCCGCCCAGCTCCTGGTAAGGAGTCGGGAGAGGTGTGGATGCATGTGAAGGCTGCGTATCATCAAGCCAACGAGTTTACCAAGTATTCTTTTCAAATTTCGGAGTTGATCAGGAAGAAAAACCTGGAGCTTCTCAATCGACAATTGACCACTGACTGTGAGAAGACCTCCAGATAAATTTGGAAACCAAGATAGGTAGGCCTATCCATTGCATTGTTGTCATTTAACCGTTAGCCCACATGTTTTGAAGTTTTAACTTTCAATCGTGTTTTTGCAGCGGAGCCGAAACATGCCCATGAGATTCTAAAGATGGAAGTCCCACACGATCGCATAACTTTCAATGAAACCATAGCTAATTTAACCCTTGAGAATGCGACCCTTAGTAGAGACAAGGACGAGTTGGTCAAAACATGCGCCGGCCTGGAAAAGGAGACTGTGATAGTTACTTAGCTCCAGAATGACAATGCCGCCTTGAGGGCGGAAAATGAAAGGTTGCATTCTGATAACGCTGAGGTTGTGGTGCTGAGGAAGCGGCTTGAGGATATGAGGAAGGCGAAGGAGGAGGCCAAGGCCAATAACAGGGAGGTGTTGAGTGTGGTCGATGGGGTGAAGGAAGAACACCAAATGGAGGTAGAGCAGCTAAAGGGATAGCTGGAGGATACAGAATTTTGCGTTGAATCATCCTTCGAGGAGAGTATACAGAAAATGTATGTCAGGATTATGAAATTCCACAGACTTACATGGGTTGATGATTACCCCCATGAGCTGGCTCGAACTTGGGAGAGGTTAGTCACGTACGAGGCCTATTTGTGTCAAGTAGATATGAGCACTTTAGATGAACGCCGACTTATGACTGACCTCTTGACCGATGAGGAGCGCGAGAAGCTGGAGGAGGGAAGGAGACTATTGCTGGAAGATGCTAAGAGGGAGAGGTTTGCGAGGCTCGCCATTGAAAAGGGGAAGTCTGCCGTGACCGAGAGCGTGGTCATGGCGGAGACATTTGCAGAGGGAAGCTTACCGACCATGGGCCCCCGAATTTTCTTTGATGAGTGGCCTCGGAGCCTTAGCCCAATCCTCTACTGAGTACAACCCCGAATATCCGGCACTAGGGGAAAACGGATTCACATTACCTACCGCTGCGAGCACCCTTCCTATCCTCTCTACACATTACCTGACCATAGGTAAAATCCTTTTACCCTGCATCCCTAAGGATGACATGATTATCGAATTTGCAGACCAAAAAGGTTGCGTTTTTTACCATGCAGCTCCTTCTGGGCCGTCTATGCCTTCAGGCCCTGCCCCAGCAGTCCCACATACAACTGAATTGGGGCCCAAACCTATGGCAGTCAATTTGCAGAAGGTGGCGATTTGTTGGATACCTACTCAGACATAAGAATTACTCCCAGCATGTATAAGAGACTTATCGAGGAGGAAGAGTTGGTAGATTGACAAAGTGCGGCTACCCGGGGCCCAATGGAGGCTGGTGTGCCTTCGATGCATGACCTGGTAGAAACTCAGAAAGATAAGATGGTGGCTAAAAGCGAGGAAGTAGAGGAGAAGGGTAACCAGGATGAGGCTTCCAGGCAGGAGGTCCGAATGGAGACCAAGCGGGATGTTGAGGCGAGGGCTGCTAACTTGGTCGCGCGGGGCTGATGAGGCCCAGAAGAAAAGGGAGGATGAAGAAGCCCGACAAAGGGCCACCGAGTCCCTTAAGAAAACGAAGGCCGGTGTTGTCACGCCGAATAAATCCCATAAGCTTGCTGAGCGACGGGTCGCTAGAGAGGCTAAGGAGAGGGCTGAGCGGGAAGGCAGGGAGATTCTAAAGAAGAGTGAAGATGTACCTGACCTTGCTGCCGGAAGTGCCGCCATGCCTGTGCCGCATACCATCCTTGTTGACATCACCAAGATCTCTAGCAGTGATGATGCGGATGAGAAACGTCTCTTGGCTTCTCATGAATCGACCACTTCTCAGAAGGACCGAAGTGGAAGGAGCGGATCTGGGAAGGAGAGGCCCGGCGCGAAAGATGAACCATCAAGTGCCGAATCTGCAAAGAAATAACACAAGGACAAAAATAAGAGACACGGATAGTGTTAGAAATATAGGTAGGATTTACCATTTATTTTGGTAGTGTAGGCCGATAGTTTATGCGAGTACGACCCTCGCTTTATCTTTTCAAGACATGGTGTGGTTCTCATGTACACCCTGTCATTAGAAAGAAAGAGGTTAGACACATAGTTTGTTAAATGTGTGTGTATGAAAATGAAAATTGAAATATGAAGTAGTAAAGATCGCAGTTTATTTCAAGTGTTCAGATGTTCTTTTTATGTTTTCCAGTGTCCTGTACTTGCATAAGCATACTTATCATTACACTTATCATAAAAGCGATTGGGTACCGCGCTCTGGGTCAATTATTCTAGAGGGGTGAAATTGAGCGATGATTTCAGTAAGTTTCGCTCTGCTCAGGAAACCCATAGTTTGCAAAACCAAGCTGAGTGCCCGCTGTTTTGGGTTGCTCGGGGTTAATCCCAAGTATAGCGAAGGCGTAGGACATGGCGTTATGCGGTCCATCAGGTGAGTGACTCTCCTGCCGTTCATCGGGTTGAGGCGAGCCTTCGGCGTCATTTATTCACCAAAGAGGTATGCCCGGATCATCAGCTCGCAAGGTCCGATCATGGCCATGGACTACCCCTAAGCCTTGAGAGCTTCGGGGAGGAAACGATTTTAGGTCGGTCTTGGTGTTGCGCCAAGATTCGATCGACACCCGCAACCGGCGAAGAGAGACTTGCATCACTCTTTGTTGGTCATTGGATGTAGGCGCTAAGTCGCTCGAGCTTGGACGCAGAACGATTTATCCTTGGTATGGCGTGGGGCCGAGGTTCGAGTTAGTGGTTATTTATACTCGGTCGCACCATGGGCCAGCGACTCGAGTAGGGTTGCCGCTGCCACGTACATAGCCACGCGTTTTAGCCTCGATGTTGGCTCGAGGTTGGGATGGCAGCACCGGCTTCCGTGCTCGGGGTGCCGATACAGCGATCACATGTTTGATTCAAGATGGTTGTCAGGACTAACAAAACACATCACATAAGAGGTAAACAACAAAGAGATAGGAAGTTAACATCATTTCTACTAATAAATTTGGCAGTAATAGCCTTTACAATGCCTTGAATGTCTAGAAAACAAAACATTGTTGGAAAGTATAAACAACTTTGAACTAAGTTATGTAAAGTAGCGGCAGAGATGTTCGCTGTTCCAATCCCTTAGGAGTTCAGCTCCGTCCATGGTGGCAAGTTTGAAAGTTCCATCGCTAAGCTTTCGTTGTATGGCGTACGGGCCTTCCCAACGAGGTGCAAGGCTCGTTGGTTGGGGAAAACCCCGCTTTAAGACGAAGTCACTGACGTTGAGGTCCTTATGTCGAGCCCTGGAGTTGAAGTATCGTCATATTCGTTGTCATTGGGCGGCGGTTCTGAGATCGGCCATGTTCCTCTTTTCTTCCCGCAAGTCAAGTGATCCCAACAGTAAATCTTGGTTTGTCCTCGGATTGAAATAAGTAACTCGATGAGATTGAAGGTTGAGCTCAATGGGGATAACAACTTCAGATCCGTAGGCGAGGACGAAGGGAGTGTGTCCGGTCGCCGTCTTGTTGGTGGTTCAGTAGGCCCAAAGGGCTAGAGGTAGTTCGTCCGCATGGTTTTTTGTAGCTTGGCTGGGGCGGATTCGGTGAGTGTGGAGAAGGCTTCATAAGTTGCATACTTTATGGAACTCACACACACCTCCATTTTCCGAAAGCTATCGTACGTGGGGTAAGGTCCGCCACATATAGTGTTAATCACGATCCCTCTCCTTGGGTTAGATGGACACGGAGCAGCCTTGGCGGGCGTCAGAGGAGCTGGCGCCGAAGGCTAAGAGTTAGGTTTGGTAGGAAACAGTTCTTGGACATATTGTTCGAGTCTCTTCTCATGGATAAGCTTCTCGATTGCATCCCTAAGCTGGCAGCACTCGTTGGTATCGTGTCCGTACACGTCGTGGTATCAACAGTATCACCCGGTATTCTTCTGACATGCGACTTCTTGTACGGCAACGTGTTGCATGTTTCCATGTAAATCGTTTCCAAGTCTTCGTTTAGTGGGGTGTAGGTCTCGAAGGCGCGGTAAGGGTTGGGTTTTCCTGGCTCTGCTGGGGCTTATCCGTTGTTTCGGCCACCTGGCCTACCGTTATTTTGTTTTTGCCAGTAGGGACCTGCATCCCGT
The DNA here is from genome assembly GCA_030737875.1 of Allium sativum. Lineage (NCBI taxonomy): Eukaryota > Viridiplantae > Streptophyta > Magnoliopsida > Asparagales > Amaryllidaceae > Allium > Allium sativum. The sequence goes on from CM060923.1 coordinate 431,026,091, forward strand.
TCTGATTGAAGGGCTCCCTGACTTGCCTTCCACTAAGGTTGTTATTTGCGGTGTCCGCTTGGGGTCATTTGGACGACTTGTGGCAGAGAGCCAATCCCGTCTTGCCTCCTCTTAGCATAAGTACTGATCCGCCTTCTCATAGAAGGCGTTGAGGCTTTTTGGCTGCTTCCGATCGATCCATGCCCAGAACTCTAAAGTAGGGAGGACACCTTTTGCTAGCTGAAAGAGTACGGTGCAAGGATCTGGATCCTCGACCTCGGCGAGAGCTATGTTGAACAGGGAGAGGTAGTTTTTGAGTGACTCGGCAAGTCCTCGATAAAATTTGGATAGTGTGAGGGCATTCTTTGGAGTCGGAATATGCACCCTGAATTGCTTGACTAGTTCTGTCGCTAAGTGCCCGAAGTTGTTAATTGAATCAAGTGGGAGGCGAGAGAACCAAAGTAAAGCGGTTCCGAATAGGAAGACTGGGAAGCATTTGCATTTGTCTGGGTCATTACCTCGGCTTGAGTCCATTTGCCATTCATATCGATTCAGGAAGGCACAAGGATCGATGGTGCCACCATAGACTGGCATTTGTGGCATGCTAATGCGTCGTGGCCATTCGGCCTCATTTACTCTTCTTGTGAAGGGGTTACGCCTAATATGAGCCTAACATGAGCCATGCGCTTCCCCTCGCATTTCCCTTATGATCCTTCGTACCATGTTAGGGAGATAAATTGGATGGGGATCCGCCATCCGGACCAATGGATTTTGACGAGGTTCCAGAGTCCTGTTGCAAGGTCGCCTTCTGTGATGAATGTCCGGATCATCGTCTTCCATATCCTCAACATCTATAACTAGGTCGTGATGAGGACGATGAGGCGGAGTAGGCCAATATGGATCCTGTTCTGGAGGAGCGTGGGCTATTGGAATAGCTAGTTCATCGCCGCGATCGTTGACCGTAGGGTTGTGTCGAGGAGGGGGTTGGTTTGTCGGACCAAGTCTGTCATTGATGATCAAGCGAGAGCGGTCTCGGCGTTGTGCCCCCCTGCTATATGTGACTGTAGTTCGGTCACCGTTGTCATTCCCATTAGCATGGCCATTGTCGTTATCGAGGGCATTGGTGCGAGTGACGATGTTGTTGATGAGGCTAAACCTCCTCCTTTGATGTGGGTCCCTCGACTCGGACGAGGAAGTTTCTGAGGTAGTTGGTCGAGGTCGAGCATTGTTCGGAGCCAGTTGAAGTTGAGCGATGATGCACTGACTTTCTTGAAGTTGTTGCATAAGGTCGACGTTATTCTTTAATGCTTGATTAAGCTTGACCGCTGTGTTCTCATATTATTCAGCGAGCGCTCGGATCTGAGCTTATGTCACGGGTGCTTCGGGATCCACAACAGGAGGGACGTCTTCATTAGTGGTCGGGACATCCGCTGGTTGAGGTGGTTGGGATGTCCTGGCTTCAGCTGCGGCTGAAGAGCCCACCATTGCGTTCTTTGGTCGCTTTGCCATCGTAAGCGGACTCGACGACAGGTTTAGCAAGGAACCTCAAGCTCGTCGAAGGTCAAGATGACAATGTGCGACAAAGGCAGAATATACGAGTTTTCCCAATGAAAGCACCAAATGTTGACGATAAAAAATGTCGAAACCACCAACGATTCCTATTACTAGGAGTTATAGTTTTTGTCGCAAGACTAAGTAAAAGAAAGTGGTAAATGACACAAAGAATTTATAGTGGTTCAGCCTCGGTAGAGGCCTACGTCCACTTTGGAAAGGTGTTAGAATATTATTAATCACTCAAGAATTACAAAGCAGAGGCATGCTCATGAAATCTCATTACATTCACTTTCATAATTGTCATATGCTAAGTATTTGGGAAAAAGACAATTTAATCCTTCTTCTTCCTCACATAGTAAATGCCACTAATGAAGCTCATGAAGCTCTATGGATGTCCCAAGTGATAGAAATCCAACCCCCTTGAAGTGTGAGGTTATGGGCTATTTATAGGAGAGGGGTTAGGCAGGCTTAGGTATGAGTAGGTAAGAATGGGGGACCACGTGCAGAAATTCGCACTCGCTACCTGCACCTGTGCAAAATTTGAACCCGACCCTCGGTGCGAAATTTAGCACCCTCTTAGGTGCGAAGTCCGCATCTCGAGGGGCACAAGGACCACAAATATGGGGGTTCGGGGCTTGTGACCCCTTCAGGATTTGAGGCCTTGGTTCGGAAGTTTGTTCTGGGTGCTGCGAGGTTCTAAGCGGTGCGGTCCTTTCTCGATCCTGTTTCCGTCGCTCCTAGGTGGCCCTCTCGGCCTTAGCTCCTCGCAATGTGTTGAGTTGAGCGTGTATGATGTACTCCTGGGAACCGGACCAAAAAGCCGGTTAACACTTACTATCAACAGCAATTTTGCCATTGACATCAATGTCAGTGTTTTTGCTAGTCTGTTGATCCATGTGTAATGCTTGTTTCGTTTTGATTTGCCAAACTTTCTTCACTGGGTTGATAGAATCCCACACTGCACTTCTGTATGTTCGAAGCATTTACATTTGCTGCATGTAGGTGGTAGTACTCATACTCTACTTCTCGTATATATATGCTGCCATGTTTATCCTTAGCTCTGATTTGTTTTTTGCATTCATTAGTAGCTTTAATCTCAACAAGCACCCTTTCATAATTCAGTTTCTTAACCATGTGTGTGTTATCATCCATTTTTGATGGCGTGCCAATCAGATTAGCGAGTTTGCTAATTCCCCTTGCATTCCAAAGAGACAAATCAAGATTCATAAGTTTAACCCACACAGGATGCGTTTCTAACATGTCTCTTTCTAGACGAAGATTAGGTTCCCATATTTTTGTAAATATTAGTTTACTATCCATGAACCATGGTCCACCATTCAATACTTTTGTACAGTCAGATTCATTTTCAAATTTTATTAAATAAAAACCGTTTTCCCTTGCAAAAACATTCCACGAACCCTTAGGACTCCATTCTCTCTTGATGTATGCATTTAAATGGATATAATACGAACGTTTGCCTATCAAATAAATGTAAATTGAATTTTTCCATAAATTCTCCGCTTCATTGAAGACAAGGTCATCTAGATCTGCATACTCACCATCATCATCTTTCAGATTCGAAAATAATTGTACCCCTCCATCTATTCGTGTGTTATCAGCCACCGCATCTATCCATGATCTGGATCCGCTTTTAAAACTCTGGGGTTTTGATTGTCTCGTGTGCTTAATGATCCCAGGATTCACTTGAATTTTGTTGGTATTTCTTCGTTGATTTCTATTACTAACCCTCTGCCATCCATCCTCATCTGAATTTGCAATTCCTTCTACAGAAGAAGTAGTGCCATTAGGGTTTTTTTAGATAACACTTTTATGGTACTTCTCCTAAATGTGTCCTATTTTCTGGAATTTAGAACAATGATGCCATTGTATATTGAAAATGCTACCATGCAAAAATAGGTTTCTAATCTATAGGACCTTTCTATTTTAGATTTAACATCCATCATTTTTAATATACAAGCAAAATCCAAGCTAATCAATTTTTTGTCAACTGAAACACTAACTTAATATGCGTCTTCTCGGACTTGAAAGCTTCATGACCATATTTAACAGTAGGAATATCAGAACAACACTACAACAAAAACGACTTAGATTATCAGAAAAACAACTGAAATTCATGGTTCTATTGTACTATTTAAATGATGAGTGTGTTATGATTTCATTTTGTGTCATTTTCTTAATGTGAAACCTACGACAAAGTGAAAAGTTTCGAATCAGATCAAGAATGCAAAGATCCATACCACCAAATTAAATGATTGGAAATAAATGGCACATGTAGCAGAAATAAATATAATGAAATACACTAATCTTTTAGATTGATTAAACAAAACCTAAACTATTCAATCGTGGCATGTGAAAATGTTTTTCTCATAATATAATTATATTTGACTCACCTTCCCACAAGCTGTCATCGGTTCATTCGAACGAAATAGAAGATATCCCATTAGCATTTCAAACATAACAACGTCAAACGACCACCTATGGTAAAAGAAAAAAAGCCAAAATTTATTAGCATAGACAAAAAGCAATTTGGATATTTAAGCCAAATATGATATTACCAATCATAAGCTATTCCATAACCTTTTAGTGAAGCAATATAATCAGGCGTACCAATAGGAGAGTAAGCCTGTAATCATTTTAGAGAAATAATAAATAATATGGCATAATAATTGCACATTTAGAAACTTAGATAAGGCCGACTATGTGGAAAAAAATAATTACCAGTGTTCAATTTTTTTATCATGTTGTAGTCAGTCTAGTTGTGTCTGTTTAGTTGGTCTTGGTTTTCCATCATTCTTTGATTAAGTAATAAAATACACAAACGAAGACTACCTGAACTGAATTAAAACAACTAACCACCTCGAAAAAACAACAGAAGTGTTGTTTTGTGTCATTTTGAAATCATGCCTTTTTTCATAAAAAATACCACAATCACGTAGAGTGCATACAACAATAAGCTGCTCAAAGCAGTCACAAGCACCACGCTAGGTGAAATAACTATGATAGAAAAATCAACATCTGAAATCTCCGAACTAACTCCAGAGTAATTGTATATCCAAATGTGGATACAACATGAAAATCACACTAAACAACTTGAAATCTGTAAAACACTTACATCTGAAATCCAAACACTAGACCTCTGCAATCAACGTTTGAATACCAAAAACACCATGAGGCTCAATTGAAACCTACTATTCCTAATCTCCTATTAGTTAAAAAACCACATTCCAATATACAAACCATCACCAATAACCTAAACTAGCAAAACATCTCAACTCACAACAACCATAGTCCGCCACCCATACACAAATAATACACGCCCAAATCCACCCCAGTCGACAACGTAGCCACTAACTCTAGATGAAAAAACCAAGTTAGTAAACATCAAAGAAAACAAACCCAACACAATACTTGACCAAAAATTCTCCAAGCACATCGAGCTACGCTCGTACCTAAGCCACAACCAAAACTCAAAAAAAAAGTATTACGGATCTAGGGATTAGCATAATGAGAGGAGTGACTTGGCTTTGAGGAGCAAGGTCAGGGATTAAATGTAACAAAGAGTGGATTCAAGGAAGTACAACCAGGTGAATTCAAGTGAAACTAGTGAGTACATTAAGATGGGAAAAGGAGATTAGATAACATCGGATGAAAGGGATAAAGCGGCTATGAATGTGAAGGAGAAAAGAGGCCAAAAGAAAATTCATGATGGAAATTTAGGGTTTGTAAGGCGGCATCGAAAAGAAAAATAAAGAGAAATACAAAAAATAAAATAAAGAATAAAGGATAAAAATTTATCAATGCGAATAGAGAAGGATGGAAAGAGGAATATCGAGGTGGGAGGCATCGGAAGGAGGACATGAGTGGTTGAGATTCAGAAAGCAGAAAGGGAGAGGAAGAGAAAGAAGATAGGAGAGAGACTAGAAAATTATACGAGAAAATATTAGTCAAGAGCCCAAATTTTTTGTTTTAGAGCCAAAGGGAAATTTGGATTTGGAGCCAAAAGAGAATTTGTATTCCCCACCATATAATATTCTATATTAAATATTCAAAATTCATCCATATATGTATTTAAACAATGAAAATTATCTGATATTGGAAAGACAAATACAAATACTATAATAAACCGCCTGGAGTGGGTCCAAATTTCGGACTAGAAAAGGCCTATCGAAACATAGGGCCTCTCTAAATGGGTTGTTGGTTCGCATAAGGAATTACATGTGAAAAGAATTGTAACGAACAGGGATTTTCAATCCCGAAAATTGACATAAACCCTATTTTGAATATCCAAGAATCGGACATACCAGATCATTAATAAAAAGGTTAGAGGGTGAAATAGAAAGAAAGGAAGTTAGAATAGAAGAAAATTAAAAGAAGATCACAACAAAACATAATCAGAGTAAACACGAATTCCACAGCAGAACGAATAAAATATGTTATATAGCTTTTGAAATACAAACTTATATCTGTATATACATACCGTTTCATAGTATAACTCATAACATCACAATGGAAATAAACTCCATATATAACTAATGTTGAAGCTTCCTGCTCCCAGCTCTTCTAGGTATATTCGTTAAATCCTGACTACTTGACTGCCCGTACAAACTTGGGTATCCAAGAGTTTAGGGTAAAACAAGACAAAATAAACTCTGGGTCAGTCATGGTACTGGTGTAAGTAAAATCCAACCATTTGGTTTAACTTTTTAAAAACCCTTTTCAAAAAAGAAGATAATCATAAGACATATCCAAACATAAACATGGATGGTTTTTACCTTACGATAACCAAAAACACATTTTCAAAACAATATTTATGCTAATATTATAATAGTGTCTAATACAAGTAAATAAAAATTTAGCAGAACACTTGAATCCCACACTCTACATATATAGCGTGCAATCAAAAACTACGGGCTCTAATTGCAGAATGGATTTCCAACAATGATAAGGTATGGGACCACCTTCCGATAGTGTATCTCTAGAGAGGAACGCACTAGGGTTCAATAAGAACATTTTGCAACCCAGGCTAAACATGACCGACCATTCATTTAATCTTGAATTTTCTAAATCTTTTGTCACCTTACGAATTTTTGTCACGACCACCGTAATTCCCGGGAGATACAGAAATGAAAAGAAGTAACAAATATGAATATTCTCTAAATGATGACAATACACCCTAATGGGAGCGACCCACTTAGCCATGCGACCTACCCAATTTCTGCCATTTTCTGGTTGTGAGGCTTGAGGTCATAACTATAATAAGACAGATCACATCTTCATTTACTTTGAATGCCACATCGTCATACCCGCCAAAACACAAATTGATTTCCCAAAAAATAACACGAGTATAAAGCTAAGAGAAACAAATTTCTTCACCACCAACGTAAATACGTTTGAAGCGATCAATTTACGCGATCTGTTAGATATACTCTATTAGACATTTGTCCATACACGTCGTCCTTGGTCTGGACAAACTGAAGGTACCATTCTATAAATCCATCTTAGGAAATTTCTACCTATGATTGCCAGAACAGCCCTTGCACAAACTCCATCTTCAATCGTCTTTAGCGTATTTCATTCGCAACGCTAATGTCCATACAAAGTGGTTTTCAGATAATAAACTTGATCCTGGTCTCTCCGTATTGACAACGGAAAAATGAGGGGAAAAAACTTTGATAGTCGGTTATTTAACTGCTAAAGGAAAATAAACATACAAACAACAGTCATATTTCAAAATGGAAATCTTACTGATAAATTATCAATCAACACTGAGCCCCTTTATATAGATTTATCAATAATCGTTTCATTTCCCAATTTCCTTAAATATCTTTACCCTTCTATTTTCCCAGCTCGCTTAGCCTCTCATGATTTCTTTGAAAACGTTTCCATATATTCACAGCTCCTTATTTCCCGTATTTCGAAAATATACGTTATTAACATTGGTGAACATATCCATCTCTTATTCACGCATTACTATTCCCTCACATTCATCAGTCCCTAACCGTAAACTAGTAAGAGAACAACTCCCTGAGCGTCAACCTCGACGGCTGAAATCAACATCAGATCGATACTCAGAAAGTTATTTAACTTAACTAATTTCCAGTCATATTCTAATTCCATTTATTAATTTCTTATCGATCATTTCTTATGTAACTCTCGGCTTCTGCTTACGAATCCACTTCTTTAATGGAAATCATTGATTATAATGATAGCGTTATAATCTCTGCTTCTAAAATACATAATTTCAAAATATAACTTTTATTTGAATAAATAAAAAAATAATTAGATAAATAATTCTTGATTATAATTGGAAAGTAAATGGTACTTTCCTGAATTCGATAGAATCGAATTCCAACGTATAACTCACTTTCGAATAATCTATATTTAATCATTGTTCCGGATGTTTGAATAAATTACCATTTCAGGTCAACTCAATTTCTAAATTCATTTTGAATTTATCATTTCCAAAACATTGCCAATTTCTCTTTTTAACCATTTTAATCTGCAAAACATTTGCTTTAAAACCAATATTCACTTTAAAACGTGAATATTATTTCTTCACAAAATTCTGGCCTCATTATGTTAAATCAAATCTTGATTTATAATAATATTTACCATTACAGTTTAAAATTCCATGTATCTAGTTATTTTATAAATTCATATTCATATTCCACTTCATAACTCCATTTACAAGTTGGCTCCTTGTTAATTATATTGAATTTATAATTAAATCCCGATTACACATTCGATTATTAATTATTTGTTTTTAAACCCACTATTATTTATCTTGTCACATTGTGAATCATATAATATATAATTTCTAAAGGTAAATTATTTTAATAACATCCAACATCATCAAGCTATAACTATAAACTCTTATGGATTTATTTAATTATATTCATATTTCGAACATCAAAATAATTCCATCGTTTTTTTGGAATGATTTCCCATTTTCCCATTTTATCCATTCTTGAATTTACTTCCCAAATTTATTTACAATAACTATTTCATTTATAAATATTGGTTCTAAACCAAAATACTCGTTTTTTATATAATTACACAAGTTATAAATTCTAGTCCAATCGAAATTCAATTCTATTTAAAAATTGATTTTTCTTCTTTTTAAAACTCGAATTCTTTGCCAATATATATTTCACGGTATTTAAGTATTAGTAATTTCAGGGTGAATGTTATTCAACATCCCAAAACACAGAAAAATCAATCACCGATCATGTCACATCATATAATGCAATATATGAAAAACAACAATATAATTGTTAAGGGATCCAGTTGGATACCTCCAACCTGTTTCCCTGCATTCACAACGTTAATCAACATAAATAACATTAATTTCATATCAATATGAAATATTGAAATAAATAAAATGAGTATTCCGCTAAACAATATATGTATGTAACTATATATAGTATATCAGACAATTTATCACAATGCATTCAAACAACCATCACACACCATTCAATCATCACTTATAAATATTAAATAACGTTTACAAAATTATAAACCGGACAGAGTTAGTAGGTTTACTCATCTTGGTCGTTAACCGTTGAATAGCGATTAACGGTCGATTGATTTGGTCAGGCATTTTATTTTGTCTAAAATTGTAACGAGCTCCAAATAGCTCCAAACCAATTCCAGTACGTAGTCTGCGACCATATGATTCTAATGGATCAATCCATTCGTGATTCTGACAACATACGGGTAAAATACTGCGTTACCCAGTTTGTATAATATTTTAAATTAAGTTAAATTAAATTACATTTTAAATTTGGGCCTTACCTTTCCTTTGAAACCCGGTCTGCCTAAATAAACACACGCACTGTATCCTTTTGTCCTTATTAAACAATCAGATCCATGCCCTTGTAATCCCATCTTTCCCAAGCAAAGATGCTTTCTTTCCTGCATTTATTTGTAACCATTCATGTTCCCCTTTCTTTTTTATCTTTTTTTTTCATTGAACCAGACTAGCGCATGTTTTCCATCTTCCCAGTCAACATACCCATCTAACTGTATTCTTCTCCATGCTTGCTTTTCTTTTTTCTTTTAAAAAAAAACCTAAGCCCAACAGGAGAAAAGCCCTCCCGCATGCTTTCTCTCACCCTTGCTTTCATTTCCCCTTTTCATGGCAACCTTTCCTCCCCCAAAATATAATGGGCTTCACTTCACATATAATTTACGTCCCCCTCTTTTATCCTTCTTCCCCAAACTTAGGGTGCGTTTGGTTTACTATTTTTAAATCATTTTCAGTTTTAAATTTTGAAAAACGATGAAAACTCGTTCCTTTTGTTGAAAAACTCATTTTGAGAAATTGTTATTTTTGAAAATAGGCCAACAAAGAAAACTCAAAACAAGTTTATTTTATTTTCAGCCTTTTGAGGCCCACTCAAAAATTGAAAACCCAACCCCAAAACACAACCAAACACGTTCGTATGACCTAACTTTGTTTTCTGGCTGCTAAAATCGGTTTCTCCCAAATTCTCCGATCGTTCTATGTCAAGTAAAATCGCGATGTTCTTATTTCGTTTATACTTCCTTTGTTTCAATTTCACTTCATCATCTAGATTTTTGGAATTTGTTACAGCATTTTCTTCCTTCTAGTGCGAGTTAGGGTTTGTGAATCGCTTTTAATTTGGTGTTGTTCTAGGGTAAATTCTTTGATTCATTGTATTGTAGTTTGGTCGAATGCTTTTATTTTTTGATTATGTGTTTCAAAAATTGAGATAGTTGATCTGATTTATCAGAAGTCTGAGGCTAAATTTGCTTTCCCATGCTTAGCTGAACTGAATGTGGTTGCCTTTGATAGTGTGTCTGTAGCTAAGGTGAAACTTGCTTACATACAAAATGCAGGTTTTATTTCAAAAGATTATGCACTTCCGTAGTTTATGGTGAAAATGGATTAATGCAATTTACATACATTTCCTTAATTTTTTTATGTGTATTATGTCCCTCAGCACACCCTTATAATAAATTATACATGCCTGAATGCACATTGCTCCTACTTTCTATTTTATCAAATGTAAAAACTAAGAAAACTTGGTCCATATATTTGTAGTTTAATCGTATTTTATAATGGCCTATTGCAACACATATAAGTAGCTAGGAAAATAAACTAGCTTCCATCAACATTATTATTGTGAAAGTTGTGATGCGATATTGTAGTACTTTTTATTTCACATAAAAAATGTATTTTTCCTAACTGAATTTCTAAATGTTAGTCAAATTGATTTGTCTTTGCCTTTACATCCATTTGGATGGATTTAAATATTTAAAAAAAAAATGAATTGGATCGATTTAAATATTCAATGGTTTTCGACGACATTTCGTTTATTAGCCTTTAGTTTACCGCTTTATTATAACATATTAATTACTAGTTATAGAAATTCGAAATTTATTTAAACGTACTATGTAACAATCTTAAGTTTCTGACCATTTAAATTGTGAAATTAAATATAAATTTTTTGATTTTATTGATTTAAAATTATATTTAGACCAAATTGATTACAATTACATGGAATGATCAACAAGTTTATAAATTATAATCTAAATGAATTTTTAAAATGATTTATAAAATATGCATTTACTTAAAACTGAAGCAATGAAAAAAAAAATACATAGGATGATTAGAGTTGGATATAATCCTTTGACCATATTTTCGCCATTGATGACCATCGTTATATGTCACCCGTGTACATACGGCCTTTGAATTCCCTGGTTTCCTGTCAATGAATCATGCATATATTCATATTACAACATAGTATTAAGCTTGCCATGTCTTACATAGAAAAGCACGAAAATATACCTTCTCTTTTGTACCTTATAATGGCCCCTAGTCTTTCTCTTGGACTTTATGTTATATTTGTTTGGAGGTTGATTGCACATTGCCATTTCCTTTTGTTCTGAATTACGAATAGCAAGATTAATAGAGGACTTCAATATGTTTATCAACTTCATTGCACTTTTGGTTGCTTTTGCTGTTGTCATTAGAGCATTCAACTCTACAGTTTTCTTTGGTATAGAATTAACAACTCTTTTTTTGAATGAAGGATGAATGGATGGGTCTGTGTATGCAGACACCCCTGACTTTTATATACATGTAAATAATAGCACTTTAGATTTTTATTAAAGGTATTACATATATACTCACAAGTGACCATTTTCATATGACTTAATCAACATCGTCGAAATTACTATAAATATTCATATATACACAAGTTGTGATTAAACTAGAATAAATAGCCATAATTGAATTCGAGACACATCATCTTCGTTTTTTGTGCTTACGATAGCACAAATGCGCGTGTGAAACGTCATTGACACTGTCCGGACTGCATTTTGTATGTAAGCAAGTCAAAAGTTTATAAATCTTTGGTTGTGTTTGACAAATTGACACCGTCCAGACTGTATTCTTGAATCTGTTTTTAAATTTAGAAAGAAAAAAATAAAGATGAAATTTGTTCCAATGCAAAGCTATCATTTTCAAGTAGAATCCTTCTTCCCATCGGTATTCAAACTACGAAAGTTTATAGTGATACTTTGTGCAAATGAAGGCAGTACTTTTTTACTGTCTTATTAATTACCCTTGATTTGAGCATTTGTTAATCAATTTCTGTATGTTCCCTTTTTCATTATGGAACTTATCTTTCTTCAATTGAATTTGGAGGTTGCGCATTCATGTAGATATATTGATTTTTGAGTGGATTTTGCGGAATCTTTTGGGCAATAATTAGTGTTCATAAGGTCCCTGTGATTTCAGATTGTCTGCTTATTTTTTGAAAGAATGCTCTTTGTGGTTGTTTGTTTTTAGATGAGAATGTGAGTGTGTGTGTAAAATAGCTAGCTTCTGTATTGTGCCTAACAAGTTGAGTTTATTTTTTAATTATTCCACTAGAAGTAGGCAATGTCTGCTGGTATGTTTACTGTCAATGCACTAAATTAGCTTTGTTGTGCACCATGCATAGATATCAATTCATGTACATTGTGTTTGGTTTCATTAGAAGTAGGCAATCTCTGAATGGTGAGAACATGGTCCAACTTTGACAAATATATTTGGAGATGTTTTAAACTGCAAGCGCAAGCTTGCTGGTGCAAGCTTGCAACTGTTAACAGAGCTTTATCTTTGCAAGAACTAGAAGCAATCATACAAAATATTTGTTGTGCTATTTGGTTTCTTAATTCAAGTGAACTATATGTACACTGGAACGGTCCAGAAATTGCCTATAATATCGAATAAAGAGTTAAACGTTATAAGTTGTTCTGAATCTTTCTTACTCATTGCATCATAATATTTCTTTAAGCCCTCGAATAATTTTTATTATCATACACAATGCAGATAGAAGCAGGCATTCAGGGTTACATAACAAAAACTGAAGCAGTCAATTGAACTATTGATAACCAGGTATGAATACATTTACCATTGATGATACAAGCTCAATTTCGTAGCCAGAATTCTTTCAGATTATCTTATTTGAAGCAGCCGATTCTCTTCATCAATAACAACAAGTCATAGGATTTGATTTTACCAGAATAGAAGTCAGACTAAAGTCATTAAAATTTGGGAACTATGTCATAGGATTCTTTCTTTACTAACATTTACGTGAACTATGTCATAGTTATATACGTATATCACGTATATCTATATATATATATATACTCCCCTCATCCACAGACCATGGACGATATGTATTGGTTGTGATATTGTTTGGATTATTGGTTGATGTGAAATTTGGTGAATATAATGAATGGTTGATTTGAAATGATTGATTGTGATTGAAATCCCAATAGGATTAGTATATGGGAAAATTCGTCTTCGTACGAACTAGATATTGAAAATCCCCATTGTCAAAAGCTACGAGGCTTTAAGGTAGAGCGAGGAGCCGTACTAGGGACGGTGCCAGTTTTAACTACCCTGCAATTATGCTGCCGAAATTTTCAATAATATTCATGTGTTAGAATTATTTTCATGTGTTGAAACTATATTCATGTGTTGAATAGAAATTCATGTGTTGAATAAATTCTTTGAAAGATAAAAATAACATTTTTATTATATATATAGACTATATAAAATATTAGTATTTTAAATAAATTTTTTTAACACCAAAAATAACCTTTTTACCTTATATATGAACTATATAAAATAATCGTGTTTTGAAATAAATTGTTTTACAATAAAAATCACATTTTTATGATATATATATAAAAAAACTTTAAAATTATTTTAAGGTATTGAAACCAAATTCTAAGTGCAATACCATGTTGGCTATGAAACAGTCCTGCAATCATCCAAGTATTACTGAAAAATAATGATACTTGAGACAAACCTTCCTCAAATGCACACACATGTAGCAGTCTTGCCTGTGTTTGACTTATAAAGTTGGTGCAGATTAATAGTGTTGGACAGTTAGGTATGGTTTTTCGTGAGTGGATTATACTTGTTATGATCTTGTTCATAGTTTTTCTAATTATATATGATGCTCTTCTCTAGTCCTTTGAGAGGTTCTCTAGTTCTTTGAAACCCCTGTCATTTTGAGGAACCACTTATAAGGTTGTTTTTTCTTAAAAAAATAGAATATGGGAGGTGGAAAAACAAAAGAACCGATGTCATGGTTTGCAAAGAATGAGAAGATTTTCATTGATATACTTTATGAGAATGTGAAAGCGAGAAAATTACAATGTTCTACTTTCACAATAGACGTATGGGGTCAGATTAATCAGCAGATGATTCAGGCAACGCAATTAGACTACGGGATAGATAAGCTAAAAGGGAAATGGAATCGTCTTCGTTGTGAGCATCGTCTATTTTCTGATCTTTTAGCACATACGGGAGTTGCATGGGATTCTAATACAAATCAAGTCAATGCCCCAGAAGAAGTTTGGCAACACTTCTATACGGTAATATACGTTATGAAAAAATGTACAATTAAACTAAAATTTATAATCCTTGTAAATATTGTAATTAAATAATATATAATATATTACTTTTGCAATTATAGAAAAACAAGACGGAGTACAAGAAATTTAGGAAGGAAGGATGTGAGCATTATGCAATTCTTAGAGAGATATTTGGTGGGACAACCGCCACAGGTAGATTTGGAAATGCTTCTACTCAAAAACCTCCTGCTTCAGATGAAGAACGACAATTAGAAGAAAATTTCTTATCCAAAGGAGTGCACGTGCACGTGGAGACCGAAGATGATGATGGAGCAAGCTTCCGTATGAGTGATGATATGAGTACGAACGATCGTCGTCATAAGAAATTGAAAGGTAACAAGATAGACAAACTTGAAGCTTTTATGAAAAAGTGGATTAGCATACGTAGTGAAGAAGCTGAGTTGAAAAATGCATGCTTGAAAAAAAAAAGCTTGCACGCCTTCAGAGAAATTCGTCTACTTCCGAGAGCAGTGCCACTGATTTGGGCTATTACTCACATATGGCTTGTTTAGATATATTGAATAGCATAACCGAGGTGACCAACGAAGTTTATGTCAAAGTAGTAAAAGCTTTTAAGGATCCAGCTTTTCGAGTGACATTTGTGAAGATGGCGGAGCATAGGCGCTTACCTGTTTTAGAGCTTCTTTGATTCACATAATGTTTATCTGAATTAAATCATGTTATTGCTGTATTTTGCTCTACTGTTCTTTTGTGCTAGGAGCTTAGCTAATTCGAAACTATGATCCATTGTTATGTTGTTATGATTGTTTGTGTGTTGTTATGTTTGGGTCTGGTGGTGTCTATGCCTTTTTCTGGTTTGAAGTTGCTTCCAATGCTATGTCTAATTTCACTTTGGATTTTCTGGACACATGTTGCTTCTCATTTTGTCTCTCTACCATCATGTAGTGTTTGGGTCTGGTGGTGTCTATTCTTCTTTCCCTGTAGAGCTGCATTGTTCCATGTATTGTTGATGTGAATGGCCTGTTGTGAATGTCAATTTATTTTTCCATTGTGGTCTTTGTTTTTGGATGTCTTGTGATGATTTTTCCATGATATGTGAAGCTGTGTTTTTTGGTTGCAGTAAGCCTTTGATATTTTTGTTTAATGATAAAATTCTACCCATGGTTACAAATTTTATATTACATATAACACGTATTTGTTTGACATTTGCTCCGTTAACTTTATATTAAGTACTAAAGTTACTATAACATGGATGAAGAGAGCATAATGAATTCTACCAAGTAAGTTTATAATTTAAAACTTGTCTAATTTTTCAGTCAACCTTTTGAAAATTTATTATAAATGCAAAAGTTCATTAAATGATGAATTCATGTTAAGCATTTTTCCAGTGAGATGCCTGTTGAGTTTGGTGAAATTTCAAACACATATAATGATGGTTCAAGCGACAATTGTTCAAGCGATGATGATTCCATAACATTGGATGACATTACATCAGATGACAGTGAAGATATAATAATGATTAATTTTTTTATTTGCTAACCGAAGAAATGTCGTTAGTGGAAGGCCTTGTAGGACATCATCTCTTATCGGAAAAGGATTTATGCTTGAGATTTTAAATGGGCATCCATCTGTCTGTCATGAAATGTTTCGCATGCAAAAACATGTGTTTCCGAACTTTTGTAATGCTTTGAAAGAGAAGGGACTACTAAAAAATGGTAAAAAAGTGGATGCTGAGGAGGGTATTGCTATGTTTTTGATGATTATAGGACACACAACACGCTATAGAGTAGTTGGTGATCGTTTTCAGCATTCCAATCATACAATCCCAAAATGGTTTCGTAAAGTTTTGCGAGCTGTTTGCTCGTTAGGCATGGAGGTTATTCAACCAAAAAATCAGGATATTGTCCATCAGCATCATTTGCAAAAGTATCTTCATTTCAAGGTGATACAATCGAATACTTATGATATTTATCTAGTTAGAAATAGAATAATAGTAATATTGTCATTTAATATCATACAACAGAATTGTATTGGAGCAATAGATGGAACACATGTTTCAGCGTGGGCTCCTTCTTCAAGGCAAACATCCTTCTGTGGCAGGAAAAATGTCGTGACACAAAATGTGATGGTTGCATGTGACTTCGATATGAGATTCTTATTTGTATATGCTAGATGGGAAGGTACCGCTAATGATTCTCGAGTATTTATCGATGCAGTTTCAAAACCAAGCAACAAATTTCCATTGCCACGAGGAGGTACTTTTAACTAGTTTTATTTGTGATAGATAACAAAAATGTACAAATATTTATAATTAACTTATTCAAAAGCACAATTCTTTCATATGATGGTTTTTATAATTTATTTGTAGAACAATTATATCTTGTTGATTCTGGATATCCAAACATACCTGGATTTCTTTCTCCTTATCGTGGACAAAGATATCATTTACGTGACTATAACGGACAAGGAAGACTACGTGGAAAGGAAGAATTATTTAACTATAGACATTCATCATGTCGGAACATTATTGAGCGTTGTTTTGGAGTTTTAAAAGCAAGATTTCCTATTTTAAAGTTGATGAAAAATTTCCCGCTTTCTAGACAAAGGCAAATTCCAATTGCATGTTGCACAATACACAACTTTATTCGGGAAGAACACACGATGGATACTCTATTTACCGAATATTCATCTGAAAACATGGTATTTCAACCCATATTGGAGTCAAGTCATGAACAAGAGGTTGTGCAGTTTAATGTTAGTCAATCGACTCAAATGGGATATGTTAGAGATCAAATAGCCACAAGGATGTGGAACGAGTATGTAACAACTAGTCATTTATAGTTCAGGTACAATTTTATTTCAATTCCAGTTTAATAAATCAATCCATCTTTATTTCAGTAACATATCCGAGTTGTTCAGGTACTCTTATTTTTATTTAATTTTATGCTGTGATTCAGTAGATGTCTTACTTTTGTACTATCATTTGCAGATGTAACTTGGAAGGCAATAGAAGCACGTTGCTTACAAAGTTTGTGGCTAATATAAATATCATATTGTTATGATAGATGCTTGAGTTGTTCTCTTTCAACTTTCTCTTTATCTAGCCTATCTTTTATGTTAAATTTAAAACCATGTTATGAATTTTTTATTGTAATTTTATTCATGTACTATTCGGTCTTATGTAATTTAAAATATTGTATTCTCTTTAATGTTTAATCATTATGTTTAGAATTCAGCTTATTATCTTTCATATATAATAGTTTTTAATTAGCAGCTTGATATATTTATAGTTGGTTTTATTCAACTTCTTTATGTTTGAATTCTTCATTTTGTTTTTTGTTCGATTTACAACATGTAGTATGTTCATGGAAACATGAAAAATGAACAGTATATATCATTGGGGGCGACTATTTGAATAATGTATGTTTGAATTGCCAAAATGAAAACTCAAATTTTCAAAATTTGAAAACTATATTTCAAACCAAACGCATTTTCAATTTTTAGTTTTGAAAACTTGTTTTCAAAAAAAAGGATAACCAAACGCATTTTGAGAAATAGTGAAAACATTCAAAATGGAAAATTGAAAACAACGATGAAAACTCAAAATTGAAAACTCAAAATTGAAATCAAACGCACCCTTAACTTTTCGAACCCAACCTTCAGTACAATGTTTGAATTCCATGCCCACCTTTCCTCCCTCCGTACTCCACCGAATTGAACGAAACCAACACCAAAATGCTCCTCCCCAAATCTCTTCACCTCAACGTCATTTTCTCGAACTCAAACACATACACTCCAACACGGTTCCAGATTCAGCGCGAGCATCCAAGTGACACTCATGTCACTTTTCATCACCAAAAACCACAAAGTCGTGCCACTCGAAACCCCTCTCCACTAGAAACACCTTGGCTACCTCTATATCATCGACATCTAAAACTATGATAAGCTCAAGCCCTAAAACTGCTGTATAAACTCTAACGTCGCCACAAAAATATCTGAACCCTACGAAAGGTATATGGGCGTGAGAAAAGGTGATGAGGATCGTAAATATGAAAATTCGAGTATTTACAGTAGAGAGTATGATTTTGTTTTGAGTTTCAAAAGTTGGAATCATTTCTGAGTTTTTATTCCGAAAAAAAAATTCTTGGGTATTTATAGATTAATGAAGTCGTGGGTGCCAAGGTTTAGGGTATGCATAGGTTGCTGTATGTAGTGTAGGTAGAGTGGCGGGATTCCTTCACCATGAAGCTTCCGAAAGTAAAAAAAGTCTGATGTTGATTAGAAACCACACTGCTGCATGATGAAGCATCAGTAGGTGTTGATTTTAGATGTGTAGGGGTAGTTTGTAAGTGCTTAAGTAGAAGGAGTCCGAGTTTGTTCACACTTTATCCACAAGTGTGAACATAACTATTCATTACCATTGGTGAAAATCAGGGTGTCCCTCTGATTTTCCCTGATTTCCACAAATTTCCACCAATGGTAGTGGAGAGTTATGTTCACATTTGTGGATAAAGCGTGAACAAATTCCTACTGAAGTAAAAGGGGTGTGTGCATCAGATATTAATGCAGGTAGTACTGTACGTGACTGTATTATATATATATATATATATATATATATATATATATATGTGTGTTTCTTTCGTTCGAATAGCAGTAATACTTTTGAGAAGGGAGATAGAAGTCCTTGGCAGCCAAGGCTACTTGTTTGAATATGTAAATTACATCAAGAAAGCTTTCATGTATCAGGTAAACAAGATGGTGATAGGACTATTCAATAATCAAAGATAAGGGTGCGTTCTTAACGAATGTGAGCGTGATATTTCAGCGGGGTATTTAAGCGGGGAATGTGAGCGTGGTACTGTAGCGATCGTGGAATGTGTTTTTAGCTACGAACGAGGTATTTGAGCGTGGCATTTAATTGTTAAATTAATTGTTTTGAATTAATTAAATACTAATTGCATAAAACAAAACGACTACATTTTTCAGTACACGATCAAAATACAAACATAAAGAACACAACAAGACTGAAATTAAAACAAGTACATGAAAATCTAAAATAAACAACGATGAGGTAATAAGCTCAACTCCTCTATAATAAATCCACATATGCCCTCATCGGTAAACTCCTGAACAATATCCACATTCCACGGATCATTGCGGAAAATCGTCAGATTCTCCCAAAGCTCCACACGCGTACCCGGTCCCTGAACAAGCTCCAAGCAACGAGCAGCAAGCTATCTCAGCTGGTCGGTCATAAACGAGCTGGCACGCTCTACCTGTCTGTGCCTAGATGGCTGACCAGAAGGGGGATCGCCCGAAGCCATCCATCCAGTATAGTAACCCGCTTCGGCAGGGGAGAAAGAAGCAGCTGGCACAGGAGCTGGTGGAGGTGCAGGTGCAGTAGGAGGCGCAACCTCAGGAATCGAATACGCATAAGTATCTTTGCGCAAAGAACCCTCAAACATAATGTCTTGCTGTTGGAACTTCAAAGGCGAGTTCTTTCTGAATCGTCTTTATGGTCTGCCACCGCCGGTACTCCAAAAATCATCTGGACCGTCCAGATAATCGAACTCTTCATTCCATACACTGCCAGGTGTTGTTAGCAATCTATCCCAATCGCGAAAAGAGCGCTTCAAGTTGTCCCGTTTATTTTTGATCTGGGTTTCTGTGAACTCCAGATTAAAACGGTCGTTCATTACTGTCGCGACTGTCGAGTAGAAGTGACTGACGCCTGTATCGCGCTCGGCTAGAAACTCAACGCAAATATCTGTGAAAGCGGACTCCCAGTCCTCCGTCCAATTCGCAAATGGCTGCGAGGTAGCAGAGGTGGAAGAGGAAGCCATATGCATAGCGAAAAAAAAATCCAGAAAAAATCGAAAAAACATATGTTATAGAAAATTGAAAAATGAACACCACAGTATAATTTTTTTTTACCTTTTTTGACGCTCGAAATTGCTCGAAAAATTCGGTTTTGGAGGTTTAAAGGGGTGGTTACGGGTTTGGATGGGAGAGAATGAGTGGTGTGCGTGGATTTATAGGGGATGAATCGGTACGTTGGAAAATTAACCATTGGCATCTGACGCCAATAGCTACTTTTCCAACGTTCGAGAGTCATGGAATCTGGAAGGGGTAAAAGTTATTGGCGTCCGACGCGTCGGATGCGTCGGACGTCACCAAAAAGTTGAGCGTGCCAATTTTTAACTGCGAACGCACCCTAACTCATGTGTGTCCCTATCGAACACCCTCCAAGTTTGCAAAATGCGTTGAAAATGTGGTGTTCCTTTGATCAGTGTGAATTGACAGAATTGAACCAGATGTGTGTACTGAATCATTGTTTTATGATGAACCTGTGTACAGAAGCATCAAGGTGATAGTGTAAATGGATATCCAGCAATAGAGTTGGCTTCAAGTCATGCGCGCTTCATTTAGTTTGGTTTAAATTATAAAGCTTAGCGTACTTCAGTATGAAAAATTCGATTCATGTATGGACTGTCATAGGCAAGAATAAAAATACCGTTGAGGCGAGCAATGTGCCACGATTCCAAAAGTATAATAAAATAGACAAGTTAATTCATTTTGTGAAATTCCAAAATGCTAATATAGGGTGTAAATTACGATAAATGAAAAGTTTCATATTTTCCAAAATAAAAATTACAGAAAAATTCTACAAATTAAATCAAGGATACGTCTTAAACATCTTTTCCAAATTCGAAACCAATATTTAATTATATTTAATAAATCGTTATGGTATAACCGATTCCATAACGACTTTCTGAAAATTTTATTTGGACATAAATTATAATCAATAATGCGAAATCCCCATTTTTCACTTCCATTAGAAAAATATAGCTCCACAGATTCGAATGTTTCTTATTTCAAAGAAATCTGACTTATATCGGATCTTATACACTCAGTTGAAATTCAAAACTCAGTATTACAAACTACCGCGACGTTACGAGCTTGATTTAAATTATACGTTCAACTGTTGTTTAAATAATATATTCGTTATTATAACCCGAACATAAACTAAATTAAATATCATATATTATCCAAATTACACAATATTGCCAATTCAATCATTTTCAACTATTTCAGAAATAATTATATTATCCTATTACTTATTTCAAATTTAAACCATTTAAATTATCACCCTATTATATAATTAATTAAACTAATTAATTATTATATCGCAAAAAATCCAGGATGTTACAAGAATAACAAACCGTCGAAATATAGAGCCACTCCGGATTGGTTGTTATAAATACAGATGTGGTCACACTCGCATCCGGTGATTGTTCGAGTGCAAATAAAATTATACTTAATTTTTTCTTGTAATTTAGAGAAAACTATTGTCATTTATTATTTTATATAAGTAGAATATTTTAATTACTAAAAGTTAATTGCTATGTATATGTTACCAGTTATTAACTATTTAATAGTTATCTCATATTTAAAATTATTAATATTATTTATTATTATATCCATTATTATTTATTTAATGTTAATTTTCAATATTAGTTATTTAATATTTAAAATTAATTATTACTATTTCATAGTGATTATAATTTATTATTACTTAAAATGAAAGGTTGTAATAGACAGCTATTACAACTGGTAAAGAATAAGAGTTGTTAAACATAGGCATCTATTACAACTCATAAAAAGAAATTTTTTAATAGGCATCTATTACAAGTGGTAAAATAAAATAGTTGTTAAAAACACATTTATAACGACTTTCATAAAGTTACAGTTGCAAAAAACCATTATTACAACTGGCATTTTGTGGCGGTTGTAAACTTATAGTTGTAATATGGTATTTTTGTTGTAGTGAAAAAAAGCTCCCTTAGATAGATAGTAAATAGGGTTTGCTTGAGGAATCAGTCATTAACGAGTGAAAATTAGACTCGGGTCCTTATTTTCAGGTTATACGGCATCCTCCCCTAAAATTTATTATAAAGCGGGTCCCTACTTTTTATGTTACGTATTTTTTCACATTTTTTTTGGCGTTGCTTTATTAAAAAAATTACATATATTCAAGTTAGTAGTTTGAAGAAAAAAAAAATCAAAATCAACAATTATAGTGAATAATTTCTGATATATCAGCAATAATTCACTATAATTGCTAATATATCAGCAACAGTGTTAAAAATTGTTGCAATGTGAGACATTGCTGATATATTAGCAATTATTGTATAAAAGTGCTGATATACCAGCAAGTTGATGAATACTTGCTGATATATCAGCAAGTATAATTTACTTGATGTAAAACTAAGTTAACGAAGGGCAGATAGAAAATTGCAGCAAAATTTGCAATTATTGCTTTAGATTGCTGATATATCAGCAATAGTTGTACATGTGATGCAAGTAATTGCAGTTGTTGCTGAAATATCAGCAACAATTGCAAATAATTGCATTGTTTGCTGCAATATACTGGAGCTACGTGTTCTTTTTGTTTTTGATTCATTTTTGGGTATTTTTAATGCATGAAAACGATGATGATTATGTGTTGAATTTAATTATGATTTTTCATGATTTTTTTGATGATTATACGAAAAATAGAGACCTAATTTACATGTTTTAAGAGGGAGATTTTGTGTATTTCAAAACCTAAACAGAACCTGAGCCAAACTTACCCTATTAACAACATCCAATTACGCATCAAAGTATGCCCTAATCTAAAGTGCCAACTGCATTGCCATAGTACGGGCTCAAATGTTATCAAGGTTGTCTCCAAATTTAGCTCTAAGTAATTTGTTTGTAGTCGCTTTTCTCAAATCGAATTCATTTGGGAATTTATGCTCCCTCGATTTATATAATACCTGGTCATTGTAATAAAATTCAAAAGCATCTCTTCTTTGAAGCATCTATCATCTTCTTCGTTGTAATAGCTTTTATTGTGTAACATCATGAAGTTTAGAATCTGAGTTCGAAGATAGTTCCATAGGCATGCCTTCGGACTTGGGTATTCCAAGTGGTTGAAAAGAGATTGGCTACCAGGGTACTACGGGTTCGTAAAGAGCATGCAAAATCGAATTTGAGTTTTTCATTGGAGGTTTTGTAGCAACGGGAATCACATAACATTGTTAAAAAATATTTCATAATAAGCAACCTCCTCTCGTTTGTTTGTTCAAACACACTTGTTTATGCTTCCAACATAAAATTTTATAATAAACATCGATTTTATATGTCTCTAATACTATGCAATTAAAATACTTGATGGTTCTATAGCCGCGGAGGTATAGAAAGTTGTTACGGTGATAAAACGAATATGTAACGGGAATATAACGGATGAGCAAAAAGAGACATTAGACGTAAAGCCAATTACATGAAATTAATATATTACCATTTTCTGAAACAAATTATAGAAGCAACTAGTGTTGTTTGATCTTATATAATAAAAACAAAGAATATCATGGTTATACACACTAGATTCGGTGCTTATGACAAACTTCTAAATTATATTGAGTATTTATGCCCTAAACTTAACTCTTTACACTAACTTTTTGATTTATTTTTAAAAGGAACTAATCAAGTCAACATCAGTGTGTTTATATTGCTAAGTGGATGTTAGAAGTCTTGATTTTGCGAGTGTAGCAAAAAATAATAGAACTTAAAGCAGATAGGTTGTTCATTAGCTATAAACTAAAATAGTGTAATGGTTGAAGAATACTATGAGCTATGTCGAGGAATCTACTGAGCTTTAGCAGGGATTTATTGGCACTGCTCCAACATCGAAGGTTTCTAGAGTTTCTATCAAAAGATGATGAATATAAAAGTACCGTTACACTCAAATAACGTAGCAAATTTATACCTTTTTAGTTGTTTGCCGTGAGTTACAATCTTTTTTATGTCCCCATTGTTATAATTTTAATCACCTTAAAGCAATATTGAATGTGGCAACAAAATTTAGAAAGTAGTAAGGGTGTAATACATATCTTTATTAATAATTGAGTTAGAAATGTAAATTTTTTGCCTAGAAATACTCTTATACGCCTTTAACTTTATAGGTCACTTAAAATAGGATCTGCCAATTTGATATTTTTTACAAAATTAGAATGCGTTTCTTTAAATATTAGCAAATTTTTAATGTTACATATAAATAAAATTTAACAAATAAACATTATTTACAACATCATATTTTATTAAATAATAAAATAAATAAAAATTAAAACTAATTAAAAAGATAGAAAATGCAATTTAAAATTAAAATTTAAGCTAACTACACATGATTTCAACACAAAATATAACTAAATATTCATGTAAACCATTTTCACTTGAATATGTTATATACAAATTCTTAAAACAAAATTTATACATAAACATTTATTTATATTTTTAAAAGGACAGTTTTAGCTTTATATATCCAAAATATCTTCATCAAATTTCATAACTTCAGGATATTCATAATAGTAAACGGGTACAACATCATGCGCTTCGCGCGTAACAATAGCACATAATTCATGAATAAATTTTTTATATGAAGTAAGTGTGCATTTTTTTTTGAATTTGTTTAGGAGGGAAACCAACCGGAGTCGTAAAACCCTCACTAGTGCGTCTAGCTTGGTCCGCGAGTGGCACATAAGTGGCTGATCTTAGTGTATGCACATGGTAAGCTCTTAGCATGCCATTCCGGGTTTCGAACTTATGCCACTGTTACCATGGCTAAAAGTCCTTAACCTCTAGGCTATTGCTTAACGTATTTAATAGAAATGATTTTCTTATCTTCGTCTATGGAGTTGGAACCAAGTGTAATTAGTTTGAATTTCAACTCTAAGTCGGAACAATTAAGTTTTTGTTAGGTTGAATTATTGTTTTAGTTATCAGTTAAAAAAGAACGAAAATAAACCTATAGAAAGCTTGTTAGATCATATATATCTTTATTAATAATTGGCTTGAAAGCGGAAGCTTTTAGTTCGACTGCGAACTTTCCAAAATACACTTACATATAATTTTTTAATTATTTCATGTGATCTTACGAATAAAAAAGGAGATAAAATCTTTTTACAATTGCTTTAGACTCATTAAAACAATGACCTCTAATATCTCATAAAATTCGAATCTAATAATTATAATTTCTTTATACATTCAAACTATTTTCACCAAATAATAACAACTTAAGAAATTACTTGCAGATCAGATCTAACAAACTTCTTATATGAAACCGTTCTTCACTAATTTATAATACAAATTAAAATTAGTTAAAAAAAGATATTGTAATTTATAAATAAATATTCAAAATAACAACACTTACTTTAAACAAAAATATATAATTGAATTTTCATGCATCATTTCTTCTTATGTATGTTAAACATATTCAGTCTGCCAAAAATCAATTAAAGTGCAAAACATATGACCTGTTCATATGCGAAGCACACGCCATAACGCTCATTTTTTTGACAATTGACTCGAAAGCGCGAACTTTGATCTAATTGTGCTTCGTCTTTGTGTTTCACTTAAAAAAAGAATTTAATAAATATATATTTTTGCAATTTTGAACTGTATTTTCACAAGTATTAATAAATTTTAGTATCAATTAAAAATAGAATATAATATATAAACTTTATTTATAACATCCTTCTTTATGATTAACAACAGAAATAAAAAATAGAAACTACTAAAAAAATACCGGAACATAGAAATAAGAATTCAAACATAATTTCAATGGAAAAATATAACTTAATATATGCGCAAAATATTTTATCTTAAATGTGTTAAACATACACAGTTTTGAAAAATATAATTCATGTACAAAAAAGTGTAATGATCACGCGTGAAGCGCACGTCGTTACGCTCGTATTGAAGAAATGAAATGAACAACACTATATGGAACTACTCCATTACCTTATTTTCATGCTGAAGGGAAAAAATTTGCGATGTTTTTGGTTAGTTTCATAAGGTCTATTCGGTTATGAATTCTATAGTGCTTATCATTAAACTTTGGGAGTTTGTTTATGTCTTCCACGCAGCCAGTCAAAAATTGGACAGTAATAGCCAGTCTAAACAATAATTTGGAAATGACTTATGTTAGACCAAAAAATGGCACTAACACCCAATTGTTTAAGATTTGTGGAGAATAATGATCTGAAAACATAGAAAATCAAGCAGAGATACAAGATTTATAGTGGTTCGACGTTAACAAGCCTACATCCACTTTATAGTTTCTCATTTCATTCTGGAATTACAATTACAATTACAATGAATATTAACACTAAAACACTCAAATACAATGAATAATTCTCTTCGAATTCATTGTTTTTCATTGGAGAAGAAGGCGATTATCTATGGAGAAATTCGGCCATGGCTGCCATGAATAAATGAAGTGCCAAAAGTCCCTTAATTCGTTGCATTCTACTGTATTTATAGTTGTCGGCAAGTGCTAGGTCGGTTATGCCACATGGCATTATCAGAGAGGATTTCGGAAGTAGTAGAGAACATGGGATAATGATCTTTAACTATCCATAATTCATCATCCCAGGCGGGTCGGATCCCCTACTCCGACCCGATCCGGTTGGCCCGATCTGGATGACCCAATTCGGATGACCCGATCCAGTGTATTCGATCCGGTTTGGCCGGTGAGGCATATTTTCCTTAGCTTGATCTGAAACGATGGAATCAGACCTGAAGCTTATTTGCGTATAAATCCAAGTTTTCCCATTCTTTGTTACTTCGTCCAAGAAAATGCTGATCTCTTCCAGTTCATATTCAAGCCCGGAGTAGCCTTCCTGATAGAGTACTTGGGCTTTGGGTAGTCTGGTCACAAAGCAGGCTAACATTTTGCCTCCTAAAGTACATTTTACTGCAAATGAGATGTGCTTTGAGTAAGTCGAGCTGAATTTTTTTGGAATGTTATCAACCCTTGAGGACGCTTTATCTGATTGTTGTGCCCTATTGAGTAGTTCCGTCATATGGATTTTTTCCTGTATAAATGGCTTGTCATATATAGCACTACTTCTGTTGATGCTTATCGAGCCAAATTCCATGGCTAGAGTGGTCAAGATGATCAAGTAATCGTTTAGACCTCGTCAAATCAAGAGGTTGAATTCCTTCATCACAAGTCATGCAGTATCATTGGCTCCCGTGTGAAATCATACATGCAGAAGTTAATGCCAAATGACGTCGTCTTCCTACACAAGTCAAGTGTATTACTAAGTCAGGCTTTCTTTTATGTATAAGCCAATGTATGAAATAGTCATCCAAGTCATAATCTAGTGTCAGAATCTTCATACTTTGAGCTAGCATTTAAACCATTGGGATAGAGCGCATCAGAGTCGGCATATGAATCTGTCATTTGTGATTGGATTTAGACTATCTCAACATCAGGATATTATTCTTTGGCTCCACGATCGTATCGAATCGTAACACTAAGGCATCCGAAAGCAATGATCACTCCAGATCGTTTTGTTGTCTTGTGATCACATACAAATCATCAAGGGACGTCATTGAAATCGTATAAACCAGTGCTCGTAAGATCATCACAAACTAAGGTAGTTGGAGAGTTCTCCGCATTCTCTATTTGATGTAGTTCGGATCAAGTCTTTGAAGTCATGTTTGATCCGTTAATGGGCTTTCTTGAACAGCTAAGACAAATCATATCATATTCCGGAGATACGGTTTATATGTTCTGCATCCGTTAGTGGGCTGAAGTAAACATCATAGATGGTTCAGTTCGATCTTTGGATGCCATTACAGCGTCGAATCTTTCCAGAATGAATGCAGGGTCTTTGTTTAACTGAAATGAATAACATGGCATTCTTGGGTCGATAGATGTGGATCTTTGGCTGCTCAATGAAGTTGGTGATCAAAGCGTTCTAGCAGTTGATCGATTCAGATGCATGCCACCAAAATTGTTTAGCAACAATGTAAGTCAAGAGTCAGAAATGGTGGCTTGAAGTATGGGGGATTACTGAAGTTCCTGATGTCTCGTGTGAAATAGTTTTGACTGACATTGCTCATGCCGCCTTTGAGGTGCGCCACCTCTGGCGAAGCATCAATTAATGTCGGCATTTTGGCCTTCGTCTTTGAGAAGTTGTTGTCAATTGTCCAATTTAGGTTTGGTGTTGCTAGCATGAAGTCTTGAAGTTGGTGGAAGCCGGTCTCAGGCTTCTTGGTTCCGCATATTAGTAGCCGTCAGTCAAGCTTCTATCCTTTAATTCTGGATGGTGATTTGCTGCTCAGATATATGCGGGTTAGTCTTGATGAGTCATTCTTTTGGTTACAGTCTGGGATCTTGCGGGACTCCGATGATAGTAAATATGCATAAAGTCGGTGGATAGTCGAATTACGTTGCTCGAAGCTCACGTCCCATGCTCCTCCCCTACGGGGGTTTTGTTAAGTGGTTAGCAATAAATCTATGTCTTCTCTTAAGTCATACTCCCTCATCAAGTCATGAGTTAAAGTTTGATACAAAATAATT
Organism: Allium sativum; assembly: GCA_030737875.1. Taxonomy (NCBI): domain Eukaryota; kingdom Viridiplantae; phylum Streptophyta; class Magnoliopsida; order Asparagales; family Amaryllidaceae; genus Allium; species Allium sativum. Next base: position 431,054,961 of record CM060923.1, read on the forward strand.
TGTATTTATCCAACTCATGTCAGTCTTTGGTCTCCCATCCAAGCTCTATGGATCAGTGTCGGGTGGCGATAAAGTCAAATTATAGTCAACTCGAACGCTTCCATTTGCCCCTTGTATTAAGGAATGGGGAACTTCATGTTGAAGTTGAGTTAGATGTGAAGCATTCATCTAAATCGGAGCAAAGGTTGGTCGAACTCCGTTCAAGTTTCCAGTGGCTCTTGCATTGCAGTAGTTTACGTTCAAAATGTTACCATAAGAGGTTGCATGTTGCAAATGTCTGGGAGGATGTTAATTGCACCTTGTTTCATTTGAGACGACATTTCTAACTTGTCATAGGGTCTCATGCGATATGAACCGCAGAACAGGGAGTGCTTAAGCCCAGTTCGTTGTCACTTGAATTTCCACGGAGCTTGCTCCAACGAGTAAGTCGTAGTTACTTGGCCTTCCATTTATCAGAGTAAAGAAGTTATCCATCATTTTCTGTCGCTTCCGGAGAAGTTCATCTTGCCGAGCCATCTGGGTTCTCAATTGAGCAAGGTCACCGTCCATTTCATAATTGGTCTGATATGCCGAGTGATCATTGCGAGAGGAAATCTGCTGACTTCCTTTGTTCCTATCACCTTCTGCGCCAATATCCTTAGCATGGGAGAAGGTTCTATCTTTCTTCTTCTTAACACTTAGGTTGAAGTATCAAACAATCTGCTTCCTTTCAAGCTAGAAGTCGAAGTAATATCATGCCCCTTGTCTGGGGTTTTCCAATCGGGAAGTCGGTTGGGACTAGCAAATGGACGTTCACTCTGCATTCGCTTTGAGGTTCTCGAGCGGCCTTTCAAGATCAAAGCATAAGTTGAACACAAACAAATAAGTTATGCCATTTGTAAATAATTTCGATAGTTATGCCCCCAGTCCGGGGGTAACGACTAAAGATAGGTAGTCGTATCACATCCCTTTCAAATTTGGACATGGATGCATGGAAAAGACATTGCTTTCAATGCTTAAGTGATTGAGTTATTCAAGTGCTCAAGTCATTGCATTTTTCATTCAATGTACTTGCAAGGTGGTACTTGTCATTGCACTTGAGATATTACTCCCAAAGCCTCCTTTTGGTCATTGCCTCAATTCATGCGATATGTTGTTGAACAATCTACTTTCAAGGTCTCCATTCGATCGTTTCCTTGAGTCGCATGCGAAGTTTAACATTAGGTATCAGCACCATCCTTCTGGACGGGGTTCCTTACTTGTTTTTCACTGGCCTGCCATTTTTGCGAGTTCGGACCTCACATTCTTGACCAGTTATCCTTTGTAAATCTACATTCAGTAAGCAAAGTAATATTCCTGCAATGTCTCACATTTGCAAGTTTGTAATCAAAACATTACTATGCTAAGTAATAAACAACAAATCATATCGTAAATCGAATAGGGGCTTCAATCTAGTGCCTTGCAAATCGTACTTCCTGCAAAGAGAAGCACGTCATATTGCAGCTATCATAGGGGGTGTGATGTGAGTGCGTGTATGCCCCCAATCAATCGTGGATAAATTTCCCAGCCAAGGCTTGTCTAGGATTGATAGTGTATTGTCCCTTAGTCCGGAAATGAGGGGTCAGGCTCAGCTTTCATTTTTGCCCCCAATCCTGCACTGGAGTAGGGGCCATTTCGTGGCACTTAATAGCAATGCCATTATACTCTTCTTTCGTATGCCCAGAATAGAGTTCGAACTTATCTTTCAGTCTTGCCCCTAATCCTTCAGTAGGGTAGGAGTTCATTTGTGGCGCTTAGTCCCTGTCACCTTTATACTCTCCCGTCGGATTCCAAGGGTAGAGTGGAATCAAGGCGGTCTTTTAATCATGGGGCACCTTTACGCCGTATGGACGCTCATCTTCTCGTCCTTCATAATCTCTCTTGGATCTTGAGAGTTAGAGTGGTGGACATCATCTTCCTATCCTTTATACTCTTCCTTAAGTCATAGGGTTAGAGTTATTCAAGCGAGCAGTCGTGTCATTTTCCCTGCGGCTCCTTCTAGACTCTATTTTCAAGAGCGGGGGTCCACTGTCTCGAGTGTCGTTCTCAAACTTGGTCTTAGTCCTTACTCCATGCTCCATTGTGGTGGATGAAGCTTTTTGGGCAACCGGTCAGATCACACTCACCGAGGTGCTACCTCATAATTCCCAATTCATGGGTAGAGGTGGCCATTTGCAATAATCAAGTCTCTCCTGTCCGTCGACTCATGGGATGGAGTTTGGTTGGACGCTGCAGTATCGTCCTTTAAACGTTCTCTCAAGTCATAAGATCTGGAGTTGTGAATTGCGTGGTCTTTAATCCTGGGGTGCTCCTCACACTCGTCCTATGTTTATACTTCTATCCAATCTCTAAGGATTAGATTTAGTCGGATCATGTTTGCCAAGGCTTTGCGTTCCTCCAATCATTCAATGGGAGGAGTGATTGGCTCCAAACTTCGAGTACATGCATCATTCATATCGCATGAGTTATTATGTTAATAACTCGGGAAGCTTGTAAAAGTAAATTGCATGATTGAAAAGTAAGCATATCAAGGGGCGGTGCTACCTCCTTTAACGGATCGAGTCATGTAGATAGCCAAACTGCATCCATCTGGAATTGGATTACGACTTTGAAATGCAAACGTAAATGCACAATTATCTTGAGGTCTGCCACGTATGAGTCAAGGAGTGGATCGTCATCTCAGATCCACCTTAAGATATACATCTTCTCTTAGGCAGAGGACGTGGCTCTGCTAAAGGAATGAATATCATTCTGTGTGAAAATGGCATTGCACGCTCTTTGCAGGTCCAATTTGCCTCGTTCATTCTCTGTCAAGGGATGGCTGCCAAAATCTTTAGATGGTGATCAACATAAGCGAATGACAAGGTCGCATCTCCTTTGAATGCCTTCTTGCCCCCATGCTAAGGGCGAGGATTGAGGGTCAGGGAGTCATGTATGTATAGCTTATTGTAGCATATCATCACATTAGTGCTAGGACAATAATTGGCGGGAGAATAATGGATCCATGCTTATAGAAACTTTTGCGATTTCCATTCTAGTAAATAGGATATAGCTGCTAGCGGGATAGTCATATCTTATCCATCCACGGATATGCCTTCAATCCCACGTCGGGAATAAGATCTAATGCACAGATAATCAATCGGCATCCAGGCTTAAGTGCTCTAAACTTTTAACTTGCCAATTTTCGGGCAAGGCTGAGGCAGTCGACCATGCAAGCCAATAATGTATCAGCTTTGAATTAGACGATGTAATCACGAGCAATCGATGTTCAAATCTCCAGGTGCTCCCAGTGTTTGGGACACGAGTTACTTTACTAATAAGCGATAAAGGGAGTCAATTGTGAATCTTCACTTTCTAACTCCAAAACATCGTTCGTCAGAGGTTTCATTCGTGTTCATCTCCCATCTAGTAGGAGGTTGATTAGTGATTTTGTCGAATCATTTAGGGCGGTGAATTGAGAAATGAGACTTGTTGATATCTATATCAGGACAACCTTTCAAAGGGAAATAAGCAATGTCATCTTGCATGTCATATCTCGCGGCATAATGAACAATGGTACACCCATGTGACACCCTCACATCCTTTAGTGTCACTCACTAAGGGAATGCATTAAGTTTCGTGAAGAGTTATAAGTAAACAGGCACAGAATAATTACAAGACAGATATAAATAAGATAGCAATGGAAATTTAAATTTGTATTTCAACATAAATCATAATACCGTGGTCCACAATACCCCAAGTCACAAAAACCATTACAATAAAATAACTTTTGTCTTGCATCATCAAAATACATAAGACAATAAAAACATAATTCTCCAATTGAAAAAGTTAAGCCATAGTAGAGACAAGAACTTGAGCCATACTTCAGAAGTAGCACCTAGCAAGATGATATCTATGTCCTGACTAAGCCTGAGTGTTTCCTCCCTGAGAACCTAGGGGGAATGGAAGAAAGGAGGAGAAAAAAGGGTCAAACATAGAGTTTGGCGAGTCTAGTTACTTTTAGCTAGTAAATAAATAAAAGTATCATGATAGGAATATAAAGTGGATAAGGAAGATCACTACACAAATGGCAGGTGTGACAAGGTAGACAGGATAAGGTGTATATGCTTCTAATGATTACTCTACTTATTCTCTGCACCAATACTAGTATAACAAGTACGTAATAGGATTACATACTTTCTAATTGCTTAACAGAAACAGGATGATCCCAACAGAAATATAATGGTAGTTTTAGGTGTACTCTAGTAACGGGTTTTAACCCAAACAGAATTAGCCGGCTCCTAAAAAGGATTAACGGGTGTTAACCCCAACAGAAACACATGTACCCCCACAGAAATAGACAGGACTAGATGTACCATATTTACTACCCTATACAATCGGCTCTCTTCTCCGTAGACACCCTGTGCTAGCCCCACAGTAGGTTGAATCACTTCCTAAAGTGGCAAGCCTTCATTTCTCGGATGTGCACAACCATATCCACTGATGCCACAACGTCTTATTTTCCTGAGCAGGCGGAGTCATGCACGCATATGACCCTATTGGAATGCACCGTCATGACAACCGTCCTCCACATTTAGATCTTTTAAAATCAGTTCAGTAAGCGTGCTCTACTCCGACCAAGTTCGGAGTACCCGTTTGATGCCTATTTAAGGGTTAGGTTTTTATTGACTATGTATACCACTAGGTGTCTTTAATTACATAGCCTTATTTATTCAATTAGTTATGCTTACCCTAAAGAGTGTCTCTAATTACATAACTTTATTATTTCCTCTGGTTATGTATACCACTAGGTGTCTTTAATTACATAACCTTAACGGGTTAAGTTTGTGGGCCTATATATGAATATTACCTACCCCCTCCCCCCGTCGGATTTACTTAATCCACCCCTTTTTTTCAACCAAGTTTACTTTAACCCCAACTAAAATTTAAGTTCATACAATCCTTATGGATTAACTTAGGTTAAGTAGTCCAATTCATTACCATGTCCATTTATGGTTTATAATGGGCTTGACCTCCCACATTAGGCTTACAACATGTGGATGATGGATATGTCGGTCGGGTCCCGGCAGACTTATTCCACAGTTGGGGCTAACCTCGTGTCGTAGCCCGATTGGTATTTACGTACTTAGACCTCCCACATTAGGTTTAGCATTAGTGGCTGTTGGATATGCCGATTGGGTCCAGGCAGACTTCCCCCACAAATGCAACCTAACCTCGTGTCATAAGTACAATTAAAATTCCTAATTGTAATTACCAAACATTCCATTTTTAATTAATTAACCAATTAATTAATTCTTTCCTATTTTTAGGTGTTAATACCCATTTTACCCAATAATTTGAATTATATGTCAAAAATGTTCATATTCAAATTATGCCATTTTAACACTTTTCCCCATTCCTTAACTAGTGCCCTCACAAAATTGGCAGCATGCCTAGGCTAGACAACAACCTAGTCAAAAATGATAATAGGGAAAATAATGGGAATATAACCAAAGTGATCATCTTGGCATAAACATAAACTAACATGATAATCAGGTGAACATACATACTGGCATGAACATGAAATTATCATCATAAAAATGATGACCTGTTGGCATTCAATGGATTCTTACATAACTATGATGTCACAATAAACATAGTAAGATCTAAATTAGCAATTTAGATGTCCAATTGGATTAGATCTAACATGATAGCACAAGGTGATAAATTAGATCACATAATTCAAATCTAGAGGTTAGAATAGACCCAACAAGGTAACATAAGGTAATAAATTAGATCACATAATTCAGAACTAGAGGTTAGAATAGATCTAACATGATAAACACAAAGTGATAATCAAGATCTGACTAATAGTTTCAATGTCCACATAAATTAGATCTACTAGTTTAGGAATAGATCTACACAAATCCACATCATAGCATGTCATAGCAGTTACAATTAAGACAAAGATTTAGATCCAATCCTAACCAATTCAAGGTGACATATGTTCATGATTTACATAAATGATTAGATTTACCCAACGATATAACTGCCAAAATGAATAGGTTTACATTCACCACAACAATGTTACAAGTCAAGATCCACATAGGCAATATAATATAATAACCACAATTGCATTAGATCTAAAGAATTAGATCTATCATGACATATTATCAGATCTAACAATAGCATAGATTCATGGTTTACAACGTATCCAGACACAGTCTTTCATAATTTACTTTTATTCATTCAAACCTGAAAGTAACTGGAAACTCACAATGTTAGGTTTAGAGAATAGAGAAACAACGAATCTTGAATTTCTAAATTTGATTTGCAAAGTACGTTGTTGTAGAAAACGGTTCCATCTCAATTCGTATCCCGGCAACATATGGCTTCCATAATTTCCAATGAAGAAATAGGAGATTTGGACACATATTTATAGCTGCAGAACCCTCTGAAACCAATTGCCACCTCAGCCCAAGGGGTGTCGACACCCTTGTGGGTGGGCCGACCCATAAGTCGACACCCGTTAAGGGGGGTCGACCCCTTAGAGCGGGAATTTTGCCGCTCTGATGAATTTTTCAAATTCGAACTATTTTGGATGAAATTCTGACTCATCTCTGACTCATATGTGTATAAATAATATTTTTGCGCGTATAAAAACTTAAAACCCTCATAACTTCTTCATACGGTGTCCATTTTATGCAAACCAAATGTTTGACCAGAATTTCGAGATGTACACAACGGTGCAGTCCGTTACCTCTAATTCTGTATATTAAATTAATTACTATTTAATTTATTCTCTTTAATGTCGTTAAAAATTCAGGATGTTACATTCTCTCCAACTCAAAGGATTTCGTCCCCGAAATCTCTAAGTTGAGAAGAGTGCATATCCTACCATCCATCATCCATGTACTCATCCACCAATCACTGGCATCCATTGTCCTTAAAGGTTTCTTATGATTATATGAATATATGCAAAGATGTGTGTATATGCCCTAACACTAATGTGAAGATCAGGCGGTCTACTGATTAAGTTGACCTCCTTAATGCAATATATGTTAGTGCCATGAATCCAATATGTATGCGAATAATCCTATTATATCATGTGAGTTCTATATATGTGCACATTCATTCATCTAAATGAAACATCCATATGCTAACTCATCCATTTCCATCCATAAAAAATGCACACACGTCCATATGCAGTATGAGAGTGATTGAGCTGATCTTAGTGCCTAATGTGTGCGTATATGCGTCCACAGGCAACAACTAGCAAACACTTGCATCCATCAAACATAACATGTCTCAAAAACATGTTTACATCCATGGGTTCCCTACCTAAAGGTCGAAGATTCGATCGATAGGATACATACGAATGATAGAAACAAGTACGAATAAAAAGTTCTGGAAAAAGAAGTTAGGAACATAGTCCTAAAAAGGAAAGGGTATGAAGCGAGATCTTTGTCTTCAGTCTCCCAAGTCGCATCCTCGATGTCTTCTTCCTATTGCACTTTTATTTACTTGACCTCTCCGTTGCACAATTTCTTAACCTCTAATCCAAGTATGTAAATCGAAACTCATCAAGTCATTGCTTCCGTCTCTACTTTCACTTCCTTTCACAAGTTTGTCTCCACTACCTCGAAGTCTATACATTTTATCCCTGCTTGGATTAATAGTCATCTTAGAATGGTGGTCTTCCTCAAGGACCGTCTTCAATAGGTTTCCCATCCTGATATGATTCACCTATCAAACCTCTTCTCAAGTGGCTCCCCCACTTGCTTATCAAGTTCCCTCTCTTCTTTTAGAAGCCATATGGCGCACAGGTAATGCAACTGTCATTGCATTGTCCTCCAGGTATATACGGAACCAATCTCGTGCCTCGAGGGTAAACCCCGAACCTCATCAAAGACACCAGGATACTCACAGACTACTGGTACCGATCACAGATCATCGATAGATGCCTCAAGAGATACTGGGAAACTAAGCATGACCGACCCTTGTGGGTCACAAGAAATCTCGAGGGTCCTCTCATGACAAGCCAAAAGCCTAACGACCCTCCTCTCGCAATCCAGAATGGCACCCTACGTGGCTAGCCTATCCATCCCTAGAATAAGATCATAGCCCATGAAATAAGATGTGCTTTGTACTCAAACTCGATGCCTAATGCAGATATTATCAAACCCCGAAAAATCATAGATAAATGAGCCGAACCACCAATGGGGTTTGGGACAACTACGGGATACCCTACCATACTAGTAATTAAGTGGAGAGATTTAACCACAGAACTAGATATAAATGAATGTGAAGCGCCAGAATCAAAAAAGTGTTCTAAGAGAAATTAAACCTTTCACAGAAATTTTTCTACCTCTATCAGGAGCACCGATCGTGAGAGCATGCACCCGCCCTCTAGAAGTTCCTGCCCTTTGACCTTATCCCTGTTTCTTCGGGCAGTCCTTAATTAGATGCCCGACCTTTCCACAAGTGAGGCACGCATTCTTCCTTTTCCTGCAGTCCTTGGCTAAGTGACCCTCTCGCCTACAACTATGGCACTTACTCTTATCTTTAACCTTGTCATTCTTTTCTCCTTTCTTTTGCCATTGTTGTTGCTGCTGTTGTCCCTTCTTGCGCCACACCTACTCATTTTGCGTTGCTTCCTCAGCCTTTACCTCCTTCTTTTCTCCCTTGTCCTTGTTTTGCATCAGGGCCACATCGAAAAGTTTTTCAAAAGTGGCCCCATTAGAATATGGGACATGGCTAACCCATGAAGGGGTTCATTCCGCCCTTTAGCAAGCCGTAAAGCCTTTTTGTGCAGTGTATCCACCAAATCTATCTCGAACCTTGCTAGCTGGTTGAATTTGTTCACATGTTCTTTCACCGCCAAGTTTCCTTGTTTGAGTGGAAAGAACCACTCCATCTGTATGCTTCTCTCATCTTGGGAAAGAAATTTCATTTCAAACCTCTGTCTAAAATCTTCCCAATTTTCTACCGGACGTCCATCTTGAGTGACTTCCCACCAAAATGAGGCTTCGTCCTTCAGTAGCCAGGCGAATAACTGAACCTTACATCTATCCTCTACTTCAAAGATGACAAATAAGTCCTCGGTCTCCTTAAGCCAATTCCGAGCTTCTAAGATGTCTTGTTCCCATGGAATGGCTTCCCTCCCATTGCAGGGAAGTCTTTGTAGATCTTAGCGAAATTATCTTCTCTTGGAGGAGGAGGAAGAGGAATGACTGATGCAGTTGGGGGAGGAACATTTCCCTGGCCTTCCCTCCAGATACCTTCGGAACCATCCAGGTATCGTAACGCCCTCTGGGATATTAGGAATGTTTTACTCCCCGGACATGCTGAAAAGAAAAAGGAAGAGATTTAAACAAAGGACCGAAGGATATTACATGGCTTTTGGGGGAATGTTTTTCAAAAAAAAAAAATTCTTTTTGAAAGTACTTTATTTTAAAACCTTTTTGAAAAATAATTTTCAATAACTGTTATCTAATCTGGTAACCTTCAGCTCTAAAACCAAATGTGACACCCCGCGTCCATTAATGTCACTCATTAAGGGAATGCATTAAGTTTCGTGAAGCGTTATAGGTAAACAGACATAGAATAATTACAAGATAGATATAAATAAGATAGCAGCAGAAAATTAAATTTTTATTTCAACATAAATCATAATACCGTTGTCCACAATACCATAAGTCACAAAAACCATTACAATAAAATAACTTCTGTCTTGCATCATCAGAATACATAATAATATAAAAAAATAATTCCCCAGTTGAAAAAGTTAAGCCATAGTAGAGACAAGAAACTTGAGCCATACTTCAGGAGTAGCTCCAAGCAAGATGATATCTGAGTCCTGACTAAGCCTGAGTGTATCCTCCTTGAGAACCTGAGGGGAAGGGGGAATGAAAGAAAGGAGGAGAAACAAAAGGGTCAAACATATAGTCTGGCGAGTCTACTTACTTTTAGCCAGTAAATAAATAAAAGTAACATAATAGGCATATAAAGTGGATAAGGAAGATCACTACATAAATGGCAGGTGTGACAAGGTAGACAGGATAAGGTGTGCTTCTAAGGATTACTCTTCTTATTCTCTGCACCAATACTAGTATAACAAGTACGTAACAGGAGTACATACTCCCTAATTGCTTAACAGAAACAGGATGATCCAACAGAAATATAATGGTAGTTTTAGGTGTACTCTAGTAACGGGTTTTAACCCAAACATAATTAGCTGATACCTTAACAGGAATAACATGTGTTAACCCCAACAGAAACGCAGGTATCCCACAGAAATAGACAGGACTGTATGTACCCTATTTACTACCCTAGTCGATCGGCTCCCTACTCCATAGATTCCTCGTGTAGGCCCTACAATAGGGTGTATCACTCCCCAATGTGGAAACCCTTTATTTCCCGGATGTGCACAACCATAACTACTGATGCCACAGCGTCTTATTTTCCCGAGCAGGCAGAGTCATGCACGCAAATGACCTCATTGGAACACGCCATCATGACACCATCCACTACGTTTGGATCTCTTACAACCAGTTCAGTAAGCGTGCCCCACTCCGACCTAGATTGGAGTACCCGTTTGACACCTATTTAAGGTTTACTGACTGAAATGGGTCCCACAGAAGATGATACATGCTCTCCCCTTTGTTTTGTATCCCCAACTAGGTTTTTATTGACTATGTATACCACTAGGTGTCTTTAATTACATAGCCTTATTTATTTCTACCAGTTATGCTTACCCTAAAGGGTGTCTTTAATTACATAACTTTATTATTTCCTTCGGTTATGTATACCACCAGGTGTCTTTAATTACATAACCTTAACGGGTTAAGTTTGTGGGCCTATATGTGAATATTACCCACCCCCTCAGATTTACTTAACCCACCCCTTTTATTCAACCAAGTTTACTTAACCCCCAATTTAAATTTAAGTTCATACAATCTTTATGGATTAACTTAGGCAAAATAGTCCAATTCATTACCATGTCCATTTATGGTTTATAGTGGGCTAGACCTCCCACATTAGGCCTACAACATGTGGATGCTGGATATGTCGGTCGGGTCCAGGCAGACTTATTCCACAGTTGGGCCTAACCTCGTGTCATAGCCTGATTGGTATTTACGTACTTAGACTTGCCACATTAGGTTCAACAATAGTGGTTGCTGGATATGCTGGTCGGGTCCGTGCAGACTTCCACCACTAATGCAGCCTAACCTCATGTCATAAGTACCGTTACAATTCCTAATTGTAATTACTAAACATTCCATTTTTAATTAATTAACCAATTAATTAATCCTTTCCTTTTTCTAGGTGTTAATACCCATTTTACCCAATAATTTGAATTATATGTCCGAAAATGTTTATATTCAAATTATGCCATTTTAACCCTTTTTCCACCATTCCTTAACTAGCGCCCTCACAAAATTGGCAGCATGCCTAGACTAGACAACAGCCTAGTCATAAACGATAATAGGGAAAATAATGGGAATATAACCAAAGTGATCATCTTGGCATAAACATAAACTAGCATGATAATAAGGTTAACATACATACTGGCACAGACATGAAATTATCATCATAAAACCGATGAATTGTTGGCATTCAGTTGATTTTAACATAACTATGATGTCACAATAAACATAGTAAGATTTAAATTAGCAATTTAGATGTCCAATCAGTTTAGATCTAACATGATAACACAAGTTGATAAATTAGATCAAATAATTCAGATCTAGAGGTTAGAATAGACCCAACATGATAACATAAGGTGATAGATTAGATCACATAATTCAGATCTAGAGGTTAGAATAGATCTAACAAGATAAACACAAAGTGATAATTTAGATCTGACTAATAGTTTCAATGTCCACATAAATTAGATCTACTAGTTTAGAAATACATCTACACAAATCCACATCATAGCATGTCATAGAAGTTACAATTAAGACAAAGATTTAGATCCAATCCTAACCAATTCAAGGTGACATATGTTCATGATTTACATAAATGATTAGATCTATCCAATGATATAACTGCCAAACTAAATAGATTTACATTCACCACAACATCGTTTTAAGTCAAGATCTACATAGGAAATATAATATATTAACCACAATGGCATTAGATCTAAAGAATTAGATCAATCATGACATATTATCAAATCTAATAATAGCATAGATTCAAGGTTTATAACATATCCAAATACAGTCTTTCATTTAAACCTAAAAATAACTGGAAACTCACAGCGTTAGATTTAGAGAATAGAGAAACAACGGATCTTGAATTTTTGAATTTGATTTGCAAATTATGTTGTTGTAGAAAACGGTTCCATCTCAGTTCCTATCCGGCAACACATGGCTCTCATAATTTCCAATGAAGAAATAGGAGATTTTGACACATATTTGTAGCTGCAGAACCCTCTGAAACCGACTGCGACATCGGCCTAAGGGGTGTCGACACCCCTGTGGGTGGGTCGACCCATAGGTCGACACCCCTTAAGAGGGGTCGGCCCCCTAGAGCGGGAATTTTGCCGCTCTGACGAATTTTTCAAATTCGAACTATTCAGGGTAAAATTCTGACTCATTTCTGACTCATATTTGTATAAATAATATTTCTGTTCGTATACAAACTTAAAACCCTCATTACTTCTTCATACGGTGTCCATTTTATGCAAATTAAATGTTTGACCAGAATTTCGAGACGGATGCAATGGTGCAGTCCATTACCTCTAATTCTGTATATTAAATTAATTACTATTTAATTTATTCTCTTTAATGTCATTAAAATTCAGGATGTTACGTTCTCCCCTACTCAAAGGATTTCATCCCCGAAATCTCTAAATTGAGAAGAATGCATATCCTACCATCCATCATCCATGTTATCATCCACCAATCACTAGCGTCCATTATCCTTAAAGGTTTCTTATGCTTATATGAATATATGCAAAGATGTATGTGTATGTCCCAACACTAATGCGAAGATCAGGCGGTCTACTGATTCAGTTGACCTCCTTAATGCAATGTATGTTAGTGCCATGAATCCAATATGTATGCGAATAGTCCTATTATATCATGTGAGTTATATATGTGCACATTCATTCATCCAAATGCAACATCCATATGCTAACTCATCCATTTCCACTCACAAAAAATGCACACACATCCATATGCAGTATGAGAGTGATAGAGCCGATCATAGTGCCTAATGTGTGTGTATATGCATCCACAGGCAACCACTAGCAAACACTTGCATCCACTTGCATCCATCAAACATAACATGTCTTAAACACACGTTTACATCCATGGGTTCCCTACCTAAAGGTCGAAGATTCAATCGATAGGAAACATACGAATGATAGGAACAAGTACGAATAAAAAGTTTTGGAAAAAGAAGTTAAGAACACAGTCCTAAAAAGGAAAGGGTATGAAGCGCGATCTTTGTCTTCAATCTCCCAAGTCGCATTGTCGTTGTCTTCTCCTTATTGCACTTTTATTAACCTAACCTCTCTGTTGCACAATTTCTTAACCTCTGGTCCAAGTATGCAAGTCGGAACTCATCCAATCATTGCTTCCTTCTCTACTTTCACTTCCTTTTACAAGTTTGGCTCCACTACCTCGGACTCTATACATTTTATCGCCGCTTGGTTGAATATTCGTCTTAGAATGGTAGGCTTCCTCAAGGGCTGTCTTCAATAGGTTTCCCATCTTGATATGATTCACCTATCAAACCTCTTTTCAAGTAGGTTCCCTACTTATTTATCAAGTTCTCTCTCTTTTTTTAGGAGCCATATAGCGCACATGTAATGCAACTGGCTTTGCATTGTCCTCCAGGTATATACGAAAATACTGGTACCGATCGCAAATCATCGATAGATGCCTCAGGAGATTCTAGGAAACTAAGCAAGACAGACCCTTGCTGGTCACAAGAAATCTCGAGGGTCCTCTCATGACAAGCCAGAAGCCTAACGACCCTCCTCTCACAATCCAGACTGGCACCCTACATGGCTAGCCTATCCATCCCTAGAATCAAAACATAGCCCATGAAACAAGATATGCGTCGTACTCAAACTCGACGCCTGACACAGATATTATCAAACCCCGACTAATCATAGATAAATGAGCCGAATCACCAATGGGGTTTGAGACAACTACTGGATACACTACCATACTAGTAATTAAGTGGAGAGATTCAACCACATAGGTAGATATAAATGAATGTGAAGCGCCAAATCAAAAAATGTTCTTAGAGAAATTAAACCTTCCACAAAAAATTTTCTACCTTTATCAGGAGCACTGATCGTGAAAGCATGCACCTGCCCTCCAGAAGTTCCTCCCCTTTGACCTTGTCCCTGTTTCTTCGAGCAATCCTTATTGATGCTCGACCTCTCCACAAGCGAAGCAAACATTCTTCCTTTTCCTGCGGTCCTTGGCTAAGTGACCCTCTCGCCCACAACTATGACACTTCCTCTTATCTTTAACCTTGTCATTCTTTTCTCCTTTCTTCTGTTGTTTTTGTTGCTTCTATTGTCCCTTCTTGGGCCACAAATTTACACTTTGCGTTGCTTCCTCATCCTTTACCTCCTTCTTTTCTCCCTTGTCCTCCTGATGCATCAAGGCCATATCGACAAGCTTTTCAAAAGTGGCCCCCATTGGAATATGGGACATTACTAACCCATGGAGGGGTTTATTCAGCCCTTTAGCAAACCGCAAAGCCTTTTTGTGCGGCGTATCCACCAACTCTAACTCGAACCTTGCTAGCTAGTTGAATTTGTTCACATAATCCGTCACCGTCAAGTTTGCTTGTTTGAGCGCAAAGAACCTCTCCATCTGTGTGCTTTTCCCAGCTTGGGGAAGAAATTTCATTACAAAACTCTATTTAAAATCTTCCCAAGTTTCCATTAGACATCCAGCTTGAGTGACTTCCCACGAAAATAAGGCTTCGTCCTTCAGTAGCCAGGCGGCTAACTGGACCTACCTTTTATCCTTTACTACAAAGATTATAAATAAGTCCTCGGTCTCCTTAAGCCAATTCCGAGCTTCTAAGAATGTCCGGTTCCCATGGAATGGCTTCCCTCCCAAAGCACGAAAGTCTTTGCAGATCTTAGCGAAATTATCTTCTCTTGGAGGAGGAGGAGGAGGAATGACTGGTGCAGCTGGGGGAGGAACGTTTCCCTAGCCTTCCCTCCAGATACCTTCGGAACCATCTGGGTATCGTAACGCCCTCTGGGATATTAGGAATGTTTTGTTCCCCAGACATGCTGAAAAGAAAAATGAAAAGATTTAGACAAAGGACCAAAGGATATTACATATGGCTTTTTGGGGAATATTTTCAAAACAGACTTTTCTTTTTGAAAGTACTTTCTTTTAAAACCTTTTTGAAAAATAATTTCAAAAACTTTTATCTAATCTGGTAACCTTCAGCTCTGATACCAAGTGTGACACCCCACGTCCATTAATGTCACTTATTAAGGGAATGCATTAAGTTTCGTGAAGCGTTATAGGTAAATAGACATAGAATAATTACAAGACAAATACAAATAAGATAACAGCGGAAAATTAAATTTTTATTCCAACATAAATCATAATACCATGGTCCACAATACCATAAGTCACAAAAACCATTACAATAAAATAACTTCTGTCTTGCATCATCAGAATACATAAGAATATAAAAACATAATTCCCCAATTGAAAAAGTTAAGCCATAGTAGAGACAAGAACTTGAGCCATACTTTAGGAGTAGCTCCAAGCAAGATGATATTTGAGTCCTGACTAAGCCTGAGTGTCTCCTCCCTAAGAACCTGAGGGGGAGAACGAAAGAAAGGAGGAGAACCAAAAGAGTCAAACATAAAGTTTGGCGAGTCTAGTAACTTTTTGCCAGTAAATAAATAAAAATAACATGATAGGCATATAAAATGGATAAGCAAGATCACTACATAAATGGGAGGTGTGATAAGGTAGACAGGATAAGGTGTATATGCTTCTAATGATTACTCTGCTTATTCTCTACACCAATACTAGTTTAACAAGTACGTAACATGATTATATACTCCCTAATTGCTTAACATAAACAGAATGATCCCAACAAAAATATAATGGTAGTTTTAGGTGTATTCTAGTAACGGGTTTTAACATAAGCAGAATTAGCCGGTACCAAAACAGGAATAACGGGTGTTAACCCTAACAGAAACACAGGTACCCCACAGAAATAGACAGGACTAGATGCACCCTATTTAGTACCCTAGTCGATCGACTTCCTACTCTGTAGATACCCTGTGTTAGCCCCATAGTAGGGTGTATCACTCCCTAAAGTGGCAACCCTTCATTTCGTGGATGTGCACAACAATATCTACTGATGCCACAACGTATAATTTTCCCGAGTAGGCTTAGTCATGCACGCACATGACCCTGTTGGAATGCATCGTCATGACACCGTCCTCTACGTTTGGATCTCTTATATCAGTTCAGTAAGCGTGCCCCATTCCGACCTAGTTCGAAGTACCCGTTTGATACATATTTAAGGGTTACTGACTGAAATGGGTCCCATACAAGATAGTACAAGCTCTCCCCTTTGTCTTGTATCCCCCACTAGGTTTTTATTGACTATCTATACCACTAAGTGTATTTAATTACATGGCCTTATTTATTTCGACCGGTTATGCTTACCCTAAAGGGTGTCCTTAATTACATAACTTTATTATTTCCTCTGGTTATGTATACCACTAGGTGTCTTTAATTACATAACCTTAACGGGTTAAGTTTATTGGCCTATATGTGAATATTACCCACCCCCCTCAGATTTACTTAACCTACCCCTTTTGTTCAACTATGTTTAATTAACCCCCAATTTAAATTTAAGTTCATACAATCCCTATGGATTAACTTAGGTTAAGTAGACCAATTCATTACCATATCCATTTATGGTTTATAATGGGATAGACCTCCCACATTAGGCCGACAACATGTGGATGCTGGATATGTCGGTCGGGTCCAGGCAGACTTATTCCACAGTCGGGCCTAACCTCATGTCATAGCCTGATTCGTATTTATGTAGTTAGACCTCCCACATTAGGTTCAACATTAGTGGTTGCTGGATATACCGGTCGGGTCCGGGCAGACTTCCACCACTAATGCAACCTAACCTTCGGTCATAAGTACCATTACAATACCTAATTGTAATTACTAAACATTCCATTTTTTACTAATTAACCAATTGATTAATCCTTTCCTTTTTTTGGTGTTAATACCCATTTTACCCAATAATTTGAATTATATGTCCAAAAATGTTCATATTCAAATTATGTGATTTTAACCCTTTTCCCCCGTTCCTTATCTAGCGCCCTCACAAAATTGGCAGCATGTCTAGGCTAGACAACAGCCTAGTCATAAACAATAATAGGGAAAATAATGGGAATATAACCAAAGTGATCATCTTGGCATAAACCTAAACTAGCATGATAATAAGGTGAACATACATACTGGCACGGACATGAAATTATCATCATAAAACCGATGAACTGTGTGCATTCAGTTGATTTTAACATAACTATGATGTCATAATAAACATAGTAAGATTTAAATTAGCAATTTAGAAGTCCAATTAGTTTAGATCTAACATGGTAACGCAAGGTGATAAATTAGATCACATAATTCAGATCTAGAGGTTAAAATAGATCTAACATGATAAACACAAAGTGATTATCTAGATCTGACTAATAGTTTCAATGCCCATATAAATTATATCTACTAGTTTAGAAATAGATCTACACAAATCCACATCATAGCATGTCATAGAAGTTACAATTAAGACAAAGATTTAGATCCCATCCTAACCAATTCAAGGTGACATATGTTCATGATTTACATAAATGATTAGATCTATCCAATGATATAGCTGGCAAAATAAATAGATTTACATTCACTACAGCATAGTTACAAGCCAAGATCCAAATAGGAAATATAATATAATAACCATAATTACATTAGATCTAAATAATTAGATCTATCATGACATATTATCAGATCTAACAATAGCATAGATTCAAGGTTTACAACGTATCCAAATCATAGTCTTTCATAATTTACTTCTATTCATTTAAACCTAAAAATAAATGGAAACTCACAGCGTTAGGTTTATAGAATAGAGAAAGAACGGATCTTGAATTTCTGAATTTGATTTGCAAAGTACGTTGTTGTAGAAAACGGTTTCGTCTCAGTTTTTATCCCGGCAGCATATGGCTTCCATAATATCCAATGAAGAAATAAAAGATTTGGACACATATTTATAGCTGCAGAACCCTCCGAAACTGACTGCCGCCTCTGCCCTTGGGGTGATGATACCCCTGTGGGTAGGTCGACCTATAGGTCGACACCCCTATGTCGACACCCATCTAGGGGGTCGACCCACTAAAGAGGGAATTTTGTCGCTCTGGCGAATTTTTCAAATCTTTGGGTCGGTTCTTCGTTAGACGTTTCCCTTCTGCATCCCGAATCTTCATTCTCTCTGGGATCTATGTCTTCGAGCAGATCATCAAGCAACCCTTTCTACGATGTCTCCCTTGCTTGCTAAGCCCATGCATCCCTCACACTACATCTCCTTGGAAGAGGAAGCGTTTATAGGTTCTGCGCCATCTCTATTGCATAACATATTCCATGCAGCCAAATAGCAGGCTCTTCCAGTGACTTGGTCATCACGAACCATTCCCGCTCCAGCTTCGGTTGGGACTGAGCAGTAGACACTAGGGTGAAATGTAAGCTATGAATTCTTCTGGAGTTGGTCGGTTTGGACCTTGATTAGATAAGCTTGAATACGATAGCATAGCCTGCGAGACTTCAAGTAATATTCATGCGTTATGTCAGAATGGAAATAAGAAGTAGAGAGCTAATGGTTGATTCATATTTTCTTTAATCTCAAACACTCATCACTTGACCAAGGTCGTATGGTGGCTGGTAAGCAACCAAGTTGCTATAATCCGAGAAAGGATCCAAAGGTCCAATCACGGCGTGTGGTGGTTCAACTAGTACCTAACTCTTGGCACCAAAATATGTTAACCTAACCCTTATTCGATGGAAATCGGTCTTCCTCGACACGATTGACGG
Organism: Allium sativum; assembly: GCA_030737875.1. Taxonomy (NCBI): domain Eukaryota; kingdom Viridiplantae; phylum Streptophyta; class Magnoliopsida; order Asparagales; family Amaryllidaceae; genus Allium; species Allium sativum. The sequence continues at coordinate 431,074,073 of CM060923.1, forward strand.
AAAATAGCCATTGCAAAGGTTAGCCAAGTTCTTCGGTAGGTGAAACACAGGACATATTTCATCTGTCACATCATACAATTAAAGTGTAACTTTGGGATGTGGGAATCCTTGGCTTCTTTCTGGTATCCCATTATTGACAATAATGGTCACTAAGATCATACGAATCATCTTCGAAGTAGTGCTCGGACTGTACCATATAACCGTCGTTCGATATTCTGCCTATTAAACAGGTTTAAGTCACATAAATAAGATGCTCTCTTCTCGTTAGGGAACGACACCAGTTGCATCAGTGAGATCTATACACCATCGAAGCTATGGAAGAGGAAGCTATTATGAGACAATCATTTTCTCATGTACTGTAGTTGATAGCAAGCTGAATCTGATTTATTTCTCCTCACATTGGCTTATTGATGTAAGTAAATGTCATGGATCTAGGAAGAATCCCAATTGTTGCCATCTTGCTACGATATACTCAGACTATTTGTCTAATCTTCATTGACAAGCTTTGATGGCTGTTGTTAGCCAAAATATATGCCAAGCCAAAGGCAAGCCGTGCTCCAAGCCGAAGGCGATCCGTCAACGGGTCCGGGCGTAGCGCCGGTGGGGGTACGGGGCCCTACAGTCCACACGATTTTTTCAATTTTGGAAGATGGAGCCTGAAATGATCAGAAAAATGTATATTTTTTCAAAAATAGTTGTTTCGGGTCAGATCGGATCATGCCTTCAACTTGCGGTTCGGAGATGTCTTCGAGTCGCAGATCGCGTATATCTTTGGGAGTTGCAAGTCGGGTGAAGTGACTCGTTACTTCCCCGGTCTCCGAAGAGATGAGAAAGAACGAATTACTGTGAGGACAAGACAAATCAGAACGCAGACGGAAGAACATTTCATTGTTATTACAACAATTCCATCAGATACAAGAATATACAGAGTATAAATGAATAAATTACATTCGATGAATATCAGAGATTACAATAAATTACATAGCAGCAGAAAATAATACAAAACACAATTGAAAGTAATACACGGATACAGAGCTTTCCGAGCATCGTTCCAGCTGTAAATCAGGATCCTGTGAATATAAATCTGCGAAACCAAAACTACTAGCTGCCCGTGTCGAAAATAAGGGCACCCAGAGTTTAGGTTAAAAGAATAAACTCCAGGTCAGTCATGTGACTGGTGTGAGAACTAAAACAGTTATTTAAAGCTTTACTTTAAAAGAGAGTAATTCAAGGGACCACGCCGTATAACACGGAACGGGTTTCCTCCCAAGAACACCAGTGCATAGAATAAACAGCGCAATGCTTTTCCGAAGAATGAAGCTATTATAAGACCCAAGTCCCATCACACAATGCAACGCAAGCCTGAGGATAGGGTTTTTACCTTTTAATAGCCAAGAATGCTTGATACGTTTAAAACAAATTATTTGATACTATTATAAGTATATAGTGTCAAAACAATTTCAATCATAAATATCAATCATAGACGGCATGGGTACCATATATCATGTCGCCATACTAAGCTCTACAAATTAAACCGAAATACTCGTATTGGAAATTGGATTTCCGTCATGAGTCAAGGCAAGGGGCAAGCTCCTCTCCGCTTCGAGACACTCTAGCAAATGCTCAGGACTACACACTCTGGGCTGCCACATGATCGGTTGGGCCGGTCCTCTCTCACGTTTGAGGATTAGTTATTCCTGAACACACGTTTCACGGTCCTTACAGACCTATAATCGAGGTGCCTCATTCCAACAACCACAAAGGTGAAAAGTATATAAATGTCAGGGCTGGTAAGTCACTGACACCACCAAAGCTAGAAAGAAACGTCGTGTTCTCCCAATGGTCCGTATCCCGTTTTTAACTCATACCGAGGTGTGAGGCTCGCGAATCCACGCTATACACAAAGCTATGCCACGTAGGCCGTGCTTTGATCATCAACCACAAGACTTTGCTTTTCAACAGAAGCCTTGATCCATGCAACTCAGCGTGCCACACAGGCAATTCATGTCATGCGATTGATATCTATCGATATATAACCTATAAGCTCGTATGTCTCAGAGAAGGGCGTTAAGCAAGAGAATAAATTCTCCGCCACCAAACAGATATATATTTAACAGAAATCAATCAACACAGAATAAAATCCAATGTCAGACACACAATCCATTTACAAGTTCGTTCTGGGTCTGAACAAAACCGGAGGCACTTTCCTCGCATCTCCATCGATCTCCAAGTACGTCTGGACGACCACCGACTATTTCCATCCTCTTGGGTGTACAGCCCAATCAGGATCATCAGTAATTATCCAAACGATGTGAAGACTTCCGGTCTTCGACCACCGTCTTCATCATCGACTTTTCATCGAATCGGTTGTTCAGAATGGGTATAAACCCGGCCTTTCCGAACAACCCGCGTATATTAAAACAAATGTTACACAAACACAACATACGCCTCATTCCAATTCATTAGTCACTAACCGTAAATCAGTAAGAGAGCAATTCCCCAAATATTAACCCCGAAGGCCGAAACCAACATCAGATCAATACCCAGGAAACCATTCTTCTTAACTAACCTACAGCTAGTTTCTAAATTTCATCTTCTTAGGGAAAGGTTCCCATTAATTTTATCCAAGACAAATTCTTTAAAACTTATCCTTTAATCTTCCATTGGATGTCGTATCAAACCAAATTATGGTTTTTCCAAACTAGTCGAGATTAGCGAACCACACCGAAGTAATTATTTATTTTATTTCCCAATCCCAACCTATTCATCCCATGAAGCAAAACTGGTAATACTCCATATTTAACACCACGGTGTTATCGGTAAAATTAATTACCATTTCACGTTCAAATCTAATTAAAGATTTAGCTATCGCTTTGGAGCAAAACTGGCGATACTCCATTCTCGCTCATTTTCCAAATTTGATAATTCAGATTATCAATTCACATTTCAATCTAACTGCAGATTCATTAAAAACTCCTTTGACTGGGTTAAAGAACTAGTGTCATTTAAAACGCAGTTCACGATAAACCCACAAATCAATTCTATTTAAAACCCGTTTCAAATCCAATTTATTTATTTAAAAATAAACGGGTTTAATTTTAGTTCAAAACTAGTTCATTTCGATAAAAATCTGTTTTTATCTTTTCAAATATGGAGTTTTTCATCCCAATTTTTCCCAAATCATTTCTTATGATTTTACACAAATTATTACTATTTTTAATAATTTTATCAAGGTCCGTACAGTCGATTTCCAACAACGGCCATCGAACTGCACTTACAGCGACCTTTTCCAAATTTGATTTGGACGTATCTCCAAATCCAACCGTTAGATTTCAAATTTCTAATATTCGTTAGAAAGCTCTTTTCGATACGAACCCAACGGTTCCGGTTTTAGGAGAATCTGACGGTCGGATCTCCCGAAATGTCCATTCGAAGTCAATGGTCGAAATTCACGAACTGCCGCGGTGCGGCGCGTTCTATTCAGGTCATTATATTATATATATAATATATATTTCGTCGATTACTATTTAAAACGAATTTTATAAATAGTTTTGAATTCGTTTCAAAAACCATTTCATCCTTTATTTCAAATTCAAATCAAAATTGAATTTTCTATTATAAATCCTTTTTACTTTCATTTCTATTTGATTTCAATTCAAATCGATTTTAATTCGATTCGAATTCATTTTCTATTCAATTCAATTCGATTCGAATTCGTTTTGTATTCAAATCAATTCAAATTCGTTTCCTATTCAATTCAAATCAAATTCGTTTTCTATTCAAATCAAATTTAATTCATTTTCTATCAAATCAAATTCAATTCGTTTTCTAATTAAATCAAATTCGTTTTCTATTCAATTCGAATTCGTTTTATATTCAATTCAATTCGAATTCGTTTTATATTCAATTCAGATCGAATTCGTTTTATATTCAATTCAATTCGAATTGGTTTTCTATTCAATTCAAATTGGTTTTCTATTCTATTCAATTCAAATTGGTTTTCTATTCTATTCAATTCAAATTTAAAAACGAATATAATCGATATAAATATAGTTCGCGTCAAAATAGCGCATCTCTAATCAATACGGCTCTATATATTTCAATAATTCCATTATTCTATTCGACAAATGAATCTATATTTTTGTCAACACATGACTAATCTCAACGAATGAGTACTGTCCACGTGTGACTATTTTTGTTTTTCAGTATACTTTATAAAAATTATGGTATCTATCGTTTGATATCAAATCAGACTCCAACCGTAAATTAGTAAGAGAACGATTCCCTAAATATTAACCCCGAAGGCCGAAACCAACATCAGATCAATATCCAGGAGACCACTCATCTCATCTAATTTCCAGTTAATTTCTAATTTCATATATGATAAAGATGTAAATTTTATTGTTAAAATATTTCGTTCAACACATGACTAATCTCAACGGATGAGTACTGTCAACACATGAACCTTTATTTTATAATATTCTTTATTTTCTAAATTGGAATGAGGCCCAATCAATTACCATATAAAGTTAATTATATGGATTCCATACAACACATGTATATAATAGCAACGATAAATAATTAACCATCATCCAAAGTGCACTACACTGTATAAGCATCAAATATAGATATCTAACGCTTATAACAGCCTGTCAATCAATCGATCAACATACAACTAATTATTGGGATTAGTGTATGTCATATTTTATCCCAATACCCGTGTGGGGTTTCAAACAATCAAACGTATATTTTATTTGTGCTGTTGGGCGATGTGTAAAATTTATCGACCCAATCAATATCAGTCAAATCAGTGTATATAAACAAATCGGCTGATTTGTTTATAAATATTTATTTATTCACTTTCACGATAAAAATTATATTTTTAACGATCAAATTATTTTATTCAACCTATGAATATTCTATTCGGTTCATTTATTCAATAAAATGATATTTTTATTTTTTCTAATTTATTTTGGAAAATTTCGGCGGCATAACGACACGATACTAGAAACGGGACAAGGCCTAGCCTTATCCCCGGTCTAGTGAAGGCCCACGCCATTCACACATCAATCAAATCAATTTCATTTCACCAAACAATTCAATTCAACTCAAATAATCTAACCAACTACACAACCAAACAAACAAGTCCATGGTCTGTGGACGATTGTGTCGGGTGCTACTAAACACCGTCTGCATCCTAGTATATATATATAACTAGAAAAAGAAATTGAAGAGTGAGAAGTTCTCACCGAAAGCTATCCCAACTTCACGACACTTCTTAAGTAGAAATCTTCGTCGTTCTCGTCTCTTATCACTTTCGTCGCCCGTAGCCACTACATATGTAAAAATCGAATTTTTACTTTGTTGCTATGTATATAAAAATCCTATTTTTATAATCACGCTATATGGATAAAATTTCTATTTTCACACCGCTACTATATAGATAAAAATTTTATTTTTACATCGTTATCATATAGGTAAAAATTCTATTTTTACATCGTTATTCTCTATATAAAGATCTCGCCTTTTCAACTATAAAGATTTCTCCTTTTCAAATATAAAGATTTCGCCTTTTCAAATTTAAAGAATTTGCCTTTTCAAATTTAAAGATTTCGCCTTTTCAAATTTAAAGATTTCGCCTTTTCAAATTTAAAGATTTCTCCTTTTCAAATTTAAAGATTTCGCCTTTTCAAATTTAAAGATTTCGCCTTTTCAAATTTAAAGAATTCGCCTTTAACTTCTACTCCTAATATAAAGATTGAATTTTTATTCACTACATATATAAAGGTGATATTTTTACTATCTTACCTATATAAAAATTATATTTTTATACTTCTACAATATAAAAGATTATATTTTTATTATTTATATAATATGAAAATTATATTTTCAACCTTTACATACGATAAAAATTATATTTTTAACTTCCTTATTATATAAAAATCATATCTTTAACTCTCCGATCGAATAAAAATTCTATCTCTAATTTTCCTATCGAATAAATTCAGTTTTAAAATCAAATAAAATGATAACTGAAAATAGAAAAATAAAATAAAAACTTACATAGAAATAGAAGGGAGGAGAGCAGCGTTCACTGTCGGAGGGGGGGTTGACTGTCGCAGAAGAGGAAAGGGAAGGGGGAGGGAGGAGATAGGGGCGGCGGGTCAGAGGGAGGTGCGGTGGCCTTAGGGGGGGGGGGTGCGGTGGGGTCTGGGCTCGGATTGGGGGTGGGTCTTCGCGTCAGGAAGGAGCAGGGGAGGAGGAGGAAGAAGGAGGGCGGCGCAGCAGAGGATAGGGGGGGTCCTCGCACGGCGGCGCGATGGAGGCTCCGTCGCCTTCCTCGATCTCCTTTTTTTTTCTGTTCTAATTCGACTTAATCGGGAGGGGGGGGGGCAAGGTATAGAGATAGGGGAGATATTTTATTTTTTAATTATTTAATTTCAAAAAGTTGACTTTTACGTACGACCTCTAAACGAGGCCCACCACCTGTCGTCCATAGCATATTACCCCCATTCCGAACACAATGGGATATGTATCGTAAGCTGATTCGACTGTTTCGATCAGTTTTCGTCAAAATCAACATATAACTCTATATATTGAATTTGAACGCGCATTTCAATTTACCGGGGCCACATACTAGCTCGAAAAATTCCCAAAAAATATTTTCTAGCTTCATATTGACGATACGGTCCTAACAAAACAGGTTTCGTCGAATTCTGAGACCGTTGGAAAAATGGCCATTTTCCAGTCGATTAAAATCAACTGAAACTGGTCAAACGCGTTTTCCTCTTCCACGCTCACATATTGATTCGAAAAATTATGAAATTTGAAACCTAACAATAATTTGACATCAGGGATCCAACAAAAGTGGTTTCGTCGAAATCCGAGGTCGTTTGCAAAATGTCTATTTTTAAGGGCCTGAATTCCATAGCGACTATTCAGAATTTTCAACTGGACATATCTTTTGATTCCCGCTATGAAATTTCGATTTGTTGGATTCGTTGGAAAGATATTCTCAAATAGATCCTATTATTTTTGGTTTCACTAAAATCCGGATTGTTTTGCACCCGGTACATTCAATTGAAGTTTGAAATCGAATTATCGAACTACCGCGCCATTTTCAATTCTTTTTATACTTATATATAATTATTTATATTCTAAAGACAACGTATATAATATATACGTTCGAATTCTATTCAAAATAATTTTCTCGTCAATATTATTTAAAATAATCCATTTTAAATGTTCAAAATTCGCTAAGATTGCCAAAATAAAATTTTTAAACTGGCCCAGATTTTCGGGTTATTACATCGGGTCGGTGTAACTTCATCCGAGCGGGTCGGGATAGCTCTCAGGCATGCGCGGGTCGGGTCAGCTTTATCTGAGCCAAAGCTTATTCTTTGTTCATTCGAATAGGTGCCCCTCTTTCCTATCTGATCTGAGGCTTTCATTTGCATCTGACCCGATCCCCTCGTCTACATTTTACCTGAAGGCCATTCGAACCAGAAGCATATCTGATCCTATCCAAAAGCTTTTCTGTACTCTATTTTCAATCTTTGTTGATTTCTACTAGATGGCGTGGAGGCGGCTTCACATCAGATGATCTCAACGATTGCAAAGTCAATAGAATTCATAGGATTTCCTCATCGGACTTGGTGATCCAATAACTAGATTGGAGAATCCTTAAATGCTGAGAATCTTCAATTCTCAGTGAAAGCACCAAAATGTTAGACCAAAAAATGGCACTAACACCCAATTGTCTAAGATTTGTGAGGAATAATGATTTAAAAACATAAAAAATCAAGCAGAGACATGAGATTTATAGTGGTTCGGCATTAACAAGCCTACATCCATTTTATAGTTTCTCATTTCATTCTGGAATTACAATTACAATGAATATTGACACTCAAACACTCAAATACAACGAATAATTCTCTCTGAATTCATTAATTTTCATTGGGGAAGAAGGTGATTATCTATGGAGAAATTCGGCAATGGCTGCCATGAATAAATGAAGTGCCAAAAGTCCCTTAATTCATTGCATTTTACTGTATTTATAGTTGTGTGCAAATGTTGCCACATGGCAGCATCAAAGAGTGTTTCAGAAGTAGTGGGGAACATGGGAACACAGTCTTTAACTATCCATAATTCATCATCTCAGGCGGGTCGGATCCCTCCACTCCGACATGATCCGGTTAGCCCGATCTGGAAGACCCGATCCGGAATACCCGACCCGGTTTGGTCGGTGAGGCATATTTGCCTTTCCTTCATCTGAAATGATGGAATCCGACCCGAAGCTTATGTGCGTAGAAATCCAAGTTTTCCCATCCTTTGTTGCTTCATCCAAGCAAAGGCCGATCTCTACCAGTTCATAATCAAGCCCTAATTAGCCTTCCTAATAGAGTACTTGGGCTTTAGGTAGTCTGGTCACAAAGCAGACTCACAACTTATTAGCCGGAAATTAGACATTTACGAAACATAAATGATAAGTATTGGTAAGTGAATCAATACCGAATTTCCCCAATTGAATAATAAACTATCGCTTAATTTGAGATACTACAACTACTACTGAGTTATTCATCTCGAACTCACTTTTCTTGAGATACAAAAAAAATTATAACTGGCATAAAAGGCTAATCAACAACAAGATACATGGTTCAAAACTCCTTATTTTTGGAAATTATACAAGTTAAAAACATAGTATACCACTTTTAGAGTCTCGATTAAAATAAAGTGAATATTAGGCATGCATCCCTATTTTCAAACTTAATTAGGCTTACCTCCCTCCCATGTTTTAAATGCAAACCCGCCCCTTGTTTTCATACTATCGTGTTTTACATATTTTGGCTAGAAAAACATGCGCTTTTATATAAAAAGAAATCTCTAAATTATGGAAATATTCTCATAAGTCCACGCAAATTAAAAAAATGTTGCATACATGTATGCAACTATTACCAATAGTTGCATACATGTGTGCAACTATTGCATAAGCTGTTTGACTTGAAAATCTGGACCGAAACTTGCATACATGTGTGCAACTATTTGAAATACTTGCATACATGTATGCATGTTTTTCATGAAGAAAACTTAAGTGAAATTTAGCCGGTGGATTGTTGCACACATGTGTGCTAATTTTCTGTTTTAGTGCACACTTGAATGCAAATAAATGTGAATTGATTTGCATGGCTATGAATTATTGCACACTTTTATGCAATACTTGCACAGATGTATGCAACAAAACAAACACAGATGCACGACTGGAATACTTGCACAGATATATGAAGGAAAATTCAAATATATACATGCTATTATGCGTTTAACTGCAGTTTCGCTGTTTTTTCGTTTTTGATGCCTTGTTTGATGATTTTTTGATCTGATTTATTTTGAGTGCATGTTTAATTTAAATATGAATTTGCGTAATTTTTTTATTTTTTATTTTTGTTTTAGTGAATTTTCGAAAAATATGGACTAAACTTGCAATAAGTTTGTGACGCGATGTGAGCCTAATTTTAAGACTTAATAAGGACCTGTCCCAAACAGACCCTAAAATAAATATAAAAATAGATGAAATTTTAGGGGTTTTTAGGCACAAGGGCAAAATGAAAGAAAATTTTATGCACAAGGACAAAAGGCCAAAAATATAGCCACATGGACACTTTTTTAGTGCAAATCAAGGAATTCAGGGGCTCACCATCATTTTCTGTTTTACACTAAAGTGTGTCCTTATGGTTAAATTTTTGACCTCTTGTCCTCGTGCCTAAAGTTTTCTCTAATTTTGTCCTTTACACTATTTTCCTGTGAATTTTTTTTTTGTTTATGATATTAGTTCATAAATACATTTTTTTCAATTAGGGATGAAAAATGAAAACATAAATGACTTTATATAATGTAGCTAGCATTATATGCATGTTTGATTTCATTTATATGTAGTTCCTAGATGTAGATTGTTAACATTGAATTGTGGTCAATCGAATGCCAACATCCAATTCGTATGTAAATCAGATAACCATCACGATAGGGAATCGCAGAGAAATCATAAAATGCTGTGAAGTAAATAAAGTCATAAAATTTATAGTGGTTCGGCAAGTATGCCTACATCCACTGTAGTGTATTTGATTCTTTATACTATCGATTAAAAGTACAGTTTGGTTTAATCTTGAAAATGTAGACAAAAAGTAGTGTTTGTTAGGCCATAACAATGTCGTTGCGTAGTAGTAAGATCCCCTCAAACAAGCCAATTAGTGTCCTATTTATAGTTGCAGAAGAGCTCGGATCGGCCATGAATTAAGAAAGAATTTTTAGATTCGAACAGTTGACTGATCATGACAAGAATTCAGATTCAATCCCTAATTTTACAGGGATCGGTACTGATCACAAGAAGATTGGTACGGATCTTCGTATTCGATCCAATGCTCGATCACTTCGTTTCCATGCAAAATTGCATGTCGATCGCTGATTTTAAGTTGATCGAACCTGATGTAGGAAATCAGATCCGACCCACTAGCCTAGGTAAAAATACTCGTGTGATCATTGGGAGTAATAGCGATCAGAGGTAAAAATCTTATATAGATCTAACCTTTTGAGAAGATCGAGCAAGTGTTGGATTGGTGTGATCCATTGATTTCTAGGGTGATCGGCCTGTGCCAAGCAAATGTTTCTAAAGTGATCAATCTGATGCTTTGCATGATTGAACAAGTGAAATTTGTGTAACCTAATTAATTGATCAGGCTTTTTCTAAGTGATCAGATGATGCACCGAGTTGATCGATCTGAGTCGATTGATTTCCAATTCCCAAGCAAGTGTCAATTCTGATGCTTTTGTTTGAGTTTGTACATGCCTATGCTCGAGTCATAAGAGAAAAGGATGTCTAATTCAAAAGCATAACGGCTTTGCTAAAAGGTGGATTAACACTTGCCTCCCTCTCAAACATGTTTTTCTATGGTAGACGTGTTTTGTGCGAATATATTTTATGCAATCTCTCCCGATTGATCTTGAGCTACATAGTCATTTTGATCCGTAATCAATGTCTACGATCTCGCTAGATCATATTAGTGTTGAACAACATCTCTGAGCTATTATTAATGTTAAATGTCTACGACAAAGTCGGGTCGACTCTGTGTCGAGTGTCATCTACACTAAATGTTCCAAGTCTTATCTGCACCAACTGTAGTCCAAAATTGGTGAACCGAGCCTTGCCGAGCTTTTAACCAAGTATAAGACATACTCGCTACATTGTAACTTCATCAGGATTTGGTCATGTATCAGCCATACATGGTGGTTTAGATCTTCGCCGAGATTCCATTATCCTTAAGTCATACTTAACGCTCCAAGTTTGGGTTGACCAGTTTCAAGCATCAACCATACCTAATGGTTCGTTGTTTGATTAATCCTCACCAAGCATCATTCATACCTGGTGGTTTAGGGGTTGGTTGGACTGCCAAGTATCAGACATACATAAGAGCACATGGTTTAGATCCCCACCAAGCATCAACCATACTTGATTATTCAAGCTTTGTTCATGTTCTACCAAACATCAGTCATACTTAATAGTTTATAGCCTTTTCCGAGCGCTTAGGGAGTGTCAGCCATACTAAACATTCCATATTCTCGTCGGATTCTTTCCATGCGTCAGCCATATGTGATAATCTATTTAGTTAAAGAGTTTTACTTGATGATCTTCAGCCATACTCACCAAGTGATTTAAGTTGTTTGAAATCACGTTTTATATTCCATAAGCATCAACCATACTCACTGAATGTTGTTATTAGAGTTATCAGATTACATGTTCCATACCTAATGAGCGTCAATCGTACACGACCAATGACCATATTAAAGTAATGAAAGACAAAATCCATGTTTGTTGAGTATCACCCATACACGCTAAACGTCTTTATTAGAGTAGAAAAAGATAAACTTTACTGCAAAACTAATAGATTTTTCACTTCCTAACTCTAGGGTTCTCGTTGGTTCCCGTACAAAAGTAAAATGCTTAGTCATTTTATTGTAAATTGATTAATAAATAAAAGAAATAAAGTTTGTGGTTCGTCATCAGGTAAGAAGAGCATGCCTAGGGGTCTCACCGGATCTCGTACATGGGTAGAAGACTTAGCCACAATTATTAGTTGATGACAAGGCCCTGACGAGAGCTAGGCTCGCCTGTACTCCTTGCATCCAATGGATTTCCCTATTATGTTGCTGCAGTTTGATACTGGACGTACAGTCATAGTTGTCTATTCCTCTTTTAATCTTCAATTACATCTCTCAAGTGCTTGCATTTATTTTCTTCAAGTCCGGCTATTTCATGAAACAAGAAAAAATTTATGAAAACTATTTCTTTATAAGTAGGCTCTCGTCTAGTTTGCCTTCTTGCCGCTAAGTGATATTTCATATACATGAATATTTCTTTTGAAGTCATGTTCAGCTGTATGTGGGAGTCGTACTTTTACCCTTTTTGATTTAGTTTGTCGGGATTGCATTGTCATCAACTTTATGCTTTCCCTTTGATGTTTCCTAAATTGGACGATTTCCAACCATCCTTGACATGGCTGACTTGAAGAGATTCGCAATCGGCTTTGTGTCTTCCTATCTTTGAAACCTGTCATCTTCAAGGTAAATTTTCTCGAGATTTCTTGGGGATCCCTTTCCAATGAAATCTTGAATCCAGGGTTGTCTGAGATGCTGGATACTTCAGCCATTATAATCATGGATAATTATGGTTGATCCATCGAAGTAACCACAACAATGAAGCACTCCACAAATTTGCATTGAGTTTCTTTAGACTTCTGCCAGATAGTTATGAGAGTCATCATGTTTTTGGACCAAGCGATATGGACCCGGAATTATTTAACAAATTTTCCATCAAATCGCTCCAATTTCTAATTGAGTTTGATTCTAGACGCTTAAACCACATAGAAGCTACATCCGATAGAAAGATAGGGAAGCACTTGGCCATGACATCGTCAAATGACCCCAGTACTTTCATGTCACAAATATATCACATGAGATAAGTGGTAGAATCCTTCCTACCGTCATAAGTTTCCAACACCAGCAGCTTTGGTAGATTTCGAGAGTTAAGGATGTTTTGAGTGAATGAACTTCGGTTTCCATCCAATTCAGAGCGAGATAATCCACCTATCGAAATCCTATTTATCTTGTTCATGATATAATCATCGTCGTTGAGCAATTGACGTCAATCTCCATGTCCTACACCTACAACCTAAATGTTTTGAGCATCCAATCTAATGTTCAAGCCTGATACTCATTTCCTTGTCCAACTCTAGAATTTAGATTCAAAGTGGTTGAACGCTAGGTTAGTAGCACCGGGGAGATTACTCCCCGTTTCCATAGGATCGATACCTATCCCTCTGGCTGTACTAGTAATTTAACTATTGGATCTCACTTTATAGCGTCTTGTTTATGACAACTATACATGTGCATATATATTATTATCGACTAACGTTGTTTTGCAGGAAGAAATTCAAACATCAGATTAAAGAACTCAAACTGAAGACTATATGTATTGGAGTCTTTTAGTATTAGTATTTCATAGATAAAATATTCCTTGATGAAGCACATGCACACGCATGATTTCAAAGTATACAATTTTATATGCAAATGAACAAGGAATAGTTTTGTCTCAGGAAACAAACGTCTGACCATTTTAACTCAGGCGTCTGTTTGCTGAAACAAATATCATCTCAGCACAATATTCAGACGTCTGAGTTATAAAAGTCAGACGTCTGTTTTATGACCGAAATGAACTTTTCCTTGTTGTTTTAATTTTAAATCAAAAACAGACATCTGAATTTTTAATTCAGACATCTGAATATGACTGGATGCAACTTTTAATGAAGAGTCACAAAATCTCTTCATGATTAGTTGTAACCTTTTATAGATAATAAATAGAGGCTTGATCAAATGTTTTCTTCACTGAATTACACATTAATTCTTTCTATCTTATCTAAAGCATTCTAATTCTCAAAAGCACTCTATTTTCATACCTCTAAGATTTTAAATCTTTCATATCTTCCATATTCTTTCATGAACTACACTATTATCATCAAGGAAAGATTACAGGAAGGGTGTACATCAATTTGACATATCTGTGTTATCAAGAACACAAGTAGTCAACAATTATTCTGCATTGTGGAAGTCCTCTTCAACAGTTGAGGCAAGAAATCCCATTTGGTTGTTTGGGTAATTGTAAACATGTTCCTCTAGGTGAAGTGAGGGTTGTTGTGTTAGTGAAATACCAGAAGGGAGTCTAGGACTGGACGTAGAACAGTGCTCCGAAGCAGTATAAAATCGACCGTGTCATTTTATTTTCAGCTACAACCTTACTATCTACACATTACCTTTCTTATACTTCATACTATATGATCCTACCGCTGCATAAAATTTTTCAATTGGTATCTGAGCAAGGCCATCCTATAACCGTAACACCATTATTCAATATTTTGATAATATGGAAAATAACACAAGTACCAACACATCTACATTTGCCGAAGGACAATCTACTCAAAGACCACCAATATTCAATGGCTTGCATTACAATTATCGGGTTACAAGAATAAGAATATATATGTAAGCAACTGGTTTTGATGCATGGAATGCGACTAAAACAGAATTCGCAGCACCTACAACTGAATACTCTACATGGGCAATAATTCAGATAAATGAAGCAAGTGCAAATGCTAAAGCTATGAATATCTTATTCTGTGCTTTGGATAGAAATGAATTCAATCGTGTTAGTATCTGCACTATTGCACATCAAATATGGGAAACACTCAAAACTACTCACGAGGGTACAAATAAAGTCAAACAAACAAAGATCCCAATGCTCAAAAACTTGTTCTAGACTTTAAAATGAGACGAAATGAAACTATCAATGATATGTACTTAAGATTTCAAGACATTCTTCATGCCTGAATAGGGTTAGTAGAAAAATATAGTGAATTTGAAATTGTATCAAAGGATAAACTCCTTAACCAACGATGGAGGCATAAAAGTATTAGCCATTTAGGAAACCAACGATTTGTCAACAACGAAACCAGAAGAACTCATAGGTAATCTCATGTTTTATAAAGTAAATCTCCAAGCTAAAAAGGAACAAGCACAAGAGAAAAAGAATGCAGCTTTTCATGCTGAAAAAGAAGAATAAGAATCAAAAGATGAGGATCTGGCATTCATCGCCAAAATTTTTAAGAAACTTTTGAAATTAGAAGAGGAAATAAAAGCAATTTCAAAAGGAATTATTCAAATAAACCTTCATCCTCAAACTTAGAATGTTTTAATTGTCACAAGAAAGGTCACATGGTAAAAGACTGTCTTGAACTAAAAGAAAATTAGAAAAACATTAACAGCAAGAATAAGAAAGATAAATTCAAAAGGGACGCTTTTTTGTCACTTAGGATGACTTAGATTCAGATTCATCAGATAATGATAGCAATAGTGACAATGAACAAGAAAATGTGTGCTTCATGGCTCAAGAATATGAGGTAAGTGATCTATCTTATGATGATTTCGTAGAAGTTAACATTGAATTCTTGAATACTATAAAAACACTTAAAAAGAAACATAAGGAAACACATGAAAATCAGAATAAAGCTGAATTTGAAAGAGACATGCTAAAAGATGAAAAGAAATTATTGGAGGAAGAACTTGAAAAAGTTCAAGAATCTCTCTCCAATTAGATAGTCAACTTTCACTTTTGAGTCTAGAAATTGAAACTCAAAAGGCAAAGAATGATGAGATTAGTCCTGAAAATCACATTTTAAAAACTAAAATAAAAGTATTAAAATTAGAAAATACTAGTCTTCAAACCAAATTAGATAGCATACTAAGAATGTCTCTAACTTTAATAAAGGTAGAGAAAATTTGTCTAGAAATCATAGAAAATTCTCAATCCTCTTCAAATAAAAATGGATTAGGATTTAAAAAGGAATCAAAATTTGCTCCAAAGAAAATATAAATCCTAAGAGGAAATTGATTCAAGACGTAATAAAGTTTTTAATAATATACCAAAATACACTAGGAAGGAAATTAAGACATAGGTTCTAAAGACAAATAATAGTTTAATTTGGAAAAAAAATAACCCATTATAGAAACAGTACACAATAGTAGTAATTATCTTTACAAAAAGAATACTGAACCTAATTGGGTTTGGTTTCCTAAGACCTAACTCTTAGGACCCTATGAATAAAGTAGGTACCAATGTATTTATTAATATTTCTTGTAGGTCCCACTCAAAAAGAGAAAATGGATCTTAAATAATGGTTTCTCAAAACACATGACCGGAGACAAAGATATGCTTACAAATATTTCATACTTTGATGGTGGCTCAGTTACCTTCGGAGACAACTCAAAAGGTTTTATCATTGGCAAAGGAGATGTGTGCAACTATGGTATATCAAACTTACCCCTTATTACAAATGTTTCTTTAGTTAAAAATTTAACACATAATTTATTAAGCATTAGTCAACTTTGTGATAAAGGTTTTAAAATAACTTTTTCTGAAGATAAATGTAGTATTTTTGATCAAAAACAAAATCTTATTTTTGAAGTAAATAGAGGTAGAAATATTTATGTATTAAATATGAAAATTTATAACAATAAAGATATATGTTTAATAGCCAAAGAAAATGATCCTTGGTTATGGCAGAAAAGGTTTTGTCATATAAATTTTAAATTTATTCAAAGACTTTCAAAAAATGATTTAACAAAAGCTTTACCAAAAATGGATTTTAAAATAAATAACCTTTGCGACGATTGTCAAATAGGAAAATTAACTAAATCATCTTCTAAATCAAAGAAAGTAATATCAACATTACAACCATTGGAGCTATTACATATGGATCTATTAGGACCTACACAGATTCGATCCGTAAATCATAATCGATATGTTCTTGTAATACTTGATGATTTCTCAAGATATACATGGATAATTTTTATGAAAAACAAAAGTGATGCTTTCTAACATTTCAAATTTTTTGTTAAAAGAATTCAAAATATTAAAAGTTTAAAAATAAAAAACATAAGAAGTGATCATGGAGGCGAATTTGAAAATTAATCTTTTGAATTATTTTGTAAAAAGAAAGGCATAAATCATAATTTTTCATTTCCTAGAATTCCTCAACTAAACGGAGTTGTAGAAAGAAAGAATAGAACTTTACATGAATGCGCAAGAATTTTGCCGAACGGAAGTAATTTACCTAATCATTTTTGGACAGAAGCAATAGCAATTACTTCTTACGTATTTAATCGTATTTCCATTCGTCGTTTAAATAAAAATACTTCTTATGAACTATTTAATGGAAGAGAACCAAATATTACCTATTTTAAAGTGTTTGGATCAAAATGTTTTATTTTAAATACAAAAGGGCAACTTGGAAAATTTGATCCAAAAGCTGAATATGGAATTTTTGTTGGCTATTCTGAACAAAGTAAAGCATATCGTATTTATAACAAACGTACAAATATTACAGAAGAAACATTACATGTATTTTTTGACCAGAATTTTAACGAATATATAATTACTAAAGATGACGAAGATATAATAGTTGATATGGAAAATAAATATTGTGAAAATAATGAACACATTGATTAAGAAACAAACCATCATATTATATCTCCATCGAGAATCTTACGAGATCATCCCACACATAATATAATTGGTGAGATTAATTCACATGTTTGAACAAGAAGTCTACTCAATCAAATGGATCATGTATCTTTTCTTTTAACTATCAAACCTAGAAACCCAAGAGAAGCCTCTATGGATGATTATCGAATTATTGCTACACAAGAGGAGTTAAATTAGTTCGAATGAAATGATGTTTGGGAATTAGTACCTCGTCCAGATGATCAATCAGTTATCTGTACTAAATGGGTTTATAAGAATAAGGCAGATGAACTAGGAAATAATACTAGAAACAAAGAAAGATTAGTAGCTTAAGGCTATAATCAAGAAGAAGGTATTGATTACGAAGAAACATTTTCCCCCATTGCAAGACTTGAAGCAATACATATTTTATTAGCGTACGCTTGTTTTCATAATTGTAAACTTTATCAAATTGATGTTAAAAGTGCTTACTTAAATGGATTTATTAAAGAAAATGTATATGTTGAACAACCACCACTATTTATGCATACAAAATATCCAGATCATGTATATAAACTTAAGAAAGATCTATATGGTCTAAAACAAGCACCTCGTGCTTGGCATGACGGACTTAGGAGCTGTTTAATAAACTCAGTTTTTTGAGTAGGTAAAGTCGATCAAACTTTGTTCATTAAAAATGCTAATAAAAATATTTTAATTATACAAATATATGTAAACGACATTATTTTCGGTTTGACAAACGAAAAATTATGTAAAGAATTTTCTGTTATTATGACAAATGAATTTGAAATGTCACATATGGGAGAGTTATCATACTTTCTCGGTTTACGGGTTAAACAATTTTCAAATGGTATCTTTATTAATCAGGAAAAATAATTTAATAATTTAATTAAACGTTTTTGGTATGGAAATCACTTCTGGAAAACCATCTCCTATGAGTACTATATCTCATCTTGATCGAGAAGATAAAGGAAAAAGTGTTGACCAAAATTTATATAGAAGTATGATCGGATTGCTACTTTATTTAACTACAAGCCGCCTAGACATAATGATGAGTGTATGTTTATGCGTCATATTCCAAGCAGATCCTAAATAATCGCATTAAAAGGCAGTGAAACGAATTATGCAATATCTTAATAACACTAAGGACTTCAGTCTTTTCTATCCGAAGGAATGTCCATTTTAATTAGTATCTTACAGTGCTGCTAATTTTGGTGGATCTCGGACGGACAGGAAAAGTACAAGTGGTACGTGCCATTTCATTGGAAAATCACTTGTCTCTTGGTTTAGTAAGAAACATAATTGTATATCACTCTCAACATGTGAAGTAGAATATATATCTGCTGCTTTAGCCTATGCTCGGGTCATATATATGCAACAAACACTCAGAGACTTTGGAATAAATTTAATAAAATCAATAATTAATTATGACAATACAAGAGCAATAAATCTGTCTAAAAATCCTGTAAATCACTCACGTACAAAACATATTGATATTCGTCATCATTTCTTATGTGATAATATAGAAAAAGAAATTATCAATTTAGAACACATTTCTACCGAAAATCAAATAGCTGACATATTTGCAAAACCTCTTTTAGAAAGTTCATTTGTAAAACTGTGCAAAGAATTGGGAATGATATCTATAAAAGATATTTAAATTTTTAAGAAATTAAATTTTTATGCCAAAGGCAAGACTTGATCTTAGGTCTTTTAACAATGATTTTAAAGTCTTAAACCATTTGAGCTATTTGTTTGTATTGTCTACATAACATTACACCAAATTAAGACATGTCTAAATTCTCCTTAACCATTCATTTAAACATATTTATTAACTGGTAAAATATTATATGGGTAAAGTTTCTTCTTATTTCTGTGCCACAATTTCACAAATCGTTCAACCTATAAATTCCAAACGAAAATTAAAAACAAATACCATCAACTTTCAACACAAAAAGCTCAAAACAAAAATGTCTTCAAACAATTCTAACTCTTCAATCAATATGACTTTTTCGACAGATAGTTCGGCATAAACATCACGTCTTCCTTCACCAAAACCAAGAAATGAACCAGTATATAAGTGGGGAGATTATCATACTGGATTTACGTCGGATTCAAAGAAAGCAAAACGTGCTCTCTTTACTTCTCCAGATACGAAAAGGGAGGTAGATGAAATACATCATTATCAAAGACAATAAATAGAACTTCAACGTGATTTGTATTTTGTGCAAAATGTCACATCTAAACGATTGGGTTTTCTTGAACAAAATAGTGCAAAATTTTGTGGTAAAAAGATAAAAGATGTAACCGAACCGCTACCAAAAACCAGTAAACCCTCTTGATCCATCTACATCATATCGTACTGCAAATGACCCTGTAAATCCCTGGACTTCTACTCAAAGACCTCCATACAGTCCAAATACTTGGGATAGAACTTATATGGCGAATGAGGGAAGATGATTTTCAACACCTAAAAATACGTATCTGCTAAACATTAATAATATTTTTTTTCTTAAGTCTATTTGATTATCTTATGTTTTTATCAACTATGTTGTCATAATAAATCATTTAAATTATTTAAAATATATACACGGTCTATAATATATGTTTATATTTTATCATTCACACAAATATAAGGCAGAAATAAAGACTATACAGGAATTAGATGTCTGTCTAAAACCAAACAGACGTCTGGATGTCGAGACAACAATATTGTTCCATACAAATTCAGACTTCTGACCTATTTAAAACAGACGTCTGAAATTGATCAAAAATGAACTGTTTTCTTTCGGGTTGTAAATTTACCAATTTCAGACGTTTGAAATTAATTTCCAGATGTCTAAATCTTCCTTGATTTTTTTTCAAAAAGGCACGTACCTTTTTAACCATTCACCACTTCATTACGACCATTCACTTTTAACTTTCCCCTTTTACCTTCTATAAAAATCGTAGCCTCCAATTACCATTATCCACCAAAATTCAAATTTTCTTTCCACAATAAATCATGGCAAATCGTCCTAAACGAATAAGAATTCAAGGACAAGATCCTCCATCCGATGATCCCATTCAACGATGGATTTGGAATGATATAGAACAGGAGAGATGCAAAGCTATGAAGAGTTTAAAGTTTTTCGAAGGTACCTTCGTTAAATTTGACACTTTTTCTGAATATCATTTTCTTCAATATGCCCGACACTTCAATTTCGAATCGCTAGTGGAATATAATGTCAATAATGTTCCAATCTATCCATTGCTTGTGAAACTCTTTTTGGATAACATAAATTTATACCCCCAAACGCCTAGAACTACCACAGATTGCTTATGGTCTATGGTTTGTGGGAGACGTGTTTGTCTTCCAATTTAACGATTAGGGAAAATCTTGCATTGTGCTTGGCAAGGAGTCGATATAGACACTATTGAAGTTGATATGAGTGAGGGAGATGAGATATCTCATAAGTTTATATCTGATGATTTGCTAAACATGAAAGATCTTACATCTACACATCTATGTCTACAGGCAAGTCTTCTTAACAAAATTTTGGTTCATACTATACAACCTCGCAAACGAAGCTGCGAAAAAGTATTCCGACATGATTTTTAAGCTTTATATGCTTTATACTCCAATAGGAAAATTAATTGGGCCAAAATCATCATTGACGAGTGGATAGATATAACCAAAAAATGTAAATACAAGACACTTCACTATGGGGCATATATCACTAGAATTCTTCTTGAAAGTGAAGTAGAAATTCCTGACACTCCATCTTTAAAAATCAAATCAGCTCAAAAACTCTTGCTTTAATGGATATTGAACCAATCCCGCTGACACTTGAGTATATGTCCTTTGAATGTTGGAAGGAACTTGTTGCTTCACAACAAGAAATACCTATAGCCAATCATCTCATCGTCGTCGCTGGTTGATAGAAGAAGAAGAGCAAGAAGGAATTCAAATTATTTCTCCTGATCTACCTCCTAAGCAAGTCGTGGCTATACTCTCACGTAATCAATCCAAACTTCACTCAAACTTTAGACATTTTGAGCATATCACGAAAAAATGTTTAATTCCTTGAAAGGCTTCTTAAATAAGATTTGGGACAAAATCTCTAGCACCAGCGCCCAGTCCTCTCAAGCATATAATCAGGATCCATTTTAATGGACTTTTAGTTTTGTTGAAGAAGTTACAGATTCTAGTTCCGATCATGATGATCCTAAACGAGGTGACATAAGTGTGGGTCCGAGCATGACGACTTAGCAAAGTTGGTAAGCACAATACGGTGGATTGGTTTTTATGGCAATATTTTTCTTTAAACTTTGATATTTCTATGGTTTGTAATATTTTTTGATACTCTAGTTTATTCTATGCACAAAACTTTATTATGTGCTTATAATGATGATAGTGTATATGTATATGGTATTGGTACTGTGTCTATGGTGATGGTACTATGTCTGAATATTGCAAGTATTATGTCATGTCTGTGCATAAGTTTGTGCGTATTTTTGTGTGTTATGAATATTTAACACTTATGAATAAGTATCTCCTTTTGTCAATGACAAAGGGGGAGAAACATATGATAATATATGCATATTGACAGGGGGAGCTACATGTATAGTTGTCATTAACAAAAAGGGGGAGAATGTTGGATCTCGCTTTATAGCATTTTGATTATGACAACTATACATGTGCATATATATTATTATCAACTAACTCTGTTTTGCAGGAAGAAATTCAAACAATAGATTCAAGAGCTAAAATTGAAGATTATATGTATTGGAGTCTGTTAGTATTTAATTGTTGAAATCTTCCTTGATGAAGTGCACACACACACATGATTTCAAAGTATACAATTTTATATGCAAATGCACAAGGAATAGTCCTATCTCAGAAAACAGACGTCTTACCATTTTAAATCAGACGCCTGTTTGCTGAAACATATATCATCTCAGCACAATATTCAGACGTCTGAGTTACAAAAGTCAGACGTCTGTTTATGACCGAAATGAACCATTTCCTTGCTGTTTTAATTTTAAATCAAAACTGAACATCTCAATCTTTAATTCAGACATCTGAATACGAAAGGATGCAATTTTTAATGAAGAGTCACAACTTTAATTCATATCTCTTAGACAAATCTCTTCATGATTAGTTGTAACCTTTTGTAGATTATAAATAGAGGCTTGATCAAATATTTTCTTCATTGAATTACATACTAATTCTTTCTATCTTATTTAAAGAATTCTAATTCTTAAAAGCACTCTGTTTTCATACCTATAAGATTATCTATAAGATCCATTTACATACAATATCCTTGTATTTTTACGAAGAAGTGGAGAAAAGAGAGTGATTTTATACACGAAATCCTTGTGCTGGACTGATTTGAATTGGCCTTGTTAAGCTCACAAAATCCTTGTGTTGATATGGTGGAAGCCGTGAAGAATAATGGCCAAAAGTCCTTTCATTTGCCTTCAAGTGGTGTATTTATAGCCATTTCCTAAATCCGGTTCGTATTACACGTAGCACGCATCCCAAAAATCCCGAAATGAGGTGGAAAACGTGGAGAAGTACTCTCCAAGTTATGTCATGCCATGTGTACTAAGATCCGAGTTGATAGGTGGAAAAACAGCCAAGAGAATAGGTCACGATTGTGCGTAGCGCTGATGCTTTAGGCGGTTCGTGGTGCCTTCTCGCGAGTCGAAGTGTCGAGCTGGACGTCGTCATGGAGATGTTGGCGAGGTAATCAGGTCATGGTCCCTGGGCGCATCACGAGCCGGGTCGTGATCCAAGGGTGCAGCACGAGCGGGTCGTGGTCTTAGGGTGCACCACGAGCCAGGGGGCAAGCCGGTCCACACTTCAAGTAAGCGACACTTCATCACTTCATCCAAGTGATGACCAGTACATACTTCTAAAGCTAATTCAGATGGCTACAAGGTTTATAGTGCAAAGCATCGTAATCGCTGTTTTTGGGCCCAAAAGAGGCTGTCTGATTGGAGTTTTGGACCTATTTATGTTGATTTGCGATTTCGACCAAATAGCTCTGTGTCTTCTGATGTTGCTATCACCGCTTGAGCGCGTTACTATCCAGGAAATCCATGTGTGACAGCCTTTACCAAAAAGTGTGTCAACAAGTTTTCTCCCAGAACATATCTTGCTGGTTGAAGGAAGATTTGTTCTGGATAATCCATGAAAACCAAGGCCACGTCGGGACTACCGGATGCAAGTATAATCCGTACCTGCAAATAAGAGAAGGAAAATAGATGTATCAAATCCTGACAAAACTGGTTAACCTTTTCCAGCATAAACCATGCTTGGGCATCCGATTGAGAATGAACCATACTCAAGGGACATTCAAACCATCCTGCCAAGACCTAGCGAGGGACCAAACCTTTTGGGTATAAGCCATACCAAGAAGTTCAAACTGAGCATAAGCCATACTCAAGTTTTATTGAGTTCCTTTGCCGAATCCTGGAAAGACCATTCGCTGTTCCTGAGTATAATCCAAACTTTGAAATTCAACGGGGTATGATCCATACTCATACTGGGATGGAGCTACATTTGCCACATCCTGACAAGATAGTCCGTCCCTAGGCATATCCATACCCGGGGTTCCAGATAAGTATAAGCCATACTTAATTTTATCAAACACAATTCATGCTCGGAAAGTCCTTCCTTATTTAGTTCAAAAGGCAAAACCAAAGCAAATCCTGATTGGTTTATCATCGAGTTCTAAGCACGCATTGGGGCTAAATCCTAACCCGGTACGTGTGTACTCCAATTTAGCCAATCGGAAAGCCTAAAGAAAGAAAGAAACATAACTTAAATCCTAAGAAATGCAGAAAATGAAGAGTGATCCAATCCAAATCAGTTGATGATGAGCCAACGAGAGCTCGATCCGATTTCTTTCCCTCTCCAAGGAGCAGATGATAGTAGTGTTGCTGGCGCTGTTGATTGTTTCACATACTCGGGTATCTCTCCACATCTCACCCGTTCCTCGATCAGATCTCATAAGTGCCTATAGTCATTCATGTCTTGTCCATCCATATCATGGAATATGCAATGTTTTCCAGAATCACGTTCTCTTTGCGATGGCTCCCTTCTGGGAGGCTTTGGGTAGGAGATTACTCCATTGGTGTCCATGTAAATGTCAAATAGTGAAGAACTAAGATCAGTATACTTTTCATATCTGGGCCCTCTCCGGGGATGAATGTTGTGGTCATTCTTGACAGTAGCTTTTCCCTTGCCTTTTCCATAATCAGACGGTTCTCCATCTATTAGCATGTTGACATTGAGGAATTTCTTCTCGGAGGTTGCATCTTCTTCCCGTAGAAATCTATCTGCTTCAAGGTAGAATTCCTTGAGATTTCGCGGTGGATCTCGGTACAAAGACTTTTTGAATTCCGAGTTATCCAAGACACCAGATACCGTTGCCGTCAGTACCATCGATGGTTCAAGGCGATCAACTGACGTTGTTGCAACATTAAATCTTTCCAAAAATGAGCGTAGAGTTTCTCTGGGCCTCCGGTTGACTGTAGTAAGTGACATGACGTTGTTGGGTCGTGTAATGTGGACCCGAAACTGTTCGATAAAGCGTGCGACTAATATGTCCTAGTTGTTGATCGATTCCGTCTCTAGCTGCCGAACTCACATAGCAGTGATATCAGTCAAAAAGAGGGGGAAGCTTTTTCCACGATGTTTTCCGATGCCATTTGAACTTCCAAATGATGTTTGTAGCGTAAGAGATGCACGGTAATATCTGTTCTGTCGTTGTAAGGCTTTAGAACTGGAAGTTTGAAATCTGGAGGAATACGAGAATTCCTGATTTCTAGTGTGAACGGGTTGTGATTGACGTCATCCACATCATTCCGATAAGTGCGGCCTCTTGAGAGGTATTCAATGAGATTAGCGAGTCGGTCGCCTTCAAAAAGTTGTTGTAGATTGCCAAAATCAGAGCTGGTTCCCCAGCGTGAAATGCAAGAGAAGATGGAAGCTGTTAGCGAGCCTCTGGGAATGGGTCATGAGGACCGGTTCGTGGAGCATGAGTGTCGTGGGTCGCGGCTCGCGGTTTGAAGGGGGCGACCTGACCCAGTCATGGGTCCCCATCACGAGCCGGTTGCTGTTGAGGAGTGGTATCTTGCGATCCAATGCTCATTTGAACGGGAGCTGAAGTCGGTCAAGCCTGACCATTTCCAAGAGTGAGGTGGTTGCCCCCGAGTCCATGTGATGCACGAACCGCTTTTGTGGCCTCATTTCCAATGCGTTGATTATTGCTCGGCCTTCCATCCATCCGAGCAAAGAATCCATCGATCATCTCCTGTTGTTTCCTAAGGAGATCATCTTGCCTTGCCATTTGGGTTCTCAATTTAGCGAGAACGTCGTCCGTCTCTTCTCTGGTCAAGTATGCTGATGGGTTTTCGTGAGAGGAAGCCTCCTAGCTTGCCTCATTTCTCGTGCCCTCAGCCTTAACACCTTCAGTACGGGAGAAAGTTCCATCCTTCTTTCTTTTAATCCTTCATCCAATAGCCAAGAAAATAGATTTCCTTTGGAGCTAGAAATTGAAGTAGTATCGTGTGCCCCCCTTCCTGGCGCGACAAAATGTTAAATCAAATTCTTGTTCTAACACCGAAGTGCGGTGTGAAGTCCTCACAATCACAGATCACAGAGAATGAATCCATAAAAGCAGTAAATAAAAAGGGACACATGAGGTTTTTATAGTGGTTCGGCTCAAACCAAGCCTACCTCTACTTTATCTCTTCTTAAATCCTAAGAAGTTACAATTACAAATCTTGTCTTACAATCCGCAGGATCCATTTACATACAACATCCTTGTATTTTTATGAAGAAGTGGAGAAAAGAGAGTGATTTTATACATGAAATCCTCATGTTAGACTGATTTGATCTGGCCTTGTTAAGCTTGCAAAGTCCTTGCATTGACAATGGTGGAAGCCGTGAAGAAGAATGGCCAAAAGTCCTTTAATTTGCCTACAAGTGGTGTATTTATAGCCTTTTCCTGAAACCGATTCGTGGGACACGTGGCACGCATAAAAAAATCCCGAAATGAGGTGGAAAACGTGGAGAAGTCCTCTCCAAGTCGTGCCTTACCATGTATAATGAGATCCGAGTTGATATGAGGAAGAATAGCTAAGATAATAGGTCACCATTGTGCGCAGCGCTAATGCTTCAGGCGGTTCGTGGTGCCCTCTTGCGAGCCGGAGTGTCGTGCTAGACATCGTCGTAGAGATGCTAGCGAGGTGATTGGGTCGTGGTCCCTAAGTGCATCATGTGTCGGGTTATGATCCGGGGGCACCACGAGCAGGTCGTGGTCTGAGGGTGCACCACGAGCCGGGGGTGGGGGGGAGAGCAGGTCCACACTCCATGCTAGCGATGCTTCGTCACTTCATCCAAGTGATGGCCATTCCATACTTGTAACACCCCACGTCCATTAATGTCACTCACAAAGGGAATGCATTAACTTCCATGGAGGTTTTAAGTGAATATAGAACAGAAAAATTACAACAAGACAGATAATAAGTAGTACTTGGAAATCTAAAACTTTATTTCATTGCAGCGGAAGTTGAACATGTTTGTTACATCATAAAACCATAAATCAGAGTTAAGTACAATATCCATCTTGATAAAACAAAATACATAACCCCATTACATAAATAGCCATTAAAGAAGATAACAAGCTGGACTTTACTTCAGCGGTCCAAGCTTTCCAAAAGAGAGATAAAGCAATCCAATCAAACCCCGCTAGAGCTGGGCCCACCCTGAGGACCTGGAGGGGGGAAAAAGATAGAAATGGAGGGGGTCAGACATAAAGTCTGGCGAGTATGATAATTCTAACAATACTATTATCAAAATAATTAGACTTAGGCACTAGCTGGAAAATAAGGAAATGTCTATGAACTATTGGGTATGGAAGAGCAGATAAAGATAACGTTAAAGGCACACCTAATACTAACGAATAATTAATACACTGCACCACACCAGTCACCCTAAAAGTTGATCCCACTTGCTTCACTTAGAAATTATATAAATAGCTTCATGTACCCCTAGCTGACTACATAGGTGCCGCCTGCCCCTATCTCCGCTAGGTGTACCCCACTACCCACTTTCGATTGGCTCCCTACTCGTAGATACCCGTGCTGGCCCCACAGTGGGGTGTATAACTCCCCTAAAGTGGCAACCCGATACAACTTGAGGATGCACGGCTTATACCTACACGATGCAACAACGTATTACCTACCAGCCCGGGTCCACACACGCATATGAAACCCGTTGGACTTGCGTTGCCACCGTTAACCCGTTTGGCCTCTTATAGTCAAGCCCAGTATGCGTGTCCCGTCCTCGACTTGGGTCGAGCCCACAAAGATACATTTGGGTTACTGGTTGAAATGGGCCCCCAATTACTTACCACAAGCTATCCACCTAAGCTTGTCCCCACTAGTACATCCCACTTAACCCTCTTAGTCATGTTCATTTACATGTGTGTTTGGTTAAGTCTTACTAATCGTATTTCAAATGCCACTAAAGGCACCCACTAGATTCCTCATGCCACCCAAGGCACCTACTTAACCCCCATGTCCCACCTCACATGTTTATCTGGTTAAGTATTTCTTAATTCATTAAGGCCATAACCTTATAAAGACCTCTCACATTAGACTGCCATTTATGGCAGCTGGATTTGCCGGGCGGGTCCGGGCAGTCTTGCACCATAAAAGAGTCTAACCTCGTGTCTTTACAACTATTATGCTTTAATTTGGGCCTAGGACCTCTCACATTAGGCTAACACTTGTGACTACTGGATTTGTCGGTCGGATCCGGGCAGGTTTACGTCACCAACGAGTCCAACCTCGTGTCCTAAGCATTGATTATTACTTATAATCTTTTACCCCAGTTTTAAATATATCCCTATTGAAATCATTAATTAATTCCAATTTTAATGATGTCCATAATTGACTCAATTATGGCCATCCACTTATGGTATGCAAAATCATATCAATTGCACCCCAATTTCTTAATATTAAATCCTTAATATTACCCCTACCCCACGTTATACGTTCGCTTATTCAACGCAAAATATACGTTAGACTCGAATAGTCTAACTCATAGCACAAAGATAAATTATCACAACATATAGACAAATAAAATAGATCTAATTATAAACGGGGTGAAACTTGCATGTGTGATAGATGTCCAACACCTAAACTTGCATAGGCAAAAACTACAACTTGCATAAAGCTACACATGTCATGGATCTAAAGGTGTCAACTTGTTTGGTAAAATGTCACAATTTACATAATATGATCATAATCCAAATTCATGTATAAACTTGCATATGTGGTTTATGCAACAAAATGATGGTGTAAACTTGCATCTAATCCATAGAACTCACACATGTTATAACCTAATTTTAGATCTAAATAGATGTCATAGGATATGGGAGATTATACATACTAATCAATCTAAACTTGCATAGGTACATGTGATTTATCATGTGAATCATCATAGCCCCAAACATATATATAATCAACATCATGATTTGATCAAGCATAAGCTAACTATAACATAAATAATAACATCATGACTTTGTAACATTGCAACTTAGCATAGAAACTTTCAATATATATAACATCATCATCACATAACATAGGGTTTACAACATACATGATAGCATAAGATTTACAACATATATAATCAATAATTCACATCATCCTTTTATAATCCATATCACAACTTAATCTAATTAGTTTGCTAATAATCTTATTAAAATCATCATACTCACAATTAGAGAAGAAAGAGAGTATTGATTTGCTTTAGAGTTGAGTAGAATTAGAGTTTTGATTAACTTTCTTCCTTCTTAGTTGGAGGCGGCTACACTGAGTTCCATGGCGATGGCATGACGGCGACTATTCTATTTTTCATGTGATTTTAGAGTGAGAGACTACCTAGGTATATATAGAGTTTAGGATTTATTTAGACCGTCAGATCAACTCAGAATTAATCTCAGCCAACCAGATCAGATCAGAACCCTAATGGGTCATCACTCAGTCAAAAACAGGCCCAGAACAAAAACTGCTCGGGGGAGGTAGGTCGACTGCCAAGTCGACCCCCAGGTCGACTCGATGGTCGACCTGGTTGGGGCAATGAAATAAAGTTTTAGATTTATGGAAAGATGATAGGAAGGGTAGTCAATTTTATTACTTAACTCAATCGACCCCCAGATCAAAACCGCTTCTGATTTATGGTTTTATGATGTAACAAACATGTTTAACTTCCGCTGCAATGAAATAAAGTTTTAGATTTCCAAGTACTACTTATTATCTGTCTTGTTGTAATTTTTCTGTTCTATATTCACTTAAAACCTCCATGGAAGTTAATGCATTCCCTTTGTGAGTGACATTAATGGACGTGGGGTGTTACAATACTTCTAAAGCTAATTCAAAGGGCAACAAGTTTTACAGTGCTAAGCACCGTAATCGTTGTTTTCAGGCCCAAAAGCGGTCGTCTGATAGGAGTTTTGGACCTATTTATGTTGATGTTGCGATTTCGACCAAATCGCTTTGTGACTTCTGATGTTGCTATCAACGCTTGAGCACGTTACTATCCAGTAATTCCATATGTGACGGCTTCTACCAAAAAGTACGTCAACAACTTCCATATTCTTTGACAAACTACACTATTATCATTAATAAAATATGATAGGAAGGGTGTACATCAATTTGACATATCCATGTTATTAATAACACAAGTAGTCAACAATTGCTCTATATTGTGGATGTCCTCTTCAGCAGTTGAGGCAAGAAATCCCGTTCGGTTGTTTGGATAATTGTAAACCTGTTCCTCTGGGTGAAGTGAGGGTTGTTGTGTTAGTGAAATACCAGAAGGGAGACTGGGACTGGACGTAGAACAGTGGTCCAAACCAGTATAAAATCGTCTGTGTCATTTTATTTATAGCTGCTACCTTATTATTTACATATTACCTTGTTTATACTCCATACTATACGATCCTACCACTGCATAGACTCTTTCGTTAACCAAATTGAGGAATTTCGTCATACGTAAATCAGATAACAATCATGATATGTAATCACAAAGCAGTCATAGAATGCAGAAAATAAATGATGACACAAGATATATAGTGGTCTGGCGAGTGTGTCTATGTCCACTGAAGTGTAATCGAGTGCTTATACTGTTTTATTACAAGTACAGTTCGAATTAGTTTTAAGCTTGTAGAGAAATAGTAGTATATGTTAGGTTATAGCAATGTCCTTGAATAATAATGTACAAAAGTTAAGAGAAAAACTCCAAATGAGTCACTTGGTGTCTATTTATGGCTGTAGAAGAACACAGATCGACCAAGAATTAAAGAGGAATGTTTGAATACGAATTGTTGATAAAGTTTGAAAAGAATTTGGATATGAGCCTAAATCTTATAGGGATCGGCACTGATCCTATGAAGGGATCGGTATGTATCTGATCCTATTCTCAATCACTTCATTTCCATGCAAAATTGTGCATCGACTACTGGTTTTTAGCTGATCCAACCTGGTGTAGAAAATCGAATCTGATCCAGTTGCTCTGGTAAATATACCGTTTGGTTCATTTTAACTAATACTGATCTTAGATAAAAAAACTTATATTGATCTGGCCTTTTGAGATGATCTGGAAAGTGCCGGATCCGATGGATCTATTGATTTCCATGGTGATCGGTTCATATGCCGATCAAGTGTTTCTTAAGTGATTGGTCTGATCCTTTGCGTGATCGATCAAGTAAAAGTTGTGTGATCCGATGAGCCAATAAAGCTTTTTCTAAGTGAACAGATGATGCCCGGAGCCGATTAATCCAAGTTGAATGATTTCCAGTTTTCAAACAAGTGTCGATTTTAACGCTTTACTCTGAGTTTGTGCATGTCCGTGCTTGAGTCATGAGTGATCTAGATGTTCAAATCTGAAATGTAATGGTTTTGCTAAAAAATGGTTTAACACGAATATTAAAAGTAATTTGGAATGTATATCAAAGGTGAATAATCATGTATAGAAGGATGTTCCCCTTACAGTTAATTATTTACTCGTCGATGGTAATCATACTTAACAAACCATTGAAAAAACCCATTAACGGGCCAGAAAGATAATAGTCTACTCAGTAGTTGGTAGGCAAATACTACCCCAGTTTTCCCCTCTATTTTATTGAGAAATGTATAATTAGAAGTTTCGTTGGGAAGTTTATAAGTACAAAATACATATAAACATAAGTACACACATGTGTGCATGTTGATATACACGTAAATGTGTATATTTTATCCGCTTATTTATCTTATTTTCTCTTTAAAATAATTGATACTATGTATTTATAGTCGTGTTTTCAGATTTTTTATGATGAATGGATTGATGCACTTAATTGTTGAAAAGCTTGAAAAATTGGTGCCAGAAGAGTGTTGATTTTAGAGTTGGATTAAAGCTTGAAGGCCTGAATAAATGTTGTTGTTCAACCACCTTCTGCAGCATATTATAAAGTCAAGATTCAATGCCTTTTCATAAGGATCGCCTGTCTCAGATGTTATGGAGTTACTGTTCATTGAAGTTGATCCCGTTTGATGCTCGCAAGCTATTTTCCATGACATTTGCATGTCCATTCACTTCCGTTCACATTGGTCTAGTTTTTATTTGGGCAAAGACTTTTTGTCCCACATCTTGTAATTGGCCACTTAGTCTTGGTCATGCCAACTATAAATACAGTGTATCTCTTTCATTTAGGATTACATTGGGTTTTATTCTGTAACTCTTCTCTTGGAACAAAATTATTCTTCTCCTTTTCTCTTTAGTTTTCATTTTATTTTAGTTATGTTTGTTCTGTTCTTCTTAGTTTTTTCTCATTTAGCTATGCTAGCTAATCCCTTTTAATTAGGGGTGATGACGCTTATAGTTTAGATTCTATATGAATCATATAGCCAAATAGATTAGGACTTTATGCATATAGATCTGGATCTGAACCAAGAGTTAGATCCGAGCCTTCATATTCTGTGTCATTTAAGAGCTATGCACCTTCACAGAGTATATTTGGGTTCGATTTAATGCTTTTCATATTTAGATCTAATATTTAGGGTTTTAGAAATAAAGTAGTGAATCTGTCCTGATACCTTATGGTTGTTTAAGAGCTTAGCTCCTGCATAGCCAATGCTTGTCGTTATTCACATATTTTTTTCCAAAACCTAATTATCGTTGATTCATGTTTGTACCAGAAACATGATCTAGATCTATATCAATCTATTTGGTTATTAATGATTATTAATCTAGTTTATGTCATTACTCCCTAATTGCTCTCATTTTTTTTAAAAACTCTCTTTTTATTTAGTTTTTGTTATTTACTAATAATCAAACTTTTGGAACAATTCTGATTAGATTTATTAATTTAAATATTTTTTGTCCTAGAGTTCAACACCCTTTACAACAACCCTTGTTGTTTAGGAAAGACGAACGAATTTAATAATTGTTTACAGTTTTTTAGTTTGTTCACAAACAAATTTTGGTGCCATTGAAGGGGACCAAAATAATTTTTATTAGTAAATCCTTCAGATTATATTTTTATTCTTTTATTTTTCCATTAAAAATTTTTATTTTATTCCTTTTGTTCTCTTTCATATATAGAAGAAAATTATTGTTTGGTGATTTGGTATTATTTGTTGGTGCTACAATCTCAAAACAAGAAGAAAAAAAATTATTCTTGCCACTTTTTCTATCAATTTCTTGCCATTTATTTTCTCAATTTTCTTTCCCTTTTTCAATTTCCTTTCCAATTTATTTCTACAATCACTCTTTCCTTTTGTTTACAATTTAATTCCAAAAAAAAAAATCCTTCTGCAAATCTTTATTTGTTTCCTTTTCTTGTGTTGCATTTTCTTTCTCTTTACATAAGCCACAAAACCCTTCTCCATCAGCACTGAACTCTACATCGTATTCACAATCCTACCACTGCCATAAACAACAGGGAAGATCAACCACGTACCAAAATCTGCTGACCACACCAATAATTCTCTACCCATGTTCCAACATACATTCTTTGTCACTGCCGAAACTAGATCAACCAATCTTCTACCCCCTTTACTACAAACTTTTTCTTACCACATCACCTTTCACCCCTCATCGACCACCTACAACATACAATACCAAACATAGTGAACTAATCCTTCTTCAAAGCCACCCTGATCACCGTTTCATTTACCAGACCATTGTGTCTTAATTCTTTATTCACCTGCAATTGTCCCACTTCAACTCCTTATCACTCTTCACAGCATCCAACCGCAACACCCATCACCAAATTCAAACCAAAATCGCACACACCCACTTTGAAAAAAAAAAACAAAATAGCCGCTCCACTCACATGCATACCTCACCAAGTTTGTAACACCTGAAACCCAAGAAACCCTAACTCGCAATCATAAAGTTCGAAATCAGTACCGACCCCAAATCATCCTTCAAACACCAGCATCTCGAAATAGCACCATTATCCAAACTCTCGACCTCCAAAAACCAACCGCAAACCACGCAATCAACTTGCGAAAAACACTATACATCTCTGAACAAAAATCCTAGATCCAACAAGCATCAGCTAGTACACTGATTTGTAATCCTGGAATCAAAGTATTATCTTTCTATTATTATTTCGATCGATTCAGATAAAGGGGGCATGAGATTTTACTTCGGTTCATTGTAAAGTTGAATTTGATAGATTGTTTGTGATTTCTAGAAAATAGAAGGAGGAGGCGTGTTTTAAAGGTGAAAACCTAGGCATGTTTTAAAGTTAAATTTGATAGATTTTATTTCCTACTCCTTTTTCTTTGGCATGGTCCATTGTTTTAAAAAAAAAGCAAATAAAATAAGGGCGTGAGTATTATATTTGGGAACTTGGGATTTCTAGCTTGATTTGTGGCCACTTGTTTATAAGTGCGTGGCTTTTTAAAAAAGCATTCAATTGCTTTTGACCTAAGTTTTGGTACGCAATCACACCTTTAAGCACTTGTGGGATGTTTTAGCCTTGAACATTTCCGATGAATAATATTTGGGGTGACCTATGATTTTTTTTAGGTGCATGAGTTGTTTTTTTATTTTTTTGTATTTCCTGTTTTTGTTAGGTTTTTATTTTATTTTCAATTAGCTTCTGGTGTTAAGTTTGGTACCTCGTTTTCAGTTTACTAGGTTTTTATTCTGATTCGGTTTTTTTTTCTTTCGTATTTGTTTCAATTTGTTTCCTTACATTAAAAAAATTCTTTCTCTTTTCATGTTTACTTGCTTTCAATTTGATTTATTTTTGGGTAGCAGTAGTTTTTGTATGAACTCTGTTTTAGTTTTTCATTAAAAAAGTCCTTTCCTCTGCCTTTTTTTATATTTTGATTTTTTTTCACTCATTTTGTTTTTAGTTTCATTTTGATTTCTCTTTAAAAATAAATTAATATCGAGATTTCATGAAATCTCAAAAGCAAATCAAAGGCCAAAGTGAAGGAACAGGTTCAAGCAAATTGTCGAATTGAATTATCATTGCTATTCAGTTGCACTGGACGAACAACCATACCCCAATGCAAAATTTTGTAAACTCTACAGGGCCTGCTGCTGCTTGAAAAATATATAAAAATTACTTGTAAATATTTCATGTAGGTTCCGCAGCTTGCTTGTAAAAAAATTACTTATGCAATTTATTATTGCGTGACTATTCTATGATTGAATATTTTTCCGGTTGATGTGTGATTAAAGAAAAATTAAAAAGAACATGGGATAAATTGAAAACTTTGTTTTTGAAATAAATTATTTTTGAAATTGAATCGAGGATTCCCAAAGCTCATAGGACAAAATATTCATTAAATTGACAATTAGGATTGATACTCTCGTAGGTGTTTGAGGACCAATAGAGTCTAAAACTCAAATAGGTTCTTAAACCTTCAGTCGTGTTTCTACGGTGATTCATAGCAAATTGATAATCCTTGTCCAAACCTGGCATAGACTGGTATTCATATAATCCGAAGTTGTTAATTTTAACATATTTTTTTAATAACTTCTTTAGAGCCAAAAGTTTTGCAACAGATTTTTTTGATGAAAAACTCTCTTCTTCTAGTACATGCACGCTTGTCCCATGTACAACCAAAATTGCAGTTCTTTTCAAAATTTCAATGATTTTTGGTATAATTCAAATCAGATTGAATTTCAAGCTGAAACTTTTCAAATAGTTTCAATGCTCAAAACAATTTCAACACGGGTTTCAATTGAAAACCAAAATGACTTTCATAATACGAGTGGATGTAGAATTTTAGTTATAGAATATGAAAAATTTGTTAACAAAAAGATAAATTTTAGGCGATGTTGGTTGTGGAAAATAAATAATGGACGACTTCTAAGAGATGAGGTGGATGAATTTTTAAGGTCAACCAATGAGGAGCACATAGGAACGATGAATCTAAAAAACAACATTTCGAAGTCTAATGTGTCTACCAATTTTCTTGAAGAAATCCTGAGTGAAATTGATCAATTAATTTATGAAATTTGGAATTGTCACGAGGAAATCAAGGAATGGGCACGAACTATAGATTAAAAACAAAACCAAGATTCTAAAAATAATGATATCGAAAACATGCGTATCATTGAACAACTTGCTCAATACACTATTGAACTTTGGCAAAATCTAGATAAATTCTTACTTGAGGGAATCTATGATGTTGATGAATTTGAGAATTCCATGAAACTTAGCTTGAGTTACCTCGAAGAACTAGTTCGAAGAATAAAGGATAGCAAACTAAGTCTATCTCATAGGATTGTTTATCAAATTTCTCTTCTTCAAACTGAAATTACGAACTTGTACAACAACTATAAATCCCAATCTAGTGAAAAACAAGTTTCTACCAATGCTTCTTTTGAAACAAATAATCAGCCACTAACTTCGTCACAACATTACATAACGATTATT
The DNA here is from genome assembly GCA_030737875.1 of Allium sativum. Classification (NCBI taxonomy): domain Eukaryota; kingdom Viridiplantae; phylum Streptophyta; class Magnoliopsida; order Asparagales; family Amaryllidaceae; genus Allium; species Allium sativum. Next base: position 431,110,640 of record CM060923.1, read on the forward strand.
AATGATATTGATGTTATGACTGTTGATGAAAATGAAAATTTTGAAAAATCTCTTGTGCAAAACATAGATTTCTACGGAACTGAAATTCAAACTCAAACTCATGCTTCCACTGAAAATTCAACTCTTACTAAAATCGAAAATTTTCAACTAACAACTTTTGAAATTGATGAAAATCTTAATGGAATTGTTGAAATCTCTGTAATTGATTTGAATTTAAATTCTCTTAAAAACGAAGACGTCAATCTTCAATTTGATCTTCCTCTCCCACATTCTGAAAATTTTGAAACTTTGGCAACTTTAGATCGCCAACCTGAAAGAAATGATGAAGTTGGTAACAACTGTTTAAGTGAGGATGACTTTGATGAGCAAGAACTTCTTGAACTAATTGATGATAATGTTGTTGGGTCTAAAACTGAAAATGAAACATTTGAAAACTTTAAAAAATTTGAGGTTGAAAACAATGAAACTGCTGAATGTGATCTTAAACACATCGACGATTTTTCTAAAACTGTGGAAACTCCTTGCGACTTGATCGTTTCAACTGGACCTCACTGGGATCACTTGCTTTTCAATGATAAATTTCTACAGTATATGAACTCTTTTTGGAAAAAAACGGTTTTTAAGAAAACACAATTTCGAAATTTACTGAAAATTCATTTGTTTGGTTTTAACTTTAGGTTTATGTTGAGCCTTTTGTCAACAAAAAAATTCAAATATCAAAGCAAAACTGAACAATGTTTCTCAAAAAGAATGCGGGGGTGAGAGTGACGCGCACATCTCTCAATTTATACATCATCTGAACAAATCAAACCTTGTTTTTGAAACTTTGATTGAACCTCAGCTCAATAACCTCTCTTTTGTTGCTACCGAAGTTCAATTCGATTTTAGGATCAACTGTAAGCTCTAAATTTTAGATTAGCAACTCAAAGTTTAGAAAAAACAAAATTGTTTTTCCAAATCTGGAACGTGATATAAAATTCTTTATGATTTTGTTTTCTGTGCTTAAGTTGTGTCTCATCATCTTACGAGGCTGATCCATTGGTCCATTATGGATATGCTCATCTATTCGATGACTGCGTATTTTCTGCACGTGTATCCGGTAAGCCATGCTTACCCTCTTATTTTCTTTACCTTTTACTAAGATATGTATGATTAACGATTGTGGGGACATAGTTACACTACACAACAATCATATTCAATGAACTAGGTCATTCGTTGAACAAGGACAAACTTAAAATTCATAAATAACACCTTGGTTCTTTATTTATAAGTTGAATTTTTGGGCGATGGGAATGAACTTTAATTATTCATTGACTCATAATGTGTCTTTTTTGAGACTATACAGACGTCAATCGTGTTCTGGAGTAAGCGTGTCAACCTTTGTTATACATGTTAGAATGTGCAAGTAAAAAAATCATTAAAAAATCAAATAAATATAATTTTTCACCTACATTTTATTAAATTTTCTGAGTTCGTTTTCATGCATAATATTTTTTCACTCAAATTTTTAAACTTGTAAGTTCTAAATTCCACTTGGCCAACTTAAGGAGAAATGACTCATTGTAGCGTTCTTCTTCGATACCCCCCCCCCCCCCACAATATTCAAACCCAAGTTTTAGTCGATTTACATCTATGTTTTGACAAGTTATTCTTATATTGGTATACTGAAGAACCTTTTTACAGATTTTTTGTTAAATGTTAAAAAAGTCACTTTTTATACCAATATTACACTACCCACTCCGTAATTGTTTTAAGGTAGGATAACCATATAACACATCTTATTTTACATGGGTTATCTATCATACGAAACTTTGCTTACGTTTCCTTTCAACTTTTTATATAAAATCAATCTAGACTTGTGTGTTGAATTTGGGTTATAGAAGTAAAGTAACTAGGGCAGAAAACTTACTTTTCTTGAAGTGTTGGTTATGATTTTCTTAGCAGAGGTGGAATCAAATGAAATAATATACGGTATCTTTCCGTTCCATCTCCACTCATCATTCATCATGCATAAAAAATGCAATAAAGAGAAAATCTCTAAGAATAAAAAATTCATTCATCATTCTTAACTATAAAGCATTCATTTCCATTCTATCCACATCCATCATACCGTACTTAGAAGTGAGAATTATAGTAGAGGAGATGAAAGGAAACAAAACGTCCATATGTGCCTTAGTATTACTTTATCTTTTGTACCTTGAAGTTCAACTAATACACTTGCCCTCTTATCTATAATATTTTTAAAACTCACATAATTATCCTTCATTTATGCATAACTCACATCCAATACATTACAGTTACACTGATGCAAAATTATTCAAAAAAGAATAAATAAATGATTGTGTGCATAGTGTCAATATGTAGAACTTTGGTCGACACAACGCTCTTAATCTTCATGGCAATTATAGTTTTGTCAAGGAATTACGAATCAGCTTGAGATTTTTTATCCATTTTTGCACCAATAATGGGATGGACAATTTAGGGCTAAATCGCTATTATTGAAGTTAGGTTGAGTAATTGGAATTCGGAAGACCTTATATATATTATTTTATTAATCCGCGTGCATAAGACACTTTGGATTTTGTGGGTATTATCTGTTGAAAACCCAAACGAGACAACACTCATCCTACAAGGGACACCTAGGGGTTTAATGGCTTATTGCATATGCTAAATGTGACACCCTACGTCCGTTAATGTCACTCATTAAGAGAATGCATTAAGTTTCGTGAAGCGTTATAGGTAAACAGAAATAGAACGTTACAAGATAGATATAAAATAGCAGCGGAATTTCAAATTTTATTAAGCAGAAAACATCGTAGTTCAAAACATGGTTACATCATATGTCTTAAATGAATAAAACCTAGTACATCATTAAAACTTCTGTCTTGTACTTCAAATATTAGAGTACAATAATAATGAAAAGAGCATAATTCCCCAAAAACTTAGCCATAGTAGATGGACAAGAAATCGAGCAATACTTCTAAGCAGCTCCAGTCAAAGCTAAGTAGAATCTTGATCAAGCTTGAATATTCCCACCATGAGAACCTGGGGAGGAAACGAAAGAGAAAGAAGATGAAACAAAGTAGGCCAGACATAAAATCTGAGTCCAATTACTTTTATCATATAAATAAGTAAAAGCATCATGACAGGCATATAAAGTGGATAAAGGAGATAACATCATAAAAGGCAGGTATGACAAGGTAAACAGAATAAACATAACACAATAAATAGTGCTTCTCTAACACTTTCCTTCTCTCTGAGCCAATACTAGTATCATATGAACAAAATGATCCTAACTAGACTAGAATGGTAGACTTAGGTGTACTTCTAGTAACAGGTTTTACCCCAACAAGAACAACAGGTAACCCAACTGGAATTACAGGTATTACACCTAACAAGAATAACAAACTTCCCAATAAGCAAGTCTAGATGTACCCTAATTACTACCCCAATCGATTGGCTCCCCACTCCGTAGATACCCTGTGCTGGCCCCATAGTAGGATGTATCACTTCCTAAAGTGGCAACCCTTCGTTTTCAGGATGTGCACAACCATATCTATAGGTGTCCCGGCATCTTAACTTCCTCTGTCGGACCCATGCGCATACATAACTCTGTCGGTATGCGCTGCCCACTCCGTCCTCCATGTTTGGATCTCTTACAATCAGCCCAATAAGCGTGCCCCGACTCCGACCTAGCTCGGAGTACTCGTTTGATACCTATATATGGGTTACTGACAGAAACGGGTCCCACACACAAGATGGTACAAGCTTCCCCCTACGCTTGTATTCCAACTACTAGGTTTTCTACAGGTTATGCCCTACCAGAGTTAAGAGACTGCATAACCCATAGGTTAAGTTTGTGGGACTATATATAAATATTACCCACCAAACCAAGATATACTTAACCCACCCACTGTTTCAAACAAGTTTACTTAACCCCTACTCAAGTTTAACATGTTCATACAATCCCTATGGTTTTAACCATGTTAAGTATTCCAATTCATTATCATATTCATTTATGGTTATAATATGCTAGACCTCCCACATTAAGCCTACAACTTGTGTATGCTGGATATGCCGATCGGTTTCGGGCAGACTTCTTCCACAAGTCGGACTTAACTCGTGTCTTAGCACGTCTCTTATTTATGCACTTAGACCCTTCACACTAGATTCAACACTTGTGGTCGCTGAATATGTCGATCGATTACGGGCAGACTTCCACCACAAGTGTAATATAACCTCATGTGTAAGCACGGTTACAGTTTCTAATTACTGTAATTCTAGGTATTTCCATTATTAACCCATTATTCCTATGTCATTATAGGTTTCCATGCCCCTTTCCAAAGTTACGCTCATAATGAACCATACGTCCCATATTAAGGTCGTTAATCACAATTTTATTTATGCCCCAAATTCATATCCATATATTTCACTCAAGTTATGCCAAATTTCCAAATACAAGTTATGCGCCAATTTTAACGTTTTCCCCTTGTTTCTAAAATAATGCGTTCGCATATTTCAGCGGCATGCCTAGGCTCGAAGGTAGCCTGACTATATAAATAAAAAAGGAAAAGATAGAGGGAAGAGGACAGAAATGATCATACTAACAAGATTGATATATAATGGCATTAATAGGCATAAACACATAGTGGCATAGTGACAAGATAGGCATATAGGAACAAATCTGATGAACATGTGACAATAGAACTAATTCTAACATAATAGGGACATCATAAGAAGGCATGATAAAATCTAAACAATGAATTAGATAACCAACTAATAACAGATCTAACATGATAAATGGGTATAGGTTTTGATTTAGTTTATAGTCATGTCTGAATAACTTAGATAAACAGGTTATAGCAGATCTGATATGATTCAAACAATCACAGGCATACATCCAAGTTATAGTCACGTCAAGATATACTTTTTAAATATTTAGATCTAAAATTAATATAGACTCATAGTAAATGGATCTTAGAAAATAGAGAGGAGTAATTGCAAATGTTGAATCACAGATCTCTACACTTGAATGGCTTGTTTGTTGAAGAAGAAAAAGGCTATTCTCAATCTAGGCAGAGGCAACATCTAGTTCTCCATTGTTTTATAATGAATAAAACACTGAGAATAGGGTCTTATTTATAGCCTAGGGTTCACGAATCTTGTCAGAAAACAATTCCATGTACACAGAATTGATCTTGGCTCGGATTTGGGGGGTGTTGACATGGGTGTCGACACCCCCCGTATGGTGTCGACCCATGGGTCGACATCCTTAAGGTATGTCGACCCCCAACAGGTCTGATTCCCTCCCAGATCCCCCGCTTCGAATTTGAACTGAATTTTGAATTTCTGGACGTATTTTATACATACATAACTGGCTTATATAAACAAACTTCAAACCTTAATATCTTCTTTGTACGATGTTCATTTTACACAAACTAGGTGCCTATTTTAACCAAAATTCCAAGAAGAACACAATGGTGCAGTCTATTTCCCTTAATTATAAATATTTGATTAAGTATTCTTTAATTTATCATCTTTAGTGTTGTTAAAATTACGGTGTGTTACATTCTCCCCTACTTAAAGGGTTTCGTCCTCGAAATCTCCAAGTTAAGAAGAATGTATATACTAACATCCATATCCATCTACTCATCCACCAATCATAGGCATCCATTGTTCTTAAAAGATTTCTAATGCTTATATGAACATATGCAAATGTGTGTGTGTATGTCTCAATACTAATGCGAAGATCAGGCGGTCTGCTGATTCAGTCGACCATCTTAATGCAATGTATGTTAGTGCCATGAATCCATCATGTATGTAAATAATCCTATTATAATATGTATGTTCTATATGTGTGCACGATCATTCATCCAAATGCAACATCCATATGGTGATACACCCATTTTCATCCATGAAAAGATGAAAAATGCACACACATACATATGTAGTATGAGAGTGATTGAGCCGATCTAGTGCCTAATGTGTGTGTGTATGCATCCACGAGCAACCTCTAGCAACACTTGCACCCATCAAACATAACATGTCTCAAACATATGTTTACATCCATGGGATTTCTACCTAAAGGTTGAAGACTCGATCGATATGATATACTTAAATGATAGAAACAAGCATGAATAAAAGCTTTGGAAAAGAAGTTAAGAACATACCCTCGAGAAGAAAAGGGTACGAAGCATGCATCTTATCTTCAGTCTCCCAAGTTGCATCTTCTTGGTTATCTCCCCACAAAATTTCATCAACTTCTCCATTACGTAGCTTCTTAACTTCTAATCCAAGAATACGGGTAGAAATTCTTCGAACTGTCTCCTTCCATTCCACTTTTACTTCCTCAAGCATACACGGCTCAACTACTTATATGGTGCTATGCAAGCACTTCTGTAAATGAGAAACATGGAAAACATCATGAATGCTAGATAGTCTCCGCGGTAGCTTTACTCTGTAGGCCATTTGATTGATCCTTTCTATTATGGGAAATGGTCCTATAAATCTTGGTGCTAATTTTCTTACAGACCCAAAGCAAACCACATTCCTCAAAGGTGACACCTTAATGAAAACCATGTCTCCTACCTCATACTCAGTGTCAGTCCTTCTCCTATCTACATAGGATTTCTTCCTATCTTGAGCGGTCATCATTCGTTATCTAATGAGTTTTTGGACGTTTCTCTAACCATATCTAGTCCAAGTAGAAGACTTTCTATAGACTCCCACCAACAAGTTGGTGATCTACAGGGCCATCTGTATAATGCTCCGAAGGGTGCCACGCCAATACTAGCTTGATAACGGTTGTTGTATGTGAACTCCACTAAAGGAAGATGCTCTTCCCAAGTCCCTCCGAAGTCTAGGATACACAGCCTTAAAAGATCCTCAAGGACTATATTCACCCTTTCCGTCTGTCCATCGGTCTGAGGGTGATAAGCGATGCTCAAACACAACTATGTACCTAATGCTTTTTGCAAGCTCCTCCAAAATTCATTGGTGAAAATGGGGTCACGATCAGTTACGATATTGGAAGGTACTCCATGAAGATGGACTATCTCACGATTGTAAACTGCTTCCAACCATGTTGTCATCCTCTTACTCTTAACTGGAATGAAATGAGTGCTCTTGGTAAGTCTGTCTACTACAAACCAAATACTGGTGTTTCCCTTCCTTGATCTAGGCCAACCATCGATGAAATCCATAGAGACACTCTCCCACTTCCATTGTGGGACCTCCAAAGGATGAAGTAAACCACCTAGCTTCTTTTGCTCTGCTTTGACTTGCTGGCAAATCAGACACTAAGAAACAAACTCTGAAACATCTTTCTTCATCCTAGCCCAAAAGAAAACCCTCTTCATGTCTCTATACATCTTATCACCGCCTGGATGAAGTCATACTAGAATGATGGACTTCCTCTAGTACTGTCTTCAACAGACTCCCAACTTGGGGAACACAAAGCCTTCCATTTCGTCGCAACCACCCTTTATCGTCTATCGAATATCTACTAAGGTGACTAGAAGTATCCCCTTTACTGAGCCTATCCAAGATGTCTGAAATCTATGGACCCTCTCGCTGTGAAGCTCCTATCCGATCCATATAGGTCGCACCTCTAGTGATACAAATAAGCCAGGAAAAAAATCGGTAGAGGGTTTAAAGTCAAAAGTCGATATGAACTCCAAGCTTTTCCTCTCCACAAACAGAGGACTTAAGGATATCCTATGCCAACTCAATGCGTCTGCCACCACATTACCCTTACCACGAGTATAAGCAATCTCGAAGTCATAAGATGTTAGGAACTCCGTCCACCTTTGTTGCCTTAAATTAAGATCCTTCTACGAGAACAAGTACTTGAGAGACTGATGATCGATGTACAACTCAAACTTCTCTCCAAGCAAATAACGGCGCCACGTCTTAAGCGCAAATACTATGGCAGCTAATTCTAAGTCATGGGCAGGATAGTTCTTCTTGTGGACTCTGAGCTGTCTGCCTCCATAACATACTACCATTCCCTCTTGCATTAGGACCGCACCAAGCCCCGTACCACATGCATCAGTGTGTACTGTAAATACTTTATTCCCATCGGGAAAGGTCAAGAAAGGGGTTGTTGTCAGAGCCCTCTTCAATCGTTGGAAAGCAACATCATAATCGATATCCCAAGAAAATGTCAGATTCTTTTTCGTCAGTCGGGTGAGTGATGTTGATATCTTTGCGAAGTCCGTAATGAACTTCCTATAATAGTCTGCTAATCCAAGAAAACTTCTCACTTATGTTGCATTCTTTAGGATCTGCCAATCCTGAACTGCAACTAGCTTCGTGGGATCTACTGCTATCCCATCTTTAGAACCACATGCCCTAGGAATCTCACCTCTTTCCTCCAAAAATGACATTTGGAGAACTTTGCTCAAGCTGGTGCATACGGAGAGTCTTCAAAACTTCTCTTAAATGTTGGGCATGCTCTTCCTCGCTCTTCGAGAAAATTAAGTTGTAATCAACAAAGACCACAACAAACTTGTTCAGAAACTCGCAGAACATTATATTCATCAAATCCTTAAACTATGCGAGTGCATTAGTCAATCCAAAAGGCATGACTAACCAATCAAAGAAACCTTCTGGAGTTCTGAAAGTAGTCTTATCTATACTATCCTCGGCCACCCTCAACTGATGAAACCCCATGGCCAAGTCTAACTGAGAGAAAACAAATGCACCAACAAGCTAGTCAAACAGGTCATCTATCCTTGGGAGTAGGTGCCTATTCTTTTTAGTGAGTTTATTCAACTCCCTATAATCCACACATAAGCGAAGTGAACCATCTGCCTTAGTTGCGAATACCACCGAAGCACCCGATTCAGATATGCTTCGCCTAATAAATACTTTTTCAAGTATCTCCCCTGGTTGCTTGCTCAGCTCCCTCCTTTCCCTTGGAGCCATGTGGCGCACGGGCAATGCAACTGGCTTTGCATTGTCCATCAAGTATATACAAAAATTGATCTCGTGCCTCGGAGGTAAACCCTGGACCTCCTCAAAAACAATAGAATACTCTTGGACTACTGGTACAGATCTCAAATCATCGATAGATGCATCAAGTGACTCTAGGAATCTAAGCATGAAAGACCATTTAGGGTCACAAGAAATCTTGAGGGTCCTCCCACGGCAAGTCAAAAGTCTAACGACCCTCATTTCGCAATCCAGGATGGCACCATACTTGGCTAGCCAATCCATCTCTAGAATCAAACCATAGCCCGTAAAACCGAGCACATATGCATCGCACTCGAACTCGACGCCTAACGCAGATATTCTCAAACCCCGACAAATCATGGACAAATGAGCTGTACCACAAATGGGGTTTGAGACAGCGGGATCCACTACCATACTAGTATTAAGGTGTAGAGACTCGACCACAGAATTAGATATAAATGAACGCGAAGTGCCAGAATAAAAAAGAGTTCTAATAAGATGATTGGAAAGAGAAATCAAACCTTCCATGGAAACTTTCTTACCTCTATTGGGAGCACTAGTCACGAGAGCATGCACCTGCCCTCCAGAAGATCCTGCCTTTTGACCTTGTCCTTGCTTCTTCGGGAACTCCTTAGAAAAGTGTCTGACCTCTCCCCAACTGAAACAAGCATTCTTCTTTCTTTTGCAGTCCTTGACCAAATGACCCTCATGTCCACAATTAAGACACTTCCTCTTATCCCTAGCCTTGTTGTCCTTTCTGCCCTTCTTTTGTTATTGTTGTCCTTTCTTGCGCCATACTTTCTTATTTTGCGTTTCCTCCACTTTAACCTCTTTCTTTTCAGCTTTATCTTCCTCATGCATCAATGCCATATCAAAGAGCCTTTCAAAAGTTGCTCCCATCGGAATATGGGACGTAGATAACCCATGGAGGGGTTCATTCAGTCCATTTGCAAACCACAAAACTTTCTTATGCGGGGTATCCACTAACTCCAACCCAATGGAACTTGAGTCACTTCCCACCAGAACGAAGCCTCATCTTTCAGCAACCAAACGACCAACTGAATCTTCCTTCGATCATCAACTTCAAAAATTCCGAACAAATCCTTTGTTTCTTTAAGCTAATTCCTTGCTTCCATGAAAGTCTCAGTTCCATTGAATGCCTTTCCCCACATAGCACGGAAGCCGTTACAAAGCTTAGAGAAATTATCAGCACACAGAGGAGGAGGACGAATAACGGGTGTAGCTGGGGGAGGAACGTTTGCTTGGCCACCGGCGGCCTACGCAGCCTCTAGATACCTACAGAACCAGCCTGGTATCGTAACGCCCTCAGGAATATTAGGTTCCACAGACATGCTAAAAGAAAAAGGGAAAAGGATTCAAACAGAGAATCGAAAGATATTACATATGTCTTTGGGCAATATGTTTTTGAAAACAGACTTTTTTTTTTGAAAATTCTTTCTTTTTTTAAAGCCTTTTTTAAAACAATTTTCAAAATCTTTTATCCGATCTGGTAACTTGGCTCTGATACCAAGTGTGACACCCTACGTTCGTTAATGTCACTCATTAAGAGAATGCATTAAGTTTCACGAAGCATTATAGGTAAACAGAAACAGATCATTACAAGACAGATATAAAACAGCAGCAGAATTTAAAATTTTATTAAGAAGAAAACATCGTAGTTCAAAACACGGTTACATCATATGTCTGAAATGCATAAAACCCGGTACATCATTAAAACTTTTGTTTTGTACTTAAAATATCATAGTAAATAGTAGTGAAAAAAGCATAATTCCCTAAAAACTTAGCCATGGTAGATAGACAAGAAATCGAGAAATATGTTTAAGAAGCTCCAAGTAAAGCTAAGCAGTATCCTGATCAAGCTTGAGTGCTCCCACCCTGAGAATCATGGGGGAGAAACGAAAATGAAAGAAGAGGAAACAAAATAGGTCAGACATAAAGTCTGGTGAGTCCAGTTACTTATAGCATCTAAATAAGAAAAAGCGTCATGACAAGCATATAAAGTGGATAAGAGAGAGAACATCATAAAAGGCAGGTATGACAAGGTAAACATGATAAACTGAACACAACAATTAGTGCTTCTCCAACACTTTCCTTTTCTCTGCTCCAATACTAGTACCATATGAACAACATGATCCCAACTAGACTAGAATGGTAGACTTAGGTGTACTTCTAGTAATGGGCTTTACCTCAACAAGAACAACAGGTAGCCCAACATGAATAATAGGTATTACACCCAACAAGAATAACAGGCTTCCCAACAAGCAAGACTAGATGTACCCTAATTACTACCCCAATCGATCAGCTCCATAATCCGTATATACCCGGTGTTGGCCCCACGGTAGGATGTATCACTTCCTAAAGTGTAACCCTTCATTTTCAGGATGTGCACAACCATATCCATAGGTGTCACGGTGTCTTAACTTCCTTTGCCGGACCCATGCACACACATGACTCCATCGGTATGCGTCTCCCACACTGTCCCCACGTTTGGATCTCTTACAATCAGCTTACTAAGCGTGCCCCAACTCCGACCTAATTCGGAGTACTCGTTTGATCCCTATATACGGGTTACTGACTAAAACGGGTCCTGCACACAAGATGGTACAAGCTTCCCCCTATGCGTATATCCCCACTACTAGGTTTTCTATGGGTTATGCCCTACCAGAGTTAAGAGACAGCATAATCCCATAGGTTAAGTTTGTGGGCCTATATATAAATATTACCTACCTACCCAAGATGTACTTAACCCACCCACTGTTTCAAACATGTTTACTTAACCCCTACTAAAGTTTAACATGTTCATACAATCCCTATGGATTCAACCAGGCTAAGTATTCCAATTCATTACAATAATCATTTATGGTTATAACGTGCTAGACCTCCACATTAAGCCTACCACTTGTGGATGCTGGATATGTCTGTCAGTTCCGGGTAGACTTCTTCCACAAGTCGAACTTAATCTCGTGTCTTAGCACGTCTCGTGTTTATGCAATTAGACCCCCTACATTAGACTCACCACTTGTGGTCGTTGGATGTGCCGGTCAGTTCCGGGCTGACTTCCACCATAAGTGTTATCTAACCTCATGTCTAAGTGCAGTTACAGTTTCTAATTACTATAATTCTAGGCGTTTCCATTACTAACCAATTATTCCGATGTTATTGTAGGTTTTCATGCCCCTTTCCTAAGTTTTGTTCATAATGAACCATATGTCCCAAATTAAGGTATTTAATCACAATTTGATTTATGCTCCAAATTCATATTCAAATATTTCACTCAATTTATTCCAAATTTCCAATTACAAGTTATGCCCCAATTTAATGGTTTCCCCTAGTTCCCAATTTAACGCGTTCGGATATTTCAGCGGCATGCTTAGGCTCGAAGGTAGCCTAGCTATATAAAAATAGAAAAAGGAAAAGATAGAGGGAAGAGGACATGATCATACTAACAAGATTGACATATAATGGCAAAAATATGCATAAATACATAGTGGCATAATGACAAGATAGGCTTAAAGGAACAGATCTGATGAACATGTGACAATAAAACTAATTCTAACATAATAGGGACATTAAACGCAAGCATGATAAGATCCAAACATTGAATTAGATAACCAACTAATAACAGATCTGACGTGATAAATAGGTATATGTTTAGATCTAGTTCCTAATCATGCAAGAATAACTTAGATAAACATGTTATAGCAGATCTGATATGATTCAAATAGTCACGGGCATAGATCCAAGTTATAGTCATGTCAAGATTTACTTTTTAAACATTTGGATCTAAAATTAACGTAGACTCGCAGTGAATGGATCTAAAAAAATAGAGAGGAGTAATTGTAGGTGTTGAATCACATATCTCCACACCTGAATGACTTGTTTGTTGAAGAAGAAAATTGTTATTCTCAATCTAGGCAGAGGCAGAATCTAGTTCTCCATTGTTCTAGAATAAATAAAACACTAAGAATAAGGTCTTATTTATCGCCTAGGGTTCATGAATCTGGTCAGAAAACAAGTCCACGTACACAGAAATGATCATGGCTCGGATTTGGAGGGTGTTGAAATGGGTGTCAACACCTCCCTTATGGTGTCGACCCATGGGTCGACACCCCTATGGTATGTCGACCCCCAACGGGTCCGATTCCCTCCCAGATCCCCTGCATCGAATTTCAACTGATTTTTGAATTTTTGGACTTATTTTATATATACATAACTGGCTTATATGTGTACAAACTTCAAACCTTAATATCGTCTTCGTATGATGTCCGTTTTACACAAACCAGGTGTATGTTTTGCCCAGAATTCTGAGATGAACACGATGGCGCAGTCCGTTTCCCTTAATTAAGAGTATTTAATTAAGTATTCTTTAATTTATCATCTTTAGTTTTATTAAAATTATGGGGTGTTACACTAAATGCAATCGTGTTTCCCATGAAAGTGTGACATATCTTATTTTAGTTATTCGAGGACAAATAAAAAGATAAGTATGGGGGTATTTGATATACATGTAAATATGAATAATTTATTCGCTTATTTATCTTATTTTCTCTTTAAAATAATTGATACTGTGTATTTATTGTTGTGTTTTTAGATTATTTATGATGAATGGATTGATACACTTAATTGTTGAAAAACTAGAAGAATTGGTGCAAGTAGATTATTAATTTTAAGAGCTGGATTAAAGCTTGAAGACCTGAAGAAATGTTGTTGTTCAACCACCTTCTGCTGCATATTTTAAAGTCAAGATTCATTGCGTTTTCATAAGAATCGCTTGTCTCAGATGTTATGGAGTTATTATTCACTGAAGTTGATTCCGTTTGATTCCCGCAAGCTATTTTTCCATGATATTTGCATGCCCATTCACTTGGGTTCACATTGGTCTAGTTGTTATTTGGGCAAAGCCTTTTTGTCCTACATCTTGTAATTGGCCACTTAGTCTTGGTCATGGCTGTTAGAGTTTATGCCCTTGAGGCAATCCATTTGATGGAATTGATAACACTATTGATGTTATTATTTTATTTGGAATAAAATAAAATATTCTATTATGTTATATTTACAACGTAATATAAATATTAACATAATATGTAACAACCCGGATTCCGACAGACCGAATTTTTTTCAAAAACCCAATCTATCGAAACCCGAGTTGGGCGCTCTAGTATCCTGAAGAAAAAGACAGAGATAAAGAAAACATGTCAGAATTCGTAAGCATCTTACAGCGGAAGGAATTCAAAGTATAATATACTTTAAATATAGCTTTACCTTATAAAACATACTGCCTAACCAGAATCCAAAGCTTATACCATCTCTGTCATGAACCTAACCTGGAAGTATGTAATGAGGGAGGAGTCAGAACATAAGTTCTGTGTGAGTGGACTTAGAATAAACTTCTATATAATCCTACATATACCTCTCAGTTATATTTTGTTGCTTATTAGGTTATTCGCGATATTAGCTCTCTAGGCTATACTCATGTCCCACTAGTAGATTAACCTTATACACTGTATATGTAGATACTCCCAACTCGTATAATCCTTTCCATGTATATATACATTCCCTTGCTGTATGTCGTACAGGCTTCATTATGTAAATCTATACTACTTTAGTGTAGTGCCACCATTCTCGAAATCGTTTGGACTACCACTCTTAAACTTGTTAGATTCCTTTTATTACCTAGATCTAATCTAGGGTTTTCTATCCAGCGCTTCCTAGATTCAACTAGGTTTATGCTACCCAGGGCCACTGGGGTTTATGCTACCTATTGAATGCTTTCTAAATCCGACCAGAGTTTATGCTACCTAGGGCCACTAGGGTTTATGTTACCTATCGAACAATGCCCTCTAGTCTAGGACTTGGACTTGAGATTATATAATACAGAGTTATATAGTTCAAGTAAGCGACTTGGACTTGAGATTATGTAATATATATTTATTGTAAGTCTTAAATTCCCCAAGTTAAGTTTTATTGTTTATATAGGACAACAATAGAACATTGAGACTAGTATGTTGTTTGACTGATGATCGAATCTCATTGATCATTAATATACGTGATATAAATATCATAACATAAATACGTATTGGAGAATATCGTATTGGGCTGACCCCCATGAGATAACTATATGGAATATAATTAACAGTATCAGACCTGAAATCATTATAATTTTATTCGAGGATATTTGTGTTTTAATATCATCTAAAATTATTCGTAACAGATTAAAGATAATGGTGATTATTGAATACATCTTGAGCTGAATGAAAATTATGAATGATCTTGATGGAATTTAACCCCACAAAATTTTCCATGGGCCTCTTGACTGAGTGAGATTGTGAAATGCATGGTCGTGCTCAAATATTGATTTGTTTTAAACAGTCTACTCATTGATCAAGAAAAATAGATTAAATTATAATAAGGATGATACGATCCAAGCTTCTAGTTTAATTCTGGATATATTGGTTAAAAGGATTATATTACATTGAGACACTGGTCACTGAAAGGTTGTATCAAATTATTGACATTATAATAACTTAGGTAACTGCGGCGTACTACTAGATGCTAACCGCAGTTTATAATTTAGATGTTATTTAAATATTATTCAAATATTATTTGAATTATTTCCAATGTCATTGTAACCTATAAGGTCACACAAAAGAATGTTGAAAGGATGAGATCAGTTAAAAACAAGGTGAAATCAAATGTTAAAAAAATTCTTGGTTATTGAACATATATTTTGGGATGATCGGTCAAGCTAATTATCCGGTTTTGAGTTTATAAAAGGTGGATGTGATCCTCATTTATATTGACTAAAAAATCAAAAATTATAAAAGCCCTAGAATCCCAAATTTCAGCTAGTAACGAATCTCAATCCGCTTCATCTTTGTTTGATGAAGAGGAGGACATCGTTCGTGGATCTTCGATAGAGGCGCTTCAACCTGGCTTTTGATTCGGTACTCAGATCTGTATCCATTCAAATTCGTGAATCGAGAGGTGAAAGGTACTTGATTTCATTTAATTTAGAATTGTTCTATGAAACTAGGGTTTGTAAATGGTAGTTATCCGCTGTGCATCGATCCAATAAAAACCTTCAATGGTATCGGAGCCCGACTTTCATTCGATTCAGTTGTTGATTTGGCTTTATAATTGTTACTGTAATAATTTAAATAGTATTGTGAATACTGATGTATACAGATCTGGAATATACAAAACATATGATTCAAAATCGAAATTGTTTCGTGTTAGACAAAATTTTGTTTTGTTAATAGCAATGAATCTTAGTTTTATTGAATGTTAACTCGGATCTGTATATTTGAATTCCAGGTCTCATTTATTTATTATATGGCTTGATCTTCATACTGTTTTTGTTTTGTGAATAGGATGAAATTTCATTTCCTTTCTATTGAATTATTAAACCCAGATTAGATCTATTTTGAATTTATGTTAGTGGTCAATTCCTATAATTAAGTAATAAATCTATTATGATCGTTTTCTAGAACAGATCATATTAGTCAGCTAGATAATTCAAGTTATTGAAATATGAATCTAGAATTAAAATGGATTTTTTCAGTAAAATTTATGACAATCTTGTAAAATGGACTTAGATCTGGAACAATGGTTTGATTTCTTTATGTGTTTGTGTTTTATAAGAACTGTTAAGAACACTGATACCAATGAACTAAAGACTGAAAACCCAATTTTCTTCTGACGTAAACAGTTTCATCCAGAATAAAAAATTATTTTGTTTCAAATTCGAAAATTATTCAAGAATTGATATTGGATATTAATTCTGATGCTTATCCCTAGTCTGTTAATTCAATTATAATGGATTAATTATATTGATAAGAAAGGATTTTATGGCTTGTTTTTCAAAGTGAATTTTTCCTTTATTACAGATTGTCATCTCTAAGATTTCCCTAGTCCTATTTGTATTCTTAATAAATAAAAAATTCTGCCAAATTGATATTTAGGATTAAATATCAATGGTGGTTAAATTTATTTGAATCCTATTTTATGAACTGTTTCTATAAGTGCATCTATTCCTTTTACTGAAATTTATATTGATAAATTTCATTTGTGAAAACCATTTAAATTATGTAAAGAGTTTTAATGTTAATCTATAAAAATTCAGGTTGATATGCAATGTATAACAAATTTCAAAAATCGTGTTATGTAACCATCAGTATCCTCTTGATATCATATTGATGATGATCAAATAATATTCATTATGATGACATTGATACAAAACATTTTGACTAATAACTCATTGCAAATGCCTTTTAATAAACTTGTTTATTTTAAGCATGTTTATAATAACCTTTTGTTTCGCTCCAGATTAAATATTGATACAGTATTGATAGTAGTAGTACATTATGCTGAATTAAATCTGTTACACTAATCATTATATGATTACATTTAAATCATTTTGATACATATATATAGATATATATCATATTATTGTAGACTGATCATTACTGTTTGAGTGATTTGAATGATTTTGATTCATGGCACTATTTACATAAATATATATATGTATTGTAAACAGATAAGTTAATTTTGTTTATTATGCTGATTTTAAAATTTTACGCATATGACTGTATAATTCTTAACCTATAACCATGTACAAATATGTATATATATATATGATATATATATATATGATATATATATATATGATATATACATATATATGATATGATATGGTTTTAAAAATTATCTGTATTGATAGATACATTTCCTCTGGTATATTGACCATTTATAATGATACTGTAAATTTGATTTGCAAGTTTTATATACCGCAGTTCTGAATATGTAGTCTTTCTATGTATATTGTTATATGGTTGAATGCAAATGTGATTTGCATTTTTAAATTCACTTAAGTTTTGCAAGACACACAATACATTATATATATATATATATATATATGTATATGATATATATATATATATATATATATATATTTATAATGACATACCCAAAATGCAGTTATGGATTTATGGCATTTGATCTATTGATTATTATAAACTGTTAGAAGTCACGATCACAGGACATTAAAACATTTTTTGTGTTGTCCATAACCTGTACACATATTGGATTATTTAAGTTTGCATTTCCTTTTGTTGTAAGCAATCAAATACGTATATCCGTGTAAAGTGAATTCCACTAAAGCTATATGTTTGGTTTATGGATAGGACCTGCTTTGATTATAAAATTATGATTATATGAATTTTGATATTTGATCATTGTAAATATGATTTGCAGCTAAACTGCTCATCTTTGATATATATATATAAGTTTGATATGATCAAATCTCTTATGGTTTTAAGAAACAAAATCGAAGTAGATACTGTCTTGTTTTTCTTTCTGCATTAAATCTTTGCAGGTATGAATTTTAAAATATAAATATACTTGTTTAATCATACATTAGTATAACTGATAGTACACATATATTGTGACAACCCGCCTATTCTGAATAATCCAAGTTGACAATAAAACCACACATGTCCAGCTCGAAAGATTCCAAACTGACAAATAATCAATTTAGGGTTTATAATAGAATCAGAACAGTTACATGAGCATCGGAAAAAATATAATATAATATACATAAGCAGTTCATGAAGCTACTTAAACAGTTACATTTTAATTATACAATATAGCAAGTCATAAAGTTCGCAAATACAAGCCAAATGGAAATAGGAAACTAATACTAGATAGGATGGAGTCTTCGACTGGTTCTTCGTCTCTAGATAAAGTGCTCCTGGAGAACACTGCAATACTAAGTCTGACTCGAGCGTAATCGGAAAAACACAAAACACTCGAGTCAGGACTAAACATTATAATGTGATTAGATCTAAACATAAATGCAAATAACTCAAGAGATGTTATGGTATTTTCCATCTCTTAAGGATCTGTTAAACTATGTATATATACTATGATACACTGTTATATGTATTGTCTATCAGTGATATAAAATATTAAAAATAGTGTTAAGTATACATTGATTCCCCTTAACACGTTTTTTTAAACAGTGTGGTCTATAAGGTCCTGTAACACAACCAGTAGAACGTCGGCAGCCAATGAGTCCCCTATAGGCACATGTTAAATAGAAACTCATAGTGGTCGCTGATAAGGATAAAACATATGACAAGGCACGTGAGGCAATGCCCAAGGTAGGATACTACCAGTTTGCCTGATCCGGATTGGGGTTAACTCATAACAGCCCACCGCAACACAACACTTCCAAAATCAAGGATGATCACCAAATAACAAAAATTAGAGTACATGATGAAGTGTGTCTACTAGAGGTAGCTAGACTCAATGGCCCTGCATGGATCCTGTTTTAGTTATTTCAAATTTGACACTAGTATCGGTCATCCATTATCGTTCACTTTCTTCAATCCAATAAACGTACACCAAAAAAACAACCACTTCATTCTGGATCATCACTTCACGAACATAGTTATAAAAGTGGTTCCAGTATCGACAGAGAATGTGTCCATAACTGGCTCCGGTCTCTTTGACAACTAACGTCATTCATTCATTTTTTTTTTTCATTGATTAATTTGTTGAATCGATCAAAACATAATTGTATTTCAACCTCCTTATTTAAACTTGAACTATCAAATATTCCAATTTGAAACATTAACAACATTTTCTCATTTATAATTATACACATAACATTGTGTCTAATTTCAAAGTTCCAAATCAATAAACTAAAGTTGTAATTTTCTTTTATAAAATTTTCAATTTCTAACTATTGAATATTTCACTTAAGTTCACTTTTGAATTTCAAAATTTTACTTCATTTAATTAAATTGTTTTCATTAACTAAATTTGTATCCAACATTTACAATTTTAATTTCCTTAAATATTTAGGCTAACGTATTTTTTCAATAAGAGGTTCAACAATGGTTATTTCAATAAGTTTAAATAAAATTTAAATCACTTAATATTTCACTCATCAATTTAGATCAAATTTTCATATATATAATTTAAACCAAAGTTTAATTTTCGAAATTTGAAACTATTCTTTGGTTTTTCAAAATGGGAATTTGATATTTGAAATACGTATAGTGAAATGTAGTAGTTGTGAAAATTTCGTCAGAAATTTTAAATGTCGTCGGTCGCGAAATTTTCAGTGCAAGTTGCGCATAACAGTTCAAATTTTAGTGATTTTAAGACCTCTCCGAAACAAGTTCGGACAAACATGAAAAATATTCTAAGGCGAAATTCGTTTCGCGAAAATCGGACCTTTTGACCTCTGTTTCCCATACGCATTTTTACATTAAAGGGGTCCGTAACACGTTTTTGAACCGAGTATCCAGACATTGCAAATTATAGGTTGTTGTGTCCGTCTCGTCACGTTGATTACCATAATGTATTCACTTGTCGGTTTCGGTGTTCGATTCACGCTGAAATTGTGAAAAAGCTTGCATAGTTCATTTTTGAAATAGAGCCATTTAAGTTCGATGTGTTCCTTTTGCGATTTTACATATCTTTCTAGATGTTTTGGATCTGCAAAAGATGTCTTTTTATTTTATTAAACTACCTAATTTTTTTTTAATTTTTTTCCATATGCATGGCATACACAAACACACGCATACACCACTCATTTACACACACACCACACAGTACACAAAACAGTACATGTACGCATACATAAGACGCATGCCATAAATTTTTTTTTGTCTCCTGTGTCTTTTTTTTTGGCGAGAGATGGAAGAAAAATGTAAAGAAGTGTAAAGCCAAAAGGGAAAACAAAAGGAAGAAATGAAGAAGAAAAGGACTTGCTATCCATTTCCAGTGAATCCCCCTTGGTCACAAAATGAACCCCATTACTTCATGCATTTCATACATGTGCATGAAAATGAAAATTTTCAATTTTTTTCTTTGATTCTTGCGGTTTTTTTTTCGTGCATGGTATTATACGCCACCAAGTTGTTTCATGTATATAACATGTACAACAAGCATAATCCCATTTGTCAAAAGATACATGTTACTTCATACGATAGTTTCTAACTTATATTTATCAATCCGTTATTTACTTTACAAAGTTCCCTACTGCACATAGCTTATGCTTAGTACAAGCCACTGTCTCCATTACTAATATTATTTTGGGCACGTTAATATTATGATGGGCATATAAATACACAGGAAGCAAAATATGCTAACAACGGTTAAAGTCAATATGCTTGATCACCATGCACAGGATGTCAACGTTGACAACTAAACATTGTTTTTTTTTCTTCAGTAGGATTCTTTTTTTTGTATATAAAATGCATGGCATGGTAACTTGGTTTCATGAAAAATCACACTAAGCATGTACAGCAAACCCAACTACACCCTTCCCTTTTATACACAGTACCCTTTATTATACACGTACATAAATTCTTTCATATAGATGTCATCAAAATCATTACCAAATCATTTATTTCTTTAGGTAAGATATATATAAATATACTTGGTTAATTACACTAGAGAAGTTTAGACGTGAGTAACAACTCACATTTGGATTTCAATACGAAGGCTGTCGGTGATTGGTGCGGTCACTGGAGCTGTCCAAGCTTGATGCGGTCACTGGAGCTGTCGGAGCTTGGTTTGGAGATAGGACGGAAGCAAGATGTAAATAGTGTGTGGGGTTAGTGGAAGAGAAGAAGGTTGGAAATAAAATGGAATAATGTTTAGTGTAGTTGTCTGGAACTAAAGAAAGAAGAATGGATCCCCCTCTACTGTCATACACATCCAACATATATAGCCTACAGGGTGCTTCAGGGTAATAAAATAATGTACACACATAATGTACAATGCGAAGTGAGGTGCATTAAATGGAAGTGAGGTGCATCAAATGAGAACATGGTGTTTCTGATAAAAATTGGAGAAGGGAATATAAACAAAATTGTATACAAATAATCCATCCCCTCTCATGCGTTCATTTGCAAAGAAATAGAACGAGAAATGGAGAAATGAGTGCGGATAAATTAAATGTTTTAGGTTTAAAGTTTAGTGTACCTTACTACATAAAGCTCCATTCATGTACAAACCGCTACGGACAGAAATAAAAGTAGCGTCGTGACAAGCAATGCGCCACGTTCCCAGAAATATAATAAAATAGACAAGTTAGCTTATTTGTGAAATATTGAAAATGCCGATATTGGACGTAAAATACTTCAAATAAAAAGTTGTTTATTTTCCAAATTAAAAATTACAGAAAAATTTAATAAGTTAAAATAAACATACGTCTTAAAAATCTTATCAAGTATTTTGAACTACCGCTCCATTACGAGTTCGTTTTATAATTAACATTAACTTATAAGTTTTTATTACAAATTTGTTTTCAACTCCTTTGCTTTCAGATATTTATTTTTATGTTAAATTCAATAAACTTTGAATATATTCATTCTAATAACTAAATTTAATTGTTTTATTTTATTTGCTTGTTTGTTTCTTGGAATTTACCGTTAAATATATTTTTTTCAATTTGAAATCCCAGGTCGTTACATTCTCCCGTACTCAAGTCTTTTCGTCCTGAAAAAAATGGAACAAGGAACTACAAAGAAATAAGTAGAAACGTAAGAATGGTTAAAGACGAATTAGGTACCTTATGCAAACAATTCAGGATTTAAGGCACGGATACTCTCCTCAATTTCAAAGATTTATTCAAGATTTACATTTATTTAAATATGACCTTTAATTTGAATTAAATTACCTGATAGCTATTATTATAGGTGAATTCAATGAGATGGAGATGATCTTCCCAAGATCCCCCAAAATCTAAAGCACAAGCACGAAGCAAATCCTCCAGAATCTGATCTACTCTTTCGGTCCGACTGTCTGTCTGAGGATGATAGGCCGTGCTCAGGTTCAACTGAGTTCCCAAAGTTATTTGGAAAGCTTTCCAGAATTTGCTAGTAAAAATGGGGTCTCTATCACATACTATGCTAGATGGAACACCATGAAGTCGGACTATATCCTTCATATAGAGCTCGGCTAAACTTGAAGCGGTTCGAGTTGTCTTCACAGGAAAAAATGGACTAATTTGGTTAATCTATCAACAATAACCCAGATGCTTTCATTTCCCATCCTGGTCCTTTGTAATCCATCTACAAAATCCATAAAAATTTGATCCCATTTCCATTTAGGAATCTCTAAAGGTAGTAACAACCCTGCAGTATTCTGATGGTCGGCTTTTACTTGCTGGCAAGTGGTGCATATACTTATATGAATAGAAATGTCTCTCTTCATTCCACTCCACCAATAAAGCTTCTGCATATTCTAATACATCTTGGTGACCCCAGGATGAATAGGAAGTTTGGACTGATGATTCTCCCTAAGCACCTCCTGTTTTAGACCATCCACGTTCAGAATGCAAATACGATTACTGATCCTAAAAATTCCATTGGTACCAATTTCAGTACCCCATCCCTTCTGCACATTTACAACTTCTCTATTGAGAACGCTTTCCTTTATTAGCCTAAGTATTTCATCTTCTTCTTGCTTAGCAATAATGTGATCCATAAGAGCTGAAGAAGCAGTAATTTGAAATAACATTGCTTTGTTTCTACTCAAAGCGTCGGCTACCACGTTAGCCTTTCCGGGGGGTAAGTTGATGTCGAGGTCATATGATGCTAAGAACTCGAGCCATCTGACCTGCCTCTGATTCAGATCCTTCCGAGAAAAGATATACTTCAATGATTTGTGGTCAGTGAAGAGTTCAAATTTAATTCCCAAAAGATGGTGCCTCCACAACTTAAGAGCAAAAACTACATCAAGTAGTTCTAACTCATGCACTTCATGATTAACCTCATGAACTCTGAGTTGTCTACCAGCGTAAGCAATAACTTTACCATGCTGCATAAGAATAGCTCCCAAACCTTCTCCGTAAGTATCGGTATAATCAGTCAAACCTTCACTTCCATCCATTATAGTAAGAACGGGAGCAGAAATTAACTTGCGTTTAAGTTCATTAAATGCTTTTATACATTTATCGCTCCAATCGGACTTAACATTCTTTCTAGTTAAAGCTGTAAGTGGTGAAGAAATTCGAGCAAAATTCTTGATGAATCTCCTATAATAACCAGCTAAGCCGAGGGAATTACGAATATCGGTTGGAGTTTCAGGAGTTTTCCAATCCTAAAAGTTAAAGAAATATGAATACCTATATAAAAGAGATAAGATAAAACGAATAAGAACGAATGGATGTTTTAAATAAAGGGCTTACTTTGATTATGGCGATCTTAGCAGGATCGACCGAAATCCCATTCTCCAAAATAATATGTCCAAGAAATCTAACTTCATCTCTCCAGAAATGACACTTAGAAAACTTGGCCTTCATTTGATGATCTCTCAAAGTTTTAAGGACAAACTTGAGATGTTGCTCATGTTCCTCTTTAGTCTTAGAAAAGACTAGAGTATCACCAATAAAGACAAGGACGAACTTATTCAGAACATCCCGGAATTCTCTGATCATGAGGTCAACAAAGTAAGCTGGGGCATTAGTTAAACCAAATGGCATAACTAACCATTCATAGAAACCGTCTTCTGTTTGAAAAGCTTTTTTGGGAATACTATCTTCAGAAATTCGAAGTTGGTGAAAACCTATGGCAAGGTTGAGTAAAGAAAATATCTTGGCTCCATGTAGTTGATCAAATAGGTCATTAATGTGAGGCATTGGATATCGGTTTTTGTGAGTAACTTATTCAGTTCTCGATAGTCTACGCACATTATCAGAGAACCGTTTGACTTAGTAACAAATACAACTGCAGCTCCCCATTCTGAATGACTTCGGCGAATTAGATCTTTAGAGAATAGATCTTCGATTTGCATCTTTAATTCAATCTTCTCTTTAGGTGCCATTCTTCATGGAGCAAGTACAATGGGTCTAGTACCTTGAATGAGATCAGTATGGGATTCGATTTCACGACGAGGCGGTAAGGAAGTTACTTCTCCAAAAACATCAGGAAAACGCTAAACACAGGAGTAGTGCTAAGATCTCTAAGATGTGAATCAAGAGAAAAAATGAAACTTCCTACAATATCTTGAGGCAATTGACATTCGATCTTCAAGGGTTTACCTTTGTCACAACATAAAGGGACAGTTCGAGCTTTGTAAGAAATAATGGCATCGAACTTCCTTAACCAATCTCCTCCCAATAATATATCAAATGCCTTGAAGCCAAGAATGTAAAAATTCAAGTAAAACGGTGCATGCCTTTAAGGAGTTTTACCCCTTTGCAAATCATCTCAAGATTTGCAGGTCCACCAATGGGGTTTGATACACATAGGAATTTAGACACGTGTTCGGGTTTTAGAACTTGATTAAGTTTATCACATAAATCAACAGATATAAAGCTATGGGATGCACTAGTATCAATTAAGATGCGAACAGGTACATTATGTAATGAAAAGGTGCCTTAGAG
Organism: Allium sativum; assembly: GCA_030737875.1. Classification (NCBI taxonomy): domain Eukaryota; kingdom Viridiplantae; phylum Streptophyta; class Magnoliopsida; order Asparagales; family Amaryllidaceae; genus Allium; species Allium sativum. The sequence continues at coordinate 431,136,021 of CM060923.1, forward strand.
TGTACCTTTGTTATCCTCCACCTTAGGAGTGGAAACAACAAAGACTCTCGATGGTGTCCCCTTCCGCTGGGTTGGGCAATCCGTCTTCTGGTGGCCAAGCTGTAGGAAAATAAAGCAAAGGTCTTGCCTAGTCATCTGAACCGGGGGAACGGTAGCTCTTGCTGAAACTGGGCAGCTGTTAGCATAGTGTCCCTGCTGTTTGCGCTTGAAGCATGTGATCTTGGACAAACCAACGGGCTGTCTTTGTGGATGTCCCGCTTCACCTCTATTCTGCTAATTCTTTTTCTGTTGCTGAAAGTTCGATTTCCTCTTCTTTGAGTTGCTAGACTCCCCCTAAGTAGTCTGTGAATGAACAACCCCTTCCCCAGAATCAAGGTTGTCATAACGAAGAGCCATATCAATGAGAGCTGTAAAGGTGCAATCAATGTGAGCAGTAAGGAGATTATAATACTCTGGACGGGCTCCTGCTACGAATTTCTTGTTTTTCTTCAAAGGAGTGTCTATCAGACCAGGGCCGAACTTTGACAGTTCATTGAACTTCCTTTCATAATCAGATAATGTCATGGTTCCCTGCTTAAGACCCATGAAACCACGGTACAACTAAGAATTTCCAGCTTCTGGTGTCCACTTAGTCGCGAATGCCTCCCTAAAGATTTGTAGGCACGATTAGATAGATTCAAAAGATAAACATTTCCATAATTCCAGCAGATTTTACCTAAACAACCCCCAAGTGATGTTCTCATCAATAGTATGAGCTGTGAAAGTTTCCCACCAATCACGAGCCGATTCATCTAATTGCCATATAGCTAATTGGCGCTTCTGGGCTTCAGTACTCTCCAAGCTAGTAAAGACCCTTTCAATACTCTTAAGCTGTTGCTGGGCTTCAATAATTCCTTCTAATCTAGTAAATTTTGTGCCACCTAGCTGAGAAAATTCCTTGCATAAAATAGTGAATCTAATTGGAGGAACTGGAACAAATAGTGCTTCAGGTATAGGACCAAATCCTCTTCCCCTACCTCTAGCATTTCTACCTCTTCCACGATTCATTCTGAAAAGTCTAGGATGAGGTAAGAACAATATTTGAGAAATTTAAACTGAAGAGAGTCCTAAATTAAAGAAAATAGGCTAAAGTTTAAAAAGAGATTTTGAAAATAGGTTTGATTTTTATAACATTTCATACTTTCAAAATATGCTCTCTCGGAAATGATTCTACTCATTCTAGGGTATTTCCGACCCTATCTATAATGAGTTTTATCCCCAGGCTAAGGTATCTCTAAACCTCAGCTCTGATACCAACTGTGACAACCTGCCTTTTCTGAATAATCCGAGTTGACAATTAAACGACACATGTCCAACTCGAATGATTCAAAACTGACAGATAATCAATTGAGGGTGTATAATAGAATCAGAACATAGAATCACATATACAGAATAACACAGAATCTCGCAGTGGAAACAAAATAATATACATAAGTAGTTCATGAAGCTAATTAAACAGTTACATTTTAATTAAACAATATAGCGACTCATAAAGTTCACAAATACAAGCCAAATTGAAATAGGAAATTATTACTAGATAGGATGGAGTCTTCGACTCGGTCTTTGGCTCCAGATAAAGTGCTCCTCGAGAACACTGCAATACTCAGTCTGACCCGAGCGAAATGGGGAAAACACAAAACACTCGAGTCAGGTCTAAACATTCTAATGTGATTAAATCTAAACTCAAATGCAAATAACTCAACGGATGTTATGGTATTTTACATCTCTTAAGGATCCATTAAACTATCTATATATAGTATGATACAAAATTATATGTAATGTCTGTCAGTTATATAAAATATTAAAAATAGCGTTAAGGCTTTGAATTGATCCTCCTTAACACGTTTTTTATACAATGTGGTCTATACAGGTCATGTAACACAACCAGTAGAATGTCGGTAGCCAGTGAGTCCCTTATAGGCACATGGTAAATAGAAAATCATAGTGGTAGCGCATAAGGATAAAACGTATGACAAGGCACGTGAGGCAATGCCCAAGGTAGGATACTACCAGTTTGCCTGATCCGGACTGGTGGTAACCCCTAACGGCCAACCGCAACACTTCCAAAATCAAGGGTGATCACCAAATAACAAAAGATAGAGTACGTGAGGAAGTGTGTCTGCTAAAGGTAGCTAGCCCCAGTGGCCCGACATGGCTCCTATTTTAGTCATTTCAAATTTGACACAAGTGTCGGTCATCCATTATTGTTCACTTTCTTCAATCCAGTAAAGTACAACAAAAAAACAAGCACTTCATTCTAGATCATCACTTCACGAACATAGTTATCAATGTGGTTCCAAGATCGACAGAGAATGTGTCCATAACTAGCACCGGTCTCTTTGACAACTAACGTCATTTTACCGTTTACAATTAAACTTGAACTTGAACTATCAAATATTCCAATTTGAAATATTAACAACATTTCGAAATAACCTCCTTATTTAAACTTGAACTATCAAATATTCCAATTTGAAATATTAACAACATTTTACCGTTTACAATTATACCCTTAACTTTGTGTCTAATTCCAAAGTTCCAAATCAATAAACTAAAGTTATATTTTTAATTTATAAAATTTTTAATTTCTAACTATTGAATATTTCACTTAAGTTCACTTTCGGATTTCAAAATTTTACTTCGTTTAACCAAATTGTTTTCCTCAACTAAATTTGCATCCAAAAATTACAATTTTGAAATTTATTTCCTTAAATATTCAGGCTAACGTTATTTTTTCCAGTAAGAGGTTCAGCAATGGTTATTTCAATAAGTTTAAATAAAATTTAAATTACTTAATATTTCATTCATCAATTTAGATCAAATTTTCATATATATAATTTAAACCAAAGTTTGATCTTCAAAATTTGAAACTATTCTATGGTTTTTCAAAATGGGAATTCGATATTTGAAATACATATAGTGAAATGTAGCAGCTGTGAAAATTTCATCGGAAAATTTGAATGTTGTCGGTCGTGAAATTTTTAGTGCAAGTTGCATAAGAGTTCAAATATTAGCGATTTTAAGACCTCTCCGAAACAAGTTTAGACAAATATGAAAAATATTATATTCATTGGCAGTTATCCAACAGCGAAATTCGTTTCGCGAAAATCAGAAGTTTTGACCTTCGTTTCCCATCCGCATTTTTACGTTAAAGGGGTCCATAACACGTTTTTGAACGGAGCCTCCAGATACTGCAAATTATAGGCCATTGTGTCCGTCTCGTCACGCTGATTACCGTAATGTATTCACTTATCAGTTTGGTGTTCGGTTCACGTGGAAATTGTGAAAAGCTTGCACAATTCATTTTTGAAATAGAGCCATTTAAATTCGATGTGTTCCTTTTGCGATCTTACATATCCTTCTAGATATTTTGGATCTACAAAAGATGTCTTTTTATTTTATTAAACTACCTAACTTTTCTTCTTCATATGCATGGCATACACAAACACACGCATACACCACTCATTGACACATACGCCACACAGTACAAAAAACAGTACATGTACACATACATAAGACGCACGCCATAATTTTTTTTGCCTCCTATGTCTCTTTTTTTTGGCGAGAGATGGAAGAAAAATGTAAAGAAGTGTAGAGCCAAAAGGAAAAAAAAAGAAGAAATGTAAAGAAGTGTAGAGCCAAAAGGAAAAAAAAAAAAGAAATGAAGAAGAAAAGGACTTGCTGTCCATTTCCAATGAATCCCCCCTTGGTCACAAAATGTACCCAATGTATAAAACGTGGCTTCCCCTTTTTATTTTTCTATTGCGTGAATATATATATATATATATATATATATATATATATATATGATTAACCCCATTACTTCATGTGTTTCACGCATGAGCATGAAAAATGGAACCTTTCAAATTTTTTTCTTTGATTCTTGCGTTTTTTTTCGTGCATGGTATTATACGCCACCAAGTTGTTTCATGCATATAACATGTACAACAAGCATAATCCCTTTTGTCAAAAGATACATGTTACTTCATACGATAGTTCCTAACTTATATTTATCAATCCATTGTTTACTTTACAAAGTTCCCTACTGCACATACCTTATGCTTTGTACAAGCTAATGTCTCCATTACTAATATTATTTTGGGCACATGAACATTATGATGGGCATATAATTACACATGAGGCAAAAGATGTTAACAATGGTTAAGGTCAATGTGCTTGGTCACCATGCATAGGATGCCAACGTTGACAACAAAACATTGTTTGTTTGTTTTCTCAGTTTGGATTTTTTTTTTTTGGGTATAGAAAACGCATGGCATGGCAACTTGGTTTCATGAAAATCTCAATACACATGTACAGCCAACCCAACTACACCCTTCCCTTTTATACACTATACCCTTTATTATACACATACATAATTTTTAACAACCCGGAAAATCAAAACCAATTTTTTTTTATTTTGGCAGATTTAATGAATTTTTAATATTCAAAATGATTTATTTTAAATAATAACGATGAGAACTTTATTTTGAACAGAATTAGAATGTATATATTGATTTGAATCGAAGTTAGAGTATTAATATTTATTTTAATTATAAAAGGAATTAGAAATGGCGCGGTAGTTTGAAAATTCGATTTCAAATTTCAAATGAACGTACCAGATTCAAAATAAACCGGATTTTAGCGAAACCAAAAATATTAGAATCTATTTGAAAATATCTTTTCAACGAATCCAAGTTTTTTAAAATTTCATAGCGGGAATAAAAAGTTACGCCCAGTTGAAAATTCAGAATAATCGCTATGGAAATATAGCCCTTAAAAATAGCGATTTTGCAAATGACCTCCGTTGTCGACGAAACTACTTTTGTTGGATCCGGGATGTTAAATTATTGCTAGATTCCAAAATTCAGAATTTTTGGGATGAATATGTGAGCATGGCAAAGGAAAACATGTTTGAACAATTTCAGTCAATTTGGATCGACCAGAAAATGGCCATTTTTCAAACGGTCTTCAAATTTGACAAAATTAGTTTTTCTAGGACTGTATCCTCAATACGAAGCTATAAATAATTTTTCTGGAATTTTCAGAGTCAGGATGTGACCCTGGCAAATTAAAATGTGCGTTTGAATTTAAAATACAACGATTTATATTTTAAATTTAGCGAAAACTGATCGTAACGGCCGAATTGGCTTGCGAAACATATCCCATTGTGTTCGGGATGGGAGTAATTAGCTAGCGACAATAGTCGAGGAGTTTGGATTGGAGTTCAAAATAAAAACGTAGCTTTTTGAAATTAAATGGAATTAAATATATATTATTACAAAATACCCCCTTTTACTCATACCGGGTCAATGCCCCTCATACCATCGATCAGATCGAAATTAAAAATAAGAAAAAAAAACCGGCACAGCCGATTCTACCTGTTGCCCTCCGTTGTGCCTCACGTTGCGCCCACCTCTAGCACGCCGCTGGTCGCCGGACCTTCCTCCTGCACCCCCGCCGCCTCTCTTCCCTCCCTCCCTTCTCTCTCCTCGTCTTAAGCCCCGCCTCGTGAAACCATAGGACCCTGAACTTGTTTGACCGCCGCCACCATCTCCAACGCCTTCGACCCCTCCCCACACCCTCCGCGCGCCTTAGCCTCCCCTCCGATAGTGAAACCCCCCTCCGGTAATAGTAAATGTAAGTTTTCCTTTTCGTGATTTTATTTATTTTCTTCGTGAAAAAGTTTAGATTATTATTATGAAAAAGATCAAATTTTTATTATAAATAAAAAGAACAGATTTTTATAATAGTAAAGATATGATTTTTAAAATTAAAATGGCAAATAAAAATACGATTTTTATTTGTATGAATGGCTTGAAAAAAATTGGATCTTTAATATTTGAATAGCATAATAAAAATATGATTTTTATTTAAATAGCTTCATTTTAAAAATATGATTTATATATATATATATAGTAGCGATATAACAAATGTGATCTTTTATAGATACATAGCGATTTTTAAATATATAAACATAATATTAAAAATATGATTTTTACTATAAACAACGTGAAAAGGATTGCGTTGGAATGTCAGGCAAATCCCGACTGTTCTGAAATTCAGAAATAAGACTGGCGTAGTGGAACCCCAATGTGAGAACTCCTCACCATATTTTCTAATACAGTTATTTATTTTACAACTGCACATATGAATTGTTCCCGGCCGTCCATAGACCATGGACGACTTGTTTGATTGTTTGGTTTGGTTGATTAGATTGTCTGGTTGATTTTGATTTGGGAAATGAATTAAATGGATAGAATTTGGTATGTACATGGTGCGAGCCATTATTAAGCGAGGGATAAGGCTAGACCTTATCCCGATTATGGTATCGCGCCGTTATGCTCGCAAAATTTTCTAAAACAAATTAGAAAAATAAAAATATCATTTTTATTAGATGGATGAACCGAAAAGAATATTCATATGTGGAATAAAATATTTTGTCGTTAAAAATATTATTTTAACGTGAATGTGAATAAAATAAATATTCATTTACGAATCGTACAATTTGTTTATGTACACCCATTTGACTGATATGGATTGGGATGATAAATTTTACACATCGCCCAACTACACAAATAAAATCTGTGTTTGTTGTTTGAAACCCCACACGGGTGTTGGGATGATATTTGACATACACTAACCCAAACTGTTTAGTTGTATGTCAATCGATAGGTTGACAGACGTAAGCGTTAAATATTTATGTTTAATGCTTATACAGTGTAGAATGCACTCTGGTTGATGGATGATTATTTATCAATGTTGTTATATACCTATGTGTATGAAATCCATATAAATAGCAGTATAATGTAATTGACTGTGTCTGATTCCAATTCAGAAAGAATAAATATTTTAAAATAATGAATATTTTAAAATAATATTCAGTAAAAGATCAAAATCTGATTTTGATGTCCGATTTGGGATGGACACGAAAATAAAATATATAAAGCCGAGTTGATTAGATTAACGCCATTTTGACGTGAACGATATTTATATCGATTTTACTCATTTCTATAATGAATATCGAAAAGGAAATGATTTCAAAATATAATGTTTTGAAAATACTATCATTGGTATATCGATGATACGGAATATTCAATTTTGATTTGAAATTGAATATGAAGTTGAAGTCGCTTTGAAAACAAATTTTAAACGATTTATAAAATTAGTTTTTAAATGGAAATCAATGAAATATATATAATATATATATCATATATATATAATGGCCTGAACAGAACGTGTCGCGCTGTGGCAGTTCGCGAATTTCGAGCATTAACTTCGAACGGACATTACAGGAGATCCGACCGTCGGATTCCCCTAAAACCAGAACCATTGGGTTTGTATCAAAAAGAGCTTTCTAAAGAATATGAGAGATTTGAAATCTAATGGTTGGATTTGAAATTATGTCCAAACAAAATATGGAAAAGGTCGTTGTAAGTGCAGTTCAATGAACGTTTATGGAAATCGACTGTACGGGCCTTTAAAAAATTAAAAATATCAATAATTAGTGTAAAATCATAATAAATGATTTGGAAAGAATTGGGATGAAAAATTCATATTTAGAAAGAAAAAAATATATTTTTATCGAAATGAACTAGTTATGAACTATAATTATAATCCAACATTTTTAAATAATTATATTGGGTTTGAAATGGTTTTAAAAATAACCGGAAATTCCAATACATGAATTGGAATGGATTTGAATCGAAATTATCTTCGAAATATTTCGATATTGGATTCCGTGATTATATGGATATTGTGGAGGAATTTGGAAGATATATATATCGTTATTCCAATACGATATTTATTGGTTTCAGAATTTGATATTGAATATAAGCCAAAATATTTTCTATTCAGAGCCTTGTATTTAATATCAAATTGGATTTTTGGGGTTTTTCATGAACTGTGTTTTAAATGACACTATTCTTAAACCTAGTTGAGAAAAGATCAAATCTTTTTATTGAGATTTAATGAAATTACCAATTAATTAATATTTAATTGGAATTGAATTGAATTTTGTTTTTGGGTTTGTCGTGAACGGTGTTTTAAATAACACTTGTTCTTTAACCCGATTAACAATGGAATGTGATTCTGGGTTTGTCATGAATGGTGTCTTAAATAAAAATGTTCTTGAGCCCTGTTTGAATAGAATAAATCTTTTAATCAGGATTTGAAGAAGAATTACCAATTAATTAACATTTAATTGGAACTGAAAATAGAATGTGAATTGGGTTTATTGTGAACTGTGTTTTTAACGAAATTCATTCTTTAACCTGATTACAGTGAAATGTGTTTTGGAATTTATAAATATTTTTATTAAGATTTAACGGTAAATTTTCAAAGTAACGTTTTCCGATTTAATATATTAAATTGGAATTGAATGGAATTCAATTGATAATAATCGAAGTGAACTTCTGTAGGGCAAGACTGTTAATACATATGGAATTTAAAAGGCTTAGCCGTTATTCCATTTATATTATTAGTCGGATACGGAAATTGGTATCGAATATATATTGATTTGTTTTCCGTGAAGATTCCATAATCACTGGAATGTGATTTGGGTTTATTGCGAACTGTGTTTTAAATGACATTAGTTCTTTAACCTAGTTAAAGACATGATTACATGTTTGTCATTGTATTTCGAACTGTATGGTTGATCTCTGCTAAATATATATTTGTTTGGTGGCGGAGAATTTATTCTCTTGCTTAATACCCTTCTCTGAGACGTACGAGCTTAGAGGTTATATATAGGCAGAAATCAATAGTATGGTGTAGATTTTCGATGCGACATGTTTGTGTTTCCTAAGTTAAATAATCATTAATATTGATTTTTGGGAAGATTAAAACTAAGTGGAGTTTTAATGAATCTTTAAATAGAATTAGAAAGGGAATGTGATAATTTAATTTATCAAATTTGGGAAATGATCGAGAATGGAGTATCGCCAGTTTTGTTCCTAGCGATAGTTAAATCTTTAATTAGATTTGAATGGGAAATGGTAATTAATTTTACCGATAAGACCATGGTGTTAGTTATGGACTATTACCAGTTATGCTCCATGGGATGAATAGGTTGGGATTGAGAAACTAAACAAATGATTACTTCGGTAAGGTGCGCTGATCCCGACTAGTTTGGAAAACCTTAATATGGTTTGAAATGATATCCAAAGGAAGATTAAAGAATAAATTTAAAAGAATTTATCTTTGATAAAATTAATGGGAACCTTTCCCTAAGAAGGTGAATATTTGAATAAACGGATATTTTGGATTGGAATGAGGCATATGTTGTGTTTGTGTAGCACTTGTTTATATATACACGAGTTATTCGGAAAGACCGGGTTTATACCCATTCTGAATAACTGATTGAACGATAAGTCGATGATGAAGACGGTGGTTGAAGACCGGAGGTCTTCACATCGTTTCGATGATTACTGGTGTCTTGATTGGGCTTTACACCCAAGACGAGTAATAAGTGGTGATCGTCCAGACGTACTTGGAGATCGACGGATATGCGAGGGCCTCTCTCCTGTATTGGACATATGGGACGAGGAATAAGGTGCCTCTGGTTTCGTTTAGTCCCAGAACGAACTTGTAAATGGATTGTGTGTCTGACAATGGATTTTATTCTGTGTTGATTGATTTCTATTAAATATATATCTGTTTGGCGGCGGAGAATTTATTCTCTTGCTTAACGCCCTTCTCTGAGACGTACGACCTCAAAGGTTATATATCGATAGATATCAGTCGCATGGCATGAATTGCTTGTGTGGCATGCTGAGATGCAGTGATCAAGGCTTTTGTTGAAAAGAAGAGCCTTGTGGTTGATGGTCAAAGCACAACTTTAATCTGGACCGCTTTGTGTATAGCGTTAATTCTTGAGCCTCACACCTCGGTATGAGGGAAAAACGGGATTGTGACTACAGGGAGTGCACGACGTTTCTGCCTAGCTAGGGGTGGTGTCATCGTTTTACAAGCCGGACATTTATATTATTTTTACCTATGTGGTTGTTGGAATGTGAGGCGCCTCAGATATATTGGTCTCTACGGAGCCGATGGATGGGTCCGATAGGACCGAGAAGCGTGTCTTCAGGTATAACTAATCCGCTTTTGCACTTTGAGTGGCCCGGCCCTGGAGATCGAAGTGTTACCCAGAGTGTGTAGTCCTGAGACATTTGCTAGAGTGTCTCGAAGCGGGGAGGAGCCATCCCTTGCCTTGACTCATGATGGAAAACCAATTTCCAATATGTGACATTACGGTTTTTATTGTAGAGCCTAGTATTGGCGACATGATAGATAGTACGCATGCCGCCTATGGTTGATACATTTATATTTGAAGTTGTTTTGAAACTATACACTTATAATTGTATCAAATGATTTGTTTTAAACGTACCAAGCATGTTTGGCTATTATAAGGGAAAACTCTATCCTCCGGCTTGTGTTGTATTGTGTGATGGGACCTGGGTCTTATAATAGCTTCATTTTTTCAAAAGCATTGAGTTGTTAATTCTATGCACTAGTATTCTTGGGAGGAAACCCGTTCCATGTTTTCCGGCGTGGTCCCTTGAATTACTCTCTTTTAAAGTAAAATTTTAAATAACTGTTTTAGTTCTCTCACCAGTCACATGACTGACCTGGAGTTTATTGTTTTAACCTAAACTCTGGATGCCCCTATTTCCCGCACAGGCCGCTAGTAGTTGGGTTTTTGTAGATTTATATTCACAGGATCCTGGTTTACACCTGGAATGATATTTGGAAAGCTCTATATCCGTTTATCTCTTTCAGTTGTGTTTTGTATTATTTTCCGCTGCTACGTAATGTAATTTAAATTTCTGATATTTTTCTGATGTATAATATTTATTCATACTCTTTATATTCTTATACTCTGATGTAAATTGTTGTAATATACAATGAAATGTTCTTCTATTTGTGTTTCGATTCGTCTTGTCCTCAACTCAATCCAGTCTTTCCTTTACAGGGGGTTCGGGTCATGTCAGTTTGGTATCAGAGCTTTGGTTTACAGAGCTCGAGAACAAGATACATTAGAAACGAACGAAAGAATTCATCAGAGATTGGATTAGTAATATCCAATAAGAATGACTCGTTAGAGATAAGATAATAGTATCCTAGAACGAGTGTGAAGAGTGTTGTTTTAAAATAAAAATGAAAACAAATTTTGTTTTGAAGATTTAAACCATTTTATACGTATTTGGTTATTTATTTCATATTGATATTGGATAATCCAATATATAAAGATTTTGCATATATGCCTTGCAAACGTATATTCGAAGTTTTAATATACTGGATAGATATAGAATCATACTCTAGTAGCCCGAAGATGATTCTGATGATTGAGTAATCATCATCAGAATTTATGTTCGAGTGACGAAAGAGGGATATCTATATATTTTCAATTGACTGGTGTGAGAACCAAAACTATATAGGTTTATTGTTGTGATTTGGCATTAAAAATATGATTTTTGAATATATATATTAAAGATATGTGTTTGAAATGATAATCAACTTATTGATTGATGATTGTGTTGTGTGATTACTCATTTAAACTAACATATAGGTGTATGGTAAATTTAGGCCAAATGGTAACAAATTTTGAACTGAATTGAAAATTGATTGCAAACGTATGCATATACATGTATATACATTGAACAGGTCATAGCAAGGAGGCTAGAGAAGAGGAATAAAATTGTATGCCCAAAAAATAGGTACATGTTTACTTATTTATTGGGTTTGGATGATTTTATGAGCCGATTGGCTTTTTCTTTTCCTTTTTGAGATGAGAGGGCCTGTGTAGCGGTTTAGGGATTTTCCCGGTGCTCCCCGTACAAAGTAGGTTATGATGAAATTTTTAAAAAAATTAGAGTGTTAGCTAAATTTTTGAAGAATTGGAAAATTCTTAGAAACTGAAAAGTTGAAGAATGAAAGCCAAACTGAAAGTTGAGTTGATTAGTTAAACAACTTTCAGCTCCGTTCCTTTTCGAGGACGAAAAGATTTTAAATGGGGGAGATTGTAACAAACCGGAAAATCAGAACCTAAAATTTTTATTTTGGCAATTTTAATGAATTTTTAATATTTAAAATGATTTATTTTAAATAATAACGACAAGAAATTTATTTTGAGTAGAATTAGAACGTATATATTTATTTGAATCAAAGTTAGAATATAAATATTTATTTTAATTATAAAAGGAATGGGAAATGGCGCGGTAGTTTGAAAATTCGATTTCAAATTTCAAATGATTGTACCAGATTCAAAATAAACCGGATTCTAACGAAACCAAAATTATTAGAATCTATTTGAAAATATCTTTCCAACGAATCTGAAAAATTGAAATTTCATAGTGGGAATAAAAAGTTACGCCCAGTTGAAAATTCAGAATAGTCGCTATGGAAATATAGCCTTTAAAAATAGTGATTTTGCAAACGACCTCCGTTTTCGACAAAACCACTTTTGTTGGATCCGGGATGTCAAACTATTTCTAGATTCCAAAATTCAGAATTTTTGGAATGAATATGTGAGCGTGTCAAAGAAAAACGTGTTTGAATAGTTTCAGTCAATTTGGATCGACCAGAAAATAGCCATTTTTCAAACGGCCTTCAACTTTGACGAAATTAGTTTTGTTAGGACAGTATCGTCAATACGAAGCTGGAAATAATTTTTCTGGAATTTTCAGAGTCAGGATGTGACCCCGATAAATTAAAATGTGCATTTGAATTTAAAATACAATGTATTTTAAATTTAGCGGGAAATGATCGTAACAGAATTGGCTTGGGAAACATATCCCATTGTGTTCGGAATGGAGGTAATTAGCTAGGGATGACAGTCAGTGAGTTTGGATTGGAGTTCGAAATAAAAAACATACCTTTTTGAAGTTAAATGGAATTAAATATATATTATTATAAAATTCCCCCCTTTTACTCTTACTAGGTCAATGCCCCCATACCATCGATAAGATTGAAATTAAAAATAAGGAAAAAAACCCACGAAGCCGATTCTCCTCGTCGCCCTACGTCGTGCCTTACTTCGCGCCCACCTCCAGCCCGCCGCCGGTCGCCAGACCTTCCCCCACACCCCCACCGCTCTCTTCCCCCCTCCCTTCTCTCTACTCGTGTTAAGCCTCGCCTCGTGAAACCCCAGGCCCCCGAACCCTTTTGACCGCCGCCACCATCTCCAACGCCTCCGACCCCCCCCCCCCCCCACCCCCCTGCGCGCCTCAGCCTCCCCTCTGACTATCCCTCCGACAGTGAACCCCCCCCTCTCCGGCAACAGTAAATGTAAGTTTTCCTTTTCGTGATTTTACTTATTATCTTCGTGGAAAAGTTTAGATTTTTATTATGAAAAAGTTTATATTTTTATTATGAAAAAGATCATATTTTTATTATGAATAAAAAGAACAGATTTTTATAATAGTAAAGACATGATTTTTAATATGAAAATGGAAAATAAAAATACGATTTTTATTTATATGAATGACATGAAAAAAACTGGATCTTTAATATTTGAATAGCATAACAAAAATATGATTTTTATTTAATTGACTTCGTTTTAAAAATATGATTTTTATATACATGCAATAGCGATATAAAAAAATGTGATCTTTTATAGATATATAGCGATTTTTAAATATGTAAACATCATATTAAAAATATGATTTTTACTATGAATAGCGTGAAAAGGATTGCGTTGGAATGTCAAGCAAATCCCGACTGTTCGGAAATTCAGAAATAAGACTGGTGGAGTGGAACCCCATGGTGAGAACTCCTCACTGTGACACCCCACGCCCATTAATGTCACTCTCAAAGGGAATGCATTAACTTTCATGGAGTATTATTGGTGAATAAAATAGAATATAACAATATAAATACATATATTGGTACTTGGAAAATTCAAAACAACTTTAATTGCAGTGTAGTAATAGTTTGATTACAACAACATCATAAACCAACAGAAAAACCAAGTACACTTAGTAACCATCTTGACAAATTATTTTCTGAGTACATAAAGTAAAAAATCATAACCCCAATATAAGTAGCCATATAAGAGATGAGCTGAACTTTACTTTCAGCAATCCAAGCACTTCCAAAAGAGAGAGAAAGATTCAGATCAAGCTCCACTAGTACTAGTCCCACCCTGATAACCTGGCGGGAGGGGGAAAAGGAAGAAAAGAGGCGTAAACAAAGGGGGTCAGACATAAAGTCTGGCGATCACCATAACTTTAACAATATAATTATCAAAGTAATTAGGATAAGGCATAAACTGGTAAAACATGGAATGACTGTGAAACAAGTGGGCAAGACAAAACTAACAAGAGGAATATTCTGGCGATAAACTCACTCCTAATCACTATAGGATAATTACTATACTGCACCACCACTAGTCACCCAAAAAGTTGATCCCGCCTACTGAACGTAATAGTCATAATGGTAGCTTCATGTACCCCTAGTTGCCTTCATAGGTGTCGTCTGCCCTATCTCCACTAGTTGTACCCACTACCCCCATGCGACCGGCTCCCTAACTCGTAGATACCCGTGCTGGTCCCACAGTGGGGTGTATCACTCCCTAAAGTGGCAACCTGATACCACTAAAGATACACGACTTATATCTACATGATGCAACAACGTCTTACCTACTAGTCCGGGCCCACGCACGCACATGACCCCATTGGACTTGCATTGCCACTGTTAACCCGTTTTGACCTCTTACAATCAAACCCAGTTAGCGTGTCCCGTCCTCGATCTAACTCGAGCTCACAAAGATACTTAATGGGTTAATGGTTTGAAATGGGTCCCCTATGCTTGACACAAGCTTTCCACCTATGCTTGGTCCCCACTAGAATTTTCCACTTAACCCCTTCTCATTCATGTCTGCTTACATGTTTAAATTTGGTTAAGTTTTTCTAATCGTATTTCACATGTCACCCATGTCACCCACTTAACCCCCATGTCCCACCACATGTTTAACTTGGTTAAGTGTTACTTAATTCATTTTAATCGTAACCTTATATGACCTCTCACATTAGACTACCGTTTGCGGTTGCTGGATTTGTCGGGCGGGTCCGGGCAGTCTTACACCACAAACGAGTCTTACCTCGTGTCTTTACAACTGTCACACATTTAATTTATGCTTTTGACCTCTCACATTAGACTACCATTTGTGGTTGCTGGATTTGCCAGGCGGGTCCGGGCAGTCTTACACCACAAACGAGTCTAACCTCGTGTCTTAGGCATTTATTATTACAAATTATTTCACCCCAATTTGAATTAATTATCCCTATTCAAATTGTCAATAATTTCCAAATTAATTATGTCCATAATTGTCACCTAAATTATGTCCATACTTTTTAGGTATAAAAATTATACCAATTAATGTCTCAATTTAATTATATGCATTTAAAGCCATTTTATGCCAATTCACAATTTACATAATTAATATTTTCCCATTGTCCCCATGCTATTCATACGTTCAAATATGAAATATGTTAGACTCGCAGATAGTCTAACTTAGAAAAAAAGAAACATCGCAACTTTCATAACACATAAAAATAGATCAAACTTGCAAATAGGAATCATAAAATTGCATAGCCAATAATTTGCATAGACAATGGTCATATAGAATCATATATTTGCATAAACTACCATGGATCTAAATATAGATCTAAACATGAAATTGTGAACTTGCATATATATAAATTATGGGTCTCACCTAACTTGTATATGTGAATATAAAATTTCACCCAAAAATGTGAATATAGTTTTTCACCTAAACTTGCATATGAATTTCTACAACTTGCATATGAATTTATCACATGTTTTTGCATATAAACTAGCATATGTATATACTTGATTCACATATAAACTTGTGTACAATTTACTTATAGACTTGCATAAGATTCATATTCAAACTAACATAAAATTTAACATCCCAAACTTGCATAAATTCACATATGAATCAACATATGTTTTAACATCCAAACTTGCATAAGATTCACGTATGAATTAACATATGATTTAACATCCCAAACTTGCATAAGATTCACATATGAATTAACATATGATTCTCATCCCAAACTTGCATAAAATGAATCAAGTTACACATGTATAATTGGACATATGAAATAGATCGACCAACATAAGATAACAAAGTTAAACAACATTACGTGATTCAGCAGACATGTACTCATAATCCAATTACAACTCATCATAATTAATTTATTAATTATATTGTGAAAGAAATAGTACTCAAAGAAAGGTTAGAAAAGAGAATGGATCGTTCGTCTTTTGAATTGGAATTTTGATTTGCTAAATCCTAAGCTTTAGGATGGAGAATTATCCTAGGAGCAGCATGGTGGCCAAGAGACAAATTTTTGTTTAGGTTTAGGGTTTGAGTCTAGGCACTCTTTTATAGAATTTTGAATCAATCTAAGCCGTTAGATTATCATAGGAACAAATCCAACCATCCAGACTAGATAGAGTTATCTAGAACAACCACATCATCTCTAATGACTCAGCAAAGAGCCAGAAATCGTCACATTTCAGATCTTCCCGGGGGGAGGGTGTAGGTCGACCCCTGGTCGACCTATATGGGTAGGTCGACCCCCGGTCGACCCTCTGGTCGACCTGGCCGTTGGGCTGGAGAATTCCCGCCCAGCCTGCTCCCTTGTTTGAATTTTGAATTTCTTTTATTCTGAACTGTTTTAATTTATATAAAATTACTGGAACTTCCGAGGGTCATAACTTCCTCGTACGAAGTCCGATTTATGAAAACTTGGACTCTATTCCAGGCAGAATTTCGATACGAACGCAATGGCGTAACCAATTTTCCTTAATTCTCACTTTAACAATTAAGTATTCTTAGGATTGTTAATTTTAATATTCACAGAAAATTCAGGGTGTTACATTCTCCCCTCCTTAAAGGATTTCGCCCCCGAAATCTCCAAGTTAAGGAGAATGTATATCCTAGCATCCAATCATCCATCTACTCAACCATCAAACATAGGCATCCATTGTCCTTATAAGGTTTCTAATGTCGTATGAACATATGCAAAAAGTGTGTGTATATGTTCCTTGTCTAATGCAAAATCAGGCGGTCCACTGATTCATTTGCCCTCCTTAATGCATACCATGATAGTTCCATGCGTCCGTTATGCAAGCCAAAGAATCCAAATGGTACATATTACTTCTACATGTGTGCACAACCATTCATCAAAATGCAGCATCCGTATGTTAACACAACCATTATACATCCATAAATTTAAATATGCACACACATTTATATGCAATATGAAAGTGACTGAGCTGATCTAGTGCCTAATGTGTGTGTACATGCATCCACGAGCAACCACCAGCAACCACTTGCAACCACTCGCAGCCATCAACCATAACATGTTTCAAATACGTGTTTACATCCATTGGTTTCTACCTAAGGCAAAAGAGTTGGACTGAGGAGATATACTTAAAAGATAGATATAACCATGAATAAACTTATGGGAAAAGAGATCAAGGAGGTTCCCTCAAAAAGAAAAGGGTAAACCGCGCGTATTTTCCTCTCAATTTCCCAAGTCGTATCTTCCTCAGCGTCACTCCATTGGACTTTAACAAGCTTGACTTCACGGTTGCGTAGCTTTTTGACTTCCGTACCCAAGATATGAGTTGGAACTCTTATCACGGTCGCTTTTCATTCCACTTCTACTTCCTCTAGTATACTTGGCTCCACCACTTCCGCTGATTCATGTAAGCATTTTCGTAGTTGAGAAACATGAAAAACATTATGAACTCCAGCCAGTCTCTAAGGTAGCTCTACTCTGTAAGCCATCGTTCCTATCCTTTCAATGATAGGAAATGGACCTACAAATCTTAGTGCTAGCTTTCCGATGGACCCAAAGCGAATGACATTCCTCAAAGGAGATACTTTAAGGAACACCCTGTCTCCGACCTCAAACTCAAGGTCAGTCCTTCTTTTGTCTGCGTAGGACTTCTGTCTATCTTGTGCTGCCTTCATCCGTCTTCGTATCAAATCCATCTCTTCTGAGGTCTCTCTAATCATGTCTGGCCCAAGTACGAGCTTGTCTGTAGACTCCCACCAACAAGTTGGTGATCGGCATGGTCTTCCAGTTAAAGCTTCGAAGGGCGCCATCCCTATGGTGGCTTGGTAGCTATAATTGTAAGCGAATTCCACCAAAGGAAGATGATCTTCCCATGTCTCTCCAAAGTCAAGAATGGACAATCTCAAGAGGTCTTCCAATACTCTATTCACCCTTTCCGTCTGACCATCAGCTTGGGGGTGATAGGCCGTGCTTAAGCATAATTGTGTGCTTATAGCTTCTTGCAAACTCTTCCAAAACTCGCTCGTAAAGATAGGATCTCGATCGCTCACTATGCTGGAGGGTATCCCGTGGAGTCGAACTTTTTCTTTAAGATAAATGGATGCTAGGGACGAGGCAGTCCTTCTACTTTTGACAGGTATAAAGTGAGCGCTTTTATTGAGCCTGCCCACTATTATCCAAATACCGGTATTGCCCCTTCTTGAACTAGGCAATCCATCAACAAAGTCCATCGAAATGCTATCCCACTTCCACTATGGGACCTCGAGAGGATGAAGCTAACCACTGGGCTTCTTCTGCTTCGCTTTTACTTGCTGGCATATCAAACACTTAGCAACGAACTCAACTACATCATTCTTCATGCTATTCCAAAAGAAAACCCTTTTTTATATCCTTTACATCTTGTCTCCGCCTGGGTGTATGGTCAGCTTAGAATGGTGTGCTTCTTCGAGGACCGTCTTCACTAAATCCCTTACTTGTGGGATGCATAGCCTTCCATCCCGTCTCAACCAACCCTTATCATCGATGGAGTAAATAGTGAGGTGACTAGAAGTCTCACCCCTAACTAGCTTATCCATCATGTCTACTAGCTGAGGGTCTTCTCGTTGAACGGTTCCTATTGAGTCCAAAAGAGTAGGCCGCACCTCTAGCGATGCTAACAGATCCGGCACAATTTCAGAGGAGGGTCTAAAGTTAAAGTTTGCTATATACTCCAAGCTTTGCCTTTCTACAAAGAGAGGACTCAAAGTCAGCTTCTTCCTACTTAAGGCGTCTGCTACCACATTACCCTTTCCAGGGGTATAGGAAATATCGAAATCGTAGGATGCCAAGAACTCCATCAACCTTTGTTGCCTCAAATTAAGATCTTTCTACGAGAAAAGGTACTTCAATGATTTATGGTCAGTATACAATTCAAACTTCTCACCTAGGAGATAATGGCGCCAAGACTTAAGCGCAAAGACGATGGCAGCCAACTCTAGATCGTGGGTTGGGTAGTTTTTCTCATGTACTTTCAACTGTCTGCTCCATAAGCTACTACCTTCCCTTCTTGCATCAAGACAGTACCTAGTCCCATACCACATGCATCCATGTATACGGTAATCATCTTGCTCTCTTCCGGCAATGTCAGAACTGGGGCTGTTGTTATAGCCCTTTTCAAACGTTGGAAAGCAATATCGGAATCAAAATCCCAAGTGAAAGTTAGGTTCATCTTCGTTAATCTTCTGAGTGGGGCTGAGATTTTGGCAAAGTCTTTAATGAACTTTCGTTAAAAGCCTGCTA
Organism: Allium sativum; assembly: GCA_030737875.1. NCBI lineage: Eukaryota > Viridiplantae > Streptophyta > Magnoliopsida > Asparagales > Amaryllidaceae > Allium > Allium sativum. The sequence goes on from CM060923.1 coordinate 431,155,667, forward strand.
GCCCGAGGAAGCTTCAGACTTTGGTTGCATTCTGTGGAACCTTCCAATCTTGCACCGCAATTACTTTTGCGGGGGTCCAAAGCTAACCCTTCTTTGGACACCACATGTCCAAAAACCTCACTTCTTCTCTCCAGAAATGGCATTTAGAGAATTTGGCTTTCAGCTGATGTGCATGAAGAGTATCCATGACTTCCCTTAAATGCAAAGCATGCTCTTCTTCATTATTTGAGAAGATCAAAATGTCGTCTACGAAGACCACTACAAACTTATTAAGGAATTCTCTAAACACCCTACTCATCAAGTCAACAAAGTAAGCAGGTGCATTTGTCAAGCCGAAAGGCATGACAAGCCATTCTAAGAAACCACTCGGGGTTGTGAACGTTGTCTTTTGAATGTTGTCTTCAACCACTTTTAGCTGATGGAACCCGGTAGCCAAATCTAGTTAGGAGAAAACAGAAGCACCTACAAGCTGATCAAACAAGTCATCTATTCTTGGAAGTGGGTGCCTATTCTTCTTGGTCAGTGTGTTTAGCTCCCTATAATCAATGCATAAGCGAAGTGAACCATCCGCTTTGGTTGCGAATACTACTGGAGCACCCCATTCAGAAATACTCCGCCTTATAGACCCCTTTTCAAGTAGCTCTTTGACTTGCTTACTGAGCTCTTTTCACTCCCTTGGAGCCATGTGTCTAACAGATAGAGCTACGGGTTTTGCATTATCAACAAGGTATATGTGGAAGTCTGTCTCCCGCTTCGGAGGTATGCCCTTCACCTCTTCAAATACATCTGGGTATTCACGGACTACTCTAGCAGATTGCAAGTTTTCAACAGACGCATCAAGAGATTCTAGGTAGCTAAGCATAACATAATATATAGGACTATAAGAGATTTCGAGAGTGTTGCCAATGCGAGTCATAAGTCTAACCACTCTCTTTTTGCAATCGAGGATGGCACCATTACCGGATAACCAATCCATTCCTAGAATCAATCCATAGCCCGTGAAGCCAAGAACGAAGGCGTTGCATTCAAACTCAATGCTCAAGATAGACACTCTAAAATCCCGACAAATCATTAAAAGATGAGCCGAACCACCAATAGGATTTGAGACTACTATGAGATCTGTAACTAGACTAGTATTTAGGTGCAGTGTTTCAAATAACGAAGCAGACACAAACGAGTGTGAAGTGCCAGAATCAAGCAAAGTACGAACAGGATGATCAAACAGAAAGACTAAACTTTCAACAGAAATGTTTCTACCTCTCTCATGTCCTGGCGCCATGAGAGCATGAACCTGCCTTTTGCCTTCCCTGGTGCCATAAGAGCCTGAACCTACCCTCCAGAAGTAGACCCTGCCCTCTGCCTTTGCCCTTGTTTCCTCGAGCAGTCTTTGATCAGATGTCCTGCCTCATCACAGTTGAAGCAGCCGGTCTTCTTCTTCTTCCTACAGTCCTTGCTCAGATGGCCTGATGTTCCACAATTAAAGCATATTTTCTTTCCCTTGCTATTGTTGTCCTTACCGCCTTTCTTAGGTTGCTGTTGTGACTTCTTTTGATCCCCTTTCTTTTCTGGTACCTTGTTAGCATTAGCGCTTTTCTCCTCTTCATGCATAAGCGCCATGTCAACCAGTTTCTCAAAGGTAGCCCCCATAGGAATGTGGGTCATAGCTAACCCATGTAGCGGCTCATTTAAACCTTTAACGAATCTCAGGGCCTTCTTTTCAGATGTGCTCACCAAGTCTAAGCCAAATCTCGCCAACTGATTGAACTTGTTGACGTACTCCTTTACTGATAAATTCCCCAGCTTCAATGCCAAGAACCTTTCCATGTATAAATTCTCTTCTGCTCGTAAGAGAAATTTCATCTCGAACCTATGTCTAAAATCCATCCACGTCTCTACTGGATGCTCTCCATTTGTAACATCCCACCAAAACAAGGCTTCGTCCTTCGTTAACCAAGCAACCAAGTGGACCTTCCTTCCATCTTCTACCTCGAAGATACAAAACAAATCTTCCTCCTCCTTAAGCCAATTTCGAGCTTCAACAAACGTCTCTGATCCGTGAAAAGGTTTTCTGCCCATTGCTCGAAAGTCTTTTCATATCTTTGAAAAAGTATCAACGCGAGGAGGGGGAGGAGGAGGAGCGGCTGCAGCTGGGGGAGGAGGGATGTCTGTTGGGCCTGTAGCGGTGGCCCTAGCTTCCAGATACCTTCTGAACCAAGTTGGTATCCGTATTCCCTCGGGTATCTAGGGTAACCCAGACATGCTGAAAAGAAAATGAAGAGATTCAAAATGGAGAATTCGAAAGAAAGATATATGGCTCTTGGGGTTATGTTTTTAAAACAAACTTTTCTCTTGAAAATACTCTCCTGAAAACATACTTTTGAAAGTATTTCTTTACAAAACGCTTTTGAAAAACAGTTTTTTCAAAATCTCTTATCTATTCTGTTAACCTTCAGCTCTGATACCAAGTGTAACACCCCACGTCCATTAGTGTCACTCTCAAAGGGAATGCATTAACTTTCATGGAGTATTATTGGTGAATAGAACAGAATATAACAAGACAGATACATATATTGGTACTTGGAAAATTCGAAACAACTTTTATTGCAGTGGGAAAATAGTTTGATTACAACAACATCATAAACCAATAGAAAAACCAAGTAAACTTAGTAACCATCTTGACAAATTGTTTTCTGAGTACATAAAGTAAAAAGCATAACCCCAATACAAGTAGCCATAAAAGAGATGAGCTGAACTTCACTTTCAACAATCCAAGCACTTCCAAAAGAGAGAGAAAGATCCAGATCAAGCTCCACTAGTACTAGTCCCACCCTGAGAACTTGGGGGAAAAAGGAAGAAAAGAGGCGAAAACAAAGGGGGTCAGACATAAAGTCTGGCGAGTACCATAACTTTAACAATATAATTATTAAAGTAATTAGGATAAGGCATAAACTGGTAAAACAAGGAATGAATGTGAAACAAGTGGGCAAGACAAAACAAACAAGAGGAATATTCTGGCGATAATCTCATTCCTAATCACTATAGGATAATTACTATACTGCACCACCACTAGTCACCCTAAAAGTTGATCCCACCTACTGAACATAATAATCATATTGGTAGCTTCATGTACCCCTAGTTGCCTTCATAGGTGTCGTCTGCCCCTATCTCCACTAGTTATACCCACTACCCCCATGCGATCGGCTCCCTAACTCGTAGATACCCGTGCTGGTCCCACAGTGGGGTGTATCACTCCCCAAAGTGGCAACCTGATACCACTAAAGATGCACGACTTATATCTACATGATGCAACATCGTCTTACCTACTAGCTCGGGCCCACGCACGCATATGACCCCATCGGACTTGCGTTGCCACTGTTAACCCGTTTTGACCTCTTACAATCAAACCCAGTTAGTGTGTCCCATCCTCGATCTAACTCGAGCTCACAAAGATACTTAATGGGTTACTGGTTTGAAATGGGTCCCCCATGCTTGACACAAGCTTTCCACCTATTCTATATTCTAGTTCCCCACTAGAGTTTTCCACTTAACCCCTTCTCATTCATGTCTTCTTACATGTTTAAATTTGGTTAAGTGTTTCTAATCGTATTTCACATGTCACCGATGTCGCCCACTTAACTCCTATGTCCGATCACATGTTTAACTTGGTTAAGTGTTACTTAATTCATTATAACCATAACCTTGTAAGACCTCTCACACTAGACTACCGTTTGCGGTTGTTGGATTTGCCGGACGGGTCCGGGCAGTCTTACACCACAAACGAGTCTAACCTCGTGTCTTTACAACTATTACGCATTTAATTTATGCCTTCGACCTCTCATATTAGACTACCGTTTGTGGTTGCTGGATTTTCCGGGCAGGTCCGGGCAGTCTTACACCATAGACGAGTCTGACCTCAAGTCTTAGGCATTTATTATTACAAATTATTTCACCCTAATTTGAATTAATTATCCCTTTCAAATTGTCAATAATTTCCAAATTAATTATGTCCATAATTTTCACCTAAATTATGTCCATACTTTTTAGGTATAAAAATTATACCAATTAATGTCTCAATTTAATTATATGCTTTTAAAGCCATCTTATGTTAATTCATAATTTACATAATTAATATTTTCCCATTGTCCCCACGTTCTTCGTATGTTCAAATATGAAATATGTTAGACTCGCAAATAGTCTAACTTATAAAAAAAGAAACATCACAACTTGCATAACACATAAAAATAGATCTAACTTGCAAATAGTAATCATAAAATTGCATAGCCAATAATTTGCATAGACAATGGTCATATAGAATCATATATTTGCATAAACTACCATGGATCTAAATAGAGTTCTAAACATGAAATTGTGAACTTGCATATATATAAATTATGGGTCTCACCTAACTTGCCTATGTGAATATAAAATTTCACCCAAAAATGTGAATATAGTTTTTCACCTAAACTTGCATATGGATTTCTACAATTTGCATATGAATTTATCACATGTTTTTGCATATAAACTAGCATATGTATATACTTGATTCACATATAAACTTGTGTATAATTCACATATAGACTTGCATAAGATTCATATTCAAACTAACATAAAATTTAACACCCCAAACTTGCATAAAATTCACATACGAATTAACATACGTTTTAACATCCAAACTCCGTAAGATTCACATATGAATTAATATATGAATTAACATACGATTTAACATCCCAAACTTGCATAAGATTCACATATGAATTAACATATGATTCACATCCTAAACTTGCATAAAATGAATCAAGTTACACATTTATAATTGGACATATGAAATAGATCTACCAACAAAAGATAACAAAGTTAAACAACATCACGTGATTCAATAGACACGTTCTCATAATCCAATCACAACTCATCATAATTAATTTATTAATTATATTGTGAAAGAAATAATAATCACAAAGATAGGTTAGAAAAGAGAATGGTTCGTTTGTCTTTTGATTTGGAATACCGACTTGCTAAATCCTAAGCTATAGGAAGGAGAATTGTCTAGGAGCAGCATGGTGGCCAAGAGACAAAAAAATTTTAGGTTTAGGGTTTGAGTCTAGGCACTCTTTTATAGAAGTTTGAACCAATCTAAGTCGTTAGATTATCATAGGAATAAATCCAACCATCCAGACTGGATAGAGTTATATAGAACAACCACATCATCCCTAATGACTCAGCAGAGAGTCAGAAATCGTCACATTTCAGATCTGCCCGGGGGGGGGCGGGGGGTCGACCCCTAGGTTGAACCCTAGGTCGACGTAGGTCGACCCCCTGGTCGACCTGGCCCTTGGGCGGGAGAATTCCCGCTCAACCTGCTCCCCTGTTTGAATTTTGAATTTCTTTTATTCTGAACTATTTTAATTTATATAAAATTACTGGAACTTCCGAGGGCCATAACTTCCTCGTATGAAGTCCGATTTACGAAAACTTGGACTCTATTCCAAGCAGAATTTCGAGATGAACGCAATGGCGTAACCCATTTCCCTTAATTCTCACTTTAACAATTAATTATTCTTAGGATTGTTAATTTTAATATTCATAGAAAGTTCAGGGTGTTACACTCACCATATTTTATGATACAATTATTTATTTTATAACTGCATATATGAATTGTTCCTTGTCGTCCACAGACCATGGACGACTTATTTGATTGTTTGGTCTGGTTGATTAGATTGTTTGGTTGAATTTGATTTGGGAAATGAATTGAATGGATATAATTTGGTATGTACATGCATTATTAGGCGAGGGATAAGGCTAGACCTTATCCCGGTTCTGGTATCGTGCCGTTATGGCGCCAAAATTTTCTAAAACAAGTTAGAAAAATAAAAATATCATTTTTATTAGATGGATGAACCGAATAGAATATTCATATGTTGAATAAAATATTTTATCGTTAAAAATATAATTTTTAACATGAACGTGAATAAAATAAATATTCATTTACAAATCGTACGATTTGTTTGTGTACACCCATTTGACTGATATGGATTGGGACGATAAATTTTACACATCGCCCAACTGCACAAATAAAATCTGTGTTTGTTGTTTGAAACCCCACACGGGTGTTGGGATGATATTTGACGTACATTAACCTAAACTGTTTAGTTGTATGTCAATCAATAGGTTGACAGACTGTTGTAAGTGTTAAATATTTATATTTAATGCTTATACAGTGTAGAACGCACTTTGGTTGATGGATGATTATTTATCACTATTGTTGTATACATGTGTGTATGAAATCCATATAAATAACATTATATGGTAATTGACTGTGTCTGATTCCAGTTCAGAAAGAATAAATATTTAAGATAACGAATATTTTAAAATAATGAATATTTTAAAATAATATTCAGTAAAAGATAAAAATCTGATTTTGATGTCCGATTCGGGATGGACACGAAAATATTTAAATATATAAAGTCATGTTGATTAGAATAACACCATTTTGACGTGAATGATATTTATATCGATTTTATTCATTTCTATGATGAAAATCGAAAAGGAAATGATTTTGAAATATAATATTTTGAAAATACTGTCATTGGTATGTCGATGATATGGAATATTCAATTTTGATTTGAAATTGAATATGAAGTTGAAATCGTTTTGAAAACAAATTTAAAATGATTTATAAAATATGTTTTTAAATGGAAATCGATGAAATATATAATATATATATATATATATATTATATAACGGCTTGAATAGAACGCGCCGCGCCGCGGCAGTTCACGAATTTCGACCATTGACTTCGAACGGACATTATGGGAGATCCGACCGTCGGATTCTCCTAAAACCGGAACTGTTGGGTTCGTATCAAAAAGGGCTTTCTAAAGAATGTGAGAGATTTGAAATCTAACAGTTGGATTTGGAATTATGTCCAAATAAAATTTGGAAAAGGTTGTTGTAAATGCAGTTCGATGAGCATTTATTGAAATCGAATGTACGAGCCTTGATAAAATTATTAAAAATATCAATAATTAGTGTAAAATCATAATAAATGATTTGGATAGAATTGGGATGAAAAATCCATATTTTAAAAGATAAAAATATAATTTTATCGAAATGAACTAGTTATGAACTATAATGATAATCCAATATTTTTAAATAAATGAATTGGATTTAAAATGGTTTTAAAAATAACTGGAAATTCCAATATATGAATTAGAATGGATTTGAATCGAAATTATCTTCGGAATATTTCGATATTGGATTCCGTGATTATACGAATATTGTGGAGGAATTTGGAAGATATATATATCGTTATTCCAATATGATATTTGTTGGTTTCAGAATTTGATATTGAATATAAACCAATATATTTTCTATTCAAAGCCTTGTATTTAATGTCACTTGGATTTTTGGGTTAACATGAGCTGTGTTTTAAATGACACTGTTCTTAAATCCTGTTGAGAAAATATTAAATCTTTTTATTGAGATTTAATGAAGTTACTAATTAATTAATATTTAATTGGAATTGAATTGAAATTTGATTTTGGGTTTGTCATGAACGGTGTTTTAAATAACACTTGTTCTTTAACTTGATTAACAATGGAATGTGATTTTGGGTTTGTCGTGAATGGTGTCTTAAATAACACTGTTCTTGAACCCCGTTTGAATAGAATAAATCTTTTCATTAAGATTTGAAGAAGAATTACCAGTTAATTAACTTTAATTGGAACTGAAAATAGAATGTGAATTGGGTTTATTGTGAACTGTGTTTTTAATGACATTCGTTCTTTAATCCGATTTATAGTGAAATGTGATTTGGAATTTATAAATCTTTTTATTAAGATTTAACGGGAATTTTTCAAAGTAACGTTTTCCAATTTAATATATTAAATTGGAATTGAATGGAATTCGACTGATAATAAACGAAGTGAACTTCTGTGGAGGAAGACTGTTAATACATATGGAATTTAAAAGGCTTGGTCGTTATTCCATTTATATTATTAGTCGGATACGGAAACTGATATCGAATATATATTGATTTGTTTTCCGTGAAGATTCCATAATCAATGGAATGTGATTTGGATTTATCATGAACTGTGTTTTAAATGACATTAGTTCTCTAACCTAGTTAAAGGCGGGATTATATGTCTGTCATTGTATTTCGAACTGTACTGTTGATCTATGCTAGATATATATCTGTTTGGTGGAGGAGAATTTATTCTCTTGCTTAACACCCTTCTCTGAGACATACGAGCTTAGAGGTTATACATCGGCAGAAATCAATAGTATTGTGTAGATTGTCGATGTGATATGTTTGTGTTTCCAAAGTTAAATAATCATTAATATTGATTTTTGGGAAGATTAAAACTAAGTGGAGTTTTAACGAATCTTTAAATAGATTAAAAAAGGGAATGTGATAACTTGAATTATCAAATTTGGGAAATGATCGAGAATGGTGTATCTCCAGTTTTTCTCCTAGCGATAGTTAAATCTTTAATTAGATTTAAATGGGAAATGGTAATTAATTTTACCGATAAGAGCGTGGTGTTAGTTATGGAGTATTACCAGTTTTGCTCCATGGGATGAAAAGGTTAGGATTGGGAAATTAAACAAATGATTACTTCGGTAAGGTGTGCTAATCTCGACTAGTTTGGAAAACCTTAATATGGTTTGAAATGATATCCATAGGAAGATTGAAGAATAAATTTAAAAGAATTTATCTTTGATAAAATTAATGGGAACCTTTCCCTAATATTTGAATAAACGAATATTCTAGATTGAAATGAGGCGTATGTTATGTTTGTGTAGCACTTGTTTATGTATACGCGAGTTATTCGGAAAGACCGGGTTTATACCCATTCTGAATAATTGATTCGACGATAAGTCGACGATGATAATGGTGGTTGAAGACCGGTGGTCTTCATATCATTTGGATGACTACTGATGTATTGATTGGGCTGTACACCCAAGACGAGGTAATAAGTGGTGATCGTCCAGACGTACCTGGAGATCGACGGATATGTGAGGGCCTCTTTCCTATATTGGACATATGGGACGAGGAATAAGGTGCCTTCAGTTTCGTTCAGACCAAGAACGAACTTGTAAATGGATTTTGTGTCTGACATTGGATTTTATTCTGTGTTGATTGATTTCTATTAAATATATATCTATTTAGCGGTAAAGAATTTATTCTCTTGCTTAACGCTTTTCTCTGAGACGTACGAGCTCAGAGGTTATATCTCGATAGATATTAGTCGCACGGCATGAATTTCCTATGTGGCATGCTGAGATATAGTGATCAAGGCTTTTGTTGAAAAGCAGAATCTTGTGGTTGATGATCAAAGCACAGCTTTAATATAGCGCCACTAAGTGCATAGCATTAATTCGCGAGCCTCACACCTCGGTATGAGTCAAAAACAGGATCGTGACTGTAGGGAGTGCACGACATTTCTGTCTAGCTATGGGTGGTGTTAGCATTTTACAAGCACTGACATTTATATTATTTTTATCTATGTGGTTGTTGGAATGCGAGGCGCCTCGGATATATCGGTCTCTACGAAGCCGATGGATGGGTCCGATAGGACCGAGAAACGTATGTTCAGGTATAACTAATCCGCTTTTGCACTTTGAGTGGACCGACCTTGAAGATCCAAGGGTTACCCAGAGTGTGTAGTCCTGAGACATTTGCTAGAGTGTCTCGAAGCGGTGAGGAGCCATCCCTTGCCTTGAGTCATGACGGAAAACCAATTTCCAATACGTGACATTTCGGTTTTTATTGTAGAGCCTAATATTGGCGACATGATAAATGGTACCCATGCCACCTATGATTGATACATTTATATTTGAAGTTGTTTTGACACTATACACTTATAATAGTATCAAATGATTTGTTTTAAACGTACCAAGCATGTTTGGCTATTATAAGGGAAATCCCTATCCTCCGGCTTGCGTTGAATTATGTGATGGGACCTGGGTCTTATAATAGCTTCATTTTTCAAAAAAGCATTGCGTTATTCATTTTATGCACTAGTATTCTTCGGAGGAAACCGGTTCTGTGTAATCCGGCGTGGTCCCTTGAATTACTCTATTTTAAAGTAAAATTTTAAATAACTTTTAGTTCTCACACTAGTCACATGACTGACCTGGAGTTTATTGTTTTAACCTAAACTCTAGGTGCCCCTATTTTCCACACGGGTAGCTAGTAGTTGGGTTTTTGCAGATTTATATTCACAGGATCCTGGTTTACAACTGGAGTGATATTTGGAAAGCTCTATATCCGTTTGTCTCTTACAGTTGTGTTTTGAATTATTTTCCGCTGCTATGTAATGGAATTTAAATCTCTGATATTTTTCTGATGTATAATATGTATTCATACTCTATATATTCTTCTACTCCGATGTAAATTGTTGTAATAAAATGTTCTTCTGTTTGTGTTCTGATTCGTCTTGTCCTCAACTCAATCCAGTCTTTCTTTTACGGGGAGGTTCGGGTCGTGTCATAATTTCTTTCATATAGCGTCGTCAAAATCATTACCAAATCATTTATTTCTTTAGGTTATATATATATACTTGGTTAATTAAACTAGAGAAGTTTAGACGTGAGTAAAAACTCACATTCGGATTTTAATACAAAGGCTGTCGGAGCTTGGTGCGGTCGTTGGAGCTGTCGGAGCTTGATGCGGTCGCTAGAGCAGTCGAAGCTTGGTCAAGAGACAGGGCGGAAGCAAGATGTAAATAGTGTGTGGGCTTAGTGAAAGAGAAGAAGGTTGGAAATAAAATGGAATAATTTTTAGTGTTGTTGTCTGGGAACCAAAGAAAGAAGAATAGATCCCCCTCTACTGTCATACGCACCCAACACATATAGCCTATGTAACAACCCACTTTTCATAACAATTAGGCTGACATTTAACTACCACTGTCAACTCAAATTACACAGAAAATCAGATGTTAAGAGAAAGAAATTAGAGGATGAAAGAGAAAGAAAGAAATATTAGAATAGAAGAAAGAAGAAGAACATCAGAAGCTCACAGCGGAACGAACAAAATATATAATATAACAACAAATCTTTATACAAATGAAAATCTTGTATACATACCAATCATCAGAGTTCAACATGAATCAGATACAGCGGAATAACTTTAAATAACTAACGGTGAAGCCTCCTGCTTCCCGCTTATGAAACTCCAAGCGAAAAACTAACCTGTCAATACGTTCGGTCTGACCCGAGCACATTTTGAAGCAAAGCAAAAACACACGGGTCAGTCTGGAATACTTTCAGTGCTAAATTCACATCAACAATCGGTTTAACTTTAGAAATCCTTTTTGAAACAAACGGATAATAGTAATACCAGTCCACACATAAAAACGGACGGTTTTTACCTTACTATAACCCAAACCATTTTTGAAATCATATATTTTTCTTATATTATAATAGTGTCTATCAACCACAAATAAGTAGTAATCTAGTGGAACGCTTGCATCTCATGCTCCACGTATATATTTTACAATCAAAAACCGCGAGCGCTTATTGGAAATTGGATTCCGACTATGACAAGGTATGGGACCACCTGCCGATAGTGTATCTCTAGTGGTGAATACACTGGGTTCAACAAGAACGTCTTGCAACCCGGCCGACACATGACCGATCACTCATTTCGCTTGAGTGTATCGAATGTATATCACCGACGGTTGGGATCAGCAACCGCCTCCCGAAAACGGACAGCATCGAATATAGATTAAAGAAACAAATAGGATTTTCTCTAGATAGGTGATCATACGCCCTAATGGGAGCGACCCACATAACCATGCTACCTGCCGGATTTCTGTCATTTCCCCGTTGATGAGGCTTGAGCCTAGAATTGACTTTTGTAGTCATCTGGCCACCATTCACTTTGAATGCCACATCGTCAAATCCGCTGGATACCACTAATTGATGTCCACAAAAATACTCTAGTAGTTAATCTAAGAGAAGTGCCCCTCTCTGCCACCAACTATAGTACGTTTGAAGAAATCAACGTACGTGATCCCTTTGGAAACACTCTGTCAGACATCCGTCCATACAAGTCATCCAGGGACAGGATGAACCAAAGGTACTCTCCTACTGCATCCAATATAGAAATCACCCCATGGATCAGTAGCGAGAAGTCCTTGCAAATCCGTCGATTTCGACCACGACCAAACCATAGTATATCTTTGTCTGCAGACCAATGATTATAAGTAGTCCTTCCGTTTTGAATATCCACGGTCTTCATTTGCTTCATCTCCATTTCATCGCAAGTTAATTTCGTACGTAACGTTGAGTCGAAGGGGTTTTGGGTCTAGTTCCCATCCCGGTCTCTTCGAAACAACACGTCAAAAGGTCCAATAAAATATTTCGTTGATAGTTTGGTGTTTTAACTATCAACGTCAAACCAGTATAGTCAAGTATATTGGCAGATCGAGTTCACATTTTAAAACCATTCATTAAAACTCTTATTGAATTATTAAAATCATTTTCTCAACCTAAAGTCGATTTCATTCAAATCGCTTACCAACCTATCTTTTGTTTTCACCATTTCTCGTTTATTCTCACTTCGCTTTATTTCCCTTAAATTCTGAAAATATCGCTATATTCACATTATTACTATTTTCTAAAAACCAATGTTATATAAATAGTACAAGGGTATAATTAAAATTACATGTCCCGATTCAGATTAAACAACGTTAATGTACATTGTTTAATTTAAACCCCTTTGTATTAAATCTCATTTCAAACCTTGCAATTGAATTGCAAATGTTCGACGAGAATAACATCTCTTTTTCAAACTCCTTTACCACTACGAACTAATTCCATTCCTCGATAATAGTGAAGTCAATCAAGTTGGGGTATTTTATTTACCTCTCAGACCTTAATCGACAACGTTCTTATCTCAGAGTGGATAGAAGTTCGTAACTTAAATCCACGCTCTTACACATCGATCAGATCTTACTTCTTATTTAAATCATGATTAAAAAACCATATCTTTCTTTTGAATCATCTCGATCGACCATTTCCATTTTACTTAATATTTTATTAAGTAAAACATTTGCTCAAATTTTAACCTCTTGCTTCACCACCCTGTATAGTATTCTACTCATACTAACCCATTCGCCAACATCTTTTCCAAAACTCTTTTCATTTATATAATTTAAACTCAGGATTCATAACCATAAATCTCTTTTCCATTTCTTTTATTATTCAAAACATTTATATCCTTTTAACCCTTCAAAATTCCCCTTTGATTACGCCACTTTACTTAATTTCATTCTTAAGTAAATATTTATTTTAAGTCCTTGCCTTAGCTTTAAATTTCAAACCCACTTTTCCTTATAACTTGGATTTGTTTACTAACATTTTATGCAAACCCTTTTAACATCGTTGAAAAACAAATGATTGGGTTTTATAAAAATCCTTTTTTTATTGACTTCATTACTTTAATGGATAAGTACTTCCATTCATATGTTTTCCACTTCTCCTTTTATTTTTAACTTGAATAGAAACTTTGTTAAACTCGAACTTCTTTCATAACTTGTTTATGAAATTTCGGATTTTAAAATCCTTTCCATATACTTCGCCCAAATTGACTAATCTTGTTACATCCCATTCCTTTGTAAATGAATTTTATTTAAGAAGTAATTAACTTCATCATTATCTAAAGTAAAATCATTTTATTTCTTCATTAACCAAAACAGTTTGATTACATTCCTTAATAAGTCATTAAGGTAATGGTTTATTCTATAAACAATAAACCGTCCAATCATCATCTTACATACAGTTAAATCAAGATTAATTCGTTTCTAAAACAATCATTAAATTAGGATTCTGCTTAATTGTTTCCCTTGGAACCAATTATTAATTTTCTTGTTAATATCTCGCTTTCTTATGTATTTAACATAAGTTGTTATTATAAACATCGTTTAAACCTTTCTTTATAAACAAAGTTATAAATATCTATTTACTAAAATAAAATTTAAAACTTCGATTTAGTTTTAAATGATAATTTATTACTTAAAATGCGTTAATCGCCGGACGGCGAATTAACATAACAACCAATGGTTTCATACCATCTGCGGTCAAATTCTTAATCAACACTGATCGTTGATTTAAAACACGACCATCAAAGTTAACAACCAACGTCCATTCAACCATCGATAACTAAACAAGATATAATATCTTTAAATAACAATTCATATTTAACAATATGAATCAATAAACAATATACGATTAATTCGAGGAATCCGGTTGGATTCCTCCAACCTGTTCTTCCCTGCACAACAGTTTATATCATCATTTAACACTAATATAAGAAAGGTCATGTATCTGAACAGCCAGTTTATAAACATAAACAAACAATCAACCAATAATTAAAATCAACCATAGCAGCCATAACATCCATTCAGCCAATTGATGATAAATATTAATGATAAGAATTTAACGCATCGCAGTATTTCAGAAGTGTGAGAATTAACTCACCAGTTTTGTTTCTGACGATGTTGCGTTGTCTTATACAGTTTCAAACTAACTTTCAAAAATGCATAAAATCTCAACTGCTTTAGAATCACACCGTTCTAGCTCGTACGTGTACCCCTCATCGCTGTGATTCCAATGAACCTGATTTCGTGTGAATCTGATAATAAATGAATGCATTACCACTATTCCAATCACTCAAATTGAACTAATGTTTGACCTTTAATAATATATAAGTTAATTAACTATTCTAATTACCTCTTTAATTCATGTCAACTGGTAATAGTCAACGCAGTTTCTCCTTGCCAACTAACGCTACCCCGATTCACTGTCACCAGGCCCTTCTTCTTTAATCATTCTTCATCCCTTTATTTTTAAATAAACGGATGGCTGTGGTCCTAGATCCCCAACGTTTCTTCACAGCCCACACTTCTTCTGTTCTATCTTCGTTTTAACTTTCTGAAAAAAACGCGATGTCCTTGCTTTATTATTCTCGACAAAAGAGACTTCCGCTACCTCAGATTTGGACCACCAGAATCCGCCTCTCCGCCACCAGCGTGACCGCCTTCGTTCCCCCTTCCACCTGAGACCGACATCACCAACACCGATGGCCTCAAGTTCACCTACGAATCAGAAATCCGAATCCAACAGTAAAAGTAACGAACCCAGATCCACAGACTACCCTCCCTCCAATCCTTCGCCGTCGGCAACTCAAGGCACCGGACTCCACCAGTCCGTCACCACCGCGTCTGCTAACTCTCCAGCCATCCCTTCGACCCAACGCCATCCCCTCCGGTGAACTACGGGACCCTCACGACTCCAAATACCGAATGCCAAATCTAAAATTTGAACACAAAAATGCCTCTGTTCAAACTGCCTGACCGCCAATCATGGGTCACCAGACCCCATCCTTCCGCTACCATCAGAATAACCGAACCCAACTCCAGCACTTTAGAAATGAAACTTGAACCACAACTCCCAATGAAATCAACCACCGCCTCTAACACTACACTGGGCACTACGAGCCAACTAAAACTTTCACGTACTGACTTATATTCAAAGCAAAGCTCCTTCTTGCTGAAGTAAAAAAAAGTCGAATAGTTTCAGTTTCATTTCTTTGTATTTCTGTAGAAAAATGAAGGCAGCAGTGGTATTTATATTAGCAAAAGGATTGGCAACCACGGCAATAAGAACATGCAATGTCAGAGAACCAGGATAGATATTGTTTCGTTTGGCAGAGAGGCACATGGCGTTGCAAAGACTTTGATAACACTGGAACGATTTCCGGATTTTTCCTCAGAGATTTGTATGAAAAGAAAAAACACTGGACGTACAGATTTTTACTTGGATCTGAAAAGAAATTGCTTAAATTTTTCAGCTTATAATCTTCGAATAGGGGCAGCGAGATTTAGATGAGATTTGGTTAATTTCATTGCATAGATTTCTGAAAGATTTGGTGGCTTCAGTGCTATATTTCATATTTGACAGTTGAAGTGAAAACATAGGCGAAGATGATTAAGATTAGGCCAAGATTTATAAAGATTTTGCACATGATTTTTGTTCGCAGCAGTGGAAGCACCTGCGATGAGTTCGGATTCCACATGGTTCTGCTTTGAAAACGATTGGCTTCTTATTATTATTTTTTTTCTTTTTTTTTTCCTTTTCTTTCCAATTTAAAGGTCTTTTGAGATATCCTGGGATATGAAAATGACATGTATTAATTAGCCGAGATTTAGCGTATCTTACCGTAACTGTACAAAGAAAAGATTTGCGTAAGATTATGTATACAGACATTTTTATTCTCATTACAGTTTGCACATGGAATCCATCAAATGACAGAGGATGTGCGGATGGACTGAAGGATGTGTACCAATCCATACGAACTTTGGTCGCAACGAAAACTGAGAATTTCACATAAATCAAACATTACGATTTTTATTAAAATTAGTTCGTTTAAAAGCGATGTTGTTCGAAAATTTACTATTTTTAAAACACATATGGAATTGAAACAAATATATATATATATATATATATGTGTGTGTGTGTGTGTGTGTGTGTGTGTGTTTTGATTTCAGTATAAACAAAGACAATAATGATCACTTATTATTTAAACTAATATAATACCCAAAATTATTAAATTCCAAGCATTTAAAAAAAATCCAAAATTGACATTTTAAACCAAATTTAAATATTAAATTAAATGGTAAAAATCCGGGTCGTTACATTCCTTCCCCCTTAAAATAATTTCGTCCTCGAAATTGCTAAGGTAAGAAGAATGATGCAAACCCATCTTATTTCAAAATTTTATTTTAATTAAATCCTCACTTTCTAAATTTTAGTTAAACTAATTCAAATAATTTCAAACAAAAACAATCTCATTTCTTAATAACAAAAAATTCAAAAAATTTCGAAAATTTTCTAATACCTTAATTTTGGAAAATTTTTGGCAGAGTCTCCCCTGTACGGAGGACATCTGCAATATTGCAGGTACCACAAATAAATATACCTCGACTAACACGGTTGGAAAAAGAAAAAAAATCCAATCCAAAAAACCCCAAATCAAAACCAAAAATTAAAATTTTGCGTAGGCATACCATTTCGAGCGTTATTACACAATAAGCGATAAACAATAAGTGAGCCTGCTCAATTTCTATGCTGCGCCAATCAGACTGTATTCAGTTAACTGTAGAACCTTTCTTGGACATGTTTTAAAGATAACTTAGCCCTTCTGCACCTGCTCTCAATTCTAATGAACTTCATTAGTTTCAAACAATACCAGTTAAAATTTAATATCCATACCATCCTGGATTTATCTCAATAAGTCAATTTTATTCAAGCCTGGTTTCAAACAAGTTCATTCAACTTTAAATTCATATATATGCAACCAATCTCAGCCATATAATCCCAAAATCTTCCATTTGGATATTTTTGTTTCTCAAGTCAAATTAAATGTTGACTTAAGTATTATTTCAATATTCAAGTTCAAATTTTACTTATACAATTTATTTAACCCAACATGAGTTACATTTCTATATTCAAATTTCAAATTTGAAATGTCCTTTGATTAATTCAATTCAAATTCTTAATCAAACACATTCAAATCAATCAAACAAGGCAATACAAGTTCAAACAACCAATCAACAAATTGGAATATTTATTTCTATAAAAATATGATTCGAGTAAAATTATTTCATTTACCCTCCTTTACAAAATAATTTAAAAATAATTTCATATTCAAAATACAAGTACGTGCACTCATATATATATATATATACATATATATATATATATATATATATATATATATACTCAAACTCAATCTAGGGTATTACTAACCCCATCTTTATCGAGTTACGCCACAGAGCCAAGGTTATCACTAAACCAATAGCTCTGATACCACTGTAACAACCCACTTTTCAGTACAATTTAGGCTGACATTTAACTACCACTGTCAACTCAAATTACACAGAAAAGCAGATGTTAAGAGAAAGAAATTAGAGGATGTGAAACACCCCACCTCCGTTAGGGTCACTCTCAAAGGGAATGCCCTAATTTTTGGTGGAGGTTTATAAGTTTAAGTCACAGATATACAAGACAGATATAAGAACACATATTTTTGAACAACGGAAAACAACAACAACTTTTATTTCATTAAAATATGTGATACACAAACCATGCCATAATTGTCTTACAATTCTCCCAAAAACATAACATCTTCAAAACTGTCTTGATTACATTATTTAAAGAAGCATAAAGAAAACATAAATAAACTGTATAAGTCCCATAATTGCTGCCCAAAGCCATAGTCCAAAACGAAAAAGATCCAAGCAATACATTCTTTCTCTTCAAGCTGGATGTGAAAACTGGTCAAGCTGCGGTATTCCCTCCTGTGGACCTGGGGGGGGGACGGAAGAAAAGAAGA
Organism: Allium sativum; assembly: GCA_030737875.1. Lineage (NCBI taxonomy): Eukaryota > Viridiplantae > Streptophyta > Magnoliopsida > Asparagales > Amaryllidaceae > Allium > Allium sativum. The sequence continues at coordinate 431,174,067 of CM060923.1, forward strand.
CGAAAGAAAAGTAGAGTCAGACATAAAGCCTGAGTAAGTCTAGGACTATTCAGTCTATGAATAAAGAACTGGGTATGATCAGTATAAATGGGAAAGCACCATAAACTAGGTTAAGTTGTCTGGAGTCGAATATACTATCGTACCCCATATCAATCTCTGTACCAATATAAACTAGTTCCCAACAGGCACCCCATAATCAGGGTGAAGTGATCCATTTCTGATGATCGGCTCCTATTCGCATAGTTACATGTGTCTTACGGCCCCCGTTGTTGTAGTTACCTATGGTGGTCCCACCATAGGGTGTATCAAGTCCCACGGTGGCGGCCCGACACAATTCTAGAATGCACAGGTATGCTACTAGTGCCCAGTGCCTTATTTTTCTGCGCCAGAGTGTATGCACGCCCGCACCCCGTTAGAACCAACACTGCTGCACCACCGCCGTCGATTTGACCTCTTACAGTCAGCCCGGTAATCGTGCCCCACCCTGCCTAGTTCAGGGTATCCTGATACACCTTGTAGGGTTACTGCCGAAAAGGGTCCCCCGCTACTAGGTTTTCTATTTCTAGCCAACATGCTAAGTTGGTTAAGTGTTTTGTAAACCTAACCCCAAATCAGTCTGTATAGTTTAGCATGTTCCATTTTGATTAAGTATTAATTCAATTTACTTAATCCTATCAATCCTGACTCAGCCTTAATTGACTTATTAAAGCCTTGACCTCTCACATTAGACAGGTATTGTTGTGGCTGCCTGTTGCCGGTTGGGTTCGGGCAGTCTTACGCCACAACTCAATCTAACCTCGGGTCCTTATTGGGCTCCGTGTTTAACCACCCACATTGGATAGGTATTGTTGTGACTACTGGACAACCGGGCAGTTCCGGGCAGGTTTACATCACAACTCAATCAAACCTCGGGTTAAACACATCGTATTTTCTACATTTACATATTTTGTCTCTTTCCTTTTTATATGTAAATATTTGCGGCCCATTATTCAAATTCATCTTTATTGGTTTAAAATTTATTTATGCCACTTAAATATTTTTTCAAGGTTGTTGGCATGCGTCAAACATGCCAACACGTATTTTAACCCAACCGTCGTTACCCCCGTTTCTTACACATTCGCTACAATCTAAGATATGTTGGGTTTAACATTTAAACCCAACTTAGCCATAAGAAAAGGGGAGGCTTATAACATGGTATTTATATATTCCAAGTGACATAAAAGGGGAGTGTGAACGCATGAACTTGCAACATAACGATTTAATTAACATGAATTAGGCATATGTGAACTTGCATGGTAAAAGCATATAATCATGACATAAACATACTTAAACATGAATCATTCTATTCATATAATCATAGCATAAACATACATAGACATGAATCATGATTTTTAATCTATTCATGTAAACTTGCAATTGGAATGTAAATCCAACTTAATTTATGTGCTACCTATACCACCATATGATTTTTATAACAACATAGGCCTAACATGGTTTCAACTAGGCATAACACCAAACATAGTTTGATATGGTTTCAACTAGGCATAACACCAAACATAGTTTGATCATGTTCATAAAAATGCTTACTTTTGTTTCTAATACAAAAGTATGATTTGCCAATTCCAACATAGATTCATATAAACCATAGTACTTAGTTAAGTCCAATTACATACTAAAAGTGATCATAAAGGTTTGTACATCATATTAGCATAATGGTGATTCATATTCTTGCACGAATCCCAAATAAACTACTACAACATTTGATTGTTAACATGAATCATACACTTGCATGAATCTAAATTAAACCACTACAAACATGTAGTTGTTAATTTCCAACGTAAATCTCATACTTGCAAATATCCAGTCGTTATACCACAACAATTCCAAAACGTTTAGAATCAACGCAACATACAAACATAGATTATTATCACTACAAATCGATTACAATTCTATTTCTCATTTTACACAAATCAAACGCATTTATTCACATCGGAATAGCACTCTACTTACAACGTATGACGAATCTTCAATTCAGGAATCTGAATTCTGAATTTGGAGATGCTATCCTTTGTTGCAGGCGTTGCTTTGATTTTAATTGACGTTGCTTTAAGCTTTCGAATTATCTCCTAATTGTCTCTCAATTTCTGACGGCTATTCCTAGTCTCTCCTCAGCAGCATGACGGTCTCATCTCCATTTTTGTTTGTGTGTATTAGGGTGAGTCTTAGGTCCTTTTTATAGAGTTTGTGAATTGATTTGGACCGTCGATGGAGCTTGGTTTAATAATAGCCGTTCGTTCAAAGGAGAGACCAACCAGGAGCTGACACCTAGCCCTAGTGACAAGGCAAGGCTCAGAAAATCGACCAAACACAGACTAGGCCAGGCAGGGGGGCTGGGTTCGACCTGGCTCAGTGGCCAGGTCGACATGCCAGTCGACACCGTGTCGACTTGGCAGTCGACACGGGTGACCCAGGTCGACTGCCCAGTCGACCTGGGTAGCCCCAGGTCGACTACCAAGTCGACCTGGGTGCCTTGGGCGGGAAAATTCCCGCCCTGGCCAATTGGGCCCGATTTTGAATTTCAAATTGATTTTTCTGAGCTGTTTTGGTCTGTTTGAATTTTAAACTGAATTCTAAAACTTCCGGAGGCCATATCTTCCTCATACGGAGTCCGTTTTACGCAAACTCGGACTCTATCTCAAGCAGAATTCCGAGACGAACGCAATGGCGTATCCCGTTTCCCTTAATTCTTTGATTTGAAATTAATTATACTTTAATTTGTGAATTTCACTGTTATAGAATACACGGGGTGTTACATTCTCCCACACTTAAAAGGATTTCGTCCCCGAAATCTTCAAGTTCAGGAAGAATGTACATCCTAACATTCAAACATCCATCTACTCATCCATCAAACATGAGCATCCATTGTCCTTAAAATACTTCTAATGCTTCATGATTATATGCGAAGTGTGTGTGTACATGTACTTATCTAATGCAAAATCAGTCGGTCTACTGATTCAGTTGACCTCCTTAATGCAAATTATGTAAGTGCCATGAATCCATTATGTATGCAAATTCTCCTATTCATGATTCTACATGAGTGCACAATCATTCATACAAATGCAACATCCATATGACAACACATTAAACCTCAACCATATACGAATATAAATACATTTACGCATATGCAATATGAAGTGACTGAGCCGATCTAAAACCTAGGTTGTGTGTATATGCAACCACGAGCAACCACTAGCAATCACTTGCAACCACTTGCAACCATCATCCATAACATGTTTCAATTACATGTTTTCATCCAAAGGGTTTCTTCCTAAAAGATAAGGTCGAGGAGATATACCTAAAAAGATAGATAAAAGCGCAACTTAAGGAAAAAGAAAGATCAAAGATGTACCCTCGAAAAGAAAAGGGTAGGCTGCGCGTATTCTAGCTTCAGTTTCCCAAGTTGCGTCTCCCTCGGCGTCGCTCCACTGAACTTTGACGAGATTGACTTCGCGGTTGCGTAGCTTCTTCACTTCCGTTCCTAATATGCGGGTTGGAACTTTCCTCACGGTTGCTTCGCGTTCCACTTCAGCTTCTTCTAGGATGTTTGGCTCTACCACTTCAGCAGATTCATGTAGACATTTTCGGAGATGTGAAACATGAAAGATGTTGTGAACTCCGACCAACTTTTCGGGTAGCTCTAACCTATAGGCCATTTTCCCAATTTTCTCAGTGATAGGAAATGGCCCTACGAACCTTGGTGCTAGCTTTCCTGTGGTTCCAAAACGAACAACGTTCCTTAGTGGAGATACCTTAAGAAAAACTTTGTCCCTAACCTCAAATTCAAGGTTGGTCCTCCTCTTGTCGGCGTAGGACTTTTGTCTGTCTTGGGCCGTCTTCATCCTTCTTCGTATTAAGTCTACTTTCTCTGATGTCTCTCGGATCATATCTGGTCCAAGTATGAGCTTATCAGTAGACTCCCACCAACAAGTGGGCGATCGACACGGTCTTCCATATAAAGCTTCGAAGGGCGCCATTCCGATGGTTGCTTGGTAGCTGTTGTTGTAGGCAAATTCCACCAAAGGAAGATGGTCTTCCCACGTCCCTCCGAAGTCAAGGACGCACAGTCTTAAGAGGTCCTCCAAAACTCTGTTTACTCTTTCTGTTTGGCCGTCGGTTTGGGGATGATAGGCTGTGCTCAAGCATAACTGTGTGCCTACCGCTTCTTGCAGACTCCGCCAAAACTCACTTGTGAAGATAGGGTCTCGGTCACTAACAATGCTGGATGGTATTCCATGGAGTCGAACAATTTCCTTGAGGTAAAGAGATGCTAGGGATGAGGCAGTTCTTTTACTTTTGACAGGTAAGAAGTGGGCGCTTTTAGTAAGCCTATCCACTATTACCCAAATACTAGTGTTGCCTCTCCTAGACCTAGGCAGCCCATCAATGAAGTCCATTGAGATGCTATCCCGCTTCCACTGCGGGACCTCTAGAGGATGGAGCGGACCGCCACGCTTTTTCTGTACCGCCTTAACCTGTTGGCACACCATACACTTAGAAACGAAATCTGCCACGTCCTTCTTCATGCCGTTCCAAAAGAAAGTTCTCTTTATGTCCTTGTACATTTTATCTCCGCCTGGGTGTATCGTCATCTTGGAGTGATGTGCTTCCTCGAGAACCTTCTTTACTAAATCCCCTATCTGTGGGACGCATAGTCTTCCGTCTCGCCTTAGCAAACCCTTATCGTCGATGGAGTATCTGTTGAGGTGACTTGAAGTCTCACCCCTAATTAGCCTATCAATCTTCTCCACAAGCTGAGGGTCTTCGCGTTGTGCTGTCCCTATTGAGTCCACAAAAGTCGGGTGTACTTCGAGAGATGCTAGCAAGCCTGGTACAAAATCAGAGGAGGGCCTAAAGTCAAAACTGGCTATAAACTCTAGGCTTTATCTTTCAACAAACAGCGGGCTTAGGGTTAGTTTCTTTCGGCTCAACGCGTCTGCCACTACGTTGCCTTTGCCTGGAGTGTAGGAGATCTCGAAATCATACGAGGCAAGAAACTCCATCCATCTTTGTTGCCTCAAGTTAAGATCTTTCTGGGAGAAAAGATATTTCAACGATTTATGGTCAGTGTAAAGTTCGAACTTCTCACCTAGGAGATAGTGTCGCCAAGACTTGAGTGCAAAGACGATGGCGACTAACTCAAGATCGTGGGTCGGGTAGTTCTTTTCATGCACTTTCAACTGTCTTCCGCCATAAGCTACTACCCTTACTTCTTGCATTAAGACGGCGCCTAGCCCTGTCCCACATGCATCTGTATAAACTGTGAACATCTTGCTTCCATCTGGCAATGTTAAAACTGGGGCTGTTGTAAGAGCCCTTTTCAGTCGTTGGAAAGCAAACTCGCAATCCAAGTCCCAATTGAACACTAGATTCTTCTTGGTTAACTTTGTAAGCGGAGCTGATATCTTTGCAAAGTCTCTGATGAATTTCCGATAGAAGCCTGCTAGCCCGAGAAAGCTTCGGACCTCTGTTGCATTCTTTGGTGTCTTCCAATCCTGCACTGCTACTACCTTAGCCGGGTCTACTGCTAATCCTTCCTTGGATACTATGTGCCCAAGAAATCTTACTTCCTTTCTCCAAAAGTGGCATTTGGAGAATTTGGCTTTTAGCTGATGGACTCGCAGAGTTTCCATGATTGCCCTTAGGTGCTGAGCATGTTCCTCTTCACTCTTTGAGAAGATAAGGATATCGTCTACGAAGACCACTACGAACTTATAGAGGAAATCTCTGAACACCCTACTCATCAAGTCCACGAAGTAAGCAGGTGCGTTTGTCAAGCCGAAAGGCATGACAAGCCATTCAAAGAAGTCGTCTGGGGTTCTAAATGTCGTCTTATCAATGCTATCTTCAGCCACCCTTAGTTGATGAAAACCGGTCGCTAAATCAGTTGGGAGAAAACAGACGCTCCTACAAGCTGATCAAACAGATCGTCAATTCTGGGGAGAGGGTGCCTATTCTTTTTCGTTAGCTTGTTGAGCTCCCTATAGTAAACACATAGACGGAGTGAACCACCCGCCTTTGTAGCGAACACCACTGGAGCGCCCCATTCTGAAATGCTCCTTCTAATGAACCCCTTCTCTAGAAGCTCTTTAATCTGTTTACTGAGCTCCTTTCTTTCCTGTGGAGCCATGTGTCTAACGGGCAACGCAACGGGCTTTGCATTATCTACAAGATATATGCGGAAGTCTATCTCCCGCTTCGGAGGCAAGCCCTTCACCTCTTCGAAGACATCCGGATATTCCCGGACCACTCTAACCGATTGCAAACTTTCAACAGAGGCATCTAGCGATTCAAGATAACTAAGCATAACCGCATACGAGGGATTACAAGTAATTTCCAAAGTATTACCGAGTTGGGTCAGGAGCCTAACCACCCTTTTCTCACAATCAAGGATGGCCCCATTACTGGATAGCCAATCCATGCCCAAAATCAAACCATATCCCGAGAAGCCCAAAACAAAGGCACTACACCTAAATTCTACGCTTAGAATAGAAATTTTCAATCCCACACAGATCATAGACAAATGAGCTGGGATCCCAATTGGGTTTGAAACAATTAAGGGGTCCTCTACCATACTAGTTTCTAGGTGCAGAGATTCTACTAAAGCTGTAAAGACCCGCAACTTCCCCGTAAAGGAAAGTGTCGGATAGTTCGAGAACAAACCACAACAGAACACATATAAAAGAACGTTTCATTGTATATTACAACAATGCATCAGATTACAAGAATATACAGAGTATAAATGAATATTACACAGAAATATCAGAGATTTAAATTACATTTAAATACATAGCAGCGGAAAATAATACAATACACAACTAGAAGAGATATACGGATACAAAGCTTTCCGGATACCGTTCCAGCTGTAAACCAGGATCCTGTGAATATAAATCTGCAAAACCGAAACTACTAGCTGCCCGTGTCAAAATAGGGGCACCCAGAGTTTAGGTTAAAACAATAAACTCCAGGTCAGTCATGGGACTGGTGTGAGAACTAAAACAGTTATTATTCTTTATTTTAAAAGTTAGGTAAATCAAGGGACCACGCCGTATAACACGGAACGGGTTTCCTCCCAAGAATACCAGTGCATAAAACAACAGCGCAATGCTAAATAAAGAACAATGAAGCTATTATAAGACCCAGTTCCCATCACACAATGCAACGCAAGCCGGAGGATAGGGTTTTCCCTTATAACAGCCAAAGAATGCTTGATACGTTTTAAAACAAATCATTTGGTACTATTATAAGTGCATAGTGTATAAAACAACTTCAAATCATAAGTATCAATCATAGGCGGCATGAGCGTCCCATGCCACTATGTCGCCATATATAGGTTTACAAATAAAACCGCAAAGTTACGTATTTGGAAATTGGATTTCCATCTATGAACCGAGGCCAGGGATCGTCCTCCACCGATTCGTGACTCTCTAGCCCGAGCCACAGGAACAGCCGCAACTGCCCCATGGAGCGACAGGGCCGGTCCACCGATGTGGATTATAGTGCCTGAACAATACGTTTCCCCGCCCTATGGGGCGTAAACGAGCCAACTAAATGACTCCATCGGTTCGAGAACGACCGATCAATCCGAGGCGCCTCGCAACAGCAACAACCACATAAGTCAAACTCGTCAGGGCGTGTAAAACCACTGACGCCACTTCTAACTAGAAAGAAACGCATGCCCTCCCTGAGGTCCTCTCCCGTTTTTGGTTCATACCGGGTGTGAAACTCGCGAAGCAAACGTTACACAAAGCTACGCCACAAAGGCCGTGCTTTGATCATCACCACAAGACTTTGCTTTTCAACAGAAGCCTCGATCAATTGCCACTTAGGCATGCCACACAGGCAATTCACTCCATGCGTTTGATATCCATCAATATATAACCCCTGAGTTCGTACGTCTCAGAGAAGGGCGTTAAGCAAGAGAATAAATTCTCCGCCGCCAAACAGATATATATTTAATAGAGATCAATCACACGGACTAAAATCCAATGTCAGACACACAGTCCATTTACAAGTCCGTTCTGGGTCTGAACGAAACCGGAGGCACCTAGTACCCCGCATATCCATCGATCTCCAAGTACGTCTGGACGATCACTAACTGTTTCCATCTTCTTGGGTGTACAGCCCAATCAAGATCATCAGTAATTACCTAAACGACGTGAAGACCTCCGGTCTTCGACCATCGTCTTCATCTTCGACTTATCGTCGTATCAGTTATTCAGAATGGGATAAACCCGGTCTTTCCGAATAACTCGCGTATATTTTAAATAAGTGTTACACAAACACAACATACGCCTCATTCCAATTCATCAGTCACTAACCGTAAATTAATCAAGAGAATAATTCCCCAAATATTAACCCCGAAGGCCGAAACCAACATCAGATCAATATCCAGAAAACCCTTCTGCTTGGCTAACCGACAGTTAGTTTCTAAATTTCACGTTCAAATCTAATTAAAGATTTAACTATCGACTGGAGCAAAACTGGTGATACTCCATTCTCGATCTTTTCAATCTAATTAAAGATTCATTAAAACTCCACTTAGTTTTAATCTTCGACTGGGTTAAAGAATCAGTGTCATTTAAAACACGGTTCACGATAAACCCAAATCACATTCCATTAATTATCGGGTTAAAGAACAAGTGTTATTTAAAACACTGTTCACGATAAACCCAAAAATCAATACCAATTCAATTCCAATTAAATATCATTTAATTGGTACACTTCATTAAATCTAAATAAAAAGATTTAATCTTTTCTCAACTGGGTTCAAGAACAGTGTTAGTGAAGACACCATTCACGACAAACCCAAATCACATTCGATATTCAATACAAGGCTCTGAATAGAAAATATATCGGCTTATATTCAATATCGAATTCTACGACTAACAAATGTCGTATTGGAAATAACGATATACATATATATCTTTCAAATTTCCATAACAACACCTGTATAATCACGAATTCCAACATCGAAATATTCCGAAGACAATTTCGATTCAAATCCACTCCAATGCAATCATTGGAATTTTGGTTACTTTTAAAACCCTTTTCGAATTCAATTTATTTATTTAAAAATAAATAGAATTATAATTCTAGTTCAAAACTAGTTCATTTCGATAAAAATCTATTTTTATCTTTTCAAATATGGAGTTTTTCATCCCAAACTTTCACAAATCATTTCTTATGATTTTACACAAATTATTACTATTTTTAATAATTTTATCAAGGCCCGTACAGTCGATTTCCATTAACGGCCATCGAACTGCACTTACAGCGACCTTTTTCGAATTTGATTTGGACGTATCTCCAAATCCAACCGTTAGATTTCAAATTTCTAACATTCATTAGAAAGCTCTTTTCGATACGAACCCAACGGTTCCGGTTTTAGGAGAATCCGACGGTCGGATCTCCCGTAATGTTCGTTTGAAATAAATGGTCGAAATTCACGAACTGCCGCGGCGCGGCGCGTTCTATTCAGGCCATTATATTATATATAAAATATATATAATATATATTTCGTCGATTTCTATTTAAAACGAATTATATAAATAGTTTTAAAATCGTTTCAAAACCTATTTTAACTTCCATTTCAATTCAAAGCAAAATTGAATTCTTCCTTATAAATTCGTTTTAAAATTCATTTCTATTCAATTCAAATTTCAATTCAATTCAAATTTCAATTCAATTTGAATTCATTTTCAATTCAATTCACTTTGAATTCGTTTTCAATTCAATTCATTTCGAATTCGTTTTCAATTCAATTCATTTCGAAATCGTTTTCAATTCAATTCATTTCGAAATCGTTTTCAATTCAATTCATTTCGAATTCGTTTTCAATTCATTTCATTTCGAAATCGTTTTCAATTCAATTCATTTCGAAATCGTTTTCAATTCATTTCATTTCGAAATCGTTTTCAATTCAATTCATTTCGAAATCGTTTTCAATTCAATTCATTTCGAAATCGTTTTCAATTCATTTTGAATTCAATAAAATCGATATAAATATCGTTCACGTCAAAATGGCGTCAATCTAATCAACACGGCTTCATAAATTTCTATTTTCAAAATAGTTGTTATTATCAAAATATTTCGTTCAACACATGACCAATCTCAATGAATGAGTACTGTCAACACATGAACTTTTATTTTATAATATTATTTATTTTTCAAATTGGAATGAGGCCCAATCAATTACCATATAAAGTTAATTATATGGATTTTCATACAACACATGTATATCATAGCATTGAAAAATAATCAATCATCAACCAAAGTGCACTACACTGTATAAGCATCAAATATAGATATTCAACGCTTATAACAGCCTGTCAATCGATCGATCGACATTTTTAATCAATCAGGATGAGTGAACTTCAAATTTCATCCCAACACCCGTGTGGGGTTTCAAACAATCAAACACAGATTTTAGTTGTGCAGTTGGGCGATGTGTAAAATTTATCGTCCTAATCAATGTCATTCAAATAAGTGTACATAAACAAACCATCTGGTTTGTAAATGAATATTTATTTATTCACTTCACTATTTTCATATTCACGTTAAAAATTATATTTTTAACGATAAAACATTTTATTTCAACCTATGAATTTCTATTCAATTCATTTATTCAATAAAATGATATTTTTATTTTTCTAACATATTTTAGAAAATTTCGGCGGCATAACGGCACGATACTAGAAACGGGACGAGGCCTAGCCTTATCCCCGGTCTAGTGAAGGCCCACGCCATTCACTCATCAATCAAATCAATTTCATTTTTCAAACCACAAAATTTGGAGTAAGGGTCTAACATAGCCTTACTCCTACGCCTTATAACGGCGCACGTCTAATCCTAACCAATTTATCGATTCGATTTTTCACACCACAAACCACATTCAAACCAATATCGCAATCAATTACCAAACAGTCAAACAAACAAGTCCATGGTCTGTGGACGGTTGTGTCGGGTGCTACTAAGCACCGTCTGCATCCTAGTATATATATATAACTAGAAAAGAAATTTAGAGTGAGAGATTCTCACCGATAGCTATCCTAGCTCCACGGCTCTTCATTGATAGAAATCTTCTTCGTTATCGCCTCTTCGTCATCTTCATTGCCCGTAGTCACTATATATATAAAAATCATATTTTTATTCGAAGTTCTATATATCAAAAATCATATTTTTAGTTTGCTATTCAATATATAAAAATCGAATTTTTAGTTCGAAGTTCAATATATAAAAATCATATTTTTACTTCAAAGTTCAATATATAAAAATCTTATTTTTATATTCTCCATTATATTTTCAAAAGTGATGTCCTTTTATTTTCAAATCAAGATTGCTTGTATTTTTGAATCAATGACAATTTCAGTTTCTTTTCTTTTTAACAATGTAAAAATCAGTTTTTAATCATTTTTAAAAATCTCGTCTTTAACATTTTTAAAAGTCTGTTCTTTAACATTTTAAAAATCTCTTCTCTGGTTTTAACATTAAATAAAATTCTGGTTTTAAACTATAAATAAAATTCTGGTTTTAAACTAAATAAAAATTCTGGTTTTAAATTCTTATAAATAAAATTTCTGGTTTTAAATTCTTATAAATAAAATTTCTGGTTTTAAATTCTTATAAATAAAATTTCTGGTTTTAAATTCTTATAAATAAAATTTCTGGTTTTAAATTCTTATAAATAAAATTTCTGGTTTTAAATTCTTATAAATAAAATTTCTGGTTTTAAATTCTTATAAATAAAATTTCTGGTTTTAAATTAAATAAAATTTCTGGTTTTAAATTCTTATAAATAAAATTTCTGGTTTTAAATTAAATAAAATTCTGGTTTTAAACTATAAATAAAATTCTGGTTTTAAACTAAATAAAAATCTGGTTTTAAACTAAATAAAAATTCTGGTTTTAAATTCTTATAAATAAAATTTCTGGTTTTAAATTCTTATAAATAAAATTTCTGGTTTTAAATTCTTATAAATAAAATTTCTGGTTTTAAATTCTTATAAATCAGAATTAGTTTTTAATCTCTAAAATAAAAATAAAAGTAAAAATGCTTACTGAATGCGAAGGGGGGGCGTCGGCTTCGTCTAGGGTTCGGAGGAGGGAGGGGGTCGGAGGTAAAAAAGGGGGGTGGTGGCGCTCAGGTGACGCGAGAGGGGGCTGGCGGTTTCCATCGGGTTTGGGGTGGGTTGTGGTCTTCGAATCCAGCGGGATGGAGAGGTACGAGAGGGGAGGAGGGAGCAGAGAACGAGGCGGCGGGTCCGAGGCAACGGCGGTGGAGCTTCGACGGCGATGGGGCGACGGTTTTCCTCCCCCGTCGTTCATCTCTTTTTTTTTTTTTTTTTAATTTTCGATCTGAACTGTAGAGAGAAAGGGGAAAAGGAGGGGGGGGGTATAAGGAAAAGGATTTATATAAATTAATTTTTTATTATATTTTATTTCACCTAAGGTTGACTTTTTATTCGTACACCGAATCGAACCCACCGACTGTCGTCCCTAACGTTCTACCCCCATTCCGAACACAATGGGATATGCCACGTAGGCCAATTCGACTGTTTGAATCAGTTTCCATTGAATTTACATTTAAATCACTTTATTGAATTTTAAACGTACATTTCAAATTACCGGGGTCACATACGAACTCGAAAAATTCCACAAAAATATTTTCTAGCTTCGTATTGACGATACGGTCCTAACAAAACTAATTTCGTTGAATTCTGAGGCCGTTGGGAAAATGGCCATTTTCCAGTCGATTAAATTCAACTGAAACTGGTCAAACGCGGTTTCCTTTGCCACGCTCACATATTGATTTGAAAAATTATGAAATTTGAAACCTAGCAATAATTTAACATCACGGACCCAACAAAACTGGTTTCGTCGAAATCCGAGGTCATTTGCAAAATGTCCATTTTTAAGGGCCTGAATTCCATAGCGACTATTCAGAATTTTCAACTGGACATATCTCTCAATTTTTAAAGTGAAATCTCAGTTTCTTACATCCGTTAGAAAGATATTATAAATTAGATCCTATCATTTTTGGTTTCACTAAAATCCGGATTATTTTGCACCCGGTACATTCAATTGAAGTTTGAAATCGAATTATCGAACTACCGCGCCATTTTCAATTCTATTTATAATTATATATAAATATTTATATATCCTAACGACGACGTATATACTATATACGTTCTAATTATATTCAAAATAAATTTCTCGTCGATATTATTTAAAATAATTCATTTTAAATATTCAAAATTCGCTAAAATTGCCAAAATAAAAATTTTAAACTGGCCCAGATTTTCGGGTTGTTACAATCTCCCCCACTTAAAACTTTTCGTCCCCGAAAAGGAACAAAGTCGAAAGTGGTTTGATTATTCAGCCCTACGTTCGATCTGGCTTTCATTCTCTAACCTTTCAGTTTCTGAGAATTTTCAAAATTTCAAAAATTTGGCTAACACCCTAAATTTTTGAAAAATTTCGCCATAACCTCCCCTGCACCGGGAGCATCGGGGAATTTCAAATAGCTTCCCCGGTCCTTCAGATCTCAAAAAGAAACAGAAAAAGCCAAGCGGCTAGCCAATAGGCTCACAAAATCATCATTACCCAAACAAAACAGGAGATTATGTAGTAAACATGTACCTATTTGTCGGGCAAACAAATTTTATTCTCTGCTCTAGCCTCCTTGCTATGATCTGTTCAATGTAAGTATATGTATATGCAAGCAAATGCGACCAATTTCAATATAATACAATATTTGGTTCAATTAGGCTAAATGGTTCAAAATTATCAAACAAATAAACAAACAACCCAAACATCAATCAATTAGTGAATTAGAGTTTCAAATTCATAATTTTGACATATATAAAGAAAATCATGTTTTTGATGCCAATTCACAACAATGTGTTCTAACTATATAAGTTTTGGGTTCTCACACCAGCCTAATGGAAATATATAGAAAATCACGCCTTCGTCACTCGAAAATAAATACTGGTGATGGTATACTTCATCATCAGGACCATGTCCGGGTGCCTAGAGTGTGACTCTATATCTATCTAATATATTAAAACTTCGGATATACGTTCATGACGCGTATATGCAAAACCTTTATATACTAGATTGTCCACATTCAAAATAAATAAATATTCAAATACGTATAGAATGATTTAAATTTTCAAAACAAAATTGTTTTGATTTGAAAAATATACTCTTCACACTCGTTCTAGGATACTACTGATCCTATCTCTAACGAGTCATTCTAATTGGATATTACTAATCCAATATCTGATGAATTCTTTCGTATGGTTCTAATGTGTCTTGTTCTCGAGCTCTGTAAACCAAAGCTCTGATACCACGTGTAAAGACCCGCAACTTCCCCGTAAAGGAAAGTGTCGGATAGTTCGAGAACAAACCACAACAGAACACATATAAAAGAACGTTTCATTGTATATTACAACAATGCATCAGATTACAAGAATATACAGAGTATAAATGAATATTACACAGAAATATCAGAGATTTAAATTACATTTAAATACATAGCAGCGGAAAATAATACAATACACAACTAGAAGAGATATACGGATACAAAGCTTTCCGGATACCGTTCCAGCTGTAAACCAGGATCCTGTGAATATAAATCTGCAAAACCGAAACTACTAGCTGCCCGTGTCAAAATAGGGGCACCCAGAGTTTAGGTTAAAACAATAAACTCCAGGTCAGTCATGGGACTGGTGTGAGAACTAAAACAGTTATTATTCTTTATTTTAAAAGTTAGGTAAATCAAGGGACCACGCCGTATAACACGGAACGGGTTTCCTCCCAAGAATACCAGTGCATAAAACAACAGCGCAATGCTAAATAAAGAACAATGAAGCTATTATAAGACCCAGTTCCCATCACACAATGCAACGCAAGCCGGAGGATAGGGTTTTCCCTTATAACAGCCAAAGAATGCTTGATACGTTTTAAAACAAATCATTTGATACTATTATAAGTGCATAGTGTATAAAACAACTTCAAATCATAAGTATCAATCATAGGCGGCATGAGCGTCCCATGCCACTATGTCGCCATATATAGGTTTACAAATAAAACCGCAAAGTTACGTATTTGGAAATTGGATTTCCATCTATGAACCGAGGCCAGGGATCGTCCTCCACCGATTCGTGACTCTCTAGCCCGAGCCACAGGAACAGCCGCAACTGCCCCATGGAGCGACAGGGCCGGTCCACCGATGTGGATTATAGTGCCTGAACAATACGTTTCCCCGCCCTATGGGGCGTAAACGAGCCAACTAAATGACTCCATCGGTTCGAGAACGACCGATCAATCCGAGGCGCCTCGCAACAGCAACAACCACATAAGTCAAACTCGTCAGGGCGTGTAAAACCACTGACGCCACTTCTAACTAGAAAGAAACGCATGCCCTCCCTGAGGTCCTCTCCCGTTTTTGGTTCATACCGGGTGTGAAACTCGCGAAGCAAACGTTACACAAAGCTACGCCACAAAGGCCGTGCTTTGATCATCACCACAAGACTTTGCTTTTCAACAGAAGCCTCGATCAATTGCCACTTAGGCATGCCACACAGGCAATTCACTCCATGCGTTTGATATCCATCAATATATAACCCCTGAGTTCGTACGTCTCAGAGAAGGGCGTTAAGCAAGAGAATAAATTCTCCGCCGCCAAACAGATATATATTTAATAGAGATCAATCACACGGACTAAAATCCAATGTCAGACACACAGTCCATTTACAAGTCCGTTCTGGGTCTGAACGAAACCGGAGGCACCTAGTACCCCGCATATCCATCGATCTCCAAGTACGTCTGGACGATCACTAACTGTTTCCATCTTCTTGGGTGTACAGCCCAATCAAGATCATCAGTAATTACCCAAACGACGTGAAGACCTCCGGTCTTCGACCATCGTCTTCATCTTCGACTTATCGTCGTATCAGTTATTCAGAATGGGATAAACCCGGTCTTTCCGAATAACTCGCGTATATTTTAAATAAGTGTTACACAAACACAACATACGCCTCATTCCAATTCATCAGTCACTAACCGTAAATTAATCAAGAGAATAATTCCCCAAATATTAACCCCGAAGGCCGAAACCAACATCAGATCAATATCCAGAAAACCCTTCTGCTTGGCTAACCGACAGTTAGTTTCTAAATTTCACGTTCAAATCTAATTAAAGATTTAACTATCGACTGGAGCAAAACTGGTGATACTCCATTCTCGATCTTTTCAATCTAATTAAAGATTCATTAAAACTCCACTTAGTTTTAATCTTCGACTGGGTTAAAGAATCAGTGTCATTTAAAACACGGTTCACGATAAACCCAAATCACATTCCATTAATTATCGGGTTAAAGAACAAGTGTTATTTAAAACACTGTTCACGATAAACCCAAAAATCAATACCAATTCAATTCCAATTAAATATCATTTAATTGGTACACTTCATTAAATCTAAATAAAAAGATTTAATCTTTTCTCAACTGGGTTCAAGAACAGTGTTAGTGAAGACACCATTCACGACAAACCCAAATCACATTCGATATTCAATACAAGGCTCTGAATAGAAAATATATCGGCTTATATTCAATATCGAATTCTACGACTAACAAATGTCGTATTGGAAATAACGATATACATATATATCTTTCAAATTTCCATAACAACACCTGTATAATCACGAATTCCAACATCGAAATATTCCGAAGACAATTTCGATTCAAATCCACTCCAATGCAATCATTGGAATTTTGGTTACTTTTAAAACCCTTTTCGAATTCAATTTATTTATTTAAAAATAAATAGAATTATAATTCTAGTTCAAAACTAGTTCATTTCGATAAAAATCTATTTTTATCTTTTCAAATATGGAGTTTTTCATCCCAAACTTTCACAAATCATTTCTTATGATTTTACACAAATTATTACTATTTTTAATAATTTTATCAAGGCCCGTACAGTCGATTTCCATTAACGGCCATCGAACTGCACTTACAGCGACCTTTTTCGAATTTGATTTGGACGTATCTCCAAATCCAACCGTTAGATTTCAAATTTCTAACATTCATTAGAAAGCTCTTTTCGATACGAACCCAACGGTTCCGGTTTTAGGAGAATCCGACGGTCGGATCTCCCGTAATGTTCGTTTGAAATAAATGGTCGAAATTCACGAACTGCCGCGGCGCGGCGCGTTCTATTCAGGCCATTATATTATATATAAAATATATATAATATATATTTCGTCGATTTCTATTTAAAACGAATTATATAAATAGTTTTAAAATCGTTTCAAAACCTATTTTAACTTCCATTTCAATTCAAAGCAAAATTGAATTCTTCCTTATAAATTCGTTTTAAAATTCATTTCTATTCAATTCAAATTTCAATTCAATTCAAATTTCAATTCAATTTGAATTCATTTTCAATTCAATTCACTTTGAATTCGTTTTCAATTCAATTCATTTCGAATTCGTTTTCAATTCAATTCATTTCGAAATCGTTTTCAATTCAATTCATTTCGAAATCGTTTTCAATTCAATTCATTTCGAATTCGTTTTCAATTCATTTCATTTCGAAATCGTTTTCAATTCAATTCATTTCGAAATCGTTTTCAATTCATTTCATTTCGAAATCGTTTTCAATTCAATTCATTTCGAAATCGTTTTCAATTCAATTCATTTCGAAATCGTTTTCAATTCATTTTGAATTCAATAAAATCGATATAAATATCGTTCACGTCAAAATGGCGTCAATCTAATCAACACGGCTTCATAAATTTCTATTTTCAAAATAGTTGTTATTATCAAAATATTTCGTTCAACACATGACCAATCTCAATGAATGAGTACTGTCAACACATGAACTTTTATTTTATAATATTATTTATTTTTCAAATTGGAATGAGGCCCAATCAATTACCATATAAAGTTAATTATATGGATTTTCATACAACACATGTATATCATAGCATTGAAAAATAATCAATCATCAACCAAAGTGCACTACACTGTATAAGCATCAAATATAGATATTCAACGCTTATAACAGCCTGTCAATCGATCGATCGACATTTTTAATCAATCAGGATGAGTGAACTTCAAATTTCATCCCAACACCCGTGTGGGGTTTCAAACAATCAAACACAGATTTTAGTTGTGCAGTTGGGCGATGTGTAAAATTTATCGTCCTAATCAATGTCATTCAAATAAGTGTACATAAACAAACCATCTGGTTTGTAAATGAATATTTATTTATTCACTTCACTATTTTCATATTCATGTTAAAAATTATATTTTTAACGATAAAACATTTTATTTCAACCTATGAATTTCTATTCAATTCATTTATTCAATAAAATGATATTTTTATTTTTCTAACATATTTTAGAAAATTTCGGCGGCATAACGGCACGATACTAGAAACGGGACGAGGCCTAGCCTTATCCCCGGTCTAGTGAAGGCCCACGCCATTCACTCATCAATCAAATCAATTTCATTTTTCAAACCACAAAATTTGGAGTAAGGGTCTAACCTAGCCTTACTCCTACGCCTTATAACGGCGCACGTCTAATCCTAACCAATTTATCGATTCGATTTTTCACACCACAAACCACATTCAAACCAATATCGCAATCAATTACCAAACAGTCAAACAAACAAGTCCATGGTCTGTGGACGGTTGTGTCGGGTGCTACTAAGCACCGTCTGCATCCTAGTATATATATATAACTAGAAAAGAAATTTAGAGTGAGAGATTCTCACCGATAGCTATCCTAGCTCCACGGCTCTTCATTGATAGAAATCTTCTTCGTTATCGCCTCTTCGTCATCTTCATTGCCCGTAGTCACTATATATATAAAAATCATATTTTTATTCGAAGTTCTATATATCAAAAATCATATTTTTAGTTTGCTATTCAATATATAAAAATCGAATTTTTAGTTCGAAGTTCAATATATAAAAATCATATTTTTACTTCAAAGTTCAATATATTAAAATCTTATTTTTATATTCTCCATTATATTTTCAAAAGTGATGTCCTTTTATTTTCAAATCAAGATTGCTTGTATTTTTGAATCAATGACAATTTCAGTTTCTTTTCTTTTTAACAATGTAAAAATCAGTTTTTAATCATTTTTAAAAATCTCGTCTTTAACATTTTTAAAAGTCTGTTCTTTAACATTTTAAAAATCTCTTCTCTGGTTTTAACATTAAATAAAATTCTGGTTTTAAACTATAAATAAAATTCTGGTTTTAAACTAAATAAAAATTCTGGTTTTAAATTCTTATAAATAAAATTTCTGGTTTTAAATTCTTATAAATAAAATTTCTGGTTTTAAATTCTTATAAATAAAATTTCTGGTTTTAAATTCTTATAAATAAAATATCTGGTTTTAAATTCTTATAAATAAAATTTCTGGTTTTAAATTCTTATAAATAAAATTTCTGGTTTTAAATTCTTATAAATAAAATTTCTGGTTTTAAATTAAATAAAATTTCTGGTTTTAAATTCTTATAAATAAAATTTCTGGTTTTAAATTAAATAAAATTCTGGTTTTAAACTATAAATAAAATTCTGGTTTTAAACTAAATAAAAATCTGGTTTTAAACTAAATAAAAATTCTGGTTTTAAATTCTTATAAATAAAATTTCTGGTTTTAAATTCTTATAAATAAAATTTCTGGTTTTAAATTCTTATAAATAAAATTTCTGGTTTTAAATTCTTATAAATCAGAATTAGTTTTTAATCTCTAAAATAAAAATAAAAGTAAAAATGCTTACTGAATGCGAAGGGGGGGCGTCGGCTTCGTCTAGGGTTCGGAGGAGGGAGGGGGTCGGAGGTAAAAAAGGGGGGTGGTGGCGCTCAGGTGACGCGAGAGGGGGCTGGCGGTTTCCATCGGGTTTGGGGTGGGTTGTGGTCTTCGAATCCAGCGGGATGGAGAGGTACGAGAGGGGAGGAGGGAGCAGAGAACGAGGCGGCGGGTCCGAGGCAACGGCGGTGGAGCTTCGACGGCGATGGGGCGACGGTTTTCCTCCCCCGTCGTTCATCTCTTTTTTTTTTTTTTTAATTTTCGATCTGAACTGTAGAGAGAAAGGGGAAAAGGAGGGGGGGTATAAGGAAAAGGATTTATATAAATTAATTTTTTATTATATTTTATTTCACCTAAGGTTGACTTTTTATTCGTACACCGAATCGAACCCACCGACTGTCGTCCCTAACGTTCTACCCCCATTCCGAACACAATGGGATATGCCACGTAGGCCAATTCGACTGTTTGAATCAGTTTCCGTTGAATTTACATTTAAATCACTTTATTGAATTTTAAACGTACATTTCAAATTACCGGGGTCACATACGAACTCGAAAAATTCCACAAAAATATTTTCTAGCTTCGTATTGACGATACGGTCCTAACAAAACTAATTTCGTTGAATTCTGAGGCCGTTGGGAAAATGGCCATTTTCCAGTCGATTAAATTCAACTGAAACTGGTCAAACGCGGTTTCCTTTGCCACGCTCACATATTGATTTGAAAAATTATGAAATTTGAAACCTAGCAATAATTTAACATCACGGACCCAACAAAACTGGTTTCGTCGAAATCCGAGGTCATTTGCAAAATGTCCATTTTTAAGGGCCTGAATTCCATAGCGACTATTCAGAATTTTCAACTGGACATATCTCTCAATTTTTAAAGTGAAATCTCAGTTTCTTACATCCGTTAGAAAGATATTATAAATTAGATCCTATCATTTTTGGTTTCACTAAAATCCGGATTATTTTGCACCCGGTACATTCAATTGAAGTTTGAAATCGAATTATCGAACTACCGCGCCATTTTCAATTCTATTTATAATTATATATAAATATTTATATATCCTAACGACGACGTATATACTATATACGTTCTAATTATATTCAAAATAAATTTCTCGTCGATATTATTTAAAATAATTCATTTTAAATATTCAAAATTCGCTAAAATTGCCAAAATAAAAATTTTAAACTGGCCCAGATTTTCGGGTTGTTACAAAAGCAGACGAGATAAAGGAGTGTGATGCGCCAGAATCAAATAAAGTGCGAACTAGGTGATCATAAAGATAAACTACACTTTCTACAGAAGTATTTATACCTCGCTGTTGCAGAGGTGGTGCCTCTAGCACATGAACCTGTGCCCCTGAGGTGGATCCAGCCCTCTGCCCCTGTCCTCTTTTCTTCGGGCAATCCTTAGCCAGGTGGCCTGTCTCACCGCAAGAAAAGCACCCGCCATTTATCTTGGCCTTCTTTTTCCGGCAATCTTTCACTAAGTGCCCCACTTTGCCACAGAAATTACACTTCCTCTTCTCTTTGTTGTCTTTCCCGCCCTTCTTAAAGTCTGTCTTCTTAGGCTGCATACCCTCTTTCTTCCCTTGAGAGTTTTCTGCCTTTGTCTCCTTCTTGCCCTTATCCTCTTCGTTCAGCAATGCCATCTGTACCAATCTTTCATACGTAGCTCCCATGGGTATATGGGTCATGGCCAAACTGTGTAATGGCTCATTCAACCCTTTGACAAAACGAAGAGCCTTCTTGTGCGGGGTGTTGACTAGGTCCAGTCCGAATCTAGCCAGCTCATCGAACTGATTAACATACTCTTTGACTGTCATACTCCCTTGCTTAAGAAATAAGAAATTTTCCAACTGCAAACTCCTTTCAGCGTCTGAGAGAAATTTAGCCTCAAACCTTGCCCTAAAGTCCTCCCATGTTTCCACTGGTCTTTCTGCATTAGTGACTTCCCACCAGTAGGAAGCCTCACCTTTTAGTAGCCACACTGCCAGTTGTACCTTCTGCCTATCTTCTACCTCAAAGATGACGAATAAGTCCTCGGTTTCCTTTAGCCAATTCCTAGCTGCCACGGAGGACTCAGTTCCATGAAAGTCCTTTCCTCCCATAGCTTTAAAATCTTTACATATCTTAGCAAAAGTATTTCCCCGTGGAGGAGGTAGAGGAAGAGGTCCTGCTGCAGCTGGATGATTTCCTCCAGCTGGGGGAGGAGGAACGGTAGGACCTGGCTGAGTGGCCCTTGCTTCTAAGAATCGTCTAAACCAACCAGGTATTGGTATACCCTCTGGCAAGTTAAGTTCTTCGGACATGCTGAAACAAAAAGGATAGATTCAAAACGAAGGATAAAAGATAGTACCTATGGCTTTGGGGGACTTTGCCTTTTTAAAATATAATATTTTATCTTTAAAAATGCTTCTTTAAATTTTCCTTTGAAAATAAATTTTCAAAACTTTTGTCTTATCTGGTAAACCTATGCTCTGATACCAAGTGAAACACCCCACCTTCGTTAGGGTCACTCTCAAAGGGAATGCCTTAATTTTTGGTGGAGGTTTATAAGTATAAGTCACAGATATACAAGACAGATATAAGAACACATATTTTTGAACAGCGGAAAACAACAACTTTTATTTCATTAAAATATGTGATACACAAACCATGCCATAATTGTCTTACAATTCTCCCAAAAACATAACATCTTCATAACTGTCTTGATTACATTATTTAAAGAAGCATAAAGAAAACATAAATAAACTGCATAAGTCCCATAATTGCTGCCCAAAGCCATAGTCCAAAACGAAAAAGATCCAAGCAATACATTCTTTCTCTTCAAGCTGGATGTGAAAACTGGTCAAGCTGCGGTATTCCCTCCCTGTGGACCTGGGGGGGCAATGGAAGAAAAGAAGACGAAAGAAAAGTAGAGTCAGACATAAAGCCTGAGTAAGTCTAGGACTATTCAGTCTATGAATAAAGAACTGGGTATGATCAATATAAATGGGAAAGCACCATAAACTAGGTTAAGTTGTCTGGAGTCAAATATACTATCGTACCCTATATCAATCTCTGTACCCATATAAACTAGTTCCCAACAGGCACCCCATAATCAGGGTGAAGTGATCCATTTCTGATGATCGGCTCCTATTCGCATAGTTACATGTGTCTTACGGCCCCCGTTGCTGTAGTTACCTATGTTGGTCCCACCATGGGGTGTATCAAGTCCCACGGTGGCGGCCCGACACAATTCTAGAATGCACAGGTATGCTACTGGTGCCCAGTGCCTTATTTTTCTGCGCCGGAGTGTGTGCACGCCCACACCCCGTTAGAACCTACACTGCTGCACCACCGCCGTCGATTTGACCTCTTACAGTCAGCCCAGTAATCGTGCCCCACCCTGCCTAGTTCAGGGTATCCTGATACACCTTGTAGGTTTACTGCTGAAAAGGGTCCCCCGCTACTAGGTTTTCTATTTCTAGCCAACATGCTAAGTTGGTTAAGTGTTTTGTAAACCTAACCCCAAATCTGTCTGTATAATTTAGCATGTTCCATTTTGATTAAGTATTAATTCAATTTACTTAATCCTATCAATCCTGACTCAGCCTTAGTTGTCTTATTAAAGCCTTGACCTCTCACATTAGACAGGTATTGTTGTGGCTGCCTGTTGCCGGTTGGGTCCAGGCAGTCTTACGCCACAACTCAGTCTAACCTCGGGTCCTTATTGGGCTCCGTGTTTAACCACCCACATTGGATAGGTATTGTTGTGACTACTGGACAACCGGGCGGTTCCGGGCAGGTTTACATCACAACTCAATCCAACCTCGGGTTAAACACATCGTATTTTCTACATTTACATATTTTGTCTCTTTCCTTTTTATATGTAAATATTTGCGGCCCATTATTCAAATTCATATTTATTGGTTTAAAATTTATTTATGCCACTTAAATATTTTTTCAAGGTTGTTGGCATGCGTCAAACATGCCAACACATATTTTAACCCAACCGTCGTTACCCCCGTTTCTTACACATTCGCTACAATATAAGATATGTTGGGTTTAACATTTAAACCCAACTTAGCCATAAGAAAAGGGGAGGCTTATAACATGGTGTTTATATATTCCAAGTGACATAAAAGGGGAGTGTGAACGCATGAACTTGCAACATAACGATTTAATTAACATGAATTAGGCATATGTGAACTTGCATGGTAAAAGCGTATAATCATGGCATAAACATACTTAAACATGAATCATTCTATTCATATAATCATAGCATAAACATACATAGACATGAATCATGATTTTTAATCTATTCATGTAAACTTGCAATTGGAATGTAAATCCAACTTAATTTATGTGCTACCTATACCACCATATGATTTTTATAACAACATAGGCCTAACATGGTTTCAACTAGGCATAACACCAAACATAGTTTGATATGGTTTCAACTAGGCATAACACCAAACATAGTTTGATCATGTTCATAAAAATGCTTACTTTTGTTTCTAATACAAAAGTATGATTTGCCAATTCCAACATAGATTCATATAAACCATAGTGCTTAGTTAAGTCCAATTACATACTAAAAGTGATCATAAAGGTTTGTACATCATATTAGCATAATGATGATTCATATTCTTGCACGAATCTCAAATAAACTACTACAACATATGATTGTTAACATGAATCATATACTTACATGAATCTAAATTAAACCACTACAAACATGTAGTTGTTAATTTCCAACATAAATCTCATACTTGCAAATATCCAGTCGTTATACCACAACAATTCCAAATCGTTTAGAATCAACGCAACATACAAACATAGATTATTATCACCACAAATCGATTACAATTCTGTTTCTCATTTTACACAAATCAAACGCAATTATTTATTCACATCGGAATAGCACTCTACTTACAACGTATGACGAATCTTCAATTCAGGAATCTGAATTCTGAATTTGGAGATGCTATCCTTTGTTGTAGGCATTGCTTTGATTTTAATTGACGTTGCTTTAAGCTTTCGAATTATCTCCTAATTGTCTCTCAATTTCTGACGGCTTTTCCTAGTCTCTCCTCAGCAGCATGACGGTCTCATCTCCATTTTTGTTTGTGTGTATTAGGGTGAGTCTTAGGTCCTTTTTATAGAGTTTGTGAGTTGATTTGGACCGTCGATGGAGCTTGGTTTAATAATAGCCGTTCGTTCAAAGGAGAGACCAACCAGGAGCTGACACCTAGCCCTAGTGACAAGGCAAGGCTCAGAAAATCGACCAAACATCGACTAGGCCAGCCAGGGGGGCTGGGTTCGACCTGCCTCAGTGGCCAGGTCGACATGCCAGTCGACACCGTGTCTACTTGGCAGTCGACACGGGTGACCAAGGTCGACTGCCCAGGTCGACTGCCAAGTCGACCTGGGTGCCTTGGGCGCGAAAATTCCTGCCCTGGCCAATTGGGCCCGATTTTGAATTTCAAATTGATTTTTCTGAGCTGTTTTGGTCTGTTTGAATTTTAAACTGAATTCTGAAACTTATGGAGATGGAGGCCATATCTTCCTCATACGGAGTCCGTTTTACGCAAACTCGGACTCTATCTCAAGCAGAATTCCGAGACGAACGCAATGGCGTATCCTGTTTCCCTCAATTCTTTGATTTGAAATTAATTATACTTTAATTTGTGAATTTCACTATTATAGAATACACGGGGTGTTACAGGATGAAAGAGAAAGAAAGAAATATTAGAATAGAAGAAAGAAGAAGAACATCAGAAGCTCACAGCGGAACGAACAAAATATATATTATAACAACAAATCTTTATACAAATGAAAATCTTGTATACATACCAATTATCAAAGTTCAACATGAATCAGATACAGCGGAATAACTTTAAATAACTAACGGTGAAGCCTCCTGCTTCCCGCTTCTGAAACTCCAAGTGAAAAACTAACCTGTCAATATGTTCGGTCTGACCCGAGCACATTTTGAAGCAAAGCAAAAACACACGGGTCAGTCTGGAATACTTTCAGTGCTAAATTCACATCAACAATCGGTTTAACTTTAGAAATCCTTTTTGAAACAAAAGGATAATAGTAATACCAGTCCACACATAAACACGGACGGTTTTTACCTTACTATAACCCAAACCATTTTTGAAATCATATATTTTTCTGATATTATAATAGTGTCTATCAACCACAAATAAGTAGTAATCTAGTGGAATGCTTGCATCTCACGCTCTACGTATATATTTTACAATCAAAAACAACGGGCGCTTATTGGAAATTGGATTCTGACTATGACAAGGTATGGGACCACCTGCCGATAGTGTATCTCTAGAGGCGGATACACTGAGTTCAACTAGAACGTCTTGCAACCCGGCCCACACATGACAGACCACTCATTTCGCTTGAGTGTATCGAATGTATATCACTGACGGTTGGGATCAGCAACCGCCTCCCGAAAACGG
Organism: Allium sativum; assembly: GCA_030737875.1. NCBI lineage: Eukaryota > Viridiplantae > Streptophyta > Magnoliopsida > Asparagales > Amaryllidaceae > Allium > Allium sativum. The sequence continues at coordinate 431,200,432 of CM060923.1, forward strand.
ACAACATCGAATATAGATTAAAGAAACAAATAGGATTTTCTCTTGATAGGTGATCATACACCCTAATGGGAGCGACCCACATAACCATGCTGCCTGCCCGATTTCTGTCATTTCCCGGTTGATGAGGCTTGAGGCTAGAATCGACTTTTGTAGTCATCTGGCCACCATTCACTTTGAATGCCACATCGTCAAATCCGCTGGATACCACTATTTGACGTCCACAAAAATACTCTAGTAGTTAAGCTAAGAGAAGTGCCCCTCTCTGCCACCAACTATAGTACGTTTGAAGAAATCAACGTACGTGATCCCTTTGGAAACACTCTGTCAGACATCCGTCCATACAATTCATCCAGGAACAGGATGAACCAAAGGTACTCTCCTACTGCATCCAATATAGAAATCACCCCATGAATCAGTAGCGAGAAGTCCTTGCAAATCCGTCGATTTCGACCACGACCGAACCACAGTATATCTTTGGCTGCAGACCAACGATTATAAGTAGTCCTTCCGTTTTGAATATCCACGGTCTTCACTTGCTTCATCTCCATTTCATCACAAGTTAATTTCGTACGTAACGTTGAGTCGAAGTGGTTTTGGGTCTAGTTCCCATCCCGGTCTCTTCGAAACAACACGTCAAAAGGTCCAATAAAACATTTCATTGATAGTTTGGTGTTTTAACTATCAACGTCAAACCAGTATAGTCAAGTATATTGGCAGCTCGAGTTCTCATTTTAAAACCGCTCATTAAAACTCTTATTGAATTATTAAAATCATTTTCTCAACCTAAAGTCGATTTCATTCAAATCGCTTACCAACCTATCTTTTGTTTTCACAATTTGTGAACAATACCTCTCGTTTATTCTCACTTCGCTTTATTTCCCTTAAATTCTGAAAATATCTCTATATTCACATTATTACTATTTTCTAAAAACAAGTGTTATATAAATAGTACATGGGTATAATTAAAACTACATGTCTCGATTCAGATTAAACAACGTTAATGTACATTGTTTAATATAAACCCCATTGTATTAAATTTCATTTCAAACCTTGCAATTGAATTGCAAATGTTCAACGGGAATAACATCTCTTTTTCAAACTCCTTTACCGCTATGAACTAATTCAATTCCTCGATAATAGTGAAGTCAACAAAGTTGGGGTATTTTATTTACCTCTCAGACCTTAATCGACAACGTTCTTATCTCAGAGTGGATCGATGTTCGTAACTTAAATCCACGCTCTTACACATCGATCAGATCTTACTTCTTATTTAAATCATGATTAAAAAAACCATATCTTTCTTTTGAACCATCTCGCTCAACCATTTCCATTTTACTTAATATTTTATTAAGTAAAACATTCACTCGAATTTTAACCTCTTTCTTCACCACCCTGTATAGTATTCTACTCATACTAACCCATTCGCCGACATCTTTTCCAAAACTCTTTTCATTTATATAATCTAAACTCGGGATTCATAACCATAAATCTCTTTTCCATTTCTTTTATTATTCAAAACATTTCTATCCTTTTAACCCTTCAAAATTCCCCTTTGATTACGCCACTTTACTTAATTTCATTCTTAAGTAAATATTTATTTTAAGTCCTTGCCTTAGTTTTAAACTTCAAACCCACTTTTCCTTATAACTTGGATTTGTTCACTAACATTTTATGCAAACCCCTTTTAAGATTGTTGAAAAACAAATGATTGGGTTTTATAAAAATCCTTTTTTTATTCACTTCATTACTTTAATGGATAAGTACTTCCATTCATATGTTTTCCACTTCTCCTTTTATTTTTAACTTGAATAGAAACTTTGTTAAACTCGAACTTCTTTCATAACTTATTTATGAAATTTCGGATTTTAAAATCCTTTCCATATAATTCGCCCAAATTGACTAATGTTGTTACATTCCATTCCTTTGTAAATGAATTTTATTTAAGAAGTAATTAACTTCGTCATTATCTAAAGTAAAATCATTTTATTTCTTCATTAACCAAAACAGTTTGATTACATTCCTTAATAAGTCATTAAGGTAATGGTTTATTCTATAAACAATAAACCGTCCAATCATCATCTTACATACAGTTAAATCAAGATTAATTAGTTTTTAAAACAATCATTAAATTAGGATTCCGCTTAATTGTTTCCCTTGGAACCAATTATTAATTTTCTTGTTAATATCTCGCTTTCTTATGTATTTAACATAAGTTGTTATTATACACATCGTTTAAACCTTTCTTTATAAACAAAGTTATAAATATCTATTTACTAAAATAAAATTTAAAACTTCGATTTAGTTTTAAATGATAATTTATTACTTCAAATACGTTAATCGCCGGACGGCGAATTAACATATCAACCAATGGTTTCATACCATCTGCGGTCAAATTCTTAATCAACATTGATCGTTGATTTAAAACACGACCATCAAAGTTAACAACCAACGTCCATTCAACCATCGATAACTAAACAAGATATAATATCTTTAAATAACAATTCATATTTAACAATATGAATCAATAAACAATATACGATTAATTCGAGGAATCCGGTTGGATTCCTCCAACCTGTTCTTCCCTGCACAACAGTTTATATCATCATTTAACACTAATATAAGAAAGGTCATGTATCTGAACAGTCAGTTTATAAACATACACAAACAATCAACCAATAATTAAAATCAACCATAGCAGCCATAACATCCATTCAGCCAATTGATGATAAATATTAATGATAAGAATTTAACGCATCGCATTATTTCAGAAGTGTGAGAATTAACTCACCAGTTTTGTTTCTGACGATGCTGCGTTGTCTTATACAGTTTCAAACTAACTTTCAAAACTGCATAAAATCTCAACTGCTTTAGAATCACACCGTTCTAGCTCGTACGTGTACCCTTCATCGATGTGATTCCAGTGAACCTGATTTCGTGTGAATCTGATAATAAATGAACGCATTACCACTATTCCAATCACTCAAATTGAACTAATGTTTGACCTTTAATAATATATAAGTTAATTAACTATTCTAGTTACCTCTTTAATTCATGTCAACTGGTAATAGTCAACGCAGTTTCTCCTTGCCAACTAACGGTACCCCGATTCACTGTCATCAGGCCCTTCTTCTTTAATCATTCTTCATCATTTTATTTTTAAATAAACGGATGGCTGAGGTCCAAGATCCCCAACGTTTCTTCACAGCCCACACTTCTTCTGTTCTATCTTCGTTTTAACTTTCTGAAAAAAATGCGATGTCCTTGCTTTATTATTCTCGACAAAAGAGACTGCCGCTACCTCAGATTTGGACCACCGGAATCCGCCTCTCCGCCACTAGCGTGACCGCCTCCGTTCCCCCTTCCACCTGAGACCGACATCACCAACACCGATGGCCTCAAGTTCACCTACGACTCAGAAATCCGAACCCAACAGCAAAAGTAACAAACCCAGATCCACAGACTACCCTCCCTCCAATCCTTCACCGTCGGCAACTCAAGGCACCGGACCCCACCAGTCCGTCACCACCGCGTCCGCTAACTCTCCAGCTATCCCTTCGACCCAATGTCGTCCCCTCCGGTGAACTACGGGACCCTTACGACTCCAAATACCGAATGCCAGATCTGAAATTTGGACACAAAAATTCCTCTGTTCAAACCGCCTGACCGCCGATCATGGGTCACCAGACCCCATCCTTCCGCTACCATCAGAATAACCGAACCCAACTCCAGCACTTTAGAAATGAAACTTGAACCACAACTCCCAATGAAATCAACCACCGCCTCTAACACTACACTGGGCACTTCGAGCTAACTAAAACTTTCACGTACTGACTTGTATTCAAAGCAAAGCTCCTTCTTGCTGAAGTAAAAAAAAGTCGAATAGTTTCAGTTTCATTTCTTTGTATTTCTGTAGAAAAATGAAGGCAGTAGTGGTATTTATATTAGCAAAAGGATTGGCAACCACGGCAATAAGAACATGCAATGTCAGAGAACCAGGACAGATATTGTTTCGTTTGGCAGAGAGGCACATGGCGTTGCAAAGACTTTGATAATACTGGAACGATTTCCGGATTTTTCCTCAGAGATTTGTATGAAAAGAAAAAACACTAGACGTACAGATTTTTACTTGGATCTGAAAAGAAATTGCTTAAATTTTTCAGCTTATTATCTTCGAATAGGGGCAGCGCGATTTAGATGAGATTTGGTTAATTTCATTGCAGATATTTCTGAAAGATTTGGTGGCTTCAGTGCTATATTTTATATTTGGCAGTTGAAGTGAAAACATAGGCGAAGATGATTAAGATTAGGCCAAGATTTATAAAGATTTTGCACATGATTTTTGTTTGCGGCAGAGGAAGCACCTACGATGAGTTCAAATTCCACATGGTTCTGCTTTGAAAACGATTGGCTTCTTATTATAATTTTTTTTTCTTTTTTTTTCTTTTCTTTCCAATTTAAAGGTCTTTTGAGATATCCTAGGATATGAAAATGACATGTATTAATTAGCCGAGATTTAGCATATCTTACCGTAACTGTACAAAGAAAAGATTTGTGTAAGATTATGTATACAGACATTTTTTTCCCATTACAGTTTGCACATGGAATCCATCAAATGACAGAGGATGTGCGGGTGGACCGAAGGATGTGCGTTACCCGTGTATTAATTTGAAATGAAAAACCATTATTTATTTTTCTTCTCTTTTTTTTATATAACGCGCTTCGTTCACGATTTGTACCAATCCATACGATCTTTGGTCGCAAAGAAAACTGAGAATTTCACACAAATCAAACATTACGATTTTTAATAAAATTAGTTCGTTTAAAAGCGATGTTGTTCGAAAATTTACTATTTTTAAAACACATATGGAGTTGAAACAAATATATATATATATATGTTTTGATTTCAGTATAAACAAAGACATTAATGATCACTTATTATTTAAACTAATATAATACCCAAAATTATTAAATTCCAAGCATTTAAAAAAAATCCAAAATTGACATTTTAAACCAAATTTAAATATTAAATTAAACGGTAAAAATCTAGGCCGTTACAGCCTATAGGGTGCTTCAGGGTAAGGAAATAATGTACACACAGAATGTACAATGCGAAGTGAGGTGCATTAAATGGAAGTGAGGTTCATTAAATGGCAAGGTAGTGTTTATGATATCATGCGTGAAAATGGGAGAAGGGAATATAAACAAAATTGTGTACAAATAATCCATCCCCTCTCATGCATTCATATGCAAAGAAATAGAAAGAGAAATGAAGAAATGAGTGTGAATACATTAAATGTTTTAAGTTTAAAGTTTAGCGTACCCTACTACATAAAGCTCCATTCATGTACAAACCTCTACGGATAGAAATAAAAATACCGTCGTGACAAGCAATGCGCCACGTTCCAAGAAATATAACAAAATAGACAAGTTAACTTACTTGTGAAATATTGAAAACGCCAATATATGACGTAAAATACTTCAAATAAAAAGTTGTTTATTTTCCAAATTAAAAATTATAGAAAAATTCCATAAATTAAAATAGACATACATCTTAAAAATCTTATCAAGTATTTCAAACTACCGCACCGTTACGAGTTTGTTTTATAATTAACATAAACATATACGTTTTGATCACAAATTTGTTTTCAAATCCTTTGCATACAATTATTTATTTTTATGTTAAATTCAATAAACTTTGAATATATTCATTTTAATAACTAAATTGAGTTGTTTTATTTTATTTCCTTTTTTGTTTCTTGGAATTTATCGTTAAATATATTTTTTTCGATTAGAAAACCCAGGTCATTACATATATTCCCTTTTAAATCATAAGTTAATGACTTATGTGTGTGTATATTTATATATATAATTCATGAGTTAGCTGGATTAAACATTGAATAGGATTTCAAACTATATATATATATGTGTGTGTGTGTGTGTGTGTGTGTCTATATATATATATATATATATATATATATATATATATATATATAAACCAGCGAGACATGTTTTGGTTTTGTTCCTTTTTGTATATATATATATATATATATATATATATATATATATGTGTGTGTGTGTGTGTGTGTGTGTGTGTGTGTATGTGTGTGTATGTATAGTGTTACTCGTGTATAAATATATGAATGATGCCCACAACTATTAATTTGTGTATAATTTCATTTTTCTGTAAGTCGATACTTACATATAAATAACTTCCATGTATACTGATACATACTTAAGTTATATATAATTTTATGTAAAACATATTAGCAAAATCTGGTATTGATTTCATACAATTGCTTTTAATCTGAAAACTGAATCCTTTTATATACAGTCATGTATACTGATACATGCATAATATTAAAACTATCAATAGGATCAATACAAAGTTCATATATTAATGCATATATACATATGTATATTTAATGTATATATGTAAGTTGTTGCAATTGAGTAATATACACATTTGATGTGTGTACTAATTACTCATATAAATATTTGATGTATGTATGTTATTACGCAAATATTCTTGTATATAATACATTTGATGTATTCAACTTTGTATAACCTCATGGATTGAAAATGTTTCATAAATGTAGGAATTATTATTGCTAAAATTGTTTTATAAGAAAAAGGGATCAATTCAAAAGGAAGGGTTCGACAATAGCAACTTTTACAAAGTTTATTAATACAGTTCTGGTTGCTTAGTCCATATAGGGTAATGTATTGTAGGTATTTGATATACATGTATGGTTCGAAACTGTACAAGACACAGAAAGGAAATGTTTATAACTTTTATTAAATATGCATGTATGAGCCTTTTTGAATTTATATGAAATTCCTAAAAGTGTGTAGAAATATGTATGATAACAGAGGAAGTTCATAGATTAGCTGTTCAATTTTGCAATGTTATTGTACCGAAAGGGTTTGACCGTTTATATATGTATATATGAATATATGTCATGTGTAATGGACACATGATAAAACAAGTATGACTTGTTTGGAGGCTGATCTTTATGTATGATTTTGCATATATGATTGAAATTATAGAAACAAATGTTGTTTGTAAGAACAGACTATGTATATATATATATATACACACACACACACGTGTAACAAGTGTAATATTTTATTGTCTAATACAAGGTCTCACCTTGTTGATTTTTTTATTATAATGTATGACATTATGCAAATTAACAAAAGGGCTTATTATAATAGTAATATATGTACTAGAATCTGCATTCTTAGTTGAACTGGTAATGTTCATTTACGCATTCTTAGTATACGAAATTTTGGTTTTGACTACCATTATTTTGAAATGTTCAAAAACCATATATATGCATGATTTCTACATAATACTGAATTTAATCATTTATATATATTATATATATAAGTAAATACGTATACAGATCATTTAAATCTAATTAATATTACGAATATGAATTACAAATATTTGATATATGTAAATAACTCTAAAATTGTTCGTCACTATGAATTATAAAATCTCTCTAAGGCAAATTTTGTTGTATTAAATCATGGTGAAGTCTTCCAATATTACACCCATCAATGTCCAATCTCATTGGATGTAGGTAACACCAAAGCGTTGTGCATCCTTTTATTTTGGTTATATGCGATAGGAGTAATTATGGTGCTTTGATTGTATTATTGGGTTTGATTTAACTAGGGCCGCATAATAGTATTTATGGCCTTAGAGACAATAGCATGAATTATTCTTTGTTATGAGCAAATGAATAATTCTAAACAAAATGTTCATCATGCGATCCAAGAGTTATATATACGATGTAATTGACATGAGATGTCTACCTAAAAGGTTGTGTTTTGGGGATTATCCAAAGCTAGGTCAAGGCATGACCAGATTTGGATCTTGGAACACCATTATATATACATATATATACACTGATATGTATATATAAACAGAGAGATGTTAATTTGATTGGGAGCGCATTGTAGTTTTAATAATACATTTATATTAAAATAAATTTTGATTGTCAAAATTTTATATTTTATTAAATGAATATTAAGAATCAATTATTATTTATTATCTACTGTAGATATAAAATAATAAACAACTCTGATAATTTAAATTAATCCTTGAGAAGGATAAATTGAATTAAATAAAATTTCCTGACTAACATTAAAATTTGAGGAATGTCCTCAAACAAATTTGAAAGTAATTGATTTAAAAATATTGAAGACCTAAAACAAAGCTGAAGTGTGACTTCAACTAAATAAGATATAAATGTTATAATGATCTACTTATACATTTCTAGTATTAGATACTAGTTATAAATCACATGAATTTATGTTGATTTACAAAAATTACAAAATAAGTAGAAATTAGATGAAAGGACTAGTGGACATACGACTGGAAATGAAGCAATTGTTGTTGGATTATCCATAGGAAGTTGATTCTTGTTCAATGTACTGGCTTAATTAAATAAAATAATTGTTATTATGAAATTCCATATAAAATAAAAGTTATTATAAATCTTGTGTAGACAAGTTTAAATTTCATTTGTAATAAAAGGAATAATTGTTATTCATTTTTATTTACATGAAATATCTATGGAATTTCACAAATAATTAATGAACTTTATAAATCGTTAACTACAATGTACATGACATAAATAATGAATGGATTAAATTTAGTGATTTAAATCCAACATACCGTTAGCATTACCATTTAGTCCATATAGACAAGAAAGCATGTCAAGTCTCCTTAATGATGGAATTTTGATATCATTTGATTTTGAATCATATGAAGGATGCAGATCTTGTTTATAAAGAAAAATAACTAAATCATCTTTCACTTGACATAGTGAATGGGTAAATAAGTATTGGGTCTCTTACATAATGATGTACATGGAGCAAGGAATACATTAGCTAGAAGTAGGTTGTATTACTTCATTATATTTACTAATGATGTCAGTAGATACAGATATGTATACCCTATGAAACACATATCAGAATCTCTTGAAAAGTTCAAAGAATTCAAAAATTAAGTTCAAAACCAATTTTGATAGAAAATAAGTTTTCTCCGAACAGATCGAGATAATATTTAAGCCAATTATTGAATGACTATCCAGACGAGTTTGAAATTGTTTCACAACTCAATCCATTTAGAACACCATATTGGGACGGTGTATCTGAAAGGAGATATCGCACTGTATAAGATATAGTATGATTAATGATATGTCATATAGATCTTCCAATGAATTAAATTTAGAACAATTGTATTCTATCCCACTAAAACGATTTTGAAGACGGCATATAAGATATGGAATAGGAAATGTCCTAATGTGTCTAATGCGAATATTTGGGATGCAAAACGTTTATTAAACGTCCTTCCTCTGAATAGGTCGAGTCCAAATAAGACAACTATTTTGTGTAATATCCACAAGATATAAATTGATATTATATCTGTAAATTCTCTGAGAATAAAAATGTTTATTGCTCAAATTGGTATTCTTTATAAAGGGAGCTAGTCTCTTAGATACCAAATGTAATACCCCATGGCCATTAATGTCACTCACAAAGGGAATTCTTTAATATCATGAAGCGTTATAGTAGTATAGAATAGATAACTTACAAGAATAAATAAATAAAACACAGTGGAAGATAAAACTTATTTCATAGCATCTTAACTTCAAAACAAGCTTACATAAGTAGTCTCCAAAAACCATTAGAACAGGATCAATTGTCTTTTCCAAAAACTTCAAAGTACATAAAGAAGCAAATACTTAAATAACATAAATGCATAAATCCCCACTGAGCATAAGCAAAGCCATAAAGATGAGAGAGTCCAAAGCGATACATCTACTCTTTTCAAGCAACTGAAAGAAATCAGCACTAAGCTGTAGTATTCCCTCCTTACAAACCTGAGGGGAGGGGGGAAAGGAAAGAAAAGAGGTGGAAACAAAACGGGTCAGACATAAAGTTTGGCGAGTCTAGTAATTTTAACAAATAATAGGTAAGGTAAATGATCAAGACATAGATAGGCATCATGATATGGCTGTAACATAGATAAGGTAGATAAAAAGGATGGACAAGATGATTCTGTTCCTAAGTACTAAGACAATCCTACACCTTGGCTAAACGAACAACCCTCCAAGTACTAACCCCGAAGACTGAAGTCAACATCAGACTAGCACCCAAAGGACTATCCAACTCAACCAACATGTATTTCGTTACACCGCACTTTTGCTAAGTTACACCACATTACTTACTTACACTGCACAAGTCTCTATTTACTAAAGGTTGATCCCTTCCCACTAACTGTACCCACATGACAAACTTGGTAGTTACTTGTACCTAGCTGCTATCGTAGGTGCCGGCTTACTCCTACCACCGCTAAGGTACCCTACCCATTCGATCGGCTCCCTAAACCCCATAGGCACCCGTGCTGTCCCCACAGTGGAGTGTATCACTCCCCAAAGTGGAAACCTCAATACCAACATAAAATGCACGGCCATACCTACACGATGCAACAACGTCTTACCTACCAGCCCTGACCCATGCATGCACATGAACCTGTTGGACTCGCGTTGCCACCGCTATTCACGTTTTGACCTCTTACATTCAAGTCCAGTAAGCATGCCCAACCCCGGCCTAGTACCAGGCCCAATTAGATACACAAATGGGTCACTGGTTGAAACGAATCCCCCATCCGACACAAGCCTCCCACCTATGCTTGGTCCCCACTATGTTTTTCTCCCACTTAACCATTTTAATTTAAATGTCCATGTCTTACACATGCTATGGTTAAGTCCATACCTACATGTCATAATTTACATGTCTTATCTTATACCAGTTATGCCCATATTTACATGTCATAATTTACATGTTACCCCACTAAACCCTCTAACCATACCCATGTCTTATTATGGTTAGTATTCCTTAATTCATTCCTTATGACGAACGGTGCATGACCGCCCACATCAGACCGAACGCTTTGTGGCCGCTGGATTTGTCGGGCGGTTCTCGGCAGTCTTACACCACAAACCGGGTCTAACCTCGTGTCATTAACCATTGCGCCTACAATTCATTCCTTTGACCTCTCACATTAGACGTCCAATTGTGGCAGCTGGATTTGCCCGGCGATTCCAGGCAGTCTTATGCCACAATTGCGCATATCCTCGTGTCAAAGGTTTATTTATAATCGTATTTCACCCATACCCAATTTTTATGTCATGTGTATCCAATTAAACATATAATCATGTTTATAATATTGCTTATTCCAAATTGTAACTAATTACATATTAATTAGCCTCAATTACAAATTTACAATTATAGGCAATTTCATCAATTCCATGTAATTCATACCCAAATATGTCGGTTTCACATATTATCCAATTATCCAAAATATCCAATAATATCCAATTTTCCATATTTCACATATTCCCATCGTTCCCACGTATTTGCATTTGCGCGTATTTTTAACATAGGCTCGGAGGTAGCCTAGATCCAAAAATAAAAGGAATAGGGATAAGAAGAGAGAATCAAATCATAGAAAATTGGAATTAACACAACATCATGAAATAAAGGGGCATGTAAACTGGCATAGAGGCATAATGACAGATTCAACATGAATAAACTGATAAAGGTATGAACTTTACATAGAAACAAAGGCATATGATGACATGAATCAAAAAGGTGAAGACTTGGATGAGATTTAAATTACATACATACATATGAATCCTCTTTGTAACTTCATCATGTTACTTTTGATCCCATTATATTGTGAAAATCACATTACTCACCTTTCATGGTTAAAGAATATAATTATGCACTGAAATTGGTGTAGAAACGTTGCGGTGTTGCTGATTTATCTTCTTGAATTGTTGTAGAAGCTCTAATCTTTAATTTGAGTTGAAGTTGAACACTTAAGATTTGATTTAGAGGCGGCGGCTAGGGTTTAAGAGAGAATTTGATAGCACAATAGTGTCATAGATAATATTTATGAATTAGGGTTAGGTCTTAGGGTGTATATATAGGTGTAGGAATTTATTTAGGCCTTAAGATTTACCTTAGAACTGATCTAGATCACTCAGATGCCATATCTTCCCTTAGGGCGAATCGGGCCATGGGTTGGCCGCCAAACACCCTGGATTGACCTCTATTCGACCCAGCGGGGCTTGGGTCGACTTCAAAAATGGTGCGGTTCGGCTATTCCCCCTCCCGATTCGTTGTTTTGAACTTTTTTTGAATATTTATTTATTTATTTGATTTATATATATATATATATATATCTCATACGCATACAAACTTCATGGCTTAATAACTTCTTCATAATTAACCATTTTCACACTAAACCACTTTTTGAACTGTGTCCACACTAAGCCACTTTTCAGCCATTCCCCTAAAACAAAAATATGATGCTGGCGGGGATCGAACTCTGTACCTCTTGTATGCAAGTCACATGTTCTAACCAAATGAGCTACTAAGTCTTTTGCCTACAAACCTTAGAACAATGCTAAACAACATTCTTTTCTCATTCCTCTTTTTCAAATAAATAATTCTTTAATTTGTTATTTTAATATTCTCAGAAAATACGGGGTGTTACATTCTCCCTTACTTAAAGGATTTCGTCCTCAAAATCTCTAAGTCAAGAAGAACATATCCTACCATCCAATCATCCATCTACTCAACCATCAACCACTAGCAACCATGGTCCTTAAAAGATTTATAATGCTTTTCATGTACATATGCATAGTGTGTGTATATGTCCATATACTAATGCAAAATCAGGCGGTCCACTGATTCAGTCGACCTCCTTAATGAAAATAATGATAGTGCCATGTATCCATCATGTATGCAAAGAACCCTATACATATCATTACTACATGTGTGCACAACCATTCATTTAAATGCAACATCCATAAGATACACACATTCAACGTACATTCATTTTACTATATACATCCATTTATATGCAATATGAAAGTGACTGAGCCGATCTAGTGCCTAAAGTGTGTGTATATGCATCCACGAGCAACCACTAGCAAACACTTGCATCCACATGCATCCACCATACATAACATGTCTCAAACACATGTTTCAACCATAGGACTACCCTATCTAAAGGTCAAAGATACTAGTGAGAGGACATACTAAAGATAGAACAAGTACAAACTAAGCGATAAAGGAGAAATTAAAAGACATGCCCTCAAAAAGAAAAGTCTACAATGAACGCATCTTCTCTTTCGTCTCCCAAGTAGCGTCGCTCTCATCATCTCCCCATTGCACTTTGACTAGCTTGACCTCTTGATTTCTCAACTCCTTAATCACCGACCCAAGAATGCATGTAGGAGCTGGTTGAATCGTCGCATCACGCTCTATTTCCACCTCTCTTAGCAAGCTCTTCCAAAACTCGCTTATAAAGATAGGATCGTGATTGCTCACTATACTAGAAGGGACACCGTGCAAACGAACTATCTCTCGAATGTGTACGGAGGATAACCATGGAGCAGTCCTCTTACTCTTCACGGGAATGAAATGGGCTCTCTTAGTAAGTCTGTACACCATAAGCCAAATCCCCGTATTACCCTTCCTCGATCTTGGTAACCCATCAACAAAGTCCATCGAGACACTCTCCCACTTCCAATGGGGGACCTCCAATGGGTGAAGCAACCTACCGGGCTTCTTTTGCTCTGCTTTTACTTGTTGGCACACCAAGCATCTAGCGACAAACTCGGCCACATCCCTCTTCATACCATCCCAAAAGTAAACTCATATCATGTCCATGTACATCTTGTCCCCGCCGGGATGAATGGTCGTCTTCGAACGATGTGCATCATCAAGAATGATCTTCCTCAAGTTCTCGTCTCGTGGTACACAAAGTCTACCGTCCCTACGTAACCAACCCTTATCATCTAGGGTATACCTAATGAGATGACTCGATGACTCCCCCCTTATGAGCTTCTCTACTAAATTAACCAACTATGGGTCATCTCGATGTGCCTCACCAATCCGTCCCAAAAGCGTAGGTCTGACCTCTAAGGATGCTAGCAAACTGGGTACAAAGTCAATGAAAGGTCTAAAATCAAATGTAGAGATAAACACTAAGCTTCACCGCTCAACAAACAACGGACCCAAGGACAACCTTTTCCTACTTAAGGTGTCTGCCACCACGTTGCCCTTGCCAGGGGTACATGTTGTCTCGAAATCATAGGACGCTAAGAATTCCATCCATCTTTGCTGCCTTAAGTTCAAGTCCTTCTGAGAGAACAAGTATTTTAGCAATTTGTGGGTCTGTAAACAATTCGAATTTCTCGCCAAGAAGATAATGGCGCTAAAACTTAAGTGTGAAAATAATAGCGGCCAACTCTAGGTCATGTGTAGGGTAATTTTTCTCATGCACTCTCAATTGCCTTCCTCCATAAGCTATTACCCTCCCCTCTTTCATTAAGATTGCGCCTAGTCATGTCCCACAAGCATCAGTATAAACGGTAAATGGCTTACTCCCATCTGGCAACACTAAGACTTGGTTCTTTTTAAACATTGGAACGCATCATCACAATCTATGTCCCACATGAAAACTTGGTTCTTATTCGTCAAGCATGTCAATGGGGCTGATATCTTTGCGAAGTCCTTGATAAACTTCCTATAGTAGCCAGCCAACCCCAAGAAACTCCTCATCTCGGTAGCATTTTTAGGGACCTTCCAATCTTGGATGGCCACCACCTTCGCGGGATCCACAGCTATCCCTTCTTTGGAAAGCACGTGCCCTAAGAATCGCACTTCCTCCAAAAGTGACATTTAGAAAATTTAGCTTTAAGGATATGCGCTTGAAGGATCTCCAACATTTCCCTAAGATGTAGGGCATGCTCTTCCTCGTTCTTAGAAAAGATCAAGATATCATCCACCAAGACCACCACGAATTTATTAAGGGACTCCCTAAACACCCTACTCATCAAGTCAACAAAGTATGCAGGGGCGTTTGTCAAACCGAAGGGCATCACAAGCCACTCATAGAAACCATCCAGAGTCCTAAAGGCAGTCTTTTCTATGCTATCCTCAGCCACTCTCAACTGATGGAAACCAGTGGCTAAGTCCAACAGCGAAAACACTGAGGCGCCAATTAACTGATCAAAGAGATCGTCAATCCTCGGCAGTGGGTGCCTATTCTTCTTAGTAAGCTTATTAAGTTCTCTGTAGTCCACACAAAGTCTAAGGAACCATCTACCTTCGTGGCAAATACTACAGAAGCACCCCACTCCGATATACTACGTCTTATGAACCCCATCTCAAGCAACTCCCCTACTTGCTGATTGAGTTCCCTCCTCTCACGAGGAGCCATGTGGCATACTGGCAGAAATATGGGTTTTGCATTGTCTACAAGATAAATACGAAAGTCTATCTCACGTTTTGGGGTTAGTCCCCTCACCTCATCGAAGACATCAACATATTCACGGACTATACGAACAGAATGTAAATCACCATTGGATGCGTCAAGTGACTCAAGATAACTAAGCATCACCGATCCTCTAGGGTCACAAGAATTATCAAGAGTCTTTCCACTACGAGTCAACAATTTTACTACCCTTCGTTCACAATCTAGGATGGCACCATGTCTGGCTAGCCAATCCATCCCTAGAATCAACCCATAGCCCATGAAACCAAGCACAAAAGCATTACATTCAAAACCAATGCCTAATATAGACAATCTCAAATCCATACAAACCATGGATAAATGAGCCAACCCACTAATAGTATTTGAGACTATAATAGGATCCACAACAAGACTAGTATTTTAGTGCAGTGTTTCAACTGATGATATGGAGATAAACGAATGTGATGCGCCAGAATTAAATAAAGTACGGACAGGATGATCAAACAAGAAATCCAAACTTTCGATAGAAATTTTTCTACCTTCTTCCTGCCCCGGAGCCATGAGAGCATGAACCTGCCCTCCCGAAGTAGAACCTTCCCTCTGCCCTTGCTTCTTAGGATAGTCCTTGACAGCATGACCTGGATCACCACAATGATAACAAGCGAACTTCTTCTTCTTCCTACAGTCTTTTTTCAAATGGCCGGGTATCCCACATTTGTGACACTTCCTCTTTTCTTTACCACCTTTCTTTTGTTGTTGGGCTTTCTTTGGATCCTCCTTCTTATCTTGCGGCCTAAAAGTACTTACACCCTTCTCTTCGTCATGCATGTATGCCATATCAACAAGCTTTTCATACGTAGCCCCCATTGGAATGTGGGACATAGCCAAACTGTGAAGCGGTTCATTTAGGCCTTTTCCAAACCTCAAGGCCTTCTTGTGAGGCGTATTCACCAACTCTAGCCCAAATCACGCCAACTTATTAAATTCGATCACATACTCCTTCACGGTCAAGTTTTTCTGCTTCAACGAACGTTTCAGACCCAATAAAAGGTTTTCCACCCATCGAACGAAAATCTTTACATATCTTGGAGAAAGCAACTCCACGCGGAGGAATGACTGGAGCTAGGGGAGGAGGAGGAACATCGGCCGGACCCGCGGCAGCGGCCCTAGCCTCAATATATTGACGAAACCAACCGGGTACATGAACACCCTCTGGTATCTCAGAAGCTCCAGACATGCTGAAAAGAAAAAGAAAGAGTTTCAAAACAAGGGAAGTGAAAGAGAGATGTATGGCTTACGGGGATTATGCTCTTTAAAGCAAACACTCCTTGAAAATAGCTTCTTTAAAACAAGTTTTTGAAAATACTTTCTATGAAAATAATACTTTTCAAAACTTTTTATCTGTTCTTGTAACCATAGCTCTGATACCACGTGTAACACCCCATGGCTAATAATGTCACTCACAAAGGGAAAGCATTAATGTCATGAAGCGTTATTGTAGTATAGAATAGATAAATTACAAGAATAAATAAATAAAACACAGCGGAAGATAAAACTTATTTCATAGCATCATAACTTCAAAACAAGCTTTCATAAGTAGTCTCCAAAAACCATTACAACAAGATCAATTGTCTTTTCCAAAAACTTCAAAGTACATAAAGAAGCAAATACTTAAATAACATAAATGCATAAATCCCCACTGAGCATAAGCAAAGCCATAAAGATGAGAGAGTCCAAAGCGATACATCTACTCTTTTCAAGCAACTGAAAGAAATCGGCACTAAGCTGTAGTATTCCCTTCTTGTAAACCTGAGGGGGGAAGGAAAGAAAAGAGGTGGAAACAAAACGGGTCAGACATAAAGTCTGGCGAGTCCAGTAATTTTAACAAATAATAGGTAAGGTAAATGATCAAGACATAAATAGGCATCATGATATGGCTGTAACATAGATAAGGTAGATAAAAAGGATGGACAAGATGATTCCGTTCCTAAGTACTAAGACAATCCTACACCTTGGGTAAACAAACAACCCTCCAAGTACTAACCCCGAAGACCGAAGTCAACATCAGACTAGCACCCAAAGGACTATCCAACTCAACCAACACGTATTTTGTTACACCGCACTTTTGCTAAGTTACACCACATTACTTAATTACACCGCACATCTGCTAGTCTCTATTTACTAAAGGTTGATCTCTTCCCACTAACTGTACCCACTTGACAAACTTGGCAGTTACTTGTACCTAGCTGCTATCGTAGGTACCGGCTTGCTCCTACCACCGCTAAGGTAACCTTACCCTACCCATTCGATCGGCTCCCTAAACCCCATAGGCACCCGTGTTGTCCCCACAGTGGGGTGTATCACTCCCCAAAGTGGCAACCCCGATACCAACATAAAATGCACGGCCATACCTACACAATGCAACAACGTCTTACCTACCATCCCGGACCCATGCATGCACATGAACCTGTTGGACTCGCGTTGCCACCGCTATTCACGTTTTGACCTCTTACATTCAAGTCCAGTAAGCGTGCCCAACCCCGGCCTAGTACCGGGCCCAATTAGATACACAAACGGGCCACTGGTTGAAACGGATCCCCCATCCGACACAAGCCTCCCACCTATGCTTGGTCCCCACTATGTTTTTCTCCCACTTAACCATTTTAATTTAAATGTGCATGTCTTACACATGCTATGGTTAAGTCCATACCTACATGTCATAATTTACATGTCTTATCTTATACCGGTTAAGTCCATGTTTACATGTCATAATTTACATGTCACCCCACTTAACCCTCTAACCATACCCATGTCTTATTATGGTTAGTATTCCTTAATTCATTCCTTATGACGAACGGTGCATGACCTCCCACATTAGACCGAATGCTTTGTGGCCGCTAGATTTGCTGGGCGGTTCCGGGCAGTCTTACGCCACAAACCGGGTCTAACCTCATGTCATTAACTGTTGCGCCTACAATTCATTCCTTTGACCTCTCACATTAGACGTCTAATTGTGGCAGCTAGATTTGTCGGGTGGTTCCGGCCAGTCTTACGCCACAATTGCGCCTAACCTCGTGTCAAAGGTTTATTAATAATCGTATTTCACCCATACCCAAGTTTCATGTCATGTATATCCAATTAAACATATAATATTGTTTATAATATTGCCAATTCCAAATTTTCACTAATTACATATTAATTAGCCTCAATTACAAATTTACAATTATAGGCAATTTCATAAATTCCATGTAATTCACACCCAAATATGCCAATTTCACATATTATCCAATTATCCAAAATATCCAATAATATCCAATTTTCCATATTTCACAAATTCCCATCGTCCCCACGTATTTGCATCCGCGCGTATTTTTAACATAGGCTCGAAGGTAGCCTAGATCCAAAAATAAAAGGAATAGGGATAAGAAGAGAGAATCAAATCATATAAAATTGGAATTAACATAACATCATGAAATAAAGGGGCATGTAAACTGGCGTAGAGGCATAATGACAGATTCAACATGAATAAACTGATAAAGGTATGAACTTTACATAGAAACATAGGCATATGATGACAGTAATCAAAAAGGTGAAGACTTGGATGAGATTTAAATTACATACATACATATGAATCCTCTTTACAACTTCATCATGTTACTTTTAGTCCCATTATATTGTGAAAATCACAGTACTCACCTTTTGTGGTTAAAGAATGGAATTATGCACTGAAATTTGTGTAGAAACGTTGCGGTGTTGCTGATTTATCTTCTTGAATTGTTGTAGAAGCTCTAATCTTTAATTTGAGTTGAAGTTGAACACTTGAGATTTGATTTAGAGGCGAAAGCTAGGGATTAAGAGAGAATTCGATAGCATAATGGTGTCATAGATAATATTTATGAATTAGGGTTAGGTCTTAGGGTGTATATATTGGTAGGGCTGCACAAAGTTTGGGTTGGGTCGGGTCAAGCCAAATACTTCATCCTACCCGTAATGGTTTGGGTTGATGAAAATTGAACCCGCACCCAACCTCATATAGGGTTGGGTTGGGTTGGGTTGAAGTATGAGTTGGGTCGGGTTAAATAGGGTTGGGTTGGGTTGTATGCATGATTAATCCATAACATAAATTTTGACGTAATAATTTATGTTTCAAGACATGCAAAAACATACCTCATGGAAAAACCAACCAATTTCTCACACCAGTACACCATGCAAGTGACTCAGCACACAATATAACTAAATATCCTAAGCATATCCAACTAAATACAAGCAAGTTAATAATGTATGAAGACCAAGTTCAAGCTACATGGAAAAGCGGCTGCCTGGAATGAATTAAATTTCATTAATTCGGTGCAGATATCAAAGTAGAAGTGTGAAGGGTTTTTTATTTTTCAAAGTGAGGTTGGGTTGGGTTGATTGAAAAATTACACCCGACCCATATATAGTATGGGTTAAAAATTGAAACCCATATCCAATCCGAACTACTTTGGGCTGGGTCGGGTTTATGTGGGTTGGGTCGGATTGGTGGGTTGGGTCGGGTTGGATATGGGTTGTGTGCAGCCCTATATATAGGTGTAGGAAATTATTTAAGCCTTAGGATTAACCCTAGAACTGATCTGGACCACTCAGATGCCATATCAGCCCTTAAGGCGAATCGGCCGGCGTGTTGGCAGCCAATCACCCTGGATTGACCTCTAGTCGACCCAGTGGGTCTTGGGTCGACTCCAAAAATGGTGCGGTTCGGCTATTCCCCATCCCGATTCGTTGTTTTGAAATTTTTTTGAATGTTTATTTATTTAATTTTTATATATATCTATACATATATATATATATATATAAATTTCTCTCATATGCATACAAACTTCATGGCTTAATAACTTCTTCATAACTAACCATTTTCACACTAAACCACTTTTTGAACTGCATTCACACTAAGCCACCTTTTAGCCATTCCCCCAAAACAAAAATATGGCGCTGGCGGGGTTCGAACTATGTACCTCTTGTATGCAAGTCACATGTTCTAACCAAATGAGCTACTAAGTCTTTTGCTTACAAACCTTAGAACAATACTAAACATCATTCTTTTCTCATTTCTCTTTTTCAAATAAATTATTCTATAATTTGTTATTTTAATATTCTCAGAAAATACGGGGTGTTACACCAAAGGGAATAAAATAGAATTCGAAATGTCTCAGAAACCACAAAATACTATTGAATGTGGTATAGATAAGAAATTGAGTGGGAGTGAGACAATAATTCTAATGTTATTTAATAACACATTAATTATTGTGAATAATGTTAGTTTTAAAACAAGAAATAAATACTGATTCTAAGAAAGAAAATGTTTGAATTAAGAAGTTCATGATTGAACCTAATTCATTGTTATAACAATATAGTTGTTGCTTTAGGCCTAAAACATTAAACTCATTATCGATCCAAACAAATATGTAAGAAATATAATTCTTATGTGAAATTGTTCACACAAGAAACATACATATCTGCAAAGTTACAAAAGTTGTAATGTTGCAAACCTACTGAATTAAACTCTATCACAGCAGAAGTTTAATAGACACTAGTTTCATGAGTATACGATACGTGAATGATTGACTCTAGCGCAAGTGGGAGATTGTTAGAGTTTATGCCTTAGAGGCAATCCATTTGATGAAATTGATAACGCTGTTGATGTTATTATTTTATTTAGAATAAAATAAAATATTCTATTATGTTATATTTACTGCGTAATATAAATATTAACATAATAGAAGTCCTTAGAGTTATAATACATAGTTATATAGTTCAAGTAAGTGACTTGGACTTGAGATTATATAATATATATTAAGTATTGTAACTCTTAAATGTCCCTTGTCAAGTTTTATTGTTTATATAGGACAGCAATAAAACATTGAGACTAGTATGTTGTTTGACTGATGATCATATCTCATTGATCATTAATACACGTGATATTAATGGCATAATGTAAATACGTATTGGAGAATATCATATTGGGCTGACCCACCATAAGATAAGTACATGTAATATAATTAATAGTATCATAAGTTATTCTCATAGTGGCAGTGATGTAATGGTCCTCAGACCTGAAATCATTATAATATTTTTGAGGATATTTGTGTTCTAATATTATCTAAAGTTATTTGTAATAGAGTAATGATAACGATGATTATTGAATACATCTCGAGCCAAATGAAAATTATGAATGATCTAGATGGAATTTAACCCTATAAAATCTTCCATGGGCCTCTTGATTGAGTGAGACTGTGAAATGCATGGTCGTGCTCAAATATTGATTTGTTTTAAACAGTCTACTCATCGATCAAGAAAAACAGATTAAATTATAACGAGGATGATACAATCCATGTCTCTAGTTTAATTCTGGATATATTGGTTAAAAGGATTATAGTACATTGAGACACTGCTCACCGAAAGGTTGTATCGAATTATTGACATTACAATAACTTGGGTAACTGCAGCGTATTATTAGATGCTAACCGCAGTTTATAATTTAAATGTTATTTAAATATTATTTAAATATTATTTGAATTATTTCCAACGTCATTGTAACCTATAGGTTCACACAAAAGAACTTTGAAAGGATGAGGTCAGTAGAAAACAAGGTGAAATCAAATGTTAAAAAAATCTTGGTTATTGAACATATATTTTAGGATAACCGGACAAACTAATTATCCGGTTTTGAGTTTATAAAAGGTGGATGCGATCCTCATTTTTATGGATTGAAAAAATCGAAAATTATAAAAACCCTAGAATCCCAAATCTCGGCTAGTAACGAATCTTAATCCGCTTCATCTTTTTTTGACGAAGACGAGAACATCGTCCGTTGATCTTTGATAGAGGTGCTTAAGTCAAGCGTTTGATTCGATACTAAGATCTAAATCCATTCAAATTCGTGAGTCGAAAGGTGAAAGGTGCTTGATTTCATTTAATTTCGAATTGTTATATGAAACTAGGGTTTGATTGTAATAACCCAGAAATCTAAGCCAATTTAAAAAATTTATTTTGGCAATTTTAGTGAATTTTGAATATTTAAAATGATTTATTTTAAATAAAAATGACGAGAAATTTATTTTGAATAGAATTAGAATGTATAGTTTTATTTGAATCATCGTTAGAATATAAATATTTATTTTAAATTATAAAAGGAATTGAAAATGGCGCGGTAGTTCGATAATTCGATTTCAAAGTTCAAATTAATGTACATGATTCAAAATAAACTGGATTTTAGCAAAACCAAAAATATTAGAATCTATTTGAGAATATCTTTCCAACAAATCCGAAAAATTGAAATTTCATAGCGGGAATAAAAAGTTACGTCCAGTGGAAAATACAAAATAGTCGCTGTAGAATTCTGGCCCTTAAAAATGGAAATTTTACAAACAACCTCTGTTTTCGACGAAACCACTTTTGTTGGATCCGTGATGTCAAGTTATTGCTAGGTTTCAAAATTCGTAATTTTTTGAATCAATATATGAGCGTGGCAAAGGAAAACGCATTTGACCAGTTTTAGTTGATTTTAATCGACCTGAAAATGGCCATTTTTCAAACGGTCTCATAATTTGATGAAATTAGTTTCGTTAAGGCCGTATCGGCAATACGAAGCTAGAAATAATTTTTTTTTAATTTTTAGAATCAGTATGTGGCCCCGGTAAATTGAAATGTGCGTTCAAATTCAATATACAGATTTGTATTTTGATTTTGACGAAAACTGGTCGTAACAGCCGAATGGGGTTACGAAACATATCCCATTGTCTTCGGAATGGGGGTAGTTATCTAGGGATGACAGTCGTTGGGATCAAATCGGGGTTCGGATGGAAAGTCAACTTTGGGGTGAAATAAATTAAAATATATATATATGTATATGTATATAATTAAATTAATATAAAACCTTAGTACCCTCTCCCCTTTCCCTCTCAGAACCAAACCCGACATCTCCTTCCTCCCAAATCGTCCAGCCTCGTAATCGACATCACCGCTGCCCAGGGGCGTGCGCCACCCACCGCGCCGCCGTCCAGGCTGGCCCCACCATATCGCACCTCCCTCTCCCTCCTTCCCTCTCTCTGGCATGAAGACCCTCCTCAAATCCACGAAAAACCATAACCCCCGCACCTCAGGCCATGATCGGCTAGCCACGCCTCCGCCTAGACGCCAGCAGCCCCGGCGCACCTTCCCCCACCACCCAACGCCTTCGTGGGTCCCTCTCCGGCGCAAGATTCGATTTTTACCAATAAAGGTGAGTTTTTTTTTATACTTTATTTTAAATCTGATTTTAGTTTAGGGTAAAAACATAAATTTTAAATGATTTTTCTTTTATATATGAAATAGAAGAAGAAAAAACAGTTTTACAATATGTAATTAGAGTTTTAAAAATTAGTTTTTATATGTGTATTAGCGATTAAAAATGTAATTTTTATAGGTTTGGATAGCAGAAAAAGAAGTGATTTTTAAAGAGAAAAAGATATGATTTTTAACTTTAAAAAGCTATGATTTTTATTAAGTAAAGATTGAATTTTTATTAATAGGAAAAGATTAGTTTTTTTAAAATATAAAGTTTAGTTTTTTTTGAAATAAAAAAGATAAGATTTGATTTTTCCTAGTAGATAAGTTTTGATTTTTCCTAGTAAACAAGATTTGATTTTTCTTAGTAAACAAGATGTCTCATAAACGTGAAGAAATGATTCTTTTTTTTTTAGACAGGATAAAAATATAATTTTTATTGTATGTAGAGGATAAAAATATAATTTTTATTGTGAAGAGAGCGTTATAAAAATATATGAACATCATATTAAAAATGTGATTTTTAACGTAAAACCGTGTGTAACAGATCTCGTTGAAAACATGGAGGAGATTTCCTACGTACGAAGAGTCGTGGCGTTTGGTTTAGCTTCTCGGTGAGAACTCCTTACTTTTATTTTGATTTCTAGTTGAAATACATACTAGGATGCAGACGGTGCTTAGTAGCACCCGACACCCGTCGTCTACAGACCATGGATGACTTGTTTGTTTGATTGGTAAAATATTTTATAGTTAAAAATATAATTTTTAACGTCTAAATAAAATAAATAGTAATAAACAAATCGGACGATTTGTTTATATACACTGATTTGATTGATATTGATTGGGACGATAAATTATACACATCGCCCAACTGCACAAATAAAAATCTAAGTTTGTTGATTTGAAACCCCACACGGGTATTGGGATGATATTTGACGTACATTAATCCCGATTGTTTAGTTGTATGTCAATCGATGGGTTGACAGACTGTATAAGCATTAATTATTTATATTTAATGCTTATGCAGTTGTGTGGTGCACTCTGGATGATAGTTGGTGATTTATCGTTGTTGTTATATACATGTGTTGTAGAAAATCCATATAATTAACATTATATGGTAATTGATTGGGCCTCATTCCAATTTGGAAAATAAGGAATATTATAAAAATAAATTCATGTGTTTAAATAGAAATAAATTCAGGTGTTGAATAGAAAATATATTCATGTGTTGAATAGAAAATAAATTCATGTGTTGAATAGAAATAAATTCATGTGTTGAATATAAATAAATTCATGTGTTGAATAGAAAATATATCCATGTGTTGAATAGAAAATAAATTCATGTTTTGAATAGAAATAAATTCATGTGTTGAATAGAAATAAAAATTCCTGTGTTGAATAGAACAAAAATTCGTATCTTGAATAGAATAAATATTCATGTGTTGAATAGAATAAAAATTCATATGTTGAATAGAATAAGCATTCATGTGTTAAATAAAAGCCATGTTAACTAGATTGACGCTATTTATAATGAATATAGAAAAGAAGTGATTTCAAAATATAATGTTTTGAAAATATTATCATTTATATATCGATGATATGGAATATTATGGAACATTTAATTTTGATTAGAAATTGAATATAAAGTTGAAATCATTTTGAAAACGAATTTAAAACGATTTATAAAATACGTTTTGAAAGGAAATCGATGAAATATATATGATATATAATATATATATATATATATATATATATATATATATATATATATTAAGTGGCCTGAATAAAACGCGCCGCGCTGCGGTAGTTCACGAATTTCGACCACTGACTTCGAATGGATATTACGGGAGATCCGACCACCGGATTCTCCTAAAACTGGAACCATTGGGTTCGTATCAAAAAGAGCTTTCTAGCGAATATTAGAAATTAGAAATCTAACGGTTGGATTTGAAATTATGTCCAAATCAAATTTGGAAAAGGTCGTTGTAAGTGCAGTTCGGTGGCCGTTGATGGAAATCGACTGTACGGGCCTTGATAAAATTATTAAAAATAATAATAATTTGTGTAAAATCATAAGAAATGATTTGGAAAGAATTGGGATGAAAACTCCATATTTGAAAAGATAAAAATAGATTTTTATCGAAATGAACTAGTTTTGAACTAGAATTATAATTCATTTGTTTTTGAAATAAATAAATTGGTTTTGAAATGGTTTTGAAAATAACTAGAATTTCCAATAATTGAATTGGAATGGATTTGAATCGAAATTGTCTTTGGAATATTTCGATGTTGGATCTCGTGATTATATAGATATTGTTATGGAAATTTGAAAGATATGTTTATATCATTATTTCCAATACGATATTTGTTGGTCGTAGAATTTGATATTGAATATAAGCCGATATATTTTCTATTCAGAGCCTTGTATTTAATATCAAATGGGATTTGGGTTTTTCATGAATGGCATCTTCATTAACACTGTTCTTAAACCCAGCTGAGAAAAAGATTAAATCTTTTTATTTATATTTAATGAAGTATACCAATTAAATGATATTTAATTGGAATTGATTTTTGGGTTTATCGTGAACGGTGTTTTAAATAACACTTATTATTTAACCTGATAATTAATGGAATGTGATTTTGGGTTTATCGTGAACCGTGTTTTAGATGACATTGGTTCTTTAACCCAGTTAAAGACAGGATATTGATTTTTGGGAAGATTAAAACTAAGTGGAGTTTTAATGAATTCTTAATTAGATTGAAGTGATCCAAAATGGAGTATCACCAGTTTTTCTCCAGGCGATAGTTAAATCTTTTATTAGATTTGAACGTAAAATGGTAATTAAATTTACCGATAACACCGTGGTGTTGGATATGAAGTATGGCCAGTTTTACTTCATGGGATGAATAGGTTGGAATTGGGAAATAAAATAAACGAGTACTGCGATGTGGTTTGCTAATCCCGACTAATTTGAATTAATATTCACAGGAAGATTAAAGAATAAATTTAGAGAATTTATCTTTGATAAAATTAATGGGAACCTTTCCCAAAGTATAAGAATATTTGAATAAGAGAATATTCTGAATTGGAATGCGGCTTATGTTGTGTTTGTGTAACACTTGTTTATTATATACGCGAGTTATTCAGAAAGACTGGGTTTATCCCATTCTGGATAACTGATTCGACATGGTGTCGAGGATGAAGATGGTGGTTGAAGATCGTAGGTCTTCACATCGTTTGGGTGATTACTGATGATCCTGATTGGGCTGTACACCCAAGAGGAGGGAATCAGATGGTGATTGTCCAGACGTACTTGGAGATCGATGGATATGCGAGGTACAAGGTGCCACCATTTTCGTTCAGACCCAGAACGGACTTGTAAATGGACTGTGTGTCTGACATTGGATTTTATTCTGTGTGATTGATTTCTATTAAATATATATATGTTTGGCGGCGGAGAATTTATTCTCTTGCTTAACGCACTTCTCTGAGACGTACGAGCTCAGGGGTTATATATTGATGGATATCAATCGCATGGAGTGAATTTCCTGTGTGGCATGCCTAAGTAGCAAATGATCAAGGCTTCTGTTGAAAAGCAAAGTCTTGTGGTTGATGATCAAAGTTCCGCCTGTGTGGCATACTTTGTGTAGCGTTGATTCGCGAGCCTCACACCCCGGTTGTGAACCAGAAACGGGAGAGGACCTCGGGGAGGGCAAGCGTTTCCTTCTAGCTAGGGTGGTGTCAGTGACCTACCAGCCCTGACATTTATATTGTTTTCACCTATGTGGTTGTTGCTATTACGAGGCGCCTTGGATATATCGGTGACTGTGTGGAGCCGATGGAGTCATTTGGCTCATTTATGCCCCCAAAGGGCAGGGAAACGTAGTGTTCTGGAATAATAATCCACATCGGTGGACCGACCCTGACGATCCAAGGCTTGTCTGCGCTTGCCTGAGGCTCGGGCTAGAGAGTCTCGAATCGGTAGAGGATGATCCCTGGCCTCGGTTCATAGATGGAAATCCAATTTCCAAATACGTGACTTTGCGGTTTTGATTGTAGAGCCTAGTATGGCGACATAGTGATATGGGGCACTTATGCCGTCTATGATTAATACTTATAATTGAAATTGTTTTCTTCACTTATAGTAATAATAAAAGATGAAATTTTGCGTATCAAGCACTCTTTGGCTATTGTAAGGTAAAAACCCTATCCTCCGGCTTGCGTTGCATTGTGTGATGGGACCTGGGTCTTATAATAGCTTCATTTTTCTTTATTTAACATTGCGTTGTTGTTTTATGCTCTGGTATTCTTGGGAGGAAACCATTTCTGTGTTATACAGCGTGGTCCCTTGATTTACCTAACTTTAAAATAAAGATTAATAACTGTATTAGTTCTCACACCAGTCCCATGACTGACCTGGAGTTTATTGTTTTAAGCTAAACTCTGGGTGCCCTTATTCTGACACAGGCAGCTAGTAGTTTTGGGTTTGCAGATTTATATTCACAGGATCCTGATTTACAGCTGGAATGATATCCGGAATGCTTTGTATCCGTGTATTTCTTTCAGTTGTGCTTTGTATTATTTTTCCGCTGCTATGTACTTAAATGTAATTTAAATCTCTGATATTTTGTGATGTATAATATTGATTTATACTCTGTATATTCTTGTATTCTGATCGAATTGTTGTAATAAACAATGAAATGTTCTTCTGTTTGCGTTCCAATTTGTCAAGTTCTCAAAACAATCAGGGGTTTCTAACGTTCTTGGTCAGTTTATCGATCGATTCAGATCGAGCGAAATTCCCAGTCGTTACATTTGGTATCAGAGCTTTGGTTTACAGTGCTCGGAGAACAAGACACGTTAGTACCAAACGAAAGAATTCATCAGAGATTGGATTAGTAATATCCAATGAGAACGACTCGTTAGAGACAGGATCAGTAGTATCCTAGAACGACTGTGAAGAGTGATGTTTTTAAAATAAAATTGAAAACAAGTTTTGATTTGAAAATTTAATTCAATTATTCGTATTTTAGTATTTACTGATATTGATTTGGACTACCAGGTATATAGAGATTTTAATACACGTCTGATCCACGTGTATTGAAAGCCTCCAATATACTGGATGGATATAGAGTCACACTCTAGTCGCCCGGGGATAATTCTGATGATGTGGCCGCGTCATCAGTATTTATATTCGAGTGCCGAAAGTGTGATATTTATATATTTCAATAGACTGGTGTGAGAACCAAAACTAGATAGGGCTTATTGTTGTGATATGGCAACAAAAATGTGATTTTTGACTATGTATCATAATTATGAATTTGAAACGTTAATCAACTAATTTATTGCTAATTGTGTTGTTTGATTATCGGTTGATTAATTAAAATGTTGAACCTTTAGCCAAATTGAATCAAATAGTGAGTTGTATTGAAAATTAGTCGCATTTGCATGCATATACATGTACTTACATTGAACAGGTCATAGCAAGGAGGCTAGAGCAGAAGAATAAAATTGTCTGCCCGACAAATAGGTACATGTTTACGAATTTATTAGGTTTGGATGATTTTATGAGTCGATTGGCTAGATGCTAGGCTGTTTCTTTTTCGTTTTGGATTGGTGAGGGCCATGGGAGGCTATTTGAAATATCCCGAAGCTCCCGGTGCAGGGTAGGTTATGGCGAAATTTTTCGAAAATTTAGGGTATTAGCCAAATTTTTGAAAAATTTGAAAAATTCTTAGAAACTGAAAAGTTGAAGAACTTAAGCTGTAATGAAAATAATAAAAGTTGAGTTGGTTCGTAAAACAACTTTCAGCTTCGTTCCTTTATGGGGACGAAAAGTTTTAAGTGGAGGAGATTGTAATAACCCGGAAATTTGAGCCAATTTAAAATTTTTATTTTGGCAATTTTAGTGAATTTTGAATATTTAAAATGATTTATTTTAAATAAAAACGACGAGAAATTTATTTTGAGTAGAACTAGAACGTATAGTTTTATTTGAATCGTCGTTAGAATATAAATATTTATTTTAAATTATAAAAGAATTGAAAATGGCGCGGTAGTTCGATAATTCGATTTCAAAGTTCAAATGAATGTACAGGATTAAAAATAAACTGGATTTTAGCGAAACCAAAAATATTAGAATCTATTTGAGAATATCTTTCCAACGAATCCGAAAAATTGAAATTTCATAAAGGGAATCAAAAGTTACGTCCAGTTGAAAATTCAGAATAGTCGTTGTAGAATTCTGGCCCTTAAAAATTGAAATTTTACAAACGACCTCTGTTTTCGACGAAACTACTTTTGTTGGATATGTGATGTCAAGTTATTGCTAGGTTTCAAAATTTGTAATTTTCTGAATCAATATATGCGCGTGGCAAAGGAAAACGTTTGACCTGTTTCAGTTGATTTTAATCGACCTGAAAATGGTCATTTTTCAAACGGTCACAGAATTTGACGAAATTAGTCTCGTTAAGGCCGTATCAGCAATACAAAGCTAGAAATAATTTTTCTATAATTTTTAGAATCAGTATGTGGCCCTGATAAATTGAAATGTGCGTTCAAATTCAATATATAGATTTATATTTTGATTTTGACGAAACGTCGTAACAGCCGAATTGGGTTACGAAACATATCCCATTGTGTTCGGAATGGGGATAATTAGCCAGGGATGACAGTCGTTGGGTTCAAATCGGGGTTCGGATGAAAAGACAACTTTGGGGTGAAGTAAATTAAATATATATATATATATAATTAAATTAATATAAAACCTTAGTACCCTATCCCCTTTCCCTCTCAGAACCAAACCCGACATCTCCTTCCTCTCAAATCGTCCAGCCCCCTAATCGACGTCACCGCCGCCCCAGGGGGGCGCGCCACCCACCGCGCCGCCGTCCAAGCTGGGCCCACCCCATCGCACCTCCCTCTCCCTCCTTCCCTCTATCCGGCGTGAAGACCCTCCCCAAATCCACGAAAAACCATAACCCCCGCACCTCAGGACATGACCGGCTAGTCACGCCTTCGCCTAGACGCCAGCAGCCCAGGCGCACCTTCCCCCACCACCCACCGCCTTGGTGGGTCACTCTTCGGCGCAAGATTCGATTTTTACCAATAAAGGTGAGTTTTTTTTATATACTTTATTTTAAATCTGGTTTTAGTTTAAGGTAAAAACATAAGTTTTAAATTAGTTTTCTTTTATATATGACATAGAAGAAAAAAAATCAGTTTTACAATTTGGTGATGATAAGGGATTTAATCCATTTATGGTTTGACCCCTTTTGGGTTTCTTTAAGCTTCGAAAGGAGGGTTTTACGTACCCTTGGACCTATTTAATAATCCATTTCCTAAGGATTTTTACTGAACTTAATCTGATCTTTTCATAAATTCAAGTAATTGGCCTTGGTTGATGAATTTGACGACTGTTTCCTCATGGGTTCTGCCGCAATGAGTTCCATGGCCATTCATCATGTGGTAGTGGCAATAGGATCCTCCTGTTTTCCTTTCGTATTTGGGCTTTTTCTTTGTGAGTGGCCAATAGTTGAGTTCGTTTTTGATTAGGAAGTAAATGTTTTCCAATGAACTGGAGAGGTAGTATCCCTTGGGTAATCCTCGTGTAAGCCCCTCTTCTTGCTGCTGTGGTTCAATCCTTTTGTGACCCAGCCTTTTTGTTGTACCTATACCTTTGTTCTTTCTTCCCAAAATATACTAAGGTTGGGTTGTTACCCTTTCAGACCATTTGATGGTGAAGCGGTCAATATCATTCATTATTTCTTGTTCAAATACCATTCCTCTGATTTTCTTGTGTAGAGTTCTTCTTAGATGAGAGAAACTATTAGTATCCACCGATGTAGAACCACTTAGAGGGGGTATTAAGATTTGTCCTATGTGGGAAAGGTTATTATCCCCAGTGTCGGATGCATATTGTACCTTTTCTCTTTTTTTCTTTATTATATACTTGGCTTCCACTCTCAGCCTTTGTTCTTCTATCACTCTTGGATCAGTGATTTTCGACTTATCCATTCGAGATCTAGAAGGCTCTTGTCGGGACCTCTTACCTATAACTTTGCTTCTCCAAAGTCATAGTCCAATCCGAGACGGAACAACACAGGTAGATATATGGTTGTTAACCACAAGGTTGGAGGTTTAAGCCCTCATTATAGCGCAAAAATGTTAACGATATTTTTTGTCAACACCCGAGATAGGTCTATGGAAGTG
Source organism: Allium sativum (assembly GCA_030737875.1). Taxonomy (NCBI): domain Eukaryota; kingdom Viridiplantae; phylum Streptophyta; class Magnoliopsida; order Asparagales; family Amaryllidaceae; genus Allium; species Allium sativum. The sequence goes on from CM060923.1 coordinate 431,232,297, forward strand.
GAACTAGGGAAAAATAGGTTGTTTGGCCTTTGCCGGTTTGAGTTAGTTCACCATTCCTAGGTATCAAGGTCTGGAATCCGAAAGAATAGTTACTTTGCCCTTGATGGGGTGAGTATCATGCTTAAGTAATTCAAGGACCAGCGGTTTCCTTGGGGGGAAGGATCTCTAAGTACAACCATCGACGAAGTATTTAACGGTTGGTAGAAAGGGGTTCTACACCTAGCTTGCTGAAGGGTCTAAGCTTGTAGGATGGTCTGAGCTTAAAGGAAGGGGTGTTCCACCTGATTGGAGGAAAGGTTTGGGTAACGATTCATGCTCATGTTGGAAGCAAACTATAAGCTGTAGCAACAATAACTAAGAAAATAACATAATAAACTCATAAGAAAACATCATAAGTATGGATTCACCCTTTACTAATCTTTGATTTAGAATAAAGGAATAGAATAAGAGAAATCCCCAAATGATTTAAGAATTAGGGTTTACTCTAGAGTAGAAGAGTACAAGAATGAGAATAAAAAAACCTCCCCTTAAATGTGACCTTCTGGGTCTTATTCATAGAGAAATCAGGGGCCCTTCTACAGTTGGGCTATTGGGCCTGTAAGAGCCTCTTGCCGACCGCTTTTTCCCTTGGTCTTGGGTATTTTAGCTTCCAGCTGCTTTATGGTGCTGATTATAGCTTCCGTAATGAAAGTTCCGGTTAGTTGGAGCTTCTTTGAGATTGATCTAAGTTCTCGGTTATATGTTTTCGGTCATAATCTTCCGAATGTAGGCTTTCGGTTTTCCCGTGAATACTTAGAGGAGCTTGCCCTCATAATGTATGTATAGAACTACCGGTTCAGAACCACTGTTGGCGTCTGTGCTAAGTAAACTTTTGTGGATAGCTTGTATCCTTTCCGGGGTTCCGATTTACCACCTGGGGAGTTCTCGGATATAGCATGTTCTTTCAAAAGGTTGCTCCAGGTGATTTGTCTATTGTCCATCAATATAACCTTTCGGATTTTATGTAGTAGGTGTATTAGAATCCTGTTTCAGATAATCTTTATGTGCTTCTAGCTTAATGCTCTTGATGCCTTTGCCTCCTTATGTGTAGGTATTAAATAGGTTATTACCAACAACCCTTCCATTCTTCCGGGTTTCAATTAGTGAAGTTCTTGCGCTCCTCTTTTACAATTTCCGGCTTAGATGACCTTTCGCTATAGGATCTCCCCGTCGGATGAACTCTGTCGGGTCCACCGTGGATAGACCCTGTCGGATATGCTTTGCCTGATAGATCATGTCGGTTATTCCCTGTCGGATAGGTCCTGTCGGATATGCTCTTCCGGATAGATCTTGTTGGCTATGCCTTACCGGATAGATCCTGTTAGCATTTTGTAGTTGTTGAGTTCCTTTTTTTAGTGTTTGGCTTTGGTTTTTGAAGAGTTCCCATGTGCTTGCGGTCATTCGATACCCCTTCACCGTTAGTCCATTTGAAGTTAATTTTGGTAGTAACAGTTAGGATCCATTTAGCTATATCTTTCTGATGAATATGAAAATATTAGATTTCGTTTTATAAATTGTAAGTTATGTCTAAATTAAAATTTAGAATAGTCGCTATGGAAATTTTTTTTTTTAATATTATATAGCCCTTAAAAATAGTCATTTTGTAAACGATCTCCAGTTTCAATGAAACTAATTTTATTGGATCCGGAACGTCAAATTATTGTCAGGTTTAAATTTCAAGTCTTTTGGAATTAATATGTAAGCATGGTAAATTTAAACGCCTGTTGAATTTCAGTTTTAAATTTAATAAGCTAGTTAAAAGGCTATTTTTCAAATGGTCTCCAAATTCAACAAAATTAATTTTTTACGATCATATCGTTAAAACATAGCGAGATTTCAAATTTCATAATTTTTGGAGTCAGTATGTGGTCTCGACAAATTAAAATGTATGTTTAAATTTAATATATAATGTTATATTGAATTATATTTTAATTTTAATAAAAACTCATCAATACATTCGAATGGGCTTTGAAACATATCCATTGTGTACGGAATAGGGGTATTTAGCTAGGGATGTCAGTCGTTGGGATTTGTTTGGAGTTCGGAGCGATAAACAAGTGATGGTTGAATTAAATAATATTAAAATATATAATATATATAAGGTTATATGGACAAAACCCTAAACCCTTAATGCTCATTCACGTTCTTCCGCAGCCAATTCATTTTCAAGGGAGGAAATCGTCCTAAATTCGCACCCCATTTTCTCTAAATCGATTATGTTTAAAGCTTATTAAATGAAAATTAAAGAGCACACTAAGATCCTCAACTTCAATGGACATGATCATCGCTGACTTCGAAAATAGAGAGAAATTCACCCCAAAGGTGCTTAATTGCGTGCGTTTTCTAGAGCCGATGGGGAGCTCAAGCTCGAAGGCGCTTTGACCGAGGGTTGGGTTTGAAGAGGGCTACGACGTGGTGACTTTTGATCAGTCTCCGGCGCCCTTGGTTAATGTGCGTGGAGGTGATTTTTTTAGGCGATGATTGTTGAATACTGTTTTGGTTTGATGATAACAAATAGATTTTTTTTACTAATATGTTTGATGGTGAAATAATTAGTATTATTGAGTGATGATGCTTTACACAAAATACAGGAAATTTACACAAGTATTTGCCTTCCAATAATATATTTTTTAACAATTATATACAATCTAAGTCTCACTTATTACATGGCTTTTCAATTCACAGTTACAAATAAACTCAACCCAAATGTCTACACTTCATGTACATCTCTTTACTGGATTAATCTTGTGCACACTTTGACTGTCCCAAGCTTCTGGTGCATCATCCTGAAACCTGTCACAAAAGAAGATACACACAGTACCCTGGAACTAAAATAAACACTGGACAAATAAAATTTTACTGTTTGGTTGATTCTCTGTTTGTCTCAGTTTTCTGTGTGTTTTTCTCATCATTTTTCAGACTTGAACAGCCACGCCATAACCATACTAGTCTGCTGATCAGAATCAGCAAATTCTGACCAGCCTCAACACAGTACAGTTTGACTGCTTTTTTTTTGTTTCTTTTGTTTCAGGATCAAAAGACAAGGTAAAAATCAAAAGAGAAATAAAGGGATACATCAGCAAACTCAAAACAGTGTGAAAACAACTCAGCATGGTGTACATAATAGACAGAATGATTCAAGTACATAACAGACAGAATGATTCAAGATGGTGATGCAACCTCAAATAACAATGAAAGCAAGCTATTTTTGTCGAGCACAAGTCATCATACATTGGTGGTTCAGCGTAATGAAGAAATGTGATCAAGGCATGGACAAGCAAGTGGAAATAAACACAAGACATAGTGCATACATATCAAAGCAGGTCACATGTTTCATATTCAATGCTCTAGGCATCAACAAATATAGTAGTGATAACATGAATATGGAGCAGCATGGACACGTCAGTATGTATGGGCAATTCAGTAATGCAACATGGATATGCATAGGACAGTAGCAAAGAATCAACATAAGTTACAAGTCAAACTGCAAAATGGCCAAGCAGCTCAGCATATATGTCGACAGCAAAATGATGCAACAAGATGATGTATGAACATACAAAACAGCTTCATGAATGATCAAGGCAGATTAGAAAATGAAGCAGTGGTAAGGTATGGCAGATCAACACAACAAGCATGGATATGTGGTAAATAGCATATATAAGGATGGTGTCAGCATATACAAGGATGGTGTCAGCATGAAATGGACAAGCAAATCTCTAGTACTAAGTCAAGGGCAACATAGTAAAATGACTTGGCTAAAGTGATGCATGAAAGCAACAGCCCACACAAGAAAATTTATGAAACAAGTGCACAAATTGTATGCAGAATGTTTGTAGTATGTGTATGAGCAATGCAAGAAAATCAACATGCAATATTCTTTCCAGAAATGAAAATAGTCAAGAGAATCAATTTCAACAATCTTTGGCAAGTCTTCTAAAACTTTCCTGAAATCTTGATCGGACCAAGAAAACAAACATGAGTGCAATAATGCATGTAGCTGTATGGGTGAGTAATCAGAGCAGTTCAGATTTGCATAAGCATGGTGCTATAGTTCATGTACGTGATGGAGCAAAACCATTCTAACATGAATTTGTTTTAAAAATTAACAAAACTATGTTTTTTTTTTTGGAAAGTTTTAAATGCCTAGAAATTCGATTTCTTTCTTAGAATCTCTGATAGTTCAAAAATGGAAAACAATATTCGGTTAAATCAATTTCTAGTATGGTGACTAGGCAGAAATTTATTCAGCAAAGTTATTGGTTGTTCTCAAAATTAGGAAATGTTTTTAAATCGGATCATATGAAGAAAGCTTTGATAGCAATATCAATAACCTACTTATTCTTGTCAAATCAGCAGAGAAATCATTTTCTAAAAACAGGAAGGGTTCAAATCGAACAACAAAATCTCAGGGAAAAAGAAAATCCAATTCGAATATTCCCAAATCAAATCGAGCAAGCCTTTATGAGGAAATCAGAGATTAGGGTCACAAAAATCCTATATTAACACACTTCTTCATCATCGACATATCATCAATAAAATTCGACAGCAAAATCAAAACTCTAATCCAAAAAAATCAGAAGTCTTACTTGTCGGATTGAGAGACAGAACCTTGCAGAGCCAAACCAGAGGACAAATTCAACTAAATCGAGTCTTCAACCAAATTCAACTCGAAGAAATTCACGTTTTCAGAAACCCTAATTGTCTGTTGAGCCGCCATTTTTGATTTCCAGTAAAAGGAGATTGAGCCAAAAAGGAATGAGTGAAACAATTACTAAAGTGGCCGGCCTAGTGCCTCATAGGCTAAGCCAATCTATTTAATAAGGGGGGTTTCTTTGTTCTTTGTTCTCTCTTTGTATTTGTTTTGTAATTCCGACAAGAACAATTTTTTTTTAGTTTTATCTTGAACTAGGGTATACAGATTACTGGCGTAGTCTGGGAAAATCTGGTCTAGGGTACATAGGCCAGTCTATGATTTTGAGCTTAGGGTTAAACAGGAACAGGAGATGCAAGTTTACATAGGATTGTAAGCAGGAACTGTTTGTAACTCCTAGTAGAAATCTTAGAAAGGCAGCAGTAGGCACAGTTTGCCGAAGCTGGGTATTTTTGCGTGTGATTTTTTTATTGCATATTTTTATATCTCTGTGTTTTGCTTTATTTTTGTTAAAACCCTATTCACCCCCCCCCCCTCTAGGGTTATTATCGATCCTACAATTGGTATCAGAGCCAGTGTGCAACCCTAGAATTATGACTTCCGTGAACAATGCTTTTTCTGAAGGTCAATCTATTGCTAGACCACCCATGTTCAATGGTGGTGATTACGCGTATTGGAAAGCTAGGATGAAAATTTATCTTGTGTCTGTATATTACGACGTTTGGGATATCATTGAAACTGGATATAAACCTCCTACTGAAATTGTTAATGGAACTGTAACACCTAAAACAAAAAGTAGGTGGGATGCGAATGAGAAGAAACTATATTCTATAGATTCTAAAGCTATGAACGCTCTGATTTGTGCTCTTGATAAAACAGAATATAATAGAATCTCTCATTGTAATACAGCCCAGGAAATTTGGCATACTCTGGTAGTCACACACGAAGGAACCTCTCAGGTTAAAGAATCTCGTCTTGCCATGTTCAGCAATGAATATGAAAACTTCATCATGCAGAACGACGAGAGCGTCAAGGACATGTATGGTCGATTCTCTGTGCTGGTCTACAATGCTAGAGCTCTTGGAAAGGTCTATACAGAAGTGGAACTTGTGAGAAAGATTCTGCGTGTACTGCCAATGAACTTTGAAGCAAAAATCACAGCCATTCAAGAATCTAAAGATCTGAGTAAGCTGAGCATGGAAGAGCTTATCGGGAATCTGATGACGTATGAAATGGAGCTAAAAGCAAGAGAAGATCGCAACAACTCAGAACTGAAGAAGGAGTCAATAGCTCTGTCCAACACCGTTACCAGCGATAGTGAAGATCCTATTGAACAGCTTGCCATGGCAGTTAGACAACTCACGAAGTGGAGAAAATTCAAACCTCGTAGAAATAAACCAAAGACCAACAATTCAGAAGACGAACCACTCTGCTACAACTGTCAAAAGCCGGGACACATAAAACCAAACTGTACACTTCTCCAAAGAAACAAGAAGAAGAAGAAAGCTTTTGCTATAACTTGGGATGATGAGAAAGGAGAAGAAGATTCAGACAACAGTGAGGAAGAAAGCAATCTGTGCTTCATGACGAAGTCAGATCTAGAAGATGGCAACGAAGAAACCACTGAGGTATACAGTAATAACGATCTAGTTTTAATGTGTAAACATCTTTCTGAAATTATTGACACATTAGAATCAGAAGTAGAGAAACTGAAGGCAAAAAACCTTGATCTTATTCACAATAATAAGAAGTTGAAATCTGAACTTGAAAACATTTCAAAAAACAACAATCTAGATTGTGTAATTTGTAAGGTTGTGAATCTAGAACTCTCAACACTCAAGAGCACCATGGAGAATCTTGAAAAAGAAAATTTGACTCTAAAAGAAGATGATGACACTAAAAGAAAGAATTACACTTCACTTGTGAATGAGAACACAATCTTAAGAACGAGAGTTCAAGATCTTGAGGTTGCTTTGAATAAATTTTCAATTGGTCAAACATCTTTTAAAATGTTGCTTGGAAACCAACTGTTTGCAAATAATAGAAAAGGACTTGGTTTTGGAAAGATACAAGAAAAAATGACTAAAATTGACAATGTTAAAGGTAGAGGTATCTTTCCCAAATGTGTAAAATGTGGAGTAATTGGTCACAACCATGAAAACTGCAATAAGATTCAAAAGTTCAAAAAGGTTTGGGTTCCTAAATACTTGGCACACAATTATCATAATGATAGGAACACAAATAAAAGGAAAAATCAAATCTAGGTACCAAAAGAATCTTATGATTATCACTTCTCTACTACTGATATGCTCGGACCTAGAAGATTCTCTGGGTCATCCTTTTCTTTGTATGTGTAGGTATGTTGGCGGGCTAAGGAGCAACAAAAATGGTATTTGGATTCAGGTTACTCCAGACATATGACAGGGGATAAAAGACGGTTCCTTAGCCTTGAAAAACATAAAGGTGGGAATGTGACTTTAGGTGACAACAGCAAAGGTAAAATCATAGGTAAAGGAAAAGTAGGTAACAGTATTTTTGCCTTAACCGATGTTTTATATGTTGAAAATCTATTTCACAATCTTATTTCTATCAGTCAACTTTTTGATAAAGGAATGAATGTTGTATTTGATAGTAATGTTTGCAAAATCATTGAAATATCCTATGGAAAGGTTGTTTTTACTGGGAAAAGAAAAGGAAATGTCTACACACTCTCTTTCGATGATGTAACTGCTTCTAGGTGCTTGGTAGCAACGGAAGAGGAGGCAATTCTATGGCACAGAAGGATGGCACACGCAAGTATGGGTCTTCTTGAAAGACTAGAAACAAATGAGCTTGTCAGAGGTTTACCTCATCAGAAATTCAAAAACAACAAAGTGTGTAAAGCCTGTACTATGGGAAAACTTAGTCGCTCATCTTTTCGTCCAAAAAATGTTGTTAGTACTTCACGCGTGCTTGAATTGATTCATATGGATTTGTTTGGACCTACTGATATTGCTAGCTTAAATGGTAAACGTTATTGTTATGTATTGGTTGATGATTACTCTAGATTTACATGGGTTTACTTTCTAGCCAAAAAGTCTGAAGCTTTTGATTATTTTTCAAAGTATTCAAAACTTGTTCAAAATGAAAAAGGGTTTTCAATTAAAACTTTGAGAAGTGATCATGGAGGAGAATTTGAAAATTCAGACTTTGAAAGGCTTTGTGAAGAAAATGGTTTTAAACGTGAATTTTCTGCTCCTCGAACACCTCAACAAAATGGGGTGGTTGAAAGGAAAAATCGTACATTACAAGAAATGGCTAGATCTATGTTATGTGAATATAACTTGCCTCAAACCTTCTGGGCTGAAGCAGTAAATACTTCATGCTACGTAATGAACAGAGTTATGATTAGACCAATACTTAATAAAACGGCATATGAACTTGGGTCTGACAAAAAGCCTAACATTTCATACTTTAGAGTGTTTGGATGTCCTTGTTATATTTTAAACACAGGAGAACAGCTTGGGAAATTTGAGCCAAAAACAATTGATGGGATTTTCATGGGTTATTCCTCAAGAAGTAAAGCTTACAGAATCTTCAATAAACAATCAAGAGCAATTGTGGAAACCGTCAATGTAAAGTTCAACGAATCTGATGTGGATATGATCTCTGAAGGTGACAAAGATGATGATGGTGCACATGAAGTTGAACAAGAAAGCAACGATGTTAAAACAAACAACGAAGAAGCCGCTGAAGCAGCAGCAAATGTTGAAAGACTGAAATTCAAGCCCAATCATCCTCCAGATTTGGTAATCAGAAGCCCAACAGCTGGTGTTCGTACACGTTCCTCTCTCAATAAGGATGTTTGTACTTTTTGTATCCATAATGCTTTTGTATATGAAATAGAACCAAGTTCTTATGATATTGCTCTTAATGATGAATTTTGGTTGTTATCTATGCAAGAAGAACTTAATCAGTTTGAGAGAAACAGAGTCTGGAACTTGGTGCCTAGGCCAAAAGACTATCCAGTAGTTGGAACCAAATGGGTGTTTAAAAATAAGCTTGACGAGTCTGGAAATGTAATTAGAAACAAAGCTAGGTTGGTTGCTAAGGGATACAATCAGATCGAAGGCATTGACTTTGATGAGACGTTCGCCCCAGTTGCTAGGTTAGAAGCAATTAGAATCTTGTTGAGCTTTGCATGTTTTAAAGGTTTTAAACTGAAACAAATGGATGTGAAAAGTGCTTTTATTAATGGAGAACTAAAAGAAGAGGTTTATGTTGAACAACCCCCTGGTTTTGAGAGTCACGATTTTCCAAATCATGTGTATAAACTAGAAAAAGCATTGTATGGCCTTAAACAAGCTCCTCGAGCTTGGTATGACTGTCTTTGTACCAATCTTTTGGAAAACGGTTTCATAAGTTACAAGTCAAACTGCAAAATGGCCAAGCAGCTCAGCATATATGTCGACAGCAAAATGATGCAACAAGATGATGTATGAACATACAAAACAGCTTCATGAATGATCAAGGCAGATTAGAAAATGAAGCAGTGGTAAGGTATGGCAGATCAACACAACAAGCATGGATATGTGGTAAATAGCATATATAAGGATGGTGTCAACATATACAAGGATGGTGTCAGCATGAAATGGACAAGCAAATCTCTAGTACTAAGTCAAGGGCAACATAGTAAAATGACTTGGCTAAAGTGATGCATGAAAGCAACATCCCACACAAGCAAATTTATAAAACAAGTGCACAAATTGTATGCAGAATGTTTGTAGTATGTGTATGAGCAATGAAAGAAAATCAACATGCAATATTCTTTCCGGAAATGAAAATAGTCAAGAGAATCAATTTCAACAATCTTTGGCAAGTCTTCTAAAACTTTCCTGAAATCTTGATCGGACCAAGAAAACAAACATGAGTGCAATAATGCATGTAGCTGTATGGGTGAGTAATCAGAGCAGTTCAGATTTGCATAAGCATGGTGCTATAGTTCATGTACGTGATGGAGCAAAACCATTCTAACATGAATTTGTTTTAAAAATTAACAAAACCATGTTTTTTTTTGGAAAGTTTTAAATGCCTAGAAATTCGATTTCTTTCTTAGAATCTCTGATAGTTCAAAAATGGAAAACAATATTCGGTTAAATCAATTTCTAGTATGGTGACTAGGCAGAAATTTATTCACCAAAGTTATTGGTTGTTCTCAAAATTAGGAAATGTTTTTAAATCGGATCATATGAAGAAAGCTTTGATAGCAATATCAATAACCTACTTATTCTTGTCAAATCAGCAGAGAAATCATTTTCTAAAAACAGGAAGGGCTCAAATCGAACAACAAAATCTCAGGGAAAAAGAAAATCCAATTCGAATATTCCCAAATCAAATCGAGCAAGCCTTTATGAGGAAATCAGAGATTAGGGTCACAAAAATCCTATATTAACACACTTCTTCATCATCGACATATCATCAATAAAATTCGACAGCAAAATCAAAACTCTAATCCAAAAAAATCAGAAGTCTTACTTGTCGGATCGAGAGACAGAACCTTGCAGAGCCAAACCAGAGGACAAATTCAACTAATTCGAGTCTTCAATCAAATTCAACTCGAAGAAATTCACGTTTTCAGAAACCCTAATTGTCTGTTGAGCCGCCATTTTTGATTTCCAGTAAAAGGAGATTGAGCCAAAAAGGAATGAGTGAAACAATTACTAAAGTGGCCGGCCTAGTGCCTCATAGGCTAAGCCAATCTATTTAATAAGGGGGGTTTCTTTGTTCTTTGTTCTCTCTTTGTATTTGTTTTGTAATTCCGACAAGAACAATTTTTTTTTAGTTTTATCTTGAACTAGGGTATACAGATTACTGGCGTAGTCTGGGAAAATCTGGTCTAGGGTACATAGGCCAGTCTATGATTTTGAGCTTAGTGTTAAACAGGAACAGGAGATGCAAGTTTACATAGGATTGTAAGCAGGAACTGTTTGTAACTCCTAGTAGAAATCTTAGAAAGGCAGCAGTAGGCACAGTTTGCCGAAGCTGGGTATTTTTGCGTGTGATTTTTTTATTGCATATTTTTATATCTCTGTGTTTTGCTTTATTTTTGTTAAAACCCTATTCACCCTCCCTCCCCCCCCCCCTCTAGGGTTATTATCGATCCTACAATTGGTATCAGAGCCAGTGTGCAACCCTAGAATTATGACTTCCGTGAACAATGCTTTTTCTGAAGGTCAATCTATTGCTAGACCACCCATGTTCAATGGTGGTGATTACGCATATTGGAAAGCTAGGATGAAAATTTATCTTGTGTCTGTATATTACGACGTTTGAGATATCATTGAAACTGGATATAAACCTCCTACTGAATTTGTTAATGGAACTGTAACACCTAAAACAAAAAGTAGGTGGGATGTGAATGAGAAGAAACTATATTCTATAGATTCTAATGCTATGAACGCTCTGATTTGTGCTCTTGATAAAACAGAATATAATAGAATCTCTCATTGTAATACAGCCCAGGAAATTTGGCATACTCTGGTAGTCACACACGAAGGAACCTCTCAGGTTAAAGAATCTCGTCTTGCCATGTTCAGCAATGAATATGAAAACTTCATCATGCAGAACGACGAGAGCGTCAAGGACTTGTATGGTCGATTCTCTGTGCTGGTCTACAATGCTAGAGCTCTTGGAAAGGTCTATACAGAAGTGGAACTTGTGAGAAAGATTCTGCGTGTACTGCCAATGAACTTTGAAGCAAAAATCACAGCCATTCAAGGATTTAAAGTTCTGAGTAAGCTGAGCATGGAAGAGCTTATCGGGAATCTGATGACGTATGAAATGGAGCTAAAAGCAAGAGAAGATCGCAACAACTCAGAACTGAAGAAGGAGTCAATAGCTCTGTCCAACACCGTTACCAGCGATAGTGAAGATCCTATTGAACAGCTTGCCATGGCAGTTAGACAACTCACGAAGTGGAGAAAATTCAAACCTCGTAGAAATAAACCAGAGACCAACAATTCAGAAGACGAACCACTCTGCTACAACTGTCAAAAGCCGGGACACATAAAACCAAACTGTCCACTTCTCCAAAGAAACAAGAAGAAGAAGAAAGCTTTTGCTATAACTTGGGATGATGAGGAATGAGAAGAAGATTCAGACAACAGTGAGGAAGAAAGCAATCTGTGCTTCATGACGAAGTCAGATCTAGAAGATGGCAACGAAGAAACCACTGAGGTATACAGTAATAACGATCTAGTTTTAATGTGTAAACATCTTTCTGAAATTATTGACACATTAGAATCAGAAGCAGAGAAACTGAAAGCAAAAAACCTTGATCTTATTCACAATAATAAGAAGTTGAAATCTGAACTTGAAAACATTTCAAAAAACAACAATCTAGATTGTGAAATTTGTAAGGTTGTGAATCTAGAACTCTCAACACTCAAGAGCACCATGGAGAATCTTGAAAAAGAAAATTTGACTCTAAAAGAAGATGATGACACTAAAAGAAAGAATTACACTTCACTTGTGAATGAGAACACAATCTTAAGAACGAGAGTTCAAGATCTTGACGTTGCTTTGAATAAATTTTCAATTGGTCAAACATCTTTTAAAATGTTGCTTGGAAACCAACTGTTTGCAAATAATAGAAAAGGACTTGGTTTTGGAAAGATACAAGAAAAAATGACTAAAATTGACAATGTTAAAGGTAGAGGTATCTTTCCCAAATGTGTAAAATGTGGAGTAATTGGTCACAACCATGAAAACTGCAATAAGATTCAAAAGTTCAAAAAGGTTTGGGTTCCTAAATACTTGGCACACAATTATCATAATGATAGGAACACAAATAAAAGGAAAAATCAAATCTGGGTACCAAAAGAATCTTATGATTATCACTTCTCTACTACTGATATGCTCGGACCTAGAAGATTCTCTGGATCATCCTTTTCTCTGTATGTGTAGGTATGTTGGGGGGCTAAGGAGCAACAAAAATGGTATTTGGATTCAGGTTGCTCCAGACATATGACAGGGGATAAAAGGCGGTTCCTTAGCCTTGAAAAACATAAAGGTGGGAATGTGACTTTAGGTGACAACAGCAAAGGTAAAATCATAGGTAAAGGAAAAGTAGGTAACAGTATTTTTGCCTTAACCGATGTTTTATATGTTGAAAATCTATTTCACAATCTTATTTCTATCAGTCAACTTTTTGATAAAGGAATGAATGTTGTATTTGATAGTAATGTTTGCAAAATCATTGAAATATCCTATGGAAAGGTTGTTTTTACTGGGAAAAGAAAAGGAAATGTCTACACACTCTCTTTCGATGATGTAACTGCTTCTAGGTGCTTGGTAGCAACGGAAGAGGAGGCAATTCTATGGCACAGAAGGATGGCACACGCAAGTATGGGTCTTCTTGAAAGACTAGAAACAAATGAGCTTGTCAGAGGTTTACCTCATCAGAAATTCAAAAACAACAAAGTGTGTAAAGCCTGTACTATGGGAAAACTTAGTCGCTCATCTTTTCGTCCAAAAAATGTTGTTAGTACTTCACGCGTGCTTGAATTGATTCATATGGATTTGTTTGGACCTACTGATATTGCTAGCTTAAATGGTAAACGTTATTGTTATGTATTGGTTGATGATTACTCTAGATTTACATGGGTTTACTTTCTAGCCAAAAAGTCTGAAGCTTTTGATTATTTTTCAAAGTATTCAAAACTTGTTCAAAATGAAAAAGGGTTTTCAATTAAAACTTTGAGAAGTGATCATGGAGGAGAATTTGAAAACTCAGACTTTGAAAGGCTTTGTGAAGAAAATGGTTTTAAACGTGAATTTTCTGCTCCTCGAACACCTCAACAAAATGGGGTGGTTGAAAGGAAAAATCGTACATTACAAGAAATGGCTAGATCTATGTTATGTGAATATAACTTGCCTCAAACCTTCTAGGCTGAAGCAGTAAATACTTCATGCTACGTAATGAACAGAGTTATGATTAGACCAATACTTAATAAAACGGCATATGAACTTGGGTCTGACAAAAAGCCTAACATTTCATACTTTAGAGTGTTTGGATGTCCTTGTTATATTTTAAACACAGGAGAACAGCTTGGGAAATTTGAGCCAAAAACAATTGATGGGGTTTTCATGGGTTATTCCTCAAGAAGTAAAGCTTACAGAATCTTCAATAAACAATCAAGAGCAATTGTGGAAACCGTCAATGTAAAGTTCAACGAATCTGATGTGGATATGATCTCTGAAGGTGACAAAGATGATGATGGTGCGCATGAAGTTGAACAAGAAAGCAACGATGTTAAAACAAACAACGAAGAAGCCGCTGAAGCAGCAGCAAATGTTGAAAGACTGAAATTCAAGCCCAATCATCCTCCAGATTTGGTAATCAGAAGCCCAACAGCTGGTGTTCGTACACGTTCCTCTCTCAATAAGGATGTTTGTACTTTTTGTATCCATAATGCTTTTGTATATGAAATAGAACCAAGTTCTTATGATATTGCTCTTAATGATGAATTTTGGTTGTTATCTATGCAAGAAGAACTTAATCAGTTTGAGAGAAACAGAGTCTGGAACTTGGTGCCTAGGCCAAAAGACTATCCAGTAGTTGGAACCAAATGGGTGTTTAAAAATAAGCTTGACGAGTCTGGAAATGTAATTAGAAACAAAGCTAGGTTGGTTGCTAAGGGATACAATCAGATCGAAGGCATTGACTTTGATGAGACGTTCGCCCCAGTTGCTAGGTTAGAAGCAATTAGAATCTTGTTGAGCTTTGCATGTTTTAAAGGTTTTAAACTGAAACAAATGGATGTGAAAAGTGCTTTTATTAATGGAGAACTAAAAGAAGAGGTTTATGTTGAACAACCCCCTGGTTTTGAGAGTCACGATTTTCCAAATCATGTGTATAAACTAGAAAAAGCATTGTATGGCCTTAAACAAGCTCCTCGAGCTTGGTATGACTGTCTTTGTACCAATCTTTTGGAAAACGGTTTCATAAGTTACAAGTCAAACTGCAAAATGGCCAAGCAGCTCAGCATATATGTCGACAGCAAAATGATGCAACAAGATGATGTATGAACATACAAAACAGCTTCATGAATGATCAAGGCAGATTAGAAAATGAAGCAGTGGTAAGGTATGGCAGATCAACACAACAAGCATGGATATGTGGTAAATAGCATATATAAGGATGGTGTCAGCATATACAAGGATGGTGTCAGCATGAAATGGACAAGCAAATCTCTAGTACTAAGTCAAGGGCAACATAGTAAAATGACTTGGCTAAAGTGATGCATGAAAGCAACAGCCCACACAAGCAAATTTATGAAACAAGTGCACAAATTGTATGCAGAATGTTTGTAGTATGTGTATGAGCAATGAAAGAAAATCAACATGCAATATTCTTTCCAGAAATGAAAATAGTCAAGAGAATCAATTTCAACAATCTTTGGCAAGTCTTCTAAAACTTTCCTGAAATCTTGATCGGACCAAGAAAACAAACATGAGTGCAATAATGCATGTAGCTGTATGGGTGAGTAATCAGAGCAGTTCAGATTTGCATAAGCATGGTGCTATAGTTCATGTACGTGATGGAGCAAAACCATTCTAACATGAATTTGTTTTAAAAATTAACAAAACCATGTTTTTTTTTTGGAAAGTTTTAAATGCCTAGAAATTCGATTTCTTTCTTAGAATCTCTGATAGTTCAAAAATGGAAAACAATATTCGGTTAAATCAATTTCTAGTATGGTGACTAGGCAGAAATTTATTCACCAAAGTTATTGGTTGTTCTCAAAATTAGGAAATGTTTTTAAATCGGATCATATGAAGAAAGCTTTGATAGCAATATCAATAACCTACTTATTCTTGTCAAATCAGCAGAGAAATCATTTTCTAAAAACAGGAAGGGTTCAAATCGAACAACAAAATCTCAGGGAAAAAGAAAATCCATTTCGAATATTCCCAAATCAAATCGAGCAAGCCTTTATGAGGAAATCAGAGATTAGGGTCACAAAAATCCTATATTAACACACTTCTTCATCATCGACATATCATCAATAAAATTCGACAGCAAAATCAAAACTCTAATCCAAAAAAATCAGAAGTCTTACTTGTCGGATCGAGAGACAGAACCTTGCAGAGCCAAACCAGAGGACAAATTCAACTAATTCGAGTCTTCAATCAAATTCAACTCGAAGAAATTCACGTTTTCAGAAACCCTAATTGTCTGTTGAGCCGCCATTTTTGATTTCCAGTAAAAGGAGATTGAGCCAAAAAGGAATGAGTGAAACAATTACTAAAGTGGCCGGCCTAGTGCCTCATAGGCTAAGCCAATCTATTTAATAAGGGGGGTTTCTTTGTTCTTTGTTCTCTCTTTGTATTTGTTTTGTAATTCCGACAAGAACAATTTTTTTTTAGTTTTATCTTGAACTAGGGTATACAGATTACTGGCGTAGTCTGGGAAAATCTGGTCTAGGGTACATAGGCCAGTCTATGATTTTGAGCTTAGTGTTAAACAGGAACAGGAGATGCAAGTTTACATAGGATTGTAAGCAGGAACTGTTTGTAACTCCTAGTAGAAATCTTAGAAAGGCAGCAGTAGGCACAGTTTGCCGAAGCTGGGTATTTTTGCGTGTGATTTTTTTATTGCATATTTTTATATCTCTGTGTTTTGCTTTATTTTTGTTAAAACCCTATTCACCCCCCCCCCCTCTAGGGTTATTATCGATCCTACAATTGGTATCAGAGCCAGTGTGCAACCCTAGAATTATGACTTCCGTGAACAATGCTTTTTCTGAAGGTCAATCTATTGCTAGACCACCCATGTTCAATGGTGGTGATTACGCGTATTGGAAAGCTAGGATGAAAATTTATCTTGTGTCTGTATATTACGACGTTTGGGATATCATTGAAACTGGATATAAACCTCCTACTGAATTTGTTAATGGAACTGTAACACCTAAAACAAAAAGTAGGTGGGATGTGAATGAGAAGAAACTATATTCTATAGATTCTAATGCTATGAACGCTCTGATTTGTGCTCTTGATAAAACAGAATATAATAGAATCTCTCATTGTAATACAGCCCAGGAAATTTGGCATACTCTGGTAGTCACACACGAAGGAACCTCTCAGGTTAAAGAATCTCGTCTTGCCATGTTCAGCAATGAATATGAAAACTTCATCATGCAGAACGACGAGAGCGTCAAGGACTTGTATGGTCGATTCTCTGTGCTGGTCTACAATGCTAGAGCTCTTGGAAAGGTCTATACAGAAGTGGAACTTGTGAGAAAGATTCTGCGTGTACTGCCAATGAACTTTGAAGCAAAAATCACAGCCATTCAAGGATTTAAAGTTCTGAGTAAGCTGAGCATGGAAGAGCTTATCGGGAATCTGATGACGTATGAAATGGAGCTAAAAGCAAGAGAAGATCGCAACAACTCAGAACTGAAGAAGGAGTCAATAGCTCTGTCCAACACCGTTACCAGCGATAGTGAAGATCCTATTGAACAGCTTGCCATGGCAGTTAGACAACTCACGAAGTGGAGAAAATTCAAACCTCGTAGAAATAAACCAGAGACCAACAATTCAGAAGACGAACCACTCTGCTACAACTGTCAAAAGCCGGGACACATAAAACCAAACTGTCCACTTCTCCAAAGAAACAAGAAGAAGAAGAAAGCTTTTGCTATAACTTAGGATGATGAGGAATGAGAAGAAGATTCAGACAACAGTGAGGAAGAAAGCAATCTGTGCTTCATGACGAAGTCAGATCTAGAAGATGGCAACGAAGAAACCACTGAGGTATACAGTAATAACGATCTAGTTTTAATGTGTAAACATCTTTCTGAAATTATTGACACATTAGAATCAGAAGCAGAGAAACTAAAAGCAAAAAACCTTGATCTTATTCACAATAATAAGAAGTTGAAATCTGAACTTGAAAACATTTCAAAAAACAACAATCTACATTGTGAAATTTGTAAGGTTGTGAATCTAGAACTCTCAACACTCAAGAGCACCATGGAGAATCTTGAAAAAGAAAATTTGACTCTAAAAGAAGATGATGACACTAAAAGAAAGAATTACACTTCACTTGTGAATGAGAACACAATCTTAAGAACGAGAGTTCAAGATCTTGACGTTGCTTTGAATAAATTTTCAATTGGTCAAACATCTTTTAAAATGTTGCTTGGAAACCAACTGTTTGCAAATAATAGAAAAGGACTTGGTTTTGGAAAGATACAAGAAAAAATGACTAAAATTGACAATGTTAAAGGTAGAGGTATCTTTCCCAAATGTGTAAAATGTGGAGTAATTGGTCACAACCATGAAAACTGCAATAAGATTCAAAAGTTCAAAAAGGTTTGGGTTCCTAAATACTTGGCACACAATTATCATAATGATAGGAACACAAATAAAAGGAAAAATCAAATCTGGGTACCAAAAGAATCTTATGATTATCACTTCTCTACTACTGATATGCTCGGACCTAGAAGATTCTCTGGATCATCCTTTTCTCTGTATGTGTAGGTATGTTGGGGGGCTAAGGAGCAACAAAAATGGTATTTGGATTCAGGTTGCTCCAGACATATGACAGGGGATAAAAGGCGGTTCCTTAGCCTTGAAAAACATAAAGGTGGGAATGTGACTTTAGGTGACAACAGCAAAGGTAAAATCATAGGTAAAGGAAAAGTAGGTAACAGTATTTTTGCCTTAACCGATGTTTTATATGTTGAAAATCTATTTCACAATCTTATTTCTATCAGTCAACTTTTTGATAAAGGAATGAATGTTGTATTTGATAGTAATGTTTGCAAAATCATTGAAATATCCTATGGAAAGGTTGTTTTTACTGGGAAAAGAAAAGGAAATGTCTACACACTCTCTTTCGATGATGTAACTGCTTCTAGGTGCTTGGTAGCAACGGAAGAGGAGGCAATTCTATGGCACAGAAGGATGGCACACGCAAGTATGGGTCTTCTTGAAAGACTAGAAACAAATGAGCTTGTCAGAGGTTTACCTCATCAGAAATTCAAAAACAACAAAGTGTGTAAAGCCTGTACTATGGGAAAACTTAGTCGCTCATCTTTTCGTCCAAAAAATGTTGTTAGTACTTCACGCGTGCTTGAATTGATTCATATGGATTTGTTTAGACCTACTGATATTGCTAGCTTAAATGGTAAACGTTATTGTTATGTATTGGTTGATGATTACTCTAGATTTACATGGGTTTACTTTCTAGCCAAAAAGTCTGAAGCTTTTGATTATTTTTCAAAGTATTCAAAACTTGTTCAAAATGAAAAAGGGTTTTCAATTAAAACTTTGAGAAGTGATCATGGAGGAGAATTTGAAAACTCAGACTTTGAAAGGCTTTGTGAAGAAAATGGTTTTAAACGTGAATTTTCTGCTCCTCGAACACCTCAACAAAATGGGGTGGTTGAAAGGAAAAATCGTACATTACAAGAAATGGCTAGATCTATGTTATGTGAATATAACTTGCCTCAAACCTTCTGGGCTGAAGCAGTAAATACTTCATGCTACGTAATGAACAGAGTTATGATTAGACCAATACTTAATAAAACGGCATATGAACTTGGGTCTGACAAAAAGCCTAACATTTCATACTTTAGAGTGTTTGGATGTCCTTGTTATATTTTAAACACAGGAGAACAGCTTGGGAAATTTGAGCCAAAAACAATTGATGGGATTTTCATGGGTTATTCCTCAAGAAGTAAAGCTTACAGAATCTTCAATAAACAATCAAGAGCAATTGTGGAAACCGTCAATGTAAAGTTCAACGAATCTGATGTGGATATGATCTCGGAAGGTGACAAAGATGATGATGGTGCGCATGAAGTTGAACAAGAAAGCAACGATGTTAAAACAAACAACGAAGAAGCCGCTGAAGCAGCAGCAAATGTTGAAAGACTGAAATTCAAGCCCAATCATCCTCCAGATTTGGTAATCGGAAGCCCAACAGCTGGTGTTCGTACACGTTCCTCTCTCAATAAGGATGTTTGTACTTTTTGTATCCATAATGCTTTTGTATATGAAATAGAACCAAGTTCTTATGATATTGCTCTTAATGATGAATTTTGGTTGTTATCTATGCAAGAAGAACTTAATCAGTTTGAGAGAAACAGAGTCTGGAACTTGGTGCCTAGGCCAAAAGACTATCCAGTAGTTGGAACCAAATGGGTGTTTAAAAATAAGCTTGACGAGTCTGGAAATGTAATTAGAAACAAAGCTAGGTTGGTTGCTAAGGGATACAATCAGATCGAAGGCATTGACTTTGATGAGACGTTCGCCCCAGTTGCTAGGTTAGAAGTAATTAGAATCTTGTTGAGCTTTGCATGTTTTAAAGGTTTTAAACTGAAACAAATGGATGTGAAAAGTGCTTTTATTAATGGAGAACTAAAAGAAGAGGTTTATGTTGAACAACCCCCTGGTTTTGAGAGTCACGATTTTCCAAATCATGTGTATAAACTAGAAAAAGCATTGTATGGCCTTAAACAAGCTCCTCGAGCTTGGTATGACTGTCTTTGTACCAATCTTTTGGAAAACGGTTTCATAAGTTACAAGTCAAACTGCAAAATGGCCAAGCAGCTCAGCATATATGTCGACAGCAAAATGATGCAACAAGATGATGTATGAACATACAAAACAGCTTCATGAATGATCAAGGCAGATTAGAAAATGAAGCAGTGGTAAGGTATGGCAGATCAACACAACAAGCATGGATATGTGGTAAATAGCATATATAAGGATGGTGTCAGCATATACAAGGATGGTGTCAGCATGAAATGGACAAGCAAATCTCTAGTACTAAGTCAAGGGCAACATAGTAAAATGACTTGGCTAAAGTGATGCATGAAAGCAACAGCCCACACAAGCAAATTTATGAAACAAGTGCACAAATTGTATGCAGAATGTTTGTAGTATGTGTATGAGCAATGAAAGAAAATCAACATGCAATATTCTTTCCAGAAATGAAAATAGTCAAGAGAATCAATTTCAACAATCTTTGGCAAGTCTTCTAAAACTTTCCTGAAATCTTGATCGGACCAAGAAAACAAACATGAGTGCAATAATGCATGTAGCTGTATGGGTGAGTAATCAGAGCAGTTCAGATTTGCATAAGCATGGTGCTATAGTTCATGTACGTGATGGAGCAAAACCATTCTAACATGAATTTGTTTTAAAAATTAACAAAACCATGTTTTTTTTTGGAAAGTTTTAAATGCCTAGAAATTCGATTTCTTTCTTAGAATCTCTGATAGTTCAAAAATGGAAAACAATATTCGGTTAAATCAATTTCTAGTATGGTGACTAGGCAGAAATTTATTCACCAAAGTTATTGGTTGTTCTCAAAATTAGGAAATGTTTTTAAATCGGATCATATGAAGAAAGCTTTGATAGCAATATCAATAACCTACTTATTCTTGTCAAATCAGCAGAGAAATCATTTTCTAAAAACAGGAAGGGTTCAAATCGAACAACAAAATCTCAGGGAAAAAGAAAATCCAATTCGAATATTCCCAAATCAAATCGAGCAAGCCTTTATGAGGAAATCAGAGATTAGGGTCACAAAAATCCTATATTAACACACTTCTTCATCATCGACATATCATCAATAAAATTCGACAGCAAAATCAAAACTCTAATCCAAAAAAATCAGAAGTCTTACTTGTCGGATCGAGAGACAGAACCTTGCAGAGCCAAACCAGAGGACAAATTCAACTAATTCGAGTCTTCAATCAAATTCAACTCGAAGAAATTCAAGTTTTCAGAAACCCTAATTGTCTGTTGAGCCGCCATTTTTGATTTCCAGTAAAAGGAGATTGAGCCAAAAAGGAATGAGTGAAACAATTACTAAAGTGGCCGGCCTAGTGCCTCATAGGCTAAGCCAATCTATTTAATAAGGGGGGTTTCTTTGTTCTTTGTTCTCTCTTTGTATTTGTTTTGTAATTCCGACAAGAACAATTTTTTTTTAGTTTTATCTTGAACTAGGGTATACAGATTACTGGCGTAGTCTGGGAAAATCTGGTCTAGGGTACATAGGCCAGTCTATGATTTTGAGCTTAGTGTTAAACAGGAACAGGAGATGCAAGTTTACATAGGATTGTAAGCAGGAACTGTTTGTAACTCCTAGTAGAAATCTTAGAAAGGCAGCAGTAGGCACAGTTTGCCGAAGCTGGGTATTTTTGCGTGTGATTTTTTTATTGCATATTTTTATATCTCTGTGTTTTGCTTTATTTTTGTTAAAACCCTATTCACCCCCCCCCCCCTCTAGGGTTATTATCGATCCTACAATTGGTATCAGAGCCAGTGTGCAACCCTAGAATTATGACTTCCGTGAACAATGCTTTTTCTGAAGGTCAATCTATTGCTAGACCACCCATGTTCAATGGTGGTGATTACGCGTATTGGAAAGCTAGGATGAAAATTTATCTTGTGTCTGTATATTACGACGTTTGGGATATCATTGAAACTGGATATAAACCTCCTACTGAATTTGTTAATGGAACTGTAACACCTAAAACAAAAAGTAGGTGGGATGTGAATGAGAAGAAACTATATTCTATAGATTCTAATGCTATGAACGCTCTGATTTGTGCTCTTGATAAAACAGAATATAATAGAATCTCTCATTGTAATACAGCCCAGGAAATTTGGCATACTCTGGTAGTCACACACGAAGGAACCTCTCAGGTTAAAGAATCTCGTCTTGCCATGTTCAGCAATGAATATGAAAACTTCATCATGCAGAACGACGAGAGCGTCAAGGACTTGTATGGTCGATTCTCTGTGCTGGTCTACAATGCTAGAGCTCTTGGAAAGGTCTATACAGAAGTGGAACTTGTGAGAAAGATTCTGCGTGTACTGCCAATGAACTTTGAAGCAAAAATCACAGCCATTCAAGGATTTAAAGTTCTGAGTAAGCTGAGCATGGAAGAGCTTATCGGGAATCTGATGACGTATGAAATGGAGCTAAAAGCAAGAGAAGATCGCAACAACTCAGAACTGAAGAAGGAGTCAATAGCTCTGTCCAACACCGTTACCAGCGATAGTGAAGATCCTATTGAACAGCTTGCCATGGCAGTTAGACAACTCACGAAGTGGAGAAAATTCAAACCTCGTAGAAATAAACCAGAGACCAACAATTCAGAAGACGAACCACTCTGCTACAACTGTCAAAAGCCGGGACACATAAAACCAAACTGTCCACTTCTCCAAAGAAACAAGAAGAAGAAGAAAGCTTTTGCTATAACTTGGGATGATGAGGAATGAGAAGAAGATTCAGACAACAGTGAGGAAGAAAGCAATCTGTGCTTCATGACGAAGTCAGATCTAGAAGATGGCAACGAAGAAACCACTGAGGTATACAGTAATAACGATCTAGTTTTAATGTGTAAACATCTTTCTGAAATTATTGACACATTAGAATCAGAAGCAGAGAAACTGAAAGCAAAAAACCTTGATCTTATTCACAATAATAAGAAGTTGAAATCTGAACTTGAAAACATTTCAAAAAACAACAATCTACATTGTGAAATTTGTAAGGTTGTGAATCTAGAACTCTCAACACTCAAGAGCACCATGGAGAATCTTGAAAAAGAAAATTTGACTCTAAAAGAAGATGATGACACTAAAAGAAAGAATTACACTTCACTTGTGAATGAGAACACAATCTTAAGAACGAGAGTTCAAGATCTTGACGTTGCTTTGAATAAATTTTCAATTGGTCAAACATCTTTTAAAATGTTGCTTGGAAACCAACTGTTTGCAAATAATAGAAAAGGACTTGGTTTTGGAAAGATACAAGAAAAAATGACTAAAATTGACAATGTTAAAGGTAGAGGTATCTTTCCCAAATGTGTAAAATGTGGAGTAATTGGTCACAACCATGAAAACTGCAATAAGATTCAAAAGTTCAAAAAGGTTTGGGTTCCTAAATACTTGGCACACAATTATCATAATGATAGGAACACAAATAAAAGGAAAAATCAAATCTGGGTACCAAAAGAATCTTATGATTATCACTTCTCTACTACTGATATGCTCGGACCTAGAAGATTCTCTGGGTCATCCTTTTCTCTGTATGTGTAGGTATGTTGGTGGGCTAAGGAGCAACAAAAATGGTATTTGGATTCAGGTTGCTCCAGACATATGACAGGGGATAAAAGGCGGTTCCTTAGCCTTGAAAAACATAAAGGTGGGAATGTGACTTTAGGTGACAACAGCAAAGGTAAAATCATAGGTAAAGGAAAAGTAGGTAACAGTATTTTTGCCTTAACCGATGTTTTATATGTTGAAAATCTATTTCACAATCTTATTTCTATCAGTCAACTTTGTGATAAAGGAATGAATGTTGTATTTGATAGTAATGTTTGCAAAATCATTGAAATATCCTATGGAAAGGTTGTTTTTACTGGGAAAAGAAAAGGAAATGTCTACACACTCTCTTTCGATGATGTAATTGCTTCTAGGTGCTTGGTAGCAATGGAAGAGGAGGCAATTCTATGGCACAGAAGGCTGGCACACGCAAGTATGAGTCTTCTTGAAAGACTAGAAACAAATGAGCTTGTCAGAGGTTTACCTCATCAGAAATTCAAAAACAAAAAAGTGTGTAAAGCCTGTACTATGGGAAAACTTAGTCGCTCATCTTTTCATCCAAAAAATGTTGTTAGTACTTCACGCGTGCTTGAATTGATTCATATGGATTTGTTTGGACCTACTGACATTGCTAGCTTAAATGGTAAACGTTATTGTTATGTATTGGTTGATGATTACTCTAGATTTACATGGGTTTACTTTCTAGCCAAAAAGTCTGAAGCTTTTGATTATTTTTCAAAGTATTCAAAACTTGTTCAAAATGAAAAAGGGTTTTCAATTAAAACTTTGAGAAGTGATTATGGAGGAGAATTTGAAAATTTAGACTTTGAAAGGCTTTGTGAAGAAAATGGTTTTAAACGTGAATTTTCTGCTCCTCGAACACCTCAACAAAATGGGGTGGTTGAAAGGAAAAATCGTACATTACAAGAAATGGCTAGATCTATGTTATGTGAATATAACTTGCCTCAAACCTTCTGGGTTGAAGCAGTAAATACTTCATGCTACGTAATGAACAGAGTTATGATTAGACCAATACTTAATAAAACGGCATATGAACTTTGGTCTAACAAAAAGCCTAACATTTCATACTTTAGAGTGTTTGGATGTCCTTGTTATATTTTAAACACAGGAGAACAGCTTGGGAAATTTGAGCCAAAAACAATTGATGGGATTTTCATGGGTTATTCCTCAAGAAGTAAAGCTTACAGAATCTTCAATAAACAATCAAGAACAATTGTGGAAACCGTCAATGTAAAGTTCAACGAATCTGATGTGGATATGATCTCTGAAGGTGACAAAGATGATGATGGTGCGCATGAAGTTGAACAAGAAAGCAACGATGTTAAAACAAACAACGAAGAAGCCGCTGAAGCAGCAGCAAATGTTGAAAGACTGAAATTCAAGCCCAATCATCCTCCAGATTTGGTAATCGGAAGCCCAACAGCTGGTGTTCGTACACGTTCCTCTCTCAATAAGGATGTTTGTACTTTTTGTATCCATAATGCTTTTGTATCTGAAATAGAACCAAGTTCTTATGATATTGCTCTTAATGATGAATTTTGGTTGTTATCTATGCAAGAAGAACTTAATCAGTTTGAGAGAAACAGAGTCTGGAACTTGGTGCCTAGGCCAAAAGACTATCCAGTAGTTGGAACCAAATGGGTGTTTAAAAATAAGCTTAACGAGTCTGGAAATGTAATTAGAAACAAAGCTAGGTTGGTTGCTAAGGGATACAATCAGATCGAAGGCATTGACTTTGATGAGACGTTCGCCCCAGTTGCTAGGTTAGAAGCAATTAGAATCTTGTTGAGCTTTGCATGTTTTAAAGCTTTTAAACTGAAACAAATGGATGTGAAAAGTGCTTTTATGAATGGAGAACTAAAAGAAGAGGTTTATGTTGAACAACCCCCTGGTTTTGAGAGTCACGATTTTCCAAATCATGTGTATAAACTAGAAAAAGCATTGTATGGCCTTAAACAAGCTCCTCGAGCTTGGTATGATTGTCTTTGTACCTATCTTTTGGAAAACGGTTTTAAAAAGGGGTGTGCTGACACAACTCTATTTCTATTACATGACGGTGATGATTTTTTGATTGTTCAAATCTATGTTGATGATATCATATACGCTGCTACTAATGATGTCTTGTGTGAAAAATTTGAAAAAGTTATGCAGGACAAATTTGAGATGAGCTTGGTGGGAGAACTGAAATACTTTCTTGGCTTTCAAATCAAGCAGAGCAGCAAAGGTATCTTTATCTCACAAACAAAGTATGTGATGGAGTTATTGAAGAAATTTGGAGTTGAAGATGCAAAACCGATGAAAACACCAATGAGTCCAACAACCAAACTTGACAGAGATGAAAAAGGTGTTGCTGTTGATCAGAAAAAATATCGCGGTATTATCGGTTCACTTCTTTATCTTTCTGCTTCTAGACCCGATATTATGTTTTCTGTTTGTTTGTGTGCTCGTTTTCAATCTAATCCAAAAGAATCTCATTTAAAAGCCACAAAACGAATTCTGAGATACCTGGTACACACACCAAATCTTGGTCTATGGTATCCTTCTTGTGATAACTTTAATTTAGTTGGGTTTACCGATGCTGATTATGCTGGCTCTCTCACTGATAGGAAGAGTACTAGTGGAACTTGTTTCATGCTAGGCCATTCACTTGTTTCTTGGTCAAGTCGTAAACAAAACTGTGTTGCTTTATCCACCACTGAGGCTGAGTATATTGCTTTAGGAAGTTGTTGTGCACAGATTTTATGGATGATGCAGACTCTATCTGATTTTGGTTTTTGCTATAAACGTGTTCCTTTAAAGTGTGACAGTAAGAGTGCGATTGATTTATCAAACAATCCAGTACATCACTCACGCACAAAACACATTGATGTACGACACCACTTTCTTAGAGATCGTATTAGCAGTGAAGACATTTGTATTGAATTTATTCCAACTGAATCACAACTGGCTGATATTTTCACAAAACCTCTTCCCGAAGACAGATTTTGCAGATTGCATTTGGATTTGGGAATTATAGAAATAAATTAATCTCTTTGCATTTTTGGGTAAATTTTCTCTTAAGATGATCTGTTATCAATAACTTTTTTTTAACAAATAACCCAATCTTCAAACCATCAAGAAAAGAACAGTTTTTGTTTGGACATTTTTTTTGATAAAATTGTGACTGTGTAAGATTACAGAATATGAGATGGTTGAAAGTTTGTCTGCAACTCTAATATGATTGAATATTCTTTGTAATATGAGTAAATTAGGAATTTTTTGTTCATCCATCTCTATCTCTATCATCTTTCTATCATCCATTATAAAATTATATACTAATAATTTCTCTGACCTCATTTAAAAATCCAAGTTCTGGTTATGCATGGTCATGAGATTTTGTTTTTTTTTCTTTCATGCTGCAACTAATCCCATTTAAAAATCCAAGTTCTGGTTATGCTTGGTTAGTGTGCTCTTGAAAAAAAAAACCCTTCACTCTCTGATTTGTGAACTATGTTCCTTTTTTACGGCTTATTATAATTTTTGTTTGATTGTTTGGAGTTGTGGCACTGGCTCTGTCAAATGTTTTGCTTTCTAACTGCAGTGCATATCCTTTGCAAATGTCGAGGACTGTTCATCTTTTGATGATTACAAAGGGGGAGAAGAAGTTAAGATTTTGTGTTGTTTACAGACATCTATAGATTTTATTTTTCCATTAATGCTAAGTGTTTAATTTTTTTCTTCTTATTTCAAATTCTTAACTTGTGTCTGTTTACAATTAGTAGGGGGAGCTGTGTTATAGGGGGAGCACAAATATAAGGGGAGTTCTGCTCAAACACATCTCGTTATCCTCAAAAATCTTAAGTCTGTTTGTCATCATCAAAAGGGGGAGTTTGTTGAATACTGTTTTTGTTTGATGATAACAAATAGATTTTTTTTACTGATATGTTTGATGGTGAAATAATTAGTATTATTGAGTGATGATGCTTTACACAAAATACAGGAAATTTACACAAGTATTTGCCTTCCAATAATATATTTTTTAACAATTATATACAATCTAAGTCTCACTTATTACATGGCTTTTCAATTCACAGTTACAAATAAACTCAACCCAAATGTTCACACTTCATGTACATCTCTTTACTGGATTAATCTTGTGCACACTTTGACTGTCCCAAGCTTCTGGTGCATCATCCTGAAACCTGTCACAAAAGAAGATACGCACAGTACCCTGGAACTAAAATAAACACTGGACAAATAAATTTTTACTGTTTGGTTGATTCTCTGTTTGTCTCAGTTTTCTGTGTGTTTTTCTCATCATTTTTCAGACTTGAACAGCCACGCCATAACCATACTGGTCTGCTGATCAGAATCAGCAAATTCTGACCAGCCTCAACACAGTACAGTTTGACTGCTTTTTTTTTTGTTTCTTTTGTTTCAGGATCAAAAGACAAGGTAAAAATCAAAAGAGAAATAAAGGGATACATCATCAAACTCATAACAGTGTGAAAACAACTCAGCATGGTGTACATAATAGACAGAATGATTCAAGTACATAACAGACAGAATGATTCAAGATGGTGATGCAACCTCAAATAACAACGAAAGCAAGCTATTTTTGTCGAGCACAAGTCATCATACATTGGTGGTTCAGCGTAATGAAGAAATGTGATCAAGGCATGGACAAGCAAGTGGAAATAAACATAAGACATAGTGCATACATATCGAAGCAGGTCACATGTTTCATATTCAATGCTCTAGGCATCAACAAATATAGTAGTGACAACATGAATATGGAGCAGCATGGACACGCCTGTATGTATGGGCAATTCAGTAATGCAACATGGATATGCATAGGACAGTAGCAAAGAATCAACATAAGTTACAAGTCAAACTGCAAAATGGCCAAGCAGCTCAGCATATATGTCGACAGCAAAATGATGCAACAAGATGATGTATGAACATACAAAATAGCTTCATGAATGATCAAGGCAGATTAGAAAATGAAGCAGTGGTAAGGTATGGCAGATCAACACAACAAGCATGGATATGTGGTAAATAGCATATACAAGGATGGTGTCAGCATATACAAGGATGGTGTCAGCATGAAATGGACAAGCAAATCTCTAGTACTAAGTCAAGGGCAACATAGTAAAATGACTTAGCTAAAGTGATGCATGAAAGCAACAGCCCACACATGCAAATTTATGAAACAAGTGCACAAATTGTATGCAGAATGTTTGTAGTATGTGTATGAGCAATGCAAGAAAATCAACATGCAATATTCTTTCCAGAAATGAAAATAGTCAAGAGAATCAATTTCAACAATCTTTGGCAAGTCTTCTAAAACTTTCCTGAAATCTTGATCGGACCAAGAAAACAAACATGAGTGCAATAATGCATGTAGCTGTACGGGTGAGTAATCAGAGCAGTTCAGATTTGCATAAGCATGGTGCTATAGTTCATGTACGTGATGGAGCAAAACCATTCTAACATGAATTTGTTTTAAAAATCAACAAAACTATGTTTTTTTTGGAAAGTTTTAAATGCCTAGAAATTCGATTTCTTTCTTAGATTCTCTGATAGTTCAAAAATGGAAAACAATATTCGGTTAAATCAATTTCTAGTATGGTGACTAGGCTTAAATTTATTCAGCAAAGTTATTGGTTGTTCTCAAAATTAGGAAATGTTTTTAAATCGGATCATATGAAGAAAGCTTTGATAGCAATATCAATAACCTACTTATTCTTGTCAAATCAGCAGAGAAATCATTTTCTAAAAACAGGAAGGGTTCAAATCGAACAACAAAATCTCAGGGAAAAAGAAAATCCAATTCGAATATTCCCAAATCAAATCGAGCAAGCCTTTATGAGGAAATCAGAGATTAGGGTCACAAAAATCCTATATAAACACACTTCTTCATCATCGACATATCATCAATAAAATTCGACAGCAAAATCAAAACTCTAATCCAAAAAAATCAGAAGTCTTACTTGTCGGATCGAGAGACAGAACCTTGCAGAGCCAAACCAGAGGACAAATTCAACTAATTCGAGTCTTCAATCAAATTCAACTCGAAGAAATTCACGTTTTCAGAAACCCTAATTGTCTGTTGAGCCGCCATTTTTGATTTCTAGTAAAAGGAGATTGAGCCAAAAAGGAACGAGTGAAACAATTACTAAAGTGGCCGGCCTAGTGCCTCATAGGCTAAGCCAATCTATTTAATAAGGGGGGTTTCTTTGTTCTTTGTTCTCTCTTTGTATTTGTTTTGTAATTCCGACAAGAACATTTTTTTTTTAGTTTTATCTTGAACTAGGGTATACAGATTACTGGCGTAGTCTGGGAAAATCTGGTCTAGGGTACATAGGCCAGTCTACGATTTTGAGCTTAGGGTTAAACAGGAACAGGAGATGCAAGTTTACATTGGATTGTAAGCAGGAACTGTTTGTAACTCCTAGTAGAAATCTTAGAAAGGCAGCAGTAGGCACAGTTTGCCGAAGCTGGGTATTTTTTCATGTGATTTTTTTTATTGCATATTTTTATATCTTTGTGTTTTGCTTTATTTTTGTTAAAACCCTATTCACCCCCCCCCCCCCCCCTCTAGGGTTATTATCGATCCTACAATGATGAGTTACGTGGTTTAGTTGGAAGAAAGTTACGAGGAAGAGTAATTAGCGGCCTGAAAGTGGTAATTAAAATTAATGAGGTGATTAAAGGGAAAATGGTCATTAACCTTTATTTTTTGTTTTCTTTTTAAATTCAAATGAGATATTGAAATCGCTATAACTCGTGCAAATCAAAACAGAATTGAACGATTCAAATTTCATTGGAATCGTGGCAGCAAACACTACAACATGGAACTGACCAAAACAAAGACGAAGCAACGTAGAATTTGACCAAATTTAAACCCAAACAGTACTAAAACCGTCAATTAAAACTAACGGAGTGGAAACCAATTGTGAGAACTCTCTCACTCCAATTTTTTGAACAATTATTTTTATAACTGAATATATACTTATTGTCTATGATTGCAATATTTGTTTGGTGATTGATGGATGTTTATAGTTTCAATATTATCGTTATTAAACTGCAATTATAAATGTTTATAAATAAAATGTTTATATTATAAATTATTCCGGGATGACAATTTCCCACTCGTCTTCCAAATATGTAGATATGTTCACATGGATTGTGATGTAAACCCCACACGGGTATTGGAACGATAATTTTACACATCGCCCATGTATACAAATAATAATATTTTTTTGATGGTTTAAAACCTCACACGTGTCTGGGGATGATAATTAATTCACATCTCCTTTGGATTTAATTGTATGTCAACGGATTGATTGACAGACTATTATAAGCGTTATTTAATTATTTAATGTTTATACAGTTGTAAATTGCACTTTGGATGTGAATTGAATGTTTAATAGTTGTTTATCACTATTTTTAATACATGCGATGTATGGAATCCATATATACAAAATTATATGGTAAATGATTGAGTTTGATTCCAATTCAGAAATAATGAATATTTTAAAATAATATTCAGTGAAGAATCAAAATACGATTTTGATGTCCGATTTTGGATGCACACCAAAATATTGAAATATTCATAACTGAAATGAATATGAAGCCGAGTTAAGTAGATACATGCCATTTTAGCTTGGACATAATTTTTCTGTCGATTTTATTCATTTTATAATGATTATCGAAAAGATTTGATTTCAAAATCTGATATTCTAAAAATATTATCATTTTAATATTATAACGATATGGTATATTCAATTTTGACTTAAAACTGAAAAGGAAGTTGGAATCATTTTTAGAACGAATTTATAAACGTTTTATAAGATACGTTTTGAAAGGAAATCGATGAAATATATTATATATATTTAAATGGCCTGAATAGAACGTTTCACGCAGCAATAGTTCGCGAATTTCACCATTGACTTTGAATTGTCATAACGGGAGATCCGACCGTCGGATTCTCCTAAAACTAGAAACTTTTGGTTCGTATCGAAGAGAGCTTTCAATGATAATAAGATATTTGAAATCGAACGGTTAGATTTTAGGAAACGTTTAATTCAAATTTTGAATAAAAACAGCGCCAGCGCAGCTAAATGACCTGAAACATCATTTAACTTAAGGGGGATATTTTTGAAGGAATAAAAATAGGGAAAAATTATGTAAAATCATAATAAATGACTTGAAATGATTCTGGATGAAATGTTCCACTTTTGTAAAGACAAAATATATTTTTATCTGAATAAGTTGTTTACCAACTTGAGTAAAGAATTGAAATGGTTTTAATATAACCAAAAATTTCCAACATACAAATTGGAATGAATTTGAATGGAAATAATCTTCGAAATATTTCGATATTAGATTCCGCGATTATATGGATATTGTTGAGGAATTTGGAAGATATAGATATTGTTATTCCCAATACGATATTTGTTGGTTTCAGAATTTGATATTGAATGTAAGCCGATATAACTTCAATTTAGAGCCTTATGTTTAATATCAAACCGGATTTTGGGTTTGTCGTGAATGGTGTCTTAAATAACACTGTTTTTAAACCCAGTTGAGAAAGGAATAAATCTTTTCATTAAGGGTTAACAAAGTTTTCCAATTAATAAATATAATTGGAATTAAATGGAAGTTGATTTTGGGTTCATTGTGAACTGTGTTTTAAATAACATTAGTTCTTAAACCTAATTAACAGTGAAGTTATGATTTGGGATTTATAAATATTTTAACTAAGATTTAATCGAATTTTCCAAAGTAATGTTTTCCAGTTTAATACATTAAATTGGAATTGAGTGGAATTCGATTTATTAATAATCGAGATGAGTTTCTGTGAAGAAAGACCATTACTATTATGAATTTTAAAAGGCTTTTCCATTATTCCATTTATAGTATTAGTCGAATATGGAAATTCGTACTAATTACAATTGATCTGATTTCCATGAAGATTCCATTTTTTATGGAAGATGATATTGGGTTTATCATGAAGAGTGTTTTAAATGACATTTGTTCTTTAACCCATGTAAAGGCAGGATTAATTTCGTAAAGATGAATAATCATTAAGTAATGATTTTTGAAGATTAAAACCAAGATGGAGTTTTAATGAATCTTTAATTAGATTGAAATGTGAATGAAGTAATTAAATTTACCGAATTCAAGAAATGTTCGAAGTGGAGTACCACCAGTTTTAATTCATGCGATAGTTAAATCTTTAATTAGATTTTAACATTAAATGGTAATTTATTTTACCGATAACACAATTGGTGTTAAACATGGAGTACTACCAGTTTTTCTCCATAGGATGAATAGGTCGTGATCGGGAAAATAAAATAAATGATTACTTCGGTAAGGCTCGATAATCCTGACTAGTTTAATAAACCTTAATTTGGTTTAAGTTTTGTAAAAAGATATTATAAAATCTTTTGCAATGTTGTCCAGGAGAAGATTTAAACAAAAGGTTTAAATGAATTAAATCTTTGATAAGATTTATGGGAATGATTCCCAATGTATTGAATATTTGAATAAAAGAATATTTTGGATAGGAATGAGGCGTATGATGTGTTATTATAGCAGTTGATTATAAGATACGCGGGTTATTCGGAAAGACCGGGTTTAACCCATTTTGAATAACTGATATGACAATTAAAAGTTGACGATGAAGACAGTGGTTGAAGACCGGAGATTTCACATTGAATGGATGATTACTGATGTCTTGATTGGGTTGTACACCTAAAACGAGGTAATAAATGATGATCGTCCAGACGTACTTGGAGATCGACCGGATATGCGAGGGCCTCTCTCCTGTATTGGACATATGGGACGAGGAATAAGGTGCCTCCAGTTTCGTTCAGACCTAGAACGGACTTGCAAATGGATTGTATGTTTGACATTTTACTTCGTGATGTATTCGTTGATCTCTGCTAAATATATATCTATTTGGTGGCGGAGAATTTATTCTCTTGCTTAACACCCTTCTCTGAGACGTACGAGCTTAGAGGTTATATATTGGTGGAAATCAATGGTACGGCATAGATTAACAATGTGGCATGTGAGTCGCATGGATCAAAGATTTCGTTAAAAATCAGGGCTTTGTGGTTGATGATCAAAGCACTACTTTAAATAGCGCAACTTTGTGTAGCATTAGTTCACGAGGTTCACACCCCGGTATGAACAAGAAATGGGATGCAGAACATATGAAAATGGGCATATGTTAGTTACTAGTTATGAGTGATGTCATGGTATGGATCCCGGACATTTTACTTATGTGGATGTTGGATATTGTTGGATGGAAGGCAAGGTACCTCAAATTTGATTTGGGTCTCCAATGGCTCTTGATAGGTCGGCGTACTGACCATTTTGGAGGTTCGATAGAACCGACTAACACAAGTTTATGGTATAACTAATTAGCGATGGTTGACCGGCCATGCGGCTAACATAGGGTTTCCCAGAGGCGTGATCCTGAGGCATTGCAAGTGTGTCTCGAATTGGAAAGGAAGATCGCTTGCCTTGGTTCATATATGGAAATCCAATTTCCAATACGCGATTTTACGGTTTTAGTTGTAAACCTATATGGCGACATAATATATGGTACCTATGTCGCCTATGATTGATACATTTATATATGAAGTTGATTTCTTCATTGGTAATAATAATAAAAGACAAATTTTGCGTATCAAGCATGTTTGGCTATTATAAGGTAAAACTCTATCCTCCATCTTGCATTGCATTGTGTGATGGGACCTGAGTCTTATAATGGCTTCATTTTTTCTTTTTAGCATTGCGTTGTTTGTTTATGGTATTCTTGGAAAGAAACCCGTTCCGTGTTATACGACGTGGTCCCTTTATTTACCCGACTTTAAAATAAAATTAATAAATGTTTTAGTTCTCACACCAATCTCATGACTGACTCGGAGTTTATTATTTCCACCTAAATTCTGAGTGCCCATATTTTCCACATGGGCAGCTAGTAGTTTTGGTTTTCAAAGATATTTCTTTTCATAGGATCCTGGATTACGGCTAGAGCTGTATTCGTAATCCTTTGTATCCGTGTATCTCTTTCATCTATGGTAGTTGATGTTTTCCACCGCACATTATATCTATGTGTTATATTTCCCTGTTTTGTAATTTAAATCTCTGATATTTTCCATTGTATATTATTTATTTGAACTCTGATATCTTATACTCTGACGTAAATTGTTGTAATAGCAATGAAATGTTCTCATGTTTGTATTCTAATGTGTCATGTTCTCAAAGCAGCCCGCTTGTTGTTCGGTTTAGGCCGGTCGGGAAGTTCGGGTCACTACACAAGTGCTTTGAAATTTGTGCAACATGGCTGGAGTCTACGATTGAGACTCGACACCGGCTACTGCAACCACTATATACTGTACACTATATATTGTACACTATATACTGCAACAACTTTGGATATCGTGCTGAGAAGTCACAAACATTATATCCATATGGTTGATTACGACCCTAATTTTTAACTCCTTTACGTTTATAAATCTTTACTATAAATGGGAACAACCCTAATCGTTGTCAACTATTCGATTTGATGTAGTAAGCATAGGATGACAACATGCTAAAATGGGAATGACCGTTTAACTCCTTAGCTATAATAGGGAACGATCCTAATCGCTTAACTCCTTTTAGTTATGTTTCCACTGTGGGATTACCCTATATTATAGCTAAGGAGTAAAACGATTAGGGTCATCCCCTTTATTTAACGTCTAGATTATTTTGTTTGTTGAATGTAACATGATAAATATTTGGTGACAAAGCCACACTCTAATCAGTAAGGTTTCACCCTAATCAACAAATGTACACTTCAACCAAAAAATCTGAACACTGCAAGTACACAGTTATCGAAAAAGGTACACTCCAACCAATAAAGCTGCACACTAAACACTGCAACTACAAAGTTATCGACAAAGGTACACTGTATCCAATAAAGCTGCATACTAAACAAAAATAGCAAAATAGAGCTAACCAATATCGTATAATTCAAAAAGAAAAAAGACTCCTACATAGTTATCGAAAAAGGCACACTCTAACCAATAAATGTACACATAAATTAATAAAGAAGCACACAGAATAACAAAGCTACACACTAAGAATACCTCATACCATATGTATAGCAACAACATTGCAAACCATACTCATATCCAAAGAAATTTACACACAAAAATGGACTCCTATTTTATGCAATGCATGGTAGCTTTTGACAGTGATTTTGAGGAAGAAGAAATCCTTGAAGAGGAAGCTAAAGAAATACAAGAAATTGTCGACATATACCATGAAGCCTATGGTTCATCATCCACAACTCGATGCGGATCGGTTCCTGGAAAGAAGTTTATAAATTGAATCTAAGCTGCATACCAAAAATCTCTGATGCAAGATTGCTTTAACGACAATTGCAACTACAAGCCTGATATGCTTCGTAGAAGATACAGGATGCAGAGAGATCTATTTCTTCGAATCTTGGAAGATATACAAGGTAACAATGAATACTTTCAGTACAAACAAAATGCATCAAAGCCACAGGGGCTCACTGGTGAATAGAAAATGACAGATGCTATGAGAATGTTAGCTTATGACTAGGGCTGTCAATTGATACTTTCGGATACGGATAGTGCTATATCCGTATCCGAAATCATTTTTGGATATCAGATATCCGTATTCGTGGATACGGACGGATATCGGATAATTATCCTATCTGCCATCGATTAGGGAATATAAATGAAAATTTCAAGAGTAACAATAATTTTTTTCAATTCCATTGATCACTTAAGTGTCAAAAATAAACATATATGATGAAATTAAATAGATTTGAGTAGCTAATATGCATTTAGTGCATATAATATAAACCTTTGACTTAGTAAATAAATAAATAAATCTGATTAATTGTACAAAAATACATATAATTTTGAGTATAATGTTAAAAAAATCGGACGGATAATTTTCAGATGCGGATATCTATGTATCGGTATCCATATCCGCTTTTTCGGATATCGGATATTCATCCGCATTTCGGATACGGATGCGGACAGATATCGGATTTTTCGGGTATCCATTGCCAGCCCTACTTATGACACTCTTTTAGATGCACTGGACGATGCATACCGAATTGCGGAGAGAACGACACCTGAAACACTTTGAAAATTCTATCGGGATGCGGTGGATGTCTACGGAGAGGAGTACTTAAGGTCCCTAAACGAATTCGATATAGTGCGCATCGGAGAAATGCACGAATCCAGCGTATGGTCAGGCATGTTGGGAAGTCTGCACTTTATGAATTGATTGACGGCCCGCCCCGCAACAGCCAACATTTACAATGAAAGTGCGTTGTGTCGATGCCCAACTAGCATGGGGCGGTCGCCAAAGAAAGGAAAAGGAGGGAATTTGAACTAACTAGGAACCTGTTGAATGTCTCACAGCGCATGGGATAAAATATAATAATAACATAACTTTGACATAAAACAGGCAAGACAGTGCATAAGTTGAAAACTAAACCATCATAGCAGCGGAAATCCAAATACAGTTTATGTTCCACATCATCATTATTACAACTTTTCAAACTGTCTCTAAAGCAAAGTAAAGGAAAAGTACACTACTAATGCCCAAAGTAGTGACCAGCAGCGACACAGGGAGAATATATATATATATAGGATAATACGTGTAAGCCTCCTGCTCGTCACCGGACGGCTACTCGTGCACAACCAGCTAGCCTGTCTCTAGTCTGCCCGTTTAAGGGCACCTAGAGTACTAAGAAGATACATGAAACTCTGAGTCACACAAAAGTCTGGTATGAGCGATAAGCAAAAAAAACAGAACAATAACAGGTATAATCCAATCATACCTGAACCTGGACCTACAACCAAAGAGTTAGCACAACAAGATGTACAATACTCTAAGGTGACACTAGCATAAGGTGTACAGATAATGGGGGAGGGGGTGTGCATGCCATAATGATGGCAAATAATCAAGCATAACATTCATCCTCACATCTCTCGCTCAGCGCGTAAAGTATACGATATCTACCACTTTGGTCAACCCAATTCCATGCTACGATCACTCTACCCCATGGAGTCATAACGGCTCCACTGCATTGATCTATAGCCAATATCCGTCTCTCAG
The DNA here is from genome assembly GCA_030737875.1 of Allium sativum. Lineage (NCBI taxonomy): Eukaryota > Viridiplantae > Streptophyta > Magnoliopsida > Asparagales > Amaryllidaceae > Allium > Allium sativum. The sequence continues at coordinate 431,270,266 of CM060923.1, forward strand.
TGGTGAGTAAAAGCTACAAACATCGATAACCCCTTTGCACACGTCCTGCAGCAAATTCCAATTTATGAATTTAACTCGTTGGTTCCCAACTGGAACCTGAGTTACAACTTCCTATTTGGGCTACCTTTGCATCTCGGGTTTTGGTCATTATTCCTTTCGTACTTTAGTCCCATTCAGTTCATTCGCTACCCAGATTCGAAGATCGATTAGTGATTCTCCCTGGTCATTGGTTCGCGGATCACCCTAAGTACGGCTCGTGGTCCTTCCTCCTGCTCACGCGTAACACCCCGTAATTTTATAACATTAAAATTCACAAATTAATGTATACTAAATTTTTAGAAGAAGAATTAAGTGAAATGGGTTGCGCTATTATGTTCGTTTTAAAATTTTGGGTCAAGATAGACATTTGGTTTGCACAAACTGATACCTTATGAAGATGTTATTAAGCCTTGAAGTTTGTATGCATATGAGAAAAATATATATATATAGATATATATATAAATTAAATAAATAAATATGCAAAAAAGTTCAAAACAGCAAATCAGGAGGGGGAATAATCGAACCGGTCCATTTTTGAGGTCGACCCAAGCACTGCTGGGTCGACAAGGGGTTGATTCAGGGTGTTTGGTTGTCAACCCATAGGTCGATTTGCTCTAAGGCAGATGTGACATCTGATTGGTTCTCATGGTTTAGGGTTAATCTAATGGTCCTAAAACACTCTCTACACCTATATAAGGACCCTAAACCTAAACCTGAATTCATTTACAAAGAGGAATGGTGCCTCCATGCTCCTAAAATCTAAAGTGACCTAGCCTCCACCCTAATCAATCAATTCAAAAGAGAAGATAAAGATAACAAATCAACGCCTGCATCAACGGAAAGCTAAATCAACTCCAGGAAATCAGATTCTAGAATCGTCCTTCTCTTTCTTAAACCATTATTTGTGAGTACAGTTATTTTCAAATATGAAATTTAATTATGATCTTGACATGGGTTTAAATCTGAATTGAAGATCTATCTTATTCTTGTTTATCAGATCTGTTTTTCTGTGTAGATCTATCTTATTCTTGTTTATCAGATCTGTTTTTCTATGTAGATCTATCTTATTGTAACTATTCTGTATCTCTTCCTTCCTTCTATTCTATAGCCAGGCTACCACGAGCCAGAGCCAAATCTCATAAGAGATTGACATGTGAACGCTAAATTTGGGGAAAATATTGAATGATGCATAATTGGACATAACTGATTTGTGACTAAATTGAGAACACAACATAAGTTGTAATTTAAGATCTAGATCTAGACATACTATATATGACAGTTTATGATTTGGAAGAAGAATTAATGTATGACAACATATGACTTGTAATTTGGGGACGTAATGCATGTTATAATTCAAGATTTGATTTTGAGGACATAATACATGTTGTAATTTAAGAGCTAGATTTGGGGCATATTATATATACGATCTATGACTTGGAAGAAAAAGGATATGTGACTTAGGCCTGAAAAACCTATATTAAAATAGGGATAACTATTAATGTGAATACGCCTAATTCGTATTTTTGGATATTTGACATACGCGATAATCAACGGCTATAAATTAGCATAATTCATATTGTATATCATGATTTGGGGCTTTTAGAGAATATTCTGTATTGTGGAAAATCTAACTAAATTTGGGCATATGTTATGTTGAGAATTATGACCATAATTTGGGCATGTAAAATGAGGCTTAATTTATGATTAGGCAAGATATGTTAATAGAACTTTAGGATATGTTTAAATCTATTAAATTGCCCAATCCGCTAGATCTGTTGGAATTGAATACCGTGATTTGGGTATGTAATCTGTAGGCTCGATCTAAAATTGAGCAAAACATGTTAATGGAACTTTGAATAATCCGTTGTAACTTGTAAAGAAGTTAATTTGTTGAATTGGCATAATTAATCTGATATTGGCATAATCTGTGAATGAAAACTTTAGCTACAAATAAGAATGCTGGGACACGAGGTCAGACTCAGTTTGCGGTGGAAGCTTGCCCGGACCCAACCGGCTTAACCAGCAACCGCAATCTGTCAGTCTAATGTGAGAGTTCGTGGGCATAAGGATGCTTAGACACGAAGTTAGGTCTGGCTTATGGCAGAAGTCTGCCCGGAACCGCCTGGCACATCCAGCGGCCACAAGCTACCGACCTAATGTGAGAGGTCTGTGAATTAATATTTAATTAATGCAAATCTAAGATAAATATGATGCCTAAAACGTGTTGGGTGGATAGGATTAAAACAGCTGGACTTATGAATCTAATAAACCCGTTTCGTGAATCTGTAGGCCCAATACAAAGTTAGGTAAAACAATTTGTAAGTCTGTTAATCTGTATATCTGATCCGTTAGTCTGAGAACTTGTTAATCTGTACATCCGATCCGTTAGTCTGAAAACCTATAAACTTGTATGTCCGATCTGAAAACTAGTTAATCTGAACTTTGTACATCTGAAATCTGTGAGTATGGGGACACAAGGTTAGGAGGGATAATTACTTGTGTCATCTGTTGTTTGGGACCCATATTAGTCAGTAACCCTTTCTGGTATCAAAACTATGACCCAACACTAAGAGGGGTCCGGGCACGCTTATTGAACTAATTGTAAGAGGTTCACTCTGATAATGGAGAGGGGTGTTGATGGCGCATTCCAACCTGGTCATGTGCGTGCATGGATCCGGTCTGCTCTGAGGATGTAAGATACCGTGACATCTGTAAATAGGTATGTGTCTACAGGTTGCCGCTGTAGGGAGTGATACACCCTTCTGTGGGGCCGGCTCAGGGTATTTATGTATTAGGGAGCCGAACGCTTGGGGTAGAATTTAGGGTACACTTTGTTCTGTCTGTTTCTGTTGGGGTACTGACTGTTTCTGTTGGGGTGGTAACACCTGTCTGTTTATGTGTGGTACCGTCTGTTGGGGTGGTAAAGGCCCATTACTAGTGTACACCTAACTCTGATATTCTATTTCTGTAGGGATTATTCTGTTTCTGTCTCTAATTTCGTTCCTGATTCTGTTTCTGAACCGTCTATCTCCGTTCGGGTGGTAAAAGCCCATTTTTAGCATCGTGTTCCTGAAGAGATCATTCTGTTTTCTGTTTAGACAATAGGACTAATTCTGTTATACTAGTATTAGTGCAGAGAAGTGAAAACTAAGTAAGGAGCTTAGCTTAGCCTATATCATTATATTTCTTTTGTTAACCTACTACTCTTGTTATGGCTATCCCTCATCCAGTTTTATTTACATGTCATGATACTATTATCTGTTTATATGTTGAAAGTCACTAGACTCACCAGACGTATGTCTGACCTAGTTTGTTTCACCTCTTTTCTTCCGTCCCCCCCCCCCCCCCCCGGTACTCAAGTTGGGAACGTAAGAGCTTGACTTAGATTTCTCTCTGCTTGAAGTGCTAGAGTGCTTGAAGTATTGCTTGGCATTGATTCTACCTATTTATGACTTTCTATTGGGGATTATGGCTTTAAAATTACATACTCTGAAGGCTTTTGTACAAGACCGATATGTATGTACTTGAATTCCGATATTGTGGTTTTGAAAGATGTAACCAAACTTACTTCTGTTTCTGCTGTAATAAAGTTATAAATTTTTCAAGTACTACTCTATGCATTTGTCTTGTAATATTCTGTTCTGTTTACTTATAATGCTTCATGGAAGTTAATGCATTCCCTTTTTGAGTGACATTAACGGACATGGGGTGTTACACTTGGTATCAGAGCTGAAGGTTACTAGATTGTATAAAAAAATTTTGAAAACTATTTTCAAAAAGGTTTTAAAAAGGAAGTATTTTAAAAAGGAAATTTATTTTGAAAAACATAGTCCCCAAAGCCATATATCTATCTTTTGATTTTCTGTTTAATTCTTGTTTCCTTCTTTTCTGAGTCTCTGGGGCCCCTGGCTTTCTGGGAGGTAACCTCATTGCGACATGATTCCGTAGGCATAATGAGACTACGGTGCCTATCAAAGGGCAAAGAAGTTCCTTACTTCCATCTGTAGCCGCAGTAATTGCACCTACGGCTAATCCTCTTTCGAGCTTTGTAGGGTTTTTTGCGCGATGGGGGCAACTTTTGAGAAAGATTTGTTAACATGTAAGAAGACTGGTTGTAACACCCCACCTCCGCTAGGGTCACTCACAAAGGGGACGCGCTAGTTTTGGAGGAGCGTTATCGAGGTAAACAAACACAGAAATATTACAAGACAGAACATAGATAAAACAGCGGAAGAATCAAAAGAAAATTTTCATTACTTTCAAGAAGAGTCAAAACCTTTTACATCAAATAGCCAAGGTCATTATTTTCCATTACAACAAATTCTGTCTTGCATAAATAAAGAAGCATAAACTTAAAACATCAAAAGTAGCTTAATTCCCCAAAGGTAGCAGAAATGCAGCCATAGCATAGCTCAAGACCAAACCGTACATGAGCTGAACCGAAAGCAAGCGAAATCCAAGCTAAGTGCTAGAGTTTCCTCCCTGAGAACCTGGGGGAACGAAAGAAAAAGAGGCGAAAGAAAACGGGTCAGTCATAAAGACTGGTAAGTCCAAGTGACTTTCAGCATAAATACAGATAAAGGTAACATGACATGTATAAACTGAAAGTAAACATACAGATGATGACAAGATAGGCAAGATAACATGATAAATCAAGTATAAATCAAGTATAGCATCATGTATTCAAGGTTCGCTGCACCAACTGTACTAGAATCCCAAACCCATGTCTTATATTAATCATGAAAAGATTTCTTGGCCCAATATCATGAAAAGACCCATTACTAGGTCCAACGAAACGATCCACTAGTCGATCGTCTCCCTACAAGTTCCAGCTCGTTATGTGTTTGTGTCATACGGCCCTATCACGAATGTAGTCACCTGTGCTAGGTCCACCATAGGGTGTATCAAGCCCTATGGTGCCAACCACCGACACGAATCATGAATGCACAGATAAACCTACTGATGCCCAATGCCTGCTTTTTCAACTCTGGACCATGTGCACGACCATGGCCGCCTGAACCTACACTGGTGCACAAACACAGCCGTCGTTCTGGTCGCTTACAATCACCCCAGTAATCGTGCCCCACCCTGCCTAGTTCCAGGGTACCATGATACATCTAGTGGGTTACTGCTGAAACGGACCGCGTAACTAGGGTTTCCGTCCAATAGGTTAAGTGTTGTCCTTTAAATTCGTGACTTAACCCCTATCAGTCTAGCATGTCAAGTTGATTAAGTGTTGTCATTCAGGTTCGTGACTTAACCCGCCCACGTGTCATGTCAAATTTGACTAAATGTTGTCGTTCAAGTTCATGACTTAGCCCTACGAATCATGTATCAAGCTGGTTAAGTGTTGTCTTCCATGTTCATGACTTAACCCTATCATATTGCATTAATTCATTAATGCACCCCAACCTCTCACATCAGAACTGTTGTTGTGGTCACAGGATATGTCGGGGGGTTCCAGGCAGTATTACACCACTACTCAGTCTGACCTCGGGTTTTCAAGTGCGATACGACCAACTACCCACATTGGATCCTATTGTTTGCAGTAACTGGATTTGCCGGGCGGTTCCGGGCAGAATTACACTGCAAACTCAACCCAACCTCGAGTTGGCCATTTTCAAGTTCATTCTAGTGTCATGTCCATGTTCAAGATTCATGTCAAGTTCGTGTCAAGTTTCAAGGATAAGTTTCATGCCAAGTCTCCTATAACTACAAATTTTTCACAGCGTTACCCCGTCTAAATATTAGGCTAACAATCTTAGCCTAATTTTCCGTCCGCATGATTTTTGACATATAATATTAGGCTAAAAACTTAGCCTAATTTAACGTACACAAAATTTGCGTAAAGAAATCCATTAACATAAACATGTCATAGGTGTAAACTTGGCATTCTCGGCATAGTCAATATGAGCACCATAGGTGTGTACTTGCAAAGTAATCAACATGAATATCATAGGCACGAACTTGCAACGTGGACTAACTCAACATACATATATGTGAATTTGCAACATAGACTAAATCAACTTACATATATGTGAACTTGCAAATCAATCACGAACATATGAATAAGTGTGAATTTGAAATATGACGTAGGTTTAACACATAAACATGTAGATCTAACATTTGGTCACATATGTGATATGATTTTACAACCTAAAACTTGCATAACATGATAAACTACACAACTTGTCATAACAGGTTATATTCCAAGTTCATATACATATGAATAGACTTATTCATTAATTCTCAATTCAACATGATAATAAAATAGAACCACAGACATAGATCAGTATCATTCAATTTCACCTATAACATAATAGACATCGTTATATTATTAATTTAATTCCAAGGTATGACATAACTAAATTGACTAAAACATCGCAGGCATATAGATCTGATAATATTATGAACATGAAAAGGTTTGAATAATAATCTAGTTTCAAGAACATGGATAGATCTAACTTAAATAGAAAAATCCCCAAAATCAAGATCCAAGGATAAATAAAGAAAGTCAAGCTTAGATCCAATTTCATAGTCATAATTCTAGGCAATAACCTCATGGTCATGAATCATAGGTGATTAGTCATAATTGTCATTGTCATAGTCATAAGCAATAGTCTTATGTTCACCGTCATAGGCATAGGCATAGTCTTTTGTTCACAGTCATAGGTATAGGCATAATCTTATGTTCATAGTCATAGGCGTAGTCTTATGTTCATAGTCATAGGCATAGGCATAATCTTATGTTCATCGTCATGGTCTTAGGCCATTAACAATAGTTTCAACGTCGTAGACCATATTCCCAACAGTCAAGATCCAAGAAGAAAACAAGAATAGATATGAATCATACAAAAATCAATTCCAATTTATAACATGCCCATATTAGATTTATAGTTTTTATCTAGAAGTAACTGGAACTTACAGATCGTGGTCTATGAAATTTAGAAGTCAAGTCTAGAAATTAGTCGTCGAATTGTTGCGGTGTCGCTGATCTATTCTCTTGAATTGTTGTAGAAGCGTTGATCTTTGATTTGAATCGAGTTTGAATGCTTAAGCTTTAATTTGGAAGCGACGGCCATGGTTCAAGAGGTAAATTAGCAGCATAGCAGTGTAAGAATGATTTGTATGAATTAGGCTAGGTCTTAGGATGTATTTATAGGGGTAGCAACTAGTTTAGGCCCTTAGATTAACCCTAGAATCAATTCGGACCATCAAAACATATCTCAGGCTTCAAAAATAGGTTCTGGGTCAAAACAGGCCGACCAGGTCGACCTGTAAGGTGGGGAGGTCGACCACATGGTCGACCTGGGGGGTAGATCGACCCTAAGGTCGACCACATGGTCGACCTGGTCCCCAGGTCGATCCCCAGGTCGACCTGCCCAGTCCTGTGCTGCCTAAAATCTGCTGAATCTTCTACAGGCCATAACTTCTTCATCCGGACTCCGATTTTCGAAAACTCGGACTCTATTTCATGTAAAATTTCGATACGAACGCAATGACGTAACCCGTTTCCCTTTATTCTTATTTTAAAATTTAATTCTGCCTTGATTTATGGTTTTAACATGTTATAAAAATTCGGGTTGTTACATTCTTCCCTCCTTAAAGGATTTCGTCCCAAAAATCTTCAAGTGAAGAAGAATGCATTCTATTGTCCAATCAACCATCTACTCAACCATCATTCACAAGCAACCATTATCCTTAAAAGATTTCTAATGCTGTATGAACATATGCAGAAAGTGTGTGTATATGTTCCTTATCTAATGCAAATGATCAGGCCTGATTGATCTTCCTAATGCAAAATATGTTTAGTGTCATGAATCCAACATGTATGCAAATAGTCCTAGTCACATAAACACTATGTGTGTGCACAAACATCCATCCATATGCAACATCCACATGATAACACATTCAATTTCATCCATAAACAAGTATAAACACTCATGCATATGCAATATGAAAATGTGTCTGAGCCGATCTAGTGCCTAATGTGTGTTATGCAACCACGAGCAACCACTTGCGACCACTTGCAACCATTCACAAACATCAACCATAACATGTTTCAATCACATGTTTACATCCAAAAGGGTTCTACCTAAGGTTCTCAGGATAGGATTGAGAAGATAAGCAAGATAAAACAAAGCATCAAGGAGAAGAAGTTAAAGATGTACCCCCAGAAGGTCCTGCCTGTGGGGCTTGCCCTTGCTTCTTAGGGCAGTCTTGCTGATATGTCCAGTTTCACCACGCTGGAAGCATGCTCCCATCTTCATCTTCTTATTTCTACAATCCTGGACTATATGCCCCTCAATACCACAGAAGTTGCACTTCCTCTTATCACGTGACCTGTTATTATTGTTGTTGTTGTTCTCGCCTCCCTTCTGGAAGTCTTTCTTCTCGTTCTGAGACTCATCCGCCTTAACTTATCACTCATACCTTTCCTATGTAACATGTTAACAAGCCTCACGGAAACTATCTCCATCGTATGGAAAACCCTCTATGAAGCTAGAAAGAAGATTAGCCCCAGGTAAAACTACTGCGACTACAGATGGAGAAAAGAAAGGAAAAGAGATTCAAACAAGGAAACAAAGGATAGTGCTAATGGCTTTTTGGGGAATAGCCTTTAAATAAAACAAGACTTTTCTTGAAAAATGCTTCTTTGAAAACGGTTTTGAAAATAATTTCAGAAGGTTTTTTTTTAAATAAAAAAAAACTTTTGCCCAGTCTGGTAACCTTCTGCTCTGATACCAAATGTAACACCCCACCTCCGCTAGGATCACTCACAAAGGGAATGAAATAGTTTTGGAGGAGCGTTATCGAGGTAAACAAACACAGAAATATTACAAGATAGAACATAGATAAAACAGCGGAAGAATTAAAAGAAAATTTTCATTACTTTCAAGAAGAGTCAAAACCTTTTACATCAAATAGCCAAGGTCATTATTTTCCATTACAACAAATTCTGTCTTGCATAAATAAAGAAGCATAAACTTAAAACATCAAAAGTAGCTTAATTCCCCAAAGGTAGCAGAAATGCAGCCATAGCATAGCTCAAGACCAAACCATACATGAGCTGAACTGAAAGCAAGCGAAATCCAAGCTAAGTGCTAGAGTTTCCTCCCTGAGAACCTTGGGGGGGGGACGAAAGAAAAAGAGGCGAAAGAAAACGGGTCAGTCATAAAGACGGGTAAGTCCAAGTGACTTTCAACATAAAAACAGATAAAGGTAACATGACATGCATAAACTGAAAGTAAACATGTGGATGATGACAAGATAGGCAAGATAGACTAAGATAACATGATAAATCAAGTATAAATCAAGTATAGCATCACGTATTCAAGGTTCGCTGCATCAACTGTACTAGAATCCCAAACCCATGTCTTATATTAATCACGAAATGATTTCTTGGCCCAATATCATGAAATGACTCATTACTAGGTCCAACGAAACGATCCACTAGTCGATCGGCTCCCTACAAGTTCCAGCTCGTTATGTGTCTGTGTCATACGGCCCTATCACGATTGTAGTCACATGTGCTAGGTTCACCATAGGGTGTATCAAGCCCTATGGTGCCAACCACCGACACGAATCAAGAATGCACAGATAAACCTACTGATGCCCAATGCCTGCTTTTTCAACTCCGGACCACGTGCACGACCATGGCCCGCCTGAACCTACACTGGCGCACCAACACAGCCGTCGTTCTGGTCGCTTACAATCACCCCAGTAATCGTGCCCCACCCTGCCTGGTTCCAGGGTACCATGATACATCTAGTGGGTTACTGCTGAAACGGACCGCGTAACTAGGGTTTCCGTCCAATAGGTTAAGTGTTGTCCTTTAAATTCGTGACTTTACCCCTATCAGTCTAGCATGTCAAGTTGGTTAAGTGTTGTCATTCAGGTTCGTGACTTAACTCGCCCACATGTCATGTCAAATTTGACTAAGTGTTGTCGCCCAAGTTCATGACTTAGCCTTACAAATCATGTATCAAGTTGGTTAAATGTTGTCTTCCATGTTCATGACTTAACCTTATCATATGGCATTAATTCATTAATGCACCCCAACCTCTCACATCAGACCTGTTGTTGTGGTCACTGGATATGTCGGGCGGCTCCGGGCAGAATTACACCACAACTCAGTCTGACCTCGGGTTTTCAAGTGCGATATGACCAACTACCCACATTGGATCCTATTGTTTGCAGTAACTGGATTTGCCGGGCAGTTCCGGGCAGAATTACACTGCAAACTCAACCCAACCTCAGTTGGCCATTTTCAATTTCATTCTAGTGTCATGTCTATGTTCAAGATTCATGTCAAGTTCGTGTCAAGTTTCAAGGATAAGTTTCATGCCAAGTCTCCTATAATTACAAATTTTTTCCAACGTTACCCGGTCTAAATATTAGGCTAACAATCTTAGCCTAATTTTCCGTCCGCATGATTTTTGACATATAATATTAGGCTAAAAACTTAGCCTAATTTAACGTACACAAAATTTGCATAAAGAAATCCATTAACATAAACATGTCATAGGTGTAAACTTGGCATTCTCGGCATAGACAATATGAACACCATAGGTGTGTACTTGCGAAGTAATCAACATGAATATCATAGGCGTGAACTTGCAACGTGGACTAATTCAACATACATATATGTGAATTTGCAACATAGACTAAATCAACTTACATATATGTGAACTTGCAAATCAATCACGAACATATGAATAAGTGTGAATTTGAAACATGACGTAGGTTTAACACATAAACATGTAGATCTAACATTTGGTCACATATGTGATATGATTTTACAACCTAAACTTGCATAACATGATAAACTACACAACTTGTCAAAACAGGTTATATTCCAAGTTCATATACATATGAATAGACTTATTCATTAATTCTCAATTCAACATGATAATAAAATAGAACCACAGACATAGATTAATATCATTCAATTTCACCTATAACATAATAAACATCGTTCTATTATTAATTTAATTCCAAGGTATGACATAACTAAATTGACTAAAACATCGCAGGCATATAGATCTGATAATATTATGAACATGAAAAGGTTTGAATAATAATCTAGTTTCAATAACATGGATAGATCTAACTTAAATAGAAAAATCCTCAAAATCAAGATCCAAGGATAAATAAAGAAAGTCAAGCTTAGATCCAATTTCATAGTCATAATTCTAGGCAATAACCTCGTGGTCATGAATCATAGGCGATTAGTCATAATTGTCCTTGTCATAGTCGTAGGCAATAGTCTTATGTTCACCGTCATAGGCATAGGCATAGTCTTTTGTTCACAGTCATAGGTATAGGCATAATATTATGTTCATAGTCAAAGGCGTAGTCTTATGTTCATAGTCATAGGCATAGGCATAATCTTATGTTCACCGTCATAGTCTTAGGCCATTAACAATAGTTTCAACGTCGTAGGCAATATTCCCAATAGTCAAGATCCAAAAAGAAAACAAGAATAGATGTGAATCATACATAAATCAATTCCAATTTATAACATGCCTATATTTGATTTATAGTTTTTATCTAAAAGTAACTGGAACTTACAGATCGTGGTCTAAGAAATTTAGAAGTCAAGTCTAGAAATTAGTCGTCGAATTGTTGCAGTGTCGCTGATCTATTCTCTTGAATTGTTGTAGAAGTGTTGATCTTTGATTTGAATCGAGTTTGAATGCTTAAGCTTTAATTTGGAGGCGGCGGCCATGGTTCAAGAGGTGAATTAGCAGCATAGCAGTGTATGAATGATTTGTATGAATTAGGCTAGGTCTTAGGATGTATTTATAGGGTTAGCAACTAGTTTAGGCCCTTAGATTAACCCTAGAATCAATCTGGACCATCAAAACATGTCTTAGGCTTCAAAAATAGGTTCTGGGTCAAAACAGGCCGACCAGGTCAACCTGTAAGGGGGGAGGTCGACCACATGGTCGACCTGGGGGGTAAGTCGACCCTAAGGTCGACCACATGGTCGACCTGGTCCCCAGGTCGACCTGCCTGGTCTTGTGCTGCCTAAAATCTCCTGAATCTTCTACAGGCCATAACTTCTTCATCCGGACTCCGATTTTCGAAAACTCGGACTCTATTTCATGTAAAATTTCGAGATGAACGCAATGGTCGACCCGAGCTCCGCTTGGTCGACTAGGGGTTGATTTAGGGTGTTTGGCTGTCAACCCATAGGCCGATTCGCTCTATGGTAGATGTGGCATCTGATTGGTTCTCCTGGTTCAGGGTTAATCTAATGGTCCTAAAACACTCTCTACAACTATATAAGGACCCTAAACCTAAACCCTAATTCATTAACAAAAAGGAATGGTGCCTCCATGCTCCTAAACCAAAAGTGACCTAGCCTCCACCCTAATCAATTAATTCAAAAGAGAAGATAAAGATAACAAATCAATGCCTACATCAACGGAAGGCTAAATCAACTCCATAAAATCAGATCCTAGAATCGTTCTTCTCTTTCTTAAACTATGATTTGTGAGTACAGTTATTTTCAGATATGAAATTTAATTATGATCTTGACATGGGTATAAATCAGAATTGGAGATCTATCTTATTCTTGTTTATCAGATTTGTTTTTCTGTGTAGATCCATCTTATTCTTGTTTATCGGATCTGTTTTTCTGTGTAAATCTATCTTATTGTCACTATTCGGTATCTCTTCCTTCCTTCTATTCTATAGCCAGGCTACCATGAGCCTGAGCCAAATCTCATAAGAGTTGACACGTGAATGCTAAATTTGGGGAAAATATTGAATGATGCATAATTGGACATAACTGATTTGTGACTAAATTGAGAACACAACATAAGTTGTAATTTTAGATCTAGATCTAGGCACACAATATATGACGATTTATGATTTGGAAGAAGGAGAATTAATGTATGACAACATATGACTTGTAATTTGGGGACATAATGCATGTTATAATTCAAGATCTGATTTTGAGGACATAATACATGTTGTAATTTAAGAGCAAGATTTAGGGCATATTTTATATGACGATCTATGACTTGGAAGAAAAAGGATATGTGACTTAGGCCTGAAAAACCTATATTTAAATAGGCATAACTATTAATGTGAATACGCCTAATTCGGATTTTTGGATATTTGACATACGCGGTAATCAACGGCTATAAATTGGCATAATTCATATTGTATATCATGATTTGGGGCTTTTAGAGAATATTCTGTATTGTGGAAAATCTAACTAAATTTGGGCATATGTTATGTTGAGAATTATGACCATAATTTGGGCATGTAAAATGAGGCTTAATTTATGATTAGGCAAAATATGTTAATAGAACTTTAGGATATGTTTAAATCTATTAAATTGCCCAATCCGCTAGATCTGTTGGAATTGAATACTGTGATTTGGGTATATAATCTGTAGGCTCGATCTAAAATTGAGCAAAACATGTTAATGGAATTTTGAATAATCCGCTGTAACTTGTAAAGAAGTTAATTTGTTGAATTGGCATAATTAATCTGATATTGACATAATCTATGGAAAAAAACTTTAGCTACAAATAAGAATGCTGAGACACGAGGTTAGACTCAGTTTGCGGTGGAAGCCTGCCCGGACCCAACCGGCTTAACCAGCAACCACAAACTGTCAGTCTAATGTGAGAGGTCGTAGGCATAAGGATGCTTAGACACGAGGTTAGGTTTGGCTTGTGGCAGAAGTCTGCCCGGAACCGCCCGGCACATCCAGCGGCCACAAGCTACCGACCTAATGTGAGAGGTCTATGCATTAATATTTAATTAATGCAAATCTAAGAAAAATATGATGCCTAAAACGTGTTGGGTGGATAGGGTTAAAACAGCTGGACTGATGAATCTAATAAACCCGTTTCGTGAATCTGTAGGCCCAATACAAAGTTAGGTAAAACAATATGTAAGTCTGTTAATCTGTATATCTGATCCGTTAGTCTGAGAACTTGTTAATCTATACATCTGATTCGTTAGTCTGAAAACCTATTAACTTGTATGTCTGATCTGAAAACTAGTTAATATGAACTTTGTGCATCTGAAATCTGTAAACAAGTTAATCAGAAATCTGTTTGTCTGGGGACACAAGGTTAGGAGGGATAATTACTTGTGTCATCTGTTGTTTGGGACCCATATTATTCAGTAACCCTTTCTGGTATAAAAACTATGACCAACACTAAGAGGGGTCCGGGCACGCTTACAGAACTAATTTTAAGAGGTTCACTCTAATAATGGCGAGGGTTGTTGATGGCGCATTCCAACCGGGTCATGTATGTGCATGGATCCGGTCTGCTCTGAGGATGTAAGACACCGTGTCATCTGTAAGTAGGTCTGTGTCTATAGGTTGCCACTTTACGGAGTGATACACCCTTCTGTGGGGCCAGCACAGGGTATTTATGTATTAGGGAGCCGACCGCTTGGGATAGAATTTAGGGTAGACTTAGTTCTGTTTGTTTCTGTTGGGGTACCGTCTGTTTCTGTTGGGGTGGTAACACTTGTCTGTTTCTGTGTGGTACCGTCTATTGGGGTGGTAAAGGCCCATTACTAGTGTACACCTAACTCTAATACTCTATTTTCGTAGGGATTTTTCTATTTTTGTCTCTGATTTCGTTCCAAATTCTGTTTTTGTACAGTCAGTCTCCGTTCGGGTGGTAAAGGCCCATTTCTAGCATCATGTTCCTAAAGAGATCATTCTGTTTTCTGTTTAGACAATAGGACAATACCTAATTTTGTTATACTAGTATTAGTGCAGAGAAGTGAAAACTAAGTAAGGAGCTTAGCTTAGCCTATATCATTCTATTTCTTCTGTTAACCTGCTACTCCTGTTACGGCTATCTCTCATCCAGTTTTATTTACATGTCATGATACTGTTATCTGTTTATATGCTAAAAGTCACTAGACTCACCAGACGTATGTCTGACCTAGTTTGTTTCACCTCTTTTCTCCCGTTTCCCCCCCCCCCCAGGTACTCAAGTTGGGAACGTAAGTGCTTGACTGAGATTTCTCTCTGCTTGAAGTGCTAGAGTGCTTGAAGTATTGCTTGGCTTTGATTCTACCTATTTATGGCATTTTCTGTTGGGGATTATGGCTTTAAAATTACGTACCCTGAAGGCTTTTGTACAAGACTGATATTTATGTACTTGAATTCCGATATTGTGGTTTTGAAAGATGTAACCAAACTTACTTATGTTTCTATTGTAATAAAGTTATAAATTTTTCAAGTACTACTTTATGTATTAGTCTTGTAATATTCTGTTTTGTTTACTTATAATGCTTCATGAAAGTTTATGCATTCCCTTTGTGAGTGACATTAACGGACATGTGGTGTTACATCACGGCTCATGGCGCCTTACTCTGCTCGAGTTCATGACTTCCTGCTACGGTCATGGCCCTGTCATCTCCAGCTCGTAACGGGGGTCGTGATGCAGTGGCTCGTGAGCAGCTTGGACGGTTGACTCGTGGTTCAAGCGCTTGGCTCGTGGAGGACATGGTGGCTCCTAGAGGGATGTTCACGATCGGGGTCGGGTCGCATAGGTGCCCACGAACGGAATTTAACCAATTTCCTGCAACTTTTCTAGCAAGCAATTTACGCCATACGACGGCATTTTCGATCAATCTAACTTTTCTATGCAATCAAAAATCATTCCAAACAGTCATAGAAACATGTAAAATGACATAAACATCAAAAAAACAATTTAACATGTTTATATGGATCAAACATACCCAAAAACCCATGTTTTTCCCTTAATCCCCCATAATCATGTTTAAGCATAAAATTAGCAAAACTTATCCAAATTAGCCCAAATTTCTATTAGAGCCCTAAAATAATATTTAAGAATTTTATAAATTTTTATAGATTTTTCTAAGCCATAATTTTGCTAATTACCACTAATCATCCCTAATTAGCCGTAATTAGTGAAAAACAATGCAAATCACTCGCCTTTGCCGCAAATTAAGATATAAGATCTGAAACTCTACTGTCTGGGTCGAATTCCTAAGCAACATAGCAGCTCTAACTCTGATTTGGTGTTGATTTGCCTTGATTTGATATAGTTTAGCCTAATCCATAATTAAACGGTGATTAAAGATGATTCTAGGAGGTGGAGGCCATTGCTAGGGTTGAGAGGATGTTAGTGGCGACTGAAAATGACAAAGAAAATGTTTCTCTAACCCTAATCAGCCCTCATATAGCTCTAATCCTGAAATCCCCTAATGGGCTTAGCTGCTAATCACTCGGTTAAGCCCAATTAAGCTAATTTTCACATTCTAAACTTTAATTCAGCCATATCTCCCAAACGGTAAGTCTGTTTGACAAGTGTGACCACTCTACGGAAAGGTAAACCATCATTCGGATCTAATGGAAGTGGTTTCAGGTCAAAACTCTTTGCAAATAAAAAGTTATAGGCAAAACAAAATCAACTAGGGGCAAAATAGTCATTTAAAAATCGGCAAAAATCGTGAACATGGGAAATAACCCCAGCAGTCGTTCCCCAAAGTTACACGACTATACGACTATGTATGAGAAAGAAATAAATATTCCACGATCCTTCAATATGTAGAATACGGGTCATTACAATTTGGGAATGGAAGAATTGCCATAGGCATTATAAGGTTCGTACAACGGAATTTTGGAAGCCATAACATCCTACGATTTGTGCATGTGGCATGCTTTCTTCGGAATTTCTGGTTCGAATAATGACTTAAATGTTATACAAAGATCTCATCTATTTAGTGATCTTGCTCCAGGTCGGGTACCTCCTGTAACATTTACCCTTAGGCAAAAAACTTACAACCATGGTTATTACCTAGGTGATGGAATTTACCTGAAATGTAGCACCATTGTTAAAACATGTCCAAATCCATTAACACCTAAACAACCAAAATTCGTAGCGATGCAGGAGGGACCAAAAAAAGATATAGAATGAGCATTTGGTGTTTTACAGTCTAGATTTGCAGTTATCAGTAATCCATGTCGTTTTTTGATCTAGGAAAAACATGCCTACAATCATGTTTGTCTGCATTGTTCCACACAACATGATCATTGAAGATAAAAGAGATATGGATGATGGGCAACGATACTACGAATACGAGGGTGCTTCGCAACCACCCAGTGTATTTTGATACAACACACAAATAATAGAAGAGGAATTCAACATTCATTTAGACCACTAGCTTTCCTTTAGAGACGCACAACTCCATAATAGGTTGCAGAAAGATCTTATGAATCATTTATGGAACCACTATGGCGATAATTAGTTATTATAATGTCTTTATGTTCATGTATGCTTGTCTGAACTTGTGTTCTATTTTATGACTGTACGAAATTATGCAGTAATTATGATTTAGTTCTTTTTTTAAACATTGCAGTCTATTGTATTTTTAAGTGCTACGCAACTACTAATATAACATCTAAAGCTATCAAAAAATGAGAAAAGTAGGAAGATAAATAAAACATGCATTCCAACCTAAGTAAATATAGCCGTTGTAACCGTATTACCATTGTTTTATAGACGTTAGAAGAAAAATTCACCTTTTATAGCCGTTTGAGGAAAACATGATCATTGTATAGCCGTTGAAGCGTAAAAATTATCGAGTTGTACGTGTAAATGGGTGAGGAGGTAGAGCGCCGAATTTATCGGTGTTGTACGTAGGGCGCCGATTGATTCGGAGCACGCCAAAAAAATTTATGCGTTACATATAACATCGATAAATTCGGCGTCTGGGGCCAATTCTAAATTCAGGATTGGCTCCTGAATATTATGTTTCTCATCCTTTGTTAGGGAACAATTCAAGCCCCAACTCATGATTCAGACTTTGAATCAATAACTGTTGGAGTTGCTCTAACATGTCAAATCTTTAGTTTTATTATCATATGCTTGTTCGTAAATATACGTAACTAAAGTTGAACAACTGCTAACCTACCATAAGGCCTACTAGCGGCTAAAAAACCAATATGGAACTAAATCACACCAAATTTTAAAAGTTAACATGTAAAATTACAACTTTGTATAATAGTTTCCATTTTTAATTCACACAAAAGAGAGAAGAAAATGTCAGCAAAAAAGGGCTAAAAGAAATTGGAGCATGTATATACACACATTGTGTTTAGAAACCAAGGAAAGAACATTGCAACAATTAATGGAAACTATGTGAGTGTAATAACCCAGAAAATCCGAACCAATTTAAAAAAATTATTTTGGCAATTTTAATGAATTTTGAATGTTTAAAATGATTTATTTTAAATAATAATGGCGAGAAATTTATTTTGAATAGAATTAAAATGTAATATTTATTTGAATCGACGTTAGAATATAAATATTTATTTTTAATTATAAAAGGAATTGAAAATGGCGCGGTAGTTTGAAAATTCGATTTCAAATTTCAAATGAATGTATGGGATTCAAAATAAACCGGATTTTAGCGAAACCAAAAATATTAGAGTCTATTTGAAAATATCTTTTCAATGAATCCGAAAAATTGAAATTTCATAGCGGGAATAAAAAGTTATACCTAGTTGAAAATTCAGAATAGTCGCTATGGAATTTTGACCCATAAGAAAGGAAATTTTGCAAATGACCTCCGTTTTCGACGAAACCACCTTTGTTGAATCCGAGATGTCAAGTTATTGCTAAATTCCAAAATTCATAATTTTGGAGATTAATATGTGAGCGTGGTGAAGTAAAACGTGTTTTGACAGTTTCAGTCAATTTGAATTGACCAGAAAATGGCCATTTTTCAAACGGTCTCCAAATTTGACGAAATTAGTTTTGTTAGAACTGTATCGTCAAAACATAATCAGATTTATTTTTCTAGAATTTTTGGGGCCCGTATGTGGCTCTGGTAAATTGAAATGTACATTTAAAATTGAATATATAGATTTAAATTTAGCGGAAACTGATCATAACGTTCGAACTGGCTTGTGAAACATATCTCATTGTGTTCAGAATGGGGGTATTTTGCTGTGGGTGAAATCGGTGGGTTTGAATCGGGGTTCGGATGAAAAGTCAACTTTAGGTGAATGTGCCACCCTCCTCCTCCAGCGCTGCGCCACCCTCCTCCCCGCAGTTGCTCTCTGTCTTCTTTCCCCTACGGCCCTGAATCCCCAATCCAAACCCCTCCAAGTCGAAGCTCCATCAAACCCAAGCCTCACCGCGCCTGGTCGCCGCCTCCCTACCGCCTGCAACACCCTCTGAACGGCACGCACCACCGGCCCTCTCTCTGTTTCAATCCGAAGATCCTAAGTGAGTTTTTCGATTTAAATTCTTTTTTTTTAATTATATAAAGTAAGGGTTTTAATTATGGAAAAGACGTGATTTTGAAGAGGATAAAGATGTGATTTTTATTTAGTTAAAACATGATTTTAATTTTGATTTTGATTTATAAAAAATGAAGGTAAGGTTTTTTTTATAGAAAAGGATATGAATTTTAGTCGATAAAAATTCGATTATTATAATGTTTTTCATAGCGATAAAAATTCGATTTTTAAGCTGAATAAAAATATGATTTTTATATTATAGAGATAATAAAAATATGATTTTTATATTATAGAGATAATAAAAATATGATTTTTATCTATGTAGCATTGTTAACTCCACCTGTGTAGTTTTCTATGCAGCCTGTCCCAAGCCAGGGTAAAGGAGGAGGGTTATGATAGGCTTGGCGAGCCAACATAAAAACTTAGCCTCTCTTATGGATATGGAACCTTATGATATATCGTTGGGGCATAACCCTCTTAGCGACGCGCTATACCGAGGCTCAGATACGGTGTTAAATATGCAAGGGTTGGGCCGCCATTCTCTTAGTGGCGTGCTACACCGACGCCCCGGTGTAGTGATAAGTGAGCAAGTGTCCTCGCATTTTTCTCTGCGGATGCGAGGGGCAAGGAAGATAGTCGATGATAGTAGGGTTTGGTTAGATTGTTGGAATGTAGGGTCCTTAACAGGAAAATTAAGGGAGATAGTGGATACTATGATTAGGAGACGGGTTAACATCTTGTGCATTCAAGAGACTAAATGGGTGGGTCAGAAGGCGAAGGAGGTGGAGAACACTGGCTTCAAATTGTGGTACATGGGAGAAGTACGTAACAAGAATGGGGTAGGCATATTGATTGACAAGAACCTTCAGAATAATGTGGTTGACGTCAGAAGATGAGGGGATAGGATCATCCTAGTTAAGCTAGTAGTTGGCGAGGCAGTTTTGAACGTCATTAGCACATTTGCCCCACAGGTAGGTCTAAGTGAAGAAGCCAAAAGGAAGTTCTGGGAAGACTTAGACGTCATGGTTAGGAATGTGCATAGTAGCGAGAGGCTTTTTATAGGAGGAGACTTCAATGGCCATGTTGGCACATATAGCGGAGGTTTTGAGCGAGTGCATGGTGGTTTTGGATTTGGTAGTAGGAACCAAGAGGGTGAAGACATTTTTAATTTCACTCTCTCTTTTGATCTCATGATTGCTAATACCTTCTTTAGAAAGAGGCAATCACATTTGATCACCTTCAGTAGTGACCAACAGGCTAGCCAGATTGACTTTGTCCTAACTAGGAGAGATAGTAAACGAGATTGTGTTGATTGTAAGGTCATACCTGGAGAATGTGTCGTTTCACAACACCAGCTCTTGGATGCGTGTTTCGTCTTCGGGTGGTGAAGGATAAGAGAGCGAAGATTAGTAGGACGAAATGGTGGAAACTCAAAGGAAATGCTTCACGGGTGTTTAAAGATAGAGTGATGGGAGAAGGGGCTTGGAATGTGGAAGGAGAAGCAAATGTCATGTGGAATGCGACGGCAACTTGCATTTGGAGAGTCGCTCCTAAGGTATTTGGGATAACAAGAGGAAGCAAGCGAGAACCGAAGGATTCGTGGTGGTGGAATAACGAGGTGCAAAAGGCTATCAAAGAGAAGAAGGAATGCTACAAATGCATGTACCGTCATAGAAGCGAAGAGAACATGCACAGTACAAAGTGGCAAAGAAGACTGCAAAGAGAGCAGTGAGTGAAGCAAGGGGACGAGAGTACGAAGATTTGTATCAAAGGCTAAGTATAAAGGAGGGTGAAAAAGACGTTTACAGAATAGCTAGGCTACGCGAGAGGAGGACAAGGGACTTCAATCAGATTAAATGCATTAAGGATAAGAAAGATAGACTTTTGGTGAAGGACGATGAGATAAAGAATAGGTGGAGAGAATACTTTG
The DNA here is from genome assembly GCA_030737875.1 of Allium sativum. Classification (NCBI taxonomy): domain Eukaryota; kingdom Viridiplantae; phylum Streptophyta; class Magnoliopsida; order Asparagales; family Amaryllidaceae; genus Allium; species Allium sativum. Next base: position 431,291,502 of record CM060923.1, read on the forward strand.
ATAAACTTTTCAACGAAGAAAGTGATAGCTCTTCGATCGAGTTGGAAGACTAAGCCGACAACACCAATAGATATTTTGTAAGGAGATTTCAAGAAGCTGAGGTAAAGGGGGCGTTGAAACGTATGAAATCAGGCAAGTCGGTAGGACCTGATGGCATTCCTATTGAGGTATGGAGATGCTTTGGAGATGCAGGGTTAAGATGGCTAACTAAGTTGTTCAATAATATTTTCAAATCAAACAAAATGCCAGATGAGTGGAGGAGAAGCATTTTAGTTCCAATCTTCAAGAATAAAGGAGATATTCAAAGTTGCCCAAACTATAGAGGAATTAAGCTTATGAGTCATACAATGAAGCTTTGGGAGAGAGTTTGCGAGCAGCGTTTGAGGAGGTTGATAAGTGTCTCTAGGAATCAATTTGGTTTTATGCCTGGAAGGTCAACCACTGAGGCGATTTTCTTGGTTAGGCAACTTATGGTGAGATACAGGGAGCAGAAGAAAGATCTCCACATGGTTTTTATTGACCTGGAGAAAGCTTATGACAGAGTGCCGAGGAGGGTTATGTGGTGGGCGCTAGAAAGGAAGAGAGTGCCATCAAAATATATTACCCTTATTAAGGATATGTACGAGGGGGTTGTGACTAGTGTTAGGGCATGCGATGGTGTGACCAGAGACTTTTGAATTAACATAGGGTTACATCAAGGTTCGACTTTGAGCCCCTATATTTTTGCATTAGTGATGGATGAAATCACAAAAGATATACAAAGGGAAATTCCCTGGTGTATGCTCTTTGCCAATGATGTTGTGCTGATTGATGAAAGTAGAATAGGGGTTAATCGACAACTGGAGTTGTGGAGGGAGACCTTGGAATCAAAGGGTTTCAGGCTTAGCAGAACTAAAACAGAGTATATAAAGTGTGAGTTTAGCAGTGTCAGGTCAGATGACGGAGATGTTACCCTGGCCGGTAGAGTAGTACCCAAGAAGGAATCGTTTCGGTACTTAGGATCTATGTTGCAGTTTGATGGAGAGATTGATAAGGATGTTAGTTTCAGAATTCAAACAGAATGGGTGAAATGGCGACTAGCATCTGACATTCTCTGTGATCGTAAGATTTCTCAGAAGCTTAAAGGAAAGTTCTATATAACAGCAATCAGGCCTGCAATGTTATATGGTGCAGAATGTTGGCCTACTAAGAGGCAACACATCCAGAAGATAAGCGTAGCAGAGATGTGGATGCTGCGTTGGAGCTGTGGGCATACCAGACGAGATCGGATTAGAAATGAGGATATTCGCGAAAAACTTGGAGTTGCACCTACTGAAGAGAAGTTAGTCCAATACCGCTTGAGATGGTTTGGACATATCCAACGTAGACCATACGATGCACCTGTACGCGTTGGAATTTTAGGCCATGCCGAAGGCCCAAAGAGAGGTAGAGGTCGAACTAAAATGACCTGGGAGGAGATAATAAAGAGAGATTTAAGTAACTAGAGTTTATCGGAAGAGCTAGTAGTTGATAGGAGTGCAAGGAAATTGGCAATCCATGTACCAGAACCTTAGGTTTATTTTTTTTAGACTTTATTTCACGTTTACTGAACCTTTTTACTTTTTATTACTCTTTTAGATTTTGTTTCACTCTTATTGAACCTTTTTACTTATTATTATTATTTAAAAAAAACCTTTATCGGACGACTTTTTATTTGTTTTGGTTATTTTAAACCCTTTATATATATATGTATGTATTATCATCATTATTAATTTTATTTTATTTTAATTTTGGGTCCCATATCTAGCCAACCCCAACTTGTTTGGGATATATGGCTTTGTTATTGTTGTAGCGTTGTTATAAAAATATGAAATTATTTTTAGAAAGATAAAAATAAATTTTTTAGCCTATGTATGTTATTTATAAAATAATCATACAAAGAAATAATTATTGATTGGTTAAAAATATAATTTTTAACGTAGGTATACTACATAAATCGACAATCAAAGCACGGCGGAGTGGAACCCAAAGGTGAGAACTTCTCACTTTTATTTTATTCTCTAGTTAGAATATATACTAGTATGCAGACGGTGCTTAGCAGCACCCGACACCTGTCGTCCACAAACCATGGACGACTTATTTGATTATGATGTGTTGTGAAAATTGATTTTTACGTGGAATGATAAAATATATTCATGTGTTGAATGGAGAAATATTCATGTGTTGAATAAAGTGTGAGAACAATAAAAATATCATTTGTATTGTATAAATGAATGAAATGAAATATTTACTGAAATGAAAATAAATATTCATTTACAAATCAGACGATTTGCATTTGTACACACATTGGACTGATATGGATTGGGACGATAAATTTTACGCATTGCCCAACTGCACAAATAATAATCAATGTCTGTTGTTTGAAAACCCCACACGAGTATTGGGATGATATTGGACATACACTAATCCCAATATTTAGTTGTATGTCAATCGATTGGTTGACAGGCTGTTGTAAGCATTAATTATTTATATTTAACGCTTATACAGTTGTGAAAATGCACTTCGGATGATGGATGATTGTTTATCTTTGTTATGATATACATGTGTTGTATGGAATCCATATAATTAACATTATATGGTAATTGATTGGGTCTCATTCCAATTTGGAAAATAAAGAATATTTTAAAATAATATTCAGAAAAGGATTAAAAATATTCATGTGTTGAATAAAATAAATATTCATGTGTTGAATAAAATAAATATTCGTGTGTTGAACAAAATAAATATTCATGTGTTGAATAAAGCCGTGTTGATTAGATATGCGCCATTTTGACGCGAACGATATTTATATCAATTTTATTCATAATATCGAAAAGGAAATGATTTCAAAATATAATATTTGAAAATATTATCATTTATATATATCGATGATGTGGAATATTCAATTTCAATTTGAAATTGAATATGAAGTTGAAATCATTTTGAAAATGAATTTAAAACGATTTGTAAAATATGTTTTAAATGGAAATCGATGAAATATATATATTATATATATTTAATGGGCTGAATATCACACGTCGCGCCGCGGCAGTTCGCGAATTTTGACCATTGACTTCGAACGGACATTACGGGAGATTCGACCGTCTGAAATCTATCGATTGGATTTGGAATTATGTCCAAATCAAATTTGAAAACGACCGTTGTAAGTGCAGTTCGATGGCTGTTTATGGAAATCGACTGTACGGGCCTTGATAAAATTATTAAAAATATCAATAATTTATGTAAAATCATATTAAATGATTTGGAAAGAATTGGGATTAAAAAATTCCATATTTGAAAAGATAAAAATATATTTTATCATATTGAACTAGTTATGAATTAGATTTGAAATCCATTATTTTTAAATAAATAAAATGGATTTGAAATGGTTTTAAAATAACCAGAATTTCCAATATATGAATTTGAATGGATTTGAATCGAAATTATCTTCGGGATATTTCGATATTGGATTCCGTGATTATACGGACATTGTGGAGGAATTTGGAAGATATGTATATATCGTTATTCCAACACGATATTTGTTGGTTTCAGAATTTGATATTGAATATAAGCCGATATATTTTCGATTCAAAGCCTTGTATTTAATATCAAATGGGATTTTGGGTTTGTCGTGAATGGTATCTTCAATAATACCGTTCTTATACCCAATGGAGTTAAGAAAATTAGAAACTAATTAGAGATTAGCTAAGTTGAATGGTTTCCTAGGTATTGATCTGATATTTGTTTCGGCCTTCGGGGTTAATACTTAGGGAATTATCATCTTACTAATTTACGGTTAGATACTGATAGAATGTGATTTTGGGTTTATTGTGAAATGTGTTTTAAATGACATTGGTTCTTTAACCCAGTTAAAGACCGGAATTATTTTCCTAGAAGTTGAATAATCATTAATATTGATTTTTGGGAAGATTAAAACTAAGTGGAGTTTTAATGAATCTTTAATTAGATTGATACGTGAATTTATAATTTATAATTTAAATTATCAAATTTGGGAAATGATCGAGAATGGAGTATCGCCAGTTTTTCTTCTAGCAATAGCTAAATCTTTGATTAGATTTGAACGTAGAATGGTAATTAAATTTACCATTAATACCGTGGTGTTAGATATGGAGTATCACCAGTTTTGCCCCATGGGATTAATAGGTTGGGACTGGGAAATTAAACAAATGATTACTTCGGTAAGGTGCGCTAATCCCGACTAGTTTGGAAAACCGTAACATGGTTTGAATTGATATCCAAAGGAAGATTAAAAATAAATTTAAAAGAATTTATCTTTGATAAAATTAATTGGAACCTATTCCCTAATGATGTGAATATTTGAATAAAAGAATATTCTGAATTGGAATGAGGCGTATGTTGTGTTTGTGTAGCACATGTTTATTATATACGCGGGTTATTCGGAAAGGCCGAGTTTATACCCATTCTGAATAACCGATTCGACGATAAGTCGACGCTGAAGATGGTGGTTGAAGACCGGAGGTCTTCGCATCGTTTGAATGATTACTGATGTCTTGATTGGGCTGTACACCCAAGACAAGGTAATAAGTGGTGATCGTCCAGACGTGCTTGGAGATCGACGGATATGCAAGGACCTCTCTCTTGTATTGGACATATGGGATGAGGAATAAGGTACCTTCGGTTTCGTTCAGACCCAGAACGAACTTGTAAATGGACTGTGTGTCTGACATTGGATTTTATTCTGCGTTGACTGATCTCTATTAAATATATATCTGTTTGGCGGCAGAGAATTTATTCTCTTGCTTAACACCCATCTCTGAGACGTACGAGCTCAAAGTTTATATATCGATAGACATCAGTCGCATAGCATGAATTGCCTATGTGGCATGCCGAGATGCAAATGATCAAGGCTTCAGTTGAAAAGCAGAGTCTTGTGGTTGATGATCAAAGCATAGCCTGTGTGGCATAGCTTTGTGTATAGCGTTAATTCGCGAGCCTCACACCTCGGTATGAGTCAAAAATGGGATCGTGACTGCAGGGAGTGCATGACGTTTCTTTCTAGCTATGGGTGGTGTCAACGTTTTACAAGTCCTGACATTTATATTATTTTCACCTATGTGGTTGTTGGAATGCGAGGCGCCTCGGATATATCGGTCTCTACGGAGCCGATGGATAGGTCCTATAGGACCTGGAAACGTATGTTCAGGTATAACTAATCCGCTATGTGTGGACCATCCCTGAAGATCCAAGGGTTCGTCAGTGTCCGAACACCGAGGCATTTGCTAGAGTGTCTCGAAGCCGGCGAGGATAATCCCTTGCCTCGACTCATGACGGAAATCCAATTTCCAATACGTGACATTTCGGTTTTGATTGTAGAGCCTAGTATTGGCGACATGATAGATGGTACCCATGCTACCTATGATTGATACATTTATATTTGAAGTTGTTTTATACACTTTACACTTATAATAGTATCAAAATTATTTGTTTTAAAACGTACCAAGCATGTTTGGCTATTATAAGGTAAAACCCTATCCTCCGGCTTGCGTTGCATTGTGTGATGGGACCTGGGTCTTATAATAGCTTCATTTTTCCAAAAAGCATTGCTTTGTTTATTCTATGCAGTAATATTATTGGGAGGAAACCCGTTCCATGTTATAGGCGTGGTCCCTTGATTTACTTTATTTTTAAAGTAAAGATTTAATAACTGTTTTAGTTCTCACACCAGTCACATGACTGACCTGGAGTTTATTGTTTTAACCTAAACTCTGGGTGCCCCCATTTTCCACACGGGCAGCTAGTAGTTTTGGTTTTGCAAATTTATATTCACATGATCCTGGTTTACAGCTGGAACGGTATTCGGAAAGCTCTGTATCCGTATATCTCTTTCAGTTGTGCTTTGTATTATTTTCCACTGCATTGTAATTTGTAATCTCTGATATTTTTCTAATGTATAATATTTATTCATACTCTGAATATTCTTGTACTCTGATGTGAATTGTTGTAATAAGCAATGAAATGTTCTTCTGTTTGTGTTCTGATTGGTCGTGTTCTCAATTCAATCCGTTCTTTCCTTCACGGGGAAGTTCGAGCCGTTATAGCGAGCGTGCATATATATATTTATTTATATATATATATATATATATATGTATATGTATATATATATGAGGAGGGTTCCATGGCACCCCAAATTTGTAGCACCCCTAAAGCCCCTTAATGAGAGCCACTCATTTATTATTAAATAAGATAGTTGGGGGAGAGAGAGTAAGTGGGAGGAGAGAGAAATGGGATTGTGTGGTGGAAATTAGGGGGGCTAAAGGGGTGCAACACTATTTGGGGTGCTCTTGATCCTATCTCTCTCTATATATACTTATATATATAATAGGAATACTTTCAGAATGGTGAAGCTTTTTTGGACTTCTCGAACTGCCCGTTCGTGCAACTAAAGATGAAGATATACAAAAAATTACAGGGGGTATATGGGTCATTTCGTAAACCATTTTCTCATCCCACTACATCGGTCACTCTTCAACTTTCCCCTTTCAACTGCTCGCACGTTTCTTCTTCACGCTTCTTCAGCCCATGACTTCTTTCGCGTACAAACACCTGAATCAATCCTACCACCTCTCAAAATACTCCATTTCTTAATTTTGTTCTTAAAGTTGAAATCATCTTCATATTTTTTTTTTGGGTTTCGACGAAGACGTTTTGGACCTATCTTGATCCATAGCAACGACCATACCTCCCTACAATTTTTTGTTTTGAATATAGTTTCTCTTATCTATAGTGATTTTGAATGTTCACTGTCAATTAACCTATCCTGATGTTTGTTTAACAAGGTATTTGAAAGACGTGGGTGGTTGAAGAAGAGGCGCTGAAAGGGAAATACGTAATGGATGGATCTAGGGTTTCAAATGCCACTGTTCAAGTTCCGATTTTGCGGTATTCATCCAATTCAGTTTTTTTTTTTTAAGTTTATCTTCATTGGATGTAGGTGAAAGACATAAATTTTCAAATTGGTTATGTTGAAATGCTGAAATTCTATATCAGCTACTTGATATCTGAAGTTATGGTTAATTCTATAATCGAGATGAATATACTAAATGTTGTGTTTGATCTGGAGGTCTGATAAGTTCTGCCATACGTCAATAGGTCTTCATCATATAATCATTGATGTAGGAGGTTGCTACTAATGATTAGGTATAATAAATTTGTTTAAAAATAAATTTTGAACTTTTTTTGCTTTAATTTCAATTCTTAGAAGCCTATGATGCACTCTACTTTGAATTCTTGGCCTTAAGCTCGATTCAAATAAAGAAATGTGAGGAAGAAAGCAAGTTGGCAAGATCATGTAATTTGGCTAACATACATGTATAATATTTATGTTCTCTCTATATTATTGATTCACTATCTTTTATTTGGTCGAGTTGGTTAGTTGTATTGTACAAGGGCATGACTTTAGTACAGATCCTTTGCTAAAGCTTAATTACATTTGGTGTCTTAGGTAATTTCAAGTGTTGCTATGTCAACGTGAATTTGTGTTGTATGCATGGAGTAAACAACAAATAAGCCTCTGTAGTATACAGTGCATAGGAAAATTGAAAAGGATATGTAGTTGACAATTTTTTATATACAAGATAAACTATGTATATGCACAAACACACACACACATCCTAGAAAAGATAATGTAGTTGACAATGCTTTATATATAAGCCTATGCAGTTGACAGTGCATGGTCAATAATATGTTAATTCATGTTCTTTCAAATAAAATATAAAATAAATGCTGAGTTCCTACCTGATGTAAAGAAAAAGGGTTGGCAACCGTTATATTCTCTTTGAGTTCGCCATATGAGTTACTGTATTTATTTCGTTTCCAATTTTTTTTAACTCAATTTCAGACGATTTTTTAACTTTCAGGTCCATTACAAAGATAGAGCTAGGTTGTTTGGTTGTTGAAGAACAGTAGTTAGCTTACGGTGTTAATTGCTTATTTTAGGCATCGAACAACAGTAATTAAATTAATTATGGAGTTGAATTTATTGATTCGATTACAATCTAATTATCTTCTTTGTTTTTCTATGAAAATCGAACCGAGTCAACTGTTTAGCATACATATAATATTTAGTATCAGCTCTAAACTTGGACCATTTTGAATATTGGTATGATTAGCTCTTGATTCTTTCGCCTCACATTCTAATTTGACTGCAACAATGTTTTCCACAAGTGTGAAACCATAGTTATAATTTTATGTCTGTTATAGATGCAAAAGGATGGTCAGTTACGCTTTGACTTGCAGCACATATCCAAATCTGTGTGTCAGCACAAATTACTTGAAAAACTTCTAAGGTAAGTACAATTAGTCATTTTTGTTTGCTCTATACTACCTTCAGCTGATTCAATTTATTGAACAGATATTCGTTCTCATCCAATATTTCAATTAGTTTGCCATAAAATGGACACATTTTTGCTAGCGCATTCTACAAGCTCAAGCATACACAATTATGTAAATGATTTTCTCTTTGATCATTTGCAAATAATGTGTATACGATCTGAAATGTGTATGTTTAAATTCAACTTTTAGACCTGCAAGTAAGACTTCTGACATAAAGCAAATGCAAATTAATAAAGTGTAAGAAAACTGAACCTATGGGTTGCATTCAATTTGATAAATTTCTCATATTTTGACTGTCATTTTTGTTAAGTTGCTTTTATTTTTTCTTCGTAGCTACAGATACACAAGTGGGGTTACGGGTATTTCCAAATGAATAATTGCACTAATCTTGAATTTTTATGGGCTTTTGAATTTTACTAGCTTTGGATTTTTGTAAACCGTTGAAGTCAATCTTCATAGGGTTCCTCTGATTTGTTTTCCTCATTAAAGTTAAATGGTTGTTTTCATTCGGTGATCCCGTAATATGTGTTGAAAGTCTCCGACATTCATCTAAATGTTTTGTTGAGATGAACATATTTGTTTACCAAATACAACATAGGAATTTCCATCTGTTTGCTTGATAGTACCCAATAAAGAAAAGAAAAACCTATGCACTAACGTGACTAAGTGAGTGCTTTCATTCGCCAAGGAGTTTTCTGTATATTTTCTAAAATATCACAATGACATTGTCATATTTTGTTCACAACATAAAATCTTCTGAAGTAAAAGATTCCCAAGGATTTATCGGCTCATTTATTGGTTGTTTTGTTCCCCCACAAATCAACTGAAGAAGATGACGATGACAGTGGAAATGTTATAGCAGTTGGTTCATCATCCAATTACTCAGGTACTCTTAATTGTTGAATCGCTAAGTACAGCGTTTTGACTATGACAATTATATATGTTCATATGCTATCGACTAACTTTGTTTTGCAGGAAGATGAAACTTTATTGACAATCGGATTCAAAAACTCAAGGGAAATATTATTTGTATGAGTCTAGATTAGTCTTAGATAAGATATGTTAAAGTCTTTCCTGATGATTATACACACACAAAGTATTTATGAATATATGTTAGCAACAATGAACAAGGAAGCAAGAAGTAGTCTGTTTACAGAAACAGACGTCTGACATAATCAGACCAGACGTCTGTTTGCTGAAACAAAGAAAATTCAGTATGAATTTTCAGACGTCTGACATAATTCTACCAGACGTCTGTTTCTGGAGACAAACATACTACTCTTCCTATTTTGAATTCAAATCAAAAGAGACTTCTGAAAATTTTAACTAAGACTTCTGTTTCTGAAAGGATGCATCTATATTGAAGAGATACAACTTACTTCTCTTCATCGAATCCTTTCATGATCAGTTGCAATTCTTTGAATATTATAAATAGAGGTTTCAACAATTGTTTTGATCACTAATCCTTATTCTAACTCTCTATTATTCTAAAATAATTCTGATTTCTCAAAGCATACTACTTACAAACATTTTGAGATCTTAAACTTCCATAATCTTTCACAAGCTTCACGATAATCATCAAGAAAAGACTATAGGAAGGTTGTACTTACTATTTGACAATTCGTGTTATCAAGAATACACTAAGTCAACATTTATCTTTGTACTAGTGAAGACCTCTTCAGCAGTTGAGGCAAGAAATCCCGTTCGGCTGTTCGAGTAATTGTGAACCTATTCCTCCGGGTGAAGTGAGGGTTGTTGCGTTAGTGAAATTCCAGAAGGGAGTCTGGGACTGGACGTAGGACGGTGATCCGAACCAGTATAAATCGACTGTGTGAATTTACTTACTGCTACTATTATTATCTACATTATATCCTGCTTATACTCCATAATATAAGATCCTACCGCTGTTTATACTCTCTCAATTGGTATCAGAGCAAGGACATCCTATAACCGTAACACCGTTATTCGATATTTTGATAAAATGGAGAATAACCCAAGTGCTAGCTCAACTACTTTTGCCGAAGGACAATCTACTCAAAGACCACCACTATTTAACGGATTACACTACAACTACTGGGCTACTAGAATGAGAATTTATATGCAAGCAAATGGCTTTAGTGCATGGAATGCTACTCAAAAAGAATTCACAGCACCTACTACTGAATATTCGGCTTGGACAGTGACTCAAAAAGATGAAGCAAATGCAAATGCAAAAGCAATGAATATGCTATATTGTGCTTTGGATAGAAATGAATTCAATCGTGTTAGCATATGTACATCTGCTCATCAAATTTGGGAAACACTTAAAACTATTCATGAAGGAACAAACAAAGTCAAACAAACAAAGATTTCAATGCTCAAGAATCAGTTCCAGAATTTCAAAATGAGACAATTAATGAAATGTATTCAAGGTTTCAAGATATTTTGCATGCTTTGATAGGATTAGGAGAAAAGTATAGCGATTTTGATATTATATCAAAAGTGCTAAATTCTCTAACAGATGATTGGGAGAGAAAAGTATTAGCTATTGAAGAAGTAAATGACTTATCAGCTATGAAACCAGAAGAACTCATAGGAAATCTAATGTCATATGAGGTGAATCTTCAAGTTAGAAAAGAACAAGCACAAGAAAAGAAGAATGTAGCTTTTCATGCTGAAAAAGAAGAATCGGAATCAGAAGATGAAGATTTAGCATTTATTGCTAAAAAATTAAGAAATTCTTGAAATATCGAAAAGGAAATTTCAAGAAAAACAATTCAAGCAAACCTTCATCCTCTAATTTAGAATGTTTCAATTGCCACAAGAAAGGTCATATGGCTAAGGATTGTCCAGAACTAAAAGAAAATCATAAAAACTTCAACAAAAACAAAAAAGAGAAATTCAAAAAGAAGGCTTTCTCCGTCACATGGGATAATTCAGATTCAGATTCATCAGACAGTGATAGTGATAGTGACAACGAACAAGCAAATGTATGCTTCATGGCTCAAGAATCCGAAGTAAGTGATTTATCTTATGAAGAATTAATAGAAGTTAATGCTGAATTTTTAAATATTATCAAAAGTCTGAAAAGAAAAATTAAAGAAGTACGTGAAAATCATAATAAGGCAGAATTTGAAAGGGATATGATAAAGGATGAAAAAATTATTTTAGAAGAAGAATTTGAAAAACTTCAAGAAAATTTTAAAAAAACTGATAGTCAACTTTTTCTTTTGAGTCAAGAAATTGAAACTCAAAAAGTAAAAAATGATAATATAAATTCTGAAAATCATGTGTTGAAAACTAGAATAAAGGAATTAGAATTAGAAAATCAAAGTATTCAAACTAAATTTGAAAATATTTCTAAAAATGTTTCAAACTTTAATAAAGGAAGAGAAAATTTATCAAAAATTATTGAAAATTCTCGACCTTCTTCAAATAAAAGTGGTCTAGGGTATAAAAAGAAATTAAAATTTTCTTCAAACGAAAAGAAGAAAATTGATTCAAAAAGGATTAATAAAATTGAGATATGGGTTCCAAAAACAAATAATAATTTGATAAGGAACAAACATATCAAATCATTTATGGAATCTGTACATAATAATAAAAATTATTTATACAAAAGGGATACTAAACCCACATGGGTTTGGCTTCCTAAGATCTAACTCTTAGGACCCTATCAAAAGTGGGTACCAATGTGATTATTAATATTTTTTGCAGGTACCACTCAAGAAAAAAAATGGATTTTAGACAGTGGTTGTTCAAAACACATGACTTAAGCGAAAACAAATAGTTATTCAAAGTTTCGTTTATCCCTAAAATAATTTGAACTTTATAGTGTTTTTGATATTAATGTATGTTTATTTTTCAAATATATATGTCTGTTATAAAACAGACGTCTAAAAAAAATCAAATCAGATGTCTGGCTTCAAAACAACTATTTGTTTTAACAAGTAAAACAGACGTCTGACAAGAATATATCAGACGTCTGAAACAAGGCTAAAATGAACTAATTCTTTGTTGCCTCGTAAATCACTAAAAACAGACGTCTTTCTTTTTATAAACAGACGTCTGTTTCTGAAGAACCAACTAAAACTTAAGCAAAAACAGACGTCTGTTTCGTTAAAAAAGGACGTCTGAAATGGTTTCAAAATGAACTAAAAGCTTGCTGGCTTAAAATTAGTTAGCAACAGACGTCTCCTTCATTTCAACCAGACGTCTGAATTAATGACAGGACATTTTTTTTAAAGACACGTCGGTTCCAAAGGAGTATATCTCCTCATAAACACCTTCTATCTTTTCACTTTTTACTTTCACCTTTTCACCCACTATAAAAAAACCCTAAATCCCCAATTTCAAACTACTTCAAAATCTTCAATCTTTTTATAATAATCATGACTACTAGAGGCAAACGCACACGAGAACAAGAAGCTCTACCTCCATCAGAAGATCAAATCCAAAAATGGCTTCATGGAGACATTGCAAAGGCTAGGTACAAAGCAATGAAGAATTCCAAGTTTTTCGAAGGTGCTTTCGTTAAATTTGATTCCTTTTCTAATTATAGACTTCTCCAATTCGCTAGACATTTTCACTTTGAATCTTTGATAGAATATAATACAAACAATGTCAAAATATACCCTTTGCTTGTTAAGTTGTTCTTAGCCAACATGAATCTTGACCATATGAAACCTCAAAACACAACCGATTGCATTTGGACAATGGTTTGTGGAAAAAGGATTTTACTTCCTCTCCAAAGGTTGGGACAAATCTTAAAATGTGCTTGGCAAGGTTTGGATATTGACGATATAGAAGTTAATAGGACTCAAAGAGATGAAGTATCTCATAAATTTATTTCCGATGATCTTATTGATATGAGAAAACTAACTTCTACCAATCTTCGTCCACAAGCTAGACTTCTTAATCGTGTTTTAGTCCGAACAATAAATCCACGAAAAGGAAGTTATGAGAAGCTTTATAAAAGGGATTTCCAAGCATTGTATGCCATCTACTCTCGAAAACAGATCAATTGGGCAAAAATAATTATGGACAAGTGGTTAGACATCACCTATAAAAGGAAATATAAAACTTTGCATTACGGTGTCTACATTACTCGAATTTTAACTGCTGCTGAAATTCAAATCCCCGATGCTATTCCAACAAAGACAATTAAAGAAATTGGTTACAAGACATTGAAGTTAATGGATATTGATCCCAACCCATCGACTTTGGACCATCTATCTTTCGAAGAATGGACTCAACATGTTGCTTCTAATCCCGAATCGCTTGTTCCTGAACCTTCACACCGTCAACGAACTAGGGACGATGGAGAAATTCAAATTATTTCTCCGGAAGCTTCTTCAAAACAAGCTCTCGTCATTCTTTCGCAAAATCAGTCGAAACTTCATCGTCAACTTAACACTTTTGAAACAAAAACTAATAAGAAGTTTGACTCGATTAAAAAGTTTTTAAATCAAATTTGGAATGCGGTGTCTTGTTCTGGAACTACTTCGACACAAGCTCAAGAGTCATCACCGTTTCATTGGTCTACTAGCTCTCAAGAAGTAGTTGAAGATTCGGAAGGCAGTGCTTCTCCAGATGATCATGACTCGGAGGAATCTCCGAATATTTGATGATGGTATGGGTATGGTATCTTTTCTTTTGAACAATTATATTTTGGGAATGTAATATTTTAGTACTCCATGCACAAAATACTTATATGTGCATTTCTGTGGTTGTGATGTTGGGTTGTGATGTTTTGTTTTGGTATAGTATGCTTTGATATTAACTTCATGAATGTTATGTTTGTTTTCTTTAAAGTATTCCTTTTTGTCAAATGCCAAAGGGGGAGAAAACGTAAAATAATATTTATGCATATTGACAGGGGGAGTATACTTAGTTGTCATTAGTCAAAAAGGGGGAGAATGTTGAATCGCTAAGTATAGCGTTTTGACTACGACAACTATATATGTTCATATGCTATCGACTAACTTTGTTTTGCAGGAAGATGAAACTTTATTGACAATCGGATTCAAGAACTCAAGGGAAATATTATTTGTATGAGTCTAGATTAGTCTTAGATAAGATATGTTAAAATCTTTCCTGATGATTATACACACACAAAGTATTTATGAATATATATTAGCAACAATGAACAAGGAAGCAAGAAGTAGTCTATTTACAGAAACAGACGTCTGACATAATCAGACCAGACGTCTGTTTGCTGAAACAAAGAAAATTCAGTATGAATTTTCAGACGTCTGACATAATTCTACCAGACGTCTGTTTCTAGAGACAAACATACTACTCTTCCTATTTTGAATTCAAATCAAAAGAGACTTCTGAAAATTTTAACTAAGACTTCTGTTTCTGAAAGGATGCATCTATATTGAAGAGATACAACTTACTTCTCTTCATCGAATCCTTTCATGATCAGTTGCAATTCTCTGAATATTATAAATAGAGGTTTCAACTATTGTTTTGATCACTAATCCTTGTTCTAACTCTCTATTATTCTAAAAGAATTCTGATTTCTCAAAGCATACTACTTACAAACATTTTGAGATCTTAAACTTCCATAATCTTTCACAAGCTTCACGATAATCATCAAGAAAAGACTATAGGAAGGTTGTACTTACTATTTGACAATTCGTGTTATCAAGAACACACTAAGTCAACATTTATCTTTGTACTAGTGAAGACCTCTTCAGCAGTTGAGGCAAGAAATCCCGTTCGGCTGTTCGGGTAATTGTGAACCTATTCCTCTGGGTGAAGTGAGGGTTGTTGCGTTAGTGAAATTCCAGAAGGGAGTCTGTGACTGGACGTAGGACGGTGATCCGAACCAGTATAAATCGACTGTGTGAATTTACTTACTGCTACTATTATTATCTACATTATATCCTGCTTATACTCCATAATATAAGATCCTACCGCTGTTTAGACTCTTTCATTAATATCATAGACATGATTTTTACTGTAAATTTTGGGTGCGGAGATTCAGGTAATTATATTCTGATTTTGCAGGGTCAAGAACATCCATTATAAGCTGCAGCAGTCAATCGAGGCTTACCAAATTTAGCAGTTCCTACAGTATAAGTGATGCGAAAGAGTATTGAATTCAATT
This sequence comes from Allium sativum, assembly GCA_030737875.1. Classification (NCBI taxonomy): domain Eukaryota; kingdom Viridiplantae; phylum Streptophyta; class Magnoliopsida; order Asparagales; family Amaryllidaceae; genus Allium; species Allium sativum. Next base: position 431,306,989 of record CM060923.1, read on the forward strand.
CCCATTTTATGCAAGGCTACTAAAAATTTCTCTGCAAAAAATATAATCGAAAAGGGAGGTTTTGGTACTGTTTATAAAGGAAAGCTCAAGGATGGTACTCTAATTTATGTTAAGCACGCTAGAAAGGTAACAATAATTTGTTGCTTAATACCATATATCAATAATTGTTAATTTCATTTTAAATTCATCTTTTGATAGAATTTTCTTCAGCATTGGTCGTCTGAGTTCAAGACAGAAATCCAAACTCTTTCAAGAAAAGACCATATAGGTTTGGTGAAATTTCTTGGTTTTATACAGCAAGATGATGAAAGGTTAATCGTTGTTGAGTACATCAGCATTGGAAATTTACGTGAACATCTAGATGGTTGGTACATATACATTTATTCTTTTAAATGATGTGATACTTTGCTACATACAGAGAATAAACTAGCTTATTAGAAAAAGCTTCGTTGTACTCATTTTATTTCATTTTAGCTCTCCATTTCAGGTCTCTTCCTTACGTTCTCATCCAATAATCATGCCGAAACATTTCATATCCATTCTCCTGCCCCCTTTTCTTTAATTTCCAGCCTTCTCTAGCTTTGCGACCTTTGATGCGAGATTATACATTCCGATGTCTTAAGTAAGATAAAGATATCAAATTTGGGATGATGCCGGAACCATTGCGCACTGAAAGGTCGATCTAGATTTTTATAGCAACTCAGGTAATTTCATCGTCTTTGCAGTTTGATAGCTTCAGCAATTTTATTATAAAGCAGTTCAAATATGTTCCACCGTTTCATAGTGAGCGTCTAAAGGGGGTTAGGTCTCAATTTCACAGATGCTCCTTATTTGATTGATATGCTTGCATATTATTTACCTACTTTTTGCATAATTAGGATGGAATTTGAGAGATTTTCCTATTACCAAGCATGAGAGGATTTGGCTATTGTATTTGTATTTATATACTCTATATGAATTCAGGTTGGGATGGCTCAAACAAAGTTATAAATTGTTTGACTTGTGATCCATTACCATTTCAGAAGAAAAAAAATTAAGTTTTTATCCTTTCTTTTACTTTTGCAAATTCAGATAATGTGAAGAAAGGCAAACCAAGAAGATTGAATTAGTTGGAACTGTAAGTTCTATTTGTTTTTATGCCAGTGGTATGTTCATTTCCATATGCATGATTATAGATATGTCACTGCCCATCTTGATCTTCACACACTGACTGCGCACACAATTATATTATACGCGTGAAACATAATCTTTTTAGCAGTATAAAAAAATATATATACTTCTATACCTTGATGGCTCAGCTAAGTTCAATTTTTATCCTTTCATTTACTTTTGCAAATTCAGATATGTGAATAAAGGCAACAAAGATGATTGAAGTAGTTTGAACTGTAAGTTTTATTGTTTTTGTGCCAGTGGTATGTTCATTTCCATGAGCATGATTACAGATATTTCACTGCCCATCTTGATCTTCACACACTGACTGCGCACAGAGTTATATTCTGGACGCGATAAATAATCTTTCTAGCAGTAAAAAAAAAGAGTACTTCTATTCCCCGATGGCTCAATTACGGGGAAAGTCCAATTAACTGTCATATGGCATGGTATAAATCTTACTCATTCAAAACAGAATGGACTTAAGTGCCGGTTGATCACCTATGATTGGGAAGCTGCTGAATTCTCATCCACAACTTCAGTTTTTGTGGTTAAGCGCATAGTGATGCAAGGACATGAAAATTGTGTTACAATGGGAAAGAGGTATAAAAATTCTTCTTTCTTTTATCTTATTTTACTGCTAATTTTTTTAAAAAAAAAAAAAAAAAAAAAAAAAAACCCTTTATATTAACATCGGCAGTCACTGTTGAAATTGCAAATGGGAAAAATAGCCAGGTTAACAGCAGCAATCAATAAAGAGTCCAACGTATAAAATATTATATATTCGAACTTCATTAATGTATCAAGGCCGAATATTGGACTTCATCTTCATCAAGGTATATTATCCTTCTGATTCATCCCGTTAATATTTTATGCAATAGATTATTTATTTTCAGATGCATAATTGAAAAATAAAATATATTTAGTACCAACTCCAAATGTATTATATTATTCATTGTTGAACGAATGAATGTTTATACTTCAGCATGCAAGCTTGGAGAACAAAGTTATGATGTGTGTTTACAAAGATGGAGCCTATGGATGATCAGATGTGTAAAACGTTCTGCATGTTCTTTGCTGTATAATTTTGTACTTGCATGAGCAATATTAATATGAATGTAAAAGATTATTCCATCACTGTACATGATAATCCAACTTTAAGTGTACCGTCGTGTATTCGTAAATAATAGACCACGAACTGCATAATAATTTTGAGGTTCATATTTTTTTATTTTTATTTTTTTGTTTAAGATAAAGTTATCCCATATTCGCATGCAGTGTCACACCACTGAGAATCAAAAAACATGTAAACAGAGACTTAAATTAACGTAGAAACGTAAAAGTTCATGAAAATGCTGTGATTTATTAGTTAGCAGTTCAGTACTTCATACCCGTATGTTACACTTTACTTCTGTATTATTAAGATTTTTGTTGTGTCATTTCAAAATGTATTCTGCTTTGGCATTAAAATTGCTATCAGTCGAGCCTTTGAAACTTGTACTTTATGAATACTTTTGATGTTACCATGTTTACGTACAGGAATTAAAGTAATATGTTTGAAGTGATCTATTTAGCGTGTGCATGAAACGCTTCTTTTCTAATAGTTTTCAATAAGAAGGCACCACCATAACTGTCAAGCCATAAAACCAAGGAACCAATCTGACATAAAAAAGGGAACGGTGAGCATGCATCTATCCATACGTGCAGGAATTAAAGTAATATGTTTGAAGTGATCTATTTAGCCTATGCATGCATGTATGTATGTATGTATGTATATACATATATATATATATACATATATACATATATATATATACATATATACATATATATTCTTTTCTAATAGTTTTCAATAAGAAGGCACCACCATAACTGTCAAGCCATAAAACCAAGGAACCAATCTGACATAAAAAAGGGAACGGTGAGCATGCATCTATCCATACGTGCAGGAATTAAAGTAATATGTTTGAAGTGATCTATTTAGCGTATGTATGTATGTATGTATATATGTATATATATACATATATACATATATATATATATATACATATATATATATATATATATATATACATATATAGGGAGAGTTCCATCTCTTATATTGGACGTGAACTACACATCATGATCATAGATTGAATGAGGATCTAGAAGTAATGACAGCAACTTAAGCCTTTTTTGGCCTGAGCTAGAGCTGGCGTGGGTCAATTACAGGCTTACAGCCTCTTGTATTTTGGCTTGTAGATTTTCTTCAGCGATCCACAGTGAGCTTTGTCTGCGGATTAGCTCTCTTTGTTCCCTCTTCTTCTTTTCTCTTAGTTCTTCCTTAGATCTCCAGCTTTCTACTTTCTGAGCTCTTTCCTTCATCTGTTTCATACATGATATAACAATCACATCACGCTACATGTCTATATTTGCACCAAACGGTCCATTATACCAGTAAATATATCGGGTTACACTTCATAGGTTTATACGTGAACGACACAAAATGTCTCCAAAAAGAATAACAAATAGCAAAAGAGATTTGAAAAGTCATATCTTTATCCATAATTGATGAGTCAAAATTTTGTCCTTAATTAAGCAAAAGAGAAGTATTCATTTTACTATCATTCTCGTTATTATTGAATAGGAAAATTACGGATTTTAACAGGATCAAAGGTCTTTTGATGGTTAAAAGCTCTATGTTTATAGTTGTAACATCTTTTAGCTTCGCAGTTGCGTGAATCATTTTCCCTTGCATGCAAAAACACAGGCCATTTTGAAAAAGAAAAATCATTCCACACGAAACTTTTGCTGTCGCGCTTTTATCAGTATAAACAACTTTAAAATTCAAATAGGAACTCAAGGGAACATTAACTACGCCGCATCAATGAAAAACAGCTATGAAGTCTATATCCTAATTAAAGCTGAATAAACTACTGATCGTGAAACATATCTCAACAGGTTGTGAGAGCATAGTTCGAGATTCCAGTCGACTGTCAAAATTCCGGCCATTACAGCCCTAACTGGATCAGAATCACTATGAAACCCGGTTCCGGGCTAAACCTGCAAATCAGTGTAATATTATTTTTAAGAAAAAGCCGCAAACAGAAAGGAATTTCAGCAAAGAATAAAGAAAAAGGAAAGGGGAGAGAAAGAAAAAAAAAAAAAAATCGATACAAGCAAGCAATGGATAAGAAAGGCATTTAGGATTTTGGAATTGAAGCTTTAATAGATGAATCAAGAGCTTCAAAATTTAGGGATTTATAAGCTAGAAGTTATGACTAAGTATGTAGAAGTCAGAGATTTAGAGCGGAATCTTGAACCAAGGCTCTAACGACAAAGATTTATCAGCCAGGGTTTACTGTGGAAGACAATGGAAGCTGGATAAGTGAGATTGGAATTTTGCATTTACACAGATATTGGATTTGGGCTCCTTTCCAAAGAAATCAGATTTCTTTTTGGGCTTATGTTTTTACATATCTTCATATTTGGATTGCTCTACTGCAAGTCGAGCCGAAGACGACTTTAAGCATACTTACAAGAAGAAAGTGTACGTGTGTATATAAGTATCAAATCAAATGGAAATCCAAAACCAGAATTATGGTGGAATAATTGAAACGAAACTAAGATTTATCAAATATCAAATAACCGGACCGGACCGGAACGGAACCAAAAACCTAAATTACAAACCTTGGTTAAGAGGCAAAAAGTGGCTTTTACAGTTATTAAGCCAATCTGTAACCGAAGCCTACATTAATAAGTAAGCTTGTCATTGCTCGGATTTTAGATTTACTGACTCTTATGATCTTGTATTTGATTAATAATTGACTTTTTACCTGAATCTTATACTTAGTAAACCAAATCCATCCATGCATGCAAATATGACAATATAGTCAATCTATACTTTCTGCTCGCTTTCAAAGAAGCTTAGAGGCTAAGATGATGACAATCCATCATGTTCCTTAATACAACACAGCATATCAATAGTCCACCTGTGTAAGTTTACATCCAATGGTGGATATTAAAGCATAAATCATGTATTTAGCTAAGTCTGTCAAAGTCAATGGATATCCAAAAATCCAAGACGATAGCTTATATTATGTGTATCTTTGCACAAAGAAACATACGTGATTATTGCTATGTTGAGCTAATAGTCTACATTATAAGGCATTTTATGCATAATTGCTAAAAAATATTCACTATCATCGTACTTGTTGGTTTTGTGCATTTTATAGTCAGTCGGACTGAATAAAATTTATGTTGAACGAAATTTTGTATTTATATTTTCTGATTTGTCGATGCTAGCAATTAGAATAATTATCCGATATTCATCTCCATTGTAACCGTGGATGTGGACATCTAATATCTAAATAATGATCTCGGATGCGGATATGGATACGGATATAACATTATTCGCATATTTAAGTATCTATTGATAGGCCTAATTTAAATATTACTAAACATCACGGAAGTTTGACTGTACTAGCAAGCAATAACACAACATTTCCATGAAAATTATACTCCACCTTTGTACTCTGAAGGCACATAAATCGACAGCTTCAGATATTACAACCACTTGCATCTACGATTCCATATACAAAAGGCTAAATTTTGTTGAAATCTTTTCAAGAACAACTAAGGTGTCTGAGCTTCTATGACAAGCATGTTTGGACAACAAAAACAAAAACAAAAAAGGGGAAAAAGAAGAAGCATAAATGTGGTGTTGTTTAGATACACGGAAGACATCAAACATTTAACTTTACACCCTTGTCTTTCAATTGTTTAGATACAAGGAAGACATCAAACATTTAACTTTACACCCTTGTCCTTCAATTGTTTTAAATCACTAACACACTCCAGCTAGCGACAATCCCTAGGAAACGTACCATGCAGCACTCAAATATTCCCATGCTTGCATTTACAACTTCATCAACATAAGTTATGCAGAAGTTGTACAAAAGCAAACATAAAAATAGACTAGAGGTATATTTTATCCATATCATAATATAATTTTACTAAGTTAATAATTTAATATGCTAATTTTTCATCAGTCAATCTACCCATAGATCAACTGGCAAACATGTTTATAATCATTAAACTCAGTGAAAATTATTCCTAAAGTAAAAAAAGAAAAAGAAGAGAGAAGGGAAGAGAGAAAGAGGGAGGGAGAGGGAGGGAGGGAACCCTTCAACTGTCTCAGTAGGAAGCAGCAACGTAGAAGAAAGTCTATTAAATTCAACTGGAGCACAAACAGGTTGGATTCTAGAAATTGATGGACCTTTGGATTCTGGTAAACAATGAAACTAGATTAGCAGTACAGTAAACATGGAGTTTTACGTCAGCGCTAATCCATACATCAAAATATTTTGAAAAATATTTGTGAACCTTACAAGTTACAAGGTTTTGAACACACTGGACTACCTTCTCATTTGGTGTTTTTGCGTTTAGTGAATTCAGGTCATATATGTTTTATGTTTAATTTTTGTTTTCTTCTTGTTGGGATGTCAAAAAGTCCACATGCCAAGATTGCATGCAGACTTTTCTATCTAAATAATTATTGTACTCCAAGAAGTTAGGGTCATATGTTTGTTTCATAAAATGGTTCAAGCGAAGTACCAAGTTCTTTTAGAAAAGGGAAAAATAAAAAATTGATAAATTAAAGCAACTCCAACGGAAACATCTAATGAAGCACCAAATCGTGTAACTTCCATTTTGACGTTCCAAAGTTCAATTTAGGAGCCAAACTCAAACATCAAATGATGATGCAAAATTGATACCTCATCTTTTAAGATGCAAGTTTATTTTGAAAAAAAATTGAATGAAAATTTGATGTTCAATGATGTTTGCACCAATACTGATCCAAACCCCAAGAATTGCACCTAGAGAACAGAATATGAAAAAAATTATAGATCACAGAACAAAATCACACAACGATTTCATAGTGGTTTGACGTTTAATCTACGTCCACTCAAAAGATTTAATTGATTTTTCAATTGTCCGAAGTTACAAAATATCGGATCGGAATAGATCCGGCGTGACAATGTACGTGAAATTTTACAAGTGCCAGAACTAAAAAAATGAAGCAAAAAACTGGTATTTATGGCTAGAGAACAGCTCAGATCGGGCTGAAACTTCGCACGTAAGTCTGGTAAGCCAAGCTAACCAAGTCTACCAAGTGAGGTCCGGATCGATACCGATCCAGATTTTTGCCTATCCGGGTCATGCAATCCGGGGTGTGTGCTCCTCCATCCTTCTGCTCTGAGTCGTTGATGATTGACCGCCGATCCACCTCACCGTCTTTGAGTCGTTAAGAGACGAATGTTAAAGTTAAAGTGGAGCTCCATGTCTCAGAACTTCACAGATCCAGAATTGAAGTTCCGGATATGACGATACAGATGTGCCGATCCGAATATGACGAACCGGATATGACAATTCAAAGCTCATGTAGTGTGCCAATCCATAATACATCGAATTTGAAGGTTTTTGGTTTGATTCCGCTTGACTGCTATCGTATGTTCTTATCTGTACTTGAATGGAGAGTGTGTGAGTCTCGAAACATCGCTAGAGTCAAACTTGAAGCATCACCGAGCATGCAGCGTAACGACGGGACGTACAAGAGTGGAGACGTGAAGTTGTAAAAGAGGGGATTGCTCCCTATGTGTTGGCACAACCGGTTCAACCGGATCCAAAATCCTCGGGTCGGTAGCGATCTGGGGCCGTGAACAGCGGGGCATTCGATCTCGGCGTGATCTTTGTCTGTTGTTCATCCGACATTTTGTGGTCTCGTCCGTACTCGACCTCAAAAGATCGAGATTTATGTTCTGAAGGCAAAAAGACATCAATGAAGATATTCCATAGAGAGAAAGGCAGCTAAAACCATTCTGTCGGAACCGAAAGTCACAAAGGCGGCTGAAACTTTGCTATAGCATCCAAAAGAGACTTCTTCTGGGCTTACAACAGAAGGGGGCCCAATTTTCCTATAAATAAGACCCTATGGATCTCATTTGGGGGGGGGGGGGGGGGGACTTTCTCATTCCACAATCTTGCTCCCATTTCTAAGAGAGCTAAATCTAATTTGTAATTCAATTTGAAGATTTTCTATTTAGCCTCCTCTATGAATATAATCATCAAAGCCCTCAAAGTGGACGTAGGTTCAAGCCGAACCGAACCACTATAAATTGTTGTGTTCTTTACTATTTTACGTATTCTATAATATGTTGTTATGCTATGCTATTTTACGCTTTACAACCTAGCCCTTTCAACGGATCCCTAACTACCTTATATTTTCCCCTCAATGAGAGCTTCTTAAGCAAGCCGTGTCCTTGAACCTAGGTCTCCCAAACACCCTTCCGCGGGACGTTTAGCTCCATAACTTGCACTAAGCTCACAAAACCATTATCCCAAGGTAACTGGTGGTCCTTAAGTATCATAAGCGTGATACTCACCCTTAAGAGAAGAATAACTAATCTTCGAGTTTGAGACCTTGATATCTAGGAACAGTGAACTAACTATAGCTTTTGAAAACTGAATAAACCCATTTTTCCCCTTATGTCCAGTTCCTTAGACATATCTCCAGTATTGACGAAAAATATTATTAACATTTTGACACTAGAAGGAGGGCTTAAACCTCAGTCCCTTATTCCTACCTTTAACCATTTGGATAAACTTGCCACATTTCTAACTGCGTTGTTCCGTCCCGGGTTGGACTAAGCTTTGAAGAAGCAAGTTTATAGATAAAAAGTTTGGGTAAAGAGCTTCTGAATACCGAGTTATTGCTTCCAACATCATTGATCTAAACTATTTAAAGAATATTAAAGATGGTCAGATCAAGGAAAAACCGTAACCAAGATCCCAGCACGTCGTCCATTCTAGAAAACAACATCAACTCAGCAAAACTGGAAGCTGGAGGACCTTCAATCTTAACGAAAGGAGAAAGTAATGAATTGAGGGTGTTGCACTTGGCTTCACAGACTGATACCACAAAAAGATTTATTGAAGAAGACTTGGACCACAACCCCCTAAAGAAGAACCTTATGAGGCAGAATCAAAGGCAATGACACCTCAAGAGTTTAGTAATCAAACTAGATCTCCATCAAGTCTACAAAGCAGTTCCGTTTCACGGAGAAACGATCAAGCGTCAAGAGCAGTGGTCAATTCAGAAGAAAGCAAAAGCCTAAGGTGGCTAAAAGATAAGGACCTACCGGGAATAACCTTCTCCAGAGAGATAATGATGGTTGAAGTTCCATCTAGTATAAAGATGCCAAAGCTCGTATATAATCTGCGTTATCAAAGCGTGCGCTATAGCGACAAATAACGCATAGCGCAGTGCTTGCGCTATCGTATTTGTAACGGTGCAAGGGTTCCAAATAACGCGCTATTTTATCATAACGGAAAATAGCGAATAGCTCTAAATAGCGCGCTATTTTTTTGTCTTTTTTTAATATTTTGACAATGAATTAAGCCCAAAATAGCAGACTATTATATTTATAATGACTCATAGAAAAAATATCGTAGAGTATGACTCGAAAGAAGAAGAAATTGATGATCGTTTTAAATAATGATTAATGGTTATAATTTAGATGAAACTAGTGACTATGTTGTAAAAATTTAAAAGTATAATATAATTTCTATGTTTTGTTATTGTACACTTGAGTGACATTTAACTTTAGTTTATTTGAATTTTGTTATTGTAGACTTCATATATTATTTTCATTTGATCTTATTTTCACTTTACAACTTTTCTTATTTATAATTTTTTTTCTTAGTACTTGTTAGTAGATTTTTTTTAAAACATTTTGTACAAAAGTGTATTTTCATGCATTTTTTCCTGGAGTTTTATATCACTACAGTTGATAAATAGAAATAAATTTCATTATAACTTACAATTATAAGAATAAATTTCAAATTTATAGGACAAAAATATATTATATCTACCAATTATTTTGAATGTACAATATGAACTTATCAATTTTTTGTAATATAATTACATTTTACATAAAAATAAATTAAATACATGCATAAAGTATGGTAGTGTTTGTATTTAGAGTCTTAAATGGTTTGGATATGACGCAAGATATATTAAAAAAAAAAATCAGTTGGTCAACGTATACTTGATTGCTGTTTTAAAAAATGAACGCAATAGCGCATAACGCAAAATAGCCATAGCGCAAGCCTTGCGCTATGGACTACATTGTGTATAATGGGACTTCGTACCCCCGAAAGCCACCTTTGCATCTTTGAGAATTACATGGATGTAAATAACGCCTCTGAAATGCTTCATTGCAAGATTTTCCTGACAATTCTTCGTGGTAAAGCTATCAAATGGCGTAAACATTATTTTGGCCTTATCATCACTACTTGGAAACAATTATTCACCGCCTTTAGCACACACTTCCATGTGCAGAAAGACTAAACAATCAACATCTATGATCTAGCGAGAATTAGACAGAAACCAGAGGAATCGCTTAATCATCATTTGAAGAGATTTCATTCCGAGTCGCTTAAAGTAGGGCAACGGATAGAGAAAAACTAATAGTTGTGCAGTTAGGGTTATTCGCACAGTCCCCCTTTCTAAAAAAGCTTACCTCAAGAGAATGTGAAAGCCTAGGTGATTTTTAATCTAGAGCCGAAAAAATCATCCGTATGAAAGAGATGTTTAACACAAAGAAAACCTTGCAACAAAGCCAGAAGGCAAAAGAGTTCAATTCAAATGCTTTTGTAGAAGGCACTTCAAAATAGGGCAAAGAAAGGGATTATTGTTCCTATCACAAGACAGAAGAACACAAAACCGATCAATGTCATGGTTTGATGAATAGAATCCTAGTCAAAAAGAAAAGAAAGCTTATGTGAGAAGTCTGCAGGGCAGCCAGTAAAGAAAAGCGGTTGGAGGCGCTACAACATGGGATTACATTTTTAACAATAAGCTACTTATCTCATATGATTACTTTCATTATTCGTTTAACTTTGTCTTTTACTTATGATCAAACAAATATTAATGTAAGTCCGAGTGCTATTACAGGTAAAAAACAAAATCTGTTCAAGCTTGTGAGTGCAACGGAAGCTCAAAAGGGAGCATTCAAAGAAAACAACACATGAGTAGAGCATGACAAATTTATTAATCAACAACAAGCTCCGATGGAAGTTACCTAAAGAGATATATGACAAAGGAGAAATTAAATGCCAATTAATATTTGGATCGAATGAGATTCCCCTAAACTCTTATTTCCATCATCCTTAAATTTCATAAACTCTCTTCATCACAATATAACAATTATATTGACATATTTAATACTTCTAATAAAGGTGTGGAATATGTCCATCAATAAAGTCTCTAGTGGAGAAGGCGAACCAACAAAGCTTTTTGGAGAAAAGACAAATGAATAAATCCTTTAGTAGAAAGGTGAATGAGTAAACAAGAAAATTAGCATCTGAGGAGGAAGCCTCATAAAAAGAAATTAGCTTCCGAGGGGGAAGCATCGTAAAAAGAAATTAGCTTCCGAGGGGGAAGCATCATAAAAGAAAAAAAGCTTCCGAGGAGGAAGCCTCATAAAAAGAAATTAGCTTCCGAGAGTTGAAACGTCATAAAAAATACTTTCATTTCCTACGATGGAATCCCTTCAAGAAAGGACAAAATACTTTCATTTCCTACGATGGAATCCCTTCATGAAAGGGCTAAATACTTACATCTCCACCAAGTGGAGTGCCCCGTAAGTGGGGTTAATAATAATAAGCACATACATCTTCGCATAGAGGGATCAGTGTCACTCTCTTAGAGAGCATTTATTAATTTGCATAATCCTGGGGGTTAGGAATAAGACTAGATGTCGAATACCCGATAGCCAAACAATCAAACGAAACTTCTCGTCGAACGATTGTGGGTTCAAATAGCCAAACGAAACTAACTGTTGAACGATCAAACGATTGAAAATTTGGATGACTGAACGAAACTACTTGCCTAATCGCTAAAGGATGAAACAATTGAACGAAACTACTGCCGAATGATTATTCGGTTCATGATAGGATTAATTTATTTTGAAAGCAGTCCTACTGCATATGCGTCCGAGAAATGATTCCTCGGTATATTTATGGCTCTTTCACTCGTGTGGTTCCTCTGAGTAAATTTCCGAGGAACCCAAGATAACTTATGGTTGCTTGATCACCTTCAATAATGTTTGGATAAATAAACACTATGCACATATATAATCCTTGGATGATTTGTGATGCTTTCATTAGGTGACTTTTGAGTAAACTTTCAGCATTTGCTTTATACTCGTATTAAGACATTTCACTTGCGACATTTTCTAGTAACTACCAGTTGGTGCATGGTTTTTACATGATTTCTGATTTATATTTACCTGAGTGTGAGTCTCGGGATTTCCATAAGATTTCTGACTTTCATTTACCCGAGTGTGAGTCTCGGACTTTCTATATGATTTCTGATTTATGTTTACTTAAGTATGAGTCTTGGGGTTTCCATATGATTTCCGATTTCAGTTTACCAAGTATGAGCCTTGGGGTTTCTATTATTATTAGATATGATATCTGACTTCCTATTTACCCGAGTGTGAGTCTCGAGGTTGCTATATGAATTTCTAATTTACCTGAGTGTGAGTCTCAGGGTTTCTATGTGAATTCTGATTTCCACTTACTCGAGTGTCTCGGGATTTCATGAGATTTATGATTTTTTGCATACCTGAGTGTAGGTCTATGGGTTTCTATGTGAAATTCTGATTTCCACTTACCCGAGTGTGAGTCTCGGGGTTTCTATGAGGTTTATGAATTTTTGCTTACTTGAGTGTAGGTCTCGGGCTTTCTATATGATTTCCGATTTCCACTCATAGTGTGAGTCTCAGGATTTTCATATGAATTTCAACTTACCTGAGTGTGAGTCTCGGGGTTTTTATGTGATTTCTGATTTCCATTTACCCGAGTGTGAGTCTCGGGGTTTCCGTATAATTTCTGGTTTCCAACTTACTCGAGTGTGAGTCTCGGGGTTTCTATATGATTTATAATTTCCGTTTACCCGAGTGTGAGTCTCGGGGTTTCTCTATGATTTCTGTTTTCTACTAACCCGAGTGTAAGTCTCGGGGTTTCTACATGATTTCTGATTTTTACTTACCCGAGTGTGAGTCTCGGGGTTTCTATGTGGTTCTTTGATTTTCGCTTACCCGAGTGTGAGCCCCGAGGTTTCTACATGATGTATGATTTCTATCTTGCTAAGTATGAATCTTTGATAACTGCTACTTTTAGATAAAGATTTTAACTTTTCTGTCTTAACCAAGCGTAAATCTTGAGTCTATTATGGTTTTCAAATTTATGTTGCATAAGTTCAAGACTTAACCCTGAAGCCATTTTCTTGCTTTTTCTAGTAAGTGTTCTAGTCTTATCATACCTTCAGGAAATAAACCTTTAAGTTTTGCTTGTTTTAACAACCAAATTTAGTTGAGAATTGCTTATGTCAGTTTCCAAAGATAGCATTAATTTCCTTCTATCATGTTCACATATGGAGTTCGAATATAACGTTATTATTCCAAGATAAAGGTTCCTCAGTTGGAGCACAAATAGGTACTAAGGACCTCCCATCTGAAGCCTTCCAACAAGGATTGTGATCTCACAACATTTTACAAAGGAAAGTTTTCTAAACTCATGACACACTTACCCCTAAGATTCATTACTCTGAATTTTGGTCAAAATGATGTTTAGCACATCATACACTATGCAAGTCATATTACTTTTGTTTAACGCACTATACTTGTCAAAAGTGAACCCCTGATTTACTATTGAGATACACAAGTATAAGAGTTTAAATTTTATCATCTCCCACCTCCGAGAATAAGAATAATTTTTTGATAATTGATTCCTAGATAAGAACATTAAATTCCCCGTTCAATGTTAGTAGATGTTAAGCTTTAAAACCATAGGGTTCCACACGTATGCAAGTTTAAGTTCATAAACAATAATTAGATTCATAAAAGTTCATAGTTTGAAGTTTGTATTCGAGTTCTACTCATTAAGGAAGGTTAGTGCTTCCCCTTGCAACACTGTTTTGAAGTTATACGAAATTAATGCTAGAACCTTTCTAATGTTTCTTAAGTTATAAAAGAGACGGTACAGGAACCGCAAGATTTGTCCTAAAGAACAAAAGCTTCTTTATATTAGGGGGGCCAGATGTTAACACCAAAATTTGCACCGGCCAAATATAAAGAAGCAGAAGATATGAAGCAGTAAGAGCAAATGCTTTCGGACAGCAAAATCTAAACCATAGAGAAAAGGGCCTTGAAGGAGGTTAAGGCACCAGAAGGGACAAAGTCCGAAAGTCAAAACCGACAGCAAAAAGGGCCAAATTGTAGTCAAGCAACAATATCGAGTATTGTTGGAAAAGAAACATCAGGCTTACATCTGCAACGAAAGGGAAGGCCCGAGAGCCTTCGACAACGACAACGACAACAGAAGGATAGAGGAAGAAACAACAATAACGTTAAAGCAGAAGAAGGAAGTCACTAACAGGGCAGTACAATTACCAAAGGATTAGCAAGGGTACAATCCCGAAAGTATATCACTTAACACTACAAGCAAATGGAAATGGGTGGCCAAGAGCATGTAAACTGAGACTCAAGGCCACGAAAGGGAAGTGCTACGTCAGGCAAGAAAAGACAGAAGGCTGCCGGCTCTACTCAGTTTAATACCGACACTAACATTAGAAGAGAGTTTATAAGTCATCCGAAGGGGGTCACGGAGGAAGCTATTGTAGGATTAAGACCGAAACCATAGGTTGTCGGAAGAAGAAAGGGGGTAACTACTTTAATGTACTTAGTTCCAATACCTATACCAACAAGCGAAGGTTACAGAGCCAAAAGTTAAACTAAGAAGAAGAAAAGGGTTAACGAAACCATCACCAGGAAATAGCTTTAAAATAACCAAGAGACATGCCGAATGCATGATGTCATAAAGTCAGGCTCTCGGATACTGTAAGTCGAGCATGAAAGAAGGAAGATGACAAATTCAGCATCAAAGCATACAACAAAGCTGAAGATGCCAAAACAGAAAGGTATGGATGCGGACCGAGACCAGTGGTCCTGAAACCGAGAGTCACCAAAGCCAAGCACAAAAGCAGACTGAACCCAATGGTCCTAGAGCCGAAAGCCCATCATCGGAAGCATATGCGCAGCATACTGAGGATTTGCAACCAAGACCAAAAGCTTATCGGTGGAGCTCCGAGAGGCATGTCGGTAGAACCACTCCTGAAAGCTCGAGATTGATATTCTGAAGGCAAGAAGACATCAATGAAGATATTCCATAGACAGAAAGGCGGTTGAAACCATTCTGCCGGAACCGAAAGTCACAAAGGTGGCCGAAACCTTGTTAAACCATCCAAAAGAGGCTTCTTCTGGGCTCACAACAGAAGGGGGCCCAATTTGCCTATAAATAAGACTCCAGGGGTCTCATTTTGGGGGGACTTTTCTCATTCCACAATCTTGCTCTCATTTCTAAGAGAGCTAATCCTAATTTGTAAATCAAATTGGGGATTTCCTATGTAACCTCCTCTATGAATATAATCATCAAAACCCTTAAAGTGGAAGTAGGTTTAACCCAAACCGAACCACTAAAAATTGTTGTGTTCCTTACCATTTTACGTATTCTATAGTATGTTGTTATGCTACGCTATTTTACGCTTCACAACCTAGCCCTTTCAACGGGTCCCTTACTACCTTATGTTTTCCCTCAACAAGAGCTTCTTACACAAGTCTTATCCTTGAACCTAAGTCTCCCAAGCACCCTTCCGCAGGATGTTTAGCTCCCTAACTTGCAACGTGCTTACAAAACCATTATCCTAAGGTAAATGTTGGTCCTTAAGTCTCGTAAGCGTGATACTCACCCCTTGAGGGAAGAATAACTAATCTTCGGGCTTGAGACGTTAATATCTAGGAAACGGTGAACTAACTCTAGCTTGGGCGAACTGAATAAACAAAAAAAATTCCCTTAGGTTCAGTTCCTTGGACCTATCTCCAGTGTTGACGAAAAAAATTGTTAACAACAATAAACCACATAAAAGCCAATCATGAACTGAAAATACAGGCAGCGCTTAAGGTTAGCAGTAAACGCCAGGTAGTTATTGTTTTCTTCCTTTTCTCGGGGGGGGGGGGGGGGGGGGGAGATACCAGAGTGATATTTTATTGCAGCATAACGGTTTTTTATGTCTGGGGCCTCAAACTCATGTCATTTTGGATGTCTGCGTAAAGTATCACGCCCTTAACCACTTAAGCTAGAGGTCCTTGACAACATACTTTGGATTTTAAGATATGGTACAATATTCTATCGATTTTCATTTCCTTTAATACAATGATTGTTTGATCATCCTCATAAAAAGGAGCGCGCACATAAAATCAGACCAATATACGATTTCACGAAAACAATAACTCATTGACAATATCGACCGTTTAGTGGATGAATTTGTTATTAAATCCTTGCTTAAGGTACTATAAAATGTTTTAGACTGCTACAATCCCATGATTATGCTGCAACAACCTATTTAACTTTTACGGTAATAAAATGATAAAAGTTAAAATTTCATTCAAGCAAAGAAACATATTATCCTTGCTTAAGGTACTGTAAAATGTTTTAGACTGCTACAATCCCATGATTATGATGCAGCAACCTATTTAACTTTTACGGTAATAAAATGATAAAAGTTAAAATTTCATTCAAGCAAAGAAACATATTAGATCACACAATAAACTGTAATAACATCTGTATAATTCGTTTATCTCAATAAACTGTTAGTTCAATAAAGAAGGGTTTAAAAATTACATACCATATTATTAATTCTAGACATGTCCACCTCACTTCTTAATTCTACTTTACTTTACAATTATTCAAAATGTGCTAATTTCAAGGTTCAAAAACTCGGTTTCGATCATCTAATATTTTCATCGTTTCGGTTGACTCTGGAAATTTTGGAAATTTTGTTTTTTTTTGTTTTTGGCCTCAATAGTGATGACGATTGTTTGATTTGCTATAACGTGATTGAATTGAACACATAGTAGTTAAAGCACTAAGGCGCACAAAAGCACAAGCATTGAGCCTGGGGCTTTTTTGAGCCTTGGGCTTTTTTGATTGCCTTTTATATGAGTTTGATCTGCTATTTTACTAACTACAAATTAATTTTTAAACCATATTTTATAATTCATTCAATTATTTACATATTTTATTAATAAGATTTAAAATTTAAACCATATTTTATAATTTTTTGAACAATCAAAATTTGTATTTAACTATTTATAAACAAAATTTTGAATTTAGCCAATAAACTGCCTCAAACTGCAAAAAAGCGCACTCAAACTGTAAAAAGGCGCAAGCCTTGGGCTTTTTTGCGCTTAGCCGCGCCTAAGCGCGCGCCTTGATAACTATGATTGAACAAAAATTAAATATAAAAAATTAAAATTAAACTAAATATTACAATTTATTAGTTAACCTAAATTAAAAATAAACATTATAATTAAATTAACTCCCAATAAATTAGAACTAACATTATACCTAATTTAAAATTGTAGGCCCAATTATATTATATTTAATTTAACTTAGCACCAGGACCAATTAGCAGATACCCCCATTACATCTAACTCTAAGATCACATACCCCTTTACTAAACCACTTCCGCCTTCAACTTTTAGTCTCTCATCTTTGTCATTTTGCAGAGACTGCCAACAAAAAGAACAGTTTAAATGAGGCTACCACTTGAATCAACTTCAACTCAATTAGGGTTTTATTTTATCGCAATCTAAAACAAATTGTTCAATGATGCCTGCATGATTTTGGTTGGAGGTCACTGAAATTTCTATTAGTTTTTTATGTCAAATGCTTTCCTATTTTTTTCGTTGCTTTTAAGCTTCTTCCTACCACATAGGTTTGTTTTTTCTGGGTATAAGAGGGATGAGTTTTTGTCTTGACCTCGTCCCTCCAGCCAAACGAACAATGATGGCTATGAATCTCAGGATTCCAACAAAAGCCACGTATCTTGGTTAATTTATTTCATGACTTTACATTCATATACCTAGACTTTAAAATTTCCACGGCTATTTACAAAGTTCTCATTATTATTTTTGATTATTTTACAATCAGAACCATATTAATAAATTAACCAAGCATTATATATTGAAACTACTAAATGAATTCAACTGACTAATTTCTATTAGTTCTTTAAAAAAAAGGGCAATTTCAGTTTGTATTAGCAAAATGTAAACCAATTTTCATTCAAATATATAAATCACTTAACTTACATGCACAAACAATAAAAGAAGTTATGATTGATATATTGTATGCTATATAACAAAATTTTATTTTAACGGTATTCAAATGTATGAATATTAAGTTTTTACAGCAATACCTTATGCAACAAACAGGTTATACACTTTATTAATCATCAGTACCCACCAAGGTTGTCAAAATGAGATTCAAATAGCAAATCATAATGTTTAAATTTTAAATCGAAACGGGATTTAAATTGAAAAAGGTGGATTTAAAAGATCCATACTTTAAGGTTCATATACACTTTGAAATTGGCCTTTATGTCTGAACTTCTTTATCTAAACCTAAAATTCCTTCTTTTTTGTTCCATTTTTTTTGTTCAGGAAACTTGGAATTGAAGTTGTTGACTCAAATACGGGTATTGAATGTACAACTATATACTGAATGAAAGTGGTTTTAATGGATTTGAACCAAAATATAAATCGAATCGTAAAGAGAGAGATTCAATTTAAAACGGGATTTAAATCGTAGGATTTTTGACAACAATGGTACCCACAATTTGAAATAAAATATTTCATTTTTAATATTTATAAAAAACAAATAATAGTACTTATTACTATTTAAGACACAAATTACCTAAGTATGATATTAAAATGTAGACTTAATTCAAAAATAAAACTTAGAATTATTTTACAACAATGAAGATATTATTTGAACACGTAAAGATACGAACATAACAATGCTAAGTTTTGATTAATTTATTCATATACCCGTTTAATATACATGAAAATTAATTAAATGTCATATTTAATGTTGTGCAATTAAAATGCCTAACGGTTCTATAACGATAGAGATGAAAATTTTATGCCAGTGATATGATGGGAAAGAGCAGAAGTGCAAAAAAATTCTTTAGATATAAAACCAAATATTTAAAGTTGAATTGTTCTCATTCTCTCACAATTTGTGTATGAAAAATACTATATAACAAAAGCAAAGAATATCATGTTTTATGAATACTAGGTTTAGTGAACACAATAGATTTTTAATAGTACGTATGCCTTAAAGTTAACCTTTACCCTAAATCTATTCATTTTGTTAGAAGAAGAAAAAAAATACTCAAATCAACCTTTGTATACTAATGTTGCTAAAGTGAATATTAAAAAACCTTGATTTAGCAGATGTAGTGAAAGATAAGCGGATATATTATTTAATAGAGCTAAATTGAAATAGCGTAGCGATCAAATAATTTTATGGGCTATAACAAGGATATAGCAGGGTTTTAGCAGGCTTTAACTGCACAGATATAATGTATAAACATTTAATTTTCAAATACATTTTTAAAATTATATTAACCTTCAATAATTTAGGTTTAGGTTTGTATTACTATTTTGTTCCAAAATTGTAATCGGTAATAGAAAAACACATACTCAACCAAGGTTCTCCATAGTTCTCCTTGTTATTTTATATTGAATTGTAACTTGTAAACCGTAGGAGATTTTTTTTATTTCCATTTAACCGAGTCATATTCAAATTTATGGTGTTAACATTCTTCTGAAATTGGTATTTTATTACAAATTAACATATACATTATAATTGAAACAAGTGACCTACATTAATATATGCTTAACATTGGTATACTGCATTGCATATAAACCTTTTTATAATATAACTCTGTACATCAGCTGTTTAACCACATATATTTGATAACTTTTTTTTACAATACGCCCATGTTTAATAATGAACAAGTTACACAGTGGTTAGATGAAAGCACAGAAAGAAAAGGAATATGAAGTGGGCTAACTAATTTAAGTTTTAACGAAATAAGAGAGCTACATAAAATAAGGAATAACATATGATGTCTAGGTGGTTTAACCAATTGAATGTGTGAGAAATAGAAATAGAAATTTCCAATATTGAATCGTAAAAAAAGATATAAAACGTAAATTTTGCACATACCAACATTTGCCTGAACTCTTGTTCAAAAACCTTGCGCTCGACTGCCCTACTCTCTGCAGCCTTTGACTTTTCAGCCTTTCTCCTCTCATTCTCCACCCTTCTCTTCTCCTTTGCCGCCTCGTCCTTCTTCTCCTTCTCCAATCTCAACATCTCCATTTCATATGCATACTCTTTCCTCACCTGTTTCATTTTCCTCGCATAATCTTTTCTTAGTCTGTCGAGTTTGGCTTCCGCTTCCCTCGGGGTCGATGGTGCCTCCCAGCTGCCGAGGAAGGGAGCGGGGTTTGCGAATTCGTGAGGGCGGAGATGTGGATTGCGGCGGAGGGGTTGCGGTGTTGTGGTGGTGGAACACGCCCTGATGTGGTGGAGGATGATGGGAGTACGTCGGATGGAAATGGCGGCGTACATACTGGGAAATAGCAGGGTAAATGGGATGGCGAAGGGGAAAGAGGACGACTGAATTTTCGCAGTACGTTGGAAATTGAAATTGGGAATCTAGGTTTCGCATTAGCTTTAAAACGGTCAGACCCAAGTGAAGCATTTAAACGGAGCAATTAAAAGGTTAAACAAGGTGCGGAATCGGTAGTAGGGTACTTCCTAGGGGGGCTGTAACGGTAATAGTAAATTTACCGTTAGCATACCGGTACCAAACCATTGGTAATCAATATATCGGTAC
This sequence comes from Allium sativum, assembly GCA_030737875.1. Taxonomy (NCBI): domain Eukaryota; kingdom Viridiplantae; phylum Streptophyta; class Magnoliopsida; order Asparagales; family Amaryllidaceae; genus Allium; species Allium sativum. Next base: position 431,327,993 of record CM060923.1, read on the forward strand.
ACAATGCTATCGCTATGGTAACGGTATGTTTTACCATTATCAACGGTAAAATAGCGGTGAAGAAAAGTCAATACCAGTGGTAATGGTAAATTTACCAGTCATTTTAATTTTGTTTTTTTTTTTAATATTTTAATGAATTCCAACTTCTATTTTTTTGAAAGTTTACCATATTTTATGCAGATTTTTATAGATTTATTTACAATGGTAATTCTTTTTGGCTTTATTAACTTCAAAGTTTAAGATTAACAAAATTATTATTTCATATTGTTGTAAATATCTTGTGATAAGCTAAGTAATTTTTCTATGCCAATTAAAATAAGTTTAAATATTTATATAAACATCAATGGTGTTAGAATTAGTAGAAAAATATTTAATTTTTATCATTATTAAAATTTTAATGTGTTAATGTTTTGATTTCTTTACGTATCGGTAAATTTACCATTACTAGTCAACGGTTTACCATTTTATCGGTATCCCAATGAAGATTTTACCAGCGGTAACGGTAAATTATTGGTATTTATTTTTCGCTTACCAATAGTATCGATATGGTAACGGTTTTCTTGTATCTGTAACGGTTACCATTACCATAACAGCCATAGGTACTTCAACGGATGTTTAAATGGAGTAAAAAGGTTAAACAAGGCATGTGCTTATGGAGTCAAGTGAAACACTTAAACGGAGCAATTAAAAGGAGTAATTAAAGAAGTAAACATGGTAATTAAAGAGGAAAACAAAATTAGAGGTTAAACGGTTTTATAAAAAAGGGTATCCGACGTTAGCGGAAGCTTTCTGCTTCCTAAACAAAAATGGACAAAAATTATGCCCAGATGATAATTTGTATGTTTGTAACAATGCAAATAGTGGGATGTTTAGTATATGTCCACGGAACATAATGTGGTTTGATTTGGTCTTCATTTCAGAAAATTAATGTGTAAGATGCTTTCACAACCCCGAAAGCGTTTCTTCAGAATCTCCATGGAGACAGTAAGTTAAAACCCAATTCCCTCTTCTCAAACAAAAATAATGGCAAAACCCGAATCAAAATTAATCTATATCCAATCCTCAATCCATTCCGCCCCCCTCCACCCTTCCAAAAAAAAAACATTCTAATTTTCTAGTTTAAAGCCCAAATTTTAGAATTTCTAATTCTTAGGGTTTTCTAAAATATTATTTGATTTAAAGATAGAAAACGTTAATGTGGACAGATCTAGCTCCGCAGGTAATATACATTGAAAAAAATTGCTAGAACAGACTTTTAGCGATGACGACAACAGATTTTGAGTTAGCGTAGCCAACGTGATTGCATTAACATTTCTGTTTTGTTCGGCTCCTAGTCTTCAAGAAGGAGTACATTACATTTGAGAGAATACTTTACTTATGAAAGACCTTTATGGATTATTTCATTAATGATGGTTACCTTCGAATGATGACGACGATGTGCGGTATAAGACAATAGATCTTGAGTAGTGCACTACTACTTTATGTTGCTATTGAGTCGAGTCTAGTACATCCCTTCTTAGTGAGGGATGTCGGCCGCCACATGATGGTTATCTTCGGATGATGTGCGGTGTAAGACAATAGATCCTGAAAAGTGCAACTACTACTCCATGTGGTATTGAGCCAATAGAGTACGTTTCTACTTAGTAAGGGGATGTTGACCGCAATAGGATAAAATATCCTAAATTAAATGTGTGGCTTGCATCCACTTTGATGAATATGATCCTAGTTTTAACAAAAGAATTTCTTTAAAACTTGTTTTACTTATTTGAATATATTATTTGAAAGTCTATTTGTAAATTCTTATAATAAGAGTGTCATGATTACTTTCTGGTACATTTCGATGATTATCGCAACATAGAGAGTATATCGTTACTTGATGATGATGAGTCGGCAATGGCTGGAATAGGATAAAATATCCTAAACCGAGTGTGTGGCTTGGATCCACTTTGATGAATATGATCCTAGTTTTGACAAAATAATTTCTTATCACACTTGTTTGACTTATTTGAAAGTATTCGGAAATTCTTATAATAAAAGTGTCATGATTACTCTCGGGTACATTTCAATGGGTACCGCAACATGGAAAGTACATCCTTACTTGATGATGATGAGTCGGCAGTGACCAAAATATGATGAAATAGCCTATATTGAGTGTGTGGTATAGATCCACTTTGATGAGTAAGTTTCTATTTCTGACAAAAGAAATTGATATAAAAAAATGCTACCGCTAGCTTGTTTGATATATTCATAGTTATCATTTGAAAGTCTTTCTTTAATATCATTCGAACTTTGATGTGATATTATCTTGACGAAGTTAATTAATGATTCTTATAAATTCGACGGCCACGATTACTCTTTGGTACATTTTGATGGGTACCACACAAGGAGAGTATATCTTTGTTTGATGATTTAGCACTGCCCACGAAAAAAGAAAAGAGAGGCTCTAGAATCCACTCCAAATTGAATATGTATTCACGGGAAGGAGGCTGGGTATCGATGTGGATTGAAATAATCATAACCCCGAATTTGGGAATAAGAAGAAATTATGGCGGGCCTGATTCGGTAATAACTTGCAGGATTGATAGAATGTTGATCACAAATTCAGAAGTTTTAATCATATAATATTCAGGTATGTTATATACTCTAATTCCAAAATTCAATGTATGAAAGTGTTTTGAAATTATACATTAAAGAAAAAATGCCCTGGATACATAAAGTTTCCTTAGTAGAATATTTGGCTTTCTTTTGATTAAGTATTGCTTAGAATTTAGGGGACAAAATTCCTTTTAAGGGGGAAAGAATGTAACAAAATGAAAACTTACCTCTTGAATTTACGAATATTTAATAAATTCTAAATATCGAAATGATGAGTTGTAACTAAAATAAAAATCTTTTAAATAATAAAGAGTGATAGTGAAATAATTTATAAAAGTTGCATGGCCACTATAAAATCGGTTGGCTTTGCCCAAAAAAAAATGAAAATGTGACCGGAAGTTATTCATCAAATTCTCAAACTTATCAGAAAGGTCAGAACACTCTCTTGCACGCTAACAAACATTATATTTATGTTAGCAAGGTTATTGAACATGAATATATGTACTCATGCTAAGGAAAATGAATTTAATATAAGAAACTTCTTATTTAAGTAAAAAAGAAGAAGATAATGATACATAACCCTCTTAGGTATCCATGTGTAGAAGCATCTCATAATAACTAAGGAGGCATGTCACCATCCTAATATTTTCATGAATGATAATGGACAAGTGCCCAAGGTCAAAAAGACCAAAATGGCCTTGAGAAATGTTATAACTAGCATGGTCATTTTGATAAAGGGGGACATTAAGAAAATCCTCCTACTTATATTGGTCATATCTTTCAAACCTTATATTCAAATTGTGTGATTTTTTTGTTGAAAAGCTATTTCAAAATGGAAGAACTTTTATTTGGCTCACTTTTTAATATTCTGGGTAGATGACTTTTGAAATTTACATGTAAGTGAATAATTTTCTGGCGTAAGTTTTATTTTCAGAAATACCTACTCTCAGTCTTTAAGTCATAACTTTGGACTCTTTAACCAAAATCAGTTTATTCTTTTGTTGTTGGAAATCCGATTCAAAACCAAACAACTATTTTTAACCCATTTTCCTAAATCGAAGAATTGCTTATGGAAAAATTAGTGAGATATAAGTGAATTTATTTATTCTGTTTTTCATGTCAGAAATAATTGGTTCACTCTCAAAGGCCATAATTTTTGATTTACTTGGCCAAATTGCCTCAACTTTTCTTCATTAGAAAGATATTTTAATGATGAACAACTTTAATATTTATCACTTCTGATAATTCAAAGAGTAGCTTGGGTGAAAACCAGTTTGGAAGTGAAGTGTTTTGGTTGATTCTGTTTTTAAACACAGAATTGATCATTCCACTTTCAAAATTATTAACTAAATATCTGCAGCTCTAAATCTTCCCAAAATTGGTCTGGAGTCTCTTCATACCATCCTTAACAAACTATTAAAATTTGGCATGCTAATTCATATGAAAAGGGGTAAAATGGTGTCAAACCTAAGAGCAATTTATAAGTTGATGTGAGCTTTGCGATGATTCGAGGAAGACATTTGCATGCTTTGAGGTGATGGTAAGAACTATATTTATGTTTTTTCAGGCCTTGGCATGAAGTTAATAAGGAATACTATGTGTATACTCATCATCTAGACAATTGCTTATGCTTGTGTTTAAATTAGTGTTGCACCTGACTTCATCAGGCTATATTTTACGATCTTTAATTTGGCAAGCAAACAACATACATGCATAATGATTGAGGACTTTTATGACTTAGTATGACTTTTACAAGGTCTTGAAAACAAGAACAAAAAGGATTAGTTGGGCACATACATAGAATACATGTGATTTTATAGCATAAGTTGATATAAATGCATTATCAAAATGTCTTACCTTGACAAATTTTTATGATTATATAGAACAATATTTTTAAGTATTTATTTTCTTGATGATTAAGTATACTGAAATTCAACACTGAAACCTACTGTTAGTGAAGGGGACCGTAACCAGCACAAAAGAGAGATCTGAAAGCATGGACCCGACACCAGGATGAAACCGAAAGCATAAAAGAAGCAATTGAGTCAACAGGCTATCGACATCAACATAGAAAAGGAAAGCTTGGTACTAATACGAAAGGAGATAGTGGCAAAGCAACAGCAACTCCGATAGCACCTAACATGAGCTCAATTCCGAAGGCAAATCACTTAGAGCCGGAAGCAGTTAGAAAGAAAGGACAAAGGCTTATAACGCAAAACCAAAGGCATGACAGACGGCACCAAGCCAAACTAAGGGAAAAGAAAGGGATATCGACACTAATTTACTTAGTGCTGATACAGAGGGAGGTGAACATATCAAAGGCACAAGAAGCAGAGACAAAAGTAAAACAACCCAAAAGTTAGCTATCAAAGTTGGAGACTGCCAACCACCGAGAGGCAACTTCGACAGGAGATGTGCCGAAATCATCCTTCCGGAAGACCGAAACCCCTTCCGACCGAGAGCAAACCAAAGCTTCTGAGAAGAAGATCTATCCACACTAACTCGCTTAGTGTCAATACCGAAAAGGGGTGACGGTTCTCGAAGCACGGGAAGTTGAAGCACGAAAGCGAGTACTGTGAAGACTTAGAGGCAAGACCAGAAGCTTATTGCTGAAAGCCTATAGTCATTCCCAAAGCTATCTATATCAACAGGCTTGATATCGATACAAAAGGTAGAAGAAACATCAAAGAGAAGCTACAATGACCGAGACCAGCTTTCTGAGAGCCAAGACTGACACACCAAAGACTATGTTGTCTCTATTAACAATTTTAAAAGGGCGGCCGAAACCAAAAGGTGAAGAACGGCCGACACCTAGCTACCGCATCCGAAAGAGAGTTCTACTAGACAAGAAGGGGTCCCGATTTGTCAATAAATAAGACCCATGGGTCACATTTTGGGGGACTTCTCTTATTCCCCAATCTTGTACTCATTTCTTCGAGAGAAAACCCTAATTTCTAAATCAATTTGGGGATTTCCTTTGTAAACATCTATGTACTAAAATTAGTGAGCAATAAAGAGTGAATCAACACTTAGCACAATTTCTATGGGTTATTTAGCTACTTCTTTCATATGTTATCTTATGCTTCCTTCACAGCAAGGATTCCTTACACAAGCCCTGACCTTTCTTCAAGATTACCAAAATACCCTTCTACTAGCCGTTTAGCTTTCCATCTTGTGTTGTGTTTAGATAACCCTTATCCCAAGGTAACTGTTCGTCATTGAGTCTCGTAAGCGTGATACTCACCCTTGAGGGAAGAGTAACTAATCTTTGGGCTTAAGACCTTGATATCTAGGAAACGGTGAACTAACTCAAGCTTGTGAGATCTAAATAATCCCATTCTACCCTTAGATCCACTTCCTTAGACCTAACTTCGGTGTTGACGAAAAATATCGTTAACAACCAAGAAAGCTACTATAGCAAGAAGTGGTTTATATTGTACTAGAACTTTCCATAACATTTTCTTAAATGTTGTCTTTTTAGTTTGAAAGATTAAACGAGGTATAAAAGGTGTTTAGTTTAACTATTTCACTTCAATTTTTGAAGGCCCAGACATATATTAGAGAGATTTAAAGGTGGTGTGAGATTGTTTATGAAAGAGTTTTTGCATAAAGAAGTTGACTATTATTTAAAATAGAAGAGGTTTATCTTTTGAAAGGAAGATCTACAATTTATATATATATATACATATATATATATATATATGTCTTTCAAAATGAGTATTTACAAAGTGTTTTGCCCTTACTTGATATAAAGAGTATTTTGGAAGTAAATATAGATTTTTAGATGTTTTGTGTAAAGAAAAACTACGTTGACTTGATCTTGTATCTAATTGCTCACTCAATTAGATAAAGTACGTAGGCAGTCACAAATGGTAGTGATGCAACTGCTATAATAATAAAATATATCTTTGTTTATTATATGTTATTAAATCTGGTGTTGGCGCATTTTTCATTTTTATCGTTTAAGCCATACCGATGTAATTTGAGTGTGCAGGAATGAATATCGATGTCCATTTCATCAAAGTTGCACAAAGGTAGATTTATGGTAATTGTGTTTAATTCGTATTTAGGCACATCTTGTGAATTAGATGAACATTCTGATAAGTGCTAGTTGTTAAAGTTGTTTTTCATTGCATTTAGTGATGATGTATATTTATCAGTTAAAGTGGTAGCTGTCATCCTTTGTTTTGGACGAATGGAGTTTTCGACAATTTCGATTGGTCCAAAAATTCCGGGTCGTTACAAGTTGGAATCAAAGCTTAGGTTAGGTGGCTAAATAAAATTTCACATAAGATCATAAAATTTTCCTAGAAATTTTGAAATGAAGCTACCTTAATTTGATAAACAAAACTGGATCGGGTAAGGCACCATTCCTCTGACTAGACTGGTATTAATTTTGTCTGTTAAACTTTTGTTTAGTGTTTATACTAATAAGAATATTGTGTTGATTCATTATCAAGCACCACATGGAGAGGTTTAACAAAGTTGTAAGTGCATATGATTAATTATAAAGTAATGTGGAATGAACGAAGTGGCTTATAAAGGGAGGTATGTAGTAGCATGAATTGGATGCAATGGAGTGGCTTAAAAGGAATGTGGAATAATAGCTTGCCGAGGACGGAATTAAATGAGCTTGGGCAAATAAAACTGAGGAAGATCAAGAGGAGTAAATTGAATACTACATTCATGCAAAACCAAGGTGAGGATATCTATTTAAATTATTATGTCATTACATAATATAATATTCGAACTGTGTAGCACTGATGAGGTTAGATTAAAGCTGCCAAGACATCTCTCAGCAATTCGGTCATAACTTTTGACTCCTTGATTGGGTTTGGTCAAAATTTATCTTATTGAGATGCTAGATTAATTATCTAGAATACTTATGTCATACACACATTTTAAATTTTGAAAGTTTTCTATCTCAAAACATTATTTCAAATTGACTATGTGTTTGAAAAATAGAGGTTGACGTCATTCAATGTGAATATCGTAACTAGTGGCACATATAATATTTTGAGATACATTGAGTACTTTGAAAAGACTGATGTGGGATAAAAAAAGGTTCATACTTAATGTTATTACCAGATTTCGATATCGAAACCAAACAGCAGTGAAGGGATATTAGAAGGGAACCAACATCAGAATGGAAGCCAGGAAAGCGTAAGGCCGATACCAAAAGTAAAAGAGGAGAAAAGCTTTGGTCTACATGTTATCGATACCAATGTAGCAGGCAAAAGCTTGGTACCGATACAGAGAAGAGAGTGGCCAGGCGGTACCGAAACTAACATACAATGAGCCACTAAGAATGGTTACGACACCGACACCAAAAGCAATCAATCTAATCTCAGTTCTGGAAGTAAATTAATAGTTCGATACCAAAGCTTAAAGGCCTAAAAGGGAAGCACGAGACCGATTTGGGCTTGAGAAAAGAGTTATTGATACCAATACACTTGGTATCGATACTGTTACCAAAACCCACCTTCGAAGTCATCAGAAAGAATCCATAAACAACGCGGATACAAAGCTGGTACTGAAACCAAAGACTGTTGATATAGGCCAAGGTTCATGAAATAGTGCGAGAAGGAAAGGCCATCCACATTAACATGTTTAGTGCTGATATCGTACCCAGGAAGATGCCAAAGTCATAAGAAAGGAAGCATGAAGGCAATACTCGGAAGAAAAAGGTGGTATCAAAATCCAACAACAAAGCTGTCCACACCAATATACTTGGTGACGGTACATTATTTAGAGACGACACTGATTCACACAGTAATATAAAGCTGCTAATGACACCCAAAATGCAGAAATGGGTCGATAACAACAACCGATAACATTGCCGAAGCCGGAAGCACCCAAAACTAGGCTTTCTACCAACCGCAATCAAAGAGGGTCCAATTTGTCTATAAATACGACCCTATGGGTCTCATTTTGGGGAATTTTCTCATTTCACAATCTTGTATCCATTTCATGGAGAGGAAACCCTAATTTGTAAACCAATTTGGGGATTTTACTTCTAATCATTTATGTACTCGTGTGAATGATCAATAAAGAGAGAATCAACACTTTCTTTTTATTTTACTTGTCCTCCATTACTTAACTTCGACAAAGTTTCATACTTCAGCACCAATTACCAAAATAACCTTCCTTAACATGTTTAGCGTTCAGCTTATGTTGAGCTTAGGGAAACCTTATCCCAAGGTAACCGCTGGTTCTTGAGTCTCGTAAGCGTGATATTCACATCTTAGAAAGAAGAGTAACTAATCTTCGTGCTTAAGACCTTGATATCTAGGAAACAGTGAATTAACTCAAACTTGTAGGAACTAGATAATCCCTAGGTTCCCCTAGGTCCATTTTATACCCTTATTTCCAGTGTTGCTGAAAAATAAAGTTAACATTTTGGTGCTAGAAGGAGGACTTGAACCTTCGGTATTTTGGATAACCTACTGCATCCCTAGTTGTTCCATCCCGGTTAGACTGAGTTTTGAAAAAGCAAGACCATGGCTAAAAGGTCTCAACAAGGATCCTCTGAATCCCAAATAGCTACATCAGATATTGTTGATCAAGGAGTGATTGAAGAATAAAGAATAAGAATGGAAGCCTTACGAATCATAAATGAGAAAAGGGAAGTAGAGCAGTACAATCCTGACCGTTGGAGCATCAATCCTTTCTGCATGGAATCAGCTTCTATCTTTGCTTTGAGTGATTCTACAATAAAGGAACATAACATATTCTCTCACATAAAAGAAGTTGTCCGTGCACAAGCTAGAGAACTATATTTGAGCAAGGAATAATGGAAGATTTCAATCACTTCGCTTTGAAATGGTCCAAAAGAATTGCATTTCAGTCTCAAAACACATTGAAGAGAAGATTTAAGGATATGAATGAAGCAACAAAACCAAACAACAAGAAGGCTAAGTTCCAACGTCGACACGAAGTGTTCAAATCAAGAATGCCCAAGGATGCAATCTTACCACGTCAATTGAGAATATCTACTTTCTAACCAAACACAAGATCAACTTTTAGCCATCATCTAAGAAGAAGCCAAAGTATGAAAGGAAACCCAGAGGGCCATACTGCCATTACCATATGATGAATGAACACGAAACCAATTACTATAGAGTCCTTGAAGGGATGATCATCAAGTTCTTTAATCAACGTGAATTACGCAGATTTGTAAAAGGATCAAGCTAGTTCTAACAAAGGATTCCTTAAGAAAAAATGCCTACATGGTCAAGAGTATGGAACTCCTTAAAAACTTGGAACCATCTGAAACGGGTGAAACTACCTCTAATAGTAGAAAACCCTTTTCCGCGCTAAGATGGCCAGGGCAAGGCACCCTCGGAGGGGGGTGATGTGTAAGCCTTTATCCGTGCCCAAATAAGAAAGGGCCAGGTTAAAGCATCGAAAGTTCAAACCTTTATCCCCAAGGCGGAGTGGCTAAGACCCTTATTCCCGCCAACGATGGCCTAGGTAAGGCACCCCTTGGAGCAGGTGAGTGTAAGCCTTTATCCACGTCCAAATCAGACAGGGCCAGGGTAAAGCATTGAAAACCCTTATCCGCACCTACGATGGCCAGGTTAAGGCACCACTTGGAAAGGGTGATGTGTAAGCCTCTATTACTGCCTACGATGGCCAGGGTAGAGCATCGAAAGAGTAAGTCTTTATCTGTGCCTATGATGTCCAGGTTAAAGAATATAAGCCATGATCATCATCTATGATGACCAAGGTAAGACGCCTCCTGGAGGGAGGTCGGGTAAATCCTTGGGCCCTTCTTGAGAATAAGATAGCCAAGTGCATTGGACACACATTCCCAGAGATTGGCTAACAAAGCACGTACATCCTCCTCTTTAATAATAAAAAGCCTAGAGAGTTGCTCACAAAGCACATACATCCTCTGCTTTGCAAATCAAACCCGAAAGGGGTAACAAAACTATAAATTACTAGATGTGGATATTTGGTCGTATCTTAAATACCTGAATCTGGGTTATGGTTTAGGACCTATATTGTTGTCATATGTGGATATCTGGTCGTCTCTTAAATACCTGAATCTGGGTTATTGTTCGGGACTTCTATTATTACCAGATGTGGACATTTGGTCGTCTCTTAAATACCTGAATCTGGGTTATGGTTCGAGACTTCTATTATTACCAGAAGTGGATATCTGAATGTCTCTTAAATACCTGAATCTGGGTTACAGTTCAGGACTTCCAATTATTACCAAATATGGATTTATGGTTTTCTATTATTAAATACTCTAATATGGGTTTCGAAGACTCTATCTGTATCCTCAGAGAGGGACTTCTGGATTTTTACCCTAATGCCTTAATCTGGGTCACGGGACTGTAACTCTCATTCCTGAAAAAGGGGTTTCCAAATCAACTCGAGTGGATATCTCGAGCTTGCTATTTAAAAGGCTTCAAACAAAGATCGTTATCTTCCACATCTCATATAATGAGATCTATTGAACTTACACTCGTGAAATTACTATTCATACTTATAACAAAATATGTCATGTGAGGGATCGTATCATTCTATTATAGGGACCATCCATTACTTGGTTATGACCCAGATAGTGGTTCACATAAAATAAATAAACTATTGCATATATTTTACATTGACAAAAGGGCTAACGCAAAAGATATCATGTGTTAAGCTTTATGCAGAGTAATGCAGTAGGACTTCCAGATAAGGATATCCTATACATCAACAAAGATTGCATATCAGGTGATGTTTACACAATTTACAAAATCGTTTCATTAATTGTTAGAGCATAAAAGTTAAACACTAATATTATGACCACATCGAATACCCTGCACCTCCTCGTCATCTGGTAAAGGAGGATTGATAGCATGACAAATCGCAATACACAGAAGCTCGTTTAGATTTTGTTCCTTCTTCTTAACCTCCTCGAGGTTGTCTTAGGGTTTAACCTGAAACTTTAGAGCTCTATTGTAGGCTCTACTTATAGCTCAGAGAGTCTTGTTTTCTTTCTCTATATCAAAGACATTGTTTCGCAAATCATGTCTCTCTTTCTGTAATTGTTTAACTTTGGAGACATAATAGTCAATACGTCAAAGCGTATCCTCATTACGTTCCTTGTCATAAAAACTCTTTATGTCATCTTTAACCTTTATGCACCACCTATTGACAACTGAATTGTCAGGGGGGTTTCTCAAATTAGGATATTTTTCAAAGAAAGAAGCTTTAGGCTTAGTCGTGGCTTTGGAAATCTTGGACACATATATGTTAGTGGTATATCCAAAAATAAGTTCCCAAAATAAGTTCCCAAGATTTACAATTTGCTTGCACATTATCTCATTCAATTTCCAAGTCGGTAATTTGCTGATGCAATCTAACCATCTCTTTGTCGAATCTATAGAAGGATTGGATTTTATCTCTCTCTTTAACTCCATGGTAGTTTTGTCCTTATCTTTCAATTGACACTCCAGAATAGTCATTTGTTCATTCAGGTGCTTCATAGCCAATTTTTGAAGTAAAATTGTCCTTTGTCGAGCTGAGCAGGATCATCTTTAGGAGTAACCCTCTGTTCCGCAACTTGTAGTGATTCCTCCCTATTTTGAAAGGATGAAACTTTGGACTGATCTCCCTATTTTAAAAACAAATACATCATTAATTTTAAGTGCTATTTTCAAAGATTAATACTAATAAACTACACTTCGCAGCCATCTTAGAAAGTCTATTACATAAATTCTTAAATTTGTCTAAATGATTTTTAAACTATTTTGATAACATACATGCCAAAGATTACAAAGTTCGATCCTACTTGTCAGTATACCTATTATTCATATTACATATCAATTCAGGATGTCTGGTTCTAAGTCTTTTTAAAATTAGTTCTAGGTCATCACCTAGAATATCAAAAGGAAGCTGAGGGTATTTCATATAAATATGAATGAGGTCTCCTACAAGGTGATCTGTTCCAAATTTATATGATGGTTTCATTAAAAATTCCACCTAGAATATCAAAAGGAAGTTGAGGGTATTTCATATAAATATGAATGAGGTCTCCTATTAGGTGATCCGTTCCAAATTTATATGATGGTTTCATTAAAAATTCCCTTTTTAATCTAGAGAATGAATGTAAATCGTCTTCTAAAACTACATCTTTGTGATAAATAAATTTCTTCCATAATACAAAAGAAAAATCAATAATTATAAATAAGAAAAGTGATCATCAAAAAATATACATTCATAATATCATGTTTTCAAGAATGCTCCTCTTATTCATAAAATATTGACCTTTTGAATAATTCAGTGGCAAACCTGTTTTTGTTATATTTAAGCTTCTCCATGTGTAAGTCCCTAGGAATTGGTAGAACCCGTGGTAAGTTCCAATAAGCCCGGGGATGGAGGTCAGTCCCGTGTTTGTCCAAAAAACATCTATGGAGACATCGAAGCAGACCACCACTAAAATTTCCTATGAAGGAGAAGTCCAGTGTTTCAAATCGACTGTAAACTTTATACAAGAAGTCTATAACATAAACTTAAATATTTCCATTTTCACTACACGTTTTCGACAAATTACATATCATTTTTAATGAATTGGGTCTCAACCAAATAAAAAAATACATAGATTAATTACCAAATATATATACATATACAATACTATATATACATACACACACGCACATATACAACTTAAACTAATTAAACCCTAGGTTAGCAACATAGTCAAATAAATCTACAAATACAAACTCATTAACAACCACTAATATAATTAAACCCTAGATTAGCAAATAATTAATCTATAAAAAACTTAGATTAGCAACCTAAATAATTACACCCTACATTAGCAACTAAATAACAACACTAGACATACAAACATACAATCTAATTATGCTTAAATTACTAAACCTAGGTTATTAAACAAAATAAAGGTTAATTCATACCTTCGAAATCAGAGAGAATCGGAGATTAGAGAGGAGGAGAGAGTGCCTTGAATGAGTGGGAGAGACTCTAGGTGGCTGATGGAGTGGTGTGGTCGATTTCAAAATTTATGGGAAATCAGTAAATTTTTGTGGAGATGAGGAATGTGGAAGCAGCTTTGGCAAATTTTTGCTCGACCGTGTAACGGCTTCCAACGGAATTATAATCAACGGCCGCCAACGGCTTCCAACGGAATGGTTTTGCCCCATAGAAAAATTTCCAAAATTTAGCTTCCATTGGAAGCCGTTGGTCAAAGGCCGTTGGAGGTCGTTGGAATCTTCCGTTGCTATACTGTTGGATTCTTGTAGTGATAGCAGAAGATGCAAAATGTGAATGCTGTGACATGTGTGATGAGCTTATGCCCGAATGTATAGCAAAAATGCGCAACAAGTATTTTGGTAAATGGGTAATTGGGTTATGCTCTAAAACAGGTAAGGTGTAACAGCCCACATTTTACGTATCGAAAGATCGTAAAATAATTTTATTTTATTCCCTGAGGGTTGGATCATTCTCATCTTTTGATATGTTGCTTATGGGGATGTGAGACATGTCCATAAATTTTACCGATTTTGTTTGTGACCATTTTGCCCCTGTCAGTCTTGTACTGGGCATACCTTATGACTCAGGTCGAATCAGAGGGTCAGACCTGTGCCATTGGAAAGGAATTGATGATTCCCTTTCCGTAGAGTGGTTACATTAAGGATTTGGTTCAGCGGTTTGGGAGAAATCGCTGTTTTAAGGTTTTTCAGTTGGCTGTTCAGGTTTTGGAAGGCTAATGGGTTGATTTGGAGAAGGCCCATTAGAGGGTGGGTGGAGACTATATATAGGGGGTAAGGGGTATGGAGAAAGGTTGGCATTTTCCATTCTCTTAGGGGGAGGCTTTGATCTCCTTCTTCCTCTAACATCTTTCCACCATTAAAAATTCCAAAATCCAAGGAGGGAAATCGAAGATCTACACTATAAGAGGCTAAATCTACATCGTTTCAAGGGCGAATTCATCGGATTGAGGAGTTTGATTCGAAGTGTTCGCTGTCCGGATTGGGTTTTCATTGTTTTTGCATTGATTTGAAGAATTGGTGAGTGATTTACATCTCTCATTCGGATGCATGCAAGTATATGGGTCTTATGTTGTTAATTTCATCATTTCCATATTATTTTCCTTAGATCTACACCATGCTAAGTTTATTTTACATGAGAATCACTTTAGGATCTGATCTAGATAATTTAAATGGTAAGTTTCATGTTATTTCATGAGTTTATGCAAGTTAGATCTATATTTGTGTTCATATGTTCAATTATTATGATTTTGGGAAATTTATGTGTTTTGATGGAAATTGTTAGATTGATGATATTGTTGGTTGCATAACATGTTTGTGGTTGCATTTGGATGAATCGGATAAGCCGGTTTTGTCGGATTCGTCATTTGGTGAAGTTTTGGTCGAAATCGAAGTCGAAATGGAGCTGTGTAGGTTTCTGGTCGGTTTTTCCCTGATCGGGTCAGTCTGATGGCTCTGGTCGGTCCAGAAGGATCTGGGCTGAGGCGGTCGGTCGTTTTATAGCTTGGAGAGCAGGACAGGAAGCTGGTCGTTCTGGAGCAAGCTAGTCGGTTTTAAGCTGGTCGTTCTGGAGCAAGCTAGTCGGTTTTAAGCTGGTCGTTCTGGAGCAAGCTAGTCGGTTTTAAGCTGGTCGTTCTGGAGCAAGCTAGTCGGTTTTAAGCTGGTCATTCTGGAGCAGGCTGGTCGGTTTTAAGCTGGTCGATCTGGTTGTTGCCTGGTCGGTCAAGTGAGGCTGGTCGGTCGGGAAGGGATGGTCGGTTTTAACAGGGTCTTGGAGCTGGTCGGTCTGATCGGTCCAGAAGGTTGAGAAGAAAGTCTGGTCGACTCAGGAGGGTTCTGGTCGGTCCAGAAGGAGCAGAGGGAGGTCTGATCGGTCCAGAAGTACCAGAGGGGGTCTGGTCGGCATTTCTAGTGGAAATTTCTGATCGGGCACTTCTAGTGATGACGTAACTTCGAGGTGGTTCAAGTAGGAAGGCTCGAAGTGGTGAATGTGTTCGTTGATCAAGGTGGAACAACGAATGCGGTGACAACTCAAAGGTCGTGAGTTGGTGGATCATGGCTGCTCAAGAAGGTTGCTTGAGCTATGAAACATCGTCAAGGTTGGACGATTAGAGATGCGAAGGCCGAGAAGTCATCGTTGTCGTAAGTTCTAGCAGGCTCAAAGTAGGGGTATGATGGGTATCGTTGAAAGGCCCAAAAGACCGGTTGTTGGTCGAGTACCCTGGGTCTTTCTGGTTGGGGAAAGGCCTAGTGTCAAGGTTGGACATTGCCAAGGTTGGGCATATGGTGTTCATGCTAGAACTGGGGTTATCATTAGCCCTTGACGTATGGCAAGGTTGGCCGTCATACGATAATGATGATTTCGAAGCAGGATTGGCGGTGATAGCCAGAGTCGGTTATGGATGATTATTTGTTCTGTTTGTACTATCTCACATAGATTATCCAAAGTCGAGGGAGACGTTCTTTGAGTGCTTAAGTGATATTGGTTTAGGCCTCTGGCGAGGGTACTTGAGGAATGTTAAACTCAATTAGGGTTGTCTGTGTGAGACTTATATAATCTGGATGTTATGTGTGTTCTTTATGATTGAATGGGTGTTCTGGTTTCTATGGATGAATGGTTGAAATGCTTGGTGTAAAGGCTATCACTGTCCGATGTGGGGAAGATAAGGTTGAGTTCTTCTCTGGTAATGTGGGTAGATAAGTTGTTCATTTACCCATTCCCATATGCTTTCTTGTTGAAGTTTGTTAGCTGTATTATCGCTCACTAAGACTATTGTCTGACTCAAGGTTTTATGTCTCCTCTTATTACCTTGGGTTGTTCATCCGGTTGTGGATGGGCAGACTAAGTAGCAGGTTACAGGTAATGGAGCTTAGTGATACGAGGAAGCTGAGCGATGACGAGCAGGAGGCTGGCGTACCAGTTTTATTCTATCTAGTATTTCTGTTTCCGCTGTTTGAGTTGCATGAGAGTTGTAGTGAGGCCTTATGTACAAACTTGGATATCAGTTGGATAATCTTTCTGGATGTTGAAAGAGTTTCAAAAGTTTGTTATATGATACCTCATTACTATCACCTGTTGTATATGTTCTATTATATTTTATCCTTGCGCTGTGAGTTCTACGATAGGTTTCGATGTGTTCACTTACTATGATGATCGTCCATAGCAGCCTGGCACGCCTTTCAGCGCATTATTCCTCTTGTTTAGTGCGGGGGTTGTGGGCGGTCGTCACATTTGGTATCAGAGCTCTGGTCAACGATCTTGGCCAAAGTTCAAAGACGTAATTGCGTATGAGGGACGTATTTGTAGATTTCATTTGGATGTTACTATATATATTAGCATATATAGTAGTAGCGGTTGTATTCTTTTAGCAGTTTTCTTGGAAGTGGCAAACTATTCTAAATTTTAGATTTAGAATGAGTAGACGACCATCAAAGTACGCTGCTAGGAGAGCTAATACTGGAGGGGGAAATGGTGGTGAGCCAGATTACCCGGCCATGTTTGAAGCCATGGCAAAAGCAATTATGCCAAGGGTACCCGCTCCAGTGGCGGCCACGGTAGATGTAGGGGTGCGAGTTCCTAGAATAGATTTTGCAAAGATGTGCAAGGACTTTATATCTCTAGGAGGGAAACCATTCAAGGGAACTGAACCAGCTGAAGAGGTTCAGAGGTGGATGGATTCATGTGTTCGAATCTTTGGAGACTTGGGTATTGAAGATGCAATGAAGAGAAAGCTTACATCAAGGCAGCTGCAAAGCAGGGCCATGGAATGGTGGAATTCTGTTATACTCGGGACTCCGGAAGAGGAGATTTCATGGGAGCAATTCCAAGCTAAGTTTGAAGCAAATTTTATCTCCACTGCTCAAAAGTCAGTTCTCTTCAAGAAGTTCGTAGAGTTGAAGCAGAATGGCAGATCAGTTCTTGATTATATTTCTGATTTTGAGGCTTTGTCTATATATGCTCGTTCATACATTGATACGCCCTATCAGAAGAATGAGAAATTTGTCTTGGGTTTGGATGCTCATATTGGAAAACCGCTTGTGGACCATCTTGATGATTCATTTGAAAAGATCGTGGAAAAAGCTATTCGCCATAAGAGCTTGTTTCCCAAGGAAGCAAATGTTGTCGCTGCAACCAAGGAAGCTCAGAAACCACAACAGGGTGGTAATAATAAAAAGAGGAAGTAACAACAACAGAAAGGAAAGGATGGCCAAAAGAAATCCAAGAGTGAGGTGGTTTGCTTTAACTGCCAACAGAAGGGTCATTATTCAAATGAGTGCAAGAATCCCAAAGCTGAGAAGAAGTGCTTCAAGTGTGGAAAGCCTGGGCATGAGAGGAAATATTGTCCAGAATCAGCTAAGGGCAAGCAGATTGTGAAGGCATATGCTTTGGACGCTGTGCCATCTTCTTCAAGAGCTCCTACTGCGAAAGAGAAGGGAAAGGGTGTCGTGGTGCAAGGTACTTTTTCCGTTAATGGTGTTTCAGTTCGAGTTTTGTTTGATACTGGAGCATCACATTCATTCATCTGCAATGAGCTTGTTTTTCGCTTGGGTTTGGAACCCGAGATTTGTGATAGGCCATTGATCGTGACAAATCCAGTTAGGGGTTCGTCCAGTTTGTGCATGATTTGTCGTGGTCTAGTATTATCGAGTCATGGTTGCTCTTTTATGTGTGATTGTTTTGTTCTTAACTTCGCTGGGTATGGGATCATCTTGGGCATGGATTGGCTCAAGAGATATGCGGCAAGGATGAATTGCGAGAAGCTAGAGGTGAGGGTCGGGGATGTGGAAAGGCGAAAGGTGTTGATTAGATGTAAGCGCGAAGACGGGGTGTTTGTGAGTTATCTATATTCGCTTGGGATTCCACAGGAAGACCTATCATCAGTGCTGATCGCTAATGAGTATGTAGATGTCTTTGACGAGGTCAAAGGGTTGCCGCCGCATCGTGAGATCGAGTTTAGGATCGATTTGGTCGAGGGTGCGAGACCAATTGTTATGCCACTTAGGCGGATGGCACCTAAGGAACAGCGAGAGTTGGAGGTGCAAGTTAGAGACCTTTTGGGAAAAGGTTTCATTCGGAGGAGTGTTTCCGAGTGGGGTGCACCAGTCGTGTTTGCAACTAAAGCAGATGGCTCGTTAAGGTTGTGTGTGGACTATCGTGAGCTGAACAAGGTGACTAAGAAGAACAAGTATCCGTTGCCAAGGATTGATGACTTGTTCGATCAGCTTCACGAAGCCAAAGTGTTTTCTCAGATGGATTTGGCAACGGGATTTCACCAGTTGAGAGTAGCTAAGGATAGTGTGCCAAAGACTGCTTTTAGGACACCGTCCGGATTTTTCGAGTGATTGGTGATGCCATTCGGGTTGACTAATGCGCCAGCGTATTTTGTGGATCTTATGAATAGAGTGTTCAGAGATCAGTTGAATAAGTTCGTGCTTGTGTTCGTGGATGATATACTGGTTTACTCCAGAAATGTGAAAGAACATAAGACGCACTTGAGAGTTGTGTTAGAGATCTTGCGAAAGCATCAGATTAAAGCTAAGTTCTCAAAGTGTCACTTCTGGAAGGATGAAGTGAGGTTCTTAGGTCATGTTGTTTCTGGAAAGGGTATAGCGGTTGACCCCGCTAAAGTTGCAGCAATCCAGGACTGGGATAGACCTAAGAATGCAACGGATGTTCGGAGTTTCCTTGGATTGGCTGGTTATTACCGAAGGTTTATCAAGGATTTCTCTAAGATGGCTGCACCATTAACAGGATTGACGAAGAAGAACCAAGTGTTCGCATGGGATGCGAAGTGTGAACAAGCGTTCGAAATCTTAAAGGAGAGATTGACGAGTGCACCTGTGTTGACCATTCCAAGTGGGAATGAAGAGATGGTGGTATATATTGATGCATGTGGTACTGGACTTGGAGCAGTGCTAATGCAGAAGGATAAAGTAGTGGCTTACGCAAGTCGACAGCTAAAGCCACATGAGAGAAACTATCCAACTCATGATTTGGAGTTGGCAGCGATTGTGTTTTCTCTGAAGATGTGGAGACATTACCTGTTGGCAGTACGATTCGAGTTGTTTACGGATCACAAGTCGTTGAAGTATCTTTTCTCCCAAAAAGATTTGAATCTTCGGCAGCAACGATGGTTAGAGTTTCTGGCATCGTATGATTTTGGGATAGCCTATACTCCTGGCAAAGGCAATGCAGTTGCAGATGCATTGAGTCGAAGACACGCAAGTTTGGGAGCGATGTTTTCGGAATGGAAGGGCCTCGAGTATTTGGCAAGGTTCGATTTCAGGCCAAGGTGTGAGTTGGAACCTGAAATATTGGCAAGCTTGTCGATAAGGCCTACTCTTATCGAAAGGATTGGCGAGGGCCAAAAGAAAGATGCGAAGCTTGTCGAGTCCATTCAGAAACTGAAACCAGAGGATAAGGAGTTCGAGGTCGACCGAGAAGGCTGGCTTCGAAAGCAAGGACGATTAGTTGTTCCTGATGTCGACGGATTGAGGGATGAGGTTCTGAGAGAATGTCATCACTCGAAGCTAACGATTCATCCCGGTGGTAATAAAATGTATCAGGACATGAAGCGAGTGTACTACTGGGAAGGGATGAAAAGAGACGGGAAAATTCATTTCCAAGTGTATGAACTGTCAGTTAGTGAAAGCTGAACAGAAGAAGCCGAGTGGTTTACTTCAGCCATTAGAGGTTCCTACGTGGAAGTGGGAGCAGATATCGATGGATTTTATCGATGGACTACCTAGAACTAAGGCAGGGAATGAAGGGATTTGGGTCATTGTGGATCGTTTAACCAAAAGTGCGAGATTTATTCCTGTCAAGTCGACTAGGACAGCATCAAAATTGGCTGAGCTTTATGTGAAATGGATAGTTCGATTCCATGGTGTCCCAAAGAGTATAGTAAGTGACCAGGATCCATTGTTCACGAGTGGATTTTGGAAAAGTTTGCAAGAAGCTTTGGGAACCGAATTGTGCTTAAGTACGACATATCATCCCCAAACTGATGGTCAGACCGAGAGAGTCAACTGAGTTTTAGAAGATCTCCTGAGGGGTTGTGTGATAGACTTCGGAGGATCATGGGAAGACCATCTGCATCTGGTTGAGTTTGCGTATAATAATAGCTACCAGTCGAGTATTGGGATGGCACCATACGAGGCGTTGTATGGGAGGTCGTGCAATTCTCCAGCTTGTTGGTTAGAAACTGGAGATAAGTTGGTACTTGGGCCCGAGATGATTAGAGAAACCTCGGGTTGTATCAAAATTGTTCGGCAACGAATGAAAGCGGCCCAAGATCGTCAAAAGAGTTACGCCGATAATTGTCGTAAGGATTTAGAATTCGACGTAGGTGATATGGTTTTTGTGAAGATTTCACCGTTAAAGCATATGGTTCAATTCGGAAGTAAAGGGAAGTTGGCTCCTAGGTTTGTTGGACCATTTCCGATAGTCGAGCGAATAGGAAAGCTCGCATATAGGTTGGGTTTACCCGAGAAGATGTCGAGTATGCATAATGTTTTCCATGTGTCGTTTCTACGGAAGTTTTTGCACGACTCAAATGTGGTGGTATCTCCAGAACAGTATGAAGATTTAGAAGTCGAGACCGCAGTTGCGAAACCTCGTAGGCCACTTCGTGTTGTGGGAAATGATACGAAACAACTTAGGAGGAAGACGGTTAAGCTAGTCAAGGTATAATGGAGTGAAGATGGCGACGATTGTACATGGGAGACGGAAGAGAGCATGAGGGCGACTCATCCAGAACTGTTCGTCGGTAGGACCCTTTGATATCGTATCTTCGTTGTGTCGTTGTATCTTGTTGTTGTGTGGTAGAATTCCGCGTGCTAGGATAAGGCTATGGATGCATGGCTTGATGGTTGCTAGTTTGGATGATAGAATTGGCTTCACATGGATGATAGGCATGCAGAATTGTTGTGGTTGCTTGTGTTTGCTTGGAATTTCGGGGGCGAAATTCTTAAGGGGGGAGAATGTAACAGCCTGCATTTTACGTATCGGAAGATCGTAAAATAATTTTATTTTATTCCCTGAGGGTTGGATCATTCTTATCTTTTGATATGTTGCTTATGGGGATGTGAGACATGTCCATAAATTTTACCGATTTTGTTTGTGACCATTTTGCCCCTGTCAGTCTTGTACTGGGCATAACTTTTGACTCAGGTCGAATCAGAGGGTGAGACCTATGCCATTGGAAAGGAATTGATGATTCCCTTTCCTTAGTGTAGTTACATTAAGGATTTGGTTCAGCGGTTTGGGAGAAATCGCTGTTTTAAGGTTTTTCAGTTGGCTGTTCAGGTTTTGGAAGGCTAATGGGCTGATTTGGAGAAGGCCCATTAGAGGGTGGGTGGAGACTATAAATAGGGGGTAAGGGGTATGGAGAAAGGTTGGCATTTTCCATTCTCTTAGGGAGAGGCTTTGATCTCCTTCTTCCTCTAACATCTTTCCACCATTAAAAATTCCAAAATCCAAGGAGGGAAATCGAAGATCTACACCATAAGAGGCTAAATCTACATCGTTTCAAGGGCGAATTCATCGGATTGAGGAGTTTGATTCGAAGTGTTCGCTGTCCGGATTGCTGTTTCATTGTTTTTGCATTGATTTGAAGAATTGGTGAGTGATTTACATCTCTCATTCGGATGCATGCAAGTATATGGGTCTTATGTTGTTAATTTCATCATTTCCATATTATTTTCCTTAGATCTACACCATGCTAAGTTTGTTTTACATGAGAATCACTTTAGGATTTGATCTAGATAATTTAAATGGTAAGTTTCATGTTATTTCATGAGTTTATGCAAGTTAGATCTATATTTGTGTTCATATGTTCAATTATTATGATTTTGGGAAATTTATGTGTTTTGATGGAAATTGTTAGATTGATGATATTGTTGGTTGCATAACATGTTTGTGGTTGCATTTGGATGAATCGGATAAGCCGGTTTCGTCGGATTTGTCGTTTGGCGAAGTTTTGGTCAAAATCGAAGTCGAAATGGAGCTGTGTAGGTTTCTGTTCGGTTTTTCCCTGATCGGGTCGGTCTGATGGCTCTGGTCGGTCCAGAAGGATCTGGGCTGAGGAGGTCGGTCGTTTTATAGCTTGGAGAGCAGGACAGGAAGCTGGTCGTTCTGGAGCAAGCTAGTCGGTTTTAAGCTGGTCGTTCTGGAGCAAGCTAGACGGTTCTAAGCTGGTCGTTCTGGAGCAAGCTAGTCGGTTTTAAGCTGGTCGTTCTGGAGCAAGCTAGTCGGTTTTAAGCTGGTCGTTCTGGAGCAAGCTAGTCGGTTTTAAGCTGGTCGTTCTGGAGAAAGCTAGTCGGTTTTAAGCTGGTCGTTCTGGAGCAGGCTGGTCGGTTTTAGCTGGTCGATCTGGTTGTTGCCTGGTCGGTCAAGTGAGGCTGGTCGGTCGGGAAGGGATGGTCGGTTTTAACAGGGTCTTGGAGCTGGTCGGTCTGATCGGTCCAGAAGGTTGAGAAGAAAGTCTGGTCGACTCAGGAGGGTTCTGGTCGGTCCAGAAGGAGCAGAGGGAGGTCTGATCGGTGCAGAAGTACTAGAGGGGGTCTGGTCGGTTCAGAATGGGTCTGGTCGGCATTTCTAGTGGAAATTTCTGATCAGGCACTTCTAGTGATGACGTAACTTCGAGGTGGTTCAAGTAGGAAGGCTCGAAGTGGTGAATGTGTTCGTTGATCAAGGTGGAACAACGAATGCGGTGACAACTCAAAGGTCGTGAGTTGGTGGATAATGGCTGCTCGAGAAGGTTGCTTGAGCTATGAAACATCGTCAAGGTTGGACGATTAGAGATGCGAAGGCCGAGAAGTCATCGTTGTCGTAAGTTCTAGCAGGCTCAAAGCAGGGGTATGATGGGTATCGTTGAAAGGCCCAAAAGACCGGTTGTTGGTCGAGTACCCTGGGTCTTTCTGGTTGGGGAAAGGCCTAGTGTCAAGGTTGGACATTGCCAAGGTTGGGCATATGGAGTTCATGCTAGAACTGGGGTTATCATTAGCCCTTGACGTATGGCAAGGTTGGTCGTCATACGATAATGATGATTTCGAAGCAGGATTGGCGGTGATAGCCAGAGTCGGTTATGGATGATTGTTTGTTCTATTTGTACTATCTCACATAGATTATCCAGAGTCGAGGGAGACGTTCTTTGAGTGCTTAAGTGATATTGGTTTAGGCCTCTGGCGAGGGTACTTGAGGAATGTTAAACTCGATTAGGGTTGTCTGTGTGAGACTTATATAATCTGAATGTTATGTGTGTTCTTTATGATTGAATGGGTGTTCTGGTTTCTATGGATGAATGGTTGAAATGCTTGGTGTAAAGGCTATCACTGTCCGATGTGGGGAAGATAAGGTTGAGTTCTTCTCTGGTAATGTGGGTAGATAAGTTGTTCATTTACCCATTCCCATATGCTTTCTTGTTGAAGTTTGTTAGCTGTATTATCGCTCACTAAGACTATTGTCTGACTCAAGGTTTTATGTCTCCTCTTATTACCTTGGGCTGTTCATCCGGTTGTGGATGGGCAGACTAAGTAGCAGGTTACAGGCAATGGAGCTTAGTGATACGAGGAAGCTGAGCGTTGACGAGCATGAGGCTGGCGTACCAGTTTTATTCTATCTAATATTTCTGTTTCCGCTGTTTGAGTTGCTTGAGAGTTGTAGTGAGGCCTTATGTACAAACTTGGATATCAGTTGGATAATCTTTCTGGATGTTGAAAGAGTTTCAAAAGTTTGTTATATGATACCTCATTACTATCACCTGTTGTATATGTTCTATTATATTTTATCCTTGCGCTGTGAGTTTTACGACAGGTTTCGATGTGTTCACTTACTATGATGATCGTCCATAGCAGCCTGGCACGCCTTTCAGCGCATTATTCCTCTTGTTTAGTGCGGGGGTTATGGGCGGTCGTCACATAAGGAAGAAACACAGAAGAATGGTGGAAACATAGAAGAAGCACATATGAATACAACATGTTTTTGGTTTAACAAATTTGGAAGGAAGAACCCACTTCTTTTCCACCTAGAGGCTATGCGAGATGCTGAGGAAAAGCTCTACTCTTTTTGATTATATGGAAAAGTCCCACACTAGAGAAATTTGTAAAATTTGTTTGTGTATATATCTTTTTTTTAATTAAAAATTCCAGTTGCCTAGCCTTGACAACGACAAACACAAAAGAATACAGTGTATTGTACTGCTACTTCTGACTGGATTATTGAAAACCATGTGCTTGTCGTTTTCATTGGCTATGGTAACTTTTTAAACTCGTTAACTGCCAAGCCTGACAGAATACTTATCATTATCTTCAATGGGTTGTTAACGGATACTGGATGCAAATATAGGATCATCCGCATCTAAAAATTATTCGTCCGCTTTTTTTCATGATTATAGCTTAAATTTTATGTATTTTAACATAATTAAATATACTAATTTATTATCTTATAAAGTTGAAAGTCTACCAAACGCATGTTAATTACTCAAAATTATATATTATCTTTATATTTATTTATTTTTAGCACTTTAGTAATCAACTGGGTTGAAAAAGCTTAATATTAAGCTTAAACGAATCATTTGTATTCATTTAATTATTTATCGACCGTTGGCGGAGTGGATAATCATCTGATATCCGTCCGTATTCGTGCATGCGGATATTCGATATCCCAAAATGATTTCGGATGCGGATATAGCGCTATCCGCATCCGGAAGTATCCGGTGACAGCCTTAGTCTTCATTCATTTTAGTTTCTTATCTTTTAATGTTAAGTCATGTGATACCATATTTTTCCACATAGGATTGCCAATCGCACAATCAGTTGTTGCAATACACTTGAAAGGAATTTCTAAAAGTCTTTGGTTTATACTTTTTTTGATCTACAATTATGTCCACTAAATAATAACGTGGAAGCAATACACGAAAATTGCGTTTTTACCTATGCCAGAATGGCATAGGCGGAATGTAAGTGAATATAGTAGTTATGTAACATTTGCGACAATATTGGTATGGGTGAAACCTGTGTAGGTAATAATATACCTATGCCAACTTAAAATCAAAAGACTTACATTTTTTAAGTCATTAACTAAAGAGAAAACAAACCCTGATAAAGTCTTTTAAATATTAAACCTAAAGAATGACATTTAGTCATTAGGTAGTTTCTACCACTTAAAAAATTTCAATTAAACATTCGGTTAGACTTCAATTGTGCAAAATTTCTAATGGTTAGGATACATAATTTTTTTGCAATTGTGAAAAGCAGTTGTAACAAAGTTCATCTCTATTACCACCGCAGATATAATGACTGGTCGCCAGTTGTAATTAACCTGTTACAACTGTTTTTGATAGTTGTAAAAGGTGACTAGTGGCTGAATCAATATTTTTTTAATTCAAAGTTAAGAATCCTTGCATTTTTATTACGGGTTATTCTAGAATTACATGAATCACTAACTTTGCGCGTCGATTTTAAATGAATGAAAATCCTGATGGCGTTCTAGTCGATAAAAATCATATAATAATGTTACTGAAATTCGATACATAAATTTGGGGGCATTTGAAGAACCCAACAAGGCTACGTACTATGAAGTACAACATAAATCTAGAAAAGTCACAGGAAAAAGAAAAGACAAACATTAGGCTTGTAAATTGTTTTACATCAAGCGGTAAAGAAAGTTGTCGATTTCACTTAATTGAAGAATGGAACATAAGTAAATAATGAAAAAGAGTCCGGGTGCTGCACCAAAATTATGAAAGGCGAATTTAAAATAAATCAAATTCAGTATCAATGTCAATATGTAATAAATTTTATTTATGGTTTTCAAGCATAACAAAAATAAAGGCAACTACGCGTACCATGGCTGAATAAGAAACAATATCTGGCTTTATTTTTTGCGCTTTAAACGGTATGTGCTCCTTTGGCTTCATCCCGGTGAACCACCCCTCCATTTGTTTCACAATTTACTAACACTACAAGAAAATAGAAAGGATGTTAATCTGTTAGAAAAGTTTATTAATAATCATGATTCAACTGCACATGTTGTATATGCCAGCATGGATGTGATTTTGTAACAAAAATAAGATGCCATAACAGTTTTATTATATTGTAACCTTTTTTGTAAGGTATTTGTTTGTGATATTGTGCCAAACGCATTGGCGTTTCATAAGAGTGGCGAACATGATATAGTCAAGAACTTTCTTTTAAAGACTATATGCCTTGAAGCATGGGAAAAGAAATTTAACCAATTTAAGCTTGGTGATGGAGATATGATAGTAAGCTTCAGCCATAGTAGCAAATTTCGGAGAAAATGTGAATATTACGAACTTATACAAAATCCACTAAAAATATAGCACTGGCTGAAACATCAGAATGTCAAAACAGGATGCAACTTGTTTTGTTTTTAATTCTTGGCAAAAGGATTTGACATGTTTCAAAAATTGCTTTGTGCAGATGAATAATTTATGATAGAACGTATAATAGTATGACAATAATGTTAAGCATGTTCTAATTATCCACTTTGCATCTCTGCCATCGTTTTAAGTGTATTATATTCTTATGCTAAGCTATTTTAGTCGATTCCCCAAAAAATTGAAAAAGGCATAAACTATTGATAGCTGATGCGACTTCAACTATTGACAATGAATTGGATTCACATCATACCTCAACCTTCTCCTATCAACTAAATGACGCAGTCCATCCCTAGCACTAGCCACAACCACAACTTGAACAACAATAGAAGTCGGCTAAAACTCTTTCCCTCTTTTTTTCATAAAAGAAATGCACAGTAATGCAAAATGTAGTTTCAGACCAACCATTCTCATCATATACACCATAGCCTGTAAGGAAACAAATCCTTCAATTTCAACCTGCTAAATTCCAGATGACAACAAAATATCATATTACATTGTTATCCTATAATGTATTAAGTACAACAAAATATACTTTTAAGATCTTAAAACGAATGCTTGCTAATGCAATATACAACCTAGAAATACAACGAACTTGTAAGTTTGAATTTTTTAGGATTCACGCTGTGTTTACTACAACCCATTAAAAATTTGTTATGGTCATCAGTTAACTTAATTGGTCAACTATGATTTCACCTTTTATGCAGGATTATAAGACATACATTTTCCAAAGTTTAGACAAACTAATCTAGCAATATTTACCTACATACAACCCCATTTCAAATTCACATGCCTATCTCAAATTCACAATGATACGCCGAACTTCAAAGTAACGTCAGTTCCAATCAGAATCAAAGAAGCCAGCATCCTTCATCATGGAATAATGTATATTTTCCAGTCGCATGTCATCCTCTCGTATCAGTTGACAAAAAACACCAGGAATGATCTATATGGCCTAAACCATTAAACTTTAACATGCCATTAAGAAACTTTGCTAATAAAATGTACCATCCATGCCATGAATCTAGACCAAATCTGAAGAAGTCCGATTCTCTTTCTCCACAACTGCTCCTTTTATTTTCCCGCTTCGTGTCTTCTGTATATCAAGCCAAGCTCTAGCCAATGACGCCTAACAAAGCTTGCAATATCCTTTCTCCGCAACTGAAATTCCTTCTGCTTGACCCCAATTTTTCGGAAAATCGAATAAAATGAGGAAGGCCGAGATCTGGGAGTATGCACTAGGGAATTTACGTTGGTAGATGATGTTTGGAAGCTCGGGCGAGGTATGGACTTTGGACGACATTCGATTGATTTGAGTTGAGAGACTATTGTGGTGGAGGGGTTTTGTTTTTTTGGGACATGTCTGGAGGAGTTGAGATGAAAATCTTTAAAAAGGTATGAATGATATTTTTTTGGGAAAGCGGACGCATGCCAGGAAGAAAAGGTAAAAGGATGGGTAGTAAAAGATAGAATGACACGATGACAAAAAATAATAATGGCGTGGTGATTGAAAATTATAGAGGGAAACAGGGCGGGAATTAAAAAAATTATGGCCTGTTACAGCTGTTAAGAAGGAAAGATTATAATAAAAATCTATCACAACTGACAAAAAACAAAAAGTTTCTAAGTATGGTTAAAATCCATTTATTACAACTGGAAATTAGTGACAGTTGTAAAAATACAGTTGTAATAAGGTCTTTTTTTTGTAGTGTAACTATGTTCGGTCGTGCACAACCCGCTTTTCATATTGCACTTTCTCATTTTATAAAGGTATAGGTCTTCCTTTGCAAATTAGAAAAAAACTTTATATAATGCATGTAAAAGGGATACATTGTAAAAACCACCCACAACTCCTGCACTTAACAAGGAAATAATGCGCTGAAAGATGTGCCAGACAGCTATGGACGATCATCAGGGTAGATTAATATACATGGATTCTATCGTATAACTTACAAAGCAAAGACAAAATATAATAGAACATATACAACAGACAATAATAGTAAAGCAGAATTTAGCAGAATCTTAAACTCTTTCATATCATCATGAAATGGTATCCATGCATCAAAGGATTACAACATAAGAGCATGTACATAGTGCCTAACTACAAACGCTCAGAGAAATCATAACAGCGGAAAAATATCAAGATATGTATAGTAGCAATAGTACGTAAACCTCATGCTCTTCTTTACTCTGCAACATCGTATCATAAATATCAATCACTTGTCACCTGCCACCTAATATGCCCATCTATAACATCATGGATGAACAACCCAAGGTAATATGAGAAGACATAAAACCTTGATTCAACAACAGTTTTAACGAGCGATAAACAACTATCTAAGATCATCGATAAAATATATGAGAATAAGCAGATTAATCATCTATCTTCCAGTCATATCATCAGAGAAGAACCCGACCCATCTTCCCCCACATCAGACAGTATAGCCTTAACAACAATCAAGTAGAAATAAACAATACATTCCTGGCAACCAGTTATCAAGCGTAGACCTTCCTAATCGATATCGACATTTCCCAAGTACAAGTCCCGAAGGCCTAAACCAACATCAGAATAACACCCAAGAGATATCTCCTTTGACGTCGAATAATCTACACAAGACGATACAAGCAAAACAATCATCATCCATGACTCTAGCTATCACCGCCAATCTTGCTTTGAAACTATCGTTAATCGTATGACTGACCATATCATCACGTCATCGGTCAAGGGCTAATGGTAACCCTGGTTCTAGCAAAAACTTCATACGCCCTTCATCGCTACATATATAGGTCTTTCATCGCCACCCATGGTACTCGACTAATCATCTAGTCTTTAGGCGTCCCTATTAAACCCCTTCTTTGAGTCCGTTAGAACCTACGACAACAATAATTCTTCGACCTCTATAACTCTAGTCTTCATCACCGACGACTATCCGTAGCTCAAGCGCATTCTCGAGCAACCATTATCCACAAACTCAATATCTTTGAGTCTCTTCACATTCGTTGCATTTCACCGATCAACGAACACTTCGAACATTCCTCTTTGAATTTACTTCGAAGCCGCGAACATCGTCGATCCAAAAACATACGTCGTTTGGTCAATATTCAATCCATAGCGTTTCAGCCTTCCCGCTATGGAAAACATACCATAGCGCTTCAATTTCCATCCATAATGTTTCAGAAACGCTTTCACTTTTCTTTTGGGTCCACCAAAGAAATGCCCGATCCATGAAAATGTCCAATCTATGCTCCCGAACTTAGCCCGATCCATACTTTAAAACTTTGCTCGGTCCATACTTCAGAACTTTTCCCGGTCCATGCTCCAAAACTTTGCCCGGTCCATAGTTTAGAATTTTTCTCGGTCCATAATTTAGAACTTTGCCCGGGTCATGCCCCAGAACTTTTCCCGGTCCATGCTCTAGAGCTTTGCCCAGTCCATGCTTCAAAAACTCACTCGATCCATCACTAGAAACTCGCCTGATCCATCACCAGAAACGCCTCCGATCCACTAAACTATCCACCCATCAAACCGTCCAGTCCATCAAACTGTCTAGTCCATCAAACTGCCCAGTTCATCACCAAAACTTCCGATCCATACAATCTAACACTTCACGAAAAATATCCATGCAATCAATTTATCTAAATCGACCAATTTCACTCAAGAATTCAACAATCATCATACAATCATATATAATTCACCAAATCATGGTAAAATTACTAACAAATCAGTAAATGGATCAAACTTGCATAAACGCATGAATTTAACCATTATAATCTTACTAAATTGGATCCTATGGTGATTCGAAATGAAAACATACTTACATTGATTAGATCTAGGTGAAAAAACTTAAAATGAAGAAAACAAGATCAAACAACCCATATACATGACTGAATCCATGCGAGAGATGTTTATCACTCACCAATTCTTCAAAACAACTTGAAATCCATAAATTCTCAATTCGGAAAGCGAAGAATGATCTTCAAACCTCTCAATTTGTTGCGATATTCCTTCATTCGATGTAAATCTAGCTTTGCTTGATGTAGATCCTCAGTCTTCTTGCGTAGATCTAGAATTCTAATGGAGGAAATGTGTATTTGATTGAGCAAGGAGGATCAGAGCTAAACCAAATGACAGAATGAAGAAAGTAAACTATTCTCCATGCCTCTACCCCCTATTTATACCCTCTAACTAGCCCACTAATGGAGCACACTAAATCAGCTCACTAATGGCTAGCCAAACCTGTACATAAATTATGCAACACTAAAACAGTGATTCCTCCCAAACCGTTGAACCAGATATATAATTTGACCACTCTACGGAATTGGCAACATTGTTTCCTTTCCGACGAAATCAATCTTAGCGCCTGATTCGATTCCAGTCAAAAGTTATGCCCTTTACAAAACCGACAGGGGCAAAATGGTCATAAATAAAATTGGTAATAATTATGGACATGTCTCACGTCCCATAAAAAACATATCAAAATATGAGAATGATCCAACCCATAGAGAATTAAATAAAAATATTTTTCGATCCTCCGATACATAAAATGCGGGTTGTTACATTCTCCCCCCGAGGAATTTCATCCCCGAAGTTCCAAACAAACACTAACAACCAAAACAATTATGCATGCCTATCATCCATAAGCAGCCAATTTATCTTTCAAACTAGCATTCGTCAAGTCATGCATCCATAGACCTATCATAGCACACAGAATTCTAAGGAAATAGTACAATTTACAATGGTATAAAATGACATGAAATTAATGGTTCATATCGATGAAGAGTTTTGGATGGACCATCTTCATACTCTCTTTGATTTCCCACATACAATTGTCATCATCCTCACTCCATTGCACCTTAACTAGCTTAACCGTTTTCCTCCTAAGCTGTTTCGTGTCATTCCTCACAACGCGAAGCGGCTTACAAGGTCTCATAACTACAGATTCGACTTCCAGGTCTCTGTACTGCCCTGGAGATACTATCAAATTCGAATCATGCACACACTTCCGTAGAAATGACACATGGAAAATATTGTGCACACTCGACGTCTTCTTGGGTAAATCCAATTTATACACAGCTTTCCAATCCGCTCGGCTATCGAAAATGGTCCAACAAATCTTGAAGCTAACTTTCCCTTACTTCTGAATCGAACCACATGCTTCAGCGGAGAAATCTTCACGAAAACCATGCCACCTGTTGGAAAATGGAGTTTTGATGACAACAATCTCATTTCAATATTAATTGATTATATAAAATATATACTAACACTTTTGTATAGAATATATATATACATATGCATGATTTATATACAGGAATTTTATACTGAAGACTGTACAGTTTAAGAGCTTCTAGAGATTCAAATTTTAGAGATGATTCAAGACTCATGAGTAATCAAGATTTCAAGATAAATATAGTAGTAGAGTCTAGTTTATGTAAGGCTCTGAATAGCACTCTAAGTTCAAATTCAAAATCTGGTTTTCAATTTCTAATTTTGAATTCTATTTTCAAATTCTATCTTCAATCTCTATCTTCTCTATTTTATTTTCTTAGTTTACTTTTGATTTTAAACTCAAGTTTTATAGTTTATAAGTTTTATATATTATATACTTTATATTTATATAGTTTTAAGCTTTATAATTATATAAATATGTTCATATATCTTATATTTATTTTTTTATATGTTTTCCACTTTATAATACTTATTTATAAAACTATGTTTTAATTCAAGAATCTCCATAACTATATATATATATATATATATATATATATATATATATGTATACGTATATGTATCTAAACGCTTGAAAAATGCTCAAAAATCAATTTTGAACTAGGTTATGTCGACATACATTTTAGCATATGTCGACATACATTTTAGCATATGTCGACATACATTTTAGCCTATGTCGACATATAACTGTCATTTTTTCAAATTTGAAAGAAAGTATATTTTCACTATTTGTAATGTTCCAAAAGCATTGCAACCTTTCAAATTTTATAAATAGGGACTGATTATAAATTTTTTCATCATTCTTCTTCTCCATTTTCATCTCCTTTCTTTACACCATTATATTTTCTTATTTTTATGATTTCTGCATTTATACTGCCGAATTCAGTCCTATTTTCATAAAGCTTCTTCTCTTCTCATTCTCTACTCCTTACTCTGTGAATCCAAGTGCTATTGAAGAGTTATAGGGCTACAGTAATCTTTTGGGAAGTGTTTGGTTAATCGGTGTTTTCC
The DNA here is from genome assembly GCA_030737875.1 of Allium sativum. Lineage (NCBI taxonomy): Eukaryota > Viridiplantae > Streptophyta > Magnoliopsida > Asparagales > Amaryllidaceae > Allium > Allium sativum. The sequence continues at coordinate 431,361,232 of CM060923.1, forward strand.
TTGTAGCCGTGAAATCAAGGAACGGGAGCGGTATGACCCTTGTAGCCGTAAAATCAAGGAGAGAATACTTGATCAAGTGTGTGGAATCGATGTTACCCTTATAGGCATGAAATCAACGAGCGGGCTGTAATTGTGTTTAATTCTGTGTCTATGATTGTTTCTGTGTTGTTTGATTCATATAGCAGATCATATAAGTTTTAGATTTTGTTTAAATTCTCAAAAACACTATTCATCCCCTCCTCTAGTGTTAGTTTTGCCTTAACGATCCATTGTGCAACTCCTAACCATTGGTATCAGAGCAAGGTCTTTCAAAAAGAGCATAATCTGAATTTTGAAAATATTAAATGGAAAATATTGAAATGAGTTATACACTAGTTTAAAATCATAATCTGATTTTTGAAATTTGATTTTTTTTTTTAAATTTGAAATTTTGAGTGTTCTTAAATATTGAATTTTTTATGTATGGATATGTTACAAAACCATCATGATATTGTTGTTTAAAATTGTAGATTAGTTAGTTTGAAAAGTCACTTGATTTTTTTGAAAAATTATTTGGTTATTTGAAAAGTTGTGTTGTTTTACAAGAAAAGATGTGTTATATGGCTTTTGAAAATACAAAAGTTGGGTGAAGTGGCTGTTGGAAAATCAAAATTCGAAATAGTGGCTATTGACAATTCAAACTCCAAAATGGTTTGTTACATGGCTATTGAGAATTCAAAATTCTTATAAACACATTGTAGAAATAAAAAAAGGAGAAGAGTAATGACGGTTGGTGAAAAGACAACAAGAAGAAATGAATATATATAATGTAAATCAACAAAGAAATGAGTACCAGATCACTTTGGATTTTTATCTACAACTTATCTTCATACTGTACTTATCTTCATTTGCTTCGTAATACCGCTAGTTTCATGAGAATCCGTCAAGAATTGACCAAGTAATGATCGAATGAAGTTTTGGTGAATAAAGAGAGAAGGAAACCAAAACTATCGACGATTATCTTCAAATTTCATGCACATGTTATACTATTTTGTCCCAAATCCTTTTTCAAATTGTAGTTCTTGTTCTCGCGGTCGTTTTGATGGGTGGATCGTCAAATTTCGATCAAAATTGAGTGAGATATGACTATTTGAAGTTGACTATGCAAAACTAAAAAACGTTACAGGATTTCATGCATCTCTCTTACTTTTTCGACTTGATGCACCCCAATACCGTCCAAATTCATCCCTAAACTGTTATAGATGATAGTCCTTGAATTTCTCTTCGATTTGCCGCTGATTTCATCCAATTCCGTTAAGAAACGAAGAAGTTATGGCTCTTGCAAGATTGATTAAAAATAGAAAAACGGGAAGAAGAAGAGAAATGGTTATGAAGGCACATGACTTATGGGTCTATTTATAGTAGTTGAAGTGTCCATTCATTCAAATTCAAATTCAAATTTTTGGCACCAAGATGGAACTACTAAATGGTCAATATCTTTCTCATACGATCTTTAAATTCAGCAAATGAATGTACTATACACTGATCACAAAAGCAAGCTCGTCGCAATAGAGCAGATCTTATCATCAAATTATGAAAGATGTGAATGTATGGTTCATAACAATAAATAAAAACAAAACGAAGGATTGCAAAAAGAGGTACGTCTTACAATATTTTCATAATTATCATTACATTTAGGAATATACATCTAAGCACATAGTTAGGTATAGAAATTAATCACTTTCATAATTTTATACATTTTTGTTCATATGTCGATACACTAATTTGATTAAATCTTTTCTTATTCTAAATTCAAATTTCATAACTCTTTGATTTGGTTTAGAGAAATTGAAAAGACATCTTTCAATATGAAAATGTTAGTTCAAACTGTAATTATCAATTTTGCTTATCTACCTATGTTTCAAATAATTTGTTTCAAAAATATATGTTGAATTTATAGTAAATAGATATGTTGATTTTCATACAATTTGATAGTGTTATAAAAATTAAATTTATATATCTTCTATATGTAGTTTAAACATACATAGTTTAACATATATTTTCATAATGATTTTGGGTTACATTATCATAGATATTATTTGAAACTAAATACAAATTTTGATTTCTTGGTTTATTAAGATTTATAAAACTTGTATCTTTTAACTTAATATTTTGATATGTATAATATATGATTTTTATGTCTTAAATATATAATTTAAATATAGGAAGTTATAGTTCAATAGTTTACTTTATATTATCAGATTTCAAAAAAACAATTTTATTATAACTATAGATTCCTTTTAAAATTTTAACATATAAATGATTATTTAATATATTTTGTTTTCTAAAGTTTAAATTTAAAATTGATTTGTATCAAAATATTGATGTATATCTCATAATACATTAAATTTAAGTTCTTATTAAATTAGTTTTTAAATATACTTATGAATATATGTTTATATAGCTTACTTTATATGATAAAAATTTTATATTCTCTTTAAAAAGATCTTCAATTTTTACTATATTTACCCCACTAATGTTATTTAACTCCATAATTTTTCTAAATATTTTACTACTTATCATGAATATTTATTAATTAAACTCTTATCTTTTTTATTCTTTAAATTACTTTCACTAACATAATTAACCTAAGTCTAGAAATTAACATTATCTTTGTTTGATTCAAATAATTTATAATAGTTAGATAATACTTTGAATATATTTTACCGAAATAGATATTTTCACCGAATCATTCTGCATACTTTCATTATACATCTTATTTCATATCATTCATCATTATAAATTACAATTGCATTTCAAATCAAGATCATTCACATCATAAGTTGCACTTCATTTCGTATTGTTTTGCATATGACATACATTTCATACTACATTATAATCAACATAATTCACACCCTACATTACATATTAACTTTTAACTCCTCATAATAAGTACACTATATGGGGAATTATTGTCTTAGAAATATATAGGATTATTACTTAAACGCATAACATATTTACTTTGATTTGGTTGAATTATTTGACCTAATTGACTGGTCTAATTTGGTTGACATAAATAACTTGATTGACTTGTTTGACATGGTTGAATTTCATTAGTGGTATGTGAGAAACATACGTATGCATTTTGGTTGATAGGAATTTTATAAGTTTTTGGGATAAATAGAAGTTACAAGAAATGTAACGACCTGGACTTTTGACCGTTCAAATCGACAATAAACCGCACATGTCGACCCAAACAAATCACCAACCTAGGTAGTTATTGGGGAAAAAGAAGAAAAAGAAGATAGAAGAGAAAACAAATAATAGAGTTCTCACAGTGGAAGGATAACATATAATAAATAACTAATCGTTAAATGCATTTTTGAAATATATACATTGGCTATAACATACAATGATTATCAGAGCTACACATATACAGATTTACACAACATGGCAGCAGAAACAAAATGCAGTGGAAAATACACATGTATAGTAGACATATATACCGAATCTTCGTCTTCGATCTCCAAGGCCAAGAAATCTTCGCTAACTGCAACTTCTGCTGACCCGAGCATATTGCATAAAAGGAAAACACAACAAATACTCGGATAAGCAGTAAATCATTTTCATATTAGTCAAATTAAAATACGAAATAACATCAGTGTCATGGGTGTAGTAACTCAAGAGATGTTACATGAATTTTCCACCTCTCAAGGATCCGTTAAACTAATACATACATAGTATAATACACTATTATGATAGTGTCTATCTAGTAAAGTAAATATCATAAAAATAGCGTAAGCGGGATTACCATATTACCCTTATGTCGTTTACAGGCATCAATAGTCTACAGCACCGTAAATTCACCGTACTGGCGTTATCAGAGGGCACTCCATAGAAGGCAATGCTAAATCAAAATCGTATTGGGCTCGATATGGATAAATATGACAAGGCACTCAAGGCAATGCCCAGGGTAGGATTCTACCAATTGCACTCCCGGACCGGTGGTAACGCATAGCAGCCACTACCGCCCACCTCAGATCACACTCCCAGTTCAAATGGGCCCAAATCGTCATCATCATCATCATAGTTATAGAAATAGTATCGAAGAAGTGTGTCTGATCAAAAGTGCTACCTCAATTAGCACGGTATAGCTCCTATTTTAGTAATTTCAATTATGACCCAAAGGTCAAGGCTATATTTGTTATCGTTCATCTTCTTCAATCCAACAATTGCCTCCAAGTCATCACATTTCATTCTGGATACGTCATAACGTTCACAGTTGTTAAAGTGGTATCGACACTGACAGAGAGTATGCCATTTGTCGACTCCGGCCTCTTTAGCAACCAACGCTTACATCTTTCACATCGGTTGGTTCTTTTACATTTAACAAAGGTTCGCTTTCATATCAAAATATCATATTTTGTTGAACCCAATTTATATTCAAACAGAATATAATTTCATAAACTAGAATATTTTCATTTCATTATATTATAATTATATAATATTTCACAAAATCGATATATATATATATATTCAAGTAGAATATACTTCATATCAAAATCATAACCATTTCAAAATTGATTTATGGTCGGAAATCAATTCGTATTCAAATAGAATATATATTTTCATTACAACTCATTTCAATCCCTTAGGAGATCCATTTATATTCGAGTAGAATGTAATTTACATTTCCATATTAAAATCGGTTTAATAGTCGATTCATATTTAAATCGCTTTATTCCAACTCCATTGACCCAACGGTTTAGATCCAAACTCTTTCCATTCGGAAGAAATTTACAGTTCATACAAAAATATAATTAGGAAAATATAATGCTTATAAAGTAAAAATCCTTTAAAAGTTTACTAAATAAATTAAATTAAATTGCTATTTATATACCTAAATTAAAAGTTTACTAAATAAATTTTTAGTAATAAAATATAAGGGAAACTCATTATAACAAAATAGTTTATAGGTAAAAGTTTTCTTTTATAAATAAATTTAATAAAAAGAATAGTTTATTTGAAATCAAGTAGGGAATATATATAAAAGTCTGATAAAAATAAAAATCCTTTAAACTGTAATTGTTCCTTTCTTCCTAATTTCAAATACTTGAATCTGTACTCCAGTCTCAATGGAGTTCATTTAGTTTCCAAATCACATTTTCCAAGATCGTTCAAAACAACCGTTCGATTTCAAGAATTCAAATCTATATTCAAACTGAGTTAAACAACTCAGAATACCCTCGATTTCCCTTATTCCAAAATTAAATTCAATAAGAATTTATTACATTCAAATCCACACCCTTAATTTGAACAATTACCAAATCATACACCAATCTCAATTTACGAATTTCCAAATTTGTCTTGGAATAATTTCCTTAACCATTTCAATAAACATTCAAAGTTCAGATCTTTAAGGAAAATAGATTTATGGAGTATCGGCACAATTTTTTTTTTTAAAAATGAAATTCCGACCTAATAACATATTCATTATTTAAAAAATCATTTAACCAACCGATGTATGTATATAATTATCTATCCAATGGCCAACTGATTTTAAATTTAATTTCTCGACATTTCAGGGATGGATCTATTATTTCAATCCAAATCAGGGTCACAAAGATTTATCATTTCACTCTGTGCTCTTAGTTTATTTAAATCGATAAATCCCGGGTTGATTCGATGCCCGAAACATCAAGGGTAAAATTGGGATTCATCGTCAATGATGAGCACACAACAGCCATATGCTGAAATAAGTAACATTTCAAGCAATACTCATTCAGAAATCACCCAAAGCATCCGTCAAAACCATTCATTCAATCTGTTCTATAGGTTTGCAAGGATCAGAAATCCTGTAACAACCCGCATTCTACGCATCGGGGGATCGTAAAATACTTATTTCTTTCCCGTATGAAGTCGTATGGTCATGTTACTTTGGGAAACAACCATTAGAGTCATTTCCCATGTTCATGATTTTTGTCGATTTTTAAATGACCGTTTTGCCCCTAGCTGATCTTGTTTCGGCCACAACTTTTGACTGGAAAGGAATTTTGACCTGAAACCACTTCCTTTAGATTCGTTTGATGGTTTACCTTTCCGTAGAGTGGTCATAATAGCCAAACGGACTTACCGTTTGGGAGATATGGCTGAAATAAGGTTTGGAAGGTGAAAAACTGCTTAACCGGGCCAAATAGGGTGATTAGTGAATGGGCCCATAACCCATTTCGGGATTAGGGTTATGGGGAGGCTGAAAGGAGTTAGAGATTCATTCCATTTCAGTTTTCTGGCCTCCACTTACCTCTTAGAAACCCTAAAAATGGCCTCCAACCTCTAAATCACCTCCAAATCATCTTCTAATCAAGGATTAAGCTTAGCAACACCAAATCAAGGGAGAACTTCACCAAATCAACGTGAGAGCTGCTGTTTAGCATCGGGATTCGCACCAAACCAGAGATTTATTTCAGATCTAAGTTTTATTTGTAGCTAAGGTGAGTGATTTGAATAGTTCCTCACTAATTAAGGGTAATTAGTGTTAATTAGCGAATTTAAACATGATAAAATTTTAGAAAAATATTTATAAAATTCGAAATGATGTTTTAGACCTCTGATATGAATTTGGGTTAGTTTGGTTAAGTTTTGCTAATCTTATCATTAGTTTCACCTAAACATGCTTAAGGGGAAATATGGGGTTTTGGGTAAGTTTGATCCATTTTAACCTATCATATTGATGTTTTGGTGTTTGAGGTCACTTCTACTTGTTGCTATGATTGTATGGTATGCTTTGTGATTGATTAGAAAAGGTAGAATGGTCGAAAACGCCGTCGATTGGCGTAAATTGCTTGCTAGAAGAAGTGCAGGAATTTGCATCCGAACCGGATCGGATCGGTAGGAGGACCTGATCCACCCTCACACTCTACACTTCGATTCACTTGTACTTCTCGTGGTACACATCATCCGATCCGACCCTCCTGGTGTTCTCCGACCCGATCCGCCATGGTACCCCGACCCGAATCGAAGTACTACGACGAGGCTTGGAGACTACGACCCGACCTGAGTTGATTAGAAGAAGCCGATCTGAATCGTGGCAAACTGGAGGACCCCGTTCCGAATCGGTGATGGCGACTGGACATGGAGATTCGATCCGATCTTCTGAGGTGATGATGACCCGATCCGATCCAGCGAAGAAGGAGCACTCCGATCCGAACTGAGGACTAGGGGGAAATCTGAACCGATCCGGTGATGACCAATAACCCGAGATGCAAAGGTAGTCCAAATGGAAGTTAGAGCTCAGGATCCAGTTGGGAACCAATGAGTTCACTTCATAGTTGGGCTTTGCTGCGGGACGTGTGCTAAGGAGTTGTCGACGTTCATAACTTTGATTCACCACTGAAAATGGATGATGGGCTACTTATCAGTGCAGTAGAGTCATTATGACTCGAGGGGCAAGGTGGTGGTAGCAAGACTACGTTATCAGTGCAGTAGAGTCATTATGACTCGAGGGGCAAAGTGATGCGTAGTAAGACTATGAGCCAGTGCAGTGGGGTCATTGTGACTCCATGGGGGCAGAGTGGACATAGTAAAGGATTAGTGAGGCTATGAGCCAGTGCAGTGGGGTCATTGTGACTCCATGGGGCAAAGTGGACATAGCAAAGGATTAGTGGCTATGTATCAGTGCAGTGAAGCCATTTATGACTTCATGGGGGCAAAGTGATCATAGCAAGGTATGTTGGGTGATCGAAGTGGTGAATACCGTATGCTTTATGCACTGAGTGAGAGATGTGAGGATGGTTGTTATGCTTGATTGTTTGCCATCACTATGACATGCACACCCCCACCCCCGTTACCTTTACACCATTTGAAATGGCACCTTAGAGTGTTGTACAGTATGTATTGCTAACTCTTTGGTTGCAGGTCCATGTTCAGGTATGTTTTAGTCTACCTGTTATTGTTCTGTTTAGATGCTTATCGCTCATACTAGGCTTTATGTCTGACCCAGAGTTTTATGTCTCCTCTTATTACTCTGGGTGCTCACACGAGCAGACTAGAGATAGGTTAGCTGGTGATGCGCGAGTAGCTGATTCGGAGGCGAGCAGGAGGCTTCCACGTATGATATATAGATATTCTCCCTGTGTCGTTGGTGGTCGCTACCTGGGCATTAGTAGTGTACCTCCTTTATCTTGCTTTTGCTTTTTGAGACAGTTTGAAAAATTGTAATAATGTTAGCTTTTGATTATAAGCTGTACTTGGATTTTCCGCTGCTATGTTAGTTTGTTTTCAGCTTATGCACTGTCTCACCTGTTTTATGTCAAGTATGTTGTTATTATATTTTGTTCCATGCGTTGTGAGACATTTTACAAGTTCCTTGTTAGTTCATTTCCTTCTTCCCTTTCCTTCTGACGACCGTCCCATGCTAACTGGACATGTGTACAGCGCACTTTTGGAGTAAATGTCGGTTGGCAAGGGGTGGGCCGTCACATTTGGTATCAGAGCTCTAGGTTGCGTAGTTAACCAAGGGAAAGACACTAGGGAGAAATAGTACGTATATGAGAGCGCGTATTTGTGATTACTTTGGTTTTCAAAAGCTATATATATAATATTAGTAGTATAAGAATGATGTCGTACTGCACTAGCACCACTATGGGGTCGTTAATCGTTTCATCTTTACAGATTGAACAATGAGCCGATATGCTAGAGGTGCTGGTAGAGGGACCAATAATGGGAATGCTCCTGACATGAGGACGATGTTCACTAACTTCATGTGGGAGATGCTTAGGGATGTTCAAGAAGCAGTTCACAATCCCGGAAATGGTGGTGGTCCAGTAGTGCAGGTGCCTAGGGTCGATTTCGCCAAGTTGTGCAAGGATTACACTAACCTTGGTGGGAAGGCGTTCCACGGAACGGAATCGGCTACAGATGTTCAGGATTGGTTGGATAGTTGTGATCGTATCTTCGATGACTTGGGTATCGGGGATGCGATGAAGAGAAGGCTAGCGTCTTGTCACCTGCAAGGGCGAGCGAATAATTGGTGGAATGCCATTGGAACAGCTACTCCAGAAGATCAGGTTACTTGGGATCAGTTCAAGGCTCGCTTTAGCGGGAAGTTCATTCCAGCTGCCCAGAAGTCAGTGTTGTTTAAGAGATTCTTGGAACTCAAGCAGAATGGTAGGGCAGTCTCGGACTATATTACTGAATTCGACACTTTATCGAAGTATGGACTATCTCTTATCGATACTCCTGAGAAGAAGAATGAGAAGTTCATTACCGGATTGGATGGATATTTGGGGGAAAGGCTTATCAACCACATCGATGAGACTTTTGAATCGATTGTGGGGAAAGCTTTGAGATCTGAGAGTCTTTACCCTAAGTCAAAGACTGAGGCTGCATCTGCAGAAGGGATGAAACCGCAAGAGGGCGGTGGAGGCAAGAATAACTCTTAGAATAAGAGAAAATAGAACCAATCTAAGGATGGCCAGAAAAAGAACAAGAAAGATGTTGAGTGCTTCAGCTGTGGTAAGAAGGGCCATTATGCTAAAGAATGTCGGGCCAAACCAGCGGATAGGAAGTGCTATAACTGTGGCCAAGTGGGACATCATAAGGATAAGTGTCCGCAACCTCTTAAGGAGAAGTAGATTGTGAAAGCATATGCTATTGATGCTGTTCCTTCTTCGTCGAATGCCCCAACTGCGGCGGAGAAAGGAAAGAATGTCATTATTCAAGGTATGCTTTCTATTTATGATGTACCAGTTCGAGTTTTGTTTGATACTGGGGCTTCCCGTTCCTTCATATCTAGTGACCTGGTAGATAGGTTGGGACTGGAACCCGAGATAGTCGATAGACCGTTGGTTGTGACGAACCCGATTGTTAGTTCATTTCCTTCTTCCCTTTCCTTCTAACGACCGTCCCGTGCTAACTAGACATGTGTACAACGCACTTTTGGAGTAAATTTCGGTTGGCGAGGGGCGGGCCGTCACAAATCCAACTAGTAATTTAATTAAATTAAATAACTAATTATTCGCCTAAATTTCAAATTAACATGCTTGCATGTCAGTTTTTAAGCAACACATCATCAATCAAACACAACCATCCGACCAACCTATTTCACAATTTAATTCAATAAATATGGGAATAATTCAGTATTTCGTAAGTGAGAAAATCACTCACCTTCGGTTCCTTAGTGGATCGGACGTCCAACCAAAGCCCAAAATTTCACAGTCCCTAAACGCAGCCAAACCAGTCTCAGATCATCCGCATTTCCGCCACAATCCCAACGCACCCAACCGCGTCCAAATCCGAGTTAAAACAAAAAAGTTATTAACGTTTTACCGTTTGAAATATATATATATATATATATAATAAAATAAATTTCCCACCACTCAGAAGCTGACACGTCAGCTTTCTTCCTTCAAAAACAACAGCTCCGTCTCGCTGAAGTAATTGCCGCGGAGAACCCATCAGCCCGTCGCTTTGACCAACCCTAGCTCCCAATTCTGACGCCCTGAAGGCCTCCGACCACCACCAACGGAAAGATCACACCGAGAGGCACCCAATCGTGACCACGACAACAACTCCGGCACACCCAATTGACCGCGCCATCCAACCCTAGTTCCATTATTCCTGGCCTTCAACCACCAAATCCGGCCACCCACGACAGCTATTTGCCAAACGAACACCACCAGGGGACTCGTATGCTCCTTCTCTTCAAAACCCATATCCCTGGTTCTTCAATTTGCTTCAGAATCAAAAACCCCTAATTTACACCTTAGGGTTTCAAAATCTGAAAGTTTGACCATCAGTTTCAGGCAACTCCAGGGACTGCATGTCGAAACAAATCATACCAGCAGCTTCGTATCGTCGAGAGCTTCGTTTTGCCATATAATTTGCTAGGGTTTGAAGAGATTTGATTTTTGAAGCTTGTATTTTGATTTTTGATCTAGGGTTTTGAAATAGATTTTAGCCATTAAAGAAAATTCTTGTTGAGGTAAATGATACGTATGGGTAAAATGGCTAATGGGTGTTAAGGAACTTAAGCATATATATATATATATATATATATATGTATATGTATATATATATGGCCCAATTATGATAACAAACAATTATCATGTTACATTGTTTTGTTTCACATTTTCTCCCATACGATCAAACGACAAGTCCGATTGTAACGCAAATTGAAATCCTACCATAATTCACCGTTCCGGTTCTGATGAGACTGGTTTCGTCGGATTCCGAGGCAGTTGCCAAAACAGTTAAATTCCACAGTTAGGTAATTAATAAAATATTCAATTATTCCTTCAACCGTTTTTAATTCAACTTAAATATTTATAAATTCCATTTTAATCAAATTACAACATAAATAAAGTTTATAAATCGATTTCACAAGTTTTAAGTTCCCAAGTTTGATTTTTTTTATTTGAGTTTCAACTATAATTAACAACTTAGAATTCTCCATTTCAAATTAAATTTGAATTCTCAATATAAACTAAACATCTCAAATTTATTTTATTTATAAAATAAAATTGTCACATTACAACCATCCTAAGTACAAACTAAATTAAAAATCTATTTGTACTCAATTCAACCAATCATCAATATTAAAAAATCAACAAAATTTGATTTTTATCTAATTTTATTCCATTTTATTTATTTTAAATCGAAATTTAAATATAGAGAAAATATGGGACGTTACATTCTTCCCCACTTAAAAATCTTTTCGTTCTCGAAAAGAGAACGAAATACGATATTGATCATATTCATACTTCCAAATCCATACTTATAAAATAGTACTTATAAAATAGGGTCCGTTTTTCATAGGTCCCTATTAAGTTTCAAAATAAAAAAATACAATAAAATAGCGAAAAATCTTGTAATTTGCATCAAATCATGCACATATTTGGAATACTTGCATTCATCTGTGCAAGTATTTTCAAATGTTGAATGTGCATTTGTTTTTTTGCATACATGTATGCAAGGTAAACAGATTCTTGCATACAAGTGTGCAACAATCTTCAGGCAAAATTTTCACTTCATATTTTTACATGCAATACTTGCATACATGTGTGCAAGTATGTCAAATAGTTGCATACATATATGCAAGTTTTTTTTTTATTTTCGTGAACTTCTGCTAATATTTCCAGATTTTAGATATTTTTTTTACATTGTAGCGCATTTTTTTTTTCAAAAAAAAAAATAAATAAATCGAAAAGGCAAAATAAAAAAATGGGGACAAAGTTTCCCATTCGTTTCCGCCCCCTCTTTTTGAGCTGCCACCCAATTTTTTTCGTCCCTTCCTACTTCCAGCGCCTTCCACTTCGCCTTTTCCGTTTTTGCATAAAAAATGCGCTCTTGCATTAAAAAAAAAAAATCTAAAATCTGGAAATATTCCCCTCAATCCATGCAAATAAAAAAAAAGTTACATCCATGTATGCAACTATTACTAATAGTTGCATACATGTATGCAACTATTTAAATACACATGCAAAAAAATTCCACATGCCTGCTGAATAGTTGCATATAAGTATGAAGTTAATCAGAATAGCTGCATACCTGTATGCAGTAATGCGTCGAAAGACCAAGGACATGGCAATATGTGCATACATGTATGCAAATATTTGAAATATGTGCATGTTTTCATGCATTTTACTGCATTTTCCGCTGTTTTGTGTATTTTTTTATTTTGACATGTTTATCGATTGTTTTTCCACCTGATTTTTTTGGCATGAACGTGTTTTATTTAATAATGAATTTTTGTGATTTTTTTATATTTTTTTATATTATGTTATATGTTTTTAAAAATAGGGACCTAATTTACATGAAAAGTTAAACCGTACGTGAAACTAATTAAGTTTCGTTTTAGGGATATGTGCCTAATTTTCACTATAAAATAAGTTATGTGATTGAAAAATCTCTTAACTTTTCTAACTCCCGAAATCACGGAAAATTTCGGCAGCATCTCCTTTGTACGAAGAGGCCCGGGAAAAATCCCAACATAGATATAAACTCAATATTCATCTCATCACACGATGAGGCATCCCAAAAAGGGGAAACAAAATATATATAACCACAAAACCATATAATGCAAACACGTACCTTCTTTAGCGTTATTAGCAATTTTATTTATCTTAACATTTAGCGCAAGCGAGCTCCGAAGCGTAGCGTGACTTCCCTACACCTGCTACATACTATACATGAGAATCAAACTTATATACACTAAATAGCAAATGCATATAACTTACACAACATATCATCGACATTTCATCTACCAAACTATAATATTCATGACAGGTCAGAAAACAAATCATCGATTATCACCCTATAAATGATGGAATTGGACTAAAACACACTACGCAAAAGTCGTTGCATTTCTTTCAGGATTTCAGAATTGTCCGGATTCGTCGAATTCGGATAATTCGTTCAAAAGTTATGATCATTTTAGTGAAGGTGAACGCTTCAGCCCATACACTGAAAATTTGCAGGCCTGAGTTGTTAAACCCAGATTTTAACCCTTTAAACATCAAGTTTTTACCCAGCACATTAAGGAAAATTTTTAATTTATATCCTGGGCTTTCCGAATTGTACTCGCACATTATAATCTGACGCTCCGATAGGAAGCTATGGTCAAAACAATATTGACATACGCTTCAGTATTTAATTTTCTGCACGCTGAACTGCAACTAATTCTTGAATTTCAACCTAACAAACATGAAAATTAGACAAGGCCCCTTTAACAAAAGTTTTAGTTCAGTTTCTAGGATTTCCGAAAAGTCCAGAATCATCGAATTCCGATCAACCCATCAAAAGTTATGGTCGTTTTAGTTTCAACTTATCAATATTTCAGGTTTTCGCATAAACATCGACTCTTTGTTGGAGTTTCAAACTTCTGGACTCCCAAAATTTAGGTACGGCTTTACCATCAAAGATGGATTATCGTTCCATTTTGCTTAAAATATGACTTACCCTTTATTGCTTAAGTACATTTATATTTGCTTCACTTTTATGTAGTAAGTTCCATTCCATTCGCTTAAATTCCATTGAACGCTTCCAACTAACTTAATTATAATCGTTCTTTATACGATCTTCTAAGTTAACTCTTGTCGAGTCAATTCACTTGGCTCGACTAAATTTTGCCTTATCCCATATTTCAATTGCTTGTTCATTCAGATATACTTTCTATTCATTTCCCGTTTCCTTCCCAGCATTAATTCAAGTTAAGACTTGAGTTCATTCCAACGTTTCCACTAACTCGATTGTAGTCAATTTTTAAATTCATTTACATGGATCAAATTGCCAAATTTCAAGATTTATCCTTTCCTTAAGCATTTAATTCTCAATCGACCGTTTACATCCATTTAAATTTAGTACCAATCGATAAATTGAAATTTCTCGAGTTTACTTCCATTTATTTCAGTTTATTCGACCTAATTGAATCCATTTAGTTCCAATTCTTTCGATATTCTAATTTAATAAACTAGACTTCGGTTTTATATTTCCAACACCTTATTTCATATTTTCCATTTCAAGTTTATTTCTTTTTCCCTCGTTCTATTTGGTTAACCTTGAATCCATAACCATGGGTTGGATAAGTTATGGTCTTTATACAAATCATTCTATTTTATATTGCTTTCTAAATTTCACTTACTTACTTATCCATTAATCGTTGGTATGGTTCAAATTAAGGATGGTTCATAACTCGAATATTATTCGATTTCCCAAGTTAGGTTATACTCCATTCGACCAAAGCATTTACATTCCATTCATTTCGTTTTCCATGCCCATATTTACCTTTCATATCGTCCTTATTAGGTTTACCCTATTTAGATTTTCTACGCCTTCATCTCACATATACAACAACTTACCATATAATTCCTTGTTTTTAATTTATCAACCATTCATATTCTATCAACTAACCTAAATTCCTTTCAACCCATCTCGAACTAACTTAATATGCTTATTAAATTATTCCAAGCCATAAGCTATTGTCATTTTATTTTCAAAATATTTTTTTCCCAATCCTTTCTAGTCGACTTTAGTTGAATTATATTCCGAGGTTAATTTCAATTTCCTTTAACACCTTTATCGACTAATCTTATGATTTATTTGAACTTAATTATCGCTCATGCTTAAGTATTTCAACGACCATTGCTCTTCTCTTAACACTTTTCATGATTTCAAAATCAAAAGTTTAATGAATCGAGTTACTTTAATATTTAAATCCATATTATTAGTTAAGATAAACTTAAATACTTTGATTTCGGGTTTTAAACCAAGTTTAAAATAACCTATATGTTTATACTATTTTATAGAAAAACATACCATATAGAATTTTAAATCCAAATCTTTAATTACCAAAACATAGAATTTTTTTCAATGTATGTTTAATTTAAATTTCAACTTTAAATAACATATTTTAATACCTTTATAGAAAAACTTATATCATATGGAATTAAATCCAAAATCCTTTGTCAAACAAGTTATAATAACCATTGAGTGATCTCCCCACTTAAACTCTTCAGAATAAACATCGAAAATGTGTGCACTTATTTCCGAAGTCGTTTCTAAGGTCTAAGTAGGGATTACACTCTTATTCCATTTAAGATCCTTTGAAAACCATTTCCAGAACTATTTCTTATAACACAATATTATTTCAAAACTTTGGCAAACTATTTTCAAAAGCACCATAATTAAGTCATCAAGTTCATTTCCATTTCAATCGCAAACCGTTTGCACCCAATTTTACTTAAAGATATCATTTCATTTCAAGTATTTTCTAAACTCATTAAATTTTCCTTATTAGATTTATTATCTAATCAACCATAGCAGGTAATAACTCAATATCACCACCTACTAAAATGATTACATATATACTTGAACCAATAATATATATTTGATATATTTTAAAATATAATCGAAAACCATCTTATGTCGATCCATTCTACTCGATTATTTAGAAATTCCTATCGATTCTATGGTGTTCCATATATCGACCAGAATCCATAAATATTCAACAGAACAAGTCAACACAATATAAAACCAATTTATATCAAAAATACAAGTACGCTCTCTCATATCACTCAAACCTATTCTAGGGCGTTCTAACCCCATCTTTAATGAGTTAATTTCCGAACAGAGCCAAGGTTATCGCTAACCATGCTCTGATACCAACTGTAACAATCTGGATTTTTGACCATTCAAATCGATAATAAACCGCACATGTCGACCCAAACAAATCACCAACCCAGGTAGTTATTGGGGAAAAAGAAGATAGAAGAGAAAACAAATAACAGAGTTCTCATAGCGGAAGGATGACATATAATAAATAACTAATCGCTAAAAGAATTTTTGAAATATATACATTGGCTATAACATATAATGATTATCAGAGTTACACAAATACAGATTCACACAACATGGCAGCAGAAACAAAATGCAGCTGAAAATACATTTGTATAATAGACATATACACCGAATCTTCGTTTTCGATCTCCAAGGCCAAGAAATCTTCGCTAACTGCAACTTCTGCTGACCCGAGCGTACTGCATAAAAAGAAAACACAACAAACACTCAGATCAGCACTAAATCATTTTCATATTAGTCAAATTAAAATACGAAATAGCATCAGTGTCATGGGTGCAGTAACTCAACAGATGTTACGGGATTTTTCCATCTCTCGAGGATCCGTTAAACTAATACGTACATAGTATAATACGCTATTATGATATTGTCTATCCAGTAAAATAAATATCATAAAAATAGCATAAGCGGAATTACCATATTACCCTTACGCCGTTTACAGGCATCAACAGTCTATACAGTACTGTAAATTCGCCGTACTGATGTTATCAGAGGGCACTCCATAAAAGGCAATGCTAAATCAAAATCGTATGGGGAGCGATATGGATAAATATGACAAGGCACTCGAGGCAATGCCCTGGGTAGGATTCTGCCAATTGCACTCCCAGACCGGTGGTAACGCATAGCAGCCACTACCGCCCACCTTGGATCACACTCCCAGTTCAAATGGGACCTAATCGTCATCATCATCATCAAAGTCATAGAGATAGTATCGAAGAAGTGTGTTCGATCAAAGGTGCTACCTCAAATAGTCACGGTATAGTCATGTTTTAGTCATTTCAATTATGACCCAAAGGTCAAGGCTATATTTGTTATCGTTCATCTTCTTTAATCCAACAATTGCCTCCAAGTCATCACATTTCATTCTGGATACGTCATAACGTTCACAGTTGTTAAAGTGGTATCGACACTGATAGAGAGTATGTCATTTGTCGACTCCGATCTCTTTAATAACCAACGCTTACATCTTTCACATCGGTTGGTTCTTTTACATTTAACAAAGGTTCGCTTTCATATTAAAATATCATATTTTGTTCGAACCCAATTTATATTCAAACAGAATTTAATTTCATACCAAGATATCCCAATCATTCCAAATCCGATTATATTCTAAACTAGAATATTTTCATTTCATTATATTATAATTATATAATATTTCACAAAATCGATATATATTCAAGTAGAATATACTTCATATCAAAATCACAATCATTTCAAAATTGATTTATGGTCGGAAATCTATTCATATTCAAATCGAATATATATTTTCATTACAACTCATTTCAATCCCTTAGGAGATCCATTTATATTCGAGTAGAATATAATTTACATTTCCATATTAAAATCGGTTTAACAGTCGATTCATATTCAAATCGCTTTATTCCAACTCCATTGACCCAACGGTTTGGATCCAAACACTTTCCATTTGGAAGAAATTTACAGTTCATAAAAAAATATAATTAGGAAAATAAAATGCTTATAAAGGACAAATCTTGTATAACATATATCTAGAATATAATAGTTAGGGTAAAATAAGATTATTAAATTGCTATTTATATACCTAAATTAAAAGTTTACTAAACAAATTTTTAGTAATAAAATATAAGGGAAACTCATTATAACAAAATAGTTATAGGTAAAAGTTTTCTTTTATAAATAAATTTAAGAAAAAGAATAGTTTATTTGAAATCAAGTAGGGTATATATATAAAAAACCGATAAAAAGAAAAATCCTTTAAACCGTAATTGTTCCTTTCTTCCGAATTTCAAATTCCAAATCACATTTTCCAACATCGTTCAAAACAACCGCTCGATTTCAAGAATTCAAATCTATATTCAAACTGAGTTAAACAACTCAGAATACCATCGATTTCCCTTATTCCAAAATTAAATTCAATAAGAATTTATTACATTCAAATCCACACCCTTAATTTGAACAATTCCCAATCATACTCCAATCTCAATTTACGAATTTCCAAATTTGTCCATGAATAATCTCCTTAACCATTTCAATAAACATTCAAAGTTCAGATCTTTAAGGAAAATAGATTTATCGAGTATCGGCACAATTTTTTTTCTTGAATGAAATTCCGACCAGATAACATTTTCAATATTTAAAAAATCATTTAACCAATCGATGTCTGTATATAATTATCAATCCAAAGGCCAAGTGATTTTAAATTTAATTTCTCGACATTTCAGGGATGGATCTATCATTTCAATCCAAATCAGGGTCACAGAGATTTATCATTTCACTCTGTGTTCTTAGTTTATTTAAATCGATAAATCCCTGGTTGATTCGATGCCCGTAACTTCAAGGGTAAAATTGGGATTCATCGTCAATGATTAGCACACAACAGCCATATACTGAAATAAGTAACATTTCAAGCAATACTCATTCAGAAATCACCCAAAGCATCCATCACAACCATTCATCCAACTAATCAGGATTACTCTGTTCTATAGATTTGCAAGGATCGAAACTCCAACTAGTAATTTAATTAAATTAAATAACTATTTATTGGCCAAAAATTTCAGATTAACATGCTTGCATGTCAGTTTCTATGCAACACATCATCATTCAAATACAATCATGCGACCAACCTATTTTACAATTTGATTCAATAAATATGGGAATAATTCAGTATTTCGTAAGTGATAAAATCCTCACCTTTGGATCCTTAGTGGATCGGACGTCCAACCAAAGCCCAAAATTTCACAATCCCCAAACGCAGCCAAACCAGTATTAGATCGTCAACAATTCCGCCATGATCCCAACACACCCAACTGCGTCCAAATCCAAGTAAAAATGAGAAAGTTATTAGTGTTTTACCGTTTGAAATTTATATATATAAGTAAATATAATAAAATAAATTTATCACCACTTAGAAGCTGACACGTCAACTTTCTTCCATCTAAAACTACTGCTCCCTCTCGCTACAGTAATTGCCGCGGAGAACCCATCAGCCGGTCGCTTTGACCAACCTTAGCTCCCAATTCCGACGCCCTGAAGGCCTCCGACCACCACCAACGGAAAGATCACACCGTGAGGCACCCGACCGTGGCCATGGCATCAACTCCGGTGCACCCAATTGACCACGCCATCCAACCCTAGTTCCATCATTACCGGCATTCAACGACCAAATCCGGCTACCCATGACAAGTATTTGCCAAACGAACACCACCAGGGGACTCGTATGCTCCTTCTCTTCAAAACCCATATCCCCGATTCTTCAATTTGCTTCAGAATCAAAAACCCCTAATTTACACTTTAGGGTTTTGAAATCTGAAAGTTTGACCATCAATTTCAGGCAACTCTAGGCACTGCATGTCGAAACAAATCATACAGCAGCTTCTTATCGTCGAGAGCTTCGTTTTAACATATTATTTGCTAGGCTATGAAGAGATTAGATTTTTGAAGCTTGTATTTTGATTTTTGATCTAGGGTTTTGAAATAGATTTCAACCATTAAAGAAAATTCTGATTGACGTTAATGATACGTATAGGTAAAATGGCTAATGGGTGGAAAGGAACTTAAGCTTTTATATATATAGCCCAATTATGATAACAAACAATTATCATGTTACATTGTTTTGTTTCACATTTTCCCCGTACGATCAAACGACAAGTCCGATTGCAACGCAAATTGAAATCTTACCATAATTCACCGTTCCGGTTCTGATGAGACTGGTCTCGTCGTATTCCGAGACAGTTGCCAAAACAGTAAAATTCCACAGTTAATTAATTAATAAAATATTCAATTATTCCTTCAACCGTTTTTAATTCAACTTAAATATTTATAAATTCCATTTAATCAAATTACAACTTAAATAAGTTTATAAATCGATTTCACAAATTTTAAGTTCTCAAGTTTGATTATTTAATTATTATTTTTGATTTGAGTTTCAACTATAATTAACAACTTAGAATTCTCCATTTCAAATTAAATTTGAATTCTCAATATAAACTAAACATCTCAAATTTATTTAATTTATAAAATAAAAATTTCACATTACAACCATCTTAAGTACAAACTAAATTAAAAATCTATTTGTACTCAATTCAACCAATCATCAATATTAAAAAATCAACAAAATTTGATTTTTATCTAATTTTATTCCATTTTCTTTATTTTTAATCAAATTTTAAATATAGAAAAAATATGGGATGTTACAAGAAATGTTTGCCTTTATGTTTGAATTTAGTTGAATTCATGTTTTGTGACAACGAAACTTGAATTGGTTAATTATTTAGATTGATTTGCTTGTTTGAATTAATTGGTTTTACTTAGTTTATTATCCTTTTATTTAGTTTATTAGACTAGTTGAGACGACCCAAACTCACCCTTACGGGAAAGCCCGGATTGAATTGAGAACACGACAAATCAGAACATAGAAAGAAGAACATTTCATTGCTATTTACAACAATTTACATCAGAGTACAAGAATATTCTGAGTATGAACAAATATTACATAGAAAAATATCAGAGATTAAAATACATAGCAACGGAAACAAAATGTATAAATACAATGCGTAGCGGAAAATACAATAACAAATACAACCGAAAGAAATACACGGGTACAGAGCGTTCCAAATATAGCTCCAACTGTAAATCCAGGATCCTGGGAAAGAGAAATCCGCAAAACCAAAACTACTAGCTGCCTATGTGGAAAATAAGGGCACCCAGAGTTTAGGTTAAAAACAATAAACTCTAGGTCAGTCATGGGACTGGTGTGAGAACTAAAATAGTTATTAATTCGATTTTAAAATAAGGTAAATCAACGGACCATGCCGTATAACACGGAACGGGTTTACCCCCAAGAATACTAGTGCCTAAAATAAATAGCGCAATGCTAAATAAAGAAAAATGAGGCTATTATAAGACTCAGGTCCCATCACACAATGAACACAATCGAGGATAGAGTTTTACCTTATAATGGCAAATATGCTTGGTACGTTTTAAAACAAATCTTTTATTATTACTATAAGTGAAAAAATCAAATTTAAATATAAATGTATCAATCATAGACGGCATGAGTGCCCCAACCCACTATGTCACCATATATAGTATACAATGAAAACCACAAAATGTCGTATTGGAAGTTTGGATTTCCATACTGGTGGCCCCTGATCCGAAAGATCTATCGTGTAGTGCAATACCCAACGGTTTACGTCGTAGCGTGGGATAACACTGTAATGCACATCCACACTATCCAGGAAACAAGTTATCACGACTTACGTCCAAGCATTGGAAAACATCGCTAACTCTATCCTTCTGGGAATCGGGGGGTGTACCCTATCCCTACTGGTGTGGGGTGACCACACCCAGTATTACCTCGGTCGACCGAATCCATGGAAACCGTAGGATGTCTATCCTCATCTCTAAAGTATACTGATCCAACCATCAGTTTACCACCATACTGGTGTGTGAGGCTCGCGAATTAATGCTACACAAAGTTGTGCTATTTAAAACTGTGCTTTGATCATCATCCACCAAGCTCTTCTGTTCAACAACAGCTTGGATCACTGCATCTCAACATGCCACACTATCAATCCATACTGTACCACTGATTTCTGCCGATATATAACCTCTGAGCTCGTACGTATCAGAGAAGGGCATTAAGTAAGAGAATAAATTCTCCGTCACCAAATAGATATATATTTAGCAGAGATCAACGAATACAATATAAAGGAATACAATGTCAGACACACCATCCATTTACAAGTCCGTTCTAGGTCTGAACGAAACCGGAGGCACCTTATTCCTCGTCCCGTATGTCCAATACAGGAGAGAGACCCTCGCATATCCATACAATCAACAAGTACGTCAGGATGACTACTACTATAGCCCCTTCAAGGTAGCTACTCCAATCATGGGCATCAGTAGCAATCCATCCATTCGATGTGAAGATCGTCGGTCTTGCACCGTCTTAAATCACTTTAACTTTTCGTCGTGTCAGTTATTCAGAATGGGTTAAACCTGGTCATTCCGAATAACTCACGTATCTTATAATCAAGTGCTATAACAACACATCATACGCCTCATTCCAATCCAGAATATTCTTTTATTCAAATACTCTTTTCACAATTTGAACCAAATTAAGGTTTTCCAAACTTGTCGGGATTAGCGAACCTTACCGAAGTAATCATTTGTTTATTTTCCCAATCCAACCTATTCATCCCATGGAGCAAAACTGGTAATACTCCATATCTAACACCACGGTGTTATCGGTAAAATTTAATTACCATTTCACGTTCAAATCTAATTAAAGATTTAACTATCACTTGGAGCAAAACTGGTGATACTCCATTGTCGATCATTTTCTTGAATTGATAATTTTAATTATCACATTCACTTTTCAATCTAATTAAAGATTCATTAAAACTCCACTTAGTTTTAATCTTCCCAAAAATCAATATTAATGATTATTTAACCTTGGGAAACAAAACATGCCACATTGACCATCCATACCGTAACACTGATTTCTGCCGATATATAATCTTTGAGCTCGTACGTCTCAGAGAAGGGTGTTAAGCAAGAGAATAAATTCTCCGCCGCCAAGCAGATATATATTTAGCAGAGATCAACAAATACAGTTCGAAATACAATGTTAGACATGTAATTCTGTCTTTACCTGGGTTAAAGAACCAATGCCATTTAAAACATAGTTCACGATAAACCCAAAAATCAAATTCCATTAATTATGGAATCTTCGCTGAAAAACAGATCAATATATAATCGATATCAATTTCCGTATCCGACTAATAATATAAATGGAATAACGACAAAGCCTTTTAAATTCCATATGTATTAACAGTCTTCCTCCATAGAAACTCACTTAGATTATTACCAAATCGAATTCCATTCAATTCAAATTTAATATTTTAAATTGGAAATCTTTACTTTGGAAAATTCCAGTAATCCTAATTAAAAGATTATAAATTCCAAATCATATTCTTCACTGTTAATTGGGTTAAAGAACAAGTGTTATTTAAAACACCATTCACGATAAACCCAAAAATCCAATTCTTTTATTCAATTCCAATTAAATATTAATTAATTGGAAATCTTCACTTAATCTTAATTTAAAGATTTATTCTATTTTCAACTGGGTTTAAGAACAATGTTAATGAAGACACTGTTCACGACAAACCCAAAATCCAATTTGAATCCAATTAAATGTTAATTAATTGGTAAAATTCCCTAAATCTTAATTAAAAGATTTATTCTTTTTACAACTGGGTTTAAGAATAGTGTTAATAAAGGCATAGTTCACGACAAACCCAAAATCCAATTTGATATCAAATACAAGGCTCTGAATAGAAATTATATCGGCTTATATTCAATATCAAATTCTAAAACCAACAAATATCATATTGGGAATAACAATATATATATATATATATATATATATATATATATCTTCAAATTCCTTAATAGTATCCATATAATCACGGAATCCAATTTCGAAATACTCCAAAGATTATTTCCATTCCAATTTATTTATTGGAAAAATTCTGGTTATTTTAAAACCATTTTCAAATCCAATTTATTTATTTAAAAATAATTGGATTATTATTCTAGTTAATAACTAGTTCATTTCGATAAAAATATATTTTTATCTTTTCAAAACTGGAATTTTTCATCAAAAATCTTTCCAAATCATTTATTATGATTTTACATAATTTTTCCATATTTTTAATAATTTTATTATCGCCCGTACAGTCGGTTTCCAATAACGGCCAACGAACTGCATTCATAGTGACCTTTTCTGAAATTGATTTGGACATATCTTAAAATCCAACCGTTAGATTTCAAATCTTTTGAATTCAATGGAAAGATCTTTTCGATACGAACCCAATGGTTCCATTTTCAGGACAATCCGACGGTCATATCTCCCGTAACATCAATTTGTATTTAACGGTCGAAATTCGCAAACGGTCGCTGCGCTGCGCGTTCTATTCAGGCCATTATAGTGTGTGTGTGTGTATATATATATATATATCATCGATTTCTATTTAAAATGAATTTTATAAATCTTTTTAATTTCGTTTTAAAAACGATTTCCACTTCCATTTCAATTTTAAATCAAAATTGAATATTCCATTATAATTTCATTTTAAAACAATTTCAATTTCATTTTCAAATTTAAATCAAAATTGAATATTCCTTTATAAATTCGTTTTAAAACCATTTCAATTTCGTTTTCAAATTTAAATCAAAATTGAATATTCCTTTATAAAATCGTTTTAAATTCATTTTAAAACAATTTAAATTTCATCTTCAAATTTAAATCAAAATTTGAATATTCCTTATCATTGTAATATTAAAATGATAATATTTTCAAAATATCAGATTTTGAATTTACTTTTCGATATTCATTATAAAATGAATAAAATCGACAAAAAATCCCATTCGTGTTAAAATGGCGTTTAACTGCTTAACATGGCATCACATTTCAATATTCACTAAATATTATTTTAAAATATTCGTTAATTTTGAATTGAAATCAGACTCAATCAATTGTCATATAATTTCAGTTATATGGATTTCATACATCGGTGTATACAACAATAATAATAAACATTCATTAAAAATTCAAACAACTTCCAGAATGCATTTTACAACTGCATAAGCATTAAAATAAATAAATAACGCTTATACAGTCTATCAACCCATCGATTGACATACCACTAATTATTGGGATAAATGTATGTCAAATATTATCCCAATAACCATGTGGGGTTTTCAAACAACAAATACTGTTTATTATTTGTGCAGTTGGGTGATGTGTAAAAATTATCGTCCCAATCAATATTAGATAAATAAGTGTACATAAACAAACCGTCCGGTTTGTAAATGAATATTTATTTCATTTCATGATAATTATATATATATATATTATATAAATAATTTTTACATACAGCAATATCAATACATGACAATCCAATCACAATCCAAATAAACAATCAACTGGTCTGTACAATATATAGTGTCGGGTGCTGCTAAGCACCATCTGCATCCTAGTATATATTAACTATAAATAAAATTGAGTGTGAGAGAGTTCTCACATTTGTTTCCACTCCTCCATTCTTTTAATTCTAAATTTCGGTTATGTTTGGATTTGAATTCTCCTTAAATTCTGATTTGCTCCATTTTGGTTCTGGTCAGTTCTATGTTGTAGCTCTCGTCGAGAGGATTCCAACGCATCTGAATTCGTCTGATTCTGTGTCCATATGAATAAGTTATAGCATTACAAAGATTAATTACACAATTTAAATTCTTAACATAATTAAATAATTTAATTATTCTAATTACATTTTAACCCCCTTGTTAAACGTCTTCCTCCCCGTTATTATCTAGAATCGAAGACAACCCATCCCCGCCAAGAATTCCCCACCGCACACGCCCGACGAATAAGCCGGAGGCCGATCTAGTAACCTCACGTCCTCGCCCGCCACACGAGCCATCACCGCCCTGAGTGGCTTTCGGCTCGACGCCTCCTTGGCCGCTGAAAACACTATCGAACAGCGTGGCTTCTAAGACAAATCCCGAGTAGATTATAACACAAAACATGATCAATCCCATATGTAATCGTAGAGCACAAAATGATCCATAATTTTCCTTTTGATTTCATAAACAAATTCGAATTGAATTAGGAGTTTTTAGGGTTTCAATTTGGGATCAATTCAGCTGTTCAATCAATGAATGCAGCGGCTGAAAATAGATAGGGCTTTAGGGTTTCACGTGTTAGCCCTTTTATAATAATTTTTTATATTATTTAATTATTTGAATTCCAAAAAAATACATGTTTGTTGATACAAACTCCAAATCAAACCCAACGATTGTAGCCCCTAGCTAAATACTCCCATCCGGGACACAATGGAATATGTTTCGTAACCCAGTTCGGTTGTTGTGATATGTTTTACTTTAAATTAAAATATAAATCTATATATATTGAATTTAAACGTACATTTTAATTTACCGGGCCAACATACTGACTCCAAAAGTTCCCGAAAAATAAATTTAGCTATGTTTTGACGATACGGTCCTAACAAAACTAATTTCATCGAATTTGGAGACCGTTTGAAAAATGGCCATTTTCTGGTCGATCCAATTCAAATTTAAATTACCAAACACATTCAAATTTACTGCGCTCACATATTAAATCCAAAAATTATGAAATTTGAAACCTAGCAATAATTTGACATTCTGGATCCAACAAAAGTGGTCTCGTCAAAAACAGAGGCCGTTTGCAAAATGGTTATTTATTATATTAAATTCCATAGCGACTATTTCAAATTTTAAACCGGACATAACTTTCAATTCCAGTTATAAAATCTGGATTTTTTGCATTCGTTGAAAGATATTTTTAAACAGATTCAAATATTTCTGGTTTTACTGAAATCCGATTTATTTTGAATCCTGTACATTCATTTGAAATTTGGAATCGAATTCTCAAGCTACCATGTCATTTCTAACTTCTTTTATAATTAAAATAAATTTATACGTTCTAACTTTGATTAAAATAAATTTGTAGTCATTATTATTTAAAATAAATCATTTTAAATATTCAAAATTCATTAAAATTGCTAAAATAAAAATTTTAAATTGGTTCTGAAAATCCGGGTTGTTACACTAGTAATAGGGGAGTTATAATATTTCAAGTTTAGAATCATATATTATAGGGAAATATAAGGTTATTCAATTCAGGGAGTATTATATAGTCATAAGTATCATTTATAGCATAGATTTAGGAGGAGCATAACTTAGTTTAGTCTACTAAAGGTATAGTATAATATATGCATAAAATTTGGGGGGTCATGTATATTAGTACTTTAGTATACGAATTATTTAGATAGTTATAGGATTTAGGGGGAGTAGTTTTTGAATTTCTTTTTGATAATGCCAAAGGGGGATAAATTATAAAATATAGACTTAGTTTAAGTAGAGTATATAGGATTCCTATAGACAAGGGGAGTATTAGAAGGATGATCATCAACATATATGTACAGGTATGATATTTTATAAACTAAGATTGTCATCATCAAAAAGGGGGAGATTGTTGGAGAATGAAGTTCTGATGACAACAACCTTATTTCAATATTAATTGATTATAAAATATATACTAACACTTTTATCTAGAATATATATACAATGCAAGATTTATATACAGGAATTTTATACTGAAAATTGTACAGTTTAAGAGCTTTTAGAGATTTAGATTTTAGAGATGATTCAAGACTCATGAGTAATCAAGATTTCAAGATAAATATAGTAATAGAGTCTAATTTATGTAACACTCTGAATAGCACTCCAGGTTCAAATTCAAATTCTGTTTTTCAATTTTTGATTTCAAAATCTAGTTTCAAATTCTATCTTCAATCTCTATCTTCTCTATTTTATTTTCTTACTTTACTTTTGATTTTAAAATCAAGTTTTATAGTCTATAACTTTTATATATTATATACTTTATAGCTATATAGTTTTAAATTCTATAATTTTATAAATATGTTCATATGTCTTATTTATGTTTTTATACGTTTTTCACTTTATAATACTTATTTATAACTATAGTGACCCTCCTTTTCGTTCATTCCAAATCGATCGTCAAATCGACTTAAATCGAACCGAAAAGGCGGATACACTAACTTTGGGCACACAACACATCAGAACAAACAACAGAAGACTTTTATAAACATCATAATAATGTTACATCAGAGTACATAATATCAGAGTATATCAAAAATAATTTACAGCGAAAGATAAATTTACAATAAATACAATGCAGTGGAAATGTATAAACTAACACAGCGGAAAACTATCAATGCTCTGGACCTAGCTTTAAACTTCAATCCAGAATCCTGCTCAAGGAAAATATATGCAAAACAAAACAATTTGATTTCCCATGTAAAAAATGTGGGCACCCGAGTTTGCAAGGGAAAAGCAAACTACGAGTCAGTTATGGGACTGGTATAAGAAATTTACAGTTATATTTAATTTATTTAAAAATAAGGCATATCACGAGGCCACGCCATATAACACGGAACGGGTTTCCCCCACTAGATTTCCAATGCCCATACAACTCCAATAAATAATAGACTTATGGATCTACAATGCATCATACAACATGCAATTCCTCAATCTACCCCTTTAGGCTTAATCCCCAAATTTAAATTTTCCAAATCCAATTATCTTTATAGAAATTATTTCTTTGGACTTTATTCCTGATTTCTTATTTCAAATCATTTGAAATACATATCTAGCTTTCATGTCAAAGTAGACTTCACTTCGGGATCTCAAACCAAAATCTTTGGAAATATGAATTCCAAAATATCACAATGCATACAAACAGTATGCAAACAAATATCGGGAGGTTTCTCCCATCAACAAGGCAAAGGGTCTATTCCTTATTCACTATATATATATATATATATATATATATGTTGCACCGAATAGAAATAGGCATGCACTGACCACTGACCAATTCTTAAGGTCCTGGGTCCTCTCTCCCCCATACTTTTAGTCATCAGGGTTCCTAATCTTTAGCCATATCGTAAATCGTTTCATAGCCCGAAGTGGAAAAATCATTTTACAACATAATAATTATAAGTACTTTCAAACTATAGTACTTCACATCAGCAATTCACGCATATGATCAGTCACTATTAATCATATAACCTTTGAGCTCATACGTCTCAAGGAAGAGTGTTAAGCAAGAGAATAAACACTACGCTATAGACGACATACTGCAGCGAAAATCCATGGTATTGCTAGCTATAGTGTTTCCATAGCTATGCTGTTTTTTGTCTATTGCAGTGCACACTACAATGTGTTAGCATAGATATCAACGTGTGTTGCAGTAGCTATAGATATAATCAAATTAAACTATTAATAAAGCTAACAATCCGCGTGAATACAATCCAACGGTCTACATTATCAATCCACCTCAATCTGGTTTTCCTCCATCGCTTCCACCTCTGCCCTAAATTTTCATTTTGCCGCTATAACATATTATGTTTTTCTTTTTCGCTTGAGAAAAAAATATTCCAATCGAAAATAGGGTTTTGCCCTCAATTAGAGATGATCAACTAATCATTCAAAGCTTCCGCTCAAACCTTAACTTCTTTGAAATAGGGAATTTGGTGAACTGTTCTACCCCTAAATAAACTCCTTAGGTCACATAAGAAAAAATGCAGATTTAGTTAGACTGACTAAAGATCAAGATAACATAAGATTTGGTGTTCTGGCACAGTCGTACCCAACAGACGACATCTTTAAGTTGGATCCCATCCATCTCCACAAACCGATCCTACCCAAGTTTGGATCTGCAAAATGAAGCAGTTTTAATTCGATGTAAAAAAGGTAAGAAATTTTTATCCAATCTGATTTAGGGGTAATTCAACTGGATGGCTTATAAATTCGAGTATCAATTCATTTTTGGGGTTCGTTCATTCAATAGAAGAAATCAGCTAACAAGATGATTATATGTTTTTTTTTACACTGGATATGAAGTTGGTTAGCAAAATCATCTTTTGTCGATGGAAATCCAAGTACTTCTTACAGCACATAATGCCTTTATTTCATATTCAAGTTGCAAATCAAAGTATGGGATACAACTTTGTTACTACTTATTGCTTTTATTTCCCAGCATATAAAGCTTTTATTACATATTTAAGTTGTAGATCAAGTCCACTGAAAAGACTTGCAAAATTGAATTAACAGGGGTGTCTGATGCTAAAATTGTTAAGTAATATACCATGGTAGTTAATATATGTAGAAATTGGGTTGAACTGTGAGTGGCAAAGGCCAAAAATCACTTTGATGAGTGATTGTGGCTATAAGCTATAAAGGAAAATATAATAGTTTAAATGATAAAAAAAATCTGCATTCGATTTCAAATTTTGTCAACGATAATTATAAGGCTTATGTGTTTAAAAGGATCGCTAGTTTCTTTGGATGTGGGAGGAATTAGGGAAGATCAGCACATCTTGTTAAGTTATTTATAAAACCACATCTTGTATACATGCACCAATTTACTTAGCAATTCATTCACTAATTAACTACTATTATATTATCATTGATTGCGTCTATCTTTCGTAAATGACTATGTTTATACTAATCCCCTTTTTTAATCATAATTTTGTATTGAATGCTGATTAGCAGGGAAACCAAGGTGCCTGCTGGATTTACACGGGCAAGATTAATTTATGGCGTATTACAAGTATGTTTGGACGATAACTTTCAGTCCTTTTATTGAAATATCAGCCCACACGTGTCGATTTGGCACATAATGTTAAATCAGTCTCCTTCATTGAAAAATGTAAGTTGTAGAACTTTAGATCCAAAATTCAAATTTAAATTGTTGTGCATCATCTATTAAGATGATGCTTGCAGGCATGCTTTTCACCCCGTTGATATCTGACTTGTATAAAATCAAATATACTTTCAAATTCAGAAAGAAAGGAAGAAATAAGATGTAATAGTAAGACATTGCTATTGTCAAATGGGACAACTCATTGAATAGATTTTATGAGCAATGTTTTTAACAGGAAAAAGAGCTAAGGTATATTATATAGTATAGTAAGGCATATATAAAGTTGATGTATGTGGATGGACTTTACAGTTTTGTATTTATGCATGGTGCACAATCATATGACATCTTACAGGTTAGACCATGAACAAGAAGAGATAATTTATGTAATGTGAAGTAGTGAAGGGTGTTTGTACTGTAGAAAATGATATATCATATATAAGTAGAATAGTTGAGTGTTGATTCTAATTCTTTTTTTTCCTAGATAAATGTTTGCTAGGAAATTTTTTGTCTCAGCCTAGACAATTTTGAATTGTGCAGAGTAGGGAGAAAAGCCCTTATATTTGTGCATTTTCTCTTAGTTTTGGAGAACAGTTAGTTGGGTCTTAGCAAAACTTATCAAAGCCAGCCCCAGAATACAGATCGATAAGAATTCGGTCTCGTAAATTTTTTGTTTGCCTGATCTGTGACACATAATATATTGAATGTGTATAACTATGCATGATATGGTGTTTACTGACTGATGACATTATTTTCCCTCTTTTTCTTTTGTGGTTGCATATACTCGACTAGTTTTTTTATATTGCAAGAAAACCATATTCATGTCATAATGCAAGTCAAAAGCCTCTCAATTGATAAGCTTAGACCCTCATATTTTATTGTTAATGGCAACATATATGCCATATAGGTAATGCATGGAAGAAGGTACAACATGAATATACTTTCATGACTGAAGATGAAAATGGCAATTTCAGCAAATCACGTTGTGCTGTTGGGTAATAACTGAAAGTAAAGTAGTCATGAGACCTTGTAGAAAATTTCTAATTTAATAAGTGTGTACTTTTATTGACATATGTAATGGATTAAGCTATTTTTTGTAATGAAGTTTCTAATTCACAAATGATGTAAACTTGAATTGTTTTTCTCTAATGTGAGTAATTATGTTTGTTGTTAGTGAAATGGCGGTTATAATTATGATATTATGAATATTTTGAGTAATAACAATTGAGGTATAATTGCTTTTAGCAGTTGTGAAACAAAATTTAACAACTGCTAGAAACAGTTGTAAAAAAGTTTGACTTTATTACGATTGCCAGATGTTCAAGACATATTACAATTGTTTTTGGCAGTTGTG
Organism: Allium sativum; assembly: GCA_030737875.1. Classification (NCBI taxonomy): domain Eukaryota; kingdom Viridiplantae; phylum Streptophyta; class Magnoliopsida; order Asparagales; family Amaryllidaceae; genus Allium; species Allium sativum. The sequence continues at coordinate 431,393,229 of CM060923.1, forward strand.
GAAGGGTATTTTTTGTTGTAGTGGTACATGTGGCAACACCTGTACCGATGTTGCCATAGGGTCGTGAAGGTGTTTCCTTTGACTCTAAGGCAACACGGAAAAAGGCAACACCAAGAAAGTGTTGCCACAGATCATTTTCTACCTATAACAACACTTTATGGCACTTCCTGCATCACTTCTCCGATGTTGCAGTACGCAATCTATGACGTAGTGAAATTCTCTGCCACCAAACAGATATATCATCAATAGCAACTAATCGGTTATGTGATGAACTACAATGTCAAACACATAGTACTTTTCTAAATCATTTCGAAAACGTCGGGTTTAATCCTCGAAATCCTTTCTGTTTTATAAAACATTTTAATAAAACTTTCCCTGACCAAAATCAGGAAAATATTTTTCTTTTCACTTAAGAGAATCTCATTTCGAAATCATTCATTAAATTTGAAATGAACTAAACAACATCGCTAAACACCTCATAGTCAAATCATGAAATAAATCACGAGGTGTTAGCATACAGATATTTTTGCCCAACCCAATGCTAAGTGTAAAAGCATACTTGCTCATAAACTGGTCGAGCACAATCCAATCAATTAATAACAATGAATATCCACAACCAAGTACATTTGGTTCTAACTCTTTCGAATCATTTATTATGATTTAACATATCTTTTCTCTATTTTTATTAATGTAAAAATAATCCATATTAATATTCTTCAAGTACAGGTCGTTATTGGTCTTGGCATTGTTTTTATTCAAAATTGAATTTAACATTTCTCATAATCTAACCATTTGATCTTAACATATTTATTATCAATGGAAAGATCATTCCAAAACGAATCCAACGGTTCTAATTTTAGGAAAATCCGGCGGTCGGATCTTTCGGTATACTCGTTTAAAATTACGAGTCGAAAACGCAAGCTACTACTATGTGATTCGTTTAGTTTAATTTATATTTAACCTATATAAATATAATTCGTTCAACGGCTTCCAAACTATTTAATTCATCAAATATTTGGCTAACACCTTTAATTTTCGGAAAAATTTGCCATAACCTCCTTTGTACGGAGTGCTCAGAAAAATCACATATGGCCTAAAAAGGTTCCAATAAATCATAATATATTAATACAACAATTGTCTATTAGGAGAAGTGTAAAAATAAATCATCCCAACACTTGTTTGGGAATTAAAAATCATGTGAACATCCATCGTGCCTTACACACCACCTTTAGGCAATGTGTACAATTTAATTACCCCAATTCCCATGTACCGTAGCTACGCAAGAGTGACATGCATATTTTTGTCATCTCCTGACCTGTGTAGGGTTTATTATTAAATCTTGCAAATTCATTTATATGTTTAATTTAGTCCAGATCATGTCCTCTACTCACATCTGATAAATATGCAGTATACTTAATCTCCGGTCATTTGTTCTCGTCATATAGCATCAAATAATAAATACAACATGGTTCACAACATATTAGAATCAAGCAACTGCATGCTTATATGGGTACGTTGGGCTATGCTTATGTTGTGTAATCCAATAACTGTTTTCTACCCTATGTTGTTGTTTAAATAATCCAAGAAACCATCACTCGCATACAATGCACACACAGTAGTCATAAATTGTAACGACCCAGATTTTTCAAACAATTTATTTTAAATATTGGGCTGATAATATAAATGAATTTTTATATTAAGTTATCAATTTAAAAATCGATTTTGATTTTATATCGAATATATTAAATAATCATAATATGAACTTATTTGAATTCAAAGTTAAAACAGTTCAAATGATCAATATAAAATTATGTTTGAATTAGAATAATAATATTAATTTATTTTTGAGGAATAAATTGTTTTGAATTTAATTTATATTTGTTTAAATTAATATCTTCTCTAGATGATAAATTGAGTTTACGAAACTTGTCCTAATGTGTCCAGAGTAGTGGTATAGCTCTAAAAATGTCGGTTGTTGGGTTCAGAAAGGAGTTCGGAACCACGTGGTATTTAAATAAAATCATACCAGTTCAAACTAAAATAAAATAAAATAAAAATTATTATAAAAATAAATTCCTTCACCGCTAAGTTAAAGTACACAACAACCCACCTTAGTTAATGAAAACATCAGGCCTATTCCTTAATCCCGAAGTATTTTTCTTTTATATAAACGCAACTATTCCTTTCATTTATTTTTCTTGCAATGTTCATTTCTTCAGAGGGAAAATAAAATCAAAGCTTCAATAAACTACTAAACAACCGTAAATCTCCCCCTTTCCTCAAATCAAAGCCTTCATTTTCTTCTATTTAAAATCTAATCCACCTTTCTTTCAGGAAATCACGAGTTCCAAAATACAATAGAAATCAAATACAATCCGATTAAATGTAAAACTTGTTCTTCATCGCAACTAGGTCCGATCTTCACTTGGTGTTCTCGCTTTTGATTGCGCGTAGATTTTTGAGAGATCCTGGTAACTGGCGTAGACGAATGCTAAAGGGTATCGCGATTGAGTAGAACGAAGCTGGTAAATCACGGTGGTTATTTGGTGGGTTTGGCATGGTTCGCAAGGATGAAGAAGTCAACGCCATTGGTACTATAGAGGTTGTGTCTACTGATTGGAGGGGTCCTGATGAAATTCTGGTTCAACGCAGATGAGGTATCGTGATGTGGGGCCATTGCCGATCTTCGACAGCAAATTTAGGTTTAATGGTTGAAGCTCGATTCATGTCTTTTGGAGTTGTATGGTTCGCTGAAGTCATGATGGAGAGGAAAAGGTAGGGTTGATCACAAATGGGCGGAGTTTGGTAAAGCTGTAAATTTGGTTTTTTTCCTGAAGCCGTTTGTGTACAAGGGAGCTAGATTTAACATGTTATTTTGGAGCTGGAGTTAATTTTAAATGATGATGATACGAGGAAGTTGATTTTGATCAATACTGTGTTTCATGGAGCAGCGGGTCTGAGTTGTGGAAGGAGAAGAAAAGGTTTAGCAATGGGTTTAATAGGGATTTAGGTATACTCAGTTTTCAATTTAACTAGTTACCGATCGTTTAATTTTATATTAAATTAGTAAATACCATGATTAAATAACAAATTTTATTATTTAAAATTGTTAGCTTAAATAATATATGTTAAATGTGTATACGAGGTCCAAATTCAAGAAATTAGTTATATAAGACTCGTAACAAGGAATGTAGACGAGCCGGAGAGAATTTGGAATCTTCTAAGGTCAGATAAATTTAAAACTAGACCAAGTAAATCTCACTCATATTTTTATTTAGAATTATTTTATTCGTTAAAATAATTGTTCGTTGGTTGTTTGCCTGCACTGAAATATTACTGAGGCTGTTAAATATATATTAGTTATTTAGGATTGGTGTTTGTGGTTATTATATATATTAGTGGCTAGATTCCCGTATCATTAGCGGATGCCCGCAGTATCATTAGTTGATGACCCTATATGCCCCACGCTATGATAGTGGATGACCTTCTATACTGCGATATCCTGCCTCGAAGCAGGATGAGTATTATTTATGTTGGCTAACGTCTGTGGATGCAGGAAAACAGGTTGGGGGGATCCAACTGGATTCCTCAAAAATATTATTATTTGTTTGTTTCACATGTATTATCATATATGATGTGTTGGAAAATATATGTTTGATGATTCGGTGTTTTTGATTGGTTGAATGTCACTGGCCCTAAAATGTTCATATATAAAAATATCATGAAAAGGATATTTCAGATTTTAAATGGAAATTCAATTTTTTTCAAACAATAGAATTTGAATTCTGAACGAGCTATAAAGATATTTACTTGTTTTGAATAAAAATAACAAGCATTGAATTTATAAACGATGTTTATAAATTAAATAATATAGGAAATTGAAGTAAATCTATAAACGGTGTTTATAAATAAAATGGAGTGAGTTTCATTGGATAATCAGGGAATTGAAATGAATTTATAAATGGTGTTTATAAATGAAGTGGGAAGTTATCATTTGATAATTTGAGTACTTAAATTAAAATGTGAATTTAAAAATAGAGTTGGGGAATCGTTTTAAAGAAGTAAACGATGAAATTTATTCTGATGATCAGAATATAAATTGAACTAAAATAAATACGTATGGATTTATGATTTGAATTTAATTAGTTCAAATTGAATTAAATAAAATATGTCTAAAAGAATATCAGGATTTTATTAAATAGAAGTTAAACTTAAATATGAAAATAGGTTCGATGTTATATATGGATGAGTTAAAATAAATAGAATATTCCAAAATATGATTTTGATTTTAAAAAGATTTTGAAATAATCTCGTTTTAATATATAAAACAAGTGAAATTATAAACAATGTTTATAAATTTAGTGAATTAATTATCTGAAGATAATCTGTAATTTTAAATTCAAGTATGAATTTAAAATATAATTCGAAATCATTTCGTAAAGGGAACGACAGTTTTATTCCAGGATTCGGAATATAAAATGAACTGGGTTTCAGTAGATTTGAAATGGAACTTGTTTTAATATATGAAACAAGGAAGTTGAATTTATAAATTATGTTATAGATTTAGTTGAATAAATTATCATTTGATAATTTAGGAATTTAAATTCAAATATGAATTTAACAGTGAATTGGAAACTGTTTCTAAAAAGGAACGACGGGTTTATTTTTGGAATTTGGAATATAAACTGAAATGAGATAAATCAGAAGGGTTTTTAAGTTGAAATTCGATTATATCGAATTCTATAAAAAAAAAATATTTATAAAGGAATTAGAAATTTATATAGCAGATTGAATTATAAATAAATTTATAACTGAGATACGAAATAATTGGCGTTCTGGGATAATCAGAATTATTAAGTTGAATTGGGAAAATTGGTTTAATATATATTAAAATATATTTGAATGAAGTTAGAATTTATATATAAACGAAGTTTGAAATATATATATATATATATATATATATTAATATAATTAAAACGAACTCGTCACAGCGTGGCAGTTCGTAACTTGGCGTTTTGAACTTCAATTGAGTATGTAGAACTCAATTTGAGTCGGTATTATGTGAAACCAGAATCATCAAGATCGGTTGAATAATAGTTCTTTAATGGAAGAGAAAAATATGGATTTTTCCTTATAGATTTTGAGCTATGTCAAAATCAATTTTTCAGGAAAACAACGTCAAAGCCATTATAAAACCATAATGGTTTATATAAATAAATAAAATAATTTTAAGTAAATAAAATCCGAATTTCCATTTAAAAAATCCAGACTTGAGATGTAAAATAAATATGAACTCAAGTGGAGTAAGTGAACTGATTTTTGAAACAAAATTCAAAATTTTAATTATTGAATAGAATTAAGTAATTGGGAGAATAATTAGTTAATCCTGTTTTGAATCGAAACTGGGCGTTGGATAAGTGAATGAGGTTTATAAATTCATACTCGAAATCGAATATGAAACTGGAGAGGAAAATGGAATTCAATTGGTTCATAATAAAATTAAAATCGTGTATGAACGTGATATGTTTAATTAAAAAATGGAATAGGTAAAGAGATAATTTATTATCAAAGAATAAATTAGAGAATTGAGTTAAAATGACCAAATGGAGTTGGAATAAATTGGGAATGGACGTATATGGGTTAGACAGGTATGGAATGAAGTGTATGAAGATCCTAATTTAAGTACCCGACAAAAAGGTACATGTTTAAATTTCATATAAGGTTTTATGCGCCGAATCGGCAAGCCGCTTGGCTTTTTAATTTTCTTTTTGAATGGAAAGGTCCCAGAGGTGTGTTTTGTAGTTGTACCGAGTGACCCGTACAAGGAGGTTATGGCGAAATTTTCCGGAAATTTAAGGTGTTAGAATATTTTTAAGAAAATTTGATAGTTAGAAATCAGTGTATCGATATATATAGAATTCGATAAGGAAATGAACTTAAAAATAGAATATTATAAACAAAAAGTAAATATATAATTAAATCTGGTAAAAATAGAAAGAGAAGTGTATATCTGTTTTATAAATGGATAATTGAGTTTTTATGATATTGATTATTCGAGATAAACAGTCTTGTCCGTTTTGAAGTTAAGAATGTTATTCAATCAAGGTCTGAGAGGTAGTTATGCCCTAACTTGATCGATTTCATTTTAACCGATAAATAGCATGATTTAGTTTTGGATATCAATGACTGAAAATAGAGTTAGTTGAATGCAGTATTGTGGGTTGTTTGTAACAATGTTTTATACAACATTCGTTTTAACCCAAGGAAGTGAAATTTTGAAAATATAATAAATAAAAATTTCCTGAGTGTAGAAATGAACGGGCGTGAAAGAGATGAGTAACTGGAATGTTTTCCAATTATAAATAGAATTTATTTTTTAAGTATAGAAAATAAAAGAAGGCGATATATGGAAATGTTTTCCAAATAGCGTAAGAGGCCAAGATGATTATCGAAAATATCGTGTTAATGAATATGGATAAGGAAATGTTTTAAATTAATGAAATATTAATTAAAAAGCCCAGTGATTTTTTTATGCTTTGAATGGATGTTTGTTTTTCTTCGATAGTTAAATAACCAACTATCGATGTGTTTGCCAATATCGTTGTCAATATGGAGAGACCGGTTGGATTATTATCCGAGAACCACTCCATATTGGCAGTAGCATTGCGAATCAGATTATATGAAGATAAACGAAGTCATAGTAATATGCAAGGACTTTTATATTAATAGAAATTGTTCCTTCGGTTTCATTCAGTCCCAGAACGAAGTGTATGGACGAATGTCTGACAGATTTTTCAAATGATCGCATATGTTGGTCTATATAGATATATATGGTGGTGGAAAATTTATCCTCTTAGCATAATATCCAGAATATATTTATGCAAACCAAATAATGATTAACGGATGTGAAAATGTGGCATTCAAAGTGATTGTGCTATCAATGAATGGAAAGTAATCGTAGCCTAAGGCCTCAACAACCGGGAAATGACAAAAATCGAGCAGGCAACATGGCTATGTGGGTAGCTCCTATTAGGGTGTATTTCATCTATCTAGAGAAATTCATTAAATTCATTATTCTATTCGATGCTGTCCTATTCGGGAAAACGGTTGCTGATCCCAACCGTTGGTGATATACATTCGATACACTCAAGCGAAATGAGTGGTCGTCATGTGTGGTCGGGTTACAGGATGTTCTTGTTGAACCCAGTGTATTCTCCTCTAAAGATATACTATCGGAAGGTGGTTCCATACCTTGTCATAGTTGGAAATTCATTACCCAATAAGTGCTCGCTATTTTGATTGTATATTATATATATGTAGAGCATGAGATGAAAGCGTTCCACTAGATTTCTATTTATTTGATTTAGACACTATTATAATATCAAAAGAGTTTTGATATAAGATTATCGTTTTTTTAAAGGATTTGAAAGTTAAATCAATTGTTTTGGGATTCTCATAAGGGAAAAATCCGTTCTGTATTATACGGCGTGGTCTTATGAGATATCATTTATTTTCTTAAACTGTTTTAAATTGTTTACTCATACCAGTCCCATGACTGACCCAGAGTTTAATTTGTTTTGTTTTACCTAAACTCTTGGGTGCCCAAATTTGTACGGGCAGTCAAGTAGTTCAGGATTTTACAGATCTATCTAAAGGAGCTTGGAGCAGGAGGCTTCAGTGTTAGATATATAGTATTTCTATTTCCGCTGTATTGTAAGTGTTGTACTCTGATAAGTGTATGTTATACACTTAAAATTTTGTATTACAAAAGTTATGATATATTATATTTTGTTCCGCTATGATGTGAGATTCTGTGTTGTTATTCTGTTCTTCTTCTACCTTTTTCTTCTTAAAAAAACGAGTCATATTTCTGTGATATTTGGGTTGGACATGTGATGTATGTAGTCAACTCAGATAGTACAGATTTGCGGTTCGTTACATAAATAAATAAATACTCAATTATCCAATGCCATTTAAGGCGCCACAAGCGTCCACCCACATAGTATGAAATGCGAGTGTCACATATTCATACAACGCTCCTAATGCAAATGATTTGTAAATAGTACAAGTTTTGAACAAACAAGAATATAAATGAATGCATGTAAGCAGTAATGAACATCCACAAACATGATTAAATATTTTTAATTGCCAACTACTAGTCAAATAAATTTCACTTCATTATTTTGCCAATTCCAGTTTAGTGCAAGTTTAAATGTTCACTTACATAATAATTAAAAATAATATTTTTACATCGTTAGTCGCTTACTACATCATAATAAATTCTTATTATCATTCCATGTTCATCATATTACTTCACAGTTAATATTAATTTTAAGTACAACCAATTAACGTTTAAATCGTTAATTTTACTTAATCCATTCAAGTTACAATTTCATGATATCAATATGGTTTCACTTTCATATTACATTTCTAATTTTCATTGAATACATTAGTTAAAAATCACATTTTAACTAACAAAAAATTATTTCATAACTTAATAAATTTTATTTACTATTATACACTAATTGTTTTACTTAACAATTAACTTAGCAATAAATTTTCTCACGATTCATTAACTTATCTAACCCCTTTCTAAAGTGAGTTTAGATTTCTCACAATTTACACTGTTTTTGTTTAAATGCCACAAACACACATATATCAAGTAAAAATGATATTTTTAACTTACTACGCCCTATTTAACATCATAATGAACTTGTATAGTTAACCGCAAATCACTATATAATCATATAAACTCAATAATTACGATTAACATTAAACTTGCCCTTTGAGTTTCGGTTTCTCACCGAGATTTCCACTCCATCAAAAATTGAGACAAGCCCTAAATCACTTTAAATCAGTTTCATTGTGAAGCACTCGTCGATTCGGTTCCAACGCAACTTGAATCGCTGAATTTCGATTCGTATGAAAAAGTTATGATTTTTATAAGATTGCATACAAATATAATGTCGTTAACACAACTAATCAATTAATTAACCTTCTCTAATCTCTTGCTCATCCTCTTCCTCCCCAAATGAACAGCACGTGCCAACCCTCTTCTCAACAAAAATTCTCTCTGGATTCACTCAAACTTTGCACATACACTCTATTCGATGCTCTAAACCCAAAAACAATTCCCGAATCTCGCATTGAAGCCTCAAATTCATAAAAAGTCGAGCCCTAATCGCTTATGGTCATGCTGAAAAAATGACAGCGTCCCAAACCTTCTTTAACCTCCACCAAACTCACGTAGGAGGTAGAGAATCACCTCATGATCATAAATATATATATATTACGATTTATAGCCTTTTATTTGAATTGTTTTTTATTTTATAAGTTGCATTTAGGGTTTAGAGAGGGAGAAAATGGGCTGCCGTATAAATGAGGGTTAGAATTAGGATTTAAAGAGTTTAGGTTGATATACAGCATATGCTAATTATTTTTATATTGATTTTATATTTTTCTATACTTGAATATCCCTCATTTTCATCGTTTAAAAATCCATGTGGTCACCTACGGATCCTGTTCTCAATGAAAATTGATAGACAACTACCCACTGACGTTACAGACACAACGAAACAGGTTTCGTCGAATTCTGAATCTATATGCAGAAACAACAAAATTTTAAATTTAAAATATTGTCATTTTTTACATTAAAAATCACACTCGATCACATACTGATTCTAAAAATCATGAAATTTGGAATTCTACCATTATTCGACGCTACAGATTCAATAAAAAAAGTTTCGTCGAATTCCGAGTTCGCCTCAATAATGTTCCTTTGTAAAACTGCTCAAATTAGCTTCAAAAAGGTAATTTTGGCATACATTTACTTCTTGCACGCTCACATGCTAACTCCAAAAATTACGAAACTTATGATTCTTTCATTATTTGACGATACACTGCAACAAATTGACTATATTACAACGGTGGAAAACAGTTGTAAAAGACTTTTTACAACGGTGGAGCCACCGTCGTCTATTAAGAAGTTGTAATAGATTAAAATCTTTTACAACTTTTTTGCACAGTTGCGACACAGTTGTGAAATGTATATTTTACAACTGTTTTCCACCGTTGTAATAAACTTTATTACAACTTTTTATAACTGTTGTAATATATTTTATTATAAGTATTATTTAAAGTTGTAATATATGAACAAATTATATAAATATTATTAATAAAATAATTCATTTCAAAACATATTATCTACAAAACTGAAGATATCAAACAAACTTAAAACATGAACCAGAATAATATATTAGAATTTTCAAACTATAATCATTTTTTTATAAATCATACAAATACCTCAAGTACATAAAGCAACTACAACAAAGTCCATTGAGCCTCGAATTGTTTTCCTTATTTCCTCGACTGAGACTAGAATCTTCTTCCATCTCATGCCTAAAAGACGAGCATCCATCTTCTATATCATTGTATTTCGAAGGACTACTGGCACTTCCAGTCATCGTTCTATTACTGGTGCATTCATCTTCCTGTACAGACTCATCCATTCTAAATCTTTAACCTCGCGAGGTCTTCATTTTACTATCGAGCGTTGTCTCATTGAGCCTAACTGATGTGAATTCTGGTTGCAGTGCATCTAGTTAGATTTGAGTTGCTTGTAACTGCAGTGATAATGCCTCGGCCCTATTGGTAGCTTCAGCTACAGCTGCTCTTTCATCAAAAACATGTATATTAGTGATAAATAACAAATGCAGTGGCATACATCAAAAACATATATACTAGAGCATGTTGTTTTTGAAGAGGTAATACACCAAAAACATACATCAAAAACATACATACTAGAGCATTCTGGTTGCATTGCACATCTGAAACAATGACATACAAAGCATGAGCCTATTTTGAAATGGTTAGAATATAATTTAAGCGGACGCGAACATTGGGACAAAGTATTTATCAAGTGACGTGATCAGAAAGTGATCAACTATACTGCCATATAAATTGTACTCCGAATAGGTATACTCAGATTCATAGCATTTATATATCCGACTTAACTAAATATAAGCGATAAGGTAAAATATTATGGGAGGAAACTGGTGTCATTTTTACTGGACATACACTCTACAATGTCCTCACAAATACGATAATATGGAGACTTGTAAATGGTACAAAAGCACTTGGAAATAATGACAACACCGCTAGATAGAACTTGTTTTTAGGAAGGTCATATTAAAAATGCTCTATTTACTAAAGATAAGCTAATCTTTACAGGAGTTAATGTAAGTCCAGGCTGTGAATTTTGTGATCAAGCTGGCACCATCGGGCACCTATTTTTCAAATGCCTGATTATTCATTGATTATGGTGCAATGTCATGAGCAGGCTTGGCAAAAATGGCGTGGAATGGGAAAAACTTTGCCGAGCTACTGCTACAAAATAACTTTGCCAAGCTACTGCCATTCAGGTTGCAATTATCCCGAAAGGCTTGGCATCATTGGCTCTAAAGACGCCTAACATGATTCGTATAGGACAGATTAATTCTATCAATAAGGTGGAAAAATAATTTAATTTGTCTAAATACACCAAATCATAAATCAAGCGCACCAGATCCTAAAGCAACCAAATCCCAAATACACCAAATCCTAAAGCAACCAGATTCATATTGTTGAAATTTAGTAAATCGAATCTTGTAACTAAATACACAGAACTTACAACCAAATACGCGAAAACCCGAAACCCAAAAAACCCCTCCGCGGCATGAGCTGAAGACGAAATAGGGCTGGAGCGAAAATTCATAGAACCGCCCATCTCCGATCCAGATCTAGGTTTATTCTTCCTCGCCATGAAGAGGTAGGGTCAGCGGTGGGCGTGAAAGCGAAAGGAAGAGAGGGCAGATTGAAGAAAATTGAGTCGTTGAGACGAGGTAGACGTGAGAAAAGGAGATGCGGCGACGAGGAAAAGACCTAGCAGTAGTCGCCATTAATCAGTAGTCGCCATTGAGCAGTTTTATCATATTCTTTTTATGTTAGATAATTTTTTATTAGGGGATATCAATTTTTTTTGATTTGTCCAGATATTTTTGTTTAGGGTACACGGCGGCCCGCCTAAATTTTCACCTTCCCACCTAAATTTCGATTTTGAAAGAACGTGAGCTCGGAACCAAGATTTTGTTTTCAGCGATGTTACTGCAAGCAATTAAAATACAACCGGCTTCATACACCTTATTACCTTAACTTTTTTTTTTGACCAAGCATAATTACTATTTATTAATTATTCTTAAATATTAATATTATTAGTTATTAAATATTAGTTATTGTTAATATCTAATAGGTCAATATTATAACAAGTATAAAAAAGTACCATTGTAGGACAGGAAAGCTCGATTACGTTTTAGTTTTTGATTTGGGGAAACGAATGGTTGGAGGCAGGTCGATATTGATTTAGGGAAAGACTGGGTGGACGCAACTGTTAAAAAAATACGAAGTAGGTCGGTGCTAATTTTTCGGTTTCCCGCTTAAACTTGAAGTAGTTGGAGCCAATTTTTTTGGTTTTCCGCTTAAAATTTGGATTGAACTATTAAACTGTCCCTAAAAATAGCTGTAGTGTGGAGCTATTACTTATTTAATATATGTTTTTATCATTAATTTCAATTATTATTTTAGTTAATTATAAATTATTATTATTATTTACTACTGATTTTTAACTTACAATTGTTACTTAATTAACGATTGTTGTAAAATTTTGAGTAAGATTCAAATTCAACAGTACACAAAATGTATCGTTTCGGACGGGGCGCTGCCCCTGGACCCCCACGACCTGACCAGGCAGGTCGAACCCCATTAACGGGGGCGTTGCCCCCGCACCCCCACCTAGGGGGGTTGCCACCCCCTTGGACCCCCATTCTGTAGGGATCATATTTGACAAAAGATTTTGGAAAAATTTTCAGCAACGATTACTTATTAAAAAATATTATATACTAAATATTAATTGGTTATTATTAAATAATTACTAAATAATTACTAATTGGTTGTTAATTAGTAATTATTAGTAGGAATTATTTATTTATTGATGTATTTTTAATTAAATATTTAATATGTAATTATTTATTATTAATTAATAATTACTAATTAGTTGCCAATTACTAATTATTAGCATGAATTATTTATTTATTGAAGTATTTTTAATTAAATATTTAATATTAATATATAGGTTATTAATTAATAATTACTAATTAGTTGTAAATATTAATTATTAAAAATTATTTAATCAAAATAATTAATATTAAAATATAGTCATATATTACAACAGTCAAAAAATAAAAGTTGTGATAGGCTTTTATTACAACTGTCAAAATAACACAGTTGTTAAAAATAAATTTATTACAACTTTCTAGAAAAAAGTTGTAAAAAACATTTACTACAACGGTGCTTTAACCACCGTTGTAAAATTAAAGTTGTAATATGGTGTTTTTGTTGTAGTTACAACGGTGTTTATACCACCATTGTAAAAAAACCATTTATTACAACGGTGCTTTTATCACCGTTGTAAAAACCCATTTATTACAACGGTGCATTTACCACCGTTGTAAAATTAAAGTTGTAATATTGTGTTTTTGTTGTAGTGATACGAATTCAAAAAAAAAAGTAAATTCGAATTCCGAGATCATCTCAATAATGTTCCTTTGTAAACCGAGCGTTAGTTTCTCAGTAGATATGCCTGCCTCTTATGGCCACATGCTAACTCCATTTCGCGTGAAATTTGAAATCTAGCCATGACTTATTATTTCACACACCCCATAAGGCGATCTTCATACCCTTCGGGGTGCGAAATTTGCACCCTGCCAGGTGCAAAATACGCACCCCGCCGGGTTAGAAATTCGCACCCAGTATGGTGCGAAATTCACACCTAGCAGGATGCGGAATTCGCACGCAGCCAGATGTGAAATTCGCACCCTGCAGGGGTGCAAAATTCGTACCCTAGGGTGCGAATTTCGCACCCCTACAGGTCAGACTTTTGCACCCCCATGGGGTGCGAATTTCGCACCCCATGGGGTGAGAATTTTGCACCCCACGGGGTGCAAAATTAGCATCCCGGGGGCGAGGTGCGAAGATATGGAATTCATATGAACCAGGTGCGAATTTCTTGGTGTGGGGGTCCATTTTCACCTTATGCGGCAACATCAAGAAAATCAGCGCATCGTCGCTCGACTTCAATTAACTCGGAACAACGCTCAACCCCGAACAACTATATCGAAAACTTCCTCTTCCGAGTCAAGGGGCTCACATAAAAGGAGGAGGTTTAGCCTCATCAACAATGTCACCGTCCGCACCAATGTCCCTGACAACGGTAATGGCAATGGATACGCAAACGGCAACGGCGACCGAACTATAGTCACATATAGCGAGGGGCACAATACCAAGACCGCTCTCGCTTAATCATCAATGACGGACCAGGTCCTACAAATCAACCTCTTCCTCGACATAACCCAACGGTCGCTAATCAAGATGATGGGCCCGCTATCCCAACTGCCCGTGCCCCTCTAGAACAGGATCCGGATCACCCTGCTCCACCTGACCGTCCACACCAAGACCACTACACCATAATGGTCATTTGGTAACACTTTTTTTTCACAATTGCCAACACTTATTTGTGTTGCAAGGTTGTAACAATAACATGTGTTGCTATAATAAAAAAGTGTAACCAAAAATACATAATTATATTTTTCTTATTGCCAACAATTATTTGTGTTGGTAGAGAAGGTTTTTGAGGGCAAAAAGGTAAACTAACATCCATAACCCTATTTCCATTTCTCATTTCCTTTGGCCAGCGCTTTCTCGAAGAATGGCCGCTGAATCAGAAACTCCCACGATTTACAAAAAAAATTAAAATAACACCGGATTCCAAATCACTTCCGAATTTGTTCTGGCGTCAAACAATCGCGAAGATTCAAATCTGTTTCGACATCAAAGAATCGGATTTTGGGGAAGAATCGATTTGGCTTCAGGGAACATCATTTGAACTTTAATTTCAGGTATCTAATTTCATCGATTTCGGGTTAGAATAACATCATTTGAATCTGAATTATTATTTCTTTGGTTGTGTTTGAATTTCTTACTCTTGAAGATTTTACATCAGCTATTTGTTTTGATGGATGATCTGGGTCATGGACTGTTTTGAAAATTAGGCATCCAAAAGATTTTGTAGCGAAAGCACATAGTTAAAGCACATAAATATTAGTCTTGGAGAAGTCAAGCATCCAAATATTTAATAGAATCATAGATATCTCGTAGTGAAGGAACATAGTTAAACTAGTGAGCTTCTATGTAACAACTCATATTTACAACCATGTAATGTTGTATCCAGTTCACTTATGTAACAATGGCCCCGAAGTAATGGATAGCGATCTTGGTTAAAAAAGTGATTGATATTTATGTATGTCAACCTCAGGCTTAGTTTTCTGATGTGAGATAGGGCGTTTCATATTGCTACTCTATAAATCTTTTTTCTAGTCTTTTCAAGTTTTTAGCTTATGAATTTTGAGGAACTTAGGCCAGTCAATTTAAGTAGTGTTAAAATTTTAGTTGTAGTGTGCATAGCGAGTTGGACAGTGAATAATTTACCTATAACTGTTGCACCATTATTATGCTGGGATATTAGCCTAGCACACTAAGCAACTGCAGAATGTGTTTTTATCTATACTATATTATAATTACTGAGTTTGCAATGGAGCACTCATAGGCCTTCTCAGCATATTTTCTTATTTTACACTGTATAAATTGACAACTTGAAGCAGTTTTGAAGTTTTGCATGTTCTTTAAAGCATTATTTATCTTTCAGATTCTATGTATTGTTACTTATAAAGTATTTTCAAGGTTTCTATTTTAATATATTTTGAACACAATGGGAATATATTTAAAGTGATTATTAGATATTGGATTACAACCGGAAAATTTTGTGAGAACTTTAATTCATTTTCAAATTTTGATTTAATTGTATTGTTAGCAATCATGTTTCTTTTTTTGTGCGATTAAAAACCTTCTTTGTTAATTTTCCTTCCCTTCCTTGATTGGTATCTCGAATTTTAATTCCAGCTTAAATGTTGTTATTACAAGGGTTGCCCAAAGATCCAGCAGACCATCTCCATTAATGTAAAATCATGAATTGGAACTGATTCCTTTGTTCTTCTTTTTCTATTTTAATTGGTGTTGTTGATTTATGATCAAAACTGAATTTAATATCAGTTTTCAATTTTTCAGAAAACTATAAAAGATAATTAGCAGCCATACATCACTTAAAGAAATGTAGATATGATAATGATATAATAAACTTTGAAAACAAAGTCATTTTATTTTTTCCATTTATTTGCATAATTCTTTATGCAAATGTTTGGTTTGTCTTTGATTTACTTGATGCAACTAAACTCGGATTCTATTTAGATGACGAATCATTGGTAAATAAACTTTGGGTAGCAACTAAATTAAAACCTTTGTGCCTTTAAATAGCTATTATTGTAATTTCACATTTATATTTATTTCCAAGTAGCATGGTTATTCAATGCTAATATTTATCCAGCTATAGTATTATAATGGCAAGGAGATATTAACATTTTATACCACAGTAACAGGCTATTATTTGAAGCTGCGTTCAATATTTGGTATATTATTCTCAAGTATGCAAAATTGATATTAATGTATTCAAATTATCTTGCATTTGACCATACAAACTTCATTTCTTGGTTACAGAGTTACAGTGTCCATCTAGCTGAATAAACCAAAAATGTTTCTCATTTAATATATGACATTACTATTGATAATAAGTTGATTTAATACACCACTAATCATGACAACTGATTTGTACATCAAACTTTTTTCATTTCAGGTGGTTGAAAATTACTCTTCAATTCAGTTATTTTGTGGATGAATCAACATTGTACGAGCCCAGAGTCAGGTTAGTATTAATTAAATATTAGCTAAACTAGGTAATCTAGTCCTTTGTTATCTAAACTTTGCTATGAGAACTATTAGACAAGATTTTTTTGATATTTAGTGGAGTATTAATAGTTCTTATTTGAATTATTTTTCACCTTCTTCAAGTTTTTTCAATATGTATTATGCCGATAGTAAGAAAATCGGGAATTTAAAATATATTTTTATTGTATGAAGCTTCTAAGCTATAATATATTTACAAGAAATTTCAAAGGAACATTAAACACCATCGGTTACATTCTAACACTTGAACCGTTTCCTCCTTGCATAATATTTCGAGGAATATTTTCTAATTGAAGATACACTAATTTTAAAGGCTTTGTTTTCTAAATTAACCTTCTACCGTATTTTTTTGATTTATGAAGATTGCACATGACCTTCAATCATGAAATTTTGATGTAAGCTTGAATGAATTTTTGTCATGCTTATAATCATTCTTTGTAGTTAAGTATATAGATAGTAAACCCTTTTGTTATGACGTATGGATAATAAGTCCAACTTTTTAATGGGTTTATGCTGAAACATTAGCTACGTATTTATATACTTTCTATTTACATTTTTATTAATATTATGCTACCCACAGGTTTCATTTTTAGTCCATTTGTTGTCGTTTTAATATATGTCTTACGAATGTGAAAGTCATCATCGTTAGATTGTTTTGTTGTACAATAGGTCTTACAATCATGAATTTTTTACCTTCACCCATTTTTGATGAAGCTTAACATCACTTTGGTTTAAGCATGAAAAACAGATTATTATTTTATATAAATTGCCACATGGATGGTCTTACAGTCATGGACGGATGAAAAACAGAATATTCATTTATTTACTGCAGCAGTTACCAATAACTATAATTTAGGAAATTATGTTTCTATTCTTCTAAGTTGGAAATATCAGTTGAATGTTTTCTTACTTCCCACGGTATCTTTTGCATTTGAAGTACAGAGGAAATGTTCTGTGTAAATAGTGAACCGTTGCATCTTTTCTTCATATATATTAAAGAAGATTTATTATTTTTTGTCTGTGTTTCAGATTTAGTGCAGTACCAGTGCAATGGCTGAATAAAGGATCAAACACAAAACAAGTAAGTTTATGAATAAAATTCTGAAGGTGCAATGGAAAAACCTTAACAGTTAGAATCCTGTTGAATTTGATGGAGTAAATTAATACGGTGGTCAACAAAAATGCACATTGTCAGTTTTATTAGGTAAAATAAATATTACCATAAATTTATAACTAATCTTCTTTAGGAAATGAATGAATGTGAGAAGGTCGTATGTCAGGTTTATTCAATCACATTGTCATTTCTTCAAATGGATACTTTTGCATGTCTTTAATTGAATTTAGTAACAAATTTAGATCTGGGCAGTTTTTTGGTTCAAGAGGAGAAAATCAGAAGGGTATATGGGAGATTTAAAATGTTTGGGATTGATAAGTGGACCAAGTTCGAGCACCAAGGTAAGTATTTTTTTTTAAACAATGCTTAGTACATTAGTTTTTATCCAAGTAATCATCTGATTTTCCTTATCATTGTGATATTCATTTATAAAAAAAGGTAGTAAAATTAATCACACAAAAAATTATTGAACTAATTAGTCTTTTTATGGAAAAAATTATTGTACTAATCACACAAAACTGAGCGCAAACTCAGTTTGACGAACTGAGTGCAAACTCAGTTTTACAAACTGAGTGCTAACTCAGTTTTTCGAACCGAGTTGCAAACTCAATTTTGCAAAACTGAGTTGTGCAAACTCAGTTTGCAAAACAGTTTTAGTAGAAAAGAAATGATAGATGCCTGGTGTTCTTGGTTAACTCAACTTTTCTGTTCTGCAAACTGATTCACCTCAGTTTGCAAACTGAGTTGCAAAGATATTTCCTTCTTATATTTTCTTCCCACTTATTTAAAAGGTTAACTTTTAGTGTGTAATGTTAAATTTTAGTATATAATTTGATGCTCATTTAAATATTGTGTTCATAACCATATTTTATTTACTGTTAGCAATTCCCACTCATGCTCAGTTTTGCCAAAGTGAGCTCGCGTGCTTAGTTTGGTCAAGCTGAGCCACGCGATCTCGGTTTGCCCAAGCTGAGCTCGCGTGCTCAGTTTGGCCAAACTAATTTATGTATCATGGATAGATAATGTAAAGAACCAAGCTTAAAATGGAAATTATGCAAGCTTGCTTCAAATCAAGAAAACTAGCTTGCTTCAACTTGCTGCAAGCAATCTTGCTTCAGCAAGCTGCAAGCTTGAGCTTGCTTCAGCAAGCTTCTGCTTAATGCATGCTAGCAAGCTTTTGCTTGGCAGTGCAGTACCTTGATGCGTGCAAGCAAGCTTTCTCTTAAGACTATATTTTGGTTCAACATTAAAGTAGATCTTTTTGTTTGATTGAACTTACTTTCGATTGTGTTAGCTAGTGCAGTAACTAGATTTTATTTTCTTGTTGCTTCCCCTTGTGGATTCTGCTACTTGTATAATGATCGCAAAACAAAGCCTTTATGATAATTTTTAATGATTTTTTGCAAAAGTGACTTTAGGATATATGTTTCAGTCATTTCTATTGCAGTATTATCACATATGTTTGCTTTGCTCACCAGTCGCTTGATGGACCAGAACCGTTTATCAACATGATGGGATCTGATTTCATGTTTATCAATAATGCTGAAGCAGAAAAAGAGAGATGAAAGGTAAAATTTATTTTTAGATCTTCTTCCTTGTAATATTTTCATACATCCCAGTTTTGTTTACAAAACATTCATCCATATTTAAGAATCGATCCCCGTTGATTCTTCCATTAATTTGACTTATGATTTTCGGGAAAGCAATTTCAATCCTTTCTTTCAAGTAGCTTATTCACTTTCATTGTTTAATGAAGTTCAATGCCACACTTATGAATACATATGTTATGTGAGGGTATAAACTGCATTAATTTATTTTATCATGTGCTATAGGAATTTTATTATATCTCTACTACATTGCTTGCAATTATGTATTAACTACTAAGACAGAAGATTAAAGTTAAGGGAAACGAGTGAAACATTTTTTTTCTTTTAAATTAATTAATATTGCATTTTTACCCTTTAGAGAAATACAAGTGTAGAGGCTTGCAGTGCTTGTTGTTGCAAGCTTGTGCATTCGCTATTGCAAGTGCAAAGCTTGTAACAACAACCACTCTAAGCTTGCTGCAAGTGTAGATTCAAGCTTGTGCACACGCTCTTCAACACGTGTGTAATCCAATGCTTGAATCCACACTGGGCCAATTTTTCAAATGAGCTACGTATGGTTTGTGTCTATACATGGAGTAGAAAGGGCAGCATGCAAGCACGACCAAAAAGCTGAAATTGAAGAGATTATTTTTGTGAGAAATTATGACTCGTAAAGACTATCTTGCACTTTTGTTTACCACTTATTTATCTTATTTCGCATTTTGAATTTTGTAGTTTTTTATTGAGTGTTTATATTAATGCAGGAACTTGTAGATGGACGCTTTGAATTCTCGTACAAGACTTTGAAAAATATGCAAAACCTCTAGAGTTTGGTTTGGACAATTCAGATGGCTATGTTGACCTTAAATACCTTAAGTGTGTTTTAAATTGAATTTTTTGTAACTTATGTTTTTTCAATACATGAATACATGACAGTATGGTATTTGAGTTATATTTAATAATTGTTTATGATAAACTATTGGTTTTCTGCGAGGCATTTTAAATTTGCGCTGGATTTGTATGATGAATTATATATGCGGTCTGGAAAACATAAATATATGTTATATCCATTTGTTTTGAGAATTTTAATACACATTGTGAATAGAATGGCAAAAATATAGTTTTGCTCAGTAACACATATAAGTGTTAGTAGGATTATGATACTGACATTTATAAGTGTTGCAATAACTTTTGGTTCCAGCATTTGTAAGTGTTAGCAATGAATATGTTTGTAACTCTTATAAGTGTTACCATATCTTATGGTTCCAACATTTATAAGTGTTAGCAATGAATATGTTTCTAACTCTTATAAGTGTTACCATATCTTCTGGTTCCAACATTTATAAGTGTTAGCAATGAATATGTTTGTAACACTTATAAGTATTAGCAGTTACTCTGTTTGTAACACTTATAAGTGTTACAGAAAATTCCTCATAGGCCGTTGGTGACACTTAAAGTGTTACAGAAATTGTTTGTAACACCTATACTTTTTAGGAATCCCCTGTTTCGGTGTGGTGGACCCAATCATAGATGTGGAGGACATGGAGGATGACGATCCAGACGTACATCATAGAAGACGTCCTCGCAACAGAACTCTGGAACCTCGCCAAAACCCATGGATCCCAATGGCGGACACCAATCTAACTTACCTTCCCGACATGGTCTGAAGGATAATGAGGGAGATGCGAGGAAATGTGCACGATTCATGTAAAGCGCACATTAGGCGTAACCCCTTCATAAGAAGGATAAATGATGCTGAATGACCGTGACGCTTCAACATGCTGCAAATGCCGCTCTACGACGGCACTACTGACCCCTAGGCCTTCCTCAATTGATATGAATGGCAAATGGACTCGAGTCGGGGCAATGATCCAGACAAATGCAAGTGTTTCCCAGTCTTCTTATCAGGAACCGCTTTGTTATGTTTCTCTCGCCTCCCACTCGATTCCATTAACAACTTCGGCCAATTAGTGACACAGTTGGTCAAGCAATTCAGGATGCACATACCAACTCCAAAGAATGCCCCCACCCTTTCTAACTTATACCAATGGCCCATTGAGTCGCTCAAAAGCTACCTCTCCAGGTTCAATTGCCATCGCCAAGGTCGAGGATCCGGATCCTCACACCGTACTCTTTCAATTAGCCAAAGGTGTCCTCCCTACTTCCGAATTCGTGGCGTAGATCGATTGGAAGCAGCATAAAAGCCTCGACGCCTTCTATGAGAAGGCGGATCAGTACTTATGCCAAGAAGAGGCAAGAAGCAACCGACCATCAGCCATAAGTCGCCCCAATGGCCCACAAGCAGGCGCTACGAATAACAACCTCAGATGGAAACAAGTAGGAGAGCCCTTTGATCATAACAAGGGGGCAAGTCCTAACAGGCAAAGAATGAACAATGGTAGGCAAGATGGCCGGAACAACGATAAGGTCCCGACCGAGCCAAGAAAGCCCGGCTCTTACCAAGTCTTCGAGACATACACCCTGCTAAACGAAGAACTAGAAACAATTTATTTGGAGATATGCAACACTTTGCCATACAAGAAGCCGCATATCAGGGAATCGACCGACCTTGAGAAAAATACCGGGAAGTACTGCCGATACCATGACGTATACGGCCATAATACCAATGAATGCCACCAGCTCAGGGATTCAATTGAGAAGCTTATCCACAAAAAGCAACTTGAACAATACGTCCAAGAGCCTTTTCCTCCCGAAGAAAATCCAAAGCCTCAGGCACTAGCGCCTCAGGCAGCCGCCAAGGCAGCTCCAGGTCCATCTAACCCAAGGCGCGGGATCGTAATCAACACCATATGTGGCGGACCTTATTCCACACATTATGTGCGGAGAAAGTTTCATAAGTAGCATGCTTTATTGAACTAACATACTCTTCCATTTTTCGGAAGCTGTCATCCATCCCATCCAAGCTCCAAAAGACCATGCGAGACGACATCGTTTTCTGCGAAAGTGATTCTACTGGGGTGGAGATACCAACCACCGTTCCACTAGTTATCACAACTCAGATGGGTGCCGCTTCTGTTCGAAAAGTGTTAATCGATTCCGGAAGCTCAGTCAACATCATTTTCAAAGCTGCTTACAACCAGATGAGGTTAGAAACAAATGACTTAAAGCCGTGCCATGCCATGATCCATGGTTCGATGGGGCTTCTAGTTCTCCAGTGGGAATGATTCAAAAGCACTAAAGTTGTACGATCAATTGATGCAATTATTGATTTTGTGGCAAAATTTCCTTGCCAACCCAATAGTTTATGCTTTCTAAAATGATTCTCGACTTGTATATTACCACCATTTGAGACACTAGTTCTATTCCGATAAGACTACAAAAGAAGGTTCGTGCTATGAATATCTATCTTTGCATCGTCACTTAATTGACATTACAAGCCAATACTATAAATCGTACTTCATACAAAGCCAAAAAAGGTCCTTTTTTGGCTTTAGCCGCCGCTGCTCCAAAGCAACAACTGCCTCCCACTTCCTTTTATCATACTGGTTATAAAACTGAAGCATGAATTTCAGTTCCAAAAATAAAGCCCAACTTTTGTTGAAGAACAGATGCAATTTAGTATTTTATGAAGTAAGCATTTAAGCTAAACACTGAAGCTTTCACTTCAGTTATACTAAAGCACTGATGCAGTTTCAAAACTGAAGCACTGCTGCAGTTTTAAAACTGGAGCATTCACTTGTTATAAAACTGAAGCATGCACTGTTGTAGTTTTAAAACTAAAGCTTGTACTAAAATTGAAGCACTGGTGCAGTTTCAAAGTTGAAGCACTGCTGTAGTTCCTTCACTTTAAAAACTGAAGTATTGCTTGAATTTTAAAACAAAAGCTTAACCCTAGTTCTGTTTTAAAACTAAAACATGCGATTCATTTTAAAAACTGTAACTGTACTTCAGTTTAGAAACTGAAGCGCTTCAGTTTTCAATTAAAGCACATGCTTCAGTTTGTAACCTTTTTTATGATAAGAAATTCGTTTTTTTTATGATAAGACAATAAAAGAATTATCAATCCCAAATCCTCATTTTTTTAAGATTCCACTTCCTTTAGGTAAGGACATATATTCACGAACTATGAACATATGATTATATGTATACAAGTAGGTTGTGCAAATAAATCATTAGGCTATCTTTGAAGCTAACAAAAAGTCAAAAAAATATTAAGTAATACCAGTGGCGTGTTACCATGTGGAGTACCTTTGTAACAACCCGGAAATTCTGAGTCAATTTGAAAATTTTATTTTGGAGATTTTAGCGAATTTTGAATATTTAAAATGAATTATTCTAAAAAATATCGACGAGAAATTTATTTTGAATAGAATAGAATGTATATATTTATATACATCGTCGTTAGAATATAAATATTTATTTTAATTATAAAAATTGAATTGAAAATAGCGCGATAGTTCGATAATTCGATTTCAAACTTCAATTGAACATACCGGGTGCAAAATAAACCGGATTTTAGTGAAACCAAAAATATTTAATTCTAATTGAGAATATCTTTCCAATGAATCCGAAAAATCGAAATTTCATAGCGGGGATCAAAAGATATGTCTAGTTGAAAATTCAGAATAGTCGCTATGGAATTTCGGCCCTTAAAATGGAAATTTTGCAAATGACCTCGGATTTCGACGAAACCACTTTTGTTGGATCCGTGATGTCAAATTATTTCTAGATTTCAAATTTCATAATTTTTCGAATCAATATGTGAGTGTGTCATAAGAAAACGTGTTTGACCAGTTTCAGTTGATTTTAATCGACTGGAAAATGGCCATTTTTCAAACGGTCTCAGAATTTAACGAAATTAGTTTTGTTAGGACCGTATCGTCAATACGAAGCTAGAAAATATTTTTCTGGAATTTTTCGAGTTAGTATGTGATCCCAGTAAATTGAAATGCGCGTTCAAATTCAATATATAGAGTTATATGTTGATTTTGACGAAAACTGATTGAAACGATCAAATTGGCTTTCAATACATCTCCCATTGTGTTTGGAATGGGGGTAATTAGCTATGGATGACAGGTGGTGGGCCTCATTTAGAGGTAAATAAAAAGTCAACTTTTTGAAATTAAAATAATTAAAAATAAAACCTCTCTCCTCTACCCCCGTCGTCCTCTCAGACCCCCTCCCCCCCCCCCCCCCCCGTATTATTTATCGAACAAAAAAAGGGTGGAGCCCTAGCCGCCACCGTGGCACCACCGCGCTGCAGGCGCGGCCACCCCCGCAGCTCCTCTCCCCCTCAGACCAGCGAACCCCCCTTCTCTCCTCTGAGATCCGCCGCCCCCCCCAAACCCTTGAGCCACCAAAACCGCCAGTCGCTCCACAGCCCGCCACCACAACTCCGACCCCCTGAAGCCCTCCACCTCCGATGAACTTCGATGTCCACCCCCCTTCGAACGTTGTAAGCTTTATTTTGTTTTATTTATTATTTTCTTTCGTTATATAATGTAAATAAGTTTAAAAATTAAAAATATATCAGTTTTATACATAGTATGATATTGAGGGGAATAAAAATACAATTTTTAATTATGTTGAGGGATAAAAATATAATTTTTATAATATAGAGAAGTCAAAAATATAATTTTTGTTATATAGTGTTAGATCAAAATTTGGCTCTAACACCCAAATTGTTCTGATTTGTAGAGAATTATAACTGAAAAATGAGGAAAAAACAGAAAACACACACGGTTTATAGTGGTTCGGCGTTAACGGGCCTACGTCCACTTTATATGCTATTGATTATACTTTGGATGCTAGTACAACCAATGATTTCTCTCCAACTCACTCTTACAATTACGATTTCTTTTAGTATCTCGAAGTAAAACTAGTAAGAAAGAGTGGTATGACAGTAATGGTAGAATCAATCCTTAAAACTGCCAAAAGATCCTGAAAATTGCCAAGCTCTAGGCTATTTATAGCTGATTTGGTCAGGCGGATCGCGGTCATACGTGGTGCAAATCCCGAGAATATCGGATCGGATCGTGGCTTGATGAAGAATTGGTCAAGATGACAGTTGGTGACAGGTGTCGCGAGATCCTTCATTTGCGGATCGTCTTGGACTTGGTCATGGCTTTCTCCTCGTCCCCTGGGCTTGGATCGAGTCGGGCTGAAGCAAACGGGTCGGATCGTGGATGGGCGCAGCGAACCGAAGGAAGCGTCACGATCCGATGAAGGCTGAGCAACCACGACCAGATTTCTAAAAGCTGAGAGAAATGAAGCTTCATATTTTCTTCCTGTTTGTGAACCTTGGTGGCTTGGTCAAAAAGATAGCCAACATTTTGCCCTCTCGAAATATGTTTTATCGATGATGAAACATGCTTCGAAATTGCAGAGATAACCTTTCGCGAAGTGATGCAATCAAGTGGCTGTGCCTATCTGGAATGTCATGTTACTTCAAAGAGTCGTATCCTTTGACAATTATAAATCCCCAATTAATTCTTCAATCATTTCCTTATTCATTAAGTAATTCTCATTTCTGGAATATTTGGAGACCTCATTACCAAATTTTCCAGGTAAACTTCTGAAATTTTTTGCGAACATTTCTGAATTTCCACTTCGGTACATGGTTTGTCAGTTCGGTTCGCTTCGGCTCACCACGGTCCGTGCTGGGCTCGGTCAAACATGGGTATTCGAGCTTCGGATCGTGATGGACTTTAGTTCACGGCCCACCTATTTCCATGATTTGAATACAACAAAATGGGAATATTAATGGTCGCTTTGTGACCTATATAAACCAAACTCACCTTCTTCTTTTCCCTTTTTTCTTAGTTCGTTCGTCGCTGTCAGCTCTTTTGAGAAAAAACCCTAGTTGTTCTTTAAATGTCCAAAAACCCGATTATCTCCTAGTCTGAGAAAGGTAGTCTCACTAAGAATGATTTTGTGCAATTTTTCTTTCGTTTTTCTTGGGTTTTTTGTTGATTTGAGGGGAGAGGCGATGGAATTTCGTGATGTTTGTGGTTTTGGAAGCTGGCGAGGCGCTATGGCTGATGGGTTAGACTGCTCGTGTTCAATGATTGAGAAGAAGAAGAAGAGAGGAAGGAGAAGAAGAAGGGAAGGAAAGAGAGAAGATTAGGTCGGATCGTGGATGAGGAGGAAAGAGGAGGAATATACAGGAGAATGGTCGAGGCATCGGATCGTGGAAATGGCAAGGGAGCGGCTCGCGGTGAGCTTATAGCGATCCGATCCAGAACATTTTCATGAGTTAACACTCCCGCCGCGGGTCCATACCTGCCTCACGATCCAAGAACACACCACGATCCAAACCCCAATTACGCGATCCGAAGATGTATCACGGTCCAGATAATGAACGATCCAAGGAACTTGTCAACTAAACAATGCAACTTAACTCTGATATACCAATGGACAGTTAGGTTAGAGCCTCTGAGATGAACTTTATGGACTGAACAAGCGCATAACTTATCAGCGAACAACGACTAATATCTCGATGATTTTGTTGACTTTTATGCTTTTTTTTAATGCATGCACAGGCACACACCGGCACTTGCACACACAGGGGGGAAGGGTATCTATATTCTAATTTTTTATACTTGCCAACACAGCTAGGTCAGTTAAACAAGTGATCTAGATGCCAGAGAAAGGCATTGAACCAGAGACATCGGCGCATCATGAACCCAACGTGCTTCCCTCAACCTCAGATCAGGATAAGTCTGATCCTGACTACAAAATGGAGTCTGGTGCGGAATCAACATCTTCATACGATACATCCTCCGAAGAGGCGGACGATCGAGCTCCCGATGAGCTTCCGGGAGCCAAGGATATAGATAAGTTCACTGATTGTCTGACTTCTTAGTTGGACGACACCAAGCTTCGGAGACTATGCTTGAAGCACGAGATATCTTGGGATGATGTTAAAACTCCAAGGAAGGACGATAGACCTAATTCTGCCCCACCTGGACACATGACCATTAGTAAATTGATGTGTACGGTAGGCGCTATTCCTCCGTTCCCGCCAACAGTCGTCGAAACTTTAAGGCGGTTTGCATATTGCTCTAATGCAGCTCCACCCTAATGCTTATGAAGCTCTATACACTTTATCCGTTGCATATCCAGAGGTTCTGGAGACTGAGCTTACCTTTAAGGATTTAAAGTTCAATTACCTTTTTAAGCATCGTTCTAAGGCAACTCCAAATATATCCTACTTTGAATCAGTGGCCAACAGGAAGGTCGTAACTGACGGTTACAACAACATAGGGGATCCCAAAGCCGATTTGTTTTATATAAAACCGCAGGCGAGATGCGCACGAAAATGGCTTAGAGCAAGTGAGTTTTAATTCTCCAGATTGGTGACTTGACTAAATAATCAAGACGCTCACATGTTTCTTTTCTCCATGCAGATCATACTTTCCCCAAGACAAAAGGCTCGATGTATGAAAACCGATTGTCTCATCTTCTCAAAAGCGAATCAGATTTCTTGAGAATAAAGCTGTGTCTCACCGACGAGAATCTTCACAAGCACCGTCTTCTGGATATAAGATTCGGACTAGGCAAGGACGACAAACCTTATAAATATGTGCCTCTGGTTGGGGGAGAGGGAATCTCACGGGCTACGGAAACAACTAGAATCCATAAGAATCCTTCACCGCTGGTTAATCAAGACGATGAAAATCTAAATAAGTATAAGGGAGATGAGATTCGGGCTGACAAGCCTAAAGAAATTCCGGCCTCTAAAGAGCATTCTCCCTCAATAGCTTCACCACCAATCAATCCCGTCGTTCATGATGATTTCACGGAGGAGCAGATAATAGGGGAACTAAACAAGATTCCTCTGCTAGATGCCATTTACTCTCATGAAGACTTTGACGAGGAGCCATTCTTTCTTTCCTCCAAGGAAGCAAATGCCCCCGTTGGAGAAAAAGAAACTACACAGACGAGCCTAGCTCTGGGCCCTGGTCCGTTAGGGGATTATATGGGATGCACAGATCACATGCACCGCTCACCACAACACTTTCTATACTATTGCTGTTCATAGTTCTAATATATGTTGTTTCATTTGCAGGAAGGATGACTCGCAGACAATCTTATTCTTATCGTTCCCTTCGCGCGGGCACCCCAAGTCTTCGTTCAGATCCTGAGCGTGCTCGTAGCAGCAGCCGAGGGGGAGACAACCATTGGTCCCGGGATTCTCACAAGCCTCATTCTTCACAGTCCAGATCTCCGTCAAAACAAATCTCTGGAAAGCCCTATAGTCATCCAGTTCCACCTACAGGGGGAAAACAACTTCCCAAAGACTTAACTCCTCCGAAGAGCATGCCGTCTCACAGCAGATCATCCAAAAAACACCACGAGCCTAAGGATAAAAACAAAGATCCAAACAAGGATTCTGAGAAGATGAAAACTGACATCGTCCCCTCCAGTCAACAAAGTTTAAGTGCCCCTGGGGCACGAGACTACATCCATGGTCCTGAGGCTCAGGCTAAGTTGGGGAAATTACGAGAACAATTCCCAATATCTTCTTCGAGAGGATGATGTTCGTTCCAGCTCTGGAACCAGTCCCTGGGAATTGGGATACTAAAGTTATCAGACATGTTCACCATGTAGCCAAGCAATATGAGGCGATGAAGAAAAACGCTGTCAACCTTTCAGACACTATCCGAACGCTAGAGATGGAAGCGCATAGGCCCAAAGTAAGGATAGATAACAATGACAGGGCCAGGGTGAAAATGGAAAAGGACTTGGAAGATGCACAATCTCTGCTTGCCTTGGCTCAACGAGATGCTAAAAATTACAAGACAGAGCTGGGGGAAGCCAGGCAACGTTTTCATAATGAGCTCGATTCTAACAGCAAAGAGCGTGTGTCATTGAAGAAGGAGGTGGAAGATCTCAAGATGGCCAACACCGAACTGAAAACAGCACAGGATCATTTCGAAGTTGAAAAAGCTGCTTGGGAGAAAGAAAAGGCAAGCTTGAAAGATAGTTTAGCTCTGGCCGAAAAAGAGGGGGCGATTCTGAATGATCAACTCGCGCATGCAGAGAAGCGCGCGGTTCTTGCTGAAAATAATGTGGAAAGTGCCATTGAAATGGATACTGCTTCTAATGAAAAGCTCCTCGAGAGAGAGAAAGATATTGAAGGATTTGAAGAAATGTTGTTTGACTTCCTTGGCCAGGTCATCAAGACCCGTAACATCTCCTGGATCCCGGACTACCATGTCACTTTAGCTAACATATGAGATGAAATCGTCCAGGGCGAGAAACGGCGATTAGGAGTCGATGAAATTGATGAGAATGAGTTGATGTGGACCATTCTTAAGGATAACGAACCCGAGGATTTAGAGAAAGGAAAATGCCTACTCTAAGTAGAGATGGATAAGGAGAAAACTCTGGCCAAGGACAAAAATAAAATTGAAGAAGGCTCGAGCTCAGCTGCAGAGCCCAAGGCCTCCGAAACTGAAGAATACAGTCCCGATGATCTATTGATTCCTTTGGGTTCGACTCCTCCAGTTGTCGGAGGTTCTGTTGCTAGCTTGGATAGAGGATCAACGGAAGGTATCTCTATATTTTCTCCGCAATTTGTCAAAGCAATCGTCACTTGTCGCCGTCTTGCCGAACAATCAACTGAGCAAACCGCATTCTCTCCTTAAATAACATTTGTTTCTCATGTTATAGGTGGCGGGCCAGCCGATAAGGATGCTGTGAAGCAGACAGAGGCGGAGAAGATTGACATCCCGCCAAGTGCTAGTGCTGACGCTCCAAAGCAGTCCGAAGGTGCGACAACGGAGAAAGTCATTCTCGCACCCAGTGCTGATATTCCCTAAGGTGCTGAGCCCATCGAGGCTTTGAGAGATATGGACGGGCGCCATGAAGATGATGAAGAGGAAGTCACCATTACCAAAGAATTCAAAGACGATGATGAGGAAACCTTGGCTAAAAGGAAGGCTAGGCAAGAAAAACAGCTGGCCTTGAAAAAAGAGGAGCAAGGGCCTTTGAATGTGCCTCCGATCTCGGAGTTTAATCCCAAAACTGGGTTGGTACTAAAACTCCACCCCAAATCAATTACCAACCAGCTTGCTTGCCAGTCTTCTGATGATCCCTCAGCTCCCCTTATTGACAAAAGAAAAAGAAAGAAGAGTGATCAATCTGATGCTGGCAAGGCAGAGCTGGAACAGCGGAAGAAGGAGAATAAATTCAAGCCGTCTCCCAAGCATAAGTAGGATGTAGTCGTTTGTCCGTATTTTGTTTTTAGGCTTTCCACTGGCCATGAAATGTAGTTGTGAGTATGGCCCTCACTTTTGTTTGGGTTCCTTTTTATCTTGTAGGCTTGCAGTTTATGAATGAAAGTTTATTTCTTTTGCATCATCGTGTACCTGCATTCAATAAACTCTTCACACTTAATCACAAATCATTTGTCTATAACCAAGTTGAAATCATACTACAAATCATTCAAACAACAGAATTTTTTTAAAAAATTTATGTACTTCATCAAGGTACATATATATATGTCCCCAATCAATCGTTAACGTAATGCCTAGCCAGGGTTAATTAAAGATTGATTAGAGTTACATGCACATTGCCCCCTATCTATGAATACGGGGGACTTGGAATTTTTAGTGGGATTATAGTCCTTGCGACGCCAAATCTCCGGTACCTCTATACTCTCCCGATCCATCAACGGGTTAAAGTTCGAACTCATATCATGATCTGCTCACCGATACTTCAGCGGGGCAGAAATTCTGGGGGCGCTGAGTTTCCAGCATCCTTCTCAGCGCTTAATCATAGACGCTTTTATACTCTCCTGGCAGTGACCAAGGTTAGAGTTCGATCTCAGTTGTTCAGTCGCTCCCCGATCCTTCAGCGGGGTAAGAGCTCTTTCTCAGCGCTTAATCATAGACGATTTTATACTCTCCTGGCAGTCGCCAAGGTTAGAGTTTGAGCTCAGCTGTTCAGTCGCACCCCGATCCTTCAGCGGGGTAAGATCTCTTTCTCAGCGCTTAATCATAGATGCTTTTATACTCTCCTGGCAGTCGCCAAGGTTAGAGTTCGGTCAAGGCGGTTCTTATCATGGTGCATCGCCTTGCCATGTGGACGTTATTTTCGCGTCCTTTGCATTCTCTCTCGGCTCTGGAGAGTTAGAGTGCAATCAATGGTGTGATTCACTTTATTGCACCTTCAGTGTTCTGGCTACGGATTACTTTCTATTCTGATGGAAGGTACTTAGAATTACACGTTTCTGTGATCGCTGTATGGTTTTACAACAAACTTTATAAAGATAGAAGAACAGATAAATAATAGTGCAAATAAAG
The DNA here is from genome assembly GCA_030737875.1 of Allium sativum. Taxonomy (NCBI): domain Eukaryota; kingdom Viridiplantae; phylum Streptophyta; class Magnoliopsida; order Asparagales; family Amaryllidaceae; genus Allium; species Allium sativum. Next base: position 431,425,145 of record CM060923.1, read on the forward strand.
GTAAACGACACACAATATTTTTATAGTGGTTCGATCTAATCATGACCTACATCCACTTTATAATCCTTTGCTCAAAAAATTGGACTATTCTAGGCAAGTCATGACTTTTACATGGTCCTATGAAACAAAAGGATAAATCTGATGACTTTACATCAGATAAGGCCGCAAATGTTGGGCATTCCACACTCTGGGGATTTCTTCTCCATCTACGGTTGCTAGCTTGAAGGTTCCATTATCAAGCCTTCGTAGAACAGAGTATGGTCCGTCCCACTTCGCACCCATATGAGTTGGGGGTGGAAAGACACGCTTCAGAACCAAGTCTCCGGCTTCAAAAGTTCAGGCTCGAACTCTTTTGTTATAGTATCTAGCGACCTGTTGCTTGTGTCTTAAGGCACGCAGGTCTGCATCATCCCTCTTCTCCTCTATTGTATCTAGGGATTCAAGGAGCAACACGTTATTAGTCATCGGATCGTAGTAAGTGACTCGGTGAGATGGTACTTTTAGCTCAACCGGGATGACTGCCTTTGCTCCAAAAGCAAGAGAGAAGGGAGTATGGCCTATCGCCGATTTATACGTTGTCCTATAAGCCCATAATGCCAAGGGTAATTCATCGACCCACATGGATTTGGCCCGCTTCAATTTCTTTTGATAATGGACTTAATCACTTTATTTGCTGCTTCGACCTATCCGTTCGATTGCGGATGTGCCATAGAGGTGTACCGTTTCTCGATGTGGTACTTCTGGCAGAAGTCCTTGAACTCGTTGCTATCAAACTGGGTTCCATTGTCAGTTATGACGATCTTCGGGATCCCAAACCGGCAAATAATGTTCCTAACAACTAAATTAATCACTCGCTTGGTTGTGATTGTAGTTAACGGCTCAGCCTCGACCCATTTGGTGAAGTAGTCTACAGCTACAATAACGAATTTTGCTCCGCCCTTCGCTATAGGGAGGCTTCCGATGATATCAATTCCCCATATAGCGAAAGGCCATGGACTTGTCTTTGTCTTTAACTGGCCAGGAGGTGCCCTAGGAATTTTTGAAATTCTTTGGCATGCAACACAACGTCGCGCGTATTTTACCGCATCTTTGTTTATGGTAGGCCAGAAGTAACCATACCGCAACACCTTTTTTTGCCAATGTTTGTCCTCTAGTATGGTCACCACATTCACCCTCATGCACTTCCTGTAGTACATGCTTGATGTCGTCATGGGCTATACACCGGAGAAGAGGCATCGAAAATCCCTGTCTGTACAGGACTCCGCCTTGCAGAACGTATCGGAGAGCTTTACGGATTATTTTATGCCTCTCGCTCTTCTTGGTCATTCATCAAGAAATTCGTTAGAGGGGTCATCCATGACTCTCTTTCTGGCTCAGTCTCTAGTGTCGGATCAATTTCCATCTGACCTATGCTAGGGAACTGAAGTACTTCAACTGGGGCTAGCCCGGCTTCTTCAGGATCGTCGGAACTAGCCATCTTCACTAACATATCCGCCTGTTGGTTCTCTGACCGCGGAATATGAGATATACAGTAGTGATCAAGGCCAGTCACCAACTCCTTCGCTTTCTCCAAATACGAAATCAATCTTGGGCTCCTAGCTCGGAACTTTCCAGTGACCTGATTTACATCCAACTTGGAATCACAAAATATGTCCAACTTCGCGATCTCTAATTCCTTTGCGATCTTCAGCCCGGCTATCAGGGCTTCATATTCGGAGTCATTGTTAGTGGCGTGAAATTCCAACCGGATAGCATAGGATATCAGTCGTTTCTCAGGAGTTTCAAGCACCACTCCGGCACCGGATCGTTTATCATTCCTAGCACCATCAGTATACAATTTCCATGCACTAGGATCGAGAAGTAGTTTTGGTGAGTCAACCTCTTCGTTTACTATGTCATCCTTCGGGGCAGTAAATTCTGCTATGAAATCTGCCATCACTTGCCCCTGTATCAATCGTCGGGGCTGAAAATTCAGATCAAATTGACTCAATTCAATGTTCCATTTGAGCAGTCTTCCAGAAGCTTCTGGTCTTTGTAGGACTTGCTTGAGCGGATGATCAGTGTACACGGTGATAGGATGAGCTTGGAAATAATGTCGAAGCTTCATAGATGCAATCAGTAAACTGTACGCCAGCTTTTCTATCCTCGGATAATTGCGCCCAACTACCGCCAATTTTTTACTCACATAGTACACTGGCCTTTGAACCTTGTCTTCTTCTCTCACTAATGCTGAGCTTATCGCGTGGGACGACACTGCTAAGTACACGAATAAATCCTCGTGGTCCACTAGCTAAGACAGTATTGGAGGCCTCTCCAGATGAATCAACAGGTTCTGAAATGCTTCTATGCAATCAGGAGTCCATATAAAATTGTGTTTTCCTCGCTTTATCAATTCAAAGAATGGAATGCATTTGTCTGTCGCTCTAGAGATGAATTTGCTTAATGCTGCTACTTTCCCTGCAAGGCTTTGCACATCTTTGATTTGTCTAGTCTCCTGAATGCCTCTGATTACTGCGATCTGGTCTGGATTAATCTTAATCCTGCGCGAGCTGACAATGAATCCCAAGAATTTCCCGGAGGCAACCCCAAATGAGCATTTCGTTGGGTTGAGTTTCATCCCATATTTTCAAAGGATACCAAACATCTCTGCCAAGTCTGTAGTGTGATTGGATGATTGTCTGGACTTAACCAACATGTCGTCAACGTATACCTCCATCGTTTTCCCAATTTGGTTATAGAACATTATGTTCACTAACCGTTGATATGTAGCGCCTGCGTTCTTCAAACCAAAAGGCATTACCACGTAGCAGTATAATCCCAGATCCGTAATGAAGCTAGTGTGTTCTTGATCTGGAACATGCTTATGGATCTGGTTATATCCTGAATAAGCATCCATGAAAGAGAGAAGCTCATGACCCGTCGTTGAATATACCAATTGATCAATTCTGGGCAACGAAAAGCTATCTTTTGGGTAGGCTTTATTCAAATCCGAAAAATCAATACACGTACACCACTTCCCATTGGCCTTCTTTACCAAAACTGGATTTGAAATCCAATCTGGGTAGGTTGAGTCTTTGATGAACCCGTTACTTCTTAACTTTTCAACATCTTCTTTCAAGGCCGCGGACCCTTCTGGGCCCAGCATTCGCCTTTTTTGTTTTACAGGGGGATGCTTTGGGTTAATGCTCAATGAGTGACTCATGATTGATGGAGATATCCAACACATGTCGGCGTGGGTCCAAGCAAATACATCCAAGTTATCTTTCAGGAAATCCGTCAGTTTTTTAGCTCGAACCGGATCCAACTGGGATCCAATCTTTAGGACCTTCTCTGGGTCACTATCATCGATCGGTACATCCACAGTCGTTTCGTTGGGAGCCGCCATTCAGCCCCCAGTCTCTTCGTCCTCTCTGGGATCTATATCCTCGGGCGGTTCTCTGGGCGACTCACCCATAGTCATTCTCTTTAATTGTTATGACATCTCCTCCCTTGTAGGGGAAGAAGCGTCTTTATTTCTATATCTCTTCCTTTACGGAGTAGCTTTAGCTCTGCAATGTAACATGCTCGTGCGACAACCTGATCTCCTCTGACTATACCAACGCCAGCTTCTGTAGGAAACTTAAATAACAAGCACCAGGGGGCTATACAAGCTCTAAACTTTGCTAGGGCCGGTCGGCCCAAGAAGGCATTATAAGGCGATTCAATACCCAAAACCTCAAAGGGAAGAATTCTCACTCTCTGGCGTTCTCCTTCCCCAAGTGTTACTGGAAGCTCTACATATCCCATTGGAGCAGTTGAAGCTCGGTTAAATCCACGGATCCATCCTTCACACGGCTTTAAATCTTACAATTCAAGGTTCATTTGATCGAACGTCTTTATGAATAGAATGTTGACTGAACTCCTGTTATCCAGTAAAACTTTATGAACGGTGGTCGAGCCAATAGGAACTGTGATTACAAATGGATCTTCGGTCGGAGCGTGGAATCCAGTACTCTCTCGATCGTGGAAAATGACGTCATCTGACATCATCTTTTGCTGTTTTACCGGGACATTGTCCTCGGGGTGGCTACACTCTCCTACCTCAAGATGCTGCTTTGCTGCGTTTACGTACCGATCCATCGCCTTGAAACTATGCCCGGCTAGGTGAAGCCCTCCGATTATGGCATTGATAACAAGATCATTTCCTTTTTGCTGGACAGTTGGCCTGACAGTAGGTTGATTCTGGTTTTGGTTTGGGGTCTGAATAGCTTGCCCACTGTCTCTAGGAGTCACCCTGTACTCATCCAATTTCCCTTCCCGGATCAGCCTCTCAACTACGTCTCTTAGATGACGGCATTCATTTGTAGAGTGGCCGTGAGTCTGAAGGAAGAGACAAAACTTCCCTGTCTCACGTTCTTTCTCCGTCGAATCTCTTGGAGGAGGCCTTTTATGTTGGAGAACGTTGTACGAGTCTGCGAAGATATTCTCCAAAGTATCATTCATTGGCGTATAATTTTCGAAAGACCTGGGACGGGTCCTTCTCTAGGAGTCGTTCCCCCGATTTCTCTTCCGATTATTGCCATTACTGTTGTTACCATTGTTTCCGGACTGGTGGCCGCCGCCCTGGTTTCGGTTTCCAACATTGACTTCAACCTTCTTGAGCTATCTCCGGTTTGCTTGATGGCCACAATACTTTGGATCTCCTCCTTATTTGCCATTTTCATATGACGGTTAGCATATACCTCCTCCTGACGTAAGCGTACGTTTGCTTTCTCGTAGAACAATTCTCTAGTATGAGATGGCTTGCCGGCCAGGTATCTCCCAAATTCAGTATCTTTATCTACCCCATCGATCAGGGCTGCCACAACAGTTGGCTCATGGGGATCCTTGACTTCAGTGGCGGCTAGGTTGAAACGATCCAGATACTCCCTTAAGCTCTCGACTGGTCGTTGTTTGACAAGGAACAAATCAATCACACTCTTTGTCCTCTGTGCATAAATGTGGAACTGTTCCACGAACCTTTCACTCAACTCCCTGAAACTGGAAATTGATCTTACTGGTAAGCGAGTAAACCATAATAATGCTACATCCTCCAGGAAAATAGGGAATGCTTTGCACTTTACAGTGTCAGAGGCTGTGGCAGCGGTCATTGACCAAGAATACCTCATTAGATGTTGGATTGGATCAGATCTACCCACGTAACGGTTCATCTGAGGCATGTTGAAGCGCCTCGGGAATGTTACGTCTAGAATGTCATCAGTAAAAGGGGTGTGACTGTGGTCAATTCCCCAATCTTCATTCCTTTGTCCACGGCTATCCGCCAGGATTTGATGGACCATAGCTGCAACATTTGCAATGGTCATCGGAGGCTCGGGATCAGCGCTTCTCGCTCGATGGAATTCTCCGATCTCTCTTCTAGGAACAACCACGAAATCTGGAGCTCGGATTGGGCTTCGTTGCCCCCTGTTACCATGAGTATTTGTACGGCGAAGGGGCTGAGGTGGTCTATTCTCAATAGGATTGTCCACAACTCGAGCTCTAGGAGTTGCAGCACAATTATTCAAGTTGCGGTTTGAGGGTCCTACACCAAGTGTCTCTTCCTCTCGTGCTGGCAGGGTTCCAAATCGGAGCTGCTGTATGTTTTCAGCCCTCTCATACGGTCGCCACCGAGGTCTTGGCGATTCCTCTAACGAAGAAGAGTACTCTGGGGGTGAGAGGACGAACTGGGAGTGTTCTTTGCCTTACGAGATCATCGATGCTTCTATCCATAGCAGTTAAGTTCGGTCGCAGCACAGAGCTTTGCTGCCTTTGAGCAGCTAATTCATCAAACAGTCTATCCCACATTTCAGAGAAGTGAGAGAGATCTCCTTCAATGACCGGAGCAGAGGGGTCATATTGATCATCAACATTTTCTCTTATGCGCAGAGAACTTGAGCCAGGTCAAACAGAGGTACCGGGACTGGAAGAGTGAGCCATAACCTCCTTTCCAGGTCGACTTGTAGTCTGGTCATCACTTCGGATCGCAGTGGACCTGTGTCTGTGGCTTGTAGCGCCCCCCGGGGTCGGATTGTGGTAATATTAGGGGGAGGGTTCGCCGCGTTGTCGTGGGATCGAGTGACGACCCCTTCAGATGGTCAGTTCTTGCCGCCCTCAACAGTTCGGATCGTGGCGCCCCCTTCAGACTTGTTCGTGATGCCACGTCCGGATCGGTCCGCCCCTATGTCACCGCGATCCGCGAGGCCCTCCTCAACCTGCTCATGTACACTTTCTTCAACTGCTTCATTCGCGACTTCAATCGCCTGCGAAGCTCGTACTTCCTTAGACTTCTTTCCAGCCATGATATCAGATGCCGCTGGAATCTTCAAAAATCTGAACAGTGAAGTTTCGGGACTGTTTCCTTCGGTCTTGAATATCCAAACAACGGAGCAACAATCCAATATGCTGAGAAATCAATTCTCAGTGAAAGCACCAAAATGTTAGATCAAAATTTGGCTCTAACACCCAAATTGTTCTGATTCGTAGAGAATTATAACTGAAAAAACAGAAAACACACACGGTTTATAGTGGTTCGGCATTAACGAGCCTACGTCCACTTTATATGATATTGATTATACTTTGGATGCTAGTACAACCAATGATTTCTCTCCAACTCACTCTTACAATTACGAATTCTTTCTGTAATCTCGAAGTAAAACTGGTAAGAAAGAGTGGTATGACAGTAATGGTAGAATCAATCCTTAAAATTGCCAAAAGATCCTGAAAATTGCCAAGCTCTGGGCTATTTATAGCTGATTTGGTCAGGCGGATCGCGGTCATACGTGGCGCAAATCCCAAGAATATCGGATCGGATCGTGGCTTGATGAAGAATTGGTCAAGATGACAGTTGGTGACAGATGTCGCGAGAGCCTTCATTTGCGGATCGTCCTGGACTTGGTCATGTCTTTCTCCTTGTCCCCTGGGCTTGGATCGAGTCGGGCTGAAGCAAACGGGTCGGATCGTGGATGGGCGCAGCGCACCGAAGGAAGCGTCACGATCCGATGAAGGCTGAGCAACCGCGACCAGATTTCTAAAAGCTGAGAGAAATGAAGCTTCATATTTTCTTCCTGTATGTGAACCTTGGTGGCTTGGTCAAAAAGCTAGCCAACATATAGAAAGGTTAAAGATATAATTTTTATATTATAAAAAGAATAAAAATATGATCTCTACTATATTTGAAAAGGTGAAGTCTTTGTATTTGAAAGGGCGAAATCTTTATATAGAGAATAGCGTGATAAAAATATGATCTTTATTATATGAACACCGGTATAAAAATAGAATTTTTATCTATATAGTAGCGATGTAAAAATAGAATTTTTATCTATATAGTAGTAGTATAAAAATGTGATTTTTATATACATGGCAACAATATAAAAATGTGATTTTTATATATATAGTGGCTACGGACAACGAAAGTGACAAAAGGCGAGAACGGCGAAGACTTCTACATAAGAAGAGTCGTGGCGTTTGGATTAGCTAGTCCGTGATAACTTCTCACCTTTTAATTTTGTTTTCTAGTTAATAATATATACTAGGATGCAGACGGTGTTTAGTAGCACCCGACACCCGTCGTCCACAGACCATGGACGACTTGTATGCTTGTTTGTTTGATTTTGATGTGTAGTTGATTGTGTGATGTGATGTGAAATGAAATAAAATATTTTTGTAGTTAAAAATATTTTATAGTTGAAAATATAATTTTTAACATGAATGTGAATAAATATTTGTAAACAAATCGGAGATTTGTTTATATACACTGATTTGATTGATATTGATTGGGACGATAAATTTTACACATCGCCCAACTGCACAAATAAAATCTGTGTTTGATTGTTTGAAACTCCACACGGGTATTGGGATGATATATGACATACACTAATCCCAATAATTAGTTGTATGTCAATCGATTGATTGACAGACTATTATAAGTATTAAATATTTATATTTGATGCTTATACAGTGTAGAATGCACTTTGGATGATGGTTGATTATTTGTCATTGTTGATATATACATGCGTTGTATGGAAATCCATAGAAATAAAATCTATGGTAATTGATTGGGCTTCATTCCAATATTGGAATAGAAAAATTTGAAAAGAAATATTTGAATAGAAATATTTGAAAAGGAAATATTTGAAATAGAATATTTGAAAATAGAAATATATGAAGTCGTGTTGATTAGATTGACGCCATTTTGACATGAACGATATTTATATCGATTTTATTCATTTTACAATGAATATCGAAAGTGATTTCAAAATCTGATATTTTGAAATGAATTGAAATTCAAATTGAATTGAAATTGAATAGAAATGAATTCGAATTGAAATTCAAATAGAAATGAATTCAAATTGAAATTGAATAGAAATGAATTCGAATTAAAATTGAAAAGAAATGAATTCGAATTGAAATTGAATAGAAATGAATTCGAATTGAAATTGAATTAAAAATCGATTTGAATTAAAATCAATTTGAAATGAATTTAAAACGAATTTATAAGGAAAAAATTTCAATTTTCATTTGAATTTGAAATGGAGTTGAAATCGTTTCGAAAACGAATTTAAAACGATTTATAAAGTTCGTTTTAAAAGGAAATCGACGAAATATATAATATATATATATTATATATATAATGGCCTGAATAGAACGCGCCGTGCCGCGGTAGTTCGCGAATTTCGACCATTGACTTCGAATGGATATTACGGGAGATCCGACCGTCGGATTCTCCTAAAACCGGAACCGTTGGGTTCGTATCGAAAAGAGCTTTCTAACGAATATTAAAAATTTGAAATCTAACGGTTGGATTTGGAGTTATGTCCAAATCAAATTTGGAAAAGGTCGCTGTAAGTGCAGTTCGATGGCCATTGATGGAAATCGACTGTACGGGCCTTGATAAAATTATTAAAAATATCAATAATTTATGAAAAATCATAAGAAATGATTTGTGAAGAATTGGAATGAAAAACTCCATATTTGAAAAGGTAAAAATAGACTTTTATCGAAGTGAACTACTTTTGAACTAGAATTATACTTCTATTTATTTTTAAATAAATAAATTGGTTTTGAAATGGTTTTGAAAATAACCAGAATTTCCAATAATTGAATTGGAATGGATTTGAATCGAAATTGTCTTTGGAATATTTCGATGTTGGATTTCAGGATTATACAGATAGCGTTATGGAAATTTGAAAGATATATTTATATCGTTATTTCCAATACGATATTTGTTGGTCGTAGAATTTGATATTGAATATAACCCGATATATTTTCTATTCAGAGCCTTTTATTTAATATCAAATGTGATTTGGGTTTGTCGTGAATGGTGTCTTCATTAACACTGTTCTTAAACCCAGTTGAGAAAAAGATCAAATCTTTTTATTTAGATTTAATGACATGTACCAATTGAATAATATTTAATTGGAAATGAATTGGTGTTGATTTTTGGGTTTATCGTGAACAGTGTTTTAAATAACACTTATTCTTTAACCCGATAATTAATGGAATGTGATTTTGGGTTGTCGTGAATGGTATCTTCAATAATACTGTTCTTAGACCCAAAGGAGTTAAGAAAATCAGAAACTAACTGGAGGTTAGTTAAGTTGAATGGTTTCTGGGGTATTGATCTCATGTTGGTTTCGGCCTTCGGGGTTAATACTTAGGGAATTGATCACTTGCTAATTTACGGTTAGGGACTGATTGAAATGTGATGTGATTTTGGGGTTTACCGTGAACCATGTTTTTAAATGACACTGATTCTTTAACCCAGTCAAAGATTAAAACTAAGTGGAGTTTTAATGAATATTTAATTATATTGAAAAGATCAAGAATGGAGTATCACCGGTTTTGCTCCAGGCGATAGCTAAATCTTTAATTAGATTTGAACGTGAAATGGTAATTGAATTTACCAATAACACTGTAGTGTTAGATATGAAGTATGACCAGTTTTACTTCATGGGATGAATAGGTGGGGATTGGGAAATGAAACAAATGATTACTCCGGTGTGGTTCGCTAATCCCGACTAGTTTGAATTGATATTCAAAAGTAGATTAAAGAATAAATTCAAAGGATTTATCTTTGATAAAATTAATGGGAACCTTTCCCTAAGAATGTGAAATTTAGAAACTAACTGTAGGTTGGCTAAGCATAGTGATTTCCTGGGTATTGATCTGATGTTGGTTTCGGCCTTAGGGGTTAATATTTGGGGAATTATTCTCTTGATTAATTTACAGTTAGTGACTGATGAATTGGAATGAGGCGTACGTTGTGTTTGTGTAACACTTGTTTATTATATACGTGGGTTATTTAGAAAGACCAGGTTATCCCATTTTGAATAACCGATTCGACGATGAGTCGAAGATGAAGACGGCGGATGAAGACCGGAAGTCTTCACATCGTTCGGGTGATTACTGATGATCTTGATTGGGTTGTACACCCAAGAAGATGGAAATAGTTAGTGATCGTCCAGACGTACTTGGAGATCGATGGATATGCGGGGTACTAGGTGCCTCCGGTTTCGTTCAGACCCAGAACGAACTTGTAAATGGACGGTGTGTCTGACATTGGATTTTAGTCTGTGTGATTGATTTCTATTAAATATATATCTGTTTGGCGGTGGAGAATTTATTCTCTTGCGTAACGCCCTTCTCTGAGACGTACGAGCTCAGGTGTTATATATTGATGGATATCAAACGCATGGGTTGAATTGCCTGTGTAGCATGCTTAAGTGGCAATTAATCAAGGCTTCTGTTGAAAAGCAAAGTCCTGTGGTGATGATCAAAGCACCGCCTGTGTGGCATAGCTTTGTGTAACGTTGATTCGCGAGCCTCACACCCCGGTTGTGAACCAGAAACGGGAGAAGGACCTCAGGAGGGACATGCGTTTCTTTCTAGTTAGAAATGGCGTTAGTGGTTTTACATGCCCTGACTAGTTTGACTTATGTGGTTGTTGCTGTTGCGAGGCGCCTCAGATATATCGGTGACTATGTGAAGCTGATGGAGTCATTTGTTGGCTCATTTACGCCCCAAAGGGCGGGGAAACGTAGTGTTCAGGCATTATAATCCATTTTGGTGGACCGGCCCTAACGATCTAAGGGGCAGTTGCGGCTGTTCCTGAGGCTCGGGCTAGAGAGTCTCGAATCGGTAGAGGACAATCCCTTGCCTCGGTTCGCAGATGGAAATCCAATTTCCAAATACGTGACTGTGCGGTTTTAAATTGTAAAACTAGTATGGCGACATGATATATGGTACCCATGCCGTCTATGATTGATATTTATGATTTGAAATTGTTTTGACACTATGTACTTATAGTAATAATAAAACATGAAATTTCATGTATCAAGCATTCTTTGGCTATTATAAGATAAAACCCTATCCCCCGGATTGCGTTGCATTGTGTGATAGGACCTGGGTCTTATAATAGCTTCATTTTTCTTTATTTAGCATTGCGCTGTTTGTTTTATGCACTGGTATTCTTGGGAGGAAACCCGTTCCGTGTTATACGGCGTGGTCCCTTGATTTACCTAACTTTAAAATAAAGATTAATAACTGTTTTAGTCCTCGCACCAGTCCCATGACTGACCTGGAGTTTATTGTTTTAACCTAAACTCTGGGTGCCCTTATTTTCCGCACGGGCAGCTAGTAGTTTTGGTTTTGCAGATTTATATTCGCAGGATCCTGGTTTACAGCTGGAATGATATCCGGAAAGCTTTGTATCCGTATATCTCTTTCAGTTGTGTATTGTATTATTTTCCGCTGCTATGTAATGTATTGTAATCTCGGATATTTTCTGTGTAATATTTATTAATACTCTGTATATTCTTGTAATCTGATGAATTGTTGTAATTAACAATGAAATGTTCTTCTGTTTGTGTTCCAATGTGTGTTGTTCTCATCTCAATCCGGGCTTTCCTTCACAGGGAAGTTTGGGTCGTTATAGAGTGGTATCAGAGCTTTGGTTTACAGAGCTCGAGAACAAGAGACATTAGAACCGAACGAAAGAATTCATCAGATATTGGATTAGTAATATCCAATTAGAATTACTCGTTAGAGATAGGATCAGTAGTATCCTAGAACGAGTGTGAAGAGTATATTTTTCAAATGAAAACAATTTTGTTTTGAAAATTTAAATCGTTTTACACGTATTTCAATATTTATTTATTTTGAATTTGGACAATCGAGTATATAAAGGTTTTGCATATACGCGTCATGAACGTATATTCGAAGTTTTAATATACTGGATAGATATAGAATCACATTCTAGACACCCGGAGATGATTCTGATGATTGATATATCATCATCAGAATTTGTGTTCGTGTTTCGAAGGTGTTATATCTATATATTTCCATTAGACTGGTGTGAGAACCCAAAACTAGATAGATTTATTGTTGTGATTTGGCAGCAAAAACATGATTTTCTGTATATATATCAAATTATGAATTTGAAACGATAATCCACTAATTGATTGATGGTTGTGTTGTTTGTCTATTTGTTTGAAATTTTGAACCATTTAGCCTAATTGAACCGAATATTGAATTGTATTGAAAATTGGTCGCATTTGCTTGCATACATGTACTAACATTGAACAGTTCATAGCAAGGAGGCTAGAGCAGAAGAATAAAATTGTTTGCCCGACAAATAGGTACATGTTTACCATAATTTACTGTTTTGTTTGGGTGATGATGATTTTATGAGCCGATTGGCTAGCCGCTTGGCCTTTTCTTTCTATTTTGAGTTGAAGAAGGCCATGGGAGGCTATATGAAATATCCCGAAGTCCCCGGTGCAGGGGAGGTTATGGCGAAATTTTTCGAAAATTTAGGGTGTTAGCCAAATTTTTGAAAAATTTGAAAAGTTCTTAGAAACTGAAAAGTCGAAGAACTTAAGCCGTAACGAAAAAAATGAAAGTTGAGTTGATATGTTAAACAACTTTCGGCTTCGTTCCTTTTCGGGGACGAAAAGTTTTAAGTGGGGGAGACTGTAACAACCCGGAAATTCTGAGCCAATTTGAAATTTTTATTTTGGCGATTTTAGCGAATTTTGAATATTTAAAATGAATTATTCTAAATAATATCGACGAGAAATTTATTTTGAATAGATTAGAACATATATATTTATATACGTCGTCGTTAGAATATAAATATTTATTTTAATTATAAAAAAGGAATTGAAAATAGCGCGGTAGTTCGATAATTCGATTTCAAACTTCAATTGAACATACCGAGTGCAAAATAAACCAGATTTTAGTGAAACCAAAAATATTTGAATCTAATTGAGAATATCTTTCCAAGAATCAGAAAAATCAAAATTTCATAGCGGGGATCAAAAGATATGTCCAGTTGAAAATTCAGAATAGTCGCTATGGAATTTCGGCCCTTAAAAATGGAAATTTTGCAAACGACCTCGGATTTCGACGAAACCACTTTTGTTGGATCCGTGATGTCAAATTATTGCTAGGTTTCAAATTTCATAATTTATCGAATCAATATGTGAGCGTGGCATAAGAAAATGTGTTTGACCAGTTTTAGTTGATTTTAATCGACTGGAAAATGGCCTTTTTCAAACAGTCTCAGAATTTGACGAAATTAGTTTTGTTAGGACCGTATCGTTAATATGAAGTTAGAAAATATTTTTCTGGAATTTTTCGAGTTAGTATGTGACCCCAGTAAATTGAGATGCGCGTTCAAATTCAATATATAGAGTTATATGTTGATTTTGATGAAAACTGATCGAAACGATCAAATTGGCTTTCAATACATCTCCCATTATGTTTGGAATGGGGGTAATTAGGATGACAGGCGGTGGGCCTCGTTTAGAGGTCAAATAAAAAGTCAACTTTTTGAAATTAAAATAATTAAAAATAAAACATCTCTCATCTACCCCTTACTTCCTCTCAGACCCCCCCCCCCCCCCCGTATTATTTATCGAATGAAAAAAAAGGGCGAAGCCCTAGCCGCCACCGTGGCACCACCGCGCCATAGGCGCGGCCACCCCCCCTCAGACCAGTGAACCCCCCTCCTCTCCTCTGAGATCCGCCGCCCCCCCCAAACCCTTGAGCCACCAAAACCGCCACCGCCGGTCGCTCCACAGCCCGCCACCACAACTCCAACCCCCTGAAGCCCTCCACCTCCGATGAACTTCGATTTCCACCCCCTTCGAATGCTGTAAGCTTTATTTTGTTTTATTTATTATTTTCTTTCTTTATATAATGTAAATAAGTTTTAAAATTAAAAATATATTAGTTTTATATATAGTATGATATTGAGGGGGATAAAAATACAATTTTTAATTATGTTGAGGGATAAAAATATAATTTTTTTAATAAAGAGAAGTTAAAAATATAATTTTTATTATATAAAAAGGTTAAAGATATAATTTTTATATTATAAAAAGAATAAAAATATGATCTCTACTATATTTGAAAAGGCGAAATCTTTATATTTGAAAGGGCGAAATCTTTATATAGAGAATAGCGTGATAAAAATATGATCTTTATTATATGAACACCGGTATAAAAATAGAATTTTTATCTATATAGTAGCGATGTAAAAATAGAATTTTTATCTATATAGTAGTCGTACAAAAATGTGATTTTTATATACATGGCAACAATATAAAAATGTGATTTTTATATATATAGTGGCTACGGACAACGAAAGTGACAAAAGGCGAGAATGGCGAAGACTTCTACATAAGAAGAGTCGTGGCGTTTGGATTAGCTAGTCGGTGAGAACTTCTCACCTTTTAATTTTGTTTTCTAGTTAATAATATACACTAGGATGCAGACGGTGTTTAGTAGCACCCGACACCCGTCGTCCATAGACCATGGACGACTTGTATGCTTGTTTGTTTGATTTTGATGTGTAGTTGGTTGTGTGATGTGATGTGAAATGAAATAAAATATTTATGTAGTTAAAAATATTTTATAGTTGAAAATATAATTTTTAACATGAATGTGAATAAATATTTGTAAACAAATCGGAGATTTGTTTATATACATTGATTTGATTGATATTGATTGGGACGATAAATTTTACACATCGCCCAACTGCACAAATAAAATCTGTGTTTGATTGTTTGAAACCCCACACGGGTATTGGGATGATATATGATATACATTAATCCCAATAATTATTTGTATGCCAATCGATTGATTGACAGACTGTTATAAGCGTTAAATATTTATATTTGATGCTTATACAGTGTAGAATGCACTTTGGATGATGGTTGATTATTTGTCATTGTTGATATATACATGCGTTGTATGGAAATCCATAGAAATAAAATCTATGGTAATTGATTGGGACTCATTCCAATATTGGTATAGAAATA
Source organism: Allium sativum (assembly GCA_030737875.1). Taxonomy (NCBI): domain Eukaryota; kingdom Viridiplantae; phylum Streptophyta; class Magnoliopsida; order Asparagales; family Amaryllidaceae; genus Allium; species Allium sativum. The sequence continues at coordinate 431,440,486 of CM060923.1, forward strand.
TTTGAAAAGAAATATTTGAATAGAAATATTTGAAAAAGAAATATTTGAAATAGAATATTTGAAAATAGAAATATATGAAGTCGTGTTGATTAGATTGACGCCATTTTGACGTGAATGATATTTATATCGATTTTATTCATTTTACAATGAATATCGAAAGTGATTTCAAAATCTGATATTTTGAAATGAATTGAAATTCGAATTGAATTGAATTTGAATAGAAATGATTTCGAATTGAAATTTAAATAGAAATGAATTCGAATTGAAATTGAATAGAAATGAATTCGAATTGAAATTGAATAGAAATGAATTCGAATTGAAATTGAATTAAAAATCGATTTGAATTAAAATCAATTTGAAATGAATTTAAAACGAATTTATAAGGAAAAAAATTCAATTTTGATTTGAATTTGAAATGGAGTTGAAATCGTTTCGAAAAAGAATTTAAAACGATTTATAAAGTTCGTTTTAAAAGGAAATCAACGAAATATATATATATACATACATAATGGCCTGAATAGAACGCGCCGCACCGCGGCAGTTCGCGAATTTCGACCATTGACTTCGAATGGATATTACGGGAGATCCGGCCGTCGGATTCTCCTAAAACCGGAACCATTGGGTTCGTATCGAAAAGAGTTTTCTAACGAATATTAGAAATTTGAAATCTAACGGTTGGATTTGGAATTATGTCCATATCAAATTTGGAAAAGGTCGCTGTAAGTGTAGTTCGATGGTCGTTGATGGAAACCGACTGTACGGGCCTTGATAAAATTATTAAAAATATCAATAATTTGTGTAAAATTATAAGAAATGATTTGTGAAGAATTGGGATGAAAAACTCCATATTTGAAAAGATAAAAATAAACTTTTATCGAAATGAACTAGAATTATACTTCTATTTATTTTTAAATAAATAAATTGGTTTTGAAATGGTTTTGAAAATAACCAGAATTTCCAATAATTGAATTGGAATGGATTTGAATCGAAATTGTCTTTGGAATATTTCGATGTTGGATTTCGGGATTATACAGATAGCGTTATGGAAATTTGAAAGATATATTTATATCGTTATTTCCAATACGATATTTGTTGGCCGTAGAATTTGATATTGAATATAAGCCGATATATTTTCTATTCAGAGCCTTGTATTTAATATCAAATGTGATTTGGGTTTGTCGTGAATGGTGTCTTCATTAACACTGTTCTTAAACCCAGTTGAGAAAAAGATTAAATCTTTTTATTCAGATTTAAAGAAGTGTACCAATTAAATAATATTTAATTGGAATTGAATTAGTGTTGATTTTTGGGTTTATCGTGAACAGTGTTTTAAATAACACTTGTTCTTTAACCCGATAATTAATGGAATGTGATTTTGGGTTGTCGTGAACGGTAACTTCAATAATACTGTTCTTAGACCCAAAGGAGTTAAGAAAATCAGAAACTAACTGGAGGTTAGTTAAGTTGAATGGTTTCTGGGGTATTGATCTCATGTTGGTTTCGGCCTTCGAGGTTAATACTTAGGGAATTGCTCACTTGCTAATTTACGGTTATGGACTGATTGAAATGTGATGTGATTTTGGAATTTACCATGAACCGTGTTTTTAAATGACATTGATTCTTTAACCCAATCAGAGATTAAAACTAAGTGGAGTTTTAATGAATCTTTAATTAGATTGAAAAGAACGAGAATGGAGTATCACCAGTTTTGCTCCAGGCGATAGTTAAATCTTTAATTAGATTTGAACATGAAATGGTAATTGAATTTACCGATAACACTGTAGTGTTAGATATAAAGTATGACCAGTTTTACTTCATGTGATTGATAGGTGGGGATTGGGAAATAAAATAAATGATTACTCCAGTGTGGTTCGCTAATCCCGACTAGTTTGAATTTATATTCAAAAGTAGATTAAAGAATAAATTTAAAGGATTTATGTTTGATAAAATTAATAGGAACCTTTCCCTAAGAATGTGAAATTTAGAAACTAACTGTAGGTTGGCTAAGCAGAGTGATTTCCTGGGTATTGATCTGATGTTGGTTTCGGCCTTCGGGGTTAATATTTGGGGAATTATTCTCTTGATTAATTTACGGTTAGTGACTAATGGATTGGAATGAGGCGTATGTTGTGTTTGTGTAACACTTGTTTATTATATACGCGGGTTATTCAGAAAGACCGGGTTATCCCATTCTGAATAACCGATTCGACGATGAGTCGAAGATGAAGACGGCGGATGAAGACCGGAAGTCTTCACATCGTTCGGGTGATTACTGATGATCTTGATTGGGCTGTACACGCAAGAAGATGGAAATAGTTAGTGATCGTCCAGACGTACTTGGAGATCGATGGATATGCGGGGTACTAGTTGTCTCCGGTTTCGTTGAGACCCAGAACGAACTTGTAAATGAACTGTGTGTCTGACATTGGATTTTAGTCTCTATGATTGATTTCTATTAAATATATATCTGTTTGGCGGCGGAGAATTTATTCTCTTGCTTAACGCACTTCTCTGTGACGTACGAGCTCAGGGTTTATATATTGATGGATATCAAATGCATGGGTTGAATTGCCTGTGTGGCATGCCTAAGTGGCAATTGATCAAGGCTTCTGTTGAAAAGCAAAGTCTTGTGGTGATGATCAAAGCATCGCCTGTGTGGCATAGCTTTGTGTAACGTTGATTCGCGAGCCTCACACCCCGGTTGTGAACCAGAAACGGGAGAAGGACCTCAGGGGGGACATGCGTTTCTTTCTTGTTAGAAGTGGCGTCAGTGGATTTACACGCCCTGACGAGTTTGACTTATGTGGTTGTTGCTATTGCGAGGCGCCTCGGATATATCAGTGACTATGTGAAGCCGATGGCGTCATTTGTTGGCTCATTTACGCCCCAAAGGGCGGGGAAACGTAGTGTTCAGGCATTATAATCCACATCGGTGGACCGGCCCTGACGATCTAAGGGGCAGTTGCGGCTGTTCCTGAGATTCGGGCTAGAGAGTCTCGAATCGGTAGAGGACGATCCAATGCCTCGGTTCGCAGATGGAAATCCAATTTCCAAATACGTGACTTTGCGGTTTTAAATTGTAAAACTAGTATGGCGACATGATATATGGTACCCATGCCGTCTATGATTGATATTTATGATTTGAAATTGTTTTGACACTATGTACTTATAGTAATAATAAAACATGAAATTTCACGTATCAAGCATTCTTTGGCTATTATAAGGTAAAATCTATCCCCCGGCTTGCGTTGCATTGTGTGATAGGACCTGGGTCTTATAATAGCTTCATTTTTCTTTATTTAGCATTGCGCTGTTTGTTTTATGCACTGGTATTCTTGGGAGGAAACTCATTCCGTGTTATACGGCGTGGTCCCTTGATTTACCTAACTTTAAAATAAAGATTAATAACTGTTTTAGTCCTCACACCAGTCCCATGACTGACCTGGAGTTTATTGTTTTAGCCTAAACTCTGGGTGCCCTTATTTTTCGCACGGACAGCTAGTAGTTTTGGTTTTGTAGATTTATATTCACATGATCCTGGTTTGCAGCTGGAATGATATCCGAAAAGCTTTATATCCGTATATCTCTTTCAATTGTGTATTGTATTATTTTCCGCTGCTATGTAATGTATTGTAATCTCTGATATTTTCTGTGTAATATTTATTCATACTCTGTATATTCTTGTAATATGATGAATTGTTGTAATTAACAATGAAATATTCTTCTGTTTGCGTTCCGATGTTTGTTGTTCTCATCTCAATCCGGGCTTTCCTTCACGGGGAAGTTCGGGTCGTTATAACCTTATTCTTCCACTACGTTTTGTTTACCATTGACACTATGTTAAAAAATGCACTAATAAGTATTTAAGCGCATAGTAATTACTTGTTGATACAGTAAATCAGTTATAACTTATAGCCATAAAAAATCGGGGAGCTCTTTCATTTGAGTCTACAAGGTAGAAATTTGATTTTCCATTTCACGTACTTTTTGGGAAATACTCATACGAGCTCCAAATTGAGTTGTTGCAACCCTAAAACCAAGTCCTCTTATTCTACCTCTTTGATCGCGATCAAATACTTTTCACATTTTTAAGTTTTATGTTTTCTATAATATTAATAAGCCAACTAATGTGATGCAGTAAATGAATGCTATGGATTATAATAATTGGACATCTCATGAGTTAAAAGTACGAATTTTCTAATAAAATAAAATAATACATTATTTTACCAATTTATTGCCGTTTTCCAACAGTATGTGGGATCGTTCGTTCCCAAATTTGGCAAACATCCATATTATTTTTTTCCCAATTTTGTCGGTTCCAATTCTGTTGGCCCAATTCTATCGGCTTTGCAGATCAGCATGTGGTGCTTCTTACATTCTACTATACAGACTCCAAAAAACCTGAGACGCTGGTTCACATGTTACATGTTTTTAATCTCAATTCCAACGTTTATGCAAGAATCTAAAGTCTCTAATCCTTCTGTTAATCTAATTCGTCAACTTTGTGGCCTTCGTCTTTCTGGTTGGTCTCACGTGGATGCTTCTGATTCACGTGGTGGACTAATTACAGTATGGAATGAAAATGTCTGGTCATTCCATAACTCTTTATCGCATCCCTCAGTTTTACACGTAACCCTTCGTCATATCCACACAAATACTCTTTTCCACTTCACTAATATTTTTGCACCCAGCAATCCCAGCCTTAGATTTGTTGTTTGGCAACACTGTATTAGTCTTTCACAAAATATTGATGGGCCTTGGATCATCAGTGGAGATTTTAATACCACCCGCTTCTCATTTGAACGAAACTCAGGCAATGCCTCGTCAGATTCTCTATCCTTTAATGCTTTTATAAACACTTGTTCTCTCATTGACCCACCAATCAATAATCGTAGATACACCTGGACGAATAGAAGGGATGATCCTACCTTATCAAAAATGATTTTTATTCAACTTAAAATGGGAAGATCTTTATCCTCTCTCACTGGTCAACGGCCTCGCCACTACCGTCTCTGAACACTGTCCCATTATCCTGGACACTCAAGATGGCATGTTGATCAAACGTCCATTCAAATATGAGTGATTCTGGACGCTTGAAGCTTCCTTCGATGACTTTGTCAAATTTGTTTGGGCACAACCTTTCAACTGTAATTCAGCATCATCTAGAGTTGTTTGCAAGCTTCGCTCATTGCGTAACCTACTTCGCCCTTAGGCTAAGAACATTTGGAATTCGTTGAAATCCAGAATCTCATCAACTCAAGATGCCATTTTGAACCTTAACATTCTAGAAGAATCACGCCCTCTCACTGAATCAGAAAGACAATCCCTCGATCTCCATGAAAAGGAATTACAAAGACTGTTTAAACAAGATGAAATTGGCTGGAAACAACGTTCCAAAGCAAAATGGCTAGATGAAGGGGACAAAAACACTGCATATTTTCACCGTTTAGCCAATGGTCGCCGTCGAGCTTCCTTCATATCAGAGATTTCTCACAATAGCAACACCATATCTAATCCCAAAGAAATATGCTTTCTTTTCACTCAGTTCTATAGAAACATTTTGGGCTCTCAACCACCACCTTCCCCTACAATTGATTGGCTCAAACTTTATCCTCATTCTTCATAGCTTCACATTGATCACCCATTCTCCGAAGATGAAATCTGGATGACCATTAAGGGCATGGCGTCAGACAAGGCCCCTGGGCCTGATGGATTCGGCCCATGTTTTTTCAAACAATTTTGGCCCACAGTTAAACATGACCTAATTGAATTGTGCTCTGAATTTTACTCCAACCCTTCAGTAATTGCCAAACTTAATTACGCTAATATCATCCTCATCCTGAAATTTCCTGGTGCCAACTCTCTTACAGCATTCAGACCGATCAACCTCCTCAACACTACCTTCAAGATTATCACCAAAATCCTAGCCTCCAGACTTCAAAATCACATTGCTGATTTAGTGGACAAAGAACAATCTGCATTTATCTTGGGTAGAAACATTTTAGATTGTGTAGCCGCTACCCAAGAAATTATCTCCTACTGCCATACCACCAACTTCCCAGGGGTGCTCCTTAAGCTTGATTTCTCAAAAGCATTCGATTCAGTCAATTGGGATTTCCTTTTACAACTTATGTCCCATAGAGGCTTCCCTATGAAATGGTGCACCTGGATTAAACACATTCTCATCTCGAGCTACTCCTCAGTCGCCATTAATGGAGAATCCGGAGGTAAAATTAAATCTATGAGGGGATTAAGACAAGGTGATCCCCTGTCGCCCTTAATTTTTGTTCTAATAGCCGATGTCTTTAATCAAATGGTGAAGCATTCCTTATCCAACAACATTCTCTCAGGCATTTCTCTGCCAAACTCTTCATCACCACTAATTTGCAATTTGCTGACGACACTATCCTCTTCACTTCACCAACCCCTCAAAATATTCATTGTCTAAAAGTCCTTCTTTACACCTTTGAACTCATTTCAGGACTTTCCATCAATTTCAAGAAAAGCTCTATTATAATGATGGGTAATTCCTCGAATCTTGGTGCCTCAATTGCTAATTTCCTTAACTGTAAGGAAGATTCTTTCCCCATCACTTATCTTGGTATTCCTCTGCGTCCTACCAAACTTCATAAGTCTGATTGGTTTCCTCTCATTTCCAAAATTGAATCTAGACTGGCATCCTGGAAAGCTAACTCATTATCCTCTGCTGGCCGCCTGGTTCTCCTCAAAAGTGTCCTCTCCTCAATGCCATTATATTGGATGTCATTCCACAAACTACCAGTTTGGGTAATTAACAAGATAGATTCCATTCGTAGCTCTTTTCTTTGGAATGGTGACAAACTCAAACGTCTTGTAAATTGGCAAACTGTTTGTCTCCCCTACTCGCATGGGGGGTTAAATGTTCCACATCTCTCAACCTTCAATTTCGCTCTCTTATCCAAATGGATCTGGCGAATACTCTCTCCAACCAACTGTATTTGGAAGGACTGGATCTTAAAACGTCACTACAACTCTAATCCACACTGGGTCCTTCATTTCACCCCTTACTCACGACCATCTCCCTTTTGGAGCGGTGTTTTGTGCTCCCTTCCGAGCGTTAAAATGCTTTTTCATGTTAAAGTAAATAATGGAGAATCTTGCTTGTTTTGGCAAGACATTTGGAATGGTGAATTACCTTTATCCTCCTCCTTCAACATTCTCGGGCCATTAAACAGATCCAACCCGCTAACTCTTGCTGAGGCATTTAGATTAGGGCCACTGGGCTTTTTTCCTAATTCATGGGTTGGGCTTTCCACGCTTAATGATTTAATTCACATTGGAGATCTTATTAATAGCTGCAGGCTATCTGTTGGGCCAGACTCTTTCTCTTGGGCCTTGAACTCCTCTAATACATTCTCTGTTAAATCGTGTTATAATTATCTAATCCACCCAGGTCGTCACTTCTCTTATTCCAGAATCTGGAATTGTCATCTCCCTCCCCGTGTTATTTTTTTCCAATGGCTTCTAATCCATAATCGAATTAACTCTAAAGACAAGCTTCGCCGTTTCAACATCAATGTCGATCCACTCTGTGTCCTCTACAACCTAGAAATTCAATCTCTCAACCACTTGTTCTTTGACTGTGATTTCGCCTTCGCTGTTTGGGCGGCAATCATTTCTTTTGTTCTTGGTTTCATTCCTTCGATTCGTTTCTTCTTTGATTATTGGAAGCACTCCTCCCCCGACCCGTCTATTGATTCTCTGGTAGAGATCTTCTCTTGGTGTATCTGGTTAGAGCGCAACGCTTGCGTCTTCAATAAACCTACAAAGTATTTGCTGGGAACGTGTTATCACATTCTGCATCTTTTCGAACAACGGACATGCACAATCAGGCGCGCCCGTTTCAGATTCTCCCTCCCCAGGCCGCACTCTCCTGGAACCCAGGGCAACAGCTCCTTGTTCCCTCCTTGAGTAGGAGTAGCTGGTTGTTTTATTATGGGTGTGTACTGCGCACTATTATATAGTGTTGGCATGTTATGTATTTTGCTTTTTCATGGGGTAGTTTTATCATGTATATATATTTTCGGTGTGCTAGACTGACTACTTAAGACCGTCTTGGTCTTGCTTATTATGGATGCTACTGGTTGGGCTTGTCAACCAGCTACTATTTTATTTTATATCTACGTGTAATCGGCTGTGTAGTCCATGCTACACACCCGTCTTGCCTCAAAAAGTATGCTTGTATTTGGAGCAATTATTATATACGACTGAGATTGGGTTCCTTTTGTTCTCTTGTTGATAGCGAGAGTAATATTTCAAAATATCATATGGATTATGGGCCCTATCCGTGTGCTAACATTGATTAGCTCCGTTCATTCACCAAATTTGGGAATGAACGATCCCATCTCCTGTTGGCAAACGACAATAATTTTTGAATGTAATTCTGTTGGTTCACAATAAGATATTTTGAGTTCAGATCAGATTTGAATCCAACAAAATTTATCTGGATTTTATGCTGTTGAACTTGAATACATTTTCTGTCAAAGCTATGATTTTCGAACGGTCCAAAATAATAGAATAGCTGTCTTGAATTCAGATATACAAAATTAGGCAAGTAGAGAAGTACTGTTAATTAACTTGATGCAAATAAAAGGCACCCATTATTATATTGGAGTTGTAAGTATAGCCTTGTAAAACTATTACTTTCAGTATTTTTTGTTTTTAAAAAAAGAAAAGGAAAACCAACTGCAATGTACAAAAATAAATTAGCAAAATAATTGTCCATCTATTCTATTGTTTAGGAATAGCGAAGCCTTTAAAATTCGAAACTTGTTTTTTATGATAGTACTAAAATATTTGTTCCTAGAAAATATTATTTTGTTAGATGATCATTTGTTTTCTGCTTTAGAATTGATATCGTTCTTCTTCTTAAGCTTATCTATATGTAGTGTGGTGTATTTATGTATGGCTGGGTGCAATTGAGTGTATGTGTGAATGCGGTTGGGTTGACGTGAATCTCTCTGTGTGTGCACGTGTGCACCCATCAGTGTGAGTTCATGTGTTGATAATGTTTGGAAAAGGATCCATAGACGTCGCTTTGCCACCACTCTAACCTACAAATTCCTTTCATGCCTTTGTATCTAAGTTCCAGTTGTAATATAACATATTTGCAACACTGTTTTATTTTGGACCGGTATTTTTTAATTTTCTAGTTTATCAAAACATATGACTAAAATATAAAAAAATTGATGTATATACATGTGAAAATACATCCCAACTAAAATATATAAAATTCAATTTGAAGGAAATAAATAAAACGAGAAAAAAACAATTAGATAAATGGAAGGGTAAAATGAAATCAAAACAGAAAATGAAAAAATAATTTGATGTGTATCGATCCTTACCATGTAATCGGCGGCAATAGCATTCGGTGGTTCTCCATTTTTCTTTGTATGACCTCTTCACCACAAATCCTCCGTGGTGATATTTGATGAGAAACCACCTTGTTTGTTTTTTCTGCCAAAAAAGTTAGTAAATCTCAAACTATATTGGATAAAATAATTTTTTCTGACAGACAATGAATGAATTTTATAAGTTGATTTTTCTTACTATATCATCTACTAGTCTTGCATACCCCTTTCAGCTCATAGTGTGCGGAACTGTATTCTTTGCTCATATAGCTTTGTATTTATTGCTTGTCAACTGCAAAAGTAAAATTTATTAAAATTGAATAAAATGGAATGAAAACCTTTCAATTGTAGTCATCAAAATAAATCCAACTACCTCAAACTCTTCCGATAATTTTTCATCGACAAAATCATTCCACTCTTAAGCACTCTTGATATTATTTGTTTTAACATGTCTATTTTGTTGGAACCATCGGGACTCCTTGTTCCAAATTTTATTGTTTTAACTAGCCTTGTCTTTGATTCTTTCTATTGCTATCCCAACATTCGAAGGAGCATATCCCGACATATGTCATCCAACTTGAATCTTGCCCATACAAAATAAATTCCATAATACTTAAATTATGCTATTGCAATGTAAAACACAATAATTGTATGTGGCCAATGATACAATAATGTTATTACAACCATGTATCAATTAGAAAATCAAGTCTAACAACCTATTTAAAACACTAGATTAGGCCTTTTTTAGTGTCTTAGATCAGCTTTATTAACTCAGTTTTAGGCAATTATAACCATCAAAAATTGGTAAATTTAACTCCAACTTTCTTTCTAGATGGAATTGTTTACATGTATCAAATTATTAGCAGCAAGGCTTGATAAATCTATTATAATTAGTTCATCAAAAATAGCTAATGTATTAGACATAATAAAACGAAGATTACATTTATTCAGGCCATGCATGTACTTTGTATACAGTCCAGTTTGAAAGTTTGGCAAAGAGTTTCAAAGAATTAACTTGTTTTATTAATCTCATTCCGAGCATTTTCTAAAATAAATTTCCTTGAAACTGTTATTTTTTATAGGAAAGTTGTGCTACTAATTTATGATATGTTGATTAACTTTCTATTTCTTCTTTGACGAACAATATTTGTTTATCGAAACAGCTTATAGAAAAATGTTAGATAAGGAAATTCAAATACAGAGAAATATGTGATGACCAAGATAGTAAATGTGTTAAGAAATAAATTATAGTACATGTTAGTTAATAAGAGTAAATGATAAAATAAAAAGGCATTCATTTAGTATTTCAATAATGGAAAAGATGAATAGTTATAAAAGGAGCAGACTTAAATATGTAACGCAAGAAATTTTTAGAGAAAAAAGGGAATGATGAATCAAATATATTGGCATCATAGCTAGCATGAAGCAACACAGATTTGGGATGCTTTTAATGCATGATTTAGACATGGTAAGATTTAGGAGTAATTAAATATTTGGCGAAGGATAATGAAGCAGAGAGAGCATACTAACAACAAAATGTTGTGTAAGAACAAAATTAAAGTTGATGCAACATTGACAGAATATAGTGTAACACCCCCTTCTAATATTATATTTGTTAACTGATCGCTGCTTATGGTTGTAAGCCATCAAGTACGACATGTTAAATATAAAGCAATTAGTAAATTAAATCAATAATTTTGTGAAGAAAAATCAAGAAGCAATTAATCAAGAATAAACACATTTCGATCATTTGCAAAAGAAGTAGAGTATAGGAAGAGAGAAAATACCTTTAGCACAAAATTCACATGCGGAACCTTAAGCTCTCAAACATAGAAATACCTCAAAAATTAGTTAACTTGGATATCAATCCAACTCAAGAGCCAAATATTGCTGACAACTCATGCTAACTTACAAGTTATGAAACTAAAAGTTTTGAAATGGTATATTTATGATCAATAGCGTAAAATATCGTGTAATTCAAGTTGAAGTATACAGATATTAAAATTGATAAAATGAATAATAAGTGTGATAAGTGAAGAGCACCATATTTTTCAAAAGAATTTGACGATGTCCCATTTCAGAAATTTGCTATACTTCATTCCACCTCTATGATTTTTTTTATGACCAAACTACTAAAAAATAGTTTCAGCAATAATATGACATGCTTTGCCAAAATATTGACAATTAAAACATCGTGATCTACCCAAACAAATTTGAATGTGATATAAGTTTGGATTGTAGATAGTCAACAGGGGTGGCACCTCTTTTAAAACCACAGGGCTAGCTGACCCCACTAACATTATACCAACAGTAATGTTTTTAAGGGCCTGTTCTTTGCAAGCGGAAGCCGAGTATTCCAGCGGAGTATTTTAGCAGAGTATTATAGCAGAGAATGGGAGTTAGCGGAGAATGGGTTTGGCGCGTTAAGCGGACCATTTGAGCGGAGAATGTTAATGGGGTGTTTAGTAGAATAGAAAAATTATAAATTACTCCAATTCAGTTCAAACCAACTCCATTACGTAGAGCATTTCGACACGATCGCAACGCAACAAACCGCGTCTGAAACGATTCTCATTTACACAAGTTATTTTTAATTTTAAAATCTATTAAACACTAAATTAACTAATTAAAATTCGTTAAATACCCTAATTAAGGCAAAATGGATCCGTTTGGAGCTAACGGCTCACTTTCCTTGCGTTTGCGAAACGGTCCTTTTTCATCCGTTTCCGCTTTGACGCGTCGGACTCGTCAAAGCATTTTTTCCTCCGTTAGCTCAAAAGAACAGGGCCTAAGTTGTTTCAGCTTTTATAGAGGCTTCTTACAGTGGATCCAACACCTTCAAAATTTCACCTTTTTTTAATCACAAACAACTAGGATACTAAAGGGGTACCAATAGCCAGGCGATGAGCTTTTCTAACCCTTCCACTAAGCAGCCAAAAACAATACGGAAAAGTCATCTTGTGCAAAAGAAGTAGTGTATAGGCAAGCTCAATATATTTGTTAAAAGGAAAAAAAAATTAATAGTAGCAACGTACTTATTTTATTCGCAAATACAAACAAACAAGAAAGTTGCACTTTTAAAATATTAAGACACCAGTTTATAAAACAGATTAGTATACGGTAACCATGGATTAGTTTGATACTTTTGAACAGCTCACAGGTACTAAAGAGTGAGACTTTTAATTGATTTGAATCAAATTTTGATGTTAAATTGATATTACCTGAATACATGTCCATAGACCAGCCTTTAAATTGTCATTGACTTTCTTCCAATTGCTAATGGTCACAGGTACAATCTCTCTCGCTAACGTCCTATAATATGATGAAAATATTTGGAATTTGTACCTATAGGTTGATTTAGATCATTAAATTCAACTTTCTCATTGGTGTCAAAGAAAATAGACTCATCATTGTTTTTCCTCTTTTTCTCTTAGTTTTGACCATGTTCGCCTCTTCAGAGGAAGAATCTAAGTGAATCAACTCTTTGGGGATTTGCATGAGTGATGTTTGGATGAGTGGTTAAATTATGAGGATTGGATGGTTGTGTGATAATGACGTTTTGAAGCGGAGTTGCATCATGATGATCAGACGGTTGTGTAGTAGTGACGTTTTGAAGCGGAGTTGAATCATGATGATTGGATGGTTGTGTGGTAGTGACATTTTGAAGGAGAGTTGAATCATAACGATTGGATAAGCGTGTGGCAATGACGTTTTGGAGTGCACTTGAATCAAGAGGATTGGATGAGTATGTGGTAGTGATGTTTCCTAGAGGGGTTGAATTACGACAAGGAATGATGGATGGAGGAACTTCACCATGTTTGCATGGGGATTTTCTAAAATTAACATTCATGCCCTTTAGAGTACAAGCAACTTCAACTTTAACGTCTTTCATTTTAGATATTCTAATACCACCATTAGCCTCAGTTAGACCACAAGCAGCTTCAAGCGCATCAAGACTTTGCTTTTTTTATCCTTTCTTTGCTTGCTTCGAGCTCTGAAATTATAGTAAGAAAACAAATTATAGTAAGCATTAGTCGAATTCAATGAAAAAGAGAATAAGAGTAGAGTATTTAGCGTATGAATTGAAAAATAATTGCAAAAAAAAAAAAAAAAAAAAAAAATAGGGCAAACACAAGAAATTGTGAAGTTACAGAAAAATTTATTAAAATTGAATTTCAAGAAACGGCGAGAACAAGCATTTGATGAACTGATAACTGAGGTGATGATTGATAGAAGTGCACAGATAAATTGAATGCACATGAACTATGAAAATATGGCATAAATATTTCATTAGATAAGATCCATTCGGATTTTAAATGGCAGGATTAAGAACAAACAAAAGAAGTGCTGAATTGTAGAATTTGCAAGGAATGAACAAACAATGAAGGCACACAAAAAATGTGAATGGCATTAATGATTAGTTATAGGAACTAATTACACAAATTAAGATGAAATGTATATGTTAAGAAATGCATGTAAAAATTTACAAGAAAGTGAAATACAAGATTTACACACCTATCACGGAAAACAAGAACTAAAGGTAAAATGATACATGTTATAAAACTGTAGTTAAGTATTGCCTGGAATTTAGAGTTAATTGTAGAAGTATACAAACTGGGTATAAGATTTGTACAATAATTAAAATGTATTTGGAGCAGGATTTGTACTAATAGAGAATCATATTTGCAAGAAAATGGCAATAAGAATGGCAAGTAATTGAAATAACAAGTAATTAAGCAATAAGATCAAAGGACCTAAAACAGCAATAAGATCAGAGATTGATACAAATTGTTATAACAATCACACTTTCACTATTTATTATAATCAGTAAACAAATTTGATACAAATTGTTATTAACCATATTCTTAACATATATTTACTTAAATATTGTTAGGGAAAAGTTTCCCAAAAAACGCCTTGGGAAAAGGACCGCAACAACATGGTATCAGAGCTCCATGGTTCGAGGAGACCGGTATGTGCAGCATGACCGAAGCGTGGATCCGAAGGGGTTTGAGCATGGAATGCTCATCAAGGTGGAGATATGGTTATAAGCAGTCCGCTTCCCACTGCTTATGATAACTCGGGGGTAGCAGCCTGACCAACTGTGAAGAGGACTCAAGGTGTAACTCCAAGGTGACGTAAGCAATGCTCGCCAAGGTGGAGATTGTTAGGTGTGGCTCACATTATAATGGAGTGGGTGCGTGGATTGAATGGACAAATAGTCCCACGTCGCAAGAAATTAAGAAAGATCGTGGTACATATATGGTGTTGGTGGCATGTAACATTAGGGATTCCTTTTGTTACAACAAGTTCTTACCAATACCAAATTATATGCTCGATAGGAGGCGATGTAGGATGTTCAATCGGGACGTCGGCATAGGAGACTTTGACCGTTGACCTCGGATAGACACGGTGAAGCATGTACGGTACGCAGGGAATGCCGAAACTCAACAGATATTACACATTTGGTTGATGCACCATGAGCTATAATAATAAAAGTTCAAGATGATTACCTCTGCTTGATGTTGCTCGTTCTTAACCATGGATGCAAACTATTCAAGTTTCTTTCATTAATGGTCAACCTGGAATAAAAAAATATCACAATTTGTGAATAATTAACCGCTACCAAATATAGTATTGTTTTAACATGCAACGACTACAACATCAAAAAAATATGTAAACAACCATGTATGATACAATATAAAATTGCTTTTATACACTTCTATCCAAATCTCAAGAAAATCAATATGTGATTCGATAAGCTATATTCTTTCGATTTGAAAAGAAATTTATTCAGGTATGGGTTTACTATCCTAAGTTAAAACAAAGGCAATATTTTATAATCAAACTATACAAATGGGACATATAACTATATAACTACACTATAAGGAATATGACGACATATAAAACAAGATATCAACAACGAACTATGCATACCAAAATGCCATAGCAATCCTTTCTTATGTAACTTTCAGCCCATTATCAACATCTTTATCATTAAGTAGTGACTCATCCAATGGTTTGCTAGTCGAATTTTCCTCCTCGTATTTTTTCAATTCATGAAAACCTCTAGGAGGTGCTTTCAAAACGACATAACAATTTGAAGAGCTACTTTCTCTAGAGAAAAACACTGGTACAACTTATGTTGCTAAAACTAAAAGGATCGCTTGCAAATTGATTTTGAAACTGATGTAGATTTACTAGTGTAAACCCGTCTTCAACCTTAACTCCACGATAAATATTTTCCCATTCACACTTTAACAAAACAATTTGAAATAGACGGTAGTCCAACAACAAAATATCACGCAAGATGCCATAATAAATAATTTTCTCCATAGACCCATCTGCATGAACAGTATTTGCCTCAATGGAAACACTGCTATTTTGCATAGACTTCTCAAAGTCCTTAGTAAAGAAATGACGTCCATTAGCAATATAGCCAGTATAAGAAACTACTTGCGACCAAGGTCCATATGAAAGCCATTTTATTATTTCGCTAACATCTGAAATATTTCTTTCATGTTTAGCCTGGACATATATAACATTGTATAAGATGATATATGATAATAACATGTGCATATAAGATGCCTAATTGTTTAATTGAAGTGAAATATAACGTTTTGAACCTTTCTTTGAAACCAACAACTGAAATCGTTGAATGCAATCTTAAAAGTTCCACATCATCTTGTAAAAGCTAAGGGTGCAAATATTTCAACTCTTCCTTGTGCATTCTGAATACATAAATATACAAGTTAAAATATAACTTTCTTCGTATAAAATAATCAAGTTGCACTAATACTTACTCTATGTATGGCTCGATTTATCCATATTGAACAGCACATATCAATGAACAACATCAGTTACCTCCTCTGAAAGTACAATGGGTTTTCCTTTGGAAATAGGACATCCATTGAGTATGGAATCACTTTGTTGCACTTCATTCCGATTTTTCTCTCTCCAAATTTAATTTCATATTTTATAAACCTAGCACAATATTTAATGCATTCTTCAGCAGAATAGCACTCTGTTATGCACCCTTCAGGTCGGGCTAAATTTTTAACATAACCTTCAGTATTTTCTTATACCTATAATCAAGATATGAGCGTAAAATACTTTAGTAAGGGAATATTCATTAACTATGTTTAAATATTCAAAAAAAAATACCTTTCAAACGGATACATCCAACGGTATTGTACCGGTCCACAAATTCTTGCTTCCCTTCCCAGATGTATTGTCAAGTGAATCATGATATAAAAAAATGAAGGGGGGAAATCTCTCAAGGTCACATAGAGTTAATGCAACTTGATTCTCGATGGATTCTAATTTATCTCTAACAAACACTCTTTGGCATATGTCATTATAAAATGAACATAATCGAAGTATTGCATTTCTTGTACCCCAAGGAAGAAGTCCCCTTAATGCTACAAATAATGGTTGTTGCAACAAAACATGATGATCATGAGATTTTAGACTTGAAATTTTATCATGTTTTGCAAAACACTTTTCAATATTTGAGCTATAACCATCAGGCACCTTCAAATTCCTCATCTTATAAAAAAATATGTTTCTTTTTGGTTTGTTAAAGTGCATGGCGCAGCAGAAAGTAATAGTTTATTTCCGGTAGCCATAGGATGCAATTTCTTCCTTATACGCATTGCTTCCAAATCTTGATGTGAAGTGGGTCCATCTTTTGATTTTCTTTTGATATCAAGCAATGTATTAAGAATATTATCGAAAATATTTTTCTCCACACGTATTACGTCAAGATTGTGACGCAAAGGAAGTTACTTCGAAAAAAAGGAATGATGGATTGCTAGTAAAAATACTAATGGTTAAGATATGGATAGAAAAAGAGAGAACAAATTATTTTTCGCCATGTTTTACCTTCCAATAAGGTAGATAAAAAAATGGACTTCTTTTTTCACATTTGGATTCCTTTTTTCTGCACATCGCCCCTTTTTCTATTTGTACTTCCCCTCTCTTCTTCCTTTGCTTTTTGCTCCATTCATTAACAATATCTTCCACATCGTCAAAAGATTGAGTACCAATATGTATTGGATGCATTTGTCTTTTTCAATGGTTCCATCAAATATTTTTTTGACGATGTTCATGATTGGGTACAAGAAATCGTCTATGGCCTAAGTATGCACATTTTCTACTAGAAGGTAGCCATATCGAACATGTATTATTGACACAAATAGGACATGCTCTTTTACCTTTTACACTACAAACTGCTAAATTTCCATAAGTTGGAAAATCATTTATTGTCCACATCAAAATTGCTTTTAATCTAAAGTCACTACGATTGTATGCATCGTACGCCTTTACCCCCTTATTTCATAATTTGTTCAAATCTTCGATAAGTGGTTGTAGATACACATCGATATCATTTCCTAGTTGCCATGGTCCAGGAATTAATTAAGATAGCATTATATTATCTTTATGCATGCAAAGCCACAGAGGAAAATTGTAAGCAACAAGAAACACTAGCCAACAACTATGTGTAGAGTTCCAATCACCAAATGGGCCGAAGGCATCACTTGCAAGGCCAAACCTTAAATTTTGTGGATCGGATGTGTTAACGATATTTTTAGTGAACACCGGAAGTGGATATACGGGGACGAATCTTAGGGGAAAATCAGTTGGGTCGGTTCTCTTCCCCGACCAATCTTAGTGGGAAATTGGGATGCTAGGGCTCTAAGTCGCTGGCTCATTGAGGATTATCAGACCGGATCTAGACTCAGTGACCGAAGTCTGATCGCCGTTCTAGGGTGTTGATGGATGCGAGCTCAGACTTCTCTGAAGGATGAATAATGAACTACGACAATTGTGTTTTGAGAAATAAAGCACACATTTACAGAGCAATTTTCGTAAGAAGTTCTTCCTTCATTCAACTTTTAAACGAAATACACAGATGTCATAGAGTGGAATTCTCCATTAATGTCGTTTTCTAAGTTGCTTTTTAGGATACAAAAAGTAAGAGAAAAAGTCCACCCTAATGAGATCTCCGGGGTCCTATTTATACTGGTTCTGGGCCCCTTCCGTCATTTGGCTATCGAGCCCGCTTGGGCTTTTGGCCGGTCGTTTCGTTCTTGGTTTTGGGTGTTTGACCTTCGGTCGCCTTGGGTGCATTTGGTTACGATACTCGAATTCTTGAGGGCATCTTCCGAATGTAGGCTTGCGGACACAAACTTCCGGATGTAGGCTTGCGGGCACGAACTTCCGGATGTAGGCTTTCGGCTTCCTCGTGAATACGTGGAGGGGCTTGACCCTGTGGTGTATGTCGATAGATGTCGAGTTGAAACCGCTACGGGTTTTGGTACTAGGTAAGCTAGCAAGGTAGCCTGTATCCTTGTCCGGGTTCTGGCTAACCCTCTGGTAAGACCTTTGCGGTAGCCTGTATTCTTGGGGGGTGGCTTCCGGTGTGGCTCTTGTTACTTTGCAGATGTGACCTTTTTGGTGGCTATGTAGTAGACGCTCCAGAAGCTAGTTTTGAGTGGCCTTAACGTTCTCCCGGGTTTGTGCCTTCGATGCTTTCTTCTTTAGGTGTATCGATATATGGGCAGGACATTATTGAAGATTTCCCCTTGGCCTCCGTCTATTGGGTTAGTTGCTTCTAACTTCCTTGGTTCCGGATTAGGGTGGTTCTTTACGCGGAGCCTTTCATTGAGTCGATATTGTCGAAAGGTTTTGTCGGACAGACTTTGGCGAAGAGGTCAGTTGTAGCGGCCTTTCGGATTACATCCTCCTACTCTCGTTTTTTCATTGTCTGGTCTTACGTTCTATTAAGTTCTTCTGTGAGTTTTCGGTCATTCGATACCCCTTTACCGCCATCTCTCTTCGATGTTCATTTTGGTAGTAACGGGATGCAAACGAATAATACATTCTATCAATTGTAGACCATTGAGAGGAATCTACAGAATTTTGTAGATTACCATCTTCTCTTTTATAACTTCTATGCCATCTTAATTGTTTAGATATTTCAAGCGACATGAACATCCTTTTGAACCTCGGTATGACCTTAAAACCCTCACATTGTTTTCCATTTTCCTTTATCTTATTCTTTTGGCAACGAGATTTGCCGAATTTAGGACAAAAATCACAATTTGCTAGATCTTTCCTAAATAAATAACAATCGTTTATGCATGTATGTTTCAATAACCTAAACCAAATGATTTAATCAACTTTTTTGTTGCGTATGTGGAAGAAGGAAGCTCATTTTCCTTTGGTAACATACCCTTGAGGAGCTTAAGAAGTTCTGTAGATGTCGTTTCAGTTATACCATTTTGAGCCTTATGTTTGTAAGGAAGCATTGTAGCAGACAACTTTATGTGGCTTGTACAACCAGGATACAAAGGAATTTCGGCTGTCTCCAACGTTTTCTTAGTCTCTTCCATATGTTTATCATTAGCATGATGCTCATTCTCCTCGCCATCAATTTCTGCATCAAAGTACATTCTGTATTTATTTGCCACTTCGTCGGCTTAATTTCATGAATGATGCGTTTCTCCGTGAAAAATTCATACATCATACAATGGATCAATTCCGAAGCATACAAATGTGTCACAAGTCTCTTGGAGGATGCCAAATTAGGTTCCTACATTTACGACACGGGCAAATAATTTTTTCTAGATTACCCTCACTTTCTACATGCTTATTTATGAAATTTCGAACTGCTTGCCTATTTTCATCTGACATTCTACAAAAAAAAAAAGTATACAATTATCCCATAATAGTTATACGTACAAAAATATTAACTAATATTAACTAAAATTTTCTAAACCTTGGTAAATCGACCCATGTTTTGTCCATATCTTCTGTAGATCCGACTGGAAGCACATGAAAAAGAAAATAGTAAATACAAGTCTATGTTTTCTATAAAACTATAAATAGCATGATCTTTTTTCTGATGGTACATCATGCTTGAGTTAGGGAAAGTGTGTAGTACGAATATATATACATACACACACATACACACAAATATACAACAGTATCCATTTAATAATATCATTTTCCAGGAAAATTACAACAGTATCCATTTAATAATATCATTTTCCAGGAAAATGAGATTAATACATATACATACACACACACACAAATATATATATATATATATTGCTATCACTACAAGGAAGGATTCAATTTGCAATGGGAGGGGACAATGGCTAGCGATGGCTAAAAAAGCGGCCGTCGCTAGCCGTCGCATAATCTGAAGCCAAAAACGGCCTAGACCTTCTTCCCCAAATCATTTCAGCTTTCTTAAAATAAAATAAAAACCCTACCGTCGCCCCCCGCTGCGATACCGAATTCATCAACCCAAACTCCGCTCCAATTATCTCAATTTGCTCCGGTATGTATTCTAATCCCTATTCTATGTTTGATTAGGAATAATTAGGATTAATTTGCATGTTATGATGGGTTTGTTAATTGAATGTTTGTGGAAATGAAACTGGTTGTCTTGTGAGATGCATATCATGTTGATTATGTTATAGATTGATTTAGGAATTAGTGTGATTGATTAGGAGGTTGGAAACGTTAATTATCACATATGTACTTGATTTAAGAGCATGAAAATGACGATTATCATGTATGTATTATATTCTGAGCTATGTACTATTATTCTGAGCTATGTAATAATAATGATGTTGATTGTTCTTAGCTATACATTTACTTACGTTTGTTACTATTTTGAATTATGTAATGATAATGTTTACTTACTCGAGGAAGGCAATATGGTTTCGGCAATCAAGAGGTAAGACTTTTTTGTAGACATAAATTACAGTTTTAAAATATGAGAAATTATGCGATTTAATACTAAGTTTTGTTTACATTTGGACCACACTAAACTCATTCATGCTTAACACAAACCAAATAAATGCTTAACACAAACCATATACATGTTTAACTATATACATGTTTAACACAAACCATATACATGTTTAACCATATACATGCTTAAATAAATTTAATGTGAACTTACTTATTTCGCAGGATGTTAAGTGTACTTATAGGAGGACGATGGAGGAGGCGACTATTGCTCGGATGCTGGAGCAGACGAATGAGATGATGGACTGGCGAAAAACCCAGATGAAACAGGATATAGATGAGCGCATCGTCGCTTACTTTCAGGAGCATGGGTTTATGCCTAGGGAGGGAGGACAGGGAGGAGATTCTGCTGTTTATCGAGGGGAGGAAGAAGATGATAACGAGGAAGATTAGTGTATGTGCACATTTCTTGGTTTATGCTCTAGTATGTACATATACTTGGTTTTTATATGCTATATGCACGTATGATGGTATGTACAAATACTATGGTTTGATGTGTTTTGTGTTGTACGATGGTATTTGAAGATGTTATGAAGTGCTTTGATATGGTTTTCATATGTATGGTGTTTATAATTTTGTTTTTTAATTGATTGTTGATGAGTATTGATGAAATGATGAGATAATATTGGTGAATTGAATTGATTTTTGATGAGAATTGATGAAGTAATAGTGAGTTGATAGTGTGGTGTGGTTTGATGGAAAGGAACTGCTGTGCAGTGCAAATTTTTTGCTTCAGATTTGCGACGGCTTGCGATGGCCTATTGATCAACACATGGCGACGGCTAGCGACGGCCTGTAACGGTTTTTTGTAACGGTTTTGCGACGGTTTACAACGGCTTCCCAGTAAAAGAAACTACTTGCCACGTAAGATGACACGTGGCAACAGACCATTGCTAGCCGTTGCTAAATTAGCGACGAAGCCGTCGCTTTGGCCGTTGCTTTTCCTGTTGACGACGACTTAATTAGCGACGACCTGTAGCAACAGCGGGCGACGGCCACAGGCCATCACAAAACACTGTGTTCTTTGTAGTGTATGTGAAATTATAAATGACAAATATAACAAATAATACATATATTCCATTTCGACTTGGGTTAAATTACAAGATCTAAATCTTGATTTACGGAACCCTTATGAGATTTGAAGCAAAGAATGTTGTAAAACTGAAGAACTGAATTGTATTATTGTTACTGTAATAACATAAGTGCGGAAGTACAATGATACCGTGTATTTATACACACGGTATAACAGTTTACAAATATAACATGGTGATTGGGCTTTAGCCCAGGCCCATATGAGATAAGCATAAAAATACACGGAAGCCTGAAGCCTTTCATTTATATACTTTATATCTCCGCGCAAATGAAAGTTAGGGTTTCTAATGTCCGCTGCCACGTCTTAAAGAGATGAAATCTGATAAATTTCTTCAAAAGTGAGCTTGAATCAGCCTCGATCTCAAAGTATTTGCAGATGATGGCGAGGATTCAGCCTATGAGAGCTTGTTCTTGATTCGTTTGAGTGGTCTCTGCCTTTGAATGCTCTCGATTTCTGGATGTAGGATGTTGATTTGCTTTGCAGACTTTGAGTCTTCAATACTTGGATTACCAGCATTCAGCCTATGAGAGCTTGTTCTTGCTTCGTTTGAGTGGTCTCTGCCTTTGAATGCTCTCAATTTCTGGAAGTGAGATGCTGATTTGCTTTGCAGGCTTTGAGTCTTTAATATTTGGATTACCAGCATGCTTTGGCCTCCATCTAAGTTTGTCAGACATTACAGGTTTCGGATCTGAGTTTGTGAACTTTGCTTTCTCCCCAAGGTTTGATCTTTCAATTACTTTGAGTTCAGATCTCAATCTGGTAAAGTTTTTGCTTGATAATGGCTTTGTAAGAATATCTGCTATCTGGTAATTTGCTGGAACATGATTTATTTGAAGTTTTCCCTTGATTACTTGTTCTCGAACGAAATATAAATCAATTTCCATGTGCTTGGTTCTTGAGTGCAATATAGGGTTAGATGATAATGACACTGCGCTTAGGTTATCACAACATAGTACTGGCTGCTTTAGAACTGTAACTTTGAGTTCACTTAGAAGTGACTGTACCCACATGATTTCAGCAGTGGCACTAGCAATGCTCCTGAATTAAGATTCAGTACTGGACCTTGAGACTGTAGATTGTTTCTTAGCACACCAGGATATAGGATTATTTCCTAAATAGATACAGTTGCCTGAAGTTGATCTTCTGTCATCAGGATCAGTTGCCCAGTCTGCATCACTATATCCAGTAATATTGAGTTGATTGCCTTGTGTAAAGTGTAAACCATAATCCACAGTTCCCTTTAGATATCTGAGCACTCTTTTCATTGCCTTCCAATGGTCCTCCTTTGGTTCCTGCATAAATTGTGAAAGTTTGTTAACACAGTATGTTATTTTAGGTCTAGTAATGGTAGCATATTGTAATGCTCCTACTAGACTTATGTATTGTCTAATATTGACAATGTTTTCTCCCCTGTATTTAGATAATTGATGACTTGTTATCATTGGTGTAGGCAAGGCATTCGCAGCCTCCATCTTTGCTCTTACAAGGATTTCATTGATGTATTTCCTTTGGTTTAAAAATAATTCTGATTTGGATGTTTTAATGACTTCAATGCCTGGAAAATAGTTGAGTTCCCCCAAGTCTTTGATTGAAAACTGTTTATCCAGAATCTGAATGAGCTTTCTGATTTTAGTTTCACTATTTCCTGTAATGAGTAGGTCATCCACATATATCAAAACAAAAATAGTTATATTATCAGTAATTTTGACAAATAGAGGGTGATCTGATTTGGTAGATTGAAACTTTAGTTTTGTTAAAACAAGTTTCAATTTATCAAACCAGACTCTAGGAGCTTGTTTAAGCCCATAAATTGCTTTGTTTAGTTTGCAAACAAGCTCTCCATTCTTCTGATATCCTTGAGATTGACTCATATATACTTCTTCCTTTAAGTCACTATTCAGAAATGCATTGTTGACATCTAGTTGTTGTATCCTCCAGTTGTTATGTAGGGCTATAGTAAGAATTATTCTTATGGTTGTTGGTTTAACAACTGGAGAAAATGTCTCTTCAAAGTCAAAACCATATTGTTATGTGAAGCCTATAGCGACAAGTCTTGCCTTTTATTTGTGTATTGACCCATCAGCATTTCTTTTTAATATGTATGTCCACTTGCTATCAATTATATTCTTATCTGTTGGAGCTTTAACAAGTGTCCAAGTTTTGTTCTTTATCAAGGCTTGATACTTATCATCCATAGCTTGTTTTCAGTTCTGGTTGCTAATGGCTTGATTGTAATTTGCTGGTTCATCAGAATTACTGATAACATTATAGACTTTGGGCTTGAAAATACCTTTTTGATCTAGTGATCATTGGATGGCCTGTCTGAATTTGTTCACTCTGTTGTTCATGAGTTTAACTATTATCATACCTGGTATTTGATTGATCATTTCTAACTTCTGAACTTGAGTCATGCTGCAGATATTCATGTTGTTGCTGATTGTTACTGGGTTGATTGGAAGGCTCAGATGTCTCACTGCTTGATGATGATGCATGCTGTTGAGAAGAGTCTGAGCTACCATCACCAGTATCTTCAGTATTGTTGTCAGAGTATAAAGGTATTCCTGGTATTGACTTCTTTGGATTGTATATTTTTTGTGTAGTAGCCATGTCTTTACTTTTGAAAGGAAATACCTTTTCATTAAATACAACATGTCTGCTAATGTAGACTTTGCCTTTTTCATCAAGACATTTGTAACCCTTCTGATCACTTGCATACCCTATGAAAGTGCATGCTGAGGATCTAAAATTTAGTTTATGAGTATTATATGGCCTTAGGTATGGATAGCATAGACAGCCAAAAACTTTGAGCCTATCATAATCAGGTTTAACATTATATAAAGATTCTAGAGGAATTTTGTTGTTCAAAGTTTTGGTAGGCAGCCTATTTATTAGATATACATAAGTATTGAAAGCATCAGTCCAAAATTTCATATTTAAGTTACTCTGAGCTAATAAAGTAAGACCACACTCCACAATATGCCTATGATTTCTCTCAACTAAACCATTCTGCTCAGAGGTGTATGGACAACTTAATCTATGAATTATACCTTTCTTTTGAAAGAACTCACCTAGAGGTTTAAATTCTGCACCTCCATCAGTTTGTAGTATTTTTAAACTTTCCCCTGTCTGTTTTTCAGCTTGATTAATAAAATGAATAACAACTTTGCTGGTTTCAGACTTGGATTTTAAGAAATATATCCAAGTATATCTAGAATAGGAGTCAACAAAGGAAATATAATAGTTAAAACCATAATCTGAATTTGTTGAGGCTGGACCCCATAGGTCTGCAGCAACAAGCTCAAGTGGTTTAGTGTAATTTGTTAGAGAATTTGTGAATGGTAACTTGTGACTTTTGCAAATTTGGCAAAACGTACAGACATATGGCATAGGGACATTATCATATGAGATGTTGTTTGTGGCTAAAACTTTCTTGACAACATTTACATTAGCATGACCAAGCTTTATATACCATAGATCAAATACACTGATTTTATCATTAATTTCTGATAGGTAGCTACTGTTTTCCTCTTGACCATTACTTGCAGAATTCACATCATTGAATTTGTACAGTCCATTGCATGTTTTACCCTGCAAAATGATTTCTTTAGTCAGTAAATCTTTAACTAGACAATGATGTGGATGAAATTCAACGTACACATTATTGTCTTTAGCAAACTGTGATACACTGAGTAAATTCTTTTTTATACGAGGAACCATAAGTAGATTATTAAGGTATAGTTGCTTTTCACCTTTTATGCTGCCAAAGCCAATATGTGTAATATTTACACTGTCACCATTACTCATAAGTAAAGAATTCATACCTTTGTACTCCCTTTGGCCTACATTGAGATTATTGAGATTATTTGTGATATGATTAGTAGCACCTGAGTCTGGATACCAATTATCATCTCCAATGTCATCTGTTTGGTTGTTTCTTGACATGTTGCTTTGACTGTCAGTTTCAACATTTGCCAGATTTGCTGTAGGATTTGTTTTTCTTTGACTGTTTTGTGTTTCACCAGCAACATAATTTTTATTAAACCTGAAATAACACTTCACAGTTGCATGCCCTATTTTTCCACAAATTTGGCACTTAGGTCTGTTATTATTGTTGCTCCATCTTCCTCTGCTTCTACTAGAGGAGCCTCCTCTTTGATTAAAAGAATCCCCTCTTTTTTTATTCTTGTTTTTGGTTTCAGCAACATTAGCAGATAATTCATTTAACCGCGACCTTTTTGTTTCAATTATTGCCTCATGAGCAAGAAGAATAGAGTGTACATCTTCCATAGAACTAGTCACTTTTTGAGATGTGATAACTGCTACAACAGCTTCATATTGGATTCGGATGATGATATCAAAACTGACAAGTCTCTGTTTTTAAACAGAATTATAGCTACTCTAATTTGTTTTTGATTTCTTGATTGCTGTTAAGCTTTGTAGCTTTGATACCATATGAGATTTGAAGCAAAGAAACTGAAGAACTGAATTGTATTATTGTTACTGTAATAACATAAGTGCGGAAGTAATGATACCGTGTATTTATACACACGATATAACAGTTTACAAATATAACATGGTGATTGGGCTTTAGCCTATGCCCATATGAGATAAGCATAAAAATACACGGAAGCCTGAAGCCTTTCATTTGTATACTTTATAACCCTGTAGACATAAGTAGGATTGCAAATACAATAGGAAGGCTTATTAAAATGGATAGCAACTTTATGTTCCTATCTACTGCAAATATTAGTCCATTTCAAATCCTTTTTCACTTCTTTGTGCATCGACTCTACCGTAGCAATTAAAAATTCAATACCATTGCGTACTATGGTTGCATATAGTTTCATATATGACGTAATTATATAACATACATTTCTATAGTTGAAATAAAAACAGCAAATTTTTTATATCAACTGAAATTTGTTAATATATATTTTCAAATGTACGTTTTGGAAAGTTTATAATATCATGAGCTTGAAACTATATTTAACAATAAAGATATAAATTTTCAACAGAAAATTTCAAAAAATCCCAAACCATATTTCAAAAATAAGTTTATAAATTTTCAATTGATTTTTATTCAAACTTCATGTGCCACAAATTCTATCTTCATAAGTAATCTTCTCTTACTCTTTGGCTGGGAAGTCCAAGGACATGTTAAATTATGGATAATGATACAAATTTTCTTTCATGGGGTAAAATCTTGGATATTTCAGACTCAAAAATCTAAATATTAAGTTCATGTACAGAAATGGAAATAACTTTTTTGAAGAAAGCGAAAAACATGGTGCGTGTTCATTTAAGAAAAATGAACAAATTACAAGATACAAATAGCCAGGATATACTGCTAGCAAGTGCATATGCAACAAATTTATGTGATCATAATTCATAAGATAGTTATAAAAAAAATATAGTGGCGAAATTTGGAGCAGAATATGCAGAATATTAGAGCAAAATATAGTGGCTACATACAAGCCAACGTAAGTTACAATATTTTGCAGAAATCTACATACAAACCAAATTAAGCTTTCCTGTAGAGTTTCTGTTAAAAAAAATGCAATATACTTAAAAAACACATATTTTAACTTTTAGATATTACAAGGAGTGTCATTGTGCTTTCAGGTTCACAAAAACACGTTTATATCATCCTACATGTATGTGCATACACTTCTTTCATGCACTCTATATTTTGGAACTATTTTTGCTTTGTTCTAATTTGCGAGGATCCAGATCCCAAATCCATCACTAAGGCTTGGTGGGTATGCATGTAGTTTCTTGTACGCTTGAGTTTTTTTATGTTGTTTCATCTCCCTCGATGTGTTAGCAAACAACATGAAAAACTTCATGATTAAAATTAGTGCTTTAGTCTGGACACAGGGAACTGCAATCATGCGGCTTAAGCATTAACTTATCCCATTAACAGTAACTACGGGGAAAACATGAAATCCTAGTAAACGACAAGCGGGGAAAAAATCATTCCACCCAGTCGAGGTGCGGGGCCAGCACACAACCACGCACCGCACTGTGTCGACATCAATTTCGCCTCGAACCGCACTGTGTCAACATAAATTTCGCTACCTGATGTACAAACCGAAAATAACTAATCTCATCTACATATTCTTCTCCAAATTCTTTATAATCACATAAATTTTCCAGTTGATACATTTGGTACTCTCCCGAACATAGTTTTCATAACTCTACCTTGTCTTGGTCCGACCTCGAATAATCCTGAACCTTGGATCATCACGGCGCGACACTCAATCAGACCTCATTCATGTATAAACCCTAGTCGGACCTTCAAACCAGCGTCCAACCTTCAATTTTACATGGTTAAACCACGATTTTTTGTTTTTTTCCTAATTATCATTGTGTAATTCTCTTTGATCATTTCATTTTTTGTATTGTTTTGAAAATAACAACTAAAATATTTCAAAAAATCATAACTGTTCCAACATCTAAGCCGTAAACTTTACCACTTTATTCTAAAAACATGTGCTTGTTTGTGCCCTTGCTATTTGATTATATGATGCAATCTATTAATGGTAGTGAATAACTATACAACTTTCAAATTTTACTATTTATTTGCTTGAGTACACATAAAACTTGATTATTCACATTTCCACCATTAACAAGCACGTGCGGTTCTTGACGGTTCGACCGGTCAGACATTCAAAACCTTGGACCCTGAGTCCTCACGGTTCGATTCACGGCTGGGTTTTAAAAACATTGCTCCCAAACTTCCATATATAAAATTTACCTATGTGGCTTTCAAATTTTCTCTATCATGGGATATAAATTAGAATAGTGTTTTAGTCATTTATGCACTTGCTACATTTTAAGAAAATTTAATGTTCCAAATTGATCATTCTCCTAGATGACGTCTTTTTATTATATTTTTGAATTTTCCAAATTACCTAACAATGGAGTAAAATATTCACTACAAAAAAACATTGAATTAAAGACTGACAATTTCAGTTTCTAATCAATTAATTCAGTCTTTAAATCATTATTAAAGACTGATCAAATACTGAAATTTCAGTCTTTGAATTCTTAGTCGCAAAAAAATGTTAAGACTGAGATTTCAGTCTCAAAATGTAAAGACTGATATTGTAGTCTTAACTATATTTAAAACTGAATTTTAAAAACTGAAATTTTGTCTTTAATCAGTCTCAAATTTGCACAATTTAAATTAATAAAATATCTCCAATGGTATATGGACACTACAATTCCATACATATTGAAATATATTCCCTACACAAAAATTACAAACTATCAAACAACATAACAATGATAAAGTAGTCATGGACACATTGCATTAAGATATCTATATATATAGACAAGAAAGTAGACACATGTTTAAGCAGATTTCATTTAAAAAAAAGTTGATGCAACATGTTTACAGAACAAATTAGGTACATGTAACTGTCGAAACAAAAACAAAAGAAACAAATCCTAACATATATGTACATATAGATTTCAGCTTCTGATCTCGCATCCAATCAAGTGTAAATTAAGTTGAAGAGCTCATTTTACCTTACTTAGACTCTGTAACCTGTAGTATCCTTGCAAAGCACGGATCGAGCTTCCTTTATAGAATTCGGTGGTTCCACATCCCTCTCTTGTAAAGAATATCCAAGAAGTTCTTACATTTATGAACAAACGTTTTATTCAATACAGATAAAGCCACTCGAGACCCTTTATACCAAGCTCTGTTTTCTTTGCAATTTTCTAGAAAATTAAGCACATACTGTGTCCCATACGGTCCCAAAATCATCGATGTAAGGCGATACAAAAACCTGTCCCTCAAAAATGGAATGAAGTTGATTTATTACCTGAATAAGGTGATCTTTAACGAGATTCCATTCTAGTGAAGATGTCTGACTCAAGTACAACATGTTTTGCTTCTTGAATCATTTTCTTTAGCTTCGTTGTACTCTGCACTTGAGTTCTCGGCCAGTCTTTCCACGACTGCTTGCAAGTAATTCCTAAACTTAGCTCTTAATGTGACAGTGAACTCGCTTAGGTGCTCACCAGCAACAGTATTCCCACCATCAGGCATATACAGACTCCAAGCCTTGAACTGTGTGTTTTTTCCTTTTTAACATAACTAGCATTGGTTGTTTTCCATGAAGAATCGCATTTATTCAAATGACAGAAACATAAGTTTATCTGCATGAGCATGATATATAGGAATTATCACTCCGTTGCTATTTGAATGTGCAAGACTAATCAAATAAAAGCAATGTTGTGATTGTACGAAAGGAAAAGAAATTGGACATTAAGAAATTAAAATGACCAGAATGATATACATAACAACATCATATACTGGCTAGTTAACAATCAAATATCTAAGACCAGCCTTTTTAGTGCTCAGATAGCTTGATCATTCGCTATATATGGTAAGATCAAATGTCAAAGTCCTTGAGCAGCTTCTTTCAAAATCCCTATACACACCAACCCAAGCCTCGGCTTTATCATAGAAGCTGTCTTTCAATGATATCACAATGCTCCAAAATCCACTACATTCACCATTTTGAAGGGCACTATGCTCACAACACTAAAAAAAGTTTCATATTTTTGGGCATCTGCATGTTTACTTTTCTCTTTATTCTCAAACGCACATGTTAACTTGTATAGTAACTGTATGTATCTTATAAATACATTAACTTGTATATGACTAGTAACGGATATCATATAAAAACATGTAAGCAAACAATGCTATAAACGAGAATTCAATATAAAACCAGTTAACTTTGGAAAATGCTAATTTTGCAACTTTTTTTTTACCCAGCTAGTGTATGACAAAGTAACACTATTTGATGGATTTGTGCAAGAAAGCAATATGAAACATGGGCATTAACGAATCTAGAAATATCAAAAAAAATTCCATCATGGTTGTATAAATTATATATGAACTTAATGGTGCAGTTGAAAAAAGTTAAATAACTAGTTTATAGTTTTGGATTCACATAAATACCAAGTAAAACGTTTAACTTTTAACATTCGGCATGCTAGTTTAATTGGTATGAGCAAACTATTTTAGACGGTCTAAGCTGCAAATAGTTAGCAATACATCCACATTTAATTTTGACTGTTTAGAGAGAAAGAAATCAGATGAAGCTAGAAATCCATGTGTAGTCAAAGAATTATTTGTTTATTTAATTATGTATAAGCATTTATTGAATCAATCATACTACATCCTTTTCGCATTAAAAAACCAATAAGTTAGGACTCCTAGATTGATCTCGATGTCTAAATGACATGCCCCAGGTAGCATAAAAAGTGAATGAACAGATCTAAAAAAATGTAACAAGTATGATGAGTTCTGTACTTAAACGATGTGCAATAGTGATGACTAATGATGATAAAATAGTAATTTAATCAACCGGATATTCACATAATAGGGTTGTTAGTGACATTTAAGTCAGTTCAAGTTGAAACTGTAATAATACCTGAAATTTTTGTGACATGAGAGCGAGTATTGCCCATAACTCGTCTAATTCCAAGTAATTTATTTCAATCCTGAGAACCCAAACTTTAGCAAGAAAAAAATAAAGAAAGTGCCAAATGTCAAAAGTAGCAACAAAATTAAGGCAACATGCAAGGGGAGAAAATGAGGACCTGAAGCATGCATACAATCAGAACAAATAATATGGTTGTGGGACAAGAGGACCTCAAGTACAAAGACTTTGATTCATATATATAACACCTACATGCAATTAACAACACAGCATGTATTCAAGGCATAAAAACAGAGTCAAACAAGCACTACAATAAGCAATTCACTAACAGTAAAATAATTAGTTTCTAAGCAATCATCCTTTCTTCACAAATTCAATCTCACGAAAATTATTTATGCATGCAATTAATTAAGACAAGATATGAGACTAATTTAGGCATGAAAAATGGATGCAAAGACCATAACCATTCATGTCTAACAGTACCTAAATGATCGAATTCTATTAACACAGAGTATTGTTTTTTTTTTCAGCTGTGCTTGCAAAGCGTTCTAATATAAATGAAAAAAATCTACAGTTATTTCAAGATTTCAATCTAACTTAGTTCTGTTATGAATTGTGTGCGAAACCCAAAGCAAAAAAAAAAAAAAAATGGTCTACATAATATAATATAAGCTGCATATAGCTATGCAAATTATGTGTTCCTAAAAACTATCATATCATATATATAGAATAGTGCTAATTTCATGAAGAAAAATATTTGAATGGCTCTAGTAGGTAACCGGAACCTAAATACAGTAATATGGACTACACCAGTATCAATTATTTGAATGCAAAAATACAAAACTAAGAGCGCATGGATGATTGATCCACATAGTTATAGGACAAGCAAAAATGTCAATTTTCATCAGAAATAAAATTGCAGCTTGATGCGACGGAAAAATATATCTAAATAAAAATACAATCAAATATTTGACATAGTAAGGTGGTTTGAATTATTCATTTTGTCGCTTTGGAAAACAAGCATTGAAATGACTTTGAATTTGATATATACTATAGCATGTCAGATGGTAATCAGAGCTTTACATGGACAGCTTAGAACATACACAGATATATCAAATTTAAAATTTGTATTACTTTGTATTTCACATCCATTATATGTTAATGATATAGTGTTATTTGCTATAGCAAATGAAGAGAGCAAACAAATAGAACAAGATGTTGATGCATATGAGTCACGTACCAGGATTGCACATTAACGAAAATAAAATGAATATATATTCTAGCACAATCAATGAGAATAAAAGCTCAATTTCAACATTGCTTCAATAGCAAGAGTCACAACTACATGTGAAATATCTCAGTGTCCCTTTACCTTGGATTATTTACAATATCTCAGTGTCCCTTTACCTTGGATTATTTACACTATTCTGAGTGCAATGCTTTATTTCAAAGAATTATGAATAAATTGGACACATGGGATGGTAAACTTCTATGAATGGCCGGAAGAGCTGGGTAAATACAAACGGTCATTACACCTCTAGTCCTTTACTAGCTCATGGTATATAGTGTACATATGACAACTTTGGTTAAAATTAACAGTTTCACGCAGATTTCATTTGGGCCAATAAAAATCATAATTTAGCTTGATCAAAGCAATATAAACCAAAAAGAAGGAAGCATTTGCCTTGAAGTCTTGGTGGAATTGAGAAATACTGCATATTTAAAGCTTGTATAGAAAATACAATTTAAGAGAAATATTTGATCTAAATGGATGCTACATAAATACTGTACTCAAAGTAGTTTTCCTCTCTATTAACCTACTAATTTAATAAAAACCTCTGGTCTAAATGGATATTACACAATACTTTAAGCAAAACCTTTATCATCTTCTAATTCCTGTGAAGAAAGCCGACTGCAGAAAAAATTCTATAAAAATACCTCTTTACAGCTCCCATCAATTTCTCTTTCGTTATCCAACTAATATTAAGCCAATTTCTCTAACAATCAAAGTGATCTAAAAGTAATTTTTTAAACAAATCACGCAACAAACTTTAACCAATTAAAAACTCAGTGCAAACAAAACACATCAAATCAATCTAACTCAACTCAAACAACAGAATGAAACTAACTTAATTTTTCGATTACCTTTTCAGAGCTGCAGGTGTTAAAGGGAGGCTGAAATCGGCGCGGAAGGGGTGATCAAGGCACTAGGGTTTTTAGGTACAGCGAAATCTACAGAAATTCACAAACGGTAACAAGATGTTTACCAATATCTCTGTCAGTGCTACTCGTTTATGGATCAAACACCGTACATGAATAAACAAATTTCATAAAACACGAAAGAAAAGAATTACCTCTGGAATGTACTTCGGAGATAGTGTGTGATTGTGGCTGCGGAATCGTTGTTAACTGGGTCGTGTAAGAATCGTGGGAAGAGAGGGAATTTTTTTTAGCGCGAAAGAAACGGAATTCATCTTCGATTAGTAGGCTAAGATCGGAGTTGTGATTTTGAGAAATGGGGGAATGGATCGTAAACCAATTCCAATTTTACAGCAAAATTAAATTAAAATACACTGTTGTTCTATTACTAGAATACCCTTTCCCTTAGTTACTTATTTTAAACTTCTACATATGATAAATCAATTTAACTTTAGAGCAATAAAATTTGATGTAAAACAGAAATGATAATTTTTATGTTAATGAATTACTTCATAGTGAAACTTGAAATTTCAATTAACGCAATATTTATAAATAATTATTGTAATTAGATGTGTTAAACATTTTTTTTTTAATTGAAGAAATTCTGTTGAAACTGAATTTCTTCTGCAAGAATTAAAATTCAATTTGTTAAATCTTACTCAATTTAATGCAATGAATTTCTAGTTTTTGGTATATGAGTTTTGAGTTTGAAAGAGAGAAGTGAAAGAACATGAAAATAAGGATAATTTAGTTTAAAAAAAAGTGTATGTAAAGTAATATTTGATGTGCACTAATTTATTATATATTTTGTGTATATTTAGTATTTTTTGGTGTAAAAATAGAATTAGTCAAACATATAAGCATGTACGACTGTTAAATAAATAGATTTGTATAAGTTCAACATGTATTATCTTAGCGTATTTGATACACGTATTAACATATTTGTATCATTGCGAAAGTAATGACCGACAATATTGGCAGATGGGGAATAGATTATAAATCCATTAGTTTATGTATTGCAAAATTAAATTCACATACACGACACTCCTCTAATTAATACTGAAGTTCTGTTTATATAAATAAACACCTAGTTGTGCTTGTTTATAATGTAAAAGAAGCAACTTGTTTGATACTTAACAGGAATGTGGATGAAACCTCTAATATTTTGAATCTAATAATAAATAAATTTGTGCTTAAATCCGGTTGAGAAATTATAAAAATTGAATTTATTTTTTAATCAACTATCCAATCAATTTTATTATACATGAGCTAACTCAGCAATGGTAGGTTAATCTCACGATTAGTCTGTTGATGTGACACATTAAAAGAGTAGGTTTTGATTGGTTGAACAAATGTTATGTTGGATAGTTAACAGAATTATAACTATTTTATGTTAGAAGAGTGGAAGGAGAAGGTGTTGCATTTGTTGATTCATTCTTTTTAAAGAGGAATGTAATCAATTGATTGATTTGATTGATTGATTATAACGACCCAACTTTTCGGCTCTCGAAAATCAACATAAATACATCCTCTGCATTCATGTATCTTAAATGAAGTGCTAGAAAGTCTGATAGTTAGCAGAAAAGAAAGGAGATAAAAGAATAAAATAATAAAAGAAAGAAGAAACAAAACAGAATCTCACAACCGAACGGATAATCTGTAATATAACAATGCTCTTTATAAAAGAGAAAACTTTTAATATACATACATCAATCAGAGTACACAATGAAACAACTTGAACAGTTATAATAACATGTCCTTACAATTGCTGATACACACAATAACACACAGCGGAATAAAATAAAAGAATACGAATGTACAGCTGGACACCAACTCCTTTTATGGTGCTCCAAAGCAATCAAACTCAAATCTGAAAATATATTTGGTCTAACCCGAGCATTATAACAAAATAACACCCAGATCAGGCTAGGCAACCACGTGAGATAACTCAACATATATGTAACAAATCTCAATAAAATCTGAGGTCGTACACATGTTCATAATGATTTTCCCCTCAATAACATCCAACCGTTTATTAAGAGAAGTGTAGTTGTATAATAGATAATGCCTAGGGTGTAGAATATAAATTAATCAAATAGCTAGAATGGTTAGGGATGGCAATGGGGCGAGTCTATGGTCCAAACTTTCTTGACCCGCCCATGTTTTGACACATTTAGACCCACCCCATAGGGTCTTTGGGGCGGGTAGACCCACGACCCGCTTTTGGAGGTCCGGGTCTAGGGTCGGGTTCAGAGCATGGCTAACTCGCCCCAACCCGACCCGCATGATTGAAACATCATTAAAACACTTTATAACCATAATAATTACTCGTTAATTTTTTAGGTATACATGGTTATAACTTGAATATTACATTTTTTCAATCAACAACTATAAATTTTTCATAGTATTAAGTTGTGTCAATGATAATCATACAATAACAAATGCATACATTTTGAACTGTTATCTTAAAACTCATTTTATTATATTCTTTAATCATTGTGAACGCATTACAATATGTATATAATTTATCATTTGGTGATAAAAAAATATGATATCTAAATTTGTGTACATTAAAACACAATATCACCGGGTCATGGGGCGGGTCGTGTCTACCCTATCCCGTACGGGTTTCGAGTACGGGGCGAAATTCCAGACCCACACCGGGTCTATGGGACGGGTCTGGGGCGAGGTTTAAAAAGTCTGGGTTGGGTCTGGGACATGAGAAACCCCCCAACCCGCCCCATTGTCATTCTTAGGAATGGTTACATTGGTTATATTTGAAAACTATTAAATGTATGAACAAAACCAATAAGGCACGTTAGCATATTGGGTTTTCCATCGAAGATCTCTGAATACAGATCTGAGCTCCATGCCCAAGGGTCAGGACCTACCTTCGAGTGTTGTATATCTCTAGATAAAATATAACATAAGGTAAACAGTACTGGCCCATACACGAAAACACCTGTGTGCACCACGTGGAACCAAATATACCCAACTCCCGTTCTCAACTTCAAGGAGCTCCTACATGATTCGATAATAAGAATACATTAGATATGGAGTCAATACATCCTGTCACAGGTTAGTAAAACCACAGATTGTGCTCATACTCTGTTTTTAGCCATTTTCGATGTCGAGTTTTCATTCAGCATCTTTCACACGTGTCTTCAGTAACCCCCCACCTCTATACTCGTGTTAGCCAAGGTCATTGCAAGCAATGATGTCAACTAACCAGAAGAATAAGGCCGTTAAGGAGCGACCATCTATATATTAGCTTTGAACGAGCGTTAAACATGTCGGATAATGTGGTCTTAATTTTTAAATCTCATGAGGAAATCAAACACTTTTAATTCAAGTTCAAATCTACTACATAGTGTCTATATATAATTCGAAATCAATATAAAATACATAACAATAAAATCATAGTCAGAGACAGATATTCACATCACTAAGACGGAAATATATATGAATATGACACGTGAGTGTAAATACAAAGATATTGGTCATAGTCGATCCACTATACAACAAAAGAATAGGTACAAGTTCTAGCCAAAAGAAAATGTATACAAAGATGTAACTATCTCATATACGTAAAAAAAAAAATCAACAACTATAATTCGAACATTGATAGCAAAAGCCAAGAATGGTCCCCGCTAGAAGTCACAAGAAGTACTAGTAAAACCTCGGTCTGACCCGAGTATTATTTATAAGAAAATAAACAATAAACGGATCAGTCTAGCTATACTTATCATAATAAACCAGGATAAAGATAAAGATACTGGTAGATAATGACATATAATCAATAACAATCATGTTCCCACAAAAGTATGCAACCCAAAAATGTCTAACCCATGTCTATAAGAGGTCCCCACTACATAACCCACACGTCATACACACCACATACAAGTTGAACCAAAGTTCCCCGTGAATCTGAAGATAACTTCCTGCGAAACCGAAGATTGTCATACAACATGAACCAAAGTTCCCTGCGAACCCGAATATCGCCAAACAACATGAACTGAAGTTTCCCATGAATCTGAAGATCGCTAAACAACATGAATTGAAGTTCCCCACGAATCCGAAGATCACCAAACAACATGAACCAAAGTACCCCGCGAATCTGAAGATCGCCAAAAAACATGAATCGAAGTTCCCCAAGAATCCGAAGATCGCCAAACAACATGAATCAAAGTACCCCATGAATCTGAAGATCGCCATTAGAGATACCCAAGGTAATAAATATAAGAGTTAAGCTACATATCACATAACCACTTGCTCTACTCAAATATTTACGAACAAGTTGTATATTTCACTAGAAATACAAAACGATCATTGCCACGGTGTTCAATTGAAGAGACCTAGAATTAACCGTCGAAGCAAACACAAGGGGTCATAGTCCTTGTTTTTGCTATGGCGTTTAATTAGATTTCTCATACGAACGAGAAAAAGGTTTATGAAATAATATACTAGTAGGTTGTAAAACAATTTGGAAGATAACCTCATATAATGAAGTAGAATTAAAAACCATTTAGTAAAAGGTTTGGTATTTACTAATAATTTAGAAACCCTTTTATCCAGTTTCGAAAGTGGAAAATTTTGTGAAATTGCGATCGAAATGACGATCGAACAAAGAATTCATGTTTTAATAACGTAAACTAAATCTCATGACTATCGATTATAAATTCGTTCACCACGAATCAATCGAAAGTCAATCAAAGGCCGATAATCAAGCTACCGAAATATGTGAATCAGAGAAACTGGAAAATCTTAGAATAAGGCCAAATGGGCCGAAACTTTTACCATCCAATGGCACATTTTTACCATCTAATGGCAACACTTTTACAGGATTAAATATTTACTTAATAGAATACTAATGCACGTAATTTGAATTCAAACAATGTTTTATTAAATAAAATATTTTATTCCTATAACTGAAATTGTATAAATTTCTGACTCCACATATCTACAACTCAATGATTTACTACAACATTGATTATTCACATATACAGGTATTCCTCACCACATCACTCAATTCACTCATTACATATTCAATTTCAATTTATACCGATACTAACACTGAAAAGTATATGCCGAGCTGAAGGAGAGCCGAGTGTCGAGCCGAAGTCGAGCCGTCAACGGGTCCGGGAACAGTGCCGGTGGAGGTCCGGGGCCCCACAGTTTTGGTGGCGATCGACCTAGCCGGTTAGATTGAACAAGTGGGCACTACCCGATTCATCCAATTTCGAAGACCAAGCCTTCTTTGAAACAATACACATCAAGTACATCATCACCCAAAGCCTTAAAAAATAACAACAAACATTAAACTTCAAATTTTCCACTTCTGTAACACACTTGCATCCTCTCCGACCACAAACACCTTCTATCCCCTTGCCTGCACTTATCCTCCTTTAGCACCACCTCTATATTTGATCTGTATTGACATCTGACTCAACCATGCATATGCAGATTTATACATTCCTGTAGTTATCATGAGTAAGCGATTAGTAATTGATCTGTATTGATATCTGACCCAACCATCATCTATGAAAACATGCATTCTTTTGATATTAGTAATATAACAATGGTTTATATTAGTTAATGGTGATGCTTTACACTAATATCTAAACTGATATGGATATGGGTTAAAAGTCGCACATGTTAAGGAAGAAGGCAAGTAGTTTTCACTTGTTGAAATGGAAAAAAAAAATTGAAAAGCAAGGCCAATTATTTGAGGTTGGAGAACATTACCAAGTTGTAAGAATTCTCAATATGACTTCAAACAAGTTTCAACCTCATCTCTACAATACATCAAACATCTGCAGTGCAAAACACCAATGATGTCTCGATCATCACCGACAACAGCAACCTGAGAAACCTGAGTAATTATTTAGAACATGCAGCTCATATAAGGTCAATGGTCAAATTGTTCACAACCGCACTTCACTAGGAACTAAAGTTCTGTGTTATTAAATTCATTAACAACCCAATAGCCGCTCAAAGAACATTTTAGCGAATCAACATACAAAAACACCACAAAATACAATTTGGATTAAAACATTTTTGTAATTAAGGTAAATTATTGTATATTAGCTGAATGCAGTTGTGATTTATTTCATTTAACCATACCTTTCCTTCAAGATGCACTCCTGTTATATTCATCTTTGCACGAATTCCAAGTCCTACTCTTTTTCTTAGTTGGATTTCAAGTATGCAATCATATCTTTAGCTGATAAAAAATTCATCACAAGCTCAAGTCGCTACAAATTAACAAATTCGAAATAAAAATAACTAATCTCAATTCGAGATTTTGGGAACTTTCAAAACTCACCTTTAAAAAAGTTGAAGGAGATTCATCTTGAATTAAAGTACTAATGAAGCTGAAGTCGCGATTTTTTCATCCCAAGCTAAAGCTGCGCTTTTTTCAGCTTGCATTAAAGAAATAGTCACAATTTGTTGAAGAAGAAAAACCCTAATTTTCCATCACCACTGAAAAGGAAGCGGCTGTATATTTTCTCAAGTGAAAAATAGCGTGAATATTTATGTTCAGCGGGAAAATGAAAATTTGGAGCAAAGAAGGTGAAGCGATGAAGGAAAATCAGAATGACGTGGATCAATAATGTGGACGGTTGGATCGTGTTGATGGGGATTGATAATTTTTTTCATACGGCTATTGCAACACTTGGTCGATATCTATGCTAATACATTGAAGCATGCGTTGCAATAGACAAAAATTAGCATAGCTGTGGCAACATTTTAGCTGGTAACACCTTAGATTTTCGTTGCAACAGACCATCTATGATGTAGTGACATTCAAATCTGATTTTTTCATAAGCTTCGAAATCAATTTAATTCCATATTAAATTCCAGTTTCATTTATTCGAGTAACTTCTATATTTAAATTACTATTTCATGAATCCGTGATATTAAATAATGGGTATTCTGAATTCAGGTTGTTCGACTTCTAAATTAATCAATTTCATATCTAAATATATTAATTATTCTGGTACTAAAATTTCGGGTCATTACATTCTTCCCCTTTAGAAGGATTTCGCCCTGAAATCACAAGTTAAGTCGAATGTCAATAAACCCACTAACTTTACTTCAAAAAATTATTTTTGAAAATTATGAATTTTTCTAAAGCTTATTACGGAAAATTTCGGCAGCACCTCCTTTTAAATGGGTAATCTGGATATTTGCTTAGGTCTTTTATTCTCCTATATATGCAGTCTTGTTGGTAAGATAAAAAACAATCCAAAACCATGTGAGACATCTGGAGAGATTGTGTGCCTCTAGGGCTTGCGCTCTGGAGAGAAAATTGAAGGAATTATAGTTAAGGGAAGTTATTCCTATTTACAGTTGATAGACGTCGTTAGTGCCACCAGTTTGATTCAAGGGTTTGATGTCGTTCTTCATTGCTCTTCTTTTCCAACAATATTTATTAGTCATCTAGATATTCTTTCTCTTTCTCGATTTGGTTATTGATTCAATTGTAATTTTGTTCATTTTTTGTATTGATCCATTGAGTGTAAACAAAATTCGTTTTGCTGAATCAATAAAGAGGACGGTTGGGTGGAATATTTGTGTATTGGGTGACGTGGATAAGTGTGGCATTATGCGCACGAATTAAACCCGCTCTGATACTAGGTTAGAGAACCCCGAATTATCACAAAACCAATTGGCAATGTGAAGGGTGAACTCATTATAGTTATACAGGATTCATTTTACAAATTCCCCAATGTGGGACTTGTCTCAACATGCCCCCGCACGTGTGGCATATCATGAGCCTAACACGTGGACCTTTATATTGGGTGACATGGATAAGTGTGGCATTGTGCGCACGAATTAAACCCGCTCTGATACCAGGTTAGAGAACCCCGAATTATCACAAAACCAATTGGCAATGTGAAGGGTGAACTCATTATAGTTATACATGATTCATTTTACAAATTCCCCAATGTGGGACTTGTCTCAACACTATTATTGTGTTGTTACTTTCAGTCAAATTCATCTTCAAGTGATTAGGCAAAAAAGATCTTTTTTTTTTTGGTGTTTTGTCTTTTCCGTTACGCACAAAACCTAAAATAAGGTAGGTCTTGAACATGTATAGAGAGGAATATTTAAAAAATGTTTATGTGGTCTTATTTTCAACTGATAGATTTAAGCATTGCCCCATTAGGTTTGTGCTAACTAGCGTCAAATACAACTTAGATTCTTTTATATAAGGATGATGATTTTAAATATATATATTTAATGATGTTAAATATATTTTAGCACGCATAAAATGAGTTGTTAAGTAAATATATTAAGTTTAACCGCATTCACGTGAATTACAACATTAATTATCGGATTTGCTCAAGATAACAACATTGAATCTTTAATTGTTTTAAGACTCCTTAAATACTGAATTAAAGACCGAACTAAAGACTAATGTTTGGTCTTTAAGCAGTCTCAATAAGTACAAACTGATTTGAGACTGAATCTTAGTCTTTAACGTAGCATTTTAAAGACTGCATTTTTCAGTTTTTATTCAGTCTCTATCTAAAGACTACGTAATTTCAGTCTTTATTTTTTAGTCTCTATATGAATGTTTTTTAGTAGTGATTGCAACATCCTTCATTTTCTAATAGCCTTCTCAGCATAAATACGGTAAATGAGTTATAGATTGCGTATACTACATAACTTACCAAATTAACCGATTAAAATTAAAATAAACTAAAATACCTACATGTTATCTTGGACCAAGATGCCAGTTAATAAATTTTGATTAGGAAGGTAAATTTATCGGTTGTAGGAATATTTGAGACAAATGTATATTCTGAACATAAATACAATTTTTTATCTTTCTGTCAATTGATTACACTAGACTGATGAGTGGGTAAGAAGATAAATCCTCTGGATAATAGATTTTCAGAGCTAATACAACTAACTTTAATGTATGCATTCTTTATAATGTCAAACTGTAACATGGATCATGTTTTTTGTATGTGCATATTCTGTTCATATATGAAATAAGACGAACAAATATTAAATTATAACCAAACTGCATCAGACTTCGTGGTTTATAAGATATAAAAATGCAGTTCATTACAATGACTCCATTCAATTTTTTTCTGTTTAAAGGCTTGTATTTTAACTGAGCCTTATTGTATACTTAGAGTTATCCTACTGTATTGTTTAATGTCAGTTTAGGTGTTTTCTTTTAGCAAGGCTAGGCCGAAATACACTATTAGAATTAAATTTAGAACTGATATTTTGGAATGAAGACAAGGGTATTAGTATGGATATGTATACTCTTAATATCATTGGTTTACACTCCTTTATTTTTGTCTCTTCATATTTTTTAATCGCCTTGATATGGTTGTACACATTCATTTAATATCTTGTTATAGAAGGGGTTTTACAGGTAATAAGCACACTGCCTTTTACCTACAAATAATAGCTGCGGGAGGTGTATGCTCTTAGAAGGAAAAATATTAATCACCTTATAAATGTTGTATGTGAGTACATTAAAATTCTAAACAGAAGTGGGAGTTTTTTAAATCAAAATACACTTTGATGAAAAATTCAAGTAATATAAAAAAGGTGCCAATTCAGTTAAACTGAAGTGTACAAAAATAATTTTGAATCATAGTCAAAATGTTAATTCCTTTTTCTTCACTTCTTTCAACTAACGTCGTCAGCCTTCTTGAACAAACATTGGACTATAATTCAGTCATGTAATATATGTGTTTATAACAACTAATCCAGCTATTTAAACATATTATCAAATCTAAGCGATTTATTGGCAGACGCAATCATAATTTCAGATTCCCTAGATTCGCTAGGTTTACAAACGCAATCGGAAAAAACAAGTAAACAAGAAATCAACCTATATACCTTCTGGCGAAGAGATTAGGAGTTGATATTTGGGAGACTGGCTCATCGTTGATGAACGAAGGAATGGAGAAAACGATTGGCATGTCATCGTAGGAAGGACGACAAATAGCGATAAGATTTGGGATTTAGAAGATGTTGAAAATCTAAGGCGAGATGTTAACAGCGACGGTAGAGCAAATAGCGTTGATATTAGGGTTGAGATGGGAATGAATTTTGTTTGAATAGTAAGTGATATAGGGTTGAGATGCAAATGATATTTCCTCGAATAACGGTCGGAAAAAAGTATGGAACATGTTGAGTTTGTCGAAATGAAAAAGCGGATGAATAGTTATATAACCATTATGACTCCAAATACAGTGGTTATAGAGTAGAATTTACAACTGATAAGAAAAAAGTAGTTGTTATATATTATTATTACAACAGCTACATACATACAGCTGTTAAAACAATATTTATTACAATAGCTAAAATAGATATATTGTCACAAAGTATCTATTACAACTGATATTTTATGCAAGTTACAAAAGAATAGTTGTAATTGGTTGTTTTGTTGTAATGCAAATTGAAATCCCTAATTCCCAATCCGAACAGCGAAGAATGATCTTCAAACCTCTCAATTTTATGTGATCTTCCTTCACTCGATGTTTGGTTGAGCACGGAGGATCACGAGCTCAACCAAATGAGAGAATGAAGAAATTAAACTATTCTTCATGCCTCTACCCCTAGTTATAGCCTCCAACCTGTCCACCAATGGGCCACACCAAATCAGCCCACTAATGGCTAGCCAAACCTTTACAAAAATTATGCAATAGTAAAACAACGATTATTCCCAAACCACTGAACCAAATCTTTAATGTGAGCATTCTGTAGAATTGACAGCATCG
Organism: Allium sativum; assembly: GCA_030737875.1. Classification (NCBI taxonomy): domain Eukaryota; kingdom Viridiplantae; phylum Streptophyta; class Magnoliopsida; order Asparagales; family Amaryllidaceae; genus Allium; species Allium sativum. The sequence continues at coordinate 431,485,211 of CM060923.1, forward strand.
TTTCCTTTCGATTGAAATCAATCTCAGTACCTGATTCGATTCTAATCAAAAGTTATGCCCTGTAAAAAACTAACAGGGGCAAAATGGTAATAAATAAAATTGGTAAAAATTATGGATATGTCTCACATCCCCATAAACAACAAATCAAAATATGAGAACGATCCAACCCTCAGGGTATTAAATAAAAATATTTTGCGATCCTCTGATACGTAAAATGCGGGTTGTTACATATAATTTATAACACATAGGGAACAAACGATGGTAGGCGTAGTCAAAAAACATCTTACATTCTCTAATTGCTTATGTCCAAAAAAAAAAAAAAACATAACTGCATCAGTCGTGCAAGACTACACTAACTCAATGGTTATGACAACTATCTCATTTTAGCTTATAGATTGTTTCTCCCTTGCAAAGTCAAGATTATTGCTTTTATTGTCGGAGAGAATACTTATAATTTTCTTCATTCATTTCATTTTCTTACCTTTTAACGTCAAAGTGCAATACCATATTAGTCCACGTTTGATTGACTATCACAACATCAGTTGTCGCAGTAAATTTGAAAGAGACATCTTTCGAACGTTGCTTCCAATTTTGTTTAGATTTAGAACTATGCCCATTAAATAGTATCATGGAGGCACTACAAAAAATTACGGTTTTACCTACGCCAGAATAGCACAGGCCCGACGTAGGTAATTGCAGTAGGCATACATGCGGCAATACTGACATGGGGTAAATCCTGGATAGGTAATAATGTACCAATGCCATCTATAGGGTTATTTCTTACGTCATATGTATGCCTTTATTTGTCTATGTCTTTTTTATGCCGTTGTAACAACCCATATTTTTGCCCATTCAAATCGACAATAACCACACATGTCGACCCGAACAAAACCATAAATACAGGCAGTTATTGGGAAAAGAAGAAAAAAGAAGAAAGAAGAGAAAAACAATAACAGAATCTCGCAGCGGAAGGACAATATATAATACACAAATAGTAGTTTAAAAACAGTTGAAATATGTATACATTGACGATCAGAGTTATACATATAAAGGTTTCATCACATGGCGGCGGAGATAAAATGCAGCGGAAATACAATATATATATATATATATATATATATATATATATATATGATAGATATATACCAAACCTTTGTCTTCGACCTCCAAGGTAAAGGAATCTTCGCTAACTGCAAGCATCTGCTGACCCGAGCGTATTGCATAAAAAGAAAACACAACAAACACTTGGATCAGCACTAAATCATTCTCATATTAGTCAAATTAAAATATGAAATAACATCAATGTCATGGGTGCAGTAACACAAGGGATGTTACGGGATTTTTCCATCTCTCAAGGATCCGTTAAACTAATAAATATATAGTATAATACGCTATTATGATAGTGTCTACTCAGTAAAGTATAAATACTGAAAATAGCGTAAGCGGGATTACATTTTTACCCTTACACCGTTATATAATACCATAGTCTATACAGTACCGTAAACCCACCGTAAACGATGGCATCAGAGGGCACTCCATAGGTACGATACAAATCAAAATCGTATGGGGCTCGATAAGGATAGTATGACAAGGCACTCGAGGCAATGCCTAGGGTAGGATTCTACCAATTGCACTCCCGGACCGGTGGTAACGCATAGCAGCCACTACCGTCCACCTCGGAACACACTCCCAAAGTCATAAATGGGCCTGAATCATCATCATCATAGCCATAGAAATAGTATTCATCATAGCCATAGAAATAGTATCGAAGAAGTGTGCCCGATCAAAGGTGCTACCTCAATTAGTCACGGTATAGCTCATGTTTTAATCATTTCAATTCTGACCCGAAGGTCAGGGCTATTTCGATATCGTTCATCTTCTTCGATTCAATAATCGCATCCATGTCATCATACTCATTCTGGATACATCATAACGTTCACAGTTGTCAAAGTGGTATCGACACTGACAGAGAGTATGCCTTATGTCGACTCCGGTCTCTTTGACAACCAACGCTTACATCTTTCACATCGGTTGGTTCTTTTATATTTCACAAAGGTTCGAGTTATCTCAAAATATCATATTCTGTTTCGAACCAAGTTTTTAATCAGATAGAATATATTTACATATCAAACTGTCAAAAATCAAACCAAACCGATCATATTCTAAATTAGAATATATTTCCATATCCTTATATTATAATCATAAAATATTTCAAAATCGACCTATACTCCAATAGAATATATTTTCGTCAAAGATTTCAATTTATCCCAAATCGATTTATGTTCGAAATACATTCACATTCAAATAGAATATATACTTTCACTTCAACTCATTTCAATTTCTTTGGAGGTCCATTTATATTCGAGAAGAATAAAATTTACATTTCCATATCAAAATCGATTTAAATCGGTTTATATTCAAATGGAAGGAATTCTTATCTCAACTCCATTTGAACCAACGATTTAGATTCAAACACTTGCCATTCGGAAGAAATGAAAATTTTAAAGGATATAACTATGAAAAATAATGTTTATAAAGAAAGCCTTTATATAAAAGAACATATATATAATATAATAGTTATAATAGGATAAAAAAAATTTGTATACTATGTATATATGTAAATTGAAAGTTTACTAAATAATTTAAATAACAGAATATAAGAAAATTTTTGTTGTAATAAAAATAGCTATAGATAGAAGTTAATAAATAATTTCTTGAAGAGAGGATAGTTATTTGAAGTCAACGGTGAAAATATATATAAGAAAATTCCTTAACTAAAAATTAACTCTTTCTTCCGAACTTCAATACTCGAATCAAAACTCCAGTCTCAATGGAGTTGCTTAACTCAAAGGACTTGTTTCAAAATCCCATTTCAAACCCATTTTCAAATTCAAGGATTCAATATTATACTCGTATTTAGTTTGAAAACAATTCAGAGTATTATCGATTATCTTAATTCCAATATTAAATTCAATAAGAATTTATTATATTCGAGTCTGCCCAATCCTTGAAAATCCCAAATCGTATAAATTTAAAATTTTAATCTTCAAATTCCCTTTGGGAAAATACTGAAATCATTTCAAATAATCTTTAAGATTGATATTTTCAAAGGAAGAACAAAGCTTATCGAAATCGATATATTTCTTTTAAATCAAATTTCATCAACAAAATTTCGAATATTGAAAGTCATTTAACCAACCGATGTCCATATATAATTTGCTACCCTATGGCCAAGTGATTTTAAATTTAATTCCTCGATATTCAGGGATGGATCTATCATTTCAATCCAAATCAGGGTCATAGAGATTTATCATTTCACTCTGTGTTCTTAATTCATTTTAAATCGATAAATTCCGAGTTGATTCGATGCCCGCAACATCAAGGGTAAAATTTGGGATTCATCGTCAGTAATGAACACAGGACAGCCATATATTGAAACAAATAACATTTAAATCAATATTCATTTAGAAATCACCCATAACATCCATCACTACCATTCAGCGAATAAATCAGTATTAATCTGTTCTACGGGTTTGCAAGCATTAGAATCCCAACTGGTTATTTAATTTAATTAAATAGTTTATTATTTGCCAACTTTGCAGATTTACATACATGCACGTCAGTTCTAAGCAAAAATTCTCAATCACACACAACCATCCAACCAAACTCATTTCACAATTTAATTCAATAAATATGGGAATAATTTAGTATTTTGTAAGTGAGAAAATCACTCACCTTTGGGTTCTTAGCGGATTGAACGCCAACCAAAGCCCAAAAATTTTCTGTCACCAAACGCAGCCAAACCAGTGCCAAAACGTTCGCAATCTCGCCACGATCCCAATGTAACAAACCGCGCTCAAATCCGAGTTAAAATGCAAAAGTTATCAGTGTTTTTCATTTGAATTTTTAAATATATAAAAATTAAGAAATGGCTCCTCACCAACCCGAGATTGACACGTCAGCCAACCCAAAACTTGTTCCCGCTCCTCAACCCGCTACAAGCACCTTCACCGCGGAAAAACCCAAAAGCCCACGAACTTTGACCGCCGATCGTCATGGCTACAGACCATGAAATTGACCGTGACTACCACCGTTGGCTTCAGCTCCTCAGGCCGCACCTTCCTGGCCCGATTTTGGCACCTCCGGCGCTTTCCACCGCAGATGGCGCTATGAGAACGAAACGGGTTTTCGAACCCTAGAACACCAATTTCCGGCAACCCTTTTGCTTATACATCAAACGAACACCACCGTCGGACTCGTATGTACCTCCTCTACAAAACCCATCTTCTAGAATCTCCGATTAATTGCCGGATTGAAAACCCCTAAATTGAGCTTTAGGGTTTCGATTTCAGAGACTTTGACCGCAATTTCTAGCAACTACAGGCCATGCATGTTGCAATAAATGGTATCAGCAGCTTCGTGTCACCGAGAGCTTCGTTTTGATATATAATAAGCTAGGTTTTGGCGAGATTTGATTTTGAAGTTGTATTTTGATTTTCGATCTATGGTTTTGAAATATATTTCAGCCATTAAAGACAAAGATTTTGAAGGAGGAAATGTACGTATAGATAGAATAGGTTGATGGAGTTCAAGGAATTTATTTATATACACATATATAAGGCCCAAACATTAGAGCCAACTGATTATCATATTATGCTGATTTCTTTCACACTTTCTCCCGTACGGTCCAACGACAAATCCGTTCGTAACGCAAATTGGAATCCTACCATAATTCATCGTTCTGAATCCAATGGCGCCAGTTTCGTCGAATTCCGAGACGGTCGCCAAAACAGTTAAATTTCGCAGTCAATTAAATTAATAAAATATTCAATTATTCGATTAACTGTTTAATTCAAATTAAATATTCATTAAATTCAAATTTAAATCAAATTATAACTTATATAAATTCTATAAATTAAATTCATAAATTTTAAGTTCCCACATCTAATTATTCCTCAAATTAAATCTGAACTACAAATTCAAATAAATGGATTCACTTTTATCTTAAGTTATTTAACATCAAAATAAAAAATTCCACAATTTCCAATTTAAAATTTGAATCTCTCTTTTAAATTAACCACTCAAATTAATTTAAATATTAAAATATTAAATTCCAAATTACAGCCTTTCTAAATAAATTGCCTTTAAAAATCTATTTATACTAAATTCAACAATCACCATCATCAAAATTAACAAAAATTTGATTTTCCCCAATATATTCCTATTTATTTATTTTAAATTGAAATTTAAATATACTGAAAATTATGTGATGTTACATTCTCCCCCATTAAAAATCTTTTCGTCCTCGAAAAGAGAACGAAATGATGTTAAGCACATATCTATTTTAAATTCATACTTAAAAATAGCCTAAAAAAAAAGTTATATTTGTTAAACTCATAAATTTTTCAAACTTCTGAAATCACAGGAAATTTCGCAGCATCTCCTTTGTACGGAGAGGTCTGGAAAATCACAACATACATATAACTCAATTATCATCTCATCACGAAATGAGGCATCCCAGAAATGGGGAAAACACAAAACAAACCCCAAAACCAATATAATTCACAAATACGTACCTCCTTTAGCGTTTATTTGCATTTTCATTTACCTTCGCATTTAGCATTATGTGCAAGCGAGCTCCAAGCGTAGCGCGACTTCCTTACACCTGCTACATACTCACATGTACATGAGATTCCAACATATATACACTAAATAACAAATGCACATAACCTACACAACATGTATCGAACATTTCAACTGCAAAAACCAAAATACTTATAATTGGTCAGCGAACAAATCAAGGTTTATCACCCATTAGGTGTTAGAATTTGACTGAATCACACTAGGAAAAAGTTGTAGCATTTGTTTCAGGCTTTCCGAATTGTCCAGATTCGTCGAATTCGGATAATTCCTTCAAAAGTTATGACTATTCTAGTGAAGGCGAATACTTCAGCTCATACACATAAAATTGCAGATCTGAGTTGTTCAACCCAGTTTTTAACCTTTTAAACTGCAAAATTTCACGCTGTAAATTAAGGAAAAGTTTTAGTTCAGATCCCGGGCTTTCCGAATTGTACTCGCACATTAAAATCCGATGCTCCGTTAGGAAGTTATGACCAAAAGAACTTTGGTGTTCAGTTCAGATTTTTATTTTCTGCGTATACAACTATGACTAATTCTCAGATTTCAACCTAATAAACATGAAAATTAGACAAGGCCCTTGCAAAAGTTTTAGTTCAATTTCCGAGGTTTCCAAAAAGTCTGGAATCGTTGAATTCCGATTATCCATTCAAAAGTTATGGTCATTTTAGTTCAGCTTATCTAATATTTCAGGTTCACATAACATTGATTTATTTTACTTGAAGTTTAAACCCTTTCGATTCCAATAATTTGGTTTATCTTTAACACTTAAATTTGTCATCACTTCATTGCTCGAGAAATGAATTCACATTCGATTTACTTATTCCATTCCGATATATTAACTATTCCCTTTTCTCGTTTCATTCTAAGCATTACTTTTAAATTAAAACTTGAAGTCATTTTACTTTTCGAGCTAATTCGATTATATTAAATCATTAATTCATCCTCATGGATCGATTCTCCAAATTTAATTACTTATTCTTTTCCTAAGTACTTAATTCTTTAATCGTTCTTTACATGGTCTTCTAAATTAACACTTATCAAGTCAATTCACATGACTCGGCCTAATTTAGCTTCATTTCATACTTTTATACTAAATTTTAAGTTGGCACAATTTTTTTTTTAAGTTCCTTTTCATTTCTTAATTTATTACCTAAATCAAGTCATATTAATTTAACCTCCATCGAACATTCCACTTATCAAAAATCAAACATTATTTAAATTCCAAAGTACATCCCACTTGAGCTTATTTAGAATTCCTATTTATTCAAAAGTTTTAACGGTTTACCTATATTACTAGGTTTCAAATTTCCGATCCCAAAATTTTCCCGAGACTTGATGCCAAATATCAACTCTTCTATTTTAATATAGATCCAAACCCCCTTTATTCTAATTCATTAGGCTTGATTGGATCTACTTAGTTTTGAATTCTTCCGATATCCTAATTTAATACAGTAGACTTTGATTTTATTTCCAACACCTAAATTCAAATTTCCAATTCTAAATTCATTTCATTTCCTCATTTTATTTTTCTAGTTTATTCAATTTCATTCACTTACTTAATCCAACCATCGATATAAATCTTAAATCGACTTATTTAAATTTTCTGAGTTAAATCCATTTTCATTTTAAATCAAATCTTATCCCCTTAACTCAATTCATTTATTCGATTTCTCAAATCATGGTTTGAATTAAGGACTGTTCATAACTAAATTTTTATACTTAGTTCTTAGCCATTTGTTATTCAATTCTCCAAGTTAAACTTTACTTAACTCAATCCCTTTACTCGAATGAGGTTATATTCCATTCGACACAACGTTTATGTTCTATTCATTTCATTATTTATACTCCGATTTACGTTCGATATATTGTCTAAATCAAGTTCTTCTAAATTTAGATTTGCTATGCCTTTATTTCACATGTTCATTAATTTACCGTTAAATCTCTTCATTTTTTATTCATCGATCAACCTTACTTATTTACAACATACATTCTTTTCAACTCCTACTCGAGTAACTTAATATACTTATAAATTAGCCAAGTCATAAGCTATTACAAATTCATTTATACAAATAACTTACCAAGTCTAATTTAGTCGAGTTCGATCGAATTTTTCTTTGCGAGTTATTTTAAATTTTCTCTAACACTTCCATCAATCAAACATATAATTTCTTTAACTTGTTATCGTCCATGCTTAAGCATTTCAACGGCCACGTCTTTTCTTATAATACTAAGTTTATTTTCAAGGTTTCAAAGTCTAAAATTCATATGAGTCGAGTAAATTTAGTACTTACATCAATGTAGTTAGCTAAGATGAACTCAAATTACTCGAATTCCGGGTTTATAACCCAAGTTAAAATAATATATATACCTATACTATTTTGCAGAAAACCATACGATATAAATTTTAAATCTAAATCATTAATTCACAAAGAACAAAGAAAATCTAAACCCCAAGCAAAATTTGAATTCAACTTTTAAAGAACATACACCAATACTTTATATAAAAATTTATACCATATGGAATTTAAATCCAAAATCCTTTGTCAAAACCAATTATGATAATCATTGAGTGGTCTCTCCCCCACTTAGACTCTTCAGAATAAACATCAATAATGCGTGCACTCATTACCAACATCGTTTCTAAGGTCCAAGAAGGGATTACACCCACTTGAAAAATCTTTAAAACCATTTCTTTTCGATCATACCTATAATATGATATTACTTTAAAAACTTTGGCAAAACTATCTCAATAGCACCCAAGATCAAGTTTCAAGTTCATTTCTATTTTAATCACAACCTTTCTCATCCAATTATACTTAAAGATATCATTTTATTTTCAAATATTTTCAACACCTAGTTATCATCTCTTATTATGTCTATTATTTAATTGACCATAATAGGTAATGACTTACTATTACTACCCACTAGTATCGAATACATATCCTTAAAACCAAAAGTAATATATTTAATATATTTAAAATATAATCGAAAACCGTATTATGTCGATTCATTATGCTTGATTATTTAAGAATTCCTATCGATTCTATGGCGTCCCATATATCGACTTGTATCTATAAATATTCAACAGAACAAGTCAACACAATATAACCAATTTATCAAAAATACAAGTACGCTCTCTTATACCACTCAAAATCATTTTAGGGCATTTCGAATCCATATCTCTAATGAGTTTATTCCCAAACAGAGCCAAGGTTATCGTTAACCATTGCTCTGATACCAAATGTAACGACCCATATTTTTGCCCATTCAAATCGACAATAACCACACATGTCGACCTGAACAAAACCATAAATACAGGCAATTATTGGAAAAAGAAGAAAAAAGAAGAAAGAAGAGAAAAACAATAACAGAATCTCACAGCAGAAGAACAACATATAATACACAAATAGTAGTTTAAAAACAGTTGAAATATGTATACATTGACGATCAGAGTTATACATATACAGGTTTCATCACATGGCAGCGGAGATAAAATGCAGCGGAAATACAATATATATATATGATAGATATATACCAAATCTTCGTCTTCGACCTCCAAGGTAAAGGAGTCTTCGCTAACTGCAAGCATCTGCTGACCCGAGCGTATTGCCTAAAAAGAAAACACAACAAACACTCGGATCAGCACTAAATCATTCTCATATTAGTCAAATTAAAATATGAAATAACATCAATGTCATGGGTGCAGTAACTCAAGGGATGTTACGGGATTTTTCCATCTCTCAAGGATCCGTTAAACTAATACATAGATAGTATAATACGCTATTATGATAGTGTCTACTCAGTAAAGTATAAATACTGAAAATAGCGTAAGCGGGATTAAATTTTTTCCCTTACACCGTTTATAATACCGTAGTCTATACAGTACCGTAAACCCACCGTAAACGATGGCATCAGAGGGAACTCCATAGTTACGATACAAATCAAAATCGTATAGGGCTCGATAAGGATAGTATGACAAGGCACTCGAGGCAATGCCCAGGGTAGGATTCTACCAATTGCACTCCCGGACTGGTGGTAACGCATAGCAGCCACTACCGCCCACTTCGGAACACACTCCCAAAGTCATAGATGAGCCTGAATCATCATCATAGTCATAGAAATAGTATCGAAGAAGTGTGTCCGATCAAAGGTGCTACCTCAATTAGTCACGGTATAGCTCTTGTTTTAGTCATTTCAATTCTGACCCGACGGTCAGGGCTATTTCGATATCGTTCATCTTCTTCGATTCAATAATCGCCTCCATGTCATCATACTCATTCTGGATACATCATAACGTTCACAGTTGTCAAATTGGTATCGACACTGACAGAGAGTATGCCTTATGTCGACTCCGTTCTCTTTGACAACCAACGCTTACATCTTTCATATCGGTTGGTTCTTTTATATTTCACAAAGGTTTGATTCATCTCAAAATATCATATTCTGTTTCGAACCAAGTTTATATTCAAATAGAATACATTTACGTATCAAACTGTCAAAAATCAAACCAAACTGATCATATTCTAAATTAGAATATATTTCCATATCCTTATATTATAATCATAAAATATTTCAAAATCGACATATACACCAATAGAATATATTTTCGTCAAAGATTTCAATTTATCCCAAATCGATTTATGTTCGAAATACATTTATATTCAAATAGAATATTTACTTTCACATCAACTCATTTCAATTTCTTTGGAGGTCCATTTATATTCGAGAAGAATAAAATTTACATTTCCATATCAAAATCGATTTAAATCGGTTCATATTCAAATGAAAGGAATTCTTATCTCAACTCCATTTGAACCAACGATTTAGATTCAAACACTTGCCATTTGGAAGAAATGAAAATTTTAAAGGATATAACTATGAAAATTAATGTTTATAAAGAAAGCCTTTATATAAAAGAATATATATATAATATCTAGTTAGAATAGGATAAAATAAATTTTGTATACTATGTATATATGTAAATTGAAAGTTTACTAAATAATTTAAATAACAGAACATACGAAAAATTTTGTTATAATAAAAATAGTTATAGATAGAAGTTAATAAATAATTTCTTGAAGAGAGGATAGTTATTTGAAATCAACGGTGAAAATATATATAAGTAAATTCCTTAACTAAAAATTAACTCTTTCTTCCGAACTTCAATACTCCAATCAAAACTCCAGTCTTAATGGAGTTGCTTAACTCAAAGGAATTGTTTCAAAATCCCATTTCAAACCCATTTTCAAATTCAAGGATTCAATATTATACTCGTATTTAGTTTGAAAACAATCCAGAGTATTCTCGATTATCTTAATTCCAATATTAAATTCAATAAGAATTTATTATATTCGAGTCTGCCCAATCCTTGAAAATCCCAAATCGTATAAATTTAAATTTTTAACCTTCAAATTCACTTTGGGAAAATACTTAAATCATTTCAAATAATCTTTAAGATTCAAATTTTCAAAGGAAGAACAAAGCTTATCGAAATTGATATATTTCCTTTAAATCAAATTTCATCAACAGAATTTCGAATATTGAAAATCATTTAACCAACCGATGTCCATATATAATTTGCTACGCTATGGCCAAGTGATTTTAAACTTAATTCCTCGATATTCAGGTATGGATCTATCATTTCAATCCAAATCAGGGTCACAGAGATTTATCATTTCACTCTATGTTGTTAATTCATTTTAAATCAATAAATCCCGGGTTGATTCGATGTCCTCAACATCAAGGATAAAATTTGGGATTCGTCATCAGTAATGAACACAGGACAGCCATATATTGAAACAAATAACATTTAGATCAATATTCATTCAGAAAACACCCATAACATCCATCACAACCATTCAGCAAATAAATCAGTATTAATCTGTTCTACGGGTTTGCAAGCATTAGAATCCCAACTAGTTATTTAATTTAATTAAATAGTTTATTATTTACCAACTTTGCGGATTTACATACATGCATGTCAGTTCTAAGCAAAAATTCTCAATCACACACAATCATCCAACCAAACTTATTTCACAATTTAATTCAATAAATATGGGAATAATTTAGTATTTCGTAAGTGAGGAAATCACTCACCTTTGGGTTCTTAGAGGATTGAACGTCCAACCAAAGCCCAAAAATTTTCTACTACCAAATGCAGCCAAACCAGTGCCAAAACGTTCGCAATTTTGCCACGATCCCAACGCAACAAACCACGCTCAAATCCGAGTTAAAATGCAAAAGTTATCAGTGTTTTTCATTTGAATTTTTAAATATATAAAAATTAAGAAATGGCTCCTCACCAACCCGAGATTGACACGTCAGCCGACCCAAAACTTGTTCCCGCTCCTCAACCCGCTACAGGCACCTTCACCGCGGAAAAACCCAAAAGCCCACGAACTTTGACCGCAGATCGTCATGGCTACAGGCCATGAAATTGACCGTGACTACCACCGTTGTCTTCAGCTCCTCAGGCCGCACCTTCCTGGCCCGGATTTGGCACCTACGGCGCTTTCCTCCGCAGATGGCGCCATGAGAACGAAATGGTTTTTCGAACCCTAGAACGCCAATTTCCGGCAACCCTTTTGCTTATACATCAAACGAACACCACCATCGGACTAGTATGTACCTCCTCTACAAAACCCATCTTCCAGAATCTCCGATTAATTGCCGGATTGAAAACCCCTAAATTGAGCTTTAGGGTTTCGATTTCAGAGACTTTGACCGCAATTTCCGAGAACTACAGGCCATGCATGTCGCAATAAATGGTATCAGCAGCTTCGTGTCATCAAGAGCTTCGTTTTGATATATAATAAGCTAGGTTTTGGCGAGATTTGATTTTGAAGTTGTATTTTGATTTACAATCTAGGGTTTTGAAATAGATTTCAGCCATTAAAGAAAAAGATTTTGAAGGAGGAAATGTACGTATAGATAGAATGGGCTGATGGAGTTCAAGTAATTTATTTATATACACATATATAAGGCCCAAACATTAGAACCAACTGATTATCATATTATACTAATCTCTTTCACACTTTCTCCCGTACGGTCCAACGACAAGTCCGTTCGTAACGCAAATTGGAATCCTACCATAATTCATCGTTCTGAATCCAATGGCGGCAGTTTCGTCGAATTCCGAGACGGTCGCCAAAACAGTTAAATTTCGCAGTCAATTAAATTAATAAAATATTCAATTATTCGATTAACTGTTTTAATTTAAATTAAATATCCATTAAATTCAAATTTAAATCAAATTATAACTTAAATAAATTCTATAAATTAAATTCATAAATTTTAAGTTCCCACATCTAATTATTCCTCAAATTAAATCTGAACTACAAATTCAAATAAATGGATTCACTTTTATCTTAAGTTATTTAACATCAAAATCCAAAATTCCACAATTTCCAATTTAAAATTTGAATCTCTCTTTTAAATTAACCACTCAAATTAATTTAAATATTAAAATATTAAATCCCAAATTACAGCCTTTCTAAATAAACTGCCTTTAAAAATCTATTTATACTAAATTCAACAATCACCATCATCAAAATTAACAAAAATTTGATTTTCCCCAATATATTCCAATTTATTTATTTTAAATTGAAATTTAAATATACTGAAAATTATGGGATGTTACAGCCGTGATCTTCCTATGATTTCGCTACGATATATTTACACCTGCCACTTCCCACATCTTTCCTACATCATTCATTTATCCACGTCTTTCATATGTCGTTATTTTCATATGTTTTTTTCCACATCATTTGTACGTCTTACGTTTTCCATTCCTTTTTAGCCTAATTATATAGTTAACGTTTAGCTATGTTATTGTTTTTGTGTTTTACCTACTTCATCTATATGTTTTTTTAATATATTAAAATTAGATTACGTGCAACCTTTTCTATGCCTATTATGTGTCTTTTCTAAATTAATTTTAATATATTGTTATCATGTATATCAAACAAAAACTAAATCAACTTATCTGTATACATTACAATAAGAAGATTAATATTAAATCATTCATCATCAGTTAACTTTAAGTATCTATTCAACACCACAAAGTAAAAGTAACATTAATCAAGTTCTCATACATCTGAACAATACAATAATATGTTCACGATACATGACATTGTACATATATCGTCATGAATAAGAAAAACACTCTTAGCTCTCACGAAGATCATCTGACTCTTCATTAAATTATTATCGGAACATCTCAGAAAGTTGTTCATATCACTTTTTTAGTATTTGAATCTCTCCATCTTAAAGCTGCACATTTTCCTTTAATTTTGCTCTAGTCTATGCTTCTCCTTTGTCGATGTTACAAGTGTCGTATTTGTCTTTGTAGTATCTCTGCATTTCGCCAAATATTACGTCAATTTCAACATTTTAACCAATTAAAATAACGTTTTATTGAGTGTTTAAATATTTGTAGAAAATATTTACATCGGCAGTTTCGAACAAAAGTTGAGGGTGCATCCGCTGTGTTGTTGATCATAGCCTAATATATTACATGCCTGACTTCAAGCGGTGCCACAACCGACAAGTCAGTTGTTTGATATGTGCAAAATTTGTCTTTTTATTGCCCACTTGATATCCGAGGCCAATTCTTCTGTCCTCATCCTCCCGTCCCCGTATGCCCAAGCCCAACAGTCTAGATTTCCCTGATTTTCACTTTTTGCAATTAAATTACAACACAATTGAAAGACTTAATTGCAAAAGGTGAAAATCAGTGAGCTGTGGTCTGTGATTGGATGGGCAAACGGGGCACACAGGGGATGGAGACAGAACAATTTATGCCTTGATATCCGTAATTAATATCAACCGTTTATGTAATTAATTGTTCAACTACTTGATGCTGAATAATCAAAAATGTTACTTCGGCAAAAAAAAGTTTTTGTCAAAAAATGCATCAAAGACAAAAAAATAGGAGACCCACCCCTTGAATTACACAATTACCCCGCCTGAATTCAATGCTTACCCCCTTGAATTCCAAATTTATCCCTATTACTTAGTTTTTGACAAAAACTTTTTCGGGTATTCTAGCATAACTCCTGTATAATTAAGTTGCGCAACAGCATAAAAAAAACTGTACCACGGAAGTAATAATGCGTTAATTAATTCGCATGGTTAGAGGAATTTTCTACAGTTATACGAAGGTGGCCAAATTTTGTTTGATTATTAGAGATGAGAAGTTACCATATAATCATCTATATTACTTACTCATTTTATATGAGATGTAAATAATGCAAGGTCATTCTTGACAAAAATCATGTACATATATTCATACAAGGTACATAGGAATTGCAGGCACCATGCTTGATATATCATATTTTTACATGTTCACACGTTATATGACTGTAAAATGGATAAACAAACGTAATGTCATAAGAAATATATTATCATAAAAGTCATTCACTATATTAACTGAAAATTTGTACTTTAATTTTTTATAAAATCATTACAATAAATCTAGGGCTTTCAAGCCTTTTCAGTTTTTACCTTCAATTCACTTCTGGTTCACAAGATCAGAGGACTTCCCTGGTCCACAAATAGAATCCTTGTTCGTTTGTACATAACAACTCTCATACTACAACCAATCCACTCACTCACATTGTGCAATTAAGTTTCATAAAGAAAGAAGAAAACCGTAACAAAAAACAAGCTTGACAACTACCTACTCACAATGGCTACAGATGAAGAATTACCATCAGCTTCCAGCCTTCAAAAACAACGCATCAAACACTAAACCACGCAAGGAAGTACGTCAATGAGCAATATCCGATCTCTCTCCTCACAACTATGCAACGCCCTGTTAATTGGGACATATAACAAAATGCACTATCCACAATAGCAGAAGTAGAAGATGCAAAATGTGAATGCTGTGACATGTGCAAAGAGCTTACGCCTGAATATATATAGCAAAAGTGCGCAACAGGTGTTGAGTAAAATAGGATCAGAACAGAGAGGAAGTATCGTCTGAGGCACGTGCAGAACGTTTTCCTTAAGGAATTTATCGCCCCCACTATATTGATGGTTTTAATGGCAGCGAGATCCCTTCAGGATACAACAAACTGTTTGTTTTACAGAAGCAATAAAAGAAAGAAGGAAGAGGAATTCGGAATGAAATCTGGGTTTGTGAAGGAGCCGTATAAATAAGAGACGAACAGTTGTGGCCGTTGCATGCGAGGAGACGCTGCCATTCAAAAAATCACGACTGTTCGAAACAGGCTAACCTATTCCATACGGTCACGCACGCGCCTCAAGTGCCCAAGTGCTCATCTTTGACCCATAATAATATTAGATAGGTCCCAAACCCACTGAGCCCAAGCCATTGAGTTATTCTCAAGCCCATGTTGTTTTGTTTCACAATATTCTATTCCAAACATTAATATGTAGGGAGAGATACTTCATAATATTTGCCGATGTGGGACAAATACTTATTTCAATCTTCCCAATAATCCGCCAATAGATTGTAATAATTATTTATTTATGCATATGAGAAAGTACCTTTTGGTTTAAACTTTTCTTTTTAGTCCATATATTTAAATTTCAACAGAATATTTGGTAGTAAATATTTTAAACCAAATCCTATATGATGAAGCGAAATATATGAACACATAAATATTATCATGCTTCTGTAAAATATCATAATCGTAGATTGGTTATTAATTTCCTCCTGGTTTTCATGAACATGTATAAAGTTATATCCAAACTTTATTGAAACATTGTTTCTTATGTTCATATAGGTGTCCATTCTTCCCGTCCTTATTACTATGGACAAATGGTCACCACTAAACGTAACATTACAAACAATGAGTCCCTCATGTTTGTCAATCACTTAACTGCAACTTGTTGTTACCCATTAAACTTTAGGCTATAGAGCGTAAGGTTGGGTTTCTATTGCAGGTGATTAAAAAGGTTTTAGACCCATTTCACAACTAGTTGTTTTAACCATTTCTCTTGGTAATCCCTTGGTCAATGGGTCTGCCAAATTTTTCTTTGATCTTACATATGTAATTGTGATGATACCATTCACGATTAATTCCCTAACATATGCATGTATCAAGCTTATATGTCTAGATTTTCCGTTATAAATCTTATTATATGCCCTAGACATTGTAGCTTCACTATCACAATAAACAGAAATGGCTGATGATGGTTGTGGCCACAACTCTATCTCTGTTAACAGATTTCTTAGCCATTTTGCTTCCTTTGCTAAATCATCCAAAGCAACAAATTCTGCATCTGTTGTGGAGTGTGTGATAATTGTTTGTTTCTTGAAGGCCCATGATATAGCTCCCCCTCCAAGAGTAAAAATCCATCCAGTAGTTCCTCTATTTTCATTTTCAGGTGTCGAACCACTTGCATTTGAGTATCCTTCTAGAACTGCTGGGAAATTTCCATAGTAGAGTCCTAATTTTCTTGCTCTTTTAAGATAACCTAAGACTCTTCCAATGGCCTTCCAGTGTGAAACACTATGATTATTTGTATACCTTGACAGTTTGCACACTGCATAAGAAATATCAGGACGAGTGCAATGCATGGCATACATGAGACTGCCAATCACACTTGCTTATTCTAGTTGAGCAACTTCCCTTTCAGAATTTGCAAATAATTTAATAGAAGAATCATAAGGGCTGCTTGCTTCTTTAAAATTCAAATGCTTGTATTTAAGAAGTATTTTTTCAATGTAGTGAGACTGACATAATGCATATCCCTCACGACGTTTCCTTACTTTAATCCCTAGAATAGTATCAACTTCGTTTAGGTATTTCATTTTAAAACACGAAGTTAAATAGTTCTTTGTCTCATTTACACCTTCTATATTAGTACCAAATATAAGCATATCGTCCACATATAGGCATACTGTAACACCATATTTATCTGTGAATTTCGAATATATGCACTTGTCAGCATTGTTACGCTTGAAGCCATTAGGCAAAATTACAGAGTCAAATTTCTCATGCCATTGTTTTGGTGCTTGTTTTAATCCATATAAGGATTTAACCAATTTGCAAACCTTATTTTCATTTCCGTTCATGACAAATCCTTCTGGTTGTTCCATATACACTTCTTCATCTAATTCTCCATTAAGAAAAGTGGTATTGACATCCATTTGATGTACATATAACCCATGAATAGACGCAAGAGCAAAAAGAATCCTTATTGATGTTAGTCTAGCAACCGGAGCATATGTATCAAAGTAAATGATGCCTACCTTTTGCCTAAATCCTTTGGCTACTAGCCTTGCTTTCAAAGTTTGAACAGATCCATTTGTATTATATTTCTTTCGGAACACCCATTTACATCTGATTGGCTTGGATCCAATTGGTAAATCTGTTAGAACCCTGGTATTGTTGGATAGAATTGAATCCATCTCATCTTGTATTGCTTCTTTCTGGAAAGCAGCATCCCTTGAAGTAATGGCTTCTTTAAAAGTTTTAGGATCTTCTTCATTATTCAAAATAAAAATTGTCTCATCGATTAATTTATCCCTCTCACCAACAACAAGGTGAACTATTTCATCTGGTGAGACAAATCAGGATATAATCCTTTGGCTTTCCTTGGTCTTTGGCTTCTTCTAGGTTCATCAGGAATGTTTTGAAGCCTCCTTTTATTTGGAAAATTATAATCAATGTTTTCGTCATTCCTTTCGTGGATTATTTGTGTAGGATCTGAAACAGTCATGGAATCACATAAAAATTTATTTTCGATGAATTCTACATCTCTTGATTCCACGATTACGTTAGATTCTATATCTAATAATCTGTATGCTTTAGAATTTTCAGCATATCCTATGAATATACTTTTCAATGCTCTTGGTCCAAGTTTTATCCTTTTTGGATCTGTGACCCTATAAAATGCTAAACATCCCCAAACTCTTAGATATTTCAAATTTGGTTTTCTTCCTTTCCATAATTCGTAAGGAGAAGTTTTAGTTTTTTTTGATGAAATTATGTTATGCAAATGACATGCCGTTGAGTGTGCTTCTCCCCACAAATTTACTTGTTGTTTAGCATTTAAAATCAGAGCATTGGTTATTTCAACCAAAGTTCTATTTTTTCGTTCAGCCAGTCCATTTTGCTGCGGGGTATAAGGTGCGCTTGATTGATGAATAATTCCATTTTCTTCACAAAATGATGAAAATTCTAAGGAAAAATATTCCCCACCTCTATCACTTCACAGCACCTTAATTCTCTTTTCCTTTTGATTTTCAACATTAGTTTTGAAACGTTTAAACATTTCAAAGGCTTGATCTTTTGATCTCATTAAATAGACATGTGTGTATCTAGAATAATCATCTATAAACGTGATAAAGTACCTATTGCCACCCGTAGTCAATATACCATTTAATTCACAAATGTCTGAATGTATTAATTCAAGTAGTTTTGTATTCCTTTCCGACTTTGGAAATGGCTTTTTGCACATCTTTGCTACAATGGAAATTTCACATTTAGACTAGTTTAAGTTATCATATGAAATCATTCCTTCTTCAGACATAAACTGTAAATTTTTATAATGTAGATGTGCTAATCTATTATGCCATAAATGAAATGAATCAACAACATAAGCAAATTCGTTCATTTTATTAATACTTAGTTTAAACATACCATTACAAGCATATCCTTTCCCAACAAACATACCGCCCTTGGATAGAATAAGACTATTACCATCTAGAACTCCCTTGACACCCTTATTACATAAGAGACTTGGAGAAACCAGATTTTTTCTGATTTCTGGAACATGTAAAACATTAATAAGAACAATCTTTTTGCCAGAAGTGAACTCCAACTCTATGGTTCCTTTTCCAACGACGGCTGAAGCATTATGGTTTCCCATAAGCACCTTGCTTTCGTCAGGAACCTTCTCATATGATTTGAACAACGATTGATTGTTGCATACATGAATAGTAGCACCAGATTCGTACCACCAATTATTATCTTTGGTAGTATCTGCCATGTTCAGTTCTGTGATCATATCAATGTTTAGTTTTGAAACCATGGCAACAATTTCTGAATCTTGTTCAACCATGTTTGCATTGTTGGAAGTGCCTTGATTGCTCTTTTTGTTATGGTTATTGTTCTGCCCTTGCTCCTTTTTCTGTCTTTTTAAAAACCTGCAATCATGTTTGTAATGCCCAGGTTTGCCGCAGAAGTAGCAGTCACCCTTGCCTTTGCTGTTGTTTTCTTTTTTGCATTTTCCAGATGATTTGTTATCATTTCCAACATTATTAATATTGGAAGCATGCATAGAGTCAAAAACTTTCTTCTCACGATTTCTGGTTTCTTCCTCAATTCAAAGATGTTTTTGAATCTGTTCCATCGTAAAATCCTCTGAAGAATGCATAAGTTTCTTTCAATAACCACTCCAATTCTTCGGGAGTCTGGCCATCACAGCCCAAACTTGCAAAGCCTCAGGGATGGTGATTTTAACATCCCTCGACTTATTGAATATCACTTGTAGTTCATGTACTTGGTCCAAAACAGATACGTTATCAAGCATCTTAAATTCAAAGAATTCGAATATTAAAAACTTATCTGCGCCTTGTTTCTCGTTGCTGTATTTGGCCTCCAAACTTTTCCATATTTCCTGAGGCGACTTGACAGAAGTGAACAGGTAGTACAATCGATCAGATAGTGTATTTAGAATATGTCCTCGGCAGACCACTTTGTCTTCTTCTCTTTTCTTTCGTTGTGCAATCAATTCTACGGTGTCTTTATCAGTAGGCGGCGGAATTGGTTTAAGATCTGGGTCTAGCACATATGCTATCTTCAGTGTTGTGAGAAGGAACAGGATTTTATCTTGCCAGCGAGTGTAAATTGGTGCCATCAAAGCGATCGAGTTTTGTAAACTCTTGATTCATTATTTTGTAGGTTGATTCTGATCTAGTTGCAGACGCCATTGCTATAAATTCCGTAAGATTGTTGAGTAAATTAGGATCAGAACAGAGAGGAAGTATCGTTTGAGGCACGTGCAGAACATTTTCCTTAAGGAATTTATCGCCCCCACTATATTGATGGTTTTAATGGCAGCGAGATTCCTTCAGGATACAACAAACTATTTGTTTTACAGAAGCAATAAAAGAAAGAAGGAAGAGGAATTCAGAATGAAATATGGGTTTGGGAAGGAGCCGTATAAATAAGAGACGAACAGTTGTGACCGTTGCATGCGAGGAGACGCTGCCGTTCAAAAAATCACGACTGTTCGCAATAGGCTGACCTATTCCGTACGGTCACGAACGCGCCCACGCGCCCCCAAGTGCCCAAGTGCTCATCTTTGACCCATAATAATATTAGATAGGTCCCAAACCCATTGAGACCAAGCCATTGTGTTATTCTCAAGCCCATGTTGTTTTGTTTCACTATATCCTATTCCAAACATTAATATGTAGGGAGAGATACTTCGTAATATTTGTCGATGTGGGACAAATACTTATTTCAATCTTCCCAATAATCCGCCACAAGATTGTAATAATTATTTATTTATGCATATGAGAAAGTACCTTTTGGTTTAAACTTTTCTTTTTAGTCCATATATTTAAATTTCAACAGAATATTTGGTAGTAAATACTTTAAACCAAATCCAATATGATGAAGCGAAATATATGAACACATAAATATTATCATGCTTCTGTAAAATATCATAACCGTAGATTGGTTATTAATTTCCTCCTGGTTTTCATGAACATGTATAATGTTATATCCAAACTTTATTGAAACATTGTTTCTTATGTTCATATAGGTGTCCATTCTTCCCGTCCTTATTACTATGGACAAATGGCCACCACTAAACGTAACATTACAAACAATGAGTCCCTCATGTTTGTCAATCACTTAACTGCAACTTGTTGTTACCCATTAAACTTTAGGCTATAGAGCGTAAGGTTGGGTTTCTATTGCAGGTGATTAAAAAGGTTTTAGACCCATTTCACAACTAGTTGTTTTAACCATTTCTCTTGGTAATCCCTTGGTTAATGGGTCTGCCAAATTTTTCTTTGATCTTACATATGTAATTGTGATGATACCATTCACGATTAATTCCCTAACATATGCATGTCTCAAGCTTATATGTCTATATTTTCCATTATAAATCTTATTATATGCCCTAGACATTGTAGCTTCACTATCACAATAAACAGAAATGGCTGATGATGGTTGTGGCCACAACTCTATCTCTGTTAACAGATTTCTTAGCCATTCTGCTTCCTTTGCTAAATCATCCAAAGCAACAAATTCTTCTTCCATTGTGGAATGTGTGATAATTGTTTGTTTCTTGGAGGCCCATGATATAGCTCCCCTCCAAGAGTAAAAATCCATCCAGTGGTTCCTCTATTTTCATTTTCAGGTGTCGAACCACTTGCATCTGAGTATCCTTCTAGAACTGCTGGGAAATTTTCATAGTAGAGTCCTAATTTGCTTGCTCTTTTAAGATAACCTAAGACTCTACCAATGGCCTTCCAGTGTGAAACACTAGGATTATTTGTATACCTTGATAGTTTGCACACTGCATAAGAAATATCAGGACAAGTGCAATGCATGGCATACATGAGACTGCCAATCACACTTGCTTATTCTACTTGAGCAACTTCCCTTTCAGAATTTGCAAATAATTTAATAGAAGAATCATAAGGGCTGCTTGCTTCTTTAAAATTCAAATGCTTGTATTTAAGAAGTATTTTTTCAATGTAGTGAGACTGACATAATGCATATCCCTCACGACGTTTCCTTACTTTAATCCCTAGAATAGTATCAACTTCGTTTAGGTATTTCATTTTAAAACACGAAGTTAAATAGTTCTTTGTCTCATTTACACCTTCTATATTAGTACCAAATATAAGCATATCGTCCACATATAGGCATACTGTAACACCATATTTATCTGTGAATTTCGAATATATGCACTTGTCAGCATTGTTACGCTTGAAGCCATTAGGCAAAATTACAGAGTCAAATTTCTCATGCCATTGTTTTGGTGCTTGTTTTAATCCATATAAGGATTTAACCAATTTGCAAATCTTATTTTCATTTACGTTCATGACAAATCCTTCTGGTTGTTCCATATACACTTCTTCATCTAATTCTCCATTAAGAAAAGCGGTCTTGACATCCATTTGATGTACATATAATCCATGAATAGACGCAAGAGCAAAAAGAATCCTTATTGATGTTAGTCTAGCAACTGGAGCATACGTATCAAAGTAATCGATGCCTTCCTTTTGCCTAAATCCTTTGGCTACTAGCCTTGCTTTCAAAGTTTGAACAGATCCATTTGTATTATATTTCTTTCGGAACACCCATTTACATCTGATTGGCTTGGATCCAATTGGTAAATTTGTTAGAACCCAGGTATTGTTGGATAGAATTGAATCCATCTCATCATGTATTGCTTCTTTCCAGAAAGCAGCATCCCTTGAAGTAATGGCTTCTTTAAAAGTTTTAGGATCTTCTTCATTATTCAAAATAAAAATTGTCTCATCGATTAATTTATCCCTCTCACCAACAACAAGGTGAACTATGTCATCTGGGGAGACAAAATCAGGATCTAAGCTTTTGGCTTTCCTTGGCCTTTGGCTTCTTCTAGGTTCATCAGGAATGTTTTGAAACCTCCTTTTATTTGGAAAATTATAATCAATGTTTTCATCAGTCCTTTCGTGTATGATTTGTGTAGGATCTGAAACAGTCATGGAATCACATAAAAATTTATTTTCGATGAATTCTACATCTCTTGATTCCACGATTACATTAGATTCTATATCTAATAAACAGTATGCTTTAGAATTTTCAGCATATCCTATGAATATACTTTTCAATGCTCTTGGTCCAAGTTTTATCCTTTTTGGATCTATGACCCTATAAAAAGCTAAACATCCCCAAACTCTTAGATATTTCAAGTTTGGTTTTCTTCCTTTCCATAATTCGTAAGGTGAAGTTTTAGTTTTCTTTGATGGAATTCTTTTATGAAAATGACATGCCGTTGAGAGTGCTTCTCCCCACAAATTGACATGTTGTTTAGCAATTAAAATCAGAGCATTGGTTATTTCAACCAAAGTATTATTTTTTCTTTCAGCCAGTCCATTTTGCTGCGGAGTATAATGTGCGCTTGATTGATGAATAATTCCATTTTCTTAAAAAAATGATGAAAATTCTAAGGAAAAATATTCCCCACCTCTATCACTTCACAACACCTTAATTCTCTTTTCCTTTTGATTTTCAACATTGGTTTTGAAACGTTTAAACATTTCAAAGGCTTGATCTTTTGATCTCATTAAATAGACATGTGTGTATCTAGAATAGTCATCTATAAACGTGATAAAGTACCTATTGCCACCCGTAGTCAATATACCATTTAATTCACAAATGTGTGATTGTTTTAATTAAAGTAGTTTTGTATTCCTTTCCGACTTTGGAAATGGCTTTTTGCACATCTTTGCTTCAATGGAAATTTCACATTTAGACTAGTTTATTTTATCATATGAAATCATTCCTTCTTTAGACATAAACTGTAAATTTTTATAATGTAGATGTGCTAATCTATTATACCATAAATGAAATGAATCGACAACATAAGCAAATTCGTTCATTTTATTAATACTTAGTTTAAACATACCATTACAAGCATATCCTTTTCGAACAAACATACCGCCCTTGGATAGAACAAGACTATTACCATCAAGAATTCCCATGACATCCTTATTACATAAGAGACTTGCAGAAACCATATTTTTTTTCTGATTTCTGGACCATGTAAAACATTAATAAGAACAATCTTTTTGCCAGAAGTGAACTCCAACTCTATGGTTCCTTTTCCAACGACGGCTGAAGCATTATGGTTTCCCATAAGCACCTTGCTTTCGTCAGAAACCTTCTCATATGATTTGAACAACGGTTGATTGTTGCATACATGAATAGTAGCACCAGATTCGTACCACCAATTGTTATCTTTGGTAGTATCTGCCATGTTCAGTTCTGTGATCATATCAATGTTTAGTTTTGAAACCATGGCAACAATTTCTGAATCTTGTTCAACCATGTTTGCGTTGTTGGAAGTGCCTTGATTGCTCTTTTTGTTCTGGTTATTGTTCTGTCCTTGCTCCTTTTTCTGTCTTTTGAAAAACCTGCAATCACGTTTGTAATGCCCAGGTTTGCCGCAGAAGTAGCAGTCACCCTTGCCTTTGCTGTTGTTTTCTCTTTTGCGTTTTCCAGATGATTTGTTATCATTTCCAACATTATTAATATTGGAAGCATCCATAGAGTCAAAAACTTTCTTCTCACGATTTCTGGTTTCTTCCTCAATTCAAAGATGTTTTTGAATCTGTTCCAACGTAAAATCCTCTGAAGAATGCATAAGTTTCTTTCAATAACCACTCCAATTCTTCGGGAGTCTGGCCATCACAGCACCAACTTGAAAAGCCTCAAGGATGGTGATTTTAACATCCCTCGACTTATTGAATATCACTTGTAGTTCATGTACTTGGTCCAAAATAGATACGTTCTCAAGCATCTTAAATTCAAAGAATCCGAATATTAAAAACTTATCTGCGCCTTGTTTCTCGTTGCTGTATTTGGCCTCCAAACTTTTCCATATTTCTTGAGGTGACTTGACAGAAGTGAACAGGTCGTACAATCGATCAGACAGTGTATTTAGAATATGTCCTCTGCAGACCACTTCGTCTTCTTCTATTTTCTTTCGTTGCGCAATCAATTCTGCGGTGTCTTTATCAGTAGGCGGCGGAATTGGTTTAAGATCTGGGTCTAGCACATATGCTATCTTCAGTGTTGTGAGAAGGAACAGGATTTTGTATTGCCAGCGAGTGTAAATTGGTGCCATCAAAGCGATCGAGTTTTGGAAACTCTTGATTCATTATTTTGTAGGTTGATTCTGATCTAGTTGTGACGCCATTGCTATAAATTCCTTAAGATTGTTGAGTAAAATAGGATCAGAACAGAGAGGAAGTATCGTTTGAGGAACGTGCAGAACGTTTTCCTTAAGGAATTTATCGCCCCTACTATATTGATGGTTTTTATGGCAGCGAGATTCTTTCAGGATGCAACAAACTGTTTTTTTTACAGAAGCAATAAAAGAAAGAAGGAAGAGGAATTCAGAACGAAATCTGGGTTTGGGAAGGAGCCTTATAAATAAGAGACGAACAGTTGTGACCGTTGCATGCGAGGAGACACTGCTTTTCAAAAAATCACGACTGTTCGCAACAGGCTGACCTATTCCATACGGTCACGCACGCGCCCACGCGCCCCAAGTGCCCAAGTGCTCATCTTTGACCCATAATAATATTAGATAGGTCCCAAACCCATTGAGCCCAAGCCATTGTGTTATTCTTAAGCCCATGTTGTTTTGTTTCACAATATCCTATTCCAAACATTAATATGTAGGGAGAGATACTTCATAATATTTGACGATGTGGGACAAATACTTATTTCAATCTTCCAAATAATCCGCCATAAGATTGTAATAATTATTTATTTATGCATATGAGAAAGTAACTTTTGGTTTAAATTTTCTTTTTAGTCCATATATTTATGTTTCAACAGAATATTTGGTAGTAAATACTTTAAACCAAATCCTATATGATGAAGCGAAATATATGAACACATAAATATTATCATGCTTCTGTAAAATATCATAACCGTAGATTGGTTATTAATTTCCTCCTGGTTTTCATGAACACTTATAAAGTTATATCCAAACTTTATTGAAACATTGTTTTTTATGTTCATATAGGTGTCCATTCTTCCCGTCCTTATTACTATGGACAAATGGTCACCACTAAACGTAACATTACAAACAATGAGTTCCTCATGTTTGTCAATCACTTAACTGCAACTTGTTGTTACCCATTAAACTTTAGGCTATAGAGCATAAGGTTGGGTTTCTATTGCAGGTGATTAAAAAGGTTTTAGACCCATTTCCCAACTAGTTGTTTTAACCATTTCTCTTGGTAATCCCTTGGTTAATGGGTCTGCCAAATTTTTCTTTGATCTTACATATGTAATTGTGATGATACCATTCACGTTTATTCCCTAACATATGCATGTCTCAAGCTTATATGTCTAGATTTTCCGTTATAAATCTTATTATATGCACTAGACATTGTAGCTTCACTATCACAATAAACAGAAATGGTTGATGAGGGTTGTGGCCACAACTCTATCTCTGTTAACAGATTTCTTAGCCATTCTGCTTCCTTTGCTAAATCATCCAAAGCAACAAATTCTGCTTCCATTGTGGAATGTGTGATAATTGTTTGTTTCTTGGAGGCCCATGATATAGCTCCCCCTCCAAGAGAAAAAATCCATCCAGTAGTTCCTCTATTTTCATTTTCAGGTGTCGAACCACTTGCATCTGAGTATCCTTCTAGAACTGCTGGGAAATTTCCTTAGTAGAGTCCGAATTTGCTTGCTCTTTGAAGATAACCTAAGACTCTACCAATGACCTTCCAGTGTGAAACACTAGGATTATTTGTATACCTTGACAGTTTGCACACTGCATAAGAAATATCAGGACGAGTGCAATGCATGGCATACATAAGACTGCCAATCACACTTGCCTATTCTAGTGAAGCAGCTGCCCTTTCAAAATTTGCAAATAATTTAATAGAAGAATCATAAGGGCTGCTTGCTTCTTTAAAATTCAAATGCTTGTATTTAAGAAGTATTTTTTCAATGTAATGAGACTGACATAATGCATATCCCTCACGACGTTTCCTTGCTTTAATCCCTAGAATAGTATCAACTTCGTTTAGGTATTTCATTTTAAAACACGAAGTTAAACAGTTCTTTGTCTCATTTATACCTTCTATATTAGTACCAAATATAAGCATATCGTCCACATATAGGCATATTGTAACACCATATTTATCTGTGAATTTCGAATGTATGCACTTGTCAGCATTGTTATGCTTGAAGCCATTAGGCAAAATTACAGAGTCATATTTCTCATGCCATTTTTTTGGTGCTTGTTTTAATCCATATAAGGATTTAACCAATTTGCAAACCTTATTTTCATTTCCGTTCATGACAAATCCTTCTGGTTGTTCCATATACACTTCTTCATCTAATTCTCCATTAAGAAAAGCGGTCTTGACATCCATTTGATGTACATATAATCCATGAATAGACGCAAGAGCAAAAAGTATCCTTATTGATGTTAGTCTAGCAACTGGAGCATATGTATCAAAGTAATCGATGCCTTCCTTTTGCCTAAATCCTTTGGCTACTAGCCTTGCTTTCAAAGTTTGAACAGATCCATTTGTATTATATTTCTTTCGAAACACCCATTTACATCTGATTGGCTTGGATCCAATTGGTAAATCTATTAGAACCCAGGTATTGTTGGATAGAATTGAATCCATCTCATCCTGTATTGCTTCTTTCCAGAAAGCAGCATCCCTTGAAGTAATGGCTTCTTTAAAAGTTTTAGGATCTTCTTCATTATTCAAAATAAAAATTGTCTCATCGATTAATTTATTCCTCTCACCAACAACAAGGTGAACTATGTCATCTGGTGAGACAAAATCAGGATCTAAGCTTTTGGCTTTCCTTGGTCTTTGGCTTCTTCTAGGTTCATAAGGAATGTTTTGAAGCCTCCTTTTATTTGGAAAATTATAATCAATGTTTTCATCATTCCTTTCGTGGATGATTTGTGTAGGATCTGAAACAGTCATGGAATCACATAAAAAAAATTTTCCGATGAATTCTACATCTCTTGAGTCCACGATTACATTAGATCCTATATCTAATAATCTGTATGCTTTAGAATTTTCAGCATATCCTATGAATATACTTTTCAATGCTCTTGGTCCAAGTTTTATCCTTTTTGGATCTATGACCCTATAAAAAGCTAAACATCCCCAAACTCTTAGATATTTCAAGTTTGGTTTTCTTCCTTTCCATAATTCGTAAGGAGAAGTTTTAGTTTTCTTTGATGGAATTCTGTTATGCAAATGACATGCCGTTGAGAGTGCTTCTCCCCACAAATTGACATGTTGTTTAGCATTTAAAATCAGAGCATTGGTTATTTCAACCAAAGTTCTATTTTTTCGTTCAGCCAGTCCATTTTGATGCGGGATATAAGGTGCCCTTGATTGATGAATAATTCCATTTTCTTCACAAAATGATGAAAATTCTAAGGAAAAAATATTCCCCGCCTCTATCACTTCACAGCACCTTAATTCTCTTTTCCTTTTGATTTTCAACATTGGTTTTGAAACGTTTAAACATTTCAAAGGCTTGATCTTTTGATCTCATTAAATAGACATGTGTGTATCTAGAATAATCATCTATAAACGTGATAAAGTACCTATTGCCACCCGTAGTCAATATACCATTTAATTCACAAATGTTTGAATGTATTAATTCAAGTAGTTTTGTATTCCTTTCCGACTTTGGAAATGGCTTTTTGCACATCTTTGCTTCAATGGAAATTTCACATTTAGACTAGTTTATGTTAACATATGAAATCATTCCTTCTTTAGACATAAACTGTAAATTTTTATAATGTAGATGTGCTAATCTATTATGCCATAATTGAAATGAATCAACAACATAAGCAAATTCGTTCATTTTATTAATACTTAGTTTAAACATACCATTACAAGCATATCCTTTCCCAACAAACATACCGCCCTTGGATAGAATAAGACTATTACCATCTAGAACTCCCTTGACATCCTTATTACATAAGCGACTTGCAGAAACCAGATTTTTTCTGATTTCTGGAACATGTAAAACATTAATAAGAACAATCTTTTTGCCAGAAGTGAACACCAACTCTATGGTTCCTTTTCCAACGACGGCTGAAGCATTATGGTTTCCCATAAGCACCTTGCTTTCGTCAGGAACCTTCTCATATGATTTGAACAACGATTGATTGTTGCTTACATGAATAGTAGCACCAGATTCGTACCACCAATTGTTATCTTTGGTAGTATCTGCCATGTTCAGTTCTGTGATTATATCAATGTTTAGTTTTGAAACCATGGCAACAATTTCTGAATCTTGTTCAACCATGTTTGCGTTGTTGGAAGTGCCTTGATTGCTCTTTTTGTTATGGTTATTGTTCTGCCCTTGCTCCTTTTTCTGTCTTTTTAAAAACCAGCAATCACGTTTGTAATGCCCAGGTTTGCCGCAGAAGTAGCAGTCACCCTTGCCTTTGCTGTTGTTTTCTCTTTTGCGTTTTCTAGATGATTTGTTATCATTTCCAACATTATTAATATTGGAAGCATCCATAGAGTCAAAAACTTTCTTCTCACGATTTCTGGTTTCTTCCTCAATTCAAAGATGTTTTTGAATCTGTTCCAACGTAAAATCCTCTGAAGAATGCATAAGTTTCTTTCAATAACCACTCCAATTCTTCGGGAGTCTGGCCATCACAGCACCAACTTGAAAAGCCTCAGGGATGGTGATTTTAACATCCCTCGACTTATTGAATATCACTTGTAGTTCATGTACTTGGTCCAAAATAGATACGTTCTCAAGCATCTTAAATTCAAAGAATCTGAATATTAAAAACTTATCTGCGCCTTGTTTCTCGTTGCTGTATTTGGCCTCCAAACTTTTCCATATTTCTTGAGGTGACTTGACAGAAGTGAACAGGTCGTACAATCGATCAGACAGTGTATTTAGAATATGTCCTCTGCAGACCACTTCGTCTTCTTCTATTTTCTTTCGTTGCGCAATCAATTCTGCGGTGTCTTTATCAGTAGGCGGCGGAATTGGTTTAAGATCTGGGTCTAGCACATATGCTATCTTCAGTGTTGTGAGACGGAACAGGATTTTGTATTGCCAGCGAGTGTAAATTGGTGCCATCAAAGCGATCGAGTTTTGGAAACTCTTGATTCATTATTTTGTAGGTTGATTCTGATCTAGTTGTGATGCCATTGCTATAAATTCCTTAAGATTGTTGAGTAAAATAGGAGCAGAACAGAGAGGAAGTATCGTTTGAGGAACGTGCAGAACGTTTTCCTTAAGGAATTTATCGCCCCCACTATATTGATGGTTTTTATGGCAGCGAGATTCCTTCAGGATGCAACAAACTGTTTTTTTTTACAGAAGCAATAAAAGAAAGAAGGAAGAGGAATTCAGAATGAAATCTGGGTTTGGGAAAGAGCCGTATAAATAAGAGACGAACAGTTGTGACCGTTGCATGCGTGGAGACGCTGCCGTTCAAAAAGTCACGACTGTTCGCAACAGGCTGACCTATTCCGTATGGTCACGCACGCGCCCACGCGCCCCAAGTGCCCAAGTGCTCATCTTTGACCCATAATAATATTAGATAGGTCCCAAACCCGTTGAGCCCAAGCCATTGTGTTATTCTCAAGCCCATGTTATTTTGTTTCACAATATTCTATTCCAAACATTAATATGTAGGGAGAGATACTTCATAATATTTGCCGATGTGGGACAAATACTTATTTCAATCTTCCCAATAATCCGCCACAGGATTGTAATAATTATTTATTTATGCATATGAGAAAGTACCTTTTCGTTTAAACTTTTCTTTTTAGTCCATATATTTAAATTTCAACAGAATATTTGGTAGTAAATACTTTAAACCAAATCCTATATGATGAAGCAAAATATATGAACACATAAATATTATCATGCTTCTGTAAAATATCATAACCGTAGATTGGTTATTAATTTCCTCCTGGTTTTCATGAACATGTATAAAGTTATATCCAAACTTTATTGAAACATTGTTTCTTATGTTCATATATGTGTCAATTCTTCCCGTCCTTATTACTATTGACAAATGGTCACCACTAAACGTAACATTACAAACAATGAGTCCCTCATGTTTGTCAATCACTTAACTGCAACTTGTTGTTACCCATTAAACTTTAGGCTATAGAGCGTAAGGTTGGGTTTCTATTGTAGGTGATTAAAAAGGTTTTAGACCCATTTCACAACTAGTTGTTTTAACCATTTCTCTTGGTAATCCCTTGGTTAATGGGTCTGCCAAATTTTTCTTTGATCTTACATATGTAATTTTGATGATACCATTCATGATTAATTCCCTAACATATACATGGCTCAAGCTTATATGTCTAGATTTTCCGTTATAAATCTTATTATATGCACTAGACATTGTAGCTTCACTATCACAATAAACAAAAATGGTTGATGAGGGTTGTGGCCACAACTCTATCTCTGTTAACAGATTTCTTAGCCATTCTGCTTCCTTTGCTAAATCATCCAAAGCAACAAATTCTGCTTCCATTGTGGAATGTGTGATAATTGTTTGTTTCTTGGAGGCCCATGATATAGCTCCCCCTCCAAGAGAAAAAATCCATCCAGTAGTTCCTCTATTTTCATTTTCAGGTGTCGAACCACTTGCATCTGAGTATCCTTCTAGAACTGCTGGGAAATTTCCTTAGTAGAGTCCGAATTTGCTTGCTCTTTGAAGATAACCTAAGACTCTACCAATGCCCTTCCAGTGTGAAACACTAGGATTATTTGTATACCTTGACAGTTTGCACACTGCATAAGAAATATCAGGACGAGTGCAATGCATGGCATACATGAGACTGCCAATCACACTTCCTATTCTAGTTGAGCAACTGCCCTTTCAGAATTTGCAAATTTAATAGAAGAATCATAAGGGCTGCTTGCTTCTTTAAAATTCAAATGCTTGTATTTAAGAAGTATTTTTTCAATGTAGTGAGACTGACATAATGCATATCCCTCACGACGTTTCCTTGCTTTAATCCCTAGAATAGTATCAACTTCGTTTAGGTATTTCATTTTAAAACACGAAGTTAAACAGTTCTTTGTCTCATTTATACCTTCTATATTAGTACCAAATATAAGCATATCGTCCACATATAGGCATATTGTAACACCATATTTATCTGTGAATTTCGAATGTATGCACTTGTCAGCATTGTTATGCTTGAAGCCATTAGGCAAAATTACAGAGTCATATTTCTCATGCCATTTTTTTGGTGCTTGTTTTAATCCATATAAGGATTTAACCAATTTGCAAACCTTATTTTCATTTCCGTTCATGACAAATCCTTCTGGTTGTTCCATATACACTTCTTCATCTAATTCTCCATTAAGAAAAGCGGTCTTGACATCCATTTGATGTACATATAATCCATGAATAGACGCAAGAGCAAAAAGAAACCTTATTGATGTTAGTTTAGCAACTGGAGCATATGTATCAAAGTAATCGATGCCTTCCTTTTGCCTAAATCCTTTGGCTACTAGCCTTGCTTTCAAAGTTTGAACAGATCCATTTGTATTATATTTCTTTCGGAACACCCATTTACATCTGATTGGCTTGGATCCAATTGGTAAATCTGTTAGAACCCAGGTATTGTTGGATAGAATTGAATCCATCTCATCATGTATTGCTTCTTTCCAGAAAGCAACATCCCTTGAAGTAATGGCTTCTTTAAAAGTTTTCGGATCTTCTTCATTATTCAAAATAAAAATTGTCTCATCGGTAAATTTATCCCTCTCACCAACAACAAGGTGAACTATGTCATCTGGTGAGACAAAATCAGGATCTAAGCTTTTGGATTTCCTTGGTCTTTGGCTTCTTCTAGGTTCATCAGGAATGTTTTGAAGCCTCCTTTTATTTGGAAAATTATAATCAATGTTTTCATCATTCCTTTCGTGGATGATTTGTGTAGGATCTGAAATAGTCATGAAATCACATAAAAATTTATTTTCGATGAATTCTACATCTCTTGATTCCACGATTACATTAGATCATATATCTAATAATCTGTATGCTTTAGAATTTTCAGCATATCCTACGAATATATTTTTCAATGCTCTTGGTACATGTTTTATCCTTTTTGGATCTGTGACCCTATAAAAAGCTAAACATCCCCAAACTCTTAGATGTTTCAAGTTTGGTTTTCTTCCTTTCCATAATTCGTAAGGAGAAGTTTTAGTTTTCTTTGATGGAATTCTGTTATGCAAATGACATGCCGTTGAGAGTGCTTCTCCCCACAAATTGAAATGTTGTTTAGCATTTAAAATCAGAGCATTGGTTATTTCAACCAAAGTTCTATTTTTTCATTCAGCCAGTCCATTTTGCTGCGGGGTATAAGGTGCGCTTGATTGATGAATAATTCCATTTTCTTCACAAAATGATGAAAATTATAAGGAAAAATATTCCCCACCTCTATCACTTCACAGCACCTTAATTCTCTTTTCCTTTTGATTTTCAACATTGGTTTTGAAACGTTTAAGCATTTCAAAGGCTTGATATTTTGATCTCATTAAATAGACATATGTGTATCTAGAATAATCATCTATAAACGTGATAAAGTACCTATTGCCACCCGTAGTCAATATACCATTTAATTCACAAATGTCTGAATGTATTAATTCAAGTAGTTTTGTATTCCTTTCCGACTTTGGAAATGGCTTTTTGCACATCTTTGCTTCAATGGAAATTTCACATTTAGACTAGTTTATGTTATCATATGAAATCATTCCTTCTTTAGACATAAACTGTAAATTTTTATAATGTAGATGTGCTAATCTATTATGCCATAAATGAAATGAATCAACAACATAAGCAAATTCGTTCATTTTATTAATACTTAGTTTAAACATATCATTACAAGCATATCCTTTCCCATCAAACATACCGCCTTTGGATAGAATAAGACTATTACCATCTAGAACTCCCTTGACATACTTATTACATAAGAGACTTGCAGAAACCAGATTTTTCTGATTTCTGGAACATGTAAAACATTAATAAGAACAATCTTTTTGCTAGAAGTGAACTCCAACTCTATGGTTCCTTTTCCAACGACGGCTAAAGCATTATGGTTTCCCATAACCACCTTGCTTTCATCAGAAACCTTCTAATATGATTTGAACAACGATTGATTGTTGCATACATGAATAGTAGCACCAGATTCGTACCACCAATTGTTATCTTTGGTAGTATCTGTCATGTTCAGTTCTGTGATCATATCAATGTTTAGTTTTGAAACCATGGCAACAATTTCTGAATCTTGTTCAACCGTGTTTGCGTTGTTGGAAGTGCCTTGATTGCTCTTTTTGTTCTGGTTATTGTTCTGTCCTTGCTCCTTTTTTTGTCTTTTGAAAAACCTGCAATCACGTTTGTAATGCCCAGGTTTGCCGCAGAAGTAGCAGTCACCCTTGCCTTTGCTGTTGTTTTCTCTTTTGCGTTTTCCAGATGATTTGTTATCATTTCCAACATTATTAATATTGGAAGCATCCATAGAGTCAAAAACTTTCTTCTCACGATTTCTGGTTTCTTCCTCAATTCAAAGATGTTTTTGAATCTGTTCCATCGTAAAATCCTCTGAAGAATGCATAAGTTTCTTTCAATAACCACTCCAATTCTTTGGGAGTCTGGCCATCACAGCCCCAACTTGCAAAGCCTCAGGGATGGTGATTTTAACATCCCTCGACTTATTGAATATCACTTGTAGTTCAAGTACTTGGTCCAAAACAGATACGTTATCAAGCATCTTAAATTCAAAGAATTCGAATATTAAAAACTTATCTGCGCCTTGTTTCTCGTTGCTGTATTTGGCCTCCAAACTTTTCCATATTTCCTTAGGCGACTTGACAGAAGTAAACGGGTCGTACAATCGATCAGACAGTGTATTTACAATATGTCCTCTGCAGACCTCTTCATCTTATTCTCTTTTCTTTCGTTGCACAATCAATTCTGTGGTGTCTTTATCAGAAGGCGGCGGAATTGGTTTAAGATCTGGGTCTAGCACATATGCTTTCTTCAGTGTTGTGAGAAGGAACAGGATTTTATCTTGCCAGCGAGTGTAAATTGGTGCCATCAAAGCGATCGAGTTTTGTAAATTCTAGATTCATTATTTTGTGGGTTGATTCTGATCTAGTTGCGGATGCCATTGCTATAAATTCCCTAAGATTGTTGAGTAAAATAGGATCAGAACAGAGAGGAAGTATCGTTTGAGGCACGTGCAGAACGTTTTCCTTAAGGAATTTATCGCCCCTACTATATTGATGGTTTTAATGGCAGCGATATTACTTCAGGATACAACAAACTCTTTATTTTAAAGAAGCAATAAAAGAAAGAAGGAAGAGGAATTCAGAATGAAATCTGGGTTTGGGAAGGAGCCGTATAAATAAGAGACGAACAGTTGTGACCGTTGCATGCGAGGAGACGCTGCCGTTAAAAAAATCACGACTGTTCGCAACAGGCTGACCTATTCCGTACGGTCACGCACACGCCCACGCGCCCCAAGTGCCCAAGTGCTCATCTTTGACCCATAATAATATTAGATAGGTCCCAAACCCGTTGAGCCCAAGCCATTGTGTTATTCTCAAGCCCATGTTGTTTTGTTTCACAATATCCTATTCCAAATATTAATATTTAGGGAGAGATACTACATAATATTTGCCGATGTGGGACAAATACTTATTTCAATCTTCCCAATAATCCGCCACATGATGGTAATAATTATTTATTTATGCATATAAGAAAGTACCTTTTGGTTAAACTTCTCTTTTTAGTCCATATATTTAAATTTCAACAGATTATTTGGTAGTAAATACTTTAAACCAAATCCTATATGATGAAGCAAAATATATGAACACATAAATATTATCATGCTTCTGTAAAATATCATAACCGTAGATTGGTTATTAATTTCCTCCTGGTTTTCATGAACATGTATAAAGTTATATCCAAACTTTATTGAAACATTGTTTCCTATGTTCATATAGGTGTCCATTCTTCCCGTCCTTATTACTATGGACAAATGGTCACCACTAAACGTAACATTACAAACAATGAGTCCCTCATGTTTGTCAATCAATTAACTGCAACTTGTTGTTACCCATTAAACTTTAGGCTATAGAGCGTAAGGTTGGGTTTCTATTGCAGGTGATTAAAAAGGTTTTAGACCCATTTCACAACTAGTTGTTTTAACCATTTCTCTTGGTAATCCCTTGGTTAATGGGTCTGCCAAATTTTTCTTTGATCTTACATATGTAATTGCGATGATACCATTCACGATTAATTCCCTAACATATGCATGTCTCAAGCTTATATGTCTAGATTTTCCGTTATAAATCTTATTATATGCCCTAGACATTGTAGCTTCACTATCACAATAAACAGAAATGGCTGATGGTGGTTGTGGCCACAACTCTATCTCTGTTAACAGATTTCTTAGCCATTCTGCTTCCTGTGCTAAATCATCCAAAGCAACAAATTCTGCTTCCATTGTGGAATGTGTGATAATTGTTTGTTTCTTGGAGGCCCATGATATAGCTCCCCCTCCAAGAGTAAAAATCCATCCAGTAGTTCCTCTATTTTCATTTTCAGGTGTCGAACCACTTGCATCTGAGTATCCTTCTAGAACTGCAGGGAAATTTCCATAGTAGAGTTCTAATTTGCTTGCTCTTTTAAGATAACCTAAGACTCTACCAATGGCCTTCCAGTGTGAAACACTAGGATTATTTGTATAACTTGACAGTTTGCACACTGCATAAGAAATATCAGGACGAGTGCAATGCATGGACTACATGAGACTGCCAATCACACTTGCCTATTCTAGTTGAGCAACTGCCCTTTCAGAATTTGCAAATAATTTAATAGAAGAATCATAAGGGCTGCTTGCTTCTTTAAAATTCAAATGCTTGTATTTAAGAAATATTTTTTCATTGTAGTGAGACTGATATAATGCATATCCCTCACGACGTTTCCTTACTTTAATCCCTAGAATAGTATCAACTTCGTTTAGTTATTTCATTTTAAAACACGAAGTTAAATAGTTCTTTGTCTCATTTATACCTTCTATATTAGTACCAAATATAAGCATATCGTCCACATATAGGCATATTGTAACACCATATTTATCTTTGAATTTCAAATATATGCACCTGTCAGCATTGTTATGCTTGAAGCCATTAGGCAGAATTACAGAGTCAAATTTCTCATGCCGTTGTTTTGGTGCTTGTTTTAATCCATATAAGGATTTAACCAATTTGCAAACCTTATTTTCATTTCCGTTCATGACAAATCCTTCTGGTTTTTCCATATACACTTCTTCATCTAATTCTCCATTAAGAAAAGCGGTCTTGACATCCATTTGATGTACATATAATCCATGAATAGACGCAAGAGCAAAAAGAATCCTTATTGATGTTAGTTAAGCAACTGGAGCATATGTATCAAAGTAATTGTTGCCTTCCTTTTGCCTAAATCCTTTGGCTACTAGCCTTGCTTTCAAAGTTTGAACAGATCCATTTGTATTATATTTCTTTTGGAACACCCTTTTACATCTGATTGGCTTGGATCCAATTGGTAAATCTGTTAGAACCCAGGTATTGTTGGATAGAATTGAATCCATCTCATCCTGTGTTGCTTCTTTCCAGAAAGTAGCATCCCTTGAAGTAATGGCTTCTTTAAAAGTTTTAGGATCTTCTTCATTATTCAAAATAAAAATTGTCTCATCGATTAATTTATCCCTCTCACCAACAACAAGGTGAACTATGTCATCTGGTGAGACAAAATCAGGATCTAAGCTTTTGGCTTTCCTTGGTCTTTGGCTTCTTCTAGGTTCATCAGGAATGTTTTGAAGTCTCCTTTTATTTGGAAAATTATAATAATTGTTTTCATTATTCCTTAAGTGGATGATTTGTGTATGATCTGAAATAGTCATGGAATCACATAATAATTTATTTTCGATGAATTCTACATCTCTTAATTCCACGAGTACATTAGATTCTATATCTAATAATCTGTATGCTTTAGAATTTTCAGCATATCCTATGAATATACTTTTCAATACTCTTGGTCCAAGTTTTATTCTTTTTGGATCTGTGACCCTATAAAAAGCTAAACATCCCCAAACTCTTAGATATTTCAAGTTTGGTTTTCTTCCTTTCCATAATTCGTAAGGAGAAGTTTTAGTTTTCTTTGATGGAATTCTGTTATGCAAATGACATGCCGTTGAGAGTGCTTCACCCCACAAATTGACATGTTGTTTAGCATTTAAAATCGGAGCATTGGTTATTTCAACCAAAGTTCTATTTTTTCGTTCAGCCAGTCCATTTTGCTGCGGGGTATAAGGTGCGCTTGATTGATGAATAATTCCATTTTCTTCACAAAATGATGAAAATTCTAAGGAAAAATATACCCCACCTCTATCACTTCACAGCACCTTAATTCTCTTTTCCTTTTGATTTTCAACATTGGTTTTGTAACGTTTAAACATTTCAAAGGCTTGATCTTTTGATCTCATTAAATAGACATGTGTTTATCTAGAATAATCATCTATAAACGTGATAAAGTAGCTATTGCCACCCGTAGTCAATATACCATTTATTTCACTAATGTCTGAATGTATTAATTCAAGTAGTTTTGTATTCCTTTCCGACTTTGGAAATGGCTTTCTGCACATCTTTGCTTCAATGGAAATTTCACATTTAGACTAGTTTATGTTATCATATGAAATCATTCCTTCTTTAGACATAAACTGTAAATTTTTATAATGTAGATGTGCTAATCTATTATGCCATAAATGAAATGAATCAACAACATAAGCAAATTCGTTCATTTTATTAATACTTAGTTTAAACATACCATTACAAGCATATCCTTTCCCAACAAACATACCGCCCTTGGATAGAATAAGACTATTACCATCTAGAACTCCCTTGACA
The DNA here is from genome assembly GCA_030737875.1 of Allium sativum. NCBI lineage: Eukaryota > Viridiplantae > Streptophyta > Magnoliopsida > Asparagales > Amaryllidaceae > Allium > Allium sativum. The sequence goes on from CM060923.1 coordinate 431,524,528, forward strand.
TACTTATTACATAAGAAAAATCTTTTTGCCAGAAACCAGATTGTTTCTGATTTCTGGAACATGTAAAACATTAATAAGAACAATCTTTTTGCCAGAAGTGAACTCCAACTCTATGGTTCCTTTTCCAACGACGGCTGAAGCATTATGGTTTCCCACAAGCACCTTGCTTTCGTCAGAAACCTTCTCATATGATTTGAACAACGATTGATCGTTGCATACATGAATAGTAGCACCAGATTCGTACCACCAATTGTTATCTTTGGTAGCATCTGCCATGTTCAGTTCTGTGATCATATCAATGTTTAGTTTTGAAACCATGGCAACAATTTCTGAATCTTGTTCAACCATGTTTGTGTTGTTGGAAGTGCCTTGATTGCTCTTTTTGTTTTGGTTATTGTTCTGTCCTTGCTCCTTTTTCTGTCTTTTCAAAAACCTGCAATCACGTTTGTAATGCCCAGGTTTGCCGCAGAAGTAGCAGTCACCCTAGACTTTGCAGTTGTTTTCTCTTGCATTTTCCAGATGATTTGTTATTATTTCCAACATTATTAATATTGGAAGCATCCATAGAGTCAAAAACTTTCTTCTCACGATTTCTGGTTTCTTCCTCAATTCAAAGATGTTTTTGAATCTGTTCCATCGTAAAATCCAATGAAGAATGCATAAGTTTCTTTCAAAAACCACTCCAATTCTTCGGGAGTCTGGCCATCACAGCCCCAACTTGCAAAGCCTCAGGCATGGTGATTTTAACATCCCTCGACTTATTGAATATCACTTGTAGTTCATGTACTTGGTCCAAAACAGATACCTTATCAAGCATCTTAAATTCAACGAATTCGAATATTAAAAATTTATCTACGCCTTGTTTCTCGTTGCTGTATTTGGCCTCCAAACTTTTCCATATTTCCTGAGGCGACTTGACAGAAGTGAACAGGTCGTACAATCGATCAGACAGTGTATTTAGAATATGTCCTCTGCAGACCACTTCGTCTTCTTCTCTTTTCTTTCGTTGCACAATCAATTATGTGGTGTCTTTATCAGTAGGCGGCGAAATTGGTTTAAGATCTGGGTCTAGCACATATTCTATCTTCAGTGTTTTGAGAAGGAACATGATTTTATCTTGCCAGCGAGTGTAAATTGGTGCCATCAAAGCGATCGAGTTTTGTAAACTCTTGATTCATTATTTTGTAGGTTGATTCTGATCTAGTTGCGAACGCCATTGCTATAAATTCCTTAAGATTGTTGAGTAAAATAGGATCAGAACAGAGAGGAAGTATCATTTGAGGCACGTGCAGAACGTTTTCCTTAAGGAATTTATCGCCCCCACTATATTGATGGTTTTAATGGAAGCGAGATTCCTCCAGGATACAACAAACTGTTTATTTTACAGAAGCAATAAAAGAATGAAGGAAGAGGAATTCGGAATTCAGAATGAAATCTGGGTTTGGAAAGGAGCCGTATAAATAAGAGATGAACAGTTGTGACCGTTGCACGCAAGGAGACGCTGCCGTTCAAAAAATCACGACTGTTCGCAATAGGCTAACCTATTCCGTACGGTCACGCACGCGCCCACGCTCCCCAAGTGCCCAAGTGCTCATCTTTGACCCATAATAATATTAGATAGGTCCCAAACCTATTGAGCCCAAGATTGTGTTATTATCAAGCCCATGTTGTTTTGTTTCACAATATCCTATTCCAAACATTAATATGTAGGGAGAGATACTTCATAAAATTTGCCGATGTGGGACAAATACTTATTTCAATCTTCCCAATAATCCGCCACAAGATTGTAATAATTATTTATTTATGCATATGAGAAAGTACCTTTTGGTTTAAACTTTTCTTTTTAGTCCATATTTAAATTTCAACAGAATATTTGGTAGTAAATACTTTAAACCAAATCCTATATGATGAAGCGAAATATATGAACACATAAATATTATCATGCTTCTGTAAAATATCATAACCGTAGATTGGTTATTAATTTCCTCCTGGTTTTCATGAACATGTATAAAGTTATATCCAAACTTTATTGAAACATTGTTTCTTATGTTCATATAGGTGTCCATTCTTCCCGTCCTTATTACTATGGACAAATGGTCACCACTAAACGTAACATTACAAACAATGAGTCCCTCATGTTTGTCAATCACTTAACTGCAACTTGTTGTTACCCATTAAACTTTAGGCTATAGAGCATATGGTTGGGTTTCTATTGCAGGTGATTAAAAAGGTTTTAGACCCATTTCACAACTAGTTGTTTTAACCATTTCTCTTGGTAATCCCTTGGTTAATGGGTCTGCCAAATTTTTCTTTGATCTTACATATGTAATTGTGATGATACCATTCACGATTAATTCCCTAACATATGCATGTCTCAAGCTTATATGTCTAGATTTTCCGTTATAAATCTTATTATATGCACTAGACATTGTAGCTTCACTATAACAATAAACAAAAATGGTTGATGAGGGTTGTGGCCACAACTCTATCTCTGTTAACAGATTTCTTAGCCATTTTGCTTCCTTTGCTAAATCATCCAAAGCAACAAATTCTGCTTCCATTGTGGAATGTGTGATAATTGCTTGTTTCTTGGAGGCCCATGATATAGCTCCCCCTCCAAGAGTAAAAATCCATCCAGTAGTTCCTCTATTTTCATTTTCAGGTGTCGAACCACTTGCATCTGAGTATCCTTCTAGAACTGCTGGGAAATTTCCATAGTAGAGTCCTAATTTGCTTGCTCTTTTAAGATAACCTAAGACTCTACCAATGGCCTTCCAGTGTGAAACACTAGGATTATTTGTATACCTTGACAGTTTCCACACTGCATAAGAAATACCAGGACGAGTTGTAACACCCCACACCCGCTACGGTCACTCACTAAGGGAATGCCATAACATTGGTGGAGTATTTTAAGTGAATATAGAAAAGAAAAATTTCAACAAGACTGATATAAGTAATACTTGAGAATTTAAAACATCATTTCATTTCAGCTGAAAGTAAAACATGTTTGGTTACACCAAAACCATAAACAAGAGTCAGGTACATAATATCCTGCCTGATAAAACAAAAGTACATAATCCCACTACATAACTTAATAGCCATAATAGAAAAGATAAACTGAGCTTTACATCCACGTTCCAAGCTCCAAGAGATAGATAAAGCAGTCTGATCAAAGCCCACCAGTGCTAGGCCCACTGTGATAACCTGAGGGTTGGGAAAAAGATAAAAACAACGGGGTCAGACATAAGTCTGAGCGAGTCCTATAACTTTAACAATACAATCATTAAAGTAACCAGAGTAAGACATGAGCTTGATATACGGTAACGACTGGGGATAAATGGCTACACTAAGCAGCCAACTAGACTTAGGATGAACTAAGATAACCGTAAAGACGCGCCTATCCACCCAAGGATAATTACTATATTGCACCACCCCAGGTCTACCCACCCAAGGGTAATTCCTATACTGCACTACACCAGTTCTACCCACCAAGGGCAATTCCTACTTAAAGGTTGATCCCACTAAGTGTACTTAGTAATTTTACCCAGTAGTTTCTTGTACCCCTAGCTGACTACATAGGTGCCGTCTACCCCTATCTCCGCTAGGTGTACCCACTACTCCCCAAGCGATCGGCTCCCTAACGTAGATACCCGTGCTGGCCCCACAGTGGGGTGTATCACTCCCCAAAGTGGCAACCCGATAATCAATGGTGCACGGCTTATACCTACACGATGCAACAACGTCTTACCTACCAGCCCGGGTCCACACACACATATGAAACCCGTTGGACTCGCGTTGCCACCGCTACCCCGTTTTGGCCTCTTACAGTCAAGCCCAGTACGCGTGTCCCGTCCTCGACATGGGTCGAGCCCAAAAGATACATATGGGTTACTGGTTGAAATGGGCCCCCACAAGCTACTACTTAAGCTTGTCATTTTATCTAGTGCATCCCACTTAACCCCTTTTTATAATCATGCCCTCTTATATGTTAAGGTTTGGTTAAGTCATCTAATCATATTTCAATTGCCACTCAAGGCCCCCACAAGCTACTACTTAAGCTTGTCATTTAATCATGTTTCAATTGCCACTTATGGCCCCCACAAGCTACTACTTAAGCTTGTCATTTAATCATATTTCAATTGCCACTTAAGGCACCCACTAGATTTCCACATGCCACCCAAGGCACTTACTTGATTCCCACATGCCACCCAAGGCACTTACTTAACCCTTTAATCATGTTTAATTACATGTTCCACTTTGGTTAAGTATTCTAATCGTATTTTCTATTGCCACCCAAGGCAACCCACTAGTTTCCTCATGCCACCCAAGGCACCCCCACAAGTTACTACATGCCACCCAAGGCACCCACTTAACCCCTCATGCCTCACTACATGCTAATTTGGTTAAGTGTTTCTTAATTAATTAAGATCGTAACCTTTGTAAAGACCTCTCACATTAGACTGTCTTTTATGGCAGCTGGATATGCCGGTTGGTTCCGGGCAGCCTTACACCATAACAGAGTCTAACCTCGTGTCTTTACACTTGTCACGTATTTAGTTTATGACTAAGACCTCTCACATTGGGCCAATCATTTGTAGCCGCTGGATTTGCCGGTCGGTTCCGGGCAGTCTTATGCTACAAAAGGGTCCAACCTCGTGTCTTAGTCGATTAATTACACCTAATTAATCACCCCCATAATTTGTATTAATTGTCCCTAATTAATTACAAATATTTAAGAATATGGGTAGACCTAACTCAATAGGTAAATTCCCAATTCCATAATATGGGTAGACCTAACTTAATAGGTAAATTCCCAATTATGTCCATCCACTTTATGGTATGTTTAATCATACCCACTTCACACAATTTTATGTGTTCATTAATTTTTACCCCATCGTCCCCACGTAAATACGTTAACATGACATACTTCAAAAGAGAAGATTCATCATACACACAATGGGTTCAACTTAGCATATCATTAGCCTTATCATGGGTTTAAAAGGTGTCAACTTGCATATATGACCATAAACCCAACTTGCATAAATAACCAACCCAAACTTGCATGAATCACATATGTCATAAAGATGGTAACTTGCTTAAATGTTCATGTCATAGACCTATCATAAAAGTGTCAACTTGCATACATGTCATAGGTCTAAAAGGGATGAACTTGCACATGTACTTATGTCATACATAGAGGCAAACTTGCATATATTATGCATATCATAAAAAGAGACAAACTTGCATATGAACTTGCATCATAACTTGCATATGAACTTGCATCATAACTTGCATATGAACTTGCATAACATGCCATACTTAGAGGTAAACTTGCATATATTATGCATATCATAAAAAGAGACAAACTTGCATATGAACTTGCATCATACTTGCATAAAACCAAACACTTAGCATGCATAAAACCAAATACTTAGCATGCATAAAACCAACCACTTAACATGCATAAACCCAAACACTTATCTTGCATAAACATAGTGTCATCATGAATAAGTGTTAAACATAGTGATTAGCAAACTAGCATCATAACATATGACCTAAAACCCATTGATCCGCAAGCAAAACCATATGATCTCATCACATCTCATCTACTTAGTTTAACAATTGGTTATTAAAGTGATAGAAACTCACAAGCTCCTTAGATAGTTGCTAGAGTTGAAGTAGAGGTGGATTAGTAGTTGATTAGCTTGCAATCCTTTTCTCTAATTAGTGGAGGCTCCTTCTAAGTTGCATTTTGGCGGCATGATGGCATAAATTCTATTTTTAGTATGAATTAGGGTAGTCTTAGGGTGTATTTATAGGATTAGGTTGTGTTTTAGACCCTTAGATTAACCCTAGTTTAGTTTAGGTCCGTTAGATTTCGTCCCAAGCCCTCCAACCCAGCCCAAAACTCAACCAGGTGCACCCAGGCCAGAATCAACCGACAGGGCAAGTCGACAGCCCTGTCGACTGCCAAGTCGACAGGCATGTCGACAGGCAAGTTGACAGCCCTGTCGACAGCCAAGTCGACTTGGCTGGGCGGGAGTTTTCCCGCCTGGCCTCCATTTCTGCATGTTTCGAAATTCAAATTTCCCGAAAACTTCTTTGGGCCTTAACCGGGTCATACAGACTCCGATTTACAAAATTTCGGACTCTATTTCGCGTATTTTTCCGAGACGAACACAATGACGTAACCCGTTTGCCCTGATTCTCACATCTGAGATTATTAATTCTTTAATTAGTGAATATCAGTGTTAACTGAAATTCGGGGTGTTACATTCTCCCCTCCTTAAAGGATTTCGTCCCCGAAATCTCCAAGTTAAGGAGAATGCATATCCTACCATCCAAACAACCATCTACTCAATCCATAAAACACGGGCATCCATTGTCCTTAAAACAATTTCTAATGATGTATGAGCATATGCGAAAAGTGTGTGTATATGTTCCCTATCTAATGTATGAACATATGCAAACCATGATAGTGCCATGCATCCAATATGTATGCGAGAGAACCCTATCGACACATACTATATCTACATGAGTGCACAATCTTTCACCAAAATGCATCATCCATATGATAACACAACCATTATACATCCATAAATATAGCTACCTACACACAATTATATGCAATATGCAATATGAAGTGATTGAGCCGATCTAGTGTCTAGAGTGTGTGTATATGCATCCACGAGCAACCACTAGCAAACACTTGCATCCACATGCATCCATCAATCATAACATGTCTCAAACACATGTTTCATCCATAGGTTTACCCTATCTAAAGGTCAAAGGCACTAACAAGAGGACATACTAAAGATAAGATAAGTACTAGACAAACGATAAAGGAGAAGTATACCCTCAAAAAGGAATGGGTATAATGAACGCATTTTCACTTCCATCTCCCAAGTAGTGTTGCTCTCATCTTCTCCCCATTGCACTTTGACTAGTTGAACCTCCTTGTTTCTCAACCTCTTAGTTTCTGACCCAAGGATGCGTGTAGGAGCTCGTCGAATAGTCGCATCACGCTCTATCTCTACTTTTCTAAGCAAGCTCGGCTCTACCACCTCTGCGGTCTCATGTAGGCACTTCCTCAAATGTGACACATGGAATACATCATGTACACTACTAAGTCTGTCGGGCAACTCCACTAATGGAAGATGCTCTTCCCATGTACCTCCAAAATCCAAGATACATAGCCTCAAAAGGTCTTCTAAAATACGATTCACCCTCTCGGTCTGGCCGTCCGTCTGAGGATGATATGCGGTACTCAAATGCAACTGAGTCCCTACCGCCTCTTCCCAAAACTCTCTAGTGAAGATAGGATCTCGATCGCTCACTATACTGGAAGGTACACCATGCAATCTAATAATCTCTCGAATGTAACCTGAAGCTAGCCATAGAGCAGTTCTCTTACTCTTCACGGGTATAAAATGGGCGCTCTTAGTAAGTCTGTCTACCACAACCCAAATTCCCGTATTACCCTTCCTCGATCTCGGTAATCCATCGAGACACTATCCCACTTTCATAGCGGAACCTCCAATGGGTGAAGCAACCCACCGGGTTTCTTCTGCTCCGCTTTCACTTGCTAGCACACCAAGCATCTAGCGACATACTCGGCCACATCTTCCTTCATACCGGCCCAAAAGAAAACTCGCTTCATGTCTTGGTACATCTTGTCCCCACCGGGATGAATGGTCATCTTCGACCGATGTGCATCATCAAGTATAGCCTTCCTCAAACCCTCGTTTTGCGGTACACAAAGTCTACCGTCTCTACGCAACCACCCCTTACCATCTAGGGTGTACCTACTCAAATGGCTGGACGACTCCCCCCTTATGAGCTTCTCTACTAACTCAACCAACTGTGGGTCGTCCCGCTGTGCCTCGCCAATCCGTCCCAAAAGAGTAGGCCTAACCTCCAAGGAGGCTAGCAAACCGGGTACAAAGTCAACGGAAGGTCTAAAGTCAAACATAGAAATAAACTCTAAGCTCCGTCGTTCAACGAACAATGAACTCAAGGACAACCTTTTTCTACTTAAGGCGTCCGCTACCACGTTACCCTTGCCATGGGTATACGCTATCTCAAACTCATAGGATGCTAAGAATCCCATCCAAAATCATCACAACTGTCCATCTCTCATGCAGACCCCCCTAGTCGAACTCGACATCCCCCAAATGCAAGCCCCAAAGGCCTAAACCAATATCAGACAAACACCCAAGGGATACGTCCTTCGAATTCAGACGACCTACGTGAGATGATACTAGTAAAAACGGCTAAACAATTAAGCCTTTGTCCAACTCTGGATGTCCTCGCCAGTCTCGCTCCAAAACCACCGTTTATCTCATAACTGGCTTTGCTCAACCTATTAAGCACATACGAAAACTTATTTCGCTCCTAGAAAAGACCAAGATGTCATCCACAAAGACCATCACGAACTTATTTAGGTACTCCCTGAACACCCTTCTCATCAAATCAACAAAGTATGCGGGGGCGTTCGTCAAACCAAATGGCATCACCAGCCACTCATAAAAGCCATCCGGAGTCCTAAAGGCAGTCTTCTCTATACTATCCTCAGCCACTCTCAACTGACGAAACCCCGTGGCTAAGTCCAACTGCGAAAATACTGAGGCGCCAACTAACTGATCAAAGAGATCATCAATCCTTGGCAATGGGTGTCTATTCTTCTTTGTGAGTTTATTTAGTTCCCTTTAGCCTACACAAAGTCTGAGGGACCCATCCGCCTTCGTGGCAAAAACTACTGGAGCACCCCACTCCGATATACTTCGTCTTATGAACCCCTTCTCAAGCAAATCGCCTACTTGCTTATGGAGTTCCCTCCTCTCACGAGGAGCCATGTGGCACACTGGCCAAAATACTGGTTTGGCATTGTCTACCAGATATATTCGGAAGTCAATCTCCCGCTCCGTAGGTAAGCCCTTCACCTCCTCAAACACATCCGAGTATTCCTGGGCCACTCTAACAGATCGCAAACTCTAGACCGATGTGTCAAGCGAACTTAGCATAACCGATTCCATGGGATTACAAGAGATCTCGAGAGTGTTACCCAAGCGGGTCGTAAGCCTAACAACTCTCCCTTCAAAATCAAGAACGACACCCCTACTGGATAACCAGTCCATGCCCAAAACTATCCCATAGCCTGTGAAGCCCAAAAAGCATCACATCTAAACTCAACGCTAAGTATAGGAACTTTCAAACCCAAACACATCATGGAGCCCCAATTGGGTTTGAAACAACTAAGGGATCATCTACTAAACTGGTGTCTAAGTGCAGTGACTCAACTAACAATGATGAGATAAACGAACTCGATGCATCGGAATAAAGTTCGAACCGGATAATAAAGAAATCCAAATTCCAACCTAGACGGTCCTATCCCCATCTGGTACACTAGCAGTGAGGGAATACAACTACCCTCCAGGAGATTCCATACCTTGCCCATGCCCCTTTGGACAATCCTAATAAGGTGTCCTATTCCTCCTAAAAGGATAACTACTAGCCCTCTTCTTCCCATTCTCCACTCGTAACCTCCCATCAAAATGAGGTTTCGCTCTTCATTAACCAAACAACTATTTGAGCCTTCCTCCCATCGTCTATCCAATAGGTACCTACGAGTCCTCCTCCTTCTCGAACCAACTTCTAATCCGACTAACGTCTAAGTCCCTTGAAGTGGTTTCCATTCTTATCTATCTTAGATAGATCATCTATACCCGGAGGGGAAACTCAAAACGAGAGAGGAAGAGATTCAAAACAGAGAATTCGAAAGATAAAGATATGGCTATTGGGGATTATGCCTTTCTTTCAAAAACTTTTCTCTTAAAAGACAAGTTTTTGAAAATACTCCTTTCAAAAATATTCTTAGAAAATAGTTTTTCTAAAAATTTTATCTGTTCTGGTAACCTTAAGCTCTGATACCACGTGTAACACCCCACACCCACTACGGTCACTCACTAAGGGAATGCCATAACATTGGTGGAGTATTTTAAGTGAATATAGAACAGAAAAATTTCAACAAGACAGATATAAGTAATACTTGAGAATTTAAAACATCATTTCATTTCAGCGGAAAGTAAAACATGTTTGGTTACACCAAAACCATAAACAAGAGTCAGGTACATAATATCCTGCCTGATAAAACAAAAGTACATAATCCCACTACATAACTTAATAGCCATAATAGAAAAGATAAACTGAGCTTTACATCCACGGTACAAGCTCCAAGAGATAAATAAAGCAGTCTGATCAAAGCCCACTAGTGCTAGGCCCACTGTGATAACCTGAGGGTTGGGAAAAAGATAAAAACAACGGGGTCAGATATAAGTCTGAGCGAGTCCTATAACTTTAACAATACAATCATTAAAGTAACCAGAGTAAGACATGAGCTTGATATACGGTAACGACTGGGGATAAATGGCTACACTAAGCAGCCAACTAGACTTAGGATGAACTAAGATAACCGTAAAGACGCGCCTATCCACCCAAGGATAATTACTATATTGCACCACCCCAGGTCTACCCACCCAAGGGTAATTCCTATACTGCACTACACCAGTTCTACCCACCAAGGGCAATTCCTACTTAAAGGTTGATCCCACTAAGTGTACTTAGTAATTTTACCCAGTAGTTTCTTGTACCCCTAGCTGACTACATAGGTGCCGTCTGCCCCTATCTCCGCTAGGTGTACCCACTACTCCCCAAGCGATCGGCTCCCTAACGTAGATACCCGTGCTGGCCCCACAGTGGGGTGTATCACTCCCCAAAGTGGCAACCCGATAATCAATGGTGCACGGCTTATACCTACACGATGCAACAACGTCTTACCTACCAGCCCGGGTCCACACACGCATATGAAACCCGTTGGACTCGCGTTGCCACCGCTACCCCGTTTTGGCCTCTTACAGTCAAGCCCAGTACGCGTGTCCCGTCCTCGACATGGGTCGAGCCCAATAAGATACATATGGGTTACTAGTTGAAATGGGCCCCCACAAGCTACTACTTAAGCTTGTCATTTTATCTAGTGCATCCCACTTAACCCCTTTTTATAATCATGCCCTCTTACATGTTAAGGTTTGGTTAAGTCATCTAATCATATTTCAATTGCCACTCAAGGCCCCCACAAGCTACTACTTAAGCTTGTCATTTAATCATGTTTCAATTGCCACTTATGGCCCCCACAAGCTACTACTTAAGCTTGTCATTTAATCATATTTCAATTGCCACTTAAGGCACCCACTAGATTTCCACATGCCACCCAAGGCACTTACTTGATTCCCACATGCCACCCAAGGCACTTACTTAACCCTTTAATCATGTTTAATTACATGTTCCACTTTGGTTAAGTATTCTAATCGTATTTTCTATTGCCACCCAAGGCAACCCACTAGTTTCCTCATGCCACCCAAGGCACCCCCACTAGTTACTACATGCCACCCAAGGCACCCACTTAACCCCTCATGCCTCACTACATGCTAATTTGGTTAAGTGTTTCTTAATTAATTAAGATCGTAACCTTTGTAAAGACCTCTCACATTAGACTATCTTTTATGGCAGCTGGATATGCCGGTTGGTTCCGGGCAGCCTTACACCATAACAGAGTCTAACCTCGTGTCTTTACACTTGTCACGTATTTAGTTTATGACTAAGACCTCTCACATTGGGCCAATCATTTGTAGCCGCTGGATTTGCCGGTCGGTTCCGGGCAGTCTTATGCTACAAAAGGGTCCAACCTCGTGTCTTAGTCGATTAATTACACCTAATTAATCACCCCCATAATTTGTATTAATTGTCCCTAATTAATTACAAATATTTAAGAATATGGGTAGACCTAACTCAATAGGTAAATTCCCAATTCCATAATATGGGTAGACCTAACTTAATAGGTAAATTCCCAATTATGTCCATCCACTTTATGGTATGTTTAATCATACCCACTTCACACAATTTTATGTGTTCATTAATTTTTACCCCATCGTCCCCACGTAAATACATTAACATGACATACTTCAAAAGAGTAGATTCATCATACACACAATGGGTTCAACTTAGCATATCATTAGCCTTATCATGGGTTTAAAAGGTGTCAACTTGCATATATGACCATAAGCCCAACTTGCATAAATAACCAACCCAAACTTGCATGAATCACATATGTCATAAAGATGGTAACTTGCTTAAATGTTCATGTCATAGACCTATCATAAAAGTGTCAACTTGCATACATGTCATAGGTCTAAAAGGGATGAAATTGCACATGTACTTATGTCATACATAGAGGCAAACTTGCATATATTATGCATATCATAAAAAGAGACAAACTTGCATATGAACTTGCATCATAACTTGCATATGAACTTGCATCATAACTCGCATATGAACTTGCATCATAACTTGCATATGAACTTGCATAACATGCCATACTTAGAGGCAAACTTGCATATATTATGCATATCATAAAAAGAGACAAACTTGCATATGAACTTGCATCATACTTGCATAAAACCAAACACTTAGCATGCATAAAACCAAATACTTAGCATGCATAAAACCCACCACTTAACATGCATAAACCCAAACACTTATCTTGCATAAACATAGTGTCATCATGAATAAGTGTTAAACATAGTGATTAGCAAGCTAGCATCATAACATATGACCTAAAACCCATTGATCCGCAAGCAAAACCATATGATCTCATCACATCTCATCTACTTAGTTTAACAATTGGTTATTAAAGTGATAGAAACTCACAAACTCCAAGATTAGCTCCTTAGATAGTTGCTAGAGTTGAAGTAGAGGTGGATTAGTAGTTGATTAGCTTGCAATCCTTTTCTCTAATTAGTGGAGGCTCCTTCTAAGTTGCATTTTGGCGGCATGATGGCATAAATTCTATTTTTAGTATGAATTAGGGTAGTCTTAGGGTGTATTTATAGGATTAGGTTGTGTTTTAGACCCTTAGATTAATCCTAGTTTAGTTTAGGTCCGTCAGATTTCGTCCCAAGCCCTCCAACCCAGCCCAAAACTCAACCAGGTGCACCCAGGCCAGAATCAGCCGACAGGGCAAGTCGACAGCCCTGTCGACTGCCAAGTCGACAGCCCTGTCGACTGCCAAGTCGACAGCCCTGTCGACTGCCAAGTCGACAGGCATGTCGACAGGCAAGTCGACAGCCCTGTCGACAGCCAAGTCGACTTGGCTGGGCAGGAGTTTTCCCGCCTGGCCTCCATTTCTGCATGTTTCGAAATTCAAATTTCCCGAAAACTTCTTTGGGCCTTAACCGGGTCATACGGACTCCGATTTACAAAATTTCGGACTCTATTTCGCGTATTTTTCCGAGACGAACACAATGACGTAACCCGTTTCCCCTGATTCTCACATCTGAGATTATTAATTCTTTAATTAGTGAATATCAGTGTTAACTGAAATTCGGGGTGTTACACGAGTGCAATGCATGGCATACATGAGACTGCCAATCACACTTGCCTATTCTAGTTGAACAGCTGCCCTTTTAGAATTTGCAAATAATTTAATAGAAGAATCATAAGGGCTGCTTGCTTCTTTAAAATTCAAATGCTTGTATTTAAGAAATATTTTTTCATTGTAGTGAGACTGACATAATGCATATCCCTCACGACGTTTCCTTACTTTAATCCCTAGAATAGTATCAACTTCGTTTAGTTATTTCATTTTAAAACACGAAGTTAAATAGTTCTTTGTCTCATTTAGACCTTCTATATTAGTACCAAATATAAGCATATCGTCCACATATAGGCATATTGTAACACCATATTTATCTGTGAATTTCGAATATATGCACTTGTCAGCATTGTTATGCTTGAAGCCATTAGGCAAAATTACAGAGTCAAATTTCTCATGCCATTGTTTTGGTGCTTGTTTTAATCCATATAAGGATTTAACCAATTTGCAAACCTTATTTTCATTTCCATTCATGACAAATCCTTCTGGTTGTTCCATATACACTTCTTCATCTAATTCTCCATTAAGAAAAGCGGTCTTAACATCCATTTGATGTACATATAATCCATGAATAGACACAAGAGCAAAAAGAATCCTTATTGATGTTAGTTTAGCAACTGGAGCATATGTATCAAAGTAATCGATGCCTTCCTTTTGCCTAAATCCTTTGGCTACTAGCCTTGCTTTCAAAGTTTGAACAGATCCATTTGTATTATATTTCTTTCGGAACACCCATTTACATCTGATTGCCTTGGATGCAATTGGTAAATATGTTAGAACCCAGGTATTGTTGGATAGAATTGAATCCATCTCATCCTGTATTGCTTCTTTCCAGAAAGCAGCATCCCTTGAAGTAATGGCTTCTTTAAAAGTTTTAGGATCTTCTTCATTATTCAAAATAAAAATTGTCTCATCGATTAATTTATCCCTCTCTCCAACAACAAGGTGAACTATGTCATTTGGTGAGACAAAATCAGGATCTAAGCTTTTGGCTTTCCTTGGACTTTGGCTTCTTCTAGGTCCATCAGGAATGTTTTGAAGCCTCCTTTTATTTGGAAAATTATAATCAACGTTTTCATCATTCCTTTCGTGGATGATTTGTGTAGGATCTGAAACAGTCATGGAATCACATAAAAATTTATTTTCGATGAATTCTACATCTCTTGATTCCACGATTACATTAGATTCTATATCTAATAATCAGTATGCTTTAGAATTTTCAGCATATCCTATGAATATACTTTTCAATGCTCTTGGTCCAAGTTTTATCCTTTTTGGATCTATGACCCTATAAAAAGCTAAACATCCCCAAACTCTTAGATATTTCAAGTTTGGTTTTCTTCCTTTCCATAATTTGTATGGTGAAGTTTTAGTTTTCTTTGATGGAATTCTGTTATGCAAATGACATGCCGTTGAGAGTGCTTCTCCCCACCAATTGACATGTTGTTTAGCAATTAAAATCAGAGCATTGGTTATTTCAACCAAAGTTCTATTTTTTCTTTCAGCCAGTCCATTTTGCTGCGGGTACAAGGTGCGCTTGATCGATGAATAATTCCATTTTCTTCACAAAATGATGAAAATTCTAAGGAAAAATATTCCCCACCTCTATCACTTCACAACACCTTAATTCTCTTTTCCTTTTGATTTTCAACATTGGTTTTGAAACGTTTAAACATTTCAAAGGCTTGATCTTTTGATCTCATTAAATAGACATGTGTGTATCTAGAATAATCATCTATAAATGTGATAAAGTACCCATTGCCACCCGTAGTCAATATACCATTTAATTCACAAATGTGTGAATGTATTAATTAAAGTAGTTTTGTATTCCTTTCCGACTTTGGAAATGGCTTTTTGCACATCTTTGCTTTAATGCAAATTTCACATTTAGAATAGTTTATGTTATCATATGAAATCATTCCTTCTTTAGACATAAACTGTAAATTTTTATAATGTAGATGTGCTAATCTATTATGCCATAAATGAAATGAATCAACAACATAAGAAAATTCGTTCATTTTATTAATACTTAGTTTAAACATGCCATTACAAGCATATCCTTTCCGAACAAACATACCGCCCTTGGATAGAATAAGACTATTACCATCTAAAATTCCCTTGACATCCTTATTACATAAGAGACTTGCAGAAACCAGATTTTTTTTCTGATTTCTAGAACATGTAAAACATTAATAAGAACAATCTTTTTGCCAGAAGTGAACTCCAACTCTATGGTTCCTTTTCCAACGACGGCTGAAGCATTATGGTTTCCCATAAGCACCTTGCTTTCGTCAGAAACCTTCTCATATGATTTGAACAACGGTTGATTGTTGCATACATGAATAGTAGCACCAGATTCGTACCACCAATTGTTATCTTTGGTAGTATCTGCCATGTTCAGTTCTGTGATCATATCAATGTTTAGTTTTGAAACCATGGCAACAATTTCTGAATCTTGTTCTACCATGTTTGCGTTGTTGGAAGTGCCTTGATTGCTCTTTTTGTTCTGGTTATTGTTCTGTCCTTGCTCCTTTTTCTGTCTTTTGAAAAACCTGCAATCACGTTTGTAATGCCCAGGTTTGCCACAGAAGTAGTAGTCACCCTTGCTTTTGCTGTTGTTTTCTCTTTTGCGTTTTCCAGATGATTTGTTATCATTTCCAACATTATTAATATTGGAAGCATCCATAGAGTCAAAAACTTTCTTCGCACGATTTCTGGTTTCTTCCTCAATTCAAAGATGTTTTTGAATCTGTTCCATCGTAAAATCCTCTGAAGAATGCATAAGTTTCTTTCAATAACCACTCCAATTCTTCGAGAGTCTGGCCATCACAGCACCAACTTGAAAAGCCTCAGGGATGGTGATTTTAACATCCCTCGACTTATTGAATATCACTTGTAGTTCATGTACTTGGTCCAAAATAGATACGTTCTCAAGCATCTGAAATTCAAAGAATCCGAATATTAAAAACTTATCTGCGCCTTGTTTCTCAATAATCTATTTGGCCTCCAAACTTTTCCATATTTCTTGAGGTGACTTGACAGAAGTGAACAGGTCGTACAATCGATCAGACAATGTATTTAGAATATGTCCTCTGCAGACCACTTCGTCTACTTCTCTTTTCTTTCGTTGCACAATCAATTCTGCGGTGTCTTTATCAATAGGCGGCGGAATTGGTTTAAGATCTGGGTCTAGCACATATGCTATCTTCAGTGCTGTGAGAAGGAACAGGATTTTGTCTTGCCAGCGAGTGTAAATTGGTGCCATCAAAGCGATCGAGTTTTGTAAACTCTTGATTCATTATTTTGTAGGTTGATTCTGATCTAGTGGTGACGCCATTGCTATAAATTCCTTAAGATTGTTGAGTAAAATAGGATCAGAACAGAGAGGAAGTATCGTTTGAGGAACGTGCAGAACGTTTTCCTTAAGGAATTTATCGCCCCCACTATATTGATGGTTTTAATGGCAGCGAGATTCCTTCAGGATGCAACAAACTGTTTTTTTTACAGAAGCAATAAAAGAAAGAAGGAAGAGGAATTCAGAATGAAATCTGGGTTTGGGAAGGAGGCATATAAATAAGAGACGAACAGTTGTGACCATTGCATGCGAGGAGACGCTGCTTTTCAAAAAATCACGACTGTTCGCAACAGGCTGACCTATTCCATATGGTCACGCACGCGCCCACGCGCCCCAAGTGCCCAAGTGCTCATCTTTGACCCATAAAAATATTAGATAGGTCCCAAACCCATTGAGCCCAAGCCATTGTGTTATTCTCAAGCCCATGTTGTTTTGTTTCACAATATCCTATTCCAAACATTAATATGTAGGGAGAGATACTTCATAATATTTGCCGATGTGGGACAAATACTTATTTCAATCTTCCCAATAATCCGCCACAAGATTGTAATAATTATTTATTTATGCATATGAGAAAGTACCTTTTGGTTTAAACTTTTCTTTTTAGTCCATATATTTAAATTTCAAAAGAATATTTGGTAGTAAATACTTTAAACCAAAATCCTATATGATGAAGCGAAATATATGAACACATAAATATTATCATGCTTCTGTAAAATATCATAACCATAGATTGGTTATTAATTTCCTCCTGGTTTTCATGAACACGTATAAAGTTATATCCAAACTTTATTGAAATATTGTTTCTTATGTTCATATAGGTGTCCATTCTTCCCGTCCTTATTACTATGGACAAATGGTTACCACTAAACGTAACATTACAAACTATGAGTCCCTCATGTTTGTCAATCACTTAACTACAACTTGTTGTTACCCATTAAACTTTAGGCTATAGAGCATAAGGTTGGGTTTCTATTGCAGGTGATTAAAAAGGTCTTAGACCCATTTCACAACTAGTTGTTTTAACCATTTCTCTTGGTAATCCCTTGGTTAATGGGTCTGCCAAATTTTTCTTTGATCTTACATATGTAATTGTGATGATACCATTCACGATTAATTCCCTAACATTTGCATGTCTCAAGCTTATATGTCTAGATTTTCCGTTATAAATCTTATTATATGCACTAGACATTGTAGCTTCACTATCACAATAAACAGAAGTGGCTGATGATGGTTGTGGCCACAACTCTATCTCTGTTAACAGATTTCTTAGCCATTCTACTTCCTTTGCTAAATCATCCAAAGCAACAAATTCTTCTTCCATTGTGGAATGTGTGATAATTGTTTGTTTCTTGGAGGCCCATGATATAGCTCCCCCTCCAAGAGTAAAAATCCATCCAGTAGTTCCTCTATTTTCATTTTCAGGTGTCGAACCACTTGCATCTGAGTATCCTTCTAGAACTGCTGGGAAATTTCCATAGTAGATTCCTAATTTGCTTGCTCTTTCAAGATAACCTAAGACTCTACCAATGGCCTTCCAGTGTGAAACACTAGGATTATTTGTATACCTTGACAGTTTGCACACTGCATAAGAAATATCAGGACGAGTGCAATGCATGGCATACATGAGACTGCCAATCACACTTTCCTATTCTAGTTGAGCAACTGCCCTTTCAGAATTTGCAAATTTAATAGAAGAATCATAAGGGCTGCTTGCTTCTTTAAAATTCAAATGCTTGTATTTAAGAAGTATTTTTTCAATGTAGTGAGACTGACATAATGCATATCCCTCACGACGTTTCCTTGCTTTAATCCCTAGAATAGTATCAACTTCGTTTAGGTATTTCATTTTAAAACACGAAGTTAAATAGTTCTTTGTCTCATTTATACCTTCTATATTAGTACCAAATATAAGCATATCGTCCACATATAGGCATATTGTAACACCATATCTATCTGTGAACTTCGAATATATGCACTTGTTAGCATTGTTATGCTTGAAGCCATTAGGAAAAATTACAGAGTCAAATTTCTCATGCCATTTTTTTGGTGCTTTTTTTAATCCATATAAGGATTTAACCAATTTGCAAACCTTATTTTCATTTCCGTTCATGACAAATCCTTCTTGTTGTTCCATATACACTTCTTCATCTAATTCTCCATTAAGAAAAGTGGTCTTGACATCCATTTGATGTACATATAATCCATGAATAGACGCAAGAGCAAAAAGTATCCTTATTGATGTTAGTCTAGCAACTGGAGCATATGTATCAAAGTAATCGATGCCTTCCTTTTGCCTATATCCTTTGGCTACAAGCCTTGCTTTCAAAGTTTGAACAGATCCATTTGTATTATATTTCTTTCGGAACACCCATTTACATCTGATTGGCTTGGATCCAATTGGTAAATCTGTTAGAACCCAGGTATTGTTGGATAGTATTGAATCCATCTCATCCTGTATTGCTTCTTTCCAGAAAGCAGCATCCCTTGAAGTAATGGCTTCTTTAAAAGTTTTAGGATCTTCTTCATTATTCAAAATAAAAATTGTCTCATCGATTAATTTATCCCTCTCACCAACAACAAGGTAAACTATGCCATCTGGTGAGACAAAATCAGGATCTAAGCTTTTGGCTTTCCTTGGTCTTTGGCTTCTTCTAGGTTCATCAGGAATGTTTTGAAGCCTCCTTTTATTTGGAAAATTATAATTAATGTTTTCATCATTCCTTTCGTGGATGATTTGTGTAGGATCTGAAATAGTCATGGAATCACATAAAAATTTATTTTCGATGAATTCTACAACTCTTGATTCCACGATTACATTAGATTCTATATCTAATAATCTGTACGCTTTAGAATTTTCAGCATATCCTATGAATATACTTTTCAATGCTGTTGGTCCAAGTTTTATCCTTTTTGGATCTGTGGCCCTAGAAAAAGCTAAACATCCCCAAACTCTTAGATATTTCAAGTTTGGTTTTCTTCCTTTCCATAATTCGTAAGGAGAAGTTTTAGTTTTCTTTGATGGAATTCTGTTATGCAAATGACATGCCGTTGAGAGTGCTTCTCCCCACAAATTGACATGTTGTTTAGCATTTAAAATCAGATCATTGGTTATTTCAACCAAAGTTCTATTTTTTCGTTCAGCCAGTCCATTTTTCTGCGGGGTATAAGGTGCGCTTGATTGATGAATAATTCCATTTTCTTCACAAAATGATGAAAATTCTAAGGAAAAATATTCCCTACCTCTATCACTTCACAGCACCTTAATTCTCTTTTCCTTTTGATTTTCAACATTGGTTTTGAAACGTTTAAACATTTCAAAGGCTTGATCTTTTGATCTCATTAAATAGACATGTGTGTATCTAGAATAATCATCTATAAACGTGATAAAGTACCTATTGCCACCCCAATATACCATTTAATTCACAAATGTCTGAATGTATTAATTCAAGTAGTTTTGTATTCCTTTCCGACTTTGGAAATGGCTTTTTGCACATCTTTGCTTCAATGGAAATTTCACATTTAGACTAGTTTATGTTATCATATGAAATCATTCCTTCTTTAGACAAAAACTGTAAATTTTTATAATGTAGATGTGCTAATCTATTATGCCATAAATGAAATGAATCAACAACATAAGCAAATTCGTTCATTTTATTAATACTTAGTTTAAACATACC
Organism: Allium sativum; assembly: GCA_030737875.1. Taxonomy (NCBI): domain Eukaryota; kingdom Viridiplantae; phylum Streptophyta; class Magnoliopsida; order Asparagales; family Amaryllidaceae; genus Allium; species Allium sativum. The sequence goes on from CM060923.1 coordinate 431,545,049, forward strand.
ATTACAAGCATATCCTTTCCCAACAAACATACCGCCCTTGGATAGAATAAGACTATTACCATCTAGAACTCCCTTGACATCCTTATTACATAAGAGATTTGCAGAAACCAGATTTTTTCTGATTTCTGGAACATGTAAAACATTAATAAGAACAATCTTTTTGCCAGAAGTGAACTCCAACTCTATGGTTTCTTTTCCAACGATGGCTGAAGCATTATGGTTTCCCATAAGCACCTTGCTTTCGTCAGAAACCTTCTCATATGATTTGAACAACGATTGATTGTTGCATACATGAATAGTAGCACCAGATTCGTACCACCAATTGTTATCTTTGGTAGTATCTGCCATGTTCAGTTCTGTGATCATATCAATGTTTAGTTTTGAAACCATGGCAACAATTTCTGAATCTTGTTCAATCATGTTTGCGTTGTTGGAAGTGCCTTGATTGCTCTTTTTGTTATGGTTATTGTTCTGTCCTTGCTCCTTTTTCTGTCTTGTTAAAAACCTGCAATCAAGTTTGTAATGCCCAGGTTTGCCGCAGAAGTAGCAGTCACCCTTGCCTTTGCTGTTGTTTTCTTTTTTGCATTTTCCAGATGATTTGTTATCATTTTCAACATTATTAATATTGGAAGCATGCATAGAGTCAAAAACTTTCTTCTCACGATTTCTGGTTTCTTCCTCAATTCAAAGATGTTTTTGAATCTGTTCCATCGTAAAATCCTCTGAAGAATGCATAAGTTTCTTTCAATAACCACTCCAATTCTTCGGGAGTCTGGCGATCACAGACCCAACTTGCAAAGCCTCAGGGATGGTGATTTTAACATCCCTCGACTTATTGAATATCACTTGTATTTCATGTACTTGGTCCAAAACAGATACGTTATCAAGCATCTTAAATTCAAAGAATTCGAATATTAAAAACTTATCTGCGCCTTGTTTCTCGTTGCTGTATTTGGCCTCCAAACTTTTCCATATTTCCTGAGGCGACTTGACATAAGTGAACAGGTAGTATAATCGATCAGACAGTGTATTTAGAATATGTCCTCTGCAGACCACTTCGTCTTCTTCTCTTTTCTTTCGTTGCGCAATCAATTCTACGGTGTCTTTATCAGTAGGCGGCGGAATTGGTTTAAGATCTGGGTCTAGCACATATGCTATCTTCTGTGTTGTGAGAAGGATATGATTTTATCTTGCCAGCGAGTGTAAATTGGTGCCATCAAAGCAATCGAGTTTTGTAAACTCTTGATTCATTATTTTGTAGGTTGATTCTGATCTAGTTGCGGACGCCATTGCTATAAATCCCTTAAGATTGTTGAGTAAAATAGGATCAGAACAGAGAGGAAGTATCATTTGAGCCACGTGCAGAACGTTTTCCTTAAGGAATTTATCGCCCCCACTATATTGATGGTTTTAATGGCAGCGAGATTCCTTCAGGATACAACAAACTATTTGTTTTATAGAAGCAATAAAAGAAAGAAGGAAGAGGAATTCGGAATGAAATCTGGGTTTGGGAAGGAGCCGTATAAATAAGAGATGAACAGTTGTGACCGTTGCATGCGAGGAGACGCTGCCGTTCAAAAAATCACGACTATTCACAACAGGCTGACCTATTCCGTACGGTCACGCACGCGCCCACGCGCCCCAAGTGCCCAAGTGCTCATCTTTGACCCATAATAATAATAGATAGGTCCCAAACCCATTGAGCCCAAGCCATTGTGTTATTCTCAAGCCCATGTTGTTTTGTTTCACAATATCCTATTCCAAACAATAATATATAGGGAGAGATACTTCATAATATTTGCCGATGTGGGACAAATACTTATTTCAATCTTCCCAATAATCCGCCACAGAATTGTAATAATTATTTATTTATGCATATGAGAAAGTACCTTTTGGTTTAAACTTTTCTTTTTAGTCCATATATTTAAATTTCAACAGAATATTTGGTAGTAAATACTTTAAACCAAATCCTATATAATGAAGCAAAATATATGAACACATAAATATTATCATGCTTCTGTAAAATATCATAACCTTAGATTGATTATTAATTTCCTCCTGGTTTTCATGAACATGTATAAAGTTATATCCAAACTTTATTGAAACATTGTTTCTTATGTTCATATAGGTGTCAATTCTTCCCGTCCTTATTACTATGGACAAATGGTCACCACTAAACGTAACATTACAAACAACGAGTCCCTCATGTTTGTCAATCACTTAACTGCAACTTGTTGTTACCCATTAAACTTTAGGCTATAGAGCATAAGGTTAGGTTTCTATTGCAGGTGATTAAAAAGGTTTTAGACCCATTTCACAACTAGTTGGTTTAACCATTTCTCTTGGTAATCCCTTGGTTAATGGGTCTGCCAAATTTTTCTTTGATCTTACATATGTAATTTTGATGATCCATTCACGATTAATTCCCTAACATATGCATGGATCAAGCTTATATTTCTAGATTTTCCATTATAAATCTTATTATATGCCCTAGACATTGTAGCTTCGCTATCACAATAAACAGAAATTGCTGATGATGGTTGTGGCCACAACTCTATCTCTGTTAACAGATTTCCTAGCCATTTTGCTTCCTTTGCTAAATCATCCAAAGCAACAAATTCTGCTTCCATTGTGGAATGTGTGATAATTGTTTGTTTCTTGGAGGCCCATGATATAGCTCCCCCTCCAAGAGTAAAAATCCATCCAGTAGTTCCTCTATTTTCATTTTCAGGTGTCGAACCACTTGCATCTGAGTATCCTTCTAGAACTGCTGGGAAATTTCCATTGTAGAGTCCTAATTTGCTTTCTCTTTTAAGATAACCTAAGACTCTACCAATGGCCTTCCAGTGTGAAACACTAGGATTATTTGTATACCTTGACAGTTTGCACACTGCATAAGAAATATCAGGACGAGTGCAATGCATGGCATACATGAGACTGCCAATCACACTTTCCTATTCTAGTTGAGCAACTGCCCTTTCAGAATTTGCAAATTTAATAGAAGAATCATAAGGGCTACTTGCTTCTTTAAAATTCAATTGCTTGTATTTAAGAAGTATTTTTTCAATGTAGTGAGACTGACATAATGCATATCCCTAACGACGTTTCCTTACTTTAATCCCTAGAATAGTATCAACTTCGTTTAGGTATTTCATTTTAAAACACGAAGTTAAATAGTTCTTTATCTCACTTATACCTTCTATATTAGTACCAAATATAAGCATATCGTCCACATATAGGCATATTGTAACACTATATTTATCTGTGAATTTCGAATATATGCACTTGTCAGCATTGTTATGCTTGAAGCAATTAGGCAAAATTACAGAGTCATATTTCTCATGCCATTGTTTGGTGCTTATTTTAATCCATATAAGGATTTAACCAATTTTCAAACCTTATTTTCATTTCCGTTCATGACAAATCCTTCTGGTTGTTCGATATACACTTCTTCATCTAATTCTCCATTAAGAAAAGCGGTCTTGACATCCATTTGATGTACATATAATCCATGAATAGACGCAAGAGCAAAAAGAATCCTTATTGATGTTAGTTTAGCAACCGGAGCATATGTATCAAAGTAATCGATGCCTTCCTTTTGCCTAAATCCTTTGGCTACTAGCCTTGATTTCAAAGTTTGAACAGTTCCATTTGTATTATATTTCTTTCGGAACAACCATTTACATCTGATTGGCTTGGATCCAATTGGTAAATCTGTTAGAACCCAGGTATTGTTGGATAGTATTGAATCCATCTCATCCTGTATTGCTTCTTTCCAGAAAGCAGCATCCCTTGAAGTAATGGCTTCTTTAAAGTTTTAGGATCTTCTTCATTATTCAAAATAAAAATTGTCCCATCGGTAAATTTATACCTCTCACCAACAACAAGGTGAACTATGTCATCTGGTGAGACAAAATCAGGATCTAAGCTTTTGGCTTTCCTTGGTCTTTGGCTTCTTCTAGGTTCATCAGGAATGTTTTGAATCCTCCTTTTATTTGGAAAATTATAATCAATGTTTTCATCATTCCTTTCGTGGATGATTTGTGTAGGATCTGAAATAGTCATGGAATCACATAAAAATTTATTTTCGATGAATTCTACATCTCTTGATTCCACGATTACATTAGATTCTATATCTAATAATCTGTATGCTTTAGAATTTTCAGCATATCCTATGAATATATTTTTCAATGCTCTTGGTCCAAGTTTTATCCTTTTTGGATCTATGACCCTATAAAAAGCTAAACATCCCCAAACTCTTAGATATTTCAAGTTTGATTTTCTTCCTTTCCATAATTCGTAAGGATAAGTTTTAGTTTTCTTTGATGGAATTCTGTTATGTAAATGACATGCCGTTGAGAGTGCTTCTCCCCACAAATTGTCATGTTGTTTAGCATTTAAAATCAGAGCATTGGTTATTTCAACCAAAGTTCTATTTTTTCGTTGAGCCAGTCCATTTTGCTGCGGAGTATAAGGTGCGCTTGATTGATGAATAATTCCATTTTCTTCACAAAATGATGAAAATTATAAGGAAAAATATTCCCCACCTCTATCACTTCATAGCACCTTAATTCTCTTTTCCTTTTGATTTTCAACATTGGTTTTGAAACGTTTAAACATTTCCAAGGCTTGATCTTTTGATCTCATTAAATAGACATATGTGTATCTAGAATAATCATCTATAAACGTGATAAAGTACCTATTGCCACCCGTAGTCAATATACCATTTAATTCACAAATGTCTGAATGTATTAATTCAAGTAGTTTTGTATTCCTTTCCGACTTTGGAAATGGCTTTTGCACATCTTTGCTTCAATGTAAATTTCACATTTAGACTAGTTTATGTTATCAATTGAAATCATTCCTTCTTTAGACATAAACTGTAAATTTTTATAATGTAGATGTGCTATTCTATAATGCCATAAATGAAATGAATCAACAACATAAGCAAATTCGTTCATTTTATTAATATTTAGTTTAAACATATCATTACATGCATATCCTTTCCCAACAATCATACCGCCTTTGGATAGAATAAGACTATTACCATCTAGAACTCCCTTGACATCCTTATTACATAAGAGACTTGTAGAAACCAGATTTTTTCTGATTTCTGGAACATGTAAAACATTAATAAGAACAATCTTTTTGCCAGAAGTGAACTCCAACTCTATGGTTCCTTTTCCAACGACGGCTGAAGCATTATGGTTTCCCATAAGCACCTTGCTTTCATCAGAAACCTTCTCATATGATTTGAACAACGATTGATTGTTGCATACATGAATAGTAGCACCAGATTCGTACCACCAATTGTTATCTTTGGTAGTATCTGTCATGTTCAGTTCTGTGATCATATCAATGTTTAGTTTTGAAACCATGGCAACAATTTCTGAATCGTGTTCAACCATGTTTGCGTTGTTGGAAGTGCCTTGATTGCTCTTTTTGTTCAGGTTATTGTTCTGTCCTTGCTCCTTTTTCTGTCTTTTGAAAAACCTGCAATCACGTTTCTAATGCCCAGGTTTGCCGCAGAAGTAGCAGTCACTCTTGCCTTTGCTGTTGTTTTCTCTTTTGTGTTTTCCAGATGATTTGTTATCATTTCCAACATAATTAATATTGGAAGCATCCATAGAGTCAAAAACTTTCTTCTCACGATTTCTGGTTTCTTCTGCAATTCAAAGATGTTTTTGAATCTGTTCCATCGTAAAATCCTCTGAAGAATGCATAAGTTTCTTTCAATAACCACTCCAATTCTTCGGGAGTCTGGCCATCACAGCCCCAACTTGCAAAGCCTCAGGGATGGTGATTTTAACATCCCTCGACTTATTGAATATCACTTGTAGTTCAAGTACTTGGTCCAAAACAGATACGTTATCAAGCATCTTAAATTCAAAGAATTCGAATATTAAAAACTTATCTGCGCCTTGTTTGTCGTTGCTGTATTTGGCCTCCAAACATTCCCATATTTCCTGAGGCGACTTGAAAGAAGTGAACAAGTTGTACAATCGATCAGACAGTGTATTTAGAATATGTCCTCTGCAGACCACTTCATCTTCTTCTCTTTTCTTTCGTTGCGCAATCAATTCTGCGGTGTCTTTATCAGTAGGCGGCGGAATTGGTTTAAGATCTGGGTCTAGCACATATGCTTTCTTCAGTGTTGTGAGAAGGAACGGGATTTTATCTTGCCAGCGAGTGTAAATTGGTGCCATCAAAGCGATCGAGTTTTGTAAACTCTTGATTCATTATTTTGTAGGTTGATTCTGATCTAGTTGCGGATGCCATTGCTATAAATTCCTTAAGATTGTTGAGTAAAATAGTATCAGAACAGAGAGGAAGTATCGTTTGAGGCACGTGCAGAACATTTTCCTTAAGGAATTTATCGCCCTCACTATATTGATGGTTTTAATGGCAGCGAGATTCCTTCAGGATACAACAAACTCTTTGTTTTACAGAAGCAATAAAAGAAAGAAGAAAGAGGAATTCAGAATGAAATCTGGGTTTGGGAATGAGCCATATAAATAAGAGACGAACAGTTGTGACCGTTGCATGCGAGGAGACGCTGCCGTTAAAAAAATCACGACTGTTCGCAACAGGCTGACCTATTCCGTACGGTCACGCACGCGCCCACGCGCCCCAAGTGCCCAAGTGCTCATCTTTGACCCATAATAATATTAGATAGGTCCCAAACCCGTTGACCCCAAGCCATTGTGTTATTCTCAAGCCCATGTTGTTTTGTTTCACAATATCCTATTCCAAACATTAATATGTAGGCAGAGATACTTCATAATATTTGCCGATGTGGGACAAATACTTATTTCAATCTTCCCAATAATCCGCCATAGGATTGTAATAATTATTTATTTATGCATATGAGAAAGTACCTTTTGGTTAAACTTTTCTTTTTAGCCCATATATTTAAATTTCAACAGAATATTTGGTAGTAAATACTTTAAACCAAATCCTATATGATGAAGCGAAATATATGAACACGTAAATATTATCATGCTTCTGTAAAATATCATAACCGTAGATTGGTTATTAATTTCCTCCTGGTTTTCATGAACATGTATAAAGTTATATCCAAACTTTATTGAAACATTGATTCTTATGTTCATATAGGTGTCCATTCTTCCCGTCCTTATTACTATGGACAAATGGTCACCACTAAACGTAACATTACAAACAATGAGTCCTTCATGTTTGTCAATCACTTAACTGCAACTTGTTGTTACCCATTAAACTTTAGGCTATAGAGCATAAGGTGGGGTTTCTATTGCAGGTGACTAAAAAGGTTTTAGACCCATTTCACAACTAGTTGTTTTAACCATTTCTCTTGGTAATCCCTTGGTTAATGGGTCTGCCAAATTTTTCTTTGATCTTACATATGTAATTGTGATGATACCATTCACGATTAATTCCCTAACATATGCATGTCTCAAGCTTATATGTCTAGATTTTCCGTTATAAATCTTATTATATGCCCTAGACATTGTAGCTTCACTATCACAATAAGCAGAAATGGCTGATGATGGTTGTGGCCACAACTCTATCTCTGTTAGCAGATTTCTTAGCCATTCTGCTTCCTTTGCTAAATCATCCAAAGCAACAAATTCTGCTTCCATTGTGGAATGTGTGATAATTGTTTGTTTCTTGGAGGCCCATGATATAGCTCCCCCTCCAAGAGTAAAAATCCATCCAGTAGTTCCTCTATTTTCATTTTCAGGTGTCGAACCACTTGCATCTGAGTATCCTTCTAGAACTGCTGGGAAATTTCCATAGTAGAGTCCTAATTTGCTTGCTCTTTTAAGATAACCTAAGACTCTACCAATGGCCTTCCGGTGTGAAGCACTAGGATTATTTGTATACCTTGACAGTTTGCACACTGCATAAGAAATATCAGGACGAGTGCAATGCATGGCATACATGAGACTGCCAATCACACTTGCCTATTCTAGTTGGGCAACTGCCCTTTTAGAATTTGCAAATAATTCAATAGAAGAATCATAAGGGCTGCTTGCTTCTTTAAAATTCAAATGCTTGTATTTAATAAGTATTTTTTCAATGTAGTGAGACTGACATAATGCATATACCTCACGATGTTTCCTTACTTTAATCCCTAGAATATTATCAACTTCGTTTAGGTATTTCATTTTAAAACACGAAGTTAAATAGTTCTTTCTCTCATTCATACCTTCTATATTAGTAACAAATATAAGCAAATCGTCCACATATAGGCATATTGTAACACCCTATTTATCTGTGAATTTCGAATATATGTACTTGTCAGCATTGTTATGCTTCAAGCCAATAGGCAAAATTACAGAGTCAAATTTCTCATGCCATTGTTTTGGTGCTTGTTTTAATCCATATAAGGATTTAACCAATTTGCAAACCATATTTTCATTTCCGTTCATGACAAATCCTTCTGGTTGTTCCATATACACTTCTTCATCTAATTCTCCATTAAGAAAAGCGGTCTTGACATCTATTTGATGTACATATAATCCATGAATAGACGCAAGAGCAAAAAGAATCCTTATTGATGTTAGTTTAGCAACTAGAGCATATGTATCAAAGTAATTGTTGCCTTCCTTCTGCCTAAATCCTTTGGCTACTAGCCTTGCTTTCAAAGTTTGAACAGATCCATTTGTATTATTGTTGGCTCACTTTTTTGACCAAGCCACCCAGGATCATTCATAAAAGGAAAGCAGGAAACCACGTTCTCCAATAATGTGAAGGAATGGATCGCACTCCACCGTCTCGCCCACCGTCGGATCGCACTCCACCGTCTCGCCCACCGTCGGATCGCACTCCACCGTCTCGCCCACCGTCGGATCGCGTGCCATCGTCTCGCCCTCATCTCACCAACGAACGATGCTTCCAGGCGATCCGATCCAAACTTATATCGTTGCCCAGAGCGAACCGATCCGATCCCTTGGTGCGCACCGAACCCTCTGACCCATTCAATCACGAGCTGGTCTTCAGCGATCCGAACCGCACAGATCTGGCGACACGTGTTCCTAACCGTCATCTGGACCAATTCTCCCCATCTGCATGATCCGATTTTCAAGCAAATCACGACACCTGTCCACAACGGCTAGTTTGACTGTTTCTTCAATGGTGGCGATGCGATCCGATGATCTCGGGATTCGTGCCACGTGTCCGCGATCCGCCTGGCAAAATCAGCTATAAATAGCCCAGAGCTTGGCATTTTTCGGGATCCTTTTGGCAATAGTGAGTACTGAATCCGCCATTGTTGTCAAACCACTGAAATATTGAGAGAAATCATTGTTGTATTAGCTTTTAAAGCACAATCAATAAGATATAAAGTGGACGTAGGCTCGTTAACGCCGAACCACTATAAATTCTGAGTGTTATTTTCTTTTTCTTTGTTCCTCATTTAAAATTCTCTACAGTTCATAACAATTTGGGTGTTAGGTCCAAATTTCGATCTAACATTTTTGGTGCTTTCACTGCGAAACTCAGTCTTAAAGTTTCGTCATTCGTTTCCTTGAAGATTCCAGCGATTCGTATATCATGGCTGGAAAAAGATCTAAAGTTTCGCAGACCAACGAAACGATCGAGGAGAGTGTGCACGAACTGGGCAACGAAGAAACTCTGGATCGCGGAGCGCTGGGGGCGATCCGATTAGACGAAGACACCTCATTCCGAGTCGATGAGAACGAGACGATCCGTGCTACTGAAGGGGTTGTTACTCGATCCCGGGGCAACACCTCGCAACCTCCGCGCACCACGACCACGAGTCGATCTCAGGGGGGCGCAGCGAACCGCCCTCCACGAACCGCAGCTACCCGAACTGATGGTCAGAATACAACTCGACCTGGAAAAGAACCTATGACCCACTCCTATCGTCCTGGAACCTCTGCTCGACCCGGTTCAAGCTCTTTGCGCATAAGAGAGAGTGGTGATGACCACTATGATCCTGCCGCTCCTGTCACTGAGGGGGATCTCTCTCGCTTCGTCGAAATGTGGGATAGGTTGTTTGATGAGTTGGCCGCCCAAAGGCAGGAAAGTTCTATCCTACGGCAAAACCTGACGGCTATGGATAGAAGACTTGATGAGCTAGCAAGGCAAAGAACATCGCCGGTTCGTCCACTCACCCCAGTATATTCCTCTTCATCTGAAGAATCGCCGAGACCTCCGCGGCGACCGTATGAAAGAGCCGAAAACATAGAACAGCTTCGGTTCGGGACCCTGCCCTCACAAGAAGAAGAAGAACTAGGGGCAGGACCCACAAACCGTAATATGAATGGTCAAGCAACGACCCTCAGGACTCGAGGTGTGAACAGTCCGGTGCATGACAAACCACCTCAGCCCCGTCGCCGCACGCATACTCATGATAACAGGGGGCAGCGAAGCCCCGTCCGAGCCCCGGATTTTGTGGCTACTCCCCGAGGAGAGATCAGAGAACCTCGTCGGGCCAGAGGCACTGACCCTGAACCTCCTTTGACTAGTGCAAACGTTGTAGCCATGGTTCACCAGATTTTGGCCGACAGCCGTGGACAACAGAACGAAGATTGGGGGATTGACCACAGTCATACCCCTTTTACGGACGATATTTTGGATGCAACTTTTCCAAGGCGTTTCAACATGCCACAAATGAACTGATATGCAGGAAGATCTGATCTTGTTCAGCACCTAATGAGATACTCTTGGTCGATGACTGCTGCCACCGCTTCTGACGCGGTTAAGTGTAAAGCGTTTCCCATATTCCTAGAAGACGTGACTTTGCTATGGTTTACTCGCCTGCCGGCGAGATCGATTTCTTGCTTCAGGGAACTAAGCGAGAAGTTCGTAGAACAATTCCGTATCTACGCACAGAAGACGAAAAGCGTGATTGATTTATTCCTTGTCAAACAGCGACCAGGCGAAAGTCTAAAGATGTACCTGGATCGTTTCAATTTGGCTGCCACTGAGGTTAAAGATCCTCATGAGCCAACCATTGTCGCAGCACTAATTGATGGAGTGGATAAGGACACTGAATTCGGGAGGTACTTGGCAGGCAAACCACCCCACACCAGAGAGTTATTCTATGAGAAAGCCAATGTACATCTACGCCGGGAAGAGGTATACGCAAACCGAAAGCTTAAAACAACTGATAAGGAAGAAATTCAGAGCAATGTCGCCATCAAACAGACTGGAGACAGCTCGGGGAAAGTTGAGGTTAACGTCGGAAATCAAAACCAGGGTGGTCGCCGACCAGGTAACAACAATAACAATGCTAACGGCAACAACCGGAAGAGGGGCCGAGGGAACGACTCCCAGAGAAGGACTCGTCCCAGGGCCTTTGAAAGTTATACACCCATAAGTGATACTCTGGAAAATATCTTCATGGATGCGTATGAAGTCCTCCAGAATAAGAGGCTACCTCCTAGAGAGTCGACAGAGAAAGAGCGTGAGACAGGGAAGTTTTGTCTCTTTCATCAAATCCACGGCCATTCGACGAATGAATGCCGTCACCTGAGGGACGTAGTCGAAAGGCTGCTTCGAGAAGGGAAGCTAGACGAATACAGAGTAACGCCTAGGGACAAGGGGCAAGCAGTGCAGGCCCCGAATCAGAATCAAAATCAACTTGCTACTAGGCCAACTGCTCAGCAAAAGGGAAAGAATATTGTAATCAATACCGTGATCGGTGGGCTTTACCTTGCTGGGCACAGTTCCAAAGCTTTAGATCAATACGTCAACGCAGCCAAACAACACCTCGAAGTGGGGGAATGTAGCAACCCCGAGGACAGTATCCCGGTAAAGCAGCAGAAGATGATGACTGATGACGTTGTTTTCCGAGAACGAGAAAGCATCGGAGTCCATGCTCCAACTGAAGATCCACTTGTAATTACGATACCCATTGGGCCAGCCACTGTTCATAAGGTTCTGGTGGACAACGGGAGTTCCGTTAATATTCTTTTCAAAAAGGCCTTTGACCAGATGAATCTTGAGATAAAAGACTTGAAGCCCTGCCAAGGATGGATCCGCGGATTCAACGGAGCATCCACCGCACCTATGGGTTATGTAGAATTGCCAGTTACACTTGGGGAAGGAGAACGCCAGAGAGTGAGAATCCTTCCCTTTGTGGTTTTGGATGTCGAATCGCCATACAATGCCTTCTTGGGCCGACCGGCCCTCGCAAAGTTCAGAGCCTGTATAGCCCCCTGGTGCTTGCTATTGAAGTTCCCCACAGAAGCTGGCATTGGTATCGTTAGAGGGGATCAAGTTGCTGCGCGAGCGTGTTATGTTGCCGAACTAAAGTTGCTTCGCAACGGCGGGGATATCGAAACTAAAGGCACTCCTCCCCCTTTGGGGGCGGAAACCTTATAGCAACCAAAGAGGATAATTGTTGGAGAGTTGCCTAGAGTGATGCCCGAGGATATAGATCCCAGAGAGGATCAAGAACCCGGGGGCAGAACGGCGACCCCCAACGAGGCAACTGTGGATGTGCCAATCGATGACAGTGACCCGGAGAAGGTCCTTAAGATTGGATCCCAGTTAAGTCCGACTCTTGCCGAAGAATTGACGACTTTCTTAAAGAACAACTTGGATGTATTCGCTTGGACCCACGCGGACATGTGCTGGATATCCCCATCAATCATGAGCCATTCTTTGAGCATTAACCCCAAACATCCTCCAGTAAAGCAAAAAAGGCGAATGCTGGGCCCAGAGAGGTCCGCTGCCTTGAAAGAAGAGGTTGGAAAGCTAAAGATTAATGGGTTTATCAGAGATTCAATTTACCCAGACTGGATTTCGAATCCAGTCCTGGTAAAGAAGGCCAACGGGAAGTGGCGAATGTGTATCGACTTCTCGGATTTAAACAAAGCTTGTCCAAAAGATAGTTTCCCATTACCTCGAATTGACCAGTTGGTAGACTCGACGGCAGGTCACGAGCTTCTCTCATTCATGGATGCTTATTCAGGATACAACCAAATTCCAATGCATGTTCCGGATCAAGAGCATACTAGTTTTATCACTGATCTGGGATTATATTGTTACGTAGTAATGCCCTTTGGTTTGAAGAACGCAGGCGCTACGTACCAACGTTTGGTCAACAGAATGTTTTATAACCAAATCGGGAAAACAATGGAAGTATACGTCGACGATATGTTGGTTAAATCCAAGCAATCCTCTCAACACACTACTGACTTAGCAGAGATGTTCGGCATTCTTCGAAAGTATGGGATGAAACTCAATCCCACCAAATATTCATTCGGTGTTGCTTCTGGAAAATTCTTAGGATTCATTGTCAGTTCGCGCGGTATCGAGATTAATCCGGACCAGATGACGGCAATCAGGAACATTCAGGAACCTAGGCAAATTAGGGATGTGCAAAGCCTTGCCGGAAAAGTGGCAGCACTAAGCAGATTTATCTCCAGGGCTACGGATAAGTGCATCCCATTCTTCGAATTAATAAAGCGAGGAAAACGCCACTTTAAATGGACACCTGACTGCGTAGAAGCGTTTCAGAATTTGCTCAGACACTTGGAGAAACCTCCAATTCTATCTAAACCAATAGACCACGAGGATTTATTCGTGTATTTGGCAGTATCATCTCATGCAATCAGCTGAGCGTTGGTAAGGGAAGAGGAAAAGGTCCAAAGACCTGTGTATTATGTGAGCAAAAAATTGACAACAGCAGAGCGTAATTATCCACGGATAGAGAAACTGGCGTATAGTTTACTGATTGCCTCCAGAAAACTTCGGCACTACTTTCAGGCACATCCTATCACCATATACACTGATCACCCACTCAAGCAAGTTTTACAGAGACCGGAGGCATCTGGAAGGTTACTCAAATGGAATATTGAGTTGAGTCAATTTGACTTGAACTTTCAGCCCAGACCGTCAATTCGGGGACAAGTGATAGCCGACTTCATAGCAGAATTCACTGTTCCTGAAGAAGGTATTGCAAACGAAGAAGTGGAACCCTCAAAGTTACTTTTCGATCCTAATGCCTGGAGATTATATACTGATGGTGCTAGGAATGACGAAAGATCCGGCGCTGGAATAGTACTTGAAACCCCTGAGAAACGATTGATAACCTATGCCATCCGAATGGAGTTTCAGGCCACTAACAACGATTCTGAATATGAAGCTCTGATAGCTGGATTAAGGATTGCAAAGGAGTTAGAAGTCACAAAGCTGAACATCTTCTGCAACTCCAAGGTAGTTGTGAACCAAGTCACCGGAAGATTCCAAGCTAAAAGTGCAAGATTGATTCTATACTTAAAGAAAGTGAAAGAACTGCTGAATGAGTTTGATCACTACAGCATATCTCATATTCCGCGGTCAGAAAATCAGCAGGCAGACAAGTTGGCAAAGATGGCTAGTTCTAACGATCCTGAAGTGATTGCGCTAGCCCCCGTTGAAGTATTTCGGTCCCCCAGCATTGATCATATGGAAATCGACCTAGTACTAGAGACGGAACCAGAAAGGGAATCCTGGATGACCCCTATAAAGAATTTCCTAATGGATGGAACGCTTCCGACCAAGAAAAGCGGGAGGCGTAAAGTGATTCGTAAAGCCACCCGATACGTATTGCAAGGCGGAGTTCTTTATAGGCAAGGGTTTTCAATGCCCCTCCTTCGGTGTATAGCCCACGATGACATTAAACGTGTGCTGCAAGAAGTCCACGAAGGCGAATGTGGCGACCACACTGGAGGGCAAACTTTGGCGAAAAAGATATTGCGGCATGGTTACTTCTGGCCTACCATAAACGAGGATGCAGTAAGGTATGCACGACGATGTGATGCGTGCCAGAGATTTTCAAAGATACCTAGAGCGCCTCCAAGCCAGTTAAAAACAATGATGAGTCCATGGCCATTTGCTATGTGGGGAATTGATATCATAGGAAGTCTCCCCATAGCAAGGGGCGGAGCAAAGTTTGCTATTGTGGCCATAGATTATTTCACTAAGTGGGTCGAGGCAGAACCACTAACTACAATCACAACTAAACGAGTGATCAACTTCATTGTGAGAAACATCATTTGCCAATTTGGAATTCCAAAGATTGTGATAACAGACAACGGAACTCAATTTGATAGTGCTGAATTCAGAAATTTCTGCCAAAAATATCACATCGAGAATCGATACACCTCCGTGGCACACCCACAATCGAACGGGCAAGTCGAAGCTGCAAATAAAGTAATTAAGTCCATTCTGAAAAGAAGAATGAAGCGGGCTAGAGCCATGTGGGCTGATGAATTGCCCTTGGCACTATGGGCCTACAGGACGACATATAAATCAGCGACATGACATACCCCGTTCTCCCTCGCTTTTGGAACGGAAGCAGTCATCCCGATTGAGATAAAGGTACCTTCTCATCGGGTGACCTATTATGATCCAATGACCAATAATGAATTGCTCCTTGAGTCCCTGGATATGATCGAAGAAAAGAGGGATGAAGCCGACCTGCGTGCTCTGAGATGCAAGCAACAGGTCGCCAGATATTACAACAAAAAGATCCGAGCCCGAACCTGGGAACCCGGAGACTTGGTTCTGAAACGTGTCTTTCCACCCCCAACTCATATGGGAGCGAAGTGGGAAGGACCGTACTCTATTCTCAGCAAGCTTGATAATGGAACCTTCAAGCTGGCAACCGTAGATGGAAAGGAAATCCGCAGAGTGTGGAATGCCCAACATCTACGGCCATATTTAACATGAGAAGTTTCAAATTTATTCTTTTGCTTTGTTAAAAAAAAAACTATGTACAGGTCATGACTTGCCTAAAACAGTCTGATTCCTTAAAGCAAGAGATTATAAAGTGGACGTAGGTCATGATTCGACCGAACCACTATAAAAATACTGTGTGTCATTTACCTTTATTGCATCTTTATTTATTTGCCTATGAAAATCAGTGTGAATAATGCAGGTACCCGAAGTCCGGTGCCAACAATTCCTCTCGTAAACTAATCAGAGGAACCCAAAGCCTTGGTAAATGCTCCAACTGCTTGTCCGACTAGCTTTAATCCACGGAGCACGGGTTAAAGCACACAGCAAGGATGAGTTTGATGAGAATGCATGATTGCAGACTGCGTAATCCGTGACTCTAACTCTCCAGAGAGAGAGAGAGAGTATAAAGGCGTCTCCGATTGAGCGCTGAGAAAGAGCTCCTTTCCCGCTGAAGGATCGGGGAGCGAATGAATCGATGAGCTCGAACTCTAACTCTCCAGAGAGAGAGAGAGTATAAAGGCGTCTCCGATTGAGCGCTGAGAAAGAGCTCCTTTCCCGCTGAAGGATCGGGGAGCGAATGAATCGCTGAGCTCGAACTCTAACTCTCCAGAGAGAGAGAGAGAGTATAAAGGCGTCTCCGATTGAGCGCTGAGAAAGAGCTCCTTTCCCGCTGAAGGATCGGGGAGCGAATGAATCGCTGAGCTTGAACTCTAACTCTCCAGAGAGAGAGAGAGTATAAAGGCGTCTCCGATTGAGCGCTGAGAAAGAGCTCCTTTCCCGCTGAAGGATCGGGGAGCGAATGAATCGCTGAGCTCGAACTCTAACTCTCCAGAGAGAGAGAGAGAGTATAAAGGCGTCTCCGATTGAGCGCTGAGAAAGAGCTCCTTTCCCGCTGAAGGATCGGGGAGCGAATGAATCGCTGAGCTCAAACTCTAACTCTCCAGAGAGAGAGAGAGTATAAAGGCGTCTCCGACTGAGCGCTGAGAAATAGCTCCTTCCCCGCTGAAGGATCGGGGAGCGAATGAATCGCCAAACGTAAAACTCTAACTCTCCAGAGAGAGAGAGAGTACAAAAGCGTCTCCGATTGAGCGCTGAGAAAGAACATATTCCCTGCTAAGGGAACGAGGGTTGACTAAACTACTGATATCCCATGAAATCTCTTATACCCCCGTACTCAGAAATAGGGGGCAACTTGCTGTTAGTACTAACTTATCCCTATTAAACCCCAGTCAGATGCGATGGTAACAACTGATTGGGGGGGACCAGTCACTCCTATGCAAACACTAAACTTTGATATAACAGTGTAACATAGCATGAACATTCTTCTTCCTGTTGATTGACTGACTTATAATTATTAATAGTTGGCTAACGACTAAACATGGAAAGTTTCTATGAATACAGGTACACAATGATGTAAGGAGAAACAAATCCTTGTTTATGTACTGCGAATCAACAAAGTGAAAACAATCTAGAAACAAAAGTGAGGACCAGTCTCACAATTACACTTCCTGGCCAGTGGGAAACCTAAAGACAACATATCAACAAACATCCTATTTATGCTTTGATTTCTTCTCTTGCTTCTGCCTCTCCAGCCTCTCCTTGTCGGCTTCAGATGGATCCCCCTTCTTCCTCTTCCGCTTGTCCACAAGGGGAGCATCTGACTCCTCTGAGGTCTCCTCTTTCCCTTCTTTTCTCTTGCTTCTACTGGAGAGGGAAGCCGGGAAGTCATCGGGGTTTGCGAAGTGAAGCTCCCGGCTGATGGACTTGGACTGGATTTTCACAATCATCCCAGTTTTGGGATCGAATTCTGCAAGAGGGACTATGTCCAAAGCCTCATCCCCCGCCTTCTTTGAAGCCAACCCTTTCTCTTGTCTGGCTTTCCGGCTGGCCAGGGGCTCTTCATCATCATCATCATCGTCGGCCTTTTTGGTGCCGGTAATATCCTCTTCGTCATCCACATGACGACCATCCAAGTCTTTTAAAGCTTCGATAGTCTTAGCATCTTTGGGTACATCGGCGCTAGGCACCGGGATGCTTCCTTCTGCTGTTGTGACCTCGACGCGCTCTGAAACATCGATATCAGCACCCGGTAGGGCAGTCTCCTCCTCCACTTCTCTCTCTTTTCCAGCGCCCTTGTCGACGGGCTCTCCACCTGCATTACGAGAGACACACATTACTAATTCAATGGGTTGTCCTGCTAGACGACGACAATTCGCAATCGCTTTAGCAAATTGCGGGGAAAAGAGAGAGATACCTTCAGCAGATGCTCCCTCTTGAGTAGATCCGGATGCTCCAACAACTACGAGAGTTAGACCTAAGGGGATTAGCGGATCGTCAGGATGGTACTCCTCAACTTCGGAGGTTTTAGACTTCGCGGCGGAGCTGGAGCCTTCGTCAATTTTGCTTTTACCTTTAGCCATGGTTCTCTCCTTCTCCATTTCCGCCAGGATTAGGCGACGACCCTCTGCCAGGTCCTCGGGCTCGTTGTCTCTTAGGATGCTCTTCATCAATTCATCCTCGTTGATTTCTTCGACACCCAGTCTGTATTTTTCGCCCTCCACGATGGCATCCCATAAGTTGGCCAAAGTAACATGATAATCCGGGATCCATGAGATATTGCGAGTTTTGAGAACCTGGCCAAGGAAATCAAAAATCATCTCCTCAAACCCCTCGATTTCTTTCTCTCTTTCAAGGAGTTTGTTGTTGGAGGCAGTGGCCATTTCAATGGCGCTATCAACGTTCTTTTCGGCAAGAGCTGCCCGTCTCTCCGCATCTGCAACCTGGTCATTCAAAATCACCTTTTCTGTTTCTGCCAGAGCCAAACTTTCTTTTAGACTCGCTTTTTCCGCCTCCCAGGCAGCTCTCTCAGCTTCATAACGGCCTTGCACTGTTTTCAACTCGGCGTTGGCCATTTTTAGATCTTCAACCTCCTTCTTTAAAGCCATTTTTTCTTGGCTATTGGAGTCCAGTTCAGAATGAAATCGCTGTTTGGCATTCTCTAATTCAGTCTTATAGTTTGCAGCGTCTCTTTGTGCCAAAGCGAGCTGGGCTTGAGCGTCTTCCAGGTCCTTCTCTAATTTTGTCCTAGCCCTTTCGTTATTTTCAAGTTTTGCTTTAGACCTGTGAGCTTCTATTTCAAGTGTTCGGATGACTTCCGAAAGATTCACTGCGTGTTTTTTCATCATCTCGTATTGTCTGGCCGTGTGCTGGATGTGCCCAATAACTTCATCATCCCAATTTTTAGGGACCGGTTCCAAGGCAGGAACAAAGACCATCCTGTCAAAGAACATTCCTGGAAATTGTTCCCGTAGCTTTTCCAGCCTACCTTGGATCTCGGGACCGTGGACGTAATCCCGTGAACCGGGGGCAGCTAACTCTGGTTGGCTGGTGAGGACAATATCACTTCTCTCTTGCTCAGTTTCTTTGGATGAATCTCTGTCCCTATCTTTGGAGTCGTGACGCCTTTTGGACGACCGACTGTGGGAAGGCGCACTCTTTGGAGGAGTCAATTCTTTTGGAAGTGTCTTTCCCCCGGTCGGAATTGTCGGATGACTCGAAGGCCTGGTAGAGGTTGATTTGGGTGGAGATCGAGGATGCGAGGAGCTTGGCCTATGAGGAGGACCGCGAGGGCGCTCAGTACCCGGACGAAGGCTGGGGGTGCCTTCGCGAAGAGAACGGTACGAATAAGATTTCCTGCGGGACATCGCTCCTGTAAAAAGAAAAGAAGAATATATTAAAACTTTGAATACCCACAAAGTCAGAGTGCAAGGTCAGACAGTGTGTGTGAGGTGTGCATCCCATATAATTCCCCCTAACAGACCCGGGCCTGGAGACAGGCTCATCTGACCCGTTTCTCGTCCCCTTGTTGAATCAGTCGCCTCTTCGGGAGTAGAAAAGAAAGGCTCCTCGCCGAAGTCTTTTTCTGTGTATTCAATGTCGGGTAGAGGGATTTTATTCAGCTCGTCGAATAACTGTTCTTCTGTCAAGTCGTCATCACCAACAGTTTCCATTGGAGCAGAGGTAGGGATTTCCTTCGACACATAACCGCGGGACTCATCCCCTCTGTATATATTCAAGTCTTCGTCGTCTTGGATGATTATCGGAGAAGGAATTTTGCGAAATTTAGTTGTTTCCACCGCTTGTGAAGTTCCCTCTCCTTCCGTTGGGGGCACATATTTATAAGGTTTGCCGCCGGTCCCAAGTCCAAATTTTCTATCCAGAAGGCGATGCTTATGAAGGTTGTCATCAGTAATGCATTTTTTAATTTAAAAAGTCGGATCTGCTTTGCAAAAGAATGGACAACCGGTTGTTGTATAATGCACCCTCTGTTTTCGGGAAGACATGATCTGTTTAAGACAAAGGAAAAAGCGGAAGAATGTTATTACTTAGACTCCTTAAGCAAGATATTCGACTAGGCGATCAAAGTTTACTTGATTTGAGCCATCTCCGTGAGCATCCAGCCTGTTTTCTTATGTAAAACCAGTCGGACTTAGGATCCCCGATGTTGCTGTATCCGTCGTACAGAACTTTCCTGTTCGCCACTGATTCAAAAAAGGAAAAGTTTGGAGTTGCAGAAGAACGGTGCTTGAAGAGAAAGAAGAACACCAGATCTCTGAAATTAAGTTCGGCATGCAAGATCTCCGCATAAGCAACATATAAAGAGTATAGAGATGCGTAGGCATTTGGATGAAGCTGCATCGGAGCAATGCCTAGTCGTCTCAGAGTTTCAATGGCAATTGGAGGGAACGGAGGAATAGCTCCTACTAGACACATTGTTCGACTGATCGACATGTACCCTTCCGGTGCTAGATGGGGTCTATCTTCGCTTCCAGGTGTCAAGACATCGTCCCAAGGAATGCCGTGTCTTAAGCAGATTCTCTTGAGTTTTGTCTCATCAAGCTTGGACGCTAAAGAATCAGAGAATTTATCTATCCCGACTGCGCCTGGAATTTCATCCGGAGCTCGCTCATCAGACTCGGAGTTGTTGCTGGATGAAGTACTTTCTGTCGGATCTGATTCTGTGGCTTCATACTCAGATCCAGAATCTTCACCTCCTGGATTGATTGGAGGAATTTGAGGATTATACTGTTCAGGAGTCTCGGATTCCATTTTGGCTACAGATCTTGAGGAAGAGTGATCGTTCGACATTGCTGCTAGGACGAGAAAATATGAACGATAAGATTAACACTACCCGTCCCCCGTGTGTGCAAGTGCCGGTGTGTGTGCTTGTGTATGCGCATTATTAAAAACAATAATAAAGCATGAAAGCAGTTAAGGTTATCAGAAGTCGTTAGTCGTCATATGCAGTCAAATCATGAGGTCATTTAGTCCAGAAAGACCAACATCAAGGCTCTATCCTAACTGTTCAGAGTTTTATAGTGACAAGGCGTTGATTAAAGTCTGAAATTTCTTCGTATCGCCAGCCGTGAGATGGATCGCATGGCAGAGGGATCGCCCCCTTCGACTCGCATGGCAGAGGGATCGCCCCTTTCCGGATCGTAGGGCAGGGAGATCGCCCCTCATCGAATCGCCGGACGAAGGGATTGCTCCCCCACGAACCGTTGCGACTGCCACGATATGACCCTTTGTTGCCACCTCAATCTTTCGTCTCGCCACTCGCTTTCGTCTTCAATCCTTGACCACGATCCGAGTCGGCCTTCCTTCCCCTTCTGCCTCCTTCATCTTCCTCTTCTCCTTCCCATCCTCAAATTCTGAGTTCCACGCTCAATGGCCATGGCGACTTGGTAATTTATTCAGAAAACTTCGGATTCCCATCGTTTCTTCCTCGAATCAGTCTTAAAAATTCGGGAAGGTGCTGCATTTACAAGTGAGAATGTTTTCTGTGGAGTTACCTTTCTAAAAATTGAGAGAATGCTCGGATTCTTGAAGGTTTGGAAATTTTGGGTTCGTTCTTTGATAACGCGAGACGATTCGGCAGAGAGAAAGAAGAAGGAGAATGAGGAGGAGAGGGTCGGCTTATATAGGCAAAGAGGGTGACCGTTTATCTCCCTTCCTTTGTCCTATTCGGTCCACGAAACGTCATGAAGGCCACGATTCAAAGCTTGTATCGCATAGAAGCCCACAGACTGCTTCAAACGATGGCCCACGAAACTCAAAGCCCGACACAGCTCGAAGGAAAATACGCCCTGTTTCGCACAAAGGCCTAGGTACTCGGTACGAGACGAGCAGATGACCAAATCGGACCTTGTCGCCCTATGGCGATCCGATTCGTACATGTGTCGATTTGAACCAATGCGACTGTTGATTTGCATCCCATCAGGAAATGGTAGATTGGAATCTTCGAAGCATGTTCCATCATCGATAAAACATACTTCGAGGGGGCAAAATGTTGGCTCGCTTTTTTGACCAAGCCACCCAGGATCATTCATAAAAGGAAAGCAGGAAACCACGTTCTCCAATAATGTGAAGGAATGGATCGCACTCCACCGTCTCGCCCACCGTCGGATCGCACTCCACCGTCTCGCCCACCGTCGGATCGCGTGCCATCGTCTCGCCCTCATCTCACCAACGAACGATGCTTCCAGGCGATCCGATCCAAACTTATATCGTTGCCCATGGCGAACCGATCCGATCCCTTGGTGCGCACCGAACCCTCTGACCCATTCAATCACGAGCTGGTCTTCAGCGATCCGAACCGCACAGATCTGGCGACACGTGTTCCTAACCGTCATCTGGACCAATTCTCCCCATCTGCACGATCCGATTTTCAAGCAAATCACGACACCTGTCCACAACGGCTAGTTTGACTGTTTCTTCAATGGTGGCGATGCGATCCGATGATCTCGGGATTCGTGCCACGTGTCCGCGATCCGCCTGGCAAAATCAGCTATAAATAGCCCAGAGCTTGGCATTTTTCGGGATCCTTTTGGCAATAGTGAGTACTGAATCCGCCATTGTTGTCAAACCACTGAAATATTGAGAGAAATCATTGTTGTATTAGCTTTTAAAGCACAATCAATAAGATATAAAGTGGACGTAGGCTCGTTAACGCCGAACCACTATAAATTCTGAGTGTTATTTTCTTTTTCTTTGTTCCTCATTTAAAATTCTCTACAGTTCATAACAATTTGGGTGTTAGGTCCAAATTTCGATCTAACAATTATATTTCTTTTGGAACACCCATTTACATCTGATTGGCTTGGATCCAATTGGTAAATCTGTTAGAACCCAGGTATTGTTGGATAGAATTGAATCCATCTCATCCTGTGTTGCTTCTTTCCAGAAAGTAGCATCCCTTGAAGTAATGGCTTCTTTAAAAGTTTTAGGATCTTCTTCATTATTCAAAATAAAAATTGTCTCATCGATTAATTTATCCCTCTCACCAACAACAAGGTGAACTATGTCCTCTGGTGAGACAAAATCAGGATCTAAGCTTTTGGCTTTCCTTGGTCTTTGGCTTCTTCTAGGTTCATCAGGAATGTTTTGAAGCCTCCTTTTATTTGGAAAATTATAATAATTGTTTTCATTATTCCTTACGTGGATGATTTGTGTATGATCTGAAATAGTCATGGAATCACATAAAAATTTATTTTCGATGAATTCTACATCTCTTGATTCCACGATTACATTAGATTCTATATCTAATAAGCTGTATGCTTTAGAATTTTCAGCATATCCTATGAATATACTTTTCAATGCTCTTGGTCCAAGTTTTATCCTTTTTGGATCTGTGACCCTATAAAAAGCTAAATATCCCCAAACTCTTAGATATTTCAAGTTTGGTTTTCTTCCTTTCCATAATTCGTAAGGAGAAGTTTTAGTTTTCTTTGATGGAATTCTGTTATGCAAATGACATGCCGTTGAGAGCGCTTCTCCCCACAAATTGACATGTTGTTTAGCATTTAAAATCAGAGCATTGGTTATTTCAACCAAAGTACTATTTTTTCGTTCAGCCAGTCCATTTTGCTGCGGGGTATAAGGTGCGCTTGATTGATGAATAATTCCATTTTCTTCACAAAATGATGAAAATTCTAAGGAAAAATATACCCCGCCTCTATCACTTCACAGCACCGTAATTCTCTTTTCCTTTTGATTTTCAACATTGGTTTTGTAACGTTTAAACATTTCAAAGGCTTGATCTTTTGATCTCATTAAATAGACATGTGTGTATCTAGAATAATCTATAAACGTGATAAAGTACCTATTGCCACCCGTAGTCAATATACCATTTAATTCACAAATGTCTGAATGTATTAATTCAAGTAGTTTTGTATTCCTTTCCGACTTTGGAAATGGCTTTTTGCACGTCTTTGCTTCAATGGAAATTTCACATTTAGACTAGTTTATGTTATCATATGAAATCATTCCTTCTTTAGACATAAACTGTAAATTTTTATAATGTAGATGTGCTAATCTATTATGCCATAAATGAAATGAATCAACAACATAAGCAAATTCGTTCATTTTATTAATACTTAGTTTAAACATACCATTACAAGCATATCCTTTCCCAACAAACATACCGCCCTTGGATAGAATAAGACTATTACCATCTAGAACTCCCTTGACATACTTATTACATAAGAACAATCTTTTTGCCAGAAACCAGATTGTTTCTGATTTCTGGAACATGTAAAACATTAATAAGAACAATCTTTTTGCCAGAAGTGAACTCCAACTCTATGGTTCCTTTTCCAACGACGGCTGAAGCATTATGGTTTCCCATAAGCACCTTGCTTTCGTCAGAAACCTTCTCATATGATTTGAACAACGATTGATTGTTGCATACATGAATAGTAGCACCAGATTCGTACCACCAATTGTTATCTTTGGT
Organism: Allium sativum; assembly: GCA_030737875.1. Classification (NCBI taxonomy): domain Eukaryota; kingdom Viridiplantae; phylum Streptophyta; class Magnoliopsida; order Asparagales; family Amaryllidaceae; genus Allium; species Allium sativum. The sequence continues at coordinate 431,569,521 of CM060923.1, forward strand.
AGTATCTGCCATGTTCAGTTTTGTGATCATATCAATGTTTAGTTTTGAAACTATGGCAACAATTTCTGAATCTTGTTCAACCATGTTTGCGTTGTTGGAAGTGCCTTGATTGCTCTTTTTGTTCTGGTTATTGTTCTGTCCTTGCTCCTTTTTCTGTCTTTTGAAAAACCTGCAATCACGTTTGTAATTCCCAGGTTTGCCGCAGAAGTAGCAGTCACCCTTGCCTTTGCTGTTGTTTTCTCTTTTGCGTTTTCCAGATGATTTGTTATCATTTCCAACATTATTAATATTGGAAGCATCCATAGAGTCAAAAACTTTCTTCTCATGATTTCTGGTTTCTTCCTCAATTCAAAGATGTTTTTGAATCTGTTCCATCGTAAAATCCTCTGAAGAATGCATAAGTTTCTTTCAATAACCACTCCAATTCTTCGGGAGTCTGGCCATTACAGCCCCAGCTTTCAGGGATGGTGATTTTAACATCCCTCGACTTATTGAATATCACTTATAGTTCATGTACATGGTCCAAAACAGTTACGTTATCAAGCATCTTAAATTCAAAGAATTCGAACATTAAAAATTTATCTGCGCCTTGTTTCTCATTGCTGTATTTGGCCTCCAAACTTTTCCGTATTTCCTGAGGCGACTTGACAGAAGTGAACAGGTCGTACAATCGATCAGACAGTGTATTTAGAATATGTCCTCTGTAGACCACTTCGTCTTCTTCTCTTTTCTTTCATTGCGCAATCAATTCTGCGGTGTCTTTATCAGTAGGCGGAGGAATTGGTTTAAGATCTGGGTCTAGCACATATGCTATCTTTAGTGTTGTGAGAAGGAACAGGATTTTATCTTGCCAGCGAGTGTAAATTGGTGCCATCAAAGCGATCGAGTTTTGTAAACCCTTGATTCATTATTTTGTAGGTTGATTCTGATCTAGTTGCGGATGCCATTGCTATAAATTCCTTAAGATTGTTGAGTAAAATAGGATCAGAATACAGAGGAAGTATCGTTTGAGGCACGTGCAGAACGTTTTCCTTAAGGAATTTATCGCCCCCACTATATTGATGGTTTTAATGGCAGCGAGATTCCTCCAGGATACAACAAACTGTTTGTTTTACAGAAGCAATAAAAGAAAGAAGGAAGAGGAATTCGGAATTCAGAATGAAATCTGGGTTTGGAAAGGAGCCGTATAAATAAGAGATGAACAGTTGTGACAGTTGCACGCGAGGAGACGCTGCCATTCAAAAAATCACGACTGTTCGCAACAGGCCGACCTATTCCGTACGGTCATGCACGCGCCCACACGCCCCAAGTGCCCAAGTGCTCATCTTTGACCCATAATAATTTTAGATAGGTCCCAAACCCATTGAGACCAAGCCATTGTGTTATTCTCAAGCCCATGTTGTTTTGTTTCACAATATCCTATTCCAAACATTAATATGCAGGGAGAGATACTTCATAATATTTGCCGATGTGGGACAAATACTTATTTCATTCTTCCCAATAATCCGCCGCAAGATTGTAATAATTATTTATTTATGCATATGAGAAAGTACCTTTTGGTTTAAACTTTTCTTTTTAGTCCATATATTTAAATTTCAACAGAATATTTGGTAGTAAATACTTTAAACCAAATCCTATATGATGAAGCGAAATATATGAACACATAAATATTATCATGCTTCTGTAAAATATCATAACCGTAGATTGGTTATTAATTTCCTCCTGGTTTTCATGAACATGTATAAAGTTATATCCAAACTTTATTGAAACATTGTTTCTTATGTTCATATAGGTGTCCATTCTTCCCGTCCTTATTACTATGGACAAATGGTCACCACTAAACGTAACATTACAAACAATGAGTCCCTCATGTTTGTCAATCACTTAACTGCAACTTGTTGTTACCCATTAAACTTTAGGCTATAGAGCGTAAGGTTGGGTTTCTATTGCAGGTGATTAAAAAGGTTTTAGACCCATTTCACAACTAGTTGTTTTAACCATTTCTCTTGGTAATCCCTTGGTTAATGGGTCTGCCAAATTTTTCTTTGATCTTACATATGTAATTGTGATGATACCATTCACGATTAATTCCCTAAGATATGCATGTCTCAAGCTTATATGTCTAGATTTTCCATTATAAATCTTATTATATGCCCTAGACATTGTAGATTCACTATCACAATAAACAGAAATGGCTGATGATGGTTGTGGCCACAACCCTATCTTTGTTAACAGATTTCTTAGCCATTCTTCTACCTTTGCTAAATCATCCAAAGCAACAAATTCTGCTTCCATTGTGGAATGTGTGATTGTAACACCCCGCCTCCGCCAGGGTGTCTCTTGCAAGCACTCTGACTTTGGAGGGGCGTTTGAATCCGGTAAACATGCATAATGATATATCAAGGCAGAACAAGAACATATGTATATATGTAAACAGAGTAAATAACATAGATAAAACAACGGAAGATTTCAAACCATTTCAAAACAAGTCTGGTACGACATAATGTCAACTTTCCAAATAAACAAGTCTAGATAAAAACAACATCAACTGAAAAACTGAAATACATAAGTACTATCCCCAAAATAAGTGATAACCATAGCTAGCTTCATGTCGAAACCGTACATGAGCTGAAATCCCACAAGCAAGTGATCAGAAATCCAAGCAAAGCTCCAATATTCCCATCCTGAGAACCTGGGGGGGGGGGAACGGAAGAAAAGAGGCGAAAGAAAAACAGGTCAGTCAAAAAGACTGAGTAAGTCCTACTACAATCAATGTAAACTGATAAAGTTAACTGGCATGAGAAGCAGGGATGAACATAAGGATAACAACATACTAGCATGATGATTAACTAACAAGGTAGATAAAGGTGTCATCGCATAATCAGGATTAAGGTTTTTGCACCACAGGTGTACTAGCAAACTAACATGACTTGAATAAACAAGTATTGATCCCTTGGCCCAAGCTTTGGCCCAATAACATGAAGTGACCCTAATACGAGGTCCAATAACATGAAATGACCCTAATACAAGGTCCAACCAAACGGTCTAGTCGATCGGCTCCCTATAAGCCTAACTCGTCACGTGTTGGTGTCAATACGGCCCAAACATAATTATAGTCAGACTGTGCCGGGTCTCCCGTCGGGTGTATCAAGCCCTAGGGTGTCAACCCCTGGACACCATAAACATAAGTGCACAGTCTCGATCTACTGGTACCCGTGCATGTTTTCCCCGGCTTCGGACTATGTGCACGACCATAGTCCGCCCGGAACTACACCGGCGTACCACTCTGCCGTCGCTTTTGGTCACTTTCCTCCAGTCCAGTAATCGTGCCCCCTCCCTAGCCTAGTCCCTAGGGTCTTAATGATACAAACTTGGGATTACTGCTGGAGTGGACCCCCATTGCTAGGATTTTCTAGTGGGTTAAGTACGGTTTAACCCTCTTGCTAATCATGGATTAACTTGGTTAAGTGTAACAATGAGTTCACGACTTAACCCTGATTAATCTACTAAGCCCAAATTGGTTAAGTATTAAGTGGACCATGACTTAACCCTAATCATGAGGCATTAATTAATTAATGCGCCTTAACCTCTCACATTAGACCTTGTTGTGGTTACTAGTTAAGCCGGGCGGGTCCGGGTAGCTTTACACCACAACTTGGTCTAACCTCGGGTTCAAGGTACAACATGACCAACTTCTAACATTGGGTCCTATTGTTTGTAGCAACTAGTTAAGCCGGTCGGTTCCGGGTAGGTTTACGCTACAAACTCAACCCAACCTCGAGTTGGCCACACTTATATTTTCTAAGTGTCATGTCCATCATGTTTCCAAAACATGTTACAAGTTTTCAGGAATTTGGGTAGACCTAACTTAATAGGTAAATTCCCAATGGGTAGACCTAACTTAATAGGTAAATTCCCAATCTTATGTTTTTATGTCTTTTAAGTTTACCCAACCCCAAACGCAATCCCATCGCTTACATATCGCAATAGCGCATAAAGGATAGAAAGAGGGAACTTGGCATAATCATGACATAAAGGTGTTGAAGCCACAAGTTTAACATGGTGGCATATGAAATGTACCTATGTTCATATACTTGCATGTTACATTTTTAGGCCTCAAAAGCATGCATAAAACCAAACTTAGCATATAAGTGATACATGGTGATAAATGACATGTAGAAGTTGCCATAAGTTCGCATTTAGCCTCACATGCAAGTTATCATAAGGGATATGATAACTTACATGTTGCCAAAATGCAACCTTTAGCATAAAGCTTGAAGCTTTAAGCTCATAAACCCAAGATAAGCTTGCATAACATGATAACATGAACAAAATGATCAACCCAAACTTGCATAACATAACTTGCATATCATATGACAAACTTGCATATCAAACTTGTATAACATAACGTGGTAAACTTGCATATTATAACATGTCAAACTTGCATAACATGACATAGTAAACTTGCATATCATGGCAAACTTGCATATCATATGATCAACCAAACTTGCATCATTCATTTAACTTTAGAGTTTAAATATGAAAGTAGAAAAGGGCTTACAATGCTTATGAAGACACAAAAACATATATAGATTGAGACAAAGCCCTTATGCAATCAAATAAACCCCAAAATGCAAGCTCCAAAATGATCAAAACCCTTGCTTTATGATGTAAATATGGAAACTTGACTTGAATGCAAGCTAATGACACTCATACAAGCTTGAAAACACTTGTATGCATGGAAAATCTCTCATAGAAATTTATTTAGGATTTATGAAGAGAGTGGAGGCCATGAGAGGAATGATTTTGCCATAGTTTAGTTGTAGGGTTGATTAATGATGATTTAGCGTTAGGTTAGGGGCTTATTTATAGAGATTAGGATTAGTTCTAGCCCTAGGATTAAACCCTAGTTCCAATCTCAGCCCTCAAAACCGAATCTGGCCCCCAAGCTCAACACAACTCCAAAATGGTGCACCAGGCAGGACTGCCCGGCTGAGCCAAGTCGACAGGGCTGTCGACTTGGTCCAACCAAGTCGACTCCCAAGTCGACAGGGCTGTCGACTTGGGTGCACTGGCGGGAATTTTCCCGCCTGGCCCAATCTGCCCTAATTTTCCAAATTCAAACTTGAATTTGAAATCTGTTTTTACTTTGAATTTTTCTGAAAACTTCGTTGGACCTTAATCGGGTCATACGGACTCCGATTTTCGAAAACTCGGACTCTATTTCGCGTATTTTTCCGAAGCGAACGCAATGGCATAGCCCGTTTCCCTTGATTCAGATTTATAAATTAAACTCTGCCTCGATTTACGTTATAACAGGTTGTTGAAAATACGGGTTGTTACAGTGATAATTGTTTGTTTCTTGGAGGCCCATGATATAGCTCCCCCTCCAAGAGTAAAAATCCATCCAGTAGTTCCTCTATTTTCATTTTCAGGTGTCGAACCACTTGCATCTGAGTATCCTTCTAGAACTGCTGGGAAATTTCCATAGTAGAGTCCTAATTTGCTTTCTCTTTTAAGATAACCTAAGACTCTACCAATGGCCTTCCAGTGTGAAACACTAGGATTATTTGTATACCTTGACAGTTTGCACACTACATAAGAAATATCAAGACGAGAGCAATGCATGACATACATGAGACTGCCAATCACACTTGCCCATTCTAGTTGAGCAACTACCCTTTCAGAATTTGCAAATAATTTAATAGAAGAATCATAAGGGCTGCTTGCTTCTTTAAAATTCAAATGGTTGTGTTTAAGAAGTTTTTTTTCAATGTAGTGAGACTGACATAATGCATATCCCTCACGACGTTTCCTTACTTTAATCCCTAGAATAGTATCAACTTCGTTTAGGTATTTCATTTTAAAACACAAAGTTAAATAGTTCTTTGTCTCATTTATACCTTCTATATTAGTACCAAATATAAGCATATCGCCCACATATAGGAATATTGTAACACCATATTTATCTGTGAATTTCAAATATATGCACCTGTCAGCATTGTTATGCCTGAAGCCATTAGGCAAAATTACAGAGTCAAATTTCTCATGCCATTTTTTTGGTGCTTGTTTTAATCCATATAAGGATTTAACCAATTTGCAAACCATATTTTCATTTCCGTTCATGACAAATCCTTCTGGTTGTTCCATATACACTTCTTCATCTAATTCTCCATTAAGAAAAGCGGTCTTGTCATCCATTTGATGTACATATAATCCATGAATAGACGCAAGAGCAAAAAGAATCCTTATTGATGTTAGTTTAGCAACAAGAGCATATGTATCAAAGTAATCGATGCCTTCCTTTTGCCTAAATCCTTTGGCTACTAGCCTTGCTTTCAAAGTTTGAACATATCCATTTGTATTATATTTCTTTTGGAACACCCATTTACATCTGATTGGCTTGGATCCAATTGGTAAATCTGTTAGAACCCAGGTATTGTTGGATAGAATTGAATCCATCTCATCCTGTATTGCTTCTTTCCAGAAAGCAGCATCCCTTGAAGTAATGGCTTCTTTAAAAGTTTTAGGATCTTCTTCATTATTCAAAATAAAAATTGTCTCATCGATTAATTTATCCCTCTCACCAACAACAAGGTAAACTATGCCATCTGGTGAGACAAAATCAGGATCTAAGCTTTTGGCTTTCCTTGGTCTTTGGCTTCTTCTAGGTTCATTAGGAATGTTTTGAAGCCTCCTTTTATTTGGAAAATTATAATTAATGTTTTCATCATTCCTTTCGTGGATGATTTGTGTAGGATCTGAAATAGTCATGGAATCACATAAAAATTTATTTTCGATGAATTCTACAACTCTTGATTCCACGATTACATTAGATTCTATATCTAATAATCTGTACGCTTTAGAATTTTCAGCATATCCTATGAATATACTTCTCAATGCTGTTGGTCCAAGTTTTATCCATTTTGGATCTGTGGCCCTAGAAAAAGCTAAACATCCCCAAACTCTTAGATATTTCAAGTTTGGTTTTCTTCCTTTCCATAATTCGTAAGGAGAAGTTTTAGTTTTCTTTGATGGAATTCTGTTATGCAAATGACATGCCGTTGAGAGTGCTTCTCCCCACAAATTGACATGTTGTTTAGCATTTAAAATCAGATCATTGGTTATTTCAACCAAAGTTCTATTTTTTCGTTCAGCCAGTCCATTTTTCTGCGGGGTATAAGGTGCGCTTGATTGATGAATAATTCCATTTTCTTCACAAAATGATGAAAATTCTAAGGAAAAATATTCCCTACCTCTATCACTTCACAGCACCTTAATTCTCTTTTCCTTTTGATTTTCAACATTGGTTTTGAAACGTTTAAACATTTCAAAGGCTTGATCTTTTGATCTCATTAAATAGACATGTGTGTATCTAGAATAATCATCTATAAACGTGATAAAGTACCTATTGCCACCCCAATATACCATTTAATTCACAAATGTCTGAATGTATTAATTCAAGTAGTTTTGTATTCCTTTCCGACTTTGGAAATGGCTTTTTGCACATCTTTGCTTCAATGGAAATTTCACATTTAGACTAGTTTATGTTATCATATGAAATCATTCCTTCTTTAGACAAAAACTGTAAATTTTTATAATGTAGATGTGCTAATCTATTATGCCATAAATGAAATGAATCAACAACATAAGCAAATTCGTTCATTTTATTAATACTTAGTTTAAACATACCATTACAAGCATATCCTTTCCCAACAAACATACCGCCCTTGGATAGAATAAGACTATTACCATCTAGAACTCCCTTGACATCCTTATTACATAAGAGATTTGCAGAAACCAGATTTTTTCTGATTTCTGGAACATGTAAAACATTAATAAGAACAATCTTTTTGCCAGAAGTGAACTCCAACTCTATGGTTTCTTTTCCAACGATGGCTGAAGCATTATGGTTTCCCATAAGCACCTTGCTTTCGTCAGAAACCTTCTCATATGATTTGAACAACGATTGATTGTTGCATACATGAATAGTAGCACCAGATTCGTACCACCAATTGTTATCTTTGGTAGTATCTGCCATGTTCAGTTCTGTGATCATATCAATGTTTAGTTTTGAAACTATGGCAACAATTTCTGAATCTTGTTCAACCATGTTTGCGTTGTTGGAAGTGCCTTGATTGCTCTTTTTGTTCTGGTTATTGTTCTGTCCTTGCTCCTTTTTCTGTCTTTTGAAAAACCTGCAATCACATTTGTAATGCCCAGGTTTGCCGCAGAAGTAGCAGTCACCCTTGCCTTTGCAGTTGTTTTCTCTTTTGCGTTTTCCAGATGATTTGTTATCATTTACAACATTATTAATATTGGAAGCATCCATAGAGTCAAAAACTTTCTTCTCACGATTTCTGGTTTCTTCCTCAATTCAAAGATGTTTTTAAATCTGTTCCATCGTAAAATCCTCTGAAGAATGCATAAGTTTCTTTCAATAACCACTCCAATTCTTCGGGAGTCTGGCCATGACAGCCCCAACTTGCAAAGCCTCAGGGATGGTGATTTTAACATCCCTCGACTTATTGAATATCACTTGTAGTTCATGTACTTGGTCCAAAACAAATACCTTATCAAGCATCTTAAATTCAAAGAATTCGAATATTAAAAATTTATCTGCGCCTTATTTCTCGTTGCTATATTTGGCCTCCAAACTTTTCCATATTTCCTGAGGCGACTTGACAGAAGTGAACAGGTCGTACAATCGATCAGATAGTGTATTTAGAATATGTCCTCTGCAGACCACTTCGACTTCTTCTCTTTTGTTTCGTTGCGCAATCAATTATGTGGTGTCTTTATCAGTAGGCGGCGAAATTGGTTTAAGATCTGGGTCTAGCACATATGCTATCTTCAGTGTTATGAGAAGGAACAGGATTTTATCTTGCCAGCGAGTGTAAATTGGTGCCATCAAAGCGATCGAGTTTTGTAAACTCTTGATTCATTATTTTGTAGGTTGATTCTGATCTAGTTGCGGACGCCATTGTTATAAATTCCTTAAGATTGTTGAGTAAAATAGGATCAGAACAGAGAGGAAGTATCGTTTGAGGCACGTGTAGAACGTTTTCCTTAAGGAATTTATCGCCCCCACTATATTGATGGTTTTAATGGAAGCGAGATTCCTCCAGGATACAACAAACTGTTTATTTTACAGAAGCAATAGAAGAAAGAAGGAAGAGGAATTCGAAATTCAGAATAAAATCTGGGTTTGGAAAGGAGCCGTATAAATAAGAGACGAACAGTTGTGACCGTTGCACGCGAGGAGACGCTGCCGTTCAGAAAATCACGACTGTTCGCAATAGGCTGACCTATTCCGTACAGTCACGCACGCGCCCACGCGCCTCAAGTGCCCAAGTGCTCATCTTTGACCCATAATAATATTAGATAGGTCCCAAACCCATTGAGCCCAAGCCATTGTGTTATTCTCAAGCCCATGTTGTTTTGTTTCACAATATCCTATTCCAAACATTAATATGTAGGGAGAGATACTTCATAATATTTGCCGATGTGGGACAAATACTTATTTCAATCTTCCCAATAATCCGCCATAGGATTGTAATAATTATTTATTTATGCATATGAGAAAGTACCTTTTGGTTTAAACTTTTCTTTTTAGTCCATATTTAAATTTCAACAGAATATTTGGTAGTAAATACTTTAAACCAAATCCTATATGATGAAGCGAAATATATGAACACATAAATATTATCATGCTTCTGTAAAATATCATAACCGTAGATTGGTTATTAATTTCCTCCTGGTTTTCATGAACATGTATAAAGTTATATCCAAACTTTATTGAAACATTGTTTCTTATGTTCATATAGGTGTCCATTCTTCCCGTCCTTATTACTATGGACAAATGGTCACCACTAAACGTAACATTACAAACAATGAGTCCCTCATGTTTGTCAATCACTTAACTGCAACTTGTTGTTACCCATTAAACTTTAGGCTATAGAGCGTAAGGTTGGGTTTCTATTGCAGGTGATTAAAAAGGTTTTAGACCCATTTCACAACTAGTTGTTTTAACCATTTCTCTTGGTAATCCCTTGGTTAATGGGTCTGCCAAATTTTTCTTTGATCTTACATATGTAATTGTGATGATACCATTCACGATTAATTCCCTAAGATATGCATGTCTCAAGCTTATATGTCTAGATTTTCCATTATAAATCTTATTATATGCCCTAGACATTGTAGATTCACTATCACAATAAACAGAAATGGCTGATGATGGTTGTGGCCACAACCCTATCTCTGTTAACAGATTTCTTAGCCATTCTTCTTCCTTTGCTAAATCATCCAAAGCAACAAATTTTGCTTCCATTGTGGAATGTGTGATAATTGTTTATTTCTTGGAGGCCCATGATATAGCTCCCCCTCCAAGAGTAAAAATCCATCCAGTAGTTCCTCTATTTTCATTTTCAGGTGTCGAACCACTTGCATCTGAGTATCCTTCTAGGACTGCTGGGAAATTTCCATAGTAGAGTCCTAATTTGCTTGCTCTTTTAAGATAACCTAAGACTCTACCAATGGCCTTCCAGTGTGAAACACTAGGATTATTTGTATACATTGACAGTTTGCACATTGCATAAGAAATATCAGGACGAGTGCAATGCATGGCATACATGAGACGGCCAATCACACTTGCCTATTCTAGTTGAGCAGTTGCCCTTTCAGAATTTGCAAATAATTTAACAGAAGAATCATAAGGGCTGCTTGCTTCTTTGAAATTCAAATGCTTGTATTTAAGAAGTATTTTTTCAATGTAGTGATACTGACATAATGCATATCCCTCACGACGTTTCCTTACTTTAATCCCTAGAATAGTATCAACTTCGTTTAGTTATTTCATTTTAAAACACGAAGTAAAATAGTTCTTTGTCTCATTTGTACCTTCTATATTAGTACCAAATATAAGCATATCGTCCATATATAGGCATATTTGAACACCATATTTATCTGTGAATTTCGAATATATGCACTTGTCAGCATTGTTATGCTTGAAGCCATTAGGCAAAATTACAGAGTCAAATTTCTCATGCCATTGTTTTGGTGCTTGTTTTAATCCATATAAGGATTTAACCAATTTGCAAACCTTATTTTCATTTCCGTTCATGACAAATCCTTCTGGTTGTTCCATTTACACATCTTCATCTAATTCTCCATTGAGAAAAGCGGTCTTGACATCCATTTGATGTACATATAATCCATGAATAGACGCAAGAGCAAAAAGAATCCTTATTGATGTTAGTTTAGCAACTGGAGCATATGTATCAAAGTAATCGATGCCTTCCTTTTGCCCAAATCCTTTGGCTACTCGCCTTGATTTCAAAGTTTGAACAGATCCATTTGTATTATATTTCTTTCGGAACACCCATTTACATCTGATTGGCTTGGATCCAATTGGTAAATCTGTTAGAACCCAGGTATTGTTGGATAGAATTGAATCCATCGCATCCTGTATTGCTTCTTTCCAGAAAGCAACATCCCTTGAAGTAATGTCTACTTTAAAAGTTTTAGGATCTTCTTCATTATTCAAAATAAAAATTGTCTCATCGATTAATTTATCCCTCTCACCAACAACAAGGTGAACTATGTCATCTGGTGAGACAAAATCAGGATCTCAGCTTTTGGCTTTCCTTGGTCTTTGGCTTCTTCTAGGTTCATCAGGAATGTTTTGAAGCATCCTTTTATTTGGAAAATTATAATCAATGTTTTCATCATTCCTTTCGTGGATGATTTGTGTAGGATCTGAAATAGTCATGGAATCACATAAAATTTATTTTCGATGAATTCTACATCTCTTGATTCCACGATTACATTAGATTCTATATCTAATAATCTGTATGCTTTAGAATTTTCAGCATATCCTATGAATATACTTTTCAATGCCATTGGTCCAAGTTTTATACTTTTTGGATCTGTGACCTTATAAAAAGCTAAACATCCCCAAACTCTTAGAAATTTCAAGTTTGGTTTTCTTCCTTTCCATAATTCGTAAGGAGCAGTTTTAGTTTTCTTTGATAGAATTCTATTATGCAAATGACATGCCATTGAGAATGCTTCTCCCCACAAATTGACATGTTGTTTAGCATTTAAAATCAGAGCATTGGTTATTTCAACCAAAGTTCTATTTTTTCGTTCAGCCAGTTCATTTTGCTGCGGGGTATAAGGTGCGCTTGATTGATGAATAATTCCATTTTCTTCACAAAATGATGAAAATTCTAAGGAAAAATATTCCCTACCTCTATCACTTCATAGCACCTTAATTCTCTTTTCCTTTTGATTTTCAACATTGGTTTTGAAACGTTTAAACATTTCAAAGGCTTGGTCTTTTGATCTCATTAAATAGACATGTGTGTATCTAGAATAATCATCTATAAACGTGATAAAGTACCTATTGCCACCCGTAGTCAATATACCATTTAATTCACAAATGTCTGAATGTATTAATTCAAGTAGTTTTGTATTCCTTTCTGACTTTGGAAATGGCTTTTTGCACATCTTTGCTTCAATGGAAATTTCACATTTAAACTAGTTTATGTTATCATATGAATTCATTCCTTCTTTAGACATAAACTGTAAATTTTTATAATGTAGATGTGCTAATCTATTATGCCATAAATGAAATGAATCAACAACATAAGCAAATTCGTTCATTTTATTAATACTTAGTTTAAACATACCATTACAAGCGTATCCTTTCCCAACAAACATACCGCCCTTGGATAGAATAAGACTATTACCATCTAGAACTCTCTTGACATCCTTATTACATAAGAGACTTGCAGAAACCAGATTTTTTCTGATTTCTGGAACATGTAAAACATTAATAAGAACAATCTTTTTGGCAGAAGTGAACTCCAACTCTATGGTTCCTTTTCCAACGACGGCTGAAGCATTATGGTTTCCCATAAGCACCTTGCTTTCGTCAGAAACCTTCTCATATGATTTGAACAACGATTGATTGTTGTATACATGAATAGTAGCACCAGATTCGTATCACCAATTGTTATCTTTGGTAGTATCTGCCATGTTCAGTTCTGTGATCATATCAATGTTTAGTTTTGAATCTATGGCAACAAAAACTGTATCTTGTTCAACCATGCTTGCGTTGTTGGAAGTGCCTTGATTGCTCCTTTTGTTCTGGTTATTGTTCTGTCCTTGCTCCTTTTTCCGTCTTTTGAAAAACCTGCAATCACGTTTGTAATGCCCAGGTTTGCCGCAGAAGTAGCAGTCACCCTTGCCTTTGCTATTGTTTTCTCTTTTGCGTTTTCCAGATGATTTGTTATCATTTCCAACATTATTAATATTGGAAGCATCCATAGAGTCAAAAACTTTCTTCTCACGATTTCTGGTTTCTTCCTCAATTCAAAGATGTTTTTGAATATGTTCCATCGTAAAATCCTCTGAAGAATGCATAAGTTTCTTTCAATAACCACTCCAATTCTTCGGGAGTCTGGCCATCACAGCCCCAACTTGCAAAGCCTTAGGGATGGTGATTTTAACTTCCCTCGACTTATTGAATATCACTTGTAGTTCATGTACTTGGTCCAAAACAGATACGTTATCAAGCATCTTAAATTCAAAGAATTCGAATATTAAAAACTTATCTGCGCCTTGTTTCTCGTTGCTGTATTTGGCCTCCAAACTTTTCCATATTTCCTAAGGCGACTTGACAGCAGTGAACAGGTCATACAATCGATCAGACAGTGTATTTAGAATATGTCCTCTGCAGACCACTTCGTCTTCTTCTCTTTTCTTTCGTTGCGCAATCAATTCTGCGGTGTCTTTATCAGTAGGCGGCGGAATTGGTTTAAGATTTGGGTCTAGCACATATGCTATCTTCAGTGTTGTGAGAAGGAACGGGATTTTATCTTGCCAGCGAGTGTAAATTAGTGCCATCAAAGCGATCGAGTTTTGTAAACTCTTGATTCATTATTTTGTATGTTGATTCTGATCTAGTTGTGGACGCCATTGCTATAAATTCCTTACGATTGTTGAGTAAAATAGGATTTGAACAGAGAGGAAGTATCGTTTGAGGCACGTGCAGAACGTTTTCCTTAAGGAATTTATCGCCCCCACTATATTGATGGTTTTAATGGCAGCGAGATTCCTCCAGGATACAACAAACTGTTTGTTTTACAGAAGCAATAAAAGAAAGAAGAGGAATTCAGAATGAAATCTGGGTTTGGAAAGGAGCCGTATAAATAAGAGACGAGCAGTTGTGACCGTTGCACGCGAGGAGACGCTGCCGTTCAAAAAATCATGACTGTTCGCAACAGGCTAACCCGTTACGTACGGTCACGCACGCTCACGCACGCGCCCGTGTGCCCCAAGTGCCCATCTTTGACCCATAATAATATTATATAGGCCCCAAACCCATTGAGCCTAAGTCATTGTGTCATTCTCAAGCCCATGTTGTTTTGTTTCACAATATCCTATTCCAAACTTTAATATATAGGGAAAGATACTTCATAATATTTGCCGATGTGGGACAAATACTTATTTCAATCTTCCCAATAACAGGTACTTTGGTAAATGGATATGTAGGCTGCGCTCTGAAGCAGTTGCGGAATTGAAATAGATAAAAATGTAGGAAACATAGAAGAAGCTTTGAAACCACTTATGGATACATGTGTTAGATTTAATTTGGAAGAAAGGACCAGGTTCTATGCCAGGCAGAGGCATGATTTGAAAGCAGTCCCACATTGGAGAAAATCATAAAAACTTTATGTATATATATATCATTTTTTAGATAGAAAATCCGGTTATTATAGCTGAGGTGACAAATATATTTTTAATATAATAATGGTATTGTTGGTTATATTGCTAGAATGGTCTGCATTACCAAAAGCCCTCAGCTTGTCACTTCCATTGTTATGATAAGTGTTAAATTAACTCATTACATGTTTAAATAGCTAATTGTAGCCCATTCTCAAGCCCTTGTTTATGTTCACTTTATCGTTTTTGTACAAAAACAAACATAACGTTATAACAAATATTTTATCATACCAAAAGGTCTCACTATTAGAGCATCTTCAATGCAGAACTACTTTCAGTGTAAGCTTAAATACACGTAAGCTTTGGACAACCAATTTCGATCTCTGTTTCTCCAATTCAATTTAGAATTAATTGTGGAGTCTGATATGGACCATAAAAGAATTCACATTGTAGAAGAGATTGTCTGGTTTTGGACATTAAGTTTGACAATGGGGATTTTTGCTACAAGGACAAAGTCACCAAAAAAATTTCCCAAAAAGACAAAAGGCAAAAAACTTGCCCAAAAGGACAACTTTTAGTGCAAATTGTAAAATTCAGGAGGGTTCCATGTTTTTCCACTTTGCACTACAAATTGTCCTTTTGGGAATTTTTTTTGTCTCTTGCCCTTTTAGGCAAATTTTTTGATTTTTTTATCCTTCACACTATATCCTTGTTTGACAATTTGAAACCCATAATCTCAGCTACTTTTCTGGACATGAGACGCACGGAAGTCCTATTTTTTCTGACCACTTGCTACATGTTTTTGGCTCATCTACCGCTATTTTTCCATCTGCAAAGGCACATTCAGTTTTGCCACATAGACCGGTTTTGCAATATATGTATTGTTTTCTGACACATAGGTTAGACATTGTAAAAGAATTGCTTCCACGTAATTTTTTTTAAGACATTACATTGCTTTGAGATTGGAGATGCTCTTAGCTGGTGAGACCAAGTTGCACATGAAAATTTGTACTTTTAACTTTTTGTAAAATCATCACCACAAATCTAGGGTTCTCATGCTTTTTCAGTGTTCACTTTGGATTCTTGTTCGCATGATCAGGCGACTTCTCTGGTCCATGAATAGAATCCTGGTTCGTTTGTATAAATGTCCTTCTTGCTACAAACAATCCAATCACATGGTGTAGTTAAGTTCCATTAAGAAAGAAGAAAACCGTAACAGAAAACAAGCTTGACAACTAATCACCAATGACGCCAAATGAAGAATTACTATCAGCTCCAGCCTTCAAAAACAGCACATCAAACGCAAAAGCATCCAAGGAAGGACTTCAACAAGCAATATCTGATCTCTCCTCACAGCTATGCAACTCCCTGTTAATTGAGACATATAACAAAATGCACTATCCACAATAGCAGAAGTAGAAGCTGCAAAATGTGAATGCTGTGACATGTACGATGAGTTTACGCCTAAATATATAGCAAAAGTGCAGAACAGCTAGTTTGGCAAATGGATATTTGCAGGGACGGAGCCAAGAATCTGCTCAGCGGGGGATGGATTTGAAGAGAGGATCATTTTTTTAATTACAGTTTACCCTGAATTTATCATAATTTCAACATATAATGTTTCATATTATCAAATTTTAGAATAAATATTGCATAAATACTAATAAAAATGCCATAAAAATAGTCATATTTGTATTAGGGAAGTATTTTTTATATACTATAATTTTAAAATCAAGACCGAGGGAGGGGGGGGAGGGGGGCACTGCCCCTACTTGCCCCCTAGCTCCGTCCCTGGTTATTTGGTCTGTGCTCTGTAGTAGTTAGGGAAGAAACACAAATGAATGGAAGTAAAATAGAACAAGCTTCTGAAACACACAAGAACACATGTTTTTGGTTTAATAAATTTGGGAGGAAGAACTCTGTTCTTTGCCACGTAGAGGCAATGAGATATGCTGAGGCAAAGCTGTGCCCTTACTGATTATATGGAAGGATTTGAAAGAAGTCCCACATTGGATAAAATCATAAAAATTATATGTATATACATCGTTTTTAAATAAATAAACTCAGTTGCATAGCCTTATGAATGACAAATCCAAAAGACCCTTGGCGATCGTAGGAAACATTGGAAATTTTCAAAATATTTCCACAACAACATGCCAAATATCATTATTCACCATTTACTCCTTCCACCATTGCTACAGCTCCAAACTTGCTACCACCACCACAACAATCACCTCAAGTACCTCCGACGCCATCTAGAAGCTACTACAATCGTATGCGCTCTTCTTGCTCTCCGAAGTAGGTAATTTTCCCAAACCTAATTTTTAGATGTTCATTGATTTCGGGTTTAATTTGAAGTTTGCTTGACTTCTAGTTGTTTGTATATGTATATTGCATCATGTTACACCATAAATGCTATTATTATGACCATCAGGATCAAACTATTAGGAATTTTGTATTTTTTTTAATATTGTATATTGTGTTTGTTTAGGTAGCTTTGGTTAACGAACGATATGTGTGTGTTAGAGTTTGCTAATAATATAATTTGTGCAAACACGAATTATATATTATGTGAGTGATCGTAGTTTTAGAAAATTTGTACGAACATGAGTTTTGTGCTTATGCGAAATGATTTGGTGTATAAATGATTTAAATAGTAATCGTTGTAGTTAGAATTCAATAAATCATAAAAAAATATAATTTAGTACACAAGTTATAAAACAGCAAAATATAAACAAATTGTATATTTAAATTTAATATAGACAAATATTTAAATCCATAGATATTATTTGCACCATCTGACAAGTGTTGTATATTATCGTTATATCACTACAAGAATACACGGCTATTCCAATGGCTCGGAGCCGTTGGCGGCCTTTTGAAGCCATTGGAATAGAGTTAGAATAGAGTTCACAACTTCCAATGGCTTCCAATGGAATCCACAGACACTTTCCAACAGCTATTCCAATAACTTCAAATGGTTGCAAGCAGTTGGGAATCGTTTAAAGACTACGACCGATATGTCGTTGAAAGCCATTGGAAAAACTGAGTTATTTTTTTTATAACATCAAGCAAATAACCTTCCAGCCACTCCAATTCCATTTCAGTCTATTTCCAATCCAATTCCACATATGTATCAATAACAATATAAACAACCAAAATAAATCAAAGAAACAATAATATTACAAAACAAACCATCTAAACATCCAGAATACCATCAAAATATGCAAACCATCACCCACTCCGTACCATCAAAATATCCAAACATGTCTACAAACCATACAATTTATACAAACCATCAAAATAATCCAAAGTATCATTCTCACCAACTCTGTACCAATATGTTTTCCTACTTTGTGAACTAGGCTACACATAGTTAGAAGATTAATTATGAAGGATGTTCACTAGAAGAATTCCCACCTCAACGACCGGATCGGATCGGTATTACTTGGTCAAGGCAGAACAACGCAGAGAAGAGAAGGAAGAAGCGCATGTTGAACCGGATCGGTTCGAGGTCGACCCAACCCGTCCCTCTGATCCTAAGTGTATCCGATCCGGGCCATAATCTGTGACAGTTATAGCCCACGTTGCCTGAAAGTCTGGAGCGGTTGCGAGCCCATCACCCCACATTCACCACCAACCTGATGTGCTGTCACCATCGCATCCTATCCGAACCCGATTTTCATGGGATGGAGGCCACGTATACCCGAACCGAAGCCGCTCCAGGGAGATTTTCGCCCTATAAATACACCTCCAAGGCTCATTTCAAAGGATCTTTTGGCATTTTCAGAACTCAAACTCTTTGGCTATCCGAATTTCATCATCATTTTTAGATTACAATCATCATTCAAAGCATACTTCAGAGGAGATCCAGTGAATCTATGCATTGTATGAGTGAAAGTGGGTGAGAATCATTGTTGTATCTACATTCAAGTCATCAATTCAAAGAGTAGAAAGTGGACATAGGCTATTTAATGACGAACCACTATAAATTGTGTGTTTTCTTTATTTTTAATTTCATTTCATTAAAAATTGTTACTAGTTTGGGTGTTAGAGCCATTTTTGGATCTAACATTTTGGTGCTTTCACTGAGAAATCTTTGAATTCTTCGCTTTTTGGGATTATCATTCTACTATTTGGACCTTCAAGTTCAAAGAAGTTAATCCCCCATTTCCAATATTTTCAAGTGTTTTCTGATTAATTATTGAAGAATTGGACATTATGGCTAAAGGGAAAGGAAAAGAAGTGCAAGCCGCTAGGGTGAACGATGCTAGAGAAGATCAACAAGCCATTGTATTGATGAGGTCGCAGAGACAGAGCTCTGGACAAATCCGATCCAAACCGGATGTTCTGAACCGAGCTGATCAGGAGACTCCGAACCGACCAAGAAGCACTGGAGCTGCTCAGACACCCCCTCCGAACCGATCTGACTCCGGCACCCTACTCCGATCTGAACCGAATGAGACTAAAGTTGGTACATCTAATCGAGCACCCACCAATGCTCTGATGCCAGCCGCGACTATTGGTGATCAACCTGCTCCATTTGCACCCATCACACACCGGGATTTTTTGCGTTTTCTTGACATGTTTGAGAGTACTAGAAATGCGTTGGAAGCCCATAAACGTGACAGTCTTCGCATGCAAGAGAACATGATCATCATGAGTAGGGAACTCAATGAGCCCCGGAGGCAAAAGACACCTTCCCCAACACACCGTCTTGTTGCAGACTATTCGTCTTCTTCGGAGGAAGGACGTCCTCGTGAAAGAAGGCCGCTTGAGCGACCTCAAAATCTTGATAAGTTGACCTTTGGATCTTTAGGATCCCGTGAAGATGCTGCTCGTGTGTTTGGACCTGGTGACCCGAGCTTGACAGAACCTATGTTGTTGCCCATGCGTGGATCCCACATTCTACCCAGGGATCCTAATAATACTAATCCTATGCAACAACAACTTCTCAAACCCCTTCCTCTCGAGATCGACCGGGAGCATAGGGAAACAGTGTAGAGCAGCCGCCGCCAGAAACATGAGGTTATCCCCTAATCAGGAACACAGGGGTAATCCGAATATTAGACCTAGAGAACCCGTGCAAACGTTAACAAATGCCGATGTATGGGCAATGGTGTGTCAAATCATGTCCCAAAGCCAACGATACACTAATGAGGATTAGGGCATTGAGCGAAGTCACACTCCCTTCACAGATGATATATTGAACTTCCAGTTCCCTCGGCAGTTTAACTTGCCATAGATGGATCGGTATCAGGGAGAACCGACCAAGGACAACATCTGATGAGGTATGCATGGTTCATGAATGCCGCCGTAGCTCCAGATGCTGTAAAATGCAAGACCTTCACGATTTATCTAGAAGACGTGGCGTTAATGTGGTTCACCCGACTCCCTCCACGGTCGATATCAAATTTCACAGAATTGAGTGAAAGCTTTATGAACTAGTTTCGACTTCACGCTCGAAAATCCAAAAGCGTCATAGAATTGTCAAGAATTAAGCAGGCTCCAGATGAATCTTTGAAATCGTATTTAGACCGCTTCAACCTGGCTGTCACCGAAGTTAGTGACCCTCATGAGCCCACTATTCTGATGTCCTTAATAGAAGGAGTTGACTTGGACACAGAATTCAGGGATTATCTATCCGGGAAACCACCCCCCACTAGGGAATTGTTCTACAAAAAGGCCAATACCGCTTAAGGCGAGAAGAAGCGCATGTATATAGAAAGAGAAAGTCTGAAGGGGCCTCGAGGGAAGGCATCCAAAGTAATGTTGCTGTGAAACATAGAAGAAGCTTCCGAAACACATGTGAATATAACATGTTTTTGGTTTAATAAATTTAGGAGGAACCTAGAACTTTGCCACGCATAGGCAATGAGAGATGCTGCGGCAAAGCTGTGCTCCCGCTGATTATACGGAAGGATTTGAAAGCAATCCCACATTGGATAAAATCATAAAAGTTATATGTATATATATATATACATATATCTTTTTAATAAATAATGCAGTGGCATGACGTTGGCAATGACAAATACAAAAACATACAGTAATGTTATTCTCACTTCTGATAACCCATGTATTTGCCATTTCCAATGGCTATGACCACCTTTTATAGTCATTACACATAATACTTGTCATTGTCTTCATTCAACTTATTTTCTTATCTTTTAACAATAAGTCATGTGATACCATAATTTTTTCGCGTAGCATTGTCAATCGCACAATCAATTCTTGTTGTAAACTTGAAAGGGATTTCTTTGAGACTTTGCTACATAAGCGGAATGTAAGTGAATATATAGTAGCTAGGTAACACGTGCGACAATATTGACATGGGTAAAACTCTGTGTAGGTAATAATATACCTACGCCAACTTAAAATCAACAGACTTAGATTTTTTTTCCAGCCATTAAGTAAAGACAAAACAAAACCTGGTAAAGTCTTTTAAATATTAAACATAAAGAATGAAATTTAGTCCTTGGGCACACTACTAGATGAACAGTGTGTTCCAACGCCCTATTTCCAATGGCCGCCAATGGCTATAAAGGTACCATTGGAAGCCATTGAAAACCAATGAAATTAAGACCGTTGACGGCCATTGGAAACGTTGGAAATTTTTGGACATATTTCTAGAACAATAAGTCGAATATCATTCTTTCCTAAATCCACCGTTTTGTTTCCTCCTACCACCATTTCTACCGTTCCAAACTTGTTGCCACCACCACAACAACCACCCCAAGCACCTCCGACGCCATCTAAAAGCTTCTCCAATCCGTCTCCACCCTTCTTGCTCTCCGAATTAGGTAATTTCTCTAAATCTAGTCTTTAGGTTTTTATTGATTTCGGGTTTAATTTGAAGTTTGCTTAACTCCTAATTGTTTGTACATATATATTACATTATGTTACACCATAATTGCTATTATTATCACCATCATGATCAAATTATTAGGAATTTTACATTTTTTGTTTTTATATATTGTGTTTTTTTGGTAGCTTTGGTTAGGGAACGAAATATGTGTGATAGAGTTTGCTAATAATATAATTTATGCAAACATGAAGTATATATTATGTTGAGTGATCAGAGTTTTGGAAAATTTGTGCGAACATGAGTTTTGTGCTTATGCGAAATGATTTGGTGTATATATGATTTTAATAGCAATCGTTGTAGTTAGAATTCAATAAATTGTAAAAATATATAATTTGTACACATGTAATAAAACGGTAAAATATAAACAAATTGTATATTTAAACTAAATACAGACAAATATTTAAACCTTTAGATAATATTTGGCACCGTCTGACAAGTATTGTATATAATCGTTATAAGGGATATACCTTTTTTTCAATAGAACGGACATCTATATTCATTTGATACATCATTTATCAGATTTATTCCTATATCACACAAGTTAAAAACACTATAAAATAACTAGTGTTTTTTGCCCGCTTTGCTGGGCATTAAAATTTATGTTATTAAAAAAAAATGTATATAATCGTTATAAGGGATATACCTTTTTTTTCTATAGAACGGACATCTATATTCATTTGATACATCATTTATTAGATTTATTCCTATATCACACAAGTTACAAACACTATAAAATAACTAGTGTTTTTTTCCTGCTTTGCTGGGCATTAAAATTTATGTTATTAAAAAAAATTGTAATGATTAAATATCAAAATAAAAGAAAATTAAAGTATCGTAATTAGTATTAAATAGTTATATATACATATATTTTTAAATATTATAATTTATATAGCAATAATAATAAATTGTTCAGTTGTTCATCCAAAAATAATTTTATCATGGATGATTATTTTGATTAGTTGTTCTGTTATCCATCTAATAATTTATGCAGTAACAATAATTAATTCTCATGTTGTTTACCCAACAATAATTTTGTCATGGATGAATATTTGATTAATGTATTTTTCTGTTATGTATGCTTTGTTATGGACTGGAATTCTACCACTGTAAAAAATCCTCTTAAAAAGGTTGGTGATAGTTGTTGTTTTAAATGCAGTGAACCTTCCCACTTCGCGAAGGATTGTAGAAATGGAACCCGATGTTTTAATTGTGGAAGGTTAGGACATCGTAAAATTAATTGTCCAGAGAGCTTTAGTGGAAAATCTGTCTTTGATTTATTGCGCTACAACTGTTTGAGGATTTGCCAAATTATAATTTCACTAACTGATCTTCATCCTGAGGTCAATTCGGGAAAAGTGAAAGAAGAGGTGTATATGTTACTGCTGTTGGGTTGGCATTTAGAAAATCTTGTTGATGGAATATTGTGGAAAAAGAGTTCAGATAGTTTAGCTATTTTCCCTCCTTTGCCTCGGCCGTTAGGAAGAAAAGACCATGCGATATCCTTTTGTCTGAATCTTTTAAAGCTTAGAATGGTATATGCAGATTCGCCCTCAATTAATAGGAAGAAAGCAGTATTGATGTTAAATGAGATTTTGAAACATTTCGACATGATAAACACTGTTATAAACTGTGACAAAAGAGCTGTTGAATTCCAGAGTCATCCAGTTTGGAATGGCCCTGGGTTAAATACATTACAAAATGTTGGAAAGTCTTTGTCAGAAAAAATACAGGTTAAGGAAACCTCGGATGAAGAAATACGAAATTCCAGCGACGAAATCCTGATGGATAACAAAGGGTATGTTTGGGATTTGTGGCGTGATGACCCTATGCTTTTCGATCCTGAGGTGCTGTTTTGCATGGGTCTTGTAAAAATCACACGGTTTACTGAATGTTGGGGTAGCAAGGAAAAAATGTTAATAGACTTGATGACAGGGGATGATTTAATCGATATGTGTGGATATATTGATGTAGACAAAGTCGTGTGTTCACCTAACAGTAATATGTTAGCAAAGGGAGATGGTTGGGAAGTGGCGAACGATACTACTCTATGGAACAGTTTTGATGTGCTGGAAAATTATGTGGATAGTGATAATCCTCACCATGCAAGATCAGTAGACAATATTTTGTCTAGGTCGGTGATCAATGCGTCAGATCAGAATTACTTCCCCTTAAAGAAGAAAGGCTTCAAAGTAGGAGAAATTAAAGTAGCATTGCATGTCAAGGACAAGGTAGGAAGGGTTGTGCAGATACGTGAGAAAGAAAAAAGGTCGGTTAGTAGTGGTGCGAGAGGCTGCCTGGGTCTTATGATTGAAAATGTGAATTATGTTGAACATTTGGGGTGTTCTAGCAGTGGTTGGACTGTGTTAGACTCGTGGTTGATAGGACAAGACTGGCGTGGTCTTGTGTTTGCATGAGATAGATTTGAAGGATCGTTTTTGATCAGCAAGTTGGATCGAAGGCTTTACTTTCTGTTTTTAAGGCCGTGCTATAGTGTATCTACTCTAGTTAATGTTTTACCTCGAACAGAGATTACTTCTGCTGTGAATTATAGTTTCGTTGATGGGAATCGATCGCGAGGAGTAAGCGATATTTCTGTTTCATTAGTTCAAAGTAATGATGTTTCCACTTCGGCGTCAAGGAGAAGGAGACGTAGGAGCGTGCTTCCCAGTTCAGGATTGATTCGTCGTAGCGTTAGGAACAGAAATGTTTCATCCTCTTCTCGAGGTAAGTTCCCAAATCCGAATGCTAGTAGTAGTAGTTTGGATTTGGGCTCAGGTATATCTCCGACTTTTGGTAGTGATTATACTCCTTTTGCATTAGGTAATCTTACGACTAGTCAGTTATTTGAGCTTGCAAATGATACTGCCTTCATATTTTCTGATATTGAGGTTGATGCTAAGTACATTAGGAGTAGGGAACTAGAGCGAGTCTCCTCTATGAGTACATGAGGATCGTTAGTTGGAATGTTAGGGGTTTAAATGATCCTAAAAAATGCGCTAAAATTAAGACCTTTTTTAGAGATTATCACATCGATGTTGTTTTGCTTCAAGAGACAAAAATTGAATGTCTTGATTTTAATTTTTATGTTAGGTTAGGGGGTTCCCTTTTTCGTAACTGGGCTTGTCTTCCAGCAGTTGGTACTGCTGGAGGAATTATGATCGGTTGGAAAGAAAATCAATACAGATTGGTACACGAGTTTCCAAAATTACATTCTTTACACATCATTTTAGAATCCTTTTCTGATAAATCCTTTTTGGGCATCACTAATGTGTATGGTCCCCACTCTAAGGAGGAAAGGAGATTCTTATGGGATGAGTGTACTAGTTTTAGGAATCTTTCCCCTATTCTATGGATTGTGGGGGGGGTGGATTTTAATGTCACCAGATTTTTAGGAGAGAGATCACCACGGGAAGGTGATTTCCCTGATATGGAGGAATTCAACGACTTTATTTTAGACAATAATCTAATAGAGATTCCCCTTGAAAATAGAGCGTTCACTTGGTCGAACGCTCGTAATAGTCCTTCTTTTGCATTATTAGACAGATTCTTTATTAGTGCTGAGATAGATGATAGATATTCGATCTGTAGTGTTAAGGGTTTACCGTTTTGGCATTCTGATCATTGTCCCATTATTCTTACATGTAATTCGAATATTACTATTAGTAGTAGTTTTAAGTTTGAAAAGATGTGGTTGCTTGATCCTAGTTTCATCTACCTTGTTTCAGTTAAATGGAAGTCTTTGTTTTACTTTAATAGCATATATAGTGGCAATAGTGCGAAGATTTTTGTTGCTAAATTAGGTAAGTTAAGATTTTTCCTTAAGCGTTGGAATAAATTCGTTTTTGGTAGCGTAAAAATTAAGAAGGATAAGATTATGTGTGGGTTGTTAGATTTGGATAAAATTAGTGAGTCAAGGATCCTTAATTCCTATGAGAAGGACAAGTATTGCAACCTTAGACAAGATCTTAAACAGATTATGGAAAAAGAAGAGGTTATGTGGAGGCAAATGTCTCGTATACAATGGATTAAAGAAGGGGATAATAACACGAAATTTTTTCATAGTGTGGCGAACAAAAGGAGACGCGATAATATGATTCATTCTATTATTATCAATGATGTGGAATTGTCTCTACAAAAGGACTTAAATGAAACTTTCACTAGTTACTATAAACAAATTTTTGGTTCTAAGATTAAGAGAAGAACAAATGTTAGATGGAATGATTTATATCCTTATGAAACTAGGATTAATCTTGATAGTTTAGATGATCCTTTTTCAGAGCAGGAGATTTGGAAAGCAATCAGTGATATGCCTAGTGACAAAGCTCCTGGATCTGATGGATTTTCTGTTAATTTTTACAAACAATTTTGGGAAGTTTTGAAGTTTGATATTATTGACTTATTTAATGAATTTTATAGTGGGGATTTGCGTTTAGGTAGTTTCAACTTTGCCAATGTCATACTTATTCATAAGAGAGAGGGGGCTAATTCTCCTAAGGATTTTAGGCCTATTTCTCTTATTAATGTTTCTTTAAGATCATTTCTAAAGTTCTAGCGAATAGGCTGAGTAGTAAGATGAATGAACTTATTGACTGCTCCTAAACTGCTTTTATTAAAGGTAGAAATATAGTGGATGGCGTGGCTGCGATACAGGAATACATTAATGTCTGTTGTAAGAATAATATATCATGTGCCATATTGAAGTTAGACTTTGAGAAGGCATTTGATTCAATTGATTGGGACTTTATATGTGAATTATGTCTCGCTAGGGGTTTTAGTGTTAGATGGACCAATTGGATCTTGTTACTGCTTAAGTCTGGGTGTTCCAGCATCGTTGTGAATGTGGTAGTAGGTAAGAAGATACAATCAAGAAGGGGACTTAGACAAGGCGACCCCTTATCGCCTTTCCTATTTCACTTAGTGGTTGATGTCTTCTCTAGAATTATTAAGAGGGCTGGGAGATTAGGTGTCCTAGGTAGTGTTGGGAATGAGGAATTTAATAATGAATTATCGATCCTTCAATTCGCAGATGATACATTATTATTTTCTTCCCACTTGCCTAAGCATATTATTGCTCTTAAGTTCATTCTTTACTGTTTTGAGATGTTATCGGGTCTTAGAATTAATTTTGATAAAAGTGCCGTGATGGTACTTAATGATTTTAACAATGTTGGGACTTTGGTAGCCAGCACTTTAAACTGTTCAATTATGAAATTTCCTTTTGATTATTTAGGTTTTAAAATAAGACCGTCGAAGCTTAAAAAGGAAGACTGGATTGTTATCATTGATAAGATTAGTAATAGACTATCTAACTGGAACAATAGATTCCTGTCTAGAGCAGGTAGACTAGTTCTAGTTAATTCGGTTCTATCGACCATCCCCTCATATTGGATGGCTGTTCATCGATTTCCTAAATGGGTAATAGAGAAAATTGATAGGATTAGATGTAATTATCTTTGGAATGGTGATTCTAGTTGTAGAGGTTATAAATGTCTTGTTAATTGGGACATGTGTTGTAAATCTAAGATAGAGGGGTATATGGGGATCATAAATTTACATAATTTTAACTCTGCTATGCTCGCTAAATGGTTGGAAATATAGATGTCCAGAAGTGAAGGCTTCTTGGAAGTCTATCATTTCCAAATTTTATTATTCAAGAGGGGAGTTTTTTTATCGGAAATAGTGGTCGTTGGGATAATAGTTTATCTCAATTTTGGAAGTCTGTTTTGAATTGTTTTGACTTTTTTAACTTAGGGTGCAAAGTGTTAGTTCATTCTGGAAACCTTACTTATTTTTGGCACGATGCTTGGATCTCTAGAGTGCCACTAAAAATTGAATTTAGTAAGCTCTTTAACATTGGTACATTTAAGAATGCATTAATTAAGGATGTTTATAAATCAGATTTAGATCCTCCATGGGATTTCTCCTTTGATAATATACTAGAAGAAGATTTATTAAGACAATTGGCATTACTTAAAACTAAGTTAGCATTGTACCATTTGGACGAGTATGGCGATTCTATTAGCTGGGGTATAAATAAGAGCTTAGTTTACACTGTCAATTCTATGTACAGATTTATTAATTTTTCTGGTATTTCATTATATCCCTTTAAACTTCTTTAGAAATCTAATTCTACACCTAAAGCAAAGTTTCTAATGTGGTTGATCATCCATAAGAAGCTTAAAACGATTGAGATGTTAAAAAGAAAAAATGTAATTTTTGATGTAAAATGTTGTTTTTGTAATGCTGGAAAGGAGGATGTAGACCATTTATTTTTCTCTTGCTTTTTTACCTTTTCTATTTTTAATATGATTATTAGGATTTTTACTTTTGATTGTTTTAATTCCTTTAGTAGTTGTATTGATTATTGGAATTGTCATAGATTACGATATAATTCAACACAGAAATACATATTGGATTCCTTAGTAATATTCATTAGTTGGTTCATTTGGGTTGAAAGGAACCACAGAATTTTTCATTCAATTTCTGTACCTAAGGATAATTTGATTGTCAACATAGTAAAATTCTGTCTGGATTGGATGTCTAATATGCACTATAAACTATTTGGTAAATTGCAATTGGGCGTTATTTGTCCAAGGTAAGATATAACCTGAGTTTATTCATTCGTATTAATAGCTATTTTAGATGCAATAGACCTCGTCTGGGTTGTTGATTCCTGATACTTGGCTCGACATTTTCCTCTTACTAGTTTGTTTCTTATGTCCTTCTCCTTTTATTTGTACATGTATATATGGATATATGCATATATATATATATATATAGGCATATATTCATATATACGTGTAAGTTACAAATAATTTTGTTTCAGTCTTTCAGATTACAGGTTGTAGATGTAGCTGTGGAGCTTTTGGGATTGCTGTTTGGATTGTCCATTTTGATTTGCTTTGTATATTTTGGTGTATGTAGAGTAGAGGTGTTTGTTTTTTTTGGTGATTTGTCTCACTACATGTTGTGCACTTAGATAGTTATAGGTATGGGAATAGATATACTTCTTATCGGGTGGTGGCCTTGCCGGAATTCGATAATGAAGTATGATGGGTGGTGGCCTTGCCGGAACTCATCTATCTATTATCCCTTACATTACTATTTGAGGCTCCCGTTCTTTGGGTCTGTATTTGGATATTTGTATCACTTTACTTTTATTATATATATGTGTGCTCTCTTCCACTTGGAGGAACACACATTTTTGCTCAAAAAAAAAACACCATATATAAAATAACCATCAAATATATATAACATAGATTTTCTTTTATAATTGCTTTCAATTTTGAAATAAATCCATTTTCATCATTTTTTTATCCTTAAAGTCGTTAAGAATATATGGCAGCTTGGCATCATTATCAATCTCTTTTTTTTTCCTCTTCAAACAATTAGTGCTTGTAGATTTTTCTGTATCGGGGCTTTGCATATTGATGCCAGTTTTAGATTCAGTGCTGAAACTTGGTATAGACATCTGCAAATAAATGAAATAAAATAACTTGGTGCAATGAACATGACTAACTATATATACAAACCTTTAGATATTATTTGGCACCTCCTGACAAGTGTTGTATATGATCGTTATAAGGGATATTCGTTTTCTTATACAAAACGGACATCTCTATTCATCTGATACATCATTTATCAGGTTTATTCCTATATTGTACAAGTTACAAACACTATAAAATAATTATATTTCGTAGATCATATCACTTTAAACGATTCACAAAATTTCGACGGCATTTCCTTTACGTTCCTTGTGTATATGCATGTGTGTACGATATGAGGAACAAGAATGAAATGCTACTGAAATTGTGTGAAATCATTTAAAATGATATGATTTATGAAATATAATTATATTGTGTTTGTAATGGGAAGTACGACGATCGATCATCAAAGAACACACATAAGCATCAATGAACCAATAGTTGTTTATTTAGAATAAAGTTTGTAAAATTATAAAAAATTAATTAGTACATGTTTACTAAATCAGTAAATAAAATTTAAAAAACAAATAAAATTGACAATTAATTTTTAACTTCATCATAGGTTTTAAAGTAGGAAAAATGGTCAATTACTTTATTGATCGGAATAATATTTCAGGTTCTGGTATTAACTTACATCCAAATTATAATCTTATAAAAATTAAACATACCTTACTTTATCAAAAGTATGACCCTTTTGTATTAGCCAAATAAGCCTTAAAACTTATTATGCCCCATATCCGTCTTTAAAAAGGATAAAGCAGACTAGCCTACAGTTTTTAAAACCAAGCCAAGATTTACGTTCAATGGAAAGAATATTCCTGATGAACAAGCCTATCAAGCAGATCTGAAGGAAAATGTTGAAATAACAATTACAGACGATCAAACTGATTTTAGACCTTTAAATGATGAGAAAAATGTATTGTCGAAGCATTCGAGAGGGTAGAGGAAAACGACATAGAACACGAAACCGAGCCTGAATCAAAAAACGACGAAGACTGAGTAAAATCTTGTAATTTTCACAATTATTCACATTACATTTACCTATGTTTATTATTGCATTTATCCAAGTTATCCAATTTTAACGACAACAAGTGTATAATCACACACCACTACTACAAAAGTGGGCATATTCGACACTAATTTGTATGCGTTGCATAAAAAGTGTGGCGAAAGCTATGCTTTCTTTGATCTTCTGCAACAATATTCATATGTTGTTGCATTATACGTGAATGCACTGTTGCGGTGGGAATTCTAGTATTTTGATGTGCAACACCAGTTAAAAGCGTAGCATTACATATACAATCCAGCTCAGCGATCCGCGTTATCAGCATAAAAAAATCCCAACCATAGATGCATGATTAATCCAATGATTCAAACCATTTATGGTTATGATGATTCTAAACATTAGCCATCATCCAATCAATGACAACCACCTCATTGCATTCTTTAGACGAAATTTTGGCGCGATCTTCCCCCTTCACGAAATAATGTAAAAATAATATGGTCACACATCATTTTTCTTCTCTACCATCTAATCTTTCTTTCCCCCTTTTTACTATTGACAAAAATTTAAACCTAAATTCATGTCAGTATCGCTCCTCTCTTCGATAGCAAATTTTATTCTGAAAAAGTTGAAGCTTTGAAACGATTTCTTCTTTTGATTGCTCAGGGCGTTGACATCGTCAGTTATTTCCCTCAGGCTCAGTTTGGACAGAACTGGGAATTAGTTGTGCTTTATATAGATTAGATTATGAGTAATTAGTTCATTTGTTACACTTTGGAAAACCCATACGTTTATGAGTAATTAGTTGTGTGAACATCCCAAACATAGGAAAACCCATTCGCTTATAAGTGATTAGTCGGTGAAAGATTAGATTATGAGTAATTAGTTGCGCTTTGACCATTGATTTGGGATTTGGGATTAACATTGAGTTAGATATTGTTCCTGAAGTTGATTTCATAAATGTGAACCATGTTTTCGGTAGTTTGGGTGAGTGTGTAGTTATCAACAACATATTTTCGGTTTTTTAAAGATGATTATGAAGTAAGAAGAGTCTTGACAAGTACACTAACATAACACGCAAAGACCTTTGAAGTAAGGGATTTTTACTGTCAAAATTGATTTGCAACTTGGGTTCATTTATGTTAACATATAATTGTATGCTTGAGGTTTTGTGATACAGATACATGTGTAGCATACAGTTCTATTTATGAACAAAGGTTTCATAGTTTATTATTCAAATACAAACATTTGTATGTGAGTAAACTTATATGTTATATATGGTACATGAGTAAACTTATGTGTTACGCATGGGTCAACAGATACTGATGTTTATGATTACTACAATGTGTTTGCACTGCGGTGTGTTTGTGTAGAGGCTTTGGAAACTGCCAATTTCCCGATCCGGATAAGTCATTCACCCGTATCTAATCTGCTACACGCACATGTATTTTCCATTTGATTTTGGAAACTACCAATTTCAATATTTTGATTTTGGAAATGTATGCTCAGTTTTGCTACGTATCATAAAGCAATCATACATATTATGCCTCACTACATATCATAAAGCAAGCATACATATTATGCTCATAAAGCAATCACACATATTTTGCTCAGTTTTGCTACAAATTTCAGGTATGCATCAATATCAGTTCATACATAAAGCAATCATACATAATACTATGTATCAGTTGATACCAAATTAGGGCAGCAAAAGTATCATAAAGCAGTCATACATAATAGTACGTATTAGTTCATACCAGATCAGGGCAACAAAAGTATCATACGGCAGCTAAAGTTAACTTAATACATACACATATAGACACCCAAAAAATGACATTATAGTAGCATCAGTTCATACCAGATCAGGGCTTTGCGAGGATGTGGAACTTCCAACAGATTCGTTAGGGCTTTGCAGCCGTGAGAGGGCCAGTATGAAGTGAGTAGCCGATATAATGGGCCCGCAACATTAGGACAAGGGGTGAGGCAGTTTGGCCAATCATATTGCTAATCAACTTCCAAATCTACCTACTGACCATTCCTCTGGTTCATTAGGACTTGATTATCAACATGTATGTCAAGGGTGGCTTTAGGAGATAAGCTTGGCAAGGGGGGTAGCAAGGCAGCTTCATGTATCATTACGTCAAATCTTTCATCCATTTCCACTCTGTCATCACACAAGCATGAAACCACCTGTTCCTCCATATTGCTAACAAAAAAGTTCAGGCCTTTTTCCAGGATGAGCATGGGTACAACGCTGAACCTTAATGAGCATGTTATTGAATTGAGCACCAAAAGTATCCATAATTCCAATACCTTCATAAAATTGTATTTTCAGGTAGAAAGATCTATGGTCATAATGAAACCAGCTACAATCGTCAATTGCAAGCACACGTCCCATTAGCTTCATTATTACTTCAACAAAGGAACGTTCTTCTTTGGGAACTGACGAAAACCATCAACTTTAGCCTATGATTCCACTTCTAATGCTGGTTCAGGATCAAATTCTTCATCAGACCATGCTTGCAGGTAAATAACACCTCCAGCTTATGTTAAAACTTTCAACATTAGCACATGATCACGCTTAATGTAAGATGGGCCTGATGCTAGAGAAGAGTTATTGGGTATTACCCGCATAGACCATGAATTATGATTCAGAGTCACCCGAAATGTGTGATACACAGGTTCAACATTCCAATTTCCTTTAAGAACAATGGCAGTGATGTATAGAGACGAATCCTCCACTGATTTTTTTTTGAAACTTTCGAAAATTGGGGTTTAGGAGATAAGTAGATGATGATGTTCTGAACCTTGAAAGGGTTTGCGAGGGACCCACTGTAGGGTGTCAAAAATTATGCGGACTGGAAATGTTTGCACAGAAGACGAAGCATACTCAGTTCTGAGGTGGCACAATTGACCAATATTGAATGGTCAATTGTTATAATTACCCGCATAAGATTTATAAGTTCAGATGGCCATATGGTTAATTGCTATGATTTATTTATATGATATACATGCATAGATGAACTTATCAAGTAAGTTATGACAATCAAATTGCAGTATCTGAAATGATGAGGAGAGATACCGCATACAAGTGGAGAACCTGAAATGACGTGGAGAGATACAGTTTCTGGTTCATTGCATTGTTACTTTGTAGAATGCATTCGATCGTATATATTGGCACTTGTATTGAAGGTGGTATATGTTAGCTCTTATGGTATGTGGAATATTTGAATTGTACTTTTAAATTATGCATTTGATCATATGTGTTATATTTTAAGAATTGGTATGGTATGTAGAATATTTTGGATGTATTTCTTCCATGTACGAAACTGGTATTGCAAAATTTATAATTAAAGCGTTGTATTTGCCTTCTTTTAGTGTTGCATTTGCTTTTTTCTGATGTTGTATTTCAAGATAATGGTATTGCATTTCATAATATAGTGGTGTTGCATTACATAAAATAGCAGTAATTCCACATGGCACGTAGACCCCACAGTTGACGTGGCATGTGACACCTGGGCAGCTGACGTGTCGTGTGACACGTAGGCAGCTGACGTGGAAAGCTAACATGAAAGGCTGACATGGCCCCGCAATCGTGACCTGGTAGCCAGGCTCTAACTAATGCTCAATCAACACTGAATATTATTGCATTACATGCAAATAGTGTTGCATTACATTTATAATGCAAAACTTTCTTTCCATGGCAGTAAATGGGCATAAAGTGTTGCCTAAGAGGGCTAATGCAACGGTCATGGATGTCACGCCCTTCCGGTGTTGCCTATTTGAAAAAAGGGGAAAATGTAATGCTTTTTCGATCTAAAGCCACATAAAACTTAGGTTGAATTTGCCCACTTTTGTAGTAGTGCATACAACACATGCACCATGACAAATGTGTAGCATGTGTTACTTTTTTTAATAGTTCATCATATCATAATTATTATGAATTGTATATGTATCTATGTGGCAAGTATATTATGTCTAACCCTGGCTATAGCTCTCGAAGACGTGGCGGTGAGAGTAGTGGCGTGCCACTAGCTCATCAATTGCGTACTTGCAGCCTAAGGTTGACCATACGTAAGTATCACTTAAATTAGCATAACGATTTAATTATTCGTACATGATATATGTATAATTGTCTAAATTTCTAATTTATTTTAAATGCATGGGTTTTGAGTTAGAGCCATTTCAGATGGTGCTGAATATTTCTAAGGATGCTTACATGGCTAAAGTGAGCGATTTCTGGTCTTAGTGTAGCGGAATACCCGAGGATATCAAAGAGACCATCTAACAAGTTTTCTGGTAAGTTTATACCACTTTATAAATTGATTAAATATAAATAAATAATTAGTAATATTTTTTCTCTCATTGTACAAGGGGCAGTAGATGTGCAGAACGCTGACTTGGAGCGGGTTCAGCAACATTGAAACTCGAAGGTTGCTAAGAATTGCAAGGGGGAAAATGAATGAGATTAAAAAAGTGGGGAAGAAACATAGGTGGATGAGCGATGAAGTATTTAATAAGATGGTTGAGGGGTGGAACACAGATGAGTTCAAGGTAAATTTATAACGAATCTCATTTATTTTTTGCCGAATATTAAATAATTAGTCAATGTACATTTGTAGGCGGAGTGTAATACCCCGTAATTTAAAATATAAAAATTAACAAATTCAAGAACACTTAATTTTTAGAAGAAGAATTAAGTGAAACGGGTTGCTCGGAATTCAACTTGAGATAGAGTCCGAGTTTGCATAAATCAGGCTCCGTATGAAGAAGTTATGAAGTTCAGAAGATTTCAAGTTTAAACAGAAGTTAAATTAAAATAATAATCAAAGGTCAAAACTGTTCAAAATTTGAAATTCGGTCAGAGCGGGCTGAGCGGGAAATTTCCCACTCAGAGATATCGACCCCCACAAGGGGAGTCGAGATAAGTGTCGACCCCCCTAAAGGGGTGTCGAGATAGGTGTCGACCCCCCTGTAGGGAGTCGACCCCTTTGAGATCCTCTTCCAGTGACGAATTTTTGAAGCCCTGAGCTGATGTGGCCTTCTCTGATTGGCCTATGACTAATTTCTGAGGTATTAGGGCTTATGTGTCATGCTATTGTTGGCTGGATGACACATCTCTTTGGCTTGATGGCTCTGATTTCTCCTAGACTAATCTAAAGGCTAGAATTGAACCTAGACTTCTATATAATCACCCTAAACATCAACCCTAGAACCTATTCAATGCAGTCGTCATGCTGTTCGTCTACAAACTGGTCTAGCCTTCATTCATCTACCCCAAACTAGAGAATCAAATTCAAACTAGGAATCAATTAGAAGAACTAGAGAATCAAACGTTTACATCAAAGGATAGCTTTTCAAATTCAGAAATCAGATCCCAGAAATCAAGATCCGTCCTTTTTCTATAAGTACGGTTATTGTTTAGATGTGAACACCTAATAAGAAATCATGACAGTAATAACTGGATCTAGAACTATACCTAATTCTATTTGTTCCTATCCTTTTGTCAATTCTGAATTGCCTATGCCTATGAGACTATTGTGATTGATGTAATGACAACTATCGTGCCTATGAGACTTTGTGATTGATGTAATGACACCTATCATGCCTACGAGACTATTGTGATTGACATAATGAAACCTAACATGCCTATGAGAATGTTGGATTGACAAAATGGAACCTATCATGCCTATGGAATTGTTGTGATTGATTTATCATGTTGTACATCCTATGACTGTGAGACTATTGGACTGACACAATTGAACCTACCATGTTGTATATGCAAATTACATGATAAGTTATGTTCATACATGCTTACATGTTTAGATCCAAGCTAGTACCCATGTTTAAGATCTATATAAGTTCATGCTTATACAATTAGATCGATGCTAGTTCGCATGTTAATTGCATCTAATTTAAATGTAAGATCACATTCATGTGCTTAATTAAGATTATGTCGTTCAATCCCAAATTTATACTACGCATGTTGATCTATATTGTTTAGGCCTATTGGAATGTTACATGTCCCTTTCTTTTCCCTTTTGTTTACAAGTTAGGATAATTTGCGAGCCTAACGTTCTATGTGAACTATGCGAACGAATAACGGGGGAGACATTAGGAAAAAATATTAAACTACATGTTGTTGGCATAGATTGGCTCATAATCATGCAAATAATTAGTAGCATTCAATGGTAGAATCTGTATACCTAGAATTATGGACATAATTTAGAGGGTAAATGGGGCATGACTTGAACTGATAACACTTGTGGATAATTTACGTTTGAACATAAATTGTAAATATGTAAATTAATTAAAAAAAATGAATATGCCTAACCCGAGGTTGGCTTGAGTTACGCTGGAAGACTACCCAGAACCGCCCGGAACCGCCCGTCACATTCAGCAACCGTAACAATATAGATCTAATATGAGAGGTTAGCGCATTAAGCCCAAAAACCCGAGGTTAGATTGAGTTGCGGTGTAAGACTGCCCGGAACCGCCCGGCACATCCAGCGACCGCAACAATATAGATCTAATGTGAGAGGTTGGTGCTTTAATGAATGAATTAAAGCTAGGAAACAGACAAGCTAAGAACGGTAGGTTTAAGTTAACACAAGAGGGCAACACTTAACTAATATAACATGATGTGTGATAGGGTTAAGTAACACAAGAAGACACCACTTAGCCAATACAACATGATGTGTGATAGGGTTAAGTTACACAAGAGGTCAACACTTAACCAATGCAACATGACAAGTGGTAGGGTTAAGTTAACACTAGAGGGCAACACTTAACCAATGTAACATGACAAGTGGTGGGGTTAAGTTAACACAAGAGGGCAATACTTAACCAATGTAACATGACAAGTAGTAGGGTTAAGTTAACACAAGAGGGAAACACTTAACTAATGTAACATGACAAGTGGTAGGGTTAAGTTAACACAAGAGGGCAACACTTAACCAATATAACATGATGTGTGATAGGGTTAAGTAACACAAGAAGGCAACACTTAACCAATACAACATGATGTGTGACAGGGTTAAGTAACACAAGAGGGCAACACTTAACCAATGTAACATGACAAGTGGGTGGGTTAAGTTAACTCGACTGCATTGATGACAGTTAACCAATATAACATGATGAACGAGTGGGGTTAAGTTAATGGGGAACACTTAACCAATATAACATGATGAACGGGTAGGGTTAAGTAAATGGGAAACACTTCACCAATATAACATGATGAACGAATGAGGTTAAGCTAAGGGGAAACACTTAACCAATTACAACATGATTGAATGAGAAGGGTTAAGTTAATAAGAAAAACTTAACCAACATGACATGACGTGTGGATGGGTTAAGTTAACTTGAATGGATGGATAACACTTAACCAATTTAGAGGGTATACGAATAGACCCTAGAAAACCCTAGTAACTGGGACTCATTTCAGCAGTAACCCACATAGATGTATCACGGTACCCTGAACTAGGCAGGGTTGGGAACGATTACTGGGCTGATTATAAGCGATCAAAATAGCGGCAAGGGGTGCACCAGTGTTGTTCCGACGGAGTATAGGCTTGCATGTTCTTTGGAGTGGAAAAGCAGGCACTAGGCATCAGTAGTATATACTGTGCATCTTGAATCGTGTCGGGTCGCTATCATAGGGATAGATACACCTTATGGTGGGACCAGCACAGGGTATCTACACGCAAGAGAGGGCCGATTGACACAGACACAAGGAAAAATTAATACAAGTAGGGAGTCAAACGATAGGGTAGTAAGGGTACAACTAACATCTTCACGGCAATTAGGCTTACTGAGGTAAGATCCTCATACTAGATGTACACCTGAAGGCTACCACAATTGCGGGGTTGGGATCACCTTAATTTATTACACAGGATACTAGTTCGGACACTAGTAGGGGATACGAATCCTTTTTCACAGGATACTAGTTGGGACACTAGTAGGGAATTCGTTCTATCAAAGTCACTAGTTGGGATGCAAGTTGGGTGGTGTAGAGAAATCAGGAAATCAGAGAAATAACCGAAGCGCATTCAGTGTATCCTACCTTGTCATATCTAACGATCATCATTTGTTGTCTTGCTATGCTTATTATCATGGTTACGTCTGGTATTCAGTTTATTCATGTCATGATCCTTTTACTTGTTTACATGCTGAATAATCACTGGACTTACCAGACTTATGTCTAACCCATTTTCTTTCGCCTTCTTTTCTTCCATTCCCCCCCAAGGTTCACAGGGAGGGAATATCACCACTTAGCTCAGTTTTCTTTCCAAGCTCAACGATAGACGATGTATTGCTTTTGACTCTCTCTTTTCCACTGTTATGGCTGGCTCATGCTTTATTAGGGAATATCATTGTCATTTTATGCTTCTTTATTTTGTTAAACAAGACAGATGCTTGTTGTAATGGGTAAGTGTGTTTTGGTGTTGGAAAATAATCTTTGTACAAGCTGTTTTACCAAGCTGCTGTTTTATCAATGAAGTAAAGTTTTATATATTTTCCGTTGTTTAAAATTTTTATCTGTTTTGTAATTTATCTGTTATATACACTTATGACGCTCCACTGAAGTTAATTCATTCCCTTTGTGAGTGACCTTAACGGAGGTGGGGTGTTACACGTGGTATCAGAGCTGAAGGTTACCAGGACGGATAAAGGATTTTGAAACCCATTTTCCAAAGCATTTTTATAAATAAGTATTTTCAAAAACATGTTTTAATGAAGTGTTTTCCAAGAAAAAAGTATTGTTTTTAAAAGGCAAATTCCCCAAAGCCATATGCATTACCTTTCGATTCTCTATTTGAACCTCTTCTTCCTTTCTTTTTGCCATAGTTTCATAGGCATATGGCACATGTCGAGGGCGAAGTAGTTCCCAACCTCCATCTGTGGCCGCAGTAGTTTCACCTGCGGCTAATCTTCTTTCAAGCTTTGTAGGTTACCGTGCGATGGAGGTAGTCTCGAGAAACTTGTCAACAAGCCACAAAAGGATAGTAAGGATAAGAATAAGGGAGTTTGGGCTAAGGAGCACAAACCCAGCGATAAGAATCTTGTTGATATGGCTTAATCCATGCAGAAGGAGTAAGGTGAAAAGAAAGACGCCAAAGTGGAAGAATCACAAGCAAGGGATTGAAATATAAGAAGGGTGGAAGAAACAATAGATCCTACGACAAGAAGATGTGTCTTTTTTGTGGTATAGTAGGTCATTTAATTGTAGGAAGAAGAAGAGATGTGGTTGTTTTCAGTGTGGTGAAGCAGGGCATTTTATCAAGGATTGCCGAAGGACAAGGACAAGTGCAAAGGACATACTCTTCTAGAGGACAATTGCATGCTCTCACTGCTAGTGTACCTAAGAGAGGTAGGAACATTCCTGTTGAAAGTTTTATTTTTCTTTTCAATCATCCTGTTAGAAATTTGTTTGATTCTGGCACTTCACATTCTTTTCTATCTGCTTCCATAGTTGAGTCTCTGCACCTTTGTACTTGTATAGTAGAAGATCCCATTATTGTCTCAAATCCAATTGGTGGTTTGGCTCATTTATCTATGATTTGTTTGGATTTGGGAATATCTATACTAAGCATTGAGTTTAGATGTAATGCTTA
Source organism: Allium sativum (assembly GCA_030737875.1). Lineage (NCBI taxonomy): Eukaryota > Viridiplantae > Streptophyta > Magnoliopsida > Asparagales > Amaryllidaceae > Allium > Allium sativum. The sequence goes on from CM060923.1 coordinate 431,609,217, forward strand.
CGTTTTTGGTATCATGGGCTATAGGTTGATTCTAGGGATGGATTGGTTATCTAGTAATGGTGCCATCCTCGATTTTGAAAGGAGAGTGGTTAGACTTATGACTCGCCTCGGTAACACTCTCGAAATCTCTTGTAATCCCATGAATTCCATTATGCTTAGTTACCTAAAATCTCTTGATGCGTCTGTTGAAAGCTTGCAATCTGTTAGAGTAATCCGTGAATAAGCACATGTCTTTGAATAGGTGAAAGGCTTACCTCCAAAGAGAGAGATAGACTTCCACATATACCTTGTTGATAATGCAAATCCTGTTGCCTTACAAGTTAGACGCTTGACTCCAAGGTAAAGGAAAGAGCTCAGTAAACAAGTAAAAGAGTTACTTGAGAAAAGGTTCATAAGGCAAAGTATTTCTGAATGGGGTGCTCTAGTTGTTTTCGCTACAAAGGCGGAAGGTTCACATCGCTTGTGCATAGATGATATTTTGGTTTTCTCTAAGAGTGGAGAAGAACATGCTTTGTATCTAGAGGAAGTTATGGATACTCTTCGTGCACATCAGCTGAAAGCAAAATTCTCCAAATGCCATTTTTGGAGAAAAGAAGTAAGGTTTCTAGGACATGTGGCGTCCAAAGAAGGGTTAGCAGTAGATCCCACAAAAGTAGTTGCAGTACAAGACTGAAAGGTCCCAAGGAATGCAACAGAATTAAGGAGCTTTCTTGGACTAGCGGGTTACTATAGGAAGTTCATTAAGAACTATGCGAAGGTATTAGCCCCACTTACTGGATTAACGAAGAAGAATCTAACCTTTGCTCGGGATATTGATTGTGATGTCGCTTTACAATGATCGAGAAGGGCTCTTACAATGGCCCCTGTTTTGACTTTTACCTTACGGTAGTAAAAGGTTTATGGTATACGCGGATGCAGGCGACACGGGACTAGGTGCCATTTTGATGTGAAAAGGAAGGGTAAGGTCGTAGCGGATGCCTTAAGAAGAAAAAGGTTGACTTCAAGTCCTCTTTAGGTGGAAAGGAAAAATTCAGACTACATATCAACCCTTGATTTTAAAACCTTCGGTTAAGTTAGCAGTTGGTATCGCTAGGAGTAAAACCTACGCTTTTGGATCAAAAAGGGACTTCACAAAGAAAAGACTCTTAGATAGTTGACACAATGGATAAGTTACGTTAAGAAGATACCTCTAATCACCTTAATAAAGGCACTTGGTAACACGGTTAGCATCTGTTTATTTTCAAGAGATAGTTCTTCTACATGGAATACCCTCTAGTGAATTTTGAAGACCCTTTAAGGAAATGTTAGCATGACACAGTAGAAGTTGTAGTCCCGAGTATGCTAGAAGGAGAAAGGGTGGAACAAGAGGCAATAGTGAAATGAGTTCCAACTAATACTTTGGAAATAGAAATTAAGAAACTACGCAATCGTGAAGTTAAGACAATCAGAGCACAATGGGGTGAAGCTCAAGAAGATGCGACTTAGAAGGCTGAAGACTAGACACGTGCATCATAGCCTTTTTGAGGGTATATCCTTGATCTCTCTTTTTCTGTAAAGTTTATTTGCATGCTAGTCTTTATCTTTAAAGTATATCCTCTCGTTCCTATCCTCGATCCTTAGGTAGAAGCCAATGGATGTAAACATGTGTTTGAGACATGTTATGTTTGGTGGATGCAAGTGGATATAAGTGTTTGCTAGTGGTTTCTCGTGGATGCATATACACACACATTAGGCACTAGATCGGCTCAGTCACTTTCATATTGCATACATATATATATATATATATATATATATATATATATGTGTATTTGTATATGGATTGAAACTTGATGTGCTATCATATGGATGTTGCATTTGTATGAATGATTATGCACTCATGTAGAGGTTAGAGGTACGATTAGGAATAATTGCATACATAATGGACTCATGGCACTAAAATAATTCGCATTAAGGAGGTCAACTGAATCAATAAACTGCCTGATTTTGCATTAGATAAGGACATACACACACACACTATGCATATGATCATGAAAGCATTAGGAATCTTTTTAAGGACAATGGATGCTTGTTATTGAATGGTTGAGTAGATGGATGTTAGATGGTAGGGTATACATTATTCTTGACTTTGAGATTTTGGGGACAAAATCCTTTAAGGAGGGGAGAATGTAACACCCCGTAATTTTAAATATTAAAATTAATAAATTTAAGAACACTTAATTTTTAGAAGAAGAATTAAGCGAAACGGGTTGTGCCATTGTGTTCATCTCGGAATTCTGCTTGAGATAGAGTCCGAGTTTTCGTAAATCGGGCTCCATATGAAGAAGTTATGGAGTTCAAAAAATTTCAAGTTTAAACAGAAATTAAATTAAAATAATAATCAAATGTCAAAACTGTTCAAAATTCGAAATTCGGTCAGAGCGGATTGAGCGGGAAATTTCCCGCTCAGATGTGTCGACCCCCCACAGGGGGAGTCGACATAGGTGTCGACCCCCTATAGGGGAGTCGACATAAGTGTTGACCCCCCACTAGGGGTGTCGAGATAGGTGTTGACCCCCCTGTAGGGAGTCGACCCCTTTGAGATCCTCTTCCAGTGACAAATTTTTGAAGCCCTGAGCGGATGTGGCCTTCTCTGATTGGCCTATGACTAATTTCTGAGGTATTAGGGCTTATGTGTCGTGCTATGGTCGGATGGATGACACATCTCTTTGGTTTGATGGCTCTGATTTCTCCTAGACTAATCTAAAGACTAGAATTGAACCTAGACTTCTATATAATCACCCAAACCTCAATCCTAGAACCCATTCTATGAAGTCGTCATGTTGTTCATCTACAAACTGGCCTAGCCTCCATTCATGTACCCTAAACTAGAGAATCAAACTCAAACTAGGAATCAATTAGAAGAACTAGAGAATCAAACGTGTACATCGAAGGAAAGCTTTTCAAATTCAGAAATCAGATCCCAGAAATCAAGATCCGTCCTTTTGTCCGTAAGTACAGTTATTGTTTAGATGTGAACACCTAATCAGAAATCATGACAGTAGTAACTAGATCTAAAACTATGCCTAATTCTATTCGTGTCTATCCTTTTGTCAATTCTGAATTGCCTATGGCTATGAGACTATTGTGACTGATGTAATGACACCTATCGTTCCTATGAGACTATTGTGATTGATGTAATGACACCAATCGTGCCTATCAGACTATTTTGATTGACATAATGAAACCTAACATGCCGATGAGACTGTTGGATTGACAAAATGGAACCTATCATGCCGACGGAAATGTTGTGATTGATTTATCATGTAGCACATCCTATGCCTATGAGACTATTGGACTGACACAATTGAACCTACCATGTTGTATATGCAAATTACATGATAAGTTATGTTCATACATGCTTACATGTTTAGATCCAAGCTAGTACCCATGTTTAAGATCTATATAAGTTCATGCTTATACAATTAGATCTATGCTAGTTCGCATGTTAATTGGATCTAATTTAAATGTAAGATCACGTTCATGGGCTTAATTAAGCTTATGTCGTTCTATCCCAAATTTATACTATGCATGTTGATCTATATTGATTAGGCCTGTTGGAATGTCACTTGTCCTTTCTTTTCACTTTTGTTTACAAGTTAGGCTAATTTGCAAGCCTAACGTTCTATATGAATTATGCGAACGAATAACGGGGGAGACGTAGGGAAAAAATATTAAACTACGTGCTATTAGCATAGATTGGCTCATAATCATGTAAATAATTAGTAGCATGAAATGGTAGAATTTGTATACCTAGAATTATGGACATAATTTAGAGGGTAAATGGGGGCATGACTTGAATTGACAACACTTGTGGATAATTTACATATGAACATAAATTGTAAATATGTAAATTAATAAAAAAAAATTGAATATGCCTAACCCGAGGTTAGATTGAGTTACGGTGTAAGACTGCCCGGAACCGCCTAGCACTTCCAGCAACTGTAACAATATAGATCTAATGTGAGAGGTTAGCGCATTAAGACCAAAAACCCGAGGTTAGATTGAGTTACGGTGTAAGACTGCCTGGAACCGCCCGGCACATCTAGCGACCACAACAATATAGATCAAATGTGAGAGGTTGGTGCTTTAATGAATGAATTAAAGCTAAGTAACAAACATGCTATGAATGGTAGGGTTAAGTTAACACAAGAGGGCAACACTTAACCAATATAACATGATGTGTGATAGGGTTAAGTAACACAAGAAGGCAATACTTAACCAATACAACATGATGTGTGATAGGGTTAAGTAACACAAGAGGGCAACACTTAACCAATGTAACATGACAAGTGGTAGGGTTAAGTTAACAAAAGAGGGCAACATTTAACCAATGTAACATGACAAGTGGTAGGGTTAATTTAACACAAGAGGGAAACACTTAACCAATGTAACATGACAAGTGGTAGGGTTAAGTTAACATAAGAGGGAAACACTTAACCAATGTAACATGACAAGTGGTAGGGTTAAGTTAACACAAGAGGGCAACACTTAACCAATATAACATGATGTGTGATAGGGTTAAGTAACACAAGAAGGCAACACTTAACCAATACAACATGATGTATGATATGGTTAAGTAACACAAGAGGATAACACTTAACCAATGTAACATGACAAGTGGATGGGTTAAGTTAACTCGACTGGATTGATGACACTTAACCAATATAACATGATGAACGAGTGGGGATAAGTTAATGGGAAACACTTAACCAATATAACATGATGAACGAGTGGGGTTAAGTAAGTGGGAAACACTTAACCAATATAACATGATGAACGAATGGGGTAAAGCTAAGGGGAAACACTTAACCAATAACAACATGATTGAATGAGAATGGTTAAGTTAATAAGAAACACTTAACCAACATGACATGACGTGTGGATGGGTTAAGTTAACTTGAATGGATGGATAACATTTAACCAATTTGGGGGTATACGAATAGCCCCTAGAAATCCCAAGTAATGGGGATTCATTTCAGCAGTAACCTATATAGATGTATCACGGTACCCTAAACTATGCAGGGTGGGGCATGATTACTGGGCTGATTATAAGCGGCCAAAATAGCGGCGGGGGTGCAGCAGTGTAGTTGCGACGAAGAATGGGCGTGAACATGCTCTGGAGTGGAAAAGCAGGCGCTGTGCATTAGTAGTATACAATGTGCATCTTGAATCGTGTCGGGTTGCTATCATAGGGATTGATACACCTTATGGTGGGACCAGCACAGGGTATCTACACGCAAGAGAGGGCCGATTGACAGAGACACAAGGACAAATTAATACAAGTAGAGAGCCGATCGATAGGGTAGTAAGGGTACATCTAACATCTTCATGGTAATTAGGCGGATTGAGGTAAGATCTTCATTCTAGATGTACACCTGAAGGCTACCACAATTGCGGGGTTGGGATCACCTTCATTTATAACACAGGATACTAGTTGGGACACTAATAGCGGATAAGATCCTTTTTCACAGGATACTAGTTGGGACACTTGTAGGGAATACAAATCGTTCTATAAAAGACAATAGTTGGGAGCTAGTTGGGTGGTGTAGAGCTATTAGGAAATTAGAGAAATAACTGAAGCGCATTCAGTGTATCCTACCTTGTCATATCTAACGATCATCATTTGTTGTCTTGCTATGCTTATTATCATGGTTATGTCTGGTATTCAGTTTATTCAAGTCATGATCCTTTTACCTATTTACATGCTGAATAATCACTGGACTTACCAGACTTATGTCTGACCCGTTTTCTTTTGCCTTCTTTTCTTCCGTTTCGCACCCCCAAGGTTCACAGGGAGGGAATATCACCACTTAGCTCAGTTTTCTTTCCACGCTCGAAGATAGACGATGTATTGCTTTGGACTCTCTTTTCCACTGCTATGGATGGCTTATGCTTTATTGGGGAATATCATTGTTGTTTTATGCTTCTTTATTTTGTTAAACAAGACAGATGCTTGTTGTAATGGGTAAGGGTTTTTTGGTGTTGGAAAACAATCTTTGTACAAGCTATTTTACCAAGTTGCTGTTTTATCAATGAAGTAAAGTTTATATATTTTCCGATGTTTAAAAATTTTGTCTGTTTTGTAATTTATCAGTTCTATATACTTATGATGCTCCACTGAAGTTAATGCATTCCCTTTGTGAGTGACCTTAACGAAGGTGGGGTGTCACAAAGTCAGCAAGGAACTCCACAAACAGGAGTAGGAATCCAGTGACTCATTGTGGAGGATCCAAGTCTTTCCAGCATCACTGCGAGGACTTGGCAAACTTATCAATTATTACATTTGTATTTTGATCAGTTCAGTAATTAACTATGTGGAATTGAATTATCTAAATTATCAATTTCACGAAGTAGCTCGTGGGCATCTCGTGTCCTGTATGGACGTATTTACTCACACCAATGCATCCATGCATATAGACGAAGCTATCAACGTCACATATCAGTGGAGTGATCAGGATATGGTGACAACTGCATATGTATGCGTATTTTAAATTGTATTACTCACATTGAAAAGTTTATTATTTTACTAGCTAATGTAAAATATAAACAACATTATATTATTTTTCAAGTTAAATTGGTTTTTGCATTATAGGCAAGGTTTCAGGAGGTATGGGCTCATTCACTTAAGGAGTCTGGTCATGATGAGTTAAACCATAGAAGGACAACAACATATTTGACGCTGTTACGGATCCGTCGCAGTGGGGGCAGATGTTATAGCTTCGGTAACCTAACAGTAATGAATCTTTTTGCATACATAATAAATTAACGTTTAAATATATAATGTTATAATATTTTATATGCTGACATAATCGTTTTGCTATTCATTCTATTTGCAGGATCGACAAGCTAAGAAAGCTCAAAACAAAGAAGAAATTAAAGAGCTTAGAACCATGATTGAGCGGTTGTAGGAGAAGAATCATCTTCAGACTATGCAGATGGAGCAGCTAAATCAGAATCTTGCAGTGTATGTGCACAATCATGATACTTTTCCTTCTTCCTTTGGTGGTTCCATAGACGATGCTTTAGGTATATGATTTTCTACGACTTGGAGATAGTGTCAATTTGTTTAAATGGTGTATATATTGTCACGGAATGGGTGAGGATGATACTTTCGATGGCTTGTGGACATGTAACTTTGACATATTTGGTTTATTTACATGTAAATGTTGGTTTTCTGGATGTTTGGATAGTTTATTTTTTATGTATTGATTTTTCTTTGATTTATTTTGTTTGTTTATATTGTTATTAGTATATATGTGTTGTATATATGTGGAATTGGATTGAAATGGGGGACTGGAAGGTTATTTGTTTATTGTTATAAAAAATAACCCAGTTTTTCCAATGACTACCAACAGCTTCCAATGGCATATTGGTCCTCTTTTTTTAAACGGTTTCCAACGGTATGTAACTATTTGTAGACGTTGGAACGTCCGTTGGAAAGTGTCTGTTGGATCCGTTGGAAGCCATCAGCAAGTGTTAACACTACTGGAAGGTTATTTGCTTGCTTACTATATTATACTACATTTGACTTGTTAGTTGAGTTTGGAAGAGTGACTATTAATGTCTATCTCATTAGAGTAGCGCAGCGATTGATTTATTTATTTAAGTTTTCTTGTATTATAGCACATCTAGTGTATTAAAAGATCTCTGATAGTTTGTTAATCAAAAATTGCATCCTATATATTTAGCAGTATCGAATATTTATCAAATATTGTGTAGCTAGTTGGTAGTTTTCATTAGTAATTTTAGAGCGGACGGATATTTCGACAATTTCGACTGTTCCGAAAAATCCAAGTTGTTACATTTGGTATCAGAGCTTTGGTTAGGTGCCTAAGGAAAATTTGTCTAGGTTACTAATTTAATCTAGTAATTTTAAAATTAAACTACCTCGGTTTGATAAATATAAATGGATAGGATAAGGTACCGTACCTCTGACCAGGGATATGAATTGAATTATTTTTGGTGTGCTTAACTTAACTTGATTGTTTTCTTTTGGATAAATTTTCCTGTTCTTGCAATTTCGTTGACAAAATATTTTAAGTGGGGGAGAATGTAAAGACCCGAAAATTTGAATACTTTACCTTTGAATATCGTAACTATTTGGAATATTGTTAAATATTATAAATATAATTTTATAACCTTGTTAAACATCATTTAATTGGTAATTAATGAAGCTAGACTCATTTTGGAAAAATGCTTTCAAAAATGTACTTTTAAAAAATATTAAAAAAATGACCGAAAATCGTTTTTTCAATATACAACTATTTTCTTAATAAAAGTTGTTGAAATTTTAATTGAGTGTCTAATTATACATCAGGAAAGTAATTAGCAAATAAAAATATTTATAGTATTTATGGTTAACTAAATATCTTGATGATGTCATGCATGACATAAGCAAAGATATTTAGGAAATGAGCAAATAAGGAAAATGAGCAAAAATGGAAATACTTCATTTGTAAGATCAGGGTTTTAAGATGTTTTTAGTCTTTATCCACCAAATTCGTAAGGCTATATAAAGGGAGTACACCCTTAGGAATATCTACACAATTTCGTTTCTTCTTCTTCTTCCTAAGCTATATTAATGTCTTCTTCTTGAGTGGAGTAGGAGGGTTAAAAATGGTGGAAGTGCATAAGCATTATTCCACTAATTACTCTCTAAATTTCTCATATCTTAATAAATCCTTCTTTAATCTCTTTTAAACTTTGGCTTTGATCCTAAGACATCATAGAAGACATGATTAGCAAGTAATAAGTGGAGAAAGGTGAGAGGAAGAAGTGGTTCCAAGTAGGGGCTGTGAGTTATGGTGCTGGAGGAGGAGGAGGGAGAGTGATGAAAGAAGTTGGTTCTTTTGTTCTTATGTCTTTGTGCGTGGTTAGGTATGGATCTAAGTAATCTCTTGGTTCTATATTGTTTATATGTGTGTTATGTTTGAATTATAAAGCTAAAGTGACATTAACTAAGTAAAGTTATTAACTTTAAACCCCTCTTGCTTTTGAAAGTAAATGACAACTTTTTATTATGTAGCATAACTTCTATTGCCCTCTTAAACATATCATGTTAATTACTTAATTGGAAAATCTAAACAGCATAACTCTAATAAGCCGACGAGTAGGGTTATCTGTTTTTGAGATTCAGTTCGAGTTGCTTAAACTAAGGAGATGTTCAGGAGCAACGAGTTCCCATGGCTCGCCTGGCCTCATCCCAGACGAGAAATGAGTAAAGTTAATAATGTCAGAAACGAGTTAAGTGTACGAACAATGATAAATATTGTTTTATTTATTGATTGTCACTTATCGTTGGTTATTATTGTTTGACTGATTGTATGATTTATGCTCGATCAGTTTATGAGCAAGTATGCTTTTATATTTAGCACTGGGTTGGGTAGAAAATATTTTTATGCTAACGCCTTGTGATATATTTCATGATTTGACTAAAAGGTGTGTAATGACAATATTGATTCATTTAATTTATGGACATAAACTGAAATGAATGATTTTTGAAAGATTGTTTTCATAAAACAAGATGAAATGAAATGTTTGATTTCAAAGAAATATAAAATATTTGGAAATAAATATTTTGGAACTTAATTAATTGTTTATAAAAAGATGTTTTATAAATGAAGAAAATCTCGATGGCTTAAATCTCGTTGTTTAAAATGATTTAGAAGGACAACAACATTATGGTTTGTAGATATTTGTGATTATTATTGTGAAATGATTTATCACTTCGAGATACTAAATTATTTGTTGTGTTACCGAGATACAGGTAACCCTTGACTAAAGAAAGATATGAGATGGGTTAAAGTCCTTGAAGATGGTCTTCTCTAAGGAGAGACATCATTTATTGATATGGATATGTGCGAAGGTCGTGCCTAGTGGCCTTGTCATTGGGTGAGAAACCTTTAGATCTAGTGGCATATATGTTGATATGCTTGTATTATAGATATTTGAGAATTTCATAAGTGGTTTGTTTTTAAATCCTGAAGTGAAGTATGATTTGATATAAAAGGAATATATTATTTTAATGATTTGAACTAAAAACAGGATTATAAGATCGAAGAGATTATTTTCAAGACGAATGGATTTTGGCAATAATAAACTTAGTTAGATTTGATAAATCTAAATTTAAAGATTAAGCTGAAGGGTACTTTGGGAATTGCATTGTTGGTTGTGCATCGTAGGCTCCATGAGTCCTATTTGTGAATAGGAGAAATACGTTGGCTTGATCCTGCATCTAATGGGGTACCCAATTAGATAAGGGTACATGGGCAGTCACAAATGGAAGTGATGCAACCTCTTAAATAACATAACCTTTTTCTGTTTGTTGTTTGATATTTATCGATTATTGATATATCTTTTCTGCTTACTATATTATTCTGCATTTGACTTTTTAGTTGAGTTTGGAAGAGTGATTATTGTTGTCTATCTCATCATAGTGGTCCAGCGATAGATTTATTTATTTAAGTTTTATTGTATTATAGCACACCTAGTGTATTAAAATATCTCTTGTAGTTTGTTAATCAAAAATTGGATCCTATACATTTATTAGTATTGAATATTTATCAAATTTTATGTAGCTAGTTGGTAATTTTCTCTAGTAGTTTTAGAGCAGACGAACATTTCGACAATTTCGACTGTTCCGAAAAATCCGGGTCATTACGGAATTGGATTGAAATGGACTGGAAATGGAATAGATTAGAACGGGTGACTGAAAGGTTATTTGCTTACTGTTTTAAAAAAAATAACCCAGTTTTTTCAAAGGCTACCAATGACATATTGGTCCTCGTTTTTAAACGGTTTCCAACGGTACATGACTTCTTGTAAACGTTGGAACATCCGTTGGAAAGTGTCCGTTGGACCCGTTGGAAGCCGTCAGAAAGCCTTAACACTATTCCAACGGTTTCAAATGGCTGCCAACAGCTATGAGCCTTTGGAATAGCCATGTAGTGTGTGTTTCTACCACTTTAAATACAGAATTTAGATTAGACATTCGGTTTGAATCGTCTATGCAAAATTTCGGATGGTCGTGATTTTCTTTCATTTAAAATCGAAGCCCAAAGTTAGTGATTCATGTTATTCTAGGAAAACAAGCAATAAAAATGCATGGATTCTTAACTTCGAATTATAAAAATATTGGCTTAGCTTCTAACTCAGTTCGGTTGTGCACAACAAGCAGTTCTTATTTCATGTTCGGTTGTGCAGAACAAGTAGTTCTCACTTCGTGCATTATGCTTGCTCATTTTATAAAGGTACAGGTCTTCCATTTCTCATTCAAAAAATAAAAAATAAATACTTTGTACAATGAAAATAAAAGGGATATAATTTTATAGCACGTAGCGTACAAATGATGGTAGGAGTGTAAACATAAATTTTACTCAAAAAGCATCATATGTTCTCTAATTGCTTGTGACCAACGAAAAAAACGTAAAAGCATCAGTCGTGCAAGACTAACTAACTCAATGGTTATGACAACTAACTGGAAAAAAATTAGGTCGAAATCATGTCACCAGAATAAAATATCAGCCATATAAAACTAGATCTATATGATAATCTGTAAATCGAGACTCATACCTTGCTTAAAATTCATCCTTTTGATTCATGCAATCGAAATGGTTCTGTGTTGAACCGAATCAGCGCAAGACAAACTGCCCCGCCCTCCATAGATTAGTCCATAAACACTTGGCCTTGATGATGTCGAACGTAACTAGTACGAAGGATTGAAGGTGCTAGCCATTTGGGAATTTTAGGGTTTTCTTTGATTTGGCATTTTCAGGTTTTCTTAGGTTTCTAAAACCCCGAATAATAATTATAGTGAAAACTTCCGGCCTTAATTTTATAATGTTATAACCTAAAAATACTCAAATAAAATCATACCATAAAGCCCTCATACCAATTCAAAACTAGAGAATAGTCAACATTTGATCCTCTTTCGTTGTGAATGACTATCATCCTTTTCAATTGTTCTTATATGTGACCCTATTGGTTTTTACAACGTTGGAAATGATTTTAAATCGTCTAGCAATACATTGCTACTACCCAAGTTATAATAAGATCAATGATTCGATACAAACTTGCCATGACCAATTTATCAGTGTAATATAATCCTTTTAACCAATATATCCAGGAGTAAACTCGAGACATGGATCATATCATACTCTTTATAATTTAATCTGTTTTCCTTGATCGATGAGTAGACTGTTTAAAACAAATCAATATTTGAGCATGGCCATGCATTTCATAGTCTCAATTAATCAAGAGGCCAATGGATATCACTACAAATATATCATAGGGTTAAATTTCATCTAGATCATTCATAATTTTCATTCAATTTGAGATGTATCCAATAATCACCTTTATTGTTACTCTGTTACGAGTAACTTTAGATGATATCAAAACACAAATATCCTCGAATAAAATTATAATGATCTTAGGTCTGAGTACCATGACATCATTGTCACTATGAGAATAACTTATGATATTGTTAATTATATTCCATGTAGTTTTTCTCACGATGGGTCACCCCAATACACTATTCACCAATATGTATTTATGTCTTGACATTAATATCACTTATATTAATGATCAGTGAGATTTGATCATCAGCCAATCAACATACTAGTCTCAATGTTTTATTGTTGTCCTATATAAACAATAAAACTTGACTAGGGACATTTAAGAATTATAATACTTGATATGTTATATAATCTCAAGTTCAGGTCTTACTCGAACTATATAATTCCGTATTATTATTCTAAGGACTTCTATTATGTTAATATTTATATTACGTAGTAAATATAACACAACATAATATTTTATTCCAAATAAAATAATAACATCAACAATGTTATCAATCTCATCAAATTGATTGCCTTTAGGGCATAAATTCTAACAATCTCCCACTTGCACTAGAGTCAACCATTCACGTATCGTGTACTCATGAAACTAGTGTGACTATTAAACTTCTGCTGCGATAGAATTTAATTCAGTAGGTCTGCAACATTGTAACTTTGCAGATATGTTTATTTCTTCTGTGAACAGATTCACATATGAATTATATTTCTTAAATATATGTTTGGATCAATACTGAGTTTAGAGGTTTTAGGTATGAGCATTAACCACATGTTAGCGCAATGTAAATCATTGGATCGACAATGAATTAAGTTCAATAATGAACTTCTTAATCCAAACATTTTTCTTCTTCTTAGAATCAGTATTTATTTCTTGTTTTAAAACTAACATTATTTACAACAGTTAATGTGTTATCAAATAACATCTGAATTATTGTGTCACTCCCACTTAATTTCTTGTCTAAACAAAATTCAATGACATTTTGTGGTTTTCGAGACATTTTGAATTCTATTTCATTCCCATAGGTATCTTAGAGACCGACTCTCCTTTATAAAGGATAACAATTCGAGAAATAAACATTTTATCCTCAGAGAATTTATAGAAATAATATACATTTGTTTTTGTGGATATTACACAAAATAGTTATCTGATATGGCTCCGATCTTATCAGAGAAAGGACGTTTAACGAACGTCTTGCATCCCAAATCTGCGCATCAGACACACTAGGACATTTCAGTCCATATCTTATATGTCGTCTTAAAAATTGTTCTAGTAGGATTAAATGCAATTGTTCTAAATTTAAATTATCAGAAGATTTATATGACTTATCATTGGTCGTGCCCTATCTTATAGGGTGTGATTACTCCTTTCAGACACACCATTTCAATATGGTGTTTTAGGTGGAGTGAATTGTGAAACAATTTCAAACTCATCTTGATAGTCATTATGTAATTGGCTTAAATATTCACTCGATCTGTTTGAAGAGAACTTATTTTCTTTCAAAATTGGTTTTGAACTTCATTTTGAATTCTTTGAACTTTTCAAAGGATACTGATTAGTGTTTCATACGATAAACATATTTATATCTACTGACATCATCAGTAAATATAATGAAGTAATAAAACATGCCTCTAGCTTATGTTTCATTGCTCCATATACGTCATTATGTACGAGACCCAATACTTATCATCCATACAATTTGTTAAGTGAAAGGCGATTCAATTATTTTTCCTAATAAACAGGATCTGCATTCTTTATATGATTCGAAATCAAATGATTTAAATTCCATCATTATGGAGTTTTGATATGCCTTCTTGTTTATATGGGCCAAATGGTAATGCTAAAGGTATGTTGGATTTAAATCGCTAAATTTAATCCACTCATTATTTATGTCAAGTACATTATAGTTAACGATTTACAAAGTTCATTAACTATTCGTGAAATTCCATCGATACTTCATTTAAATAAAATGAATAACAATTATTCTTTTATTACAATTAAAATCCAAACTTGTCTAAATAAGATTCGTAATAGATTTTATATGGTATTTCATAATAACAATTTTTTAATTGCTTAATTAAGCCAATATATTTAACAAGAATTGAATTCCTATGGATTATCCAGCAACATTTGCTTTATTTCCAATCGTAAGTCCACTTGTCCTTTTGTCAGATTTCTACTTATTTTGCATTTTCTATAAATTTACATACATTTACGTTATTCATGTCTAGTATCTAGTACTATAGATGTATAAGTAGATTGTTATAACATTTATATCTGATTCGGATGATGTCACATTTTAATTTTCATTTTAGAACTTCTCTATGTTTCTAAAATAATTACGTTTAACTTTTTTGAGGAAAATCCTCAAATTTCAATGTTAGTCAAGAATTTTGGTTTAATTCAAATTATCCCTCTTAAGGAATAATTTAAATTACTGGAGTTATTTATTATTTAATATCTACAGTAAATAATAAATAATAACTGGTTCTTTAATATTTATTTAATATAAGTTTTGACAATCAAAACTTATAATAACATAAATGTATAATTTAAACTAAAATACGCTCCCACTCAAATTAACATCCCTCTATTTATTTTTATATATATATATATATATATATATCGGTATATATATATATGTAATGGTGTTCCAAGATCCATATTTAGTCATGCCTTGATCCATCTTTAGCTAATCCTAAAACACAACCTTTTAGGTAGATGTCTTATGTCAATTATATCGTATATAATTTCGATCGCATGATAAACATTTTGTTCAATATTATTCATTTTCTCTAAATATAGAATAATTCATGCTATTGTCTCTACAACCATAATTTTATTTTGTAGCCTTTGTTAAATCAGATCCAGTAATACAGTCAAAGCACCACAGTTACTCCTACCGCATATAACCAAAATAAAAGGTGTACAACCCTTTGGCGTTAGTTACATCCAATGAGACTAGCATTGATGTGTGTGTTATTGGAAGACCTCACCATGACTTAATATAGCAAGATCTGCTTTAAAGGGAATTTATAATTCGTAGTGGTGAATGATATTAGTTTTATTTACATATATCAAAATAGAGGTAATTAGAGAGAAGGATAAACTTTGCCAAAAAATTAGGCTGAAGGACACCAAGTTTTATTTTTGGTTTGAAAGACAAACTTTGAAAAAAAATTAAGTTGAAGGAAAATTCTAAATGTAATTAGCATTATTTTCAGTTTTTTACACTACACGAAAATGCTAAATGTAATTAGCATTATTCAG
Source organism: Allium sativum (assembly GCA_030737875.1). NCBI lineage: Eukaryota > Viridiplantae > Streptophyta > Magnoliopsida > Asparagales > Amaryllidaceae > Allium > Allium sativum. The sequence goes on from CM060923.1 coordinate 431,624,874, forward strand.
TTTTACACTGCAGAAAATGCTAATTATATTTAACATTGTCCTTCAGTCTAATTTTTTTTCAAAGTTTGTCCTTCAGCCTAAAAATAAAACTTGATGTACTTGAGACTAAATTTTTTCCAAAGTTTGTCCTTATGCCTATTTTCCACTATCAAAATATATGTATTTAAATGTAATGAAATACAGGAGTGAGGCCTATAATTCTTTTGAACATTTCAAAATTTTTATGAATAAAATTACTACATATCTTATACATTGTAATCTGAACTTGACTTCTTTTATCATATAAACCCAAGTCAGTATCATATCAGGATTTTTATATGAGGTTAGGTGTTGATGGGCCTTTCGGACCGCCCATCAAGGCATGATAATATGGCGGATTCCTATCCGAAGTATTCAACCTGGATAAATCAATGGAGCCCGACATCTCAGCCCATTCCCCCATTAGGCAAGGCCCAAAAGGAGCCCAATATGATCGAGTATGATCAGCTATCATGTATACAATTTACGTCCGAGAAGCTGGCCTAAAGACTAGTTGATCCTAGATTTTTTTTTCCATTCAAATTATTCAAGGCAGATGAATCACATGCCAGCTTTCGTTGATGGTTTAATATAGGATACCAATTCTTTAATGGATTCCACCTCATTCAACCACAACTATTCTTTTGGATCTCACGGCACGTGTCCAAGACGGTGTAATACTATGTAATATATAAATACCTCTTTTCAGTACAGAAAGTGGATTTTTTTAGCTAGAGGTTTTGGAGAGAAAAGAGAGTAATACCAAGCTAAAACTGCTTGTATTTTCAATTCAATTACTCTATTATTCCATTATTGTAATCATCTCTCCTAAGGAAAAAACAATATACAAAAGCTTATAAAGTGGACATAGGCTCTTTAACGCCGAATCACTATAAAATTGTTTATGACTTTCTTTGCTTTACATTCTTTTACTTTTATCTTCGCCTTTGTTTCATCACAAGTATATTCTGTAGTGTTGTACCAGTTTTTGGTATCAACATTTTGGTGCTTTCATTGAGAACTGACATTCTCAGCTTAATCCTGAATTTGGTTCTACTTTCGGATCACCCTGTCCGAGAATAAAATCTCATTTTTCATTACCATATAAATTTAAATGGCTGGAAAATCAGTCTGCAATACTGGAAAACATCCATAAGTAGGAACGTCTGCAGAAGCAGTCGGCTGGTCGACCGTCATCGAATCCATTCCGGATAAGCCTGCATTACCTTCAGGAAGAGACTCAGCTCCATCTTATGCTTTCGCCACCTGAGACGAGTTTATGACTATGGTAGGTTTACTTAAAGAAACCACTAATGCCTTGAAAGTCCACACTCAAGAAAACGCCGCAATGCGATAGGATATGACTCGCATGGCGAGAAAATGGGAGGAGTTCAGAGATCAAGTTTAAGAGGCTCGGGACCATCAACTCCCTCATCCTCAACTGGATCAAGTGTCAGAGATCTCTTCCTCATTGTGCGAAGGCAGAGACTCGCGTTAATCTCGATGCCTGTTAGAGAGAGCTGGAAACGTCCAACAACTCCATCTCAAGAGACATCAAAGCCCACCAGGTGAGCACAATCAAGAGCAAGCTGACCAGGCCGAGGTGGAAATTGTTGATCCCATAGCTCCACAGAATCGGGAGGCATTCCCTCCTGCGAATCGAAAATCTGCTCGAAGAGATCGACCCCCCATTCATCCCCCTCGGAATCTTGTGATTCACCGAGAAAACCGAAGGGGAAGAAGGAATGCCCGGACAACATTCCTTGGTGAAGGGGCCAGAAAAAGTCAGTTTGATGAAGAAGCCGACCCGGATGTGGTCGTTCCACCAAATCTGGCTGCCATGATACGACAGAGTATGAATGATAGTCGTGGACACAGGATTGAAGATTGGGGAGTCGATCGAAGCCATATGCCATTTACTAAGGACATTTTGCAAGTAGAATTCCCCAGAAGATTTAATATGCCTCAGATGAATTGGTACAACGGAACTTCAGACCAACAACAACATCTGATGAGGTACTCTTGGAACATGGAGGTGGCGGTGGCCCCTAACGCATTTAAATGCAAGGCTTTTCCAATCTTTTTAAGTCGAATTGCCCTCATGTGGTTTTCACGCTTGCCTGCGAGGTCAGTTCCAAGCTTTACGGACCTAAGTGAATAATTCTTGACTCAGTTCCGCCTTCATGTAACCAAGTCGAAGCATGTTATGGCCCTTTCATCTATTAAGTAAGGAAAGGTTGAATCCTTGAGGAATTATCTCAATCGATTCAATCGGGCTGCTACTGAAGTTAGCAACTCCAACCATGAAACTATCTTGATGGCCATGGTCGACGACATTGATACAAACAAACTAAGTTTGGAAAATATTTAATCGGAAAGCCATTGACCACGAATGAGGCTTTTTATGAGAAGGCCCACGTCCGGGTAAGGCAAGAAGATGCGCAGCTAGAAGAGGAGGATGGTCCGATGAACACTTTCACTCCGTCAACCCAAAACAATGTCGTAGTTAAACATTCTAGGGATAACCCTGGGAAAGTAGAAGTAAACGTTGAAAACCGCGGTAAACGATGTAGCGAGGGGTCAAAGGAGAGCAATGGGAGTCTGAGACAAAGAGGGAGCTCCCGTAAATGCCCCCATTTCCAAGTATTTGACACATATACTGCTCTAAGTGATACACTAGAAAATATATATCTCGACACCTGCAACGCGATGCAGTATAAGAAACCGTCCCCACGAGACCCCACAGAGAAGGAACGAGCAACTGGGAAATATTGCTTATTCCATGATATTTACGGACATACAACCAATAAATGTTGACATCTTAGAGACATCATTGGAAAACTGATTCAAGAAGGGAAACTTGACAAGTATAAGACAACCCTAAGGGACTGGGAGCAAGCAACTTCGATTCCCAAACAGGATCAAAATACATCTCGCGTCTGTAGGAGAAGGGAAAGGGGATTGTCATTAATGCCCTTGTGGGAGGACCACATCTGGCAGCTCGTAGTATCGGAGCCATGGAACGATACATCAATTCCGTGAAACACTCGAAGTCGAAGAAACGAATCTTGAGGAGGCTGCAATCCCCCTTAAACAGGGAAGGTCGATGGGCGATGATATTGTCTTCCGCGACCGGGAGTCGGTCGACACAGAGGTCCCGACGGTCGATCCGTTGGTAATTACAGCCATCATTGTCCCAGCCATGGTCCGAAACATCTTGGATGATAGCGGAAGCTCGGTGAACATCTTATTCAAATAGGACTACGACCAGATGAAACTGGAAATGAAGGACTTAGAACCGCATGAAGGGCAGATACGTGGTTTCAACGGAGTTTCCACCAAACCCATTGGTCAGGTCAAGTTATCCATAGAATTGGGAGACAGAGATCTCCGAAGAGTCATAATTCTACCGTTTGTTGTAATGAATATCAACTTGCACTATATTGCCTTCTTGGGACGACCTACCTCCGTTATATTCTAAGCATATATCGCCCCTTGGTGTTTGCTTTTGAAATTCCCGACTGGTAGCGGAATTGGGACAGTGCGGGGGACCAAGTAACAGGTCAAGCATGTTATTTGGCAGAATGGAAGGAGTTGCGAAGTAGTGGAGGTAAGGACCTTGAAGAGCCTTCTCCCCCTCGAGGAGGGGAAAGAAGCATAGCAATTACAGAAAATATCTCGATTAAGACCGTCCGCCTGTGAGATCGAAGACATCGACCGACGAAGTGACGATAAATCGGGGTGGAGGAACGCTGCCCCAAATAAGGCCACTATAGAAATTCCAATAACCAAGGATGATCCCATCGAGGTCCTAAAGGTTGGATCCTATCTCGATTCCCTCTAGACGAGGGAACTAAGTGAATTCCTCCAAGCAAACTTAAACGTATTTACGTGGGCGCGTGACTGCGTTGAAGCCCTCCATAATTTGCTCGATCATCTCAGAAAACCCCCTATTCCTTCTAAGCCTGCCGACCATGAATATTTGTTCGTTTATTTAGCAGTATCCGCACATGCGAGCAGCTCGGCCCTTGTCCATGAACAAGAATGGATACAGCGACCGACTAACCATATCCAGCAACGATCTGAGATGAGCGAGGGTCGGCATGGTACTATTATCCCCCAGAGAACGCTCGATTTACTATGCATTGAGATTAAAATTTCTGGCGATCGAAAATGATTCCAAGTATGGAGCCCTGATTACCAGGATCAAACCCGCGAAGGATCCTATGTCATTTAACGAAAGCTCAGTAATGGAAGTTTCAGGTTGACAATTATTAGTGAGCCATTTCAAAGTGCCTAGAATGCGGAGCATCTTCAACTTTATCTCTTTTAAAAAAATTATTTTCTTAAGTTCCTTTTTTAGCAATTAGTTTATTTTCAACGTTGTAATAAGAAGCCTTACATTGACCACTATAGCATGTGAATAAAAGTCTTCGTGTTCGCTCTGTTTTGTTATTGTTGTAAAAGCTAATATTGTGCTCGTCTAACAATAGCTCGTGCCCCGACGTCCTAGCAGGACGAACAGAGATGGAGTAATACGGCTAGGTCGACAAAACAATGGTCTGACTCTATCAAGGACACAAGTTTTGGACTTTGACCAGTTGGCTGCTTCTGTGATTTCTACTCTGGCTGACCCAGAGTAAAACCGATGCCTATCCAGACATATTGATTGACTATCAGGACCCAACTCTCGACCTCATGACTTGAGGGTGAGTATAAACGAAAAAAGAGCGTGATTGGTGCATCCCGACAAAAGATCGCTCAAACCCTAAAAATCTACCCTTTATTGAATTAATGATGACTATAAAGATATAATGGCGTTCCTACTCAATCACATCCAACCCCTGACGGAGGGTGGACCCACTTGAGTTCGACAGGAGAGCTTGCTATCCCAACACCTTACCCTGACACCGGGGCCGAAAGAGCCGACAGATACCCCCGACATGGGTAAAATGAAAGTCACCCTCGACATCTAATGTAAAATGAAACAGGAAAATTCATATGACATTTTTTACATACAGATGTTACGATCATTTGCAAAATAAAATAGGTTTTCATTCGAAGTACCCTGACATCATTACAAAACACTACAAGAAAAATAGCATTTAGCAGCGGCAGAATCCGCTGCTAATATGTCGCTAAACAGGCTTTAGCAACGGATTTCCTGCATAATGGTTTGGTCGGTAAAAACCATAACGGTATCTGTGTCAGGTTTTGCGATGGAATTTAGCATGAGTTTTCCGACAGTTTTCCGTCATTTTACTAATTATATACTAAAAATAAAATTTTATTTATTAATTTAATTTTAATTTATATAACGATTATTTGCCGACGGATAATGATTTTATAATAAAATATTATTTATAAAAGACGTTGGCAAACCCTTACTAATTGCCAAGGTATTAGCGACGGATTTTAATTTATATAAATATTTAAACTAGCATCATCCGTTAGTAATCTGTCGCTATTCCCCTTCTAATATGCAAATATATATTATATATGCTTATATATATAGATATACACATTCACATATATACATATACACACACACACACACACATACATACATACATAAATACATACATGTATATTTATCGAACTAATATCAATCAGCTATGAACACTGAAATAAATAGCATATCCAAAAATACAAAGACAAATTTACAGTAATGATTTATTTCTTCACTCGGTACGTTCAACTTTGATAATTACATAATATCTTGAACTTTTTAATACATCCAAGCATACACTGATAATATACATTAAAGCAAAAGTAGTTTGATCGGTAATCACCTAACATTATACTTAATTTAACAAACATCCAAAGAAGATGTTCTTTGACTCGAGATCCTACTTTTGTGGTCTATCTCTAGACCTACAAATGAAAGAAGATGAATTAACTATTGCCATTTTCTTTTGGGATAGGTTCACAATACTATAGAATTGCCTTAAGGCACTTCACTGTATATAAGTATATCCGAACAAAAGCAATGAAAACAAAAGTCAAATAAGAAGAACAATAGTTTAACAGAGAGGGAAGCATAGAAAACAATGTTCAAAGAGGAAGAACAATAATATCATACCTGAAACATAGGAGATTAGAAGGTTCAAAATTTCCACTCAAATGAAGTATAGAGAACGCCCTACATGTACTAATCAAATATATCTACAAATGAAGGATTAATTGCAAAACAATAAAGATTTACGTATAAGATATACCTTGGTAGATAAACAAACTTCGGCTCATGGTCCAATCGAGTCTCCTTCCCTTTCAATTCCCGTTGAGGAGTTATTACAGAGGATCTGAATTGAAAACACACGGAAGCTGCATATTACAAAGTAACTATGTCATGATAAAACTCTATTGTTCATCTATAAAAGATGAATTATTATTCATAGAGAAAACATAAAAGCACTTCTTTTTGAGCTGAAGCACATTCAAATATGCTTTACTTTAAATTGTGCATCTATAAAAGGTAGTGTTTAATCCTTTCAAGCTTGACTCCAATTCATACAAAACATAACTGCACAAATTTTCTAATGTATGCCAAAATTGACATTCAAGTAAACATGTTTTTTGCTCATCCAAATGATCCAAATGATGTCAATTCAAAGTGTATAGTAGATACAAAACAAACAATGCAACATGATACTATGACCAGAGCATGTTATAACATACAAATGAATAGAGCACTTTATATGTAATTAGGTTCTCTGTCTAATTCATGTGCTAGAATATCAAAAATATGTAATTAGTGCTCCGTTATAACAAGGTATTAGTTCATGGACTAAACATGTATTCATGTTATATGTTTCCAGTTAAACAAAACACAACAAAGGTAAGGTTCAAAAATCATGGTACAAGAGGCAAATACCAAGTAACAGGAACCAGAGCCAGAACATAAATATCAAATGAAAAAGAAAAAAAAGTAAAACAAGATAGCATATCAAGTTTGGTCAATATGCAAGTGTGTCATTGTATTATTTTATTCTATATAGTGCTGGTTCAAATGACTGCATGCAACAAAAATGGGAATAGCACTAACTCATTTTACAGTTGACACTTGCCTGTGAAGTCAAGCCACTTTTATAAGTATGAGTTATAATAATATGATCATATATGAATAAGAGTATAGGCACTACAAATACATTTGACAGTAAAGTAGCAATTTTGCATTATACAAAACCGGAACAGGTTTAGGCAATATCACATGGATTACTCTTTTTTTTTTCCAGTTCAAATTCTTAGAAGAGTCCAATGTCCGACATACGTATACACATGTATAACACATATATGCATGTGCTGCCACGACATTTAAGTAGTTCCATGCACCGATAAAATACGCGACATATATAGAGACAGTAAGTAAGGTTTGAAATAAAGAAATGGCAAAACTCACAAAGGAAAATTTTACTAATGTAAGTGCATTAACACACAAATCAATATAGCCAGTTTAATAACAGAAATATGTGTCTTAGGTACCAACAAAAAAGAGGACACTTGTAATTATGTTGCATTACACTGAAACAACCAGGATGATTTATTTGCCCTTTACATTCAAGTGGGGACTTAACAGTTTCAACATTGCCACTTCTAGCAGAAAGTTAAATGGTACAGGGGAGTAAAGCTAAATGGTGATAGTCAATCCCCATGTAAATTCCATATAGATTTTACGGCAGTAAGTTGCTAGGTAGGACAAACAAAGAACAGTAATTTGCATAACGTATTAATTTCATGCAACCGGTTATTGTGCACAGTCTCAAATTGATGCAGACAACAAGTTGTCAAGCAGGTAGTGCATAACAATGAGAATCTCTATCCCAACAAATAGGGATTAAAACGAACAATTCTAGGCAAATAAATTCCAAAACAACTAGATAAGTTCAAGTCAGATTATGATGTTCATCAGGTTAATCATGACTCAGATTGTGTAGACTTGAATAAACATACCAGAAGTATCAACAAGTAACCCGAACTAAGTATAAACAAATAAACATCGCAGGTCTGCCGATGCAAACAATATTCTGGCAAAATAGCATGGTCGTAGAAGTCGGATTGTCGAGGAAATGATCGAATAAGATTATAGTGTGATGTAATAACATTCACAGCAGGTAAACGGTCAAAATCTATCTTTGCAATGGTTACTAGATATCTTTGCAATGGTTACTGAAAAACAGCAAGTTCATGTCTATTATGATAAAACATGCCCGTCTTACTTGGAAAATTCAATTACTCAAAATTTATCTTTTCATTCGTCAACTGAAAATCGGAATACAACTAAATCAAGTTTATTTTAAAAATTAATCCAGGAATTCCAATGAATATATCAAGAGCAACTATGAAAAAAAACAAAGGAGTAAAAAGGTGAGATTTTTGTTTAGCCTGAATCTACGAATACGTCAACTTAATTTCAGAACGTAATTAATGGATCAAAAATCTAAAAGACGATGTGACTTACTACAAGGTGGAAGTCGAGGAGGAACGAATGGCGTGTCGGCGGCGATCCAACTGGGTGGAAGGCGGCGGCTTCAAAACTTCATGGATTTAGGGTTTTTTTCTTTTCGAAAGAAGAGCTGCGGTTTCTTTTTTTGTTTAGAATGATTAAATGGCCGTGAGATAATTGTTATGTGGGAATTTTACTGGTGCGGTATGGGTACGGTTTTGGTTTAAAACCGTATTGTATTTTCATTTCAAAATAATGATTTTCAAATTGTGAGTTGGAGCCAAAATTTTCAGATTGACATTTGGTGCCGTGCAAAGTAAATGGAGCCAAAAAAATTAGAATGTTGTGAGTTGGAGCCAAAACTTAATTCAAATCCTTAATTTGATTTATATTTGAGGAAAGCGAAAGATAATTAGGCAAACCACGATTTTTCTGCACCTCCATCTATGATTTACCTTCCCTATTTGAGAGCTAGTACCACCGTTCAATCATGTAATGGTGTTCTGTTCATTTCAATAAATTACTTTTATGACATGGATCATTGATTTGAAGTAATAAAATATTTCACTATATTAAACGAACGTGCAGTGTTTTTTACAATATTTAAAAAATGTCAGTGAAAGTAAAATGTTCCAAAGTATTAATAGAATATTAATGGAAAGTTTTGAACATATGTATAGCAACGCCAATCAATTATCCACCAAATTTATTATAATACAATTGTACAAGGTTTAACAAGAACAGATAAAATTTATGGAACATATTTATAGCAACGCCAATCAATTATCTACCAAATGAGATAATTAACAACATTTAATGAAAGTTATTAAGCATAACAATTTTAGCAATATTAAAACAATAGGCAAATTCTATTTATACACTGTATATTACTTTACCTACACCATTAAAAAAAAGTAATTAAATTAAATACAAAAATATCATTATTAAAAAATAATCAAAATAAAATTAAATAGTAAAAATTTCATATGTCCACCACATCATACACAATCATTAAAATTCTTTTATAAAATAATTGAAAATTTTATGTGTTAATTTAACTTCTATTGAAGCGTTAAATTTTATTCATATTCTTTCTTATTGTATTCATGTATAATCGATTCTAACATTATGCATTCCAAATTAGTTACAAAAAAAATTTACGAATAAATTACTAAAATTAACATGGTTCATTGTGTACTAAGTTCTCATTTTTTTACTGTATTTAAATTGGTTTTTAATTTAAAATCAAAATCTAAGTGGATTAATATTTTATTATTCAATATTTAAAGTTAAATTCTAATATATGAATAATTAAATAAATATAAATCCAATTAAGGATTTGAATTTGAGTTGTAAAAGTGAATTCATATATTTTAGAAATCAATATTCCCTAGTTCAATCAATGCACGTAAGGAAGATACTAAATGAGAAACTTATTTTGTTCTATTCGGGCTTGAGGATAGTTTAATAATATGTATGGTGTATACTAAGCACAAAGTTGTATATATGATTTAAAAAAATACTGGTGTATCTAAAGCAATTTAAGGTGTACACCATACATATTTTGAACATTTTACAAAATTTTATATTTATTTCAAAATAATGAAAATTTCAAAAGTTTGTATTTAAATTATACATTTATTTTAGAAAATAAAATTTTAATTTTTTGAATAAATACGTATTAAACATAATTATCAACTATAATTATTGAATTTTAGATACTAGATAATAAGTTTTACTTTTTAATCGTTAAAAATTACTTATTAATCATTGATCATTAAAGATTACTTATTAATCTATATTATTGATTATTATTACCTCTTAATTATTTAGTAATTAATAATTACTCAATACTAACTATTGAACTTTATTTACTATTAATAGTAATCATGTATTTTTCGTTATTAGTATATTATTATTAAAATTAATTATATAAAATTTATTTTTTACTTATTAATTACTTATTAAAAACATAAAAGTAATTTTTTTTATGAAGAATAAGCATACTAATCCCTTGCAAATATCATGAAAACCTGCTGCAAAATAACTTCAAAAATACATGACGGTAAACTTCGAACATATAAGTTATCAAATATTAATTATATTTATTTAATATTAAACATAATTAATAAATATTAATTATAACTTAGTAATATTTAATAATTTACAATAGTAATTTATTTTATATAATAATTAAAAATGATAAATTATCATTTATAAGTTTTTAAATATTATAAAATTTTACATTTTCTAAAAATAATAACTTATATGGTAATGTTTGATTTTTTTTTTGAATTTCAAAATTCTTTAATATTTATTTAATTTCTTATTTTTAAACTTTAAACACTTTGTTTTTCGTAATTACTATTTATTTATTAATTAATACATACTAATCATTGATTGTCAAAATAAATTTAATTAAACAGCGAATATTAATCTTTTTTATTAATTATTACTACCTCTCATTTACATTTTATAGTAATTAATAATTAATCAAATAATACGTAACAATTAATTTCTTAATAGCAAATATGTATTAATAATTTCTTGATATTAATTTAATTAATCGTATTAAAGACTATTAAATAATCATTGATTATCAAATTTTTTTTAATAAACATCGAACAACAATGTATTTTATTAATTACTATTACCTCTTATTTATATATATAGTAATTGATAATTAATCAACATTAATTTTCAAAAAAAAAATTAATCAGCATTAACTATTGAATTTTATTTACTTCTAATAATTATTATTTATTATTAATTACTAATGTATTATTAACATTAATTATTTAAAATTTAAATTTACTAATTAATTACTAAGTAATAACACAAATTTAAAACATTTAATAAATAAAAAATATAAAAGTTCGTTTCAAATCTCTTGGAAAACTGTAGGAAAATAGCTTCAAAATTATGTCGATGGTAATCCAACTCTATTAGCAACGGAATTTAGCGTCAAATGTTATATGACGGTAAAGAGCTGCAATTTCCATTGATTTAGCGGCAGAATTAGTATTTGACGGTAATAATTTATAATAAGATGACATATAAAATCCAAAATATTTTCTCTTACAAAGCCCACGGAAATCCGCCGCTAATTAGCGACGGAATTTTCCGTTGCTAAAAATCTGTCGCTAATCTCGGTTTTTCTTGGAGTGAAATACTACCACATGACATGTACCATTCAGACGTCGTCACCATAAACACAACATCGAATAATACCACCAAGGAAAAATCAATAAAAAGGAGGTGGCATCAGTCCTTATTCTACCATTTCAGCCAGCTTGTTACGACCTGCATTCTACGTATCGAAGGATCGAAGAATATTTATTTCTTTTTCGTATGAGGTCATATGGTCATGTAACTTTGGGGAACGACTATTCAGGTCATTTCCCATGTTCACAATTTTTGCCATTTTTAAATGACCATTTTCCCCATGGCGAATCTTGTTTCGCCTATAACTTTTGATTGATAAGCAGTTTTGACCTGAAACCACTTCCATTAGATCTGGATGATGGTTTTCCTTTCCGTAGAGTGGTCAAACCTATCAAACGGACTTACCGTTTGGGAGATATTGCTGAATTAAGGTTTAGAACATGAAAAACAGCTTACTTGGGCTTAATCGGGTGATTAGAAGCTAGGTCCATTGGGGGATTTCGGGATTAGAGCTACATGAGGGCTGATTAGGGTTAGAGAAACCTTTTCTTTATCATTTTCCAGCCGCCGGTTACCTCTCTTCAACGCTAACAATGGCCTTTAACTCCTAAACACCTTCTAATCACCGTTTAATCAAGCATTAGCCTAATCTACATCAAATCAAGGCAAATTAGCATCAAGTTAGGGATAGAGCTGCTGGAACACACAGAGATTCGACCTATATCAGAGATACTTTAAGATCTATAAGTAATTTATGGCTAAGGTGAGTGATTTGCATTGTTTTTACTAATTACGACTAATTAGGGGTGATTAGTGATAATTGGCGAAATTATGGCTCAGAAAAATTTGGAAAATTTTGTAACATTCTAAAATATTATTTTAGGGCTCTAATAAAAATTAGAGTTAATTTCGACTAAGTTTGCTAATCCTATTGTTAAAACATGCTTAAGGGGATGAAGGGAAAATTAAGCTTTTTGGGTATGTTGGATCCATATGTACATGATTATTCATCATTTTGGTGTTTATTGTTGATTCTCTATGTTGTTATGACTTTATGGTATGCTTTGTGGTTGATTAGAAAAGTTAGAATGGTCGAAAACACCGTCGTATGGCATAAAACAGTCATTGGAAAAGTTGCAGGAAATGTGCAGGGTTTTAGATCGGATCAGATATGGGGCTCTGATCGGATAAGAGAACTGGGCAAGGGGATTCGATTAGGATTGGAACTTGGTACTGGAGGAGGTTTGGCAAGAAGGGAGGCCATTTGCGTAAGAGTTGGAGTTGGGTTCGGATCGGAAGCAAGGAAGAGGGGATCGGATCGGGAATAGTGAGTACAAACCGAACAGGGACGGGATTGTAAGCACCAAACTGAACCGCATGTGGACACCCGAACTGAACGGAAGCTGAAGCATGGAAAGGGGGCCGAACCGAACCGATGTGACATGGAGGACTCCATATACTGAACCGAACCGGATGACCGAACCGAATAGAACGTATGTTCCTACTATTACATGATGACTCTTTTGAAGACCAACTCCAATTCGACCAAAACCCAAGGTGCAAAGTAAGTCCAAATAGGAAGTAGAACTTAGGATCCAAATGGGGTTAAACGAGTTAACTTCATGAATTGGACTTTGCTGCGGGATGTGTGTTAAGGGGTTATCGGCGTCCATAACTTTGATTCACCACCAAGACTGATGTTAAGCTACGGATCAGTGCAGTGGGGTAGTTATTACTACATGGGGCAGAGTGATCGTAGCATGGCTATGAGCCAGTGCAGTGGAGTCGTCATGAATTCATAGGGCAGAGTGGACATAGCAAGGGATTAGTGGCTATGGATCAGTGTAGTGGAGCCATCATGACTCCATGGGGCAGAGTGATCATAGCAAAGGAATTGGGTGTTCAAAGCAGTGGATATCGTATGCTTCACGCACTAAGTGAGAGATGTGAGGATGGTTGCTATGCTTGATTGTTTTCCATCACTATGACATGCACACCCCCACCCCCGTATCTTTACACTTTATGTTAGTGTCACCTCATAATATTATACAACTTGTTGTGCTAACTCTTTGATTGCAGGTCTAGGTTCAGGTACGGTTTAGTATACCTGTTATTGTTCTGTTTTGCTGCTTATCGCTCATACTAGACTTTTGTCTGACCCAGAGTTTTATGCCTCTTCTTATTACTCTGGGAGCTCCTAAATGGGTAGACTAGAGATAGGTTAGCTGGTTATGCACGAGTAGCTGATCCGGAGAGGAGCATGAGGCTCCTACGTATTATCTTCATATATTCACCCTGTGTTGTTGATGGTCACTGCTTTGGGCATTAGTAGTGTACCTTTCCTTTCTTTTGCTTTAGAGATAGTATTTTGAAGTTGTAATAATGGTTATGGATCATAAGCTGTATTTTGGATTTCCGTTGCTATAATGGTTTAGTTTTCAGCTTATGCACTGTCTCGCCTGTTTTATGTTGAAGTTATGTTATTATTATATTTTATTACATGTGCTATAAGATATACTATAGGTTCCTTGTTAGTTCAAATTCCTTTCTTTTCCTTTCTTTGGCGACCGTCCCATACTAGTCGGGCATTGGCATAATACACTTTCATTGGAAATGTCGGTTGGTGCGGGGTGGGTCGTCACACTTGGTATCATAGCTCTAGGTTGCATAGTTAACCTAGGGAAAGACACCAGGGAGAGATAGTATGTATATGAGAGCGCGTATTTGTGATATGTTTGTTTTCAAAAGCTATATATATATACTATTAGTATATCTAAGGATGGAGTCGCACTGCATTGGCACCACTACAGGGATGGTTAATCATTTTCTCCTTACAGATTGAATGATGAGCCGACATACGAGAGGTACTGGTAGAGGAGCTACTAATGGGAATGCTCCTGATATGAGGACGATGTTCACTGACTTCATGAGAGAGATGCTTAAGGATGTTCAAAGGGCAGCTCCTAATGCTGCAAATGGTAGTGGTGCAGCGGTGAAGGCGCCTAGGGCCGATTTTGCCAAGCTCTGTAAGGACTACACTAGGCTTGGGGGGAAGCCGTTCCACAGAACGGAATCAGCTACAGAAGTTCAAGATTGGCTCGATAGTTGTGAGCGCATCTTCGAGGACTTAGGGATTGATGATGCAATGTAGAGAAGGCTAGCATCCCGTCAGCTGCAAGGACAGGCCATGAATTGGTGGAATGCTATTAAGGAAACTACTCCTGAGGAGCAAGTTACTTGGGATCAGTTCAAGGCCCGATTCAGTGATAAGTTTATCCCAACTGCTTAGAAACCAGAGTTGTTTAGGAAATTTTTGGAGCTTAAGAAGAATGGTAGGGCAGTCTCTGAGTACATTGTAGAGTTCAATACTTTATCGAAGTATGGATTATCCCTTATTGACACTGCCAAGAAGAAGAACGAGAAGTTCATAACTGGCTTGGATGGGTACTTGGGGGAATGACTTATAAACCACATCTATGAAACATTTGAATCCATTATGGGAAAAGCATTGAGATCGGAGAGACTTTACCCTATGTCAAATATCGAAGTTGCTGTGGTATCTACAGGAGAGCCAAAACCGCAAGAAGGTGGTGGAGGAAAGAATAATTCACAGAATAAGAGGAAACAGAACCAAGCTAAGGATGGTCAGAGAAAGAAAGACAAGAAAGATGTTGATAGTCGTGGCAAGAAGGGCCACTATGCCAAAGAATGTCAAGCGAAACCAACTGACAGGAAGTGCTTCAACTGTGGCCGAGTGGGACATCACAAGGATTAGTGTCTGCAACCCCCTAAAAAAAGCAGATTGTGAAAGCATATGCTATTAATGTTGTTCCTTCGTCGAATGCCCTAACCATGGCGGAGAATGGGAAGAATGTTATCATTCAAGGTATGCTTTTTGTTTATGATTTTCCTGTTCGAGTACTGTTTGATACTGGGGCTTCCCGTTCCTTCATATCTAGTGACCTGGTAGATAGGTTGGGATTGGAACCTGAGATAGTCGATAGACCTTTAGCGGTGACGAACCCGTTTGGTCGACTAGCCTTAGTATGATTTGTCATAATGTGTTCTTATCGAGTCATGGATGTATGTTTGCTTGTGATTGCTTTGTTTTGGGCTTTATTGGGTTTGGCATTGTTTTGGGAGTCGATTGGCTCTAAAGATTTGGGGTGGTGGTAAACTGTGAGGGATTTTTGGTGGTTATTAGGGCGGATGATGGGTGGAGAGTATTGTTTGGAGGCCTACCTAGTGATAAGGTGATGGCTAGTTTTCTAAATTCCCTCGACATCCCGCAGGACGAGTTAGCAGGAATTCCATTATTGGCCAGTATCCGGATATCTTCGAGGAAGTGATTGGACTTCCACCACACCGAGAGATTGAGTTCCGTATTGATTTAGTGAAAGTTGCCAAACCTATAGTGATGCCACTTCTTCGTATGACGCCAAGGGAGTAGAGAGAGCTCGGGGTGCAAGTAACCGATCTTTTGAAGAAGGGATTTATCAGAAGAAGTGTCTCTGAGTGGGGAGCACCAGTTGTATTTGCTACTAAGGCAGATGTTTCCCTTCGTTTATGTGTGGACTATCTGAGTTGAATAAAGTGACTAGGAAGAATAAGTATCCTCTTCCATGGATGATTTGTTTGATCAACTGGAAGGAGCAAGGGTGTTCTCCCAATTGGACCTCACGATAGGATTTCATCCGCTCCGAGTAGAGCCGAGAGTATTCCTAAAATAGCATTTCGGACGCCATCTGGATTCTATGAGTTGTTGGTCATGCCATTCGGGTTGACAATGCACTAGCATATTTTGTGGATCTTATAAATAGGGTATTCAGGGATCAATTGAATAAGTTTGTTCTTGTGTTCGTAAAAGATATCTTGGTTTACTCGAGGACAGAGAAAGAACAAAAGGAACATTTGAGGATAGTGATGGAGGTGTTGAGGAAACACCAATTGAAGGCGAAATTTTCTAAGTGTCACTTCTTTGGGAGGGAAGTGAGATTCTTAGGCAATGTTGTTTTAGAAAATGGTATTGTCATGGACCCTACAAAGGTGGCTATGATATAAGACTGGTCTACGCCCAAAATGCAACAGACATAAGAAATTTCTTGGGATTAGCTGGATACTATCGTAAGTTTATCCAAGACTTATCCAAGACAGTGGCACCATTAACTCAGTTGACCAAGAAGAATCAAGCTTTCGTTTGGGATGAAAGGTGTGAAAATGCATTCAAGAGTCTAAAGGAAAAGTTGACGCATGCGCCAGTGTTAGTCATTCCAAAAGGGAGTGAAGAGATGACAGTAAACACGGATGCCTGTAGTATCGGACTAGGTGCTGTGTTGATGCAAGGAGGTATGGTTGTAGCTTATGCAAGTCGGCAACTGATACTACATGAGAAAAGATACCCCACCCACGATTTGGAATTAACAGCGATCGTGTACGCATTGAAGATGTGGAGACATTATCTCTTGGGAGAAAGATTCGAGTTGTTTACCGATCATAAATCGTTAAAGTATCTCTTCTCTCAGAAGGATCTAAATCTCCGACAGCAAATATGGTTAGAATTCTTGGCTTCTTATGATTTCGATATCGCATATACACCAGGAAAGGACAGGTAGCTGATGCATTGAGTAGAAGACATGCCAATTTTGGGGCTATGTTTCTTGAATGGAAACAACTGGGGTACATTACGGGGTATGATTTCAGACCAAAGTGCGAATTGGATCCAGAGATGCTAGCAAGTTTGATGATCAGACCCACTTTGATTGAGCGGATTGGTTCCAGTCGGCGGGATGATCCTAGTCTATTAGAAATCATCTTCAAGTTAGAAATGGGAATCGACGAGGAGGTGAACAAGTATGGGCTTGATCGAGATGGATGGCTTAGAAAGAATAGGAGATTGGTTGTACCCAATGTCAATGGATTGAGAGATGATGTGCTTAAAGAATGTCATCACTCAAAACTGACTATACACCTCGGTGGTAACAAAATGTATCGAGACATGAAGAAGACCTACTATTGGGAAGGAATGAAAAGAGACATTTAGAAGTTTATATCCAAATCCATGAACTGCCGGCTAGTTAAAGCTGAGCAAAAGAAACCTAGTGGTTTGTTGCAACCATTAGAAATTCCATAATTGAAATGGGAACAAGTCTCAATGGATTTCATTGAAGGGTTACCAAGGACTAGATCGGGCCATGATAGCATTTGGGTGATTGTGGACCGATTGACCAAGAGTGTAAGGTTTACACCCATCAGGTCGAACAGAACAACAACTAAGTTAGCAGAACTATATATAAAGTGGGTAGTGAGATTTCATAGAGTACCCAAAGGCATTGTAAGTGACTGAGATCCATTATTCACTAGTGGATTTTGGAAGAGCTTATAAGAGGCTTTAGGATCAGAATTACATCTCAGTACCGCGTACCTTCCTCAAACTGACAGTCAGATAGAGAGGGTGAATCGTATATTGGAACATCTCTTGAGAGCTTGCATATTAGATTTTGGAGGGTCATGGGATGACCATTTGCATCTGGTTGAATTCGCATATAATAATAGTTATCAATCCAGTATTGGTATGGCTCCATTTGAAGCCTTGTATGGAAGACCATGCAATTCACCATCATGTTGATTAGAAAGAAACTTCAGACAAGATTAAGGTTATCCAATAGCGAATGAAGGCTGCCCAAGATAGGCGGAAAAGTTATGCTGATAAGAGGAGAAGAGATTTAAAATTCTCTATTGGCAACTTAGTATTTATCAAGATTTCTCCGTTAAAGAGAGTGATTCGATTTGGCAGGAGAGGCAAGCTAGCACCAAGATTTGTTGGTCCATTCCCAGTTCTCGAGCAAGTTGGGAATTTGGCATATAAAGTTGAGTTGCTAGACAAGATGGCGGGAGTTCATAACATGTTTCATGTTTCCCAGTTAAAGAAGTTCGTGCACGACCCTGATATGACTATTTCACCAGATCAGTTGGATGATATCGAAGTAGAACCGGAGGCGGTTGGGGAGTGCAAGCCGATCCGTATTGTCGAGTACGATACAAAGCAACTTCGAAGAAAGGCGGTGAAACTGGTCAAGGTTCAGTGGCGCGAGAACGAGAATGACTGTACTTGGGAAACAGAGGAGAGCATAAGGGAGTCGTATTTAGAACTCTTTGCCTGGTAAGATTTTAATAGTGATAGTTTCTTCCCTTGTTAGTAAACCACATGCTAGGGTAGGCATGATGTGTTTTTTATGTATGATTGTTTGTGAATGACTGATAAGCATGCTAAACACCTTTGTATGTTTTTGGTTAAGGAATTTCGGGGGCAAAATTTCTTAAGGGGGGAAGAGTGTAACGACCCGCATTCTATGTATCGAAGGATCGTAGAATATTTATTTCTTTTTCGTATGAGATCATATGGTTGTGTAACTTTGGGAAACGACTATTCGGGTCATTTCCCATGTTCACGATTTTTGCCGATTTTTAAGTGACCATTTTACACCTAACGAATCTTGTTTCGCCTATAACTTTTGACTGGTAAGGTGTTTTGACCTGAAACCATTTCCACTAGATCCGGATGATGGTTTACCTTTCTGCAAAGTGGTCACTATTGTCAAACGGACTTACCGTTCGGGAGATATGGCTGAATTAAGGTTTAAAAGGTGAAAAACAGCTTACTAGGGCTTAAACGGGTGATTAGAAGCTAAACCCGTTGGGGGATTTCGGGATTCGAGCTATATAAGGGCTGATTAGGGTTAGAGAAACCTTTTCTTTGTCATTTTCCAGCCGCCACTTACCTCTCTTCGACCCAAACATTGGCCTCCAACTCCTAAAACACCTTCTAATCACTGTTTAATCAAGCATTAGCCTAATCTACATCAAATCAAGGCAAATTAGCATCAAGTTTGGGATAGAGCTGCTGGTACACACAGATATTCGACCTATATCAGAGATACTTTCAGATGTATAAATAATTTGTGGCTTAGGTGAGTGATTTGCATTGTTTTTCACTAATTATGGCTAATTAGGGGTGATTAGTGATAATTAGCGAAATTATGGCTCAGAAAAATCTGGAAAAATTTGTAAAATTCTAAAATATTATTTTAGGGATCTGATAAAAATTTGCGTTAATTTCGACAAAATTTGCTAATCCTATTGTTAAAACATGCTTAAGGGATTAAGGGGAAAATTATGCTTTTTGGGTATGTTGGATCCATATGTACATGATTATTCATCATTTTAGTGTTTATTGTTGATTCTCTATGTTGCTTTGACTATATGGTATGCTTTATGGTTGATTAGAAAAGTTAGAATGGTCGAAAACGCCATCGTATGGCGTAAAACAGTCGTTGGAAAAGTTGCAGGAAATGTGCAGGGTTTCAAATCGGATCAGATATGGGGCTCGGATCGGATAAGAGAACTGGGCAAAGGGATTCAATTTGGATCGGAACTTGGCACTAGAGGAGTCTTGGCAAAACGGAAGACCATTTGCATAAGAGTCAGAGTTGGGTTCCGATCGGAAGCAAGGAAGAGGGGATTGGATCGGGAATAGCGAGTACAAACCGAACCGGGACAGGATTGCAAGCACCAAACCGAACTGCATGAGGATACCTGAATCGAACAAAAGCTGGAGCATGGAAAGGAGGGCCGAATCGAACTGATGTGACATGGAGGACTCTATATACCGAACTGAACCGGATGACCAAACCGAATTGGGCTTTTGTTTCTACTTTTACGCGACGACTCTTTTGAAGACCAACTCCAATTCGACCAAAACCCGAGATGCAAAGGAAGTCTAAACAGTAAGTAGAACTCAGGATCCAGATGGGTACCAACGATTTAACTTCATGAATTGGACTTTGCTGCGGGACATGTGCTAAGGGGTTATCGATGTTCACAACTTTGATTCACCACCAAGACGGATGTTAGGCTACGGATCAATGCAGTGGGGGTAGTTATTACTCCATGTGGCAGAGTGATCGTAGCATGGCTATGAGCCGGTGCAGTGGAATCATCATGACTTCATGGGGCAGAGTGGACATAGCAAGGGATTGTGCCTATGGATCAGTGCAGTGGAGCCATAATGACTCCATGGGGCAGAGTGATCATAGCAAAGGAATTGGGTGGTCAAAGCGGTGGATATCGTATGCTTCACGCACTGAGTGAGAGATGTGAGGATGGTTGCTATGCTTGATTGTTTTCCATCACTATGACATGCACACCCCTACCCTCGTATCTTTAAACTTTATGTTAGTGTCACCTCAGAGTATTGTACAACTTTTTGTGCTAACTCTTTGGTTGCAGGTCCTGGTTCAGATATGGTTTAGTATACCTGTTATTGTTCTGTTTTGCTGCTTATCTCTCATACAAGACTTTTGTTTGGCCCAGAGTTTTATGTCTCTTCTTATTACTCTGGGTGCTCCTAAATGAGCAGACTAGAGACAGGTTATCTGGTTATGCATGAGTAGTTGATCCGGAGACGAGCAGGAGGCTCCTACGTATTATCTACTTATATTCTCCCTGTGTTGTTGATGGTCACTGCTTTGGGCATTAGTGGTGTACCTTTCGTTTCTTTTGCTTTAGAGACAGTATTTTGAAGTTGTAATAATGATTATGGATCATAAGCTGTATTTTGGATTTTCGCTGCTATGATGGTTTAATTTTCAGCTTATGCACTGTCTCGTATGTTTTATGTCGAAGTTATATTATTATTATATTTTATTCCATGTGCTATGAGATATACTACAGGTTCCTTGTTTGTTCAAATTCCTTTCTTTTCCTTTCTTTGGCACCGTCCCGTGCTAGTCGGGCATTGGCACAGCGCACTTTCATTGGAAATGTCAGCTGGTGCTGGGCGGGCCATCACACAGCTCTTTTTGTTTAATCATCTCCTGCATCTCCTCGGTGGTCAACTGACATCTCGGCCCCCCGAATGTGCTGTCGAAAGATCTAGAAGCTGAATCCGAAGCCTGTAGGTCGACGAGGGCTGCGGGGGCTAGGGCCGAAGAAAGAATGGTTGGAGGGATGTCTTGAAGAGGTTTAATGTTCATAGGATCCCCGGTGAGCTCGGGCTTCACAGAAGAAATCTCCCTATCTTTCCGGTCTTTGATCTCCTCCAAGGATGGGTGATCCCCTCTTTTTGACTCCCCGACGATCTCGAGGTCATCATCTTCTGAAGCCGCTAAGTTCATCTTCTCCTTTTTTAGGGTTTTGCTTATTTCCACAGCATTGCCTCCTTCTTCGACAACATATTTTTCCTCCACTCTCTCGACCACTAACGGAACCCCTGCCAAAGATAAAGAAAAGCACAAAAGTCAGGATAGGATAGGTTAGCTCAGAGTTAGTGAAAGAACTTACCTCCAATGTTGGGGCCAAGCACCTGCTCCCCCACGACCTTGACTGGATCAAATGGAAGAGTAAATGACGACCCCTTTTCAACAACTACGTGTGCAGCTTTGGGATGACCATCACCTATTTCGGCGATCATTTTCCCCTTCATTCTGCGACGCTCCACCTCTGCCACACTCCTTTCCTGACTCTTTACCTCCTTCATGATCACTCATTCTTTGTCGTTTAAAATCCAGGCCATTAGCGATGCCTCATCCATTGGGCAACCCTGTGCTACCTTCTTCTCTTCCCATAAAACTATCTTCCATATATCGGCTAACAACCTGGAATATCCTGGCATCCAAGACAAATAACTACGGCGGAGAAAGCACACGCAAATGAAAGAACCTGACGAGCATGCCCCTTTTTTAGTTCAAATTTCTCATGGGCATGCTCGACTTTAATAGCCTTGATATCAGCATCATGCTGAAGCTTCAAATTGTTAGAAGTCTCAATTGCTGCGGCAGCATTTTCTTTGGCCTGATTTTAGCCCAGCTCGGACGAATGGAAGGAAGCTTTGAGATTCTGTATTTCAAGATTCGATCGAGCCCTGTTCTCCTTCAAATATTCTATCTCCCTCTTTATTAAATCGCACTCCTGACCTCTCTATCAGATCTGGGCATTCAAGTCTTTAACTTCCCTTCCATACTTCTCTTTATTGACCGCTGCCTACAATTCCTGGTTTTTTATTTTTCTTTCAAAAAATCCAAAAGTTTTCTTACCACTATCGATGTATCTATTTAAACCGTTGATTTCGGCTAGTTTTTCCTTCAACACTCCACTCACCTGCCCAGCATACTCCTGCATTGTGTCATATTGGGAAAGAGCATATTTGAGGTTATTGCGCATGTGGCGGCGGAAGCTATGGGTTAATGGTTGTAGCTCGGGGGAAGATTTAATCCCTGAAAAAACGAGATCGGGGAAATCTCGTTCCAACTCACGGAATCGGTCGGAGGAAGGAGTTCTGATCGCAGGACTTGTGCGACTTATCATAGCTCGAGAGGGCTCGACACCCTTTTTTTGTCGAACTGGGGGAACTTATCCCCCTTTATTTTCTTGGGAGTGTTTCCTAATTCTTCTATATCTCCCAATGCTCACCCATTAAGCGTTCCTTCTTTTGCCCACCATGATCCTCGGCCAAACCTTCCTTCGCTTCTTCTTTTTTCCCTTCCTCTTTTTCTTTCTCTTCTCTTTTTCTCCTCTCCCCACTCGTTGTTTTCATCTTTCCTCCCATTCTCTGCCTTCTCCCCTCCTTCCTCCTGCTGTTATCATTTTTATCGTCAGCACACGGCAGAATGGGTTCATCCAGCCTGGGGACCACCGGAAAGGAAGCAAAAAGGTCATCGTAAAACTCTTCGTAAAACTCTTCGTAAAACTTTGTAAGAGGAATAAAAACTATTAATAAGGTGAACAACCCTCAATGTCTATGAGAAGAATATGGTGTTGTAATAAACAATAACCTTCCTACCAATGATGAAATCATACCTTTAATGCCTTTCTGTCCGTCTGGGAAGGGCATTCCCTCAGATTGTTTGCAAAAAATCAACTTTGGTTTAAGCTTTCTGTCGAGAGGATGGTGTTGGAAATTTGTAATTTTTCCAAACCCGGAAAGGGGGATACGCCATGCTTCTCCTATAGATCATGGGGCCATAGGAGAATCTATCTCGAGCGCCTGATCTCTCGAGTGAGTTTCAGTAAAAAAATTCTTTGTTTGGATCACCTTGCACTATCTTTGGGGCTTTCTTGGCAAGAATGCCCTCTCATTGTCAATGTTCTATTTCCTAATGTTCGACTTCTTGGCGCTCAGCCTCTCGAACCCGCCTCTTGAAAGTAGGCTTCTTCGGACCGAGTATCATTTTTTTTCGAGTGAACGATGAACAAAAGATCCACCGATCGAACGAGCTACTTGACCATCCCTTGGCTTCTTCTTGACTGGAGGCGCCACATCCTGGGTCAGTGCTGACGGCTCAGATCCACCTTTTGCTGAGACGATCGTCCTACTTCGGTCAAGAAGGGAATATTGGTGTAAATTTTTGTTGGTCAAGCATCTCCAAAACCATCATCGCTTTCGTTTTAGCTCGATCAGTCACCTATGATGTTCTTTAAGCACCCCCTCCTCGGGCCTTGCTGGCTCGTCCCCTACAGAAGGAGTATAATTATCGATAGGAGAGACTTCAATGGAAAGGGAAAAAAACTCACCACATTGAAGATAGTATCGAGTGCATCCCGGTTTTTGCTTAATCCAAAACCAGTCCCGCTTGGGGTCGCTTGCTTTGCTCGGAACTTTTTCTATGACTTTCCAGCCCTGAACAACCTTAAAGTAAAGCAGAGAAGGAGACTGTCTCCCGTTGTGTTTAAAATTAAAAAGAAAGGCCAGGTCATCAAAGTCGGAGGATAACCTAGATATCTCATGAACAAGTAACAGATTGACAGCAAGTTGCCATAGGCAATCGGGTGAAACTGCATTGGATCCAAATTCATCCGACGTAAGAAATCATCCATAAAAGAAGGAAACGGGGGGATGACCCCCACATTGCACATCAGGAGAGAAATCTCCATATAACCATCCGGGGGATTATGAGGTCTGTCGGTATTTTCAGGAAAAAGGACACCATGGAAAGGAATATTGTGTTTTGTGTTAGGTGTTGTAGCCATTCGAGAGTAATTTTGGACCTCCCTGCCTCCGGAGGATTCTTTAATATTTTCGCACCTGGGAGCATGTCGGGTGCTATAGGAATGGGCATCGCTCCGGGTAGCTTGAACGCTATTGGAGGAACAAGTAGTGGATCCATCGACTGACTTCGAGGGACATTGTCAAGAGTAGGTCCTTACCGATCCGATGACTCAGAAGAACTGTCCACTCTGATGGAGAACAATAATCCTTCACCCGATCCTTGCTTATGGGTATCGCGTGCTTCGGCCATTGATATCCAAAGGGATTATGGAGCTAAGAAAAGGGGAGAGAATAGAGAAGGTTTGAACTTTTAAAAGGTACAGATTGAAGGTAGATTATAGATAAATACAACCCAAGTTGTATGCAAGTTGGCATCTTTCACCACCCGTTCGAGCACCGTCAAGTGCCTTAGAGTTCAAAGACACCCTGTTGCACAGAGCGCTTGGAAAGGGCGGGAAGCCCGTTTTTTTCATCCGCGATGCTGTCACAATAGTAGAACCGACATTCACAATTCCTACCCAAGAGGTGGGGGTTTCATCTTGGGCCACCGTGTCGCCGCTGACCTCAGCGATTTGGTGTTGGCGAGCTCCGTCAATTGGGTCTAATTAAATCTCAAACTGTGATAAAAAAGGAAGGGTCCCAGGCGAGGATGGTATTTCGACATGGGAAGACAATTTATACCCAAAAAAGATGACTTTGGGAGGAGATGCTGTTTATCAATCGTCTGTCTCTTCGAGCAGCAAATTAAACCCTGCAATGGTAGAAAGTAGAAAAGGAAAAGGTAAAGAGGATTTTCCTTTTATAATAATAAAATGATGACCATCCAAATTCGGGTAATATGATTGCCGATGTGTAAAGAAGTTGGGAAGTCAGAAACTAGCCTACGCGACACAAAACAGAGAGGCGTCATCATTATCTAGACTTGTTCATAATGCCGAAGCGACTGATGGGATTCAGTGCAGTTTACAAGGCCTATTAAATGAGTGAGTCAAGGCGACTCGTAGAACATGTGACGTGGGGGGTTTCGCTTAAGAAGCACGACAACAAAGTATGCTTCCATTCAAACGAACCATACGGGGGGGGGGGGGGGAGGGGGTGTTGATGGGCATTTCAGACCGCCCATCAAGGCATGATAATATGGCGGATTCCTATTCGGAGTTTTCAAGCTGGATAAATCAATGGAGCCCGGCATCTCAGCCCATTTCCCCTGTTAGGCATGACCTAAAAGGAGCTCAATATGACCGAGTATGATTAGCTACAGTGTATACAATTTACATCCGAGAAGCAAGCCTAAAGACTAGCTGATCCCAGATTTTTTCCATTCAAATTATTCAAGGCAGATGAATCACATGCCAGCTCACGCCGATGGTTTAAAATAGGATACCAATTCTTTAGCGGATTCCACCTCATTCAACCTTAGCTATTCTTTTGGATCTCACGGCACGTGTCCAAGACGGTGTAATACAATGTAATCTATAAATACGTCTTTTCAGTACAGAAAGGGGATCTTTTTCGGCTAGAGATTTTGGAGAGAAAAGAGAGTAATACCAAGCTGAAACTATTTGTATTTTCAATTCAATTACTCTATTATTCCATTATTGTAATCATCCCTAATAAGGCAAAAATAATATACAAAAGCTTATAAACTGGACACAGGCTCTTTAACCAAACCACTATAAATTTGTATGTGACTTTCTTTGCTTTACGTTCATTTATTTTTATCTTTGCCTTTGTTTCTTCACAAGTATATTCTGTGGTGTTGTACAAGTTTTTGGTATCAACATCAGGCACATATTAGTTTAAGGTTCAATTACAAATATTGAGCCCATTTCATTTTGTTATTTTGCAAACATTTATGTTACTTGTTTTTTTTTGTAAAATTAATAGGCTATGGCCCAAAAATCTATAACATATATGATCTAATCATAAACATATCATCAATATATATTTATCAGGATAATGTATATATTGCCTAAAATTTCATAAACTTATTGTGACACCCCATATCCGTTAATGTCACTCACTAAGGGAATGCATTAAGTTCCGTGAAGCGTTATAGGTAAATAAGAACATAATAGCACAAGGTAGATATGTAAAATTGCAGTGGAATTAAAAACTTTATTTAAATCAAAACATCATGGTCCCAAATACTGAGTTAACATCATAAGTAACTAATTACATTAATAATCTATCTTGCCAAACAAATATTAGAGTAAAAAAACATAAAACCATGTTTCCCTTGAAAAGCCATAAGAGAGTTGACAAGAAGTCAAAGCAGTACATCTATATCCAAAATCCAAGCTAAGCTGAAAAAATCCAAATCAACTGTAAGCACTTCCACCCTGAGAACCTGGGGAGGGGGGGGGGGGGACGGAAGAGAGAAAAGAGGAAACAAAAAGGGTTAGACATAAAGTCTGGCGAGCCCAGTTACTTTTAAATATAAATAAATAAAGGTATCATGGCAGGTATATAAAACTGGAAGAACAAGATAACAATAACAAAAACAAGTGTGAACCGAGCAAGATAATATGAACAGGATATATTGCGCTTCTTAAATACATTTCTCTATACATCGCAGATACTAGTATATCAGGAATGTTCCCTACTAATACCGTTCCATTACATTTTCTTGATTATTAGGTTACTCGGGTTAATAGAACTCAAGACTTATCTGCGCATCATACCCATTTACTTTCCCATGGATTCACCTAATACAGTATATCTACCTATCTCTCAATATTGAGATACACCCCATGGTACCCCACTCGCACGGTCTCCACCGTAATGAACGCAGTCCCTCATCCTATGCTAGAGTGACGTATGGATCTCTATATAACAATGTTATGTTCTGCATATATCCGTCATTCCTATGCTACGTAAGCGCACGGATTGCCATGTTCGATCGAATCAGATTCCTTATTTGAATAATGCCCTCTAGTCTATGATACACCACCCAGAGCAGATATGCATGTATCTAGACTGTCCCACGTATGTACTGTAATTGTAGTTCGATGCCTCAATCGCACGTCCTCTGATGTGCACCGAGTTCCGTGGAAGGCCGATACAAGAAACACGGAACTCGGTCGGGAGCTTTTCCATATCTGTACAAGCCCGTCTTTAAAAAGCCTTAGTATACAGATATACCTAGGGTCTGTTTTCCATGGTGGCTATGGCCTCATCTCGGTCCCTCCCTCAACTAGTAAAGACCACAAGAGCTAAGTGATGCCCCTAATAACAACTAATCTAAACATCCATGTGGCATCTACCCTCAACCCCATACCTCGATAGTGAAAGGTGAAATGATATCTTGGGTTTAGCTCTAGTCTTTTCGCATCCCACTGGCTACCAATGATGGATATCCGACGGTCTACTATCCTTGTTGGTCGTGACCCTCCGCCTCCTCGTGAAGCAACCGCCGAACTACCCTAGTGTCATCTCGTCATAGCATTCTGACTGCAAAGCTACATCTGCAGTCAAGGCCCACCCACCTAGTAGTTATGCGCAGACCCAACCTCTATGAGTACAGCTTAAAACATCTGTCACCGCATAGAGGACTACTAGGATAATCTTACGTACCTCAGGAAGCCGCGTGCTTCCCCTTCCAGTCCTTTGGAGCCGTCAAACTATCGGATGAATGTGCGCTCCCCTCATGCCTTATAACACCTCGATGATCTACCCCGTTGGGTTATTCACCCTCAAACGTAAGGACTGGTCCAAGCACCTTACTTTAATATCTTGTTAGACCTTATGTCTAAACATTCTTTTACGCGCTTGCCTTACCTCACTGGGTTTCCATTTGACTTGGTTATCCCCATTCAAATTGAATTCTTATTCAAACTACCAAGTTTCTCTTGCTTATTAATTTCACTTATACAACTTAATCCATTTAAGTTTATTAATAAGCCCACAACATGTTATTCTCTAGATTGTGGCCGAAGGTCTGTAACCCACAATCTATTTTATGTTCTTGTTTAGTTACATCATTACAATAACATGTTCTGCTTAATATGTTATTAAGTATATCCAATTCACATGTTTTCTAATTAACATGTCACTTACCATTTATGATTAAGTATAATTTATTTCATTTTACAAGTTTTCCCCATCCTTTATCATTTATCATAAATTCAATTTATATCGTCACTGCAACTTATTATTGTCTACTCAGGAGATTATCATGCATATCTATTTCTACAAGTTATGCTTACCCTACAAGGTGTCTTTCAATTACATAACTTTATTATATTTTCCACTGGTTACATGTACCACTAGGTGTCTTTAATTACATAACCTTATTGGGTTAAGTTCGTGGGCCTATATGTAAATATTACCCACCCCCTCTAATTTACTTAACCCACCCACTACCCATCCAATTTTACTTAACCCTAACTTAAGTTCATAATCATACAATCCTTATGGATTAAATTAGGTTAAGTAGTTCAATTCGTTACCATGTCCAATTATGGTAATAACGGGCTTGACCTCCTACATTAGGCCTACAAGTGTGGATGTTGGATATGCCGGTCGAGTCCGGGCAGTCTTATTCCACAGTTGGGTCTAACCACGCGTCTTAGACCGATTCCTATTTGCACACCTAGGCCTCTCACATTAGGTTCCAGATTAGTGGTTGCTGGATATGCCGGTCGGGTCGGAGCAGACTTCCACAACTAATGCAACCTAACATCGTGGCATAAGTGCAATTACAATTCCTAATTGTAATTATTAGACATTCCATTTTATACAAATCTACCTATGTCATTATAGGTGATTATTTCTCTTTTTCCCCATATTTAATTATATGCCCAATTCGCTATTC
This sequence comes from Allium sativum, assembly GCA_030737875.1. NCBI lineage: Eukaryota > Viridiplantae > Streptophyta > Magnoliopsida > Asparagales > Amaryllidaceae > Allium > Allium sativum. The sequence goes on from CM060923.1 coordinate 431,654,358, forward strand.
AAATCATAGATTTTTAAGCCCCTTTTCAATTCATCTTTTAATTATGCACCACGTGCTCTTTTTTTCCCCAAGTTATAAGTCAAGGCATATATATACACACATACATATATGTTATGCACAAACCCAAATCTACATATTTTCCGATTTATGCCTAAAATTCATATTCACATATGTTCTAATTTATGTCCCAAATCAATATTTAGACATGCCCCTTTTATACCCAATTCCATATTTACATTTATTCCAATGCATGCCTAAATTCATATTATCCAAAAAGACATATGCCCCCAAACCCATATTAATATATTTCCAAATTTATACCCGAATTTATATCCATATTTTCCAATATCATTTATTCCCCAAATTATTTCCTTCCCCATTATTCCCAATTTCGCACGTTCACATTTTTCAGCATTAGGCCTAGGCTCGAAGGTAGCCTGGCTATGTAAAAATAAAATGGAAAATGGGGAGAGAAGATAATCAAGACCAGGAATAATAATGAATAAATAATAAAGTGATAGAAATAGGCATAAACTGAATAGGCATATTATGACAAGGTCTAACATGGTGACGATATAAACGTATAAGAACAGATAATAGGAATATGTCATAATATAACTTATTAGGCATCGATTCAAGATCCAATTTTTATATACATATCAAGATTACTGTTTAAATATTCAGATCTAAAAATAACATGAACTCACAGTGAATAGATCTAAGGAAATGATCCAAATCACTGCTAAGAACATGTTGAATATATGGTTGTAGCCATCGTAGAATTTGTTGTAGCAATCTTCGAATATGTATAATCTTCTTTGAATTGATTTAGAAGAAGAGAAGCTATTTTAATTTTCGTTGCAGCAGAGCTTCGCCATCCCCATTACTTTTAGATGAATAAAACCTAGTTCTATGGTCCTTTATATATCCTAGGGTTCAGAATCTAGCTCCAAAATCGTCCAGGTTCAGAAAAGAAGTTTCCATAGCCATGGGAGGGTCGACCCCCCTTCATGGGTGTCGACCCCTAGGACGACCCCGGGGTCGACCCTCATGAGCCTGAGTCGACTCATGGGTCGACTTCAAAATGTCTGCCCTTCCTCGATTTGCGCGCCGGATTTCTTGGTTTGGTGATTTTTGAATTTTATATGTGTATATATCTTTCTATATGCATACAAACTTCAAATCTTAATAACTTCTTCATTCGGTATCCGATTTACACAAACCAGGTGTCTATCTTGACTAGAATTCCGAGACGGACGCAATGGCGTGGTCCATTTTACTTAATTCTGAATATTTAATTATGTTTTCCTTAATTCGTTGTTAACAGTGTATTTCACACTAATTATTTTTTAATTCATCATCTTTAGCGTCGTTAAAATTTTGGGGTGTTACATTCTCCCCTACTAAAAGGATTTCACCCCCGAAATCTCTAAGTCAAGAAGAATGTATATCCTAACATCCAACAATCGTACATCTGTCTAACAATCACTGGCATCCATTTTCCGTAAGGAATTTCTAATGATTTTATGAATATACGCAATAGTGTGTGTATATGTCCGTAAACTAATGCAAGAGATTAGGCAGTTTATTGATTCAGTTTACCTCCTTAATGCAATGTATGTTTGTGCCATGCAACCAAAATGTATGCAAATCATCTGAATCCATGTAAGTTCTATATGTGTTCACAATCATCCATCCACATGCAACATCAATTTAATGATAATTTGTAAAAATTTAAAAAAGTACACATATCAATATGCAATCTGTAAGTGATTGAGCCGATCTAGTGCCTATTGTGTGTGTATATGCATCCACGAGCAATCACTAACAACCACTTGCATCCATCAAACATAACATGTCTCAAACACATGTTTACATTCATTAACTTTCTACCTAAAGACTCGATCGATAGGAGATATTCAAACAATAGATACAAGTATTAATTCGAAGCTTGGAAAAAGAAGTTAAGAACATATTCTCGAAAAGGAAAGGATATGAAGCGTGAATCTTGTCTTCAGCCTCCCAAGTAGCGTTCTCGCGGCCCTTTCCCCATTGCACCCTTAATAGCTTTACTTCTTTGTTGCACAATTTCTTAACTTCGGTCCAAGTATGCAAGTCGGAACTCGTCCTGTCATTGCTTCCTTCTCTACTTTCACTTCCTCTCTCAAGTTTGGCTCCATTACCTCGAACTCTATACATTTTATCACCACTTGGATGAATAGGCATCTTAAAATGATGGGCTTCCTCAAGGACTGTCTTTAAGAGGTTTCTCATCCCAATTTGATTCACCTATCAAACCTCTTCTCAAGTAGCTCCCTACTTGCTTACAAAGTTCCATCTTTTCTTTTAGGAGTCACATGTCGCAAATCATCGATAGATATATCAAGAGGTTCTAGGAGACTAAGCATGACAGATCCTTTTGGGGTCATAAGAAATCTTGAGAGTCGTTCTATAGCAAGTCAGAAGTCTAATGAACCTGCTCTCACAAGAATGGATCTGTATATGGTTAACCCACCCATCCTAGAATCAAACTGTATCTTATGAAATCAAGAACATATGCGTCGCAATCAAACTCGATACCTAACACAGAGATTCTCAAACCCCGACAAATCATCAATAAATGAGTCATACCTCCATTGGGGTTTGAACCAATAACAGGATCCAAAACCAAACTATTATCTAGGTGCAGAGACCCAACTAAAGGATCAGATATAAAGGAATGCGAAGCGCCAGGAAAAGAATCCTAATAGGATGATCATAAATAGGAATCAATCCATCGACGGAAACTTTCCTACCCCTATCCTGTCCACCAGCTATGAGAACATTAGCTTGCCCTCTAGGAGTTCCTGCCCTCTGGCCTTGTCTTTTTCTCTTCGGACACTCCTTAATGAGGTGTCCTTGCCTTACCAAAGCGGTAACAAATGCCTTTCCTCTTTCTGCAATCCTTTTTCAGATGACCCACCATTCCGAAATTATGGTATTTTCTCTTTTCTTCTTTGGGTTGTGTTCCTTAGGCCCTACTCCGTTATTCTCCTTTTAACCATCCTTATGCAACATACTAACGAGTCTCTTGAAAGTTGCCCCCATCGCACATAAATCCTTACGAGGCTTGAGAGAAAATAATACGCAGGTGAAACCACTGCAGTTAAAGATGGAGGTTGGGCACTTCTTTCCCCTTCGACGTGTACCGTAGTTTTAACAAGCCTATGGAACCATGCCAAAATACGGATACCCATTTGGGAAGAAACAGTTCCCCGAACAAAAAGGAAAAGGAATCAAGCGGAGAATCGAGAGATATTTATGGCTTTGGGAAATATGCTTTTCAAAAACAGACTTTTATTTTAAAATACTTTGTTTTTGAGACCTTTTTGAAAACCATTTTCAAAATATTTTATCCGATGTTATAACCCTATGCTCTGATACCAAAAGTGACATCCCACGTCCATTAATGTCACTCATTAAGGGAATGCATTAAGTTCCGTGAAGCGTTATAGGTAAATAAGAACATAATAACACAAGATAGACATGTGAAATAGCAGCGGAATTAAAAACTTTATTTAAATCAAAACATCATGGTCCCAAATACTGAGTTTACATCATAAGTAACTAATTACATTAATAATCTGTCTTGCCAAAAAAATATCAGAGTACAAAAGCATAAAACCATATTTCCCTTGCAAAGCCATAAGAGAGTTGACAAGATGTCAAAGCAGTAGATCTATATCCAAAATCCAAGCTAAGTTGAAAGAATCCAAATCAGCTCTAAGCACTTCCACCCTGAGAACCTGGAGGGGTGGGGGACGGAAGAGAGAGAAGAGGAAACAAAAAGGGTCAGACATAAAGTCTAGTGAGTCCGGTTACTTTTAAATATAAATAAATAAAAGTATCATGGCAAGTATATAAAACTGGAATAACAAGATAACAATAACAATAACAAGTGTGAACTGAGCAAGATAAGATGAACATGATATATTGCGCTTCTTAAATACATTTCTCTCCATCGCGCAGATACTAGTATATCAGAAATAGAATGATACCTACTAATACCATTCCATTACATTTTCTTGATTATTAGGTTACTCGGGTTAATAGAACTCAAGACTTATCCGCGCATCATACCCGTTTTCTTTCCCATGGATTCACCTAATAGAATGTATGTAGCTATCTCTCAATATTGAGATACACCCCATGGTACCCCACTCGCACGGTCTCCACCGTAATGAACGCAGTCCTTCATCCTATGCTAGAGTGACGTACGGATCTCTATATAACAATGTTACATTCCACATAAATCTGTCATCACTATGCTACGTAAATGTACGGACTGCCACCATCAATCGAATTAGATTCCCTATTGGAATAATGCCCTTTAGTCTACGATACACCACCCAGAGCAGAAATGCATGTATCCAGATTGTCCCACATATGTACTGTAATTGTAGCTCGATGCCTCAATCGCACGTCTTCTAATGTGCACCGAGTTCCGTGGTAGGGCGATACAAGAAACACGGAACTCGGTCGGAAGCTTTTCCTTATCTGTACATGTCCGTCTTTAAAAAGCATCTATATACAGGTATACCTAGGGTCTGTTTTCCATGGTCGCTATGGCCCCACCTCGGCCCCTCCCTCAACTAGTAAAGACCACAAAATTTAAGCGACGCCCCTAATAACAACCAATCTAAACATCCATGTGGCGTCTACCCTCAACCCCGTAATGTCTTGGGTTTAGCTCTAGTCTTTTTGCATCCCATTGGCTGCCGATGACGGATATCCGACGGTCCACTATCCTTGTTTGCCGTAACCCTCCGCCTTCTCATGATACAACCGCCGAACTACCCTAGTATCACCTCGTCACAGCATTCTGACTGCATAGCTACATCTACAGTCAAGGCCCACCCACCTAGTAGTTACGCGCATACCCAACCTCTGCGAGTACAGCCTAAGACATCGATCATCGCACAGAGGACTACCAGGAGCACCTTAAGTACCTCAGGAAGAAGCGTGCTACCCTTTCCAATCTTTTGGTTCCATCAAACAATCGGATGAATGTGCTCTCCCTTCGTGCCATTTAACACCTCGATGATCTACCCCGTTGGGTTATTCACCCTCAAATGTACGGACTGGTCCAAACACCTTACTTTAATATGTTGTTAGACCCTATGTCTAAACAACCTTTTATGCGCTTGCCTTACCTCCCTGGGTTTCCATTTAACTTGGTTATTCCCATTCATATTGAATTCTTATTGAAATTATCAAGTTTCTCTTGCTTATTAATTTCAGTTATACAACTTAATCCATTTAAGTTTATTAATAAGCCCACAACATGTTATTCTCTAGATCGTGGCCCAAGGTTTATAACCCACAATCTATTTTATATTCTTGCTTAGTTACATCATTACAATAACACGTTCTACTTAATATGTTATTAAGTATATCCAATTCACATGTTTTCTAATTAACTTGTCACTTACTATTTATGATTAATTATAACTTATTTCATTTTACAAGTTTTCCCCATCCTTTCTCATTTAATCATAAATTCAATTTATACCGTAACTACAACGTATCGTTGTCTACTCAGCAGATTATCATGCATATCTATTTCTATAAGTTACGCTTACCCTACAAGGTGTCTTTCAATTACATAACTTTACTTTATTTTCCACCGGTTACGTATACCACTAGATGTCTTTAGTTACACAACCTTATTGGGTTAAGTTCGTGGGCCTATATGTAAATATTACCCAACCCCTCTAATTTACTTAACCCACCCATTACTCATCCAATTTTACTTAACCCTAATTTAATTTCATATTCATACAATCCTTATGGATTAAATTAGGTTAAGTAGTCCAATTCATTACCATGTCCAATTATGGTTATAATAGGCTAGACCTCCCATATTAGGGCTACAAGTGTGGATGCTGGATATGTCGGTCAGGTCCGGGCAGTCTTATTCCACAATTGGGTATAACCTCGTGTCTTAGCCCGATTTGTATTTGCACACTTAGACCTCTCACATTAAGTTCAACATTAGTGGTTGCTGGATATGTCGGTCGGGTCTGGGCAGACTTCCACCACTAATGCAACCTAACCTCGTGTCATATGTGCAATTACAATTCCTAATTGTAATTACTAGACATTCCATTTTTATCCAAATCTACCTATGTCATTATAAGTGATTAATTCTCTTTTTCCCCATATTTAATTATATGCCCAATTCATTATTCAAATCATAGATTTTTCGCCCCCTTTCAATTCCACTTTTAATTATGCACCATATGCTCTCTTTTTTCCCAAGTTATAAGTCAAGGCACACATATATATATATACACACACATGTTATACACAAACCCAAATCAACATATTTTCCAATTTATGCCTAAAATTCATATTCACATATGTTCCAATTTATGTCCCAAATCAATATTTAGACATGTCCCATTTTGTACCCAATTCCATATTTACATTTATTCCAGTGCGTGCCTAAATTCATATTATCCAAAAAGACATATGCCCAAAAACCCATATTCGTATATTTCCAAATTTATGCCCAAGTTTAGATCCATATTTTCCAATATCTATTATGCCCCAAATTATGTCTTTCCCCATTATTCCAAATTTCGTACGTCCACATTTTTCAGCGTTAGGCCTAGGCTCGAAGGTAGCCTGGCTATATAAAAGTAAAAGGGAAAAAGGGAAAGAAGAGAATCGAGAACAAGCATAATAACGAATCAATAATAAACTGGTATAAATAGGCATAAACTAAATAGGCATACTATGAAAAGGATTAACATGGTGACGATATAAACATGTAAGAACAGATCAAAGGAATACATTATAATATAACTGATTAGGCATAGATTCAAGATCCAATTTTTATATACAAATCAAGAACACTGTTTAAATATTCAGACCTAAAATTAACATGAACTCACAGTGAATAGATCTAAGGAAATGGATCCGAATTACTGCGAAGAACATGTTGAATATATGGTTGTAGCCATCGTTGAATTTGTTGTAGCAATCTTCGAATATGTATAATCTTCTTTGAATTGATTTAGAAGAAGAAAAGCCATTTTAATTTTTATTGCAGTAGAGCATCGTCGTCACCATTATTTTTAGATGAATAAAGCCTAGTTCTAGGGACCTTTATGTAGCCTAGAGTTCATGAATCTAGCTCCAAAATCGTCCAGGTTCAGAAAAGAAGTTTCCAGAGCCATAGGTAGGTCGACGCCCCTTCAGGTGGGACGACCCCTAGGTTGACCCCCTTCATGGGTGTCGAACCCCAGGTCGACCCCGGGTGTCGACCCCCATGAGCCTGAGTCGACCCATTGGTCGACCCAGCCGGGTATTGGGTCGTCTTCAAAATGTCGGCCCTTCCTCGATTTACACGTTGGATTTCTTGTTTTGCTGATTTTTGAATATTTTTGAATTTTATATGTGTTTATATCTTTCCTATATGCATACAAAGTTCAAGCCTTAATAACTTCTTCATACGTTGTCTGATTTACGCAAACTAGGTGTCAATCTTGACTAGAGTTCCGAGATGGATGCAATAACGCAGTCCGTTTTACTTAATTCTGAATATTTAATTAAGTTTTCCTTAATTCATTATCAACAATGTATTTCACACTGATTATTCTTTAATTCATCATCTTTAGCGTCGTTAAAATTTAGGGGTGTTACACTTATGCACAAATTTTATAACTGAATATATTCCAAATTAAAAAAGAGAATATGAACAATGTATCAGTTTCTTACAATTAGACAATCAGTTTGAAATATTATATATATAACGGAACTGAATTTTACAAAGAATATTGTGACTAGTAACAAATATCGGGCCAGACCCTTTTAAATGCAATAACATTACAAGTTCTATAAACTTGCAGTGTTAATTTACATATTTATACATACTTGCATATTATATACATACATACATAACCTTTTACATACATATATATAACTAAGTCCATTATTCATACAACAATCATTCATAATTGAATTTTATACACATAGTCCATAAGCTTATATAGGTCATTACTTCAATATTGTAAACATTTACTACATTTAGACCCATCATTAACAATTAAAAAGAGACTACTTAACCCTGCCTCTTTCTGAGTTGATCTTCTTATTGGAATAGTGTTCAAAAATTACATAAGCTCCTGCAATGTAAAAGGAGTTTTAATTAACATGATTAGTCTTACTAAGAATACATCTATATGTATATAATCATGTTGAATCAAATATTCAGTAATGTATTTATGTTTATCATCATTGAAACAACTTTCATTATGATACAATAAAATGAGAATCTACTGTCTTATATGATGTATCATATACATCAATTAAGACTTTTCATTTTGAAACAGGGTATGCAAATCAAATTTGCATAATACATATCTTTAACTTATTAAGATATATTTTCTAATAGTGTGGATGGACCTATAACTTATATCGTTTAGATCTAACAAACATGATGAATATTCATATTTGATAATCAGACTCAAGCATCAATGTTCTAGGATTTAAGTCATGTATAAGAATAGGTTAAATGTCCAGGTCGTAAACATTAATAGCCTAAAACAAAACATTGGAAAATTTGATTTTGGCAGGTCTGTACGTGACTATTGATTCAAATACTGGCAGCTTTAATGGTTAATTCAAGAACATGCATCATTATGCAAAAACCATTAAAAAAGTCAGTATCTATTTATATATACTTTACATACATACATATAATGTTCTAATGCTAGTGATCCAGTTTTATAAAACACAAGCAATATCTTAATACTTGCAACTATCTACTATATGTTCTTATAACATTTGAAACTGGTCTATAAGTTTACAAGACAGTGTAGTTGCCATTTTACACATATTATAATGTGTACGAGTCGGGGATTAAATTGCAAACAATTTGCAACTTTTATAGATATATGGTTGTTTATAAAATTTCATAACTGAAATAAACAGACCATTTTAAACATTGATATTGAAAGATAATGTGGAAATGACATTCAAAAAAATTTGAAAATCTCAGATTTATTTGTGAATATATATATATATATATTGAGATGTATATATATATATATATATATATATATATATCTCAACGTGTATTTATAACATTGATCAAGCTAAGTTCAAAACTATCATGTCTCTTGTGATTTCAAAATTTTAATGATTCAATCAGTAAACTTAACTTGCTGTTGAAAGAATGATGTGAATGTATATCCTGTATATCCGTTGATACCCCCACAATCAGTTAGGCACTAACATATGAAACAACTTTAAATATAATTCAATATTCATATGTTAATGGAAACAACATGAATTAAAACAAGTTATAATGCTCTTAATAAAATTATACTATACACACATATATATATCAATATAATCATGGAATCTGAACACTTACAGTGGATTTCATCTATTAAAATATAATGTGTAGTTTCAAACTACTTAGAAAAACAATTTTGATGGGATCCAAAACTGAATGAACCATTTAAAACTAATTGTACAATACAGGTAATAGATTCAAGTGATAATTAGATAGAATCAATCCAATAGTTACAATAACAGTTTCTCTAAATCTCTTTGGCTTTAAGAGCATATACTGATTAATAGCATGATAAACAGAGTATTCTATAATATTTGATAACTTGAAAATCATCATTATGATTTGGAGTTATCCTATATTTATGATCAATATCTGGTATGTAGTAAACTCAAAATGCCCGACTATGAATCCATAATTCATAGAATCAAACCTATTTGTATGAGCAAATCAAACATCTTTTGATTTGTGTCCTTACATGATTACAGATTTTATGCTTTATAAAATTACATAGAGTCAATACATTACTCGCATGTTTAAAGATTAACAGTGTAGGATGTATCAACAATAAAATAGAAATGATATCATATATCAATTCATAATTTCATTCTGAAATTTGTGTCAAATAAAAAATTTATTAACAGTAAAAGGAACAATTTTTGGTTGTTCATGTACACTCGTAAATTCTCACATGTTCATAAGGATTTGATACTGTGATAATTCATTTATATATTGAAATTAATTTCAATAATTAAAGAACTATGCTCTTAAATCTTGTTTTGAAATATCAATACTAGTTTGGTTTTACAAAATCAACAATTGGGTTCGAAAAGTGAAATCACAGCATTATGTTATCAAATAACATAGATGCAAAACATTAATCAACTAAACTTAGTTTGAACGACATTTTAACATTTAAGATCACTGTTCGGTCAAAATCCAATTCTCATAATATAGATTATTTTACAACAACATGAAATTGAATCAATGTTCAGTATCAAGGATATATCACCATATAACATAATTTAACTGTAGTAAACAATTTTACTATAGTATCAAATACTATTTTTCTTAACAAATCAAATTTGCCAAGTTTGAAAAAGAAGATGTTAATGCAACATATTTTGAGTACTTTTAAAAAAAATAAGTACTATTTACATATAGACAATACTAAAACTGCATCCAAATCTGTTTGAAAAAGCATACAATGGCAATTGTATATTCTATTTACATATATTTCTCATACCGTCCAATATGACAGAGAAGATCTGAATTCTCATTAAAATTAATTAAATATATATTAATACATAATCCATCTCAGATTTATAATAATATTTGAATCTGGGTTTGTCATTAAAATATAGCATACCAGAATTTTAAACATGGGATGGTTTAAATGTTTTAAACCAGAATAAGACAACTAATTTTAATCCAGAGATTTATTTATCTTCGTATCAAATACAAAACATTTTCAAATGAAATAATTTCATTTTTACTGGTTTTAATTTAAATTGTTCTATCAAGTGAGTTCTCAATACTGTCAGGTTTGATATGGTCGAGTAAATCAAAACCCTAATCGTGCTCAAAATACAGATTAACAGAAACATGGCTTTGATACCATTAAAAATAATTAGGTCGAAATCATGTCAACAGAATAAAACTTCAACCATATAAAACTAGTTCTATATGATAATCTACAAATCGAGAATCATACCTTGCTTAAAATTCATCCTTTTGATTAATGCAATCAGAATTATTCTGTGTTGAACGGAATCAACGCAAGACAAACTGCCGCCGCCTCTATAGATTAGTCCACGAACACTTGGTCTTGATGATGTCGAACATAACTGGGACGAAGGATGGAAGGTGCTATCCATTTAGGAATTTTAGGGTTTTCTTTGATATGGGATTTTCGGGTTTTCTTAAGTTTCTAAATCCCCCAAATAATAATTATAGTGAAAACTTTCAGCCTTCATTTTGTAATGTTATAACCTGAAAGTACTCAAATAAAATTACAACATAAAAGCCCTCATGCCAATTCAAAACTGGAGAATTGTCAACATTTGATCCACTTTTGTTATGGATGACTATCATTCTTTTCAAGTGTTTTTATGTGTGACCCTATATGTTATTACAACGTTGGCAACAATTTTAAATTGTATTTAAAATCATAAACAGTGATTGGCATCTAGCAATACGCCATTGCTACCCGAGTTATAATAAGATCAATGATTCGATACAACCTTTCCATGACTAATGTGTGAATGTAATATAATCCTTTTAACCAATATATCCAGGATTAAACTCGAGACATGAATCATATCATACTCTTTATAATTTAATCGGTTTTTCTTGATCGATGAGTAGATTGTTTAAAACAAATCAATATTTGGGCACAGCCATGCATTTCACAGTCTCACTCAATCAAGAGGTCCATGGATATCACTATAAATATATCGTGGGGTTAAAGTCTGCCTAGATCATTCGTAATTTTCATTCGATTCGAGATGTATCCAATAATCACTTTTATCATTACTCTGTTACAAGTAACTTTAGATGATATTAAAACACAAATATCCTCGTATAAAATTATAATGATTTCATGTCTGAGTACCATTACATCACTATCACTATGAGAATAATTTATGATACTATTAATTATATTCAGTATAGTTTTTCTCACAATGGGTCATCCGAATACGCTATTCTCCAATAAGTATTTATGTCTCGACATTAATATCACTTATATTAATGATCAGTGAGATTTGATCATCAGCCAATCAACATACTAGTCTCAATGTTTTATTGTTGTCATTTATAAACAATAAAACTTGGCAAGGGACATTTAAGAATTATAATACTTGATATATTATATAATCTCTAGTTCAAGTCTTACTCAAACTATAAAATTCCGTATTATTATTCTAAGGACTTCTATTATGTTAATATTTATATTATGTAGTAAATATAACATTACAGAATATTTTATTCCAAATAAAATAATAACATCAACAGTGTTATCAATCTCATCAAATGGATAGTCTCTAGGGCATAAACTCAAACACTAATTCGTTTTCCTTGAAGATTCACTATTGCTTCTCCCTTGCAAAGTCAATATTATTGCTTATATTGTCTGAGAGAATATTTATATTTATCTTCATTCATTTCATTTTCTTACCTATTAACATTAAGTGTGATACCATATTTTTCCACATACGATTGACTATCACACCATCAGTTGGTTCAGTAAACATAAAAGAGATTTCTTTCAAACGTTTCTTCATATTTTGTTTAGATTTAGAATTATGCATTAAATATTGTGGAGGTGCTACAGGAAAATTACAGTTTTACCTACGTCAAAATGGCATAGGCGAGGCGTAGGTAAATGCAATTGGCACGTAACACATGCGACAAAATTGGCGTGGGGAAAATCCTGTGTAGGTAATGCTATACCAGTGTCATCTGTAGTGTTGTTTCTTACGTCATATGTATGCCATTATTTGTCTATGTCTTTCTTATGCCGTGATCTTCCTATGATTTCAGTATGATATATTTACATCTTCCACTTCCCACACCTTTCATAGGCCATTCATTTATCCATGTCTTTCCTATGTTGTTGTTTTCATATGTTTTTCCCATGCCATTAGTACATCTTACGTTTTCCATGCCTTTTTTAACCTAATTATATAGTTATGGTTTACCTACGCTATTGTTTTTACGTTTTAACTATGTCATCTACACGGTTTTGTTAGTATATTAAAATTAGATTACGTTCAACTTTTCCTACACTTATTATGTGTCTTTTCTGAAGTAATTTTGTTATGTTATTATCATGTTTTGTTTCACTATAATAAACAAAAACTAATTCAATTTATTCCATGTCAACATACATTACATAAGAAGATTAATATTAAAGCATCAATCTTTAGTTAACTTTAAGTATCTAATAAATAATACAAAGTAAAAGTAACATTAATCAAGCTCTCATACATTATGTGGTGCTCACGGAACATGCTAGGTGCATTAGGGAGGGTTTTACGACTCCGGTCGATTACCCTACTGAATAAATTCAAAAAAAAGTTCTTATATGTAACAACCCGGAATTTTGGAACCAATTTAAAATTTTATTTTTAATTGGTTTAATGGATTTAAATAATTTAAAATGATTTATTTTGTGAATTAATGATTTAAAATTATTTAAATTGAAGTTGGAACATATAAATTTAAAATTTAATTAAAACGAACTCGAAATGGAACAATAGTTTGAGAATTTGATTTTTAATTTCAAATGAATGTACATAATTCAATATAAATCAGAATTGGATAAAACAAGAAATATTGGTTTCTATTTAATTATATCTTTCTAACGAATGCGAAAAATCGAGATTTCACTTTATTAACTGTAAGTTATGTCCAGTTTAAAATTTAAAATAGTCTCTATGGAATTTACGTATATTTTAATAATATATATAGCCCTTAAAAATAGCCATTCTGCAAATGACCTTCGTTATCGACGATACCACTTTTGTTGGATCCGAAACATCAAATTTAAAATTTCTAGTCATTTGGAATTAGTATGTGAGCACAATAAATTTAATTTTCAAATGGTCTCCAAATTCGACGAAATTAATTTCGTTAGGACCTTATCATCGAAACATAGTTCGATTTCAATTTTCAAAATTTTTGAATTCAGTATGTGGCCCCGGTAAATTAAAATTTACGTTGGAATTCAATATTGAATGTTATATTGATTTATATTTTAATTTTGATAAAAAATGGTCAAAACAGTCTAATAGGCTTATAAAACATATCCCATTATGTCCAGAATAGAGGTATTTAGTTAGGAATGACAGTCGCTGGGTTCCATTTGGAGTTCGAACAGAAAAGCAAACAGTTTGTGAATTAAATATAAATAAATAAATAAATAAATAAATAAATAGAGGTATATATAGAATTAGAAAACCCTAATTCTCATATACATAGCAGCGCCGCGGAATGAATTTAATGGCTAGAGTTTTCTACTTTTGATTATATAAAATCTCGAAAATAACCTACTTATTTCAAAATCACATAATTACAAAGTTGTTAAGCTCAACAAGATCTACCCGGTGAACGGACAAGATCAGATTTAATGTCGCAGATTGGGTGGAATCGCTGCTCAAACCTGCTGCATTTCATTGTGGTTTTCGAGGCAACCAGGGCTTCGAGTTGGTCGGTGTTCCGGCAAGAGGGAGATGGCGCCTGCGTGAACGACGTGGTCATGGGGCATCAATGGTTAGCTGCATGAAGGCGGGTGCAATTTGGTGAAGGCGACGTGAGTGTTGGGTTTGGTTTTGGGACCTGTTGAGCAACGATGAAGAAACGTGAAAAAGGGGAGAAGCAGGGTAGTCGGATCTAAAAATGAACGTTGGATTAGGAAAAGGTTAAGGGAATTAAATTATTAATTAAAGTTAATTATATTAACTTTGCAATTAAAGTTTATAATATCATAACTTCTTCGAACGATATTAGAATTCACAAACTCAGAACCGTTGGAATCGTGAAGACGAGAACTACAATATGGAACTAACCAGAATGGAAATGGAGCAAGTTGAATTTTAAGCTAAATTAAACGCCTGTTTAATTTAGTTTAAAAATAAAATCCTCCATTTAAGACTGACGGAGTGGAAATCAATGTGATAACTATATCACTCAAAATATTTGTACAGTTATTTATTTTATAACTGAATGTAGTGATTGTCAGTATTGATTTTTATCAGTTTTAATTATCACAAATGTTATACGGTGCAGGTTAGCTCACATTCATTACTGTTTGAAAACCCATGGATGATTTGATTGACTGCGTTATGTTTTGTTTGTGATGTTGAAATGTGTAACATGTTAAAAATAATGTTAACATTAGTCTGGTAGTTGAAATTAAATTATAAATATCCATTTATAATTTAAACAGTGAAAATTGCTTAATTAGAAAAATAATTCGAATCAAATTAGAATTGGTTAAATTTATTAACAGATATTAATTTAATTCATTATGGTTGGTTGAAACCCCACACGGGTCTGGAGATGATAATTTATTCACGTCTCCCGTGGAATTAATTGTATGTCAACCGATTGATTGACAGACTGTTATAAGCGTTATTTAATTATTTAATGCTTATACAGTTGTAAATTGTACTCTGGATGTGAACTGAATGTTTACCACCGTTTTTGAATACATGTGAAGTATGGAATCCATATCAATGAAATTATATGGTAATTGATTGAGTCTGATTCCAATTCAGAAATAACAAATATTTTAAAATAATATTCAGTTAAAAATCAAAATATGATTTTGATGTCCAATTTTGGATGGACGCAAAAATATTGTAATATATGAAGTCGAGTTAAGTAGATGTACGCCATTTTAACTCGAACGGATTTTTCTGTTTATTTTATAATGAATACGGAAAAGAATTGATTTCAAAACAGGACATTCGGAAAATATAATCAATTTAATATTATAATGATATAGATCATTCAATTTTGATTTAAAATCGAGAAGGGAGTTGAAATCGTTTTAAAATGAATTGATGAACGATTTATAAAATGCATTTTAAAAAGGAAATCGATGAAATATATTATATATATTATATATATATACATAGTAGGTTTGAATAGAACGTATCGCGCATCGACCGTTTGCGAATTTCGACCATTGACTTTGAATTGACGTAACGGGAGATCCGACTGTTGGATTCTCCTATAAATGGAACTATTGGGTTCGTATCGAAAAGAGATTAGAGATTTGAAATATAATGGTTAGATTTTAAAAATATGTCCAAGTTAGTTTTGGAAACAGTCGCTATGAGTGCAGTTCGATGGCCGATATTGAAAACCGATTATAAGGGCCTTATTAAAATTATTAAAAATATGAATAAATTATATGAAATCATAATAAATGATTTTAGATGTAAAATTCCACGTTTATAAATATAAAAGTTGTTTTCATCAAAATAAGCTCTTTTGCAACTTAAGTAAAGAACTGAAAAGAATAAAAGTGATTTTAATACAACCAGAATTTTTCCAGCATATGAATTGGAATGGATTTAAGTGGAAATAAACTTCGGAATATCTCGATATTTGATTCCGTGATTATACAGATATTGTTGAGGAATTTGCAAGATACAGATAACATTATTCACAATACGATATCGGCTAGTTTTAGAATTTGATACTGAATATAAGCCGATATTATTTCTATTCAGAGTCTTGTATTTAATATCAAATTGGATTCTGGGTTTGTCGTGAATGGTGTCTTAAATAACACTGTTCTTAAACCCCATTGAAAAAGGAATAAATCTTTTAATTAAGATTAATGAAGTTTTCCATTTGATAATTATAAATTGGAACTAAATGGAAGATGATTTTGGGTTCATTGTGAACGATGTTTTAAATAACATTTGTTCTTAAAACCCAATTGACAGTAAAGATGTGATTTGGAATTTATAAATCTTTTTATTAAGTTTTAATGAAAAATTTCCAAAGTTAAGTTTTCCAATTTACATTAAACTGGAATTGAATGGAATCCGATTTAATAATAATCGAGGCGAGCTTCTGTAAATGAATACCGTTACTATATATGGAATTTAAAAGGCTTTGCCATTATTCCATTTATATTATTAGTCTGATACGGAAATTTATATCGATTATATATAGATCTGTTTTTTTGCGAAGAGTCCATATTTGGTGGAAGATGATTTGGGTTTATCGTGAACTGTGTTTTAAATTACATTGATTCTTTAACCCAGTTAAAGACAGGATAAATTTTCCTAAAGTTGAATAATCATAAAGTAATGATTTTTGAGATTAAAACCAAGTGAGAGTTTCAATAATCTTTGATTAGATTGAAATGTCAAAAAGATAATTAAATTTATCGAATTCATGAAATGGTCGAGAATGGAGTACCGCCAGTTTTACTCCATGGGATAGTTAATTCTTTAATTAGATTTGAAACAAGAAATGGTAACTAATTTTACCAATAACACAATGGGTGTTAGATATGGAGTACTACCAGTTTTGCTCCATGGGATGAATAGGTTTGGACTGGGTTTATAAAATAAATAATTACTTCGGTAAGGCTCGATAATTTCGATTAGATCTTAAACCTTAATTTGGTTTAGGTTGTGAAAAAATAAAATCTTTGGAGACGATTTCCGAGGAATGTTAAACTATAAGTTTAAAAGAATTTATCTTCGATAAAATTAATGGGAACCTTTCCCCAAAGATGTGAATATTTGAATAAAATAAAAAGAACATTCTGGATTGGAATAAGGGGTATGACGTGTTTTTATAGCACTTGATTATAAAATACGCGAGTTATTCTGTAAGACCAGGTTCAACACATTCTGAATAATTAATACGACGATTAAAAGTCGACGACAAAGACGGTGGTTGAAGACTGGAGATCTTCACATCGAATGGATGATTATTGATGTCTTGATTGGGCCGTACACCCAAGATAAGGTAATAAGTGGTGATCATCCAGGCGTACTTGGAGATTGACCAGATATGTGAGGGCCTCTCTCCTGTATTGGACATATGGGACGAGGAATAAGGTGCCTTCAGTTTCGTTCATACCTAAAACGAACTTGCAAATGGATGGTATGTCTGACATTGTATTCCTCTATACTATATTCGTTGATCTCTACTAAATATATATCTGTTTGGTGGCGGAGAATTTATTCTCTTGCTTAACACCCTTCTCTGTGACGTACTAACTTAGAGGTTATATATTGGTGGAAATCGATGGTATGGTATGGATTGACTATGTGGCATGCTCAGATGCATGGATCAAAGCTTTTATTGAATAGCAAGGCTTTGTGGTTGATGATCAAAGAATAACTTTAATATAGCATAGCTTTGTGTGTCGAGACGTGACTTCGACGAGTTTCACAACCCGTGAATGATTGAAGTCGGATAATAAACAGCAAGAAGGAATCTGGTATCCCTGATAAGGGTGGCACTCCATTGAAGCATGCAGGATATATAGGATCGGGGAGCCCGCTAATGTGATTCTCCATTGAAGCGTAAAGGACAAAGATTCACCCCTAAAAGGGAAATGAATATGAAAACTGGATGCATGTCAATATGATTTCTGTTCTGAGCCTTGTATGTAATTTAAAAATTGAATACATGTCGATATGATTTCTATTTCGAGCCTTGGAATCAATGCAGGGATGGCAAGAAAGCATCAATCATTGATGAAATCCATTTCCAATACGAACCTTTGTGGTTTTTAATTATAACCTATGTATGTAGCCGTAGTATACTACGTCTGCTATGGTTGATATATTTGTTTGTGAAGAATAATTTTAAAACTAAGCGCTAGTGATAATAAAAGAGGATTGTACATATCAAGAATTCTTGGCCATTATAAGGGAAAACTCTATTCTCCTATTTGCATTGCATTGTGCGATGGGATGGAGTCTTATAATGGCTTCATTTTTCTTTATTTAGCATTGCGTTGTTTGTTTTATGGTATTATTGGGAGGAAACCCGTTCCGTGTCATACGGCGTGGTCCCTTGATTTAGCCAACATAAAAATAAAAAGATTAATAACTGTTTTTAGTTCTTACACCAATCCTATGACTGACTCAGGGTTTATTGTTTTAACCAAAACCCCGGGTGCCCTTATTCTCCATATGAGCAACTAGTAGTTTTGGTTTTATAGATATTCATTTTCTAGGATCCTGGATTACGGCTAGAGCTATATTCTAAATGCTTTATATCCGTCTATTTCTTCTAGTTGTGTCAGTTGATGTATTTCCGCTACGCATTGTATTTATACATTTTATTTCCACTGTTATGTATTTTAAATCTCTGATATTTTCTATTGTGTCATATTTATTCGTACTCTGATTTATTCTTGTACTCTGATGTAAATTTTTGTAGTAGTAATGAAATGATCTACTATTTGTGCTCCAACGCATCGTGTTCTCAAAACAATCTGGGATCCTCCGTCTCTTTGGGGATCGGGGAAGTCTTGGTTGTTAAAGTTGGTATCAGAGCTTTGGTTTACAAAGCTTGAGAACAAGACACATTAGGACTAAATGAAAGAATTCATCAGAGATAGGATTTGTAATGTCTTATAAGTATAACTCATTAGAGATAGGGTTAGTAATGCCCTAGAATGAGTTTAAAGAGTGTTACTTATAAAAATGAATTTAATTTTGAAAAGTATATCATATTTGAGTATTTTATTTTGTATTTAATTTGGAGTATCGAGTATAAGAACTTGCATATACGCCATGCAAATGTTTATACGAAGTCTCCAATATGCTGGATAGATGTAGAATCACATTCTAGTCGCCCGGGAAGATTCTGATGATGGGGCCCCATCATTAGTGTTTATTTTCGAGTTTCGAAAGTAGGATATCTGTATATTTCCAATTGACTGGTGTGAGAACCAAAACTTAGTTAGAGTTTATTGTTTGTGATTTGGCATTGAAGATATGATTTTTGATTATATAAAAATTATTTATGTTTGAAAACTAATCAACTAATTGATTTCTGGTTATGATGTGTGATTATTAGTTTAACTAATAAAAATATTGGAATAATAAAACCAATATGCGAATGAAAGGTAAGTTAAGTAGAATCAAATCTAATATAGAACTAAATTAGAAAATTGGTTGGAATTGGTTATATTTATATACGCATATATATATGTGTACATGCTATCGCGTAGAAGCTAAGAAGAGGAATAAAATTGTGTGCCCGACAAATAGGTACATATTTGCTATATTCATTGGGTTTGATGATTTTATGAGTCGCTTGGCTTTTTCTTTTTCCTTTTGATTGATGAGGCGCCTGTGAGGCAAGTTATAGTTTCACCAATCAACTCGTACAAAGGTGGAGTGGATTAAGTTAACGGCCTTCGATTCTATCTTTCTTTTCGAGGATGAAAAGATTTTAAGTGGGGGAGATTGTAACAACCCTGAATTTTGGAACCAATTTAAAATTTTATTTGTTAGCCTGTTTTGTGACTACGCCACCCAAAGCCCAGACAATCAGGGTTACATATGTAGAGGTTAAAAGCTTGTATATGTTCTATAACCATAGGTCGGATCGGATTGGAGAGCTTGGATCGGATCAGGTCGGATGCTCGGTTTGAAGATAAATGAATTCTATGTGGTTTACCTCATCAAAAGACAAGCGGCTCGGATCGGATATAGATAGACCCAATCCTACCCCATGCTTTGGAGTTTCAATACAAAGATTCGGTCACCGGTTCAGTTCGAATATGGCTGGACTCGTACCCAAGCCACCAAACACGAAGACCTTCGAGCTTATGGCAAATTCGCACCGGTTCGGATCGGTCCCTAACCGAACCGCCTAAAGGATCCTTGGACACTATGAAGTTGACGTATTCTCTAGCCTATTATTCTGGATTTCTGTACACGTGTCATAGCACAATTAAGAGACCATTTCTCCACTACATCCAGAGATCTGCTGTATGCATGCCACGTGGTCACTTTTCCCTAACCAAATTTCTGCCTATAAACACAAGAATTCGCAGCCATTTGAGAGGAATTTTGGCATTTTGGTTCCTGATGTCTGCCATGGCCACGCCTCTCCAAGAGAGAACCTTCTTCTTCAATGAAAATACAATGAATTCAGAGAGAATTATTTATTGAATTCGAGTGTTTGAGTGATTGTATTCGCTATAGTTGTAATTCTTTATTGAATGAAGGACTATAAAGTGGATGCAGGCTCGTTAATGCCGAACCACTATAAATCTCATGTGCTAATTGCTTTTTCTCTGTTTTCAGAGTACTATTCTTCGACATTATCCACAAATCCTAGATAATTGCGTGTTAGTTCCATTTTTTGGTCTAACATTTTGGTGCTTCACTGAGAAATGAAGTTTCTCAGCATTTAATGATTCTCCAATCTACTTATTGGATTTCCAAGTCCGATGAGGAAATCCTGTCAATTCTATATTGACTTTGCAAGAAATCACCAGATGTGTAGCCACCTCCATGCCAATTAAGTAGCAATCACCAAAGATTGGAAATCAAGTCCATAAAATTTCTGGACAAGATCGGATATGCTTCCAGTTTGAATGGCCTTCGGATCAGATATAGTTGAAGGGATCGGGTTGGATGCAAATAAAGCCTCGGATCGGATATAAAAGAGGGGTGCTGGTTCGAATTAAGAAAGGATAAGCTCCAAATCGGATGGAGTCTACCCGACCCGCTCGTGCTAGAGAGTTGACCCGACTCGCTCAAATGAAGTAGAACCGATCCGACCCCAGGGCTCAAGCCCGATTCGATGACGTACCCGAACCACGATTCGATGACATCTACCAACCACAACTTGAAGGAAAATTCTGACCCGGTATGGCTGTTTTTTGATAAATAATACATTTTTCAAATCATTTCACCAGTGTGGGGCCCCAACCCCCACCAGCGCAGCGCCCGGGCCCGTTGACGGCTCGCCTTCGGCTCGGAGCACGGCTCTCCTTTGGCTCGGCATATATTTTGACTAACAACAGTCATCAAAGTTTGCCAATGAAGAATAGATGAATAGTATGAGAATATCACAGCAAGATGGCAACGATTGAGATTCTTCCAAGAGGCATGACTCCTACTTACATCAGTAAGCCAATGTGAGGTGCTATCGATTAGATTCAACTTGTTATTAATGATAATATACGAGACAATGACTATCTTCTAGCAACCTCCTCTTCCCGTGCTCCGATAGTGTATACACTTCACCGTTGCAACTGAACATGTCCCTAAAAGAGAGTAGAGATCACCTAGTTTATATGACTTAAGCATGTCCAACCAACGGAATATCGAATGGCATTGTTATAGAGCGATCCAAACATTACTCTGAAAATGACCCGGATGATTTTGGACATGATGATTCTCACCGACGAGATACCGAGAAGCGACTAAGGATCCTAACACTATAAAGTTACACTTCACTTGCATAACATAATGAAAGGCATATGTCTTGCGGTTCACTCCCTGAAGAACTTTCTAACCTTTGCACTGCCTATCTGCTATGAACCACATTGATGACAATTAATTTCTATCCAGATAAGGGTTAAATTAACATACGTTGATGCCTAGAGTTAGTTACCAGTTGAGCCACCGTAAACCATGATTGGACATATGGATCCTTACCCAATTATAGTAACTTGACTACTCATAAAATTCCAGGCGATCGACCCTAGTAGAGTTCAAATCTTACATTGCATCTTGGTGTCTATTGTTAAAATCCCTAACCGAAGTTAGAGTGGGAATGGTCCACGGTAACCAAGCTACTTGAAGAGCCTGTTATTTGGATGAATGGAAGATGTTCCGTGATGGATATGGCGTGGAACCCGAAGAATGTGTCCCCTCCTACGAAGGAGGTATCGGCATAACAAGTAAAATAGGCATTGCGGAAGGAGTCGCTCGATTAACTGTTGATAGCATAGTCCTAGAGAGGATGAACATTCGAGATGTAGAAGGGCGACACTTCATGAAGCAATTGTGGATATTCCGATTGATAATGATGACCTAGCAAAGATCTCGAAAATCGAATCTCATTTGGACCACCTATGGACGAGGGAACCAACTGATTTTCTACAATCCAATCAAGACGCATTTGCATGGACCCATGCTGACAGGTGTGGGATATCGCCGTTGATTATGAGTCATGCACTGAACATAAACCCGAAGCGTCCTCCTGCCAAGCAAAAGACGAGTATGCTTGGCCTAGAGAGGTCGACTACCTTAAAAGTAGAAGTAGAGAAGCTGATAAATAATGGATTCATCGGAAATGCTACATATCTCGACTGGATATCAGACCCTGTACTTGTTAAGGAGATTAATGAAGAATGGTATACGAGCATCGATCTTTCAGATCTAAACAAGGCCTACCCAGAAGAAAGCTACCCGATACCAATGAATGATCAGTTGGTGGATTAAAGGCTATACATGAACTTATTTCTTTTCTGATTGCATACTCCAATTACAACCAGATTCACATGCACATGCTCAATCAAGAACGTACCAGTTTTATCAAAAACCTTGGATTATACTGTATCATGAAAATGTCTTTCTGACTGAAGAATCCTGGAGCAATGTACCATCTCTTGATAAATCGTATGTTCCATAGCCAAATTGGAAAGGCCATGGAAGTCTATGTAGATGATACGCTTGTAATGTCCAAGCGATCAACCGACCACATTTCAGATTTAGCGAAGATGATTAGTATCTCCTAACACTATGGAATGAAGCTAAACCTTTTGAATGCTCATTTGGCATTGCGTCAAGGAAGTGTCTTGGCTTCATAGTTATCTTACGCGGAATCGAAATCAAACCTGGCCAGATTGCATCAATCATGAACATTCGTGAGCCATAGAGAATTAAAGATGCTCAAAGCTCGGCAGGGATAGTGACGACACAGAACGCTTCTGATAAGATAAAATGAAAAGCGGACCATCATTCTTAAATCCCAAAGATACGACATGCAAGGCGTCATTGCTAGTTTCCCTTGGAAGGTCATCCCGGGATAAACATCAATGAATCTCATTGTTGAATTAGCTACCTTGACTGATTCGAAAAAACACTTGCCAACTTCCCGCTTGATGGAAGATGTTCACGAATGAAACTTTCGACGAACAACATTTTGGATATTTGAGCATGGATTGCTCATGATTACATCAACTAATTCAAAGCAGATACCTCATAAGCTTGAATGAACGACTGCCTCAGCCTTTCCTGAAGATTAGCGAGATAAAGGTTTAGAATACTTAAACCTGGATGTTGATTGATTGTCTATGCATCAGCTTTTATTCCTGACGTGGGATCGAAGGCATATTTGTAGATGGGTGAGATATGATTATCTACCATATCATCTACATCCTATTTCCTAGCATGGAAAGCGCAAAAGTTTTTATAAGTGTGGATCCATTGTTCTCTTGCCAGTTACCATACTAGCACAAATGTGATGACGTGCTACCATTAGCGTACATACATGACTCCCTGACACTCAATCCTTGCCCTTAACATGGGGGCAAGAAGGCGATTCAAAGGAGATGCGACCTCATCATTCGCTTACAGTATTTAACTAACTACCTTTGTCAGTCCAAGACTCCAATCAAGGTCTGTTCATTCTTGGGACCGTCATCACATAATGGTTTGAAAAGACATTCATCACCAACTAAAGATTTTGGCAGCCATCCCTTGACAGAGATTGGGCGAGGCAAAATGGACCTACAAAGAGCATGCAATGCCATTTTTGCACAGAATGATATTTATTCTTTTAACATGATTACTTTTTAACCATGACTCTTATATTTCCATGTTCATGAGTTATTGATGTAATTAAATCAGATGAATTTATGTGTGGATGATGTAGTTACCCTGGATCTAGTACCGACCAAACTTTAAGCACATGTGGGAAAAATTATGGAGCATTGCTGTAAAGAGCCATACTTAACTGCTCGTTCACATAGCCACGTCCTCTGCCTGAGAGAAGTTGTATAGCTCAAGGAGGATCCAAGATGACCATCCACTCCTTGTCTCACACGTGGCAGACCTCAAGATAATTATGCGTTGACGTTTGCATTTAAAAGTCGCAATCCAATTCCATATGAATTCAATTTAACCATCTATATGGCTTGATCCATTAAAGGAGGCAGCATTGCCCCTTTATATGCTTACTTTTCAATCATGCAATTTTCTTTTACATGCTTCCTGAGTTATTGACATAACTAACTCATGCGATATGAATGATGTTGGTACCCGAAGTTCGGTGCCAATCACTCCTCTCATGGATTGATCGGAGGAATGCAGAGCCTTGGCAAACATTCTCTCACTCTTTGCCCAACTAACTCTAATCCTCAGAGCATGGATAGATGAATAAACCTAAGACGAGTGTGAGGGGCACCCCAAGATTAAAGACCACAAGATCCACAACTTTAGCTCTCATGACTTTGGGGAGCGTTTAAAGGACGATACTGCAACGTCCGACCAAACTCCATCCCATAAGTCGATGGGACGGGAGAAACATGATTATTGCAAATGGCCACCTCTACCCATGAATCAGGAATTATGAGGTAGCAACCCGGCAAGTGTGATCCGACTGCTTGCTCGTAAAGCTCCATCTGCCAGATTGAAGCATGGAGTGTCGACTAAAAATTGAGTTCGAGAACGACACTAGAGCCGGCAGAATCCCGCTCTTAGGATTAGAGCATAGAAGGAAAGCCGGCCCGAATGACATGACCGTTCACCTGATTAACTCTAACTCTCATGATTCGAGAGAGAGTATAAAGGATGGGAAAACAACGTCCCCAAGGCATGATGGTGCACCACAATTAAAGACCGCCTTGATTACACTCTAAACTGGGCGTGATGGTGCAACAGGCTCCTACCCCACTGAAGAATTGGGAATAAGATTGAAAGCTGAGCCGACACCCCCCACAGAAGGATTGGGGGCAACACAATGTTAAACAAGCTCTGACTAGGCACTTTATTCATGATTGATTGGGAGAACACACACATCACCCCCTTTAGACAAATTCTATATGAATTGTCAGATACTATTTGATTGCAGGGATTCTGAATTAAAACCCTTATTTAACTATGATATGACTTATTACCTATTACTTAGAGAGTCGCTTTGTTTACAAAGTGCAGGCTTGTACAAGATAACATGACAAGAATGCGGGGGCCGCACTCGCGACAACCGCAACAGTCCAGCTGCAAACAAACAAAGAGTCGTGTCCAGAAGGCTGACGCTGATACCCAATGCTAAACTTCCCATGCAACTCAAGGCGATGACCAAAAGGAGGCCTTGAGAGTGAATTGTTTAATGACGTGTCACAAGACTTAAGGCAACGACTGAAAGGACGCCCTAAGAGTGATATATCAAATCAGCATACACACGCACGTGTGACTGGCTATAGCCCAAGTGCAACAAGTGTCACCTCGCAAATACACTTAATGGAAAATACGATAACATGAGCGCTTAGGCCGCTTGAGGACCAAAGAATGGATGTCAAGTGAATGTCCATTTGCGAGTCCAGACAGACTTTCCGATTGAAAGACCATGGATATGGGGGAACACCATTACTTTAACTTCTAGCTTGCAAGGAAGCGGATTGCTTGATACTCCGACCCAAGGATTAACAAGAAGGAAGATAGAACTTTCTTTCATGCTAAGGATGTTGACGTAGAAGGCACTAGGAACGAGGGAAGTCAAGAGATTTCCTTTCGCGATGATCCCTTAGCATGTCAAACTAGCTATGAAATGGATGGTGCCATTGCTGAATTGAGAACCCAGATGTTCAGTAAGATGAACTTCTCCAGAAGCAACATAAAATGATGGATAACTTCTACGATTTACTCGCAAGTTTAAGCACCATGGGAATTCAAGCGACAACGAACTTGGCTCAAACACTCCTTGCTCCGTGGTCTATACCACATGATACCCTATGACATGTTGGCAACGTCGTCTTGAATGAAACAAGGTACAATCAACCTCCTCCCAGACATGTGCAGCATGCAACTTCCGATCGTAACATTTTGGATGAAAACGAAGGCAACGTAAGAGCCACTGGAAACTTAAACGGAGTCTGACCAGTCTCTGCTCCAATTCATATGAATGCTTCAAATCTAACTCAACTTCAATATGAAGCTCCCCATTCCTTAATATTGGGGGCAAGTGGAATCATTCGAGGTGACTATAATTTGAACTTATCACCACCCGACTCAGATCCTCATAGCTTGGATGAAAGACCAAAGACTAACATAGCTGGACACGAACAAATTATTTGGCTCCCACCTATAACTCACAACTTGATGAGGGAGTATGAATTCAGAGAAGACATGGATTTGATGCTCATCGCTTAGCAAAACCCCCGTGTATGGTGTGCATGGGATAGGAGCTTCGAGCAACGTAATTCAACTACCCGCTGACTTTATGCACTTTACCATCATTCGGAGTTCCGCAAGATCCCAGACTGCAACCAAAAGAATGACTCCTCAAGACTAACCCGCATACATCAAAGCAACGGTTCACCATCCAAAATTAAATGTCAGAAGCCTGATTAACGGCTATTAAATATGCAGAACCAAGATACCAAAGACCGGCTTCCACCCACTTCAAAACTTCACGCTGGGGGCATCGGTGCTAAATTGTACAAGAGATGACAACTCCTGAAAGATGGAGGCTGAATTGCCAACGTTAATTGTAACACCCCACATCCCTTATTGTCACTCTCAATGGTAACGCATTAACTTTCATGGAGTATTATTGGTGAATAGAACAGAATATAACAAGACAGATATATATATTGGTACTTGAAAATTTTAAAACAATTTTTATTGCAGCAGGGAAATAGTTTGATTACAACAACAACATAAACCAACAGAAAAACCATGTACACTAAGTAACCATCTTGAAAAATTGTTTTCGGAGTATATAAAGTAAAAAGAATAACCCCAACATAAGTAGCCATAATGAGCTGAACTTTACTTTCAGCAATCCAAGCACTTGCAAAGGATGAGAAAGACCCGAATCAAGCTCCACTAGCACTAGTCCCACCTTGAGAACCTGGGGGGAGGGGAGGAAGAAAAGGGGCGAAAACAAAGGGGGTTTGACATAAAGTCTGGCGAGTACCATAACTTTAACAATATAATTATTAAAGTAATTAGGATAAGGCATAAACTGGTAAAACAAGGAATGACTGTGAAACAAGTGGGCACGACAAAACGAACAAGAGGAATATTCTGGCGTTAATCTCGTTCCTAATCACTATAGGATAATTATTATACTGCACCATTACTAGTCACCCTAAGATTTGATCCCGCCTACTGAATATAATAATCATAATGGTAGTCTCGTGTACCGCTAGTTGTCTTCATCGGTGTCGCCTGCCCCTATCTCCACTAGTTGTACCCACTACCCCCATGCGATCGGCTCCCTAATTCGTTGATACCCGTGCTGGTCCCATAGTAGGGTGTATCACTTCCCAAAGTGGCAACTCGATACCACTAAAGATGCACGACTTATATCTACATGATGCAACAACGTCTTACCTACCGGCCCGGGCCCACGCACGCACATGACACCGTCGGACTTGCGTCGCCGTCGTTAACCCGTTTTGACCTCTTACAATCAAACCCAGTAATCATGTCCGTCCTCGATCTAACTCGAGCTCACAAAGATACTTAATGGGTTACTGGTTTGAAAAGGGTCCCCTATGGTTGACACAAGCTTTCCACCTATGCTTGGTCCCCACTAGAATTTCCCAATTAACCCCTTCTTATTCATGTCTTCTTACATGTTTCAATTTGGTTAAGTGTTTCTAATCGTATTTCACATGTTACCCATGTCACCCACTTAACCCCTATGTCCCATCACATGTTTATCTTAGTTAAGTGTTGCTTAATTCATTATAACCATAACCTTGTAATACCTCCCACATTAGACTCCCATTTGTGGTTGCTGGATTTGCCGGGCGGGTCTAGGCAGTCTTATACCGCAAACATGCCTAACCTCGTGTCTTTGCAATTATTGCGCATTTATGCCTTTGACCTCTCGCATTAGACTACCGTCTGTGGTTGCTGGATTTGCCGGGCGGGTCCGGGCAGTCTTACACCACAAATGAGTCTAACCTCATGTCTTAGGCGTTTATTATTATACATAATTATTTCACCCCCAATATGAATTAACTATCCCTATTCAAATTTTCAATAATTTCCGAATTAATTATGTCCATAATTGTCCCCTACATTATGTCCATACTTTTTAGGTATATAAATTATACCAATTAATGTCTCAATTTAATAATATGCCTTTAAAGTTATTTTTATGTCAATTCACAATTTGCATAATTAATATTTTCCCTTTTGTCCCGACGCTATTCGTACGTTCTAATATGAGATATGTTAGACTCGCAAATTGTCTAACTTATAAAAGAAACATCACAACTTGCATAACACAAAAAAATAGATCTAACTTGCAAATAGGAATTTTAACATAAATTTGCATAGCCAATAACTAGCATAGGCATATAGAATCATATATTTCATAAACTACCATGGATCTAAATATAGATCTAAACATGAAATTGTGAACTTGCATATATGGATTATGGGTCTCACCTTTGCATATGTTAATATAATTTTCACCCAAAAATGTAAATATAGTTTTTAACCTCAACTTGCATATGGATTTCTCACATGTTTTTGCATATAAACTAGCATATGTTTATACTTGATTCACATATAAACTTTTGTACAATTCACATATAGACTTGCATAAGATTCGTATTCAAACTAGCATATGATTTAACATCCCAAACTTGCATAAAATTCACATACGAATTAGCATATGATTTAACATCCCAAACTTGCATAAGATTCACATATGAATTAACATATGTAAAAATGGACTTGCATAATATTCATATTCAAACTATCATATGATTGAACATCCCAAACTTGCATAAAATGAATCAAGTTAAACATGTATAATTGGACATATGAAATAAATCTACCAACATAAGATAACAAAGTTAAACAACACGTCGTTCAATAGACATGTTCTCATAATCTAATTATAACTCATCATAATTAATTTATTAATTATATTGTGAAAGAAATTGTACTCACAAAGATAGGTTAGAGAAGAGAATGATTTGTTCGTCTTTTGAATTAGAATTCTGACTTGATAATCCCTAAGCTTTAGGAAGGAGAACTATCCTAGCAGCAGCGTGGTGGCCAAGAGACAAATTTTGTTTAGGTTTAGGGTTTGAGTCTTGGCATTCTTTTATAGAAGTTTGAATCAACCTAAGCCATTAGATTGTCATAGGAGCAATCCCAACCATCCAGACTAGATAGAATTATCTAGAACAACCACATTAGCCCTAATGACTCAGCGGATAGTCAGAAATCATCACATTTCAGATCCACCCGAGGGGGGTAGGTCGACCCCTAGGTTGACACCCAGGTCGACCTGTGTAGGGAAGGCCGACCCCCTGGTCGACCTGGCCTTGGGCGGGAGAATTCCCGCCCAGCCCGCTCCCCTATTGAATTTTGAATTTTGAATTTTTTATTTTGAACTATTTCAATTTATATAAAATTACTGAAATTTCCGAGGGCCATAACTTCCTCTTATGAAGACCGATTTACGAAAACTTGACTATCCCAAGCAGAATTTCGAGACAAACGCAATGGCGTAACCCATTTCTCTTAATTCTTACTTTAATAATTAAGTATTCTTAGGATTGTTAATTTTAATATTTACAGAAAATTCAGGGTGTTACATTTTCCCCTCCTTAAAGGATTTCGCCCCCAAAATCTCCAAGTCAAGGAAAATGTATATCCTAACATCCAATCATCCATCTACTCAACCATCAAACACAGGCATCCATTGTCCTTACAAGATTTCTAATGCCGTATGAACATATGCAAAAAGTGTGTGTATATATTCCTTATCTAATGCAAAATCAGGCGGTCCACTGATTCAGTTGACCTCCTTAATGCAAACCATGATAGTGCCATGCGTCCATTCTGCATGCAAGAGAATCCTAACGATATATTACTTCTACATGTGTGCACAACCATTCATCAAAATGCAACATCCATATGATAACACAACCATTATACATCCATTAATTTAAGTATGCGCATACATTTATATGCAATATGAAAGTGATTGAGCCGATCTAGTACCTAAAGTGTGTGTAGATGCATCCACGAGCAACCACTTGCAACCACTCACAACCATTAATCATAACATGTTTCAAATACATGTTTACATCCATCGGTTTCTACATAAGGATAAAGAATAGGACCGAGGGGATATACTTAAAAGATAGATATAAGCATGAATAAACTTATGGAAAAAGAGATCAAGGAGGTACCCTCAAAGAGAAAAGGGTAGGCTACGCATATTTTCCTCTCAATTTCCCAAGTCGCGTCTTCCTCAACGTCACTCCATTGAACTTTTACAAGCTTGACCTCACGGTTGTGTAGCTTTTTGACTTCCGTGCCCAAGATATGAGTTGGAACTCTTCTCACAGTCGCTTCTCATTCCACTTCTACTTCCTCTAGTATACTTGGCTCCACCACTTCCGCAGATTCATGTAAGCATTTTCGTAGTTGAGAAACATGAAAAACGTTATGAACTCCAGCCAGTCTCTCGGGTAGCTCTACCCTGTAAGCCATCGTCCCAATCCTTTCAATGATAGGAAATGGTCCTACAAATCTTGGTGCTAGCTTTCCTATGGACCCAAAGCGAATGACATTCCTCAAAGGAGATAATTTAAGGAACACCCTATCTCCAACCTTAAACTCAAGGTTTGTCCTTCTTTTGTCTGCGTAGGACTTCTGTTTATCTTGTACAGCCTTCATCCGTCTTCTTATCAAGTCCACCTTTTCTGAAGTTTCTCTAATCATGTCTGGCCCAAGTACGAGCTTGTCTGTAGACTCCCACCAACAAGTTGGTGATCGGCATGGTCTTCCATATAAAGCTTCGAAGGGCGCCATGCCTATAGTGCCTTGGTAGCTATTCATGTAGGCAAATTCCACCAAAGGAAGAAGATCCTCCCAAGTCCCTCCAAAGTCAAGAATGCACAATCTCAAGAGGTCTTCCAATACTCTGTTCAGACTTTTCGTATGACCATCGGTTTGGGGGTGATAGGCCATGGTTAAGCATAATTATATGCCTATTACCTCTTGCAAACTCTTCCAAAACTCGCTCATAAAGATAGGATCTTGATCAATTACTATGCTGGAGGGTATCCCATGGAGTCAAGCTATTTCTTTAAGATAAATGGATGTTTGGGACAAGGAAGTCCATCTACTTTTAACAGGTATAAAGTGAGCGCTTTTAGTGAGCATGTCCATTATTACCCAAATACTGGTATTGCCCCTTCTTGACCTAGGCAACCCATCAACAAAATCCATCGAAATGCTATCCCACTTCCACTGTAGGACCTCTAGGGATGAAGCAGACTACCAGGCTTCTTCTGCTCCGCTTTGACTTGCTGGCATATCAAACACTTAGCGACGAACTCAGCTACGCCACTCTTCATGCCATTCCAAAAGAAAACCCTTTTTATATTTTTATACATCTTGTCTCCGCCTGGGTGTATGGTCATCTTATAATGGTGCGCTTCTTCGAGAACCGTCTTCGCTAAATCCCTTACTTGTGGGATGCATAGCCTTCCATCCTGTCTCTATCAACACTTATCATCGATGGAGTATCTATTGGGGTGACTAGAAGTCTCACCCCTAACTAGCTTATCCATCACATCAACTAGCTGAGGGTCTTCTCGTTGCGCGGTTCCTATTGAGTCCAAAAACACCTCTAGCGATGCTAACAGACCAGACACAATTTAGAGCAGGGTCTAAAGTTAAAGTTTGCTATATACTCCAAGCTTTGCCTTTCTACAAAGAGAGGACTCAAGGTCAGTTTCTTCCTATTTAAGGCGTCTGCTACCACATTACCCTTGCCTGGGGTATAGGAAATCTCAATATCATATGAGGCTAGAAATTCAATCCACCTTTGCTGTCTTAAGTTAAGATCTTTTTGCGAGAAAAGGTACTTCAACGATTTATGGTCAGTATACAATTCAAACTTCTCACCTAGGAGATAATGGCGCCAAGACTTAAGCGCAAAGACGATGGCAGCCAACTCTAGATCGTGGGTTGGGTACTTTTTCTCATGTATTTCCAACTGTCTGCCTCCATAAGCTACTACCTTCCTTTCTTGCATCAAGACAGCACCTAGTCCCATATCACATGCATCTGTGTATACGGTAAACATCTTGCTTCCATCTGGCAATGTCAGAACTAGGGCTGTTGTTAGAGCCCTTTTCAAACGTTGGAAAGCAATATCGCAATCCAAATCCCAAGCGAAAGTTAGGTTCTTCTTTGTTAATCCTTGGAGAGGGGCTGAGATTTTTGCAAAATATTTAATGAATTTT
This sequence comes from Allium sativum, assembly GCA_030737875.1. Classification (NCBI taxonomy): domain Eukaryota; kingdom Viridiplantae; phylum Streptophyta; class Magnoliopsida; order Asparagales; family Amaryllidaceae; genus Allium; species Allium sativum. The sequence continues at coordinate 431,687,678 of CM060923.1, forward strand.
CAGTAAAAGCCCGCTAGCCTGAGGAAGCTTCAGACTTCGGTTGCATTCCGTGGAACCTTCCAATCTTGCACCGCAACTACTTTTGCGAGGTCCACAGCTAACCCTTCTTTGGACACCACATATCCAAGAAACCTCACTTCTTCTCTCCAGAAATGGCATTTGGAGAATTTGGCTTTCAGCTGATGTGCACGATGAGTATCCATGACTTCCCTTAAATGCAAAGCATCCTCTTCTTCATTCTTCGAGAAAATCAAAATGTCGTCTATGAAGACCAACACAAACTTATTAAGGAAATCTCTAAACACCCTGCTCATCAAGTCAACGAAGTAAGCGGGTGCGTTTGTCAAGCCGAAAGGCATGACAAGACATTCGAAGAAACTATCCGGGGTTCTGAACGTTGTCTTTTCAATGTTGTCTTCAGCCACTCTTAGCTGATGGAACCCGTTAGCCAAATCTGGTTGGGAGAAGATAGACGCACCTACAAGCCGATCAAACAAGTCATCTATTCTTGGAAGTGGGCGCCCATTCTTCTTGGTCAGCTTGTTTAGCTCCCTATAATCAACGCACAGGCAAAGTGAACCATCCGCTTTGTTTGCAAATACTACTGGAGCACCCCACTCAGAAATACTCCGCCTTATAAACCCTTTTTCGAGCAACTCTTTGACTTGCTTACTGAGCTCTTTTCTCTCCCTTGGAGCCATGTGTCTAACGGGTAGAGCTACGGGTTTTGCATTATCAACAAGGTATATGCGGAAGTCTATCTCCCGCTTCGGTGGTAAGTCCTTCACCTCTTCAAATACATCTGAGTATTCACGGACTACTCTAACAGACTGCAAGCTTTCAATAGACGCATCAAGAGATTCTAGGTAGCTAAGCATAACAGAATGTATAGGATTACAGAGATTTCGAGAGTGTTGCCGAGGCGAATCATAAGTCTAACCACTCTCTTTTCACAATCGAGAACGACACCATTACTTGATAAACAATCCATGCCTAGAATCAACCCATAGCCTGTGAAACCAAGAACGAAGGCGATGCATTAACGCTCAACATAGATACTCTCAAATCCCGAAAATCATTGAAAGATGAGCCGAACCACCAATAGGATTTGAGACTACTATGGGATCTGTAACTAGACTAGTATTTAGATGCAGTGTTTCAACTAACGAAGCAGATACAAACGAGTGTGAAGTGTCAGAATAAAACAAGGTATGAACAAGATGGTCAAATAGAAAAACCAAATTTTCAACAGAAATGTTTCTACCTCTCTCCTGTCCTAGTGCCATGAGACGCCTGCCCTTGTGCCATGAGAGCCTGAACCTGCCCTCCAGAAGTAGACCCTTGTAACAACCCGTATTTTCAATAACCTGTAATAACATAAATCGAGGCAGAATTTAATTCTAAAATGGGAATCAAGGGAAACGGGCTATGCCATTGTGTTCGTCTCGGAAAAATACGCGAAATAGAGTCCGAGTTTTCGAAAATCGGAGTCCGTATGACCAAGATATGGCCTCGCGAAGTTTCACGAAAATTCCCAAATTAAAGTATACTTAATTAAGTGAAATGGGTTGTGTAGATATATATATATATATATATATATTGATATATATATATATATATATATATATAATTGAAAATTTAATAAATAAATAGGCAAAAATGCTCAAAACAGCGAATTGGGAGAGGGGAATAACCGAACCGGCCGATTTTTGAAGTCGACCCGAGCCCGCTGGGTCGACTAGGGGTTAATCCAGGGTGTTTGGCTGTCAACCCGTGGGCCGATTCGCTCAAGTGCAGATTTTGCATTTGAATGGTTCTCATGGTCCATCTTTAATCTAAAGGCCCTAGATGGTTCCTACACTTGACTTCTTCCCCAAGACATGCTTTGATGGCTTGGATTGAATCTAGGGTTAATCCTATGGCCTAAAACACTTGCCTAATCTATAAATAAGACCCTAACCTACCCTAATTCATTCATAATTAAACCTAGTGACTAAACTATGGCAAAATGCTAGCTCTCATGGCCTCCACTAATTTTATGAAGAGGGTTGCATACTAATCACTCTCTAATCAACTTCTAATCCCTTCTTAGCATCTTAATCTTCTTCATTTGGTGTTCAAAGTTGCTAGTTGTGAGTTTCTATCACTTTGATGATCTTTTGGTAAACTAATTAGATGAGATGTGATGAGATTTATGGTTTTGTATGTGGGTTAATGAGCTTTGAATCACATGATATGATGTTAGCATTAATCTTATGTTTATGCATGTTGAGTATGTAAGCTTATGCAAGTTTAATATGATGTATGTTATGTTTGCATGATGCTAAATATGCAAGTTGTGGGCTATGTAATCATATGCATGTTATGCAAGTTCATGGTAATATGCTATGCAAGTTACATGTTTGTTAATATGCAAGTTACATGTTTGTTAATATGCAAGTTACATGTATGTAAATATGCAAGTTACATGTTTGTTAATATGCAAGTTACATGTTTGTTAATATGCAAGTTACATGTATGTAAATATGCAAGTTACATGTTTCTTTATATGCAAGTTACATGTTTGTTAATATGCGAGTTACATGTATGTAAATATGCAAGTTACATGTTTATTAATATGCAAGTTCATGATGACACATTATGCAAGTCTATAAGCTAATATGCAAGTTTGTTATGCAAAATGAATATGTAAGTTATGTGACATATTATATGCAAGTTATGTGACATGTTATGCAAGTTCATATGCAAGTTATGTGTTTGTTAATATGCAAGATGGCACCTTTGAAACATGTTCATTCATATGCAAGTTGACACCTTTTATATGTGTTATATCATGAACGAAATTACGTGGGAACGATGGGGTAATTAAATGCATAAGTTAATAAGATTGTGTGAAATTAATATAATTATGCATAACACAAAATAAATAAACATAGTATGGGAATTTGCCTATTTGGTTAGGTGTACCCATACTATGTGTTGGGAATTTACCTATTGAGTTAGGTCTACCCCATGGGAATTTACCTATTAAGTTAGGTCTACCCATGTTAAGAAAACTTGATTAATTAGGGATAATTAATATAAAATTATGAGGGTGATTAATTAGGTGTAATTAATTGACTAAGACACGAGGTTGGACTCAGTTGTAGCGTAAAACTGCCCGGACCCAACCGGCTTAACCAGTTGCTACAAATGTTAGCCCAATGTGAGAGGTCTTAGGCACAAACTAAATACGTAATTAATGTAAAGACACGAGGTTAGACTCTGTTATGACATAAGGCTGCCCGGACCCAACCGGCTTAACCAGCGGTCATAAAAGACAGTCTAATGTGAGAGGTCTTTACAAAGGTTACGTTCTTAATTAATTAATTAAGAAACACTTAACCACATTAGCATGTAGAGGGACATGAGGGGTTAAGTGGGTGCCTCGGGTGGCATGAGAAAATCTAGTGGTTGCCTTGGGTGGCAATAGAAAATACGATTAGAATACTTAACCAAAATAGAACATGTAATTAAAACATGATTAAAGGGTTAAGTGGGATATACTAGAAAAAGGGACAAGCTTAGGTGGGTAGCTTGTGGAGGCCCATTTCAACCAGTAACCCATACGTATCTTTGTGGGCTCGACCCATGTCGAGGACGGGACACGCATACTGGGCTTGACTGTAAGAGGCAAACGGGTTAGCGGTGGCAACGCAAGTCCAACGGGCTTCATATGCGTGAGTGGGCCCGGGCTGGTAGGTAAGCCGTTGTTGCATCGAGTAGATATAAGCTGTGCACCTTTAGTTTCATCAGGTTGCCACATTGGGGAATGATACATCCCACGGTGGGGCCAGCACGGGTATCTACGTTAGGGAGCCGATCGAATGGGAAGTAGTGTGTACACCTAGTGGATTGTAGGGCCCCGTGGCGCCTACTTGGTCACCTAGGGGTACGCAGGTACTAATTAGTAAATTTTATAAGTCCTTGGGTGGGATCAACCTTTAAGTTAGGAACGACTGGTGTGGTGCAGTTTAGTAATTTACCTTAGGGAGGGTAGATGCGTCTTTATCCTTTATCTTCGTTTAGTTGACTGCTTAGGGTAGCCATTCATCCCTATATGTTACCGTATATCAGTTTATGTCTTCTCTGGTTACTTTAACGATTGTATTGTTAAAGTTATAGGACTCGCTCAGACTTATGTCTGACCCTGTTGTTTTTATCTTTTTCCCAACCCTCAGGTCCTACGGTGGATCCTAGCAGTAGTGGAGCTTGATCGGATTGCTGTTCCAGTCTTTAGGAGCTTGGATAGATGTAAAGCTCCAGTTATCCAGTTATCTTTTCTTTTGTTTGGCTATTGTATGAGAGTGGGATTATGTACTTCTTTATTTTGATGGATATTGTACTTGACCTTTATTGTGGTTTTATGATGTAACCAGACATGTTTTACTTCCGCTGTTATGAGATGATGTTTTAAAATTTCAAGTACTATTTATATCTGTCTTGTTGTAATTTTTCTGTTCTATATTCACTAAAATACTCCACCGATGCTATGGCATTCCCTTAGTGAGTGATCATAGCGGGAGTGGGGTGTTACACGTGGTATCAGAGCTTAAGGTTACCAGAACAGATAAATTTTTTGAGAAAAACTACTTTCTAAGAGTATTTTCGAAGAAAGTATTTTTAAAAGCATGTCTTCTAAGAGAAAAAGTTTTTGAAAAAGAAAAGCATAATCCCCAATAGCCATATCTTTATCTTTCGGAATCTCCTTTTTGAATCTTTCCTCTTTCGTTTCAGCATGGCTGAAGATCTTAACATCCCGGAGGGTTTAGTTATACCACTATGGTATAGGAGGTTGCAAGAGGCTTGGGCCGCGGCTGCGGGTCCGGCCAATGCTACTACACCAGAGACAACCGCTCCTCCTCCTCAGCCTAGAGTGGATAATTTTGCTAAGGTTTGCAAGGAGTTCAAGGCTATAGGAGGAAAACCTTTTCTTGGTTCAGAGACTTTCGTAGAGGCTAGAGATTGGCTTAAGGAAGTGGAAGAGTTGCTAGATATCTTTGAAGTGGAAGAGGGAAAGAAAGTCAAGTTGGCGGCTTGGTTAATGAAGGGAGAGGCCTCATTCTGGTGGGAGGTCACTAATGGAGAACGCCCTGTTGACTCTTGGGCAGATTTTAAGCAAAGGTTTGGGGCTAAGTTTCTCTCAAGGGCGGAAGAGAATCTGTTTATGGAGAAGTTCTTGAATTTGAAGCAAGGGAATCTCACGGTGAAAGAATATGTCAACAAATTCAATCAATTAGCAAGGTTTGGCATAGAGTTGGTGAATACACCGGAGAAGAAGGCTTTGAGGTTCGTTAGAGGCTTGAACGAACCATTGCAAGGAATAGCTATGACTCACATTCCTATGGGGGCCACTTTTGAGAAGCTTGTCTACATGGCACTTATGCATGAGGATGATAAGAATTCTAAGGCACCAGAGAAAAAGGGGGATCAGAAGAAACCGCAACAGCAACAACAAGGCAAGGGCGGAAAAGGCAATGGTGACAAAAAGAAGACGAAGAAGAAGTGCTTCAATTGTGGAACACCAGGACACCTCAGCAAGGATTGTCGCAAAAAGAAGAAGACCGGTTGCTTTCATTGTGGTGAAGCAGGGCATCTTGTGAAAAACTGCCCAAAGAAGGGGCAGAAGACGGGGTCTACCTCAGGAGGCCAGGTGCAAGCTCTTATAGCACCACCTCAGTCAGGGGGGCAAGTTCAGGTTCTCTCAGTTCCACCGATTCAGCAGAGAGGTAGAACTATTTCCGTTGAAAGTCTGGTTTTTCTGTTTGATCATCCAGTTCGTACTTTGTTTGACTCTGGCGCATCGCATTCTTTTATCTCATCATCGTTAGTTGAGTCACTGCACTTAGACACCAGTCTAGTTGATGATCCCTTGGTTGTCTCAAACCCAATTGGGGGCTCCATATATCTGTCTATGATATGTTTGGGTTTGAAGATTTCTATACTTAGCGTTGAGTTTAGATGTGATGCTTTTGTATTGGGCTTCACGGGCTATGGGTTGATCTTGGGCATGGACTGGTTATCCAGTAATGGTGCCGTTCTTGATTGCGAAAGGAGAGTTGTCAGGCTCATGACCCGCTTGGGTAACACTCTCGAGATCTCTTGCAATCCCATGGAATCTGTTTTGCTAAGTTATCTTGAATCGCTCGATGCTTCGGTCGAAAGTTTGTGTTCTGTCAGAGTAGTCCGGGAATATCCGGATGTGTTTGAAGAAGTAAAGGGTTTGCCTCCGAAGCGGGAGATAGATTTCCGAATTTATTTGGTGGATAATGCCAAACCAGTGTCTTTGCCAGTACGCCACATGGCTCCTCGTGAGAGAAGAGAACTTCATAAGCAAGTAGGGGAGTTGCTTGAGAAGGGGTTCATAAGGCGAAGTATATCGGAGTGGGGAGCTCCAGTAGTGTTTGCCACGAAGGCGGATGGGTCCCTCAGACTTTGTGTGGATTATAGGGAACTTAATAAGCTCACGAAGAAGAATAGACACCCATTACCGAGGATAGATGATCTCTTTGATCAGTTGGTTGGCGCGTCAGTATTTTCGCAGATGGACTTAGCTACAGGGTTTCATCAGTTAAGAGTGGCGGAGGACAGTATAGAGAAGACTGCTTTCCGGACTCCGGATGGTTTTTATGAGTGGCTAGTGATGCCATTTGGGTTGACAAACGCCCCCGCATACTTTGTTGATCTCATGAGTAGAGTGTTCAGAGAGTATCTGAATAAGTTTGTAGTAGTTTTTGTGGATGACATCTTGGTCTTTTCCAAGAATGAAGAAGAGCATGCCTTACATCTCAAGGAAGTGTTGGAGACTCTTCGAGCGCATAGTCTTAAAGCTAAATTCTCTAAATGCCATTTTTGGAGAAGAGAAGTGCGATTCTTAGGGCATGTGGTCTCTAAGGAAGGGATAGCTGTGGATCCCGCAAAGATAGTATCTATCCAGGATTGGAAAGTTCCTAGAAATGCTACCGAGGTAAGAAGTTTCTTGGGGTTGGCAGGATATTATAGGAAGTTCATCAAAGACTTCGCGAAGATATCAGCCCCATTAACCCGCTTGACGAAGAAGAATCTGGTTTTCTCATGGGATGTAGATTGTGATGATGCTTTCCGACGGTTAAAGAGAGCTTTGACCACCGCTCCAGTTTTAGTGCTTCCAGATGGGAGTAAGCCGTTTGTTGTTTATACCGATGCTTGTGGAACAGGATTAGGCGCAGTCTTGATGCAGGAGGGAAGGGTAATAGCCTATGGAGGGAGACAATTGAGAGTGCATGAGAAGAATTACCCTACCCATGATCTAGAGTTGGCCGCGATTGTTTTCGCACTTAAGTCTTGGCGCCATTATCTTCTTGGTGAGAGATTCGAGTTGTTCACCGACCATAAATCATTGAAGTACTTATTCTCTCAGAAGGATTTAAACTTAAGACAGCAAAGGTGGATGGAGTTCTTAGCATCCTATGATTTCGAGATAGCGTATACCCCTGGTAAGGGTAACGTGGTGGCAGACGCCTTAAGTAGAAAAAGGCTATCTTTGAGTCCATTGTTCGTGGAACGACGAAGCTTGGAGTTTCTTTCTTTGTTTGACTTCAGACCTTCTGTTGATTTTGTACCTGGTTTGTTGGCATCCTTGGAGGTTAGACCTACTCTTTTGAGACGGATTGGCGAGGCTCAGCGAGACGACCCACAGTTGGTTGTGTTGGTAGAGAAGCTTATAAGAGGGGAGTCGTCCAGCCATTTGGGTAGATACACCATAGATGATAAGGGATGGTTGCATAGAGACGGTAGACTTTGTGTACCGCAAGATGAGGGTTTGAAGAAGGCTATTTTGGATGATGCACATCGTTCAAGAATGACTATTCATCCCGGTGGAGACAAAATGTACCAAGACATGAAGAGAGTTTTCTTCTGGGCCGGTATGAAGAAAGATGTGGCCGAGTATGTGGCTAGATGCTTAGTGTGCCAACAAGTTAAAGTGGAGCAAAGGAAACCCGGTGGGTTGCTACACCCATTGGAAGTTCCACAGTGGAAGTGGGATAGTGTCTCGATGGATTTCATCGACGGGTTACCGAGATCGAGGAAGGGCAATACGGGAATTTGGGTTGTGGTAGACAGACTTACCAAGAGTGCCCATTTTATACCCGTAAAGAGTAAGAGGACCGCTCCATGGCTTGCTTCAGTATATGTTAGAGAGATTGTTAGATTGCATGGCGTACCATCCAGCATTGTGAGTGATCGAGATCCTATTTTCACTAGTGAGTTTTGGAGAAGTTTGCAAGAGGCGGTAGGGACTCAGTTGTGTTTGAGCACCGCATATCATCCTCAGACGGACGGTCAGACCGAGAGGGTGAACCGTATCTTAGAAGATCTTTTGAGGCTTTGTATCTTGGATTTTGGAGGTACATGGGAAGAACATCTTCCTTTGGTGGAGTTCGCATATAATAACAGCTTTCAGTCCAGTATTGGTATGGCTCCTTTCGAAGCTCTTTATGGAAGGCCTTGTCGATCTCCTACATGTTGGTGGGAATCTACGGATAAGATCTTGCTTGGGCCGGATATGGTTAGAGAGACTTCAGAGAAGATTGATTTAATTCGAAAAAGGATGAAAGCAGCGCAAGATAGACAGAAATCTTATGCGGATCGGAGAAGGACGGATCTTGAGTTTGAGGTTGGGGACATGGTTTTTGTCAAAGTATCTCCATTGAGAAATGTTGTTCGCTTTGGGTCCGTAGGGAAGTTAGCACCGAGATTTGTTGGGCCGTTTCCTATTAAGGAAAGGATTGGACGGATGGCATATAGGGTGGAGTTGCCCGACAGACTTAGTGGTGTTCATGATGTATTCCATGTATCACATTTGAGGAAGTGCTTACATGAGACCGCGGAGGTGGTAGAGCCGAGCTTGCTTAGAGATGTAGAGGTAGAGCGTGATGCGACGATTCGACGAGCTCCTACTCGCATCCTTGGGTCAGAAACTAGGAAGTTGAGGAACAGAGAAGTTCAGCTAGTTAAAGTGCAATGGGGAGATGACGAAAGCAATGCTACTTGGGAGACGGAAGCAAAGATGCGTTCTTTGTATCCATTTCTTTTTGAGAGTATGTCTTTTAACTTCTCCTTTATTGCTTGTCTAGTACTTATCTTATCTTTAGTATATCCTCTCACTAATACCTATGACCTTTAGATAGGGTAAAACCTATGGTTGAGACATGTGTTTGAAACATGTTATGGTTGATGGATGCATATGGATGCAATTGTTTGCTAGTGGTTGCTCGTGGATGCATATACACACACATTAGGCACTAGATCGGCTCAGTCACTTCATGTTGCATATTGGATAAATGGATGTGGTAGTTAGATTGATGGATGTATCATGGCTGTGTTATCATATGGATGATGCATTTTTGTGTATGGTTGTGCACGCATGTAGAAATTTGTATGTGTCAATAGGGTTTCGCATACATATTGGATGCATGGCACTATCATGGTTTGCATTAAGGAGGTTTACTGTATCAGTAACCGCCTGATTTTCGCATTAGGTAAGTACATATACACACACTTTTGCATATATCCATCCAGCATTTAGAATCTTGTAAGGACAATGATTGCTCGTGGATGATGCTTTGAGTAGATGGATGATTGGATGGTAGGATACGTTCTTCCTAACTTGAAGATTTCGGGGACGAAATCCTTTAAGGAGGGGAGAATGTAACAACCCGTATTTTCAATAACCTGTAATAACATAAATCGAGGCAGAATTTAATTCTAAAATGGGAATCAAGGGAAACGGGCTATGCCATTGTGTTCGTCTCGGAAAAATACGCGAAATAGAGTCCGAGTTTTCGAAAATCGGAGTCCGTATGACCAAGATATGGCCTCGCGAAGTTTCACGAAAATTCCCAAATTAAAGTATACTTAATTAAGTGAAATGGGTTGTGTAGATATATATATATATATATATATATTGATATATATATATATATATATAATTGAAAATTTAATAAATAAATAGGCAAAAATGCTCAAAACAGCGAATTGGGAGAGGGGAATAACCGAACCGGCCGATTTTTGAAGTCGACCCGAGCCCGCTGGGTCGACTAGGGGTTAATCCAGGGTGTTTGGCTGTCAACCCGTGGGCCGATTCGCTCAAGTGCAGATTTTGCATTTGAATGGTTCTCATGGTCCATCTTTAATCTAAAGGCCCTAGATGGTTCCTACACTTGACTTCTTCCCCAAGACATGCTTTGATGGCTTGGATTGAATCTAGGGTTAATCCTATGGCCTAAAACACTTGCCTAATCTATAAATAAGACCCTAACCTACCCTAATTCATTCATAATTAAACCTAGTGACTAAACTATGGCAAAATGCTAGCTCTCATGGCCTCCACTAATTTTATGAAGAGGGTTGCATACTAATCACTCTCTAATCAACTTCTAATCCCTTCTTAGCATCTTAATCTTCTTCATTTGGTGTTCAAAGTTGCTAGTTGTGAGTTTCTATCACTTTGATGATCTTTTGGTAAACTAATTAGATGAGATGTGATGAGATTTATGGTTTTGTATGTGGGTTAATGAGCTTTGAATCATATGATATGATGTTAGCATTAATCTTATGTTTATGCATGTTGAGTATGTAAGCTTATGCAAGTTTAATATGATGTATGTTATGTTTGCATGATGCTAAATATGCAAGTTGTGGGCTATGTAATCATATGCATGTTATGCAAGTTCATGGTAATATGCTATGCAAGTTACATGTTTGTTAATATGCAAGTTACATGTTTGTTAATATGCAAGTTACATGTATGTAAATATGCAAGTTACATGTTTGTTAATATGCAAGTTACATGTTTGTTAATATGCAAGTTACATGTATGTAAATATGCAAGTTACATGTTTCTTTATATGCAAGTTACATGTTTGTTAATATGCGAGTTACATGTATGTAAATATGCAAGTTACATGTTTATTAATATGCAAGTTCATGATGACACATTATGCAAGTCTATAAGCTAATATGCAAGTTTGTTATGCAAAATGAATATGTAAGTTATGTGACATATTATATGCAAGTTATGTGACATGTTATGCAAGTTCATATGCAAGTTATGTGTTTGTTAATATGCAAGATGGCACCTTTGAAACATGTTCATTCATATGCAAGTTGACACCTTTTATATGTGTTATATCATGAACGAAATTACGTGGGAACGATGGGGTAATTAAATGCATAAGTTAATAAGATTGTGTGAAATTAATATAATTATGCATAACACAAAATAAATAAACATAGTATGGGAATTTGCCTATTTGGTTAGGTGTACCCATACTATGTGTTGGGAATTTACCTATTGAGTTAGGTCTACCCCATGGGAATTTACCTATTAAGTTAGGTCTACCCATGTTAAGAAAACTTGATTAATTAGGGATAATTAATATAAAATTATGAGGGTGATTAATTAGGTGTAATTAATTGACTAAGACACGAGGTTGGACTCAGTTGTAGCGTAAAACTGCCCGGACCCAACCGGCTTAACCAGTTGCTACAAATGTTAGCCCAATGTGAGAGGTCTTAGGCACAAACTAAATACGTAATTAATGTAAAGACACGAGGTTAGACTCTGTTATGACATAAGGCTGCCCGGACCCAACCGGCTTAACCAGCGGTCATAAAAGACAGTCTAATGTGAGAGGTCTTTACAAAGGTTACGTTCTTAATTAATTAATTAAGAAACACTTAACCACATTAGCATGTAGAGGGACATGAGGGGTTAAGTGGGTGCCTCGGGTGGCATGAGAAAATCTAGTGGTTGCCTTGGGTGGCAATAGAAAATACGATTAGAATACTTAACCAAAATAGAACATGTAATTAAAACATGATTAAAGGGTTAAGTGGGATATACTAGAAAAAGGGACAAGCTTAGGTGGGTAGCTTGTGGAGGCCCATTTCAACCAGTAACCCATACGTATCTTTGTGGGCTCGACCCATGTCGAGGACGGGACACGCATACTGGGCTTGACTGTAAGAGGCAAACGGGTTAGCGGTGGCAACGCAAGTCCAACGGGCTTCATATGCGTGAGTGGGCCCGGGCTGGTAGGTAAGCCGTTGTTGCATCGAGTAGATATAAGCCGTGCACCTTTAGTTTCATCAGGTTGCCACATTGGGGAATGATACATCCCACGGTGGGGCCAGCACGGGTATCTACGTTAGGGAGCCGATCGAATGGGAAGTAGTGTGTACACCTAGTGGATTGTAGGGCCCCGTGGCGCCTACTTGGTCACCTAGGGGTACGCAGGTACTAATTAGTAAATTTTATAAGTCCTTGGGTGGGATCAACCTTTAAGTTAGGAACGACTGGTGTGGTGCAGTTTAGTAATTTACCTTAGGGAGGGTAGATGCGTCTTTATCCTTTATCTTCGTTTAGTTGACTGCTTAGGGTAGCCATTCATCCCTATATGTTACCGTATATCAGTTTATGTCTTCTCTGGTTACTTTAACGATTGTATTGTTAAAGTTATAGGACTCGCTCAGACTTATGTCTGACCCTGTTGTTTTTATCTTTTTCCCAACCCTCAGGTCCTACGGTGGATCCTAGCAGTAGTGGAGCTTGATCGGATTGCTGTTCCAGTCTTTAGGAGCTTGGATAGATGTAAAGCTCCAGTTATCCAGTTATCTTTTCTTTTGTTTGGCTATTGTATGAGAGTGGGATTATGTACTTCTTTATTTTGATGGATATTGTACTTGACCTTTATTGTGGTTTTATGATGTAACCAGACATGTTTTACTTCCGCTGTTATGAGATGATGTTTTAAAATTTCAAGTACTATTTATATCTGTCTTGTTGTAATTTTTCTGTTCTATATTCACTAAAATACTCCACCGATGCTATGGCATTCCCTTAGTGAGTGATCATAGCGGGAGTGGGGTGTTACAACCCTGCCCTCTGTCCTTGCCCTTGTCTTCTCGAGCAGTCTTTGATCAGATGTCCTACCTCACCAAAGTTGAAGCAGCCGGTCTTCTTCCTACAGTCCTTGCTCAGATGGTCTTGTGTTCCACAATTAAAGCATATTTTCTTTCCTTTGCTATTGTTGTCCTTATCACCTTTCTTAGGTTACTGCTGTGACTTCTTTTGATCCCCTTTCTTTTCTGGTGCCTTATTAGCATTGGCGCCTTTCTCCTCTTCATGCATAAGCGCCATGTCAACCAGTTTCTCAAAGGTAGCCCCCATAGGAATGTGGGTCATAGCTAACCCATGTAGCGGCTCATTCAAACCTTTAACGAATCTCAGGGCCTTCTTTTCAGGTGTGTTCACCAGGTCTAAGCCAAACCTCGCCAACTGATTGAACTTGTTGACATACTCCTTTACTGATAAATTCCCCTGCTCCAATGCCAAGAACCGTACCATGTATAAATTCTCTTCTGCTCGTGAGAGAAATTTCATCTCGAACCTATGTCTGAAATCCATCCATGTCCCCACTGGACACTCTCCATTCGTGACCTCCTACCAAAGCGAGGGTTCGTCCTTCATTAACCAAGCAACCAATTGGACCTTCCTTCCATCTTCTACCTCGAAGATACCAAACAAGTCTTCTACCTCGTTAAGCCAATTTTGAGCTTCAACAAACGTCTCTGATCCGTGAAAAGGTTTTCCGCCCATTGCTCGAAAGTCTTTGCATATCTTTGAAAAAGTATCAACACGGGGAGTGGAAGGAGGAGGATGAGCTACAGCTGGGGGAGGAGGGATGTCTGTTGAGCCTGTGGCGGTGGCCCTAGCCTCCAGATACCTTCTGAACCTGGTTGGTATCGGTATTCCCTCGGGTATCTCGGGTAACCCAGACATGCTGAAAAGAAAATGAAGAGATTCAAAACGGAGAATTCGAAAGAAAGATATAAGGCTCGTGGGGGTTATGTTTTTAAAACAAAATTTTCCCTTGAAAATGCTCTCCTTAAAAACAAACTTTTCCCTTGAAAATACTCTTCTTAAAACATACTTTTGAAAGTATTTCTTTATAAAACGCTTTTGAAAAACAGTTTTTCAAAATCTCTTATCTATTCTGTTAACCTTCAGCTCTGATACCACATGTAACACCCCACGTCCATTAATATCACTCTCAAGGGGAATGCATCAACTTTCATGGAGTATTATTGGTGAATAGAACAAAATATAACAAGACAGATACATATATTGGTACTTGAAAAATTTAAGACAACTTTTATTGCAGTGGAGAAATAGTCTGATTACAACAACATCATAAACAACCATAAAAACCAAGTACACTTAGTAACCATCTTGACAAATTGTTTTCTGAGTATATAAAGTAAAAAGCATAACCCCAACATAAGTATCCATAAAAGAGATGAGCTGAACTTTACATTCAGCAATCCAAGCACTTCCAAAGAGAGAGAGAGAAAGATCTGAATCAAGCTCCACTAGCACTAGTCCCACCCTGAGAACCGGGGGGGAGGGGGAGGGGAAGGAGGGAAGGAAGTAAAGGGGGAAAACAAAGGGGGTTAGACATAAAGTCTGGCGAGTACCATAACTTTAACAATATAATTATTAAAGTAATTAGGATAAGGCATAAACTGTAAAATAAGGAATGACTATGAAACAAGTGGGTAAGACAAAACAAACAAGAGGAATATTCTAGCGTTAATCTCGCTCCTAATCACTATAGGATAATTATTATACTGCACCATTACTAGTCACCCTAAGAGTTGATCCCGCCTACTGAACATAATAATCATAATGGTAGTCTCGTGTACCCCTAGCTGTCTTCATAGGTGTCGCCTGCCCCCCATCTCCACTAGTTGTACCCACTACCCACATGCGATCGGCTCCCTAACTCGTAGATACCCGTGCCGGTCCCACAGTGGGGTGTATCACTCCCCAAAGTGGCAACCCGATACCACTAAAGATGCACAGCTCATATCTACATGATCCAACTACGTCTTACCTACCAGCCCAGGCCCATGCACGCACATGACCCCGTTGGACTTGCATTTCCACTGTTTACCCGTTTTGACCTCTTACAATCAAACCAGTAAGTGTGTCCTGTCCTTGATCTAACTCGAGCTCACAAAGATACTTAACGGGTTTCTAGTTTGAAAAGGGTCCGCCATGCTTGACACAAGCTTTCCACCTATGCTTGGTCCCCACTAGAATTTCCTACTTAACACCCTTCTTATTCATATCTTCTTACATGTTTCAATTTGGTTAAGTGTTTCTAATCATATTTCACATGTCACCCACTTAACCCCCATGTCCCACCACATGTTTATCTTAGTTAAGTGTTGCTTAATTCATTATAATCGTTACCTTGTAAGACCTCCTACATTAGACTCATGTTGGCGGTTGCTGGATTTGCCGGGCAGTTCCGGGCAGTCCTATACTGCAAACGTGTCTAACCTTGTGTCTTTACAATTGTTACGCATTTAATTTATGCCTTTGACCTCTCACATTAGACTACCATTTGTGGTTGCTGGATTTGCCGGGCGGGTCCAGGTAGTCTTGCACCACAAACGAGTCTATCTTCGTGTCTTAGGCGTTTATTATTACACATAATTATTTCACCCCAGTATGAATTAATTATCCCTATTCAAATTGTCAATAATTTTCGGATTAATTATGTTCATAATTGTTACCTGAATTATGTCCATACTTTTTAGGTGTATAAATTATACCAATTAATGTCTCAATTTAATTATATGCCTTTAACGTTATTTTTATGTCAATTCACAATTTGCATAATTAATATTTTCCCTTTTGTCCCCACGCTATTCGTACGTTCTAATATGAGATATGTTAGACTCGCATTTAGTCTAACTTATAAAAGAAACATCACAACTTGCATAACACAAAAAAATAGATCTAACTTGCAAATAGGAATTTTAACATAAATTTGCATAGCCAATAACTAGCATAGGTATATAGATTCATATATTTGCATAAACTACCGTGGATCTAAATATAGATCTAAACATGAAATTGTGAACTTGAATATATGGATTATGGGTCTCACCTAACTTGCATATGTGAATATAATTTTCACCCAAAAATGTGAATATAGTTTTTAACCTAAACTTGCATATGGATTTATCACATGTTTTTGCATATAAACTGGCATATGTATATACTTGATTCACATATAAACTTGTATACAATTCACATATAGGTTTGCATAAGATACATATTCAAACTAGCATACGATTTAACATCCTAAACTTGCATAAAATTCACATACGAATTAGCATATGATTTAACATCCCAAACTTGCATAAGATTCACATACGAATTAACATATGTAGAAACGGACTTGCATAAGATTCATATTCAAACTAGCATATGATTGGACATCCCTAACTTGCATAAAATGAATCGAATTAACATATGTAAAAATGGACTTGCATAAGATTCATATTCAAACTAGCATATGATTGAACATCCCAAACTTGCATAAAATGAATCAAGTTAAACATGTATAATTGGACATATGAAATAAATCTACCAACATTAGATAACAAAGTTAAACAACATCACATGATTCAACAGACATGTTCTCATAATCCAATTATAACTCATCATAATTAATTTATTAGTTATATTGTGAAAGAAATTGTACTCGCAAAGATAGGTTAGAGAAGAGAATGATTTGTTCATCTTTTGAATTAGAATTATGACTTGCTAATCCCTAAGGTTTAGGAAGGAGAACTATCCTAGCAGCAGCTTGGTGGCCAAGAGACAGATTTTGTTTAGGCTTAGGGTTTGAGTTTAGGCACTCTTTTATAGAAGTTTGAATCAACCTAAGTCGTTAGATTATCATAGGAGCAATCCCAACCAACCAGACTAGATAGAGTTATCTAGAACAACCACATCAGCCCTAATGACTCAGTAGAGAGTCAGAAATCATCACATTTCAGATCTGGCCGAGGGGGGTAGGTCGACCCCCGGGTCGACCTGTATAGGGTAGGTCGATCCTTTGGTCGACCTAGCCTTGGGCGGGAGAATTCCCGCCCAGCCCGCTCCCCTATTTGAATTTTGAATTTTTTATTCTAAACTATTTCAATTTATATAAGATTGTTGAAACTTCCGAGGGCCATAACTTCCTCATACGAAGTCCGATTTACGAAAACTTGGACTCTATTCCAAGTAGAATTTCAAGATGAACGCAATGGCGTAACCCATTTCCCTTAATTCTCACTTTAATAATTAAGTATTGTTAGGATTTTTAATTTATTATTCACAGAAAATTCAGGGTGTTACATTAATTGATTCTTTACCATAGGCGGCACACCTCAACGGTGACGTGAGCAACGTCAGTCAAAACCCTTTCACACAAGACATCAGGGACTTCAACAATCCCCCGGACTTTAACCTACCATTTCTGGGTCTTGACTTGCATTGTTGCTATACAATTTTGGTGGCATGCCTTTGAATCGATCAACCATTGGAACGCTTGGGTCAACAACTTCGCTAAGCAGTCAAAGTCTACATCTGTCGATCAAGAACGTGATGCTACTCATTTCAGTCAAAAAAAAGGTCCAGCGAGGCCCTGTATGTATTCCTTGAAAGATTCAAAGTATCAGTGGCATAGGTAAATCGACATGGACCATCTATGGTGTTGATAGCAGCAGTATCCGGTATTTTGAATAACTCATACTCTAAACAAATTCTACAACGAGACCCACCAAGAAGCCTTTGGTAGATTCTCCTTTGAAACAAACCTCAATATTCTTCTACCATGAGATTTTCCTACAAGCGTTGGTAAATTCTATTCTGAGACAGACAGATTCCTCTAACAAGATATTAATGTTGAGATGGATGACCTCAATGTTTTCATGACAAAGAATGGAGCACCATCTGACTCGTGAAATGATAAAGACAAAAGAAAGGCTTCAGAAAACACTAACAAGAATGTGTACTTCTAGAAAGGACCAATTTCATTGATCGAACCCGCGATCATGGTTGTCAAGCTCAATGGAACCAAGCATGAGAGAATACTCAACATGACTATGGTGTCTATTTCAGATTATGGCAAAAAAAGAACAAAGGGGCTTGAATAATTCCCTAACGATGTTCGCTCGCTTGCATGATTGTCCACCTTACTCATCTCCATGGCTGATGCGAGGAGAGCATGCATGTTCGCTAAAACTCGATGAGGCGATCCTCGCTTTCTGACTGAATAGATAGGATGACACCGACGCATATGTAATTCGACCATTCGCGTATGCAAGTTCAACCCTTGATGACTTGAGAAAGACTATAGAACGAAACGGGTTGATTAAGATTGATGAATCTGCAGCTTTAACCCGGTGCGACGAAAGAAAGTATAAAGGCCGAAAGACTAGATGTCCGATTTACTTGGCCTAAGCCCCATCGTGCCGAGGGGCATAAGCACTGATGTCGCTCGTCCTCCATTGAACTGACTTTGAACATGAACCTGACTCAAAACGTGATTTAAAACATAGAAACTATATCTCCGGAATATGATTCATCTTGAACGTTCAAGAAAGGCCACTAACAAATCAAACATGACTTCAAAGACTTGATCCATGAGTACATCAAATGGAGAATGTGGAAAACTCTCCAACTGCCTTATGTTTATGATGATCCTACGAGCACTGGTTTGTTTGACTTCAACAATGTCCCTTGCTGATTTGTATGTGATCACAAGACTATGGAGGGACTCAGAACGGTCGTGGATTTCTTTTAATATAATCTAACTACCATCCTGATGCCGGGATAGTCGAAATACGAGCGCAAATGAAAGATTCATGTACCAATTCTAATGTGGTCTATCCCAATAGTCTAGATGCTAGCTCAAAGTCCAAAGATTCTCATACTACCCTATGATTCAGATTGCTAGCTCATACATTGACTTGTGTATAAAAGAAACCCTGAATCAATAATACGCTTGATTCGTATGGGAAAACGACATTGTTCTGCAACGACCTGTGTATGTATGATCTCACACTAGAGCCAACAATCCTACATGACTTATGATGAAGGAATTAGACCTCTTGGTTCGACGAGGTTTAAACAGTTACCTGATCATTTCGACTACCGCTTCAATAGAATTTGTACTAACTAGCACTTATGGAAGCAGTTCAACAATTTGATAAAGTCTTCTCAATGATGGATGACTTTCTAGAGATATTCAGCTTGACATATTCAAAACACTGCTCATCTTCGATAAAACGTACTTTGGGGGGCAAAATGTTAGCCTGTTTTGCGACCAGGCCACACAAAACCCAGACGATTAGGGTTACATATGTAGAGGTTAAAAGCTCGTATACGTTCTATAACCATAGGTCGGATCGGATTGGAGAGCTCGGATCGGATTAGGTCGGATTCTCGGTTCGAAGATAAATGAATTCTACGTGGTTTGCCTCATCAAAGGACAAGCGACTTAGATTAGATATAGATAGACCCAATCTAACCCCATGCTTTGGAGTTTCAACACAAAGATTCGATCACTGGTTCGGTTTGAATATGGGTGGACACGAACTCAAGCCACCACACACGAAGACCTTCGAGCTTCTGGCAAAGTCGCACCGGTTCGGATCGGTCCCTAACCGAACCACCTGAAGGATCCTTGCACACTATGAAGTTGACCTATTCTCTAGCCTATTATTCTGGATTTCTGTACAAGTGTCACATCACAATTAAGAGACCATTTCTCCACTCTCTCCATTACATCCCAGAATCTACTGTATGCATTCCACGTGGCCACTCTTCCCTAACCGAATTTTTGCCTATAAACACAAGAATTCGCAGCCATTTAAAAGGACTTTTGGCATTTTGGTTCCTGATGTCTGCCATGGCCACACCTCTTCAAGGGAGAACCTTCTTCTCCAATGAAAATACAATGAATTCAGAGAGAATTATTTATTGAATTCGAGTGTTTGATTGATTGTATTCACTATAGTTGTAATTCTTTATTGAATGAAGGACTATAAAGTGGATGTAGGCTCGTTAATGCCGAACCACTATAAATCACATGTGTTGATTACTTTTTCTCTGTTTTTAGATTACTATTCTTCGATATTATCCACAGATCCTAGATAATTGGGTCTTAGTGCCCTTTTTGGACTAACATTATTTTTAATTGGTTTAACGGATTTTAAGAATTTAAAATGATTTATTTTGAGAATTAACAATTTAAAATTTATTTAAATTGATGTTAGAATGTATAAAATTAAAATTTAATTAAAACAAATTTGATATGGCACGGTAGTTTGAAAATTCGATTTCTAATTTCAAATGAATGTACAGAATTCAGTATAAATCAGAATTGGATGAAACAAGAAACATTGGAATATGTTTATTTATATCTTTCTAACAAATGTGAAAATTTTAGATTTTACTTTATTAATTGTAAGTTATGTCCAGTTTAAAATTTAAAATAGTCGCTATGGAATTTATATATTTTTTAATAATATATATAGCCCTTAAAAATAGGCATTTAGCAAACGACCTCCGTTTTCGACGAGAACATCAAATTATTGTCAATTTTAAAATTTCAAGTCATTTGGAATTAATATGTCAGCACAGTATATTTAAACGTGTTTTCAATTTCAGTTTAAGTTTAATAAACCCGTTAAAAAAGGTTATTTTTCAAACGGTCTCCAAATTCGACAAAAATTATTTTGTTAGGACCGTATCATCAAAACATAGTTCGATTTCAATTTGAATTTTTTTTAAGTTAGTATGTGGCCCCGGTAAATTAAAACGTACGTTTGAATTCAATATTGAATGTTATATTAATTTATATTTTAATTTTGATAAAAAATGATCAAAACAGTCGAACTGGCTTACGAAACATATCACATTGTGTCCAGAATGGAGGTATTTGGTTGGAAACGACACTCGTTGGGTTCCATTTGGAGTTCGGACAGAAAAACAAACAATTTGTGAATTAAATAGTAATAAATAAATAAGGGAATAAATTGAATTAGAAAACCCTAATTCTCATTTACATAGCAGCGCCGCCGAAATGAATTTAATGGCCAGAGTTTCTGCTTTTGATTCTTTAAAATCTCAAAATCCACCTACTTATTTCAAAATCGTATAACTACAAAGCTGTTAAGCTCAACAAGATCTACCTAATGAACGGTCAAGATCGGATTTAATGTCACATATTAGGTGGAATCGCTGCTCAAACCCACTGCGTTCAGTGTGATTTTAGAGATCACCTGGGCTTTGAGTTGGTCGGTGTTCTCGCTAGGGGGAAATGGAATATGGACAAACGACGTGGTCATGGGGGATCGATGGTTAGATGCGTGGAGGCGGGTACGATTTGGTGAAGGCGACGTGAGTGTTGGGTTCAGTTTTGGGACCTGTTAAGCAACGAAGAAGAAATGTGAAAAAAGGGAGAAGCAGGGGTCGTGGGATTTAAAAATGAATAGTGGATTAGGAAAAGGTCAAGGGATTAAATTATTAATTATATTTAATTATATTAATTTTGCAATTAAAGTTTATTATATCGTAACTTCTTCGTACGATATCGAAAATTCGCAAACTCAGAACCATTGGAATTGTGAAGACGAGAATTACAATATGGAACAGACCAAAACGGAAGCAGAGCAAGTTGAATTTTGAGCTAAATTAAACGTCTGTTTAATTTAGTTTAAAAATAAAATCCTCCAATAAAGACTTACGGAGTGCAAACCAATGTGATAGATTTCTCGCTCAAAATATTTGTATATTTATTTATTTTATAACTGGATGCAGTGATTTCCAGTATTGATTCAGTTTTAATTATCACAAATGTTATATGGTGCCTGTTCGCTCGCATTCATTGTTGTTTGAAAACCCATGGATGATTTGATTGACTGTGTTATGTTTTGTTTGTGATGTTGAAATGTGTAACATATTAAAAATAATGTTAACATTAATGTGGTAATTAAAATTAAATTATAAATATACATTTATAATTTAAACAAAGAAAATTGGTTAATTAGAAAAATAATTCGAATCAAATAAGAATTGGATAAATTTACTAACCAGAGATTAATTTGAATTCATTGTGGTTGGTTGAAACCCCACACGGGTCTGGGGATGATAATTTATTCACATCTCCATTTGAATTAATTGTATGTCAACTGATTGATTGACAGACTGTTATAAGAGTTATTTAATTATTTAATGCTTATACAGTTGTAAATTGTACTTTGGATGTGAACTGAATGTTTACCACTGTTTTTGAATACATGCGATGTATGGAATCCGTATAAATGAAATTATGTGGTAATTGACCGAGTCTGATTCCAATTCAGAAATAACGAATATTTTAAAATAATATTCAGTCAAAATTCAAAATATGATTTTTGATGTCCGATTTTGGATGGACAGAAAAATATTGAAATATATGAAGGCGAGTTAAGTAGATGTATGCCATTTTAACTCAAATGGATTTTTTGTTGATCTTATTCATTTTATATGGAATATTGAAAAGAATTGATTTCAAAACATGATATTTGGAAAATATTATCATTTTAATATTATAATGATATGGAACATTCAATTTTGATTTAAAACTGAAAAGGGAATTGAAATCGTTTTAAAATGAATTTATAAATGATTTATAAAATACGTTTTAAAAATGAATCGATGAAATATTATATATATATATGTATGTATATTTAAATGGTTTGAATAGAATGTATCGCGCAACGACCGTTTGCGAATTTCGACCATTTAATTTGAATTGATGTAACGGGTGATAGGACCGTCGGATTCTGCTAAAACCAGAACCGTTGGGTTCGTATCAAAAAGAGGTTTCGAATGATAATAAGAGATTAGAAATCTAATGGTTAGATTTCAAAATATGTCCAAATCAATTCTAGAAACGGTTGCTATGAATGTAGTTCGGTGGCCGATAATGGAAATCGACTGTAAGGGCCTTATTAAAATTATTAAAAATTATGAATAAATTATGTGAAATCATAATAAACGATTTTAGATATAAAATTCCGCGTTTATAGAGATAAAAGGTGTTTTCATCATAATAAGTTGTTTTGCAACTTAAGTAAAGAACTGAAAAGAATAGAAGTGATTTTAATATAACTGGAATTTTTCCCACGTACGAATTGGAATGGATTTGAATGGAAATAATCTTTGGAATATTTCGATATTAGATTCCGTGATAATATAGATATTGTTGAGGAATTTGGAAGATACCGATATCGTTATTCCCAATACGATATCCATTAGCTTCGGAATTTGATATTGAATATATGCCGATATAATTTCTATTTAGAGCCTTGTATTTAATATCAAATTGGATTTTCGATTTGTCGTGAATGGTGTCTTAAATAATACTGTTCTTAAAACCCGTTAAAAAGGAATAAATCTTTTAATTAAGATTAATGAAGTTTTCCAATTAATAATTATAAATTGGAACAAATGGAATATGATTTCGGGTTCATTGTGAACAATGTTTTAAATAACATTTTTTCTTAAAATTCAATTAACAGTGAAGATGTGATTTGGAGTTTATAAATCTTTTTATTAAGATTTAATGGAAATTTTCCAAAGTTAAATTTTCCAATTTAATACCTTAAATTGGAATTGAATGGAATCCGATTTAATAATAATCGAGACAAGCATCTGTAAATGAAGACCGTTACTATAAATGGAATTTAAAAGGCTTTTCCATTATTCTATTTATATTATTGGTCTGATACGGAAATTTACATCGATTATATATTGATCTGTTTTTCCACGAAGATTCCATATTTAGTGGAAGATGATTTGGGTTTATCGTGAACTGTGTTTTAAATGACATTGATTCTTTAACCTGGTTAAAGACAGGATAAATTTTCCAAAAGTTGAATAATCATAAAGTAATGATTTTTTAGATTAAAACCAAGTGGGAGTTTTAATGAATCTTTAATTAGATCAAAATGTTAATAAGATAATTAAATTAATCGAATTCATGAAATGGTTGAGAATGGAGTACCGCCAGTTTTACTCCATATGATAGTTAAATCTTTAAATAGATTTGAAACGAGAAATGGTAATTAATTTTACCAATAACACAATGGGTGTTAGATACAGAGTACTACCGGTTTTTCTCCATGGGATGAATAGGTTTGGATTGGGTTAATAAAATAAATAATTACTTCGGTAAGGCTCGATAATCCTGACTAGATCTTAAACCTTAATTTGGTTTAAGTTGTGTAAAGACAAAATCTTTCGACATGATTTCCGAGGAAGATTAAACTATAAGTTTAAAAGAATTTATCTTTGATAAAATTAATTGGAACCTTTCCCTAAAGATGTGAATATTTGAATAAAATAAGAATATTCTGGATTGGAATGAGGTGTATGATGTGTTTTTATAGCACTTGATTATAAAATATGCGAGTTATTCAGAAAGATCAAGTTTAACCAATTCTGAGTAATTAATGCGACGATTAAAAGTCGTAGATGAAGACGGTGGTTGAATACCGGAGATCTTCACATCGAATGGTTGATTACTGATGTTTGATTGGGCCGTACACCCAAGACAAGGTAATAAGTGGTGATCATCCAGACGTACTTGGAGATCGACTGGATATACGAGGGCCTTTCTCCTATATTGGACATATGGGATGAGGAATAAGGTGCCCCCGGTTTCGTTAAGACCCAGAATGGACTTGCAAATGGATGGTATGTCTGACATTGTATTCCTTTATACTGTATTCATTGATCTATGATAAATATATATTTGTTTGGTGGCGGAGAATTCATTCTCTTGCTTAACACACTTCTCTGAGATGTACGAGCTTAGAGGTTATATATTGATGGAAATCACTGGTACGGTATGGATTGACAATGTGGCATGCTGAGATGCATGGATAAAATCTTTTGTTGAAAAGCAAGGTTTTGGGGTTAATGATCGAAGCATAGCTTTAATATAACATAGCATCGTGTGTCGAGACGTGACTTTGACGAGTTTCACAACCCGTGAATGATTGAGGCCGGATAATACATGGAAAGAAGAAATCTGGTATTTGGGAGCCCCGATAAGGGTGGCATTCCATTGAAGTATGAAGGATCTATAGGATCTAGGAGCTCGCTAAGGCGATTCTCCATTGAAGCGTGAAGGATATAGATTCGCTCCTAAAAGGGCAACGAATATGAAAATTGAATCATGTCGATATGATTTCTATTTCGAGCCTTGTATTTAATGTAAAAATTGAATACGTGTTGATATGATTTCTATTTTGAGCCTTCGATTCAATGTAGGGATGGAAAGAAAGCCTCTGTCAATGACAGAATCCATGTCCAATAAAACCTTTGCGGTTTTTAATTGTAACCTATGTATGTAGTCGTAGTATACTACGTCTGCTATGGTTGATATATTTATTTGTGGAGAATTATTTTTACATGAAGAACTAGTGATAATAAAGGAGAATTGTAAGTATCAATCATTTTTGGCCAATGTAAGGGAAAACTCTATCCTCCTGTTTGCGTTGCATTGTGTGATGGGATGGAGTCTTATAATGGCTTCATTTTTCATTATTTAGCATTGCGTTGGTTATTTTATGGTATTCTTGGGAAGAAACCTGTTCCATGTCATATGACATGGTCCCTCGATTTACCTAACATAAAAATAAAAAGATTAATAACTGTTTTTAGTTCTCACACTAGTCCCATGAATGACTCGGTGTTTATTGTTTTAACCTAAGCTCTGGGTGCCCTTATTTTCCACACAGGCATCCAGTAGTTTTGGTTTTGCAGATATTCATTTTCACAGGATCCTGCATTACGACTGGAGCTATATTTGGAATGCTATATATTCGTCTATTTCTTTTAGTTGTGTCAGTTGATGTATTTCCACTATGCATTGTGTTTATACATTTTATTTCCACTGCTATGTATTTTAGATATATGATATTTTCCGTTGTATAATATATATTCATACTCCTACTTATTCTTGTACCCTGATGTAAATTGTTGTAATAGTAATGAAATGTTCTACTGTTTGTGCTCCTATGCATCGTGTTCTCAAAACAATCCGGGCTCCTCCGTCTCCTCGTAATCGAGGAAATTTGGGTCGTTAAATCATACATCTAAACAATATAATAATATGTTCATGATACATGACATTGTATAAATTATCATTACGAATAAGAAAAACACTCTTTAGCTCTCACGAAGACCATCGGGCTTTTCATTAAATTAATGTCCAAATATCTCAGAAAGTTTTTCATACTACTTTTTTGGCATTTGAATCTCTCCATCATAATGCTCCAGCTTTCCTTTACTTTTATTCTAGTCGTGGCTTCTCCTTTGTTGATGCAACAAGTGTCATCTTTGTTTCTCTGCATGCAGACGCGGACCAGAGGGCAGCGCACTGGGCTTGATGAAAAATTATAGTAAAAACTATTATTTTGAAATTTTAATATGTATAAGTATAATTCTCAAGTTTGCAAACTGGTTGTTAGTTCAGTGACAAGGCACAAAGGTGTGAGGGCACAAAGGTGTAACATTTATTCATACTCTGATTTATCCTTGTAGACGTTGTGCTGAAGTTTCGAATTTTTTCCTTCATTTCCACCCAATCATCGCTTGAAATTTTGTTATGGTCTTGAATATCCAAAGTTGTGGGCTGGCACGACCTGCATGTAATCAAATATTACATCAATTTCAATATTTTAATCAATTAAAATAACGTTTTGTTGAAAGTTCAAATATCTTTACTAGTAATCGGAATAAGTTTGGTGTCACACTTTTTTGGTGTACACGCAAACTACCGAAAATGCCCTTTACTAAAAACAAACACATATGATAAAAGGAATTAAATCAAGGAAAAAACGGAAAGTAGTTAAAGTTAAATAGCAATGTTCCTTTAATTAGCCATGCACATCATTAATGACATTAATAGAGACGTAAATCGGAATAATGTTAAATTTTGAAAGCAGAAAATTAAATCTAGAATGGTAACGTAAATGGAATTTAATCACGCGTATGTTCGAATTCGAAAATAAATGCGCATTGTAAATGGAATTAAATCACGTGTATGTGTGGAAATATTTATTTCAAGAGTATGTGCACGCGTATTAAGAATGGAACTTTTAAAATTAGAAATAAAAATAAATGTTTTGAATAATGGTCACACGAATTAACATGCATGAATTAGAAACAGAAGAAAATTAATGGACGGTAATGAAAATAGGAAAATAAAAAGAAACTATTGAGCAAATAAATATGCAGAAAAATAAAATGGGCAAGAAATATACATGACCATGTACTAACGACATATTTTTATTTTGTTGAATGGCTCTGTGCGTGCCATCACCACGCGCGAAGCGCGTGCCTATACGTCTCGTTTATAGAAAATGTTTACATCAGCAGTTTCTATTAAAGTTGAGCATGCATTCCTAGTCACACCTTTGGCTTTGTTGTTGACATAACATGATATACTACATGAATGGCTTCAAGTAATGGCACAACCATCAAACCAGTAGTTTGATATGTATGATGTCCTTTTATTTCCCACTTGATGGTGTATAATTAAGTTGCAAAACGGAAAAAACTGTAAATGGATATTTGTACTTTGGTAAATGGATATTTGGGTTGTGGTCTAAAGTAGTTAAGGAAGAAACATAGAAGAATGGAGGAAACATAGAAGAAGATTAAGAAACACATATCAATACATGCTTTCGGTTTAATAAATTTTGAAGGAAGAACCCGGTTCTTTATCGTGCTTGGGCTAAGAGAGAGATGCTGAGGAAAAGTTGTGACCTTACTAATTATATAAAAAGATTTGAGAGCGGTACCAAATTGAAGAAAATTATAAAAATTATATGTGTGTGTGTGTATATATATATATATATCCTTTTTAAATTTCTTAGGCCCCGTTCGCAGTCCATTTTTGGTGCGTTGGGCAACTCGTTGGCGTCGGACGCGTCGAACGCCAACGAGTTTTATTCCATTCAAAAGGAACGATTTATGAACGTTGGAAATCAAGCCGCCAACGTTCCTCTCATTCGCTTATAAAACAAACAAATTTACTTACCTTCTTCACCTCCTCACCTTCTTCTTCTTCTTTAACATAAGTAATGTATTCCTCCGACTCATCTTCTGATTACCACGATATTATTAATCTCTACGGGATTTCATTGTGTCTGAATGGCAGGAGAAATCATATGACTCGAATTAATACTTCAGAGTTTACTGGATTAGCTTGGATCAGCGACATTTTGAATGGTCACCAATAACATTGTCATGTTAATTTTCGGATGAAATGACTTTATTTTCACTCATTATTTGGAAAACTACAACATCATGGTCTCTCTTCAACGCCAAAAATTTGTGTCCTCGAAATGTTTGGAATTTTAGTTTACAAATGGCTAATGGGCTTTCAACTAGACAAATTAGCGAAAGGTTTCAATGATCAGGTAACACAATTTCTGTTTGTTTTCATATTGTTCTAAGCGCTTTTCAATTACTCGCTGCTGATGTAATAAAGCCAGGGATCAACAATTTCATATTGTTCCACATCACATCAAAAGTTCAACCCGATATTATCCTTATTTCAAAAATTGTATTGGTGTTATAAATGGTACATACGTATCTGCACATTTACCTGTTGATCAAATTATCCCTTATATCGAAAGAAAAGGGTTTGCAACTCAAAATATATTAACGGTTTGTGATTTCGATTTACAACTAACGTATGCTGTAGCTGGTTGGGAAGGAACTGCACAGGATAGTAGAATTTTTAATGATGTTACAAATGATAGAAACTCTAACTTCCGTAAACCACCAGCTGGAAAGTATTATTTGGTCGATTCGGGATATCCACTTCAGATTGGATATTTACCACCATATCGAAATATGAGGTATCATATTCCACATTTCCATGAAATCGTGGATCAACAAAAATCAGCCAATGAAGTGTTTAATTTCTACGATTCGAGTTTAAGGATGACCGTAGAAAGAACTTTTGGCATTCGGATTTTTTTACCATTTTGAGCAGTATGCCTACATACCGAATTAAAACTCAAGTTAAAGTTGTTGTATCTACAATGGCCTTACACAACTTCATATGCATATATAATAGTTGTGACCCAGATTTATGGCTTTTGATGATGATCCTGAACTAATCCCCTATCAGTACTAGGAGGAATACTACGCTATGAGGAATACAACGAATAGAGGCACTGAACTGGTACAACGAAATGGGTACCAAGAAATGTCGTAACTTCAAGATACCATTTGAGATGAGTTGGTTGCTGCTAAGGTGCACTAATTTAATTTTTATCCATAACTGTACTTGTTTAACACCCCGTATTTTCTATGATATTAAAATTAGCAAATCTAAGAACACTTAATTTTTAGATGAATAATTAAGAGAAATGGGTTACGTCGTTGCGTTTGTCACGTAATTCTGCTTGAGATAGAGTCCGAGTTTGCGTGAATCAGACTCCGTATGAAGAAGTTATGGAGGTTAGAAGATTTCAAGTTTAAGTAGAAAATAAATATAAATAATAATTAAAATAAAATAACAGTTCAAAATTCAAAAATTCAGACTGAACAGGCTAAGTGGGAAATTTCCCGCTTAGGGTGTTGACCCCTCCAGGGGGAGTCGACATAGATGTCGACCCCCCCTCTAGAGAGTTGACCCCTTTGAGATATGCTTGCTGTGACGAATTTTAGTAGCTCTGGCTGATCTGGCCTTCCCTGATTGGTCGATGGCTAATTTCTGAGGTATTAGGGCTTAAGTGTCATGTTATGATTGGCTGTATGACACACCTCTTTTGTTTGATGGCTCTGTCTTCTTCTAGACTAATCTAAAGGCTAGAATTAATCCTAGACATCTATATATACATAGCTAAACCTAGACCCTAACCTCATAACCCTAAGACTATGGTGTCATCATGTTGTTCGTCTACAAGCTAGCCTGAGCCTCCTACATCTTCTTCTAACTAGAAAAGTAAATCCAAACTAGTAATCGATTAGAAGAATTTCAAATCAAACGTCTACGTCAAAGGATAGCTTTTCAAATTCAAAAATCAGATCCCAGAATACAAGATCCGTCCTTTTTCTGTAAGTTTATTTATTATTTAGATTTAAACATCTAATAGAAATCATGACCATAATAAATCGGATCTAGAACGATGCTTAATTCTGATTCGTGCCTATCATTTTGTCTAATATAAATTGCTTATGCCTATGAGACTATTGTGATTGATGTAATAGAACCTATCATGCCTAAGAGACTGTTGGACTGACATAATAGAACCTATCATGCCTATAAGACCATTGGACTAACATAATAGAACCTATCTTGCCTATGAAACTGTAGGACTGACATAAATGAACCTATCATGCCTGTGAGACTGTTGTGATTGATAGGATGTAACTTTTCATGTTGTACAACCTATGCCTATGAGACTAGTGTGATTTATCAAATGGTACTTATCATGTTGTACATTAATTAGTAATTCTCTTATGTCCAATTCTATCTAACCTTTATACCTATGGTGTGAATTGCTTAGCTTGTCTACACATAGTGTTAATGTACAACATTGAAACATGATTCTTGAATCAAGTACATCTTTACATGCCCATTTTTCCTTATGTCAATTCTTATACTCCTTCTTTGTTTTTCCCCTTTTTTCTTGCTTTTGTGAATACTAAGTTCATTCGGAACTTAGACTGAATCTCGTTGTACATGCAATTATAACACGGGGAAAATTGGGTATAATTTAATTTAGTAAATTTTGGGCATAGCTTGGGAATGTGGCATAAACATGTATTTACTAGACTTGTGGAAAATTTGACACATGGATTTGGACACATATGACAAATATAAAAATTGGCTAAAGATGAACATGCCTAACCCAAGGTTAAATTGAGTTGCGGTGTAAGACTGCCCGGAACCGCCCGACACATCAGCTACCGCAACAATATAAATCTAATGTGAGAGGTTAGCGCATTAAGCCCAAAAATCGAGGTTAGATTGAGTTGTGGTGTAAGACTGCCCGAAACCGTCCGACACATCCAGCAATCACAACAATATAGATCTAATGTGAGAGGTTGGTGCTTTAATGAATGAATTAAAGCTAAGGAACAGACAGACTAATAATGGTAGCATTAAGTTAATTAGGGCAACACTTAAACCAATACAACATGTTACCAAAATAAATGGGTGAGGTTAGGTAAATTTTGAGAACACTTAACCGTTATAACATGTTGATTAGAAAAGCCTAGTAACGGGGACCCATTTCAGCAGTAACTACATAGATGTATCACGGTACCCTAAACTAGGCAGTGTGGGGCACGATTATTGGGATGATTATAAGCGGTCAAAATAGCGGCACGTGGTGCAGCAGTGTAGTTCCGGCGAAGTATGGGCGTGCATGTACTCCGGAGTGGAAAAGCAGGCACTGGGCATCATTAGTATACACTGCGCATCTTGAATCGTGTCGGTTGCCATCATGGGAATTGATACACCCCATGATTGGGGCCAGCACATATATCTACACACGAGCGGGGCCGAGTGACACAAGTAAGAAATGCATGCGGGTAGAAGCCGATCGAGAAAAGGATCACTTTGTTATGAACACATGATGGTAGTTGAAACATTTTTTAGTAGGTGCAGAGAAATGGGAATGAGTGCGATAAGTATATTTAGTTTCTCTTGTCTTATCTTATGTTATCTTATTTCTATGGTATTGCCCTACATTCAGTTTATTCATGTCATGATCCTTTTACTTGTTTATATGCTGAATAATCACTGGACTGACCAGACTTATGTCTGACCTATTTTCTTTCACCTTCTTTTCGTCCGTTCCCCCCTCCCCACTAGGTCCGCATTACTTCAACTTAGTACATACCTTTTCTAGTTCAAAGAGAGTAGATGTATTGCATGGATTCTCTCTTCTTGGGCTATGGCTGTGGTTACACTTTTATTGGGGATTTATGCTGCTTTACTACTGTTTTATTCTTCTTTATGTACTTGGAGTTTTAAATCAAGATAGATGTTTCATTGTAATAATTTAGAAGTTGGGTTTTGAGACAATGCTTGAAGTGTTTTGACTGAACCACGCTATTTATGAAATGATTTCAGTTTTCCACTGTTTATATGTCTGTCTTGTAAATTATCTGTGTCTTTTACCTAAAATGCTTCACCAAAGTTAATGCATTCCCTTTGTGAGTGACCTTAACGGAGGTGGGGTGTTTCACTTGGTATCAGAGCGATGGTTTACCACATCAGATAAAAGTTTTTGAAAAATATTTTTCAAAAAGAAATTTATAGAAGCATTTTCAAGAAAAGTGTTGTTTTATTTTAAAGGCATAATGTAACGACCCGGAAAATCTGAACCAATTTAAAAAATTTAAATTGGCTAAAATAGTGGATTTTAAATATTTAAAATAAATATTTTAAATAATAATAATGGAAAGTAAGTTTGAATCGAACTTGAAAATAAATATAATTACTTTGAATTATAAACAAGGCCTGAAATGGCGCGGTAGTTTCAAAATATGAATTCAAACTTCGAATGACTATACCGGGTGCAAGACAAAATGGATTTGAGTGAAACCAAAAATATTTAAATCTGTTAGTGAATACATTTCTAACGAATCTGAAAAATCGAAGTTTCATAGTGAAAAGCAAAAGTTATGACCAAATGAATTTTCTGAAAGGTCGCTATGGAAATTATATAGCCCGTGAAAATGGCCGTTTTGCAAACACCTCGGAATTCGATGAAACCACTTTTGTTGGATTCGGGATGTGAAGTTATTGCTAGGTTTCAAATTTCATAATTTTTGAAGTTAGTATGTGAGCGTGGCAAAGGAAAATGTGTTTGGTCGATTTCTATTAAATTGGATCAATCAGAAATGGTCCATTTTTCAAACGGTCTCAGAATTCGACGAAACTAGTTTTGTTGGGAACGTATCGTCAAAACATAGCTGGATTTTTTCTGGAATTTATCAAATCTGTATGTGGCCCTGGCAAATTG
This sequence comes from Allium sativum, assembly GCA_030737875.1. Taxonomy (NCBI): domain Eukaryota; kingdom Viridiplantae; phylum Streptophyta; class Magnoliopsida; order Asparagales; family Amaryllidaceae; genus Allium; species Allium sativum. The sequence continues at coordinate 431,720,663 of CM060923.1, forward strand.
AAATGTATGTTCAAATTGAATATTGAATGTTATATATTTTAAATTGAAGGAAAACTGACTGAAATAGTCGAATGGGCCTACGAAACATATCCCATTGTGTTCGGAATGGGGGTAAAACGCTAGGGATGACAGTCGTTAGGTTTGTATTGGAGGTCGTGTCAGAAAACCCCTTTTAAAACCTCCTGGCTAATCAGATTTTTTATAAAATAATAAAAAATTAAAAAAAGGCGGAAACCCTTTTCTCTCTCCCCGATTCGACGACGGCCGCTCTTCCAACCTTCTCTCCTCCTTTTCTCCTTCCACACGCACTAATATCGAACACCCCCGTTGAGGTTTTTGAAGTACTCCTCACGCTCTCCAAATCCATAGCATCCACGACCTCCATTACTTCGTAAATCGCGAGAATCGAGGCCACAAAGTCCAGCTGTTCGCGTCGAGTTTTCTCCTCCGATCTGAGCTCGAGCTGGCGACGGTTAGCACCCCCTGGTGCGATACTCCAAGTTCTTCGTCGTGGTACAAGTCGATCATCAACTCGTGCCTCGTATTGCGCGCTAGGTTGAACCGTAGTTTCGAATCAAAAACTGAGGTAACGACTTTGGTATATTTTCAACTGTTTTAACACCCTTAAACCGTTGCAAACTTTGAAAAATCTTATCTTTCTCATGTGTTGACGAAAATCGATGAAAGAGGAAACATCGTGACTGTGTGGACGTCTTCTACATTCTAGAAGAGACCGCATCTTTTTCTGAGCCTTCTGCTATTTTTGGTTGAGTGGAACCCAAGGTGAGATTTCCAAATAATAAATGATATGGAAAACGACGATGTATAAATTATATAATCGATGTATGAGTTATATAAGTGTTGTAAACCTCTTGTATAAGCGTTGTATAAGTTGCACGTTCGATGTATAAGTTATTTATGCGTTGTAAAAATTATATATGTGTTGAAATAGAAGTGAAATGCTATATATATATATATATATATATATATATATATATATATATATACGTCTCTCATGCACAAACCATGGATGATATTTATTGGTTGTGATTGGTGTGAAAATTGGTTGATAGTGAATGGTTGATTGAAATTGTTTGTGGTTGAAATTGATTGATTGTGGTTGAAAAATACCCGTTTGTGGTTGAGAAATATTTGGTTGAAACCACATAGGATTAGTTTGTGGAAATGAAAAAAAATATACATGCCGCCTGCGTGCGAACTAGATGCATGATTCCCCATTGTCAAAAGCTGCGAGGCTTTAAGGTAGAGCGAGGAGCCGTACTAGGGACGGTCCCGGTCTTAACTACCCTGTCGTTATGCTGCCGAAATTTTGAATAATATTCATGTGTTGGAATTATTTTCCTGTGTTGAAACTATATTCGTCTGTTGAATAGAAAACCTTTATGTGTTGAATCGAAATTCATTCATTGAATCATATTCATGTGTTGAATGGTATTCGTGTTTTAAATATAAAAATCACCTTTTTATCTATATATACAAACTATAGAAAACCTTCATGTGTTGAACTGAAATTCATTCGTTGAATTGAAATTCATGTGTTGAATGGTATTCGTGTTTTAAATATAAAAATCACCTTTTTATCTATATATACAAACTATAGAAAACCTTCATGTGTTGAATCGAAATTCATTCGTTGAATTGAAATTCATGTGTTGAATGGTATTCGTGTTTTAAATATAAAAATCACCTTTTTATCTATATATACAAACTATAGAAAACCTTCATGTGTTGAATCGAAATTCATTCATTGAATTGAAATTCATGTGTTGAATGGTATTCGTATTTTGAAATAAATTGTTTTATAATAAAAATCCTATTTTTATCATCAATATGAACTATATAAAATAATCGTGTTTCGAGATAATTTTTTTATAGTAAAAATCATATTTTTATCACCTATATTAACTATATAAAATAGTCGAGTTTTGAAATAATTTGTTTTACATTAAAAATCACATTTTTATTATATACAAGATTTGTTAAAAATAGTGAAGTGTTGAGATAGAAGACAATTAAATAAAAATACCATTTTTATCAAATGTATGAAAATCATATAGTTTTGAAATCGAAGAATCGATATATATATATAAATAGAATTGAAATATATCGAATAACGAAGCTGTAGTTCGTATTTTGAAACCGCGATTTCAAACGATTAGTGCGGGATATCTGACCATCGGATTTTCCCGAAACCGCAACCGTTGAGTTCGCTTTGGAAATATCTTTCCAACGGCACCAACTTTGTAAAAATCCAATGGTTGGATTGTCTGGAATATTTAATTCAAATCTGAAGAAAAACAGCGCTAGAATCAATTATATATATATATAAATATAATTATATTTAATCAAATAACGACGTTGTAGTTCGTATTTTGAAATTGAAACTTCAAATGATTATACCGGGAGATCCGACCATCGGATTTTCCCGAAACTGGAACCATTGGATTCATTTTTGAAAGAAATTTCTAATGATATAAATTTTGTGAAGATCCAACGGTTAGATTTTCAAATATGTGTAAATCAAATCTAAAGAAAAACAACGCCACGGCCGCGTTATGGCCCAGGCGTCGTTTAAATAAATTGGCTATTTTAAAATAAATAAAATTATTGATAAATCGTTATAAAATATTATAAACGATATGGATGTGAAATTTAGAAACTAACTGAAGGTTGGCTAAGTCGAATGGTTTCCTGGGTGTTGATCTGATGTTGGTTTCGGCCTTCGGGGTCAATATTTGGGAAATCGTTCTCTTACTGATTGACGGTTAGTGACTAATGAACTGAAATGATGTGTATGTAGTGTTTGTATAGCACGTGTTTATTATATATGCGAGTTGCTCAGAAAGACCGGGTTTATCCCATTCTGAATAACTGAATCGACGATAAGAAATCGAAGATGAAGACGGTGGTTGAAGACTGGAAATCTTCACCTCGTTTGGATGGTAACTGATGTCCTGATTGGGAGGCGTCCCGAAATATGGATAATGAGTGGTGATCGCCCAGACGTACGTGGAGATCGATGGGTTTGCGAGGTATATAGTGCCTCCGGTTTCATTCAGATCCAGAGCGGACTTGTAAATGGATGGTGTGTCTGACATTGGAATTTATTCTGTGTGATTGATAGCCATCAGTTACATGGCGTGAATTGCCTATGTGGCATGCTAAGATGCAGTGATCAGGGTTTCTGTTGAAAAGCAAAGTCTTGTGGTGATGATCAAAGCCCTGCCTGTGTGGCGTAGCTTTGTGTATAACGTGAATTCGCGAGCCTCACACCCTGGTATGAACCTGAAACGGGAGAGGACATCAGGGAGGGCACGCGTCTCTTCCTTGCTAGAAGTGGCGTCAGTGGTTTTACAAGCCCTGATGAGTTTGACTTATGTGGTTGTTGCTATTGCGAGGCACCTCGATTATATCGGTCGATCCGGGACCGATGGAGTCATTCGTTGGCTCATTTACGCCCCAAAGGGAGAGGAAACGCAGTGTCCAGGAATTTTAATCCACATCGGTGGACCGGACCTGACGATCCAAGGGGCAGTTGTGGCTGTTCCTGAGGCTCGGGCTGGGCAATCTTGAATTCGGTAAGGACTATCTTTTGCCTTGGTTCATGGCGGAAATCCAATTTCCAAATACGTGACTGTGCGGTTTTGATTGTATATACATATGGCGACATGATATATGGTGCCCATGCCGTCTATGATTGATAGTTATAATTCGAAATTGTTTCTGAAACCTTTGAACACTAATAATAATATAAAATGCTTTTGTTTTAATCATATCAAGCATATTTTGGCCATTATAAGGTAAAACTCTATCCTCCGGTTTGCGGTGCATTGTGTGATGGGAACTGAGTCTTATAATGGCTTCATTTTTATAAAAAGCATTGCGATGTTTAAAAGAATTATTTGTTTTAAAGCACTGGCAATCCAATGGAGTCAACCCGTTCCACGAAAGTGGCGTGGTCCTGTGATTTGCCATATTTTAAATGTGTTGAGTAGATTTCTCATACCAGTCCCATGACTGACTCATAGTTTGTTTCTCTTTCAAACTCGGGTGCCCCTTTTTCTACACGGGCAGCCTTGTATTCAGGTTTTAGCTGGCTTGCTCTGGATAGCTGGAGCTTAAGATGGATTCTATCATTTCTCTTTTTTTTATGCTTTTCAGCTCCTATTGTACATTATGTTTGTTTTCCGCTGTAGACATTTATGTATAGCTGAACTGTATTTGTACTAAGTATGATCCTGTATACTGTGTAACTCTGATGATTACGTTTATCTAGTATATTCTATTGTGCATTATCTGGTGTATTTATTTAATTCTGTCCTGCTATTATCTGTTTATGTGTTATATTCCAAAGATTACCCTTGCCGCCGTCAGTACAATGTTTGGGGCCGTCACAACGTGGTATCAGAGCTTTGGTTAAGCTTAGTTCTAGAATATAAAATATTAACGAACTCGTCAGAAATAGAACCAGTAGTGTTCTAGGACGGGTAACTCATTACAGATAGGATCAGTAATATCCTAGTATGAGTAGCAGAATGAAATAACACCTAGATAAACACATTTACATTCAAGTATTTGTCTCTAATTTTTGAAATATCTTCTCTGTGACCTGACACTTGATCTGCTATTTGCAGAAGTACTAGAAAATGAGTGCCAGAAACAGAAGAAGTAATACTGACCCGGATATAGAAGCTCTATTTATGAAATATAGAAATCTAGGTGGAAAACCCTTCTCGGGCGAAGATTCTATTATGAGAACACAAGCATGGATTCGTTCGGCTGAGAAAATCTTTGAAGGATTAAAGCTGAGGGATGACCAAAAAAGATTACTGGCCTCCTGGACACTCAAAGATGAAGCTTTGTTCTGGTGGGATTCAGTTATTAAGGATAATCCAGAAGATGATATCACCTGGGATAGATTCAAAGTGATTTTCCTGGAAAGATTTACTCCTCCTGAAGCAATTGAACGGCTATGTGATGAATTTTCTTATCTGATACAAGGAGATATGACCATTCCCGAATATCATAAGAAATTCAATGAACTTTCTCACTTTGCCCCTCATCTAGTTCAAAATATGAAGAGGAAGAATTTGAGATTTATCAACAGGCATCAAAGAAAATATCAGAACAGTGTAATGAGGCATGTGAAGCTCCCCTTTTCTGAAATGATATACATGGCTTACCAGTAAGAAGATCTAGACAAGAAAGGTATGTTACAGTACGAAGAGGAAGTCAGCTCTAGTAATAAAATTGAGTCTGAAACTGATCGTTCTGAGGCCAACACGATGTCAGAGGTCAGTAAGAAGCCCAAAGTAAATCGGAAAAGGGCCAGACCTGAGAAAGAATCAGTAATGACCGCCATATGCCTAAACTGCAATCAAAAAGGTTATCTGTCCAGGAAATGTAAGTCCTTGAAAATGAAGTGGAAGGAGGGAACTAAATCAAAGAACAAGGTTAAAGAAAATAGAAAATGCAATCTTTGCCATCAGGTGGGTCACGTAAAGCAAGACTGCCCGCTGTTCATAAAACCTGAAGCCGTAATGTAAATGAAGTGGTAGAAGTGCTTGCATCTTCGTTTGCTCAGGAAAGGGCCGATGTTTTAAAAGGCACGCTTAATGTCAAAAACATTCCAGTTAAAGTGTTGTTTGATACAGTCGCGTCGCGAAGCTTTATTGCAAAGAATGAAGTTAAGAAACTGGATTTGAATTTGAAGAAGCTCAAAGAACCAATGACTGTCCAAAATCCGGTTGGGGGTTCCATCGATCTCAGTTGGGTTTGTGCAGTACCTGTCTCTTTTTCCTGCTATAAATTCCCTACTATCTCTATCGTCATGATTTTTACTGAATTCGGTCTTATTATGGGATTGGATTGGCTAACCAAATATGAAGCTGAGGTTAGATGCGCCGAGAGAGTTGTTAGGGCAAAGATTAAATCAGGGAATTATATAACCATTCCCTGTGAAGGTCAGAATTCTAATAGAAAAGACTTCTGGACAGCTTTGGATGTTTCTCCTTCTCAAATAGAAAATATCCCTGAGGTCATAGAGAATATTCCCGACCTCGTCAAAGATATTCCAGTCATAAAGAATTATGCGGATATGTTTGAAGAATTTGTTCGCTTACCTCCTCAGAGAGAAATATATTTCAAGATCGCTTTGATTCCGAATGCAAGGCCGGTAGTTCACGCGATTCGAAGAATGTCCTTGAAAGAGAAAGAGGAATTAGACAATCAAACACGACAGCTCGTATGGAAGGGTATGATCAGGCCTAGTTTCTCTGATTGGGGTGCAACAGTGGTGTTTGTCCCAAAATCTGACGGTACTCTACGTCTATGTGTGGATTATCGTGATTTGAACAAGCAGACAATAAAGAACAAATATCCATTTCCGCGAATTAATGATTTATTGGATCGTCTGAATGGAGCACAAGTATTTTCAAGGATGGACCCAGCTACAGGTTTCCATCAGCTTCGAATTGCCGAAGAATGTGTTCCTATGACAACATTTAGAGGTCCAGACTTATTCTACGGGTGGTTAGTAATGTCGTTCGGCTTATGTAACGCTCCAGCATACTTCGTCGATTTGATGAATAGAGTGTTCAGAGGAGTTTTGAATAAGTTTTTACTGGTTTTTATTGACGATATTCTAATCTTCTCTAAATCAAAAGCCGAACATGAAAAGCATTTGGACCAGGTTCTAGAAATTCTCAGAAGGAATGTATTGAAAGCTAAACTGTCCAAATGTATATTTTGGCAGGATGAAGTGAAATTTCTGGGCCACGCCGTATCGAAAGAAGGAATTGTTGTGGATCCAAGTAAAATCACAGCTATTCAAAATTGGAAACAGCCCAGTACTCCTACAGAAGTCCGCAGTTTTCTTGGATTGGCTAGTTATTACCGGAAGTTCGTTAAAAACTTTTCTAAGATATATGGTCACTTAACGAAGCTTACAAAGAAGCACACAAAATTCAAATGGACTCCGGAATGTGAAGAGGCTTTTGAAGAGCTAAATTTAAGATTAACGACATCTCCAGTGTTAAACCATCATCGATGGCAATCAGGATTTGGAAGTCTGGACAGATGCTTCTAGAGAAGGCCTTGGCGCAGTGTTAATGCAAAGAGGTCAAGTGATTGCTTATGCTAGCCGTCAGCTAAAGCCGTATGAGAAATACTACGTAACTCATGATCTTGAGTTATTGGCTATAGTATTCGCCTTGAAAATCTGGAGACACTATCTTCTGGGTGAGAGATTTGAACTGTTTACAGATCACCAGTGGTTAAAGTATCTGTTCACCCAGAAAGACTTGAATCTGAGGAAGCAACGTTGGCTAGAGTTCCTTGCAGCATACGATTTTGAGATTATATACACTCCAAGGAAAGCCAATGTCGTGGCTGATGCGTTAAGTCGAAAGAATGAAATGATCGCCAGTTTTATTATCACGACTTCATTGATAGATAAAATATCTGCTCTTCAGAAGGATGATCACTTCATTTAGAAGATCGGAGGGATAATTCAAAAAGGCGAGCCCTCGAGTTTTCAAATTGATAATGATGGGATTCTACGGCTAAAAGGTCGAATTTGTGTTCCTAACATTGCTGAGCCCCGAAAGGAAGTACTGGATGAATGCCACAAGTCAAAAATTAGTATCCATCCGGGAGTAAGAAAAATGTATAATGACATCAAACGCACTTTCTGGAGGAAGTTGATGAAGAGAGACATTTCTTTGTATGTTAGCCGATGACCTACTTGCCAGCTAGTCAAAAGCGACGAACAGAAACTGGCTGGATTGTTGCAACCGCTGGACGTTCCAGGATGGAAGTGGGAACATATTTCCATGGACTTCATAGATGTTTTTCCCAGAACCAGAAAAGGAAATGACAGTATTTGGGTGATCGTAGATCGCTTCACAAAGACAGCCCATTTCATACATGTCAGATCAAATAGAACTGCTCAGAGTCTGGCGTAGATATACTTCAAGGAAATTGTCAGACTACACGGAGTGCCGCTTAGTATAGTCAGTGATAGAGATCCAATATTTACTAGAAAATTCTAGGAGGCATTTCAAGTCGAGCTGGGAACGAAGCTGAACTTGAGCACCGCTTATCATCTCAGATAGACGGTCAGACTGAGAGGGTGAATCATATATTAGAAGATCTATTACGGGCTTGTGTTCTAGATTTCGGTGGATCATGGGAAGACCATCTGCATTTGGTTGAATTCTCATATAATAACAGCTACCAGGCGAGCCTGACAATGTCGCCATTCGAAGCATTATATGGTAGACCGTGCCGATCTCCTGCTTGTTGGGTCGAACCCGGTAATAGACTTGTATTGGGACCTGATATGATCCGAGAAGCTGCCGACAAAGTCGATTTCGTTAAGAAATGATTACTCGCCGGTCAAAGACGACAAAAGAGCTATGCCGATAGGAGAAGAAGAGATATATCATTTGCTGTTGGCGACTATGTATATTTGAAAGTATCGCCGATGAGAGGAGTTATCCGGTTCGGTAAAACTGGGAAGTTGGCGCCCAAATTCATTGGTCCGTTTCATATTCTTGAACGAATCGGAACGCTTGCTTATAGGGTTAAACTGCCTGATTGGTTGCCTGGAGTTCATGATGTATTTCACATATCTCAACTTCGAAAGCACGTTCATGATCCAGACTTAATCGTGGAAGAAGCAGCTCAACAGGATATTGAAATCACTCCAGAATTAGCTATGAGAAGAGAGCCGCTCAAGATTATCGGCAAAGAAACCAAAGAGCTGAGGAACAAGAAGGTTCACTTAGTCAAAGTGCAATGGAGTGGAGATCCGCGAGACTGTACTTGGAAACTGAGGAGAGCATTCAGAAAGCCTATCCTAAGTGTCGAGTAGATATCTCTGATTGACTCCGATGCAAGGTACATTTACCATACTTTGCATTACCAATTAGTTCTCTACTCTGTTGTTATTTTCTTTCCATGGATGTGCACTTTTAATTCTATGGTCTGAATGATTTTAAAATAATATAGAAACTGATTAGTATATTTTTGAAGAGTTAAAAACAAATCACTTGTTGTTTGCATTGTGTGATAGTAAATTTGATTAATTAAATTATAAAAACGATAGTTAATTTAATCAATAATAGAATAATGGTAGAATTTATTCATTTAAATCACACATTGAACTGATTAGAAAATAGATAGAAATATATACTTGTGCATTATATATGTTTGAACAGGTAATTGGATAGCTATTGAGTAAAGAATTTATTTGCGTGCCCGACAAATAGGTAAACCTTAATGAGTTGGATGCGAAATTTTTTTATATCAACTCCTGTGAATGCCATTGGATGCAGAGTGCTGGTTATTCGGTGTGTAATAATAAACGTCGCCATAGGATAGTAACAATTAATTTTGAACTACATTACATGGCATACTTCTGGAAGATAGGCATACTTCATTATATACCACATAAGCATTTGGAGCTTGTGTGACGAGGTGAAAGATTTACCATACAAGCGAGAGGCTTGTATGGCGATGATTATATTTTACAGGTTGAACTGATGACTGATATGACCATATGAATTGTAACGATAAAATTGCCAGATTAATAAAAACCCCACACGGGTCTGGAGTTGAAAATAATCACGTCTCTTTAGTCATTAGATACGGCACATGGATTATTTATTTCCCACACGGGACGAGGTGACGAATATTTATCCTCTGGAGCAATTAAAATACACCTCCCTCAGGCTTTGACAGGATGACGAGAATTTATTCTCTGGAGTTATTATCTATACACGCTCCCCTGTAAACACCAGATTATATCACTATAAATATGTGTATGCTTATTAGGATTTATTGGGTACCTAATACGGCCCAATAAATTTCCAAACCTCTCCCCGTACAAAGGAGGTTATGACGAAATTTTTCGAAAATTCCGGGTGTTAGCCAAATTTTTGAAGATTTTGAAAATTCTCAGAAACTGAAAAGTTGGAGAATGGAAGCCAGATTGAACGTAAGGTCGATTAATCAAACCACTTTCAACTTTGTTCCTTTTCGGGGACGAAAAGTTTTAAGTGGGGGAGAATGTAACGACCCGGAAAATCTGAACCAATTTAAAAATTTTAAATTAGCTAAAATAGTGGATTTTAAATATTTAAAATAAATATTTTAAATAATAATAATGAAAAGTAAGTTTGAATCGAAGTTGAAAATAAATATAATTACTTTGAATTATAAACAATGCCTGAAATGGCGCGGTAGTTTCAAAAATTGAATTCAAACTTCGACTGACTGTACCGGGTGCAAGACAAAACGGATTTGAGTGAAACCAAAAATATTTAAATCAGTTAGTGAATACCTTTCTAACGAATCTGAAAAATTGAAGTTTCATAGCGGAAAGAAAAAGTTATGGCCAAATGAAATTTCTGAAAGGTCGCTATGGAAATTATATAGCCCGTGAAAATGGCTGTTTTGCAAACGACCTCGGAATTCGACGAAACCACTTTTGTTGGATCCGGCATGTGAAGTTATTGCTAGGTTTCAAATTTCATAATTTTTGAAGTTAGTATGTGAGCGTGGCAAAGGAAAATGTGTTTGGTCGATTTCTTTTAAATTGGATCGACCAGAAATGGGCCATTTTTCAAACGGTCTCAGAATTCGACGAAACTAGTTTTGTTGGGACCGTATTGCCAAAACATAGCTGGATTTATTTTTCTGGAAATTTTCAAATCAGTATGTGGCCCTGGCAAGTTGAAATGTATGTTCAAATTGAATATTGAATGTTATATATTTTAAATTGAAGGAAAATTGACTGAAACAGTCGAATGGGCCTACGAAACATATCCCATTGTGTTCGGAATGCGGGTAAAACGCTAGGGACGACAGTCGTTAGGTTTGGATTGGAGGTCGTGTCAGAAAACCCCTTTTAAAACCTCCCGGCCAATCAGATTTTTTATAAAATAATAAAAAAATTTAAAAAAAAGGTAGAAACCCTTTTCTCCCTCCCCGATTCGACGACGGCCGCTCTTCCAACCTTCTCTCCTCCTTTTCTCCTTCCACACGCACTAATATCGAACGCCCCCGTTGAGGTTTTTGAGGTACTCCTCACGCTCTTCAAATCCATAGTATCCACGGCCTCCATCACTTCATAAATCGCGAGAATCAAGGCCATAAAGTCCAGCCGTTCGCGTCGAGTTTTCTCCTCTGATCTGGGCTCGACCTAGCGACGGTTGGCACCTCCTGGTGCGCGACTCCAAGTTCTTCGTCGTGGTACAAGCCGATCATCAACTCGTGCCTCGTATTGCGCGCTAGGTTGAACCCTAATTTCGAATCAAAAACTGAGGTAACGGCTTTGGTATATTTTCAACTGTTTTAACACCTTTAAACCGTTGCAAACTTTGAAAAATCGTATCTTTCTCATGTGTTGACGAAAATCGATGAAACAGGAAACAGCGTGACCGTGTGGACATCTTCTACATTCTAGAAGAGACCGCATATTTTTCTGAGCCTTCTGCTTTTTTTGGTGGAGTGGAACCGAAGGTGAGATTTCTAAATTATAAACGATATGGAAAACGACGATGTATAAATTATATAGTCGATGTATGAGTTATATAAGCGTTGTACACCTCTTGTATGAGCATTGTATAAGTGGTACGTTCGATGTATAAGTTATATATGCGTTGTAAAAATTATATATGTGTTGAAATAGAAGTGAGATGCTATATATATATATATATATATATATATATATATATATATATACACACGCCCCTCTTCCACAAACTATGGACGATATTTATTGGTTGTGATTAGTGTGAAAATTGGTTGATAGCGAATGGTTGATTGAAATTGTTTGTGGTTGAAATTGATTGATTGTGATTGAAAAATACCCGTTTGTGGTTGAGAAATATTTGGTTGAAACCACATAGTATTAGTTTGTGGAAATGAAAAAAAATATACATGCCGCCTTCGTGCGAACTAGATGCATGATTCCCCATTGTAAAAAGCTGTGAGGCTTTAAGGTAGAGCGAGGAGCCGTACTAGGGACGGTCCCGGTTTTAACTACCCTGTCGTTATGCTGCCGAAATTTTGAATAATATTCATGTGTTAGAATTATTTTCCTGTGTTGAAACTATATTCGTCTGTTGAATAGAAAACCTTCATGTGTTGAATCGAAATTCATTCGTTGAATCATATTCATGTGTTGAATGGTATTCGTGTTTTAAATATAAAAATCACCTTTTTATCTATATATACAAACTATAGAAAACCTTCATGTGTTGAATCGAAATTCATTCGTAGAATTGAAATTCATGTGTTGAATGGTATTCGTGTTTTAAATATAAAAATCACCTTTTTATCTATATATACAAACTATAGAAAACCTTCATGTTTTGAATCGAAATTCATTCGTTGAATTGAAATTCATGTGTTGAATGGTATTCGCGTTTTAAATATAAAAATCACCTTTTTATCTATATATACAAACTATAGAAAACCTTCATGTGTTGAATCGAAATTCATTCGTTGAGTTGAAATTCATGTGTTGAATGGTATTCGTATTTTGAAATAAATTGTTTTATAATAAAAATCCTATTTTTATCATCAATATGAACTATAAAAATAATCGTGTTTCGAAATAAATTGTTTTATAATAAAAAATCATATTTCTATTATATACATGAATTGTTAAAAATAGTGAAGTGTTGAGATAGAAGACAGTTAGATAAAAATAACATTTTTATCAAATGTATGAAAATCATATAGTTTTGAAATTGAAGAATCGATATATATATATATATATATATATATATAGAATTGAAATATATCGAATAACAAAGATGCAGTTCGTATTTTGAAACCGTGAATTCAAACGATTAGTGTGGGATATTCTGCCATTAGATTTTCCCGAAACCGCAACCGTTGGGTTCGCTTTGGAAATATCTTTCCAACGACACCAACTTTGTAAAAATTCAACGGCTGGATTGTCTAGAATGTTTAATTCAAATCTGAAGAAAAATAGCGCCAGAATCGATCATATTTATATATATAAAAATATAATTATATTTAATCGAATAACGACGCTGCAGTTCGTATTTTGAAATCGAAACTTCAAACGATTATACCGGGAGATCCGACCATCGGATTTTCCCGAAACTGGAACCATTGGATTCGTTTTGAAAAGATCTTTCTAATGATATAAATTTTGTGAAGATCCAACGGTTAGATTTTCAAATATGTGTAAATCAAATCTGAAGAAAAACAGCGCCACGACCGCGTTTTGGACGAGGCGTCGTTTAAATAAATTGGCTATTTTAAAATAAATAAAATTAGCGATAAATTGTTATAAAATATTATAAACGATATGGATATGAAATTTAGAAACTAACTGAAGGTTGGCTTAGTCGAATGGTTTCCTGGGTGTTGATCTGATGTTGGTTTCTGCCTTTGGGGTTAATATTTCGGAAATCGTTCTCTTACTGATTGACGGTTAGTGACTAATGAACTGAAATGATGCATATGTAGTGTTTGCGCAGCACGTGTTTATTATATATGCGAGTTGCTCAGAAAGACCGGGTTTATCCCATTCTGAATAACTGAATCAATGATAAGAAATCGAAGATGAAGACGGTGGTTGAAGACCGGAAATCTTCACCTCGTTTGGATGGTAACTGATGTCCTGATTGGGAGGCGTCCCGAAATATGGATAATGAGTGGTGATCGTCCAGATGTACGTAGAGATCGATGGGTTTGCGAGGTATATAGTGCCTTCGGTTTCGTTCAGACCCAGAATGGACTTGTAAATGGATGGTGTGTCTGACATTGGAATTTATTCTATGTGATTGATAGCCATCAGTTGCATGGCGTGAATTGCCTGTGTGGCATGCAAAGATGCAGTGATCAGGGCTTCTATTGAAAAGCAAAGTCTTGTGGTGATGATCAAAGCACCGCCTGTGTGGTGTAGCTTTGTGTATAACGTGAATTCACGAGCCTCACACCCTGGTATGAACCAGAAACGGGAGAGGACATCAGGGAGGGCACGCGTTTCTTCCTAGCTAGAAGTGGCATCGGTGGTTTTACACGCCCTGACGAGTTTGACTTATGTGGTTGTTGCTGTTGCGAGGCGCCTCGGTTATATCGGTCGATCCGGGACTGATGGAGTCATTTGTTGGCTCATTTACGCCCCAAAGGGCGGGGAAACGCAGCGTCCAGGAATTTTAATCCACGTCGGTGGACAGTCCCTGATGATCTAAGGGGCAGTTGCGGCTGTTCCTGAGGCTTGGGCTGGGCAGTCTCGAATTCGGTAAGGACTATCTTTAGCCTTGGTTCATGGCGGAAATCCAATTTCCAAATACGTGACTGTGCGGTTTTGATTGTATATACATATGGAGACATGATATATGGTACCCATACCGTTTATGATTGACAGTTATGATTCGAAATTGTTTCCCAAACCTATAAACACTAATAATAATATCAAATGCTTTTGTTTTATTCGTATCAAGCATATTTTTGCCATTATAAGGTAAAACTCTATCCTCCGGTTTGCGTTGCATTGTGTGATGGGAACTGAGTCTTATAATGGCTTCATTTTTATAAAAAGCATTGCGATGTTTAAAAGAATTATTTGTTTTAAAGCACTGGCAATCCAATGGAGTCAACCCGTTCCACGAAAGTGGCGTGGTCCTGTGATTTGCCATATTTTAAATGTGTTGAGCAGATTTCTCATACCAGTCCCATGACTAACTCGTAGTTTGTTTCACTTTCAAACTCGGGTGCCCCTTTTTCTACACGGGCAGCCTTGTATTTAGGTTTTAGCTGGCTTGCTCTGGATAGCTGGAGCTGAAGATGGATTCTATCATTTGTCTTTTTTTATGTTGTTCAGCTCCTATTGTACATTATGTTTGTTTTCCGCTGTAGACATTTATGTATAGTTGAACTGTATTTGTACTAAGTATGATCCTGTATACTATGTAACTCTGATGATTACGTTTGTCCAGTATATTCTATTATGCATTATCTGGTGTATTTATTTAATTCTGTCCTGCTATTATCTGTTTATGTGTTATATTCCAAAGATTACCCTTGCCGCCGTCAGTACGGGGTTTGGGGTCGTCACACATAATCCCCAAAACCATATGCACTATTTTTCTATCCTTTGTTTTGAACCTTTTCTTTTTGTTTCAGCATGTCTGGGATCTTAATCTTCTCGAGGGCGTACTGATACCAAGCTGGTTCAGAAGGTATCTGGAGGCTAGGGCTAATGACGCAGGCCCAACAGACGTTCGTCCTCCCCTAGCTGCTGCTGTTCCTCCTTCTCCTCCTCCTCCGCGGGTGAATGCTTTCTTGAAGATATGTAGGGACTTTCGAGCGATGGGTGGAAAGAACTTTAATGGGACTGAGTCATTTGTGGAAGCAAGAAACTAGCTCAACGAAACAAAAGATTTGTTTGTTATCTTCGAAGTGGACGATAGGCAGAAGATACAATTGGCTGTATGGCTACTTAAGGACGAAGCTTCTTACTGGTGGGAAGTTACTAATGCTGAGAGACCAGTTGAAACTTGGGAGGATTTCAGAAGGTGATTTGAAATAGAGTTCCTCTCGCAAGCTGAACGAAGCCTATAAATGGAAAAGTTCTTAGCACTCAAACAACGAAGCCTATCGGTTAAGGAATATGTCAACCAATTCAACCAGCTGGCTAGATTCGTACTGGAGTTGGTAAACACTACACATAAAAAGGCTTTCTGTTTTGTGAAGGGTTTAATGAATCGCTGCATAGCCTAACTATCTCCCATATACCTATGGGTGCGACTTTTTGAGAGACTGGTGGATATGGCACTGTTACGGGAGGAAGACAAGGGTGGCAAGAAAGAGGCAAAGGTGGAAGAACCTATGGACAAGAAAGTGGAGGGATCGCAGAATAAGAAGACGGATTCCAAGAAAGGCGGGAAGAATAACAAACCCCATGACAAGAGGAAGTGTAAATTTTGTGGCATATCTGGACATCTGATTAAGGACTGCAGAAAGAAGAAAAGGAAGATGGGTGGTTGCTTTCAATGCAGCAAGACAAGACATATGGATAAGGATTGCCCAAAAAGGCAAGGGCAAGGGCAGAGGACTAGATCCACTTTTGGAGGACAGATTCACACTCTCATGGCACCACCGTAAGAAAGAGGTAGAAATATTTTTGCTGGGAGTTTAGTTTATCTTTCTGATCATCCAGTTCGTACTTTTTTGATTTTGGCACATTGCACTCTTTTATATTTGCTGCTTTAGTTGAATCTCTCCAACTAGATACCAGTATAGTAGAGGATCCCATGGTTGTTTCATATCCAATTCGGGGATCGGCTTATTTATCAATGATTTATTTGGATTTGGAAATTTCTATACTAAGCGTTGGATTTAGATGTAATGCTTATGTTTTGGGTTTCACGGGCTATGGTTTGATTCTAGGCATAGATTGGTTATCCAGTAATGGTGTCATCCTCGATTGTGAAAAGAGAGTAAACTTATGACTCACCTCGGTAACAGTCTCGAAATCTCTTGTAATCCCATGAGTTTTATTATGCTTAGCTACCTAGAATCTCTTGATGCGTCTGTTGAAAACTTGCAATCTGTTAGAGTAGTCTGTGAATATTCGGATATCTTTGAAGAGGTGAAAGGCTTGCCTCCGAAGTGAGAGATAGACTTATGCATATACCTTGTTGATAATGCAAAACCTGTTTCTTTACCCATTAGATAAATGGCTCCAAGGGAAAGGAAAGAGCTCAGCAAGCAAGTTAAAGGGTTGCTTGAAAAGGGATTCATAAGGCAGAGTATTTCTAAGTGGGGTGCTCCAGTGGTATTTGCAACCAAAGCAGATGGTTCATTTCGCCTGTGCATGGACTATAGGGAGCTAAACAAATTGGCCAAGAAGAATAGGCACCCACTTCCTAGAATAGATGACTTGTTCGACCAGCTCGCAGGTGCCTCAGTTTTCTCCCAACTAGATTTGGCCATCGGATTTCATCAGCTATGTGTGACTGAGGACAGCATAGATAAGGCTGCGTTCAGGACCCCGGATGGTTTCTTCAAATGGCTTGTCATGCCTTTCGGCTTGACAAACGCACCTGCCTACTTCATAGACTTGATGAGTAGGGTGTTCAGAGAGTTCCTTAATAAATTTATAGTGGTCTTTGTGGATGACATTTTAATCTTCTCAAAAAGTGAGGAAGAACATGCTTTGAGCTTAAGGGAGGTCATGGATACTCTTCATGCACCTCAGCAGAAAGAAAATTCTCCAAATGCCATTTTTGGAGAGATGAAGTAAGGTTCTTGGACATGTAGTATCCAAAGAGGGGATAGCTGTGGATCCCACAAAAGTAGTTGCAGTGTAAGATTGGAAGATCCCACGGAAGGCAACCGAAGTACAAAGTTTTCTCGGGCTAGCGGGCTTTTACAGAAAGTTCATTAAAGACTTTGCGAAGATCTCAGCCCCACTTACTAGGCTGACAAAGAAGAACCTAACTTTTGCCTGGGATTTGGATTGTGATGTTGCTTTCCAACGACTAAAAAGGGCTCTGACAAAGGCCCCAGTTCTGACATTGCCTAATGGGAGTAAGATGTTTACAGTGTGCACAGACGCATGCAGTACAGGATTGGGCATTGTCTTGATGCAAAAGGGAGAGTAGTTTGTTATGGAGGAAGGCAGTTGAAGGTGCATGAGAAAACTACCCAACTCATGATTTAGAACTAGTTGCCATTGTTTTCGCTCTTAAGTCATGGCGTCATTACCTGCTAGGAGAAAAGTTTGAATTGTTTACTAACCATAAATCGTTAAAGTACCTTTTCTCATAGAAAGGTCATAACTTAAGGCAACAAAGGTGGATGGAATTTATTGCCTCATATGATTTTCAGATTGCTTATGCCCCTAGCAAGGGCAATGTGGTAGCAGACGCCTTAAGTAGGAAAAAGCTGACCTTAGGTCCTCTCTTGGTAGAAAGACAAAGCTTGGAGTATATAGCAAACTTAGACTTTAGTCCCTTCTTTGAATTTGTACCTGGTTTGTTAGCATCGCCAGAGGTGCGACCTACTCTTTTGGACTCAATAGGAATCGCGCAACGTGCAGACCGTCAGCTAGTTGATGTGATGGATAAGCTAATTAGAGGTGAGACTTCTAGTCACCTCAATAGATACTCCATTGATGACAAGGGTTGGTTGAGACGGGATGGAAGACTATGCATCCCATAAGCAAGGGATTTGGTGAAGACCGTTCTCGAAGAGGCACACCATTCTAAGTTGACAACACACCCAGGCGGGGACAAGATGTATAAAGACATAAAAAGGGTTTTCTTCTGGAATGGCATGAAGAAGGATGTAGCTGAGTTTGTATCTAAATGCTTGATATGCCAGCAAGTCAAGGTAGAGAAGAAGAAGCCTAGTGGTCTGCTCCATCCTCTAGAGGTCCCACAGTGGAAATGGGATTGCATTTCGATGGACTTTATTGATGGGTTGCCTAGATCAAGAAGGGGCAATACCAGTATTTGGGTAATAATGGACAGGCTCACTAAAAGTGCTCACTTTATACCTGTTAAGAGCAGGGGGACTGCCTCATCATTAGCATCCATTTATCTTAATTAGGTAGTTCAATTGCATGGAATACCCTCCAGCATAGTAAGTGATCGAGACCGTATCTTTACGAGCGAGGTTTGGAAGAGTTTGCAAGAGGCTGTAGGCACACAGCTGTGCTTAAGCACTGCTTATCACCCTTATACCGATGGTCAGACGGAAAGGGTAAACGGAGTATAAGAAGATCTCTTGAGATTGTGCATTTTTGATTTTGGGGGAACATGGGAGGAGCACCTTCCTTTGGTGGAGTTTGCCTACAACAATAGCTACCAAGCCACCATAGGCATGGCACCCTTTGAGGCATTGTATAGGAGACCATGTCAATCACCAACTTGTTGGTGGGAGTCTACAGACAAGCTCGTACTTAGGCCAAACATGATCAGAAAAATTTCAGAGAAGGTGGACTTGATACGAAGACGAATGAAGACCACACCAGATAGACAAAAGTCCTACGCTGATAAAAGAAGGACCGACCTTGAGTTTGAGGTTGGGGACAGAGTTTTTCTTATAGTATCTCCTTTGAGGAATGCCGTTCACTTTGGATCCGTAGGAAAATTGGCTCCAAGATTTGCAGGGCTATTTCTAATCATTGAAAGGATGGGAAAATGGCTTATAGAGTAGAGATGCCCGAAAGGTTGGTTGGAGTTCATAATGTTTTCCATGTTTCCCATCTACGAAAGTGCTTACATGAGTCTGCCGAAGTTGTGGAGCCAAGCATACTTGAGGAAATAGAAGTGGAACAAGAAGCAACGGTGAGAAGAATTCCCACTCGTATCTTGGGTACAGAAGTCAAATGGTTACGTAATCGTGAGGTGAAGCTAGTTAAAGTACAATGGAGTGATGCTGAAGAAGACGCGACTTAGGAGACTGAGGAAAAGATACGCGAAGCCTACCCTTATCTTTTTGAGGGTACATTCTTGATCTCTTTTTCCATAAGTTTATGCATGCTTGTATCAATGTCTTAAGTATATCTCCTCGGTCCTATTCTTGATCCTTAGGTAGAAACAAATGGATTCAAAAATGTATTTGAAACATGTTATGATTGATGGTTGCAAGTGGTTGCTCATGGATGCATATACACACACACACGCTACTAGATCGGGTCAGTCACTTTTACATTGCATATGCATATATGAATTTATATATGGATTGAAACTTGATGTGTTATCATGTGGACGTTGCATTTGTACGAATGATTGTGCACACATGTAGAAGTTACAAAATACAATTAGGAATAATTGCATACAAGATGAACTCATAGTACTGACATGATTCGCATCAAGGAGGTCAACTGAATCAGTAGACCGCCTTATTTTGCATTAGATAAGAAAATATACTCGCACTATGCATATGATCATGAAAGCATTAGAAATCTTTTAAGGACAATGGAAGCCTGTGATTGATGTTTGAGTAGATGGATGTTGGATGTTAGGATACATTCTTCTTAGCTTAGAGATTTTGTGGACGAAATCCTTTAAGGAGGGGAGAATATAACACCCTGTATTTTCTGTGAATATTAAAATTAACAAATCTAAGAACACTTAATTTTTAAAAGAAGAATTAAGAGAAATAGGTTACGCCATTGCATTCGTCTCGGAATTCTGCTGGAGATAGAGACCATGTTTGTGTGAATCGGACTGTGTATGAAGAAGTTATGGAGGTTAGAAGATTTCAAGTTTAAGCAGAAAATAAATATAAATAATAATTAAAATCAAAAACCAGTTCAAAATTCAAAAATTCAGACATAAACTGCTGAGCAGGAAATTTCCCGCTCAGGGTGTCGACTACCCCCCCCCCCCTAGGGAGTCGACCCCTTTGAGATCTGCTTGCTGTGACGAATTTTAGTAGCTCTAGGCTTATGTGGCCTTCCCTGATCGACAAATTACTAATTTCTGAGATATTAGGGATTAAGTGTCATGCTATGGTTGGCTGGATGACACACCTCTTTTGTTTGATGGCTCTGATTTTTCCTAGACTAATCGAAAGGCTAGAATTAATCCTAGACATCTATATATACGTAGCTAAACCTAGACCCTAACCTCATAACCCTAAGACTATGATGCCATCATGCTTTTCGTCTACAAGCTAGCCTAAGCCTCCATCATCTTCTCCTAGCTAGAAAATTAAATCCAAACTAGTACTCGATTAGGAGAACTTCAAATCAAACGTCTACATCAAAGGATAGCTTTTCAAATTCAGAAATCAGATCCCAGAATACAAGATCCGTCCTTTTTCTGTAAATTTAGTTATTATTTATATTTAAACATCTAATAGAAATCATGACTGTAATAAATCGGATCTAGAATGATGCCTAATTCTGAATCGTGCCTATCCTTTTGTCTAATCTAAACTGCTTATGCCTATGAGACTATTGTGATTGATGTAATAGAACCTATCATGCCTATGAGACTGTTGGACTGACATAATAGAACCTATCATGCCTGTTAGACCGTTGGATTGACATAATAGAACCTATCATGCTTATGAGACTGTTGGACTGACATAAATGAATCTATCATGCCTATGAGACTGTTGTGATTGATAGGATGGAACTTTTCATGTTGTACAACCTATGCCTATGAGACTATTGCGATTTATCAAATGGGACTTATCATGTTGTACATTAAATTAGTAATTCTCCTAAGTCCAATTCTATCTAATCTTTATACCAATGGTATGAATTGCTTAGCTTATCTACACATAGTGTTAATGTACAACACTGAAACATGATTCTTGATTCTGGTACATCTTTACATGCTTATTTTTCCTTATGTCAATTCTTATGCTCCTTCTCTATTTTTCCCCTTTTTACTTTCTTTTGTGAATACTAAGTTCATTCGGAACTTCGACTGAATCTCGTTGTACGTGCGATTATAACGCAGGGAAAATTGGGTATAATTTAATTTAGTAAATTTTTGGCATAGCTTGGGAATGTGGCATAAACTTGTATTTACTAGACTTGTGGAAAATTTGACACATAGATTTGGACACATATGACATATATGTAAACTGGCTAAAGATGAACATGTCTAACCCATGGTTAGATTGAGTTGCAGTGTAAGACCGCCCGGAACCACCCGGCACATCCAGCTACCGCAACATTATAAATCTAATGTGAGAGGTTAGCGCATTAAGCCCAAAAACCCGAGGTTAGATTGAGTTGCGGTGTAAGACTGCGCAAAACCGCCCAGCACATCCAGCGACTGCAACAATATAGATCTAATTGAGAGGTTGGTGCTTTAATGAATGAATTAAAGCTAAGGAACAAACAGACTAAAAATGGTAGGGTTAAGTTAATTAAGGCAACACTTAACCAATACAACATGTTACAAAAGAGATGGGTGAGGTTAGGTAAATTTTGAGATCACTTAACCATTATAACTTGTTGATTAGGAAACCCTAGTAACGGGGACCCATTTCAGCAGTAACCCACATAGTTGTATCACGGTACCCTGAACTAGGCAGGATGGGGCACGATTACTAGGCTGATTATAAGCGGTCAAAATAGCGGCGGGTGGTGCAGCAGTGTAGTTCTGGAAAAGTATGGGCGTGTACATACTCCGGAGTGGAAAATCAAGCACTTGGAATCAATTGTATACATTGTGCACCTTGAATCGTGTCGAGTTTCCATCATGGGAATAGATACACCCCATGATTGGGGCCAGCGTAGGTATCTACACACGAGCGGGGCCGAATGACACAAGTAAGAAATGCATGTGAGTAGAAGCTGATCAGGAAAAGGATCACTTTGTTATGAACACATGATGGTTGTTGAAACATTCATTAGTAGGTATAGAGAAAAGTAAATGAATGCAATAAGCATATTCAGTTTATCTTGCCTTATCTTATGTTATCTTATTTCTATAGTATTGTCCAATATTCAGTTTATTCATGTCATGATCCTTTTACTTGTTTACATGCTGAATAATCACTGAACTTACAAGACTTATGTCTGACCAATTTTCTTCCGTCTTCTTTTCTTCCATCCCCCCACCTCCAAGGTCCGCAGGGAGGGAATACTTCAACTTAGTATAGACCTTTTCCAGTTTGAACAGATTAGATGTACTGCATGGATTCTCTCTTCTTGGGCTATGGTTGTGGTTACACTTTTATTGGGGATTTATGCTGCTTTACTATTATTTTATGCTTCTTTATGTACTTGGAGTTTTAAATCAAGACATATGTTTCATTGTAATAATCTAGAAGTTGGGTTTTGAGACAATGCTTGTAATGTTTTGACTGAACCACGCTATTTATGAAGTGATTTCAGTTTTCCGCTGTTTATATGTCTGTCTTGTAAATTATCTGTGTCTTTTACCTAAAATGCTTCACCAAAGTTAATGCATTCCCTTTGTGAGTAACCTTAACGGAGGTGGGGTGTTTCAACTTGTATTTATATCTGTAGTTGTAACTGTATTTGTATTTGTATTTGTATCTGTAGATGTATTGTATCCGTAAGATGGCTTAACCACTCCAAATCCTTTCTATTTATATCTTATTTTAAAAATAACATGCTCAAATACCTCACTTAGATACCACTCTCAAATACCCCGTTCACAGCAAAAAACACATTCCCTATTCGCTACAGTACCATGCTCAAATAACCCGCTCAAATGCCACGCTTAAATACCCCATTTCCATTTGTCAAGAACGCACCCTTAATGGAGATGCTGAACCATGGATGGAACAAGGCAATATAAAAACCATGTACTTAGCCCTTTTCATCGGCTATGGTAGCTTTTTGAACTCATTACATGTCGACACATCTTAAAACCATCATTCATACACCGTTTTGAACTCATTACATGTTGACACGATTTGATGTTTTCAGTTTTTGTATTTCTTTTTTAACTCATTACGTGTTGAGATAGCGTAAAACATTCATTTATACACTGAATGTAAAAATCAAATGAATTTTTCTGTGTTCGGTTTATTTTGTATTTTTCAATTCATTACATGCTGATTGTAACACCCCGTGTATTCTATAACTGTGGAATTAACAAATTAAAGTATAATTAATTTGAAATCAAAGAACTAAGGGAAACGGGATACGCCATTGCGTTCGTCTCGGAAAAATACGCGAAATAGAGTCCGAGTTTTCGAAAAACGGAGTCCGTATGAAGAAGATATAGCCTCCGGAAGTTTCTGAATTAAGTTTAAAATTCGAACAGCTCAGAAAACAAGTTTAAAATTAAAAATCGGGCCCAATTGGCCAGGGCGGGAAAATTCCCGCCTAAGGCACCCAGGTCGACTGGGCTGTCGACCTGGTCTAGCCAGGTCGACAGGGCTGTCGACAGGGCTGTCGACCTGGTCCAGAGCCAGGTCGAACACAGTCCAACCTGGCTGGCCTATTCTATGTTGGTCGATTTTCTGTAGTCTGCTTTGTCATTAGGGCTAGGTGGCAAGCTCTAATTGGTCCCTCTTGCGAATGAATGGCTACGATCAATCCAAGCAACATCGATGGTCCTAATCAGTTCATAAACTCTATAAAATGACCCTAGACTCTACCTAGGTTTCTTACACAATTCTCTAGCCTCCATTGCTCTCTTCTTCTAATTAAAAATAAAAATGCCGTCTCTGCTCTGCTGGAATTAAAACTAGAAGATAATCAACATCAGCCTAAGCAACTCAATTCAAACTAGAGATTAAAGTTTCTGCAAAGATTCTACAACAAGTTAAAGTTCTTTCTTTAATCCAATCAAGGCAAGTACAGTTATTCTCCGCTATAAACGTTAATTATAATTTTGATATGCATTTAAAACTGAGTTTGAGGTTGTATATATATTCTCTTCTGTTGGATCTGTTTTCTGTGACTGTTCTGTATTCCTTTCTTCTTTTCTGTTTCTATAGCCAGGCTACCACGAGCCTGTGCCTAATCTCATAAAGAAATTAACGTATGAACGCGAAATTTGGGAAAATTAATGAATGATGCGAAATTTGACAAGACTAAATTGAATGTATGACTTTAGGTCTGAGGCATAAAATATATTGGACATGTGACTTGGGATTGGATGCATAAATTTGACTATGAACATGTAATTTATGCATGTTGTATGCATAGTTATGTTGTAATTTAGATCTGTAATTAATTAGAAAAATAAGCATATGTTATAAACTAGTTTTAGACCTATGCATATTCTGTGATAAAAGAAGAAGAGGAACCACTGTAAGATTACATATGATTTGAGACTTTGAACAAAATGCATGTAAAAGTCAAGATTTGATTTTTAGAAGATATGATTTAAAGATTTAGATTGTTGGGTATAGTTTGCATAATGATTCATGACTTAAAAAGAAGAAGATATGGAAGCTTAGGTGTAAAAGATTTGCATTAATTAGGATATCTATTATTGTGATTACACCTAAATAGGGATTTTTGGATATATGGCATGCATTGGAATTAATGGTTATATTTGGTATAATTTATATGAGAATCTGCTGTAAAATGCTAGTTTAACAAAAAAATTGGAACATATGTTATAGGGTAAATTATGTCCATATTCTGCGCTATGTAAATGTATGCAAACATGGAAGTATATGATCATATTGTGAATCATGACATTATTTAGGCATATGAACTTAGGCCTAATTTATGGTTAGGCAAGGCATGTAAATAGAACCTTTAGAAATATTAAATTTGCTAAATCTTCTAATTTGCCAAGTTGCCTAAACTGCTAGTTTTGTTATATTGCCTAGACTGCTAATTAGATTGAAATGCCTAATCTGTTAAATTTGTCGGTTGAAATGCCTAACCTGTTATATGCCAAAATCTGCTAAGTTGTTAAATCTGTTAAATCCTTTAAGTCATATAAAATCTGTTATCTGCTATGTTGATATAATCATCCTGTTATTGATATAATCTGAATTGGCATATATATTGGGCGTGCGCATAAACGGTAAATTATTAATTAATTGGCCGCAAAGATAAACATGGCTAACTCGAGGTTAGAATGAGTTTGCGGCGTAAATCTGCCCGGATCCGCCCGGCACATCCAGTGGCCGCAAACAATAGGTTCTAATGTGAGAAGTTAGTCATAACATGCGTAAGACACGAGGTTAGGTCTGGCTTGTGGCAGAAGTCTGCCCGGAACCGCCCGGCATATCCAGCGGCCACAAGCTACCGACCTAATGTGAGAGGTCTGTGCATTAATAATTAATTAATGCAAATCTAAGATAAGAATGACGTCTAAAACGTATTGGGGAAAATAGGGTTAAACAAAAGGGATTAATAGATGTAGTAAAACCCGTCCATGAATCTGTAGGCCCAATACAAAGTTAGACAAATCTGAAAAATCTGTACATCTGACCTGTTAGTCTGAAAACTTGTTAACTTAATTTGTGAATTAGTAAACCTGAATTCTGTATGTCTGAACTTGTAAACAAGTTAATCTGAAATCTGTTAGTCTGGGGACACAAGGTTAGGAGGGGAATTACTTGTGTCATCTGTTGTTTGGGACACATATTAGTCAGTAACCCTTTCTGGTATCAAAACTTTGACCCAACAGTAGGTAGGGTCCGGGCACGCTTACTGAACTAATTATAAGTGGTTCATTCTGATAATGGCGAGGGGTGTTGATGGTGCGTTCCAACCGGGTCATGTGCGTGCATGGATCCCGGTCTGCCTCTGAGGATGTAAGACGCCGTGACATCTGTAAATAGGTCTGTGCCAATTGGTTGTCACTTTAGGAAGTGATACACCCTACTGTGGGGCCGACACAGGATATTTATGTATTAGGGAGCCGATCGCTTGGGGTAGGGTTTTAGGGTACGCTTAGTTCTGTCTGTTTCTGTTGGTACCGTCTGTTTCTGTTGGGTGGTAACACCTGTCTGTGTCTGTGTGGTACCGTCTGTTCGGGTGGTAAAGGCCCATTACTAGTGTACACCTAATTCCACATTCTGTTTCCATAGGGATAAATCTGTTTCTTCTTCTGTCTGTTTCTGATCGGGTAGTAAAGGCCCATTATTAGCATTCTGTTTCTGTTAAAGTATTCTGTACCCGTTCCTGCTTCAATTTAGACATTAGGGTGACACCTAATTTTGCTAAACTAGTATTAGTGCAGAGAAGTGTGAAACAATAGTTTACATCATTCTGTTTTTCTGTTATATCTGCTACACCTGTTATAGTTATCTCACATCCAGTTTTATGTTCATATCATATTATTATTATCTGTTCATATGCTGAAAGTCACTGGACTTGCCAGACTTTTTGTCTGACCCTTGTTGTTTCGCCTCCTTTCTTCCGTTTCCCCCCAGGTTATCCAAGGAGGGAAATACTTTAGCTTGATCCGGATTTCTCTTTGCTTGAAGTGCTTAAAGTATGGCTCGGCTCTGTATAGCTTCCGTTCCATGGGGATTATGATTTTAAACTATGCATTTTGAAGGCTTTTGTACAAGACTGATATTTTGTACTTGAATTCTGAAATTGAAAGGATGTAACCATATTAATTTTCTGTTTCCGCTGTAATAAAGTTAAAATTTTTCAAGTACTGTTTTATCTGTCTTGTAAGTTTCTGTTCTGTTTACTAAAATGCTCCACCAAAGTTAAGGCATTCCCTTTGTGAGTGACCTTAACGGAGGTGGGGTGTTACACTTGGTATCAGAGCTAAAGTTTACCAGATTAGATAAAAGTTTTTGAAAACTATTTTCAAAAAGGTTTTAAAAGGAAGTATTTTCAAAATTAAAGCTTATTTTGAAAAACATGATCCCCAAGAGCCATATATCTTTCTTTCAGTCCTTTTTGTATTGAACCTTTCCTTTTTCGTTTCAGCATGTCTGAAGCATCTGAGATACCAGAGGGTGTCCATGTACCCGGTTGGTTTCGTCAATATCTTGAGGCTAGGACCGCCGCTGCAGGTCCAGCAAATGATCCCCCTCCCCCACCCCCTCCTCGTGCAATTGCTTTCTCAAAGATCTGTAGAGATTTTAGGGCCATGGGTGGAAAGGATTTCAAAGGAACTGAATCATTCGTAGAAGCGAGGAATTGGCTCAAAGAAACTGAGGATCTATTCGTTATCTTCGAGGTGGACGATAGGCAGAAGGTACAGTTGGCGGTATGGTTGCTCAAAGACGAAGCTTCCTACTGGTGGGAAGTCACTAACGCCGAGAGGCCGGTCGAGACATGGATGGATTTCAGAACAAGGTTTGAGACAAAATTCCTCTCGCAAGCTGAAAGAAGTTTACAACTAGAAAAGTTCTTATCTCTTAAGCAAGGAAGTATGACGGTCAAGGAATACGTCAACCAGTTCAACCAACTGGCTAGGTTCGGATTGGATTTAGTCAACACTCAGCATAAAAAGGCTCTCCGCTTTGTTAAAGGATTGAACGAGCCACTGCACAGCTTAGCCATGACCCACGTACCTATGGGAGCGACTTACGAGAAATTGGTGGACATGGCACTACTGCATGAGGAAGACAAGGGCCCGAAAGAGACAAAGAAGGAAGAACCACCAAATAAGAAAGCGGGGCCCAAAAAGGAAACACAAAGGAAGGACGAGAAGACTGAAGATAAGAAGGGGAAAAAGTGCTTTACTTGTGGAAGCTCGACTCATCTGAACAAGGATTGCAGAAAAAGGAAGGGCGCTTGCTTCAACTGTGGGGAGATGGGACACTTCACTAGGGACTGGCCAAAGAGACGAGGACAAGGAGGGCAGGCGAATAATCTTGAGGCTAGTGGCTAGGATAGAAATAGGAAAATTTCTATAGTAGGTTTAATTTCTTTATCTGATTATGGAGTTAAGACTTTTTCTGATTCTGGTATTTTGATTTTGTAATCGATACTCTGCACTTTAATACTAGTATTATTTCTGAATTCCGCTGTAGGCTCAGACCCATAAGGGTTATGGCCCATCTGTTTGAGATTAAGGTTTGAGGGATATCTGTGTTAGGCGTCAAATATGACGCATATATTCTGAGTTTTTGTGGGATATGATTTTATCATGCTTAGCTTCCTAAGAATCATTAGGGAACCTGATCTGTATCAGTAGTCTGTAAATATCTGAATAATTATGATTTCCAGTTTTGACATTGTCTAAAGAAGGTAATCCTCTGAGTGTCAATCTGATATTGATTTCGGTCTTTGGGGTTGATACTTAGGGGAATTATTTTCTCAACCAATGTCTAATGGGAACCAAGTCTTCATTCTATCTGTACTCGCTTCCATCCTTAGACTCTATCCTATCGATCGAGTGTTCAACTTATAGATAGGAATCCTAATGGGTGTAAACATGTGTTTGAGACATGTTATGTTTGATGGTTGCAAGTGGATGCAAGTGGTTGCTAGTGGTTGCTCGTGGACGCATATACACACACTAGGCACTAGATCGGCTCGAAAACACTCTCATACTGCATATGGATGTGTGAGCATTTTCAATTCTTGTGGATGCAAAATGGTTGATTCAGCACATGGATGTTGCATTTGAGTGAATGGTTGTGCACTCATATAGAAATAATATATATCATCAGAATTCTATTGCATACATGTTGGACTCATGGCACTGACATAATTCGCATTATGGAGGTCAACTGAATCAGTAGACCGCCTGATTTTGCATTAGATAGGGAACATATACACACACTTTAGCATATGTTCATACAACATTAGAAGTTTTCTAAGGACAATGGATGCTTGTGGATGATTGTTGAGTAGATGGGTGATTGGATGGTAGGACGCATTCTTCTTAACTTGAAGATTTCGGGGACGAAATCCTTTTAAGTGGGGGAGAATGTAACACCCCGTGTATTCTATAACTGTGGAATTAACAAATTAAAGTATAATTAATTTGAACTCAAAGAACTAAGGGAAACGGGATACGCCATTGCGTTCGTCTCGGAAAAATACGCGAAATAGAGTCCGAGTTTTCGAAAAACGGAGTCCGTATGAAGAAGATATAGCCTCCGGAAGTTTCTGAATTAAGTTTAAAATTCGAACAGCTCAGAAAACAAGTTTAAAATTAAAAATCGGGCCCAATTGGCCAGGGCGGGAAAATTCCCGCCTAAGGCACCCAGGTCGACTGGGCTGTCGACCTGGTCTAGCCAGGTCGACAGGGCTGTCGACAGGGCTGTCGACAGGGCTGTTGACCTGGTCCAGAGCCAGGTCGAACCCAGTCCAACCTGGCTGGCCTATTCTATGTTGGTCGATTTTCTGTAGTCTGCTTTGTCATTAGGGCTAGGTGGCAAGCTCTAATTGGTCCCTCTTGCGAATGAATGGCTACGATCAATCCAAGCAACATCGATGGTCCTAATCAGTTCATAAACTCTATAAAATGACCCTAGACTCTACCTAGGTTTCTTACACAATTCTCTAGCCTCCATTGCTCTCTTCTTCTAATTAAAAATAAAAATGGCGTCTCTGCTCTGCTGGAATTAAAACTAGAAGATAATCAACATCAGCCTAAGCAACTCAATTCAAACTAGAGATTAAAGTTTCTGCAAAGATTCTACAACAAGTTAAAGTTCTTTCTTTAATCCAATCAAGGCAAGTACAGTTATTCTCCGCTATAAACGTTAATTATAATTTTGATATGCATTTAAAACTGAGTTTGAGGTTGTATATATATTCTCTTCTGTTGGATCTGTTTTCTGTGACTGTTCTGTATTCCTTTCTTCTTTTCTGTTTCTATAGCCAGGCTACCACGAGCCTGTGCCCAATCTCATAAAGAAATTAACGTATGAACGCGAAATTTGGGACAATTAATGAATGATGCGAAATTTGACAAGACTAAATTGAATGTATGACTTTAGGTCTGAGGCATAAAATATATTGGACATGTGACTTGGGATTGGATGCATAAATTTGACTATGAACATGTAATTCATGCATGTTGTATGCATAGTTATGTTGTAATTTAGATCTGTAATTAATTAGAAAAATAAGCATATGTTATAAACTAGTTTTAGACCTATGCATATTCTGTGATAAAAGAAGAAGAGGAACCACTGTAAGATTACATATGATTTGAGACTTTGAACAAAATGCATATAAAAGTCAAGATTTGATTTTTAGAAGATATGATTTAAAGATTTAGATTGTTGGGTATAGTTTGCATAATGATTCATGACTTAAAAAGAAGAAGATATGGAAGCTTAGGTGTAAAAGATTTGCATTAATTAGGATATCTATTATTGTGATTACACCTAAATAGGGATTTTTGGATATATGGCATGCATTGCAATTAATGGTTATATTTGGTATAATTTATATGTGAATCTGCTGTAAAATGCTAGTTTAACAAAAAAATTGGAACATATGTTATAGGGTAAATTATGTCCATATTCTGCGCTATGTAAATGTATGCAAACATGGAAGTATATGATCATATTGTGAATCATGACATTATTTAGGCATATGAACTTAGGCCTAATTTATGGTTAGGCAAGGCATGTAAATAGAACCTTTAGAAATATTAAATTTGCTAAATCTGCTAATTTGCCAAGTTGCCTAAACTGCTAGTTTTGTTATATTGCCTAGACTGCTAATTAGATTGAAATGCCTAATCTGTTAAATTTGTCGGTTGAAATGCCTAACCTGTTATATGCCAAAATCTGCTAAGTTGCTAAATCTGTTAAATCCGTTAAGTCATATAAAATCTGTTATCTGCTATGTTGATATAATCATCCTGTTATTGATATAATCTGAATTGGCATATATATTGGGCGTGCGCATAAACGGTAAATTATTAATTAATTGGCCGCAAAGATAAACATGGCTAACTCGATGTTAGAATGAGTTTGCGGCGTAAATCTGCCCGGAACCGCCCGGCACATCCAGTGGCTGCAAACAATAGGTTCTAATGTGAGAAGTTAGTCATAACATGCGTAAGACACGAGGTTAGGTCTGGCTTGTGGCAGAAGTCTGCCCGGAACCGCCCGGCATATCCAACGGCCACAAGCTACCGACCTAATGTGAGAGGTCTGTGCATTAATAATTAATTAATGCAAATCTAAGATAAGAATGATGTCTAAAACGTATTGGGGAAAATAGGGTTAAACAAAAGGGAATAATAGATGTAGTAAAACCCGTCCATGAATCTGTAGGCCCAATACAAAGTTAGACAAATCTGAAAAATCTGTACATCTGACCTGTTAGTCTGAAAACTTGTTAACTTAATTTGTGAATTAGTAAACCTGAATTCTGTATGTCTGAACTTGTAAACAAGTTAATCTGAAATCTGTTAGTCTGGGGACACAAGGTTAGGAGGGGAATTACTTGTGTCATCTGTTGTTTGGGACCCATATTAGTCAGTAACCCTTTCTGGTATCTAAACTTTGACCCAACAGTAGGTAGGGTCCGGGCACGCTTACTGAACTAATTATAAGTGGTTCATTCTGATAATTGCGAGGGGTGTTGATGGTGCGTTCCAACCGGGTCATGTGCGTGCATGGATCCCGGTCTGCCTCTGAGGATGTAAGACGCCGTGACATCTGTAAATAGGTCTGTGCCAATTGGTTGTCACTTTAGGGAGTGATACACCCTACTGTGGGGCCGACACAGGATATTTATGTATTAGGGAGCCGATCGCTTGGGGTAGGGTTTTAGGGTACGCTTAGTTCTGTCTGTTTCTGTTGGTACCGTCTGTTTCTGTTGGGGGGTAACACCTGTATGTTTCTGTGTGGTACCGTCTGTTCGGGTGGTAAAGGCCCATTACTAGTGTACACCTAATTCCACATTCTGTTTCCATAGGGATAAATCTGTTTCTTCTTCTGTCTGTTTCTGATCGGGTAGTAAAGGCCCATTATTAGCATTCTATTTCTGTTAAAGTATTCTGTACCCGTTCCTGCTTCAATTTAGACATTAGGGTGACACCTAATTTTGCTATACTAGTATTAGTGCAGAGAAGTGTAAAACAATAGTTTACATCATTCTGTTTTTCTGTTATATCTGCTACACCTGTTATAGTTATCTCACATCCAGTTTTATGTTCATATCATATTATTATTATCTGTTCATATGCTGAAAGTCACTGGACTTGCCAGACTTTTTGTCTGACCCTTGTTGTTTCGCCTCCTTTCTTCTGTTCCCCCCCCCCCAGGTTATCCAAGGATGGAAATACTTTAGCTTGATCCGGATTTCTCTTTGCTTGAAGTGCTTAAAGTATGGCTCGGCTCTGTATAGCTTCCGTTCCATGGGGATTATGATTTTAAACTATGCATTTTGAAGGCTTTTGTACAAGACTGATATTTTGTACTTGAATTCTGAAATTGAAAGGATGTTACCATATTAATTTTCTGTTTCTGCTGTAATAAAGTTAAAAATTTTCAAGTACTGTTTTATCTGTCTTGCAAGTTTCTGTTCTGTTTACTAAAATGCTCCACCAAAGTTAAGGCATTCCCTTTGTGAGTGACCTTAACGGAGGTGGGGTGTTACACTGATGCAGCTTAAAATTTTCATTCTTACACTAAAAACTTAAAACTTTC
This sequence comes from Allium sativum, assembly GCA_030737875.1. Classification (NCBI taxonomy): domain Eukaryota; kingdom Viridiplantae; phylum Streptophyta; class Magnoliopsida; order Asparagales; family Amaryllidaceae; genus Allium; species Allium sativum. The sequence continues at coordinate 431,753,690 of CM060923.1, forward strand.
CTTCATACACTGAAATCAAAATCAAATGAATTAGGCCGTGCTTGTTTTATTTTGTATTTTTCAATTCATTACATGTTGAAGCAGCTTAAAACTTCCATTCATGCCCAGAAAATCAAAATCAAACGACTTAGGCTATATTCGGTTTATTTTGTGTTTTTCAATGTAAATTGCAGGAGGAGTTAAGGAATAACAGAAGGGATGGAACAAAGATGAAGGAGTTTGAGGATTGATGGATGGATGAATTTGCTAATGTTCTTCCGTAATTTATTAAACATGGAAAATAATAAAACATTGCATTCTGTTTTATTTGTTAATTTGATAAAACCAGTCTTTCAAATACTAAACCTAAGGACCGACATTCAGTCATTACGTTGTTTCTACCGCTTTAAGCCATTTAAATACAAAATTTCGATAAGACATTCGGTTAGACTTCGATGTGCAAAAATTTTGATAGTCGGGATATTCTTTCATTTAAAATCAAAGTGCAAATTTATCAATCCTTGTAATTCTAGGATAACATGTAATAAAAATGAGTGGAATCTTAACTTTAAAATGGTTTTAAAATATTTTGATCATTTAAGTTTTGAATTAAATTAATTATTGATTTAAAATGGTTTTAAAACAGTGAAATTTGGTCATGCATCCTTAAAAAGTTTCAAAATAAGAATGACATCCTCCCTAAGTTTCATATATAAAGCTGGTCCCTATTTTGGCTGTTACGTGTTTTTCAAAGGAATTTGTGCATTGCTAAATAAAAATTAAAAAATCATAAATATTCCTGGAAATAATCTGGAAAAAAAGTTGCATACATGTATGCATACAATCATCATGTGTTTTATATTGAAAATCTTGGTGAATATATGCATACACGCATGCAACTATTAACAGTAGTTGCATACAAGTATGCATATAAAGTTGAACTAAGCTGCATGTGTTACAAATAGTTGCATACATGTAGGCAACTATTCCTTATAAGTGCATACATGTATGCAACAAAGATAAAAAGTAGGAAGGCTTTCGAATATGGGCATGAATGTATGCGTTTATTCTGTATAAGTCCATAAATGTATGCAACATTGTCTGAAAATTGTGAATGCTTGAAAAAATAGACCAAAATTGAATATATGCATAAAAAGATGTATATTACTGTTGTTTCGCTGTTTTTTTTTTTTTTTGTATTTTTGGGTTTTGGTGCGTTTTATGGTTGTTTTTCATCTGAATTTTATTATGTTTATGTGTTTGATTTAAATATGAATTTACGTGATTTTTTTATTTTTTGTATGAATTTTTGAAAAAATAGGGATGTAATTTATAATAAGTTTAAGATCAGACATGACGTGAATTTTGAAACTTATTAGGGACCTAAGCCAAACGCTCCCTTTAAAATATGCATTAAACGATAAACGTAACATTAAATTATTTGTTTAAGGAAGTTAAAACATGAGATTGATTTATAACGAAACATTTATCTTTAATAATTTATTATTTTCATTTAGAAGTGATTTAAATAAAAATTTTATTGAAAACGTCAAAGTTTTGTCGCTTCATTTGAATCGATTTTGATGATTATTTATGGTAGCAACAACCGATATATTTCAAATAATAATAAAAATGTAAAATAAAATTAAAAATCCGAAATTTATTATGTGGGATACGTCTAACGAGACATAGCAGAGGAATAAAATTCATAGCGAAATGTGGAAGTTCGTTCATTAGCGTTATTTTAGCGCAAGTCCATTCAAATATTGAACGAACGTTTTTTTTTTCAAAACCTACAATGTTCCAACATGAGAAAAAAAATATTTTGCTCGTTTTGGAGACAACGGCGTAAGTCGTTTCCAGAAATTCGTACGTTTCAAGCCCTGTTTAAATCTTTCCGTGCGTATTAGTAGCGTACCATCATTTGAAAATTGAATTTTTGATATAAGAGTCATGGCACTGATATCTTTGTTTCCTCGCGTTCGTCTCGTCGCGCAAATCACTGTAGTATATTCTGTTGGAGAAAGGAGTTTTGATGAAAACAACCTTATTTCAATATTAATTGATTATAAAATATATACTAATAGTTTTGTCTAGAATATATATATACACACACACATGCAGGATTTATATACATGAATTATTACTGAAGACTGTACAATTTAAAGATGTTAGAGATTCAGAATTTAGAGATGTTTCAAGACTCATGAGTATTCAAGAGTTCAAGAGTTCAAGATAAATATAGTTACAGAGTCTAGATTATGTAAGACTCTGAATAACACTCCGGGTTAATTCAAAATAATTTCAAATTCTGTTTTTCAAATTCTATTTTCAAATTCTACCTTTAATCTCTTTCTTCTCTATTTTACTTTCTATTTTTATTTGATTTTAAACTTAAGCTTTATAAGTATATACTTTTTAAGTTTTATATATTTATATTTTATATACTTTATATTTATATAGTTTTAACTCTATAATTTTATAAATATGTTTACATAATTTATATTTATGTTTTCATATGATTATCTACTTTATAACATTTATTTATAACACTATATTTTAATTCAAGAATTTCCATAATTATATATATATATACATACCAAAACACTTGAAAAATATTCAAATTACAAATTAATACATGTATATGTCGACATACATATATATACATGTCGACATATAATTGTCATTTTTTCAAATTTGAAAGGAAGTATCTTTTCACTATTTATGACGGTTCAGAAACGTTGCAACCTTTAAAATGTTATAAATAGGGGCTGATTTTGAAATTTTTATTACTTCTTCTTCTCCATCTTCATTCACATTCATTAAACCATTATTCTTTATCATTTTTATGGTTTCTACACCTATACTCTGATGAATTCAATTCTGTTTTCATTAATCTTCTTCTCTCTACCCTCTCTTCTCATTACTCTCTGAATCAAGTGTTATTAAAGAGTTATAGGGTTGTTTGTAATTGTTTGGGTTGTGTAAGAAAACGGTGGTATCCCTTGTAGCCATGAAATTAAGTGCGGGTAATCGGTGGTATCCCTTGTAGCCATGAAATCAAGGAGGTTGGAATCGGTGGTATCCCTTGTAGCCGTGAAATCAAGAAGGTTGTAATTGGATTTTGATATAGTAATAAAACTTTGCACAATCCAGCGTTGTGTAATACTGGATGTAGGAGCAACTCTGAACTAGTATAAAATCCGGTGTGTTCTTCCCTTTTTTGCACATTATTTTAGTTTATCTTTGCATTTGTGTTTGATTCTATGTCTATGATTGTTTCTGTGGTGTTTGATTCATATAGTAGTATATATAAGTTTATATTTTGTTTAAATTCTCAAAACACTATTCACCTCCCCCTCTAGTATTTTTTTTTTTGCCTTAACGATCCATTCTGCAATCCCTAATAATTGGTATTAGGGCATGGTCTTTCAAGAAGTGCATAATATGATTTCTTTTTTAATTAAATGGTTAATTTTGGAATATATGTTAACACTAGTGTCAATTCATACATTGTTCCAATGTTGAAAGTGAAACACCCCGTAATTTTAAATATTAAAATTTACAAATTTAAGAATACTGAATTGTTAAATTGAGAATTAAGGGAAACGGGTTGCGCCATTGCATTCGTCTCGAAATTCTGCTTGAAATAGAGTCCAAGTTTTCGAAAATCGGACTTCGTATGAAGAAGTTATGGCCCGCAGAAGTTTCAGAAATTTATATAAAACAATTCATAAAATTAAATACCAAGGCAGGTCGACGTGGGGGTCGACCTACCCCAGGCCATCTCGACCAGGGGGTCGACCTCCCTATATACAAGTCGGCCTGGGGGTTGACCTCCCCCCTTCCCTCCCCCCCACCCCCCGGCAGATCTGAAGTGTGACGATGTTTTGACTCACTACTGAGTCATTAGGGCTGAGGTGGTTACTCTATCTTGTCTGGATGGTCTTGATTTCTTCTAGGTTAATCTGATGGGTCTTAATTAATTAAAATTCTATATAAGCAACCCAACCCTCAACCTAAAATCACCCTAATTCATACCAAGAGCCATTATGCTGTCAATGGTGAACCTAGAGTAGCCGCCGTTCTCTTTCAACTCAAAAACAAGATAGAAGCCAGAATCAAAATCAAATCTATTCTAAATTAGAATAACAATTAGTTTACATCAAAGGCGAGCAATTTAGTTTCAGAATACAGATCCTAGAAAAAACAAGACGGTTCTTTTGTTTGTGAGTATAATTTTCTTTTACAAAATAATTAATAAATAAATTATGATGGGTTATGACTTGGATTAAGAGAACATGTTTGTTGAATCATGTGATGTTACTTGATTTTGTTTGTGAATATATGATTGTTTTGTTAACTTATGTTTGTAGATCTAAATCATACATAAATCTTATGTAAGTTTGGGATGTTAAAACATATGTGAATCTTATGCAAATTTGTATATACATATGCTAATTTGTATATGAATCCTATGCAAGTTTGGGATGTTAAATCATACGCAAGTTTTATATGAATCTTATGAAAGATTGGGGATGTTAAATCATATGCTAGTTTATGAATCTTATGCATGTTTGGGATGTTAAAGCATATGTGAATCTTATGCAAGTTTAGGATGTTAAAGCATGTGCGAATCTTATGTAACTTTGGAATGTTAAATTATATATGAATCTTATGCAAGTGTGTAGGTGGATTATACATAAGTTCATATGTGAATCAAGTATGTACATATGCTAGTTTATATGCAAAACATGTGACATTAATTTACATGTTTAGATCCATATACAAGTTTACATTTTTATGTTTAGATCCATATTTAGATCCATGGCAGTACATAGTTATGCAAATTTATGTTCTATATGCCCGTTGCCTATGCTAGTTTTGTATGTGAATCATTTGCTAGTTTGAATGTAAGTTTGTATGAAATTCATGTGCAAGTTGTAGGAAAACCATATCCATATATGCAAGTTCACGATTACATGTTTAAATCTATATTTAGATCCATGATAGTTTATGCAAATTTATGTTATATATATATACCCATTGCCTACGTAAGTTCTCGGCTATGCAAACTGTAACAGCCCGGGTTTCGCCCGACCTGATCGATCGTTAGATCAACCAAGACCGTTCAAAACCCGAACACATTAACTCTGGGAATACAACACATCAGAACAATAACAACAGACTTTTATAAACATTACAATAATGTTACATCAGAGTACAGAATATCAGAGTACATCGAATAAAATTACAATGGAAGATAAATTACAGTGAATTAATACAATACACAGTGGAAGACTTTCTATGCTCTGGACACAACTTTAGGCTTCGATCCAGAATCCTGCTCAAGAGATAAATATCTGCAAAAAGCTACTCGACTGCCCGTGTGGAAAAGAGGGCACCCGAGTTTGCAAAGTGAAACAAACTACGAGTCAGTCATGGGACTGGTGTGAGAATTCTTAACTAATATAACTAATAGCAATAAGGCAAATCCAAGGACCACGCCGCTAAAGTGGAACGGGTTTTATTCCAATGGATTGCCGGTGCATAATTTAAAGTAAATCGTTAAACAACGCAATGCTTTTTAGAAAAATGAAACCATTATAAGGCCCAAGTCCCATCACACAATGCAACGCAAACCGGAGGATAGAGTTTTACCTTATAATGGTCAAAAATGCTTGGTACGATAAAACGGATTTGATATTATTGTTAGTGTATATATGTTTCCAAAACATTTCAATCATAATGTATCAATCAAAGATGACATAATACCCCATCCTACTATATTGCCATACTAGTCCTACAATCAAAACCGCATGGTGTCGTATTGGAAATTGGGTTTCCATCATGAGTCAAGGCTAGGGAGGAGCTCCTTAGCGATTCGAGACACTCTAGCTAATGTCTCAGGATTCCCCGTAGTGAACCCTTGGATCCTGTAGGACCGGTCCGAACATACGATTTTGCGGATTGGCAATTCCTAAACACACATTTCCCGGTCCTATAGGACCTATCATCCGAGGCGCCTCATTCCATCATCCACATAAGTAAAATGCCAGGCCGTGCAAAACCCAAACACCTTCTAGCTAGAAAGAAACATGCTGCTCTCCCTGCGTTCCCTTCTCCCGTTTTAGACTCCAATCGGGTTGTGAGGCTCGTGAAGCTATGTAATACACAAAGCTATGCTTATTCAAGCTGTGCTTTGATCATCAACCACAAGGCCTGCTTTTCAACAAAAGCCTTGATCATTTGCATCTTAGCATGCCACATTGTCAATCCATACCATACCATTGATTCCTACCAATATATAACCTCTAAGAACGTACGTCTTAGAGAAGGGTGTCAAACACCAAACAGATATATATTTAGCAGAGATCAACGAATACTGTATAAAGGAATACAACGTCAGACGTACAACCCATTTTCAAGTCCGTTCTGGGTCTAAACGAAACCGGAGGCACCTTATACCTCGCATATCCGAACAATCAACAAGTACTCTGGACGGCCACCATTGTAGCCCCTTCAAGGTAGCTACTCGAATCATGGGCGTCAATGGTAACTCATCCATTCGACGTGAAGATCGTCGGTCTTCAATCACCGTCTTCAACTCTTTGACTTAGATCGACGAATAACCATTTGAAATGAGATTGAACTCAGACCTTTCAAATGATTCTCGCGTATATATCATTTCAAATCATTTCTTATCGTTAATATTAATTTATAACGATTAATCTCTATTTTTATTTATATAAAAATAATTAAATTCTATTTAACGACGCTTCAAGTCAATAGGCGACCTTGGCGCTGTTTTCACCCAAATTTGTTTTACACATTTCTCCAAATCTAACCATTGGATTTTAACACAATTCATATCATTAGAAAGATCTACCAAGGCGAACCTAACGGTTTCGGTTTTGGGAAAATCCGACTGTTGGATATTTCGGTATAATCGTTTAAAAGTACAATTCCAAATTGTGAACTACCACGCTCAATTCGTTTAATTTTGATTTATATATATATATAATTCCTTCATCCATTTCATTTCACTATATTTTGTTAACATCGAATATCCCTATTTGTGTATATAATATCGAGGTATAACATGGCACACAATAATGTTTATTTTTATTATAATTCAAAAACACATGCTATATCCAACAATACACTTTTTTCATCTTTCACCTTTCAATTTACACCAAATGTATATTTGGTTTCATTATTCTTTTTAATGAAAATCCTTTCCTTAAAATGTAAATTTCTAATCCTTTTATTTACATAAAAAAATGTAAATTTCTATTCCTATTTTATTTAAATAGAGAAATGTAAACTTATATTTCAATATATTATTATATTGAAAATGTAACTTCTATTTCATATTCTATTTACATTGGAAAATGTAAATTCCTATTCATTCTTTTATTACTTGTGTTTACATTGAAAAACGAAAATTCCTATTCATTCTTTTATTTCTTGTGTTTACATTGAAAAATGTAAATTCTTTTGTTTACAAAAAAAAAAGAAAATTCTATTTCATCCCCATTTACATTGGAAAATGTAAGTTTCTATATTTCTCTAATTACATATAAAAACGTAACTTACTATTTTTCTTTTATTTACATTGAAAAAATGTAACTTCTTTTTTTACCACCTCTAAAATGACGATAAAAATTTAATATTCATTCTATTCTTTTATCACATCTAAAGTGACGATAAAAATATACATTTCATTTCACTCTTTTTATCGCATCTAAAATGACGGTAATAATATACATTTTAATTCTATTATTTTTTATTCACATTAAAAATGTAAAACTTTTCTTTTTAATATAATCTACAATTAAAATGTGACTTTTCCCTTTAATATAATCTACATTGCATTAAATAATTTTGCAATGTCGAAATCTAATCTTTTCATTATATAAAAATGTAATTTTCTTACTTAAATCTTAATTACATGAAAATATAAACCTTAACTTAATTACATAAAGATGTAATTTTCTTCTTATTCTTAATTTACATTAAGAAAAATGTAACTTTTCTAATTCTTATTCACATTAAGAAAATGTAAAACTTTTCTAATTCTCTACTTCTTTTTATTGCATATAAAAGGTCAATAAAGATGTAATCTTCATTTCTATACTTTTTATTCTGATTTACAATTTCTAACAAAAATGTCCTTTTTATCCTAATTTACATTTCCTAACAAAATGTCCTTTATATTCTAATTTCCTAACAAAATGTCCTTCATATTCTAACTTACATTTTGAATGTAATTTTCCTTTTCATTGCTTATTTACCTAAAAAGTAAATTTTCCTCTTTCATTGTTTATTTACATAAAATTGTAAATTTCCTTTCTAATTTCCTTTATTGAAAATCTATTTACATTAAAAAGGTAAATAACATATCTAAATTCTTTTTATTGAAAATCTATTTACATAAAAATATAAATATCACTCCTTTATTCTTTTAATGAAAATATAAGTTTTCATTTTAATTACATAAAAAATATAATTTTATCTTTCTATAAATCTAATTACATATAAATGTATTTTTCTTTCTTTTTAATTTGCAACGTAAATTTTTATACTTTAATTACACATAAAAATGTAATTTTATTTACTATACAAATTCTTATTCTTTCATTACATATAAAAATGTAATTATATATTACAGATAAAAACTTATTCTTTAATTACATTTAAAAATGTAATTTTATTTACAATGTAAATCTTTAATCTTTAATTACATATAACAATTCAATTTTATATTCAATGCAAATGCTTCTCCTTTAATTACATTTAAAAATGTAATTATATTTTACATACAAAAAAAAACATATTCTTTAATTACATATAAAAATGTAATTGATCTTACGGTGTAAAAATCTTAACTTTTTAATTACATTAAAAATGTAATTTTTATTACAATGCCAAAATCTTCTTTTAATTACATTAAAAATGTAATTTTAATTTCAATGACAAATCTTATCTTTTTAATTACATAAAAATGTAATTTTAATTTCGGTGTCAATCATGTTCATTTCTAATTTAACACATAACGGTGTAAATAATGTCATTTCCAATTTAACACATAACGGTGCAAATAATGTTATTTCTAATTTAACACATAACGGTGCAAATATTCATTTTCAAACAAATGTAAATTTCTTTTTTATAAACAAATAAATTATCTTTTTACATTTAACAAAACAAAGTCAAAAATGATACCTTCGTAAATTTGCAAAATAATTACAAAATGATGTCTTTGTACATTTTTCAACTAAAATCAATAAAAAATGTAATTTTTATTATTTCAACTAAAATCAACGTTAATGTCATTATTTTCTTTTTAACAAAACATGACGGTGAAATATAATGTCGTTTCTAAATAAACACATGACGGTGTAATATATTGTCGTTTCATAATTAACACAACAATGTTATCTTCTGTTCTTTATCTCATTACACAACAAAAATGAAAATTTTGATCTTTATTTCATCACACCCAAAAATGAACCTCTTATTAAAAAAGTTGTTTCTTTTCATTAACAAGGTTACCACTTTTCATTAACAAAGTTAATGCTTTTAATTATACACAAATCAAGTTTCAGTCTTTAATTGCACACAAACAAGTTTCAATCTTTTATTGTACACAAACAAGTTTCAATCTTTTATTGCACACAAACAAGTTTCAATCTTTTATTAAAAACAAAAGTTCCAATTTTTTATATAAAAACAACAGTTAACCTCTTTCATATAAAGACAAAAGGTGAAATCTTTATTTAACCACAAAATGTAAAATCTCTTATTCGACAAAGAAAAGTAAATTCTTTTAATTTGCAAACAAAAGTTAATTGTTTTCATTTACAACAAAAGTTTAAAAAAAATCTTTCTTCTTTTTTACAAACAAAGTAAATTCTCTTTACTAACAAACAAACGTGAATTCTATTTGTTAACCAACAAAAGTTAAATCTTTTTTAATTAACAGACAAGGTTATATCTTTTTAATTTGCAAACCAAAAGTACAACTTTTAATCAAAAATACAAAGTTGTAATCTTTTTATTTAAAAAAAAAGGAAAAATCTTTTTAATTTATTATTGACATTGATTCAAAATAAAAATCAGATCTATTACTCAGATTGAAACAATGGAAATTTCTGGTTATATAAGACCAGATCTATTACATACAAGCAATACAATTAGTCACCAACAACAAACAATAAAATTTAATTACAACAATCATAGATTCGATTATATAAACATGTTTATATGCAATTCAAACAACAAGGAGTAAAATATATTTTCAAAAATTGAAATCTCACATCGTTATTGAGTTCTGCGCTATTCAGATCCAAAATTTGTCAAAATTTAACTTGCTCAGAACCAGGTATAGTCAGTGTCATCGCGAAGATCTCGGTCTCACGATTGTGGAGCACCTTAAATCGTTCGAATGCGAGTTCGTATGAGTAAGATATGAATTAAACAAGATTGGAAAATTTTGAATTAAAATAATTAGTCAACCTAAGTTTGAAAAAGTCAACCCTTCTCTCCATCTTCCTCCCAACGTTGCCAAGGTCGTTCCTTTTGTTATTTTTGAACCCATTACCTTCTAATCTAGGTTTGCATTTAACCCGAGATTTATAAGGCTTGAAGACGATCAGGTGGTGGCATATCGAAGAGCTAGTTGAGGGGTTGGTGTGCCTAGGGAGGTGGAGGCCACGGTGGGACCATGGTGGTGCGGTGGGGGCTGTTTGGCCGCGGGTAGGGGGTGTTTTTCGATGAAATTCGAGCACTTTTGGTTGATCATAACTGTATGGATGGAAAGCTTATCAAAATCTCTACAAAATTGGCTAAAGAACTGAATAATTTCATTTAGTGGATTGAGAGATATTGAGGAGGGAAGTTTGGATCTCTCTTGGCCATTGAGGAAGAAGATGGCGGCTGGAGCAAATTGATTAGGGTTAGGGGTTCTAATTTGTCTTAATATTTATATTATTATATTCACTAATTACCCAATTATGGCCCGTTTATCAACTTTGTCTGATTTTAGCCCAACGACTATCGTTCTTACCCATTAACCCCTATTCCGGACTCATCTAGCTTTGTCCCGCAGGCCAAACGACTGTCTTGATCTAGTTTTCTTTATTTTAAAATATTTTCTTTTATTTTTAATTCAACCTTACAAATAAATTCACCAAGGCCAGAAATTAAATTCGAAAAATCCTAAAAAATATATTTAGCTATGTTTTGACGCTACGGACCTAGAAAAATTAATTTCGTTCAATTCGGGGCCTATTTGAAAAATGGCCTTTTTCAAGTCGATTAAAATTGACCGAAATTGACAAAACAGAAATCTTTTTGCCACGGTCACAAATTAATTCTAAAAATTATGAAAAATTAAACTTAGCAATAATTTGACATTCCGAATCCAACAAAAGTGGTTTCGTAGAATACAGAGGTCGCTTGAAAAATGGCTAATTTTAATATTAAAAAAGATATATATATAAATCCTACAACGACTATTCTGAAATTTAAACTGGGCATAACTTTTGATTCCCGCTATAAAATTTCGATTTTTGGGATTCGTTGGAAAGATATTTTAAAAGATATTGTAATATTTTTGGTTTCACTAAAATTTGTTAAATTTTGCATCCTGTGCGGTCAGTCAAAGTTCAAGTTTGACTTTTCAAACTACCGCGCTATTTCTTACTCCTTTTATAATTAAACTTAAATTATTCATCCTAACTTCGACTTAAATAAAATTTTAATCATTGTTATTTTTAATGAATTATTTTAAATATCAAAACCCATTAAAATATCTTAAAATAATTTTTTAAATTTACCCCAAAATTCAGGGTTGTTACACAAACTTATGTTATGATCTATTTTATGTGTTATGCAAGTTGTAATGTTGCTTTTCTTTTTATAAGTTAGACTATTTTCGAGTCTAACATATATCGTATTAAAACGAACGAATAACGTGGGGACAATGGGAAAATATTAATTTTGTAAAATTGTGAATTGGCATAAAATGGCTTTAAAGGCATATAATAAATTTGAGACAATAATTGGCCTAATTTATACCGATAGAAATTATGGGCATAATTTAGGTGGCAATTATGGACATAGATTAATTTGGAAGTTATTGAAAATTTGAAACGGAGATATTAATTCAAATTGGGATCGAATAATAATATGTAATAATCAATGCCTAAGACATGAAGTTAGACTCATTTGTGGTGTAAGATTGCCCGGACCCGCCCGACAAATCCAGCAACCGCAAACTGTAGTCTAATGTGAGAGGTCAAAGGCATAAATTAAATGCGTAATAAACGCCAAAGACACGAGGTTAGACTCGTTTGTGGTATAAGACTGCCAGACCCGCCCGGCACGTCCAGCAACCACAAACGGTAGTCTAATGTGAGAGGTCAAAGGCATAATTAAAAGATGCTTAGACACGAGGTTAAGTCTTGCTTGTGGTGTAAGTCTGCCCGGAACCGCCCGGCATATCCAGCGGCCATAAGCAACCGACTTAATGTGGGAGGTCTGTGCATTAATAATTAATTAATGCTAATCAAAGACGAATATGAATGACAAACAGAAGTTTGGTTGAGTGGGGTAATTCTCTGAGTACCAATCTGATGTTGATTTCGGTCTTCCGGGTTGATACTTAGGGAGTTATTCTCTTAACCAATGTATTTGTGAACTAAGAGGTACTTAATCATAAATTAAGTAAAACATGTTATATGATATATATATATATATATATATATATATATATATGATACAAAACATGATATGTGAATAGGGTCAAGACTAGCTTAACCAATAATCTGATAAGTGGATAAGGTTAAGACCAGCTTAACCAATAATCAGATAAGTAGGTAGGGTTAAGACCAGCTTAGACAAAAATATATATTAATTTGTTAAGTGGGTAGGGTTAAGTCTAGCTGAACCAATAATATATATATTAATCTGATAAGTGGATAGGGTTAAGGCAAACTTAACCAATAATACATATTGATCTGATAAGTGAATAGGGTTAAGACCAACGTAGCCAATAATATATAGTGGATAGGGTTAAGACCAGCTTAACCAAATATATATATTGATCTGATAAGCAGATAGGGTTAAGACAAGCTTAACCAATAACACATGTTGATTTGATAAATGGGTAACATGGGTGACATGTGGGATATAATCATTAACGCTTAACCAAGATAAACATGTGGTGGGACATGGGGGTTAAGTGGATGACATGAGAGACATGTGAAATACGATTAGAAACACTTAACCAAATTGAAACATGTAAAGAAGACATGAATAATAGAGGGTTAAGTGGAAAATTCTAGTAGGGACCAAGCATAGGTGGAAAGCTTGTGTCAAGCATGGGGGGCCCATTTCAAACCAGTAATCCATTAAGTGTCTTTGTGAGCTCGAGGATGGGACACGCTTACTGGGTTTGATTGTAAGTGGTCAAAACGGGTTAACGGTGGCAACGCAAGTCCAACGGGGTCATGTGCGTGTGTGGGCCCGGGCTGGTAGGTAAGACATTGTTGCATCATGTAGATATAAGTCGTGCATCTTTAGTGGTATCAGGTAGCCACTTTGGGGACTGATACACCCCACTATGGAACCAGCACGGGTATCTATGAGTTAGGGAGCCAATCGAATGGGGAAGGTACTAGGTACGACTAGCAGAGATAGGGGTAGGCGGCTCCTATGACATTAGCTAGGAGTGCAAGAAACTACCATATTATGAATAAATGTTGTAACTAGACTGGGAGGGTAGTGGGTACAACTAGTGGAGATAGGAGCAGGCGGCACCTACGATAGTAGTTAGAGTACACGAAACTACTATTATTATAGTTATGACTAGTAAGAGGGATCAACTTCCAGTATGGGACTAGTAATGGTGCGGTGTAATTAGCACTGGTGTAGTATAGTAATTATCCTATAGTGATTAGGAGCGAGATTAACGCCAGAATATTCCTCTTGTTTGTTTTGTCTTGCCCATTTGCTTCACATTCATTCCTTGTTTTACCAGTTTATGCCTTATCATAATTAATTTAATAATTATATTGTTAAAGTTATGGCAATCGCCAGACTTCATGTCTGACCCCATTTGTTTTCACCTCTTTTCTTCCTTCCCCCCCCCCCCCCCCCAGGTTCTCAGGGTGGGACTAGTACTAGTGGAGCTTGATCTGAATCTTCCTCTCTCTTTTGGAAGTGCTTGGATTGCTGAAAGTAAAGTTCAGCTCATCTCTTTTTGGCTACTTATGTTGGGGTTATGCTCTTTTTACTTTATATACTCAAAAAACAATTTTCGAGATGGTTACTAAGTGTACTTGGTTTTTTTGTTGGTTTATGATGTTGTTGTAATCAAACAATTTATCTGCTGCAATAAAAGTTGTTTTGAATTTTTCAAGTACCAATATATGTATCTGTCTTGTTATATTCTGCTCTATTCACCCATAATACTCCATGAAAGTTAATGCATTCCCTTTGAGAGTGACATTAATGGACATGGGGTGTTACACGTGGTATCAGAGCTGAAGGTTAAAAGAACAGATAAGAGATTTTGAAAAACTATATTTCAAAAGTGTTTTACGAAGAAATACTTTCAAAAGTATGTTTTAAGGAGAGTATTTTCAAGAGAAAAGTTTGTTTTAAAAACATAAACCCTAAGAGCCATATATCTTTCCTTCGATTCTCTGTTTTGAATCTCTTCCTCTTTCCTTTTTTGAATTTCTTCCTCCACGTATTGGCGCTTTTTCTAAAGATATGTAAGAACTTCCGTACGATGGGAAGAAAACTGCTTCATGGGACTAGGACGTTTGTCAAAGCTGGATGGAAGTGGAGGACTTGTTGGTACCTTTAAGATAGACGATAGGAGGAAGGTTCAATTAGCCACTTTGTTAATGGAGGACGAAACCTCATTTTTTAGGAGGTTACGAATGGAGAATGTGCAGGAGAGACATGGATAGTACACACGATAAGAAAGTAGATCTAAAGAAAGGCGATAAGGATAACAAGGAGCCAAGAGAAAATAAAGGGACACACTTGTGAAATACTTGACTACATAAATAAAGACGTTAGAAAGAAGAAGAAGACTAGTTGTTATCATTACGGAGAAACAGGACATCTTATTAGGACGTCCAAAGAAGCAAAAGGCAAAGGTAAGGGCAAAGTACAGGATCTTCTGGAGGGCACACGCATTCCCTCACGGCTGGCATACCTGATAGAGGTAGAAATATCTTGGTTGGAAATTTGGTTTTTCTTTTTGATCATCCTGTTCGAACCTTATTTGAATTCTGGCACTTCACACTTGTTTGTATCTGCTTTGTCAGTTGAAAACACTGCACTTAAATACTAGTCTAGTTACGGATCCCTTAGTAGTCTCAAATCCTATTGGTGGTTATGCTCATCTTTCAATGATTTGTCGGGATTTGAGAGTGTCTATCTTGGGCGTTGGGTTTGAATGTAATGCCTTCGTTCTTGGCTTCTTGGGCTATGGCTTGATTCTAGGCATGGATTGGCTAGCCGGATACGGTGCCATCCTAGACTGTGAAAGAAGTGTAGTCAGATTGTTGACTCATTGATAGACCCTTGATACTTCTTGGACCCTAAAGGTCCGTTGATGCTTAGCTACCTAAAATTTCTTGATGCAACCAACGATGATTTGGAATTTGTTCGTGTGGTTCGTGAATATGGTGACGTCTTCGATGAAGTTCGGGGTTTACCCCCGAGGCACAAGATAGACTTTCGTATATACCTAGCAGATAATGCAAAGCCAGTTTCATTACCAGTACGCCACATGGCTCCGAGAGAGAGAGAGGAGAACTCAGCAAGCAAGTGAGAGAGTTGGTTGAAGGGGTTCATAAGAAGGAGCATTTCGGAATGGGGATAGTTGTGGATCCCGCAAAGGTGGTGGCAATCAAAGATTGAGAGATTCCTAAGAACGCAACAGAAGTAAGAAGCGTTTTAAGACTGGCGGGCTATTATAGGAAGTTCATTAAGGACTTCGCGAAGATATCAGCCCCACTTACTCGGTTAACAAAGAAGAACTTGACTTTTGCTTGGGATGTCTACTGTGATGATGCTTACCAACATTTGAAGAGGGTTTTGATGATAGCTCCAGTTTTAGTTTTGCCAGATGGGAGTAAGCCATTCACAGTGTACCGGTTCTTGCGGGACAGGACTTGGAGCAGTTTTTGGTGCAAGAAGAAAAGGTGATATGCAAAAGGCGGCAAGTACGAGTATCGCGTATAATCCACAGATGGATGGACGGACAGAGAGGGGTGAATAGAATCCTTGAAGATCTTTTGAGGTTATGTATACTAGAGGGACATGAGAAGAGGCAACGAGCTTAGTGATGTTCATGACATGTTTCACGTATCGCACTTGCGGAAGTGTTACAAGATACCGCGGAAGCAGTGGAGCCGAGCATGCTTAAAGAAGTGGAAGTAGAGTGAGATTCCACGATTAGACAAGTTTCTACATGCATCCTTGGGATGAAGGTATTAGAGCTACACAACAGAGAGGTAAAATTGGTCAAAGTGGAATCGGGAGATGACCAAGGAGACGCGACTTGAGAAACGGAAGACGAGATTTTTAACTTCTCCTTTTTCTACCGCTTTGTTGATACATGTCCTATCATTTAGTATGTCTTTGCGACGATATCTTTGATCTTTAGTTAGGAAAATCTTATGATTGTAAACATGTGTTTGAGACATGTTATGTTTGGTGGATGCAAATGGATGCAAGTGGTTGCTAGTTGTTGCTCGTGAATGCATGTACACACACATTAGGTACTAGATCGGCTCAGTCACTTACATATTGCATATAAATATGTGTGCATATTTAATCAATGGATGTATAATGGTTGTGTTATCATACAGATGCTGCATTTTGATGAACGGTAATGCACACATGTAGAAATGATATGTATCTTTAAGATTCTTTCACATACATAATGGACGCATGGCACTATCATGACTTGCACTAAGGAGGTCAACTGAATCAGTGGACCACGTGATTTTGCATTGGATAAGGAACATATACACAAACATTTTGCATATATTCATACAAGATTAGAAACCTTGCAAGGACAATGGATGCCTATGTTTGATGGTTGAGTAGATGGATGATTGGATGGTAGGATATACATTCTCCTTAACTTGGAAATTTCGGGGGCGATATCCTTTAACGAGGGGAGAATGTAACACCCCGTAATTTTAAATAATAAAATTTACAAATTTAAGAATACTTAATTGTTAAAGGGAGAGTTAAGGAAAATGGGTTACGCCATTGCGTTCATCACGAATTTCTTCTTGGAATAGAGTCCAAGTTTTCAAAAATCGAACTTCGTATGAAGAAGTTACGGTCCTCAGAAGTTTCAAAAATTTATATAAAACAATTCAGAAAATTAAATACCAAGGAAGGTCGACCTGAGGGTCGACCTACCCCATGCCAGGTCTACCAGGGGGTCGACCTCCCTATATACAGGTCGACCTAGGGGTCGACCTACTCCCCCCCCAGGCAGATCTGAAATGTGATGATGTTTTGACTCACTACTGGGTCATTAGGGGTGAGGTGGTTATTCTATCTGGTCTGGATGGTCTTGATTTCTTCTAGATTAATCTGATGGCTCTTAATTATTTAAAATTCTATATAAGCAACCTAACCCTCAATCTAAAATCACACTAATTCATACCAAGAGCCATCATGCTGTCATTGGTGAACGTAGAGTAGCCGTCGTTCTCTTTCAACTCAAAAATAAGATAGAAGCCAGAATCAAAATCAAATGTAATCTAAATTAGAATAACAATTTTTCTACATCAAAGGCGAGCAATTCAGTTTCAGAATACAGATCCCAGAAAAACAAGACTGTTCTTTTGTTTGTGAGTATAATTTCTTTCACAAAATAATTAATAAATTAATTATGATGGGTCATGACTTGGATTATGAGAACATGTCTGTTGAATCATGTGACATTACTTGATTTTGTTTGTGAATATATGATTGTTTTGTAAACTTATGTTTGTAGATCTAAATCATACATGAATCTTATGTAAGTTCGGGATGTTAAAACATATGTGAATCTTATGCAAGTTTGTTTCTACATATGCTAATTTGTATATAAATCCTATGCAAGTTTGGGATATTAAATCATACGCTACTTGTATATGAATCTTATGCAAGATTGGGGATGTTAAATCATATGCTAGTTTATGAATCTTATGCAAGTTTGGGATGTTAAAACATATGTGAATCTTGTGCAAGTTTAGGAAGTTAAAGCATATGCGAATCTTATGTAAGTTTGGGATGTTAAATTATATATGAATCTTATGCAAGTGTGTAGGTGGATTATACACAAGTCCATATGTGAATCAAGTATATACATATTCTAGTTTATATGCAAAACATGTGACATTAATTTACAAGTTTAGATCCATATGCAAGTCCACATTTTTATGTTTAGATCTATATTTAGATCCATGGCAGTACATAGTTATGCAAATTTATGTTCTAGTTTTGTATGTGAATTTAGATCCATGGCAGTATATTTAGATCCATATGCCCGTTGCGTATGCTAGTTTTGTATGTGAATCATATGCTAATTTTGTATGTGGACCATATGCTAGTTTTGTATGCGAATCATATGCTAGTTTGAATGCAAGTTTGTATGAAATTCATGTGCAAGCTATAGGAAAACCATATCCATATATGCAAGTTCATGATTACATGTTTATATCTATATTCAGATCCATGATAGTTTATACAAATTTATGTTTTATATATATACCCATTGCTTATGAAAGTTCTTGGCTATGCAAATTTATGTTATGATCTATTTTATGTGTTATGCAAGTTGTGATGTTGCTTTTCTTTTTATAAGTTAGACTATTTTCGAGTCTAACATATATCGTATTAAAACGAACGAATAGCGTGGGGACAATGGGAAAATATTAATTTTGCAAAATTGTGAATTGGCATAAAATGGCTTTAAAGGCATATAATAAATTTGAGACATTAATTGGCCTAATTTATATGCATAGAAATTATGGACATAATTTAGGTGGCAATTATGGGCATAGATTAATTTGGAAGTTATTGACAATTTGAAATGGAGATATTAATTCAAATTGGGATCGAATAATAATATGTAATAATAAATGCCTAAGAAACGAGGCTAGACTCGTTTGTGGTGTAAGACTGCACGGACCCGCCCGGCAAATCCAGCAACCACAAACGGTTTTCTAATGTGAGAGGTCAAAGGCATAAATTATATGGGTAATAAACGCCTAAGACACGAGATTAGACTCATTTGTGGTATAAGACTGCACGGACCTGCCCGGTACATCCAGCAACCACAAACGGTAGTCTAATGTGAGAGGTCAAAGGCATAATTAAAAGTTGCTTAGACACGAGGTTAAGTCTGGCTTGTGGTGGAAGTCTGCCCGAAACCGCCCGGCATATCCAGCAGCCACAAGCAATCGACTTAATGTGTTAGGTCTGTGCATCAATAATTAATTAATGTTGATCAAAGACGAATATGAATGACAAACAGAAGTTTGGTTGAGTGGAGTAATTCTCTGAGTACTAATTTGATGTTGATTTCGGTCTTCCGGGTTGATACTTAGGGAGTTATTCTCTTAACCAATCTATTTGTGAACTAAGAGGTACTTAATCATAAATTAAGTAAAACATGTTATATGATATATACATATATATATGATACATAACATGATAAGTGGATAGGGTTAAGACTGGCTTAACCAAATATATGATAAGTGGATAAGATTAAGACCAGCTTAACCAATAATCTGATAAGTAGTTAGGGATAAGACCAGCTTTACCAATAATATATATTAATTTGATAAGTGGGTAGGGTTAAGTCTAGCTTAACCAATAATATATATATTAATCTGATAAGTGGATAGGGTTAAGGCAAACTTAACCAATAATACATATTGATCTGATAAGTGGATGGGGTTAAGACCAACTTAGCCAATAATATATAAGTGGATAGGGTTAAGACCAGCTTAACCATATATATATATATATATATATATATATATATATATATATATATTGATCTGATAAGCGGATAGGGTTAATACAAGCTTAACCAATAACACATGTTGATTTGATAAATGGGTAACATGGGTGACATGTGGGATATAATCATTAACACTTAACCAAAATAAACATGTGGTGGGACATAGGGGTTAAGTGGATGACATGGGAGACATGTGAAATACGATTAGTAACACTTAACCAAATTGAAACATGTAAAGAAGACATGAATAAGAGGGGGTTAAGTGGAAAATTCTAGTGGGGACCAAGCATAGGTGGAAAGCTTGTGTCAAGCATGGGGGATCCATTTCAAACCAGTAACCCATTAAGTAACTTTGTGAGCTCGAGTTAGATCGAGGATGAGACACGCTTACTGGGTTTGATTGTAAGTGGTCAAAACGGGTTAACGGTCGTAGCGCAAGTCCAACGGGTCATGTGCATGTGTGGGCCCGGGCTGGTAGGTAAGATGTTGTTGCATCGTGTAGGTATAAGCCGTGCATCTTTAGTGGTATCGGGTTGCCACTTTGGGGAGTGACACACCACACCGTGGGACCAGCACGGGTATCTACGAGTTAGGGAGCTGAGTGAATGGGGAAGGTAGTGGGTACGACTAGCGAAGATATGGGCAAGTGGCACCTATGACAGCAGCTAGGAGTACAAGAAACTACCATATTATGAATAAATGTTGCAACTAGACTGGGGAGGGTAGTGGGTACAACTAGTGGATGTAGGAGCAAGCGGCACCTACGATAGCAGTTAGGAGTACACGAAACTACTATTATTATAATTATGATTAGTAAGAGGGATCAACTTCCAGTATGGGACTAGTAATGGTGCAGTGTAATTAGCATTGGTGCAGTATAGTAATTATCCTATAGTGATTAGGAGCGAGATTAACGCTAGAATATTCCTCTTGTATGTTTTGTCTTACCCACTTGCTTCACAGTCATTCCTTGTTTTACCAGTTTATGCCTTATCCTAATTAATTTAATAATTATATTGTTAAAGTTATGGTACGCGCCAGGCTTTATGTCTGACCCCCTTTGTTTTTGCCTCTTTTATTCCTCCTCCCCCCTCCCTAGGTTCTCAGGGTGGGACTAGTATTAGTGGAGTTTGATCTGGATCTTTCTCTCTCTTTTGGAAGTGCTTGGATTGCTGAAAGTAAAGTTCATCTCATCTCTTTTATGGCTACTTATGTTGGGGTTATGCTCTTTTTACTTTATGCACTCAGAAAACAATTTGTCGAGATGGTTACTATGTAACAACCCGTATTTTCAATAACCTGTTATAACGTAAATCGAGACAGAATTTAATTTAAAAATCTGAATCAAGGGAAACGGGCTATGCCATTGCGTTCGTCTCGGAAAAATACGCGAAATAGAGTCCGAGTTTTCGAAAATCGGAGTTCGTATGACCCGATTAAGGCCCAACGAAGTTTTCAGAAAATTTCAAAGTAAAAACAGATTTCAAATTCAAATTGGAATTTGAAAAAAAAAGGGCCAAATTGGGCCAGGCTGGAAAACTCCCGCCACAGCACCCAAGTCGACAGCCTTGTCGACTTGGGAATCGACTTGGTTGGACCAAGTCGACAGCCCTGTCGACTTGGCTGTCGACCTGGCTCAGCCGGGCAGTCCTGCCTGGTGCACCATTTTGGGTTTGTGTTGAGCTTGGGGGCCAGATTCGGTTTTGATGGCTGAGATTGGAACTAGGATTTAATCCTAGGGTTGAAACTAATCCTAATCTCTATAAATAAGACCCTAACCTAACCCTAAATCATCATTAATCAACCCTACAACTAAACTATGGCAAAATCATTCCTCTCATGGCCTCCACTCTCTTCATAAAATCCTAAATAAATTTCTATAAGAGATTTTCCATGCATACAAGTGTTTTCAAGCTTGTATGAGTGTCATTAGCTTGCATTCAAGTCAAGTTTCTATATTTGCATCATAAAGCTAGGGTTTTTATTGATTTGGAGCTTGCATTTTGGGGTTTAATTGATTGCATAAGGGCTTTGTCATATTTTTGTGTCTTCATAAGCATTGTAAGCCCTTTTCTACTTTCATATTTAAACTCTAGAGTTAAATGAATGATGCAAGTTTGGTTGATCATATGATATGCAAGTTTGCCATGATATGCAAGTTTACTATGTCATGTTATGCAAGTTTGACATGATATGCAAGTTCACCATGTTATGTTATGCAAGTTTGATATGCAAGTTTGTCATATGATATACAAGTTATGTTATGCAAGTTTGGGTTGATCATTTTGTTCATGTTATCATGTTATGCAAGCTTATCTTGGGTTTATGAGCTTAAAGCTTCAAGCTTTATGCTAAAGGTTGCATTTTGGCAACATGTAAGTTATCATATCCCTTATGATAACTTGCATGTGAGGCTAAATGCGAACTTATGGCCATTTTTACATGTCATTTATCACCATGTATCACCAATATGCTAAGTTTGGTTTTATGCATGCTTTTGAGGCCTAAAAAAGTAATATGCAAGTATATGAACATATGTACATTTCATGTGCCACCATGTTAAACTTGTGGCTTCAACATCTTTATGTCATGATTATGCCAAGTTCCCTCTTTCTATCCTTTATGCGCTATTGCGATATGTAAGCGATGGGATTGCGTTTGGGGTTGGGTAAACTTAAAAGACATAAAAACATAAGATTGGGAATTTACCTTTTAAGTTAGGTCTACCCATTGGGAATTTACCTATTGAGTTAGGTCTACCCAAATTCTTGAAAACTTGTAACATGTTTTGGAAACATGATGGACATGACACTTAGAAAATATAAGTGTGGCCAACTCGAGGTTGGGTTGAGTTTGTAGCGTAAACCTACCCGGAACCGACCGGCTTAACTAGTTGCTACAAACAATAGGACCCAATGTGAGAAGTTGGTCATGTTGTACCTTGAACCCGAGGTTAGACCAAGTTGTGGTGTAAAGCTACCCGGACCCGCCCGGCTTAACTAGTAACCACAACAAGGTCTAATGTGAGAGGTTAAGGCGCATTAAATTAATTAATGCCTCATGATTAGGGTTAAGTCATGGTCCACTTAATACTTAACCAATTTGGGCTTGGTAGATTAATCAGGGTTAAGTCGTGAACTCATCGTTACACTTAACCAAGTTAATCCATGATTAGCAAGAGGGTTAAACCGTACTTAACCCACTAGAAAAATCCTAGCAATGGGGGTCCACTCCAGCAGTAATCCCAAGTTTGTATCATTAAGACCCTAGGGACTAGGCTAGGGAGGGGGCACGATTACTGGACTAGGAGGTAAGTGACCAAAAGCGACGGCAGAGGGTACGCCGGTGTAGTTCCGGGCGGAATATACTCGTGCACATAGTCCGAAGCCGGGGAAAACATGCACGGGTACCAGTAGATCGAGACTGTGCACTCATGTTTATGGTGTCCAGGGGTTGCCACCCTAGGGCTTGATACACCCGACGGGAGACCCTGCACAGTCTGACTACAATTATGTTTGGGCCGCATTGACACCAACACGTGACGAGTTAGGCTTATAGAGAGCCGATCGACTAGACCGTTTGGTTGGACCGCGTATTAGGGTCACTTCATGTTATTGGGCCAAAGCTTGGGCCAAGGGATCAATACTTGTTTATTCAAGTCATGTTAGTTTGCTAGTACACCTGTGGTGCAAAAACCTCAATCCTGATTATGCGATGACACCTTTATCTACCTTGTTGGTTAATCATCATGCTAGTATGTTGTTATCCTTATGTTCATCCCTACTTCTCATGCCAGTTAACTTTATCGGTTTACATTGATTGTAGTAGGGCTTACTCAGTCTTTTTGACTGACCTGTTTTCTTTCGCCTCTTTTCTTCCGTTCCCCCCCCCCCAGGTTCTCAGGGTGGGAATATTGGAGCTTAGCTTGGATTTCTGATCGCTTGCTTGTGGGATTTTAGCTCATGTTCGGTCTTGACATGAAGCTAGCTATGGTTATCACTTATTTTGGGGATAGTACTTATGTATTTCAGTCTTTCAGTTGATGTTGTTTTTATCTAGACTTGTTTATTTGGAAAGTTATGTTGTACCAGTCTTGTTTTGAAATAGTTTGAAATCTTCCGCTGTTTTATCTATGTTATTTACTCTGTTTTACATATATACATATGTTCTTGTTCTGCCTTGATATATCATTATGCATGTTACCCGATAAAAACGCCCCTCCAAAGTCAGAGTGCTTGCAAGAGCCACCCTGGCGGAGGTGGGGTGTTACAATTTGGTATCAGAGCATATGGTTTACGAGAAGGAACAAAAAGGTTTTTAGAAAACTTTTGGAAAACTATTTTCAAAACCAAGTATAAAGTATTTTCCAAAGAAAAGTCTAGTTTATTTTAAAGGCTATTCCCCAAAAAGCCATTAACAAAATTCCTTCGTTTTTCTCCATTCTGAATCTGTCTTTTTCTTCGTTTTCAGTATGGCCGATAACTTTGCCATTCCGGAGGGAGTACACGTACCTGTTTGGTATAGGAGACTTTTGGAGGCTAGGGCAACCGAAGCCGGCCCCGCAGATGTTCCTCCTCCTCCTCCTCCGGTTGTTAATGTTCCTCCTCCTCCTGTCGCTGAGGTTCCTCTTCCTCCTCCCCCTCAGCATCCACAAGAGGATTTCGCGGAGATTTGCAAAGACTTTAAGGCGATGGGTGGCAAGAATTTCATTGGAACCGGGACTTATGTAGAGGCAAGGAATTGGTTGAAAGAAACCGAAGATCTTTTCGCCATCTTGGACATAGGTGACCGTAGTAAGGTTTTATTGGCAGTATGGTTGCTAAAGGAAGAAGTTGCACGTTGGTGGGTGGTCACCACCGCTACTAGGCCAACTGAGACTTGGGATGACTTTCGGGGAAAGTTTGGACTAAGGTTCCTATCACTGAAGCAAGGGGACATGACTATTAGGGAATACATAGATAAGTTTAATCAACTGGCTCGGGTCGGTTCAGACTTGGTTGACACAACTCAGAAGAAGGCCCTATACTTTGCTCTAGGATTAAACGAGCCATTACATGGTTTAGCCATGACTCATATACCCTTGGGGGCAACTTTCGAGAGTTTGGTAAATATGGCACTACTCAATGAAGAGAATACGAGTGACAAGAAGGAGGAGAAGTCTGAAGATAAGAAGGAAAAGAAGTGCTTTACTTGTGGAAACTTGACTCATCTAAACAAGGATTGCAGAAAGAGGAAGGGCACTTGCTTTAGCTGCGGAGAAATGGGACACTTCACTAGGGACTGCCCGAAGAAGGGAGGGCCTACGTCGGAAGGAACGGTGAATTCCGGTGAAGAGCAAGAGGACCGCATCTTGGCTAGCGTCTGTATATCTTCGTGAGATTGTGAGACTACATGGAGTCCCTTCTAGTATAGTCAGTGACCGTGACCCAATCTTTACAAGTCAATTCTGGAATAGCTTGCAAGAAGCTATGGGCACGAGGTTGAATCTAAGTACGGCTTATCACCCACAGACGGACGGTCAAACCGAAAGGGTGAATAGGGTACTCGAGTATCTGTTGAGGCTTTGTATTCTGGATTTTGGTGGTACTTGGGAAGACCATCTTCCTCTTGTTGAGTTTGCATATAATAACAGTTATCAGGCAAGCATAGGTACGGCACCATTCGAAGCTTTATATGGGAGGCCGTGCAAGTCGCATACATGTTGGTGGGAGACTACAGATGAGCTTATACTTGGGCCTGATATGATCAGAGATACATCCGAGAAGGTCGAGTTGATTCGGAGATGGATGAAAGCGGCCCAAGACCGACAGAAATCCTATGCTGATAAGCGAAGAACTGATTTGGAGTTTGATGTTGGGGATATGGTTTTCGTGAAGGTTTCTCCTTTGCGGAATGTGGTCCGATTTGGAGCCGTTGGGAAGTTAGCACCGAGGTTTGTTGGACCATTCCCTATTATAGAGAGAATCGGGCAGATGGCTTATAGAGTGGAGTTGCCCGAAAAGCTTGCCGGAGTACACGATGTTTTTCATGTCTCGCATCTCCGGAAGTGTTTACATGAATCAACAGAGGTTGTTGAGCCAAGTGTTCTGAAAGATGTGGAAGTGGAGAAAGAGGCTACCTTGAGGAGAGCTCCGATTCGTATCTTGGGGACGGAGACCAAGAAGCTAAGGAATCGAGAGGTCAAGTTGGTGAAGGTTCAATGGGGTGAAGCCGAAGAAGACGCAACTTGGGAAACCGAGGAGAAGATACGTGGGCTTTATCCATTCCTTTTTGAGGGTACACTCTCAATCTCTTTTCTTTGTTAGCATATCTTTCTCTTTGCTATCCATGTTTATCTAGTTTATCGTGTTAATCTTGTCATGAGAACCTTAGGTAGAAACCCTTTGGATGAAACATGTGTTTGAAACATGTTATGCTTGATGGTTGCAAGTGGTTGCAAGTGTTTGCAAGTGGTTACTCGTGGATGCATTATACACGTTAGGCACTAGATCGGCTCACACACTCCTCATATTGCATATGCATGAGTGTTTATGCTTATTAATGGATGAAAATTTTTGTGTTATTACATGGGTGTTGCATATGGATGTATGTTAT
Source organism: Allium sativum (assembly GCA_030737875.1). Classification (NCBI taxonomy): domain Eukaryota; kingdom Viridiplantae; phylum Streptophyta; class Magnoliopsida; order Asparagales; family Amaryllidaceae; genus Allium; species Allium sativum. The sequence goes on from CM060923.1 coordinate 431,780,328, forward strand.
GTGCACACATGTAGATGTTATATATTATGTTAGGAATTGCATACATATGGATTCATTTCACTAACATAATTTGCATTGATGATATTTGCATTAGATAAGTACATATACACACACTTTTGCATATGTTCATACAACATTTAGAATCTTGTAAGGACAATGTTTGCTCGTGGATGATGTTGTGAGTAGATGGATGTTGGATGGTAGGATACGTTCTTCCTAACTTGAAGATTTCGGGGACGAAATCCTTTAAGGAGGGGAGAATGTAACAACCCGTATTTTCAATAACCTGTTATAACGTAAATCGAGGCAGAATTTGATTTAAAAGTCTGAATCAAGGGAAACGGGCTTTGCCATTGCGTTCGTCTCGGAAAAATACGCGAAATAGAGTCCGAGTTTTCGAAAATCGGAGTCCGTATGACCCGATTAAGGCCCAACGAAGTTTTCAGAAAATTTCAAAGTAAAAACAGATTTCAAATTCAAATTGGAATTTGAAAAAAAAAAGGGCCAAATTGGGCCAGGCAGGAAAACTCCCGCCACAGCACCCAAGTCGACAGCCCTGTCGACTTGGGAGTCGACTTGGGAGTCGTCTTGGTTGGACCAAGTCGACAGCCCTGTCGACTTGGCTGTCGACCTGGCTCAGCCGGGCAGTCCTGCCTGGTGCACCATTTTGGGTTTGTGTTGAGCTTGGGGGCCAGATTCGGTTTTGAGGGCTGAGATTGGAACTAGGGTTTAATCCTAGGGTTGAAACTAATCCTAATCTCTATAAATAAGACCCTAACCTAACCCTAAATCATCATTAATCAACCCTACAACTAAACTATGGCAAAATCATTCCTCTCATGGCCTCCACTCTCTTCATAAAATCCTAAATAAATTTCTATAAGAGATTTTCCATGCATACAAGTGTTTTCAAGCTTGTATGAGTGTCATTAGCTTGCATTCAAGTCAAGTTTCTATATTTGCATCATAAAGCTAGGGTTTTTATTGATTTGGAGCTTGCATTTTGGGGTTTAATTGATTGCATAAGGGCTTTGTCATATTTTTGTGTCTTCATAAGCATTGTAAGCCCTTTTCTACTTTCATATTTAAACTCTAGAGTTAAATGAATGATGCAAGTTTGGTTGATCATATGATATGCAAGTTTTCCATGATATGCAAGTTTACTATGTCATGTTATGCAAGTTTGACATGATATGCAAGTTCACCATGTTATGTTATGCAAGTTTGATATGCAAGTTTGTCATATGATATGCAAGTTATGTTATGCAAGTTTGGGTTGATCATTTTGTTCATGTTATCATGTTATGCAAGCTTATCTTGGGTTTATGAGCTTAAAGCTTCAAGCTTTATGCTAAAGGTTGCATTTTGGCAACATGTAAGTTATCATATCCCTTATGATAACTTGCATGTGAGGCTAAATGCGAACTTATGGCCATTTTTACATGTCATTTATCACCATGTATCACCAATATGCTAAGTTTGGTTTTATGCATGCTTTTGAGGCCTAAAAATGTAATATGCAAGTATATGAACATATGTACATTTCATGTGCCACCATGTTAAACTTGTGGCTTCAACATCTTTATGTCATGATTATGCCAAGTTCCCTCTTTCTATCCTTTATGCGCTATTGCGATATGTAAGCGATGGGATTGCGTTTGGGGTTGGGTAAACTTAAAAGACATAAAACCATAAGATTGGGAATTTACCTATTAAGTTAGGTCTACCCATTGGGAATTTACCTATTGAGTTAGGTCTACCCAAATTCTTGAAAACTTGTAACATGTTTTGGAAACATGATGGACATGACACTTAGAAAATATAAGTGTGGCCAACTCGAGGTTGGGTTGAGTTTGTAGCGTAAACCTACCCGGAACCGACCGGCTTAACTAGTTGCTACAAACAATAGGACCCAATGTGAGAAGTTGGTCATGTTGTACCTTGAACCCGAGGTTAGACCAAGTTGTGGTGTAAAGCTACACGGACCCGCCCGGCTTAACTAGTAACCACAACAAGGTCTAATGTGAGAGGTTTAGGCGCATTAAATTAATTAATGCCTCATGATTAGGGTTAAATCATGGTCCACTTAATACTTAACCAATTTGGGCTTGGTAGATTAATCAGGTTAAGTCGTGAACTCATCGTTACACTTAACCAAGTTAATCCATGATTAGCAAGAGGGTTAAACCGTACTTAACCCACTAGAAAAATCCTAGCAATGGGGGTCCACTCCAGCAGTAATCCCAAGTTTGTATCATTAAGACCCTAGGGACTAGGCTAGGGAGGGGGCACGATTACTGGACTAGGAGGTAAGTGACCAAAAGCGACGGCAGAGGGTACGCCGGTGTAGTTCCGGGCGGACTATACTCGTGCACATAGTCCGAAGCCGGGGAAAACATGCACGGGTACTAGTAGATCGAGACTGTGCACTCATGTTTATGGTGTCCAGGGGTTGCCACCCTAGGGCTTGATACACCCGACGGGAGACCCTGCACAGTCTGACTACAATTATGTTTGGGCCGCATTGACACCAACACGTGACGAGTTAGGCTTATAGGGAGCCGATCGACTAGACCGTTTGGTTGGACCGCGTATTAGGGTCACTTCATGTTATTGAGCCAAAGCTTGGGCCAAGGGATCAATACTTGTTTATTCAAGTCATGTTTGTTTGCTAGTACACCTGTGGTGCAAAAACCTCAATCCTGATTATGCGATGACACCTTTATCTACCTTGTTGGTTAATCATCATGCTAGTATGTTGTTATCCTTATGTTCATCCCTGCTTCTCATGCCAGTTAACTTTATCAGTTTACATTGATTGTAGTAGGGCTTACTCAGTCTTTTTGACTGACCTGTTTTCTTTCGCCTCTTTTCTTCCGTTCCCCCCCCCCCCCCCCAGGTTCTCAGGGTGGGAATATTGGAGCTTAGCTTGGATTTCTGATCGCTTGCTTGTGGGATTTTAGCTCATGTACGGTCTTGACATGAAGCTAGCTATGGTTATCACTTATTTTGGGGATAGTACTTATGTATTTCAGTCTTTCAGTTGATGTTGTTTTTATCTAGACTTGTTTATTTGGAAAGTTATGTTGTACCAGACTTGTTTTGAAATAGTTTGAAATCTTCCGCTGTTTTATCTATGTTATTTACTCTGTTTACATATATACATATGTTCTTGTTCTGCCTTGATATATCATTATGCTTGTTTACCTGTTTTAACGCACCTCCAAAGTCAGAGTGCTTGCAAGAGACACCCTGGCGGAGGTGGGGTGTTACATACTAAGTGTACTTGGTTTTTCTGTTGGTTTTTGATGTTGTTATAATCAAACTATTCTATGTTGCAACAAAAGTTGTTTTGAATTTCTCAAGTATCAATATATTAATCTGTCTTGTTATATTCTGTTCTAATCACCAATAATACTCCATGAAAGTTAATGCATTCCCTTTGAGAGTGACATTAATGGACATGGGGTGTTACAGAGAGTCTGCATGTAATCATGTTGAATAGTCATGTGATTTACTGAAATATTGTTCAATCTAGGAAAAGATGTTGTTTATGACTTTTGAAATTTTAGATGTTGAAAAGATAGGTAAACTGGTTGTTGGCAATTCAAATTCTAGAATGTTGGCTTCTGAAAATTCAAATTCTGAAAAATTGGCTGTTGTAAATTCAAATCCCAAACCATTGTGTTATATTGTTATCGAGAATTCAAATTCTGGAAAGCAATTGGTGGAAATCAAAAAGGAGAAATGGATATTAGGTAGTTGATGTTCGAGACATATGACGGGAAATCCTAAATTACTCAATAATCTGAAATATGAAGATGGTGCAATGGTGAATTTCAGATATAACTCTAAAGGATACATTATTGGAATCGGCAATGTTGGTAATTCTGAAACTTCTACTATTTCTGATGTTTTATTAGTTAGGAATTTAAAAAACAACTTGTTAAGTATAAGTCGACTTTTCAATAAGGGTTATAAAATAAACTTTGAAAAGGGTAAATGTTTTATAGAAGATAAGAATTCGAAAGTAATATTCGAAGGAGATAGAAAGAAATATATCTATATATTGCGTATGAAAATCTCTAGCGATAACTTATGTCTTATGGCCAATACAAATGATCCCTGGATCTGGTATAAGAGATTTGGTCATATAAATTTCAAACATATTTCTAGGACTTCAAAATTAGATTCAGTCAGAGGATTACCGAAAATGAAATTTAAGGTTAATTATTTATGCGACGCTTGTCAACTCAGAAAACTAAAGAGAAGTACATTTAAATCAAAAAAGTAAATCACTACATCAAAACCAGTTAATTCACATGGATTCATTTAGTCCATCTCAAGTTTAATCAATAAATCATAATAGATATGTTTACATAATAGTCGACGATTTTTCTAGATTTACATGTACTTTGTTTCTTAAAAATAAAAGTGGTGCTTTTGATCAATTTAAAACTTTTTCTAAAAGAAATCAAAAAAAATTATGGCCAAAAATCAAAACAACACGAAGTGATCATGGCGGAGAATTCGAAAATGAAAATTTTGAAAAATATTGTAATAAAAGGGAATAACCCATAATTTCTCAATTCTAAGAACACCTCAACAAAATGGAGTAGATGAACGTTAAAATAGGACGATACAAGAGTGTGCGTGAACTATGTTATCTGATAGTAATTTACTAAGGAATTTTTGGGCTGGTGCAGTTGCAACAGCTTGCTATATTATAAATAGAATCTCAATTAGACCTTTAACTTATAAACCCGATATGAAATTTTGTATAATAAGAAACCTAAAGTATCATATTTTAAAATACTCGGAAGTAAATGTTTTATACTTAATATTAAAGATAATTTAGACAAGTCTGACTCGAAATCCGGTACAGGAATATTTATTGGATATTTAGAAAGAAGTAAAGCATATAGAGTTTTCAATACTCGAACCAATACCATATTAGAAACATTAAATGTATCCTTCTACGAAAACTATAAAACATAACTCAAAATAACGAGGATGAATGTGAAAATGAAATTAATGAAATAAATCATGAAGATAACCAACCAAATAAACAAATTAGATTACTTAGAGTCCATCTTGTAGAAAATATCTTAGGAGATATTGAATCCGTTGTGAGAACTCGTAATCAATTAAATAATATAAGTAATACTGCATTTATTTCAACTATTGAACCTAAAAATCCAAACAAAGCAACTTCTGATGATTCATGGATACTTGCTATGCATGAAGAACTGAATCAATTTACTAGGAATGATGTATGGGAACTTGTTCCTAAACCAAAGGATATGACTATAATAGGAACCAAATGGGTTTATAAAAATAAAATGAATGAACACGGTGAGGTTATAAGAAATAAGGTATGACTAGTGGCACAAGGATATACTCAAGAAGAAGGAATAGATTACGATGAAACTTTTGTCCCCGTAGCAAGACTAAAAGCTATTAGGATTTTACTAGCCCTTTGCAAACCATAATAATTTCAAAGTATATCAAAAGGATGTCAAAAGTGCTTTTCTAAATGGATTTGTTAAAGAATACATATATGTAGAGCAACCATCTCTATTTGAAAACGAAAAATTAGCAGATCATGTATATAAGTTAAAGAAAGTGTTATATGGATTTAAACAAGCTCCTAGGGCTTGGTGTGATAGATTAAGAAACTATTTGTTATAATAAAATTTTGAAATAGAAAAATTAGATAATACTTTGTATACTAAGAAAAGTAAAAAAAGATATACAGTTAGTTCAGATATATGTTGACGATATAATATTCGGATTGACAAACGATGAGATGAATAAAGAATTTTCAGATATTATGACCCAAAAAATTTGAAATGAGTCATTTGGGAGAACTAGCATTCTTTCTAGGATTGCAAAATCGTCAATTAAAGAATGGAATATTTACTAATCAAGAAAAATATGCAAGAGATCTAAGTAATAAATATAATCTAACAACAACAAATGGGAGACCAACACCTATGGCGACTAATATAACATTACGTAAAGATAATACTTCTAAAGATGTGGATCAAAAAACTATATAAAGGAATGATATGATCGTTATTATATATAACTACTAGTAGACCATATATAATGCATAGTGTATGTCTCTGTTCAAGATATCAATTGCAGCCTAAGGAAACACATTTACATGCCATAAAACATATTCTAAGGTATGTAAAGCACATATCAGACTTTGGATTATTTTACCCTAAGGATGTTTCATTTGATTTGGTTTCTTACTGTGACGCTGACTACGCAGGATGTAAATCTGACCGTAGAAGTACTAATGGAATCTGACCGTAGAAGTACTAATGGAACATGTCACTACTTAGGACATTCATTAGTCTCGTGGTTTAATAAAAAGCAACATACTGTATCTTTGTCAACAACTGAAGCTTAATATATCTCTACTGCTTTGGTTTTTTTCACAAGTAATATATATGCAACAAACTTTAAATGATTTTGGATTAAAAATAAATAAATCACCGATATACTGCGATAATACGAGTGCTATAAATATTTCTAAAAATCCAACTCATCATTTAAGAACTAAACATATCTATATAAGACATCATTTTCTAAGAGATAACGTGACTAAAGACAAAATTTCACTCGAATTTATAGAAGATAATTAGGTGTATGTTCATTAAGTTAGTTAGAATAATTAAATATACTATTATAACATAAAAAAATAGAAAAATAAATTTTATAACCAAGTATGTCAACGTACAATAATGCATATCGACATATAACAGCCAGAATTTTAAATTTAATTCCCACCAAAAGTTAGTTATATCAATTATTTAAACATTCTGCTTCGACTTTTCTTCTTTATTTTTATTTCTCTTCTCTGTAAAAATTCTAAACTAAAATAAACAATGGCCTTCACTAATTTAAACACCCAAATCAAGTCCGATTCGTCCGTTGGACCATCCGAAGGTCCTTTTCAACGATCTACGCTCTCTCGTGTCATTAAAATTGAAGAAAAGATGGAGTATGCTCTACAAATGATGGCCGAAATGCAAGTACTACAGATTCAGATGAGCCAAGAGCAAAATAGGTAAGGGAAAGTAATAAGTAGTCTTCTTAAGTTAATAATGGATAATCAGGCTAATCCGATCATCATCGACGATGTTAATCAAGCCATGCAAGTGGAGGAAGAACCAGAAAGGAAGAACTAGAAGAGGAAGAAGAAATAATGGAGGAAGAAGAACCTCAAGAGTCTCGACAAACGATTACGGAAGAATACGATAAAGTTGTATGTGTAGGAGAGGTCATATACGGCCAAAATTGGAATGTGATTGAACAGAATGGGAATTTTTGTACTCTCCATTATCCAAATTGTCCAACTCACAAATCTACCATTGTCAAGAATAATTAGTTTTTAAGGTTTTCTTTGGTTTTTCCTTCTTACGATGTTTCGTGCTTGTATAAATCCATGTACCATCGCTTGTACAAATTCAAGTTTAATATAATAATAGATTATTTTTGTCATAAGAATAAGTTAAGTAATTAGATGTACATCTTAGCATAAAGTAATACAGATATAAAATTAAGTGGGAGTCTAAGAATTATTAAAAGGAATATTTTGCTTAGGGGGAGTATTCTACTTTTAATTAGAAGTTCCATATAGGTTTTTTACTTAAAGAGTTATACTATTTAGGGAGAGTAGTTTTAGAATTTCTTTTTGATAATGCTAAAAGGGTCAGAAATTATAAAATATAGACATAATTTATAGGATTCATATAGACATGGGGAGTATTTGAAGGATCATCATCAATAGGTATATACAGGTATGATATTTTATAAACTAAGGTTGTCATCATCAAAAAGAGGGAGATTGTTGGAGAATGGAGTTTTGATGACAACAACCTTGTTTCAATATTAATTGATTATAAAATATATACTAACACTTTGTCTAGAATATATATATACACATATGCATGATTTATATACATGAAGTATTACAGAAGACTGTACAGTTTAAAAATGTTAGAGATTCAGAATTCAGAGATGTTTCAAGACTCATGAGTATTCAAGATTTCAAGAGTTCAAGATAAATATAGTTATAGAATCTAGATTATGTAAGACTCTGAATAGCACTCCAAGTTCAAATTTAGAATAATTTCAAATTTTGTTATTCAAATTCTTTTTTCAAGTTCTATCTTCAATCTCTTTCTTCTCTATTTACTTTTATTTTTATTTAATTTTAAACTTAAGTTTTATAAGTTAATACTTCATAAGTTTTATATATTTATATTTTATATACTTTATATTTACATAGTTTTAACTCTATAATTTTATAAATATATTTATAAAATTTATATTCATGTTTTCATATGATTTTCTTCTTTATAATATTTATTTTTAACACTATGTTTTAATTCAAGAATTTCCAAAATTATATATATATATATCAAAAAAGTTGAAAATTATTTAAATTTCAATTTTATACATGTATATGTCAACATACATATATATACATGTCGACATATAACTGTCATTTTTTAAAATTATTGTGATGGTTCAGAAACGTTGCAACCTTTCAAATGTTATAAATAGGGGCTAATTTCAAAAAATTTGTTACTTCTTCTTCTCCATTTTCATTCCCTTTCATTACACAATTATTCTTTATCATTTTTATGATTTCTACACCTATACTCTGCTGAATTCAATTCTGTTTTCATTAATCTTCTTCTCTCTATACTCTCTACTCATTACTCTCTGAATCAAGTGCTATTGAAGAGTTATAGGGCTATTTGTAATTGTTTGGGTTATGTAAGAAATCAGTGGTATCCCTTGTAGCTGTGAAATCAAGGACGGGTAGTCGGTGGTATCCTGTGTAGCCGTGAAATCAAGGAGGTTGGAATCAATGGTATCCCTTATAGCCGTGAAATCAAGGAGGTTGCAATTGGATTTTGATATTGTAATAAAACTCTATACAATCCAGCATTGTGTGGGACTAGACTTAGGAGCAATTCCGAACCAGTATAAAATCTGGTGTGGTCTTTCCTTTTCTACACTTTATTTTTATTTATCTTTGCATTTATTTTTGATTCTTGGTCTGTGATTGTTTTTGCGGTGTTTGATTCATATAGTAGTTCATATAAGTTTAGATTTTGTTTGAATTCTCAAATATACTATTCACCTCCACCTCTAGTGTTTGTTTTGCCTTAACGATCTATTTCGCAATCCCTAACATATTCATTTGTATATTTGGATATCCGACGGACACTCGTATCAGTTAAACAACATATTTTGTTATATTGGTAGCCTACACTATATAAATTTTTGAGTTTTGTGTCCATATGTGTGTGTTTCTGAAATGGTTACGTACCCTATACCATGTCTATATCCTTCGCTGATCCACATTGTATTTCCTTTCAATAAATTTGAATTTTTCTCCTCATGTCCCATTTATTTTCCTTAAGACGTGGATAATATGGCACATTGTCCATTATTCTCTTTCCTTGCATACTTAACAAAAACGCATCACAATGTTAATTGCTTCGTCATACTTTCCTCCCACTTTTCTATAGCTTTCGAAGGCTTCACAATAACCAAAAACATAAAAAAAATTGAAATTTTCCTTAAAGAGATCCTATTTACATGCGGGACATGGTTAAAAAGTGGGCATATTTGTTGCGTTATTCATTATCTGTTCTTTTTTTCAAAAGTTCGTGTAGCCATTATTTTGGCTTCCACCGAACATGCCCGCATAAACTCTTGCACCACCAACCATGTTCCTCCACCGACTTTGCGCCACCCTGTAGCTCCACCACATGTCCTCCTACCTCTCCTCTCAGGCTTTTCCCTCTTCACTTCCCTCCTTCCTTGTTTTCACGTTTTGTGTTTCTTTTATTTTTAAAAAAATAGACCCAATGAATCTTCCTATAGCGGCAACCTTTTGGCCGCCTGCTCGATGTCTGCAAGCTTCTCCAATAACGACGGGGCCTGCATGCTTCTTCTCTCCGCTTCTTAAGGCCAAGAGTAAGTTATACCCATTGCTCGTTATTGCCGCCACTTCCTTTTCGTCTCCTATACCGGTGAGTTCCCCCTCACGGTTAATTTTGATTCAAGTAAGTTAATTTCGGTTTAAACTAAAATTTTGATGGTTGATATTGAACTATTACCTTGATGCCTTATTTATTGTCATTTGATTTTGTTCATACTATTGGGATTGTTACATTTTATCTTAATTACCTCTTCCATTTAGGGTATTCGCTGCCTCTATTTCTATAGTTACAAGCTTAATATATATGTGGAGGACGACTCGAATATGTGTATACATATACCTACTATATGTATATACATATCAATCAGCATACGTATATACGCGAGACCATTACCTGCCTTGTTTGAAATCGAACACAAATACTTGGATATGGTTGCTACTGTTTTATGTGATGCATTCGTCCCGTCATGTTTTATTCATACCCGACAAAATATAAGTATGCATATACACATACCCATGTGTGTGTATACACATACCTTTGTTTGTACCCTATCACCATTACTAAAACCATCTACTTACTTTAGAATTGCCTTAATTATATGTCTGGGTTGTTCGGATTGAAACATTTTGCCTTTCTTGTTTATCCCCATTCGCTGTTGCATGCCCGTATCCATTCACCTTTTCATTGCCTTGCACCTGACTAAACCATGTGATTGATCATGCAAGCCACCTTTCCCTATAGCCTATACATTTGTCATGCTCTATAGCTGGGCGAACTTGTCCCATGCATGCATTTGCATGTCCTTACAACTGGTGTTAGTTTCAAATTTTGTCGCCTTCATTTGTCTCTTGATTTTGAAACTATGATTTTGTTGATGATGTTTTGCAAATTCCCTTCACGACTCAACTTATACGTTGGATATAAAGAAGAAATATTTTACTATAACCTCAAATGCATGCAGCCCTGAAGCATCTGTTGTGCATAATATGGGTTGAAATCCTATATTTGAATGGCTTATGTCTTCGTACATACATGGGTTTTGGAAGAACTATAAATATATTACCATGCAACATCTTCATTAATTGGACATTCCGTGAGTAAATTTACATATGCTATGCGTATACATCGTTTTGATATTTTTACATGACTTAGAGAGACATCCTGGTTGTCGAAAATCATTGTTGCACCATGCCTTGTTTGTGAACTAGAATATTACACTATTTGAACTATATATGTTTTGCACCATATATTTTGTGTTTGGACATTGAACGGTTCACCTACTAACCTCTTTTGCAAACTTGGAAATCATAGTTGAAGTCAACCTGAAATGCTGTACCTGCTAATCGTAGTGCATATATTTATATGTAATGATGTTTGGAGATTTTGGCACTTATTGTCTTGAGAAATGTATCTATAATAATATACCTTGAATATAGCTGAGACCAAATGTTAACCTGAAACAGCCACATCGCCACTTTTTTGTGTGCCCATTATTTCATGTGAGAGCTGTTTTTTATTTAAATTGCATTGGTTATGCTGCCTGTCTTGCTGTTGTTCGCGCACACTTTGAACATCATTGAACATGTTATTGGTTGGTTACGGGACGTTGGGACAGTGCACACATGTACATGTACTTGTGTGTATATGCAAGCTTGCATGACCACTTGTCCTTAAAATAAAACTGATATGCGCAGATACTATAGTTGACGTAAAAAGTGATGAAGAGCAGACATTGCATAAATGAACTTTGTATGTAATATACATTGATGTTAGGATTAACCATTATATTTTAGTGTTTATTGAAATTGTCTTACTTGAACAAAGATTGATCCTGACTCGAGTGTTTTATGTTTTGCATGGAACGCTCGGGTCAGATCCGAGTGTTGCTGATTTAAAGATCTCAACTATTGAAGTTAGAGAGTGGCGAAGACCCCCGTTTTTGGTCCACTTAAAATTCGCAACTTTTTGATAAATAATTTAATGTATATTTTTCTATCGTTGTGTAAATGTGTAAGCTTTGATATTATTTTGTGTAAAATGTTTCCACTGTGAGAAATTATAGTATATTTATTCTATGATTTATGTGTCCAATTCTATTTGAACCCGTAAGCTAAATAACAATCTGTCGTTTTGAACGTTTCAAGTTGTTTTAATTACCAAATTAGAGCGGTAAAAAAGGTGTGTTGTTACAGTTGGTATCAGAGATTTGGTTTACACAAAGCTTAGCATATGGTGCTTAATAAGAATACGTTATAGAGTTCCCTATTGCGAGAGCGTATTTTGAAATATAATTTATTATGAAACTAATATTTTGAAAGAGTATCGCAGCGGGAACGTGGTGTTATTTTAAAATTAATAAAATTTGAAACAAATTATTTTGAAAACATATATTATTTTGAAATATAATTCGTTTTGAAATATAAGGTATTCCGAAATTTAAATCTTTTCGAAACTCCACTCTTGAAATTTGTTCATTTGGTAGCTTTCTTCGTTGAGGTTTCTTTAGATCTGGAACTTGATTCCAATTGAAACCCATCTTCGAATTGCCGTGGTTGGTTGAGAATATGAGTATAAGTTAAATAAATAAATTTAATTGGTTATTCACTAAATAGATTTGAATTATTTATTTTGGAAGATTATGAATCCTAATCGTTAGATCTGTTTTGTAATGCTACCTTTTGTAATCCCAAATCTCCTATGTACATATTTAAAATATATCAAGGCTTTGTATAGTTAGTACTTAAGGTTGGAAGAATTTTAAACCTTACGAAATGAATGTTGTAATGTTGAATGTTGAATTTAAGAAGTGTAAATTTGGATTATGATGGTTAATTATCATACAAAAATAAATAAAATCTAATATTATATAGGAATGAAATGTTCTTTGATAAGAAATATTTTTAATAAAATGGTATCTTAGAAGGAAATTTATTTTGTGCAAACTTGTTCTCAAGAATCTGAAGTTTCTTCAAATTATATTTCAAGTTCAAATTTATGCAATTTTAAGATATAAATTAACTTAATGAATTCAATGAATAATTATATTTATTAAAATTTAGTGTTTTGAAATTTAAGATAAATGAAAAGTTAAACGGTGTTTAAATTTAAAATTTGAATTGGTTATCTAAAGGAATTTATTAACTTTAATGATTTAATAGATTCAAAGGATAAAAATCAACCTATAAAGAATTGACTTAGATGATGAAATTAATATTTGGAAAATTGAAAATTGATTTAAAACCAAGAACATGAAATGAATGAAAAATTCATACTTCACATGAAAATTGAAGATGAGAAATCGAATGAGAAATTTGGCTTGTGATCTAACTTGAACACCTCGTTCAAACTGGAAGGTTCCCAATTGAATTTTAGTTAAATTTGAGTTTGATTTTGAAATTGGAATCGATGTTAGCTTAATTTTGTAAAGTTCAGGAAATTGATTCGGATTAGAATATTTCTTAAAATTAGTATTATTTATTTTACAACTATTATATTCTTTACTATTGTTTTATGTGAACTAAAGTATAAAATTTATCCGTCTTATTTAATTATTCTATACCAACTCTATACAGATTTTCAAACTATTCTGCAAACTATTTTGTATTAAAATATATTTAATTTATTCAACCCTATTTTATAAACCTATATAATTTATTTAAACTATTTTCACCAAAGCCTGTCTAATTTACTCAAACCTATTTTACCATAACCTATTTTATTTTAAGCTTACTATTTTACTCAAACAATTGTGTATTTAGCTATTTTGAAACAGAAATATATACTTTTGATCCGAGCAATTTATATATGAAATCATTGAATGTAAAGATTCAATTAAAAAATGAAAAACTTGATAGGTAACCTAACTTGAATGTGAAGTTTAATAATGAACCGATTGTGAATATGAAACAGATTTGGAATGATACTGAATATTCAACTTGATTGTAAAACCAAAACTGAATTGGTATTGTTGATGTCAAAAGTTGGTCTCATGACGTTCAACCCCCAATGTGTGTGTTGAATACACACTAAAAACAATCAAAGAGATGTAAGAGAAAGTAAATGAATAAGGGAGACACAATATTTTATAGTGGTTCGGCTTATATCGATGCCTACGTCCACTTATAATCTTTGTTTATGCTGTCGATTATAGGTTATAGTAGTTTTTCAATGGAACAAAGTAGCGAAACGAATGATCTAAACACAAAATGTTTATGTTGTTTCAAGTGCACGGTTGGAGGTTTCCAGTAAACCGAGCATAAGCTTCTCCGACTAGAATTTTTTCATGCCTTTCCATTTTCAGTAATGGTGTATTTATAGATGAAGAAGGTGGGCTAAGATATGTTCCACATGGCTTGCCTCTTTTTCAGAATTTAGACATGTGGAGCTCGATCAAGTAAAGTAGTTACGGCGGGGGGACCCGGTCTACTGCTAATGAATAGTTCTCCTTGGAAATCCTTGTCGGCGTGGAGCTTAATATCTGGCGTATAAAAGGAGAGCTGGTCAAAATCTTTTTTGATTCAACAACTTCGGAGTAGGACTTTGCCCAGTAGCGCATAATTCTTCAGATACTTCAGGTGAGATCCAAGTCTTTAGGCATGTCCAGATATTATGGAATCGAACCGATCTACTGGTAGATGGCTTGGTCGGTCGATCTGTTGATGATTCAGCTGATTAGTTTGACGTTGTTGTAGCTTCGGGTTGGCTTATGGTTGTTCGATCTAAGATAACAAACAACCCTTAAAGTTTGGAATGGGTCGATATTTGGTTATGGCATTATCCATTGGTTGGAACGACTTTTTGCCAAAATGTTAGTCAACACTTTGCCCTCAAAAACTCATCTTCTTAGAGAAAGGTGATTTGTTTTGGATCTTTTGAAGAAGGTTGAGTAGCAGAAATTCTAGAAACCATGGTTACACCAAACCATACTAAGGCCAGAAAACCGACGATCGACAATGGTTGTATTACCAGAAGTCCGAAGACCGCCGAGGATCATTTTAAGGCCAGAAAACCGACAACCATCAACAATCGTATTAAGCCGGAAACGTGTGAATGCTAGAAAATAAATCGACCACTCTGAATTGATCTTATAAGAAACAAAAAAAAATCAGGATCTCGCCAATTAAACGATACCTATAAAGAACCGAGGTACAAGTAGTAAACATGCTCGATTTCTTTTGGTAAGATGGTATAGTCCGAGGGACGAGCGTAAGCAATGATCGATTTTACATAGTTGGCGAGTATCGACTGTACTCGGCTTAAAGAATTGGTGAGTTTCAACCATACTCGGCTTAAAGAGTTTGGCGATTATTAACCATGCTCGGCTTGGGGAGCCGACGAGTATTAACCATACTTGACTTGGAGAGTATTGGGTATAAGCCATACCCGGTGGACGAGTATAAACCATACCCTGTTTTGCCTAGTGAGACGGTGTAGTTGGTTATTCCAGGGTTTTTTATTTCGGATATTGACCATGTTTAGTGGATGATCAGAAGGTTCGAGTATAAACCATACTCTTTAGTTGGTAGTTCTTACTTTTCAAATCCGGACAAGGTTTTGTGAAGTTGGCGAGTATCAACCATACTTGGCTTATGGAATTGGTGAGTATTAACCATACTCGGCTTATAAGGTTGGTTAGATATGGTGGCAGGCATCGAACATAGTTTAGGAACAGTGGGTAGAACTGACCGTATTTGGGTTCGCGAGCGTCAATCATGCTCGGTTCGGATCGTTAAAACATAATCTATGTTCGAAAAAGAAAGTTTATTAATGCTAAGGAGCTACTCCTAAAAAATGAAAAGAATTCTACGCGGGTGACAGTTGAATCCAGAGCACACCTAGGAGCAAAATCCTAACCTAGTACGTGTGTACTTCAACATAACCACGGTATTTGAAGAAATAATAACAGTACATTTCTTATAACCTAAGAAATGGGTAAAGTCTATGACGATCAAAACTTTATTAAATAATGATGATGTCATGATTGTTGGGCTCAGTGTCCTTTCCATTTCAAGGAGCTCGAGGACCGACCTGTGGAGCTTAGGCAGAAGGTTGCGGTAGCATGACCATTGCAGGTTTCTTGACATACTTGAGTAGTTCTCCACACCTAACCCTATCCTCTATGAGATCGTGCAAATGCTGGACTCACTGGTGCAGTGGCCTACCATGTTATGATACATGCAGTACTTTCCAGAGTCGAGTTCTTTTTGGATCGGCTCCCTTCGAGGAGGTTTATGGAAAGGTAGAGATCCTCGTATCTCAAGATAGATGTCGAGAAGGGATGAGTTGAGCTCGGTGTATTGATCATACTTGTTCTCTCTCTGAAGTCGTACGTTCCGATCATTCTTTTCAAAGACTTTTCCTTTTCCTTTGCACTGGCCATTGGTGTTGAATGGACCTTCGTCCTTGGTAACAACCACCTCGAGGCTTTCCATTTCAATACTAGCATCCTCTTGTCAGAGGAATCTATCGGCTTCAGCACAAAAATCTTGAATGTTCTTAGGGGATCTTTGGTTAAATAGACCATGAATTCTGATCCGTTCTAAACACCGACTATGGCGGCTGTAAACACCATCGATGGCTCGGGTCGATCGACTGATGCTACAACTGCATTGAATCGTTCTAAGAATGATCGGAGGATCTTGCAGGACCGCTGGTTGATGGAGGTAAGGAACATGACGCTCTTTGGTAAGGAGATGTGAACTTTGAATAGTTCGATGAAGCGGGTGACCAACATATTCCAACTGTTGATCGACTCCGTTGTTAACTACCAGAACCACATGCTAGCTATCTCGGTGAGGAAGAGAGGGAAGCACTTGGCCATGACACTGGTCGATGCAAAAAGCACTTCCATGTTACGCATGTATCACATGAGATAAATGGTCGGGTTAGTTCGGCCGTTGTAGGGCTCCAGGATCGGAAGCTTGAAGTCCAGTGGGTTTCAGGGGTTTCTAATTTCCCATGTGAATGGACTGTGGTGGATATCATCCATGTCCTGTTTTGATGATGTGCCTCTGGTGAAGCATTTGATGATGCTTGCTAGTTGGCTTCCATCTCCAAGGAGTCGCTGCCGCAAATCAAATTCTGCATTGTGAACGTGGGTGAGAATTCCAGTACTAGGATTCGAAGAAAGCTTGTTCGGAAAGCGAAGGTAAGGACGAGGGTGTACCTTAGCCTCGGCCCTAGTTTGGTCACAACTAAAGTCGCTTGGTTATTGTTGGACTGAACTGTATCCGCTCCTATTGGAATTGACGGGCTAAGGTAAGTGGTACCCATCTAGGGCTTGGTATTGCCCCCACTCGGAGCATGTTAGAATAGTTTACAACAGCGTTTCCCTTCGTCACTTTGGGGGCCGGTATGGTAGAGTGTTTTGGTGACATAGAGGATTGTTGTCCTGAGCTCTTCGCTGAAGGGAAGGCTGCATAAGATGTGTTTGCAGTATGACATTGGGTTGAACTGGATGTAACAATGTTCCTGGTTCTTTCCAACCCATAGGTTGCATTAGTATTGGAGCGGTTTGTCCGAGGAGTTGAGTCAATCCCTGGACCGGGGGGAGACTGGTCGACTAGTCCTGAACTAGGTCAGGGTCGACCTGAGAACCTGCAGCTACCAAAGCTCCTCTTAATGTTGGGAGTCATGCCCCATGAAGTGACAAATTGCGAAGTGAAGTTAAACCAAGAGGAAGATAAGGTGTTGACCGATCTAGGGTTTGGTTCTCCGTGGACCAAAGATTAGTTGTTGCCCCAGCCTTGCCCGGTGCAGGAAATGATACTGGAATGTAAGGTCCCTTTTCCATCTGAGCGAGGAGGTTGTTCATCATTTTTGATGAGGTTTGAGAAGTTCACCTGTAACGACCCGTATTCTACGTATCCAAGGGTCGTAGAATATTTATTTCTTTTTCATACGAAATCGTATGTTTGTGTAAATTTGGGAAATGGCTATTGGGGTCATTTCCAATGTTCATGATTTTTTGCCGATTTTTAAATGACTGTTTTGCCCCTAGCTGATCTTCTTTCGGCCATAACTTTTGATTGGTAAGGAGTTTTGACCTGAAACCACATCTATTAGATCCAGATAATGGTTTACCTTTTCGTAGAGTGGTCACATTAGCCAAACGGACTAACCGTTTGGGAGATATGGCTGAAACAAGGTTTAGATGGTGAAAAACAGCTAAACTGGGCCTAATTAGGGTGATTAGCAGCTAGGCTCATAACCCATTTCGGGATTAGGGTTATGGGGAGGCTTAAATCGGTTAAAAAACGATCTAGTTTCATTTTTTCAGCCACATAAAACATTTCTCTAACCCTAGCCATTGCCGCTACCTTCTAAAATCGTCCCTAATCACTCCCTAATCAAAGATAAAGCTAATCTAGGTAAAATCAAGGAGAAATATCACCAAATCAGAGTTGGAGCTGCTGTGTTGCTTATGAAAAAGCCCTAAATCGGAGATAGTTTTAGATCTAAGTTTTATTTGTAGCTAAGGTGAGTGATTTGCATTGTTTTTCACTAAATACGGCTAATTAGGGGTGATTAATGATAATTAGCGAAATTATAACTCAGGAAAATCTAGAAAAATTTGTAAAATTCTTAAATATTATTTTAGGGCTCTGATAGAAATTTGGGTAAATTGGATAAGTTTTGCTAATCCTAAGGTTAGTTATGCTTAAACATGATTATTGGGAAAACAAGGGTTTTTGGGTATGTTTGATCTATATTATCATGATTATTTGTTGTTTTAGTATTTTGGATGACTATACATGTTGCTATGAATGTTTGGAATGTTTTGTAATTGTTTAGAATAGTTAGAATGGTCGAAAATGCCACCGTGTGGCGTAAAAACGGTCGTTGGAAGTTATAAGAAAAATATGCAGGAGCCAGACCGGATCGGATCTCCCCTACCCGAACCGACCCACTCGAGGAGCACTCTACAACACAGATCTGCTCACATCAGAGAACCCCGGACCGTGAAGTTTTCCATCCCCGAACCAAACTGCTTCTGCTTGGTGACCACGAACCGAAGTTCCACAAGTGGACTAATCACGAACCGAGGAGCTCAATCCGCCTGGAGGAGTTGTCTTACACGAGCCAATCTGAAACATGTAACCACGAGCCGAACCACTAGGGAAGCATCAGCACGAACCGACCCGACATGGGGAGGAATTTAGGACCTGAACCGAATAGTGTTCATGACCACGGACTGAATGAGGAGAAGAGGACCGAAGTGAATGGAAGCTTGTTTCTGAACCGATCCGGAGGAGACCAAAACCCGAGATGCAAAGGTAGTCCAAATGGGAATTAGAACTCAGGATCCAGTTAGGAACCAACGAGTTAGCTTCATGAGTTGGGCTTTGCTGTGGGACGTGTGCTAAGGGGTTATCGATGTCCATAACTTTGATTCACCACCAAGATGGATGTTAGGCTACGGATCAGTGCAGTGGAGTAGTTATTACTCCATGGGGCAGAGTGATTATAGCATGTCTATGAGCCAGTGCAGTGGAGTCATCATGACTTCATGGGGAAGAGTGGACATAGAGAGGACTAGTGTTTATGGATCAGTGCAGCGGAGCCATCATGACTCCATGGGGCACAGTGATCATAGTAAGGATTTGGGTGATCAAAACGGTGGATGGATATCGTATGCCTTACGCACTGAGTGAGAGATGTGAGGATGTTTGCTATGCTTGATTTTTTGATATCACTATGACCTGCACCCCCCACCCCCATATCTTTACACCATATGTTTGTGTCACCTTAGAGTATTGTAGAACTTGTTGTGCTAACTCTTTGGTTGTAAGTCTAGGTTCAGGTATGGTTTAGTAAACCTATTATTGTTCTGTTTTACTGCTTATCGCTCATACCAGACTTTTGTCTGACCCAGAGTTTTATGTCTCTTCTTATTACTCTGGGTGCTCTTAAACAAGCAGACTAGAGACAACTTAGCTGGTTATGCACGAGTAGCTGATCCGAAGACGAGCAGGAGGCTCCCACGTATGATATATATATATATATATATATATATATGTATTCTCCCTGTGTCACTGATGGAAACTACTTTGGGCAATAGTAATGTGCTCTAACTTTTGCTTTGCTTTAGGAATAGTATGAAAAGTGGTAATAATGATGATGTGGAACGTAAGCTATATTTGAATTTTCCGCTGCTATTATGGTCTAGTTTTCAGCTTATGCACTATCTCGCCTGTTTATGTGAAGTAAGTTATTGTTATATTTTATTCCATGCATTGTGAGACATTTTACAGGTTCCCTGTTAGTTAAAATTCCTTTCTTTGACGACCGTCCCATGCTGGTTGGACATCGGCACAACGCGCTTTCATTGGAAATGTCGGCTGGTGCGGGGCGGGCCATCACACTTGGTATCAGAGCTCTAGGTTACGTAGTTAACCGAGGGAGAGATTGCACGTGTATGAGAGCGCGTATTTGTGTTATTTTGGTTTTCAAAAGCTTTAAATATACTATTAGTATACTTAAGGATAGAGTCGCACTGCACTGGCACCATTGAAGAGATGGTTAATCGTTTTCTCCTTACAGATTGAACGACGAGCCGACATACGAGGGGTACTGGTAGAGGAGCTAATAATGGTAATGCTCCTGATATGAGGACGATGTTCACTGACTTCATGTGGGAGATGCATAGGGATGTTCAGAGGGAAGCTCCTAATGCTACAAATGGTGGTGGTGCAGCGGTGCAGGCGCCTAGGCCCGATTTTGCAAAGCTATGCAAAGATTACACTAGTCTTGGTGAAAGACATTCCACAGAACAAAGTCGGTTACAGAAGTTCAGGATTGGCTGGATAGTTGTTAGTGCATCTTCGAGGACTTAGGGATCGATGATGCGATGAAAAGTAAGCTAACATCCCGTCAGCTGCAAGGACGGGCAATGAATTGGTGGAATGCTATTAAGGAAGCTACCCCTAAGGATCAAGGTACTTGGGATCAGTTTAAGGCCCGATTCAGTGATAAGTTTATCCCAGCTGCTCAAAAATCAGAATTGTTTAGGAAATTTATGGAGCTTAAGCAGAATGGTAGGGCAGTTTCGGAGTACACTGCTGAGTTCGGTACTTTATCGAATTATGGATTATCCCTTATTGACACTCCCGAGAAGAAGAATGAGAAGTTCATAACTGGTTTAGATCAGTACTTGGGAGAAAGGATCATAAACCATATTGATGAGACTTTTGAATCGACTGTTGGAAAAGCACTGAGATCAGCGAGCCTTTATCCTAAGCCCAAGACTGAAGTCGCTGTTGCATCTGCAGAAGGGCCAAAGCCGCAAGAAAACAGTGGATGCAAGAATAATTCTAAGAACAGAAGGAAGCAGAACCAAGCTAAGGATGGTCAGAAAAAGAGCAAGAAAGATGTTGAGTGCTTTAGCTATGGCAAGAAGGGCCATTATGCTAAAGATTATCGAGCAAAGCCAATGGACAGGAAGTGCTTCAACTGCAGCCAAGTGGGACATCACAAGGATAAATGTCAGCAACCCTTCAAAGAGAAGCAGATAGTGAAAGCATATATTATTAATGTTGTTCCTTCTTCATCAAATGCCCCAACTGCAGGGAAGAAAGGAAAGAATATCGTCATTCAAGGTATGCTTTCTATTTATGATGTTCCTGTTCGAGTACTGTTTGATACTCGGGCTTCCCGTTCCTTCATATCTAGTGACCTGGTAGATAGGTTGGGATTGGAACCTGAGATAGTTGATAGACCTTTGGCGGTAGCGAACTCGATTGGCGGTTCGATTAGCCTTAATATGATTTGTCGTAATGTGGTCTTATCAAGTCATGGATGTATGTTTTTTTGTGATTGCTTTGTTTTGGGCTTTACTGGGTTTAGCATTATTTTGGGAGTCGATTGGCTCCAAGGTATGGGTTGGTGGTAGACTGTGAGGTCTTTTTGGTGACAGTTAGAGAAGATGATGGGCGGAGGGTAGTGTTTGGTGGTCTACCTAGTGATGGGATAATGGCTAGTTTTCTAAATTCCCTCAACATCCCGCATGATGAGTTGTCAGATGTGCCCGTGGCTGGCCAGTATCCGGACTTCTTCGATAAAGTGACCGGACTTCCACCACACCAAGAGATTGAGTTTCGTATTCATTTAGTGAAAGATGCTAGGCCTATAGTGATGCCACTTCGTCGTATGGAGCCAAGGGAGCAGAGAGAGCTCGGGGTGCAAGCAAGCGATCTTTCGAAGAAGGGATTTATTAGAAGAAGTATTTCTGAGTGGGGAGCACCAGTTGTGTTTCATACCAAGGCAGATGGTTCCCTTCGATTGTGTGTGGACTACCGCGGGTTGAATAAGGTGACGAGAAAGAACAAGTATCCTCTATCGCGGATAGATGATTTGTTTGATCAGTTGAGTGGTGCGAGAGTGTTCTCCCAGTTGGGTCTCGTGATAGGTTTTCATCAGCTTAGGGTGGAAGCTGAGAGTATAGCTAAAACGGCCTTTCAGACGCCGTCTGGATTCTATGAGTGATTGGTCACGCCATTCAGGTTGACTAATGCACCAACAAATTTTATGGATCTTATGAATAGAGTATT
This sequence comes from Allium sativum, assembly GCA_030737875.1. Taxonomy (NCBI): domain Eukaryota; kingdom Viridiplantae; phylum Streptophyta; class Magnoliopsida; order Asparagales; family Amaryllidaceae; genus Allium; species Allium sativum. The sequence goes on from CM060923.1 coordinate 431,802,853, forward strand.
CAGGGGTCAATTAAATAAGTTTGTTCTTGTGTTCGTAGACGATATCTTGGTTTATTCGAGGACAGAGGAAGACCATAAGGAACATTTGAGGATAGTTATCGAGGTGTTGAGAAAAAAACCAATTGAAAGCAAAGTTTTCTAAATTCCACTTCTGGAGGAGGGAAGTAAGATTCTTGGGCCATGTTGTTTCAGAGAATGGTATTGCCGTGGACCCTGCGAAGGTGGCTACGGTCCGTGTTGAACGTTTCACGAAACTTAACATATCTGTCTTGTAATATTCTATGTCGGTTTACCTATATCGTTTCACGAAACTTAATGCATTCCCTTTGTGAGTGAAATTAACGGACGTGGGGTGTCACAGGTCCATTGTTCGAGATCTTAGAATAGGGTTGTTGTTTGTGTTGCATCCGCCTTTGTTATACCTTGTTAGAACAGGTTCTTTCAAAGGTGATTGTCTTTTCGAAGATGAAGATTTAAGCTATTTTTTGGTGGTTTTTGTGAGGAGAATCTCGATGAGATTTTAGAGGAATCCATGTTTGAACGCGGTCTTGTATGGTCTCTTGTTTGACCAGCTTTGGAGATTTTTGCAGCAAATCTCTTTTTCTTGATGTTAGGAATCTATGTTCGAACTGCCCATGTAGACGTGTGACCCGTTTAGCATATCGTTCTATAAATGGGAAGTTATGACTAGATTTGTCTCATGATGCAGGAATTTAATCCTTTGCTTGACCGGTAGCATAACCATCATTTAGTATTTCATCATATTCAATTCAGCTTATTGTCTTTATTTGTGTCTCATGGAGTTACTTTATGTAAATTCGTCTATCCACTTTGTCTTTAGACAATATTAGGTGGGTTTCCATGAGAAGCAGTTTTGTGGTAGGCATGTTTTCTCATCACAAATTCTCTCTTAGAAGAGATGGTGATGTGGGAAGCTCCAAACAACACCAGCAGCGTTGGTCACACTAGATTGAGTATTTTTGCTACGATGATATGGTTAATTAAATAACATAAATATTGGTTTGAGCTCCAGTCGCGGAGCAAGACTTCTCGTTGTTTATAACCATTATTTTGAGAGTTTTGGTGTTGTTTTGTTGTTGTCTTTGTTGTTATCCCTTTCCAACATCGGGTTCTTGGTTTTGTGGTGATTCGTTCTTGTAATTGTTATGTTGTTTAAATCGCACGACTTAGGTTAATGAGATTTCTAAGTTTGGTAATGTTTATGTCATTCACGCATGCCTGTTCGAATGAAATCTCAATTTCCTTATCTAAACAAACAGTTGTCCTAGGGCTGGAAAGAATAGAATTCTGTGTTGGATAAATTTTAGCAAAGGACAGGTTCTGCGTTGTTTTCATCAGGGATATACAAATAAATAAACCATTGTTCCTGGTTAAAGCTAAAATTTATTTTGGTCTTTTTTTATGTGATTTTGGTTTTTGCATTTTTGGCGTGACTGACTTTCTTTGCCACCAATATGTGACTTGAATCATTTAAGTTTCCGCATAATACATTTTAAAAGCTTTTGGGAAAATGTTGTTTGAAAAAAAAATTCTATCATTTTCTTATTTTATAGAAAAAGAAACGGTTTTGGAAGGAAATTTTCAAAATAAACATAACAAGTTTTCAAGCGGAAATTTACTTTTATAAAAAATCTCGATTTTTGGTCACATGAACGGTGTAAGGACGATTTTTGGATACTTTGTTTGCACGTTTTAGCGGTGCAATAGGACCAACGATACGATAAAAACGTTACGACAACAAGAAAAATCCTGTTTAAGCCTTGGAAACACTGTTTTCGTACCTTGTCAACGATGCACGCGAGTTATTAATTAACTCGCTTTACATTTTAGGGCTTGTTTTAAGCCTCCTTTACAGTCTACAAATGGAACTTTTTGGAGTATTTTGGGTAACTGAGATGAAAATTCCACTGTAAGGCGGGAAATGGAATAATTGTAAGCGAAAAAATGTTAAAATTCTTCGCTTTAATTTCCTTTTTCCGGTTTAGGAGAAGTTTAATAGGAAACGATTAGATTGCGTACGTTTTGGATGGTAGGGTTTGGATGCAAAATTGGTTGCTTCACACTTTTTATTCGTAATTGTGTGAAGGTTATGGATGAAAAAGAATTCTCAAAATTTGCATTCATATAAAACTTTTGGTATATTTAGGATGTTTTACATCATGTTCTTAAAAGTGTTTTAAAAATCTCAATGCATACTCATAAAGGGTCCGATTTAGAATCATCTTGCATGCATGTTTTATGGTTGAATTTCATTATGTACACCATGCACATATACACATGGTTGCAAAGTGGATGTACACAAATTGGTTGTGTAGGATAAGATAACTAGTTGTCAGAATTTCGGGATGAAATTCCTTTTAAGGGGAGAAGAATGTAACAACCTGGAATTTTGACAATAAATAGTTATTTAACTTAAAGCTCAAAAATAGAAATTTCTGCAACTGATCGAATTTGACCACGAAAATTTAACCGTTGCATTCGTTTTAGTGTCTGGTCAACTTTCATGTTTACAGTTTCACGAACGAAGTCCGTATGAAAAAGTTACGGACGAAATACGAAAACGGACGAAAAATAAATAAAGAGTATAATTAATATATATGTTACCTTTTAATTACCCAGCCACCTCACTACTGACGGCTAGGTTTTGAGGGATATTCTTGTTATATTTTATAAAATGGATGGATGGATGTTATTTAAAATAAATCCAACGGTGCAAGGCTATTTCCAACCCTATAAATAAAGGGGTAGAGCCTCACTCTTTTTCCATTCAAATTTATGAAGGCAGCGGAGCTCTACTATTTTTCTTCCTCTTCTAACCGAATTTCTAAATAAAATATATTCATACATTTACCAAATCAAATCAAATTCATATGGAATTGGGAAGACTAATAGATTCAATGAAAGAGGATGCTCAACGATAGATTTCTTCGCTCTCTTCAATTTTTCTTCCATTTCTATGAATCTAGAACTTTCCCCTTTCTAGATAAATTGTAGATTTATAAGAATTTGGGGATTGTTAACCTAAAAAGGTTCATAATTCAGAAATTGGAAGCTATAAGGTGAGTGGGAAATTTACTAGTACAATTATAATGATTTATATATTTCGTTTGAATCCAATGATTTATGCCTGCCAGGTCTGTTATTTAAATAATTATGAATTGTGACAACCATCAGATCTGGTTATGAATATGTTTAAAAATTGGCTAATGACAAGTTGTGGTTATGTATAACATGAATTGTATGTTTTTCCCAAATATTCCTACAAGTTATGTCATGAAATATGAAATATGTTGTACATGTTACATAACACTGTGGATCTGAAATCTGTCTCATTAAAAATAATTTTTTGTAGTTATGTTTCAGATCTTTAGTTCAGCATTGAAATATGAATTGTAAATTTGGGTAAAAAGATGAATTTGTGTATTATGTGATTGTAAGAATAAAAGAAATATTCCTTGTTTACATTCAATATTGTTAGGTTTTTGGCTTAATCATTGTAAATTATGTCGTTTTCCTCATTTTTAAATTAAGAGGCATTATTTTAGAATCACAAGAATATGGAGAAAAAAATTAAAAGGGGAAAAGTGGTGCAATGGTTACATATAAAAATAAATACATGTTTTTGTATGTAATTTGAATCGACTATTCCAAAATAAAAATACATTACATATATTTCTTATGATTTGGAGATATGTCTATTCCATTAAATAGGCATGATATATAATGATTTTGGCTAATGGTCCTTGTGAGACTTGACACATTTTTGGAAAGATTGAATATAAAAAGGGAATAATTTGTAACAACCCTGAAATTGTGAGCCAATTTAAAATTCTTAAATTGGTTATTTTCAAAGAATTTAAACGATTGAAATAGAATATTTCAATGAAATATTGAATTGGAAATAGTGTGGCAGTTTGAAAATTTGAATTCAAACTTTGACTGACTGTACCAGGTGTAAAATGTAACGGATTTTAGTGGAACCAAAAATATTTAAATTTGTTTATGAATACCTTTCTAACGAATCTGAAAAATCGAAGTTTCATAGCGGGAATCAAAAGTTATCGCCAAATGAATTTTCAGAAAGGTCGCTATAGAGAATATATAGCCCTTGAAAATAGACATTTGCAAACGACCTCGGAATTCGACGAAACCACTTTTGTTGGATCCAGGATGTCAAACTATTGCTAGGTTTCAAATTTCATAATTTTTGAAGAAACTATGTGAGCGTGGCAAAAGAAAATATGATTGGTCAATTTCTGTTAAATTGGATCGACCAGAAAATGGCCATTTTTCAAACGATCTCAGAATTCGACGAAACTAGTTTTGTTGGGAACGTAGCGTCAAAACATAGCAAGATTTTTTTTTAGAATATTTCGAATTAGTTTGTGGCCCTGGCAAACTGAAATGTACGTTCAAATTGAATATTGAATGTTATATACTTTAATTTGAAAAATAACTGACTGTAACAATCGAATTGGCTTACGAAACATATCCCATTGTGTCCGGGATGGGGGTATTTAGCGAGGGGCGATAGTCGTTGGATGGAAATTGGTATTCGTTTAGACGAAAGGATATTTTTGAATTTAAAATAAATTAAAAATAAAATATAATGGCCAATCACTCACCTTCTCTCTCATTTCCCCTTTGACCAGTCAAACCCGATAACCCCCCCACCCCACGAACGACGGAAAATGCTCCGAGCTTCCCACCCATTTTCCGATCAATCCAAGAAGAATTAAACCCCCCTCTAGTACAACTTTTTGTAGATCTTCTTCCCAGCTCCACATCTATACCCGCCTCGCCCTCCACCTCTCAACGTTCAGTGAGATCCAAGGCCCCAAAGGCAACTCGCGTCGACCGAGATTCTGCCACCATAGCCTCGTCGAACTGAAGGTGGGTACCACGCGCCTGAAGCCCTTTCCAAGCTCTACGGTGTGGCGAAGTCTGATCGTCCAACCGCTACCCCATTGGATCGATAATCTAAGCCCTAGTTTCGAAGGGTTAAACGAGGTGAACGACTTGATTTTTTTTTAATTGAAAATAACACTTTTAAGTGTTGCAAACTTTGAAAAACCATATCTTTATGATGTGTTGACGAAATTCGATGAAATAGGAAACATTGTGACCACAAGGAGGCTCTCTACCATCTAGAAAAGACCATGGATTTTTCTGAGCTATCTACGAATTTTAGCACCTCGAGAACCAATGTGAGAAATCTAAATCGAAATGTGTGAATAAAATCGTGTTGTATAAATTATATAAGCGAAGTGTAAATTATATACGCATTGTATACCTCATGTACATGTGTTGTATAAGTTATATGAGCGATGTATAAATTATACAAGTGTTGTATGAAACATACATGCTTTGAATTGTGTTGAAATGCAAGTGAAATATAGAAATAATATATATATATATATATATATATATATATATACACACACACACACACACACTCCCCTCACACACAAACCATGGACGATATTTATTGCTTGTGATTGGCGTGAAAATATGTGATATGACGAATGGTTGAAAATAATTGTTTGTGGTTGATATTGTTGGATTGTGGTTGAAAAATACCTTTGTGGTTGAAAAATACCCTCTTGTGGTTGAAACAAATTAGAATAGGATTGTGGAAATGAAAATAAAACATGCCGCCTGCGTGCGAACTAGATGCATGAAATCCCCATTGTCAAAAACCGCGAGTTTTTAAGGTAGAGCGAGGAGCTGTACTAGGGACGGTCCCGGTTTTAACTACCCTGCCGTTATGCTGCCGAAATTTTCTGAAATATTCATGTGCTAGAATGATTTTCATTTGTTGAAATTATTTTCATATGTTGAAACCGCATTCATGTGTTGAATAGAAATTCATTCGTTGAATAGAAATTCATGTGTTGAATGGTATTCGTGTTTTAAATAAATAGCTCTAACAATAAAAATCACATTTTTATTATATATACAAACTATAGAGAACATTCATGTGTTGAATAGAAATTCATTCGTTGAATAGAAATTCATGTGTTGAATGGTATTCGTGTTTTAAATAAATTGATTTAACAATAAAAATTACATTTTTATTATGAATATGAAATGTTAAATATAACAGTTTGTTGAAATAAATATTTGTTAATATTATTATTAGCCTTGTTCTGCATATATATATATACATGTGTTGAACAAAGAAAATGGATTAGCTGTTGAGTATAGAAATTATTTGCGTGCCCAAAAAATAGGTAAGCCTTAATGAGTTGGCTACGCAATTTTATTTTTATATCAATTCCTGTGAATGCCATTGGATGCGAAGTGCTGGTTATTCTATGTGTAATAATAAACATCGCCATAGGATAGTAAAAATTAATTTTGAACTACACTACATGGCATACTTATTGATGATAGGGCATACTTCATCATATTCCACATAAGAATTTGGAGCTTGTGTGACGAGGTTGAAGATTTACCATACGAGCGAGAGGCTTGTATGGAGATAACTATATATTACAGGTTGAACTGATGACTGATCTGAACTATATAATTTGTAACAGTAAATTGCCAGATTAATAAAAAACCCACACGGGTCTGGAGATGACAATAAACACGTCTCTCTGGTCATTAAGGCACAAAAATCATTTATAGGGTGACGAGAATTTATTCTCTGGAGTTATGATCTATACACACTCCCTTGTGGACACCGGAATATATCACTATAAATATGTGTGTGCTTATTACGATTTATTAGGTACCTAATACGGCCCAATAAATTTCCAAACCCCTTCCCGTACAAAGGAGGTTATGGCGAAATTTTTCGAAATATACAGGCATTAGTGAAATATTTGAAGAGAAAACAATATTGAAATCGTAGAATGAACTATATTTATATGTATAGAAATATAAATAAAATTGAAATGAATCGAGGTCGTGCAGTTTATGTTTTGAAATCGTAACTTCAATCGACTAGTGCGGGAGATCCGACCATTGGATTTTCCCGAAACCGCAACCATTGGGTTCGCCTTGGAAATATCTTTCCAACGGCACCAACTTGGTAAAGATCCAACGGTTGGATTGTCTGGAATGTTTAATTCAATTCTGAAGAAAAACAGCGCCAAAATCGATTATATTTATATATAAATATAAATATAATTAAATTAAATCGAATAACGACGCTGTAGTTCGTATTTTGAAACCGGAACTTCAAATGACTAGTGCGGAAGATCCGACCGTCGGATTTTCACGAAACTGGAACCGTTGGGTTCGCTTTGGAGATATCTTCCCAGTGATATAAACTTTGTAGAAATCCAACGGTTAGATTTCCCGATATGTGTAAAACAAATTTGGGGAAAAACAGCACCAGTGCCACGACACGACCTGAAACGTCGTTTAATTAAATATGGCCATTTTTAAATAAATAAAAATGGAGAAAAATCGTTATAAAATATTATAAGCGACATGGGATGGAGCTAAACCAATTTTACTTGGTTTGCTTGATATTTGATGGTTGAATGTGTTTGACATGAAAATTATACTAAAGAACTGAAATGTGGATGTCGAATAATTTAACCATGGAAAGAATTGTTTTGAATTCTAAATATACGTGAATTATTTGAAAAGGCCGAGCTAATCCTCATTTCAAATAATTGATCGAACGATTCGAAGTCAAAAATACGAAGACGGTTCAAGACCGACGATCTTTGTATCGGATGGATGGGCGCTGCTGAGGTTCCTGATTGGAGTAGCTACCTTGAAGGGACGGAAGTAGTAGCCGTCTGGACGTATGTGTTGATTGTACGGATATGCGAGGATTATGGTGCCTCCGGTTTCGTTCAGACCCAGAACGGACTTGTAAATGGACTGTGTGTCTGACAGTGGATTTTGTTTTGTACTGATTGATCTCTGTTGAATATATATCTGTTTGGCGGCGGAGAATTTATTCTCTTACTTAACGCCCTTCTCTAAGACATACGAGCTCAGAGGTTATATATCGATAGAAATCAGTCGTATGGAGTGGATTGCCTGTGTGGCATGCCAAGATGCAGTGATCAAGGCTTTTGTTGCAAAGCAAAGTCTTGTGGTCGATGATCAAAGTATGGCCTACGTGGCCTGGCTTTGTGTAAAGCGTAGATTCGCGAGCCTCACACCTCGGTATGAGTTAAAAACGGGATAGGGACTGCAGGGAGAGCACAACGTTTCTTTCTAGCTAACGGTAGTGTCTGTGCTTAAACTAGCTGACATTTATATTATTTTTACCTATGTGGATGTTGGAATGAGGCGCCTCGATTTTAGGTCTGAAAGGACCGGGAAACGTTTGTTATGGAATTGCCAATCCTCAAACGTAAGAGAGGACCGACCCTGAAGATCCAAGGGTTACCCAGAGTGTGTAGTCTTGAGGCATTTGCTAGAGTGTCCCGAAGCGGAGAGGAGCTTGCCCCTTGCCTCGACTTATGATGGAATCCAAATTTCCAATATGAAATAATGGATTTGATTAGAGAACTAGTATGGCGACATAGTGGTATAGGGCACTTATGCTGTCTATGATTGATATTTATGATGATATTCGTTTTTGAAACATATATGCACTAGTAATAATATCAAGTGATTTTGCTTTGCACGTATTAAGCATATTTTGGCCATTATAAGGTAAAACTCTATCCTCGGGTTTGCGTTATGTGATGGGACTTGAGTCTTATAACGGCTTCATTCTTTTTAAAAGCATTGCGTTGTTTTAAAGAATTTACCTTGTTTTAAATGCACTGGCAATCACTGGAGTAAACCCGTTCCGCGAAAGTGGCGTGGTCCTATGATTTGCCTTATTACTGTTGTTTAACCAGTTAAGTAGATTTATCATACCAGTCCCACGACTGACTCGTTGTTTGTTTCACTTTGCAAACTTGGGTGCTCTTATTTTCACACGGACAGCCTAGTTGATAGATGGCAGGTTATTTTGGCTTAGCACTGCAGTACGAAGTGCACTTTTGGCTTGATGGCGAGGATTAGATTTACTTGTATTTTGGCTATTGACTTTCCGCTATCCTTATGATTCCGCCTATGGCGATGTAGACTGATTTACTTCCAGCACGTATTATCCTATGTATATGTACCGCCTCAGGCGATGTAGACTGATATCTTTATTATGTCTCACTGCATGTATATATTCCGCTTATGGCGATGTTGACTGATCATTCCCTTTCTATGCACTAAGTTATATCCTATACTGTGCTACTCTTATGTTGTTACATGTTATGATTTCGCTATCATATCTATGTAAAATTATTCGATTTGTTGTTTATGTTATTATCTGTACTCTTCTAATGATGATTAATGAGTTAAATTCCAATGATTATCCTTAACACCATCGTACGGGTTTTGGGATCGTCACATAATTGGTTAATTGATTAGACCAAATCATTAATTTAAATTTAAGAAAAAAATATAATAACTACGTTGTCCAAATGCAAACATAGAAATAAATATATACGTTATCCATCCAAATCAGCGTAAAACGCTAAAAATATGCATTGTATTAAATTTTGAATGGTATTCATTTATAGAATCATACATGTAAATTTATATTCCAAACTTAATGAATATATTTATGGTGACTATTGCATAAATTGTTGTAATTAATTGCTATAAATGATGCCACAAATAAGTAATTAATGTGACAAATGTTGAGTGTTTGGATAAGGTTCAATGGTGGATTATATGTAAATATAATCCATATTGAATTAATATATTTGTGGTGACCATTTGTAGCAATAAATATAATTAATTTTCATAAATCATACCGCAAATAAAGAAATAATTATTGTAACCGATATTGATTAGGGGAAAATAAACATGAATAGGAAAATGGTTACAATTCCTAAAATCAATTAGGTAATTGTTGTGGACCCTAATTATGAAATTCAAATTATAACTACATTTAGACACGAGGTTAAACTCAACTTGTGGCGTAAGCCTGCCTGGAACCAACTGGCAAATCCAGCAGCCACAGGTAGTCAGTTTAATGTGAGGGGTCTAATGCATATAAATAAATGTACTATGGCACGAGGTTAAGTTCACTTGTGGAAGAAACTTGCCCGGAACTGACCGGCAAATCCAGCATCCACTGGTAGTCAACTTAATGTGAGAGGCCTAGTGCATATATATATATATATATATATATATAACAACCAATAAACAGATAAATAAAAGAATAAAAATAGAAATTGTCTGTTGGGGTATAATAATAGATAACTTGGGACTGATAAATGGTTGCCTTAGGAAATATGATCATTAGAGTCATAAAGGGCAATAAAAAGGAAATAAATAGAAATGGGTGTAAAAAAAAGGGGATTAATGGACATTGATTGTTGTTTAATACTAGTCCAAATTAGGGAAGGAATTAAATAAACATCCAAGAGAAAAGGGAATATAACCTTCCTTATTTATGTCAATAAAACTTATAATTAGAATATAGTTGGACTTAGTAGGTTAATAATATAAGAAATTATTAGCCATATAAACCCTAATACAAATAAATGGTGTACGTATAATATGTCCATGTAAAGGAATTAAACAAGAATGACTTAATAACGTAGCCTACTTTATACCAAAGAGGGAAAGGTGTTAAAGGAAAATAGGGAACAAATGAATGACCTTCGTGTGTAGTCCGCTTCCTGGGTCCTAAAAGGATAAGAGACTAGGGTTAATGTGTCCATCTGGGTATTGGCTTTCCAGTATAGGGGTCTTAAATGGCAGGTGTGCGTTGGCCTACCCAAACCTGGAAATTAAAAGGGTCAGATATGGTCGCCTATCCTACGGGAAGTAGTAAGTGACTAAGGACGTTATGTAATAAGGTCAGCTAGAAGGTATAACGAATGATAAAATACCTACTCTCACCTAATGCGGGGTAAGGGTTTATGCGTGAATGACGGAAGCCTTAACTAGTAGGGCCCGCAGCTAGTGCCCTCGAGTTTTATGTTAACATTTAATACATTGTTGAGGGTTAATAAGTGACCAATAGGTCCGCCAAGGGTCTTTAGTGATCAGGGAGAGTCCACCCTATCTATTATTTGATAGTGAGGCATTAAATAATAAAGAATAGAGAATGAGGGTACAGATAGAAACCTCGAAATTCGGGGCCCACTCTCGATATAATTAATCAGTTAAACTCTGATATAAAGATTTCACCAAAAATGTGTGTAAATGTCCTATATCGGCGATATAATTTTGGAATACTGCTTTGGGCTGAATAGTAAAGTCGTGCATAAACATTTACTAGGTTGGGCTAGAATCACTAACCTGGTTAGGCATACAGCTTGGGTTGAACCAAACGGAATATATCTGTGTTATAGTCTGTGTTGTACATTTCTTAGTCATCATAACTTGCTATTCTAACCCCTCACCCCTCATTACAACCTCCAGGTTTCATAGAGAATGTCGAGTTCTAAGAGATGTTTAAGTTTGGCTTTCGGTTCTTGTTCTCTCTCATGCTCGGTATTGGCAAAGTGACTTACTTTGAAAAAGGTAGTTGCTTGAGTTAATACTAATTTATCCTAGTTTTATTTCCGCTGTGAGTTATTTTTATCGTACTATGATTATACTCCTGCTCATTTATTGTAGGCACCAGATATACACTCCATACCTGGATGTGTTCAAGTTTTGATTTTTTTCAAAATTTGGGTGCAGAAAAGTGTGTGGTGTTACACTCTTGGTCTTGGCCCTTTCGGATTATTTTGGTGCTAACATTAGCCCCTCCGTGCAAGTGAAGTAGTGATTTTGACTTTTCACTCATTAAGTTCAACTGGCAACTTTTCCTAGCCGATACAACTTTCCCCAATGTGGAATTCTTATCCACTCACTAGAATTTCATTTGACGGTTGTCCCATCTCTGACTTTTCTTTTATAAATAAGTGTACCTTCTATTTCTCTTTTTTCTTCACTTGCAATCATAATTTTCAAGCTCTAGAATCAAAGTTCTCAAAGAAATCTCAATCTTTTTCAAGCTATTCTAATTGCAAATTTAAGGTAAACATTTTGTTCTCGGTCTTAGTTTCATAATTAATTTTCAGATTTTAATTTTTTTATGGTTTTGAATCCCCTAATTTGCAAATAAAAACTCAAAGGTTGATTGGGTTTTAATCGAATCATGGAATTAATTATGAAATCCTGGAATTTACGTTTTAATCACGATTGAACATCTTCAATCTGATTTTTCATAAGTTTGAATGTGCTTTTTATTAATCAGTAGATTATCATTGAAATGTTTTAAGCCCTATTAGGATTCAATTAGGAAGTTTTAATCTATTTAAATGATTGATCTTAGTCCCAACGACCATGAAGTAACAAGATAATCAGTTATTTTAGCTTAAAAACATTCCTTTCAGTTTCATGTAATATCTCCTTCATCCGTCTGTGTAGGAGAAAACTTTCCTTTTGGTCTTTTCTAATGAGAAAATTGGGAATGGTTTTGGTATAACCTAGGTGTCAATTTTAGGTTAATCATTAATATATAATGATTTTAGATTCATTTATGCCTTGTGTTCCAAATTATCAATTATTCTAGTTCTTATGCTTAGTCATTACATAGATTGGCATATAACACTTCCGCAGAAAGCTATACGCAAGGCTTGTTAGTTTTATTTTATTTATCATCATGAAACAGTATTACTTGACAACATTATGAGTGACAAGAAGTTCATTAAAAAGCTACTCCGAAGGTAACCTTTAAAACCAATTAATATTATATTGTGCCTGAAGAGAAAGTAACCCCAAACGTTGTCGCCATCACTAAAAGTTCCTTGATTACTACTCAAGAAGAGGTTAATTCTATACTTGAGGATTATGTAATGGTTGGGATTGACGCTATTCCTCCACAAGTTGGTTACATTATCGACAATCCTTCAAAGGGATATTTTGCTTATTCTTCCATTCATATTTGGCTCAGTTTTTCCTTCCCCTTCCCTAATTTTCTTTCTCGCTTCCTATAACACACCCACTTGTCTCCCATCCAACTGTTCCTCGATACATACACACATATATTTTACTTGAAGGTGATTTTGCTAAAATATGGCAGTCAATCTCTAAGTCCTTCGACTCTCTATGACCTGCTTAGCTAGGGTTAGCAATGTTAACCATTAACTATATCGTGCCAATCCTAGAAAATTATTAATCATCGACCATGTCGATAAATCGAAGTACTAGGAAACTCAAATTTTATTTATTCAAAGCACTAGGCATTAGTAGGAAGTTTTCCACACTTGGTAGTATTTTCACTTTTTCCTTTTTTGATATTATTACTAAATGCCTTTCTGTATGTTTCCCTTGCAGAAACCATCTCAAAAACCATCGATGATGGCACCAAACAAATCATAAATAGGGTGAAAGATGCTTTAGTAAAACATGGGAAAATAACCTCCTTCCCGACCTCCATTTATTTTTCAAAGCTCTACCTTCTCCTTTTTGGGGAAAAGGATTCTTTGAGCAACTTCTATGATGCAATCATTATCAAAGGTTGATCTTCATTTGATTCAAGGCAATCCCTCGAAGTTCACCACCATCTTCCTAATTATAAGTCGACAGGGTGGTAAGTCTTTCCCTTGTTGATAACTTCCTCTCTTGTTTTATTTCAGCAATTCCTTTTGGTCTATGCTTTTTTAATTATTAACCTATATACGCTTATAGTCTTATTTCTCCAAATTCTGGACTTCTCCTATTATAGAGAAAATTTTCCAATTTAACGAATTGGCTGGATAAAACCTTCTCATGTCCCCTTCCAATGTTCCTCTCTTGAAGAGTTACAGGATGTCTAAAGAGATTCCTATAGTATTTTGGATAAAGAAAGAAATAAGATAAAGACTCATACATCTCCAAAAACTACGACCCCTTAACAAATAGAGTGCTTTATCCTTTCTTGAATGTATGTCTTTTAAAAAAATCATATTCTGAAAATTTGTTTTATTTAAGTTACCAAGGTTTCTGGCATTTTCCTTCTATTATGTGTCATATGAGAATAACTTCCTCTCCTTCCCTTCTATTCGGGTATGGTAGCCCTCCACTTTTGGGCTCTCCAGCTGGTTTCTCTAGGCTAATAAAATTTATCTTAGATTCTTCCTCTTTTACTTCCTTTGAAACCTTTCCTTCCTCTTTCTCAATAGATCAGTCTGTGGTTAGAGATACTCTCAAGGTATTCCTTATCTTTTCCTCTTACTTACGATCTTCCTATTTTTAAATATTGTTTCTTTTCTACTTTTCAGCTTTTAAGAGTTGTTACTTCTCCCGACATACTTCCTTCATCACTAAAGCTGAAGTGTCAAAGCTTAAAATGGTGGTCTAGAATTTAAAAGCCTAAAACGCCACTCTCAGTGTTTCCATCTAGGAAGCTGATAGGCAGTCTGACATTGCTAAGGTGTAAACCAAACTCTTTTTGATGAAAATGTGGTCTTGAAAAAGGAGCTCTAGGAATTAAAAGATAAGAAGCCTACGATGATCGAAAGGAACAAATCTTCGGAGGAAGAATGCTTAACTTTAAGAAAGTCTTTAACCAAGAAGGATAAGGTCCAGAAGAAGATTGTTGATGCTATTTCAGTTGCAAAGAGGAAAGCAGGTACTTTCACAAAGGATACCTACAGTAAGATCAACGAAGATATCTTCATGATTCCTCTTATGATGATTTACTCTGAAAATTTCAAAAAATGCCGAATTTTAAGTTTTGACAGTCTTCCACAGTCCTTGGATGAAAGATTTCTATCCATGGTGGAAGAAATCTAACGCACCAAGACTATTCCTAGAGGAGAGATAGCTAGCTTAAGGGATCTATTGTCTTTTGAAGTTCCTCCTATTAAGGGTGTCTTCGAAGAGGAGGCTGGAGATGTCAATGTTGATGATGGTCTACCAGCTGGTGGCATTATTGAGGTTCTAACGGCCGATCATCCAGAGGGTAGTGGCAGCGGGGGCTCTCATTTAATAAAGGAGAAAGAAAGTTCAAGGAGAGGCGAAATCGGTGAATCTCCTTCGAAAACCATCAAACGAGGCCAACCTATGACTAGCTATTTTATTCCTCCATCCCAAGCTTGGGTAAAGAAGCCGATCAATAGGTAGAAATTAGGTAAGGCCTAATTATGTTACTCATGTAGTTGGTGCAACAACTTTCAAATACGAATGAGAACCAATCTTTATTCGTGTTTGTCTTTCATGCTATTCCACTTACGATTTTATGTCTATTGCTTTTAGAAATATTTATCTGTCTAAATACTTCATTATCTTGTGCTCATGCTAGGAATTACTAGAATTCACCAGACTTATGTCTGACCTTGTTTGTTTTCTCCTTCTCTCTTTCTTTCTCCCCCCACCCCAAGTTCACAGGGATGATGAAAACTGATGTAACATCCCAAAATTTAATACACTATAACCATACTTTAAAATGAGAATTACTTAATTAAATATTCAAAATTAAGTAAAACCGGCTTTATCACTGCGTCTGTCTCGGAATTCTAATTCAAGTAGACCCCAAGTTTGCATAAAAACTGACAATGTATGAAGAAGTTATGAGCATTAAGTTTGTATACATATAAGGTGTCATATATAAATATAATTCAAGTTAGAAACGGGTGCAAATTCAACCCAGTAGGGGGTGGACGACCCACACGATCCTGGGTCGACCCAAGTCACGTTAGTTCGACCTATGCGTCGACCCACCCAGATCCAAGGAAAATTATGAATTGAATATATGGACAGTTTTATGGCTAGGTTCATGCTGACTCGGCGCTACATGTACGGTTCAGATTAAAACCCTGGAATCTAAAGGCTGAGGTTAACTCTTTGAATCTATAAATAGGAAGCTCTCTCCCATTCCAATACACACATTCTTCATACCTATTACCTCTATAAATCTATTTAATATATATATATATATATATATATATATATATATACAGTGGGGGAATGCTACTGAAGCCTAGATCTACAAAGATAACATACAAGATTTGCATACAACAAAAAGGGGATAGTTTGGACTATTCTACAACAGTATATATATAAGAGATTTAATCTCTTCTTCACTAAGACTCGCTGTGAGTTGCCTTCTCTTTTCAGATCTGATTCCTAGGCTATATCATGATAGTTAAATAAAATTGGGTTTATGATATACTGTGTTTGTAAGATAATTGATATGCATGTTCTTCACTGTTAATCACCTATGTCGTTGTTATAAGTAAAATACATGCATATACTTTTGGATTATAAATCAATTTTGTGTATTTATCTTCCTTTTCCCTATTTCTACTATTTTAGTTTATTTCCAGTCTTTCCTATATGTCTATGTGATTTGATTTTATTCTCCTTCTTATATTTTCGCTTTTTGTTTATGCTAACCTGGTCCTTTAGAAACCTAGGCTATAAAGTTTGTGTATAATGAAATTTGGATAATAAGAAATGGCATAAAATGGGGAATTTAGGCATATTGTTAGATTGAGGACCGTTTAACTATAATTTGGAAAAGGGGTAATATGCACATGTTTGTACTTGCTATAAATGGATAAAAGGGGTAATGTGCATACACTTGCTGTAAATTGATAAAAATGGATAATATGCATAAATATATACATGATGTAATTTGGGGACATGATTGGATGAATAGTATGCATATGTATAAACATGTTAGGTTCGAATTAATACAGACATTAAGTAAATGACGTGTTGGAAAATTGTAAGTACTAGATATAGGCTAATAAACTGAATCGTTGTAGTATTACATACATCATGGCAGGTGTTTCTGGGATACATAATGACATGTAATAGTACAACCATGCTTATTAGTAAACATAATCTTGCTAGGTTAAACATGATTATTAACAAAGTAAAGAGGTCCCTCGTTTTGCTGTTGTATCTGGTTTTGGGAACTCTTAAATCCTAGTTATTTAGGGGAACAAGCTTAGGTGGTTTGTCTTGTGTCAATCTGCTGTTTGGATCCCATATCATTCAATATCTCTGTTGGTATTTTGTTAGAGCGCCTCGCACTAGGTAGGGGCCAAGGCACGCCTTACTGAACCGGATAGTAAGAAGTTCAAATAGGTAAGGTGGGTACGGGCGCGTTCCAACGGAGTCATGAGTATATGTGAGTCCGATTAGGGAAACTAAGTCATTGTAACACCCGCAAATATATCTGTGTTATAAAAGTTGTTAGGTTAGGAAGTGATACACCCTGCTGCTAGGGATGACATAGGGTATTTACATATTAGGGAGCCAATCGCATGAGTAGTAATTAGGGTACACGAAATCTTGTTGTTATATAATTAGGGTAATACCTAATCATGTTACTAATTAGGGTACGCCTAATCCTGCTGTTTCTGTTGAGTAATTAGGTTAACACCTAATCCTGTTATACTAGTATTGGTGCTGACATAACCTATTTTAGGGATATAAATGTGAAGCATTACTCGATCATAGTTTATTCATGTTATTCCTGTCTATGCTGGTTTTTTTTAAGTTTATCTATTACCTAATACGATACTATATTTTCTCATCCAATCTTGGTATTTTTATTTTATGCATATTTGACAGTCACCGGAACGCGCTAGACTTTATGTCCGACCCTTTTGTTTTCGCTTCTTTCTTCCTTCCCCCCGGTCCATAGAGTAGTGGCACTCCTCAATGATTAGGACTTTTCACTTTCAGCTTGGATCTGCACTTTCCGAGATGTGTCGTTGTGACTTGCTTTCTACTCTGCTATGGCTTGCTATGAGGGATGTGATTTTATATTACTGCACTCTGTTATTTTGTTTTATGAGATAGATTTGCGATACTTAGTTTTGATGTAACTGATTTAAATGTAACCTGTTTGAGACTACGTTTTATTTTTAATAATGAAGTTGAAATTTTCCGCTGCTTATTTTATATATGCCTTGTAAATTTCTATACTGTTTACCTATTGCACTTCATGAAACTTAATGCATTCTCTTAAGAGTGACATTAACGGACATAGGGTGTCACATTTGGTATCAAAGCTGAAGGTGACAAGATCGGAGAAAAGTTTTTAAAAATTGTTTTCAAAAGCAAAGTATATTCAAATAAAAATCTATTTTCGAAAAACAGATCCCCTCAATCCATATTCAATATTCTCTCGATCTCTTGGTGAATCTTTTGTTTCATCTCTTTTCAGCATGTTTGGGCACTCAATCTTCCTGATGGCATTCCAGTACCAACATGGTTCCAAAGGTATCTTAAGGCTACGACACTTGCCGAAGGTCAAGGAGATGCCCCACCCCCAGCTGCAGCCGTAATAGCTCTACCTCCATGAGTAGATAACTTTTCGATGCTATGTAAAGACTTTTGCCCTATGAGAGGAAAATCATTTCTAGGTACAGAGAGCTTTGTTCAAGAACGAAATTTGCTAAGAGAAATGAAGAACTTATTCGGTCTTTTTGAGCTTGATGATAAAAGGAAGATATAGTTGGCCTCATAGCAACTGAAATACGAGGCTTCCTATTGGTGGGAAGTAACACAGGCAGGACAACCAGTAGCTGATTGGGACAATTTCAGGAAGAGATTCGAGATGAAGTTTTTATCTCAGGTAGAAGAGGGATTACAAATGGAGAAATTCTTGGCTTTGAAACAAGGGGACATGTCTTTTAAGAATAACGTTAATAAGTCTAATCAGCTGGCAAGATTTGGTCTCGACACGGTGAATACGCCCACAAGAAGGCTTTTAGATTTGCAAGAGGGTTCAATCAACCTCTCCAAGGACTTGCATTACCTCATATACCAATGGAGGCGATGTTTAAGATGCTGGTTGGCATGGCTCTTATGCACGAAGATGGCAAGGATGAGAAGAAAGACAGTAAGACCGAGGAGACACAGGCTAAGGGCGAGAAACATAAATGGTGGCCTAAGAAAGGAAAGCAAAAGAAAGAGAAAGGAGGAAAGCCTAACATGGCTCATATCAAGAACAAGTGTGATGGTTGCGGGGATATGGGTAATTTTTTGAAGGACCGGAGAAAGGAAAAGAAAGCTTGCTTTAATTGTAGATAAGTGGGGGCACTTCAATAAGCAATTCCCTAGCGAGTAAGGAGAAAGGGCAGGAACTTCTGAACAAGTGGATGCTCGTGAGGCTAGTGGACCTGATCGAGGTAGGAAAGCCACGGTTGAAGGTTTGAATTCCCTTTTTAACTACCATGTTCGAACCATGTTTGATTCTAGCGCTTCATATTCATTTACATCCAATTCTTTAGTATACAGTTTGCCCATTAATACTAGTATAGTCTCTGATCCCGTAGTGGTCTCAAACCTCATAAGAGTACGGCTCATTTATCTATGATATATAGGGGTTTGAGAATTTCTATCTTGGGCATCGAGTTTGAATGTGACGCATACGTGTTGGGATTCATGGGCTATGGCTTGATTATAGGCATGGATTGGCTAGCAATGTATGGTGTCATCCATGATTGTGAAAAGAGAGTGGTTAAGCTTCTTACTTGTCATGGTAGAACTCTCAAAATTTCCTGCGACCCACGGGCGTCAGTGATGCTCGGTTTTCTAGAATCGCTTGATAATTCTGTTGATGATTTGTGATCTGTGCCTATAGTCAAAGATTACCCGGATGTGTTTGAGGAAGTTAAGGGATTACCTCCAAGGAATGGGATAGACTTCCGGATTTACTAGGTAGGGAATGCAAAGCCAATTGCTCTACCAGTGCACCACATGGTTCCTAGAGAGAGGAGGGAGCTCATCAAACATGTTGAGGAGCTATTCGAGAAAGGTTTTATTAGCCGAAGCATATCGGAATGGGGAGCTCCAGTAATCTTTGCAACTAAGACAGACATATTACTTCGTCTATGCATGGATTATAGGGAACTGAATAAGCTCGCCAAGAAGAATAGGCACCCGCTGCCGAGGATTGGTGACCTATTTGATCAACTAAAAAGCGCATTAGTTTTTTCGTAGATGGATTTGGCCATAGGTTTTCATCAGTTAAGGGTGGAGAAGGACAATATTGATAAGACAACATTCAGAACTCCATATGGTTTCTTTAAGTGGTTGTTTATGCCTTTTGGGCTAACCAATGCACCTGCTTATTTCGTGGACTTTATGAGTGGGGAGTTTAGAGAATTTCAAAATAAGTTTGAGGTGGTCTTTGTGGATGACATTCTGATATTCTCAATGAACGAGAACGAGCATGCTCTACAATTAGAGAGGTTCTACGCACTCCCAGATCGCATCAGCTTAAAGCAAAATTATCTAAGTGTCACTTTTGGAGAAAGGAAGTAAGGTTCTTAGGGAATGTGGTCTTGAAGGATGGGATAGCAGTGGACCCCACTAAAGTCGTCACAGTTTAAGATTGGAGGGCTACAAAGAATGAGATGGAGTTGAGAAGTTTTCTAGGGTTGGCAGGCTATTATGGAAAGTTCACCAAGGACTTTGCAAGGGTATCAGCCTCGCTTACTCGATTGATGAGGAAGAACTTGGATTTTTCATGGAGCATTGATTGCGAGGATCCCTTCAGAGTTTGAAGAGGCCTCTGACAATAGCCCCAGTTCTGACTATTCTAGATGGAAGCAAGTTAGTCACAGTTTATACATATACTAGTGGTATAAGGCTTGGTGTCGTTCTGATGCAAGAGGGAAGTGTAGCATGCAAGAGGGAAGGGAAGTCTTGGCGACAATATTTACTTGGAGAAAGATTGAGCTGTGCACGTATCATAAGTCATTAAAACACTTATTCTCATAGAAGGATCTCAACCTAAGGCAACAACTGTGGATGGAGTTCCTAGCATCCTATGACTTCGAGAAAGCTTATACCCTAGGAAAGGGTAATATAGTGGTGAATGCATTGAGTAGGCAGAGGGTAACTTTGAGTCCTCTATTCATAGAAAGGCAGTGCTTGGAGTACATCTCGACCTTTTATTTTAAGCCATCTACGGATTTCACATTGGGATTGTTAGGATCATTAGAGGTGCGACCTACTCTATTGGAGCGTACTGGATTTATGCAGCGGAAGGACCTGCAGATATCAGACATCTTGGACAAGCTTGGTAGAGGAGAGACTTATAATCACCTAGCTTGATATACCGTGGACAAGAAAGGTGGCTAAGATGAGATGGAAGGCTACATGTCCCTAAATTGGGGATTTGCTAAAGGCAGTGCTTGAGGAAGCTTATCATTCTCGGATGACTATCCATCCGGGCGGTGACAAGATGTATCGTCACATGAAGAGAGTTTTCTTTTAGACTGGCATAAAAAGGGATGTGGTAGAATTCGTAGCTCGATGCTTGACTTGCCATCGAGTAAAGCCTGAACAAAGGAAACATGGAGGGTTGCTTCAGCCCTTAGATGTCCCACAATGGAAGTGGGAAAGCGTCTCTATGGATTTCATCGATGGATTGCCCTGGTCAAGGAAGGGCAATACGATCATTTGGGTGATAGTGGATAGACTTACGAAGGCCGCTCATTTTATTCCCATTAAGAGTAAGTGGACGGCGGCTTGGTTGGCATCAGTATATCTTCGAGAGATAGTCCGACTACATGGGGTACCTTCCAGTTTAGTAAGCAACAATGACCCCATCTTTACTAGTGAATTTTGGAAGAGCTTACAAGAGGCGTTAGGTACATAGATACATTTTAGCATGACATACCACTCTCAGACTGATGGACAGACTGAGAGGGTGAATAGAGTTTTTGAGGATCTTCTAAGATGGTGTATCCAAGATTTTGGAGGAACTTAGGGGGGGAGAATCTCCCATTGTTTGAGTTCGCCTACAACAATAGTTACCAATTGAGAATAAGCATGGCACCCTTCGAAGCATTGTATAAACGACCATGTAGATCGCTGACTTGTTGGTGGGAGTCTACAAACAGACTTCTGCTTTGACCTTAAATGATTTGAGATACTTCCGAGAAGATTGATCTTATCCGAGAAGATGGACCTTAAATGATTTTACCAGAAGATGCGACATGGGAACCCAAAGATTGGATTCACGCTTCTTATCCATTTCCCTTTGAAACAACATTCTTGACTTCTTTTCCAAGCTTTTACTTCGCGCTTGCTTCTGTTATTCAAGTATGTTTATCCTATCGTTCAAACCTTCAATCCTTAGGTAGAATCCAAGGGTTGGAAACCTGTGTTTGAAACATGTTATGAATGATGTTTGCGAGTGGATGCAAGTGTTTTCTAGTGGTTTCTCGTCGATGCATATACACACACTAGGCACTAGATCAACTCGAGCACTTACATACTACATATGGATGTGTGTGCATTTTAATTTTCTATGGATGGAAATGGGTGAATCATCGTATGGATGTTGCATTCCGGTGAATGATTGTGCACACATATAGAGTTTATATGTTATACTAGATTATTTTAATACATTTTGGATTCATGGAACAAACATATTGCATTAAGGAGGTCAACTGAATCAGTCGACTGCCTGATTTTTGCATTAGCATAGGGACATATACGAAACACTTTTTCATATGTTCATACAAGCATTAGAAATTCTAAAGGACAATGGTTGCCTATGGATGATGGATGAGTAAATGGTGGAAGGTGGTTGTTAGGATAGTAATATTCTTCTTAACTTGAAGATTTCGGAGATGAATACCTTTAAATAAAGTAGAATGTAACACCCTAAAATTTAATTTACTATAACCATACATTAAATAAATAAAACCAGCTTTACCGTTTGCGTTCATCTCAGAATTCTGGATTAGGTAGACCCTAAGTTTGCGTAAAATGGACAACAAATGAAGAAGTTATGAGCATTAGAAGTATGTATACATATAAGGGGCATATATATAAATATAAATCAAATTAATTCAAATTAGAAACAAGTGTAAAATCAATGCAGAAAATACGAAGGAGGGGGACAACGGTCCTGGGTTGACCCAAGTCACGTTGGGTCGAACTATTGGTCGGCCCATAAGGACGGTAGGTTGACCCTCCCAGATCCAGGGAAAATTATGAATTATGTGGCTAGGTTTGTGTTGACTCAGTGCTACATATATGGTTTATATTAAAAACCTAGAATATAAAGGCTGAGGTTAAATCTGTGAGTCTATAAATAGGCAGCTTTCTCTCAATCCAATACACACATTCTTCATACCTTCTACCTTTATAAATCTGTTCTAAAAATATATATACAATGGGGGAATGCTATTGAAGCCTAAATCTATAGAATAACATACAAGATTTACATACAACAAAAAAGGGATAGGTTTTGACTATTCTACAACGGCGCATATATATATATATATATATATATATATATATATATATATATATATATGTGTGTGTGTGTGTGTGTGTGTGTGTGTGTATATAAGAGATTTAATCTCTTCTTCACCAAGACTCCTTGTAAGTTCCTTGTTATTTTCAGATCTGATTCCTAGGCTATATCAAGACAGTTAAATAAAATTGGGTTTAAGATATACAGTGTTTATAAGATAATTGATATGCATGTTCTTCACTGTTAATCACCTATGTTGTTGTTATAAGTAAAATACATGCCTATATTATTGGACAATAAATCAATTATGTGTACCCATCTTCCTGTTCCCTATTTCTACTATTTTGGTTTATTTCCAGTCTTGCCTATATGCTTATGTGATTTGATTCCATTATCCTTCCTCTGTTTTCCTTTATTATTTACGCTAAGCCTAGACCTTTAGAAGCCTAGCTAGGCTATACCCGATTAAAGTTTGCGTATAATGAAATTTGGATAATATGAAATGACATCAAAAGGGGAATTCAGGCATATTGTTAAATTGAGGATTGATTAACTATAATTTGGGAAAGGGGTAATATGCACATGTTTATAATTACTATAAATGAATAAAAAGGGGTAATTTGCTTACACTTGCAGTAAATTGATAAAAATGGATAATATGCATAAATCTGTACATGCTGTAATTTTAGGACATAACTGAATGAATTGTATGCATATAAATAAACATGTTAGGTTTGACTTAATACAAACATTAAGTAAATGGCATATTGGAATATTGTAAGCACCAGATGTAGGCTAATAAACTGAATCACTGTAGTAATCCATATATCTGGGCAGGTGTTTTGGGGAAGGGTTGTACACACATAATGACATGAAATATAATGTAACACCCCACACCCGCTACGGTCACTCACTAAGGGAATGCCATAACATCGGTGGAGTATTTTAAGTGAATATAGAACAGAAAAATTACAACAAGACAGATATAAGTAATGCTTGAGAATTTAAAACATCATTTCATTCCAGCGGAGAGTAAAACATGTTTGGTTACACCAAAACCATAAATAAGAGTCAAGTACATAATATCCATCCTGATAAAAACAAAAGTACATAATCCCACTACATAACCTAATAGCCATAATAGAAAAGATAAACTGAGCTCTACATCCACGGTCCAAGCTCCAAAAGATAGATAAAGCAGTCTGATCAAAGCCCACTAGTGCTAGGCCCACTCTGAAAACCCGAGGGTTGGGAAAAAGATAAAGAAACAACGGGGTCAGACATAAGTCTGAGTGAGTCCTATAACCCTAACAATACAATCATTAAAGTAATTAGGGTATGATATAACAAGGTACGGTACCTCTGGGGATAATGACTACACTAAGTAGCCAACTAAACACAGGATGTACTAAGATAACCGAAAAGACGCATTTATCCACCCAAGGATAATTACTAGATTGCACCACCCCAGATCTACCCACCCAAGGGTAATTCCTACACTGCACCACACCAGTTCTACCCACCCAAGGGTAATTCCTACTTAAAGGTTGATCCCACTAAGTGTACTTAGTAATTTTTAATAGTAGTTTCGTGTACCCCTAGCTGACTACATAGGTGCCGTCTGCCCCTATCTCCACTAGGTGTACCCACTACTCCCCAAGCGATCGGCTCCCTACCGTAGATACCCGTGCTGGCCCCACAATGGGGTGTATCACTCCCCAAAGTGGCAACCCGATACAACAAATGGTGCACGGCTTATATCTACATGATGCAACAACGTCTTACCTACCAGCCCGGGTCCACACACGCATATGAAACCCGTTGGACTCGCGTTGCCACCGCTACCCCGGTTTGGCCTCTTATAGTCAAGCCCAATATGCGTGTCCCGTCACTCGACTAGAGTCGAGCCCACTAAGATACGTTTGGGATATTGGTTGAAATGGGCCCCCACAAGCTTCCACCTAAGCTTGTTAATTTATCTAGTGTATCCCACTTAACCCCTTTTATAATCATGCCCACCTACATGTTAAGGTTTGGTTAAGTCATCTAATCATATTTCAATTGCCACATAAGGCACCCACTAGATTTCCACATGCCACCCAGAGCACTTACTTAACCCCCACTGCCACCCAAGGCACTTACTTAACCCTTTAATCATGTTTAATTACATGTTCCACTTTGGTTAAGTATTCTAATCGTATTTTCTATTACCACCCAAGGCAACCCACTAGTTTCCTCATGCCACCCAAGGCACTCACTTAACCCCTCATGCCCCACTACATGCTAATTTGGTTAAGTGTTTCTTCATTAATTAAGATCGTAACCTTTGTAAAGACCTCTCACATTAGACTGTCTTTTATGGCAGCTGGATATGCCGGTTGGTTCCGGGCAGCCTTACACCATAACAGAGTCTAACCTCGTGTCTTTACACTTGTCACGTATTTAGTTTACGACTAAGACCTCCCACATTGGGCCAATCATTTGTAGCCGCTGGATTTGCCGGTCGGTTCCGGGCAGTCTTATGCTACAAAAGGGTCCAACCTCGTGTCTTAGTAGATTAGTTACACCTAATTAATCACCACCATAATTTGTATTAATTATCCCTAATTAATTACAAATATTTAAGAATATGGGTAGACCTAACTCAATAGGTAAATTCCCAATTCCATAATATGGGTAGACCTAACTTAATAGGTAAATTCCCAATTATGCCCATCCACTTTACGGTATGTTTAATCATACCCACTTCACACAATTTTATGTGTTCATTAATTTTTACCCCATCGTCCCCACGTAAATACGTTAACATGACATACTTCAAAAGAGAAGATTCATCATATACACAATGGGTTCAACTTAGCATATCTTTAGCATTATCATGGGTTTAAAAGGTGTCAACTTGTATATATGACCATAAACCCAACTTGCATAAATAACCAACCCAAACTTGCATATGTCATAAAGAGGGTAACTTGCTTAAATGTTCATGTCATAGACCTATCATAAAGGTGTCAACTTGCATACATGTCATAGGTCTAAAAGGGATGAACTTGCACATGTACTTATGTCATACATAGAGGCAAACTTGCATATATTATGCATATCATAAAAAGAGACAAACTTGCATATGAACTTGCATCATAACTTTGCATATGAACTTGCATCATAACTTTGCATATGAACTTGCATCATAACTTTGCATAAAACCAAACACTTAGCATGCATAAAACCAAATACTTAGCATGCATAAAACCACATGCATAACTTGCATATCATGTTACATATAACTTGCATATATTCTCACATATAGTTTACATAACATGTTACATATGCATAAATGTTCAACATAGTGTTTTGCATCATAAAACATGGCATTAAACTTGCATGTAGCATAAAACTTGTCAAACACATAACATATACTATACTAAACTTGCATAAACACATTTATCCACAAACATAGCCATGTCTTATCATATCCTACCATAATCAATTTAACAATTGATTATTAAAGCTATAGGAACTCACCACTAAGCTCCCATAAGCAAACCCTTGCCACAAATTACCCAAAAACTCTAGCCTTGAACATAAAGCTTGCAACTTGATGATGAATGCAAGCTAATGATCACTTATGTAACTCAAAAATGCTTGTATGCACATGAAAGCCTTCATAGAAATAGTTTTAGAAATAGGATGGAGGCTAGGGTTTTGGGTGGAGGCCATGATCATAGAAAATTTTGGCATAGTTTAGTTAGGAGATAGGATTATGATCATTTAGGGCTAGCTTAGGGTCTTATTTATAGGATTAGGCAAGTGTTTTAGGCCTTTAGATCAACCCTAGGTTAGATTAGGACCATCAGATCTCGGAAGCTTCCAGAAACCGGCCCCAAAGCCTAACCCAAACTCAACTAGGTGCACCAGGCCAGCATCAGCCGACAGGGCAAGTCGACAGCCCTGTCGACAGCCAAGTCGACAGGCATGTCGACAGGCAAGTCGACTGCCCTGTCGACAGCCATGTCGACCAGGCTGGGCGGGAGTTTTCCCGCCTGGCCCCATTTCTGCATGTTTCGAAATTTGAACCTGAATTTTTAAATCTGTTTTGAACTTTGAATTTTCTGTAAACTTCATTGGGCCATAACTGGGCCATACGGACTCCGATTCTCGAAAACTCGGACTCTATTTCGCGTATTTTTCCGAGATGAACGCAATGACGCAGCCCGTTTCCCCTACTTCTCACATCTGAGATTATTTATTCTGTAATTAGTGAATATTAGTATTAACTGAAATTCGGGGTGTTACATTCTCCCCTCCTTAAAGGATTTCGTCCCCGAAATCTCTAGGCTAAGGAGAATGCATATCCTACCATCCAAACAACCATCTACTCAATCCATCAAACACGAGCATCCATTGTCCTTAAAACAATTTCTAATGATGTATGAGCATATGCAAAAAGTGTGTGTATATGTTCCCTATCTAATGTATGAACATATGCAAACCATGATAGTGCCATGCATCCAGTATGTATGCGAAAGAACCCTATAGACACATACAATATCTACATGAGTGCGCAATCATTCACCAAAATGCATCATCCATATGACAACACAACCATTATACATCCATAAATATAGCTACCTACACACAATTATATGCAATATGCAATATGAAGTGATTGAGCCGATCTAGTGCCTAGAGTGTGTATATATGCATCCACGAGCAACCAATAGCAACCACTTGCATCCACATGCATCCATCAATCATAACATGTCTCAAACACATGTTTCAACCATAGGTTTACCCTATCTAAAGGTCAAAGGTACTAATGAGAGGACATACTAAAGATAAGATAAGCACTAGACAACCGATAAAGGAGACGTTTAAAGGACATACCCTCAAAAAGGAATGGGTATAACGAACGCATCTTCGCTTCTGTCTCCCTAGTAGCATTGCTCTCACTTTCTCCTCTTTTTCACTTTGACTAGTCAAACCTCTCTGTTTCTCAACTTCCTAATCTCTGACCCAAGGATGCGAGTAGGAGCTTGTCGAATAATCACATCACGCTCTACCTTTACTTCCTTAAGCAGGCTCGGCTCTACCGCCTCTGCAGTCTCATGTAGGCACTTCCTCCCATGGAATACATCATGTACACCACTAAGTCTGTCGGCCAACTCCACCAATGGAAGATGCTCTTCCCATGTACCTCCAAAATCCAACATACATAGCCTCAAAAGGTCTTCTAAAATACGATTCACCCTCTCGGTCTGGCCGTCCGTCTGAGGATGATATGCGGTACTCAAACACAACTGATTCCCTACCGCCTCTTGCAAACTTTTCCAAAACTCTCTAGTGAAGATAGGATCTCGATCGCTCACTATACCGGAAGGTACACCATGAAATCTAATAATCTCTCGAATGTAAACTGAAGCTAGCCATGGAGCAGTTCTCTTACTCTTCACGGGTATACAATGGGCGCTCCTAGTAAGTCTGTCTACTACCCAAATTCCCGTATTACCCTTCCTTGATCTTGGTAGTCCATCGAGACACTATCCCACTTCCATAGCGGAACCTCCAAATGGGTGTAGCAACCCACCGGGTTTCTTCTGCTCTGCTTTCATTTGCTAGCACGCCAA
Organism: Allium sativum; assembly: GCA_030737875.1. NCBI lineage: Eukaryota > Viridiplantae > Streptophyta > Magnoliopsida > Asparagales > Amaryllidaceae > Allium > Allium sativum. Next base: position 431,831,692 of record CM060923.1, read on the forward strand.
GCATCTAGCGACATACTCGGCCACATCTTTCTTCCTACCGGCCCAAAAAGAAAACTCGCTTCATGTCCTGGTTCATCTTGTCCCCACCGGGATGAATGGTCATCCTAGAACGGTGTGCATCATCAAGAATAGTCTTCCTCAAACCCTTGTCTTGTGGTACACAAAGTCTACCGTCTCTACGCAACCACCCCTTACCATCTAGGGTGTACCTACTCAAATGGATGGACGACCCCCTCCTCATGAGCTTCTCTACTAACTCATCCAACTGTGGGTCGTCTCGCTGTGCCTCGCCAATTCGTCCCAAAAGAGTAGGCCTAACCTCCAAGGAGGCTAGCAAACCGGGTACAAAGTCAACGGAAGGTCTAAAGTCAAACATAGAAATAAACTCTAAGCTCCGTCGTTTAACGAACCATGAACTCGAGGACAACCTTTTTCTACTTAAGGCGTCCGCTACCATGTTACCCTTGCCATGGGTATACGCTATCTCAAACTCATAGGATGCTAAGAATCCTATTCACTATTGCTGTCTTAAGACTATGCGCTTGGAGAGTCTCCAATACTTCCCTAAGATGTAGGGCATGCTCTTCTCCACTCCTAGAGAAAATCAGGGTATTCTCCCATGCAAAATCGTCACAACTATCCATCTCTCACGCAGACCACCCTGGTCGAACTCGACATCCCCCAGATGCAAGCCCCAAAGGCCTAAACCAATATCAGACAAACACCCAAGGGATACCTCCTTCGAATTCGGACGACCTACGTGCGATGATACTAGTAAAAACGGCTAAATAATTAAGCCCTTGTCCAACTCTGGATGTCCTCGCCAGTCTCGCTCCAAAACCACTGTTTTCCCCATAACTGGCATTGCTCAACCTATTGAGCACATACGAAAACTTATTTCGCCCCTAGAAAAGACCAAGATGTCATTTACAAAGACCATCACGAACTTATTTAGGTACTCCCTGGACACCCTTCTCATCAAATCAACAAAGTATGCGGGGGCGTTCGTCAAACCAAATGGCATTACCAGCCACTCATAAAAACCATCCGGGGTCCTAAAGGTAGTCTTCTCTATACTATCCTCGGCCGCTCTCAACTGATGAAACCCCGTGGCTGAGTCTACTGCGAAAACACTGAGGCGCCAACCAACTGATCAAAGAGATCATCAATCCTCGGCAATGGGTGTCTATTCTTCTTTGTGTGTTTATTTAGTTCTCTTTAGCCTACACAAAGTCTGAGGGACCCATCCGCCCTCGTGGCAAAAACTACTGGAGCACCCCACTCCGATATCCTTCGTCTTATGAACCCCTTCCCAAGCAAGTCGCCTACTTGCTTATGGAGTTCCCTCCTCTCACGAGGAGCCATGTGGCACACTGGCCAAGATACTGGTTTGGCATTGTCTACCAGGTATATTCGGAAGTCAATCTCCCGCTCCGGAGGTAAGCCCTTCACCTCCTCAAACACATCCGAGTATTCCCGGACCGCTCTAACAGATCGCAAACTCTAGATCGACGTGTCAAGCGATTCTAGATAACTTAGCATAACAGATTCCATGGGATTACAAGAGATCTCGAGAGTGTTACCCAAGCGGGTCATAAGCCTAACAACTCTCCCTTGAAAATCAAGAACGACACCCCTACTGGATAACCAGTCCATGCCCAAAATTAACCCATAGCTTGTGAAGCCCAAAAGCATCACATCTAAACTCAACGCTAAGTATAGCAACTTTCAAACCCAAACACATCATGAAGCCCCAATTGGGTTTGAAACAACTAAGGGATCATCTATTAACTGGTGTCTAAGTGCAGTGACTCAACTAACAAGGATGAGTTAAACGAACTCGATGCGTCAGAATCAAATAAAGTTTGAATCGGATAATCAAGAAATCCAAATTCCAACCTAGACGGTCCTATCCCCATCTGGTACCCTAGTCGTGAGGGAATACAACCACCCTCCAGGAGATTCCGTACCTTGCCCTTGCCTCTTTGGACAATCCTAGTAAGATGTCCTATTCCTCCCAAAAGGATAACTATTCGCCTTCTTCATCCCATTCTCCACTTGTAACCTCCCACCAATGAGGTTTCATCCTTCATTAACCAAACAACTATTTGAGCCTTCCTCCCATTGCCTATCCAATAAATACCTACCAGTCCTCTTCCTTCTTGAACCAACTTCTAATCTGACTATCGTCTAAGTCCCTTGAAGTGGTTTTCCATTCTTATCTATCTTAGAAAGATCATCTATACACGGAGGGGAAGCTCAAAACGAGAGAGGAAGAGATCTAAACCGGAGAATTCGAAAGATAAAGATATGGCTATCGGGGATTATGCTTTTCTTTCAAAAACTTTTCTCTTTAAAGACATGTTTTTGAAAATATCTCTTCCAAAAATGTTTTTAGAAAATTAGTTTTCTAAAAAATTTATCTGTTCCGGTAACCTTGAGCTCTGATACCACGTGTAACACCCCACACCCGCTACGGTCACTCACTAAGGGAATGCCATAACATCGGTGGAGTATTTTAAGTGAATATAGAACAGAAAAATTACAACAAGACAGATATAAGTAATGCTTGAGAATTTAAAACATCATTTCATTCCAGCGGAGAGTAAAACATGTTTGGTTACACCAAAACCATAAATAAGAGTCAAGTACATAATATCCATCCTGATAAAAACAAAAGTACATAATCCCACTACATAACCTAATAGCCATAATAGAAAAGATAAACTGAGCTCTACATCCACGGTCCAAGCTCCAAAAGATAGATAAAGCAGTCTGATCAAAGCCTACTAGTGCTAGGCCCACTCTGAAAACCTGAGGGTTGGGAAAAAGATAAAGAAACAACGGGGTCAGACATAAGTCTGAGTGAGTCCTATAACCCTAACAATACAATCATTAAAGTAATTAGGGTATGATATAACAAGGTACGGTACCTCTGGGGATAATTACTACACTAAGTAGCCAACTAAACACAGGATGTACTAAGATAACCGAAAAGACGCATTTATCTACCCAAGGATAATTACTAGATTGCACCACCCCAGATCTACCCACCCAAGGGTAATTCCTACACTGCACCACACCAGTTCTACCCACCCAAGGGTAATTCCTACTTAAAGGTTGATCCCACTAAGTGTACTTAGTAATTTTTAATAGTAGTTTCGTGTACCCCTAGCTGACTACATAGGTGCCGTCTGCCCCTATCTCCACTAGGTGTACCCACTACTCCCCAAGCGATCGGCTCCCTACCGTAGATACCCGTGCTGGCCCCACAATGGGGTGTATCACTCCCCAAAGTGGCAACCCGATACAACAAATGGTGCACGGCTTATATCTACATGATGCAACAACGTCTTACCTACCATTCCGGGTCCACACACGCATATGAAACCCGTTGGACTCGCGTTGCCACCGCTACCCCGGTTTGGCCTCTTATAGTCAAGCCCAATATGCGTGTCCCGTCACTCGACTAGAGTCGAGCCCACTAAGATACGTTTGGGATATTGGTTGAAATGGGCCCCCACAAGCTTCCACCTAAGCTTGTTAATTTATCTAGTGTATCCCACTTAACCCCTTTTATAATCATGCCCACCTACATGTTAAGGTTTGGTTAAGTCATCTAATCATATTTCAATTGCCACATAAGGCACCCACTAGATTTCCACATGCCACCTAGAGCACTTACTTAACCCCCACATGCCACCCAAGGCACTTACTTAACCCTTTAATCATGTTTAATTACATGTTCCACTTTGGTTAAGTATTCTAATCGTATTTTCTATTGCCACCCAAGGCAACCCACTAGTTTCCTCATGCCACCCAAGGCACTCACTTAACCCCTCATGCCCCACTACATGCTAATTTGGTTAAGTGTTTCTTCATTAATTAAGATTGTAACCTTTGTAAAGACCTCTCACATTAGACTGTCTTTTATGGCAGCTGGATATGCCGGTTGGTTCCGGGCAGCCTTACACCATAACAGAGTCTAACCTCGTGTCTTTACACTTGTCACGTATTTAGTTTACGACTAAGACCTCCCACATTGGGCCAATCATTTGTAGCCGCTGGATTTGCCGGTCGGTTCCGGGCAGTCTTATGCTACAAAAGGGTCCAACCTCGTGTCTTAGTAGATTAATTACACCTAATTAATCATCCCCATAATTTGTATTAATTATCCCTAATTAATTACAAATATTTAAGAATATGGGTAGACCTAACTCAATAGGTAAATTCCCAATTCCATAATATGGGTAGACCTAACTTAATAGGTAAATTCCCAATTATGTCCATCCACTTTACGGTATGTTTAATCATACCCACTTCACACAATTTTATGTGTTCATTAATTTTTACCCCATCGTCCCCACGTAAATACGTTAACATGACATACTTCAAAAGAGAAGATTCATCATATACACAATGGGTTCAACTTAGCATATCTTTAGCGTTATCATGGGTTTAAAAGGTGTCAACTTGTATATATGACCATAAACCCAACTTGCATAAATAACCAACCCAAACTTGCATATGTCATAAAGAGGGTAACTTGCTTAAAAGTTCATGTCATAGACCTATCATAAAGGTGTCAACTTGCATACATGTCATAGGTCTAAAAGGGATGAACTTGCACATGTACTTATGTCATACATAGAGGCAAACTTGCATATATTATGCATATCATAAAAAGAGACAAACTTGCATATGAACTTGCATCATAACTTTGCATATGAACTTGCATCATAACTTTGCATATGAACTTGCATCATAACTTTGCATATGAACTTGCATCATAACTTTGCATAAAACCAAACACTTAGCATGCATAAAACCAAATACTTAGCATGCATAAAACCACATGCATAACTTGCATATCATGTTACATATAACTTGCATATATTCTCACATATAGTTTACATAACATGTTACATATGCATAAATGTTCAACATAGTGTTTTGCATCATAAAACATGGCATTAAACTTGCATGTAGCATAAAACTTGCCAAACACATAACATATACTATACTAAACTTGCATAAACACATTTATCCACAAACATAGCCATGTCTTATCATATCCTACCATAATCAATTTAACAATTGATTATTAAAGCTATAGGAACTCACCACTAAGCTCCCATAAGCAAACCCTTGCCACAAATTACCCAAAAACTCTAGCCTTGAACATAAAGCTTGCAACTTGATGATGAATGCAAGCTAATGATCACTTATGTAACTCAAAAATGCTTGTATGCACATGAAAGCCTTCATAGAAATAGTTTTAGAAATAGGATGGAGGCTAGGGTTTTGGGTGGAGGCCATGATCATAGAAAATTTTGGCATAGTTTAGTTAGGAGATAGGATTATGATCATTTAGGGCTAGCTTAGGGTCTTATTTATAGGATTAGGCAAGTGTTTTAGGCCTTTAGATCAACCCTAGGTTAGATTAGGACCATCAGATCTCGGAAGCTTCCAGAAACCAGCCCCAAAGCCTAACCCAAACTCAACTAGGTGCACCAGGCCAGCATCAGCCGACAGGGCAAGTCGACAGCCATGTCGACAGCCAAGTCGACAGGCATGTCGACAGGCAAGTCGACTGCCCTGTCGACAGCCATGTCGACCAGGCTGGGCGGGAGTTTTCCCGCCTGGCCCCATTTCTGCATGTTTCGAAATTTGAACCTGAATTTTTAAATCTGTTTTGAACTTTGAATTTTCTGTAAACTTCATTGGGCCATAACTGGGCCATACGGACTCCGATTCTCGAAAACTCGGACTCTATTTCGCGTATTTTTCCGAGACGAACGCAATGACGCAGCCCGTTTCCCGCAATTCTCACATCTGAGATTATTTATTCTGTAATTAGTGAATATTAGTATTAACTGAAATTCGGGGTGTTACATATAACAACCACGTTTATTAGTAAAACTTAACATGCTAGGTTAAACATGATAATTAATAAGCTAAAGAGGTCCCTCGTTCTGCTGTTGTATCAGGTTTTTGGGACTCTTAAATCCTAGTTATTTAGGTGAACAAGCTTAGGGAGTTTGGCTTGTATTAATCTGCTGTTTGGATCCCATAGCAGTCAATATCTCCGTTGATATTTTGTTAGAGGGCCTCACACTAGGTAGGGGCCAAGGCACGCCTTACTGAACTGGATAGTAAGAAGTTCACATAGGTAAGGTGGGTACGGGCACGTTCCGATGGAGTCATGAGCATGCATGAGTCCGATTAGGGAAACTAAGCCGTTGTAACACCCGTAAATAGGTCTATGTTATAAAAGTTGCTGGATTAGGGAGTGATACACCCTGCTGTCGGGGCTGACACAGGGTATTTACGTATTAAGGTGTCAATCGCCTCGGTAGTAATTAGGGTACACCTAATCCTGCTATTATGTAATTAGGGTGACACCTAATCCAGTTATGCAATTAGGGTACGCCTAATCCTGAAGTTTAATTCTGTTGTTTTCTGTTGTTTAATAATGTTGTTTCTGTTGAGTAATTAGGTAAGCACCTAATCCCATTATACTAGTATTGATGTAGACGTAACCTGTTTTAGGGATATAAATGTGAAGCATTGCTCGATCATAGTTTATTCTTGTTATTCCTGTCTATCCTACTATTATGTTAGTTTATTTGTTATCTTATATGATACTGTATTTTCTCATCCGGTCTTGTTTACCTATCTGGATACTGGAACTCGCCAGACTTTATGTCTAACCTTTTTGTTTTCACTTCTTTCTTCCTTTCTCCCCCAAGGTCCTCAGAGTGGTAGCATTCCTCAGTGATTAGGACTTTTCTCTTTCAGCTTGGATCTGGACTTTCTAAGATGTATCGTTTTGACTTGCTTTCTACTATGTTATGGCTTTTTATGAGTGATATGATTTTATATTACTATACTTTGTTAATTTTGTTTTATGAGACAGATTTACAAAGTTTTGATGTAACTAGTTTCAATGTAACCTGTTTGAGACTACATTTTATTTTTAATAATGAAGTTGAAATTTTCTGTTGCTTATTTTATATCTGTCTTGTGAATTTCTGTACCGTTTACTTATTGTGCTTCACGAAACATAATGCATTCTTTTAAGAGTGACATTAAGAGACGTGAGGTGTCACAACTACAGTGAATTTTTATCATTTGGTTCAGCTTGGACTCAAAATCTTTGTTGTTTCATGTTTTTTTTTAATTCTTGTTTTCTGACCATTGTATTGAGTTATGGGAGGGATATCTTTTATGGTTTTACTATTGTACTCTGATATTTTCTACGAGAAAGTATGGTCGTTTTATGATGACTCTCAGTTATTTTAAAATGTAATAAGTGATGTGACATGATTTGCTCATTTTAATAATAAGTGTTTGTAAAAGCTTCCGTCCTGTTTTATATTTCTGTCTTGTGAATTTTAGTCTCTGTGTTGTTACTTTATACCTAAGCGCTTCACAAAACTTAACGCAATCTCATACAAATGACGTTAAGGGATGTGGGTTGTCACATACTTGGTATTCGAACAGACTGATTCAATGCATCACAAGTATAATGTATAACATTAATTGTTCTTTGTATTTTTTGTTTTCACTTTGTGTTTGTTGTATTACTTCTTCGATGTATTTCAAATGTAAATATTTCCTTTATTTTTTTGTTGTACTACTTGTTTCAAAGAATTCGAACATGTATTGGATTCGATATATCAGTTTGAAATTCAAACTTGTAAAATTACGAACTACCACTACACGACAGGCTTGAATTAATTAAATATAAATATTTTGTAACGACCCGACTTTTCGAACCTCAAAAGTCGACACTAAATACATCCACGGTATTCGTGTGCCAACCATTCGAGTGCGGGAAAGTCGAGTTGTTAGGTAAAGTAAAAAAAAAAGTAGAACAAGGAAGAAAGAACAAACATCAGAATCTCACAACGGAATGGAAATATGTATTATTAACATGGTACATAGGGTTACAATGAATAAAGAAATTTCAGAGTTATAATAGCCAAAGTACCATCATTATCCTGGATAGTTATAACTACTTGTCCTCACAATGATGATATGTACATAACTAATACAGTACAACAGAAATAGAAATATGTAGATAGATAATGGAAACCTCCAGCTCGTCTTCCGAACTCTAAAGCATCCAAAGTAAAACCTGCCATGCTCAGCCTACTTGAAGGAGTACGTGAGGATTTTAGGTAAAACAAAAACCAAGCGTCAGACATCGGTCTGTTATGAGTAACTCAAGAACCACATTACATTTAACAATACTAAGGGGACCTTGTAGATTACCACCCTGATTTTCCCCTCAAAGAAACCAACCATTTGTTAAGTTTACTATAGTTGTACAATAGATAATGTCTATGGTTTAGAATATAATTAAATTACATAGCTGGAATGGTTACATTGGTTACATTCGACAACTATTATGTGTACAAACAAAACCACTAAGACACGTTCGCATATTGGATTTTCCATCCGAGATCTCTCGGGATCAAGTCGGATCCAAACTCCATGCACAAGGATCAGAAACCACATTCCGAGCATCGTATTTCTCTAGATTAAATATGCCATATGGTAAACATGACTGGCCCATGCACGAAAACACTGGTGTGCACCACGTGTAACCATATATCCAACTCCCCGCGTGCAACATCTATAAACATACTCTAGATATAGAGTCAATATATCCTGTCGTGGGCTAGCAAAACCCCAGGTCACGCAACCTACTCTGTCTTTAGCCATATCTGATGTCGAGGTTTCAATCGACATCTTTCATACAAGTCTCCATTACTCGAACAAATCACAAATCATAACTTAGATCCGAGCATTGCAATAAGATTCCAAATCTTCATATAGTTTCATAACCGCTTCCAAATCGTAGAACTCGTTTCTAGTTTTGAAGTGGTATTCAATAAGTAAAACACTTATCGATCCCGGTCTCTTCAAAACTAATCGATGAATTTCTGATTAACTCAATTCCAATTATTTCAGAAGTAAGTGAAAGCGAGAGACGTTTCATACCAACACTCCTCCCTGGGGGTTCTCATTGGTATGGAATCGTGAAGCTTTCCCGATACTTCTTAAGTTATAATGGTATAGCTCGATAGTCAACTAATCAACTATCTAGTCAATTAATAGCTTATAGAAACCAAGGTTCATATACTTAACTCATTTCTGACATTATCAACTTAACTATCCCTCGGTCAAGAGTGAGGCCAGGTAAGTTAGAGCACTAGTTGCATACCACCCCTTGCCAAGACACCCCATTCTTGACACTCAAAGACAGATAAGCCTACTCATTGACTTATTAGACTTAAGCATAGTATCCATGATATTCAATAAACAATTAAGTAATCAACATGATTAACACATTTCCAACATTCCCAACTTATCTATTCCCCGACCAAGAGGGAAGCCTGTAGGTTAGAGCTCTATTGCTCCGTCGCTACTCGACATCAATCTTAACTCTCACAAATAGATAAGCCTACTTCGTTGGCTTATTAGTGTTAAGCATTATCAATTACCATTTAATCTAGTGACTTAATCATGACAAGTTTTAGTAATTCATAGCCCTTTCTAACCTTTGTTTTATTGGTAAAGATATTTAGAAAGAAAATATTTTGAAAAGAAGATATTTTAGAAAGGAGATATTTTGAAAAGAAGATATTTTAGAAAGAAGATATTTTGTAAAGAAGATATTTTATACTTTAAAATACTCAAGTAAGAATTAAGAAATAATATAAAAAGATAAGGAAATCTACATAAGCTTAAAGTGCCTTTACAAAATTTTAAAATCTAAAAACAAGGTTGAACGGGTAATTTTGCACTAGTGAAGTTTTGGTCATTTTTGGTGGGTTACTTAGCATTTTACTATTCAGTCACTTCAAGGTAGTAAACATACAAGTAAAACAAGATCTAATATGATAAGAAATCACTAAAGATGTCATTACAAAGTTCCATACAAAGTGTTGAAAGCACAACAATTCAAATTGCATCTATAGCGACTATCGCTATAAGTGCATTTTCAAGTTCAAATCCACAATATGTCAATTATCTACTAATCCTTATGTGCTTTGTTTCAAGTCCATTTAACTTGTTATACAAATCAATTCAAGTCCAATTCCAAGTCCATTCCAATCCATTAACATGGATAACATATGTCACTTACTTTTAAAGTAAGAACCAAGTTAACATTTTTAACATAACTTACTAACATTCATGCAACTTTAAGCATAGTTAAGGACATGCAAATGGTTTTTGTTTGCTGTACTAAATAGTTAGTAAACTCACTTTAGTCCTTAGCGAATCCAAGATCCAATAATAAGAATAAATATCCAAGCTAGTAAGCTCCTTCCTTTCCTTGCTTTTCCTTGCTTCCTCCTTGTATATAGCTCACGACCTCAAATAGAAACTAGAGAGGTTCTTTGATTTTTCAACTTATTAATAGCTTGAAGGTCTTGAAATGGTATAAGAAGTGGAGTTGGTTTGAGTATAGTTTGAGAAAGTTAGTAAGGAAGAGAAAGAAGATGAAGATAAGCCATTAAAGCTTCAATTTTGCTTAGGAAATTTGTAAATGAAAAGAGAAGGTATGCCTCTTCTTTTATAGGAAAAGCAAGATAAATGGGAAAGACCTAAAAGCCCCTAAAACCCTAATCTTATGTCATCTTGCTTATGTCATCTCGCTTATGTCATCTTTTTATTTCCTAAATATTTTGCTTATGTCATGCATGACATCATAAATATTTAGTTAACCATAAATATGAAAAATATTTTTATTTGCTAATTACTTTCCTAATGGTTAATTAGAAGCTCATTCAAATTTTCAACAACTTTTATTGAGAAAATAGTTATATATCGATAAAAATGGTTTTCGGTCACATTTTTCCAAAAAATATATTTTTGAAAGCAGTTTTACGAAATTAGTTTAGGATCATTAATTATTCATTAAAATATGTTTATCAAGGTTATAAAATCATATTTATAAAATTTAACAATATTCCAAACAGTTATGATATTTGAAGATTAAGTGTTCTAATTTTCCGGGTCTTTGCATTCTCCCTCACTTAAAACTTTTCGTCCACGAAATTCAAACGAGAATGGAAATCAAAGAAGAAGAAGAAGAAGAAGAAGAAGAAGAAGAAGCATATATGGATTACTTCCAAAAACTATATAAAAACTAAACAACAAAAGACATATGATACTAAGATAATAAATCACTAGTCTAAGATCAAGTTTGGATAAGACTTCTTCAGAGTATCCTCGGTTTCCCATGTACAATCCCGAGCATCCTCACTCCATTGTACCTTGACTAACTTCACAATCTTAGTCCTAAGTTTCTTTATATCTCTATCAATAATTTTAATTAGTTGTCTCAATATAGTTAAGTCTGGCTCCACTTCCAAGCCTTCCTGCTGCGACACTTCTACTATCATCAAGGGATCATGCATATACTTACGCAAATGTGATACATGAACTACATTGTGCACACCTGATAACCTAATTGGTAACTCGACTCTATACTCGAGTGTACCAATCCTTTCTAGAATTGGGAATGGTCCAATATAACGAGGAGCCAACTTCCCAGCCTTTCCAAACCGAACTACACTTCTTATCGGTGAAACTTTTACAAATACGAAGTCTCCAACTACAAATTCCAAGTCTCTTCGCCTCTCATCTGCATAGCTCTTCTGTCGTTTATGTGCTTCCTTGATTCGCTTCTGAATTCTAAGACCTTATCTAATGCTTCTTGAACCATATTTGGTCCAAGTACAAGGCGATCTCCAGATTCTACCTAACATGATGGAGATTTGCAAGGCCTTCCATACAATGCTTCAAAAGGTTCCATTCCAATGCTGGCTTGATAACTATTGTTGTATGAAAACTCAACAAGTGGTAAGTGCTCTTCCCACAAACCTCCAAAATCTAGAATGCAAGCTCTAAATAAGTCTTCTAATACTCGGTTCACCCTTTCCGTTTGCCCATCAGTCTGTGGATGGTAAGCGGTACTCAAACTGAGCTTAGTCCCCAATACATCATGTAATCCCTTCCAAAAATTACTTGTGAAGATTGGGTTTCTATCACTCACAGTACTGTTCAGAATGGCATGAAGCCTAACTAACTCTTTAATATATAACAATGCCAAACTTAAAGCAGTCCTTATTGCCTTTACTAGTAAGAAGTGTGCGCTCTTGGTTAATTGATCTGCAATAACCCATACGCCTTTGCTACCTTTCCTCGTCCTAGGCAGCCCGTCAATGAAATCCATAGAAATCTGCTCCCATTTCAGCTTAGGAATCTCGAGTGGCTGAAGCAGCCCAACCGTCTTCTGTTGACTACCCTTCACTTGTTGGCAGTTATCACATCTGCTTACAAATATTGAAACATCCCTCTTCATGCCCTCCCACCAGAATGTTCGCTTCATACCCTGATACATCTTAGTTACACCTGGATGTATCGTTAATCGTGAATGATGACTTTCTATTAGAACCACTTGCCTGATTCCGTCAACATATGAAACACATAACCTACCATTCATCCTCAAAATGGCACAGTTGTCTACTTCGAATCCTAGCCATTTTTCTAGAGCACTATTCTCACTTACCAACTTAGAAGCCCTAGCAAAATGAAAATCGCTAAGTTGATTCTCTTTGATACGACTAATCAAGGTCGGTCAAATCTCTACATTTTCCATAACAACATATCTTCTACTAAGCGCATCGGCTACAACATTAGCCTTCCCTGGGGTATATGTAACACCCTACCTCCGCTAGGGTCACTCACAAAGGGAATGCACTAGTTTTGGAGGGGTATTATCGAGATAACATCATAGAATTATCACAAGATAGAACATCAATAAAAAATTTTAAGTAAACAGCGGAAGAATTTATGAGCAAAACAGAACTTCATTTTATTCCAAAATAAACCATGTCTCTTACAAACATTTCAAATAACTTCATTACAACTGTATTGTAATAATAGCCAAAGAAGCAATAACTTAAAAACAGAAAAACAACTTATTCCCCAAGTGCAGTAAAAAGAAGCAGCCATAGCAAACCGTACATGTTGAGCCAAAGCAAGTGATATCCAAGCTAAGAGCTAGTGTTTCCTCCCTGAGAACCTGGGGAGGGGAAACGAAAGAAAAAGAGGCGAAAGGAAAAGGGTCAGTCATAAAGACTGAGTAAGTCCTAGTGACTTTCAGTGTAAAAACGGTTAAAACAACCTGTCATGTATGAACCAGAACTAAACTTAAGAATGGTGTCAAGGTGAACAAGATAGACTAAGGTGATCAGGATAAGTCAAGACAAGTCAAGTAAAGCATCACATGTTCAAGATTCGTTGCATCGACTATACTAGTATACTAAGTCCATGTCACAAGTTAATCATGAAATAAATCCCACGGCCCAATATCATGAAATGACCCTGAAACGGGGTCTGACCCAAGTACGGGGTCCTACGGAGCGATTATCTAGTCGATCGGCTCCCTACAAGTTCTAGCTCGTCAAGTGTCCGTGTCATACGGCTAATCACGAATGTAGTCACCTGTGCTGGGTCCACCTTCGGGTGTATCAGCCCTAGGGTGTCAACCCCTGACACGATTCAAGATGCACAGATAAATCTACGGATACCCAGTGTCTGCCCCGTAATACGTGCACGACCGTAGCCCACCGAACCTACATTGGCGTACCCCACTTCCGTCGTTTACCTCTTACAATCAGCCCAGTAATCGTGCCCCACCCGGCCTAGCCCCAGTGTACCTTGATACATCTAGAGGGTTACTGCTGAAAAGGGTCGTGTCTAGGGTTTCGCCTAACAGATTAGGTCATGTAATTCATGACCTAACCCGCCTAACCGATTAAGTCATGTAATTCGTGACTTAATCCTTTTCCAGTCTAGTCATGTCAAGATGGTTAAGTATGTCATTTAAATTCGTGACTTAACCCGCCTACGTGTCATGTCAAGTTGGCTAAGTGTTGTCGTTTCAAGTTCATGACTTAGCCCTACAAATCGTGTTCAAGTTGGTTAAGTTGTCTTTTCATGTTCATGACTTAACCCTAATTGACATTAATTGATTCGTTAATGCACCGAACCACTCACATTGGATCCTATTGTTCGAAGCCACTGGATTTGCCGGGCGGTTCCGGGCAGGTTTACGCTACGAACTCAACCCAACCTTGGGTTTCAAGCGCGATATGACCAACTACCCACATTGGATTCTATTGTTTGTAGCAACTGGATTTGCCGGGCGGTTCCGGGCAGATTTACACTACAAACTCGACCCAACCTCGAGTTGGCCACTTTCTCGTTTTCTAAAGTCATGCCCATGTTCTTATCAAATTCGTGCTACTTTCATAGCATGTTCATATAAATTTTATGTCCAACTAAGGCATGTTTCAAGTCAAGTTATGGCATGTTCAAGTCAAGTTTTCGTGCCATATTTCATGTTCTACTTATGCCAAATTTCACGGTTTATGATTATAATCAATTCAAGTTTTGCCTATTCTACCCAATCGTATCCCCAACGTATATAAACGTACTTCGTTCGCAAGCATAAACAATTCAAGAGATAAAGGGGAATAACACCAAACATGCGATAGGCATATTCAACAATTCCAACATCACTTGCATAATAAACAGGCTATAACATATCACATGGTTTCAATACTAACATGATGATAACTTGGCATAATAATGGTTCCAACTTGGTTTAACATGATGATTTCAACTTTACATAATAGGCATAATAATCCTTGCAGGCATAATAATCATTTTATTACAACCATGAAACATTAAAGGCATGGTAATTCTAATAGGCATAGTGGATTCCAATTTAGCATTTTTAACATAATGATTCTCATCTAGCATTATAAACATAATGATTCCAACTTTTCCTCATAACCTAGCAATTCCCAATTTGTCCTTAACATGATAGGTATATTAACATCACAGGCATAGTTTCATTAATATTATAGACATGGTTTAATTAGCATCATAGGCATGGTTTAATCAACATGAGGATTTCAATGAACATAATGATTCCATGGACATGTATTTGTTCAACTTGCAATAAAATTAAGCCCAAGTGATTCATAACAACATCAACATCATGATAAGTTTAACTTGCAACATTAACGTAGCAATATTCCCAAATTTTGATTCAAAGTTAAACAATATAAACATGGATTAATAATAGTTCTTAAATCCGGTTTCAATCCATAGCATGTCCATGTTATTTTAGCGTTTTTGCCTAAAAAGTGACATAGAACTTACAATATGAAGCAAGCAATCCAAATCAAAACTTTAAATCAAATAGCCCCAAATCTGTTGTCTAAAGCGTCGTAGTTGTTGTAGCTTCTAGTTGTAGCCTTCAAGAATCATACTTCGCCTTCTTTAATTTTTGCTCTTTGTATTTTAATTTAGAGTTCTAGGTTTAATGGCGGCTGCATGAGTGCTAAAATGAAATAGTATGATTTAGGCTAGGTCTTAGGGTTTTTAAATAGTTGTAGGCAACTCATTTAGGCCATTAGATCAACCCCAGAGTCAATCCGGACCATCAAAACACATACCGGGCTTCAAAAATGTGTTCTGGGCCAAACCAGGCCGACCAGGTCGACCTGTAGGGGGGTCGACTCTAGGGGCGACTCTAGGGTCGACCTGGCCTGGGGAGGTGGACTCTAGGGTCGACTCGGTTCTGTCTGCCAGAAAGTCTGCTGAAACTTGTTTTGGCCATATCTTGGTCATATGGACTCCGATTTTCGAAAACTCGGACTCTATTT
Organism: Allium sativum; assembly: GCA_030737875.1. NCBI lineage: Eukaryota > Viridiplantae > Streptophyta > Magnoliopsida > Asparagales > Amaryllidaceae > Allium > Allium sativum. The sequence goes on from CM060923.1 coordinate 431,847,456, forward strand.
CACGTATTTTTTTCGAGAGGAACGCAATGGTGAAGTCCATTTTACCTAATTCCTGATTCTTAAATTAATTATCCTTATTTTACTATCTTTTCCGTTACACACACCGTTACCGAACTATTTTTTCTTCTCTTCCAAATATTAATTAATTCTTCTTAAGCATCACCATTATTTACCTATCTTAACATATTTTTATATATTTTATTTCATTTTTAATTATACCTTGATTTCTTGTTTTCACATGTTGTTAAAATTCGGGTTGTTACATTCTCCCCTCCTTAAAGGATTTCGTCCCCGAATTCTTCAAGTTAAGAAGAATGTGTCCTACCATCCATCATCCATATACTCAAAACATCATCCACAAGCAACCATGGTCCTTAAAAGACTCCTAATGTTTTATGAACACATGCAAAGAGTGTGTGTATATGTTCCTTAACTAATGCTAATGATCAGGCCTGATTGATTTTCTAAATGCAAAATATGTTTAGTGAAATGAATCCAATATGTATGCAAAATTTTCCTATTATAATTCATGATTTCTACATGAGTGCACAAACATTCAATCATATGCAACAACCAAATGATAGCACAACCAAGTTTCCAAAATAATCACTCATGCATATGCAAGTATGAAACTGTGACTGAGCCGATCTAGTGCCTAATGTGTATTCATGCATCCACGAGCAACCACTTGCGACCACTTTTAACCATTTTGCAATCATAACATGTTTCAATTACATGTTTACATCCAAAAAGATTCTACCTATGGTTCTCAAGATAGGATTGAGGAGATAACAAGATAAAACAAAGCATCTAGAAAAAGAAGTTAAAGATGTACCCCCGGAAGGTCCGGTCTGCTTCTTAGGGCAGTCCTTGCTGATGTGTCCAGTCTCCCCACAATGAAAACATTCACCTTGCTTTCTCTTCCTCTTTCTACAATCCTTGGCTATGTGCCCTTCCGTACCACATAAATTGCATTTCCTTTTATCACGTGAGTTGTCGTTCTTGCCTCCTTTCTCAGAGTCTACCTTCTTATTCTGAGAATCGTTGGGCTTGACCTCTTTCTTGCCCTTCTTATCTTCCACATACAGTAGGGCCATATCCACCAAGCTTTCAAAGGTCGCCCCCATGGGCACATGAGTCATGGCCAAACCATGTAGTGGCTCGTTCAAGCCTCGTGCAAAACGCAACGTCTTTTTCTGAGGAGTGTTGACTAACTCCAATCCGAAGCGAGCAAGCTGATTGAAACGGTTCACGTATTCTTTAACTGTCATATTTCCTTGTTTAAGGGCCAGAAACCGTTCCATTTGGAGACTCTCCTCTACCGATGACAAGAATTTAAGCCCAAATCTCCGTCTAAAGTCCGCCCAAGTCTCAATGGGCCTAGTAGCGTTGGTGACTTCACACCAATAAGAAGCTTCCTCTTTCATGAGCCACGCCGCCAACTGTACTTTCCTATTGTCCTCTACCTCAAAGATAACAAACAAGTCCTCGGTTTCCTTCAACCAATTCCGTGCCTCAACAAAAGTCTCAGTTCCTAGGAAATCCTTTCCGCCCATGGCCTCAAAGTCCTTGCATATCTTTGAAAAAGCGGTTTCTCGTGGAGGTTGAGGAGGATGAGGAGGAGGATTGGCTGGGCCTGCCACATTAGCCCGAGCCTCGAGGAAACGACGGAACCAAGTGGGTATATTGACACCCTCGGGAAGATTAAGATCGTCGGCCATGATTAGCTGAAAACGAAAAAGGAAAAGATTCAAACGAGGAAACAAAGATAGTGCTAATGGCTTTTTGGGGAATAGCCTTTTGAAATAAACCAACTTTTCTTGAAAAGTGCTTCTTTGTAAATGGTTTTGAAAAAAGAAATTCAAAAGGTTTTCAAAACTTTTGCCCGGTCTTGGTAACCTTATGCTCTGATACCAAATGTAACACCCTACCTCCGCTAGGGTCACTCACAAAGGGAATGCACTAGTTTTGGAGGGGTATTATCGAGATAACATCACAGAATTATCACAAAACAGAACATCAATAAAAAGAAATTTAAGTAAACAGCGGATGAATTTATGAGCAAAACAGAACTTCATTTTATTCCAAAATAAACCATGTCTCTTACAAACATTTCAAATAACTTCATTACAACTGTCTTGTAATAATAGCCAAAGAAGCAATAACTTAAAAACAGAAAAACAGCTTATTCCCCAAGTGCAGTAAAAAGAAGCAGCCATAGCAAACCGTACATGCTGAGCCAAAGCAAGTGATATCCAAGCTAAGAGCTAGTGTTTCCTCCCTGAGAACCTGGGGAGGGGAAACGAAAGAAAAAGAGGCGAAAGGAAAAGGGTCAGTCATAAAGACTGAGTAAGTCCTAGTGACTTTCAGTGTAAAAACGGTTAAAACAACCTGTCATGTATGAACCGGAACTAAACTTAAAAATGGTGTCAAGGTGAACAAGATAGACTAAGGTGATCAGGATAAGTCAAGACAAGTCAAGTAAAGCATCACATGTTCGAGATTCGTTGCATCGACTATACTAGTATACTAATCCATGTCACAAGTTAATCATGAAATAAATCCCACGGCCCAATATCATGAAATGACCCTGAAACGGGGTCTGACCCAAGTACGGGGTCCAACGGAGCGATTATCTAGTCGATCGGCTCCCTACAAGTTCTAGCTTGTCAAGTGTCCGTGTCATACAGCTAATCACGAATGTAGTCACCTGTGCTGGGTCCACCTTCGGGTGTATCAGCCCTAGGGTGTCAACCCCTGACACGATTCAAGATGCACAGATAAATCTACGGATACCCAGTGTCTGCCCCGGAATACGTGCACGACCGTAGCCCACCGAACCTACACTGGCGTACCCCACTGCCGTCGTTCACCTCTTACAATCAGCCCAGTAATCGTGCCCCACCCGGCCTAGCCCCAGGGTACCATGATACATCTAGAGGGTAACTGCTGAAAAGGGTCGTGTCTAGGGTTTCTCCTAACAGATTAGGTCATGTAATTCGTGACCTAATCCGCCTAACCGATTAAGTCATGTAATTCGTGACTTAATCCTTTTCCAGTCTGGTCATGTCAAGATGGTTAAGTATGTCATTTAAATTTGTGACTTAACCCGCCTACGTGTCATGTCAAGTTGGCTAAGTGTTGTCATTTCAAGCTCGTGACTTAGCCCTACAAATCGTGTTCAAGTTGGTTAAGTTGTCTTTTCATGTTCATGACTTAACCCTAATTGGCATTAATTGATTCGTTAATGCACCGAACCACTCACATTGGATCCTATTGTTCATAGCCACTGGATTTGCCGGGCGGTTCCGGGCAGGTTTACGCTACGAACTCAACCCAACCTCGGGTTTCAAGCGCGATATGACCAACTACCCACATTGGATTCTATTGTTTGTAGCAACTGGATTTGCCGGGCGGTTCCGGGCAGATTTACACTACAAACTCGACCCAACCTCGAGTTGGCCACTTTCTCGTTTTCTAAAGTCATGCCCATGTTCTTATCAAATTCGAGCTACTTTCATAGCATGTTCATATAAATTTTATGTCCAACTAAGGCATGTTTCAAGTCAAGTTATGGCATGTTCAAGTCAAGTTTTCGTGCCATATTTCATGTTCTACTTATGCCAAATTTCACGGTTTATGATTATAATCAATTCAAGTTTTGCCTATTCTACCCAATCGTATCCCCAACGTATATAAACGTACTTCGTTCGCAAGCATAAACAATTCAAGAGATAAAGGGGAATAACACCAAACATGTGATAGGCATATTTGACAATTCCAACATCACTTGCATAATAAACAGGCTATAACATATCACATGGTTTCAATACTAACATGATGATAACTTGGCATAATAATGGTTCCAACTTGGTTTAACATGATGATTTCAACTTTACATAATAGGCATAATAATCCTTGCAGGCATAATAATCATTTTGTTACAACCATGAAACATTAAAGGCATGGTAATTCTAATAGGCATAGTGGATTCCAATTTAGCATTTTTAACATAATGATTCTCATCTAGCATTATAAACATAATGATTCCAACTTTTCCTCATAACCTAGCAATTCCCAATTTGTCCTTAACATGATAGGTATATTAACATCACAGGCATAGTTTCATTAATATTATAGACATGGTTTAATTAGCATCATAGGCATGGTTTAATCAACATGAGGATTTCAATGAACATAATGATTCCATGGACATGTATTTGTTCAACTTGCAATAAAATTAAGCCCAAGTGATTCATAACAACATCAACATCATGATAAGTTTAACTTGCAACATTAACGTATCAATATTCCCAAATTTTGATTCAAAGTTAAACAATATAAACATGGATTAATAATAGTTCTTAATTCCGGTTTCAATTCATAGCATGTCCATGTTATTTTAGCGTTTTTGCCTAAAAAGTGACATAGAACTTACAATATGAAGCAAGCAATCCAAATCAAAACTTTAAATCAAATAGCCCCAAATCCGTTGTCTAAAGCATCATAGTTGTTGTAGCTTCTAGTTGTAGCCTTCAAGAATCATCCTTCGTCTTCTTTAATTTTTGTTCTTTGTATTTTTAATTTAGAGTTCTAGGTTTAATGGCGGCTGCATGAGTGCTAAAATGAAATAGTATGATTTAGGCTAGGTCTTAGGGTCTTTAAATAGTTGTAGGCAACTCATTTAGGCCATTAGATCAGCCCAGAGTCAATCCGGACCATCAAAACACATACCGGGCTTCAAAAATGGGTTCTGGGCCAAACCAGGCCGAGCAGGTCGACCAGTAGGGGGGTCGACTCTAGGGTCGACCTGGCCTGGGGAGGTTGACTCTAGGGTCGAATCTAGGGTGGACTCCAGGGTCGACTCGGTTCTGTCTGCCAGAAAGTCTGCTGAAACTTGTTTTGGCGATATCTTGGTCATACGGACTCCGATTTTCGAAAACTCGGACTCTTTTTTACGTATTTTTTTCGAGAGGAACGCAATGGTGAAGTCCATTTTACCTAATTCCTGATTCTTAAATTAATTATCCTTATTTTACTATCTTTTCCGTTACACACACCGTTACCGAACTAATTTTTCTTCTCTTCCAAATATTAATTAATTCTTCTTAAGCATCACCATTATTTACCTATATAAACATATTTTTATATATTTTATTTCATTTTTAATTATACCTTGATTTCTTGTTTTCACATGTTGTTAAAATTCGGGTTGTTACAGTATACATGATGTCTAGATCATAGGCCGCGAGAAAATCCAACCATCTTTGCTGCCTTATGCTCAAGTCCTTCTGCATAAAAAGATATTTCAAGGATTTGTGGTCCGTATATAGCTCGAACTTCTCACCTAACAAATGATGCCTCCACATTTTTAATGCAAACACGACCGCTAATAACTACAAGTCATGAGTCACGTACCTTGTTTCAAGTGGTTTGAGCTGCCGGCTTGCATAAGAAATAACTCTTCCATATAGCATCAACACAACACCCAACCCTATTCCACAAGCATTGGTATAAACAGTCAAACCTTCATCTCCATCTGGCACAGTAAGGACAGGGGCACTAGCTAACTTTTCCTTAAGCTTTGTAATTGCTTGCTCGCACTTATCTGTCCATACAAATTTGGTATCTTTCTCCATCATCTTCGTTAAACAAGAAGCAATCTTTGCAAAATCTTGGATAAACCTTCTATAATAGCCTACCAGACCGGAAAAGCATCTAATATCCGTAGCGCTTTCCGGCCTCTTCCAGTCCTGAACAGACACAACCTTCGCGGGATCAACAGAAATACCTTCTGTAGAAACAACATGGCCCGGAAACCTAACTTCTGAATGCCAAAAATGACACTTCGAGAATTTCGCCTTCAACACATTCTCTCTTAATGTTTCCAGTACAATCCTTATATGGCGTGTATGTTCCTCTTCAGTCTTGGAGTAGACTAGAATATCATGGACGAATACAAGAACAAACTTATTCAACACATCTCGAAAAACTCTATTCATGAAGTCAACAAAATATGCTAAAGCATTAGTTAGAACGAATGGCATAACTAACCACTCATAAAACTGGTCAGACCTAAAAGCGGTTAAGGGTACACTCTCCTCTGCTACCCTCAACTGATGGAATCTCGTAGCTAGATCAAGCTAAGAAAATACTCGAGCTCCCTGAAGCTGGTCAAACAAGTCATTTATCCTAGGCAAAGGATACTTATTCCTAACATTTCGTTTGTTGAGATTGTGATAATTGACAAATAATCTTAAAGAACCATCCGCCTTTGTAGCAAGCCTTTGTAGCAAAGACAACAGGAGCTCTCCAACTTGAACGAATTGGTCGGATCAAGCCCTTCTTCATTAGATCATCCACCAGAATAGATAGCTCCAACTTCTCCTTCGATGCTAACCTTCAAACAGGAAACACGATAGGCTTTGCATCTTTAACCAAATCAATGCGAAACTCTATCTCTCGATGAGGTGGTAAACTTGACACCTCGTCGAAGACATCTGCAAAATCTCGAATAATGGGAATAGAACCCGGTTCTTCCTCCGCTGCATCCAAGGAATAAAGGAAACTAGTCAAAAGCGAGCTACGTCCTTCACAAGATACTTCTAAAACCTCCCTCCCCTTCTTCAACACAACAGTTTGTTCATCACAATTCAATACTGCATTATTCCAAGATAACCTGTCCATCCCCAATAGGACATCAAAACCCATAAAACCCAGAATATATAAATCGCAAGGAAAGGTTTGGCCAAAACAAGAAATTGGGACCTTTAAGCATCCCATACTAAGATTTGTCGAGCCCCTAATAGGGTTCGACACACAAATAGATTTTAAAGTCATTACTGGCTTAAGTTTCATTCTATCCACAAGAGTACTAGAAATGAAACTTTGAGAAGCACCAGTATCAAGTGAGACACGAATAGGAATGCTAAAAATAGATAGAATACCTTTCATAACATTCTTCCCCTTTGCTGCGGCAAAAGTGGAAGGTGCTGAAGCTAAAGCAAAAGCTCGAGGTTGTTGCCCCTTCTGGATTAATGGACACTCCCTAGCAAAATGACCTTGTTGATGACAATTGTAACAACCCTGCTTCGGAGCAAAATGATACTTGATCGTCGGTGGCTCCACCTTCGGAACCTTAGCTACTGCTCTGGTGCCTTTTCCACCTGTTTCACTCCATCCTCCGTACAGTTCTGAATATAATGCCCCTTCTTCCCGCACTTATGACAAATAATTGTGGACATATCTCTATTTGGTTGAAACTTCCTCTTATTCTTTCTAGTTGGTGTCAAATTTGCTGTTTTGGGAATTAAACCTTCAAACCTCAACCCCATGTTTACCGAATCCAAAAGGGATGCCAAGATATGGTTTGTCATGTCTCGATGAAACTCCAGACGCATTCCTGTAATGAACTTATCATTCTTCTTCAGTGGCGTATCAATCAAACCTGTTCCAGACAAAGACAACATAGTGAATTTCTTTTCATACTCTGCTATTGTCGTAGCTCCCTGCTTCAAGTCCATAAAACTCTTGTACAATAAGTTCTTCCCAGCTTTCGGAACATATTTCTTTTCAAATTCCACCTTAAATTGGGCCCAAGAAAAGTCATCCGCTTGGACGTCCAAAGTAATCAGATTCCTCCAATCCATAGCCGTATCAGTTAAATGTCGTGATGCCTATTGAACCTTCATTGCATCATCTAGCTCCATATCCCCAAATATATGGTCACATAGCTTGACCCATGTTTGAACTTCTATGATTGTTTCCGAGCCACAAAACCTCCTTCCCCCAAGCCTTTCATAGTCACGACAATGTGAAGAAAATCCCAATCGAGGCCTGACTTGGACGACCTCCTCTACAACACCTACTATTAGATCCTCCACAGCAGCTGCATCCCTCGGCGCACAATTCTCACCATTAGTGATAGTACTAGCTCGGCCACCTCTACATCTACCTCCTCTAGTATTTGTAGTCCGAGTACTCATAGTTTACTACCTGAATTATAGCAAACATCTTTAGAATACTTGAAGATAGAATTATTTCAAGGAAACGATACAAAGAAGGGTTTACTACTAAGAAAAACCTTATTTAAGAAAGGATTGCGAGAAATAGACATTCCTAAGGAATATTTTCAAAGTCTAGTTTTCAAAATATAAATATGCTCTCATATGTGTAATACATTCGACTCATTCTAGGGTGTCGCTTACCCCATCTCTAGTGAGCCATACACAAACAAAGCCAAGGTGTTCGCTCAAACTTGTGCTCTGATACCAAATGTGACGACCCGTCTTTTCGAACCTCAAAAGTCGACACTAAATACATCCACGGTATTCGAGTGCCAACCATCCAAGTGTCGGAAAGTCGAATTGTTGGGTAAAAACAAGTAGAACAAGGAAAAAGAACAAAACATCAGAATCTCACAGCGAAACGGAAATATATAATAGCAACATAGTACAATGGGTTACTCTGAATAAAGAAATTTCAGAGTTATAATAGCCTAAGTACCATCATCAGCCTAGAGAGTTATAACTGCCTGTCCTCACAATGCTGATATGTAAATAACTATTTTAGTACAACAGAAATAGAAATAGGTAGATAGATAATGGAAACCTCTAGCTCGTCTTCCGAACTCTAAAGCATCCAAAGTAAAACCTGCCATACGCAGCCTACTTGAAGGAGTACATGAGGATTTTAAGAAAAACAAAAACCAAGCGTCAAACATCAGTCTAGTATGAGTAACTCAAGATGAACATTTCATTTAACAATACTGAGGGGAACGTGTAGATTACCACTCCGGTTTTCCCCTCAATGAAGCCAACCATTTATTAATTTTACAATAGTTGTGTAATAGATAATGTCTAGGGTGTAGAATATAAATAAATCACGTAGCTTGAATGGTTACGTTGGTTACATTTGACAACTATTAAGTGTACAAACAAAACTGCTAAGGCACGTTCGCATACTGGATTCTCCATCGGAGATCTCTCCGGATCAAGCCGGATCTAAACTCCATGCACAAGGATTAGAATCCACCTTCCGAGCGTCGTATATCTCTGGATAAAATATACCATAAGGTAAACATGACTGGTCCACGCACGAAAACACCGGTGTGCACCACGGGGAACTAAATATATTCAACTCCCCGCGTGCAACATCTATAAGCATAGTCTAGATTTGGAGTCAATATATCCTATCGTGGGCTAGCAAAACCCCAGGTCATGCAACCTACTTTGTCTTTAGCCATATTTGATATCGAGGTTTCGTTCGACATCTTTCACACGAGTCTCCATTACTCGAAAAAATCACGAATCATAACTTAGATCCGAGCATTGCAATAAGATTCCAAATCTTCATATAGTTTCATAACTGCTTCCAAATCGTAGAACTCATTTCTAGTTTTGAAGTGGTATTCAATAAGTAAAACACTTATCGATCCCAGTCTCTTCAAAACTAATCGATGAATTTCCGGTTAACTCAATTCCAATTATTTCAGAAGTAAGTGAAAGCGAGAGACGTTTCATACCAACACTCCTCCTCGGGGGTTCTCATTGGTATGGAATCGTGAAGCTTTCCCGATACTTCTTAAGTTATAATGGTATAGCTCGATAGTCAACTAATCAACTATCTAGTCAATTAATAGCTTATAGAAACCAAGGTTCATATACTTAACTCATTTCCGACATTATCAATTTAACTATCCCTCGGTCAAGAGTGAGGCCATGTAAGTTAGAGCACTGGTTGCATATCACCCCTTGCCAAGACACTCCATTCTTGACACTCACAGATAGATAAGCCTACTCATTGACTTATTAGACTTAAGCATTGTATCCATGATATTCAATAAACAAGTAAGTAATCAACATGATTATCACGTTTCCAACATTCCCAACATATCTATTCCTCAGCCAAGAGGGAAGTCGGTAGGTTAGATCTCTATTTCTCTGTCCCTCTCGACATCAATCTTAACTCTCATAAATAGATAAGCCTACTTCGTTGGCTTATTAGTGTTAAGCATTATCAATTACCATTTAATCTAGTGACTTAATCATGACAAGGTTTGGCAACTCATAACCCTTTCTAACCTTTGTTTTATTTGAAATATATTTTTAGAAAGAAGATATTTTGAAAAGAAGATATTTTAGAAAAGAAGATATTTTAGAAAGAAGATATTTTGAAAAGAATATATTTTAGAAAGAAGTTATTTTGAAAAGAAGACATTTTACAATCTAAAATACTCTAGTAAGAATTAAGAAATAATATAAAAAGATAAGAGAATCTACATAAGCTTAAAGTGCATTAACAAAACTTTAAAATCTAAAAACAAAGTTCAACGGGAACTTTTGCACTAGTGAAGTTTTGGTCATTTTCATGGGTTACTTAGCATTTTACTATTCAATCACTTCAAGGTAGTAAACATACAAGTAAAACAAGATCTAATATGATAATAAATCGCCAAAGATGTCATTTAAAAGCTCCATACAAAGTGTTGATAACACAACAATTCAAACTGCATCTATAACGACTATCGCTATAAGTGCACTTTCAAATTCAAGTCCCCAATATGTTAATTCCTTATTAATCCTTTTGTGCTTTGTTTCAAGTCCATTTCACTTGTTATACAAGTCAATTAGTTTCCAATTCCAAGTCCATTCCAATCCATTAACATGGATCACATATGTCTCTTACTTTTAAAGTAAGAATTAAGTTAACATTTTTAACATAAGTTACTAACATTCAAGCAACTTTAAGCATAGTTAAGGACATGCAAATGGTTTTTGTTTTTTTTCCTAAATAGTGAGTGAACTCACTTTTGTCCTTAGCAAATCCAAGATCCAATAATAAGAATAAATATCCAAGCCAGCAAGCTCCTTCCTTTCCTTGCTTTTCCTTGCTTCCCCCTTGTATATAGCTCACGGTCTCAAATAGCAAATAGGGAGGTTCTTCGATTTTTCAACTTCTAACTAGCTAGAAGGTTTTGAAATTGTAACGACTCGCATTTCCTGCACTTAGATATTTAATACATTATTTGAATGTCGATGTATAATTTTAAATGAACTTACTATGTATAATTTGTTTATTCAATGATATATGTACGTATAATTTATTTATGGTTATTAAAGGTTTATATATATAAATGAGATGTCATGTAAAACCCAGAACTTAAAAGTCGGGCTTTAAATTTGATATTGTTGGAAATCAAAGAGATGGTTTAATTAATATGATGGCATTTAATTTCTTTAAATTCGATATTCAACGACGTAAGCATCAACCATTTTTTTTATATGTACCCAACAGCATTTCACTAGTTCGACAAAACGAGTAATTATCATACTTGTACAATATAAGATCCATGACCCATTCATAAAAAAATAGGAATACATATATATGATAAAAACTGAAAATAACAAATCGCTTAAATGCCAAGCATAGTAACTAAGTCAAAAACACTTGTAGTGTATATTGAAAAACATCCATCAAGTACAATACATATTGCCGAAATAACATCTATTAGTTTACAATTCCTTAAGTACATATCACACTTGCATGTACATGTTTTGTCTGAAAGGAAAAAGAAAAGAGAAAAGAAAAATAATACACACACAAATCAAAAAAAACATATACATCCTTCTTCGTACAAATGCAAGGTAAAATGAACATAGGGATTTCATTTCTTTTAATGCCAGCAAGTATGGTTCCTTTCAAGGAATAGTAGAACGCCATTTTCCCAGGTGAACGGTACATACCCACACATGGACCTTGCAGACCTAGTGAAGGAAATAGCTGCAAAAGGAAAAAGTAAACCTATTAGTATAAAAAAATAAATAAATTCAAGAACAGCTAAAAAAGCTAAGGAGACAAGACAACACATAGCTGAAGGGAAAAACAGATGGGTATATATTTATCCCCTGCTCATGCATCAATTCTGCAAAGTACAATGCACAACTGGAAAGAAAAATCAAACATATGCATATATTTACATCAAAACTTTATAGTTAAACCAATGTAGATACTATCAAATCCATAAGATTTTTATCTACTAAGGAAATGGTAGTGGACGGTATAGGAACAGCTAAGAAGAAAACCCAATATATGTATATATATTTTGTACCATCGACATTTTTTTAGAACCAATGAACAGCTAGGAAGAACATGACAATACCTAGCTTTATTGATAACCAGATGTATGTGTAGTCATACATCAAATTCTACGGCTAATATAAATATATAAATCTATTTTAGATCATTTGCATTGAAATTAAATAGCTAAGGAGATAGGGTAGAAGTAGCTGTGGAAAATAGGGCGTGAACAGCTAAATGTATAGCTACACAACTAAACCATTAAATGTGTTCTTACATCAACTGTTTTCGTATCATGAACAGAAGAAAAATATATATATCTAAAGGAAAAAGAAATCGAATCCATGTGTATATTTGTACCATCAACGAGTTGAAAACAGATTATATGTACATGTATATTTATATACATGAACAGTTGATTTCAGGTACAAATTCACTACTGCCATATCTTTAAATGGGACACCAAATACATAGACAATGAACTGATATATGTAGATATATCATATCACAAATCTACACGGCAAGGATGTATTTAAAAACATGTGCAATTCTGAACACAAGATATAAAATATTTGCATTTGAAATAAACAAGTCATAGCTGAGATCTACATAACCTATACTAGCAAATCACTGTGAACAAAAAAAAATCTAACTTTAAATAATCAAATCTCGACTGAAACCAATATACAGTGATCAATACCCATCGCAATTACATCACAGTATGCATATCAGAAGCAAAACCCCAATGGCCTAAGATCTAAATAACTGGATCTATTTAAACTAGACCATGATGGACTTTGATCCTATCACTATCCGAACCACACTATAAATATGTGTATCCACGCAGGATCTCACCACCACCAAAACCCATACAGAAAATACAGTAGACCCAAAAAACACGGTCGAACCACAAGAAAATCGAAGCAAAAATAATACAGTAAGTGAAAATTAAGTAAAAGACTTAGCTGAATCGGTAGATCCACGGCCACCATTCCATTATGCTCTTTGTCGAACTTCCCGTTGTTTCCGTTCGGAGTAGGAGACTTAGGGGATGGGTAAATCTGCTCGACAAAGCCTTGATTGGTTGTCAGTAACAGATGTAGGAGGAGGCGCTTTTGAATAAGGGGGTGGATCGTCTTCGCCGTGGTGATTGTGGAGAGGTTGTCAACGATTGCAGATCAATTGAAGGGGAGCGACGGTGGTTTTGAGTTGCTGGAGAAGAACCGAAAGGAGAGGCGGCTAGGATTATCGGCCATGACCGAATCTTCTGGAGACGTTAATTTTAGTGGAGGCGGTGGTTTCTTATGAGGGTTTGGAATACAAAGGGGATCAGATAGGGTTTTGATATGGGAATCGGGCTTGGGTTAAGCAGGCCGAAATGGTAAGGGTTAAAGCCCACTTTAATTAAATTAAATTCATGTTTTTAAGTTTAATTACTTTTTAAAATTTGTTTAAACGATATCTCGTTCGTACGTTAACGGATTTTGACAAAATCAGGTTCGTTGGAACCGTAGAGACGAGAAGATCGAGATGGAACAGTGTCTGTCAGGACTGGAAGGACGGAAAATTTTAAATTAAATTAGACGTTGTTTAATTTAAGTGAAACCATCGTTGAACGACCCAAACCAGTCAATGTGAGTTAATCTCACTCAGTTTCTTCCCGTTTATATTTCATATAAATTGGGTTTTATTTCTGTGTGCTCTGATTTCTAGTAGTAGACCATCTGCTAGTTATAGATATATATTTTTGGTTTAACCAATGGAATTAAAACGAACATTTAATTCCAGTAAGTCATCAAACCTTGTTCGAATTCGATAAAGGAAATTTCCCCCTTGATTGTTCACGTTTATAAAATGAACGTGATTGAAATGGTTTGAATTGTTGTGTAATCTATTGCTGGTTGATGGGTGTTATTACCTGATAAAGGAAATAGTTTGATTGGACATTTGATTTGATCGATAACAGTTGAATTGAAAATTCAACATGTGATTTGTTTTTACCAGTAAATATATTGGTTGAGTATGTTGGCATCACTGTCTAGAAGTCATCATTATAAAATTATGGATTTTTATCGTCAAGAGAACTGACCGTATTAAGGTTATAAATTTAGTTTATAACCAAAATAAGGTTTAAATATATCATTTTGAATAAAGTGACTTTTAAAGAAAATAAGTATTATTATTATTATTTAAAGGTTTATAAGTCAGTAGTAAATTGTTTTGATAAAGTAGCCGTTTATGTTAGGAGAAAGTATAAGCAGATAAGCAGGGAATAACCCAACAGTTAAGAATTCGATTCATTTGTTTCGTAGAAACAATTATATGAAGTTATTTGAATTAATTATATTATTAATTAAAAGGAGAAATTAACTGGGATTGGTTTAAATTTTGAAAGAGATTATGAACGAGTTTTGTATCTGAACTCAAGTTTTATAATGAAGTTATAAAGGGGATTTAAGCGAACTTATAAGCTTAAATGGGAGGGTTACTTAACAATTTGATTAAGTAAAGGAAAATGAAGGTATAAAGGAGTTATGATTAACCTGAGATTAAAAACGAGGTTTATAAAGCAAGCGAGAAGTGAAGAAATTGATTTGTAATTAGAAATACTTAAGGGCGGTAATTGGACCTTGAGATTTCCCCGAGGGAAAAAGGAAATGGGAAAAAGGGGATTTATAATTAAGTCTGGTAAAAGGATTAAGTAATAAGGCCTGTGATAATAACCCAGTTAGGGAACAAAGTATTTAATCAAAATGGGAAGTTAATACGAGCAATGTTTTGGTAAGAAATTTAATAATCGATGGATTAAGCAATATTGGGTTTATTTTAAAAAGAGATTTCCAAAAAGATAAAGTGAATTTGTAAAGCTATAGTTTGGATTAAATAGTTAATTAGAATTTGATTTGATATTGGAATAAGATATTGGGGTTTGGATCATGACTTATATTTATCTGAAGGTAAGGACGTTGTTGATCAAGGTCTGAGAGGTAATTAAAATACCCCAACTTGAACGACTTCGAAATTATCTGAAGATGGTATTAGTCGTGGTGATATAAAGGACAGTAAAAGTTGATTATTTCATTTAAGAAATAATAATGCAATGTTTAGTGAAACATTGAGGTATATACATACAGAATGAGAATACCAAAGTTAAAAGGAAACAATAGGAAATTACCACAGGAGGGAAACATAAGATTGAGATTTATTCAACAGAATAAACACTGGAAGCTGTGAAGTAAATAAATGAAATATATTTCCCAATGTCGTTTTACGAATAATATGTTGGATTGAATTCTCTATTTTGGATTTAAATAATGTTTTAGCCAATGATTTGCAAACAATAGAAGAAAGATAACTGAGATATTTTTCATGAATAATCTTTGTCAAATAAGAAGTTAAAACTGAGATTCCAATATATTAAATGAGAACTTTTAATTATTTGAATTAAAAGCCAAGAAGTGCTGAATACTGAACCAGTAAATGCTATTTTTATTTCATGGTTGAATGGTTGTTTTATTTGATAGTTAAATCACCGACTATCAAATTTGGCCTATGCGTTTGTTGATACGGGAAGACCGGGATCGAAGTTATATTCGAAAACCATTCCGATCAACAAATACGAAAAAGAAGAGGACATCAGATGACGATCGAGATGGAGCCTTGAAGACCATCGATCTTCATAAAACGGAAGAACCACTTATAATCTGTGATTCGACCCGGAGATATACTGGGGTTCTGTCGTGGTTGAAATCTGTGGGTTGCAAGGACTGCTCGCTACTAATCCATGGGTGATTCCTATATGAGATGCAGTAGGAGGGTGCCTTCGGTTCATCCTGTTCCTGGATGACTTGTATGGACGAATGTCTGACAGAGTATTTCCAAAGGACCACGTACGTTGATTTCTTCAAACGTGCTATAGTTGGTTAGCTCCCAACTAGGGTATTTTTGTGGACGTCAATTAGTGATATCTGGTGGATCTGACGATGTGGCATTCAAAGTAAACGATGACCAGATGTTCTAAAGGTAAATTAAAACCTCAAGCCTCATCAACCGGGAAATGACAAAAATCGGGCAGGCAGCATGGCTATGTGGGTCGCTCCCATTAGGGTGTATAGTCACCTATCTAGAGAAATTCCTTTTGCTTCTTTAATCTATCGATGCTGTCCCTTTTCGGGAAGACGGTGGGTAGCTCCCAACCGTTGGTGATATACATTCGATACACTCAAGCGAAATGAGTGGTCGGTCATGTGTGGGCCGGGTTGCAAGACGTTCTTGTTGAACCCAGTGTATTCGTCTCTAGAGATACACGATCGGCAGGTGGTCCCATACCTTGTTATAGTTGGAAATCCAATCTCCAATAAGGGCCCGCGGTTTTGTTTGTATACTATATATGTAGAGCGTGAGATGCAAGCGTTCTACTAGATTTGATATTACTTGTATTTAGACATTATCATAATATCAGACAAGTTATTGATTTCAAACTGTTTTGGGTTATCGTAAGGTAAAAACCGTCCGTGTTTATGTGTGGATTTGGTCTTACGATTATCTTTTTCTTTCGAAAGGATTTAACTGAAAAATCAAGTTGTGTGATATGTTAATACTGTGCGAGTTTATCTCACTCTGGTTCACCAGACTGACCCGGTGTTTTGTAAATGCTCGGGTTAGCCCGGGGTGTGCAGGTTCAGGTTATCAGGAACTGTGAAGTCCAGTGACAAGCTGAAGGTGTTCAGATGTATGATTACTATTCCGCTGTGTGTTGTATATGGGATAGGCTACTAAAACTGTCCCAATGTGTATTGTACTCTGATATTGTAAGTATTTTAAAAAGCTCTCAATAAAGATTTATTTCTGTATTATATTTTGTTCCGCTGCGATGTGAGACTCTGTGTTGGTGCTCCTTCTTCTTCTATTCTAACTTTCTTCCTTTCTTATCTCACCCTCTAAATTCTTTCCAATAACGTCCAGTAGTTTCGGTGGTTGGGAGGTCGACATGAGTTCAGTAAAGGTATTTATGTCGATTTTCAGGGCCGAAAATCTGTGGGTCGTTACAGTGGTATCAGAGCTGTTGGTTGAGTAGTAACCTTGGCTCTGTGGCGTAACTCAATAGAGATGGGGTTAGTAACACCCTAGATTGAGTTTGAGTGTATATATATATGAGAGCGTATTTGTAAATTCTATATAAAATTGTTTTATATTGTGTTATTTGACTAGTTCGATTTTAAACTAGCAATTGACACAATAATGTTTTATAAAGGTGGTCAGATGAAATAATTTTGGCCATATTACATTTTGTATAGGAAAGAATAAGTTTTTGATGGATTTTGAGTTGCTTGATTTTCGAATTTGACTATGAATTTGAAATGGTCAAATATAACTCCAATTTGCCACTTATTAAAAAAAATGTATAATATTTAAAATAGAAATCAAAATTTAATTCGAAATGGAGATATATGAATTAGAGAATAATTAATCAAATATGATTTGGAAACTTAACGTGGTTAAAATTTGGATATTGGAATTAGAATTCGAAATTTGGAAATAAAAGTTGATTGATTTGGTTAGATAGATTGTGCATTGTTGATTGGTTGTTGGGAAGGTGGATTGGTGACTTGTTTTATAACCCTGAAAGGGTACTTGTTTGGGTCCTTGTTTTCTTGGATCGAAGTTAGGCCCAGAGTGGCAGTTGTAGTTGATTTGATCGGGAAACGCAACGGAGATGCTGGAGAATCCTACATAAATTTTATAACTTAGAATGGTGAAAATAATTATTTTAAGAATAATTGGGATGAGAACATTCCCCTTACTTAGCAATTTCGAGGACGAAATTATTTTAAGGGGGAAGGAATGTAACGACTCGCATTTCCTGCACTTAGATATTTAATACATTATTTGAATGTCGATGTATAATTTTAAATGAACTTACTATGTATAATTTGTTTATTCAATGATATATGTACGTATAATTTATTTATGGTTATTAAAGGTTTATATATATAAATGAGATGTCATGTAAAACCCAGAACTTAAAAGTCGGGCTTTAAATTTGATATTGTTGGAAATCAAAGAGATGGTTTAATTAATATGATGGCATTTAATTTCTTTAAATTCGATATTCAACGACGTAAGCATCAACCATTTTTTTTATATGTACCCAACAGCATTTCACTAGTTCGACAAAACGAGTAATTATCATACTTGTACAATATAAGATCCATGACCCATTCATAAAAAAATAGGAATACATATATATGATAAAAACTGAAAATAACAAATCGCTTAAATGCCAAGCATAGTAACTAAGTCAAAAACACTTGTAGTGTATATTGAAAAACATCCATCAAGTACAATACATATTGCCGAAATAACATCTATTAGTTTACAATTCCTTAAGTACATATCACACTTGCATGTACATGTTTTGTCTGAAAGGAAAAAGAAAAGAGAAAAGAAAAATAATACACACACAAATCAAAAAAAACATATACATCCTTCTTCGTACAAATGCAAGGTAAAATGAACATAGGGATTTCATTTCTTTTAATGCCAGCAAGTATGGTTCCTTTCAAGGAATAGTAGAACGCCATTTTCCCAGGTGAACGGTACATACCCACACATGGACCTTGCAGACCTAGTGAAGGAAATAGCTGCAAAAGGAAAAAGTAAACCTATTAGTATAAAAAAATAAATAAATTCAAGAACAGCTAAAAAAGCTAAGGAGACAAGACAACACATAGCTGAAGGGAAAAACAGATGGGTATATATTTATCCCCTGCTCATGCATCAATTCTGCAAAGTACAATGCACAACTGGAAAGAAAAATCAAACATATGCATATATTTACATCAAAACTTTATAGTTAAACCAATGTAGATACTATCAAATCCATAAGATTTTTATCTACTAAGGAAATGGTAGTGGACAGTATAGGAACAGCTAAGAAGAAAACCCAATATATGTATATATATTTTGTACCATCGACATTTTTTTAGAACCAATGAACAGCTAGGAAGAACATGACAATACCTAGCTTTATTGATAACCAGATGTATGTGTAGTCATACATCAAATTCTACGGCTAATATAAATATATAAATCTATTTTAGATCATTTGCATTGAAATTAAATAGCTAAGGAGATAGGGTAGAAGTAGCTGTGGAAAATAGGGCGTGAACAGCTAAATGTATAGCTACACAACTAAACCATTAAATGTGTTCTTACATCAACTGTTTTCGTATCATGAACAGAAGAAAAATATATATATCTAAAGGAAAAAGAAATCGAATCCATGTGTATATTTGTACCATCAACGAGTTGAAAACAGATTATATGTACATGTATATTTATATACATGAACAGTTGATTTCAGGTACAAATTCACTACTGCCATATCTTTAAATGGGACACCAAATACATAGACAATGAACTGATATATGTAGATATATCATATCACAAATCTACACGGCAAGGATGTATTTAAAAACATGTGCAATTCTGAACACAAGATATAAAATATTTGCATTTGAAATAAACAAGTCATAGCTGAGATCTACATAACCTATACTAGCAAATCACTGTGAACAAAAAAAAATCTAACTTTAAATAATCAAATCTCGACTGAAACCAATATACAGTGATCAATACCCATCGCAATTACATCACAGTATGCATATCAGAAGCAAAACCCCAATGGCCTAAGATCTAAATAACTGGATCTATTTAAACTAGACCATGATGGACTTTGATCCTATCACTATCCGAACCACACTATAAATATGTGTATCCACGCAGGATCTCACCACCACCAAAACCCATACAGAAAATACAGTAGACCCAAAAAACACGGTCGAACCACAAGAAAATCGAAGCAAAAATAATACAGTAAGTGAAAATTAAGTAAAAGACTTAGCTGAATCGGTAGATCCACGGCCACCATTCCATTATGCTCTTTGTCGAACTTCCCGTTGTTTCCGTTCGGAGTAGGAGACTTAGGGGATGGGTAAATCTGCTCGACAAAGCCTTGATTGGTTGTCAGTAACAGATGTAGGAGGAGGCGCTTTTGAATAAGGGGGTGGATCGTCTTCGCCGTGGTGATTGTGGAGAGGTTGTCAACGATTGCAGATCAATTGAAGGGGAGCGACGGTGGTTTTGAGTTGCTGGAGAAGAACCGAAAGGAGAGGCGGCTAGGATTATCGGCCATGACCGAATCTTCTGGAGACGTTAATTTTAGTGGAGGCGGTGGTTTCTTATGAGGGTTTGGAATACAAAGGGGATCAGATAGGGTTTTGATATGGGAATCGGGCTTGGGTTAAGCAGGCCGAAATGGTAAGGGTTAAAGCCCACTTTAATTAAATTAAATTCATGTTTTTAAGTTTAATTACTTTTTAAAATTTGTTTAAACGATATCTCGTTCGTACGTTAACGGATTTTGACAAAATCAGGTTCGTTGGAACCGTAGAGACGAGAAGATCGAGATGGAGCAGTGTCTGTCAGGACTGGAAGGACGGAAAATTTTAAATTAAATTAGACGTTGTTTAATTTAAGTGAAACCATCGTTGAACGACCCAAACCAGTCAATGTGAGTTAATCTCACTCAGTTTCTTCCCGTTTATATTTCATATAAATTGGGTTTTATTTCTGTGTGCTCTGATTTCTAGTAGTAGACCATCTGCTAGTTATAGATATATATTTTTGGTTTAACCAATGGAATTAAAACGAACATTTAATTCCAGTAAGTCATCAAACCTTGTTCGAATTCGATAAAGGAAATTTCCCCCTTGATTGTTCACGTTTATAAAATGAACGTGATTGAAATGGTTTGAATTGTTGTGTAATCTATTGCTGGTTGATGGGTGTTATTACCTGATAAAGGAAATAGTTTGATTGGACATTTGATTTGATCGATAACAGTTGAATTGAAAATTCAACATGTGATTTGTTTTTACTAGTAAATATATTGGTTGAGTATGTTGGCATCACTGTCTAGAAGTCATCATTATAAAATTATGGATTTTTATCGTCAAGAGAACTGACCGTATTAAGGTTATAAATTTAGTTTATAACCAAAATAAGGTTTAAATATATCATTTTGAATAAAGTGACTTTTAAAGAAAATAAGTATTATTATTATTATTTAAAGGTTTATAAGTCAGTAGTAAATTGTTTTGATAAAGTAGCCGTTTATGTTAGGAGAAAGTATAAGCAGATAAGCAGGGAATAACCCAACAGTTAAGAATTCGATTCATTTGTTTCGTAGAAACAATTATATGAAGTTATTTGAATTAATTATATTATTAATTAAAAGGAGAAATTAACTGGGATTGGTTTAAATTTTGAAAGAGATTATGAACGAGTTTTGTATCTGAACTCAAGTTTTATAATGAAGTTATAAAGGGGATTTAAGCGAACTTATAAGCTTAAATGGGAGGGTTACTTAACAATTTGATTAAGTAAAGGAAAATGAAGGTATAAAGGAGTTATGATTAACCTGAGATTAAAAACGAGGTTTATAAAGCAAGCGAGAAGTGAAGAAATTGATTTGTAATTAGAAATACTTAAGGGCGGTAATTGGACCTTGAGATTTCCCCGAGGGAAAAAGGAAATGGGAAAAAGGGGATTTATAATTAAGTCTGGTAAAAGGATTAAGTAATAAGGCCTGTGATAATAACCCAGTTAGGGAACAAAGTATTTAATCAAAATGGGAAGTTAATACGAGCAATGTTTTGGTAAGAAATTTAATAATCGATGGATTAAGCAATATTGGGTTTATTTTAAAAAGAGATTTCCAAAAAGATAAAGTGAATTTGTAAAGCTATAGTTTGGATTAAATAGTTAATTAGAATTTGATTTGATATTGGAATAAGATATTGGGGTTTGGATCATGACTTATATTTATCTGAAGGTAAGGACGTTGTTGATCAAGGTCTGAGAGGTAATTAAAATACCCCAACTTGAACGACTTCGAAATTATCTGAAGATGGTATTAGTCGTGGTGATATAAAGGACAGTAAAAGTTGATTATTTCATTTAAGAAATAATAATGCAATGTTTAGTGAAACATTGAGGTATATACATACAGAATGAGAATACCAAAGTTAAAAGGAAACAATAGGAAATTACCACAGGAGGGAAACATAAGATTGAGATTTATTCAACAGAATAAACACTGGAAGCTGTGAAGTAAATAAATGAAATATATTTCCCAATGTCGTTTTACGAATAATATGTTGGATTGAATTCTCTATTTTGGATTTAAATAATGTTTTAGCCAATGATTTGCAAACAATAGAAGAAAGATAACTGAGATATTTTTCATGAATAATCTTTGTCAAATAAGAAGTTAAAACTGAGATTCCAATATATTAAATGAGAACTTTTAATTATTTGAATTAAAAGCCAAGAAGTGCTGAATACTGAACCAGTAAATGCTATTTTTATTTCATGGTTGAATGGTTGTTTTATTTGATAGTTAAATCACCGACTATCAAATTTGGCCTATGCGTTTGTTGATACGGGAAGACCGGGATCGAAGTTATATTCGAAAACCATTCCGATCAACAAATACGAAAAAGAAGAGGACATCAGATGACGATCGAGATGGAGCCTTGAAGACCATCGATCTTCATAAAACGGAAGAACCACTTATAATCTGTGATTCGACCCGGAGATATACTGGGGTTCTGTCGTGGTTGAAATCTGTGGGTTGCAAGGACTGCTCGCTACTAATCCATGGGTGATTCCTATATGAGATGCAGTAGGAGGGTGCCTTCGGTTCATCCTGTTCCTGGATGACTTGTATGGACGAATGTCTGACAGAGTATTTCCAAAGGACCACGTACGTTGATTTCTTCAAACGTGCTATAGTTGGTTAGCTCCCAACTAGGGTATTTTTGTGGACGTCAATTAGTGATATCTGGCGGATCTGACGATGTGGCATTCAAAGTAAACGATGACCAGATGTTCTAAAGGTAAATTAAAACCTCAAGCCTCATCAACCGGGAAATGACAAAAATCGGGCAGGCAGCATGGCTATGTGGGTCGCTCCCATTAGGGTGTATAGTCACCTATCTAGAGAAATTCCTTTTGCTTCTTTAATCTATCGATGCTGTCCCTTTTCGGGAAGACGGTGGGTAGCTCCCAACCGTTGGTGATATACATTCGATACACTCAAGCGAAATGAGTGGTCGGTCATGTGTGGGCCGGGTTGGAAGACGTTCTTGTTGAACCCAGTGTATTCGTCTCTAGAGATACACGATCGGCAGGTGGTCCCATACCTTGTTATAGTTGGAAATCCAATCTCCAATAAGGGCCCGCGGTTTTGTTTGTATACTATATATGTAGAGCGTGAGATGCAAGCGTTCTACTAGATTTGATATTACTTGTATTTAGACATTATCATAATATCAGACAAGTTATTGATTTCAAACTGTTTTGGGTTATCGTAAGGTAAAAACCGTCCGTGTTTATGTGTGGATTTGGTCTTACGATTATCTTTTTCTTTCGAAAGGATTTAACTGAAAAATCAAGTTGTGTGATATGTTAATACTGTGCGAGTTTATCTCACTCTGGTTCACCAGACTGACCCGGTGTTTTGTAAATGCTCGGGTTAGCCCGGGGTGTGCAGGTTCAGGTTATCAGGAACTGTGAAGTCCAGTGACAAGCTGAAGGTGTTCAGATGTATGATTACTATTCCGCTGTGTGTTGTATATGGGATAGGCTACTAAAACTGTCCCAATGTGTATTGTACTCTGATATTGTAAGTATTTTAAAAAGCTCTCAATAAAGATTTATTTCTGTATTATATTTTGTTCCGCTGCGATGTGAGACTCTGTGTTGGTGCTCCTTCTTCTTCTATTCTAACTTTCTTCCTTTCTTATCTCACCCTCTAAATTCTTTCCAATAACGTCCAGTAGTTTCGGTGGTTGGGAGGTCGACATGAGTTCAGTAAAGGTATTTATGTCGATTTTCAGGGCCGAAAATCTGTGGGTCGTTACAGTGGTATCAGAGCTGTTGGTTGAGTAGTAACCTTGGCTCTGTGGCGTAACTCAATAGAGATGGGGTTAGTAACACCCTAGATTGAGTTTGAGTGTATATATATATGAGAGCGTATTTGTAAATTCTATATAAAATTGTTTTATATTGTGTTATTTGACTAGTTCGATTTTAAACTAGCAATTGACACAATAATGTTTTATAAAGGTGGTCAGATGAAATAATTTTGGCCATATTACATTTTGTATAGGAAAGAATAAGTTTTTGATGGATTTTGAGTTGCTTGATTTTCGAATTTGACTATGAATTTGAAATGGTCAAATATAACTCCAATTTGCCACTTATTAAAAAAAATGTATAATATTTAAAATAGAAATCAAAATTTAATTCGAAATGGAGATATATGAATTAGAGAATAATTAATCAAATATGATTTGGAAACTTAACGTGGTTAAAATTTGGATATTGGAATTAGAATTCGAAATTTGGAAATAAAAGTTGATTGATTTGGTTAGATAGATTGTGCATTGTTGATTGGTTGTTGGGAAGGTGGATTGGTGACTTGTTTTATAACCCTGAAAGGGTACTTGTTTGGGTCCTTGTTTTCTTGGATCGAAGTTAGGCCCAGAGTGGCAGTTGTAGTTGATTTGATCGGGAAACGCAACGGAGATGCTGGAGAATCCTACATAAATTTTATAACTTAGAATGGTGAAAATAATTATTTTAAGAATAATTGGGATGAGAACATTCCCCTTACTTAGCAATTTCGAGGACGAAATTATTTTAAGGGGGAAGGAATGTAACGACTCGCATTTCCTGCACTTAGATATTTAATACATTATTTGAATGTCGATGTATAATTTTAAATGAACTTACTATGTATAATTTGTTTATTCAATGATATATGTACGTATAATTTATTTATGGTTATTAAAGGTTTATATATATAAATGAGATGTCATGTAAAACCCAGAACTTAAAAGTCGGGCTTTAAATTTGATATTGTTGGAAATCAAAGAGATGGTTTAATTAATATGATGGCATTTAATTTCTTTAAATTCGATATTCAACGACGTAAGCATCAACCATTTTTTTTATATGTACCCAACAGCATTTCACTAGTTCGACAAAACGAGTAATTATCATACTTGTACAATATAAGATCCATGACCCATTCATAAAAAAATAGGAATACATATATATGATAAAAACTGAAAATAACAAATCGCTTAAATGCCAAGCATAGTAACTAAGTCAAAAACACTTGTAGTGTATATTGAAAAACATCCATCAAGTACAATACATATTGCCGAAATAACATCTATTAGTTTACAATTCCTTAAGTACATATCACACTTGCATGTACATGTTTTGTCTGAAAGGAAAAAGAAAAGAGAAAAGAAAAATAATACACACACAAATCAAAAAAAACATATACATCCTTCTTCGTACAAATGCAAGGTAAAATGAACATAGGGATTTCATTTCTTTTAATGCCAGCAAGTATGGTTCCTTTCAAGGAATAGTAGAACGCCATTTTCCCAGGTGAACGGTACATACCCACACATGGACCTTGCAGACCTAGTGAAGGAAATAGCTGCAAAAGGAAAAAGTAAACCTATTAGTATAAAAAAATAAATAAATTCAAGAACAGCTAAAAAAGCTAAGGAGACAAGACAACACATAGCTGAAGGGAAAAACAGATGGGTATATATTTATCCCCTGCTCATGCATCAATTCTGCAAAGTACAATGCACAACTGGAAAGAAAAATCAAACATATGCATATATTTACATCAAAACTTTATAGTTAAACCAATGTAGATACTATCAAATCCATAAGATTTTTATCTACTAAGGAAATGGTAGTGGACAGTATAGGAACAGCTAAGAAGAAAACCCAATATATGTATATATATTTTGTACCATCGACATTTTTTTAGAACCAATGAACAGCTAGGAAGAACATGACAATACCTAGCTTTATTGATAACCAGATGTATGTGTAGTCATACATCAAATTCTACGGCTAATATAAATATATAAATCTATTTTAGATCATTTGCATTGAAATTAAATAGCTAAGGAGATAGGGTAGAAGTAGCTGTGGAAAATAGGGCGTGAACAGCTAAATGTATAGCTACACAACTAAACCATTAAATGTGTTCTTACATCAACTGTTTTCGTATCATGAACAGAAGAAAAATATATATATCTAAAGGAAAAAGAAATCGAATCCATGTGTATATTTGTACCATCAACGAGTTGAAAACAGATTATATGTACATGTATATTTATATACATGAATAGTTGATTTCAGGTACAAATTCACTACTGCCATATCTTTAAATGGGACACCAAATACATAGACAATGAACTGATATATGTAGATATATCATATCACAAATCTACACGGCAAGGATGTATTTAAAAACATGTGCAATTCTGAACACAAGATATAAAATATTTGCATTTGAAATAAACAAGTCATAGCTGAGATCTACATAACCTATACTAGCAAATCACTGTGAACAAAAAAAAAATCTAACTTTAAATAATTAAATCTCGACTGAAACCAATATACAGTGATCAATACCCATCGCAATTACATCACAGTATGCATATCAGAAGCAAAACCCCAATGGCCTAAGATCTAAATAACTGGATCTATTTAAACTAGACCATGATGGACTTTGATCCTATCACTATCCGAACCACACTATAAATATGTGTATCCACGCAGGATCTCACCACCACCAAAACCCATACAGAAAATACAGTAGACCCAAAAAACACGGTCGAACCACAAGAAAATCGAAGCAAAAATAATACAGTAAGTGAAAATTAAGTAAAAGACTTAGCTGAATCGGTAGATCCACGGCCACCATTCCATTATGCTCTTTGTCGAACTTCCCGTTGTTTCCGTTCGGAGTAGGAGACTTAGGGGATGGGTAAATCTGCTCGACAAAGCCTTGATTGGTTGTCAGTAACAGATGTAGGAGGAGGCGCTTTTGAATAAGGGGGTGGATCGTCTTCGCCGTGGTGATTGTGGAGAGGTTGTCAACGATTGCAGATCAATTGAAGGGGAGCGACGGTGGTTTTGAGTTGCTGGAGAAGAACCGAAAGGAGAGGCGGCTAGGATTATCGGCCATGACCGAATCTTCTGGAGACGTTAATTTTAGTGGAGGCGGTGGTTTCTTATGAGGGTTTGGAATACAAAGGGGATCAGATAGGGTTTTGATATGGGAATCGGGCTTGGGTTAAGCAGGCCGAAATGGTAAGGGTTAAAGCCCACTTTAATTAAATTAAATTCATGTTTTTAAGTTTAATTACTTTTTAAAATTTGTTTAAACGATATCTCGTTCGTACGTTAACGGATTTTGACAAAATCAGGTTCGTTGGAACCGTAGAGACGAGAAGATCGAGATGGAGCAGTGTCTGTCAGGACTGGAAGGACGGAAAATTTTAAATTAAATTAGACGTTGTTTAATTTAAGTGAAACCATCGTTGAACGACCCAAACCAGTCAATGTGAGTTAATCTCACTCAGTTTCTTCCCGTTTATATTTCATATAAATTGGGTTTTATTTCTGTGTGCTCTGATTTCTAGTAGTAGACCATCTGCTAGTTATAGATATATATTTTTGGTTTAACCAATGGAATTAAAACGAACATTTAATTCCAGTAAGTCATCAAACCTTGTTCGAATTCGATAAAGGAAATTTCCCCCTTGATTGTTCACGTTTATAAAATGAACGTGATTGAAATGGTTTGAATTGTTGTGTAATCTATTGCTGGTTGATGGGTGTTATTACCTGATAAAGGAAATAGTTTGATTGGACATTTGATTTGATCGATAACAGTTGAATTGAAAATTCAACATGTGATTTGTTTTTACTAGTAAATATATTGGTTGAGTATGTTGGCATCACTGTCTAGAAGTCATCATTATAAAATTATGGATTTTTATCGTCAAGAGAACTGACCGTATTAAGGTTATAAATTTAGTTTATAACCAAAATAAGGTTTAAATATATCATTTTGAATAAAGTGACTTTTAAAGAAAATAAGTATTATTATTATTATTTAAAGGTTTATAAGTCAGTAGTAAATTGTTTTGATAAAGTAGCCGTTTATGTTAGGAGAAAGTATAAGCAGATAAGCAGGGAATAACCCAACAGTTAAGAATTCGATTCATTTGTTTCGTAGAAACAATTATATGAAGTTATTTGAATTAATTATATTATTAATTAAAAGGAGAAATTAACTGGGATTGGTTTAAATTTTGAAAGAGATTATGAACGAGTTTTGTATCTGAACTCAAGTTTTATAATGAAGTTATAAAGGGGATTTAAGCGAACTTATAAGCTTAAATGGGAGGGTTACTTAACAATTTGATTAAGTAAAGGAAAATGAAGGTATAAAGGAGTTATGATTAACCTGAGATTAAAAACGAGGTTTATAAAGCAAGCGAGAAGTGAAGAAATTGATTTGTAATTAGAAATACTTAAGGGCGGTAATTGGACCTTGAGATTTCCCCGAGGGAAAAAGGAAATGGGAAAAAGGGGATTTATAATTAAGTCTGGTAAAAGGATTAAGTATTAAGGCCTGTGATAATAACCCAGTTAGGGAACAAAGTATTTAATCAAAATGGGAAGTTAATACGAGCAATGTTTTGGTAAGAAATTTAATAATCGATGGATTAAGCAATATTGGGTTTATTTTAAAAAGAGATTTCCAAAAAGATAAAGTGAATTTGTAAAGCTATAGTTTGGATTAAATAGTTAATTAGAATTTGATTTGATATTGGAATAAGATATTGGGGTTTGGATCATGACTTATATTTATCTGAAGGTAAGGACGTTGTTGATCAAGGTCTGAGAGGTAATTAAAATACCCCAACTTGAACGACTTCGAAATTATCTGAAGATGGTATTAGTCGTGGTGATATAAAGGACAGTAAAAGTTGATTATTTCATTTAAGAAATAATAATGCAATGTTTAGTGAAACATTGAGGTATATACATACAGAATGAGAATACCAAAGTTAAAAGGAAACAATAGGAAATTACCACAGGAGGGAAACATAAGATTGAGATTTATTCAACAGAATAAACACTGGAAGCTGTGAAGTAAATAAATGAAATATATTTCCCAATGTCGTTTTACGAATAATATGTTGGATTGAATTCTCTATTTTGGATTTAAATAATGTTTTAGCCAATGATTTGCAAACAATAGAAGAAAGATAACTGAGATATTTTTCATGAATAATCTTTGTCAAATAAGAAGTTAAAACTGAGATTCCAATATATTAAATGAGAACTTTTAATTATTTGAATTAAAAGCCAAGAAGTGCTGAATACTGAACCAGTAAATGCTATTTTTATTTCATGGTTGAATGGTTGTTTTATTTGATAGTTAAATCACCGACTATCAAATTTGGCCTATGCGTTTGTTGATACGGGAAGACCGGGATCGAAGTTATATTCGAAAACCATTCCGATCAACAAATACGAA
This sequence comes from Allium sativum, assembly GCA_030737875.1. Taxonomy (NCBI): domain Eukaryota; kingdom Viridiplantae; phylum Streptophyta; class Magnoliopsida; order Asparagales; family Amaryllidaceae; genus Allium; species Allium sativum. The sequence goes on from CM060923.1 coordinate 431,877,040, forward strand.
AAAGAAGAGGACATCAGATGACGATCGAGATGGAGCCTTGAAGACCATCGATCTTCATAAAACGGAAGAACCACTTATAATCTGTGATTCGACCCGGAGATATACTGGGGTTCTGTCGTGGTTGAAATCTGTGGGTTGCAAGGACTGCTCGCTACTAATCCATGGGTGATTCCTATATGAGATGCAGTAGGAGGGTGCCTTCGGTTCATCCTGTTCCTGGATGACTTGTATGGACGAATGTCTGACAGAGTATTTCCAAAGGACCACGTACGTTGATTTCTTCAAACGTGCTATAGTTGGTTAGCTCCCAACTAGGGTATTTTTGTGGACGTCAATTAGTGATATCTGGCGGATCTGACGATGTGGCATTCAAAGTAAACGATGACCAGATGTTCTAAAGGTAAATTAAAACCTCAAGCCTCATCAACCGGGAAATGACAAAAATCGGGCAGGCAGCATGGCTATGTGGGTCGCTCCCATTAGGGTGTATAGTCACCTATCTAGAGAAATTCCTTTTGCTTCTTTAATCTATCGATGCTGTCCCTTTTCGGGAAGACGGTGGGTAGCTCCCAACCGTTGGTGATATACATTCGATACACTCAAGCGAAATGAGTGGTCGGTCATGTGTGGGCCGGGTTGCAAGACGTTCTTGTTGAACCCAGTGTATTCGTCTCTAGAGATACACGATCGGCAGGTGGTCCCATACCTTGTTATAGTTGGAAATCCAATCTCCAATAAGGGCCCGCGGTTTTGTTTGTATACTATATATGTAGAGCGTGAGATGCAAGCGTTCTACTAGATTTGATATTACTTGTATTTAGACATTATCATAATATCAGACAAGTTATTGATTTCAAACTGTTTTGGGTTATCGTAAGGTAAAAACCGTCCGTGTTTATGTGTGGATTTGGTCTTACGATTATCCTTTTCTTTCGAAAGGATTTAACTGAAAAATCAAGTTGTGTGATATGTTAATACTGTGCGAGTTTATCTCACTCTGGTTCACCAGACTGACCCGGTGTTTTGTAAATGCTCGGGTTAGCCCGGGGTGTGCAGGTTCAGGTTATCAGGAACTGTGAAGTCCAGTGACAAGCTGAAGGTGTTCAGATGTATGATTACTATTCCGCTGTGTGTTGTATATGGGATAGGCTACTAAAACTGTCCCAATGTGTATTGTACTCTGATATTGTAAGTATTTTAAAAAGCTCTCAATAAAGATTTATTTCTGTATTATATTTTGTTCCGCTGCGATGTGAGACTCTGTGTTGGTGCTCCTTCTTCTTCTATTCTAACTTTCTTCCTTTCTTATCTCACCCTCTAAATTCTTTCCAATAACGTCCAGTAGTTTCGGTGGTTGGGAGGTCGACATGAGTTCAGTAAAGGTATTTATGTCGATTTTCAGGGCCGAAAATCACTGGGTCGTTACAGAAATGGTATAAGAAGGCTACACTCAAAGTTTGAGTTGACATGGAGTTGGTTTGAGTATAGTTTGAGAAAGTTAGTAAGGAAGAGAAAGAAGATGAAGATAAGCCATTAAAGCTTCAATTTTGCTTAGGAATTTTGTAAATGAAAAGAGAAGGTATGCCTCTTCTTTTATAGGAAAATCAAGGTAAATGGGAAAAGACCTAAAAGCCCCTAAAACCCTAATCTTATGTCATCTTTCTTATGTCATCTCGCTTATATCATCCTCTTTATTTCCTAAATTTCTTGCTTATGTCATGCATGAAATCATAAATATTTAGTTAACCATAAATATGAAAAATATTTTTATTTGCTAGTTACTTTCCAAATGATTAATTAGAAAATCATTCAAATTTTAACAACTTTATTGAGAAAATAGTTATATATCGATAAAAACGGTTTTCAATCACATTTTTCCAAAAAATATATTTTTGAAAGCAGTTTTTCAAAATGAGTTTAGGATCATTAATTATTAAAAAAAATATGTTTAACAAGGTTATAAAATCATATTTATAACATTTAACAATATTCCAAACAGTTATGATATTTGAAGATTAAGTGTTCTAATTTTCCGGGTTTTTACATATTTTCTTTATATCTCTTTAATAAACCACACTGTGATTTTTTAAATATTTTAATTTGAAAATATCTAAAAATCTAAAAGATAGAATCTTATTTTTTCTCTTTTATTTGAATACCTTAGTGCAGTTGACCCATGAGATTCTTGTTCCAACGAATTCCGACGTGTATTGGATTCAATATATCAGTTTGAAATTCAAACCTGAAAATTACGAATTGCAGCTGTCAATGTATGTAGCATGTGTTGTCAACTTCATTTTTGTATGTTTCTTTACTCAGTACAATGTGGCTACAGTGTGAATAGCAGCGTGTTGTCAACTTCATCTTTGTATGTTTTCCTTACTCATTACAATGTGGCTACAGTGTACATACTGGCGTGTTGTCAACATCATTGACTTTATCAATGTGATTTCATATCCAATCCGGCAGGCAGTCACTGTATCCATTAATAAACTCAACTTTTTGTATGTCTTGTGAGAAGGAGTCAAACAACTTGGGTCTTCCTTTATTCAATAAACATTGTTTTATGTATAAATATGAGCTGCAATATATATATCTACCTCACAATTCTTAACTAAAATAAAATCCTTCTATCTCATGCATTTGCGAACTAGAAACAATACCCTCGTGGCCTTCATCTGTTGTTTCTGACTGGTGGCCACCGACAGGACCTTCTAGCAGTCCACGAAAAGATGAAGATTGGATAATTGAGTATCAAGAGCAATACTATGAGGACATCCATAATGAGTTCCCAAATCTTGAACAACATTGGCTTCATGAGCTTTTCGAACCTCCTTATAAACCAGTGATTAATCATGGTTTATTTGCTTAACCTCCAATCTATCAAGCAACGAATCAATTTTCAATTAATCAACCTTTTTGTGAACTAGAGGTAAACCGAGCTTCAGTTGTTCAAACTCTGTATGGTCAAGAGTTTGACTTGTTTCCTATTTATTGCCATTGTGGATATGCATTGGATGTTATAGGCAGGGCAGATGGAGAAAAGATTTGTTTGCACCAAAAAATGGCTTAAACACCAATGGTATGAGAGTTGTACTTCACCAATATGGTTGGAAAATAAATGGAGTCGTACTTAATAACAATTGAAAATAAAAATGCGAGTAAGATAAAATAGAGACATAGTTTAGAGTGGTTCAGCCTTATGCCAGGCCTACATCCACTATGTACATAGCTTGCATTCTTGAAACGAAGATTACAAAATACATAAACTCTCTTTTTTCGTACATCTCTATGTTCACTCAAAACACAATCTCATTCCTACATATTAATCCTGCCTAGATCTTCGGGATTTTATGAGGGAATGGTAGAGTTTGTGGAGGAGAAGGATGGATGAATGATTGAGAAGGAGGATGTCTTTGATATTTCCAATTACGGGGCTTTGATGGACGCCATGGCCAGATGGGTGATGGACCTTCGAATGGAGAAGATGATCATAACTCCAAAATGCTTAAAGAGTCATTAAAGATAGAATTTAGCAGCACCATTTGGTTAATAGAAGTGGGCCCTCCTTTATGGTGGCAGTCATGGCCGATTTATAGGTGAGCCCCCGTGAAGAAGTGAGATGAAGTTCATATACGTGGGATGTGGGTCGCTCGTTTCATTAATTACGAATATGCCATTGCCTAGTTGTTGCCAGCTGTTGATAACTACATCTAGTTGTTATGTGCGAGCGAGTTTACAAGAGTGAACAATTTAAATAGGCAGTCGGACGATCATAATTCTCTGATGTGGCTATTCCTGAGTATGGGTGAACAAGTGATTGGAGTTGTAGCTCATGAGCGGACGTGGGTTACATGTATGACCTTCAGTTTTTTGTATTTCTCATATGTGCACGATTGACCGGTTTATCATGAATAACTGCAGACTAGTACATGGAACCCATATCTCTCCTGGTTGTCCGCGATCGCCCTTGTTGATATAGGAAGGAGAAGCTTTCCTTCTAACTTAAGTATGAACGAACTCATTGCGACGCTTATTCAACTTGAGCATTTTTCTAGGGCTTCACATTTAATCATCTAGTGTGAGCGAACATTTGAGGGATAACATTTGCCCGTCGAAGTTTATTATTTCGTAGAAAGTCTCAGACTTCGAAATGATTTGGTGGACTAAATCAAATTTTCCATATGGCGGTCGCACTTTTATAAGGTCCATATGTATGTGTATGTTCGAATAGCCTTCCAATTGCCTGGGTGCCGACTTCATTGGTCTGAACATAGGGTCGCTCGTCTACGTATTACGAATGAGCGACCGGACTGACGTATTGCCTTGGTTTGCTAACTCTTTTGGCCATCCTTTATCTTTTATACATCGTTACCCTGTTTCTTTCTTTTCCCAAAAGAAGCTTTTAATGGTGGTATTGTTCTAGACAATCCTACTCGTTGTTCCGATTCTTCTCGTAACTTTCGATTATTCTAGCTCTTTCGTTCCACAAATTTGCACATGCGCGCAATATTCCCACTATGGTTCCATAATCTCCAGATTGGTTTAAGCAGCCTGTTCGCCTGGATTTGAGATTGTTCGCTCACTTGTAGGTAAATTCTTCTTTTTGATCTTATTTTGGCCTAATCCAAAGTATGAATCTGAGAACTCTGAGTGCAATTTTGGGAATCTTAAATGTTAATCAAGATCGTCCTTTGTGGATGTCTCAGAGGTTCTTACGATTTCAACTAAGTTCTTATAGGGTTTTCAAGTAGGTTTTTTGCTTATCGAAAATGTACAATCTTTAGAGTTTTCGATTTTGTTTCTCAGTAATGTGCCTATGAATTGCTTACTGCAATGCTTCTTAATATCATTTGGTTGTATACTTATGCAATTTTGCTAATTGTTATTCGAACTACCAACAGTTTTTGCCTTTGCATTGCGAAATTAAGAAGTTTGCAGAAATTATTTGTATTGACTTTGTATTCAGTCTGGGGGTTTTCCTCTTCTTCTTATTATGCATATTCGTGATTGAATATAAGTGGTCATCTGTTATTAATTATCCCAGAGTTTCAGGAATCAAACTGTGTATGACCAAGCTAGAAGTTTTGATCAAGCTGTTAAAGCTGTCGTAGCCATATCAAATACTTCCCTTCAAATAGATGCTGCCCAAAATTTCCTACAGCCTCATGCGCTTTCTAATATACGTCGTGAAAGGCGCGGGACAGATATTTCTGTTGGCTTGTTCCAACAATTGTGCAACCAGATCGAAATTTTGGAAAAAGAGGAGGCCAAGCTACCTGGGGAGAAAGAGTTTGCCGATATTCCTCCCAAAGGATAGGTTGCTGTTAATCGTGGCATGTTGGTGGGCAGGGCGATTCCTCCTTTTAACCACTTATTTAGAAATGATCCTCCTGAACTTGGCTATTGCCCCGTGCCAGTTACACCCAAATGGTTATGCGATTTTAATAAGCCTTTATATCCTTTTTATGAGAAAAAAACATCGGGCTCCTTCATTTAAAGATATATGTTCATTATATGCCTTTAGGAAAAGGAACCAACGTCCTTCGATTATTTTTGCCGAAAGTCGGGGTTCAAGAATAATTATTGGCTTAGGGGAAAGTGTATGAGGATTCCCCAACAAATATTTCTTCATCTGATGTCCTAACAATTTTTGTAGCTTATGGATGGAAGGCGGTGGGTATATTTGCTTTTCAGACCCCTTCTTGCCCCTCCTCCCTTTTTAATGAAAATAAATTTTCAGTTATATTGCAGTGCTCCCTGATCAAAGCATTACCTTTAACCAAGATCTTTGCAATTCCCTATTAGCTGTTGATGAGAGCGAGAGAAAAAGGAAATTTTTGATCACCAAAGGATTCTTACGTCATTATGACCTGCTTCCTCCCTTGCGCACCTTCATAGTGGACGTTTCAGATAAAAATGACACTACCAACAAATCCCCCATCAAGAAGTCTCCGAAAAAGAAGCGCTCCAGCCCCGTAGAGAACAGTAAGGCGTCTCTAAAAAACAAATCGGTTTCTGTGAAAAAGGCAGTATCTAAGCATCTAAAGCATAAGGACCTTGTGATTTCACAGGTCATCTAAAAGGAGGGTCCTTCTTTAGAGGAAATCATCCAGGGGAATGCAAGTGTGACTTCTCCAAAAACTACCTCAGATCTGGTGAGAGAAGATGAACAGTTTGGTGAAACTGCGGTGACTTCCAAGGAAACTCTGGGGGTTGGTGAAAGTTTTTCTGCTCTGGATAATCAACAAGAGGGCGGTTCAGAAACTTTTAAAGGTCTTGGTGCCCTTGACTTAGCTAAAGACCTTATCCAAGGTAATATTGTCGCTCGAGTATTTATGCTCTAAACTCTAATTGCAAGAATTCTCAAAAACCTCTGTTTCTAGTCCAGAGGGTTATCTCACAAGGCTAGGAACTGCTTTATATCTTATTTATACATCCGGTGTATTTCCTTTTCTTGTTTTCTCCCTTAGTATTTTACGATACAGTTACTAAAATATTCTTTTTCTTCCCAGATTTAGGAATAGGACCGTCTTTATCAGACAACTTTTCCCAGTAAGTTGGTCTTGTTAGCCCATAGAATATTCTACTGTCATGTCTTTCTCGTTGCTCTAAGCGTCCCCAATCATCCTCAGATCCCCTAAGTCAACAAGCTCTCGAAGCACCGTTGGCAAGTCTGCGGAAGAAGAAGAAGCATGATCATTCTCAAATATCTGAAAAAGAAGTAACGGATGATGAGGATGCTAAGGGGAAATGGGATAATGATGAGCAAGGCGGGGGTGAGCCCGGCGGATCTCATGAATAATCCAAGCTTTTGAGTCCTAGTTCTATGGTCCCTTCTATTCCATCCTTTAAACCCTCTAAGCTTATTGCCTCCACTTCTTGCCAGATTCAAACGATTCTTGATAGGCCACCTTATGAAATTTCCCCTGATAATCCAAAACTGAAGGATCGGTTTGGAGGTTGGGATTTAAGAGGAATGGATCTTGACTTAGATTTGTTTCCATATGATGACCAAAATACCGTTGGGGAGCTGAGCGCTATAAAGAATTATATGACCACCCAGCTTGACATTGTTAAGGGTCAGCTTGAAGTTTAGTTAAACGAGGCTAGGAATACCACCAGAGATCGATTTGAGTCATGGAACAAATTTTGCTTTGAATTTCAGAGACTGAATACTCGACGCCTTGAGCGCATTAAGCTTCTTGAGAATGACAAGGCCGAATAGGTCCGTATAATTGAAAGTCAAGCATGCGAAATTGCATCCTTCAAGGATGGGAACAGTAGGATAAGAAGCTTAGAGACCGATAATGAGAAACTCAGGAGGAGATTGAGGCTGTCAAAAATCAAATTCATGAGGTCCAAATCAACCGTGAAGCTGCCGAATCTCAAATGATTTCTGCATAACAAGTTGTGATTTCTTGCAGCGGGAGAAGGAAGCTCTTGAAGGAAAACTTATTTCCCAAAGTAAGGCCCTTGATACCTTGGAAGGAGATAAGGTGAGGTTAACCAGCGATCTTGAGCAAGCCAAAATTAAAACTGATGGAACTCTGTTTCGAATTTACATCCTTAGTGTAATAAACCGTAGGAGCCTGAGCTATCTGAACGAAGATTTCCCTCGCACCTTGGCTCTCGTCTGGGAGTAAGTGCTTAAATATTCCAAGGGTAAAGAAGATAGTGTTCTCCAAGAGGCCCTCCTAGAGACAAGAGACTGCGATGCTTTAGAGAAAGGTAGGAGAATACTAGCAGATGAACGAGCTCAATCCCTTGAGAAAGAGACTCAGAACGTGGTTCCTGCTCGTACTCCTTGTCCTGTGAGTGCTGGAGTTTCAAGATCTTGAATTTTCCTGACGGAGCCTTCCATTTCCAATGAAAATACTTTTTAGGTTCATCCTGCTGATGATCATGTAGTTTCTGAATACTTTGCCAAGTGATGTACTGGGGATGGTGAAGGAAAATGATGATTCTTAGACTGGTTGTATATGCGAGTACCAGTCCTCGCTTGCTATTTTACGTTCGTGCTGCCAAATTTATGGCCTTGTATCTGATTTGTGTCTTTGTGATGAATTTGTGTTTCTGTTTATTACCTTTCTCACTGGCATACATGTGTTATACTTTTGTCAGAGTTTCTATTTGCATTACGTTACACTTTATCGGTCGTGTGATGGTCACGATTTTACGGTACACAATCACTAGTATCGTTGGTTTGTTTTGATCTTAGAATATCATTTTTCATCTTTGCCCCTCTTTGCGAAGTTTTATTCTTATCTCGTATTTATCCGTATTCCTCGACGACTCGGTAGTTCAAACCTCTATAAGCTAATATTCGAATGTACGTCCTCTGAAAAGTGCAGGTATCCTATTATGCATTTAATCATGTTCCTCATTGACTTGGCATCCCAAGTCCTTTGGAGACTTGATTAAATTCATCTTCGTATATATACATTGGTTTTTATTCATATGCACTCAACCCCATTTCTCACTGACTTGGTGACCCATGCCCTTCGGAGACTGGTTTTGGGTATGTGCCCCAATGGGAGGACTTGGGTTATAAGTTTCAACCCAATCTTGATCCTGTTTGATCTGATTTATTACAATCAAATAAAGACCTAAATTGGATACCCCCTTTCGGTTGGGATATCTATTACCCCTTTCGGTTAGGATTTCTGTTACCCCCTTTCAGCTAGAATTTCTGTTACCCCTTTCGGCTAGGATTTCTGAATTGGACATTTTTTTGTGTAACAGAGAGTGCAGCCTTTTGAATTTGGTGAGCTCTACATGAATGACTTAGAATGATTCTTTCATTTTGAATTTTGCAAGATGATGGGTTTGATTATCCTGCCTGGTTTGACCGGTGCTTTTGGCGCTTGATACTTGAATTGTCCTTGCCAGGATGCACTTGGGAAGCTTCCAGTTACGGTTGGGTCGTGTCTGAGCAGTCTCTCATCATTTTTTTCGTATATTTAAGAGACAAATTTTTAGCATTAGCTCACAAACAACTTTTGTCTTATATGAGATTATGGTCTGTGAGAAAATAACTTTTAGCCAGTAGAGCTTTTGCTTATCGCAGTACGAGTGAATCACAAATTATTTTATGGAAACACAGATAGGAGTAGAATAGAGTATAGTAATAGTAAAATAAAGGCGATGGGGATCGCACATCTCTAGTTATGGATACTGAATTGCAGTTGGTGGTTGTCAGTCGATGATCGACCGTAGGTCTTCGGGCGCTTGAGCTATCTCACATGACCCAGGCTGACTGGCAACCTTACCTTGCCCCTGGTTAGCTGACACATTTTGAGGACTCTTGACATAATTATGTAGTTGGTTTTTTCAGATGAGCTCCTCGATTAAACTTCTGAAGTGTCGACATTCATTTGTCTTGTGCCCAGGTTGATTATGAAACCGACAAAACTTCCCGGAGTTTTCCTATTGTTCCATAATCCTTTGTGGTTTTACCTGAGGGAATATACCTGAGTCCTTCGTAGCAGAGTAGATTCTCTCTAGGGTTTGATTCAAAGGAGTCAATTATGTTTGCTTAAAAAATCGTGACTTCTTGTATACTTTATTATCCCTCTCATCAGACCCTCTCTTTTTCCTTGAGTCATCCTTCTGCCCTATTTGGGACTCGTTACTTTTTCCTTCTTTGGCAGCGTTATTATCTATAAACTTCTGAACGTATGGCGCTTCTTCTTCTACACTCATATATTCCTCAGCTTTCTTATAAAACTTCTTTAGAGTTTTTTGTTTCTTCATCTTGAGCCACTTCCCAAATTTTGATTTCTTATCGATAGCTTTTTTCATGGCTGCCAAAAACTACCAATGCTCTGGTTCTATGACCTCAGCTGTAGCAGCATGGAAGCGTGTAAGGAAAGCTTTGATGGTTTCCCCAAACATTTGCTCTATCTCACTGAGTGACATCACATCCCTTGCTTTGATGGTTTATAGTCGGAACTGATCTTAAAGTCTCCTTGCCAAGTAGGCAAACTGATTAATACACTTAGGTGGAAGTCGGGTGAAGCATAGCGAGGCAACACCTTCTAGGCACATGGGAAAGTATAATCACTTTATCTCGTTGGTCGCCCAATCTCCATTCATGTGTTGATCATATTTGAATTGAAAGATGTTGGCATCTCCAACTCCACCATAAGGTGCTATTGTTCGGGGCATGAATTTCTTGGGGAACTTTGCTTAACGGATCTATAATGTAAATGGATTTTTACTGGATGAAAATTCCCATTCTCTGTCTTCATCCTCTCGGGTCGCTTTTTCATTCATTATTCGCTGGATCATGTATGTGATGCGTCTCTCGTCATTCACTTGTTCCACAGGGTCGACATCAATGTTTTCATCGGTGCAATCACGATTTGAGCTTTGATGCCTTACACCACTTTTAGGAGGTGTCCTTTTGTTGGGACTCGCGGTACCCTGAGTCACACGTTTTTCTTTACTTTGTGGGGATCTGGCCCTAGAGTCCTCAACGTCGGCTTCTCCCTTGTCTTCCACTAAGAATTGAGATCGACTAGGGTCTGAGGCTGATGTGTCCTCTTTTTCACCAGCATTATTTACAGCATCTGGTGGTAGAAGATTGGCTTGAGCGTTAATCAAAGCATCAAACCTTTCCATCATCATCTTCATCGTAGCATCCATTTTTTTCATTCAGGTCATTTATAGGCACATTCAACTCATCTCGCGTTATAGATGGCTTAGGCATCTCCTTAGACCTTTGGTCCAAAGTTTGCGGTGTAGCTTCATTAACATTATTATCCTCACTGATCGTGGTAGCTCCATCTATGGTGAGTAAAGCGATTTAGGATTTTTAAAGATAGGTCGGTGGAATCGATAGGAAGTATGAAAAGAGGAAACACAAACATGGCCCCACGATGGGCGCCAAATGTTTTCACCAAAAAAATGGCTTAAACACCAATGGTATAAGAGTTGTACTTCACCAATATGTTTAGAAAATAAATGGATCCATACTTAATAACAAATGAAAACAAAATGTTTGGAAAATAAATGGATCTGTACTTAATAACAAATGAAAATAAAAATGCGAGTAAGATAAAATAGAGACAGAGTTAAGAGTGGTTCAGCCTGATGCCAGGCCTACATCCACTATGTAGATAGCTTGCATTCTTGAAACGGAAATTACAAAATACATAAACTCTCCTTTTTCATACATCTCTATGTTCACTCAACACACTCTTGTTCCTACATATCAATCCTGCCTAGATCTTCGGGATTTTATGAGGGAATGGTAGAGTTTGTGAAGGAGAAGGACGGATGAATGATTGAGAATGTGGATGTCTTTGATTTTTCCAGTTACGGGGTTTTGATGGATGCCATGGCCAGATGGGTGATGGACCTTCGAATGAAGAAGATGATCATAACTTCAAAATGCATATGGAGTGATTGAAGATAAAATTTAGCAGCACCATCTGGTTACTAGAAGTGGGCCCTCCATTATCGTGGTAGTCATGGCCCATCTATAGGTGAGACCCCCTGGAGGAGTGAGCTGAAGTTCATATACGTGGGTTGTGGGTTGCTCGTTTCAATAAATACGAATATCCCATTGCCTAGCTGTAGCCAACTGTTGATAACTACATCTAATTGTTAAGTGCGAGCAAGTTTACAAGAGTGAACAATTTGAATATGCGGTGGGACGATCATAATTCTATGATGCGGCTATTCCTGAGTATGGGTGAACTGGCGATTGGAGTTGCAGCTCACGAGTGGACGTGGGTTACATGTATGACCTTCGGTTTTTTATATTTCTCATCTGCTCGCGATTGACCAATTTATCATGAATAACCGTAGATTAGTATGGAACCCGTATCTCTCCTGGTTGTGCGTGATCGCCCTTGTTGACATAGGAAGGAGCAGCTTTCCTTCTAACTTAAGTACGAATGAACACATTGCGTTGCTTATTCAACTTGGGCATTTGCCTAGGGCTTCACATTTAATCATCTAGTGTGAGCAAAATTTTGAGGGATAACAAGATTGGTCGTAGAATCCAGCTTTGTCCATTTTGACCAAACGGTTGCGACTATTCATAATGGGTGAACGATCATTTATGTTCATGAGGCACGTATATGAAAATGAGTTGGAACAGGAGATAAGGCATCTAATGAATGCTTTAGATTCAATAAAATGTTTAATTTTTTGTTTTGTATGCTTACCGAGTTTAGTGGTTCTTATCTATGTGCTTAGTTTGTGGTTCTTAAATGGTATTTTATTTTCATTTTATTCAAAGTTTTTTAAGCTTTATGCAATGCATGCATAAAAAAAGAACAACCAATAACTACAGTCACTTTCTTCCAATACACGAGCAATAATATAAACAAATACAAGTGTGCTTCTAAAAGAAATGAGAGTACAATTAATATTGCTAGCCAATAACAACAATAAAGGTTAATAGTAAAGGTGATACCAATATGTACACATTGGGCACTAACTAATAAAAATAGAAGATATGATATAAATGCTTTAATTACATATAAGAACACTGATAGTAATAGTGACAAGAGTACAGAGAACACTCTAGCTACACATAATATCTGATATGAATACTGAATGTACATGCAAATAAGCTACTAAAATGTATTAAGATAAATTATAATGAAGCATCCAAGGGTAATAAAAATGTCTAATACATGGACTACGGCTCATCGAACATGTATGTATCATTGAAGAGAGGAACTGCTTGTTGGCCATCGTCATCGTCAACATCATCATTGACTCTCGATCGAGGATGATGTCGCTACTCATCAGCAATAGTAAACTTATTAATACGAGTAGTCAACTCATCAATGCTCCGTCAGTGCTCTTCGTATATCACATGTCATAGCCTCATCTGCATATGGAACAAATCCTCATAGGAAAATACTTCTTGATCTGAATATTGCGTGACCTTTGGCCGTGTAATATCAACATATCTATCGACTCCATAAATAGTGGGTATGCCAACAATCCAACCATTGTCTGGTATCTCAAAAGGCTTTGGAGGCTGATAAATCTACGTACTTTGTGAAAGGTCCTGAAAAACAGGGGGACAAGTCCACTTCGAATAACAGATCGGCCAACAAAATCAACTGATGTGGCATGCACAATATTTGTCATATATGATGGAGTGAAATAATGATGCCAGAAAGAAATGTAATCCATACCCATAATAATGAATTCACTTACTGGCCACCACTCCCCCACGTACCACCGTAAGTCAGCACTAGCGTAAACCCTTGGATAAGATGTATTTGGGTGTGGATCATCAGGAACAAAATCACCATCTAATATCCGTCTCCAGCATCGCTCGGCCAAGTACTAGTATCATCCTAAAATACGTGCTGAAGATACAAATGGAAAGTGACTTTCCAAAATAAAATTATCCTGCACTACATTGGGGTCGGTCGTAAAAGGTAAACCATCAAAAAGATGCCGAAGAACCAACTCTTGTGTGGTCCGCGACCCAATCTGGTTACGAGCTACTGCAAAAACATGTCGCGCTTGTCCTCCTAAAACATGCCTACGTTTATCGAGCGTACATGCTCTAACTTGAGGAAAATACAGTGGAGTGTGGGATTCAAGGTAGGCAACCCATGTTATGAAAGTATACGTAGTATTAGTATTGAAAATCTCCCCAAAACCAATCATTGATGCAATCCTAAGCCTTACAATGCACTGATGATCCAACCTCCGATACATATAGGCTAATATAAGTGTGCCCCAGGCGTACAGAGGATGACTAGCGTTAAATGAAAAGTCTGCAACTGCCGCCACCTACTCACAAGGGAGTGTGCTAGAAGCGTTTGAAAATAAATAAATTTCCCATCATATATAAAACATAAGGTCTAACAATCTCCAAACGGTTATCTACAGGATCCACTTGTACTAATGCTAGGATTGCTTGTTTGATGTAGGAGCATCTAAAATGGAAACTAGAAGTGATACCACTTTGTAAGTCAAGATGTGACAGTAAAATTGCCAGAAAGTCATAATCATGATACCGCTCATCACTTGGTAAGATTTTACCCTGACCGATGGTTATACGGGTAAGCATAGAAAAGTTTAGTGGGGTGAAACCTAACTCATCATAACTAAAGTGAAATGTATGAGTTATTCCCCCCAACAAACAACAAATACACCACATAACTGAACATCATTATTTAAAAGGTTTCCGATACCTATTTAAAAAATTATAAAATATCAAAAGCGAATAAAATGAGTACACAAAATTTGTATGCAGGTATGTATGTAAAAAACGTAATCAAAAAGTCCTCAAATCCGATATCACAAAGATGCCTATGAATAAAAGCCTCTGTGTCGTAAGCATGAATCATATTATATATATGAACAATACTAAACCAAGAGCCATGTGTATGTTCACCTTGAACCTAATATTAAATACGAGGATTATTCAATTTTTGTAGGACATTAATCTCATAAAAAGAAGACAAATAATTCTTACAGATGCGTCAACTAAAGCGGGGACATTTTCTTCATATCTTGGTAGTTCACGAAAACTAGTCAACTATTTGTCTGGTCCCAAATTTGGGTCTCTTTAAGGTTCCATAACTGCATGATCACTACCTCTAGAGATGCGTCTTCTCCAAACAGTCGTCGTACGACGACCTCCGGTACCATCGGTCAGTACGCTTTCTCCTATGGGTGCGTTCGCCTTATTTGGATTAACATTTGTAGCGCTTTTGCTCCCTCTTCCACGAAGTGCTCTCCATGCTCGTCTTTTTTTTTTTACAGAATTGGGTGGTAGCCAGCTGAAAAAATGAAAGAAGAAGTACCAAAGAGAGGTTTTGAGGAGGGCTAGATATATAGCTAGCTTAAAATAAGCCAGCTATGTATAACCAGTTGCTTAGCCGACTTATTTTAAGTCGGCTAAGTGGGTGGTATGGATTAATTTCCATAGCACCATACAGATTGTCGATGAAGGTTGCCTTGACCGGCTTAAAATAAGTTGGCTAAGACCAACTCCAAGAATTGTTGTTGGAGTTGCTTTCGGTTGATTCGGATTGAATCGATAGAAAGATACCCACATTATTTTGACTATTCTTATGATGATGCTATCATCTATGATGATCCTTTTACAGATTTACTATATGTTCTTGATATCGATGAGAATGCATGCTTTGTGATGTTTGGATAGATATGTTATGAATGCATTATCACCTAATGAAGTAAAATGTTTATGTACAATATTCGTAAAATGAAATTGAGATATGGATACAATTGGGAATATTGACATTAAATAAAGTTAAACACTTTGAAATGCGCTAAATTTTAACATTTTTTTTTGAAATGGATAAAAAAGAAAAAACGTTGGGGCACAAATCCCACCTCCAAATAATTGGGGTATAAACCCAAACATAAAGCCTATTCAACACAATAACAAACGACATTAAACCCTGCTAATCCTCATCCTTGTCGGTTTCCATTATTAACCCTGTTCTAAACACGATCAGTACACAATAATTTGAAGTGCAAATTACATAGGTCAAACATATTCAAACCAAGGATTAGTCTATTATAACTCAGTGGATCAGTCACGACATAGCATGTTAGACCGGTTGTGCACTACATCATGGATCATTGGATATTCTTTAATGGATCAGTTGAGAACCATGCAATGCATACACTGAAATTTGCCATGTCATGCTTCGTGTTTTCAAACCAACTCTTCAATGGATCGGTTTCGATTCATTTTGTGTGTCATACATATTTGTCAATAACTCGGTTGCACATGAGTTAGCTGATAGGTTGGTTATCTTGTAATACTATGGATCAGAGATGATCAACTTTGTAGATCAGTAGCATTTCATGATGTGGATCCATGCAGATTCTAATTAATGGACCAGTTTTACTTAAGGCAATTGATCGAACTCGATCCATGCAATGGATCCTTCACATTCTATGTTAATGGTCAGCCTCCGTTTGTATAAATGAATTTCTTAACCTTGCATTTGATAGACAACTTCATGATTTGGAGCAGTAGAAAGATGGATCGTCCATGATCCATCTGCTGGATCGGCTCTTCCCTTTGTAGTGTATCGACTACGATCCAGGTCACAGATCGCTTGGACATTATGGAAATGGGTGGCATATTTTCTGCAATGGATCGGATTTGGTCCGATTCAATGGATCAAAGCACTTACTAATGTATGCAACGATGGACTGCGTCGGACTCATGTGGTGGATCAACCACGTACAAGTGCCAAGGATTAGCTGCTTATATGTGAAGGGACCGAACAGTTGTGCTACAATGGATTGGTTGCGACCCACGTATTGGGCTGGTTGGCATCAAAACGTTGAAGTGGAAAAGTGCAGATGGATCATATTCGATCCATTTTATGGTTCGCAACTAATCCATGGCATGGATCGGTTTTGATCCAGTAGCCTACACACCACTATTTTTCCCGCCTCCTATTCACTTGCCACCTTCGCCTATAAGTACCTTGTATTCACATATTCAAGGGACTGAATTTCTCTACCCCGAAGGGCTACCATTTTCATTTCTTAACCTTGATACAACATCTCAAACAACATCAAAGCATCTTCAATCGAGATTAAAACTTTTCGATCAACATCTCCATCGAGAATTCAAGTGTTTCTTCGAAGAGATCGAGAGATAGAGAATCGAAGTGAAGTTGTGAAGAGGGAAAAGAGATTCATTGTAAAAGAAATAAAAGTGAAAAATAATATATACCTTGTAATAGCAAAGATCATAACGAAATCCTCCATTAAAGTGGACATAGGCCAAATCTTAGGCCGAACCACTACAAACACTCTCTCCTTTTTTTTCCCGCACTTATTTTTCTCTTAACCTTCCTTGATAATTCGTGAAGTTTTAAAACTCACCTTGTGGTGTTAGTGCTATTTTTTGCATTAACAATTTTGGCACCTACCGTGGGGCTTGAACCCACAACTACAAGGTTAAGAGCCTTGGTAGGGGACGTCGAGGATTGAAGCATACTTTTTATGATAGATTCACGAAGTCTAAAGATTAGGTCCATCGAGAGAATCTCTACAAAGTTTAGAAGTTTATTCGAGATCATGGCACCATCAAAAGCCTAGTAAGTCTGCGAGAGCTTCAGGCTCGAGGGTTGTTGCTAATGATCCTGTAACTCCGACAAACTAATCGGCATGAAGTTGGCTAAACTTCGGGGGTAGGAGTTGGCATAACCATAGGGTAGTTGGATACCGCCATTGCTAACTTGACTCAGGAAATGGAAGCTTCCAATAAATATATAATGGAAAATAGGAAACTCTCTTCTCTGCTCAGACTACGACAACAAATCAGAATGTTCAGGTTGATATTGAGAAGAATTCTAACTCATCTGCTTCAGATCTCAACCGTGAGAACTCCATTGAAGAGGTCGACAATTCGGGGGATGATGTTGAAGATTATAAACCTAATACCAAGAACCATTCTAAAAGATGTACTTCATGCAAGATGGTTAGTCCCACCAAAGGGGCACCTTCCGAACCGAGAGGCCTAAGGCCCTAGATCTCTAACTAAGATCGGTTGCCTCGGCGAGCATCCAGTAAAGGTGATGGCGTCTGCCCCGTGGGTCGACACAATGATGAAGAACTCTTTTAGATATAGTGAATCAGATTATAAAAGAGAATATGGAAAGAAACGATGATGAAACAGAATGGGGCTTTGCTCCGAACAAAACACCGCTCACGGAAAGAATTTGTATGGCCGAATTTTCAAAGAAATTTAATGCTCCAACCATGATGGCTTTCAGTGGGATAGGTAACCCTAACTTGTTCTTGTTCAATTATGATCAGCATATGAACAGTGTGCCACATATGAGGTAAAGTGCTTGTACTACCCCATTTACTTGGAAGGAGTGGCATCACTTTGGTTTAAGAAGTTACAACCGAAGTCTGTGGATAATTTCTCTGTTCTGGAAAAGAAGTTCAAAGAGCAGTTTAGGCTATATACAACGAAGTTCAAAGACATAATTTCATTGAATCATCTACAGCAAAGACCGGGTGAGCCGGTTAGAGCCATTCTTACATGCTTCAATGCTGCCATAACTGAAGTAGTAAACCCAGAGCCTCATACGGTGTTGATGGCATTATACAACATTGTGGATAAGAAGTCTGAGCTTGGGAGAGGAATGAAGATGAAAGAGCCTAATACTCTTGAAAAATTCTATAAGAAGGTTGCTGAGATTAATGTTGTGCTAGAGAAGAAAGATAATGGTGCTCAAGGTGGTCAAAAGAATAATGGAGGACAGAAGAAAGGAAATGATTGGAAGGATAACAGGAATGGTAAGAAATCCAGATTCTTCAATCTCTCAAAATTGACTCCTCTCCCCAAAAAAATATCTTTACAACCACCAAAGAAACGGAAGACTATCTGAAACCAAAACCGTAGAAGGTTGGGGCTCATCAGATGAAGTCTGGAAGGTTTTTTCGTTTCCATTATTTGCTTGGCCATAACAAAAATGAGTGTAGACATCTCCATAGCGATAAAGAAGAATAGGTTGCAACAATACGTGAAGAAGTCTCAAACTGAGGATCCTCATAGGCAGAGTGCACCCGCTAATTAACCTAGTTCAAGCAAAGGAGCTCCAATGCAAGCTAACTAAATCCTGGTTGTTAATACATTTATAGAGACTTCATCCGGCAGGTAGCAGCTGGGGAGGCATTGAATGATATGCATATGCTGTGAAGTATGTCCCAAAGGAAGAGATCTAGAGAGCTGTTAATCTCTAAAAATTCATATGCACATTGGGTACAGGGTACAAGGCGGGTCTTACCAGGGGCGGTCGTACATAACGCAACCGCACTAAGCAGGATCCAAATATCAGATCCAAGGCAGGACAAGTCTTCCAGTGCAACCGGGCCATAAGAAGCGCGACTCAACAAAGATGAAAGCCGCGCGTCCAGAGAATCGCTCGGGCACTAAAATAAGATAGGTCACCCGCTTTGCACGAGCAAGAGCGACTACGTAGTATAACCATAAAACCAAGCGGCACTATGCAAAGGCAACAAGAGGACGAGCGTCCTTGGTTCAAGAAGGGCGATCGCGCGGGAAACAAAGGAGGGTCGATCTCAGCTCCACACTCCGCTCTTACGAAAATCTCCCAGAGCATCCACTCCCGCACCTAAGGACCCGCTCAGCCATTCAAGACACTCGGCAAGCCGTCCACACATAACATTGAATGCGACCATAGACAACCGGCTATAGCTGTCCGGTGGCATGGACGTAATTAGCAGAACGAACGACCCACAACCTGGATAAACAGATTCCAGATCATTCACCAAGAGGAGTTCACCTATAAATACACCAATACTACCCACATTTAGGGGGGGCTTTTGGGTAGAACCACGAAGTGCTGCTAAACTTCAAACTCATCCACATATCTGGCCATGGCGTCAAGTACCATTTTAGAGGGAAGGCATCTGCTCTCTCAATCATTCATTTGTCCTTATTCTTCTCAAACTCTATTATTCTCCTCTATAATTCTTTAGATCAAGACATATAAATGAGGGGATATTGAGCAGATATAGAGATGTATGAGGTTAGAGAATTGACGTACTTTGTAATTCTTATTATAATACAGAAAATCGCCTTCATAGTGGACGTAGGCCTCGTTAACGGCTGAACCACTCTAAATCTCATCTCTACTTTACTTTTTCCCATAATTTTTACTATTTATTGCTAACCGGACACGGTTACATTTATTTCTTACCGAATTGGTGAAGTACAGTTTAGTACCTTGGGTGTTTAGACCATTTTTGGTATAAACATTTTGGCGCCCATTATGGGGTCATGTTCGTAATTTCCTTTTGGCAATCGAAACGTTCCAAAGTTGTTTTCTCCTTCGAAATCATGGTTGGATCGAAGAAAAGAGGTAAATTCGCTAAAGTCGCTGCGATCGTCAAGGATGATAATGCTAACGAAGCTACACCTCCAATCATGAACCAAGGAGTTGGGAAAACTCCTGGGCCATCTGTCACGCGAGATGATTTGGACGTGGTTGTAACCGGCTTGAACGAGAAAACGGATAATACAGCGAAGATGATAATGGAAAGGTTTGATGTCCTGACTATGGTCAAGCTAATCTGTTACCATCAAACACTGTGGGTAGTGCTGACGAGAAAGAGGACGCTGACGAAAAAGAGGACTCATCAGCCTCAGACCCTGGACGACCTCATAGCTCAGTGAGAGACAGCGAAGAGGCCGGCGTTGGGGATCCAAAGGTTAGATCTCCACAGCGCAAAGAAAAACGTGTGACGAATCGTTCTGGTATAGCCTCCCTCAAGAACGATGCGAGGTGCCGAAGCTTAAACCGTGGCCACGCTAACGATAGCATCGATCCTGATGGACAAGCGAGCGATGAAAGGCGCATCACAGACTTAATCCAGCGAGTAATGAAGGAGAAGGTGGCTGAAGACGATGAGGACAAAGAATGGGAATTTTCCCCCAGCAAAAATCCATTCACGCAGGAGATCCGTCAAGCAAAATTCTCGAAGAAATTTGTACCACCAACAATAGCACCTTATAACGGAGCCGGAGATCCGACTATTTTCCTATTCAAATACGACCAGCACATGAATGGAGCTAAACTCACTGACAAAATCAAGTGCTTATACTTTCCCGTTTTCTAGAAGGTGTAGCTTTACTATGGTTCACCGGACTCCTGCCTAGGTGTATCGACCAGTTTGCAAATCTGGCGAGGAGATTTCAAGATCAATTTCGGCTGCAGGCCACCAAAGCAAGGGATGTGATGTCACTCAGTGAGATGAGACAACGGCCTGAAGAAACCATCAGAGCTTTCCTTACACGCTTCCGCACTGGAGCAGCGGAGGTCATAGAACCAAAACCCTGGTATTTGCTCGTAGCCCAGAGAGGAGCCATCAATAAGAAATCGAAGTTTGGAAAGTGGCTTAAAATGAAGAAACCAAAGACCTTAAAAAAGTTTTACAAGAAAGCTGAAGAGTATATGAGTGTGGAAGATGAATCTCTGGGTGCCCAGAAGACTATGGAAAATAACACGACCAGAGAGGGGAGGAACAATGGGCCCAGGGCTAAGAAGAGGAGCGAACTAGGACAAAATAGGGGAAACAATGTGGGGGGTAGCAAAGTTTATAAGAATACACAGATGTGTAAACCCTCTGAGCTAACTCTCTTAAATGAAACCCTAGAGAGGATTTACCAAGCTGCGAAGGACTCAGACCTTTTCCCTCAGACGAGGTCGTAGAAGGTAACTGAACAGCAGGCGAATTCCAGGAAATTTTGTCGTTTCCATGGCCAACCAGGGCACGTCGCTAACGAATGCCGCCATCTGAAGAGTTTGATTGATGAGCTAATCAGGAACAATCGACTCCAGCGGTATGTGAAAAAATCCCAAAACTCTCCGGCCGTAAAGGGCATAACAATACGGCTAGCCATCCCAACTCAAACAAAGAGGACCAAGTGCCAGACGACTAGAGACCAATAATCAATATGATATTTGGGGGTCCTCACCCAGCCGGGAACAGTTGGGCAGACATGGAAAGATATGCTAATGAATTGAAGGATGTAACGAAAATGGAAGGGTGCATGATCTTGAACAGCGAGCTTCCGATGAAGATGCAGAAAACCTCAACCGAGGATGTGATATTCAGAGACAGGGATGCAGAAGGCTTAATTATGCCCACTATTGATGCCATGGTGATCACAATCGGCCTTGGACCTGCAGTGGTAAAAAGTGTTCTAGTCGACACTGGGGCATCAGTTAATGTGATCTTTATAAACACTTTCCAAAAGATGAATCTCTCCATGAAAAAAGTGCTTGCGTATCCACATAATATCCACGGCTTTACAGGTCGACCTGCGCAACCCATCGGAACGACCGATTTGCCTGTCGTATTAGCAAACGGGGAGCGTCAAGTTTCCATGATACAGACCTTTGTCATAATAGACGAGTTTTTCATCTTATAATGCATTCCTTGGGAGGGCAAGTCTTTCGGACTTCAAGATTGCTTTAGCACCCTGATGTTTGATCATGAATTTTCCAACCGAAAGGGGAATCGGTGTAATCAAGGGCGATCAAATGGCCGCAAGAGACTGCTACGTGCCAGTACTGAAGGAAGCCAAGGAAAAAAATCTGGAAAGGATGTGGAGGTTTTCCCTCGCATCCAAAATTCCCCCATATAGCAACTAAAGAGAGGTCCATGCACTGGTGAGCATAGCGGAACACAGAAGGAGATCGATCCTAGAGAAGCCATTGCAGAGGATCAAAGGGCGACCTCAGCCGAAAACACGATTCCTATAGCTGTAGATCCAAAAGACCCAAACCGTGTGTTGAATATAGGGTCTCGGCTGCCCCTCGAATTGAAAAACCAATTGATTGTCCTTTTAAGAGCCAACTTGGATGTGTTCGCGTGGAACCATTCTGACATGTACGGAATATCTTCGGATGTTGCAGTCCACAAGCTAAACATTGACCCACGCGTTCCGGTTGTCAAACAAAAAAGGAGAACCAAGGGGCCGGAGAGGTCACGCACCTTAAAAGAAGAAGTCGACAGGTTAATGGAAAATGGTTTCATCGGGGAGTCTACCTACCTGGAATGGGTGTCCAACCCGGTACTCGTAAAGAAATCGAATGGAAAATGGCTGATCTGCGTAGATTATTCAGACCGGAATAAAGCTTTTTCGAAAGATAGTTTCCCTCTCCCCAGAATCGACCAACAGGTGGATTCCACGGCCGGCAATGAATTGCTATCTTTCATGGATGCATATTCCAGTTACAATCAAATCATGATGTATGGTCCAGACCAAGAAAACACTAGTTTTGTTACCGATCTCGGCCTATACTGTTATAAGGTAATGCCATTTGGTCTAAAAAACGCAGGAGCGACTTACCAACGACTGGTAAACTCTATGTTCAAGAAAAAAATTGGTAGGGCGATGGAGGTCTATGTTGATGATGTGTTGGTTAAGTCAAAGAAAGCAATCGACCATTTGGAGGACCTGGCCCGAATGTTTGAATCCTGCAACAATATGGCATGAAGTTGAACTTTTTGAAATGTAGTTTTGGTATTGGCTCAGGCAAGTTCCTTGGGTACATGGTCAACGCTAGAGGTATAGAAGCTAATCCAACCAAAATATCAGCATTAAGAGAAATGCACGCCTCAGGGACCAAGAAGGAGCTTCAGTGTCTAAACGGGAAGATAGCGGCTTTGAATCATTTCATATCCAGGGCAACGGACAGATGTCTCCCATTCTTCGACGCCCTCAAGAAAGGAAAGAAAGAGATACAGTGGACCCCTGAGTGCCAGAAGGCCTTCGAAGAACTAATCCAACATATGGCAACTCCACCTATGCTGTCGAATCCTAGTGACAACGAAGACTTGTTTTTGTACTTGGTGGTTTCTGCTCATGCCCTAAGCGCCATGCTAGTCAGAGAGGACTTGAAGATATAAAGACCGATCTATCACATCAGCAAGAGGTTATCCGGAACGGAGCTTAATTATCCAAGACCTGAGAAACTTGCTTATTGTCTGCTCATTACATCAAAGAAGCTTCGCCCCTACTTCCAAGCTCATCCCATCAAGGTGCTCACGGACCAACCTCTGAGGCAAGTCCTGTCAAGACTTGAAACCTCTGGAGGATTGCTAAAATGGAATATAGAGATCAGTCAGTATGACATCACGTATCATCCTCGAAAAACGATCAACGGACAAGCACTGGCTGATTTCATTATGGAATTTACCGACCGAGGGGAAGTAAAGGAACAGGATGATATCGAAACTAATGTCCAGTGGAAACTATTTGTAAATGGAGCATCGAACGACCGATGTTCTGTGTAACACCCCGAATGTTGAATAACTTGCTATAATATAAAACAGGGCAGAATTAAATTTTAAAATCTGAATCAGGGGAAAAGGTCTAGGCCATTGCGTTCGTCTTGGAAAAATACGCGAAATAGAGTCCGAGTTTTCGAAAATCGGAGTCCGTATGACCCAGTTAAGGCACAAAGAAGTTTTCAGAAATTCAAAACAGATTTAAATATACAAATTTAAATATTTCAGAAGTGGCGGGAAAATTCCCGCCAGGCAGAGGGAGTCGACCCTAGGGTCGACATGGGTGTCGACCCCCTCCTTAGGGGACGACCCAGGGGTCGACACAGGGGTCGACCCCCGCTGTCGGTTTGTGTGACCTGGGTGCAACCTGATGGAGTTTGGGCTATGTTTTAGGGCTTGTGACGAAATCTGACGGCTCTAACCTAATCTAGGGTTAATCTAAGGGCCTAAACTACATCCTAAATCTATAAATACACCCTAAGACTACCCTAATTCATATTAAAAATAGATACACCATTGTTATGCCATCAAAATGCAACTTGAAGGAGCCTCCATCAAATTAAAGAGGAAGATAGCTTCTAATCAACTCTAGCAACTTAATCTTCTTCTTAGGAGGGCTAATCAATAAGTTGTTAGTTTATATAGCCTTAATGACCAATTGTTGAAATGATTATGATAGGATATAATGAGGTTATGGCTATGAATGTGGATCAATGCAAGTTATGTTATCATATGCTATGTATACATGATGTTATGCAAGTTATGCAGGTTATATGCTATGTGTTTATGATGTTATGCAAGTTATGCAAGTCATATGCTATGTGTTATGCAAGTTATGCAAGTCATATGCTATGTGATCATGATGTTATGCAAGTTATGCAAGTCATATGCTATGTGATCACGATGTTATGCAAGTCATATGCTAGGTGATCATGATGTTATGCAAGTTATGCAAGTTTTAGGCTATGTGTTCATGATGTTAGTTATGCAAATTGCTATGATAAACATTGATCCATTATGACACCATGTTATGCAAGTTTGGTGTTTGATTATATGCAAGTTCATATGTGATATGTTATGCAAGTTTGGTGTATGATTATATGCAAGTTCATATATGACATGTTATGCAAGTTCGGTGTTTGATTATATGCAAGTAACATGTGCAAGTTTACACCTTTGTATGAGATGCATACATATGCAAGTTAACCGCTTTGTATGTCATACATACATATGCAAGTTTATCCTTTGGTATGACATAAGTAGCTTATGCAAGTTACCCTCTTTATGACATATGTGATTCATGCAAGTTTGGGTTGATTATTTATGCTAGGTTGGTTTGATGCTATATGCATGTTGACACCTTTAAAAACCCATGTTGATGCTAATGTTATGCATGTTGAACCCATTGTATGTGTGATGAATCTTCCCTTTTAAGTATGTCATGTTAGCGAATTACGTGGGGAACGATGGGGTTAATATTCATGTTAATGAAATGGTGTGAAGTTGGTATGATTATGCATATCATAAAGTGGATGGACATAATTGAGTCAATTATGTACATTGTTAAATTTGTAATTAATTAGGGATAATTAATACAAATTATTGGGGGTGATTAATTAGGTGTAATTAATCGACTAAGACACGAGGTTGGACCCTTTTGTAGCATAAGACTGCCCGAAACCGACCGGCAAATCCAGCGGCTACAAATAATTGGCCCAATGTGAGAGGTCTTAGGCACAAACTAAATACGTGACAAGTGTAAAGACACGAGGTTAGACTCGGTTATGGCGTAAGGTTGCCCGGACCCGACCGACAAATCCAGCTGCCATAAAAGATAGTCTAATGTGAGAGGTCTTTACAACGGTTACGTTCTTAATCAATTAAGAAACACTTAACCATATTAGCATGTAGAGGGACATGAGGGGTTAAGTGGGTGCCTTGGGTGGCATGTGGAAAAATATAGTGGTTGCCTTGGGTGGCAATAGAAAATACGATTAGAATACTTAACCAAAGTGGAACATGCAATTAAACATGATTAAAGGGTTAAGTAAGTGCCTTGGGTGGCATGCGGAAATCAAGTAAGTGCCTTGGGTGGCATGGGGAAAAATCTAGTGGTTGCCTTGGGTGGCAATAGAAAATACGATTAGAATACTTAACCAAAGTGGAACATGTAATTAAACATGATTAAAGGGTTAAGTAAGTGCCTTGGGTGGCATGTGGAAATAAAGTAAGTGCCTTGGGTGGCATGTGGAAGTCAAGTAAGTGCCTTGGGTGGCATGTGGAAATCTAGTGGGTGCCTTGAGTGGAAATCGAAATATGATTAGATGACTTAACTAAACTTTGAACATATAAGTGGACATGATTATTAAAAAGGGTTAAGTGGGATACACTAGAAAAAGGGACAAGCTTAGGTGGGTAGCTTGTGGGGGCCCATTTCAACCAGTAACCCATATGTATCTTATTGGGCTCGACCCATGTCGAGGACGGGACACGCGTACTGGGCTTGACTATAAGAGGCCAAAACGGGATAGCGGTGGCAACGCAAGTCCAACGGGTTTCATATGTGTGTGTGGACCCGTGCTGGTAGGTAAGACGTTGTTGCACCGTGTAGGTATAAGCCGTGCACCATTGGTTGTATCGGGTTGCCACTTTGGGGAGTGATACACCCCACTGTGGTGCCAGCACGGGTATCTACGTTAGGGAGTCGATCGAATGGGAGTAGTGGGTACACCTAGTGGAGATAGGGGCAGACGGCACCTATGTAGTCAGCTAGGGGTACACGAAACTACTATTAAAATTACTAAGTTGTGGGTACACCTAGTGGAGATAGGGGCAGACGGCACCTATGTAGTCAGCTAGGGGTACACGAAACTACTATTAAAATTACTACGTACACTTAGTGGGATCTACCTTTAAGTAGGAATTACCCTTGGGTGGGTAGATCTGGTGTGGTGCAGTGTAGGAATTACCCTTCGGTGGGTAGATCTGGTGTGGTGCAGAGTAGTATTTATCCTTGGGTGGATAGGCGCGTCTTTACCGTTATCTTAGTTCATCCTAAGTCTAGTTGGCTGCTTAGTGTAGTCATTTATCCCCAGTCGTACCGTACCAGGTTTATATCATACCCTGATTACTTTAATGATTGTATTGTTAAAGTTATAGGGCTCACTCAGACTTATGTATGACCCCGTTGTTTTTATCTTTTTCCCCAACCCTCAGGTTCTCAGAGTGGGCCTAGCACTAGTGGGCTTTGATCAGATCGCTTTATCTATCTTTTGGAGCTTGGACCGTGATGTAAAGCCCAGCTTATCTTTTCTATTATGGCTATTAGTTATTAGTGGGATTATGTACTTTTGTTTTATCAAGACGGATATTATGTACTTGACTCTTGTTTATGGTTTTGTGATGTAACCAAACATGTTTTAATTTCCGCTGCAATGAAATGATGTTTTAAATTCTCAGGTATTACTTATATCTGTCTTGTTGTAATTTTTCTGTTCTATATTCACTTAAGATACTCCACCGAAGTTAAGGCATTCCCTTAGTGAGTGACCTTAACGGGTGTGGGGTGTTACACGTGGTATCAGAGCTTAAGGTTACCGGAACAGATAAAAATTTTAGAAAACTATTTTTCTAAAAACATTTTTGGAAGAAGTATTTTCAAAAACATGTCTTTTAAGAGAAAAGTTTTTGAAAGAAAAGAACATAATCCCCAAGAGCCATATATCCTTCCTTCGATTCTCCGTTTTGAATCTCTTCCTCTTTCTCTTTTTGAATTTCCCCTCCGCGTATAGATGTCTTTTTAAGATAAATAAGGACTTCCGTATGAAGGACGGAAGAACCACTTCATGGGACTAAGACGTTTGCCAGGCTAAGAAGTTAGTCCAAGGAGGTGGAGGTCTTGTGGGTACCTTTAAGATGGACGAGAGAGGAAGGTTCAAATAGCTGTTAGGTAAATAAAGGACGAAACCTTATCGTGGTAAGAAGGCCACAAAAGGAGAATGTGAAGGGGAAGGCTGGTTGTTTTGGAGAAATAGGACACCTTATTACGGTTGTCCAAAGAGGTAAGGACGAAGTACAGGATCTTCTGGAGGGTAGATGTATTCCCTCACGACGGGTATACCTGATGGGGGTAGGACCGTCTGAGTTGAAATTTGGTTCTCTCGATCATCCTGTTCTAACTTTATTCGACTCTGGCGCATCACATTCGTTTATCTTATCGTCATTAGTTGAGTCACTGCACCTAGACACTAGTTTAGTAGATGATCCCTTGGTTGTTTCAAACCCAATTGGGGGGCTCCACTTATTTGTCCATGATATGTTTGGGTTTGAAGATTTTCATACTTAGCGTTGAGTTTAGATGTGATGCCTTTGTTTGGGCTTCACGGGCTATGGGTTGATTTTGGGCATGGACTGGTTATCCAGTAATGGTGTCGTTCTTGACTGTGAAAGGAGAGTTGTTAGGCTTATGACCCGCTTGGGTAACACTCTCGAGATCTTTTGAAATCCCATGGATTCTGTTATGCTAAGTTATTTTGAATCGCTTGAAGCTTCGGTCGAGAGTTTGCGATCTGTTAGAGTGGTCCGGGAGTACTCGGATGAGTTTGAGGAGGTGAAGGGCTTACCTCCGAAGCGGGAGATAGACTTCCGAATATATCTGGTGGATAATGCTAAACAAGTATCTTCGTCAGTGCGCCACATGGCTCCTCGTGAGGGGAGGGAACTCCATAAGCAAGTAGGGGAGTTGCTTGAGAAGGGGTTCATAAGACGAAGTATATCGGAGTGGGGTGCTCCAGTAGTTTTTGCCACGAAGGTAGATGGGTCCCTCAGACTTTGTGTAGACTATAGAGAACTCAACAAGCTCACAAAGAAGAATAGACACCCATTGCCAAGGATTGATGATCTTTCTGATCAGTTGGTTGGGGCCTCAGTGTTTCACAGTTGGACTTAGCCACGGGGTTTCATCAGTTGGGAGTGACTGAGGATAGTATAGAGAAGACCGCCTTTAGGACTCCGGATGGTTTCTATGAGTGGCTGGTGATGCCATTTGGTTTGACGAACGCCCCGCATACTTTGTTGATTTGATGATTAGGGTGTTCAGGGAGTACCTAAATAACTTCGTAGTGGTCTCTGTGGATGACATCTTGGTCTTTTCTAAAAGCGAAATAAGTTTTCGTATGTGCTTAATATGTTAAGCAAAGCCAGTTATTTGATCAACGGTGGTTTTGGAGCGAGATTGGCAAGGACATCCAGAGTTGGACAAGGGCTTAATTATTTAGCCATTTTTACTAGTATCATCTCACGTAGGTCATCTGAATCCGAAGGAGGTATCCCTTGGGTGTTTGTCTGATATTGGTTTAGGCCATTGGGGCTTGCACTTGGGGGATGTCGAGTTCGACTAGGATGGTCTGCGTGAGAGATGGATAGTTGTGACGATTTTGCATGGGAGAATGTCCTGGTTTTCTCTAGAAGTGGAGAAAAGCATGCCCTACATTTTAGGGAAGTGTTGGAGACTCTTCGAGCGCATAGTCTTAAGACAACAAAGGTGGATGGAATTCTTAGCATCCTATGATTTCGAGATAGCGTATACCCCTGGCAAGGGTAATGTGGTGGCAGGCGCCTTAAGCAGAAAAAGGTTATCCTTGGGTCTGTTGTTCGTTGAACAACGAAAATTAGAATTTATCTCGATGTTTGACTTCAGACCTTTCGTTGACTTTGTACCCGGTTTGCTAACATCCCTAGAGGTCAGACCTACTCTTTTGGGACGGATTGGCGAGGCACCGCGGGACGACCCACAGTTGATTGAGTTGGTAGAGAGGCTCAGAAGGATGGGGGTGGGGGGAGTCGTCCATCCATTTGAGTAGGTACACCTTAGACGATAGGGGATGCTTGCGTAGAGACGGTAGACTTTGTGTACCGCAAGACGAGGGTTTGAGGAAGGCTATTCTTGATGATGCGCATCGTTCTAGGATGACCGTTCATCCCGGTGGGGACAAGATGTACCAAGACATGAAGCGAATTTTCTTTTGGGCCGGCATGAAGAAAGATGTGGCCGGGTATGTCGCTAGGTGGTTGGTGTGCCAACAAGTGAAAGCGGAGAAAAAGAAACCTGGTGGGTTGCTTCACCCATTGGAAGTTCCGCAATGGAAGTGGGATAGCGTCTCGATGGATTTTATTGATGGGTTACCGAGATCGAGGAAGGGTAATACGGGAATTTGGGTTGTGGTAGACAGACTAACTAAGAGCGCCCATTTCATACCCGTAAAGAGCAAGAGGACTGCTCCATGGCTAGCTTCAGTTTACCTTCGAGAGATAGTTCGGTTGCATGGGGTACCTTCTAGCATAGTGAGCGATCGAGATCCTATCTTCACTAGCGAGTTTTGGAAAAGTTTGCAAGAAGCAGTGGGGACTCAATTGTGTCTGAGCACCACATATCATCCTCAGACGGACGGCCAGACCGAGAGGGTGAATCGTGTTCTGGAAGACCTTTTGAGGCTTTGTATCCTAGATCTTGGAGGTATTTGGGAAGAGCATCTTCCATTGGTGGAGTTCGCGTATAATAACAGCTTTCAGTCTAGTATTGGTATGGCTCCTTTCGAAGCTCTTTATGGAAGGCCTTGTCGATCACCTACATGTTGGAAGGAATCTACGGATAAGATCTTGCTTGGGCCGATATGGTAAGAGAGACTTCAGAAAAGATTGATTTAGGATGAAAGCAGCGCAAGATAGGAAGAAATCTTACGCGGATAAGAGGAGGACAGATCTTGAGTTTGATGTTGGGGACATGGTCTTTGTTAAAGTATCTCCATTACGGAATGTTGTTCGCTTTGGGTCCATTGGGAAGTTAGCACCAAGGTTTGTAGGACCGTTTCCTATTAAGGAAAGGATTGGACGGATGGCATATAGAGTGGATTTACCCAAGAGACTCAGTGGGGTACATGACGTATTCCATGTATCGCAGTTGAGGAAGTGCCTACATGAGACCACAGAGGTGGTAGAGTCGGGCTTGCTTAGAGAAGTAGAGGTAGAGCGTGATGCGACTATTCGACGAGCTCCTACCCGCATCCTTGGGTCAGAGATTAGGAGGTTGAGAAACAGAGAGGTTTGACTAGTCAAAGTGCAAAGGAGAGAAGATGAGAGCAATGCTACTTGGGAGACAAAAGCGAAGATGCGTTCACTATACCCATTCCTTTTTGAGGGTATGTCCTTTAACTTCTCCTTTGTCGTTTGTCTAGTACTTATCTTATCTTTAGTATGTCCTCTCATTAGTATCTTTGACCTTTAGATAGGGTAAACCTATGGTTGAAACATGTGTTTGAGACATGTTATGTTTGATGGATGCGTGTGGATGCAAGTGGTTGCTCGTGGATGCATATACACACACTCTAGGCACTAGATCGGCTCAGTCACTTCATATTGCATATTGCATAAAATTGTGTGTAGGTAGCTATATTAATGGATGTATATGGTTGTGCTATCATATGGATGATGCATTTTGGTGAATGATTGTGCACTCATGTAGAAATAGTATGTGTCGATGGAGTTCTTTCGCATACATATTGGATGCATAGCACTATCATGGTTTGCATTAAGGAGGTCTACTGAATCAGAAGACCGCCTGATTTTGCATCAGATAGGGAACATATACACACACTCTTTGCATATGTTCATACAGCATTAGAAACTGTAAGGACAATGGATGCTAGTGTTTGATGGTTTGAGTAGATGGTTGTTTGGTTGGTAGGATACGTTCTTCTTGACTTAGAGATTTCGGGGACGAAATCCTTTAAGTAGGGGAGAATGTAACACCCCGTATGCCATTGCGTTCGTCTCGGAAAAATACGCGAAATAGAGTCCGAGTTTTCGAAAATCGGAGACCGTATGACCCAGTTAAGGCCCGAAGAAGTTTTCAGAAATTCAAAACAGATTTAAATATAAAAATTTAAATATTTTATAAGTGGCGGGAAAATTCCCGCCAGGCAGAGGGAGTCGATCCTAGGGTCGACATGGGTGTCGACCCCCTCCCTAGGGGTCGACCCAGGGGTCGACACAGGGGTCGACCCCCCTTGTCGGTCTGTGTGACCTAGGTGCAACCAGATCGGGTTTGGGATATGTTTTAGGGCTTGTGACGAAATCTGACGGCTCTAACCTAATCTAGGGTTAATCTAAGGGCCTAAACTACATCCTAAATCTATAAATACACCCTAAGACTACCCTAATTCATACTAAAAATAGATACAACGTCGTTATGCCGTCAAAATGCAACTTGAAGAAGCCTCCATCAAATTAAAGAGGAAGATAGCTTCTAATCAACTCTAGCAACTTAATCTTCTTCTTAGGAGTTCTAATCAATAAGTTGTGAGTTTCTATAGCCTTAATGACCAATTGTTGAAATGATTATGATAGGATATAATGAGGTTATGGCTATGAATGTGGATCAATGCAAGTTATGCTATCATATGCTATGTATTCATGATGTTATGCAAGTTATGCAAGTTATATGCTATGTGTTTATGATGTTATGCAAGTTATGCAAGTCATATGCTATGTGTTATGCAAGTTATGCAAGTCATATGCTATGTGATCATGATGTTATGCAAGTTATGGAAGTCATATGCTATGTGATCACGATGTTATGCAAGTTATGCAAGTCATATGCTAGGTGATCATGATGTTATGCAAGTTATGCAAGTTTTAGGCTATGTGTTCATGATGTTAGTTATGCAAATCGCTATGATAAACATTGATCCATTATGACACCATGTTATGCAAGTTTGGTGTTTGATTATATGCAAGTTCATATGTGATATGTTATGCAAGTTTGGTGTATGATTATATGCAAGTTCATATATGACATGTTATGCAAGTTTGGTGTTTGATTATATGCAAGTAACATGTGCAAGTTTACACCTTTGTATGAGATGCATACATATGCAAGTTAACCCCTTTGTATGTCATACATACATATGCAAGTTTATCCTTTGGTATGACATAAGTAGCTTATGCAAGTTACCCTCTTTATGACATATGTGATTCATGCAAGTTTGGGTTGATTATTTATGCTAGTTGGGTTTGATGCTATATGCATGTTGACACCTTTAAAAACCCATGTTGACGCTAATGTTATGCATGTTGAACCCATTGTATGTGTGATGAATCTTCCCTTTTAAGTATGTCATGTTAGCGAATTACGTGGGGAACGATGGGGTTAATATTCATGTTAATGAAATGGTGTGAAGTTGGTATGATTATGCATACCATAAAGTGGATGGACATAATTGAGTCAATTATGTACATCGTTAAATTTGTAATTAATTAGGGATAATTAATACAAATTATGGGGGTGATTAATTAGGTGTAATTAATCGACTAAGACACGAGGTTGGACCCTTTTGTAGCATAAGACTGCCCGGAACCGACCGGCAAATCCAGCGGCTACAAATGATTGGCCCAATGTGAGAGGTCTTAGGCACAAACTAAATACGTGACAAGTGTAAAGACACGAGGTTAGACTCGGTTATGGCGTAAGGCTGCCCGGACCCGACCGGCAAATCCAGCTGCCATAAAAGATAGTCTAATGTGAGAGGTCTTTACAACGGTTACGTTCTTAATCAATTAATAAACACTTAACCATATTAGCAAGTAAAGGGACATGAGGGGTTAAGTGGGTGCCTTGGGTGGCATGTGGAAAAATATAGTAGTTGCCTTGGGTGGCAATAGAAAATACGATTAGAATACTTAACCAAAGTGGAACATGTAATTAAACATGATTAAAGAGTTAAGTAAGTGCCTTGGGTGGCATGTGGAAATCAAGTAAGTGCCTTGGGTGGCATAGGGAAAAATCTAGTGGTTGCCTTGGGTGGCAATAGAAAATACGATTAGAATACTTAACCAAAGTGGAACATGTAATTAAACATGATTAAAGGGTTAAGTAAGTGCCTTGGGTGGCATGCGGAAATAAAGTAAGTGCCTTGGGTGGCATGTGGAAATCAAGTAGGTGCCTTGGGTGGCATGTGGAAATCTAGTGGGTGCCTTGAGTGGCAATCGAAATATGATTAGATGACTTAACCAAACTTTGAACATATAAGTGGACATGATTATTAAAAAGGGTTAAGTGGGATACACTAGAAAAAGGGACAAGCTTAGGTGGGTAGCTTGTGGGGGCCCATTTCAACCAGTAACCCATATGTATCTTATTGGGCTCGACCCATGTCGAGGACGGGACACGCGTACTGGGCTTGACTATAAGAGGCCAAAACGGGATAGCGGTGGCAACGCAAGTCCAGCGGGTTTCATATGCGTGTGTGGACCCGGGCTGGTAGGTAAGACGTTGTTGCACCGTGTAGGTATAAGCCGTGCACCATTTGTTGTATCGGGTTGCCACTTTGGGGAGTGATACACCCCACTGTGGGGCCAGCACGGGTATCTACGTTAGGGAGCCGATCGAATGGGAGTAGTGGGTACACCTGGTGGAGATAGGGGCAGACGACACCTATGTAGTCAGCTAGGGGTACACGAAACTACTATTAAAATTACTAAGTTGTGGTTACACCTAGTGGAGATAGGGGTAGACGGCACCTATGTAGTCAGCTAGGGGTACACGAAACTACTATTAAAATTACTAAGTACACTTAGTGGGATCAACCTTTAAGTAGGAATTACCCTTGGGTAGGTAGATCTGGTGTGGTGCAGTGTAGGAATTACCCTTGGGTGGGTAGATCTGGTGTGGTGCAGAGTAGTATTTATCCTTGGGTGGATAGGCGCGTCTTTAACGTTATCTTAGTTCATCCTAAGTCTAGTTGGTTGCTTAGTGTAGTCGTTTATCCCCAGTCGTACCATACC
The DNA here is from genome assembly GCA_030737875.1 of Allium sativum. NCBI lineage: Eukaryota > Viridiplantae > Streptophyta > Magnoliopsida > Asparagales > Amaryllidaceae > Allium > Allium sativum. Next base: position 431,911,696 of record CM060923.1, read on the forward strand.
AGGTTTATATCATACCCTGATTACTTTAATGATTGTATTGTTAAAGTTATAGGGCTCACTCAGACTTATGTCTGACCCCGTTGTTTTTATCTTTTTCCCCAACCCTCAGGTTCTCAGAGTGGGCCTAGCACTAGTGGGCTTTGATCAGATCGCTTTATCTATCTTTTGGACCTTGGACCATGATGTAAAGCCCAGCTTATCTTTTCTATTATGGCTATTAGTTATTAGTGGGATTATGTACTTTTTTTTTATCAAGACGGATATTATGTACTTGACTCTTTTTTATGGTTTTGTGATGTAACCAAACATGTTTTAATTTCCGCTGCAATGAAATGATGTTTTAAATTCTCAGGTATTACTTATATCTGTCTTGTTGTAATTTTTCTGTTCTATATTCACTTAAGATACTCCACCGAAGTTAAGGCATTCCCTTAGTGAGTGACCTTAACGGGTGTGGGGTGTTACATTCTGGGGCAGGGGTAGTCCTCGAAACCCCTGAAGGAAGATCTCTATGCTATGCGTTAAGGTTGGAATTTGCGGCAACCAACAATGAGGCCGAGTATGAAGCCCTTATTTCAGGAATAAATCTTGCGAAAGAATTACAAATAAGAACTATATAGATCTTCAGCGACTCCCAGCTCGTGGTAAGCCAGATTACAGGAGAACTCCAGGCGAAAACGGGTAACTTGCCAGATTATCTTACAAGAGCCTTGGAATTGTTGGAAGCTTTCGAGCATTAAACCATATCTCGTATTCCCAGGGAAGAAAATACTAAGGCTGATTTATTGGCCAAATACGCGAGCACAGGGGACGCGCAGCTAACGGGGTTAGTCCCAGTAGAAGTTCTTTCCAAACCAAGCACAAAGCAGACCAAAGTGGGCTGGGTCACGGAAACAACTGACGAGTCAAGCTCATGGATGTCGCCAATTAAAGAATACCTCACAACTGGAGCACTCCCGGTCGAAACCAAACTCGGAAGAAAGATCTTGCGAAATGCTCCTTTATACCTTATCCAAGATGGGCGACTATATAGACGAAGATTCTCTACACCTCTACTTCGCTGCGTCACAGAGAAGGAATCTAAGGCAATTATGGCGGAGTTGTATGAGGAAGAATGCGGAGGTCATACTGGAGGACAAAACTTTAGCCAAAAAGATCCTACGATATGGTTATTTCTGGCCAGAAATTAACAAAGATTCCACCACTTACACCAAAAAATGTGATAGGTGTCAAAGATTTGCCAAAATCCCATGGCTTCCATCCACAACCATAACACACATGGTCAGACCATGGTCGTTTGCTATCTGGGGCATTAACCTCATAGGGGCCCTGCCCACGGCAAAATCCGGTTTCAAATATGCAATTGTTGATGTTGACTATTTTACAAAATGGGCTGAAGCATAACCGTTAGCCTCTATAACTTCAAAGAATATTATTAACTTTGTCTTGAAAAACATCATATGCAGGTTTGGGGTACCATAAAAGATAATCACGGACAACGGGACCCAGTTTGAAAGTGAAGTATTCCAAAGCTTTTGTGCCAAGTATAAAATCCAAAAAAGCTTTTCAGCGGTCGCTCATCCACTAGCAAACGGGCAGGTGGAGGTAGTAAACAAAATCATAAAGACTACCATCAAGAAGCAACTAGTAAAGGCTAAAGGCGCATGGGTAGACGAACTCTCACTGCCATTGTGGTCCCTACCCACCGAAGGCTACATTTTGACTCCAAAGAAAACGAGAAGCTACAGCTCGAAGCCCACGACCAGCTCGAGGGAAGAAGAAAAGAAGCGGAACTCATAGTAGCCACACACCAAAGAAGGGTGGCCAGGCAGTTCAATTCGAAAGTAAAGCATAGAACTTTTGAAGTTGGAGACCTAGTTCTGAAAAAGATAATGACTGGCATTGGAGTCTTTGGCCCTAATTGGGAAGGACCTTATGTTCTAAACCAGAAACTCCAGGACAAAACTTTCAAATTAGCCACCACAGACGGGAACCAGATTCCATGAGCATGGAAAAGCGATCATATCCGTCATTATTTCTTATAGCATGTTATTCAAATATACATAGAAAATGCTGTAAAGATTCATCAAATCTTCGCACTTTAGTGATGTACATGAAGTGACTGAATATGAAATCATAATCACATGCACATGTCTCTCATTCATCATCCTTCACTAAAAGTTGATTTCCCTATGTAGGCAAACGAGCAACCGGGGAGCAACAACTTGATGAGATTCCAACTTCCGTCAAGGAGCGCTGGACCTCTCAACACAGAACCAACAAAAGCTTGGTGTTAGATTAAAAAGTCGATGCTGGAGTAAAAAGCATGTCAAAACTCCCACGGATTAAATTGCTAAAACCCACCGAAGAAGCACCTTCTTAGGTGACCTTCCTAGGTGCGGGAAACGGGTTTTCCAACTTGAGGAAAAAGAAACTCAATCAGGAAAACCAACGTTTGTGTCCTCGGTCAAAGCATAAAGTCGGAAAAACCGATATGTCCCGAAATGGAAATTTTGTTTGTTGATTTCAAAGAGGGCCTACCTTGGTAGGTAAAAACACGAATTCTACCTTCTGAGTCGAAAGCTCGACGGGATGAATTGGTGTCCGCTCCTCGAATGAAGCATAAAATGAGGAAGGATTAAACATGCTGGAAGGACCAGCGCAAAACAGAAACCGGACTGAAAGGAGGTGGCCATCCTTGTCTTTGTTACAAGTCAAACAGAGCCATGGATGGATTACAATAGTAGAAATCCTAGCCGTTTGGGGGTACCTACTCTTGTTCTTTGTTACTGACCTAGTCAAACAAAGCCAAGAGTACAAAATTAGAAATCCTAGCCGTATGAGGGTGTCCGTTCTTGTTCTTTGTTGTTAACCAAGTCAAATGAAGCCAAGTTCGGATTCTACATTGGAGCCCAAGTCCTCCCACGGGGGCACGCATAAAAATGCATCACGAAAATACCAAGCAGATAAAACATGATATTTAATAAAAAATCTAAATGGTTGACTTGCCAAAGTTAAAACAACTAAAAACTAATCAATAAAATCAAAAACTGAAAACTGGGTAATCCTAGCCTAACAAGAACGATACAAGACTAACCGTGATACGATATTAAAGAATGGATATTCCGCGAGACGATATTAACGTTCGAACGAACGCCTCGTGATACGACGCTAACGCACGATCGCTGTAAAAAAAACCTTTAATGGAAGATGCAGGTGCATTGTCATAGCACAGCAGAGAGGCATGGCACAGCACAAACATGGAAAGTATCGCAAAACCAGCCAGGTAACCGTTCATCAGAAAAGCAAAAGAGTCACAAGTCAAACACAAAGTCACCAAACGACAAGCAGCATAATGTCAAGGGCGAGTGTCGGCACCCGCTTACACAACCGGTCTTGAAGACTCAAAATCAAAAACGACCAAGAGAGAAGATTACAGATCTCTGACCTTCCTCGGCCTACCTACCTTCCTGTTCATTGGAGCAGGACAATATGAAGACCCTTCAGCACGTACAATAGCCGCCGACTCAATCTCTCCAGGGGCAAAGGAAGCAACTATGCTATCTTTTGACCTAAGGGCCTGGATTAACTTCGCCTTATCATATTCCAAAGCAGAAATACGCTCGAGGTTGTCCTTTTGAAGTTTCTGGAGGTCAGAGGCCAACTTGTGCCAGCCAACCATCCGCTTAGCATAATGATTCTTCGATAAGTCCATCTGTTTTCCAAATTGATGCACAGCAGTCTTAGGGCGAGCCAGCATCTGATTTTTCGCTGTAGTTTTATCATGAGCAAATTTCAAAGAATCAGCTCGGGATACATCCGCATTCGAAGGAACCCCCTGTAGGTTCCATCCCCGAAATCGCTTAGCAAACCTAGGATTGCAAGGCCAGGGAGCATAACGAGGCCTACTGATAATAGCTTGGAGTTCTGTATAAGAAGGGCAAGAAAGAGAATTTACGGACGGTTGACCAACCGACTGAGTCCCATCCCTCGAAATGCTCAAATCAACAAAGGTTCGCTTTTGGTGTTGGTCCGTAGATGAAACCATCCTGCAAATGGACCAGGGAATAACCGTGAGGCTCAAAGGAAGAATGAGAAAGGGAAAAAGTCATCAATAAACTTGAGTAGCAGTAGAAAACAATGTGAAGCTCTTTCTTTCAGATTTAAGAATCCCTCTCGGAAGATAAATAAAAGAAAAATCGAATGACAAATGAGAGAATGAAGGGGAGATTAAAAGGCACAAAGGTATTCTCCGCCACGTCATCAGAACACTTGAGTTCTGAGGCAGATGTCTCATCAAAAGACCACCTGGTGTATTCATTCCCCATAATTTGGTCATATACAACAAAACAAAGCAAACCAAACGTCTCGCCCAAAGATAAAGATGCTAGCCAACTCCAACAGAGTGATCCAGCTCGTGCACGAACGACTTCTCACCAAGTCAGGATAAATCTACCACCCAATGTGCAATCAAATATATCGAAGGCATTAATTCGTTACCAAAAAGAAATCATGGGCTTTGAGGGGCAAGTGTTAATCCCTAAAAATTCATACGCACATTGGGTAAAGGGTACAAGGCGGGTCTTACCAGGGGCGGTCGTACATAACGCAACTGCACTAAGCAGGATCCAAATATCAGACCTAAGTCAGGACAAATCTACCAATGCGACCGGGCCATAAGAATCGGCACTCAACAAAGATGAAAGTCGCACGTCCAGAGAATCGCTCGGGCACTAAAATAAGATAGGTCACCCGCTTTGCATGAGCTAGAGCGACCTCGTAGTATAACCATAAAACCAAGCGGCACCATGCAAAGGAAACAAGAGGATGAGCGTCCTTGGTCCAAGAAGGGCGATCGCGCGAGGAACAAAGGAGGGCCGATCTCAGCTCCACACTCCGCTCTTACGAAAATCTCCCAGAGCATCCGCGCCTGCACCTAACGACCCGCTCAGCCATTCAAGACACTCGGCAAGTCGTCCGCACATAACACCGAATGTGACCACAGACAACCGGCTAAAGATGTCCGGTGGCATGGACGTAATTAGCAGAATGAATGCCCCACAGCCTGGATTAACAGATTCCAGATCATTCACCGAGAGGAGTTCACCTATAAATAATCCATGACTACCCACATTTAAGGGGAGCTTTTGGGTAGAACCACGAAGTGCTGCTAAACTTCAAACTCATCCACAGATCTGGCCATGGCATTAAGTACCATTTTAGAGGGAAGGCATCTGCTCTCTCAATCATTCATCTGTCCTTCTTCTTCTCAAATTCTATTATTCTCCTGTATAATTCTTTAGATCAAAACATATAAATGAGGGGATATTGAGCAGGTATAGAGATGTATGAGGTCAGAGAATTGATGTACTTTGTAATTCTTATTATAAGACAGGAAATCGCCTTCATAGTGGACGTAGGCCTCGTTAACGGCTGAACCACACTAAATCTCGTCTCTACTTTAACGTTTCCCACAATTTTTAATGTTTATTGCTAACCGGACACGGTTCCATTTATTTCTTACCGAATTGGTGAAGTACAGTTTAGTACCTTCGGTGTTTAGACCATTTTTGGTATAAAAATGAGGCACTGTTCCTGTGAAGTAGTAGAAGGTCTCTTGTGATAACATTGTGCTCAAGGAGAAAGATGCCAAAGGTGTGATAACTTTTACTCTCGATCGAATGGTAGTGACAGTGGGCATAGGCTTAGCAATGATTAAGAGGGTGCTTCTGGATTGCAGCGCCTCTGTTAATGTTTTGTTTAGAAACACTTTTAACCAGATGAAATTGCCCATAGCTGATGTGCTAGCTTGTCAACAAAGATTCAGGGATTCATTGGCGAACCAAAACAACCGATCGAGTTTATTGGCATGCTTGTGGAAATGGGTAAAGGAGAGAGGAAAGTTGTTATAATGCAAACTTTTGTGCTTGTTGATGAACTTTCTGCATATAATGCATTCTTGGACAGACCGGCTCTAGATGATTTCAGAATTGCCCTAGCACCTTGGTGTTTGACTATGAAATTTCCAATAGATAAGGGTGTTACTGTAATCAACGGAGACCAGGAAACTGCTAGGGCGTCCTATCTTACGGATTTGCGCGAAGCAAAGGAGTGAGATGTAGGTAAGAATGTGGAGGCTCCACTCTACATTTGAGACCCCGTCTTATAGTAACTAGGGCATGGCACTTCTATTGGAGAGCATAGCGGAGCTCAGAAAGAGATGGATCCTCGAAAAACCAGTGCAGGTAATAATCGAGCGGCACCAGCTAAGGTAACAGTTTCTATATCAGTTCATCCAAAAGATCCTAATCGAGTGTTGAAGATAGGATCTCAGTTGGGAAAGAAGTTGCAGAAAGATATAGTTGTTTTCTTGAAAGCTAAATTGGACGTGTTCGCTTGAATTCATTCTGATATGTGTGGATTTTCACCTGATGTGGTAGTTCATTCCTTAAACATAGATCCAAGTGTATCACCCATGAAACAGAAGAGAAAGAATCAAGGCCCAAAAGGTCTATGGCTCTCAAGGAAGAAGTGGATAGGCTGATGGAAAATCGATTTATACGAGAGTCAATGTATCCGGATTGAGTGACAAATTCTGTTTTAGTGAAGATGCTCATTGGAAAATGGCGAGTATGCGTTGATTATTCAAACCTCAATAAAGCATCTCCGAAGGATAGTTTCCCATTGCTCAGAATCGATCAGCTTGTGGATGCGATAGTGGGGCATGAGCTTTTATCGTTTATGGATGCTTATTCATGTTACATCCAAATCATGATGCATGAGTCAGACTAGGAGAATACGAGCTTCATTACAGATGTTGGTTTATATTGTTACAAGGTGATGCCATTTGGGTTAAAAAATGTTGGAGCGACTTATCAGCGTCTCATTAATGTTATGTTCAAGTCTCAGATTGGAAGGACTAAGGAGGTCTATGTGGACAACATACTGGTAAAGTCAAAGAGAGAAGATGATCATTTGGAGAATCTGGCTAAGATGTTTCATATTTTAAGGAAGTACGACATGAAGTTGAATCCAATTAATTGTTCATTCGAAGTTGCATCTAGGAAATTCCTTGGGTTCATGGTCAATGCCAGGGGCATCGAGGCCAACTCTACTCAAATCTCAATGTTAAGAGAGATTCGAGTTCCTAGGACAAAGAAAGAGCTTCAGAGTTTGAATGAGAAGGTGGCTGCATTAAGTCGCTTCATTTCAAGGGCAATCGATAGGTGTATTCCACTCTTTGATGCATTGAAAAAAAAGGAAAGAAGGACTTCCAATCGACTCCAGAATGTCAAACTGCTTTTGAGGAGTTAGTCAAGCACATAAAAGCACCTTTGATGTTGTCACAACCTAATGATGGAGAAGACTTGTTGTTGTATTTGGTTATTCCATCCCATGCCTTCAGTGTAGATTTAGTTAGAGAAGATTCAAAGATTCAAAGGCCAATGTATAACATCAGTAAAAGGCTTGCAGGGACCGAGCTAAATAGTTCAAAGTTGGAGAAGCTTGCATATTGTCTGCTCATTGCCTCAAACTAGCTCAGTCCATATTTCCAAGCTCGTCCTATCAAAATGCTCGTGGATCAGCCAATGAAGCAAGTCCTATTTTGTCCAGAAACATCAGGAAGGCTATTAAAGTGGAATATTGAGCTCAGTCAGTATGATATAACTTACCATCCACTAAGGGAGATCAATGGACAAGCTTTGGCAGACTTCATTGCTGAGTTTACATATAGAGGAGACAAGATGGAAGAGCCTGCAGATGCTTTGAGATTGGAAGTTGTCTGTTGATGGTTTTATTAATGAGTATTTCTCGTGGATAGGAGTTGTTCTAGAAACTTCTGAAGGACGCTCAAGTTGCTATGTTTTGAGATTGGAGTTTCCACCAATGAAAACAAAGCTGAGTATGAAGAGTTAATAATTGGATTGAAGATATCAAAGGAGTTGCACATGAAAGCCTTGCAATTTTTTAGTGATTCGCAGTTGGTGGTGTGTCAAATTCGAAGAGAGTTTCAAACTAAGGGGGGAAATTTGCCAGCTTGTTTGAAGAGTGCTTGGGAACTTCTCAACAACTTGGACTACTACATTATAACACACACCCCTCGAGAAGTAATTATGAAGGAGGATTCTCTTGCAAAAGTATTCTAGTTCGGGAGATGTTCAGTTGTTGGCATTGGAACCGGTTAAAGTTCTCTAAAATCCCAGCATGGAAAACAATGATATAGATTGGATCATGGAGACAGCTGAAGAGCCAAATTCATGGATGACTCTAATCAAAGAATATCTCCTTAATGGTGTGCTCCCAAGTGATCCAAAGAAGTGAAGGAAGTTTCTTCGAAAAGCTCCTATGTTTCTTAGGTAGGATGGTCAATTATACAGGAGGGGTTTCTCAATGCCTTTACTTAGATGTGTTACCAAAGAGGAATCCAAGGAAATTCTAGGAGAATTACATAGTGAAGAGTGTGGAGGACATTCAGACAGACAGACATTAGCAAAGAAAATTCTGCGACATGGTTATTTTTAGCCCGACTTGAATCGAGACTTTGTAGCATATACTTGGAAATATGATAGATGTCAGAGATTTGCCAATATTCTCAAAGAACCATCCATAGAGTTGACTCAAATGGTAAGTCCACGGCGTTTGCTATCTGGGGCATCAATCTTATTGGGGTATTTCCTACAGCCAAATCTAGCATGAAGTATGCCATTATTGCGGTCAGTTACTTCACGTAGTGGGCTAAAGTAGAGCCACTGGCCACCATTACCTCAAAGAAGGTCATTAATTTCGTCTTGAAGAATATCATTTGCAGGTTGGGTATTCCACAAGAGATAATCACCAACATTGGGACTCGGTTTGAAAGCGAAGAGTTCAAAGGTTTCTGTGCCAAGTATAAAATCCAGAAGAGTTTTGCAGCTGTAGCCCATCCACAGGCAAATGGGCAGGTGGTATCAATCAACAAGATCATAATGACAACCATCAAGAAGCGTCTTAAGGAAGAAAAATGTGGTTGGGTGGATTAACTTCCTCTTGCACTATGGGCATATAGAACGACTCATAAACCTACAACTGGGCACACTCCTTTTTGCTTGGCATTTGGTTCTGAAGCGATGACTGAGGTAGAGGTAGGGTTCCTACTCACCGCAGAATTCATTTCAACCAATCACAAAATGATCATTTGCAGCTAGAGGCACTCGATCAACCTGAGGAGAAAAGGAATGAAGCAGAACTCCGAATTGCAGCACACCAAAAAAGAGTAGCTCAACACTTCAACAGAAAAAATATGCTGTAACACCCCGTAATTTGAACATAAAAATTCACAAATTAAAGTATACTTAATTAAGTGAAATGGGTTGCGCGGAGAAATATATATATATATTGATATATATATATATATAATTGAAAATTAAATAAATAAATATGCAAAAATGTTCAAACCAGCGAATTGGGAGAGGGGAATAACCGAACCGGGCGATTTTTGAGGTCGACCCGAGCTCGCTGGGTCGACTAGGGGTTAATCCAGGGTGTTTGGCTGTCAACCCGTGGGCCGATTCGCTCAAATGCAAATTTTGCACTCATGGTTCAGCTTTAATCTAAAGGCCCTAGATGGTTCCTACACTTGACTTCTTCCCCAAGACATGCTTTGATGGCTTGGATTGAATCTAGGGTTAATCCTATGGCTAATACTATCCTAATCCTCTATAAAAAGAGCCCTAAACCTAGCCTAAATCACCATTATTCAATCCTACAACTAAACTATGTCAAATTTGTTCCTCTCATGGCCTCCACTCTCATGCTAAAATTCCTAAGCCTATTTCCATGAGAGATTACATGATCATATGAGTGTATGAGAGTTTCTATGTTCATATGAGAGCTTCTAAACTTGATTTCAAGGCAAATCTTCATCAAAGCAAGGATCTTTCTTATTATTTTCTCAAGGGATTTATTGGAGCTTATTGATTTGGGGTTTTTGCTAGTGTGGCTGCGTCTCAAACTTTTAATATATTGATTTGTGCCTTCATAGCATAGTAAGCCCCCTCCTACTCTTAGATATTAACTATGAAGTTAAATGTTCATGTTGCAAGTTTTGGGTTTGAACTTGAGTAGGTTACATGCTTAGAAACTATCATGTTATGTGTAGATTTATCCTATGCATATTCGTAAAGTCACCACCTTGATTTTGTGGGCTAAAAGCTATAAGCTTTATGTTGAAATGTTGCCTTATGCAACATAAGAACTCTCTTATCCCTTAATTTAATTTGCATAGAATGCTTGATGCGAACTTCTAGCCATTTTTCTATGTCATCTATCACCATGATTCACCTATATGCTAAGTTTTGGGGTTATGCATGTTTTTGGGGCTTAATAATGTAATATGCAAGTTTACCCCTTTGTATGACATGCATACATATGCAAGTTTACCCCTTTGTATGACATGCATACATATGCAAGTTTACCCCTTTGTATGACATGCATACATATGCAAGTTTACCCCTTTAGATGACATGAGAAACATGTGCAAGTTTATCCCTTTTTGATGTTATGCATGTTTGAGGTCAAACCCCCTTAGGATACCGTGCATGTTTGGAGCCAATCCCTTTTGTGGCATCGTGCATGCTTTGGGGTCTATATGTAGCCATAGTATACCTACTATGTTGACCAGTTTTTACTTAAGTGAAAACACGATTTGGGGTAGTTAGGCAAACATGATAATGACATGAAAACTTGACTTGAGGTTACATGTGAACACGACATGTAAGTTGAACCAAAATGGGGGCATGACATGTGGGGTAAACATGGAACTTGAACTAGACGTGGGAGGGTTGTAAGTGTAATATGACACTAGACCAAACATGAAAGTGGCCAACTCGAGGTTGGGTTGAGTTTGTAGCATAAATCTACCCGGACCCGCCCGGCTTATCTAGTGGCTACAAACAATAGGACCCAATGTGAGAAGTTGGTCATGTCGCGCCTAAGACCCGAGGTTTGACTAAGTTGTGGTGTAAAACTACTCGGACCCGCCAGGCTTAACTAGTAACCACAACAAGGTCTAATGTGAGAGGTTGAGGGTGCATTAATTAAATTAATACCACATGATAAGGTTAAGTAAATTTGACTAATGACACTTAACCGATATGACACGAATGGGTAGGTTAAGTTAAACCGGACTTGGTTCCTTATTGACACTTAACCATACAAGACAGTTAGGGGATGGGGTTAAGTAATTTACACTTAACTAATCTAAACACGGTAATTAGATGGGGTTAAGTAACTAAGACTTAACTAATCTAAACACGGTAATTAGATGGGGTTAAGTAAACTATACTTAACTAATCTAAACACGGGAATTCGATGGGGTTAAGTTAAACACTTAACCAATCTAAACTTGGTTATTCAATGGGGTTAAGTAACCAATACTTAACCAATTTAACATGATAATTTAATGGGGTTAAGTAACATATACCTAACCAATTATACGTGATGATTTGATGAGGTTAAGTAACCTATACTTAACCAATCTAATAGGTGGACCTGATAAGGGTTAAGTCACAAGACCTTTTAAGATTAGGCTTAAACATTGTAATACGATTAGGGATGGGGTTAAGCTAACCCATACTTAACCAATCCGACTCGATAATCTGATGGGATTAAGATAATCCATGCTTAATCAATCTAACATGAAAATCTGATAGGGTTAAGGCAAATAAATACTTAACCAATTTGACTTGATAGGGTTAAGTCATGAGCTTCTTGGTACACTTAACCAACTTGTAGGGCTAAGCCTTGAACTTGAGTACTTAGCCAATCTTGACATGATTTGTAGGCGGGTTAAGTCATGAACTTGGATAACAACACTTAACCCATTTGACAAAACCCTAGCTCAGGGGACTAGGTTGGAAATCGTAGTTAACAAGGATAGTGGAAAGAGGGGCTAAGTGGTAAACCTTAGTTAAGGGTAACTAAGTAATAATTCTTAGCTAAGGACATGAACTAGTTCATAAAGAGATGAGTAACCTGGTACGGTAGGTCAGCGCTTAGTATACGAGGAGGAGCAAGTTATCTGACTTGGATAAAAGCTCCAGCGAACTGGGTGACGAAGCGGAAGCTTCGGGGAACGTGAGGGTACTCTTGGTATCCCTCTGTGAGTTGGCGTGTGGTCCATGAAACCCGGCCTCACAGAGGTTAAGGTCTGCGGTAGAAGAGCCAAGAGTATGTCTTGGTTGCTATGCGAGCGACCTAAAGACTGGGATGGATTAGCGTGGAGTCGACGATACTTGATTTTGCCCCGGGATAGCATGTCGCCGACTACCTACCATCTTTAGTCAAGCGTGTACGTACGGAAATGCAGGGAACTCCCAAAAGACCATATACTAGCAATCAAGTTATGGGTGAGGTTGGCTATCTGGAAGTGTGCATCGATGGGCCTTAGTGTAGTTGTCATACATGATTTTTCTTGGATTGCCTTTCAGTAGTTGAGGGAGGGGTCACGTGGGACCATAGCGACGGGTACAAAAACAGACCTTGATATCTGCATCAGCAGACGACTTAAAGCTCCCGACCGAGTTCCGTATTTCTTGATTTGCCCTGGCACGGAACTCGGATGGCACATTGAGGAACATGTGCATCTAGACATGGAAAACGATTCACGATACATACGTGGGATAAAGGGCGCGGTTGATGGGTGGCATAATCCCTAGTGGCCCTAGGTGGCTGAACCCAAACCGAGACACGGAAACGTTCATTAGGTAGCATAATCCCTAGTGGTCCTAGGTGGCATAAATCCTAAGTGGACACGCGATAGTTCATGGTAAGGAAACATAACTAGATCGAGGGTAGCAGTCCAAAATAACTTCAAGGATAAAACGTTTACATGGGAAAGCCCGTATGACCTACGGCAAAGGACTGAACTTATACATGGAAGGAAACATACGAGTTAGAAAAACCTACATATGTTATATATATTAGGGTGACATGGACCATTACATGACATTGGGCAAGGGACATTCATAGTTGACACATGACACGGGTTGGGATACTAGTACGAGGGGTGCAGAGCAAATATACATGATACATACCTTAGGATGTTATACATGGTAGATACCTTGGGATAGTATACTTGATAGAAACCTGACGATGTGGTACCTTGATTTATCTTGACACCGCAGTTTATCATGACACACTCGTTTATCTTGGTACAGTAGTTCATCCTGTTATTATGGTTTAGCTTATCTATCTTGTCATCATACTTATGTTCATCTCAGTTCCTCATGCTAGTTAACTTTACTAGTTTATATACTGATAGTAGATAGGGCTTACCAGTCTTTATGACTGACCCTGTTTTCTTTCGCCTCTTGTCTTCCGTTTCCCCCCCCCCCCCAGGTTGCAGGGAGGAAATGCTATTGTTAGTTTGGACTTCTTCTGTTTGAAGGTCATCACGCATGGCTTGGACTTTTCTTGGCTATGGCTACTTTACTGGTTTACTTGGGGAATAATTTATGAAATGATTTTATGCTTCTTTATTTTTGCAAGACAGGTTTTGATGTATTCTGATGTAAAAGGCTTTAGACCTTATTTTATAAGGTAATAAAATTTGTTTTACTTCCGCTGTTATATATATATATATATATATATATATATATATATATATATATATATATGTTCTGTCTTGTAATATTTCTGTGCAGGTTTACCTCGATAATGCTTCACCAAACCTAGTGCATTCCCTTGTGAGTGACCCTAGCGGAGGTGGGGTGTTACACTTGCTATCAGAGCAGAAGGTTACCAGACTGGGCAAAAGTTTTTAAAACCTTCTGAAAACTATTTGAAAAACCGTTTACAAAGAAGCATTTTTCAAGAAAAGTTTGTTTTAAAAGGCTATTCCCCAAAGGCTATTAGCATTATCCTTTGATTCCTTGATTGAATCTCCTTTCCTTTCTTTCCTCCATCTGTGGTCACAGTAGTTCTGACTGTGACTAACCTTTGTCTAGCCACGTAGGTGTTTCCCGTACGATGGAGGTGGTTCTTGAGAGACCTGTTGCCGTGGTACAAGGAAGGATAATAAGAGTAAGTATAAAGGACGCGAGCTTAAGGATAAGCAACTGTTGGTATGGCTTAGTCCATCAAGGAGGACAAGGACAAGATCATCGGAGAGAGCAATTGTACGCTCCCATTTCTAGGTTACCTAAAAGAAATGGTACCGTTTCTGGTTAAGGTTTAGTTGTTCTTTTCTATCATCCCGTCCAGACTTTGTCTTGATCATCGTATCATTTAAGTCTGCTTGGATAGTTGAGTCTCTGCACCTTAGTACTAGCACGATAGAGGATCCCAGTTTTTGTCCCAAAAATATGATTTGAGAGTTGGTCCATTTCTTCATGACTTAGTTGGATTTGAGAATGACGTGTCTCGGCTATGGATGGATTCTAGGGGTAAAGTGGTTATCCAGTAAGGGATACCATTCTCGGTTTTGGGAAAGAGGGTAGTCAGACTCTTGGCTTGCTTTGGTAATACCTTCGGAGTCTCGTGTAACCTTTTGGGTTCTATCATGGTTAGTTACCTAGAATCTCTTGATGCATTTATCGGAAATCTCTGATCCAATCGAGTAACGTCCGCCAATAAGACGGATGGTTCATTCCGCTTGAGCATGGGTTATAGGAATCACCCTAGTAAGTGCACGTGTTAACATGGATTGACATCGGTAAACGAGATCCAGAATTCACTAGTGAATTTTGGAGAGCTTGCATGAGTACGCAGATATGTTTGGGCCGAGCATACTAGGGAAAGAATAAGTGGAAGTGAAACGAGAGGCGACAGTGAAAAGAGTTCCGACTCATACCTTGGAAATGGGAATCAAGGAGCTACGAAAATCATGAAGTCAAAGATGGTCAAGGCACAATGGAATTAAGCTCAAGGAAATGCGGCTTAGGCACGCGAATCATATCTCTTTATAAGAGTATATGGTTGATCCCTGGTTCTCCTGTAGAGCTTGCTTGCATGCTATCGCTTGGTGGATATCCTCTCGGTCCTATTTCTATTGCAAACCCTATAAGGAGTTTGTCTTGTTTATCTCCTCGATCTTATCTTGGGAACCTTAGGTAGAATCCTATGGATGTAAACATGTATTTGAAACATGTTATGATTGATATGGTTGCAAATGGTTGCAAGTGGTTGCTCGTGGATGCGCGAATACACATTAGATACTAGATTGACGCGGTCACGTTTCATGTTGCATATGCACGAGTATTTATACTTGTTTATGGATGAAATTGAATGTGTTATCATGCGGATGTTGCATATGAATGAATGTTTGTGCACGCATATAGTACTTATATGACTAGGACTATTCGCATACATGTTGGACTCATGGCACTAAACATATTTTGCATTAGAAAGATCATTCAGGCCTGATCATTAGCATTAGCTAAGGAGCATATACACACACGTTCTGCATATGTTCATATGGCATTAGAAATCGTCTAAGGACAATGGTTGCCTGTGGATGATGTTTTGAGTAGATGGATGATGGATAGTAGGATACGTTCTTCCTAACTTGGAGATTTCGGGGACGAAATCCTTTAAGGAGGGGAGAATGTAACACCCCGTAATTTGAACATAAAAATTCACAAATTAAAGTATACTTAATTAAGTGAAATGGGTTGCGCAGAGAAATATATATATTGATATATATATATATAATTGAAAATTAAATAAATAAATATGCAAAAATGTTCAAACCAGCGAATTGGGAGAGGGGAATGACCGAACCGGCCGATTTTTGAGGTCGACCCAAGCCCGCTGGGTCGACTAGGGGTTAATCCAGGGTGTTTGGCTGTCAACCCGTGGGCCGATTCGCTCAAATGCAGATTTTGCATTTGAATGGTTCTCATGGTTCAGCTTTAATCTAAAGGCCCTAGATGGTTCCTACACTTGACTTTTTCCCCCAAGACATGCTTTGATGGCTTGGATTGAATCTAGGGTTAATCCTATGGCTAATACTATCCTAATCCTCTATAAAAAGACCCCTAAACCTAGCCTAAATCACCATTATTCAATCCTACAACTAAACTATGTCAAATTTGTTCCTCTCATGGCCTCCACTCTCATGCTAAAATTCCTAAGCCTATTTCCATGAGAGATTACATGATCGTATGAGTGTATGAGAGTTTCTTTGTTCATATGAGAGCTTCTAAACTTGATTTCAAGGCAAATCTTCATCAAAGCAAGGATCTTTCTTATTATTTTCTCAAGGGTTTTATTGGAGCTTATTGATTTGTGGTTTTTGCTAGTGTGGCTTCGTCTCAATCTTTTTATATATTGATTTGTGCCTTCATAGCATAGTAAGCCCCCTCCTACTCTTAGATATTAACTATGAAGTTAAATGTTCATGTTGCAAGTTTTGGGTTTGAACTTGAGTAGGTTACATGCTTAGAAACTATCATGTTATGTGTAGATTTATCCTATGCATATTCGTAAAGTCACCACCTTGATTTTGTGGGCTAAAAGCTATAAGCTTTATGTTGAAATGTTGCCTTATGCAACATAAGAACTCTCTTATCCCTTAAGTTAACTTGCATAGAATGCTAGATGCGAACTTCTAGCCATTTTTCTATGTCATCTATCACCATGATTCACCTATATGCTAAGTTTTGGGATTATGCATGTTTTTGAGGCTTAATAATGTAATAAGCAAGTTTACCCCTTTGTATGACATTCATACATATGCAAGTTTACCCCTTTGTATGACATGCATACATATGCAAGTTTACCCCTTTGTATGACATGCATACATATGCAAGTTTACCCCTTTAGATGACATAAGAAACATGTGCAAGTTTATCCCTTTTTGATGTTATGCATGTTTGAGGTCAAACCCCCTTAGGATACCATGCACGTTTGGAGCCAATCCCTTTTGTGGCATCGTGCATGCTTTGGGGTCTATATGTAGCCATAGTATACCAACTATGTTGACTCGTTTTTACTTAAGTGAAAACACAATTTGGGGTAGTTAGGCAAACAAGATAATGACATGAAAACTTGAGTTGAGGTTACATGTGAACACGACATGTAAGTTGAACCAAAATTGGGGCATGACATGTGGGGTAAACATGGAACTTGAACTAGACGTGGGAGGGTTGTAAGTGTAATATGACACTAGACCAAACATGAAAGTGGCCAACTCGAGGTTGGGTTGAGTTTGTAGCATAAATCTACCCGGACCCGCCCGGCTTAACTAGTGGCTATAAACAATAGGACCCAATGTGAGAAGTTGGTCATGTCGCGCCTAAGACCCGAGGTTAGACTAAGTTGTGGTGTAAAACTACCCGGACCCGCCCGGCTTAACTAGTAACCACAACAAGGTCTAATGTGAGAGGTTGAGGGTGCATTAATTAAATTAATACCACATGATAAGGTTAAGTAAATTTGACTAATGACACTTAACCGATATGACACGAATGGGTAGGTTAAGTTAAACCGGACTTGGTTCCTTATTGACACTTAACCATACAAGACAGTTAGGGGATGGGGTTAAGTAATTTACACTTAACTAATCTAAACACGGTAATTAGATGGGGTTAAGTAACTAAGACTTAACTAATCTAAACACGGTAATTAGATGGGGTTAAGTAATCTATACTTAACTAATCTAAACACGGGAATTCGATGGGGTTAAGTTAAACACTTAACCAATCTAAACTTGGTTATTCAATGGGGTTAAGTAACCAATACTTAACCAATTTAACATGATAATTTAATGGGGTTAAGTAACATATACCTAACCAATTATACGTGATGATTTGATGAGGTTAAGTAACCTATACTTAACCAATCTAATAGGTGGACCTGATAAGGGTTAAGTCACAAGACCTTTTAAGATTAGGCTTAACCATTGTAATACGATTAGTGGATGGGGTTAAGCTAACCCATACTTAACCAATCCGACTCGATAATCTGATGGGATTAAGATAATCCATGCTTAATCAATCTAACATGAAAATCTGATAGGGTTAAGGCAAATAAATACTTAACCAATTTGACTTGATAGGGTTAAGTCATGAGCTTCTTGGTACACTTAACCAACTTGTAGGGCTAAGCCTTGAACTTGAGTACTTAGCCAATCTTGACATGATTTGTAGGCGGGTTAAGTCATGAACTTGGATAACAACACTTAACCCATTTGACAAAACCCTAGCTCAGGGGACTAGGTTGGAAATCGTAGTTAACAAGGATAGTGGAAAGAGGGGCTAAGTGGTAAACCTTAGTTAAGGGTAACTAAGTAATAATTCTTAGCTAAGGACATGGACTAGTTCATAAAGAGATGAGTAACCTGGTACGGTAGGTCATCGCTTAGTATACGAGGAGGAGCAAGTTATCTGACTTGGATAAAAGCTCCAGCGAACTGGGTGACGAAGCGGAAGCTTCGGGGAACGTGAGGGTACTCTTGGTATCCCTCTATGAGGTGGCGTGTGGTCCATGAAACCCGGCCTCACAGAGGTTAAGGTCTGCAGTAGAAGAGCCAAGAGTATGCCTTGGTTGCTATGCGAGCGACCTAAAGACTGGGATGGATTAGCGTGGAGTCGACGATACTTGATTTTGCCCTGGGATAGCATGTCGCCGACTACCTACCATCTTTAGTCAAGCGTGTACGTACGGAAAGGCAGGGAACTCCCAAAAGACCATATACTAGCTATCAAGTTATGGGTGAGGTTGGCTATCTGGAAGTGGGCATCGATGGGACTTAGTGTAGTTCTCATACATGATTTTTCTTGGATTTCCTTTCAGTAGTTGAGGGAGGGGTCACGTGGGACCATAGCCACGGGTACAAAACAGACCTTGATATCTGCATCAGCAGACGACTTAAAGCTCCCGACCGAGTTCCGTATTTCTTGATTTGCCCTGGCACGGAACTCGAATGGCACATTGAGGAACATGTGCATCTAGACATGGAAAACGGTTCACGATACATACGTGGGATAAAGGGCGCGGTTGATGGGTGGCATAATTCCTAGTGGCCCTAGGTGGCTGAACCCAAACCGAGACACGGAAACGTTCATTAGGTAGCATAATCCCTAGTGGTCTTAGGTGGCATAAATCCTAAGTGGACACGCGATAGTTCATGGTAAGGAAACATAACTAGATCGAGGGTAGCAGACCAAAATAACTTCAAGGATAAAACGTTTACATGGGAAAGCCCGTATGGCCTACGGCAAAGGACTGAACTTATACATGGAAGGAAACATACGAGTTGCAAAAACCTACATATGCTATATATATTAGGGTGACATGGACCATTACATGACATTGGGCAAAGGACATTCATAGTTGACACATGACACGGGTTGGGATACTAGTACGAGGGGTGCAGAGCAAATATACATGATACATACCTTAGGATGTTATACATGGTAGATACCTTGGGATAGTATACTTGATAGAAACCTGACGATGTGGTACCTTGATTTATCTTGACACCGTAGTTTATCATGACACACTCGTTTATCTTGGTACAGTAGTTCATCCTGTTATTTTGGTTTAGCTTATCTATCTTGTCATCATACTTATGTTCATCTCAGTTCCTCATGCTAGTTAACTTTACTAGTTTATATACTGATAGTAGATAGGGCTTACCACTCTTTATGACTGACCCTGTTTTCTTTCGCCTCTTGTCTTCCGTTCCCCCCTAGGTTACAGGGAGGAAATGCTATTGTTAGTTTGGGCTTCTTCTGTTTGAAGGTCATCACGCATGGCTTGGACTTTTCTTGGCTATGGCTACTTTACTGGTTTACTTGGGGAATAATTTATGAAATGGTTTTATGCTTCTTTATTTTTGCAAGACAGGTTTTGATGTATTCTGATGTAAAAGGCTTTAGACCTTATTTTATAAGGTAATAAAATTTGTTTTACTTCCGCTGTTATATATATATATATATATGTTCTGTCTTGTAATATTTCTGTGCATGTTTACCTCGATAATGCTTCACCAAACCTAGTGCATTCCCTTGTGAGTGACCCTAGCGGAGGTGGGGTGTTACATATGCCAAAGGACTTTCGAAGTTGGTGATCTCATGTTGAAAAGGGTGATGACTTCTACAGGTGTATTCAGACCAAACTAGGAAGGGCCATATGTAATCAGTCAAAAGCTTTTGGATGACACTTTTAAACTCTCCACATTTGATGGGATCCCAATTCCATGAGCTTGGAACTCCGACCGCCTCGGTCATTATTCTTCATAGTTTCTTTGTTTAGTTTCTTGTAAAAATAATGATTGTAAATATTTTTGCAAGTCTTATAATTGAATGTCATCATGAATGAAAAGCATGCCTGATTGTGTCGATAATATTTTTGCAAGTTCTTATTAAATAACTCAAAGTTTTCTTAAAGTCGATTTAATATTGCAGGTTACAAAAAGAACGCTTGCTTCCTCAAATTTTGATGAGACCTAGCGACCTCGACAAAAAGTCATCTCTGTAATGATAGCTCAAGGATCGAGTGTTATAAACATCGACATGCGAAAAGTGCAAGGACGAAAAGCACCGTCTTGAAGAGCAAAAGGAAGAAGTCATTAGGAATCATATGGCACAAGGCACGATAAGCAACCATTTATCTAAGACAAAAGGTTGTAAGTTCCACCGAAGAGGAACCTCTCCTTGTGAGACGTCCAGGGCCCTAGTTCTTTAATTAGGATAGCTTGTGAAGTCAAGCATCCGATGAAGGAACTAACGTTCGCCCCGTGGAATGATGTAACAACCAAAACTGTGCAAGCTCCACCAAAGGGGAACCTCTCAAAGAGAGAGGTCCAGGGCCCTGGTTCTTTCACTAGGATAACTTGACAAGTCGAGCGCCCGGTGAAGGAACTAGCATCCACCCCGTGAAATAACATAACAACAAAAGCCTCTCATAGCAAAGCTTAACAGAAATCACAGCCGAAAGGGGGTGTCCTACATAGGTTTCCCCGATGTTAGATTTATTCGGCAGGAGAAGAAACAAAAATTGGATTAAGCAGAAGTCTTAGCGGAAATGGGGAACCCAATAAGATCGTCAATGTCAGAAAGTGCATGTCCCGATTACGAAAAATGTTGTTTTTTATCCATATACATCTCTGGGGGCACCCAATAAGATCGTCGGTGTGAGGAAGTACCTAGCCCGATCACGACAAATGTTGGGTTTTATCCAAAGACCTCTCTGGGGGCACCCAATCAATTCAGATAACATTATATTTGTTCGATTGCGACGAATGTTAGGATTTAACCCAAGACCTCTCTGGGGGAACCAATCTAAGTCGTCGACACTTAAGTTAATCGGGTGGTAGTAGATGAAAGTCTTCGACGCTTGAATTAACCGGACTGGATAATAAATGAACAACGGGTTCAATATATACGACCTCCTATGTAGGGGCACAGGTACACCAGACTTCTCCAAGAAGAAGAACTGGATCAACCAACAAAGTCGGTCTACTAGATGCAATGACAGACTCCAAATCTCTCAAGGAAATGGAATAAGCAAAAAGACATCGCCAATAAATTAGTAGCTTCGAGTGCCCTAGTCAAAATCAAAGAAAACTCGACAATGTTGATAGCATCCAACGTATGCAATTCATGAAGAACTATGGTATGGAGGCAACACAAACACATTGGAATGGAACAATGCTCTAAAAACATACCATAGCTCATCACGACTTCACAGCATACAAAGGACTTGCATTCCATAAAGAAGTAAATGCGCAAAAGTACAACAAAGCTAAAGTAGAAGCTAAAGTAGAAGCTAAAGCGAAACAATCAAAAGCAACTTTATTGATCAACGCAGATTTAAGTGCAAGTTTTCACAAATCCATAAACGAGGGTCAGCACTCGCATATACATCCGGTCAAAGAAAATTGCCAATAACAAAGCTATATAAAGCAAAATTGATGGAAAAAATTTCTAATCATCCTTCTTCCCGCCTTTCAAAGAACTGCCAGACCTTAGTGTAAGCCTTGGAATTCTGAGAGGAGGAGGTATGACATCAGGCTGGCTTTCACCTTTGGCTTCTTCACCATCCTTTGGCTCATCAGGGGAAGAAAGCACAAGCCTCTTCTTGTGGGTACCACGCTTCCCCTTGCGTCTCTATGATGAAGATTTTCTTTTTTTCCCAAGCAGCTTTTTTTACCCTTGTCCAGGCTTTCATCTATGTCTTCATTCTCTTATGTCCCTCCCTGCGAGTAGTTCAAGCCATCTGAACTAGCAATTGCAGCAGTCTTTTCTGCTTGTAACACGGGTTGAGTAAAGGAAGTGGGAGTAGAGGCTGTATCCAAAGAAGGATCACCCAGGGGAGGAGTGTTGGTTGAGGCAGTTGTCGCTAGCAGTGTTGAGGGAGTAAAGATGGTTGTAGTCCCGTCACTTCAATTGCAACAGGAGAAGGCTTCGGTGTAATTAGGCCTAATGCAAACGAATGATAAGAAAGGAGCTCATTATACCCACGTGGAGTGCTAAAGCAATCTAAGTCTGATAAGACTTTATCAAAATCAATTTTGCCTAAGACATGGGGGCTTCTGAGCTCCACTTCATACTTTCCGGGGTCATCATCGTTACCCTCATCATCTCCTACATGATCCTTAATAGTTTCTTTCCTTTCTTCATTACCGGTAGAAGATCAATTGAAGTGTAATAAGAGCATGTGGTTTAGAAACATGAATGTTAGTAGAGTTAGTGTGAGTAGTGGTGGTAGTTGTATCTAGGGTTCTCTCCCTAGAAGGTCTAGCTGCATCTAATTAACCACGCTTTCTTATGAGTTGTTCCTTTCCTTGGCCAAAACTTTGCGGGATTCATCATCTAGAAGATTTTCCAAGAGTTCCTCTTCGGTATAACTAGCCACACCAAGTTGTGCAAGTACTGATTCCCAAACTTTAGCCAAAGTAATCGGGAATGAATGCCCCTAAGAAAGATAAGCTGCCTCGTCCCATAATACCGAGGATGTAGAATCTGAACAAAGTAGCATTAACGTCGGCTTCATCTTCAGCATGTGCTTGGTCTGCAGTTTCCTTGCTTTCCAGAGCTTGATCTCTCTCCTGCTCAAGACTTTCTTATCATTCTCCATCTTTAAGTCTTTTGTTCTCATCTTCCAACTCCTGTTTCTTATGGGTAAGATATGAGATGCTAGCATCGTGTGCTTGTAGTGTTCTTGTTCACTCTTCTTTATCATTCTCCATCGTTAGCATGGTTTGGCAGTTAAGTCTATTGACTCGTCGATGTTCATCAGCCAGCTTGTACCAAAGGGGTATCTTCTTGACATGACCCTTAACCACATCTAGTTTCTTCTCAATATGACTTTCAGCATGTCTAGGTCCTTAAGCATCTACGCCTTGTCCGTTGGCCTGATGTCTAGATCAAAGCGGACTCCTTTTAAGAACCAAGTATCAAACCGCTCAACAAGTGTGTTGGGTGTTGTATCTAGAGTATGTTTTCGCCTATCGATAATCTTCTGTATATCGGCAGGAGTAGGGGTAGTTGATGGAGGTATAAGAGGCATAAAGCTGGTCTGAGCAGCAAAAACAGGATCCTTATCTGGTTTATAACGCTTGTGTGAGTCATCTCTGCTATGATCCTTTCCCCGATCATCCCTGTCTGTATTTCTCTTCCGGTTATCCACTTCTTCCCATTTACTTTGTTCATGGCAGTCATCATGAGAACTCCAAATCTGGTCATCCCTCCTCTCTTGCCTATCCTTGTAATAACGGTTGTCACAATCTTGCATGTTCTGCTCAAATTCATCTTGATGATCCCGTTCTTCCTGAGCTTTTCTCCATCATCTTTGATTTTCGATCTCTCAGTGATAATGGGACTGCATATAAGGTCGCGGCTGATAAGAGCTGGTGTGATACTTGGAGTCTTTCATATATGATCAGCTTATTATAGGACCTAAAATAGAAAAGAAATAAGCAAAACTTCAGTGGTTGAAAGCAGGAAGTGTTGGGGCAAAATGGAAAGTGCATGCAAGATATCAAAAACTTTGAGTGCGTATGGTGTTTGATCTGACGTGCATCTAAAAATGAACCGCTCTTTGTTTTGGGGTTAAGGCAACTGTAATTTCGGGGGTAGGTTTTCGAGATAAAGAAGTTAAAGACAATTCAGTAGCCACATTTTTCACTAATGCAGATTCTTTGAAAGTGACAATACCACTCGTTGTAAGCTCGCTTGTTATGACGTTAAGATCGCTCAAGTTATCATATATATCCCCAAAGTCATCCTGATGAATGGCTCGAAGTGAGGGATCGATGTAGGTTCTCTCAACATTTAAATCGCCTTTGTTCATGACTCCCCCTCTTCAAGTTGTTCCTCACCCATCTCGGGACCTTTTCGCTCACGTTGTACAAATTGATCCTCTTCAATAGAGGGTATTTAAGGTTAGGACGAGGACTCAACTACAGCGGCAGGATCTGTGCCCTTCTTGAAAGAAGATTTGTCAATGTTATTTTTCAAAGCAATGACATCTCCAGAGGCTGGGCATCCGATGCTTCAGGCGTAGAGTGGGGAGTAACCTCTTTAGAAAGAAAAGATCATGATGGGTCAAGCAGGTTATATTGGTGAAGAAATTCTTTTGTGATTAAGAATTTCTTGGTCCTCTCCTTTTCTGCGACAGCCTTTAAAGGCTCGAGAGTGGTTTTATAAACAGCAGTGTCCTTAAAATCTTTGATAAGAGATGGGATTTCTGGATAAGAAGAAAAAAAAAGCTTCAGTGATCAAGATTTGGGAAAAAATTGCATGAAGAATTTAAAACAAACATGTTGACCTCCTTCCATCCAAATTCCCTGGAAGCTCTCCGGGATCGAATAAAAAAGAACTGACTAAGAAATCTAGAAGCACTGCCTGATAGGTCGAGAATGAGTTTGCGGTTGCGAGCACCTTCGACGAACACAATGGAAGGGTGTTCTTTCCTTCTCTTGAAAACGCACAAATAACAGATGTCTTGAAAAGTGGGCGTGTAGTGCCTTGTTCTTATAAAAAGTATGCAAAGCTCTAGTAAAATGGCATAACTATTTGGGTGTAACTGAAATAGGGCAATCTATAGACACCTAAGAACCATCTGCAAAAAGTCGTTAAAAGGAGAAACGGCATCGTTCATTAGTATGCGGCGACTAACTGCTACAAACCCAAAAGGTGGTCGATCAGCATTATCATTTCTCCCCAACAGAATTGCATCAACCTCGGGAATGCCAAATTGATTATGCAACTAATTAAAAACACGGGGGGACAATTGATGTAGAGCGTCTCTCCGATGGCGGATTGCTGAGGGCATAAGGACCCGGAACTGGATGATGATGCACTGACTCAGGGGTTGTAGTAGTTGTAGCTTCAGAAGGTTGAGTGCAAGCTCCCACTTGATCAAAAATAGATGTCTTCTCGGACTGAAGACGAGCTTTCTGTCTGGTAGTCATTCTACACAAATAATCCTATTTTTAAAGTGGCTTACATGCGCGCATTTCCTAAGTGTGAAATGTTGTGCAGAATTGTATAAGTCATTAAATGAAAGCAAAGCTTGAAATTTACGAACAACATGCGCTTTTTAGTTGATTTCAAGTGTTGTTGCAAATTCAAACTAGAGTGTCGTATCTATACAAGCAAAATTTGACAATTTATAAATTTTTGAATGAAGCAATGTTGTGTAGGCACGTAATTTGTTTAAATCTGAAAATTCGTTGTAGTTTATCTTTTAATGTTTTAACCTGTTGTCGATGTGGTCGATCGATAGCAAAATATTAAGCCCAAAAACCATGCAAGTGCTTGAATTATTACAGGATAGGTAGTGAAAAAGAAGCGCGTTCAAAATTTCAAGTTAAAGTTTTTAAGTGTTTACAGTTTGGTTGCTTGAAATCCATATAGTGTTGATTATCTGGGGTTCATGTGCATCACGAAAGAACAGTTCATGGCCTTTCAATCAAAGAGCGGATCTGCACCGATCCACTGACGGATCGTTATTAATCCATCTATGGATGCCACATAATCCATGGATCGCAAGAAATCGATGGGTGGATCACGTGGATCTCACATGATCCATCGCTGGTTCATGAGCGATCCCCAAAAATGGCAAGGAGCAAATCCACCTTTTGACGTGCTAAAAGATCTGTGGTCAACATGAAGCATCACACGTCAGCAACCAAAATTCGAGCACTCCAAAGTTTCAACATGACACAATCCAACTATTCCAGATGATTAACAAGCACGTTCATACAAGCATTGATCAAAAAAATTCATTCGACAACAACTGTTCATGGATCATAGTCAGAAACAGTATTGGAATCATCACATGAGATTGCCAACTAAAAACCAGATCGATTTAGCATCATGATACATCAAAAGCTCTTGGATTCAAATTGAAATATTAAAGGAAAATACATACTGTCGAGACACAAATTGACACAAAAAGCACAATGATTAATAATTCAGAGTTGAAAAAACTTTTGTCTGTTATCAAAGTTTGAATAGTAGTACCAATTCGAAAATGAGGTTGATACAAAAATTTTACAAGGATTACAATCAAATTTTAAAATCACCAAAAAAAACTAAACTGCTAAATTCAAGCATCACAAAAATTCAAATGCTAGTACTGATAGTAATTCAACACAAGTGCTCGATATGGAAATATTTTATACCTAATATACCCAAATCGCAATTGACACAAACCCTAAAAAATCAAATCGACCCAGAATCTAAAAAACAACTACCTACAGTTAGAATGATTGGATACTAATATAGGGCGGATCTGAAGCGATGGAATGCGAACCGGCTTCGACTGAAACTGCGGTGGTGATTAAAGACGAAATCGGATCTAAGTGTAATGATGGTTGGTGGCATGGGCGATCTACGATTGTGATGAGGTCGGCCGACGCTGAGATAATATCAGTAGGATAGGGTGATTTCTTCAGACGACGAGCTCTACCATTAAAATGCTTTTCAACTAAAAGAATAAAGTGATAAATGAATGGGTGCAAGAAGATATAGAGGTGTATGCAAAAAAAGGCCGACCGATCCACTGAAACTGGGCCAAGTTAAGCCCATAAGAAAATGTGGATATGTGATCCACCGTTATTTGGATATTTCGAACCATCATAATGTGATCAGGACCATCCAAAAACTATTCACGATTCATTGAAGAAGTATCATGACCATTAATTTTCGAAGCTCGTATTTCTGTCAGAAAATACAAAATTTAAGTGGAAAATGTTAACCCAGAACATGATCAGTACACAATAATTTGAAGTGCAAATTATATGGGTCATACATATTCAAAACAATCAGTCACGACATAGCACGTTGGATCGATTGTGCATTACATCATGGATCGCTGGATATTCTTTGATGGATCGGTTGAGAACCATGCAATGCATACAATGAAATTGGCCACATCATGCTTCGTGTTGTCAAACCCACTCTTAAATGAATCGGTTTCGATCCATTTTGTGTGTCAGCCATGAATGTGTTTGTCAATAATTCGGTTGCACATGATTTAGCTGATAGGTTGGTTATCTTGTAATATTATGGATCAGACATGGTCAGCTTCGTAGATCAGTAGTGATTCATGTTGTGGATCCATGAAGTTTCTAATTAATGGATGGTTTTATTCAAGACAATGGATCGTTAACATTATACATTAATGAATCAACCACCTTTTGTACAAGTGAATTTCTCAACCTTGCATGTGATAGAACACTTCATGTTCTCAAGCATCAGAAATATGGATTGCGCATGATCCATCTGATGGATCGGCTCTACGCTTTGCAGTGGATCGGCTACGATCCAATTCATGGATCGCTTGGGCTTTGTGGCGATGGATCGCATTTTTTCTGCTATGGATCGGATTCGATATAATCTAATGGATCGTAGCACTTACTAACTTATGCAACGATGGATCGCGTTGGATCCATGTGATGGATCAAGCACATACAAGTGCCCATGATTAGGTGCTTATGTGTGAAGGGATCGCTCAGTTGTGCAACTATGGATAAGTTACGACCCTCGTATTGGGCTGGTTGGTATCAAAACGTTGAAGTGGTAACAGACCGCCACAAGCAGAAAGGAGTCTTCTGTCAACAAAAGCCCGACACAAGAAAAAGACGACAACATAAGGAAATAATCCAGGAGCTGTGTGACTGATACCATCATTGAGGAAAAGAGCTCAAAATCTGTACAAAGAAAAGATACCGTTATGGTCCTGGCACAATGAGTAAACAACGACAATTCACCTAAGACCGGAAGCCAATGAAGAGAAAGATCACTAATCCAATAAACCGAGACCTAGAAGGAAGAGAGGGGATATCGGTATTAACTTGCTTAACACTGATGCATAAGGAGACGAGAGCATCAAAGATACAAAGTTTAAAGAATATGAAGATTACCCGGAACCATTTACCAAAACCTCCATTAGTTGGTTCCTGAGAAGTTACACTTAAAAAGTAACTAGCAAAGCACCGAAAGCAACCTCCCCGAAAAGCAAGGATACACTTCGGGAGCCTACCTAAAGGCAAGCCGGAACCCAAAGGGAGACAAGCTATCCACACTAATATTCTTAGTGTTGATACAGTCAGGGATGGCGGACCTGATAACCTTTCACTTGAATCAAAAAACAAGCTCCACAATGTGTTAATAGAAAAACCGAGAGTCCACATACCGAAAGCCTACATCTGGAAGCAATAATCTTCCGAAAGCCATTTGCACCAACAAACGTGGGATCAATTCAAAGTGGATGGACAAGCAATCAAAAAGGAGTTCTGCAGACCAGAACCCTATTCCCGAAATTAGGAACTGCTACTTCAAGAAGCCATAGGCAAAGCCTTCAGAACCTAAAGAAAAGGTGGCCGAGAGCCAATACTTCGGAAACCAAAGGGAAAAGCGGCGATGGGGGGTATTGCTGGCCCAATAGCAGAAAGGACCCTAATCTGTTTATAAATAAGACCCCAGGGGACTAATTTTCAGGGTGATTTTCTAATTCTCATTCAAGTACTATTTTCTTTAGATAAAACCCTAATTCCTAAATCAAACTAGGGATTTCGTTTGTAATCACTTGTGTATTCTAAATCAAAGATCAATGAAGAGTGGATCATACTTAGTATAATTCCTTATGAGTTTCTCATGTGATTATTTAGTTATTACCAGTGCAACATGTTATTTTCTTTCTACATGTTTATAAGCTCTTACCCAAGCCTAAACCCTTCCATAAGGTCAGTGCAAAACCCCTTCGTACAAGTTGTTTATCCCTTATCGAGGTTGTGCTTAGGGCAACCCTTGACCCAAGATAATTGTTGGTTCTTGAGTCGCTTAAGCATGATGTTCACCCTATTGAGCGAAAAGTAACTATTATTTTAGGCTCTAAATCTTGATATCTAGGAAACGGTGAACTAACTCGAACTCGTGAAAGAAAAATAAACCTATTTTCCCCTTAGGTCCACTTACATAGATCTATCTCCGGTATTGACAAAAAATATTGTTAACATTTTGGTGCTAGAAGGAGGGCTTGAACCTCTGACCTTCCGGTTAAAAGCCACATATCTAACTATGTTGTTCCGTCCGAGGTTGGACTAAGCTTTGAAGAAGCAAGACTATGTGAAAAAGGTCCCAATGAGAGTCTTCTAGATCCCAAATGGACATGTCAGGTACTACTGACCCGAAAGGGATGGAAGAATAAAGGTTAAGAATGGAAGCCTTGCGCATAATTAAGCAGAAAAGTAGAGCAATATGATTCTAGTTTTTGGAGAAGTAACCCTTCCTACATAAAAATAACATTGACCTTTCCTTTAAATGGCTCTACATCAAAGGGTTATAACATCTTCTCTCATATAAGGAAAGCTTGCCATGAACAAATCAAAAGGATGGTGCTCGAACAAGAAATAAGAGACAATTACATCCACTTCGCTTCCTAATGGTCTAAAAGGATATCACTCTAATCCCAGCCTAACTTGGAAAGGAGAAACAAGGAGAAGAGTGAAGCAATAAGGTTTGGTAACAGAAAGGCTAATTCTCAATAGTAAGAAAGGAAGTTTACACCAAGGTTATCCAAAGGATACTACCTTACTACTTCAATGGAAAATATCTATTTCCAAACCAAACACGAGCTCAATTATAGGCTATCTACAAAAATGAAGCCTAAGTATGAAAGGAAATTAGGAGGACCTTTCTATCACTATCCCATGATAAATGGACATGAGACTAACCACTATAAAATTCTCGAAGGGATGCTCATTAAGTTCTTCAATCAGGACCAACTATGAGAATTTGTAAAAAGATCGAGTCAAGCCTAACGAGATCCTTAGGAAAATGATTATCTACATAACTAAGGGTGTGGAAATCTTCTCTATAACTCTAAATAACCCAAGGTGGGTTAAATCAAGAAGGGATATAAAACCTTGTCACCCCCGAGTTGACCAGGGAAACCCCAGAGGAAGGATGGTGGGTAAGCCTTTCTCTGTGCCTAAATCAAAAAGGCCAGGTTAAAGCATCGAAAGCATAAGCCTCCGACCCGCACTGGAAACGGTCATGACAGAGCATCTAATTAGCATGCCCTTCCTCTACTTGTAGAAGAGTACACGCTGCCTATGCCATGAACTAAGCATGTCCTACCTCTGCTCGCAGAAGAGAACATCCTACCTTTTCTTATGTCCCGCATTACCCGTGGAAAGCAGCGCAAACCCCTATCATTGCCTACGATGGTTAAGATACGGCACCCCTTGGAGGGGGTTGGGTGTAAGCCTCTATCACCGCCTACGATGACCATGGTAGAGCATCAAAAGAGCAAGCCTTACTTCACCGTCTACGATGGCCCGATTAAAGCATCTAAGACCTTGTCATCGCCTACGATGGCCAGGATAAGGTGCCTCCTAGAGGGAGGTCGGGTAAGTCCTTGGGCCTTTCTTGTGGAAAAGCTAGCCAAGCACACCATTTTCACAGGCCCAGAGAGTGGCCAACAAAGCATGTACATCCTCTGGTTTAACGATAAAAGCTCAGAGAGTGGCCAACAAAGCACGTACATCCTCTGCTTTGAAGATAAAAGCCAGATAGTGGCTCAAGAAGCATGTGCAACCTCTGCTTCATGAATCAAACCCAAAGGGGGTAATGAAACATCAATATTAGAAGCGGATTTCTGGTCTTCAATCTATTAAATACCCAAATCTGGGTTAGTTCGTGACTTTTATTAAATATCTGAATCATTGGGTTCATTTGGATTCCTATTAAATACCTGAATCTAGGTCGGTTTGGAAGCTCAACTATTATCTAAAAGAGATATTTGACCTTCCTGATAATCTGAACCTGTTTGGGAGCCAAACTCCCATTATTGTCAGAAGCCAATTGCTAGTTTACACCTTAATCCAGGAGATGAATCAGATTCCTCTTGCTATTAGAAGGCAATTCCAAAAAATCTATCCTTAATACCCTAATCCGGGTCATAAAGCTCTAATCATTGAGGAAGGGATATACGATTAACAGCTGGAGTCCATTACCCAAGAGACCTGTTAACAAGAACAGGAACCTATTGTATTGCTCAGGGAAGTTTACTTAACCCATACATACGTCAATTCGCTATTTGTTATGCCAAATACATAAGCGATACATATTATCACACAACACTGGAATACGTATTCAGGCCAAAGATCAAGCGTGTATCTTAGGTTCCCTCCAATAAAACCTTGGGATAAGAGTTCCATTATTTCGGAAAAATCCCATAGAGGGAGAGTTCCAGGAAATACCCATTACATTAAGAGACTTTTACTAATGCCTGAAGTATAAGTAAACTCGTTAGTTATTTTATGTCTTCAAAACCATGATGTTATTACTTTCAGTAAGAACAAGTGATACTCCATGAATATCTTTTTAACCGACCTCTAATAAAAGTGCATTAAATTTATGAAAAGGCAACGTTTCCATCATAGGTTGTGGCCACTTGTTGAAATAACACCTCTATAAGTCATAACTTCGTTCATAAGCACTATCATTGTAGGCCATTACATATGAAATATATTACACCAAGTAGCTCACATTCTGCATAATTATTTACAGTTTTTTTTTTGAATAAGTGCATCTCTAGAAGGAAAGGCATCTTTACTCTGATATTAAAACTTATGTGTAAGCATGATTAGTTCTCAAAAGTATCATTACGGGCGCTTAGTATGGATTTCAGTATAAAAAATGACCTTCCTCACTTTATCTAAGATGTCGGTGATAGGTCAAGTGAAGAATCAAATGGAATCTCAAATCCATTAGGTGTATAAGCCAGAGGACACTTGCGATAATCCCACTCCCCAGCAAGTGGACTGTCGTAACCCCAGGTTAGAGTCGATCGATATGTGCGGATCTTTCTTAAAAGTTGATCTTTTTCGCCGCCAAGGAAGTCAAGGCGGATCTGATGGTATTTAGTGTAAACCTTCTCAAGGTCCTTAAGAAGCAATATCGCGCTAACGAGGAGGACTTTATGAGGAGAGACTTCTCCTAATATTCTTTTTTCAATTTGACATAATCCCTTAAGAAATCCCTAGAGAGTAAACTTGAAGTAGAAGACGGACTCTGAAGAAAATTTCAAAGAGATGAGAAGAAAGACAATTCATCACATCATAAGCTAAAAAGGTAAATTCATTACAAATATCTGTCTTGCTCATACAAAATAGATCTTTTAAAAGTCTCGGATACGAATCAATGCTTATTAAACTTAAGTTTGTCTAAAGGTAATTCTCTGAGAATAAAGGTAACTCGGGGATGTTTCAAGCATTCACCCGGGTGAAGGTCCACACCAAGCTCATCTAAGAACTTATAAGGAGACGTCTAAGCAAGCCCCAGCTACGATCAGCTAAAAAGGATAAATCCACTATTTCATATCTACTATAATTTTTGTACAAAAAGTCTACTAACATGCCCCTATCCTCAATTAACATCCAGAACAAAGTCATGACCTTGATATTTTGTCTTAAAAGCGTCTCGCATCGCAAGCGGGCAGTTCTCAACCTAGGGGCAACCTCCTCCTTAAAAAGCAGTAATTTTTTGGCACTTCTATCAAGGAGGTGATATCTGTTGGACGAGATGTTATATTCATCAATTTGTTTGTTCATCTCCATAGGAAGATGAATCACTTATGACTGAGCCTTTTTAAGAGTGAAATACCTAAAACCTAATTTCCTCCTCTTCACCTAAGCGAAAAAGGGGGAGAGATCAATTAATGAAAAGAAATAAAAGAATTATGTGTTATAGAGACTACCATACTTTAAAAGCAGGAGCATAAACTCGGGATGTACCAACCAAGGAAGCACCCTTGAAGCTTGGATCTTTGACCACCTTCCGCTCTCCAGAAAGATTGGGAGATTCAACCAAAGCAAGATCACCTTCGGCAATTTCAATTTCCTTACCACACGCCTCATCTCGGCCATCGAAAGTTGAGAAGGTGCAACCAACACCAGCAAAGTTACCATTATACTCTTCCCCGTCCACAATAGAATCTATGGACTTGGGATTATCACAATTAGCACTAACAATCCTCGATACCTCAATGATAGCTCTTTCATCATTAGAATGCGATTCCTAAAGGGGGATATTTTCAATAAATAAAAGTTCGGCTACATTGGTTTCCTACCTCGTAGGAACTTCTTCTCTTCTCCTCACATAGGATATCTTGGACATAAATCTTTCCACTAAAGATGGATCGACGAACGAAAACTCAAACCCGAGCATCTGTCCACGTTGTCTGCATAAAGAAGAAGGAAAGCGTGCTCAAAAGAATTAACCATAATTTCATCCAAGGTGGTCTGGAGAAAGCTAGAGATCCTCTGCTTAGCATCGTTCACCACTCTGGCATAGTTGGCAAATAAAGTATCCTTCCTGCCAAGCTCTATCTTGAGAGAATCTTCTAAAAGAGAATTTTGTTTTTGTAAATAGAAACAACGAGAATCAAGCACGGCAATGTGTTCTTTGGATTTTTCCAAAGTCTCCTTTAAAACCCTAACTTCTTCAGCCATGGCCAAACGGAATTCCATTTTCACGGTATTTAAATTTTCCACCTCTGCCAGAATTGACTCCAACGTACTTTGCTCTACAACCAAACCTTATTCGGCAAGGATAAGAACATCATTTTTCTTCCTCAAAGACATGTTTTCTTCTTTAAACCGCCACAACTCTAAAGAGGGTTCAGAAAGATTCTCTTGTGTCAACAACCACCGCTTAATAACCTATAAAGAACACAATTGGCATAGATGCGGCAGTTGAAAGAAAGCTACGTACACAAGAAAGGTAAAGATTCATACCAGCAGGAGCTGTTCGACTAGAGCTTGACAACCATCGGGGAAGTCAAGTGAAAAATCAACATTGGAAAAGGTAGAAGAGGAAATAATCTTCCTTACGATTTCATTAAAGATATCACCACCAGGAGGGATGATAAAGGCAGGAGGATAAATATCCTTAAAAGAAGAAGAAAATCCTATCGCACAATGAAATTCATTAGAAACCTCGGAAGACCTGGCAAGACGAGTGATTGAACATAGGGCCTTCTTTGGAGAAGTGATATCCAGGATACCAGAAACTGCATCGGAACAAAGAGATGGACCTACCAAATCTTTTAATTTATTTGGGAGAGGATCTTCTAAACACTTTTCCATAAGCTTCCTTTTTACATTTTTCCTAGACTTTAATAATGCATCCTTAAGAGAAGAAACTCCAGCCCTTGGAACTGAGGAAACAAAGCCGGTCTTACTGGATTCAGTATGTACAACTCCAAACATGCAGTGGAAGAAAACTGAATAAAATATCAATTATGACTCCATTCTAAAAATACCACATAAAGGGTGTACCTGAATTGTCATGAAATACAGGAGTGTTAGGAGAGAAAGGGGCATTTCTTCCTAGTGACAAAGAGAGGGTCGCAAGACCAAAGGCGATTGCCCAATAATGGATTGACCGGCCAACAACAGGGAGTGCTTCCAAAGGGTAGAAGAAGTAAGTAGTGAAGTCTTGTTACCATATTGCCTAGAAGTAGTGCTAAGGAGGCCAATTACCTCCTTATCCGCAAAACTTGGCAGTTTGGGTGCAGAATCTATAAAAGCACATACGAAAGGTTAAAGATAAAAAAGGGAAAACATAGAGAGAATGAGAAATGGGGAGAAGTGATTCAGGGTACACTCGGAGCGTTGAAGCTGTCGGAAACACCGAGAGGGCGGCGGATAAAGAAAAATTGGGTTTCCCAGCTTTAAATCTTATTGTATTCTCTATTAACAATTTCTTTGTGGGGTTCGCACGGAAGATCTGAGGGTTCGTGTCACTAAGTTTGGAAGGGCGAACCAAGTAATCAAGCATAGAAGGGCGAACCAAGTAATCAAGCATAGAAGGGCTTAAAGAACCATTACCCGATTCCAAGGATAACAATTCTAAGCCTAACAAATAGGTGTAAGTGTTAGGAGAAAGTTGGATGTAAGAAATTCCCAAATATTGTAGATACCGATAAAGGAAGCCAAGAAAGGGGATGATACCTCCATACCAGATATGGATCGCACAGTAGGCTAAGTAGCCCTCCGGAGGGGAGGAGATGGTGTCCATTTCACGAGGAGTAATGGCTTCATCACCTGAAATCCCAAAATCCTAAAGAATGGCATTAACTTGATCTTGAGACGAAATTAAGAATGCTTCTCGACGGAACTAATATTCCTAGAAGAAGAAGGGTCATTTGACAAAGGATAATTCCTATCAGGTTTAAAGGCAATATGCTTCTTCCCCATAGCGCTTGGTATAATCTGCTTAATTTTATGCAACAAGGTAAGAACAATGCTGAAAGAGTAGGAACTTTTTTATTCTAAAAAAATATACCTCCAATGCCATTACTAAAATGGAATCAAGGTAAAAATGCTAAGTAGAGGTGCCGAGTAAGTTCGCAACCAGTTGCCAAGAAAAGATAATTAGCAAACTAAAATATGTTCATAACAAGCAAGGCTGATAGTCACCACGGCCCGAAATTAGCTAACAATTGTTTTCAAAACAGGGCATGAATAACTTACCATGAGACTTATTTTAAGGTTGCTGACACTTTCCAAGATAAAATTTTCAGAAAATGATGAAGTAGAGAAAGAGCTAATAATGCAAAACAAGGAGGGTATATATATATGGGAATAAGGAAGTAATTGATCCATTCAAAGGTTTGACTTGAAAAGTCAAAAATACCCCTTCACTAAGGGGAGAAAATGTTAATACCAAAATAAAGCACCGTAACAGGCTGGCGGTGAAGGGGTAAAAGGCTGCCACAAGCAGAAAGGAGTCTTTTGTCAACAAAAGCCCAACACAAGAAAAAGACGACAGCGTAAAGAAATATTCTGGGAGCTGCGCAATCAACACCATCATCGAGAAAAAGAGCACAAAATCTGTACAAAGAAAGGATACAGGTAGGATGACCCTGGTATGATGAGTAAACAATGGTAGGTCACCCAAAATTGGAAGCCAATAAAGATAAAGACCATTAATCCTATAAACCGAGAGCTAGAAGGACGAGAATGTTTATCGATATTAAATTTCTTTAAACCGATGCATAAGGAGACGAGAGCATCAAAGACACAAAGTTTAAAGCATGTGGAGATTATCCAGAACTAATTACCGAGACCTCCATTAGTTGGTTTCTAAGAAGTTACCCTTGACATGTAACTTGCAAAGCAACAAAAGCAACCCCCAAAAAAGCAAGGATACACTTCGGGAGTCTACTGAAAGACAAGCCGAATCCCAAAGAGAAAAAAGCTATCCACACAAATATTCTTGTTGTCGATACCGGCAGGGGTGACGGATCCGTAAACCTTTGACTTGAATCACAAAGACAAGCTCCACAAAGTGTTTATATCAAAATTAAGAGTCCACATACCAAAAGCCTACATCTGGAAGCTATAACCTTCCGAAAGCCATTTGCATCGATAAATGCGAGATCAATACAACGTGGATGCAAAAGCAATCAAAAAGGAGTTCCACAGACCAGAACCTCCTCCCGAAAGTAGGAACCGCCACATCAAGAAGACATAGGCAAAGTCGTAAGAAGCTAAAGAAAAGGCAGACGAGAGCCAGTACTTCTGGAACCAAAGGAAAATACGACCGACATGGGGTATTGTTGGCCCTATAACAAAAGGTACCCTAGTTTGTCTATTAATAAGACCCCAAGGGTCTCATTTTTGGGGCAATTTTCTGATTCTCATTCTAGTACTCTTTTCTTTAGAGTAAACCCTAACTCCTAAATCAAGTTGGGGATTTCGGCTGTAATCACTTATGTATTCTAAATCAAAGATCAATAATGAGTGGATCAATACTTAGTATAATTCCTTTTGAGTTTCTCATGTGATTTCTTAGCTATTACTATTGCAATTGTTATTTTCTTTCTACATGTTTATAAGCTCTTACCCAAGCCTAAACCCTTCGACAAACTTAGTGTGAAACCCCTTCCTACAAGCCGTTTATCCCCTATCGAGGGTTGTGCTTAGGGAATCGTTGTCCCAAGATAAATGTTGGTTCTTGAGTCGCTTAAGCGTGATTCTCACCCCCATTGAGGGAAGAGTAGCTAATCTTTTGGGCTCCAAACCTTGATATCTAGGAAACGGTGAACTAACTCAAACTCGTGAAAACTAAATAAACCTATTTTCCCCTTAGGTCCACTTATGTAGAACTATCTACGGTGTTGATGAAAAATATCGTTAACATTTTGGTGCTAGAAGAAGGGCTTGAACCTCCGACCTTGCAGTTAACAGCCGCATATCGAACTGTGTTGTTCCGTTCGAGGTAGGTCTAAGTTTTGAAGAAGCAAGACTATGGGAAAAGGTCCCAACAAGAGTCTTCTAAATCCCAAATAGACATGTCAGGTACTATTCACCCAAAAGGGATGGAAGAGCAAAGGTTAAGAATGGAAGCCTTTGCGCATAATTAAGCGAAAAAGGGAAGTAGAGCAATATGATTCTATTCATTGGAGTAGTAACCCTTCATACATAAAAGAAACCCTGAACTTTCCTCTAAATGGCTCTTCATCAAAGGATTATAACATCTTCTCTCATATAAGGAAACTCCCCACAAACAAATCAAAGGGATGGTGCTCGAACAAGAAATAACAGACAATTTCAACCACTTCTCTTAATAATGGTCTAAAAGGATAGCACTCCAATCCCGTCCTATCTTGGAAAGGAGAAACAAGGAGATGAGAGAAGCAATAAGGTTCGGTAACAGAAAGGCTAATTCTCAATAGCAAGAAAGGAATTTTACACTAAGGTTATCCAAAGGATACTACCGTACCACTTCAATGGAAAATATCTAATTCCTAACCAAGCACGAGCTCAATTATTGGCCATCTACAAAAAAAGCCTAAGTATGAATGTAAATTAGGAGGACCTTACTATCACTATCACATGATGAATGGACATGAGACTAACCACTGTAGAATTCTCGAAGGGATGATCATTAAGTTCTTCAATTAGGACCAACTATGAGAATTTGTAAAAAGGTTGAGTCCAGCCTAATGAAATCCTTAGGAAAAGGATTATCTACATAACTAAGTGTGTGGAAACAATCTCCAAAACTTTAAATAACCTAAGGTTAGTTAAATCAAAAAGGTATAGAAAACCTTATCAGCCCCGAGTCAGTCAGGGCAAGGCACCCCATGGAAGGGGTGGTGTGTAATCCTTTCTCTGTGCCCAAATCAGAAAAGGTCAGGTTAAAGCATCAAAAGTGTAAGCCTCCAGCCCACACCGGGAATGGTCATGCCAGATCATCTAGTTAGCACGCCCTGCCTTTGTTCGTAGAAGAATACGCCCTACCTCTGCCATGAACTAAGCACATCCAGCTTCTACTCGTAGAAGAGCACGTCCTACCTTTGCTTATGTCCCGTTTTACTCGTATAAGGGAGCGCAAACCCCTATCATCGCCTACGATGGTCCGGATATGGCACCCCTTGGAGAGGGGTGGGGTGTAAGCCTCTATCACCGCCTACGATGGCCAGGGTAGAGCATCAATAGAGTAAGCCTTACTTCCGCATCTATGATGGCCCGGTTTAAGCATCTAAGACCTTATCATCACCTACGATGACCAGGGTAAGGCGCCTCCTAGCGGGAGGTCGGGTAAGTCCTTGGCTCTGCTTATGGATAAGCTAGCCAAGCGCACCAGATGCACAGGCCCAGAGAGTGGCCAACAAATCCCGTACACCCTCTGCTTTGACAATAAAAGCCCAGAGAGTGGCCGACAAAGCATGCACATCCTCTGCTATGACGATAAAAGCCCAGAGATTGGCTTAAGAAGCATGTGCAACCTCTACTTCGTGAATCAAACCCAAAGGGGGTAGCAAAACATTAATACCAGAAGCGGATTTCTGATCTTCAATATATTAAATATCTGAATCTGGGTTAGTTTGGGACTTTTATTAAATACTTGAATCTAGTTTCGTTCGGATTTATATTAAATACCCGAATCTGGGTTCGTTCGGATTCCTATTAAATACCTGAATCTGGGTCAGATTGGAAGCTCAACTATTATCTAAAAGAGATACTTGACCTTCTTGATAATCTGAATTTTCTCATTACTGCCAGAAGCGAATTCCTAGTCTTACACCTTAACCCAGAAGATGAATTAGATTCCTATTGCTATTAGAAGGTGACTCTTGGATATCTTTCCTTAATACCCTAATCCGGGTAATAAAGCTTTAATCCTTGAGGAATGTATATATGATCAACCTATTAGCTGGAGCCCATTACCCAAGAGACCAGTTAACAAGGATAGGAACCTTCTGTATTGCTCAGGGAAGTTTACTTAACCCATACATACGTCATACTCTATTCGTTATGCCAAACACATATGCAATACATTTGATCACGCAACACTAGATTACAGATTCAAGCGAAAGATCAAGCGTGTATCTTAGGTTCCCTCCAATAAGACCCTGGGATAAGAGTTCCATTGTTTCTTAAAAATCTCGTAGACGGAGAGTTCCAGGAAATACCCATTACATTAAGAGACTTTTACTAATGCCTGAAGTATAAGTAAACTCATTAGTTATTTTATGCCTTTAATACCATGATTCTATTACTTTCAAAAAGAACAAGCGATACTCCATGAATATCTTTTTAACTAACCTTGTGACACCCCACGTCCATTAATGTCACTCTTTAAGAGAATGCATTAAGTTTCGTGAAGCGTTATAGGTAAACATGAACATAAACATTACAAGACATATATAAAATAATAGCGGAATGTAAAACTTTATTAAATAGAAAACAACGTGGTCCAAAACATGGGGGCGCCATAGGTCTGAAATACTGAAAACATAAAACTTCTGC
This sequence comes from Allium sativum, assembly GCA_030737875.1. Lineage (NCBI taxonomy): Eukaryota > Viridiplantae > Streptophyta > Magnoliopsida > Asparagales > Amaryllidaceae > Allium > Allium sativum. The sequence continues at coordinate 431,951,963 of CM060923.1, forward strand.
CTTATACAAAAATCATCATCAGAGTACAATAATACATAAAAGAGCATAATCCCCAAAATATAGCCATAATAGAGCCAATACGAAATCGAGCAATACATCTAAGTAGCTCAAAGCGTAATGAAAAAGAATCCTAATCAACCTTGAGTATTCCTGCCAGAGAACCTGGGGGGAACGAAAGGGAAAAAGAGGAAACAAAATGAGTCAGACATAAAGTATGGCGAGTCTAGTAACTTTTAGCATATAAATAAGTAAAAGCATCATGACAGGCATATAAGTTGGAGAGAGAAATAACAGCGTCATAAGGCAGGTATAACAAGGTAAACATAATTAACAGAATAGAATATATTGCGCTTCTCTAACACTTCTCTCTACACTGATACTAGTATAACCGAAACAAGATGATCCCAACAAGTACAAGATGGTAGACTTAGGTGTACTTCAAGTGAGAAGTTTTACCCCATACAATAACATGTAGCCCAATAGAATGAACGAGTGTTACCCCCAATGATAATAACAGGCTCCCAAATAGGTGAGACTAGAAGTACCATAATTACTACCCCAATCGATTGGCTCCCTAACTCCGTAGATACCCGTGTTGGCCCCACAGTAGGATGTAACATTTCCTAAAGTGGCAACCTCGTTATTTCCAAGATATACAGTTATATCTACTGATGCCAAAACGTCTTATCTTCCCAAGAAAGCGGACCCATGCACGCATATGACTTCAATGGAACGCGGCGTCAGACACCTTTACCCCAGTGACCTCTTATAACTAGCTCAGTAAGCATGTCCCGACCCCGACCTAGTTCATGGTATTCGTTTGATACCTATATGGGTTATTGACTGAAACGGATCCCACCCAACAGATGATAAAAGCTTCCCTCCTAGGCTTGCATCCCCACTACTAGGATTTCAACAGGTTATACCTACAGTTTGCATTACCACCACATGTAAAACTGGTTAAGTTTACCGGGTATATATATAACCCGGGCCCACAAATTTAACAAGATTAACTTAACCCCCCACCCCCTTGATTCAAGCAAGTCAACTAACCCCTAATAAATTTTCAGGCTCATGTAACCCCCCACAGATTTAAACAGGTTAAGTATTTCTGATTAAAAGGTTATTCCCATTCACATTGATTTTTTTTTGCAAGTTACCAAGTTCCTCTTGCTTATTAATTTCCTATGTATAGCTTAATCCATTTAAGTTTATTAATAAGCCCATAACATGTTATTCTCTAGATGGGAATCTAAGATCTGTAATCTACTATCTATTCTCCCTGGATTGTAACTAATGAAAGTAATCTATAATCCCTTTATATTATTCACCGTCTGATTCCATAATTACAATAACAGGTTTTACTAAATATGTAACTAAGTATACTTCATCTCAATTCTCCTGTTTTTTGTTGAACATTTCACTACAACCTGTCCTCGTTCACTTATTAACTTAGATCTCTTAACCAAGGTTTACTAATAAATTTCCTTTCCTTTTGTTATAACTTATTTCATAATTTCCACTTGTCCCGAGGACAAGCCTACCTATTATATAACATTCTTATTAATGTAATTAATTATAATATGTTATTATCATTCTCCGTTCATGTATATTAAATGCACCAGACCTCTCACATTAAGTTGACCACTTGTGGATGTTGGATATGCCGGGCGGTTCTGGCAGACTTCTACCAAAACTCGGACTTAACCTCATGTCTTAGCACCGTTTATATATACATTTACACACTCGACACCTCACATTAGATTAATCACTTGTGGATGATGGATTTGTCGGGCGGTTCCGGTCATACTTCTACCACAAGTGTAATGTAACCTCGTGTCTAAGTGGGGTTAAAGTTTCCGTTTACTGTAAATCTAGGCATATTCATTCTTAAACAATTACTCATGTTCATCCTAGGTTTTTCAATTACAATATTCAGTTTCAAAGATTTCAGCAGACTTGCCATTTTAACAAATTAAACATCTCCGCAAGTTACTTACAGTTTCATTATCATGCTTTTCTAAGTCTTAAGTTAATCCTACAGATATATATACCCCAAATTACGGTCATAATTCATAGTATAACAATTTCCCCAAGTTTTAGTCGAATTATACAGTATGGGTTATGCCCCTAAAAACTCCAGTCATTATTTCATAATACAAGTTATCCCCAAATTAAAATTTTAGATCAATGTATAGATTATGCCCTCAAAAATACCAACATAAGTTATGCCCCAAAATCCTAATACAAGTTATGCCCCAATTTTAACGTTCCCCATCGTTCCCAATTTCGTGCATTCGTGTATTTCACTGATACGCCTATTCTCGAAGGTAGCCTAGCTATAAAACAGAAAGGAAAAGAGGGAGAATAGAGAACAAGAATAAGCATAGTAAATAAAACTGGCATATGATGAAAAATTAGCCATACTATCATAATAGGCGTAAGGTGACATGACTAGGCAAACTAATAGAATAGCGATGTCATGAATAGGCATATAGGCATAAATCAATAGATCAGGTGTACATGTAATGACAGATCTGACATGATTCAGGTTACTAACAGGCGTAGGCTTAGATCCAAACTTATAAACATGTCAAGATTACATTTTAGGTGTTTATATCTAAAAGCAACATAAATTCACTGCAACTGGATCTAAAGAACGTAGAATTGATCGTAGATGATGTAGCATAGGTCTCTGAATTTATATAACTTGTTGTTGAAGAAGAATAGACTATTTTACTCTGAGTTGGGGCAGCACCTCATTGTCGCCATTGATTTAGATGAATAAAATAATGAGAATGGGGTCCTATTTGTAACCTTAGGTCAATGAATCTAGTCGAGAAACGAGTCCATGTTCAGAAGCTGAATTCTGCCCAGATCTTGGGGGTTTGGACATGGGGGTCGACATGGGTGTCGACACCATTATGTGGATGTCGACCCACGGGTCGACTCCCCTGGGCCGGGGTCGACCAGCAACAGGCTGATTCCCGCGTTGGTTTTCCGCCTTTGAATTACGAACTGATTTGAATTCTGGATTTATTTTATGTATATATAAGTGGCTTATATGTTTATAAACTTCAAACCTTAATATCTTCTTCATACGGTGTGCATTTTACGCAAACTCGGTGACTACCTTAAGCAAAATTCCAAGATGAACGCAATGGTGCAGTCCATTTTACTTAATTTTGAATATTTAATTAAGTATTCTTTTAGTTTATTACTATAGTGTTGTTTAAAATTACGGGGTGTTACATTCTCCACTACTCAAAGGATTTCGTCCTCGAAATCACCAAGTTAAGAAGAATGTATATCCTAGCATCCACCATCCATCTGCTCATCCACTAATCGCAGGCAACCATTGTCCTTAAAAGATTTCTAATGCTTATATGAACATACGAAAAGGTATGTGTATATGTCCCTATACTAATGCGAAAGATCAGGAGGCCTACTATTCAGTTGACCTCCTTAATGCAATGTATGTTAGTGCCATAAATCCAACATGTATGCAAATAATCCTAGTATATCATGTAAAGGCTATATGCGTGCATAATCATCCATTCAAATGCAACATCCATATGATGATACACCCATTTCCATCCAATAAAAGAAGAAAAATATGCACAGGCATCCATATGTGGCGTGCGAGTGATTGAGCCGATCTAGTGCCTAATGTGTGTATATATGCATCCATGAGCAACCACTAGCAAACACTTGCATCCATCAAGCATAACATGTCTCAAACACATGTTTACTTCCATGGCATTTCTACCTAAAGGTTGAAGATTCAATAGGATACACTCAAATGATAGAAACAAGCATGAATAAAAGCTTTAGAAAGGAAGTAAAGAACATACCCTTGAAAAGAAAAGGGCAAAAAGCACGAATCTTGTCTTCAGTCTCCCAAGTTGCATCTCTTTGGTTATCTCTCCATTGCACTTTCATCAACTTGACCTCTTGTTTGCGTACCTTCTTAAATTCTAATCCAAGAATACGGGTAGGAACTAGCCTAACTGTCGCCTCCCGTTCCACCTCTACTTCCTCAAGCATACTCGGCTCAACTACTTCTGCGGTATCATGCAAACACTTTCTTAAATTAGAAACGTGGAAAACATCATGAACGCCGAACAATCTCCCTGGTAGCATTATTACTCTATATGCCATTTAGCCAATCCTTTCTGTTATGGGAAATGGCCCTACAAACCTTGGCGCAAGTTTCCCTATAGATCTAAAACGAACCACATCCCTCTGAGGTGATACCTTGACGAAACCATGTTTCCCATCTCAAACTCAATATCGATCCTTCCTTTGTATGAATTCTTCATGTCCAGAGCTGTCTCCATGCTCCTGCAGGTAAGATCAATCTTTTTTGAAGTTTATCTAATTGTCTCAGGTCCAAGTAGAAGTCTATCATTGCTGCCTCAATTTGAGATCCTTATGTGAGAACAGATACTTATGTGACTCATGGTCCATGTGTAACTCGAACCTCTTTCCAAGCAAATACTGCTGCCGAGTCTTAAGCATGTATACTATAACAACAAATTCCAAAACATGGGTAGGGTATTTCTTCTCATGAACTCTCAAATGTCTATCATCGTAACGTACTCCCTTCCCTCCTGAAATGTAATTACTTTCGCGGGATCTACTGCTATCCAATCCTTAGAGACCACATGTCCTAGAAATCTCACTTCCTTTCTCCAAAAATGACAATTCAAATTTTGCCTTTAGCTGATGCGCTTGGAGAGTTTTCAAAATCTCCCTTAAATGTAACGTATGCTCTTCCTCTTCCTTCGAGAAAATCAAGATATCATCAACAAAGACCACAATGAACTTAGTTAGAAACTCCCGAAACACTCTACTTATCAGATCCATAAAATAGGTGGGTTCATTCGTCAAACCAAAAGGCATGATGAGCCACTCAAAGAAACTATCTGGAGTTCTAAAGGCGGCCTTGTCTATATTGTGTTCTCGGGCACCCTCAACAGATTAAATCCCGTGGCCAAGTCTAATTGGGAGAAAACAGATGCACCAACAAGCTGGTCAAACAGATCATCTATCCTCGGAAGTGGGTGACTATTTTTCTTAGTGAGCTTATTCAACTCTCTATATTCCACACACAAGTGAAACGAACCATCCGCCTTAGTGGCGAATACTACTGGAGCACCCATTCAGATATGCTTCGCCTAATAAACCCTTTCTCAAGTAGCTCCCCTACTTTCTTGCCAAGCTCCCTCCTTTCTCTTGGAGCCATGTGACGCACAGGCAATGCACCTGGCTTTGCATTGTCCACCAAATATATATATGAAAATCGATCTTGCCCCCCTCAGTAATCCCCAAACCTCCTCAAAAACATCAGGATACTCACAGACTACTGGTACTGATCGCAGACCATCGATAGATGTATCAAGTGACTCTAGGAAACTAAGCATGACAGACCCCTTAGGGTCACAAGAAATCTCGAGGGTCCTCCCATGGAAAGTCAAAAGTCTAATGACCATCCTCTCACAATCCAGAATGCCACCATATATGGCTAGCCAATCCGTCTCTAGAATCAAAACATAGCCCATGAAACCGAGCACATATGCATCGCATTCAAATTCGATGCCCAACATAGATATTCTCAAACCTCGACAAATCATAGACACATGAGTCTTACCCCCAATAGGGTTCGAAACAACAACGGGATCCAAAACCATACTAGTACTAAGGTGTAGAGACTTAACAATAGAATCAGACATAAAAGAATGAGAAGCGCCCGAATCAAAAAGAGTTCTAACAGGATGATTGGAAAGAGAAATCAAACCTTCAACGGAAACTTCCCTACCTCTATCTGGCGCACCGGCCACGAGAGCATGCACCTGTACTGCCGAAAATCCTTCCCTTTGACCTTGTCCTTGCTTCTTCGAGCACTCCTTAGAAAAGTGTCCGACCTCTCCACAATTGAAACAAGCATTCTTCCTTCTTTTGCAGTACTTTCTCAAATGTCCCATATGCCTACAACTATGACATTCCCTCTTTTCTCAGGCTTTGTCGTTCTTTCTTCTTATGCAATCTTTGACCAAATAACCCCTACGTCTACAACCATGTCATTTCTTCCTAGAGAAATTATCTACTCGCGACGGGGGAGGAACAACGGCTGCACCTGGAGGAGGGACGTCTCCTTGGCTCCCGGGAGGTGTTGTAGCCTTAAGATACATAAAGAACCAATCCGGTACTTGAACGCCCTCGAGAATATTAAGTTCCCCAGACATGCTGAAAAGAAAAGGAAAAAGAGATTCAAATAGAGAATCGAAAGATATTACGTTTGGTTTGCAGAATATGTTTTTCAAAATAGATTTTCTTTTGAAAATGCTATCTTTTAAAACCTTTTTGAAAACAATTTTCAAAATCTTTTACTCAATCTGGTAACCTTCAGCTCTGATACTAAGTGTGACACCCTACGTCCGTTAATGTCACTCTTTAAGAGAATGCATTAAGTTAGGTGAAGCGTTATAGATAAACAAGAATAGAAACATTAAAAGACAGATATAAGATAATAGCGGAATTTAAAACTTTATTAAATATAAAACTTCGTGGTCTAAAACATGGTTACATCATAGGTATGAAATACTAAAACATAAAACTTCTGCCTTGTACAAAAATCATCATCAGAGTACAATAATACATAAAAGAGCATAATCCCCAAAATATAGCCATAGTAGAGCCAATACGAAATTGAGAAATACATCTAAGCAACTCCAAGCAGAATGAAGAAGAATCCTGATCAAGCTTGAGTGTTCCTACCCTGAGAACCTGGAAGGGAAATTGAAGAGAAAGAAGAGGAAACAAAATGGGTCAAACATGAATTCTGGCGAGTCCATTTACTTTTAGCATATAAATAAGTAAAGCATCATGACAGGCATATAAGTTGGAGAGAGATATAACAATGTCATAAGGTAGGTACAACAAGGCAAACAGGATAAATAAAATAGAATATATTTTGCTTCTCTAACACTTTTCTCTGCACCAATACGAGTGTAACCAAAACAAGACGATCCCAACAAGTACAAGATGGTAGACATAGGTGTACTTCTAGTGAGAGGTTTTACCGCATACAATAACAAGTAGCCCAATAGAACTAACGGGTATTACCCCCAACGATAATAACGGGCTCCTAAACTAGCGAGACTAGATGTACACTAATTACTACCCCAATCGATTAGCTCCCTAACTCCGTAGATACTCGTATTGGCCCCATAGTAGGATGTATCACTTACTAAAGTGGCAACCCCGTTATTTCCAAGATGCACACCTATATCAATTGATGCCATAACATCTTATCTTCCAGAGCAAGCGGACCCATGCACGCACATGACTACGATGGAACGCGCCGTCAGCCACCTTTACCCTTGTGACCTCTTATAATCAGCTCAGCAAGCGTGCCCCGATCCCGACCTAGTTTGGGTTATTCGTTTCATACCTATATGGGCAACTGACTGAAACGGATCCCACCTGACAGATGATACAAGCTTCCCTCCTAGGCATGCATCCCCACTACTAGGATTTCAATAGGTTATACCTACAGTTTACACAACCCCCATATGTAAAACAGGATAAGTTTACCGTGTATATATATATAACCTTCCCCCAAAAATTTAACAAGATAAGCTTAACCCCCTTGATTCAAGCAATTCTACTAAACCCCTAATAAATTTAGCAAGTTCAAGTAACCCCCCCCCCCCCCCCCAAATATTTAAACAGGTTAAGTATTTCTAGTTAATACGTCATTGCCATTCACATTGACTTCTTTTTCATGTTACCTAGTTCCTCTTGCTTATTAATTTCATGTGTATAGCTTAATCCATTTAAGTTTATTAATGTTAGACCAAAAATTGGCTCTAACACCCAAATTAAAATCAACGAAGAACACATGATTTATAGTGGTTCGGCGTTAAAAAGCATACGTCCACTTTCTATTCTTTTAATTGATGATTTGAATGCAAATACAGCAATGATTCTCACTTAACTTCACAATTACAATGCATAAGCTCACTCAAATCTCTCAAAAATAGACTTTAAGAGATGATTTTGATCTGAATATGGTTATGAAATTCGGCTATGAAGGAAGTTAGAACTGAGAATTTGCCAAAAGATCCTTTCAAATGCCTCTTGATGGTGTATTTTTAGGTAAAAATCTCCTCAAAGTGGCTCCGGTTCGGAACTGTGTGGCACTCATCCCATAAGAGTCGGTTTCGGAGGCCTCCAGATGGTGACAACGCATCGATTTAGTGGGAGATCATGGGAGGAAATGGTCGTGCTAGGTTCGAGTCTTTAGGAAACATATGTAGCAACAGTTACAGGCTAAAAAAAGGGTTCAGATCGGCCGCCTCCGATCCGATGAGTCTACTAACTTTCTTTTTGTGTCGTTGAAGTTCTTCTCTGAACCGAACCGATGTGATGTCTGAGTCTTTGATTTCTGCTTCTTTCCTGCGCTGGTTCCCTCTGATCCGAACCGGTTGGTGGCTTTACCACTATTTGCTCTTTGTATAGCCTAGTTCACAAAGTAGGCAAACATTTTGCCCCCTCAAAGTACAGACTTATTTAAGATAAAGTGTTAAATGAAGTAGTTTACAAAGCAGTCTTTAAATTAAAGCCATTGAATGATCGCTTCCATTTACTTGTTGAGTTGTGTCGCTCCATAAGATTGCAACTCTTATTGGCCATAAATGCATTCTGATTTACAAGAAATCACATTATATTATTTCGAATAATTTCGAGAATTTCCACTTGATGTCTAGTAGCTTTTCGAGGTAGGTTTCCATTGTGCGTTACGGACTTTTAATGCGCTTTCCTTACGCAAACCTTATTGCATTTGATAAGATTGCCTCGGTTCGGAAATCAATTTTTCTGATCCGAACCATTCTCTGACCATTTGCACAAAATATGGGCTGAGAGGTCAAAGGCTTGAAGGGCTGAGCTGTTCGAAGTGGGCTTTAACATCTTATCCAGGGGTATACGAAGGGTCTCCTATCCCATACGTATATACGTGCTAAGACCCTCCTCCATTTCTTTTATTCTTTCACGCCACTCTTTACGTTCCTGAAACCCTAACTCCAATGCCCCAAAATCACGAAGAAAAAACCTTTTAATTCCCATCGCAAATTCATAGGTAGTGTTTAGATCTTTGTTTTAATTCTTCCCTAACTGAATTTGGCTTCTAATTCAAGAGTCATTCTAGTAATCTCACTTGCTAATGTGTTGATTTCGCCGCCGTGCTTCCATCGCTTCGCCATCGGCGTTGGTGACTTCGTCGCCACCTCGAGACGGCTGCAGGGAGGTCGAAGTTGAAGTGAGGCGTGTCAACCCCTACATATCTTGTCGTGAACAAGTTTACGAAGCTAGTTGGGTTTTTAGGTGGAGATGGGTTCAAATTGAACATTGCAGCGATGGAGTAAGAAGAAGAAGAAAGGAAAGAGAGGGAGGTGGGTTCGGTTCGGAGTGGGTAGCATAAGGAAGGGGATAAATGGATTCAGCCTTTCGGTTCGGGTTGGAGTGAAAAGCATGGTTGTGGAGAAGACCGTCGGATCGGATCGGATTGAATCATTGGAGATTGCCAATTTGCAATGTTCTATACATCTTCATCCGATCAAAACCATACAGAGTGTATGTCTCTGGGGCTGGAGTTCGAACTGGACCATATAACAGAAGGCATATATCCCAGATCCGAACCGATACTCCAAGAAGGCATGAATTTCTATCGTGCACGCTCAAGGCCCACGCTTCCGATCCAACCCTTGTACCCATGTACATCCGTTCCGAACTGAACACTTAAAGCATAAACTAAATATGATCTAAGTTAACCAAGACCAAACAAGATTTTGCCAACTCCGGGACAGTTAGGATAGAGCCTTTTATACTGAACTTCGTTAATTTAATTGACAAGGGACCTTATTTTATGTCGCTTCTGATTGACACTATCATATTGTCTTTACACTTTATCATTTCATGCATGCACATACAATTTATTTCACACACATGCACCGGGGGACGCGGGCAACTTTACTCTAATCCTTGCTATTGTTTCTTCAATAGTCTAGTGATCATGGCCGAGAGACGTTCATCTACGTTAGCAAAGAAGCTAGAAGTTGCGGAAACTTATGAGAAATTTACTCTTGATGACATATCTTCTTCCTCAGACCCTGAATGGGACGATGAGGGCCCAGATTATGAAGTAGGAGTGCATAATAGCGAAACACCTTCTGATAGTGAAGTTTCTCTGGGATATGAAGAGGAAGGAGGGATAGGAGATAATCGAGCTCCTGATGAGTTTGAGTCTGCCATTATATTGGAGTTACCCAACGATTCTGTTGAATCGACGATTGATGACCACAGGCTTGTTCGAATATGTTTAAACCATGGGATACTGAAAAGAGATACCCTGGTGCCATCGAAAGCTGACTGTCCCCACAATCCTCCAGAAGGATTTATGGCAGTCACTCGATTGATGTGTATATTTGGGGCTATTCCACTGTTCCCGCCTTTTGTCGTCGACTTTATGAGACAAATGCGGATTGCCCCCATGCAGTTACACCCCAACTCTTATGCTTATTTATATACCTTATATATAGCTTATAGAGAGGTTTTGGGTATAGAACCTACCTTCGATGACGTCCACTTATTTTATAATTTCAAGCATCATACTCAAGAGACTCCTTCCTTCTGCTATTTTGAATCAGTCCCGAAAAGGAAAATTATCTCAGCTCCATTTAGCAGCAAGGCCGGCGATTCTAAGCCCGAATGGTTTTATATCAGGCAACAGCCGGGGTGCGCCTGGAGATGGACCAAATCAAGTAAAGCATTGATTTTCTAGATCTCAATTTTGAATGTTCATGCCAACACATTAACCTGCTTTCTCTTTTGTTTGCAGTTGATAACCCAAAACAAATATCGGATCAATTATACTTTGATCGGATGCATCGTCTTCTCAATGGTGATCAAAAATTTCTAACCATTGACGAAGTTCTTAAGAATGAGTACCTCCATCATCATGGGTTACTATCCATTACCCGTAGCATAGGTCATGGGTCGGGTCCATATGTATACATCTCCCCAGTGGACATTATTCCTGAAGCGGGCGAGGGCTCGAAAAGTCCAACAATACCTCTTCGGACTTCACCTTCTCCATCTTCAACTCAAGACGACGAGTTGGCCAACATAGCTGAAAAGCACAGAGAAGGATATACCGTCCCTAATGATGCTATTTCTCCTGAAAAGTTAACGTCCCCTAAAGAGCTGCCAACAGACGCTTCTCAAGGGGATGTCCCTACCACCAACGATTCCACATTTCAGGGTTTGGGAGATCTCCCCCTACCTGAAACCATCTATACTTCAGAGGACTTTGGCACAAATCCTTTAGTTATCATTTCTTCATAGGATGCTACTCCCGTGAAGGCCAAAGTGCCCATTCGCACTGGCCTGGCTTCGGACTCGGGTTTGTCGGGGGGGGGGGGGGAACACCACTTAGGATGCATCCAACACAATAGCACCACACTTCACAACACTCACTTATCGTGGAACATTGATTCTGAATTCCTTTATATTGTCGCGCAGGTACAATGTCTCGCCCCTACTATGGTGTTAGGAAGATACGTCATAGCATGTTTAGACCCCCTTCCGATATCGAGCATGATCGCCGTGAAAGCCGGGGTAGAGAGGATAGAAGGCCTCATGATTCTTATCGGCCACACACCTCGCGCTCTCGCTCCCCCGTCCGGTCGGATCCAGACCGATATAAAAGCTATCAGAGTCGTCGAGGAGAAGACACATCACATCCCAAAGACCTAACTTCTCCTCAAGACAAACACGGTCGGGAAAAAAGTCCACCGAAACATACCGATTCACGAGACAAACATAATGTTTCTGAGAAGCGACCTGGAAAGCGTGATACAGCCATCGTGCCCACTAAACATAGAGACACTGAACTAACATTTTGCAAACTTCCACCATTGGATGCTGAGTCCAAAGTTAAGCGGGTATATCAGGAGAAGCAGTTCCCAGACCATTATTTTGAAAATATGACTTTCCTACCAGCTCTCGAGCCTATTTCCTCAAAGTGGGAAGATGAGGCTAAAGCGAAGATTGACCCAGTCGAGAAGCAATACTCGGAGATGTTCAAGTATTCGCGTAATCTCTCCAGAATCATTCGGACTTTAATTACAGATGTTAATTCGATGAAAAATACTGCAGATGCCGATGAAAAGGCCTTGAAAATTTTGGATAAGGACCTTGAGGACACACAGGCTCAACTTGTCATCGCTTAACGAGATGCTAACAACTTCAAACAGCAATTCGAGGAGTTACAGAAGCGTTATCATGACTTGTTGGAATCTCATAGTCAAGAGCGTTTGGAGTTAAAGAAACAAGTAGAAGATGCTAAGTCGGACAATGTCAAAATGCAACTGGCTTACAATACTCTAGAGCGAGAAAAAGCCGAGTTAGCGAGAAAAAATGCTGAATTGGAGAAACGAAATGCTGACTTGGAATCCAAGTTAATAGATGCCGAGAATAGGGCTGCCCCAGGTGAGGGGAATGTGGAAAATGTTATTAAGTCTGCTGAAGAGACCCGTAAACAGCTATCATAGGCTCAGGAAGAAGTGCACGGTTTTGGCGAATTACTGATTGAATTCTTCGCGCACATAATTCGTCGCCGAAACATCTCTTAGATTGAAGACTATCCAACTACCTTAGTTCACGTATGGAGTCAAATCATCGAATGGGAGAAAGAGGAACTTAAGGTAGACTTGGGGCTTGTCCTCCAGCCACCTGTCCCTCGGGCGACCTTGTACTCATTCAGCTTCCCCTCTCGCAGCAATCTTTCGACGATATCTCTCAAATAACAGCATTCATTGGTGGAATGACTGTGGGTACCATGAAACAAGTAAAACTTTGTTGTTGCAATCCCTTTCTCAGTAGAATCTCTGGGTGGTGGCTTTTTGTACTGCAATATGCTATAGGTATTTAAATAAATATTCTCCAATGTATCATTTAATGGCGTATAATTTTCAAAAGTCTAGAATCTGGGTCTTTTATTAGAGCTATTCCCTCGGTTTCTGTTCCTTTTATTGTTGTTCCCATTTCTGTTGCTATTACCCCCACTCTGGTTGTCAACATTTACTTCCACCTTCCCTGAACTGTCACCAGATTGTTTCACAGCAATGTAACTCTGGATACCTTCCTTTGAGGCCCCTTCGGACTTTCTATTCCGATTTGCCTTAGCTTCTTATCGCCTTAAGTAGATATTAGCCTTTTCATAGAACAATTCTCTAGTAGGAGGTGGTTTTCCAGCCAAGTAATCCCCGAACTCTGTGTCAGGATCTACCCCTTCTATCAAGGCCATCAGGATAGTGGGCTCATGGGGATCACTAACTTCAGTGATGTCCAGGTTGAAATGATCCAAATAGGACTTTAAAGGTTCTCCTGGGGCCTGCTTAATCCGTGACAATTCTATGACGCTCTTGGACTTTCGGGAATGAAGTTGAAACAGATTCATGAAGCGCTCACTCAATTCTGTGAAATTTGATATCGACCGAGGGGGGAGTCGGGTGAACCACATTAACGCTACATCTTCAAGATAGATTGGAAAAGCTTTGCATTTTATGGCATCTGGGGCTGCTGTCGTATTCATGAACGATGTATACCTCATCAGATGCTGCCCTGGGTCTGTTCTTCCTGAATATCAATCCATCTGAGGCAAGTTGAATCGCCGAGGGAACCGGAAATCCAGTATGTCATCTGTGAAGGGGGTATGACTTCGCTCAATGCCCCAATCTTCATTAGTATACCGCCGACTTTCGGACATAATCTGGTGCACCATTGTTGTAACAACCCAAATTTTAACAACATGTTAAGACAAGAATCAAGGCAAAATTAAATGTTAAAATCTGAATCAAGGAAAAACGGGTTGCGCCATTGCGTTCGTCTCGGAAAAATACGCGAAATAGAGTCCAAAATTTCGTAAATCGGAGTCCGTATGATCAAGATATGGCCTCGCAAAGTTTCACGAAAAATTCAAATTCAAAAACAGATTCAAATTTTCAGAATTCAGGGTAGGCGGGAAAAATCCCGCCCAGATAGGTCGACAGGGGGTCGACACTAGGGTCGACCTCCCCCCAACCAGGTCGATACTAGAGTCGACCTGGGGGTCGACCTCCCCCCAGGTCGACTGGGGAGTCGACCTAGGTGTCGACCTGGGGGTCGACCTGGGTGTCGACCTCCCTGGTCGGCCAGGTCGGCCTGGTGCAACTGTTTTGGCTCCTGGGTCTTGTTTTGGGGGCTTGTGACGATTTTGGTTGGCTCAGACCTATTCTAGGGTTAATCTAAAGGCTGAAATCAATTGCCTACAACTATAAAAAGACCCTAAGACCTAGCTTAAATCATACTATTTCATTTTAGCCTCATGCAGCCGCCATTAAACCTAGAACTCTAAATTAAAAATACAAAGAACAAAATTAAAGAAGACGAAGGATGATTCTTGAAGGCTACAACTAGAAGCTACAACAACTACGACGCTTTAGACAACGGATTTGGGGCTATTTGATTTAAAGTTTTGATTTGGATTGCTTGCTTCATATTGTAAGTTCTATGTCACTTTTTAGGCAAAAACGCTAAAATAACATGGACATGCTATGAATTGAAACCGGATTTAGTAACTATTGTTAATCCATGTTTATGTTGTTTAACTTTGAATCAAAAATATTGCTATGTTAATGTTGCAAGTTAAACTTATCATGATGTTGATGTTGTTATGAATCACTTGGGCTTAATTTTATTGCAAGTTGAACTAATACATGTCCATGGAATCATTATGTTCATTGAAATCCTCATGTTGATTAAACCATGCCTATGATGCTAATTAAACCATGTCTATGATGTTAACGAAACTATGCCTGTGATGTTAATATACCTATCATGTTAATGACAAATTGGGAATTGCTAGGTTATGATGAAAAGATGGAATCATTATGTTTATAATGCTAGATGAGAATCATTATGTTAAAAATACTAAATTGGAATCCACTATGCCTATTAGAATTACCATGCCTTTAATGTTACATGTTTAAAAATTATTATTATGCCCGCAATGATTATTATGCCTATGATGTAAAGTTGAAATCATCATGTTAAACTAAGTTGGAAACATTACTATGTCAAGTGATCATCATGCTAGTATTGAAACCATGTGATATGTTATAATCTGTTTATTATGCAAGTGATGTTGGAATTGTCACATATGCCTGTCACATGTTTGGTGTTATTCCCCTTTATCTCTTGAATTGTTTATGCTTGCGAACGAAGTACGTTTATATACGTTGGGGATACGATTGGGTAGAATAGGCAAAACTTGAATTGATTATAATCATAAACCGTGAATTTTGGCATAAGTAGAACATGAAATATGGCACGAAAACTTGACTTGAACATGCCATAACTTGACTTGAAACATGCCTTAGTTGGGCACGAAATTGGCATATGAACATGCTATGAAAATAGCACGAATCTGATAAGAACATGGGCATGACTTTAGAAAACAAGAAAGTGGCCAACTCGAGGTTGGGTTGAGTTTGTAGTGTAAACCTGCCCGGAACCGCCCGGCAAATCCAGTTGCTACAAACAATAAGATCCAATGTGGGTAGTTGGTCACCTCGCGCTTGAAACCCGAGGTTGGGTTGAGTTCGTAGCGTAAACCCGCCCGGAACCGCCCGGCAAATCAAGTGGCTACGAACAATAGGATCCAATGTGAGTGGTATGGTGCATTAACGAATCAATTAATGCCAATTAGGGTTACGTCATGAAAATGAAAGGACAACTTAACCAACTTGAACACGATTTGTAGGGCTAAGTCATGAACTTGAAACGACAGCACTTAGCCAACTTGACATGACACGTAAGCGGGTTAAGTCACGAATTTAAATGACATACTTAACCATCTTGACATGACTAGACTGGAAAGGATTAAGTCACGAATTACATGACTTAATCGGTTAGGCGGGTTAGGTCACGAATTACATGACCTAATCTGTAGGCGAAACCCTAGACACGACCCTTTTCAGCTGTAATGCTCTAGATGTATCAAGGTACCCTGGGGCTAGGCCGGGTGGAGCACGATTACTGGGCTGATTGTAAGAGGTGAACGACGGCAGTGGGGTACGCCAGTGTGGGTTCGGTGGACTACGGTCGTGCACGTATTCCGGGGCAGACACTAGGTATCCGTAGATTTATCTGTGCATCTTGAATCGTGTCCGGGTTTGACACCCTAGGGATGATACACCCGAACGTGGACCCAGCACAGGTGACTACATTCGTGATTAGCCGTATGACACGGACACTTGACGAGCTAGAACTTGTAGGGAGCCGATCGACTAGATAATCACTCCGTAGGACCCCGTACTTGGGTCAGACCCCGTTTCAGGGTCATTTCATGATATTGGGCCGTGGGATTTATTTCATGATTAACTTGTGACATGGACTTAGTATTCTAGCATAGTCGATGCAACGAATCTTGAACATGTGATGCTTTATTTGACTTGTCTTGACTTATCATGATCACCTTAGTTATCTTGCTCACCTTGACACCATTCTTAAGTTTAGTTCCAGTTCATACATGACCTGTTGTTTTAACCGTTTTTACACTGAAAGTCACTAGGACTTACTCAGTCTTTATGACTGACCCTTTTTCCTTTCGCCTCTTTTTCTTTCGTTTCCCCCCCAGGTTCTCAGGGAGGAAACACTAGCTCTTAGCTTGGATATCACTTGCTTTGTCTCAGCATGTACGGTTTGCTATGGCTGCTTCATTTTACTGCACTTGGGGAATAAGCTGATTTTCTGTTTTAAGTTATTGCTTCTTTGGCTATTATTACAAGACAGTTGTAATGAAGTTGTTATTCGAAATGTTTGTAAAAGACATGGTTTACTTTGGAATAAAATGAAGTTCTGTTTTGCTCAAAAATTCTTCTGCTGTTTACTTAATAATTTATTTATGTTCTGTCTTGTGATAATTCTATGATGTTATCCCGATAATACCCCTTCAAAACTAGTGCATTCCCTTTGTGAGTGACTCTAGCGGAGGTGGGGTGTTACACTTGGTATCAGAGCAGAAGGTTACCAAGACTGGGCAAAAGTTTTGAAAACCTTTTGAATTTCTTTTTTCAAAACCATTTACAAAGAAGCAGTTTTCAAGAAAAGTTGGTTTATTTTAAAAGGCTATTCCCCAAAAAGCCATTAGCACAATCTTTGTTTCCTCGTTTGAGTCTTTTCTTTTTTCGTTTTCAGCTTATCATGGCCGACGATCTAAATCTTCCCGAGGGTGTCAATATACCCACTTGGTTCCGTCGTTTCCTCGAGGCTCGGGCTAATGTGGCAGGCCCATCCAATCCTCCTCCTCATCCTCCTCAACCTACGCGAGAACCGCTTTTTCAAAGACATGCAAGGACTTTAAGGCCATGGGTGGAAAGGATTTCCTAGGAACTGAGACTTTTGTTGAGGCACGGAATTGGTTGAAGGAAACCGAAGACTTGTTTGTTATCTTTGAGGTAGAGGACAATAGGAAAGTACAGTTGGCGTCGTGGCTCATGAAAGAGGAAGCTTCTTATTGGTGGGAAGTCACCAACGCTACTAGGCCCATCGAGACTTGGGCGGACTTTAGAGGGAGATTTGGGCTTAAGTTCTTGTCATCGGTAGAGGAGAGTCTCCAAATGGAACGGTTTCTGGCCCTTAAACAAGGAAATATGTCAGTTAAAGAATACGTGAACCGTTTCAATCAGCTTGCTCGCTTCGGATTGGAGTTAGTGAACACTCCTCAGAAAAAGGCGCTACGTTTTGCACGAGGCTTGAACGAGCCACTACATGGTTTGGCCATGACTCATGTGCCCATGGGGGCGACCTTTGAAAGCTTGGTGGATATGGCCCTACTGTATGAGGAAGATAAGAAGGGCAAGAAAGAGGTCAAGCGCAACGATTCTCAGAATAAGAAGGTAGACTCCGAGAAAGGAGGCAAGAACGACAACCCACGTGATAAAAGGAAATGCAATTTCTGTGGTACGGAAGGGCACATAGCCAAGGATTGTAGAAAGAGGAAGAGAAAGCAAGGTGAATGTTTTCATTGTGGGGAGACTGGACACATCAGCAAGGACTGCCCTAAGAAGCAGACCGGACCTTCCGGGGGTACATCTTTAACTTCTTTTTCTAGATGCTTTGTTTTATCTTGTTATCTCCTCGATCCTATCTTGGGAACCATAGGTAGAATCTTTTTAGATGTAAACATGTAATTGAAACATGTTATGATTGCAAAATGGTTGCAAGTGGTCGCAAGTGGTTGCTCGTGGATGCATGAATACACATTAGGCACTAGATCGGCTCAGACACATTTTCATGTTGCATATGCATGAGTGTTTATTTTGGAAACTTGGTTGTGCTATCATTTGGTTGTTGCATATGATTGAATGTTTGTGCACTCATGTAGAAATTATGAATTATAATAGGAAAAAAATTTGCATACATATTGGATTCATTTCACTAAACATATTTTGCATTTGAGTAGATCAATCTGGCCTGATCATTAGCATTAGCTAAGGAACATATACACACGCTATCTGCATGTGTTCATAAAAAATTAGAAGTCTTTTAAGGACCATGGTTGCTTGTGGATGATGTTTTGAGTAGATGGATGATGGATGGTAGGATGCGTTCTTCCTAACTTGGAGATTATGGGGGCGAAATCCTTAAAGGAGGGGAGAATGTAACAACCCAAATTTTAACAACATGTTAAGACAAGAATCAAGGAAGAATTAAATGTTAAAATCTGAATCAGGGAAAAACGGGTTGCGCCATTGCGTTCGTCTCGGAAAAATACGCGAAATAGAGTCCGAAATTTCGTAAATCGGAGTCCGTATGATCAAGATATGGCCTCGCAAAGTTTCACGAAAAATTCAAATTCAAAAACAGATTCAAATTTTCAGAATTCAGGGTAGGCGGGAAAAATCCCGCCCAGACAGGTCGACAGGGGGGTCGACACTTGGGTCGACCTCCCCCCAACCAGGTCGACACTAGAGTCGACCTGGGGGTCGACCTCCCCCCAGGTCGACTGGGGAGTCGACCTGGGTGTCGACCTGGGGGTCGACCTGGGTGTCGACCTCCCTGGTCGACCAGGTCGGCCTGGTGCACCTGTTTTGGCTCCTGGGTCTTGTTTTGGGGGCTTGTGACGATTTTGGATGGCTCAGACCTATTCTAGGGTTAATCTAAAGGCTGAAATCAATTGCCTACAACTATAAAAAGACCCTAAGACCTAGCTTAAATCATACTATTTCATTTTGGCCTCATGCAGCCGCCATTAAACCTAGAACTCTAAATTAAAAATACAAAGAACAAAATTAAAGAAGACGAAGGATGATTCTTAAAGGCTACAACTAGAAGCTACAACAACTACGATGCTTTAGACAACGGATTTGGGGCTATTTGATTTAAAGTTTTGATTTGGATTGCTTGCTTCATATTGTAAGTTCTATGTCACTTTTTAGGCAAAAACGCTAAAATAACATGGACATGCTATGAATTGAAACCGGATTTAGGAACTATTGTTAATCCATGTTTATATTGTTTAACTTTGAATCAAAAATATTGCTATGTTAATGTTGCAAGTTCTACTTATCATGATGTTGATGTTGTTATGAATCACTTGGGCTTAATTTTATTGCAAGTTGAACTAATACATGTCCATGGAATCATTATGTTCATTGAAATCCTCATGTTGATTAAACCGTGCCTATGATGCTAATTAAACCATGTCTATGATGTTAACGAAACTATGCCTGTGATGTTAATATACCTATCATGTTAATGACAAATTGGGAATTGCTAGGTTATGATGAAAAGTTGGAATTATTATGTTTATAATGCTAGATGAGAATCATTCTGTTAAAAATACTAAATTGGAATCCACTATGCCTATTAGAATTACCATGCCTTTAACGTTTCATGTTTAAAAATTATTATTATGCCCGCAATGATTATTATGCCTATGATGTAAAGTTGAAATCATCATGTTAAACTAAGTTGGAAACATTACTATGCCAAGTTATCATCATGCTAGTATTGAAACCATATGATATGTTATAATCTGTTTATTATGCAAGTGATGTTGGAATTGTCACGTATGCCTATCACATGTTTGGTGTTATTCCCCTTTATCTCTTGAATTGTTTATGCTTGCGAACGAAGTACGTTTATATACGTTGGGGATACGATTGGGTAGAATAGGCAAAACTTGAATTGATTATAATCATAAACCGTGAATTTTGGCATAAGTAGAACATGAAATATGGCACGAAAACTTGACTTGAACATGCCATAACTTGACTTGAAACATGCCTTAGTTGGGCACGAAATTGGCATATGAACATGCTATGAAAATAGCACGAATCTGATAAGAACATGGGCATGACTTTAGAAAACAAGAAAGTGGCCAACTCGAGGTTGGGTTGAGTTTGTAGTGTAAACCTGCCCCGGAACCGCCCGACAAATCCAGTTGCTACAAACAATAAGATCCAATGTGGGTAGTTGGTCACATCGCGCTTGAAACCCGAGATTGGGTTGAGTTCGTAGCGTAAACTTGCCCGGAACCGCCCGACAAATCCAGTGGCTACGAACAATAGGATCCAATGTGAGTGGTATGGTGCATTAACGAATCAATTAATGCCAATTAGGGTTACGTCATGAACATGAAAGGACAACTTAACCAACTTGAACACGATTTGTAGGGCTAAGTCATGAACTTGAAATGACAGCACTTAGCCAACTTGACATGACACGTAAGCGGGTTAAGTCACGAATTTAAATGACATACTTAACCATCTTGACATGACTAGACTGGAAAAGGATTAAGTCACGAATTACATGACTCAATCGGTTAGGCGGGTTAGATCACGAATTACATAACCTAATCTGTAGGCGAAACCCTAGACACGACCCTTTTTAGCAGTAACCCTCTAGATGTATCAAGGTACCCTGGGGCTAGCCCGGGTGGGGCACGATTACTGGGTTGATTGTAAGAGGTGAACGACGGCAGTGGGGTACGCCAGTGTGGGTTCGGTGGACTACGGTCGTGCACGTATTCCGGGGCAGACACTGGGTATCCGTAGATTTATCTGTGCATCTTGAATCGTGTCAGGGGTTGACACCCTAGGGCTGATACACCCGAAGGTGGACCCAGCACAGGTGACTACATTCGTGATTAGCCGTATGACACGGACACTTGACGAGCTAGAACTTGTAGGGAGCCGATCGACTAGATAATCGCTCCGTAGGACCCCGTACTTGGGTCAGACTCCGTTTCAGGGTCATTTCATGATATTGGGCCATGGGATTTATTTCATGATTAACTTGTGACATGGACTTAGTATACTAGCATAGTTGATGCAACGAATCTTGAACATGTGATGCTTTATTTGAGTTGTCTTGACTTATCATGATCACCTTAGTTATCTTGCTCACCTTGACACCATTCTTAAGTTTAGTTCCAGTCCATACATGACCTGTTGTTTTAACCGTTTTTACACTGAAAGTCACTAGGACTTACTCAGTCTTTATGACTGACCCTTTTTCCTTTCGCCTCTTTTTCTTTCGTTTCCCCCCCAGGTTCTCAGGGAGGAAACACTAGCTCTTAGCTTGGATATCACTTGCTTTGGCTCAGCATGTATGGTTTGCTATGGCTGCTTCATTTTACTGCACTTGGGGAATAAGCTGATTTTCTGTTTTAAGTTATTTCTTCTTTGGCTATTATTACAAGATAGTTGTAATGAAGTTGTTATTCGAAATGTTTGTAAAAGACATGGTTTACTTTGGAATAAAATGAAGTTCTGTTTTGCTCAAAAATTCTTCCGCTGTTTACTTAATAATTTATTTATGTTCTGTCTTGTGATAATTCTGTGATGTTATCTCGATAATACCCCTTCAAAACTAGTGCATTCCCTTTGTGAGTGACTCTAGCGGAGGTGGGGTGTTACAATTGCCCATACATCGACATTTGTTAATGTCTGCACAGGCTCTCTAGGTCTGATGTTCGGATTACCCCTGGGTTCCTGATCAGGGGATAACCTCCTGATTCTGGCGGTAGCTACTCTACGTCGCTCTCTGTTCTCCCGGTCAATCTCAGGAGGTAGAGTTTGGAGAAGTTGTTGTTGCGTGGGGTTGGTAATATTAGGATCACTAGGTAGGACTTGGGATCCGCGCATGGGTAGCAACATAGGATGTAGCAGGCTCGGGTCATCAGGGCCCAATACACGAGCAGCGTCTTCTCGGGATCCTAAAGATCCAAAAGTCAATTAATCGAGGTTCTGAGGTCGTTCAAGCGGCCTTCTCTCGCGAGGGCGTTCCTCCTCCGAAGAAGGCGAATCATCTGTAGCAAGACGGCGTGTTGGGGAAGGAGTCTTCCGCCTCCGGAGCTCTTGTAGCTCTCTACCCATAGTGATCATGTTTTCCTACATGCGAAGGTTGTCATGCCTTTGGTCTTCCAATGCTTCTTTAGTGCTCTCGTGCATGTCAAGAAAATGTAAAAAGTCTCCCTGGGTAATGGGTGCAGATGGATCAGGCTGAACATTAGTCATCGTGGCTGGAATCGGAGCGTTGGAGGGAGCTCGAGTAGAAGTTCCAACTTCATTCTGGTTCGGATCGGATCGGTTCACAGTGGCCTAGTCCGGGCGGTCTGCTCTAGAGCTTTGAGCGCGTGACCTCGTTAACACGATGGCTTGCTGATCTTCTCTAGCATCGTTTCCCCTAGCGCCTTGCACTTCTTTTCCTTTGGTTTTAGCCATGATACTCGATTCTTCAACGGTTAGTCAACAAGTACTGAAAGATGTCAGAGACAAGGGATTAACTTCTTTGAACTTGAAAGTCCAAATAGTAGAATGATAATCCCAAAAAGGCTGAGAATTCGAAGGTCTCTTAATGAAAGCACCAAAATGTTCAACCAAAAATTGGTTCTAACACCCAAATTAGTTATGATTTTAATGAAATAGAACTAAAAATCAACGAAGAACACACGATTTATAGTGGTTCGGCGTTTAAAAGCCTACGTCCACTTTCTATTCTTTTAATTGATGATTTGAATGCAAATACAGCAATGATTCTCACTTAACTTCACAATTACAATGCATAAGCTCACTCAATTCTCTCAAAAATAGACTTTAAGAGATGATTTTGATCTGAATATGGTTATGAAATTCGGCTATGAAGGAAGTTAGAACTGAGAATTTGCCAAAAGATCCTTTCAAATGCCTCTTGATGGTGTATTTATAGGTAAAAATCTCCTCGAAGTGGCTCCGGTTCGGAACTGTGTGGCACCCATCCCATAAGAGTCGGGTTCGGAGGCCTCCAGATGGTGACAACGCATCGATTTAGTGGGAGATCGTGGGAGGAAATGGTCGTGCTTGGTTCGAGTCTTTAGGAAACGTATGTAGCAACAGTTACAGGCTAAAAAAAGGGTTCAGATCGGCCGCCTCCGATCCGATCCGATGAGTCTACTAACTTTCTTTTTGTGTCGCTGAAGTTCTTCTCCGAACCGAACCGATGTGATGTCTGCGTCTTTGATTTCTGCTTCTTTTCTGCACTGGTTCCCTCCAATCCGAACTGGTTGGTGGCTTTGCCACTATTTGATCTTTGAATAGCCTAGTTCACAAAGTAGGCTAACAATTAATAAACCTATAACATGTTATTCTCTAGATGGAAATCCAACATCTGTAATCTGAAATGTATTCACCCCGGATTGTAACCAACGAAAGTAATCTACAATCCCTTTATATTATTCACCGTCTGATTCCATAATTACAATAACATGTTTTACTTAATATGTAATTAAGTATACTTTATCTTAATTCACCTGTTTTCTGTTGAACATGTCACTACAACCTATGGTTATTCACTTATTAACTTAGACCTTTTAACTAAGGTTTACTAAAAGGTACCCTTTCCTTTTATTATAACTTATGTTATAATTTCCACTTTTCCCTAAGAAAAGCTGCCTACTATATAACATTCTTATTAATGTAATTAATTATAACAGGTTATTATCATTCTCCGTTCATATATGTTAAACACACCAGATCTCTTACATTAAGTTGACAACTTGTGGATGCTGGATATGCCGGGAGGTTCTGGGCAGACTTCTACCACAAGTAGGACTTAACATCGTGTCTTAGCATCGTTTATATGTACATTTACACACTCGACCCCTCGCTTTTGATTAACCACTTGTGGACACTGGATTTGTCGGGCGGTTCCGGGCAGAATTCTATCACAATTATAATATAACCTCATGTCGAAGTGCGGTTACAGTTTCTATTTACTGTAAATCTAGACATATTCATTCTTAAAAAATTACTCATGTTCATTGCAGGTTTTCAATTACAGTATCTAGTTTCAACAGATTTCAGCATACTTGTCATTTTAACAGATTAAACAACTCCGCAAGTTATAGCAGGATACTTACAGTTACATTATCATGCTCTGCTAAATCTTAATTTAAGCCTACAGATTTATATACCCCAAATTAAGTTCATAATTCATAGTATAACAATTGACCCAAGTTTTAGTCAAATTGTACAGTATAGGTTATGCCCCCAAAAACTCCATTCATGATTCATAATACAAGTTATGCCTAAATTAAAGTTTTAGATCAATGTACAGATTATGTCACCAAAAATCCCAATACAAGTTATGCCCCAATTTTAACGTTCCCCGTCGTTCCCAATTTCGTGCATTCGCGTATTTCAGCGATAGGCCTAGGCTCGAATGTAGCCTAGCTATAAAAACAAAAAGGAAAAGAGGGAGAGAAGAGAACAAGAATATGCATAGTAAATAAAACTGCCATATGATGACAAAATAAGGAAACTATCATAATAGGCATAAAGTGACATGATTAGGCAAACTAACATAATAAGGATGTCATGAATAGGCATATAGGCATAAATCAATCAATCAGGTGTACAAGTAATGGTGGATCTGATATGATTCAGGTTACTAACAGGCATAGGCTTAGATCAAAACTTATAAAAATGTCAAGATTACATTTTAGGTGTTTATATCTAAAAGCAACATAAACTCACTATGATTGGACCTAAACAACATAGAATTAATCATAGATAATGTAGCACAGATCTCTAAATTCGTATAGCTTGTTGTTGAAGAAGAATAGGCTATTTTACTCTGAGTTTGGGAAGCACCTCATTGTCGCCATTGAATTAGACGAATAAAAAAAATGAGAATGATGTCCTATTTATAGCCTAAGGTCAATAAATCTATTCCAGAAAGGAGTCCGCATTCAGAAGCTGAATTCTTCCCAGATCTCGGGGTGCGGGGTCGACAAGGGTGTCGACAACCCTGTGTCGGTGTCGACCCACGAATCGACAACCCTGGGCTGGGGTCGACGCCCAACGGTTCTGATTCCCACGTTGGTTTTCCGCCTTTGAATTTCAAACTGATTTGAATTCTGGATTTATTTTATTTATATATATAAGTGGCTTATATGTTTATAAACTTCAAACTATAATATCTAATTCATACGTTGTCCGCTTTACGCAAACTCGGAGACTATCTTAAGCAGAACTCCGAGACAAACGCAATGAGGCAGTCATAATTCCAAATATTTACTTATATATTCTTTAGTTTATTATTAGAGCGTTGTTTAAAATTACGAGGTGTTACAAACCTCTAATAAAAGTGCGTTAAATTTATGCACAATACTAAGACAAAATTATGAAAAGGGAACATTTCCCTCATAGGTTATGGCCACTTGTTAAAATAACACCTCTGTAAGTCATAACTTCATTCATAAGCACTATCATTGTAGGCCATTATGTATGAAATATAGTGCACCAAGTGCCCCACATTTTGCATAATTATTTACAAAAGGATTTGGAAATAAGCACATCTCTAGAAGGAAAGGCATCCCTACGCTGATATTGAAACTTATGTGTAAGCATGATATAGTTCTCAAATGCATCATTACAGACGCTTAGTATGGATTTCAGAATAAAAAAATGACCTTCCTCACTTTATCCAAGATATCAGCTGATAAGTCAAGTGAAGAATCAAATGGAATCTAAAATCCATCAGGTGTATAAGCCATAGGACACTTGCGACAATCCCATTCCCCGGCAAGTAGACTGTCGTAGCCCCGGATTACCTTCGATCTATATTCCGGGAGCATAATGAAATATTCTAGGAGCTGTGCAACGACACCATCATTGAGGAAAAGAGATCAAAATATGTACAAGAAATGATATTGGTAGAATGGTCCCCTCCCGATGAGTAAACAACGGCAGTTCACCTAAGACCATAAGCCAATGAGTGAAAGACCACTAGTTTTATAAACTGAGACCTAGAAGGATGAGAGGGGCTATCGGTATTAACTTGCTTAACACCGATACATAAGGAGACGAGAGCATCAAAGATACTAAGTTTGAAGCATATGGAGTTTTTCCGGAACCAATTACGAGACCTCCATTAGTTGGTTTCCAAGAAGTTACCCTTAACAAGCAATTAACAAAGCATCGGAAGCAACCTCAAGAAAAAGCAAGGATACACTTCAGGAGTCTACCGAAAAGTAAACCGGAACCCCAAAGAGAGACAAGCTATCCACACTAATCTTCTTAGTATCAATACCGGCGGGGGTGGCGGACACGACAACCTTCCACTTGAATCACAAAGACAAGCTCCACAAAGTGTTAATAGCAAAACTGAGAGTCCACATACCAGAAGCCTACATCTGGAAGCTATAACCTTTCGAAAGTCATTTGCACCGACAATCGCGGGATCAATACATAGTGGACGGACAAGCAATCAAAAAGGAGTTCCGCAGACCGGAACCCTCCTCTCGAAAGCAGGAACTGAGATCTCAAGAAGTCATAGGAAAAGCGTTTGGAACCTAAAGAAAAGGCGGTCGAGAGCCAGTACTTCTGGAACCAAAGGGAAAAGCGGCCAACGGTAGGTACTGCTGGCCCAATAGCAAAAGGGGCCCTAATTTGTTTATAAATAAAACCAGGGGTCTCATTTCCGGGGCCATTTTCTGATTTTCATTCTAGTATTATTTTCTTTAGAGAAAACCCTAATTCCTAAATCAAATTGGGGATTTTGATTGTAATCACTTGTGTATTCTAAATCAAAGATCAATAAAGTGTGGATCAATACTTAGCTTAATTACATATCTCGTGTGATTTATTAGTTATTAGCAGTGCAATGTGTTATTTGTTTTCTACATGTTTATAAGCTCTTACCCAAGCCTAAACCCTTTTGCAAAATCAGTGCAAAACCCCTTCCTACAAGCCATTTAGCCCTTATCAAGGGTTGTGCTTAGGGAACCATTGTCCCAAGATAATTGTTGGTTCTTGAGTCTCTTAAGCGGCTCGCCCCATTGAGGGAAGAGTAACTAATGTTTTGGGCTCTAAACCTTGATATCTACTGAGGTATATAGTTACGATGATTTGATTTAAATGTGCAAACATCTTTCTGAAATTATTGATACACTAGAATCAAAAGTAGAAAGACTAAAAGCAAAAAATCTAGAACTATCGACTCTTAAGTCCACCATTGAAAATCTTGAGAAAGAAAATTTGTCTTTGAAAGAAACTGATGAGATTAATAGAGAGAATTTTATTAAACGATGCACTTCACTTGTGAATGAAAATACAACACTAAGAACCGAAGTCCAGGATCTTGAAGCCACCTTGAATAAGTTTTCAATTGGACAAACATCTTTCAAAATGCTTCTAGGAAACCAATTGTTTGTTAACAATAGAAAAGGATTTGGTAAGGTACAAAATGATGAGACTATGATTGATAATGAAAAGGGTAAAAGCATTCTTCCTAAGTGTGTAAACTGTGGGGTAATTGGGCATAATCTTGAAAATTGCAAGAATAGGAATAAAATAAAAAAATTCACTATAGTTTGGGTTCCTAAGCACTTGGCACACAATTACCATAATCTTTGGAACACAAATAAAAGGACAAAACAATTTTGGATTCCTAAAGATTCTTGTTTTCTTCATACTTCAGTCACTGATATTCTTGGACCTAGGAGCTTCTCTAGGTCATCCTCTTCTCTTCTTTTGTAGGTATGTTGTCTGGCTAAGGAGCAACAGAAATCATATTTGGATTCAGGCTGCACCAGACATATTACTGGAGAAAATAGACTGTTCCTTATCCTAGAAAAATATAAAGGGGGGACTGTGACATTGGGTGACAACAACAACTGTAAGATTATTGGTAAAGGAAAAGTAGGTAATAGCATTTGTGCATTAGCTGATGTCTTATATGTTGATAGTTTGTATCACAATCTTATCTCTATAAGCCAACTGTGTGATAAAGGAATGAATGTAGTTTTTGATAGTGAGATTTGCATAATCATTGAAACATCCACTGGAAAAGTTGTTTTTACTGGCAAAAGAAAAGGAAATATTTACACACTTTCTTTTGATGATATAACTGTTTCTAGATGTTTGGTAGCCACAGAAGAAGAGGCAGTTTTATGGCATAGAAGATTAGCACATGCTAGTGTGGGTCTCCTTGAAAAACTAGAAAAAAAAATGAGCTTGTTAGAGGTTTACCACATAAGAAAATTAAAAATAACAAAGTGTGTAAGGCTTGTTCCATGGGTAAACTTAGTCGTTCATCATTCCATCCAAAAAATGTTGTTAGTACTTCACGTGTTCTTGAATTGATTCATATGGATTTGTTTGGACCAACTGATACTGCTAGCTTAAATGGTAAACATTATTGTTGTGTATTGGTTGATGATTACTCTAGATTTACATGGATTTATTTTCTAGCCAAAAAGTCTGAAACATATGATTATTTTTAAAAAAATTCAAAACTTGTTTAAAATGAAAAAGGTGTTTCAATTAAAACTTTGAGAAGTGATCATGGAGGTGAATTTGAAAATTTAGACTTTGAAAAATTCTGTGAAGAAAATGGTTTTAAACATGAATTTTCCGCTCCTCTAACACCTCAACAAAATGGGGTGGTCGAAAGGAAAAATCTACACTACAAGAGATGGCTAGATCTATGTTATGTGAATATAAATTGCCTCAAACCATCTGGGCTGAGGTAGTCAATACTTCGTGCTATGTAATGAATAAAGTCACCAATACTTAATAAAACGTCATATGAACTGTGGTTTGACAAAAAGCCTAATATCTCATATTTTAGAGTTTTTGGATGCCCTTATTATATTCTAAACACAGGAGATCAGCTTGGAAAATTTGAACCAAAAACAGTTGATGGAATTTTCATGGGTTATTCTTGAAGAAGAAAAGCTTACAGAATCTTCAATAAGAAATCAAGAACAATTGTAAAGACCAGTAATGCGAAGTACAGTGGATCAAACTTGGAGATAGCTTCTAAAAATGATAAAGATGAAGGTGGTGGGCAAGAAGGCGAAAAAGAAAACAATGAAGTTGAGGCAAACAATGAAAAAGTCACAGAAGTAACAGCTGAAGCTGAAAGGCTGAAATTCAAACCCAACCATCATCTAGATTTGGTAACTGGAAGCCCAACAACTGATGTTCGTACTTGTAACTCTCTCAATAAGGATGCTTGTACTTTATGTATTCACAATGATTTTATTTCTGAAATTGAACCTAGTTCCTATGATATTTCTCTTAATGATGAATCTTGGATTTTAGTTATGCAAGAGGAACTTAATCAGTTTGAGAGAAACAAAGTCTAGAATTTGGTGCCTAGGCCAAAATACTATCTAGTTGTTGGAACAAATTGGGTGTTTAAAAATAAACTTAATGAATCTGGAAAAGTAATTAGAAACAAAGCTAGGTTGGTTACTAAGGGATACAATCAAACTGAAGGCATTGACATTGATGAAACATTTGCTCCAGTTGCTAGGTTAGAAGAAATTAGAATCTTGTTGAGTTTTGCATGTTTTAAAGGTTTTAAACTTAAGCAAATGGATGTTAAGAGTGCCTTTATGAATGAAGTGCTGAAAGAAGAAGTTTATGTTGAACAACCTCCTAGTTTCGAGAGTCACGATTTTCCAAATCATGTGTACAAACTAGAAAAAGAATTATATGGTTTTAAGCAAGCCCCTCAAGCTTAGTATGGCTGTCTCTATTCAAATCTCTTGCAAAACAATTTTAAAAAGGGACGTGCTAACGCTACTCTGTTTATATTACATAATGGTAATGATTTCTTAATTGTTTAGATCTATGTTGATGATATCATTTACGGTGCTACTAAAGATATTTTTTGTGAGAAATTTGAAAAAGTTATGCAGGATAAATTTGAGATGAGCTTGGTTGGAGAATTGAAATACTTTCTTGGATTTCAAATCAAACAGAGCAGCAAAGGAATCTTCATCTCCCAAACGAAATATGTGATGGAGCTGCTGAAGAAATTCAGAGTTGAAGATGAAAAACCAATGAAAACACCAATGAATCCAACAACTAAGCTTGACAAAGATGAAAAGGGTGTTGATGTTGATCTGAAAAATATTATGGTATAATTGGTTCACTTCTCTATCTCTCTGCTTCTAGATCTGATATCATGTTCACTGTTTGTTCGTGTGCTTGTTTTCAATCTAATCCAAAAGAATCTCATTTAAAAGCCACAAAATGGATTCTGAGATATTTGTTGCACACACCAAAACTTGGCTTGTGGTATCCATCTTGTGATAATTTTGATTTAGTTGGTTTTACTGATGCTGATTACGCTAGTTCACTTACTGATAGGAAGAGCACTAGTGGAACTTGTTTCATGCTAGGACATTCTCTTGTTTCTTGGTCAAGACGTAAACAAAATTGTGTTGCATTATCCACCATTGAAGCTGAGTATATTGCATTAGGAAGTTGTTGTGCACAGACTTTATGGATGATGCAAACTCTATCTGATTTTGGCCTATTCTATAAACAAGTTCCTTTGAAATGTGACAGTAAGAGTGCAATAGACCTATCAAATAATCTTGTACATCATTCACGCACAAAACACATTGATGTGAGACATCATTTCATTAGACATCATATTGCTAGTGAGGACATTTGTATTGAATTTACTCCAACTGAATCTCAACTTGCTGGTATTTTTACCAAACCCTTCCTGAAGAAAGATTTTACTGATTAGATTGGATTTGAGGATTATAGAAATTAATTAATCTCTCTACATTTTTGGGTAAATTTTTTCTTAAGGTGTTCTGCTATCAATTTAATTTTCTGACAAATTAATCCAGTCTTCAAATCATCAAGAAAAGAACTGTGACATTTATAATGAAATTGTGACTGTGTTAGATTTCAGAATATAAGATGGTTGAAAGCTTCTCTATAACCCTGAATTGATTTAATATATTTTTATCATATAAGTTATTTAGGAACTTTTTTCACATCCATCTCTATCACTATCACCCTTCTATCAACTATTATTGTTTCATATATTAAGGGGATTTTGTATATATATTAATACTTATAATAATAAAAAATAATAATAATAAGTGTTTCTCTGACCTCATTTAAAAATCCAAGCTCTGGTCATGTATGGTTATGAGATTACTTATTTATTTTCATGCTGCAACTAATCCCATTTAAAAATCCAAGCTCTAGTTATGTGTGGTTAGTGTGCTCTTGAAATATATATATATATATATAATAAAAAACGGTATATGAATATGGATATAATAATATATATTTATAAAATCCTCCCTAGCATATATTAACTAACTTTCCATTCCATTTTCTATTTTGTGAAATGTGTTCCTATCTTACAGGTTATTATGATTTTTTGTTTGATTAGTCGGGGTTTGCAGTTTCTAGTTCTGTCAAATGACTAGAATTCTTACTGTGGTCCTTATCCCTTGCAAATGTCCAGCCCTGGTCATCTTTTGATGACTATAAAGGGGGAGAAGGAGTTAAGATTTTGATACGTATATACGTTCACATGCATCTGTAGACTTTATTTTGCAAATAATGCTAAGTGTTTAATTATTTTCTGTTCTTTTCAAATTTCTATTTCATATTTGTTATGTCTGTTTACAGTTATAGGGGGAGAACATACATAGGGGGAGTTCTCAAATTTTTTCCAATTTCAAACACATTTTGCTATATTCAAAATCTTAAGTACGTTTGTCATCATAAAAAGGGGGAAATTGTTGAACCTGTGAATTTTTTTTTTATGATAACAAACATAATTTTTTAATGTGCTTGAAACTGTACTATTTACTATTCTTAACATCATACAGGAATCAAAATATTTTTGTTTAATAATGCTTCTACACATATATTGAATATTAACATAAGCATTTATTATTCAAAAATTATATTTTTATTCCATAATCAAAACTGTACAATTTTTTTCTGAACTCTCAGCTATACAAATTTTCAATACAAATGAATCTCACTACATATATATCTTCTCACTACAGTTTTTTTCCTCTCACAATCAACTGCAAATATCTTTACACTCATACTATCTCTGCATCCTGATTTGCTCCTGTTGCATCATCCTGAAACCTGTCACAAAAATGAAATACACACAGTAGACTGGAACCAAAATAAACACTGAACAAATACTTTTTTTTTAAATATTTATTTGCCTCAGTTTTTTCTGTGTGGTTTTCTCATCATCTTTCTGACTTAATTAGCCACAACATAACCACACTGGTCTGCTAATCAGAACCAGCATTACACTCAATTGATTCTGACCAGCCTCAACACAGTGTAGTCAGTCTGCTGATGTATAACACATTTTCACCAAAAAATGCACAACTCGTGCACAATACGCAAACTTCAATGTCAAATCATGTGGCAGTACAAAAACAAAGTTAAGTAGAATGGTCAACTCAACAAGATCAAGTTAAAGTGAAACAACATAGTCAAAAGTAAAGCAACTCATAAGGATCATGCATGAGCTCCAGATTTCATGAATACACTACAAGTCAAGGAGACAATGATAAATTAGCGTAGGATGGGGGGTGTTTCTGCGCACAATACATGTGTAACTAGACTGCACGTATTCATGAATATGGTCAGTGCTTCACAACTGCAACTAAATTGGTACATGGATAAAAACATGTGCACATGCCATACAAGTGCAGTCAACATAAACAACAAATACAAGGATCAAAGATACAAAGCAACAATGTTCTAATAAGTGCAACAACTAAGACAAGTGATCAGTTTTCAGCATATCTAGCCAAACAAAATTGGTTCAGCATGTTTCAAACTTGTCAAAGGGAATGCAGCATTGTATTGTCGAAACAACAAGGTGAGCAAAGCAAATACGGTCCAGAGTACATGGATCAGAGAAGGAGCAGATACAATGGTGTATACACATGTACAAACTTATGCAGAACAAAGCCAAGACAATATAAACATATATAAGTGTGCATGAAAGAAGGGGCAGTGCAGCGTGATTCGAACTCAAACATGGATTGATCTTTAATGTACAGAGAATATTCTTCTTTTAGAAAGATAGTTTGTATGTAATCAATTTCTGGAAAGGGTTTAATGTATTTTTGAAATCGAATTTCTCCTTTCCAGTTATAACTCAATCAAGCATGGAATAATGAAGCAATTAAAGCATTGGATCAAATTATATATGGTATGGTGATTAGGCAGAATCAATCTCCGCAAGCATATGCATTTTCAACAATGGAAATTAAAACCAACTGTGTTCATAAAGAAAGAAAATAATGTGTCCAGTCCATTGCTAGTTTTTCAAAATTCAAATTAATAGAAAAATCATTACTGAGAAACAAATAAGAACTTTCAACATATTTTTCAAATTGGACAACTCGAAATCAAAGGAAAGTCTCAAATTCAAAGTTACTTCCAAATATTCCTATTAAATCGGGCAAGCCATTGAATTGAAATCAGAGTGTAGGGTTTTGAAACCCCTATAAAAACACATGATTCCTCATCGACATTTTCATCCAACCATTCGACATTCAAATCAAACTCCTAAAATCAATTCAGAGAAAGGCTTACTTTTTGGGTGGAGAGAGAGAGAGAGAGAGAGAGAGATCATCTTAGAGCCAAGCAAGAAGAGAACTTCAAGTTTCTAAAGTGTTTCGAAGCCATGGAAAATCAGAACTGAGGAAACCCTAGCCGCCCTTCCTTTTAGAGTAATAGCAAAAGAGCTCAGCCATTTTCTAGTGAAGAAACAATGGGGGAATTTCCTTATTTAAAGGCTTTGTTTTGTTTTGTTGTAATTTTTTTTCTTTCAAAATCATGTCTTGTTTTTTCTAGTTTCATTTAAAACTAGGGTTTACAGATTACTTGTCTGTAGTCTGGAAAAATCTGGTCTAGGTTACATAGATCAGCCTAGGATTTTTAGCTCAGGGTGACAGGAGAAGGCACTGCAAGTTTGCATGGGAATGTTAGTGGGATCTGTTCATAACACCTAGTAGAAATCTTAGGAATGCAGCAGTAGGCACAGTTTGCCGAAGCTGTGTATTTCTGTGTGTGATTTTCCTTTACTGCAATTTTATTACTCTGTGATTGTTTAAAATATGAATACCCTATTCACCCCCTCCCCCTCTAGGGTTAATATTGATCCTACAAAAGACTCCCAGAAACTTAGCCAAATTGGCACTACACTTCTCTGAAACTCTGAAATTCCCTAGACTCGTATCCTTATTCCCTAATCATTTCGTAACTGCACTACGTTGCAATATTTTTTATCTGCTCCCGGTTGAGTATTTTCGTATTTGCTCCTGGTTAACCCCTGCCACCTTCATATCCCCTGGGATTTTGTATCTCCCTGGTTTCTTTTCCATATTCATATCCTAAGGTGGTGTACAAAATGGAGTGAAGGGGGAATAGGGTATGAATTTTTTTCGAATTGTGGGATTCGAAGAGAGAAGGAGCTGGCCCAAGGGATACAAAGGTGTGGAAGGTATCATGGGTTTTGGATAGAGGATACGAAAACATACAGGGCAAGGATTGGATACGACATCTTTTGAGGTGAGGGACATGAAATTTCGAAGAGACGGGGCATACGAGATTTCATGGTATATGGATTATCTTGAGTAGTTTAACGAGCTATGACAGCCACACTATTTGACTCTATTCGTGCTTCATTCTTGGCGACACTTATGGGCTATTTCACGATGCGATAGGCCGAGTCATGCAGACCTGGATTGCTTTTGGGAACCAGAACAAAAAGTCGGTTAACACCTGTTATTCGCTGGTATCTTCCTAAGCTTGAATATTAGCATGCAATGTTGACATAGTCTTGTTCCTACCATTCCTAATCCTTCCTTATATACTTGTGATTGAATTTAAGTGGATAAGAAGCACAGAAACTAATACCTGGATCTTCA
The DNA here is from genome assembly GCA_030737875.1 of Allium sativum. Taxonomy (NCBI): domain Eukaryota; kingdom Viridiplantae; phylum Streptophyta; class Magnoliopsida; order Asparagales; family Amaryllidaceae; genus Allium; species Allium sativum. The sequence continues at coordinate 431,987,301 of CM060923.1, forward strand.
CCTAATGGACCGAGAAATCCACCCTACCATTAGATGAAAGCAACTGGGATTGAGAATCTTTTGTTCTTAGTGGAAGTATCATAATTTTTGCGAAATATTTTGCATAAAATCCTAGAAGTATTTATGAAGAGAAATTAATGAAGAGAATAAAGTGAAACCTGAGGAAATTGTAAATAATATAAAAAGGACAATGATTTATTGTTGTTTGGCATTAATGAGCCTATGTGCACTTTGATGATTTTAACTCTTCATTGATGAATTTAGGGATAATCAACGAAAAAATATTACAATAAAGATAGAAAAATTTATAAAAAGCCCAAAATTCCCAAATGAAGGCAATCAATATTTATGGGCAGAGGCGAGCTCGGATCGGTCAAAAAATTGCTTTATGGTAAGGGAAAATGGGGCTACCAATTATAAAGGGTATGAGCCAGATCGTTCACCATTGAGCTTTGGATCATTAATATCTAGGGTAATCAAGATCGATACCAATTCATGTAGATTCTAAATGGCTACATGATCCAGATCGAACCAGGAACTTGCTTTAGCATCATTTCGGATTACCTTGATTTACATGCCTTATGATGTACCTGGATCAGATGTTTATATACTCATTCTGATGTTCAAAATAGAAACCTCATTGTTCAATCTAGATCAATGTTGATTAGGATTTCATGCTCCTTTAACTTTAATTTTCAAGAATTTCATCATGTTATTCTTATAAGCTAATTCAATAGTTGTCCCAGAGCTTCATTCTGGGCTAAACACATATGCCTTTGAATCATCATTGTGGTTCATCTGCTTGATAATCAAAAATTTATACTCATTTCAGTAGTCTTATGTAGCTGGGCCAAAAAGTAACAATTATGTTATACAAATTCTAAAAGAAAAGATCAATGAATAAATTTGTCCAATGGAGAAACTCAAATTTGTTGCCACTCAAAATACGGGGAGAACAATCATAATCATAGGTTCATAGTTTATTCTGCTGATAAAGGAAACTAACTAACCACTATACAACCACGTATAAGTGGTTAAATTGACCGAGACTAGTTCTGATAATTTCATGGCTAATAAACTGAATATGAGACTGATTTTTAAGACAATGAAATATTTCAGTGTTGTTACAAAAATAGTTAAAATAGGAAAAAATTGGGATTTTATTTATTTTTGCATAAAATGACAAAGTATTGTTGTTGTATATTAACAACCAAATTAAAAGGAAACATCTAAATGGCCAAGACTTTAGTGTACTTTTTGCATTGGCTTTTATTTTTGGTAGTTGAAAATATGGTTAGCCTCCCTTTTCAGATGTAGAGCTCGCTTGATAAATGTAAAATTTATACAAAGTGGTAAAATGAACATGTTCATTATTGCAAATGTTCAAATGGTGGGATCAATAGTGATGAGTCATTGCCTAAAAATGATTCAAAAGGATGCATGATTAAAATCTCAATCCCGTTAGATGTCAAGAGAATCCACGCGCCAAAATCAATCTTTATCATGGATATCGTAATTGTGTTGTTATGGCACTTAGTTCTCTTCTTCATAGCTGAATAGAAAATAATAATAGACTCAATGCTCCCTAGTACAAAGTTAATTCACATGTCAATTAACCTACATGTAATGTCATTTTGCATGACGAGCAACAATAGATAATTAATGTTTTTTTTGGACACTAACTAATAAACTAATTGGGGATCAATTATCATGGAAATTGATTTTGGTCGAAAATTTTTCAATGCGCAAAAAGGATAAAAAATGGTTGCTTTAATATTACTTTAAAAAATATTGCACAAATAACAATATGTTATAAAGTTTTGTGGCAATTTCCTAAATTGACATCTGAAGAGGAAATTGAGATGTAAGTAACACCTTATCCTGGTGTTTTTTAGTTTTCCATAATAGGGAAGGGAAAATTACTGTGTATAAAATTATATATTATCTACTACACAATTTATTTTTGTTGGATCTTTATCTTTTCAGCATGGTAGGAAGAAATTAGTTCCTTTAAAGTTATTTAACCTTAAGGATTTTCAACATCTAACCCAGCTAAAGGTATTTGGGAAATTACTAGGCAAATTCATCTATAATTTCAAATGATGCAATTACAATATATTTTTTTGCATTGAAATTGTCCCATCGTCCTCAATCTAATGTTTTTCTAGGAAATATGTCAAACCATCAACCTTTATTACAATATATTTTTAACTTCTTTTTTATATAATTTTTTTTTAATAAAACCTAAAATATCACTATAAACATTTTTAGAATAATTATTTGCTATCCTATCTATATTTTTAGTTACCCTGCATACTGCATATGGTGTATAATTGTAGATACTATTTATTATCACCACCGAGAAAGATATAAATACCATTATTGTCCGTATAGATATGTATCTCTATCTATCCATGCTTTGACCAACTATTACAATACACTATATATAAACAATAATAGGAATGGTTCGTTTCTTCGTTATATACAAGAAAATTTATCAAACACTACAAAGATATGAAGCTCTTTCTCTTAACGATCCTTATCGTTTCTCACTTCGTCGAGTCGACTGATTCCAAGATTGATCGTATACCAATCGGAACATGGAAGGAGATCCAACATTTGGATAATCCAGACGTGGTGGACGTTGCACGGTTTGCAGTTTTAAGACACAACATTCAAGCAGGCACCGAAATTGTGTTAAGAAAAATCCAAAGAGGCGAATATATGGTTCTTGGTCATAGACATTATAAGCTTGATTTAGAGATGGTAGATGGGACCGTATATAAAGCTTATGTTCAAATTAGATATCCAGATCGTAAGAAGTTGATCTCCTTTGTTAAACTTTGAAATAAAAAAGCATACTTTTAAATTCTTCAAGAAATAGTGGTAGTCTCTGATTGGTTTAGTTCCTCCATCCTTACTTTCTCTGTTACCATGTGCCAAGTTCATCTCAACCATCCATTTACAAATAATCAAATTATTTAAATATCATGGTGGGAAACACTCAACAATTAAATCTACAATGGATGGTTAGGTAAATAATTACAAAGGAATTGAACTAGGCTCCGACTTTCATGTCATTGCCAAAATGGGCTATGATTAGTGCCATATAAAATATAAAAGAATCTAAAAATCTAAATAAGGATTAATCACCTTTGAAGGAATGGAAGATTGATAAGTAAATCAAAATACACACTACTACGAAAACACCATATTACAACTTTAATTTTACAACTGTGCGAAAAGCACAAATGTAATAAATGCTTTTTTACAACTGTGCAAAATGTACTGTTGTAATAAATGTTTTTTACAACTGTGAAAAAATCACTGTTGTAATAAACATATATATCACAACTTTTCTTTTTTGCCTGTTGTAATAACTAATATATACAAATTAATTTTCGATAATTAATAATTAATAATTATAATTATAATTAAACATAGTAATCAATAATTAATAATAAATTATAATGCTATCAAATAATAATTAATTTGAAATATGAAATAATTATGTTTAACAATTAACATTCAATAATTATTAATTGGTATAATACAAATAATTAATAAATAATATTAATAATTTTCATCAAATAATTAATAGATTTTTTTTATAATTAATAACTAATATTAATTAATATTTTACAATAAGGGAATGTTGTCAATTATAAATAATTAATTGTGTAGATTTTTCACTAGCACATTCTTTTGTAATTCTAGCTTTCTAGTACTTGTCTTCAAAATAGCTACTGAATGTTTAATCATAGTGCAAAAATTTGGTAGCAACTCATGAATATTTGGCAGCCTTGACTTAAATTTAGGCAGGAGTTCCAAAATCATTGGCTCCAAAAAGTAATACTATTGTTTTGCTTCCCATGCTAAAAACTAGCGCTTCAAATCCAACGACAGCTTTTCCCATTCCTTCTTCTTCTTCCATATTAAAAAACCCTAATTTCGAAACTTGGAATCGCGTACTAAAAATAATAATTCCGTGTATTAAAAAAACCCTTAATTTCGAGGCCTGGAATTGCGACCAGAACGACGTACACTCCAGAATTGCGAAACTAGGAGAAAGACGAAGTGCTTGAATTTGATTGTGATAGCGATTGAAGCTGCGCTTGAATTTGGGTGTGATATGAATTGCGAGACCAGGAATAGCGATTGAAGCCGCGCTTTAATTTGGGTGTGATAAGAATTGCGAGACTAGGAATAGCGATTGAAGCTGCGCTTGAAGAATCAGATTGTCTGATTTCAGATAGGATTTCGTATTGGGTGTGACAGGATCCATAGGGAGCTCAGTTGCTGCATTTGAATTTAGGGTCAGAGGTTTTTCTGTGGCTTTTTTCTTTGATTAGGTCGTTCGAGCTTGAAGGAGCAGTTGGTAATCGAATGACAGAGGAATCACAATCAAATTAGGTGTATTTTATTTTATTTTGATTTTGATCGATTATCGCCCTTCTACGTAAATACTAGATTGTGAACAATGAATTGGTTTCCCCTATTTTTCTAGTTTATTGGTTTCCCCTATTTGACCAGTAGAGATTATCCTGTAAAATGAAAATTCAACTTCTATTCTCATCTAGATGTAAGTGACTAAATTTCCATCCATTTCCCATAGTCGACATAATGTTTTATATATTTCTTGCAGAAAGTTTATTTTCATCTAAACCCACAAAGGAAAACCTGCTGATTTGGTGGAATGTTGATTTTATTTTTGGCTCACAGAGGGACGAACGAAATCAATATAATGGGGTTCCTCTATAGCAGTAAGTATGTCTTCAATTTCACAACCTGATGATTCCAAATTTCCAATGGTTCAATTTCACAACTTGATGATTCCAAATTTCCAATGTTTCACTATAATAGGGTTCCTCTATAGCAGTAAGTAAGCACCATGTTGTTTTAGATGTATTATTGCTGATTTTTTCTTGTATGGTTTCTATGCCTTTTTATATTGGATTTCTTCTTCTTCTCTCTTTTGGGTATGTACTTGTTCTTATGTATTATTGATGCAAACTCGGTGTCAATTTGGAAACATCTTTCAGTTTTTTGATATCTTGGTTCAACGTGGATAGATTATATTAGGTTGCTTGCCTGCTATTCTTACCACAGGGCGGCTTGCGTGCACGTTATCTAACCAATGAGGTGGATTCAAAAATGAATGTTTTTTCAGGTTAGTACCTTTTTATTTTTTTTCTAAAAAATTCTTTTAAAATGGGTATTCTTCCTATTTAAGAGAGACATCGTCATTTCTAAGAATTCATCGCAACCATGCGGTATTTTTTGGTTTAGCAAACCAGTATCCAAAAACCTTAGTAATGTACATTTCCATAACAAGTCGGATTCCAAGTTTGTCTCATTGTGGTACTTAGTGTAAAATTGTGTTTATTATGATGTCGTTTCATATATATATATATATATATATATATATATATATATATATATATATGAAACGACTTTTTTTATATGTATGTATGTATGTATGTATGTATGTTATAGCTTGTGTATAGAATGCTAATTATGTTTGATGCTATTAAGATTTGGTATTGTTGGCTTAAAAATACACTTTTCCTTTTTTCTAACAACAGACGTATTCTTATGCAACAAGTTTCAGATCACTATAGTGAACTTGCTTCAAAAAGATAAATGGCATAAAGATTTCGTTGTCTTCGACTAGTGTACTCCTGTAGGATATGTAACTTTTTGTGGATAACTTGTGCTTGTATTAAGTTGCTTTGTAATGGTCAAGTATGTAATAATGCGCGAAATGTTTTCTAAAACTTATTGTTTGTAATACTGAAAATTTGAGTATTTTATTAAATAAGTTTGCAAATAACTGTAATATCATGTACTGTTCATTTCAGTTGCAAAATATGTTTTTTTTTAAACGCAATTGCCAACCACAACGACGCATAAGAGTTGTAGTAGATATTATTACAACGGTGAATAATTGTTGTAATAAAGTTTACTACAACGGTGGAAAAAAGTTGTAAAATATACATATTACAATGGTGTTGCAGCGGTGCAGAAAAGTTGTAAAAGATTTTAGTCTATTACAACTTCTTAATACACAATGATGGCTCCGCCATTGTAAAAAGTCTTTTATAACTTTTTTCCACTATTGTAATATGGTAAATTTCTTGCAGTAACACTCAGTCAATTAATGAGAAAATGACAATAAAGAATCACATATCCATAGATTGGATAAACGTAAGGTCAAAACACATCTCTCTTTGTCCCATCCATGATTCTGTTAGTTGGAATATATTTTTGAATATATAAATCAGTTAAGTTTGAGTACAAGAGCATCTCCAACAGGGGTTAATTATTATAGATATGTAATAATTTTACCCATTTTGTCTTCCAATAGAGTACCAAAATATGAATTAGTTCAAAATTCAGCAATTCTGGTTACAAAAACGTAATCAGGTGGGGCAGCTGTTCAACAGGCTCCCCGGTATGGGGTGCCTATTGAATAGGCACCTGAATTAGGGAGCTTGTTCAACAGGCACCCCATACATGGGAGCCTGTTGAACAGCTGCCTCACCTGATTACATTTTCAGATCATTTTTTGCACTCAAATTTACGTTGAAAACTCAAAACTCAAAATACAAAATAAACCAAACGCTGCCTTATTTTCTACAAAAAAAATGCTAAATTTGATTTTATGCACTATATGTGACTTTGAAAGCTCCACCTCTTAGTCCATGATATCAAATGTTCATAGCAAGATGGTTGCTGATTCTATTTACTAATCAGATACTATAAAGCTACCTCCACTACTTTGAAGAAAAAAACGTCCATGACAAAGTTGCATTGGTGTCATCCACCACATCCTTTTGTTTTGCATTTTATTCTTCTACTTTTGCCTCTTTTAATCAAAAAATTCAAAATTTAATTTTAGATAAATTTTCAATTCTCGTGCTTATATCAATGATTACGAAGATATTAGTAAAACTGATATGAAACTTGAAGAGGTAAAATTCAAATTTTAAGTTGTTTTGATCTTTTTTAATTTTAAAATGCATTATTCTTCGAATTAGTACAGTTTTAATTTCATGTTGTTGCATGATCTTTCAATTGATTTCTTGTATGGTATAATTTTTCTATGAAATTAATTTTTACTATAGGATGATATGAATGGAAGTTTTATAAATAGGAGCTTACTCAGCGAAATGCTTGAGTATGTTGGTTTTTTTACTTTTATAGAGGATATTATTTTAGTTTTTAGATTTAAATAAAATTGGTCGGAGAAGGCATTTACCTAGACAGCTTGCATTGACAATTCCACCTTCAAGCATTATCATTACTATCACCGAATATGCATATATAACAACTGCATTTTCCCACTCTACAAATTATGCTCACTGCTCTTTAGACCATAAATTTTAGCATAAAGATTGAGATATTCACCAAAGAAGAAAGTATTAAAAATAAAACAGAGGAAAACTAATTAAAAAGGGAAATTCAATCACATTCAACATTTTATGTTCGATATATAGTCTGGTGTTACATCCACTTGAATGAATTTATTTATTTTGGCACTAAACTGTGATTACAAAGAATATAGGTCAATAAGGATATGTAAAGTACAATAAAATGGATTTAGAATACGAAAATAGCAAAAAAAGATCCTTTAAATTAAGGAAGGCCTCTGTACTTATTTTGTTAAACATGCAAATATCTTACCTAAATTTCACTTATGTAAAATCATCACCTAAACCAAGTGCTCATAAAAAGGGGCTCCATAACCCCTACTATTGGAGATTTGTATCAATCTCCTAAAGAGGATCAGTACCGATTGTGACACCCCACGTCCGTTAATGTCACTCTTTATCGGAATGCATTAATTTCCGTGAAGCGTTATAGGTAAACTAAAACAGAATCTCACAAGACAGATACAAAAAATAGCAGTGGAAATTTAAAACTTTATGTTCCAATAGAAAACATCGTGATCTCAAAATCCAGTTACAACATCAGACTGAAATACTAGAAACAAATACATAAAATAAAAACTTCTATCTAGTGCTAAAAACCATCACAGTACAGAAGTGAAAAATCATAATCCACATAAGTAGCCGTAAACAAGGAGACAAGTAGTCAAAGCGATACATCAAAGCATATCCAAAACCAAGCAGAAACATAAGAGAGAATCCTAATCAAATCAGAGCGTTCCCCACCCTAAGAACCTGAGGGGGAAAGGAAGAGAGAGAAAAAGAAACAAAATGGGTCATGCATAAAGTCTGGCGAGTCCAGTGACTTTTAGCATGTAAAGAAATAAAAGTATCAAGACAGTAAATAAACAGGATGAGAGACAACTTTAGTATATAAAATATATAAACAGGATGGACAGGATAAACAAAATAAACATGATTAAGTATGCTTCTCAATTACTTTCTCTTCACCAATACTAGTATATCGATTAAGTGTTTTCCATTTACTTAATAGAAACAGAATTATCCCAACAGAAACATGATGGTAGACTTAGGTGTACTTCTAGTAACAGGTTTTACCCCAAACAGAAATAACAGGTAACCAAACAGAAATAATGGGTGTTACCATGTTGATGTCAAAAGTTGGTCACTAGCGACGATCAACCCTCAATCGTGTGGAAGGCACACGAACTATGATTATGGAACCTAGAAAAATCAAGGAAACAGGAAAACACACAGAAATTTTTATAGTGGTTCGGTAAAAGGTCATGCCTACATCTACTTTATATGTATTACTTCTATTCTTTGATTACAAGTACAATACTTTTCTGTTTTATGAAAGGAGAGAAGATAGTTATTTTATGAGTTAGCTATGAGAATTGGAAGTCTTAGGGAAGAACAGAGATTCCGAAAGAATGTTAAGCTGGGTGAGATCAGATCAGGTCAGGTTAGGTCACACTCCTCTTTGAGCTTTTGGGTATTTATAGGTGGAGACTGCGACTTGGGCTGTTGTGAGATGGCCCAGCCTTTTCAGAAAATCTTGTACATGTGGAGCTCATCCCTTGATCAGAATAGAGGCTGCAAGACTGAATCCACTATTCATAAATAGCATCCTCGGAAGTTGTTGCCTACATGGCTTTATGGTGAGGTATATTAAAAGTAGAGCCTTGTCCGGACATGGTTGACCACTTTTATTGCCTTGGAAGTCGGGCTGAGCATTTAAAATAGCTTATCTAAATATCTGCAGGTTGGTTCGAGACATTCGATCGATGCGCTTATTACGGGAGCGAGATACTCGATCAACTTAGCAGAACGATACTTCTGGAATGTTTCGCTGGACGATGATAGTTTGGATTGGGCCAATCAAGTGACCGCTCTGGGCCGAGCTTCCTGGATCATGTCTATCTGATTTGGCTGATTGCACATCTGGGCTTCGATTCGGCCCGTTGTGGCTTTTACCCAAAAGAGGGTTAACATTTTGCCCCGCAGAATGCATTTTCTTCGGTAGAAGGAGGTATATTCTGGAATACAGATCTAAGCACAATATCTCGAGCTGCTAAAGACTCGCCGGACCATATTAAGGCCAGAAATCCGAAGGCCCTGATGTTGTATTAAGGCCAGAAAACCGACGATCGAACTGGGTCGTATTAAGGACGAAAAACTGACAAATATTGGAGACCGTATTAAGGCCGAGATAATTATCGTCATTGTTGGACAATTAATTCCTACAAAGGCAAAACAAACCATTACCGATTGGGAGAAGGTTGATGGGTCGAGCGTTTTATTTTACTTGGCTTTAGAAGGTGGCGAGTATCATCCATACTCGGCTTAGAGGAATGGCGTGCATTAACCATACTTGGCTTTAGAGAAATGGTGAGCATTAACCATACTCGACTTAGAGAAATGGTGAGCATTAGCTATATTAGGCTAAGAGTAAAGGCGAGTATTAACCATACTCGGCTTAGAGGAATGGCAAGTGTCTTTTATGCTCGACTCATGTTGGGTTAGTATATCCAGCGAGCAATAGACGCTCGTGGTATAGAAAAATGTGAGTATAATCCATACTCGGTTTAAAATTGTTACCGTACTCGGCTAGTGGAGTAGGTTTAGAGAAATAGTGGTGGGATTTCGTACGGACCACATTTAAAGAAAAGGGGGCAAGGATCAGCCATGCTCGGCTTAGATTTTCCAAACACAATCCATGATCGCAAAAGAAAGTTCAAAACAGCTAAAGAATTATTACAAGGAAAAGAAATTCTAATAGGACAACGGTTGATTCCAGAGCATGCCTAGGAGCCAAATCATATCCCCATACATGTGTACATCAAGGCGTACTTTTTATTGAAAGAAAAAATACATTGAAACAATAAAAGTTTTAATTGATGATAATGCCGCGAGTGCTAGTCTTAGGGTCCTTTCCGTTTCTAGGGACTCGAGGGTCAGCCTGAGGAGCTTGGGAAAAAGGTCGCGGCAGCAAAGCCGGGGTGCGATTTTTGACATATTCATGATGCTCTCCTTTTCGGACTCGGTCCTTGATGAGGTCACGCAGATGTCGGCATTCATCGGTGTGTGTCCAGTTATGTTGTGGAATACGCAATGTTTGCCGGAATCGAGTTCCCTCTGGGTTAGTTCTCGTTGAGGTGGTCTCGGAGAGGGTAGGGCCTCTAGTATGTCTAGGTAGATGTCGAACAAAGAGGAACTGATCTCGGTATACTGGTCATACTTATTTTCGGTTCGGGGTGGTACGTGACGCTCGCTTTTTTTCGGGGCCTTTCTTCTTCCTTTGTACAGGCCATTGCTATTGAATGAACCTTGTTGTTTGGCGACTAAGACCTCAAGGCTCTCCATTTCAATGCTGGCGTCTTCTTGTCGGAGGAATCGTTCGGCCTTGGAATAGAAGTCATCTATATCCTTGGGAGGATCTATGGTTAAAGGAAAGGAAAATTCTAATCGGTTCTGAACTCCTACAATGGCAGCCATGAGTACCATCGATGGCTCAGGCCGATTGACTGATGCTACGGCCGCGTTGAATCTTTCTAGGAAGGATATGAGCGTCTCTCCTGACCACTGCTTGATGGCGTATAAGAACATTATGCTCTTTGGTCAAGAGATATGTATTCTGAACTATTCGATGAAACGGGTGACCAGTGTGTTCCAACTACTGATCGACTCCGTTGTTAGCTGTCAAAACCACATGCCCGCTATGTCTGTGAGGAAGAGCGGGAAGCATTTGGCCATAACATTGGTTGATGCGCCAAGCACTTCCATATGTCGAATATACCGCATTAGGTGAATGGTTGGATTAGTGCGACCGTTGTATGGTTCGATAGCTGGGAATTTGAAGTCCGGGGGGTTTCGGGATTTTCTGATTTCTCTACCGAAGGAGTTATGATTGACATTGTCTATGTCTTGCTGTGAAGACGTGCCCTGAGTGGAACGTCGGATGATACTTGCAAGCTGGCACCCATCTCCGAGAAGTTGTTGCCATGAATTTAGCTCTACATTCGGGAGAGCTTCGGTGCGAGGATCTAGCAAAAGCATGCTCGGAAAGGGTGGCCATTGGCTGGGCTCGGCCTCTGGGAGTTGAGTGAAGGTGGGAATGAGGATGAAATCCAGTAGGTGGTTCTGGGGAGAATGGCCCATCTTGAACCAAACGAGTAGTGGGTCGAGTTGTGCCCACGACGGTGGGTCTAGGATGATCTAGCATAGTATGTGTTGTCCGGAGCTCAGAGTTACTCCCGGTTGAAGCGAGGTTAGCAGGGTCTACGGTAGCGTCATCTTCTGCCACGGTAAGGACTAGTATGGTAGAGTGGTCTTCTTTGTTTGAAGGGAAGGCTACACCAGCTCTTCGTTGAGGGGGAAGAGTGGTTATAGTAGTCTATGGTAATATCTCATGATGTAATGGGAATGGCATTCATTCTGATAGGCCCGGTGGTCGCTCGACTGGCATAAGAGGTCGAACTGTTTCCAAGAGCAAAGAAAAAGTGGTTGATAGATCTAAATCTTGATGGCGAGCCTCCTGAGAATCTTCCGTTACAGCTACGCTTGTCGCTAGAAGCGATACTCCTGACTGTGATTGGTTGGCTGGTGGGACCAAACCAGGATGAAATAAAGGTGTACCTAATCAGTAGCCTGATTCTGCGCAGTCCAAAGTTCAGTTGTTGCCCCAGCCTCGGTTGGTGGATGAATTGATGTTGAAGCGTGCAATCCCATCTCCACTCGACCGAGAAGGTGATCCATCAACTAATGCTGTCGTTCGAGGAGTTTACCCTGAGATGTCAAATGGTCTTTGAATTCGACCATGATTTTATCCATGTTGTCCCGGGTGACAAATCGAGGTACATCTTCATGAAAGGAAGCTTTGTGACTTGCCTCCCCAGCGTTGGTATCAGCTGCGTCGACATTAGTAGGATGAGAGGATGTTGCATCTTTCTTTCGCTTGTTCGCTATGGGTGAAGCAGCAAATTGGAGGGAATGTCAGAATTTATCGTCCCCCCTCCTGGCGCGCCAAAGTGTTGACGTCAAAGTTGGTCACTAGCGACGATCAACCCCCAATCGTGTGGAAAGCACACGAACTATGATTATGGAACATAGAAAAATAAAGCAAATGGGAAAAACACAAAGAAATTTTTATGGTGGTTCGGCAAAAGGTCATGCCTGCATCCACTTTATATGTATTACTTCTATTCTTTAATTACAAGTACAATACTTTTCTGTTTTATGAAAGGAGAGAAGATAGCTATTTTATGAGTTAGCTATGAGAATCAGAAGTCATGGGGAAGAACAGAGATTCCGAAAGAAGGTTAAGCTGGGTGAGATTAGATCAGGTCAGGTCCCTTTCCTCTTTGAGCTTTGGGGTATTTATGGGTGGAGATGGCGACTTGGGCTGTTATGACGTGGCCCGGCCTTTTTGGGAAAGCTTGGAAACGTGGAGCTCATCCCTTGATCAGAAATAGCGGCTGGAAGACTGAATCCACTATTCATAAATAGTATCCTTGGAAGTTGTGGCCTATATAGCTTTCATGGTGAGGTGTATCAAAAGTAGAGCCTTGTCCGGACATGATAGACCGCTTTTCTGGCCTTGAAAGTCGGGCTGAGCATTTGAAATAGCTTATTTGAATATCTCAAGGTTGGTTCGAGACATTCGGCCGATGCGCTTATTATGGGAGCAAGATAGTCGGTCAACTTAGCGGAACGATTCTTCTAGAACGTTTCGTTGGACGATGATAGTTTGGCTTGGGCCAATCAAGCGACCGCTCTGGGTCGAGCTTCCTGGATCATGATCTATCTGATTTGGCTGATTGCCCATCTGGGCTTCGATCCGGCCCATTGTGGCTTTTACCAAAAATAGGGTTAATATACCCTAAATAGAAATAACAGGTACCTAAACAGGTTTAGATGTACCCTAATTACTACCCCCAAGCGATCGGCTCCCTAACACGTAAATACCTTGTGTTGGCTCCATGGTAGATTGTACTACTTCCTAAAGTGGAAACCTACAGAAGCACACAAACGTATTTACAAGTGTTATGGTGGCTTATTTTCCCAGGCAGGCCCATCCCATCCCAGATGAACCTCTTACAATTAGATCAGTAAGTGTGCCCTGAACCCTACCTAGTGCGGGGGTCCCCGTTTAATACAAGAATGGGTTACTAACTAATATGCGTCCCACACAACAAATGACACAAGTCAAACCCCTAAACTTGTGTTCTCAATTGAAACACCCCACCTCCGTTAGGGTCACTCTCAAAGGGAATGCCCTAATTTTGGTGGAGGTTTATAAGTATAAGTCACAGATATACAAGACAGATATAAGAACACATATTTGTAAACAGCGGAAAATCAACAAAACTTTTATTTCATAAAAGCAAATACGTGCTACAACAACATCACCATAATTGTCTTACATCTTTTCCAAAACATAACATAACACTTTCATAATCTGTCTTGATTACATTATTTAAAGAAGCATAAATAAAACATAGATAAACTGCAAAAGCCCCATAGTGGATTGTCCAAAGCCCTAGTTCAAAATGAAAAGGTCCAAGCAATACATTTCTCTTCTTCAGGCTGGATGTTAAGGCTGGTCAAGCTGTTGTGTTCCCTCCCTGTGGACCTGGGGGGGAACGGAAGAAAAGAAGACGAAAGAAAAGTAGAGTCAGACATAAAGCCTGAGTAAGTCTAGTACTATTCTGTCTATGAATAAAGAACTGGGTATGATAAGTATAAACAAGAAGTGGGAAAGTACTATAAACTTGGTTAAGTTGTCTACGGTCGAATATACTATCGTACCCCATGTAAATCTCTGAACCCATATAAACTAGTTCCCAACTGGCACCCCATAAATCAGGGTGATGTGATCCATTCTAAGATGATCGGCTCCTACTCGCATAGTTACATGTGTCTTACGGCCCCCGATGTTGTAGTTACCTATGCTGGTCCCACCATGGGGTGTATCAAGTCTCATGGTGGCGGCCCGACACAATCCTAGAATGCACAGGTATGCTACTGGTGTCCAGTGCCTTATTTTTCTGTGCCGGAGTGTGTGCACGCCCGCACCCCGTTAGAACCTACACTGCTACACCACCGCCGTCGATTTGACCTCTTACAATCAGCCCAGTAATCGTGCCCCACCCTGCCTAGTTTCAGGGTATCCTGATACACCTTCTAGGGTTACTGCTGAAAAGGGTCCCCCGTTACTAGGTTTTCTATCTCTAGCCAACATGCTAAGTTGGTTAAGTGTTTTCTAACCTAACCCCCACCAGTCCGTTTAATTTAGCATGTTCCATTTTGATTAAGTCTTTAGTTTACTTAATCCTAACAATCCTGACTCAGCCTTAATTGTCTTATTAAAGCCTTGACCTCTCACATTAGACAGGTATCGTTGTGGCTGCCTGTTGCCGGTTGGTTCCGGGCAGTCTTACGCCACAACTCAGTCTAACCTCGGGTCCTTATTGGGCTCCATGTTTAACCTCCCACATTGGATAGGTATTGTTGTGACCACTGGACAGCCGGGCGGTTCCGGGCAGGTTTACATCACAACTCAATCCAACCTCGGGTTAAACACATCGTATGTTCTACATTTACATATTTTGTCTTTCTTCTTTATTTTCTTATATGTAAATATTTGCGGCCCATTATTAAGTTAATGGTGTAAAGGTTACACCAATCATGGGCCCAACCCATACTTGAATTTGGGCCCTTCTACTTTATGTTTTCATTTATTAATTAATTTAACCCAACGTTATTTTCCCCCGTTTAACACGTCCGTTTATTATATATATGTTGGGCTTAGCCTTTTTAAGCCCAACTTAGCCATGAGAAAAAGGGGAGGCTTAAAGCGTGATTACATACACAAAAAGGGGAATGTGAACGCATGAACTTGCAATATGACGTTGGAAATACAAAATAGAAACTGGTGTACTTGCATAGTAGTGACATATACTTTGGTCATAAAGCATAAGTGACATGAATCGAACCATGTAAACTTGTAGTTAAGTTGAGAATATCACTATTGACACACATAGGCTTAACTACAACATAAACCCATATTTTATTTAGGCATAATATAAGCAAATCATGTTTATAAGATTACTACATGTTTACAAAGGTGCTTACTTTTGTGACAAATACATAAGTATACTTCAGCTAGAATTAATCCATCTTAATCATGATTCTAAATCTATTCACATATACTTATGGCATAAATATTTCTAACATGAAATCATGATTTTTGCTTTAGTCATGCAAACTTGCAAATGGGATTTTGAATCTAACCTAGCTATGTACCACATATGTCATCATATAATTCTTGTTAACATGGATTTCAATTATGCAAAATATCAATCATAGCCTAGTCATATTCATAAGTTTGCAAATAGGTTTTCTAATACAAAAGCATGGCTTAATACATAGATCATGGTGCCAAAATTTCAACATAGTTTCATATGAACTATAACAACCAAATTTGTTCCAATTACGTACAAAATGATTTATGTACAAAAATATACATCATGATGGCATAGTAGCAAAACCCCAAACTTGCATGAGTTTCAATTAAACAACTACATACATGTAGCTTCAACATGGATTACATAATTTGCGAATGTTCCAAACGTATACTTGCATAAAACTACCGCATGTAGTTTTTTTATAATGAATAACATAATTCGAGAATATCCAAACGTATACAATATTCCAAATCGATAAGAATCATAGTAATGCACAAATATGAATTACTTTATCGCCACAATTCAAGTATACAAACCAACACAATTATTTGTTCATACCAAAATAATACTCTACTTACAATTGTATGGCGAATTCTCCAATTTAGGGATTTGGAGATACGATTCCTTGTTGAATTGATTTGATTTAGGTTGCTTTATGCTTTAGAATTTTCCTCCTAATCCTCTCTCTCCAATTGGCGGCTACTCTTAGTCGTTCCTCAGCAACATGACGGCTTTGTTCTTATTTTTGAATGAATAGATTAGGGTTGAGTCTAGGGTCATTTTTATAGAGGTTATGAACTGATTAGGACCATTGATGTTGCTTGGATTGATCGTAGCCATTCATTCGAAAGAGAGACCAATTAGAGCATGCCACCTAGCCCTAATGACAAAGCAAGCTTCTGAAAATCGGCCAAACACAGACCTGGCCAGCCAGGACTAGACCAGACCTGGCCAGCAGGTCATTTTTGACCTGGGCGCACTTGGCAGGTGCGCCAGGTCAAAAATGTACTGGCGCACTTCACAAGTGCGCCAGTGCATTTTTGTTCTGGCGCACTTCCCAAGTGCGCCAGTGCATTCTGACCCTTTTCCGGTTTTTCGCCCAACTTCGTTCGTCCATAACTTCTTCATACGATATCCGTTTCACGCAAACTCAGACTCTATCTCAAGTAGAATTCCGAGACGAACGCAATGGCGTATCCCGTTTCCCTTAATTCTTTGATTTAAAATTAATTATACTTTAATTTGTAAATTTCACAGTTAGAGAATTTGCGGGGTGTTACATCAATCAACTAGGATTTCCACAAGTTAAGTCTTATAGCCTAATCCCCCACAAATTCAACAGGTTAAGTTTTCACGGGTTAACAGTGTTCACACAACCCATACAGATAAAAACAGGTTTACTTAACCCCATAGGTTTAACAGTTACACAGGTGACATACAGTTTCATTAACATATTCTATTTAATCCTTGAATTAAGCCTACAGGTTTACATGTTCATACACACCAAATTTCAGTCATATTCCACAATATAAGTTATGCCCTAAATTTCCCTCTTTTATTTTCATTCCAATTTTTCCCAAATTTTTCCCAATTTCGTTAATATGTATGTCTCTTATGAGATTGGCCTAGGCTCGAAGGTAGCCTATGCTTATAAAATAAAAAGGGAATAAGAGAGGGAGAAGAACATAAATAGGCATATAAAAACAGAAAATAGACATATATAACAACTGAACAGTAGAATAGGTGTATGGAAAATTCCATGTAAATATAATAGATCTGTTTAGATATAAATCAGTTTCTTTAATAGGCGCAGGCTTATATCCAGTTTATTAACATGTCAGGAATACTGTTAAATTTTTATACCTAAAAGTAACATGAACTCAACAAAGATTGGATCTAATGAATAGAGAATAACATTCTGATATTGTAGAAGAGATTCTTGTATATGTATAGGTGGCTGTTGTAGAAGATAATCTAATTTAATCCCAGATGAGGTAGCATTTCCTTGTCTCCATATTTTTAGGTGTAGAAAACAATAGAAATGCTGGCCTTAATATAAACTTTTCCCAACAAATCTCGCAAAGAAACATGTCCAGGTTCAGGAAATGAACCTGGCCAGATCTGGGGTGGGTCGACTTAGGGATCGACCCTAGGGTCGACACACCCTTGAGTGGGTCGACCCATAGGCCGACACCCAACGGGTCTAAATCCCGTGTTGGCCTCCCACTCTTCGAATTTGAATTATTTTGAATTTCTGGTTCACTTCGTTTATATATTTATCTTATATGTATACAAACTTCTAACCTTAATATCTTCTTCATACGTTGTCTGTTTTACGCAAACTCGGAGTCTATATAAAACAGAATTCCGAGATGAGCGCAATGGTATTGTCTATTTTGTTTAGTTCCCAACATTAGATTAAGTATTCTATAGTTTATTAATGTTCTTTAAAATTACGGCATGTTACATTGTCCCAAACTTAAAGGATTTCGTCCTCAAAATCTCCAAGTTAAGAAGAATGTTGTACTCCTAATAACCACAACCATCTACTCATCTAACATCCATAAGCACCCATTGTCCTTAAGATTTTTTTCTAATGCATGTATGAACATATGCCATAGTGTGTGTATATGTCCTTACACTAATGCAAAAATTAGGCGGTCGACTGATTCAGTTGACCTCCTTAATGCACTATGTTCGTGCCATGTAACCAAAATGTATGCAAATAATCTTAGTATAACTTGTAAGTTCTATATGTGTGCACAATCATTCATATAAATACAACATCCATATGATGATACATCCACTTCCATCCATATAAAACCTTAATGCACACGCATCCATATGCAATATGTAAGTGATTGAGCTGATCTAGTGCCTAGTGTGTGCGTTTATGCATCCACGAGCAACCATTTGCAAACACTTGCATCCACTTGCATCCATCAAACCTAACATGTCTCAAACACATGTTCACAACCATTGGTTTTCTACCTAAAGATCAAAGGTTCGATCGATAGGGTACATACGAATGGTAGAAACAAGTACTAATAAAAGCTTGGAAAAAGAAGTTAAGAACATGCCCTTAAAAAGAAAAGGGTACGTAGCGCGAATCTTGTCCTCAGTCTCCTAAGTTACATCCTCGTTGTCTTCTCCCCATTGTACTTTCATCAACTTGACATCTCTGTTACATAGCTTCTTAACCTTTGATCCAAGTATATGGATAGGAACTCGTCTAACTGTCGCCCCCACTTTTTACCTCTACTTCCTTAAACATGCTCGGCTCAACTACCTCTGTTGTATCGTGCATACATTTCCGCAAATGGGAAACGTGTAAAACATCATGAACACCTGCCAACCTATGTGGTAATTTCACCTTATAGGCCATTTGACCTATCCTTTCCACTATGGGAAATGGCACTATAAACCTTGGCGCCAATTTCTTTATAGATTCAAAGCGAACCACATTCCTCAACGGTGATACCTTGATGAAAACTATGTCTCCTACCTCAAACTCAATGTCAGTCCTTCTCTTATCGACGTAGGACTTCTGCCTATCCTAAGTTGTCTTCATCCATCTGCGGATAAGATCAATCTTCTTTGAAGTCTCTCTAATCATCTTAGGTCCAAGTAAAAGCTTATCCGTAGACTCACACCAACAAGTCGGTGAACTGCAAGGTCGTCCGTATAGTGCCTCAAAGGGTGTCATGCCAATGCTAGTTTGATAACTGTTGTTGTAGGTGAACTCCACCAATGGAAGGTGCTCCTCTTAAGTCCCTCCGAAGTCTAGGATACACAGCCTCAAAAGATCTGCAAGAATTCTATTCACCCTCTCAGTCTGTTCATCCGTCTGAGGGCGGTATGTGGTGCTCAAACATAACTGTGTTCCTAATGCCTCTTGCAGGCTCTTCCAGAACTCACTAGTGAAGATGGCATCACGATCACTCACTATGCTAGAAGTACTCCACGTAGACGGACTATCTCACAAAGATAAACTGATGCCAACCATAATGTCATTCTCTTGCTCTTAACAGAAATAAAATGAGAGCTCTTAGTAAGCTTGTCTGATATAACCCAGATACTGGTATTTCCCTTCTTCGATCTAGGCAAACCATCATTGAAATTCATAGAGACCCTCTCCCACTTCCACTGTAGGACCTCCAAAGGATAAAGAAAACCGCCAGGCTTTTTCTGTTCAGCTTTAATTTGCTAGCATATTAAACATCGAGCTATAAATTCCGCTACACCTTTCTTCATCCCAGCCCAAAAGAAAACCCTCTTCATATCTTATTCATCTTATCGCCTCCCGGATGGATAATCATCCTAGAATGATGGGCTTCCTCAAGGACTATCATCAATAGACTCCCAAATTGGGGAACAAAGCCTGCCATCTCGTCATAGCCACCCTTTATCATCCACATAATATCTACAAAGGTGACTACAAGTCACCCCTCTACTGAGCCTATCCAAGATATTTGCTACCTGTGAGTCCTCTTGCTGCGAAGATCATATCTGATCCATAAGAGTAGGTCGCACCTCTAGAGATGCCAACAAACCAGGTGTAAGATCCGTAGATGACAAAAAATCGAAGGTTGGTATATACACCAAACTCCGCCTCTCTACGAATAGAGGACTCAGTGTCATCCTCTGCCTATTCAATGCATCTGCCACTACATTACCCTTTCCAGTGGTATAAGCAATCTCAAAATCATAGGATATCAGAAACTCCATCCATCTATTGTCTCAAATTGAGATCCTTATGCGAGAACAGATACTTGAGCAACTTACGGTTCGTGTATAACTTGAACCTTGATCCCAAGAGATAATGCTGCCAAGTCTTAAGTGCGAACACTATAGCAGCCAACTCTAAATCATAGTAGGGTACTTCCTTTCATGCACATTCAACTGTCTACTACCATAGCATACTACCCTTCCCTTCTGAATCAAGACGACACTGAGTCCTGTACCACAAGCAACAGTATGCACTGTGAACACCTTGCTCCCATCAGGTAATGTCAAAACTGGGCTGCTATCAGAGCCCTCTTTAATCGCTGAAAAGCATCCTCACAATCAATACTCCAAGCAAAGGTCAGATTCTTCTTCGTCAGTCTAGTGAGTGAGGTTGACATCTTTGCGAAGTCCTTAATAAACTTCCTATAGTAGCTCGCTAAACCAAGAAAACTTCTCACCTCCGTTGCATTCTTTGGAACTTTCCAACCTTGAACTGCAACTACTTTCGCGGGATCCACTGCTATCCCATCCTTGGAGACCACATGCCCGAGAAATCTCACCTTCTTTCTCCAAACGTGACACTTAGAGAATTTCGCCTTAAGCTGGTGTGCTCTGAGAGTCCTCAATACCTCCACTAAATGTAGGACATGCTCTTCTTCAGTCTTCGAGAAAATCAGAATGTCGTCCACAAAGACCACAACGAATTCATTCAGAAACTCCTTGAACACCCTATTCATTAGATCCACAAAATATGCGGGTGCATACGTCAAACCTAAAGGCACGACTAACCACTCAAAGAAGCCATCTGGAGTCCTAAAAGCGGTCTTATCTATATTGTCCTCGGGCACTCTTAACTGATGAAATCTGTTGCCAAGTCTAACTGCGAGAAAACAGATACGCCAACAAGCTGGTCGAACAGATTGTCAATCCTCGGAAGTGGGTACCTATTCTTCTTAGCGAGCTTATTCAACTCCCTGTAATCCATACATAGACGAAGGGAGCCATTCGCAGCACCCAATTCTGATATACTTTGCCTAATAAACCCCTTCTCAAGTAGCTCCCCTACTTGCTTGCTAATCTCCCTCCTTTCCCTAGACACCATGTGGCGCACGGACAATATGACTGGCTTTGCACTATCCACCACGTATATCTGGAAATCAATCTCATGCCTCAGAGGTAAGCCCCTAACCTCATCAAAAGCATCCGGATACTCATAAACTACAGGTACAAATTGCAAATCATTGACAGAAGCATCAAGTAATTCTTGAAAACTAAGCATGACAAACCCCCTTGGGTCACAGGAAATCTCGAGAGTCCTATTATGGCAAGTCAAAAATCTAACAACCCTCCTCTCACAGTCTAGAATGGCACCATACATGGCTAGTTAATGCATCCCTAGAATCAAACTGTAGCCCATAAACCAAACATATATGCGTTGCACTCGAACTCGACGCCTAACACAGATATCCTCAAACCCGGACATATCATAAAAAGATGAGTCATGCCCCTAATGGGGATTGAGACAATAATGGGATCAGAAACAATACTAGTACTAAGGTGTAGAGGCTCAACCACAGAATCATATATAAAAGAATGAGAAGCGCTTGAATCAAAAAGAGTCCTAACTGGATGATCGAAAAGGGAAATCAAACCTTCAACAGAAACTTTCCTACCTTTGTCTGGTTCGCTAGCCTTGAAAGCATGCATCTTCCCTCCAAAAGGTCATGTCCTTTGCCCCTGTTCTTGCTTCTTCGTACAATCCTTACTACAGTGTTTAGTTTCACCACAGCTGTAACAAGCATTCTTCCTTTTTCAGCAATCCTTGACCGCATAACCCAAGCCCCCACAACCATGATATTTCTTCTTATTTCGAGCTTTGTCTTTTTTTCCACCTTCCTTTTGTTATCCTTTCTTGGGCCACGCTTTCCTGTTTTGCATCTCATCAGTCTTAGTTTCCTTTTTCTCATCCTTACCATCTTTATGCATCAGTGTCATATCAACCAGTCTCTCAAAAGTAGCCCCTATCGAAATGTGAGATAATGCCAATGCTTGAAGAGGTTGATTCAATCCCCTTGCAAACCTTAAAGCTTTCTTATGCGGGGTATTCACCAGCTCCAGGCCAAACCTTGCCATCTGGTTGAACTTATTGACATAATCCTTAACAAACATGCTTCCGTGCTTAAGTGCCAGAAATCTCTCCATCTGCGTACTCTCTACTTCTTGAGAAAGAAACTTTGTCTCGAATCTCTATCGTAAATCATCCCAAGTATCAAATGGATGCCCTACTTGCATCACTTCCCACCAGAATGAAGCCACGTCCTTAAGCTGCCATGCAACCAACTATATCTTCCTACGGTCATCAACCTCAAAAAGCGCAAACAAATTCTCTGTCCCTTTTAGCCAATTCTGTGTTTCCACAAAGCTTTAAGTTCCATGGAATGGTTTTCCTTCCATAGCACAGAAGTCCTTGCATATCTTAGAGAAATTTTCCGCCCGCGAAGGAGGAGGAACAGCGGTCGCAACTGGGGGAGGGGCGTCTTCTTGGCCTCCGGTAGGCGTCGTAGCTTCAAGATACCAACAGAACCAAGCCGATATTTGAATGCCCTCGGGAAGATTCGGTTCCCCATACATGCTGAAAAGAAAAGGAAAAGAGGTTCAAAGAGAGACTCGAAAGATATTTTATGGCTTTGGGGAATATTTTTTTTTTTCAAAAACAGACTTTCCTTTGAAAAAACTTTGCTTTTGAAAACAATTTTTAAAACTTTTACCCGATCTTGTAACCTTTAGCTCTAATACCAAATGTGACACCCCACATCCGTTAATGTCACTCTTTATCAGATTGCATTAGGTTCCGTGAAGTGTTACAGGTAAACTGAAACAGAATCTTACAAGACAGATATATAAAATAGCAGCGGAAATTTAAAACTTTATTTTCCAACTAAAAACATCGTGGTCTCGAAATCCAGTTACAAGATCAGACTGAAATACTGGAACAAAATACATCAAATAAAAACATCTGTCTTTCGCAAAAAACCATCAGAGTACAGAAATGAAAAATCATAATCCCCATAAGTAGCCATAAACAAGTAGTCAAACCGATACATCAAAGCAGATCCAAATCCAAGCAAAAACAGAAGAGACAATCCTAATCAAGCCTGAGCGTTCCCACTCTGAGAACCTGGAGGGGAAAAGGAAGAGAAAGAAAAGGAAACAAACCGGGTCAGACATAAAGCCTAGCGAGTCCGGTAACTTTTAGCATATAAAGGAATAAAAGTATCAAGACAGTAAATAAACTGGATGACAGATCACTGTAGTATATAACAGGTACAAACAGGATGGACAGGATAAACAAAATAAACAGGATTAACTATGCTTCTCAATTACTTTATCTGCACCAATACTAGTATAGCAGATTAAGTGTTTTCCAATTACTTAACAGAAACAGAATGATCCCAACATAAACATAATGGTAGACTTAGGTGTACTTGTAGTAATGGGTTTTAACACAAACGGAAATAACACGTACCTAAACAAAAAAAACGGGTGTTACCCCAAACAGAAATAACAGGTACCTAAACAAGACTAGATGTACCCTAGTTACTACCCTAAGGCGATCTGCTCCCTAACATGTAAGTACGTTTTTGTTGACCCCACAATAGGGTGTATTACTTCCTAAAGTGTCAACCTACAAAAGGACACTGGCCTATTTACAAGTGTTATGGTAGCTTATTTTCCCAGGAAGGCCGGACCCATGCACGCACATGACCCCGTTGGAACGCGCCATCAGAACACTCCATCCCAGACGAACCTCTTACAGTTAGCTCAGTAAGTGTGCCTGACCCCTACCTAGCGCGGGGTCTCCGTTTAATATCAGAATGGGTTACTGACTAATATGGGTCCCACAAAACAGATGACACAAGTCAAACTCCTAAACTTGTGTCCCCAATAAACTAGGATTTCCACAGGTTAAGTCTTACAGCCTCACCCCGCACAAATTCAACAGGTTAAGTTTTCACCGCTTAACAGTGTTTACACAACCCAATAGACTAAACAGGTTTACTTAACCCCATAGATTTAACAGGTAACAAAGGTGACATGCAGTTTCATTAATTTGTTCTACTTAATGCTTGAATTAAGCCTACAGGTTTACATGTTCATACACCCCAAATTTTAGTCATTTTCCACAATATAAGGTATGTCCTAAATTTCCCTCTTTTATTTTCATTCCAAGTTTTCCCCAATTTTTCACAATTTCGTTAATATGTATGTCTCTTATGAGATTGGCCTAGGCTCGAAGGTAGTCTATGCTTATAAAATGAAAAGGGAATAAGAGAGGGAGAAGAATAGAAATAGGCATATAAAAATAGAAAATAGACATATAATAACAACTGAACAGTAGAATAGATGTATGGAAAATTTCATGTATTTATAGCAGATCTATTAAGATATAAATCAGTTTCTTTATAGGCACGGGCTCTAATCCAGTTTATTAACATGTCAAGGTTATTGTTAAATTTTTGTATCTAAAAGTAACATGAACTCACAGAGATTGGATCTAAAGAACAGAAAATAATACGTTGATATTGCAGAAAGATTCTTGTATATGTATAGGATGTTGTTTTATAAGATAGTCTAATTCAACCCAAGTTGGGGCAGCATATCCTTGTGTCCATTGTTTTAGGTGTAGAAATAAATAGAAATGTTGGCCTTTATATATAATTTTCCCAACAAATCTTGCAAAGAAACAAGTCCAAGTTCAGGAAATGAACTTGGCCAGATCTGGGGTTGGTCGACCTAGGGGTTGACCCTAGGGTCGACACACCCTTGAATGGGTCGACCCACAGGTCGACCCCTCTGGGGTGTGAGTTGACCCCCAACGGGTCTAAATTCCGCGTTGGCCTCCCACTCTTCGAATTTGAGTTATTTTGAATTTTTGGTTCACTATGTTTATATATATTTCTCTTATATGCATACCAACTTCTAACCTTAATATCTTCTTCGTGCGATGTCCGTTTTACGCAAGCTCGGAGTCTATCTGAACTAGAATTCCACGACGAACGCAATGGTACAGTCATTTTACTTAATTCCCAACATTAAATTAAGCATTCTATAGTTTATTAATGTTCTTTAAAATTACACGGTGTTACACTGATCCCTACCGTGCACGTGGGGACCTTCTTGGTTCCATGCTCTTGTTTTCCTTGTTTTTGGCCTCATGATTTCAGTGTTGCCTTGTGTAGACATCATCTTATTTTGGGTCCAGATGATTCATCTACCGAGAATAGACATGCTAGTTTCGCCTCTTAAGTGGATTGCTAGAGAGTTGCACTGAATCAGTGGAATGAGACCTGAAATATGGTCTTAGCAATAAAAATAATGGCTCGAAGCAGTGGGGTTCATTTTGGATTATAACTTCATGACAGATGTGGATCCCATAGTACATGTAATTTGATACACTGAGTTCTTTGATTGACATGGCCTTGGTCTCGTGTCTCTGCTTGCACATGGTTTCCTGTATAAAGTAATAGATTAGCAACGTTCTAAAACATATCATCTTACATTTGCGGATAAGTGTTGATTTTACACTTAGTTATTTCAGTGATGATCGAAGAAGGATCGACTAATGGTTTGAGATTAGGTAATGATCCCACACTTAGTGATTTGACGACTTTGGAAACTTTTAGTGATGGTTTGCATCCAACCTTTAATCTTGTTTATGTTTCGTTTTGTTGCCTTTAGTAATACATATTTGGGAAACTTGCCTTGATAATTATTGTATCTAACTTGTAATTCCTTAGTGCACTCATAACAAAAAGCTGGACGATACTATAGGATATATATTAATCCTAAA
This sequence comes from Allium sativum, assembly GCA_030737875.1. NCBI lineage: Eukaryota > Viridiplantae > Streptophyta > Magnoliopsida > Asparagales > Amaryllidaceae > Allium > Allium sativum. The sequence goes on from CM060923.1 coordinate 432,013,541, forward strand.
GGAGACATGGTGAGTAGGATTATTAAATAATTTCTCATATAATAATGATACATGGTATAACGACATAGATAACAAATAAAGTAATTGTTGAAGTTAAATCACATTTTTTTACTTATCTACAGGAAACCCCTGCCTACTACTGCCCCTAAGGTATCTGTCATGAGTTAAATAACATAATGTGGTGTAGTTAATGCCCCTCTATAACCCCTATATATCCCATAAAGGATCACTATCTCTATGCTTTTCCATAATAGCCTCTAATATATCCTTTTTTCTTTTAGTCTTGTTATATTTCGCTATTCCCAGTGTATCCTATTATTTTCTCTATATTATGTTATTCCCTCTATATCTTTGATAAAAGTGATGAATTGAAAACAATAGTTTTAGATAATAAAATTTATGAAGTTAGGTCTCTTAATAGAATACTTAAGCATATATTTTTAGAAACAAAAATACTATAATATTATATTAAATTTAATTAAGTTGAATTTTTGTTTACATTTATTTATGGATATTTGCATATGTTTTTATTTAAAATTAAGAACGTACTTTAGTAAAAGTGACTGTTAGTTTTTCGTTGAGTTATCATTTACGTATTCATTAAAACATTAAGAAAGAGGTAATTGTTAAGGTTTCGTCTCTACGGAATATCATTCATTTTGGAAGGAAAGGAAAGTTAGTGCCAAGGTTTGTTGGGCCGTTTCTGATTTCAATCGTAATTGGAAGATCTCTTATACGTTGGACTTGCCTATGAAGATGGCGAGTGTGCATAATATGTTTCATGTATCATGTCTATGGAAGTTTGTGCATGAATTGAATATTGTGGTATCTCCTGATCAATTTGAAGATTTAGAGGTCAAGCCTGAAGTTTCTAGACCTTGTAAGTCGCTCTGCGTCGTGGGGGTGACATGAAAACGCTTAGGAGGAAGGTTGCCAAGCTATTCAAGTACAATAGAGCGAGGATGATTGCACATACGAAACGAAAGAGAGTATGAAGTTGACAAATCCAGAACTCTTTGATTGGTATGTCACATATATCATATCTTACTTGTATCATTGTTTCTTGTGCTATTTGAAGTTCCACATGCTAGGATATGATTTTTGATGCATGAATTGTTGGATGCTAGATTGCATGATAGTTGACTACCCGTGGATGGTAGGCATGCATGATACTTTTGTTTGCTCAAGTTTGTATGGAATTTCGGGGGCAAAATTCCTAAAGGGGGGAGAATGTAACGACCCGTATTTTATTTATCGACAGATCGTAAAATAATTATATTTTACTCTCTGGCGGTTAGACCATTTTCAAATTTTAATATGTTGTTCATGGGGTGTGAGACATACCCACGGTTTATTACCAGACCCAACTATGACCATTTTGCTCATTGGTTTACTTTTCAAGCTATATCTTTTGTTAGGGATCGAATCAGTGCTGAGATTGAACTCATTGGATCAGAATGGTGATTTCTGATTCCGTAGAGTGGTCACATGAAGGATTTGGCTCAACGGTCTATGAAGAATCACTGTTTTGAGTTTCAGCTGATGTTAGGCGGACTATTTAGCGAATAATGGGATAATTATCTAAGCCAACTAGACAAATACTTGCAAGTATAAATAGGGGGATTTGGGTAGAGAATAAGGGTTTCTTTCTTCATTTTAAAATTTTGGTTGTCCGTCTATGATTCTCCGGTTCAAGCTAAAACTTTAATTCTCATTCTTCTCATTCAAAGTCATCGTACGTTGTATCTAGATGGTAGATTATCATCAAATAAGATTGGATCATGTCCATTTCATCAATTTTGGGGGTTTTCTATTGTTGTCCCAATATGAATTCGCTAGGTTTACATTAGATATAGAAATTTTTGAGTGATAGATATCTCTCATACAGAAACTACAAATTATATTAGCAATTTAGGATCAAATTCATATATTACATGTTAAATTCACCCTAGATCTGATTATATATGTTTAACCCAGATTTAGACGTCTTAGAATAACCTAATGTGTTCATGTTAACTTGACAACTGTTAGATTAATTATCTTTATACATATGTTCAGATCTAAATCATGATAGATCTCTTTTATATTATAAGTCTGTGCCATAATTGTGATACGTTAATGTTTGTATGATCAATATTGCATGAATTGATGTTTGTTTTGATTGACTTTTTTGTGTTGTTTGCTATAATTGGTTATCGTAGTTGTTTAGATTGAAGAATAGAGTAAATCAAAGGCTCAGATTGTCGGATTCAGATGAAACATGGCAGAGGCACTCTGCAAGACAAAGCATGGGAGCACGAAGAGTTTCGTGCCAAAAAAAGCTAAGTGTGTGGACCGGTACTGGTCCATATGGATCTGTACTGATCCATCACATCGTGAAGGATGGCGATGAAATTTTGGGGGATGCATCATGATGGTAAATTGAGGTTGTCTACGAAATTCCAAGTCGTTCGGAGTTGATTCGTGATTGGTCGAAGACTGATTACTCAAGTACATGGATGGGCCAGTAGGAGCTTTTACTGGATGGACGGAATGTTATGAAAATGTACCAACAAGAAATACTTGGGAAGTGCAGCATAATGGTCAAGTTACTTAGCCAAAAATGGCTAAGTATATGGACTGGTACCTATCCATCACGTTTAGTCCAATGAAGCCGAGGGTTTGAGGGCTTGAGGATGGTGGCTTTGAGGGGTGATAGTGAAGTTTGATGATGAATGGACTTCGGATGAACGATGTGCAACTCAATAATGGATGGTGCTTTAATTGTGAACTCGAGTTGGAGTGGTCGAAGCTGGACTGGTGTAATACTAGTCGTGATGAGATGTACGATCCAGTAAAATGATAGATTTAGTCTGGTGGGAGATGATCGAGGATAATAACGGAATTGGTTTGATAAGTCGATCGAACTAAAGAGTTGATTGCCAAGAAGAAAGGCTCGACGGATTTGAAGTGCCAAGGAATCGTCAGTAACTGGTGTGTTCTAGCAGACTCAAAGCAGAAGTATCATGGAGGGGTCCATCAGGATCAGAATGGATAGATCACATACCCTGGTCTATCATGACGGGCCTAATTGTCTTAGTCGATTAAGGCAAATATACTTAGTTACGATGGTGTATGGTATTTTAGTTAGAACCGAGGTTTTCCATTAGCCCTTTTGATCGTTGAAAGCCAATTTGATTATTGATGGATTCAAGAATGTAGCCAGTGATAGTTAGGATATTGGATGCTCTGGGTGCTATGGTTAATTGGTTGTTTTATTCTCCATTTTTTTGGGTTGGCTTTCACACAAGGTAATCATAGAGAAGCGAGATTGGGGTTGCCCTTTCCTATTTATAATAGCATGTGATGGAATGTTTTCACGTGTTAACTCAGTGGTTGCTAGGCATATCAGATGGACGATCCACCTAAACTCATATCATCATGTTTAAATGTAGTTAGTTATTTTATGGACCATTAAAACTATTGTCTGATTCATGGTTTTATGTTTTTCTCTTATTACCTTGGGTTGTTTATTAATGTTGATGAACAAACTAAATAAGGTTCCAGTTTTGGTGTCGATGATGATGTGTTATGATGAGCAAGAGGCTGACGTATAATTACTACCTACTACATAGATATTTTTTCTATTTATGTTGTATGTTAATGGTTATTTATACCGTGAGGGATGTAGTGAGGCATATTGTATTATTTGATTCATGTATTAAGATGTATTGTACTTGAATTCTATGGTTTTATGAGATTTGATTTCCTGTTCAGTTACGTTTCATTATTATATCATGTTGTTTATTTTATTATTATATATAATCCATGTGTTTTGAGTTATAACATAGGTTTTACTTCGAGTTATTCTTCCTTAATGATTGTCCCATATCTGTCTGGCACTTCATATAACACACATTTTCCTTAGTTTAGTACAAAAGGTACATGTAACACCCCCACACTTTTCTGTGCCCTAATTTCGACAAAAACCAAAACTCAACCACATCCAAGCATGAAGTGTGTATCTAGTACCTGTAATAAATGAGCATGAGCATAATCAGAGTACGATAAAATAACTCACAGTGGAAACAAAATAGGACAAATTAGTATTAACTCAAGCAACTACCTTTTCCAATGTAAGTCACTTCACCAATACCGAGCATGAGAGAGAACGAGAACCGAAAGCCGAACTTAAACATCTCTGAAAATTCGATCTTCTCTATGAAACCTGGAGGTTGTAATAAGGAGGGGGGTCAGAACAACAAGTTCTGGTGACTAAGAAATGTACAACACAGTCTATAACACAGGTATATTCCGTTTGGTTCAACCCAAGCTGTATGCCTGACAAGTTTAGTGATTCTAAACCAACCATATTAAAGTTTACGCACGAGTCTACTATTCTTCCCAAAGTAGTATCCTCAAATTAAATTACTAAGATAGGACATTTGCACACATTTTTGTGAAGCCTTTATCCAGAGTTTAACCAGGTAATTATATCGAGAGTAGGCCCCTAATTTCAGGGTTTATATCTATATTCTCATTCTCTACTCTTTATTATTTAACGCCTCACTATCTATCTATGATAGATAGGGCGGATCCTCCCTGATCACTTACGACCCTAGGCAGACCTATTAATCACTTATTAACCCTCGATAAATGTATTCAATGTTAACATAAAACTAAACGAGCACTAGCTACGGGCTCTATTAGTTAAGGATTCCATCATCCACGCATATACCCTTACCCCGCATAAGGTGAGAGTAGGTATTTTATCGTTCGTTGTACCTTCTAGCTGACCTTATCAGATAAACTCCTTAGTCACTTACTACTTCCCGTAGGATAGATGGTCATATCTGGCCCTTTTAATTTCTAGGTTTGGGTAGACTAACACACATCTACCATTTTAGACCCATATACTGAAAAACCTATCCCAGGTGGACTCTTTAACCCTAGTCTAGTAGCCTTTTAGGACCTAGGAAGCGGACTATATGCGAAGGTTATTCGTTTGTCCCCCCATTTTCCTTTAACACTTTTCCCTTTTAGGGATAAAGCAGGCTACGTTATTAAGTCATTCCCTTTTAATTTTTTTACATAGAAATACTATATGTACACTATTTATTTGTATCATGGGTTTATATGGTTAATAATGTCTTATAATATTAGCCTACTAAGTCCAACTATATTTTTAATTATAAGTTTTACTAACATCGATAAGGAAGATTATACTCCCTTTTCTCTAGGATATTTATTTAATTTCTCCTGTAATTTGGACTTAATATTAAACGACAATCTATACCCATTTATTCCCTTTTTGACACCCATTTCTTTTTATTTCCTTTTCATTGCCCTTTATGACTCCAACAGTTTTATTTTCCTAAGGCAACTATTTATCAGTCCCAAGTTATCTATTGTTGTACTCCAACAGAAAATTTTCTATTTTATTCATTTATTTATTTATTTGTTGTTATATACATACATACATATATATATGCACTAGGCCTTCCACATTAAGTTGACTACCTGTGGATGCTGAATTTGTCGGTTGGTTCCGAGCAGACTTCTACCACAAGTGAACTTAACCTCGTGCCATAGTACACTTGTATTTATGCATTAGACCCCTCACATTAAACTGACTACTTTTGGTTGCTGGATTTGCCGGTCGGTTCCGGGCAGGCTTACACCACAAGTTGAGTTTAACCTTGTGTCCAAATGCGGTTATAATTTAAATCTCCTAATTGGGGCTCACAACAATCATCTTAATTGATTTTAGGAATTGTAATCATTTTTTCCATTTCATACTAATTTCCCTAAATCAAATTTGGTTACAACAGTTATCTCTTTAATTGCGGTCTCATTTATGACAATTAATTATATTTATTGATATAAGTGGTCACCACAAATATATTAATTCAAAAATGGATTATATTTACACATAATTCCACAATTGAACCTTATCCAACATTAGAACATTTCATACAATCTATATTTCACCGTTTTACGCTGATTTGGACAGATAATATATATGTATATTCATTTTTATATTTTCGTGCAGTCAACGTAGTTATTATTATTATTTATTTTTATTCTTAAATTTAAATAAATGATTTGGTCTAATCAATTAACCAAACATTCCCTTTTTATATTCAATCTTTTAAAAAGGTTTTCATGTTTCACAAGGACCATTAGCCAAATCACTGTAAATCATGCCTATTTTGTGGAATTGACATATTTTCAAATCACAAGAAATATATGTAATATATTTTTATTTTGGAATAGTCGATGCAAATTACATACAAAAAATGTATTTATTTTTATATGTACCTTTGCACCACTTTTCCCTTTTTAATTCTTTTTGTCTTACTTCTTGTGATTCTAAAATAGTGCCTCTTTATTTAAAAATGGGGAAACGACATAATTTACAATACTTAAGCCAAAAACCCAACAATATTGAATGTAAACAAGGAATATTTCTTATATTCTTAAAATCACATAATACACAAATTCATCATTTACCCAAACTTACATATTTCATATTTCAGCACTGAACTAAAGATCTGGAACATAACTACAGTAATTTTATGTTCAATGGGACTGATTTCCGGATCCACAGTTCTATGTAACATGTACAACATATTTCATATTTCAAGACATAACTGCAGGAATATATAGTAAAAATAAATAAATAAAATCCTACAAGTCATGTTTGTTCATAATCCAACATTATCACTTAAAATTTTTAAACATATTCATAATCAGATCTGATGGTTATCACAATTTACAATTATTTAAATAACAGATCTGATAGGCATAAAACATAGATTAGATTCAAATGAAAGAGATAAATCATTATATTTGTATTAGTAAATTTCCCACTTACCTTATAACTTCCAAATTCTGAATTTTGAACCTCTTTAGGCTTACAATCCCTAAAATCTTATAAATCTACAATTTGCCTAGAAAGGGGAAAATTCTAGATTTGTAAAAATACAAGAAAAAGTGAAAAGAGAAAAGAAATCTATCATTGAGCGCCATCTTCCATTGAATCTATTTCTCTTCAATTCCATAAGAATTTTATTTGATTTGGTATATGTATGAATATATTTTATTTAGAAATTAGGTTAAAAGAGGAAGAAAAATGGCAGAGCTCTGCTGTCTTCATAGATTTGAATGGAAAAAGAGTGAGGCTCTACCCTTTTATTTATAGGGGTGGAAATGGCCTAGAACCGTCAGATTAGTTTTAAGTTATATCCGTCTATCCGTTATAATAATAAAATAAAATAATTCACCAAAACCTAGTCGTCACTGGGCAGTTTGACGCCCGGGCGGTCGACCAGGGCGGTCGACCGCCTTGGCATCAAACTGCCCACGTCGGCTGGGTTATACATGATAAATTATTAATAAATATTTGATTTATTCATTTTTCGTCTGTATTCATATTTCGTCTGTAACTTTTTCATACAGACTTCGTTCACGAAACTCCAAACATGAAATTTGACTAAAATTCCGAGACGAATGCAATGGTTAAAGTTTCGTGGCCAAATTCCAACGTTTGTAGAAATTCCTATTTTTGAGCTTTTAATTATTGTCAAAATTCTGGGTTGTTACAATCTTCCCTCCTTAAAAGGAATTTCGTTCCGAAATTCTGATAACTAGTTATCCTATCCTACACAACCACTTTGTGTACATCCACCTTGCAACCATGTGTATATGTGCATGGTATACATAATGCAATTCAACCGTAAAATATGCATGCAAGATGATCTAAATCGGGCCCTCTATATGTATGCATTGAGATCTTTAAACACTTTCAAAAACATGATGCAAAACATCCTAAATATACTGACAGTTCTATGTGAATGCAAATTTTGAAAAGAAAAAAAATCATCCATAAGCTTCACACAATTACGAATTAAAGTGTGAAGCAACCAATTTTGCATTCAAACCCTACCTCCCAAAACGTCATGCGATCTAATAGTTTCCTATTTAATTTCTCCTAAATCGAAAAAAGGAAATTGAGATGAAGAATTTTAACGTTTTCCTTACTCACAACTTTTCCAATTCCCACCCTATAGTGAAATTTTCACCTCAGTTACCCATAATACTCCAAAATTTTCCATCTGTAGACTGTAAAGGAGGCTTAAAGCACGCTCTAAAATGTAAAACGAGTTAGTTACTAGCTCGCTCATATCGTTGACAAGGTACGGAAACAGTGCTTGCAAGGCTAAAACTGTAATAACCCGGAAATCTGAGACAATTTAAAATTTTTATTTTGACAATTTTAGTGAATTTTGAATATTTAAATGGATTATTTTAAATAATAACAACGAGAAATTTATTTTGAATGAAATTAGAAACGTATATATTTATTTGAATCGACAATAGAATATAAATATTTATTTCTATTTATAAAAGGAATTGAAAATGGCGCGGTAGTTCGAAAATTCGATTTCAAATTTCAAATGAATGTACAGGATTCAAAATAAACTGGATTTTAGTGAAACCAAAAATATTAGAATCTATTTGAGAATATCTTTCCAACGAATCCAGCAAATCAAGATTTCATAGCGGGAATCAAAAATTATGCCCAGTTTAAAATTTAGAATAGTCGCTATGGAAATTTAGCCCTTAAAAATGGAAATTTTGCAAACGACCTCAGTTTTCAACTTAACCACTTTTGTTGGATCTGTGATGTCAAGTAATTACTAGGTTTCAAAATTCGTAATTTTCTGAATTAATATGTGAGCGTGGCAAAGGAAAACGCGTTTGACCAGTTTCAGTTGATTTTAATCGACTGGAAAATAGCCATTTTTCCAACGTTCTCGGAATTTGACGAAATTAGTTTTGTTAGGACCGTATCGTCAATACGAAGCTAGAAATGATTTTTCGGGAATTTTTAGAGTCTTTGTGTGGCCCCGGTAAATTGAAATGCGCGTTCAAATTCAATATATAGATTTATATTTTGATTTTGATGGAAACTAATCGTAACAGTCGAATTGGCTAACGTGACATATCCCATTGTGTTCGAAATGGGGGTAATTAGCTAGGGACGACAGGCGGCGGGTCTCATTTTGAGATCGAAATTTAAAGTTACTTTTTGAAGGACAAAATAAATAAAAATATAAATATTCTAACCACTCCCTCCTCTCTCTCCCCATTTCAGTCAACGCAGAAAAAAATAAAGAATAAAAACACCGTGCCCTAGCGCGATAACCACCCACCGCCGCCGCTGATTGACGGCGCTCCCTCCCCCCCTCTCGCAGACCTTCTCTTCTTCCCCCTTCCTCCTCGCGCTGGGCACGATTCTTCTCCCGCTTCCTCCTCGCACTGGGCGCTATTATCCTCCCCCTTCCTCCTCGCGCTGGGTGCGATCCCTTCCCCCTTCCTCCTCCTCGCGACGGCAACGAAGCTCGACCCCCTCCCCCTTCGCTGAACAAAACCGTGAGTTCCTTTGATTTTTTTTTCTTTTTTTTTCTTTCTTTTCTTTTTATTTATTTGTTTTATTTTAAAGATCCGATTTTAATTGAGAGAAAAACCTGATTTTCGTTAAATAAAAATATAGTTTTTTACTTAGGTAAAAATGAAATTTTTTACTTAGGAAAAGATTTCAGTTATATATATATATATATATATATATATATATATATATATATGAAGGCGTGATAAAGATAGGATTTTATCGCATATATGAGATCATTTTGAGCTAGAGAAAAATGGGATTTTTATCGTGTAAAACGATTAGATTTTTTAAATAGAAAAAGGTGAGATTTTTATATAGATAAAGGATAGATTTTTATCGTGAAGAAAGAGGAGATCTTTAGATATACGATAGCGATGTAAAGGTATGATTTTTATTTATACCATAGCATGATAAAAATATGATTTTTATATACTAAAGAATATAAACATGTGATTTTTATATGAGTGGCGATATAAAAATAGGATCTTTATTAGAAGAAGAGCGATATAAAAATATAATTTTTATTATGAAGTTAGCGTGATAAAAATATGATCTTTATTATATGAACACCGATATAAAAATAGAATTTTTATCTATATAGTAGCAGTATAAAAATGTGATTTTTATCCACGTAGCTTAGTTATAAAAATATGATTTTTATATACATAGCAACAATATAAAGATGCGATTTTTATATATGTAGTGGATACGGACGACGAAAGTGACTAAAAGCGAGCACGGCAAAGATTTTCTATATATGAATATTCGTGGTGTTTGGTTTAGCTAATGGGTGAGAATTCCTCACTTTTATTTTAATTTCTAGTTTGAAATATATACTAGGATGCAGACGGTTCTTAGCAGCACCTGACACCCGTTGTCCATAGACCATGGATGACTTGTTTGTTCAATTGATGTGTTGTGAAAGTTGATTATGTGAAGTGGAATGAATAAAATATTTTATAGTTAAAAATATAATTTTTAACGTGTACATAAAATAAATATCTATAAACAGATCGGACGATTTGTTTATGTACACCCATTTGATTGATATTGATTGGGACGATAAATTTTACAAATCGCCCTGCTGCACAAATAAAATATGTGTTTATTGATTTGAAACCCCACACGGGTATTGGGATGATATTTGACGTACACTAATCCCGATTGTTTAGTTGTATGTCAATCGACGGGTTGACAGACTATGTGAGCATTAATTATTTATATTCAATGCTTATGCAGTAGTGTGGTGCACTCTAGATAATGGTTGATGATTTATCGCTGCTATTATATACATATGTTATAGGGAATCCATATAATTAACATTATATGGTAATTGATTGGGCCTCATTCCAATTGGGAAACTAAGGGATATTATAAAATAGAAAATTCATGTGTTGAGTAGAATAAATATTCATGTGTTGAATAAAAATAGAAAATTCATGTGTTGAATAGAATAAACATTCATGTGTTGAATAAAAATATAAATTCATGTGTTAAATAGAATAAATATTCATGTGTTGAATAATAACAGAAAATTCATGTGTTGAATAGAATAAATATTCATGTGTTGAATAAGAATATAAATTCATGTGTTGAATAGAATAAACATTCATGTGTTGAATAAAAATAGAAAATCCATATGTTGAATAGAATAAATATTCATGTGTTGAATAGAATAAATATTCATGTGTTGAATAGAATAAATATTCATGTGTTGAATAAAAATATATATTCATGTGTTGAAGAAAATATTCATTTGTTGAATAGAATAACTAAGTTATTGAAATATATATAGCCGTGTTGGTTAGATATGCGCCATTTTGATGCAAATGATATTTATATCGATTATATTCGTTTTTATTACGAATATCGAAAAGGAATTGATCTCAAAATATAATATTTTGAAAATACTATCATTTATATATCGATGATGTGGAATATTCAGTTTTGATTAGAAATTGAATATGAAGTTGAAATCGTTTTGAAAACGAATTTAAAACGATTTACAAAAATACGTTTTGAAAGAAAATCGATGAAATATATATATTATATATATAACGGCCTGAATAGAACGCACTGTGCTGCGGCAGTTCGCGAATTTCGACCATTGACTTCGAATGGACGTTACGGGAGATCCGACCATAGGATTCTCCTAAAACCGGAACCGTTAGGTTCGAATCGAAAAGAGCTTTCTAACGAATATTAGAGATTTGAAATCTTACGGTTGGATTTGGAATTATGTCCGAATCAAATTTGGAAAAAGTTGCTGTAAGTGTAGTTTGATGGCCGTTGATGGAAATCGAGTGTACGGGCCTTGATAAAATTATTAAAAATAGCAATAATTTGTGTAAAAGCATAAGAAATGATTTGAAAAGAATGGGGATGAAAAATTCCATATTTGAAAAGATAAAAATAGATTTTTAACGAAATGAACTAGTTTTGAACTAGAATTATAATCCCATTTATTTTTGAAATAAATAAATTGGATTTGAAAGGGTTTTAAAAGTAACCAGAATTTCCAATAATTGAATTGGAATGGAACTGAATCGAAATTGTCTTTGGAATATTTCGATGTTGGATTTCGTGATTATACATATATTGTTATGGAAATTTGAAAGATATATTGATATCATTTTTTCCAATACGATATCTGTGGGTTGTAGAGTTTGATATTGAATATAAGCCGATATATTTTCTATTCAGAGCCTTGTATTTAATATCAAATGGGATTTGGGTTTGTCGTGAATGGTGTCTTCATTAACACTGTTCTTAAATCCAGTTGAAAAAATTATTGAATCTTTTTATTTAGATTTAATAAAGTACACCAATTAAAAGGAATTTAATTAGAATTGAATTCGAATTGAATTCGAATTGATTTTTGGGTTTATAGCGAACCGTGTTTTAAATGACATTGGTTCTTTAACCCAGTTAAAGACAGGATATGGTTTCCCAAGTTAAACAATCATTAATATGATTTTTGGGAAGATTAAAACCAAGTGGAGTTTTAATGAATCTTTAATTAGATTGAGATGATCGAGAATGGAGTATCACCAGTTTTTCTTGAGGTGATAGTTAAATCTTTAATTAGTTTTGAACGTGAAATGGTAATTGAATTTACCGATAACACCGTGGTGTTAGATATGAAGTATGGCCAGTTTTACTACATGGGGTGAATAGGTTGGGATTGGGAAATTTAAAACAAATGATTACTTCGGTAAGGTTCGTTAATCCCGACTAGTTTGGATAAACCATAATTTGGTTTTGAATTGATATTCAAAAGAAGATTAAAGAATAAATTTAAAGAATTTATCTTTGATAAAATTAATGGGAACCTTCCCCAAAGTATAAGAATATTTGAATAAAAGAATATTCTGAATTGGAATGAGGCGTATGTTGTGTTTGTGTAACACTTGTTTATTATATATGCGGGTTATTCAGAAAGACCGGGTTTATCCCATTCTGAATAACTGATTCGACGATGTGTCTAGGATGAAGACAGTGGTCGAAGACCGAAGGTCTTCACATCGTTTCGTTGATTACTGATGATCTTGATTGGTTTGTACACCCAAGAGGAGGGAATCAGTTCGTGATCGTCCAGACGTACTTGGAGATCGATGGATATGCGAGGTACAAGGTGCCTCCGGTTTCGTTCAGACCCAGAACGAACTTGTAAATGGACTATGTGTCTGACATTGGATTTTATTCTATGTGATTGATTTATATTAAATATATATCTGTTTGGCGGCGGAGAATTTATTCTCTTGCTTGACGCCCTTCTCTGAGACGTACGAGCTCAGGGGTTATATATTGATGGATACCAATCCCATGGAGTGAATTGCCTATGTGGCATGCCTAAGTGGCAAATGATCAAGGATTTTGTTGAAAAGAAAATACTTATGGGTAATGATCAAAGCACCGCCTGTGTGGCATAGCTTTGTGTAACGTTAATTCGCTAGCCTCACACCCCGGTTGTGAACCAGAAATGGGAGAGGACCTCAGGGAGGGCATGCGTTTCCCTCTAGCTAGGGTGGTGTCAGTGACCTACCAGCCCTGACATTTATATTATTTTCGCCTGTGTGGTTGTTGGATTGCGAGGCGCATCGGATAGATCGGTGACTATGTGGAGCCGATGGAGTCATTTGGCTCATTTACGCCCCAAAGGGTGGGGAAATGCAGTGTTCAGGCAATTTAATCCACATCGGTGGACCGACCCTGATGAACTAAGGGCTCACCTATGTCTGGGTCATGAGGCTCGGGCTAGAAAGTCTCGAATTCGGTGAGGACTATCTTTTGCCTTGGTTCACCTATGGAAATCCAGCTTCTAATATGTGACTTTGCGGCTTTGATTGTAGAACCTATATACGGCGACATAGTGGTATGGGGCACTTGTGCCGTCTACGATTGATACTTATGATTTGAAGTTGTTATATACACTATGCACTTATAATAGTATCAAATGATTTGTTTTAAATGTACTAAGCATGATTGGCTATTATAAGGGAAAATCCTATCCCGTGGCTTGCGTTGCATTGTGTGATAGGACCTGGGTCTTATAATAGCTTCATTTTTCCAAAAAGCATTGCGTTGTTTTGTTATATGCACTGGTATTCTTGGGGGGAAACCCGTTCCATGTTATACGGTGTGGTCCCTTGATATATCTGAATTAAAGTAAAGTTTTAAATAACTGTTTTAGTTCTCACACCAGTCACATGACTGACCTGGAGTTTATTGTTTTAACCTAAACTCTGGAAGCCCTTATTTTGACACGGACAGCTAGTAGTTTTGGTTTTGCAGGTTTATATTCCCAGGATCCTGATTTACAGCTGAAGCGATATTCGGAAAGCTATGTATCCGTGTATTACTTCCAGTTGTGTATTGTATTATTTTCCGCTACTATGTAATTTTTTGTAATCTCTGATATTTTTCTGATGTGTAATATTTATCCATACTCTGTATATTCTTGTATTCTGATGGAATTGTTGTAATAAGCAACGAAATGTTCTTCTGTTTGCATTCTGATTGGTATTGTCCTCAAAGCAATCCGTGCCTTGCTTCATGGGGAAGTTATGGGTTTTCACAGTTGGTATCATAGCTGTGGTTTACAGAGCTCGAGAACAAGACACGTTAGAACCAAACGAAAGTATTCATCAAAGATCGGATGAGTAATATCCAACGGGAATGACTCGTTAGAGATGGGATCAGTAGTATCCTAGAACGAGTGTGAAGAGTATATTTTTAATATGAAAATGAATTTTTTTTTGAAATTTTAAATCAATTATTCATATTTGATTATTTATTTTATATTGAATTTGGACAATCTAGTATATAAAGGTTTTGCGTATACGTCTGATCCGCGTGTATTTGAAAATTTAATATACTGGATAGATATGGAGTCACACTCTAGTCGCCCGGAGATGATTCTGATGATTGTAGCTACATCATCAGAATTTGTGTTCGAGTTTCAAAGGTGTGATATTTATATATTTCCAATTGACTGGTGTGAAAACCAAAACTAGATAGGGCTTATTGTTGTGATTTGGCAACAAAAAACATGATTTTCTATATATGTATCAAAATTATGAATTTGAAATGTTAATTCACTAACAGATTGTTGATTGTGTTGTTTGATTATTGTTGTGATTAATTAGAATTTGAACCATTTAGCCAAATTATATCAAATGTTGGATTGAATTGAAAATTGTTTGAAATTGCATGCATATACATGTACTTACATTGAACAGGTCATACCAAGGAAGCTAGAGAAGAAGAATAAAATTATTTGCCTGACAAATAGGTACATGTTTACAAATTTATTGGAATTTTGATGATTTTATGAGCCGATTGGTTGTTTCTTTTTCTTTTTGGATTGGTGAGGGCCATGGGAGGCTATTTGAAATATCCCGAAGCTCCCGGTGCAGGGGAGGTTATGGCGAAATTTTTCGAAAATTTAGGGTGTTAGCCAAATTTTTGAAATATTTGAAAAGCTCTTAGAAAATAAAAAGTTGAAGAACTTAAGCCATAAAGAAAATAATACAAGTTGAGTTGATTTGTTAAACAACTTTCAACTTGGTTCCTTTACGGGGATGAAAAGTTTTAAGTGGGGGAGATTATAATAGCCCGAAAATCTGAGCCAATTTAAAATTTTTATTTTGGCAATTTAGTGAATTTTGAATATTTAAAATGGATTATTTTAAATAATAACTACGAGAATTTTATTTTGAATGAAATTAGAATGTATAAATTTATTTGAATCGATGATATAATATAAATATTTATTTCTATTTATAAAAGGAATTGAAAATGGCACGGTAGTTCGAAAATTCAATTTCAAATTTCAAATGAATGTACATGATTCAAAATAAACCGGATTTTAGTGAAACCAAAAGTATTAGAATCTATTTGAGAATATCTTTCCAAAGAATCCGACAAATCAAGATTTCATAGAGGGAATCAAAAGTTATGCCCAGTATAAAATTCAGAATAGTCGCTATGGAAATTTAGCCCTTAAAAATGGAAACTTTGCAAACGACCTCGGTTTTCGATGAAACCACTTTTGTTGGATCCGTGATGTCAAGTAATTATTAGGTTTCAAAATTCGTAATTTTCTGGATCAATATGTGAGCGTGGCAAAGGAAAACGCGTTTGACCAGTTTTAGTTGATTTTAATCGACTGGAAATTGGCCATTTTTCAAATGGTCTCGGAATTTGACGAAATTAGTTTCGTTAGGACCGTATCATCAATATGAAGCTAGAAATAATTTTTTGGGAATTTTCAGAGTCCGTATGTGGCCCCGGTAAATTGAAATGCTCGTTCAAATTCAATATATAGATTTATATTTTGATTTTGATGGAAATTGATCGTAACAATCGAATTGGCTAATGTGACATATCCCATTGTGTTCGGAATGGGGGTAATTAGCTAGGGGCGATAGGCGGTGGGTCTTGTTTTGAGATTGAAATTTAAAGTTACTTTTTGAAGGATAAAATAAATAAAAATATATATATTCTAACCACTCCCTCCTCTCTCTCCCCATTTCAATCAACGCAGAAAAAAGAAAAAGAAAAAAACACTGCGCCCTAGCGCGATAACCACCCGCCGCCGCCGCCGATTGACGGCGCTCCCCCCCTCTCGCCGACCTTCTCTTCTTCCCCCTACCTCCTCGCGCTGGGCACGATTCTTCTCCCCCTTCCTCCTCGCGCTGGGCGCGATTCTCCTCCCCCCTTCCTCCTCACGCTAGGTGTGATCCCTTCCCCACCCCCCCCCCCCAATCCTCGAGACGGCAACAAAGATCGACCCACCCCCCCTTCGCTGAACAATACAGTGAGTTCCTTTGAATTTTTTTTCTTTTTCTTTCTATCTTTTCTTTTTATTTATTTGTTTTATTATTTAAAGATCCAATTTTAATTGAGAGAAAAACCTGATTTTCATTAAATAAAAATCTAGTTTTTTAGTAAGGTAAAAATGAAATTTTTACTTATGAAAAGATTTCAGTTTTATATATATATATATATGATGGCGTGATAAAGATAGGATTTTATCGCATATATGAGATCATTTTGAGCTAGAGAAAAATGGGTTTTTTATCGTGTAAAAAGATTAGATTTTTAAATAGAAAAAGGTGAGATTTTAATATAGATAAAGGATATATTTTTATCATGAAAAAAGAGGAGATTTTTAGATATACGATAGCGATGTAAAGGTATGATTTTTATTTATACCATAGCATGATAAAAATGTGATTTTTATATACTAGAGAATATAAAAGTGTGATTTTTATATGAGTGGCGATATAAAAATAGAATCTTTATTAGAAGAAGAGTGATATAAAAATATAATTTTTATTATGAAGTTAGCGTGATAAAAATATGATCTTTATTATATGAACACCTGTATAAAAATAGAATTTTTATCTGTGTAGTAGCAGTATAAAAATGTGATTTTTATCCATGTAGCGTAGTTATAAAAATACAATTTTTATATACATAGCAACAATATAAAGATGCGATTTTTATATATGTAGTGGATACGGACGACGAAAATGACTAAAGGCGAGCATGGCAAAGATTTTCTACATATGACAAGTCGTGGTGTTTGGTTTAGCTAATCGGTGAGAACTCCTCACTTTTATTTTAATTTCTAGTTTGAAATTTATACTAGGATGCAGACGGTGCTTAGCAGCACCCGACACCCGTTGTCCATAGACCATGGATGACTTGTTGGTTTAATTGATGTGTTGTGAAAGTTGATTGTGTGAAGTGGAATGAATAAAATATTTTATAGTTAAAAATATAATTTTTAACGTGTATGTAAAATAAATATCTACAAACAAATCGGAAGATTTGTTTATGCACACCCATTTGATTGATATTGACTGGGACAATAAATTACACATCGCCCAACTCCACAAATAAAAATCTGTGTTTGTTTATTTGAGACCCCACACGGGTATTCGGATGATATTTTACGTACACTAATCCCGATTGTTTAGTTGTATGGCAATCGATGGGTTGACAGACTGTGTAAGCGTTAATTATTTATATTTAATGCTGATGCAGTTGTATGGTACACTCTGGATGATGATTGATGATTTATCGCTGCTATTATATACATGTGTTGTAGGGAATCCATATAATTAACATTATATGGTAATTGATTGGGCCTCATTCCAATTGGGAAAATAAGGGATATTATAAAATAGAAAATTCATGTGTTGAATACAATAAATATTCATGTGTTGAATAAAAATAGAAAATTCATGTGTTGAATAGAATAAATATTCATGTGTTGAATAAAAATAGAAAATTCATGCGTTGAATAGAATAAATATTCATGTGTTGAATAAAAATATAAATTCAAGTGTTGAATAGAATAAATATTCACGTGTTGAATAAAAATAAAAAATTCACATGTTGAATAGAATTAATATTCATGTGTTGAATAGAATAATTATTCTTGTGTTGAATAAAAATATATATTCATGTGTTGTAGAAAATATTCATTTGTTGAATAGAATAACGAAGTGTTGGTTAGATATGCGCCATTTTGACGTGAACGATATTTATATCGATTATATTCGTTTTTGTAATGAATATCGAAAAGAAATTGATTTCAAAATATAATATTTTGAAAATACTATCATTTATATATCGATGATGTGGAATATTCAGTTTTGATTAGAAATTGAATATGAAGTTGAGATCGTTTTGAAAACGAATTTAAAACGATTTCTAAAAATACGTTTTGAAAGGAAATCGATGAAATATACATAATACATATATTATATATATATATATATGTATATATATATATATATTATGGCCTGAATAGAACGCGCCGCACTGCGGCAGTTCGCAAATTTCGACCATTGACTTCGAATGGACGTTACAGGAGATCCGACCGTCGGATTCTCCTAAAATTGGAACCGTTGGGTTCGTATCGAAAAGAGTTTTTTAACAAATATTAGACATTTGAAATCTAACAGTTGGATTTGGAATTTTGTCCAAATCAAATTTGGAAAAGGTCGCTGTAAGTGCAGTTCGATGGCCGTTGATGGAAATCGACTGTACGGGCCTTGATAAAATTATTAAAAATAGCAATAATTTGTGTAAAATCATAAGAAATGATTTGGAAAGAATGGGGATGAAAAATTCAATATTTGAAAAGATAAAAAAATATTTTTATCGAAATGAACTAGTTTTGAACAAGAATTATAATCCCAATTATTTTTGAAATAAATAAATTGGATTTGAAAGGGTTTTAAAAGTAACCAGAATTTCCAATAATTGAATTGGAATGGAACTGAATCGAAACTGTCTTTGGAATATTTCGATGTCGGATTTCGTGATTATACAGATATTGTTATGGAAATTTGAAAGATATATTGATATCGTTATTTCCAATACGATATTTGTGGATCGTAGAGTTTGAAATTGAATATAAAAGCCGATATATTTTCTATTCGGAGCCTTGTATTTAATATCAAATGGGATCTGAGTTTGTCGTGAATGGTGTCTTCATTAACACTGTTCTTAAACCTAGTTGAGAAAAAGATTAAATCTTTTTATTTAAATTTAACAAAGTACACCAATTAAATGGAATTTAATTGGAATTGAATTTGAATTGATTTTTTGGGTTTATAGTGAACCGTGCTTTAAATGACATTGGTTCTTTAACCCAGTTAAAGACAGGATATGGTTTCCCAAGTTAAACAATCATTAATATGATTTTTGAGAAGATTAAAACCAAGTGGAGTTTTAATGGATCTTTAATTAGGTTGAGATGATCGAGAATGGAGTATCACCAGTTTTACTCGAGGTGATAGTTAAATCTTTAATTAGATTTGAACGTGAAACGGTAATTGAATTTACCCATAACACCGTGGTGTTATATATGAAGTATGACCAGTTTTACTTCATGGGATGAATAGGTTGGGATTGGGAAATTTAAAACAAAAGATTACTTTGGTAAGGTTCGTTAATCCCGACTAGTTTGGATAAAACATAATTTGCTTTTGAATTGATATTCAAAAGAAGATTAAAGAATAAATTTAAAGAATTTATCTTTGATAAAATTAATGGGAACCTTTCCAAAGTATAAGAATATTTGAATAAAAGAATATTCTGAATTGGAATGAGGCATATGTTGTATTTGTGTAACACTTGTTTATTATATACGTGGGTTATTTAGAAAGATCGAGTTTATCTCATTCTGAATAACTGATTCGACGATGTGTCGAGGATGAAGACCGTGGTCGAAGACCGAAGGTCTTCGCATCGTTTGGGTGTTTACTGATGATCTTGATTGGGTTGTACACCCAAGAGGAGGGAATCAGTTGGTGATCGTCCAGACGTACTTGGAGATCGATGGATATGCGAGGTACAAAGTGCCTCCGGTTTCATTCAGACCCAGAACGAACTTGTAAATCGACTGTGTGTCTAACATTGGATTTTATTCTGTGTGATTGATTTCTATTAAATATATATCTGTTTGGCGGCGGAGAATTTACTCTCTTTGTCGGAGAATTTCTACTAAATATATATCTGTTTGGCGGCGGCGGCGGAGAATATATATCAGGGAGAGCATTCGTTTCCTTCTAGCTAGGGTACCTACCAGCCCTGACATTTATATTATTTTCACCTGTGTGTTTGTTGGATTGCGAGCGCCTCGGATAGATCGGTGACTATGTGGAGCCGATGGTGTCATTTGGCTCATTTACGCCACAAAGGTTGGGGAAATGCAGTGTTCAGACATTTTATTCCACATCGGTGGACCGGCCCTGACGATCTAAGGGTTCACCTGTGTCTGGGTCCTGAGGCTCGGGCTAGAAAATCTCGAATTCGGTGAGGACTATCTTTTGCCTC
Organism: Allium sativum; assembly: GCA_030737875.1. Lineage (NCBI taxonomy): Eukaryota > Viridiplantae > Streptophyta > Magnoliopsida > Asparagales > Amaryllidaceae > Allium > Allium sativum. The sequence continues at coordinate 432,034,338 of CM060923.1, forward strand.
GGTTCGCAGATGGAAATCCAACTTCCAGTACGTGACTTTGCGGCTTTGATTGTAGAATCTATATATGGCGACATAGTGGTATGGGGCACTTATGCCGTCTTTGATTGATACTTATGATTTGAAGTTGTTTTGTACACTATGCACTTATAATAGCATCAAATGATTTGCTTTAAACGTACCAAGCATGTTTGGCTATTATAAGGGAAAACCCTATCCCCCGGCTTGCGTTGAATTGTGTGATAGGACCTGCGTCTTATAATAGCTTCATTTTTCCAAAAAGCATTGCGCTGTTTTGTTATATGCACTGGTATTCTTGGGGGAAAACCCGTTCCGTGTTATACGGCATGGTCCCTTGATATATTTGATTTAAAGTAAAGTTTTAAATAATTGTTTTAGTTCTCACACCAGTCACATGACTGACCTGGAGTTTATTGTTTTAACTTAAACTCTGGATGCCCTTATTTTGACACGGGCAGCTGGTAGTTTTGGTTTTGCGGATTTATATTCCCAGGATCCTGATTTACAGCTGAAGCGATATTCGGAAAGCTCTGTATCTGTGTATTACTTCCAGTTGTATATTGTATTATTTTCCGCTGCTATGTAATTTATTGTAATCTCTGATATTTTTCTGATGTGTAATATTTATTCATACTCTGTATATTCTTGTATTCTGATAGAATTATTGTAATAAGCAATGAAATGTTCTTCTGTTTGCGTTCTAATTTGGTCTTGTCCTCAAAGCAATCCGTGCTTTCCTTCACGGGGAAGTTACGGGTTATTACAAGCCTTTTTCTTGTTACCGTTAACGTTTTTATCATATCGTCAGCCCTATTGCACCGCGAAAACGCGCACACAAAGCATCCAAACATCTTCCTTATGTTGTTCATGCGACCAAGAATTAAAATGTTTCATAAAAATAAATTTCCACTTAAAAACTTGTTATATTTATTTTCAAAATTTCCTTTCAAAACCGTTTCATTTCCCTATAAAATAAGAAAACGATAGAAAAATGTTTTTTTTTCAAATAACGTTTTCCATAAACTTTTAAAAATTGTGGTAATTCAAATGATTCATGTCACATGTTGGCGGATAAGGAGCCAGTCACGCCAACAATGCAAAAACTGAAATCGCAAACAAAAAGACCAAAATAAATTTTAGCTTTAACAAGAAACGATGATTTATTTATTTATATACCCGTGACGAAAACAACGCAAAACCATTCCTTTGCTAAAATTTACCTAACACATAATTAAGTACTTTCCAGCCCTAGGACAATTGTTAGTTTGGATATGAAAAATGAGATTTCATTCAAATAGGCATGCGTGAATAGCATAAACATCTCTAGATATAAGAATCTCATTAACCTAAGTCGTGCGATTTAAACAACACTAACAGTTATAAGCACGAATTACCACAACCAAGAACTCGATGTTGGAAATGGATAACAACAAAACAACACCAGGACTCCCAAAACAAAAGCTTTAAACAACGATATGTCTTGCTCTGCGGCTGGAGCTCAAACAATTTTCATGATCATTGATTAACCATACCATGGTAGCAAAATTGCTCATTCTCGTGTTACAAACACTGTTGGTGTTTTGGATATTTCCAAAACACCATCTCTTCTAAGAGAGAAGTTATGATGAGAAAAGAAACCTACCACAAAACTGCTTCGCATGGAAACCCACCTAATATTTCCAAAAGACAAAACAAATAGGTGAATCTATAAAAAAAAAGTAACTCCATGAGACAATACACAAGAACACAAGCTGAATCAAATATGATGCGGTATTAAATGATGCTTACGTCACCGATCAAGCAAAAGATTAAATTACCACTTCAAGAGACAAATCCAGTCATAACTTCCCATTTATAGAGCGATGTGCTAAATGGGTCACACGTCCACATGGGCAGTTCGAACGTAGATTCCCAGCATCAAGAAAAAGAGGTTTACTGCAAAAATCTCTAAGGTTGGTCAAATAAGAGACCATTCAAGTCCGCGTTCGACACGAATTCCTCTAAAATCTCATTGAGATTCTCCCCAGAAAAACCATCAAAAGATAGTTTAATTTTTCATCTCCGAAACGACGATCGCCTTCAAAAGAACCTATTCGAATAAGGTACAACAAAGGCGAATGCAGCACAAACAATAACCCTATTCTACGATCTCGAGCAATGGACCAGTGCAAGTCTAAATGTCGTGCCAAATTTTCTTAGCCCTAAAGCGGTGAGACCCTTTTGCTCATTCCGATCCAACCAAATGATCTCTACCCAATGGTGAGTTTTAATTGGTGCGAGTAAGATCAGATAGCGTAATTAGGTACTGTGGAGTAAGAAAATGTCGGAGAGAAGAAAATTAGATCTTGGGGTACTAGTGAGGCAATATCTAATGCCCGAACAAACACGGAAAAGAGGAGACGTGGTTGTAACAAAGAAAGAGAAGAAGGATAGAGGTGTGGTTCGGCCAGATGAGAAAGAAAGGATGAAAGAAGGAAGTTAAGGGGGTAAATTGGACGCAACATTTACGGTTGAGTCCTTGGTAAAAGTTGTACCAAAACTCATCAATTAATTGAACATCATAGCACTAAACGGTCAACTACCAAATGGGCTTTAGACAGAGGTTGGACTTTGACCTTATTAGGCTAGATTAAAATATTAATCCTCCCACGTTATCCTTTAAGATTTGACGCGATCTGAAATAATTATCCTCATCACCACGGTTTTTAAAGATCGTAGTTAAACTTCGAACCAACTCCAAGGATTTATAGTCCAACAACGATGATGAAACTATACCACGAACGAACGAATTCCAAAAATGATTCAGCTAGAAATCCATAATATATTTTAAAATGGATTTTCCCCTTACATAGCTGACAACAAACAGACGATTCACAAAGTAAAATACGCCGACAAACAAGATGAAGTATTTTCCTTAGCCTTTCCAAAGAAAATTTAAGACTTTTTCAAAAATGGAATTTATTTATAAACTGATGGTTTCGTATTTATAATTCCATTTATTATTATCATTTATATTCCAGTTTTGTATTTTAAACCAGAAAGACCTTTTCGTGCTTAAAAATATTGAGCTTTAAAGCAATTTAGATTAATTCTGCTAACTTTAATAAATTATCTGATATATATAGGAAGATGGATATTGAAAATCACAAGAAATATATATTTTTTATTCTTGAGTTTTAGTGGTATATTCCTTGTTATTTTTAATTCTTTCTTTCTTACCAATCGGACCATATTTATTAAAATTTACTGAATGGCCCCAATAATTAAAACACGAATAGATTAAAAAATAAATAAAAATCATATCTTCACAAACTATTTTCCGAAGCTGTATTTCCGTTGAAATCCATTTCTATTTTTCAAATGGTTTAAAAATAAATTTCCTCGAATACAAGGCTAAGAATTCAATCATTATAGTATTTAATTCAAAAGTCTAAGGTTGAAACAAAAGAGATACACCAAAAGTTCAGAGATTAAATACTATGATGATTGAATTGAGGGCATTAACGATTGGCATTCGACACACCCAATGGCTAAAAGGGGTTAAAAAACAAATTCCAAGATAAATTTAGGGCCTAGAAAACAAAATGCCTTTTGGGTTAAAGATAAAACAAAAAACAAAAACAAAACAGATGATGAATTGCATTGGCATAGTGACGCTGACACTAGGCAGGTGCCTGTTTCAATTTATAATGGCAATACCATCGCATTATGTATTCAATCTACATTATACAATCTTTGGCACCCAATTAAAGAATGATTACGTACATGACTATATTTTGATAATATCCATCATTGGAATTGTGAAAAATTGAATTAGTAAGGTTCAAGAAGGCTGAAGAGAACTTATCATCTATACAATCTTTCACATAATGTTAACATGTTATCGTAAGTTTAAACAAGCGAACCACAAATAGACCAAGGAAAATAGATTTAACATTTTTTCTATATGTAAAGTATAAAAATCATCATTAGCTTTGGATGTACATGTAGAATTAAAAATAACCACAAAAACAATACTAAATAAGTGCCCCGAGAGAGCTAACTGGAACCAAAAAAATTCAACCCAGTTACAAATATTATTTCCACACAGCAATTACTGCAGTAGACAAAAAAATACGTATAATATAGGTTCAACTTTTTAGCGAAGCTACTAACTATTTCTACAATTTACCACTTAGTACGGTAAATTATCAATCAATGCTTTAACACCATTAATAGTAAAGCTAAGAGTATTAACTGATCATACTATATCGTATTAAAAACATAAAACCTTTAGCGTCAAGTGAAAAAATAGTCCGGCAAGCATTTCCCACTGTCCCTTTGGTTATCAAATAATGGTTCCACTGGTAATGTCTAAACATTCAGATCAAACAATTCATAATTTGTAAACGATAAATGCGGTTTAGATAGAAAAAATATTTTAATTTATGTGTATGGATATGTCATTTTACATATTATATTACGTTTTGGTTAGTTGCAAAAATAAAGAAATATGATCACCGATTTATATATCGTCCTACTACGTTTGTGTATATAGTTAAATCGAATATGATAAAGTAATTAAAAGAAATATAAATTAAGATATGTGATACTTGTCTGCAGCAGCAGCCTAGCTGTTAAGGACTTTGTGTCATGGTAAAAGTGCGGGTTCAAAACCCGGACTGACATGCTAAGAGCTTACCATGTGCATAAGCTAAGATAAGCCACTTATGTAGTGCTCGCGGACCAGGCTAGGTGCACTAGGGAGGGTTTTACGACTTCGGTCGGTTTCCCTCCTGAATAAATTAAAAAAAATGTGATACTGACTTCGTTTCCCTATGAAAAAATCAAACTAATTAACATATATTGGTTATGTTTATGAGTCAAAGCTTTAATCCTACAAATTACTTGCTAGGAGTGTAAAAAAAACCAAATTATGTGATATTAGAAGTTGAGTACCTTGAATATTTGATTGTTATAAGAGAAAGCATTTAGTAAGCATGTTTGTTATCATATCTTCGGCTTTTCGAATGGTGGATCCACGGCAATTACTACATAACTACAGATGAGAAAAAACATGTTCTTTGAATTAAATAGTGGTGAGAAAAATATTTTATTTTTCAATATAATATGTAACATGACCTATAGCTTATGCATTACACTGCTTGATAGATGGGAATACCCAATGAAATAATTCTTCAGTAGCATTATGTTAATAAATAGTTTAATTAATATCCAAGAAAGGAATACATGGTGTTGGTAAATTATAAAGTAATGCAATGTACATACATTAAAATATATGAAGCAAAACCTTTTTTATAATATGTTTTTTATTTTAATTATCAAAGTTTACTTAAGTTGTTTGATAATTTTTAGCATGTAAGATATAGCTATTTAGAAGACCAGCTTATATAATTCACCACATGAAAATTAGATATGGAATACTGGAACCACATTAATATGAGGATTGATTAAGGACATTTATCCAAAAATACTTGAGAATAATTTTATACCTTTAGTGGTAGATGGTAATCTTCTTCTACAAACTTGGATGTACAAAGTGCCAAAATAACCACCCCATATTTGATTACTAATCAGCTAACATGAGGAAAAGCAAGCACTTGTATAAGAATAAAAATGCACTTCCACAACTACTTAAGAAAAAAGTTCAACAGAGAAGAAACCTCTAACCATTTTCAATAATAATGTGTGGTTTAGTCATTTTTTGTAAGTTTAGTTTGAAAATAAGGTTATTTCTTATTACATAAGAAAGAAAGAAATGGATCCTAATTTTCACTAACCTATTACCTAGATGGAACTGGTAGATTCAGGTTACCACATACTTGATTACTTTCTCACTATATAAAGCACCATCGTAGTTGGTCCTTCTGAGGCTGAAAGAAGTTATCATATAAAGAACATGAGTTTATAGTGATGATGATTTTAGTAGGAGAAGTTAAGGTAAATGTATTAAAGCCAATATCTAATAATAGTGTGATTAAGTTGGTTCTTGGTTGTTATACATAGAACTCACAACTAAATTTTTCTCAAGTTCTCTAATTTTACTACCATAATATGCATTAAAGTGACAGTAAGATAACATATTTTTCATATGCTGGAAAATTTTAGGCCCAATTAATAAGCTTAAGGCAAAGGGAAAAGCTTAAAGTAAGCTATACCAACTTCAAAGGATTACACAATTTAACACAATATGCAGTTTTCATATGAAGATCAATGTAGATTTGTTTGAGGCAATTCAAAAAAAAAGTCCAAATACAAAGGCAAACATGAAGATCTAGCAAATAAGAGAATCAAGTATAGAGGTACTTAAAGATATTGATGAATTTTTTTTCCCAAAGATAAGAAAGTGTTAATTAGGCATAGTTTCTAGCTTAAGTGTTTTGGATGTAGCTCACCAAAGTAGGCAGCAAAAATTCTTATATGCATGTTGTTAGCAAATAAATGATCAAAGAAGCAAGAAAAAATAGGAGCACATAGGATTTAACGTGGAAAACCCTTTGCAGGAAAAAACAACGGGAGAAAGACAAACTTTATTAATTAATTACTAGAGTTTTATATGTTGCTTGCATACAAAATAGCAAGAAACTATCTTCTACTTTCATGCAGCCAAAGAGGGAAAAATATCACCACGTGAGGTGGAAAATATCACAACATGAGGTGGCTGAAAATATCTCAACATGAGAGTAAAACTAGGATCTACATGATCCTTTAGGTGGCTGAAAATATCTCAACGTGATAGTAAAACTAGGATCTACATGATTCTTTAGGTGGTTGATAATATCTCAATGTGAGAGTAAAATTAGAATCTACGTGATCCTTTAGGTGGCTGAAAATATCACAACGTGAGAGTAAAATTAGGATCTACATGATTCTTTATTTTTTTCATCGGCTGGACCAGTTCTAATGAGACCTTCGGATCACAAATTGACAATCTCCACCTTGAGACGAATTCTCATCTTGAAGTAGAAAGATGAATTACAAAGACCAACTCCTTTAATAAATAAATATCTGCCTTGCTCCAATAGTCCCTACACCAACCAAGCTTGAGCAAAGCTCAAACTTAGTAATTGAAACTGGCTTTGTCATAATATCAGTGGGACTGTCATGAGTACTTATCTTGCAAACTTTAACACCACCTTTAGCAATAACATCTCAGACGTAGTGATACCTAACATCTATATGTTTAGTTCTCTCATGAAACATTTGATCATTTGTAAGACATATAACACTCTAACTATCAGAAAATATAGTAATGCAAGATGTATCTCCACAAAGCTCAAAATATAAACCTCTCAGCCAAGTAGCTTCTTTACATGCTTTGGAAATAGCCATATACTCAACCTCAGTAGTAGATAATGCCACAGTATTCTGCAAAGTTGCTTTCCAACTCACAACGCAACCACCAATGGTGAAAACATATCCTGTTAATGATCTTCTTTTATCCAAATCACTGACGAAGTCAGAATCCATATAACCAACAAGTTCATCTTTAGATTTACGAAACTGCAAACAAGCACTTGCAGTCCCATGAAGATATATGAAATCCATTGAATAGCTTTCCAATGCTCCCTTCCAATATTGGCCATGAATTTACTGACAACACTTAAAGCATGTGGTAAATCAAGACGCGAACAAAACATGGCGTACATAAGTGAACCGGCTGCACTAAAATAGGGAACTCTAGGCATATACTCAATATTCTTATCTGATTATGGACACATGGTTGATGACAATTTGAAATGTGCAGCAAGAGGAGTACTTATTGGCTTGACATCAAGCATATTAAAACGACGAAGCACTTTTCTAACTTACCCACTCTAATTTAGGTATAATTTTCTAGAAGTTCTATCTTTTAATATCTCCATGCCAAGAATCTTCTTAGCATCCCCCAAATCTTTCATTTCAAACTCTCTACTCAACTGCCCTTTCAAATTTTCAATTTCTGTCTTGTCTTTTGAAGCAATCAACATATCATTGACATAAAGTAGCAAATATATGGCTGAATGAGTAGTAATTTTCAAATTGACACAACTATCATAATTGAACCTTTTAAAACCGTGAGATAACATAAAAGTGTCAAATATTTTATACCACTGCCTAGGTGACTGTTTCAATCCGTAAAGAGATTCCTTTAATATACAGACAATATTTTCTTTTCCAAGCATGATAAAACCCTCAGGTTGATGCATATAAATATCCTCTTCTAATTCTGCATGTAAGAATGCAGTTTTTACATCTACCTATTAAAGCTCATAATCATACATAGCAACAATACTGAGTAAATGCGAATTGAGCTATGTTTCACAATAGGGGAAAAACTTCATTTCAGTCAATACCTGGAATCTGGCTGTAACCTTTTGCAACTAATCTTTCTTTGTACCTTGTCTCATCGTTTGGCGAAACGCCTTCTTTTCTCTTGAAAACCCATTCATAATGAATAGGTTTCTTCTCTTTAGACAACTTGATTAAGTCCCAAGTGTCATTTTTTTTCAAATGACTTCATCTCATCATACATGGCAGCCATCCACTTATCATAATCACTAGAGATAACAACTTCAGAATATGAAGAAGGCTCGGAAATACCTTCTATTTCTTTTGCTACAGCACATGCATAAGCAACAACATTTGCTTCCTCAATTAACCTCCTTACAGATTTTGGATTCCTTCTAGGTCTGCTGGTTGTAATAGATTGCTGCGGTGGTTGCATAACTGTTGAAGGATCCTCAACAATGGGTGCTTCATCCTGTCCCTCAATCTCTGCGTTTAATGTAACATCTGAATCAATAATATGCTCCACCTGGACATTTGATTTATGCTCACTCTCAACAAGATCAATAGTAGATGGAATATCATGTAGCATAGCAGATTCATTAAACACAACATTTCTGCTAATTACAACCCTACTTGTTTCAGGATTCCACAATTTACAGCCTTTAACACTAGACTTTAACCAAGAAAAATGCACTTAACAGCTCTTGGCTCAAGCTTTCCATTATCAACATGAGCATAAGCAATGCATCCAAAAATTCTTAATTTAGAATAATTTGTTGGAGAACCAGACAATACCTCAATCGGAGTTTTATTGCCAATAGCAATAGAGGGAGAGAGGTTGATGAGATAATAGGCTGTGGAAGCAGTTTCAGCCCGAAAACGCCTATCCAAAACTACGTTTGATAACATGCAGCGAGCCTTAGAAATGATAGTCCCATTCATTCGCTCGACAATCTCGTTTTGCTGAGGAGTGTGAGGCACGGTGTAGCGCCTAACAATGCCTTCAGCCTTGCAAAATGAATTAAATTCATCTGAACAAAACTCCATCCCATAATCAGTCCGAAGCTTCTTTACCTTCCTTTCAGTTTGCTTTTCAACCATAGTCTTTCACTCTTTGAAAGCTGAAAAAGTTTCAGATTTATACTTCAAAAAAATAAGGCCAAACTCTCTTGGAATAATCATCAATAATTTTCATCATGTAACAAGCACCGCTAATGGATGCTTTCCTAGACGGTCCCCATAAATCCGAATGCACATAATCTAGAATGCCTTCTGTTGTGCGAACTGAAGTGTTGAACTTCACCCTCTTATGCTTACCAAAAATGCAATGCTCACAAAACTTCATCTTGCCTGCGTTGTGCCCGTCAAGAAGTCCTCTCTTGTTCAACTCTGATAAACCTAATTCACTCATATGCCCAAGACACATATGCCAAAGGTTAGCAGTATCACAATCAGAAATATTATTTGAGATAACAGGGGCAGTATTACCTGAAAAAATAGTGCCCTGAAGATAATAAAGGTCATTTGTTTGACTAAGAATACCCTTTATTACAATAAGAGAACCATTTGTGACTTTCAGGATACCACCTCCACCTGAATATTTGTACCCTTTGTCATCAAGAGCACTTAAAGAAATCATGTTTCTCTTTATCTTGGGAATGACCGAACATATGTTAAAGTTCTGATTGCGCCATCAAACATCTTAATCTGAATAGAACCAATCCCTGCTACTTTACATACTAAATCATCACCCATCAAAACTGAGCCAACATCATTTATGGGTTCTAAGGTTGTAAACCAATCTCTATTTGGACACATATGGAAAGTGCAAGCAGTGTCAAGTATTTGTTCATCCTTAATATTAGCACATCCAGCAAACACAGTAACAACAAGCACCTCATTAACAGAACTGTCATTACGAGCATAATTGGCATTAACTTCATCTTCTTTGTTATCATTTGGTTTGTATGTACCATTTCTCTTTTTATTGTTCTACAGCTTATAACGTTCATATATTTCATGTCCATCCCTCTTACAATATTTGCAAGACATGTATTTGCCTTTAGATTCAGATCGACCTTTATAGGCATTTGAACCTTTACCTCGAGATCCATTATTTGAATTTTTCCCATTTGTCATGCCATGAAAGGACAAACTTTCGGCTTGAGAGCTTGATCCATTTGAAGACACCAGTTGTTTCATTTTCTCCTTGGTATTCAAGGCTTCATAAACGTCATTTATAGTGAGAGTATCATGACTATATAATATGGTATCTCCGAAATTTGAGTAAGAGCTAGGCAGAGAACACAACAGGATCAAACCCAAATCTTCATCATCATATTTGACTTCCATTGTAGCCAAATCAGAAACAATCTCTTTTAAATCAGAATTATGGTCCAACAAATTACCTCCCTCTTGCAATTTGTGCAGGAATAATTTTTGTTTGAGATGCATCTTACTTGTGAGATCCTTGGTCATGCAAATTGACTCCAGTTTCAGCCAAAGAGAAGCAGCTGTCTTCTCGTTCAAAATTTCTTGCAAAATATTATTGCGTAGATGGAGCTGAATTTGAGACAAAGCCTTCCAATCCCTTCTCATCGTCGGTCCATATTTCAAACATCTTGTTCCTGAATTCATCCAATGCATCATCATAATCAGCTTGTGCGAGCAACGCCCGCATCTTCACTTGCCACAATGAAAATCAAGTGTTCCAATCCAATAGCGGAAGATCATACTTTAACGATGTCATGCTGACAGACGGCAAAACGAACCAGCGCTCTAATACCACTTGTTAGCAAATAAATGATCAAAGAAGCAAGCAAAAATAGTAGCACACACAGGATTTAACGTGGAAAACCCTTTGCGGGAAAAAACCACGGGAGAAAGGCAAACTTTATTAATTAATCACTGGAGTTTTACATGCTGCTTGCATAAAAAATAGCAAGAAACTATCTTCTACTTTCATGCAGCCAAAGAGTGGAAAATAACACCACGTGAGGTGGAAAATATCACAACATGAGGTGGCTGAAAATATCTCAACGTGAGAGTAAAACTAGGATCTACATGATCCTTTAGGTGGCTGAAAATATCTCAACGTGAGAGTAAAACTAGGATCTACATGATCCTTTAAGTGGCTGAAAATATCTCAACGTGAGAGTAAAATTAGGATCTACATGATCCTTTAGGTGGCTGAAAATATCACAGCGTGAGAGTAAAATTTGGATCTATAGCTGGACTGGTTCTAATGAGAACTTCGGATCACAAATTAACACCTGCAGTGCAAGAATTTGATACATCACAACAAACTTAAGTCAAATGAACAGTGAACACTATTCATAATAAATTATAAGAAATATAATATTGTCTTTAGTATGGTTAGCTTAATTTAGATTATAGAGGAAATTTATGAGCTCTGATTATAGCAATAACCTAACAATAAATTTGCCAAAGTGCCACGCGTGCTTTTAAGAGGAAAGAATATCCTATATAAAGTAGAATTACTAATTATAATAAGAAGCACAATATGGCATATGTATATATAAATTCGTCATTGGTTGAGAAAAGTTAAGATGCACCATAAATATCATCAATTCATTTACATTTTCAAAAATACTTCATGTAACACCCCACGCCCGCTATGGTCACTCTCTAAGGGAATGCCATAACATCGGTGGAGTATCTTGAGTGAATATAGAACAGAGTAATTACAGCAAGACAGATGTAAGTAATACTTGAAAATTTAAAACATCATTTCAATTGCAGCGGAAAATAAAACATGTCTGGTTACATCACAAAACCATAATAGAAGTCAAGTACAAATATCCATCCTGCTAAATAAAAATACATAATCCCAATACATGAACTGATAGCCATAAAAGAAAAGGGTAAGCTGAGCTCTACATCTAGGGTCCAAGCTCCAAGAGAGTAATAAAAGCAGCCTGATCAAAGCCCACTCGTGCTGGGCCCACTCTGAGAACCTGAGGGTTGGGAAAAAGATAAAAACAACGGGGTCAGACATAAGTCTGAGCGAGTCCTATAACTTTAACAATGTAATCATTAAAGTATTAAGGATATGATATAACTTGGTACGGTGTGACTGGGGATAAATGACTACACTCAGTAGCCAATCAGACTTAGAGTGAACTAAGACAACGAAAAAGACGCATTTACCCACCCAAGGATAATTACTACATTGCACCACACCAGTCATTCCTACTTAAAGGTTGATCCCTCCCAAGGACTTAGAAAATTTACCCAGTAGTTTCGTGTACCCCTAGCTCACTACATAGGTGCCGTCTGCCCCTATCTCCACTAGGTGTACCCACTACTCCCAAGCGATCGGCTCCCTACCGTAGATATCCGTGTTGGCCCCACAACGGGGTGTATCACTCCCCAAAGTGGCTAGCCCGATACAACAAATAGTGCACGGGTTATATCTACACGATGCAACAACGTCTTACCTACCATCCCGGGTCCACACACGCAGATGAAACCCGTTGGACTCGCGTTGCCACCGCTACCCCGGTTTGGCCTCTTATAGTCAAGCCCAATATGCGTGTCCCGTCACTCGACTAGAGTCGAGCCCACTAAGATACGTTTGGGATATTGGTTGAAATGGGCCCCCACAAGCTACCACCTAAGCTTGTTATTTCTAGTGTATACCACTTAACCCTTTAATCATGTTTTAATTACATGTTCCACTTTGGTTAAGTATTCTAATCGTATTTTCTGTTGCCACCCAAGGCAACCACTAGATTTCCACATGCCACCCAAGGCACCCACTTAACCCCTCATGTCCCTCTACATGCTAATATGGTTAAGTGTTTCTTAATTAATTAATTAAGATCATGACCTCATAAAGACCTCTCACATTAGACCATCTTTTATGACTGCTGGATATGCCGGTTGGTTCCGGGCAGACTTCTGTCATAGAAAGGTCTAACCTCGTGTCCTTACTTTAATCACGTATTTAATTTATGACTAAGACCTCTCACATTGGGCCTATCATTTGTAGCTGCTGGATGGCCGGTCGGTTCCGGGCAGACTTCCGCTACAAAAGGGTCCAACCTCGTGTCTTAGTTGATTAATTACACCTAATTAATCACCCCCATAATTAATTATCCCTAATTAATTACACATTTTTAAGAATATGGGTAGACCTAACTTAATAGGTAAATTCCCAATTCCATAGTATGGGTAGACCTAACTTAATAGGTAAATTCCCAACTCCATAATGTGGGTAGACCTAACTTAATAGGTAAATTCCCAATTATGTCCATTCATTTTATGTTATGCTTAATCATAACAACTTTACACCTTTTTATAATCATGCATATTAACCCCATCGTTTCCCACGTAATTCGTTTACATAACATGTCATACATAGGGACAACCTTGCATATGTTATGCACATCATAAAAAGAGACAAACTTGCATATGAACTTGCATATAAACTTGCATAAAACTTGCATATGAACTTGCATATGAACTTGCACAAAACTTGCATATGAACTCGCATATGAACTTGCATAAAACTTGCATATGAACTCGCATATGAACTTGCACAAAACTTGCATATGAACTCGCATATGAACTTGCATAAAACTTGCATATGAACTTGCATATGAACTTGCATACCATGTCATAGCGCAAAGGCAAACTTGCATATGTTATGCACATCATAGAAAGAGGCTAACTTGCACATGAACTTGCATATCATGTCATATCACAAAGGCAAACTTGCATATGTTGTGCATATCATAAAAAGAGACTAACTTGCATATGATCTTGCATATAAACTTGCATATCATGTCATATCACAAAGGCAAACTCACATATGTTATGCATATCATAAAAAGAGACTAACTTGCATATGATCTTGCATATAAACTTGCATAAAACTTGCATATGAACTTACATGACACATCATATCATAAAAAGAGGCAAGTTTACATATGAACTTATAACATATGACAACCACAACTTGCATAATACATTTTCATCCATAGCCTCCTAATATCCTATCCTAATTAGTTTAGCAATTACTTGCTAAAGGCATAGGAACTCACCAAAACCAAGATTAGCAAACTTATGAAGTAGAACTAGTTGCAATATTTGAAGGAGATGATGATTGGAGGTTGATTAGCTTGCAACTTCCTTCATAAACTAGTGGAGGATCCTCTTAAGTTTGATTTTGGCGGCATGAGGCCATCATTTCTATTTTTAGTATGGATTAGGCTTGCATTAGGGTGTATTTATAGGATTAGGGTGTGTTTTAGACCATAGGATTAACCCTAGGTTAGATTAGGTCCGTCAGATTTAGGAAGTCTCTAGAACACAGCCCAGCCCTAGCCAGAAAACTAGACCTGGTGCACCCAGGCCATCTGGCTCGACACCCTGTGTCGACAGGCAAGTCGACAGGGCAGTCGACCTCCCAGTCGACAGCCCTGTCGACATGGCTAGGGCGGGAACTTTCCCGCCTGCCCCGCTAGTTCTAATTTTTATAATCTGAATTTGAATTTTAAATCTGTTTTTAACTTTAAATTTTCTGCAAACTTCATTGGGCCATAACTGGGCCATACGGACTCCGATTTACAAAATTTCGGACTCTATTTCGCGTATTTTTCCGAGACGAACGCAATGACGCAGCCCGTTTCCCCCAATTCTCACATTTGAGATTATTTATTCTGCAATTAGTGAATTTTAGCATTAACTGAAATACGGGGTGTTACATTCTCCCCTCCTTAAAGGATTTCGTCCCCGAAATCTCTAATCTAAGGAGAATGCATATCCTACCATCCAAACAACCATCTACTCAATCCATCAAACACGGGCATCCATTGTCCTTAAAACAGTTTCTAATGATGTATGAGCATATGTAAAAAGTGTGTGTATATGTCCCCTATCTAATGTATGAACATATGCAAACCATGATAGTGCCATGCATCCATTATGTATGCGAGAGAATCCTATCGAAACATACAATATCTACATGAGTGCACAATCATTCACCAAAATGCATCATCCATATGATAACACAATCATTATACATCCATAAATATAGTTTCCTACACACAATTTTATGCAATATGCAATATGAAGTGATTGAGCCGATCTAGTGCCTAGAGTGTGTGTGTATGCATCCACGAGCAACCACTAGCAACCACTTGCATCCACATGCATCCATCAAACATAACATGTCTCAAACACATGTTTCAACCATAGTTTTACCCTATCTAAAGGTCAAAAGTACTAACGAGAGGACATACTAAAGATAAGATAAGTACTAGACAAACGATAAAGGAGAAGTTAAAAGACATACCCTCAAAAAGGAACGGGTACAATGAACGCATCTTTGCTTCCGTCTCCCAAGTAGCGTTGCCCTCGTCTTCTCCCCATTGTACTTTGACTAGTTGAACCTCTCGATTCCTCAATTTCTTAGTCTCTGACCCAAGGATGCGGGTAGGAGCTCGTCGAATAGTCGCATCACGCTCTACTTCCACTTTTTTAAGCAAGCTCGGCTCTACCACCTCTGCGGTCTCATGTAAGCACTTCCTCAAATGAGATACATGGAATACATCATGTACACCACTAAGTCTGTCGGGCAACCCTACTCTATATGTCATCCGTCCAATCCTTTCCTTAATAGGAAACGGCCCTACGAACCTTGGTGCTAACTTCCCAACAGATCCAAAGCGAACCACATTTCGTAACGGAGACACTTTGACAAAGACCATGTCCCCAACTTCAAACTCAAGGTCCGTCCTCCTCTTGTCCGCATAAGATTTTTGCCTATCCTGCGTTGCTTTCATCCTTCTTCGAATCAAGTCAATCTTTTCAGAAGTCTCCCTAACCATATCAGGCCCAAGCAAGATCTTGTCCGTAGACTCCCACCAACATGTAGGTGATCGACAAGGCCTTCCATAGAGAGCTTCGAAAGGAGCCATACCAATACTGGACTGAAAGCTGTTATTATATGCGAACTCCACCAATGGAAGATGCTCTTCCCATGTACCTCCAAAATCTAAGATACAAAGCCTCAAAAGGTCTTCTAGGACACGATTCACCCTCTCAGTCTGGCCGTCCGTCTGAGGATGATATGCGGTGCTCAGACACAATTGAGTCCCCACTGCTTCTTGCAAACTTCTCCAGAACTCACTAGTGAAGATAGGATCTCGATCACTCACTATGCTAGAGGGTACCCCATGCAATCGAACTATCTCTCGAAGATATACTGAAGCTAGCCATGGAGCCGTCCTCTTGCTCTTCACAGGTATGAAATGGGCGCTTTTAGTAAGTCTATCCACCACCACCCAAATTCCCGTATTACCCTTTCTTGATCTGGGTAACCCGTCAATAAAATCCATCGAGACGCTATCCCACTTCCTTTGCGGAACTTCCAATGGGTGAAGCAACCCACCTGGTTTCTTTTGTTCCGCTTTCACCTGTTGGCATACCAAGCATCGAGCGACATACTCGGCCACATCTTTCTTCATACCGGCCCAGAAGAAAACCCGCCTCATATCTTGGTACATCTTGTCCCCACCGGGATGAATGGTCATCCTAGAACGGTGTGCATCATCAAGAATAGCCTTCCTCAAACCCTCGTCTTGCGGTACACAAAGTCTACCGTCTCTACGCAAGCACCCCCTATCGTCTAGGGTGTACCTACTCAAATGGCTGGACGACTCCCCCCTTATGAGCTTCTCTACCAACTCAACCAACTGTGGGTCGTCCCTCTGTGCTTCTCCAACCCGCCCCAAAAGAGTAGGTCTGACCTCCAAGGATGTTAGCAAACCGGGTATATAGTCAATGGAAGGTCTGAAATCAAACATCGAGATAAATTCAAAGTTTCGTTGTTCCACGAACAATGGACTCAAGGACAACCTTTTTCTGCTCAAGGCGTCCGCCACCACGTTACCCTTGCCAGGGGTATACGCTATCTCGAAATCATAGGATGCTAAGAACTCCATCCACCTTTGCTGTCTCAAATTCAAATCCTTCTGAGAAATCAAGTACTTCAATGATTTGTGGTCAGTGAACAATTCGAATCTCTCACCAAGAAGATAATGGCGCCAAATCTTAAGCGCGAAAACAATAGTGGCCAACTCTAAATCATGGGTAGGGTAATTTTTCTCATGCACTCTCAACTGCCTTCCACCATAGGCTATTACCCTTCCCTCTTGCATTAAGACTGCGCCTAGTCCTGTCCCACAAGCATCGGTATAGACAACAAATGGCTTGCTCCCATCTGGCAACACTAAAACTGGAGCAGTGGTTAAAGCTCTCTTTAACCGTCGGAACGCATCATCACAATATACGTCCCATGCGAAAACAAGATTCTTCTTCGTTAAGCGGGTTAATGGGGCTGATATCTTCGCGAAGTCTTTGATAAACTTCCTATAATAACCCGCCAACCCCAAGAAACTTCTTACTTCGGTAGCATTTCTAGGAACCTTCCAATCTTGAATTGATACTACCTTCGCGGGATCCACAGCTATCCCCTCCTTGGAGACCACGTGCCCCAAGAACCGCACTTCCCTCCTCCAGAAGTGACATTTAGAGAATTTAGCCTTAAGGCTATGTGCTCGAAGAGTCTTCAACACCTCCCCAAGATGTAGGGCATGCTCTTCTTCACTCTTAGAAAATACTAAGATATCATCCACAAAGACCACCACGAACTTATTAAGGAACTCCCTGAACACCCTACTCATCAAATCAACAAAGTATGCAGGGGCGTTCGTCAACCCAAATGTCATCACCAGCCACTCATAGAAACCATCCGGAGTCCTAAAGGCAGTCTTGTCTATGCTATCCTCAGCCACCCTCAACTGATGAAACCCCGTGGCTAAGTCCAACTGAGAAAATACTGAAGCGCCAACCAATTGATCGAAAAGATCATCAATCATCGGCAATGGGTGTCTATTCTTCTTTGTGAGCTTGTTGAGTTCTCTATAGTCTACACAAAGTCTGAGGGACCCATCCGCCTTCGTAGCAAAAACTACTGGAGCACCCCACTCCGATATACTTCGTCTTATGAACCCCTTCTCAAGCAACTCCCCTACTTGCTTATGGAGTTCCCTCCTCTCACGAGGAGCCATGTGGCGCACTGGTAAAGATACTGGTTTAGCATTATCCACCAGATATATTCGGAAGTCAATCTCCCGCTTCGGAGGTAAGCCCTTCACCTCCTCAAACACATCCGAGTATTCCCGGACCACTCTAACAGATTGCAAACTCTCGGCCGAAGCGTCCAACGACTTAAGATAACTTAGCATAACAGAATCCATGGGATTACAAGAGATCTCGAGAGTGTTACCCAAGCGGGTCATGAGCCTAACAACTCTCCTTTCGCAATCAAGAATGGCACCATTACTGGATAACCAGTCCATGCCCAAAATCAACCCATAGCCCGTGAAGCCCAAGACAAAAGCATCACATCTAAACTCAATGCTAAGTATGGAAAACTTCAAACCCAAGCATATCATGGACAAATAAGTGGAGCCCCCAATTGGGTTTGAAACAACCAAGGGATCATCTACTAGACTGGTGTCTAAGTGCAGTGACTCAACTAATGATGATGAGATAAACGAATGCGATGCGCCTGAATCAAACAATGTACGGACAGGATGATCAAATAGAAAAACCAGACTTTCAACGGAAATAGTTCTACCTCTTTCCTGAATTGGTGGAACCGCGAGAGCCTGTACTTGCCCCCTAGCCTGACCCGGTGCCATAAGAGCTTGCACCTGTCCTCCTGAGGTAGATCCCGTCCTTTGCCCCTTCTTAGGGCAATTCTTCTCTATATGCCCTGCTTCACCACAGTGAAAGCAACCAGTCTTCTTCTTCTTTCTACAATCTTTGCTTATGTGGCCTGGTATCCCACAATTGAAGCACTTCTTCTTCCCCTTGCCACCGTTGCCTTTCCCACCTTTGTTTTGCTGTTGTTGCTGAGGTCTCTTTTGATCTCCCTTCTTCTCGGGTGCCTTATTAGCATTGGGACCCTTCTCTTCTTCATGCATGAGTGCCATGTCAACTAGCTTCTCAAAGGTGGCCCCCATGGGGATATGAGTCATAGCCAACCCATGCATTGGTTCATTCAAGCCTTTCACGAACCTCAAAGCCTTCTTCTCCGGTGTATTCTCCGTCAGATTTAGGAAGTCTCTAGAACACAGCCCAGCCCTAGCCAGAAAACCAGACCTGGTGCACCCAGGCCATCTGGCTCGACACCCTGTGTCGACAGGGCAGTCGACCTCCCAGTCGACAGGCCTGTCGACAGCCCTATCGACATGGCTAGGGCGGGAACTTTCCCGCCTGCCCCGCTAGTTCTAATTTTTATAATCTGAATTTGAATTTTAAATCTGTTTTTAACTTTAAATTTTCTGCAAACTTCATTGGGCCATAACTGGGCCATACGGACTCCGATTTACAAAATTTCGGACTCTATTTCGCGTATTTTTCCGAGACGAACGCAATGACGCAGCCCGTTTCCCCCAATTCTCACATTTGAGATTATTTATTCTGCAATTAGTGAATTTTAGCATTAACTGAAATACGGGGTGTTACACTTCAGATGTATCTTTTATCCAAAATGAAGGAAAAGTTAATTAGCGAATAATTTAGGTCACAAAACATAAAATTTATACAAATAAAATAGACAAGTCTAATTTTATACATCAAGATTAAATTACCATCATGAGAAACACAAAGAGATATATATATATATGTGTGTGTGTGTGTGTGTGTGTGTGTGTGTGTGTGTGTGTTTGTGTGTGTGTATGTATGTATGTGTGTGTGTGTATGTGTGTGTGTGTGTGTATAGTGGGGAGTATCAGTAAATATAGCAAAGACGCAAAGTAATCTATGCGCTATAGAAAGAAATGGACAGAATAAAGATCAAAACTATTGAACATATATATGAAATCCAAATATCTAATGGGTTAGATAAGAATAATAGTGGATTGAATTAAGCATACCATGTAATCTGTTAAAATTAAAGAAAGTAGAGGGTAGACAATACAAATTACGTACATAAAAACGAAAGCTTTCCTCATTTGGGAAGATGAAAAGAGTAAAACGGTGACTACTATGCTGGTGTTTTAATCAATCAAGTAAACCACTAACAACATCTCAATCTCCCTGTAGGATCTAAATTAACCCTAGAGGGGGGTGAATAGGGTTTATCGCAGATTTTTACAGAGTAATTAAATAATCACAGCACAGATAATAATCAGAAGAAATGCAGAAAATAAATAACACACAAATATACCCAGCTTCGGCAAAAACCTGCCTACTGCTGCATTCCCCAAGGTTTCTACTAGGAGTTAAAACAATCTCTACGCTTACAATCCCCTGTAAACTCGCGACACTCGCTCCCAACTGTACTTAACCCTACGCTCAAAACCCTGCACTGGTTTTTATCCCCAAAACCAGATTTCCCCAAATTACAAACACTGTAATTCGTCTCCCTAGTTTTAGAGACAAACTAGAAAACTCTAGACTTGATAGCAAATTGAAATTAAAGACGAACAAAAAACAAAACAATAAAAAAAACTCCTTAAAACTTTGAAAACCCTAGTAATTAAATAAGGGTCATCCCCTTTAGTTAAAGAATTGGCCGGCCCTCTTTTGTTATTGCTTCACCACTTTATTTTGGCTCGATCTCCTTCCTTAAAAATGGCGGCGGCTCTTGAGAGATTCCTAGGGTTTCTTTAAATCCCTAAATCGCGAGTGTATGATCCATTCTATGATGCTCGAGTCTGTTTAGCTTCGATTTCTAGAGGCTGGCGCTTTATCTAGGGTTTGTGCTTCTCGTTAAACTCGACTTCGACGGTTCTAGGGTTTCGATTCTATTCAACTTGAGGTCGCCACTTTCTCGTGTGATGATTTTGAGTTATTCAGTGGGTATCCTCTTCTTCGATTGAACGTTGATGAGTGTAGAACTGGATCCAAGTAATCTCCCTTTTTCTGGTATGAATTTAATTCAGATTTTTAGTTTTTGCTTGTTCGAACTTGGATAATTTTATGCCGATGATGATTGGTGTTTATATAGGATTAAAAATCCGATATTTGCTCTGATTTCGTATTGGAATTGGTCATTGATATATACGTAAATATTTGGGGCTTTTTAAAATAGCTTTCTTGCGACTGATCTGGAACTTTTGATTGAGTCTTCCTTGACTTCGAATTCCTTGATTTGAACTTGTGATTAATATATATTTTGCGTGATGAATTCTTCCTTGCCTCGTATGCTTCTGGAACTTTGAATTGGTCTTGAAAAAATTCTTTGAATCATTCTTTTCAAAGCAAAACCATTTTTCCTTGAATTGCTGCCTTGATTTCTATTTATTCAAAACTGGTAGTATACTCTGATTTTCAACATATTTAAACTAATGCTTATCTTTGATAAGAACAGAAACTATGCTCGAACTTGTTATGCAATTTCAGTTTAACTTCCTGCTGATTGAACTGATGCTTGCAGTTACTTGTTGTGTATAAATATTTGTATTTGAATATCATGCCCTTTTTACCATGACTTAAAAACCTTGCCGAATCTGATTTGAACTGATAAAATCAGATATACACTTGAATTTAACAGTGCCTTGTATTCTCGTTATCCATACTGCTTTGATCAATTGTTATACTGTTTTATTTATCACTACTTGTACGTTCTTCATCTAAGTTGATGTCATTATGTTGTTCTGACCATACCATTCTTGCATGTTTCAACACTGCATTAGTTGCTGCGCTATCCTTGTTTGTGTACAACACTGTTTTACTGTGTGGACTTGTATCACTTGATTTTGAACTGATGCCATTCTTATTAGCCATGACTTGATGAACCGATTTATTCACGCTTTGATAAGACCAGACACTGTACTTGATCAAGTATACCCTTGAGTCTGAATCAAACAGTTTACCCATGTATATACTGCCTTGAGCTCCTGTGAACTATGTATAGTCTTGTTGCATCATTCATACTCTGTGTATCACCATGATGCTGAACCATGTTGTTTGCAACCTTGTTTCACCTATGCTCCAGACTTTTTTAATCATTTACTCGAACCATATTCTTGTAATTTAAAATGCATTGCACTTTTCTTATTGCTCCATCTTTGTGCACCTTCTGCCTTATTTTAAGTGGTGTTATGTAAGCTTACCATCTTCATTGTCGGCTTGTTCATGTCCATGTTGTTGTCCTTTTGCTGAACCATCTCAATGTTTCATTGATGCTTGCCTGATATGTTTCTAAAATTATGGTTGATTCGACCTTGATAATTTTATTTGATTGTGTTGAATTCGGCCTGATTGATCTTGAGAATTTTGTGGCTCTTAAATTGATTGCATACTGATTTAAAACTTGCCAAGTCTTGCACTGTTAATTGATGATTTCGACCCTTATTTGAGAATTGATTTCATGCCTTATCTGCTGCATTAATATTATTGATTGATTGCCATCACCAGTGGAAAACATGTTTTGTTTCCAAACTTTCTCTGAGTCACCATGCAACCATGTAGCCTTGCATTTTTGACTTTGTTCATTACATGAACATGCTTGTTCCCTGATATTTACCATGTGACCATGTTTATGCTGGTTGACTTGAAAATTGATGTTGCATTGTTCACTTGCATTCTTGGATTCATGAATATATTGCGCTGAGTCGAGATGGTCCAAGCGGCTACCCCTCAGTCGCAATACTGGATTGGCGTGGCAGCGCACACGTGTATACACGTGTGTATATGCAGCCATCCAGGCGAGTTTTTCTGTTCCTGCATATCAGACCAAGTCTAGAAACGTGATGAGAAACACACCGTAATTCTGAGGCAAATTTAAAAATAATTTTTATTTGCTTTTATTTTTGTTGCAGTCTACTGTGTGTGTTCTTCTGTATGAACAGGTATGAAGATGACTGACTGAAAGCTGTGAAGACAGAAGACTGAAGATGAAGACAAGAACAGCGTTAGTGTGTTTGTATTTGTGAGTGAACTGTATAGAAATGTAATGTATATGAAAGTGTAAGTGTTGTTGAGAGGAGCTGAGTATGAAAATTGAATATAATGAAATGTATATCAGTGATGTATGTACAAATAGTGGAGTTGTAAATCTGTACTGTTTAAATATAAAATATTTTTATTCAAATAAAATACTGTGTGAATATTTAAAATACTGTGTGAATATTTAAATTTCTGTATAGTTGTATTTTATTTAAACAGAAATATTTTATTCCTGTCTGATGTGTAGTATACCAGTACAGTTACAAACACATTCAATAATAAAATATATTTGGTTGTTATCATCAAACAAAAATCATATAATTGTGTATACAACACTGTTATATACAACAATCTCCCCCTTTTGATGATGACAAACAAATAAAAGATTTTGAATGTGTTTTGAACGTGAAATATATTACTCCCCCTATTTGTATACTCCCCCTACAACTGAAACCCCCTATATATGTGGAAAAATATGAATGATGTAATCCAGTTGACCATTCTCCCTCTAGATATTTAATTTCCAATCTTAAAATATTTTTGAATTAAATACTCATCAGTCAAAATCTTGACAATTCTCCCCCTTTTGTTATCATCAAAAGGATAATAGAAATTGAAACAGTGATGAATATAGACTAAAAATATAAATTCATATTCAGAGAGAGAATATATATCGTAAAACCCATTTAATCAAACAAAAATCATAATAATCTTTAAATCAGAAGCAAATTTCACTTTCAGAATGAATGGATTTACGATGGATTTTATCGAATGAGGAGAGTTCAATAAAAATTGAATATTTGAATATGAATTTTAAAGATTTTAAGTATGCAAAAAAAATGTGTTAAGCACTTTCTAACCACGCATAGCCCAAAGGTCTTTTAAATGGGGTTAGTAGTAACTTAACTTTATCCTCTCTAATGAGTTCCATCCATGCACAGCCCGAAGGTCTTTTAAGTGAGAATGGAAGCACATAGAAATTAAGGTAATTCACCCACGCATAACCGCGAGGATTTTTAAATGGGAGTGAATACCAAGGATAAATTATCTATTTATTTTATTTTATTTTTAATTTTAAGAATAATTAGAACTCCCCAAATAAAACCATAATGAATGACAGAAATATGGTAGATATAGAAGATGGTCGTGAAATAAGCTCTAATTCAAGGATATTATAAAATTTGTCTAATCATCCTGTGATTTAAAATAATATCTCCTCTAGTTAAGAATTATACCATAGTCACAACTCATCTCAATTTCATAAATCTATTAACGATTTTGATGAGTCACAAAATGGTTCAAATTAATCAATAATTTCAATTTTTGAATAAATAATCAAAAATAATTTTAAAATTGAAAATATTAATTTCAAGAGGAGTTTTTGAAAAATGCAAGTTGAAAATCAGCTTAAAAAATCAATCAGTTAAAAAAATGAAATTTTCTAATATTTTTAACACTGATTGCTCCTAGACAATTTTTAAAACAATTTTAATTCAAATTGCCTATGAATTTTAAACTAAATCCAGTCACTGATTTTCCAACTTATCATTTAATCACCAATAAATCAAATCAATTTCCTTATCAGAGCAGCACAAGATTATTTTCAGAGAATTTTTGGACAAACTCAAGAACCAGTCAACTTATCAAACCTGAAGATAATTATTTGAAATCACCAAAAAAAATCAATTTTTTATAATCCAAGAATTTCAACAATCCATAACAAATGATTTCAAAAACAGCCAAGTAAAAATAAACTAAAAGGAATAAAAGTGCGAGTTTAGAGATCATACCTGACTTACCATAATCAACGTGATGCAATGAATCTCCAATTCTGAATCTATGGCTAAGGAACATCAAATAATTCGATATATGAATCAACTTGAATTTTATCTTTCTTAAGCACAGTTGTTCCTCAGCCTCCCACGGTACCTAAATGTTTATATGATCGAGTGGTCTAACAAAAGTTGTTTTACCACTCTTATCTTCGTTTACACGTTTTGGTACCCAAACCCGTTTATATAACAATCCATTACTATTCACTAGCGTACCCTTTGGAACCCAAATTTGTTTAGATTTGCTTAAATTTATTCTGTTAATTTTTGGAATCCAAACAGATTTAAATGAATTGTTTTTAAACGAGTTATCAATTTGTTTATGATTTAAAAACCCTTTGAAATTATTAAATTTCAAAAATTCAATTTGATCGTTTTCAAAGCCAATTAAAGGATTTTTAAAATCATTAAAATTTTGTTTTTCAACTTTATCAGATTCAAATCCAAGCCCCTTTTTATTCTGAACAAAAAATTGATTTTTCAACAACATATTCAACGATTTCTCTCCTTTAGAAAATTTAGTCAGAGCTGACTCAAGTCGTTGAATTTTAAATTTAAGATCGCTATTTTCTTTCACTAAATTTGAACAACGATTAATAGCGATTTTCCTCTTTTCAGCATCAATTTGTTTTAAAATCAAATTTTCGTTTTCAAGTGCTTTGATTCTAGCATCGGACTTGAAAATTTCAATTTCAAATTGTTTTCGCTTTTCAAAATCAAGTTTTTCAGATTCTCTAAACTTTTCAATCACCATTTCAAAATCATGATTTTCATTTTTCAAATTCATATTTTCACTTTTAAGTAACTCAAGATCAGTTTTTAATTTCAAAAAAACGTTACTCAAAAATTGACATTTTTTTCATTCTGAAAACGGTGAATTCTTAACTTTTTCAAGTTTTGTTTCTAAACTTTTATTTTCTTGAACTAGTTTTGATCTATCAGATTTTAATTTCTTAACTTTTAGTTCAAGAGAATCAACGGTTTTTGTGAGATCGTGACACATTAAAATTAAATCTTTATAAGTAAAATTCGATACCTCACTTGAATCCTTTTCACTTCTTTCTGAATCAGATTGAGCCATAAGACACAAATTAGTTTCCTCTTCTTCACTTTCAGAAATTTCTTCTCCTTCTTCGTCATCCCATGTAGCAGCAAAAGCTTTCTTCTTTCTTCTGAACTTCTTCTTCTTTTCATTTTTGAGCTGTGGACAATTTGGTTTGATATGTCCGGGTTTCTTGCAGTTATAGCAAAATACTTCATCGTCTGAACTTTCGGAACTTTCAGATTTGACAGTTTTCTTCTTTTGTGGCTTGTATTTTCCTTTGGTCCACTTTTTCAAAACCATGGCTAGCTCTTCAGCGGGATCATCATCATTACTTTCAACAGAATTATTTAGAGCGATCGTCTTCTTCTTTGATTCAGAATCCTTTCGTTCTTCTCTTGCTTTCAACTCCATCTCGTAAGTAATCAGATTTCCGATCAACTCTTCCATGCTTACTTTATTCAGATCTTTTGATTCTTGAATCGCCGTTACCTTTGCTTCAAAATTCATCGGTAGCACTCTCAGTATTTTTCTGATCAATTCCACTTCGGTATAGGTTTTGCCAAGAGCTTTTGCATTGTAGACCAATGATGAGAAGCGTCCATACATCTCTTTTATATCTTCGTCTTTTTGCATAGAGAAATTTTCATATTTGTTGCTGAGTAAAGCGAGACGAGATTCCTTTACTTGAGATGTACCTTCGTGTGTGACCTCCAACGAATGCCATATTTCCTGCGCAGTCTCACAATGAGAAGTTCGATTAAATTCAGTTTTATCAAGAGCACAGATTAAAGCATTCATCGCTTTGGCATTAGTTGAAAATAATTTTTTATCATTAGCATCCCACCTGTCTTTTGATTTAGGAATTTCAACACCACTAACTATAACAGTGGGTGATCTATAACTCATTTCAATAATATCCCATACATCATAGTCGACTGAACTCAAATAAATTTTCATCCTAGCTTTCCAATATGCATAATCAGTTCCATTAAACATTGGTGGCCTAGCTATGGATTGACCCTCAGAAAATGCGTTATTAGACAGATTCATGACTCTAGAGTTAAAATCAAATAAAAAATACCTGCTCTGATACCACTTGTAGGATCTAAATTAACCCTAGAGGGGGGGTGAATAGGGTTTATCGCAGATTTTTACAGAGTAATTAAATAATCACAGCACAGATAATAATCAGAAGAAATGCAGAAAATAAATAACACACAAATATACCCAGCTTCGGCAAAAACCTGCCTACTGCTGCATTCCCCAAGGTTTCTACTTGGAGTTAAAACAATCTCTACGCTTACAATCCCCTGTAAACTCGCGACACTCGCTCCCAACTGTACTTAACCCTACGCTCAAAACCCTGCACTGGTTTTTATCCCCAAAACCAGATTTCCCCAAATTACAAACACTGTAATTCGTCTCCCTAGTTTTAGAGACAAACTAGAAAACTCTAGACTTGATAGCAAATTGAAATTAAAGACGAACAAAAAACAAAACAATAAAAAAAACTCCTTAAAACTTTGAAAACCCTAGTAATTAAATAAGGATCATCCCCTTTAGTTAAAGACTTGGTCGGCCCTCTTTTGTTATTGCTTCACCACTTTATTTTGGCTCGATCTCCTTCCTTAAAAATGGCGGCGGCTCTTGAGAGATTCCTAGGGTTTCTTTAAATCCCTAAATCGCGAGTGTATGATCCATTCTATGATGCTCGAGTCTGTTTAGCTTCGATTTCTGGAGGCTGGCGCTTTATCTAGGGTTTGGCTTCTTGTTAAACTCGACTTCGACGGTTCTAGGGTTTCGATTCTATTCAACTTGAGGTCGCCACTTTCTCGTGTGATGATTTTGAGTTATTCAGTGGGTATCCTCTTCTTCGATTGAACGTTGATGAGTGTAGAACTGGATCCAAGTAATCTCCCTTTTTCTGGTATGAATTTAATTCGGATTTTTAGTTTTTGCTTGTTCGAACTTGGATAATTTTATGCCGATGATGATTGGTGTTTATATAGGATTAAAAATCCGATATTTGCTCTGATTTCGTATTGGAATTGGTCATTGATATATACGTAAATATTTGGGGCTTTTTAAAATAGCTTTCTTGCGACTGATCTGGAACTTTTGATTGAGTCTTCCTTGACTTCGAATTCCTTGATTTGAACTTGTGATTAATATATATTTTGCGTGATGAATTCTTCCTTGCCTCGTATGCTTCTGGAACTTTGAATTGGTCTTGAAAAAATTCTTTGAATCATTCTTTTCAAAGCAAAGCCATTTTTCCTTGAATTGCTGCCTTGATTTCTATTTATTTAAAACTGGTAGTATACTCTGATTTTCAACATATTTAAACTAATGCTTATCTTTGATAAGAACAGAAACTATGCTCGAACTTGTTATGCAATTTCAGTTTAACTTCCTGCTGATTGAACTGATGCTTGCAGTTACTTGTTGTGTATAAATATTTGTATTTGAATATCATGCCCTTTTTACCATGACTTAAAAACCTTGCCGAATCTGATTTGAACTGATAAAATCAGATATACACTTGAATTTAACAGTGCCTTGTATTCTCGTTATCCATACTGCTTTGATCAATTGTTATACTGTTTTATTTATCACTACTTGTACGTTCTTCATCTAAGTTGATGTCATTATGTTGTTCTGACCATACCATTCTTGCATGTTTCAATATCGCATTAGTTGTTGCGCTATCCTTGTTTGTGTACAACACTGTTTTACTGTGTGGACTTGTATCACTTGATTTTGAACTGATGCCATTCTTATTAGCCATGACTTGATGAACCGATTTATTCACGCTTTGATAAGACCAGACACTGTACTTGATCAAGTATACCCTTGAGTCTGAATCAAACAGTTTACCCATGTATATACTGCCTTGAGCTCCTGTGAACTATGTATAGTCTTGTTGCATCATTCATACTCTGTGTATCACCATGATGCTGAACCATGTTGTTTGCAACCTTGTTTCACCTATGCTCCAGACTTTTTTAATCATTTACTCGAACCATATTCTTGTAATTTAAAATGCATTGCACTTTTCTTATTGCTCCATCTTTGTGCACCTTCTGCCTTATTTTAAGTGGTGTTATGTAAGCTTACCATCTTCATTGTCGGCTTGTTCATGTCCATGTTGTTGTCCTTTTGCTGAACCATCTCAATGTTTCATTGATGCTTGCCTGATATGTTTCTAAAATTATGGTTGATTCGACCTTGATAATTTTATTTGATTGTGTTGAATTCGGCCTGATTGATCTTGAGAATTTTGTGGCTCTTAAATTGATTGCATACTGATTTAAAACTTGCCAAGTCTTGCACTGTTAATTGATGATTTCGACCCTTATTTGAGAATTGATTTCATGCCTTATCTGCTGCATTAATATTATTGATTGATTGCCATCACCAGTGGAAAACATGTTTTGTTTCCAAACATTCTCTGAGTCAACATGCAACCATGTAGCCTTGCATTTTTGACTTTGTTCATTACATGAACATGCTTGTTCCCTGATATTTACCATGTGACCATGTTTATGCTGGTTGACTTGAAAATTGATGTTGCATTGTTCACTTGCATTCTTGGATTCATGAATATATTGCGCTGAGTCGAGATGGTCCAAGCGGCTACTCCTCAGTCGCAATACTGGATTGGCGTGGCAGCGCACACGTGTATACACGTGTGTATATGCAGCCATCCAGACGAGTTTTTCTGTTCCTGCATATCAGACCAAGTCTAGAAACGTGATGAGAAACACACCGTAATTATGAGGCAAATTTAAAAATAATTTTTATTTGCTTTTATTTAATTTTATTTTTGTTGCAGTCTACTGTGTGTGTTCTTCTGTATGAACAGGTATGAAGATGACTGACTGAAAGCTGTGAAGACAGAAGACTGAAGATGAAGACAAGAACAGCGTTAGTGTGTTTGTATTTGTGAGTGAACTGTATAGAAATGTAATGTATATGAAAGTGTAAGTGTTGTTGAGAGGAGCTGAGTATGAAAATTGAATATAATGAAATGTATATTAGTGATGTATGTACAAATAGTGGAGTTGTAAATCTGTACTGTTTAAATATAAAATATTTTTATTCAAATAAAATACTGTGTGAATATTTAAAATACTGTGTGAATATTTAAATTTATGTATAGTTGTATTTTATTTAAATAGAAATATTTTATTCCTGTCTGATGTGTAGTATACCAGTACAGTTACAAACACATTCAATAATAAAATATATTTGGTTGTTATCATCAAACAAAAATCATATAATTGTGTATACAACACTGTTATATACAACACTCCCAATAATGGTTATACTAATACTGTGTTAATTGTTGTGAATGTTATTGTCAAAGAGCCATGGTTAAGCTCTTTTCTAATCAGGAAAAAAAATCATACACAACTATAGTCAATTTAGTTATGTTGGAATATGAAACTTATTTCAATTGGCAAATTTCAAATTACAAACATCATATGTTGGCACAAGTACCACAGCATATCATTTGGTTTGAAGCTGGAGTGGTACATTGCTCACCACCAACATCAAAAGGATTTATGGAATTTAACTGATAAGTAATAAAACTGAGGAAGTTGGCATTTATTATGTTATCTTTGATTGGAAAACCGTATGCAAGCAAATTTGTATTATAAGTATGTAAAAAACCTAACTGTCATTTATTAAAATCACTAGTAGGTCAATAATTTTTCATCAGTTGAAATCCATGGTAAATTAATGTATACATTTATGCAGGGGTCCAACTACATATAAAAACTAAGTAAACCAATTAACAGATTTAGCTTGAGAATATTTAGATCGATCTATTGGCACGACAATGTATAAACAGGCAAAAACAGGAAGCAGAAAGTAGAAAATGAAAAATACCTCAAAATTACCTAAGCTGGAGAGCTTTATCTACGAATACTTTATGCAGTATAAGCACCTACACAAATACCACATTTTACATATATGGAAAATAATGATAAAAAGTACTTTGGTTACTTTAAAACATTAGCGTCCCTTTTTTATTCTTTTTACATGCAAGATATTGCACATTTCTCAATTGTAAATGTTAAGTGAACACACATATTGAACAACTTATTTATTGACTCTCTCAAAGCTAAACATATAATATTTAACCAAATTTGGTCCTGATTCAACAAAAAATGCATGTCATAACCAAGCTCTTTACGTATACCTTCAAAATTTAGTACAGAAGTTGAATTTGACATTTGTTTGTGAATAAATGGTTCGGATGATATCATAACCCTATACTTTTTTTCCTACTCTTAAACTAGGTTAAATGAGTAACTTTAATTAATGCCCTAGCGACCTTTGTTTATGGCGCTTGCAGATGGTTGAATAGTGGGAAAATGAATTTTCATCTCATATAATGTATTCGGAACATGGCTGAGAAAAAGAAAAAAAAATCACCTTTGGAAACCACTCGTCCAGATAGTGCTCACATTTAGTTGTTCTCTGCGGATGAAAGGTAAACTATAGAAAATATTGCATGATTTGTGTCAGTAGTAAAGCAACACATTTTTATGCCAAGAAATAAAAATAGAACGGAGAAGAGGGAAAGTCGGTACAGGGGACTACCTGCAAGTAAAAGTGGAGCTTTGAACCAATCCTCAAAAGCATACGGCCATACATGGAAAAGTGCCACAACGCCCGTCGACGAAGTGAGGGAAAACGCCAGCAAATCCAATGTATGATGACACGGTAGTCGAATGTCAGGCAATTTATAAAGCCAACATCGGCGGCCATGACTTCAAATAAGGGTTGGGCATCACTGAAGAAGAAAGATCGTGTAGATTAGGTTCTTAAAGACTAGAAATGCAAAGGCTGAAACGACGAACTTGCTGGAAGGCGAAAAGAATACATTTGGTGACTGTTGGTTATACAAAACTCTAGAAGGCTTGTGAGCTCTCGAAATTAGACTCGGTAATTATAATATAGTATGGATAATATTCATGGTCATAATTATATTAACTTCAACATGTATAACAGTTTGCTAATAATGTAGATGACTGGACCTTAGAACTCCATCCGGAGGCACGATGAACAGGGGTGACCATGTAGGAATCCGACCAAGCCCACGGGCTGGAGCAACACAAATGGGTTAGGGCAACAAAAATAAAAATTATAAAATGTATATTTATATAATTTTTGGGTTATTTATGTGATATGCATTAAAAATAACGAGTATGTGTTTGACTAAGTTGTTAGTAAAATAAAATATTGGCCAAGAATTTAAGAGTTTAATTCATGTCTTTATAGTTTCTATATATTCTAATTGAGATTTTAAGGGAGAATTTGAATTTGGTCCCTACAGATATTGTTATATAATATAATAACAATTTAACATTACATTTTTCCTTTTAATCGGCATAGAATCTACAGAAGTTGATAGATCATATTTATTAAACTCGATGGTCATACATTGTGATTGCAAGGACATTATATGCTTAATGCATATTTTATTCCAAACTTATAATAATCCCAGACTTTAGCTTTAGATATAATAATTACAAAATTTATACAAAATCTTCGTATGATAAATAAATTGCACTGTATGAAAATTTAAAACGAAAGTGCTCATATATAATACCATTCGAAAATCATGAAAAATTACGAAGAAGAAAATTACTTTTTGACAAACTATAATATATCGTTAAACTACAATAAATTATTTTTATTCTTTTTGGTGCTTCAATGGAAAATTAAGAATCATGCCCTAAAAATTTTGTTATATAAGTAGAAGGATGATAGTTTAACATTATACTATAACATTTTTTTCACAATATGACTAAAAAAAATTAAAAGCTCAATCATTTTAACTTTTTCTTTCAAACAATTTAATAAATTACTCATTGGCTTAAGAGAATTCTATCAGATGAGAAATTTATTAAAACCATCATCAAATATAGGGAAAGTACGATGCCAAAAAAAGAAGAGGCTATTGAGACACAAAATTAGACATACAAATTGTGAACCTTTTGATTTTTTTGTATTTGCATTAAATGGGGAATTTAAGGGGAGATCTAATGGTTGTGATTTCTTATATTAAATCTTCTGTCATCATTTTGTATTAGAATAGACTTTCCCGTCAAATAAATATATTTTTATGTTTATTATAGCATGATAATATGGAAATTACATGAATTACACTATAATATTAAAGAATATCTTGACTAGAAAATTTAGGGCAACATTTTTTATTTTGGGCTAGGGCAACCAACTTTATTGGGTTTCCACTGACGATGAATCGTTACACACATCTGCAGAAAGCAACAATTGCGTCCCTCCGTTCTTGGAACAGTTGTCCTAAGCTATGCATCTCTAAGCTATTTTTGGGTCAGTCTGAATCTAGCTCATCAAACCCGTTACTTCTTGCAAATGTTATAAAATTCTTAATAAACATTGTCATTATGGCTTTATTTTCCATTATGGTTGTGAAGGTGGTCAAATTGCCCGCAGCACCTCCTATGATAAGCAATGTCAAGACACCATGATTGTGTGAATATGAGATGAAGACGGGAATGTTTGCAGAGTCATCTTGTGCTATGGTAAGGCTAGAGCAGAGGCAATTTGGATGAAGCCGTAACATATGTGGGTGAAGTAGGAGAACATAATCGAGGTTGGAGGAAATGATGAGGTTAAATATGCTGGTTTTATTAGAATGAAGGATGACGATGATGCTTGAAATGTATATATTATTTGGAAGACTGACAATGATTTTCAAATACATCCTTTTTTAGGTGTGGCTCGCATTGGAATGGAGTGGGTGCGTGGATTGAACGGGCAAATTGTCTCACATCTATGACAACCGCAGGTCTCGAACCCCCCGACCTCCCGGAAAGCAACACCACGCACTAACCACTATGCTAAAAGATCTTTGTGTTAGCTTTTCGAGAGGGTTGTTACAGACTAACCCTCCTTAAAGGGCCCAACGTCCTCGTTGGCTCATATCGCTCATCACCCAGGCATTGTGCATGTAACCCGCATTAGTACCACACCGACCGACATCCGCAGCATTACACACACAATTCCGGCTGGGTATAGGCTTTGATACCAAATGTAACACCCCACCCTCCGCTAGGGTCACTCACAAAGTGAATGCAGTAGTTTTGGAGGGGCGTTATCGAGATAAACAAACACAGAAATATTACAAGACAGAACATAGATAAAACTGCAGAAGGATCAAAAGATAAATTTCATTACTTTCAAAAAGAGTCAAAACCTTTTACATTCAAAAGTACCAAATAGCTAAAGTCATTATTTTCCATTACAACAAATTCTGTTTCGCATAAATAAAGAAGCATAAACTTAAAACAACAAAAGTAGCTTAATCCCCCAAAGGTAGCAGAAATGCAGCCATAGCAAAGCTCAAGATCAAACCGTACATGAGCTAAACTGAAAGCAAGCGAAATCCAAGCTAAGTGCTAGAGTTCCCTCCCTGAGAACCTGGGTGGAACGAAAGAAAAAGAGGCGAAAGAATACGGGTCAGTCATAAAGACTGGTAAGTCCTAGTGACTTTCAGCATAAAAACAGGTAAAGGTAACATGACATGTATAAACTGAAAGTAAACATAAGGATGCTGTCAAGATGGGCAAGATAGACTAAGATAACATAATAAATCAAGTATAACATCGCATGTTTAAGGTCCGCTACACCAATTGTACTAGTATCCCAAACCCATGTCTTAAATTAACCATGAAATGATCCCTTGGCCCAATATCATGAAATGACCCATTACTAGGTCCAACGGAACGATCCATTAATCGATCGGCTCCCTACAAGTTCTAGCTCGTCGTCTGTCTGTGTCATACGGCCCTATCACGAATGTAGTCACTTGTGCTAGGTCCACCATAGGGTGTATCAAGCCCTAGGGTGCCAACTATCGACATGAATCAAGCATGTACTGGTAAACCTGCTGATGCCCAATGTCTGCTTTTTCAACTCCGGACTACATGCACGACCATAGTCCGCCTGAACCTACACTGGCGCACCAACTCAGTCGTCGTTCTGGTCGCTTACAATCAGCCCAGTAATCGTGCCCCACCCTGCCTAGTTCCAGGGTACCATGATACATCTAGTGGGTTACTGCTGAAATGGACCACGTAACTAGGGTTTTCGTCCAATAGGTTAAGTGTTGTCATTTAAATTCGTGACTTAACCCTTATCAGTCTAGCATGTCAAGTTGGTTAAGTGTTGTCATTCAAGTTCGTGACTTAGCCCTACGAATCATGTATCAAGTTGGTTAAGTGTTGTCTTTCATGTTCATGACTTAACCCTATCATGTGACATTAATTCATTAATGCACCCCAACCTCTCACATTAGACCTGTTGTTGTGGTCACTGGATATGCCGGGCGGTTCCGGGCAGATTTACACCACAACTCAGTCTGACCTCAGGTTTCAAGCGCGATATGACCAACTACCCACATTGGATCCTATTGTTTGCAGTAAATGGATTTGTCGGGCGGTTCCGGGTAGAATTATACTGCAAACTCAACCCAACCTCGAGTTGGTCATTTTCAAGTTCATTCTAGTGTCATGTCCATGTTCAAATTTCATATCAAGTTCGTGTCAAGTTTCAAGGCAAGTTTCATGTCCATATCTAGATTCAAGTTATAACAATGTTCATGTTTCAATTCATGCCTATTATCAAGTTTATGATTCATGTTAATAACCAATTCATGTTTTGCCTAATCTACCCAAATCGTATTCCCATCGTATGTAAACGTGAATCAATCTATATTATAAGTAAATCCAAATCCCTAAATGAAGGGAATAACATCAAAAATATGATAGGCAAAAAGGACGAGCATAAAGTGATAAGAGGGATTACAAGTCTAGCATGATTTAACTTGATAATAATAGCCTCAAAACATTAGGATTTCAAATCTAGTATGATAAGGAGATAGTCATGATAAAAGTTGACATAAGGTGATAGTCCCAAACTTGTGAATAATAATTGATTCAACATCGCAGGCATGATAATATTATAGACATGAAAGGATTCGATTTACAACATGAATAGGCCCAAATTAATCTCATAGTAATATTCCCAAAAATCAAGATCCAAGATGAACAAGAATAGATATGAATCAATTATCATACATAGATCCAATTCCAATTTATAACATGAATAGGACCAAATTAATCTCATAGCAATATTCCCAAAAGTCAAGATCCAAGATGAACAAGAATAGATATGAATCAATCATCATACATAGATCCAATTCCAATTTATAACATGTCAATATTAAGTTTATAGTTTTTATCTAAAAGTAACTTGGACTTACAGATCGTGGTCTAAGAAATTGAGATGCAGAAGTTGAATCTATAAACTAGTCATCGAATAGTTGAATCGTTGAATCTTGATTTGATTGTAGAAGCAAATCCCCAATATGCAATTCCTAGCCGTAGTATTCAAGAAATAGTCTTCGTATTTTATTTTAATTTATCTTAATTTAATTTAGAGTAAGAAGAAGAAGCCATGTCCATCAAGAATTTGTGCAGCATAAGGTTAGAGAAGAACGGTGTAAAGAGAATGAGGCTAGGTAGATGTTTATATAGGATTTGGCAGACGAATCTAGACAGAAAACGAGACCAGATACATCAGAATGAACCCAGGCTCAAAACTGGGCTCCCAAGGACCAGGTCGACCACCAGGTCGGGTCGACCTGGTGGTCGCCTGGTGCTGAAGCCCAGTTTTGAGCCTGTGTTCATTCTGATGTATCTGGTCTCGTTTTCTGTCTAGATTCGTCTGCCTAATCCTATATAAACAGCCTCCTAGCCTCATTCTCTTTACACCATTCTTCTCTAACCTTATGCTGCACAAATTCTTGATGGACATGGCTTCTTCTTCTTACTCTAAATTAAATGAAGATAAATTAAAATAAAACACGAAGACTATTTCTTGAATACTACGGCTAGGAATTGCATATTGGGAATTTGCTTCTACAATCAAATCAAGATTCAACGATTCAACTATTCGACGACTAGTTTACAGATTCAACTTCTGCATCTCAATTTCTTAGACCACGATCTGTAAGTCCAAGTTACTTTTAGATAAAAACTTAATATGGACATGTTATAAATTGGAATTGGATCTATGTATGATAATTGATTCATATCTATTCTTGTTCATCTTGGATCTTGACTTTTGGGAATATTGCTATGAGATTAATTTGGGCCTATTCATGTTATAAATTGGAATTGGATCTATGTATG
This sequence comes from Allium sativum, assembly GCA_030737875.1. NCBI lineage: Eukaryota > Viridiplantae > Streptophyta > Magnoliopsida > Asparagales > Amaryllidaceae > Allium > Allium sativum. The sequence goes on from CM060923.1 coordinate 432,071,753, forward strand.
ATAATTGATTCATATCTATTCTTGTTCATCTTGGATCTTGACTTTTGGGAATATTGCTATGAGATTAATTTGGGCCTATTCATGTTGTAAATCGAATCCTTTCATGTCTATAATATTATCATGTCTGCGATGTTGAATCAATTATTATTCACAAGTTTGGGACTATCACCTTATGTCAACTTTTATCATGACTATCTCCTTATCATACTAGATTTGAAATCCTAATGTTTTGAGGCTATTATTATCAAGTTAAATCATGCTAGACTTGTAATCCCTTTTAACACTTTATGCTCGTCCTTTTTGCCTATCATAGTTTTGATGTTATTCCCTTTATTTTGGGATTTGGATTTACTTGTAATATAGATCGATTCACGTTTACATATGATGAGAATACGATTTGGGTAGATTAGGCAAAACATGAATTGGTTATTAACATGAATCATAAACTTGATAATAGGCATAAATTGAAATATGAACATTGTTATAACTTGAATCTAGATATGGACATGAAACTTGCCTTGAAACTTGACACGAACTTGATATGTAATTTGAACATGGACATGACACTAGAATGAACTTGAAAATGGTCAACTCGAGGTTGGGTTGAGTTTGCAGTGTAATTCTGCCCGGTATCGCCCGGCAAATCCAGTTACTACAAACAATAGGATCCAATGTGGGTAGTTGGTCATATCGCGCTTGAAACCCGAAGTCAGACTGAGTTGTAGTGGAAATCTGCCCGGAAGCACCCGGCATATCCAGTGACCACAACAACATGTCTGATGTGAGAGGTTGAGGTGCATTAATGAATTAATGTCACATGATAGGGTTAAGTCATGAACATGAAAGACAACATTTAACCAACTTGATACATGATTCGTAGGGCTAAGTCACGAACTTGAATGACAACACTTAACCAACTTGACATGCTAGACTGATAAGGGTCAAGTCACGAATTTAAATGAAAACACTTAACCTATTGGACGAAAACCCTAGTTATGCGGTTCATTTCAGCAGTAACCCACTAGATGTATCATGGTACCCTGGAACTAGGCAGGGTGGAGCACGATTACTGGGCTGATTGTAAGCGACCAGAGCGACGACTGAGTTGGTGCGCCAGTGTAGGTTCAGGCGGACTATGGTCGTGCACGTATTCCGGAGTTGAAAAAGCAGGCATTGGGCATCAGTAGGTTTACCTGTGCATGCTTTATTCGTGTCGGTGGTTGGCACCCTAGGGCTTGATACACCCTATGGTGGACCTAGCACAGGTGACTACATTCGTGATAGGGCCGTATGACACAGACACACGACGAGCTAGAACTTGTAGGGAGCCGATCGATTAGTGGATCGTTCCGTTGGACCTAGTAATGGGTCATTTCATGATATTGGGCCAAGGAATCATTTCATGATTAATATAAGACATGGGTTTGGGATACTAGTACAACTGGCGTAGCGGACCTTGAACATGCGATGCTATACTTGATTTATTATGTTATCTTAGTCTATCTTGCCTATCTTGACAGCATCCTTATGTTTACTTTCAGTTTATACATGTCATGTTACCTTTACCTGTTTTTATGCTGAAAGTCACTAGGACTTACCAGTCTTTATGACTGACCCGTTTTCTTTCGCCCCCCCCCCCCCCCCCCAGGTTCTCAGGTAGGGAACTCTAGTACTTAGCTTGGATTTCGCTTGCTTTTGGTTCAGCTCATGTACGTTTTGATCTTGAGCTATGCTATGGCTGCATTTCTACTACCTTTGGGGAATTAAGCTACTTTTGTTGTTTTAAGTTTATGCTTCTTTATTTATGCAAAACAGAATTTGTTGTAATGGAAAATAATGACTTTGGCTATTTGGTACTTTTGAATGTAAAAGGTTTTGACTCTTTTTTAAAGTAATGAAATTTATCTTTTGATCCTTCCGCTGTTTTATCTATGTTCTGTCTTGTAATATTTCTATGTTTGTTTATCTCGATAACGCCCCTCCAAAACTAGTGCATTCCCTTTGTGAATGACTCTAGCGGAGGGTGGGGTGTTACAACATCGCAAGATATTAAGAAAAATCGTGGTATATATATGGTATTGGTGGCATGTAACAATTGAGATTCATTTTGTTACAATAAGTGTTTGTCAATACCAAATTACATGCCTCGATGGGAGGCGATGGGGATGTTCAATCGGGACGCCGGCATGAGAGACTTTGACCATTGACTCCGATAGACACGGTGAAGCGCGTACGGTACGCAGGGAATGCCGAAACTCAGCATGATATCAGAGCTTCATGGTTCGATGGGACCGGTATGTGTAGCATGACCGAAGCATGGCTCCAAAGGGGCTTGAGCATGTGATGCTCGTCAAGGTGGAGATACGGTTATAAGCAGTCTGTCTCCCCCACTGCTTATGAGAACTCGGGGTAGCAGCATAGCCAACTGTGAAGAGTATTCAAAGTGTAACTCCAAAGGTGACTTGAGCAAATGCTCGCCAAGGTGGAGATTGTTAGGTGTGGCTTGCATTGCAATGGAGTGAGTGCGTGGATTGAACGGACAAATTGTCCCATATCGCAAGATATTAAGGAAAATGGGACGCCGGCATGATAGACTTCGACCGTTGACTCCGATAGACACGGTGAAGAGAGTACGGTACACAGGAAATGCCGAAACTCAACACCTTTGACTTGAATTCTGTTTCAAGGTATTCTTTATACGCGTTTTAATTTGGAGAAGATAATAGTAATTCCATGCGCTCGTCACCTGGATTTATTTGGTTTTCAGTAATTGGAAATTTTATAGACGGGTGAACACCATGGAATACGAGTATACTAATAATTTGTCATCATCTTTCCATCCTCAAATATCATATATGAACATAGCTCACGCAATTCAGTAATAATGTGCTTGTTTTATTTGAATTTTGTATTCTTTTTCCTCGCATAATAGCTATGTTAAAACAACCGACCTTAACACAAAAACAAGAACAACAACACCAACATTAATCTCCAGGAAGGTGTGAATAGCCTTTAGCAGCTGCAAATGGCTTTAAGAAAAAGCCTCAACTACATTGCCCACGACACGACAATGAATTATGAACTTCGGTGTAACTGTAAAACAAAGTGGATACAGAACCTAATAATAATATTCCATGTACTTGAGAAGCAATTAATAAGAGTTCACAATTCTGTATCACGTCAAGAATAAAATGTAGTAAAATGGTGCAACAGCCAACAACCTGAACATTCAACGTTAGCATCTACAGCATGAACAAAGCAGTTAATGCAGTAAAGTTGTCATGAGCAGTCAATCTTCAGCTGTGATATTTATCCCCAGGATCCATCTCCAGCCTCAGCAAATTAATCAGTGAAGTCAAAATCCGATGAGCATGTGATCAACTAAAATGGCATAATGTCTTGCCTCCTGTTTAACATCATCCCTTGGACCAACATAACTTTGTTAATCATTTAATTGCAATCGAATTTTCTTCTGCTTAACATTGAATGTCAAGTGCTACAGGCACTACAGTAAAAATTGAACTACAAGTCCTTGAGAAAAATATAAGCGATCAACTTTTATTATTAAGAAATTGATATACATCAAAATCAAACAGAATGAAATATCGTACCATTTATGGCTTTGAAATTGTCTTCTTTGCACACAACAAGAGGCGAGCCTCAAACTGACAGAAGCATTTCTTCCTATTTAGAGGTAGCCTTTGGTGTGCTGCCAAAAGATAATCTACGGCTAATTTCCTGGTTTGTTGAACAAAAAGGACTTAAACATACAACCATGTACACTGATAACAAACAGCATGCATACTCATGGATATACATAAAACTAAAATATAATTCCATAGATAAGTCTGATGCAACAAGTCTTCTATTCGGTGTGTACTACCATCTGTTCAACGTTGGGTGGGAGTGAAACAAAGTTGCAGTTGTAATAACGAAAAGTTCAGATTTCTTTCTTACATTGATGAACTGTGATGGTGAGTAGGTATTTCCCAGTAAATTCTAGTATATGTTGTGCAACCAACTCGCAATTATTAATCTGAAGGAGGGTCCCATCTTCTTTGCATTTTTATTTCCTTTTTCGTGCATCAGTTAGACTGTATTTTCCAAAAGTTACTATACCTACAATTTACAATTAATGTTAATTTTCATCAGACATTGAAAGTAACAAATGCATGCCTGATAATCTTATCATGTGTATAATAAAAAGAATCCAGTCTTTAGTTTTAAAAAAACAATTAATTGACAGTCTACCTAAAATAACATCCTACTTTCGTATCATCTGTCATCTAAATTTATATTTTCTTAACAAAAACTGTATTACCGATGAGTGCCTACCCTGTGCAGAACATGAAATAACCAACTTTTTTGCTTGAGCAGGTAATTTAAAATAATTTCTCAACTGGAAAACTAACTTCTGTGTTGCTTGTGCTACGCACACACGCAGGCAACTATAAAATTATTCGTTGTTCTATTTTTGTTAGTGAAACTCTTTTCATGTGTTCTTCCTATTTTAAACTCGAACACGATACTTTATACCAACTTTACTTTTGCACTTCAGTTTTAAACTTCTTTTACAGGTTAGGGTTATAAAACGTTGGACTAAGTTCAGGTAAACAGTGAATTTAGAGACTGTGTATGTTAAATGGAACTTGATTCGACGTACCTTCAAGATAGAATAAGTAAAATATTTTAATCTCCAGAATGGTGAATAACCTTTTTCCTTAAACCTAATATCTCTAGTGGAATACTGAATTACCAATCGACCAGCTGGCTCTCTAAAAAAATGCAGTGACAATCGAATTTCGGTCCTTGAAGCACATGGTGGGAGCGGAGAGCGGTTAACTATGGATTAAAGAAAGGAAAATTCACATACATAGGCCTCTTTGTACAAACAATTACACGTATAGCCATGTTTCAGAATTAATTACGCATATAGACCTGTTTTATTTTATATTGACGAGTTTTGAAAGCTCGTCAATGCATTTTAACATTTTTCTGCACAAAATGCATTGGCTAACTTTCAAAACTCGCCAATGTAAAAATGCATTGGCGAGTTTTGAAAGTTAGCCAATGCATTTTGTGCAGAAAACGTAGTATTATTAAATATTTGATACTATTTAATAATCTTTGTCGATAATTGATATTTTTTTGTATAACATCATACCAATCGGTTACGTGGGTTGCCCAGTAAATCCATGAATTTTATTCGGATAGGCTCGCACTTCCGCCATCGAGAGGTTCATTTTCTGGAATGTACTTATGAAGATCACATCAATGGATGCCCCTGTGTCAACTAGGACTCTCTTCACAACCGCACGGCCGAGACCAATTGTGTTTATCATGGCATCGACAGTTGGCGCAAGCAGTCCGTCAGCATCTCTATCTTTGAATACCACGTCATCGGTCGAAGTTCTAGGTATCTTCATTGGAACCTCATTGTTTAAGATCATGCACTTTTCTTCCTTCGAGACACCCTTCAGCTCGTTAGCGTACCTTTCCATATCTACCTAGCTGCTTCCGGTCGGGTGGGGCCCGCCGAAAATCGTGTCAATCACTGGCCTCGAATCAACAGGTGTCTGAACTTTCTCTCCCGAACCAGATTGATTGGTGGTATTGTTCTGTCCTTAGGTAGTCGGAGCGTTTTGAGGATTCTTCACGTTGTTGAAGTTGGTTTTTTCTGATGAGTTCTTCGATCAAACTTTTTAGATGCCAACATTCCTTAGTGCTATGCCCTGATTGATTATGGAACCGGCAAAAATTACCGGAGTTGGCTTGTTGTTCAGTAATCCTTTGAGCCTTCATTTGAGGAAAAATGCCTGAATCATTTGTAGTGGAATAGATCCTGTCTGGGGTTTCATTTAAGAGAGTCAATTCTAAATGCTTGTAAAGCCGCGTTTTCTTATAGGCTTTGTTATCCTTCTCATCACTCCCCTTTTTCTGTCCAGAGTCATTTCTCTGCTCGATTTGAGATTCGTTGTCTTTCCCTTCTTTGATAGTGCCGCTTTCTATGACCTTCTGAACATTCGGTGCATCATCCTCCACGTTATACTCGGTTTTCTTATAGAATTTCTTTAGAGTTTTGGGCTTCTTCATCTTGAGTCACTTCCCAAATTCTGATTTCTTATCAATAGCACCCTTCAGAGCTACCAGTAAGTACCAAGGCTCCGGTTCTATGACTTCAGCCGCCACAGCATGGAATCGTGTAAGAAAAGTTTTAATAGTTTCTCCAGGCATTTGTTCCATCTCGCTGAGTGACATCACATCCCTTGCTTTGGTTGTTTGAAGACGAAACTGGTCTTGAATTCTTCTCGTCAGATCGGCGAATTGATCAACGCACTTAGGTGAAAGTCTAGTGAAACATAGTGAGGCCACACCTTCTAAGCATACGGGGAAGTACAGACATTTGATCTCATCAGTTGCCCTAGCTCCGTTCATGTTTAGATCATACTTGAATAGGAAGATGTTTGGATCACAATCCCAACATAAGGTGCCATGGTTGGGGGTATGAATTTCTTAGGAAACTTCACTTGACGGATTCTTTCTGCAAACGGGTTTTTACTGGGTGAAAATTCCCATTCTCTCTCTTCATCCTCTCGGATCGTCTTTTCTTTCATTATTCGCTGGATCGTATCTGTGATGCGCTTCTCAGCGCTCGCTCGTTCCACACGACTGGCGTCAGTGCCTTTATCGACGCGACCGCGGTTCGAGCTCCGATGTCTTGCACCTCTTTTAGGAGGTGTCCTTTTGGTGGAACTCGTGACACTCTGAGCTGCACGTTCTCCCCGTGCTGTGGAGATTTGACTTTAGAGTCCTCAACGCCGGCCTCCCCCTTATCTTCCAGTGAGAAGTGAAATCGACTGGGTCTGAGGCTGAAGAGTCCTCTTTTTCGTCAACATTATTTAGTATTTGGTGGCGGAAGATTGGCTCGAGCATTAATCAGGGCATCAAGCCTTTCCATCATCATTTTTGTTGTAGCATCCATTTTTTCATTCAAGCCGGTCACAGCCACATTCAATTCATCTCGTGTTACAAATGGCCTTGAGGTCTCCTCGACTTCTTGATTCAAAGTTTGCGGAGTAGCTTCATCACCACGAATATCCTCAATAATTGTGGTAGCTCTGATGGATTTGTTATTTTTCTTCAAACCGACCATAGCTTCAAGGAAGGAGGCGGCTTAGGATTTCAAGGGTAGGCTGTTGGGATTGGAGGAGAGTGTGAAGAAAGGAAATACGAACACGGCCCCACAGTAGCCGTCAAAATGTTTTCACCAAAAATGACTCAAACACCAAGGGTGCAAGAATTGTACTTCACCAATGCAGTTAGAAAGTAAACGGAGTCGTGATCAATTAAAAGTTTACAGTAAAAATGTGAGAAAAGTTAAATGAAGACAAGTTTTTAGAGTGGTTCAGCCCTAAGCTATGCCTACGTCCACTATGAAGATGGTTTGCATTATCATGGCAATGATTACAAAGCATATAAACTCTCTTCCCTCATACATCTCCTTGTTCTCTCAACATATTATCATTCTCACATACAAATCTCGCTCAATATTCACGGAATTTGATAGAGTAATAATGGAATCTGCGGAAAAGAATGACGGATGAACGACGAAGGAGGAGGATGTCTTCGATTTCTTTTACTTATAAGATCTCAATGGATGCCATGGCCGGATGAACAAAGATCATTCAAGCGTAGATGACGATGATGGTTGAAATACTTAAGGAATGGTGGAGGAAAGAATTTGACAGCACTTTGTGGTAGTTAGCCCTCCATCCTCCTTTAAGGTGGGAGCCATGACTTATTTATAAATGTACCTCCCTGAAGAAATGATCTGAAATTCATATTTGCAGATTATCGGTCGCTTGTCTCATTAATTACGAATATGCCACTGCTTAGCTGTAGCCAATTGGCGATAGTTGCATTCAGTTGTCTCGGAATGACTTCACGGGAGCGAACGGCTTCATAAGAGCGAGCGGCTTCATAGGTCTGGGCATATTGAATGGGTGAGCAAGCGACGAGTGTACATGCGACCTGTCAAAGCTTCTTAGTTTGCATAAGAATGATCGACCGATAGATGACATCTGGTTGATGCAGCTTGTTTGATTATGAACGGGAAACCTGCACTGTAGTCCAAAATGTAAGTACGACCATTTGAGAACTAATGTCCAACCGACTGGCAAGCAGCATCTGATATTAGCATCTGATCGAGTAATGAGTTGGCGACTGGAGTTGCATTCTATGAGTGGACATGGAATATATGTGCGACCTCTGATTTCTTTGCATTTCCTGCTATGCACGATCGATCAGTTTATTATGAATGAACGACTGCAGAAGGGAACGTGTGACCGATCCTGACTGTGCTGAGCGGACGACCCAACTCGTTCTTTCTTGCCATGTTAAACCTTGGAGCTGACGCTTGAACCTTGTTCTGTGCGATCGTCCCTTACCCTTCGCAACTGTCCAAGTGTACTGGATAGAACTAGATACGACTGACCTTAACGACGTTTGTCCCGCGATTTTCATACAGATTTAATACACCAATATGTATATTTAATACACCAATATGTATACGGTTTTTAAGGGATAAACACTTCTCATGGGATTAAAATTGCAATTAGCTATTCATTTCATATTATCTACCCACCTAAGCTCATATAACCCGTGTCAACCCCCACCACTTTGTTAAAAAAAATGGTTTTTGTTGGATGATTTGTAGTAAAACAATATTTTAAAAGTTTTTATGCTCTTAGTAATAGTTTTCATTTATGGTGTTGTTGGTGTGCATTGTTTTTCACTATTAATAACAAATGATATGAGTTTGTGCATTTATATGAGGCAAATTTTTGAAGTGGACTTGTGGAAAAAGCTTATAGCAGCAAAAGGCTTGGGTGAGAACTAATTATGAAAGTAGGCCTGTTTTGGCTTAGGCACGATAAACCTGCGCATTCTATTTATGCGCAGGAATACTTTTGTTCCTGTGCATAAATAGAATGCGCAGGAATTTTTTTTTTTCACTTGCGCATTCTATTTATGCACAGGAACAAAAATGTTCCTGCGCATATAATAGAACGCGCAGGAACAAATAACACGTATTTCTGGACAGAAAGCCCAGATCTACTCATTCTTATTATGTAAACCCAACCAAAATCTTCAACTCCGTTTCCTTCTAACTTTCTAGAACTCATTCCAACATTTAATTCCTACATTATTCATTGTAAATCCTTAGGAAATGGCCGAAGCTTCGTCGTCATCTCAAAGTAGAGGTACCAAATTTGTGATTTAGTGTTTATTGTCAATAGATTTCTAGGGTTTAGGGTTTTAATATTTTGTGAAAATGTTGAAAGAATGGAATTGGAGCCTGGACCGGTCGACACTAGCGAACTTTACCGACAAGCGGAGCATCGTAGCAATGATCTAGAGTTAATGGAGGTATACATTGTTATCTTGTAATGTATTTGTTGCATTAGTATTTAGTATGGTTAATTGTTAATTATTTGGTTTGTTGGGTTTGAATTGAGCAGAGATCTTCGAAAATTAAACTTGTAGATCATTCGATTAAGTTGAAACTAATAGAATGCAAAGAATGTCGAATAGAACCATATCTCCGAACAGCTAGGATGTGGAATGTCTTGCAAATAGATTACATTCGATTGGACCACGCACTTGTCACCGCATTATGTGATAGGTGGAGACTCGAGAATAATACATTTCATCTTAGAGTGGGAGAAATGACCATTACTTTATTTGATGTTGAGAAGTTAATCGGTGTTTTAGGTGCCGATCGTCCGGTGATTTACGATGACTCTCAGACGGATTACCATAATGGGATCCAACTAGAACGTCTATGTCATGTTCCTCCGACCATGCCAAACAGCGCATACCCAGAATGTCGATGTGGAGAAGAATGTGTAGTCGTGGTTTGCAAAACAGAGACTAATGTAGGACGACAATTTTTTGGGTGCAGTGCATACAAAGAGCACAACTTTGACCCAGAAAGTTATCAATGTTGCGATTATTTCAAATGGATAGATCCTCCAAAGTGTGCTAGGGGCCTTCAGTACGCCCAAAAAATGCAGGAAGAAGTGAGACGTTTGGGGAAAATTGTGCTTGAATTAAGAAGAGGCAGTTCAAGTTCTAACACTATTTGGTGAAGATTTAGCCTATCGACTTATTTTAATTCATGTAATATGTGTGTTTTCAAGTTTCCGTCCAAATTAGTACTCTATTCAAGCCAACCATTATTGTATCGTATTTAATTCGTGTAACCGAATCTTCTAATTCGCAATGTATGTGATCTTCATTGTACCGTATTTACATGTTCTCTTCAATATATTTCAATTCTTGTTATATTAACGATCATCAATCATGGGCTATATATCATTGGTTATATATTAATGGTTATAGGTCATACATGAATATATATTCATACGTCGAAATATACAGGAATTCTTATGGTCCTTATATTCCTAGTTTCAACTGTCGAAGTATATTTCAAGCTGGGTATGCAGGAGAGGCTTGCTGCGTTGGAGACAGGTAAAAGTGTTCCTGCGCGTTTTATGCGCAGGAACATTTTTGTTCCTGCGCATAAATAGAATGCGCAGGTAAAAAAAAATATCCTGCGCATTCTATTTATGCGCAGGAACAAAAGTGTTCCTGCGCATAAATAGAATGCGCAGGCTTATCGTGCCTTGGCCAAAACAGACGTACTTTCATAATTAGTTCTCAACCAAGCCTGTTTCTGCTATCACTACAAAAGAATTCTGAATTCCATACGCCAATTTGGCGTAGGAATGGCGTAGGAAATCTAATTTCCCTACGCCATACCTACGCCAACAAGGAAGTCGGAAAACAACTCGTCGCAAATATTTCCCTACGCCATACCTACGCCAATTTCCCTACGCCATACCTACGCCAAATTCCCTACGCCAGGTTCCCTACGCCAAATTCCCTACGCCAAGTTTCATATACATCCTTACCCCTTCCATACGCATCCTTCGTACACCAAAAATCAATATGGTAGTTTTATAATTATCTTCGTCTACCACAAATCATAACAAAACCGAACATATGCAAAATCATAGCAATATATATCAATAAAAACAATGATGTAAAATGAATTTCATGGTCGAATTACCATAAACTTGCAACAAATATATTTAAAACAAATCATGTCCAACAAACAATAAAATAAAGTTGCTACATGATCGTCTCATCTAATTCAAACATCGTGTAATGTATCTTACACAAATAGAACATCAAACTCACTACCAAAATAAGACTAATTCATAAAGTACGTCGTACGTCATATTTGCGGTTCTTGCTCTCGTCGTAACCCTTGTAAAAACTCTTGTACAGAACTCATTTGCTCTTGTAGTTTGCTAATAGTGACACTCATTTCTTGATTTTTATCTCTTAACTCTTCTACTTCCTTCACAAGCTTTTCTGTATCATCTGTAGCTCCAAACTTAACGGTGTATATATTGTCTTTGTATATCTGCACATAATTTTTTTAACCCAATTAGTACAATGAATATATTTCATATTACAATCAAGTAAAATTTTCAGTTTTGCGGAACTGAGCTTAAGGCTCAGCGAAACTGAGCCGAAATTGCTCAGTTTCCGCTGAGCCTTTTAAGGCTCAGCGACAACAACTCGGGTTGCTGTTGGACAGCAACTCGAGTTGCTGTGCAAACAGCAAGTTGCTGTGAAACAACCACTTGAGTTGCTGTTGCACAGCAACTCGCTGCTGTGCAACAGCAGCCCGGGTTGCTGTTTGCACAGCAGCCCGGGTTGTTGTGCAACAGCAGCTAGAGCTGCTGTTTGCACAGTAGCTCGAGCTGTTGTGCACGAGTTGCTGTGCGCAGCAGCTCGAGCTGTTGTTTGCACAGCAGCTCTGTTGTGCAACAGCAACCCGAGCTGCTGTGCACAGCAACTCGTTGATGTGCACAGCAGCTCTCGCTGCTGTTTGCACTGCAACTCTCGCTGGTTTGCACTGCGACTCTCGCTGTTGTGCACAGCAGCTCTCGCTGATGCGCAAACACAGTTCATGTCAAACACATATATATATAAAGGCATAGGTACTAATCCATTGGTTTACCGTAGTGAATATGGACTTATAATAGTCCTATTGCCAAACACATATATTACTGATATATTAAGAGAACCTCATTTAGTTTGGGACCATATTCACTTTCACTTATAATCACAAATGGTATTGGATAGTTTATTCTGTGAAGTTCATTAGTGTCCATTTGATTTATATAATTATCATGGTATAAACTACCAAATTAATGTTTATTATCATACTTTGCTAGCATTGTTGTTTCTTCTTATAAGCAATGCCATTCCAGACTCTACTCTCGACCTTACCAGTATATGGGAGCGTGGCTTGCTAGTAATGTTCCAAAATCTTTTTTTTTTTACATGAGACTATGTGGTATTAGAATAAGGATAACTTGCAGTTCTAATTCCTAAACAAAACAGGTGTTATTTATTTGCAATCTTACAAAGACCTGTATAATATCTTTTGTCCAGTATATCATCATTTGGTAGTTGATGCCCAAAAGACCGCAATATCCGGTTGGGGCAACAAAAAAACCAATAGTGCCTTATTAATAATCATTCTGATGGAGCGGAAATGTCTCGGGCAAAAATAATGTGTTGCTACTACTATATTTATGTTCAAGAATTCATGCTTGCATCAGATGATGTTCTTTAATGTGTTTGAAATAATGTACATATTATAATATTACTTCAACTGTATATCATGTTAACATATTGCAAGTTCATAGCTAATATCATATAGAATGTTATAGTATTTCATTCAACAGCCAATTTGCATTTATTGCATCTAGCTTAATTACAAATTCAACTCTTAATCAATATTTGTAACGGAAGTTATATTTTATCATCTCTAAATGTCATCTTGGCTATAAACATATTTATATGGAACAAATAATTCCACCTCTTTTATTTTTATTAATAATTTGTTTGAAATTTATAACAATATTTTTATCTAGTTATTAGTAACATGGAGATTTCATTCACATTTTGATGTTGATTTCCACACTGAACTGAAACAATGAAAAAAATTGATTTTTGATCTAACTAATGAATGAGATCATCTTTTTCATCAGTGCAAGTTTATTACCCATTACCAGTTTCTTTGATAAATTGAATTTGTAGTTTGTTTATAGATGTAAAAAGGTAGCAAATGAAAATCTGTAAGTTGCACAGCAACTCGGCTCACAGCCGAAACTGAGCCTTAAGCTTAATAAGGAACAAATACTGCATTAAAAAAATTATGCATGTAAAGAAGAGATACCTGATCTCGTGGTCTTCAGTAATCCACAGGGGTTCTTCCAGATATAATCTCCATAATGAGCACGCCAAAACTATATACATCACTTTTCACATTCAGCATTCCAGTGCAAGCATACTCTGGTGCAACATAGCTGTCGATAAATTAAGGACATGTAGGAGCTAGTATATGTTTCAATAGATCTGCACTCTTAAAATTAAATACTTAACAAGTGGACGAAATATCGACAAACTTACCCGAATGTTCCCATAACACGAGTCGTAATATGAGACACCCCAGAGTCCAAGTGTCTAGCAAGCCCCTCGTGAAGATAAGCTAAGCTGCAAAGCAAATTAGAATTCATAGATAGAAGGAGAACGCAAAATAAAAAGCTGAATTACTTAATGGAGTATAATTTTTAACCTTTTGCGACACCTAAAATAATATGCATTCCAATATTCCATGTAAGTGGGCTGTCATCTCCTACTACATTAACATGAAGCCATTGGTCCAAATTGCCATTGTCGACATACGTAGAAACAAGCATTCTAACAAGAAAATGCATATAAACTAAGTTCCTATTTAATTATTGCACTTGTTACAGTAGATGTAAATAGATAAGGAAAACAAGGCAGATGTTCAAGCAATTAACCTGCATTCATCAACACAATATCCAAGTAGTTTGACAAGATGTTTGTGTCTGACCCGGCCAATCACTTCCACCTCTACTTTAAATTACTCTTCTGCTTGACCCCTTATTTCAGTTTAACGTAGGCACAATGTTATTTTTAACACTCAAATATGAAATCAGGAGTACTATATTAAAAGGCAGGAAAATCAAAATATGAGTTCAATTTCCATTTTTAAAAGAAATCCTTTTAGAATATTAGACTAAACATGTTTCTAAAAGTAAAATAAAATAGCTCAAAACCGAAAATGGAAAGGAACAAAAAAGTTAAATAGCAGCCACTACAATTTTAGGGCATGGTAAATCGATAGACAGTTTTGTTACCACTGAAAACCAGTCTTTTACGAAGATACAGCGCGAGGAGAGAAAGACAGAGGGGTGGCGGCGCGAGTTGAGAAGGCAGGAGGCAGCGCGAGTTGAGAAGGCAGGAGGCGGCGGCGCGAGTTGAGAAGGCAAGAGGCGCGGTTGAATCGAAGGTGCGATTGAAGCGGAGGCGCGGTGGAGAAGTTTTAGGGTTTTCTTTTTTCCTCTTTAATCTGAGATTACACACGATGGAAACAGAGGGAAGCGACTGTTTTAGTTAAACGGGTGTGGTTGTATATTGGACTGTTTTAATTAAATTCCAACGTGTTTAAATGGCGTAGGTAATAAGTAAGAATTCCCTACGCTATACCTACCCCTTTCCATATTTTTACGTCTTCCCTACGTCGCGCCTACGCCGCGTGGAGATGGCGTAGGGAATTTTCGGTTGGAAAATTGCCTTTTTTTTTGTAATGTATAAGCTTTTTTCCACAAGTCCATTTCAAAAATTTGTCCTTTATAGGGATTTAAAATATTGAACACCTAGTAATAGAAAAATTTAAAATATTGAACACCTAGTAATAGATAAATACATGGCAACGTATGAGAAGATGCAACAGGGTAGTCATAGTTATGAACCAAATGATGATTGTAAACAATCAATTTATATGGTTAGTGAAAAATTGAAGCTTAGCATGCTAATATGCAGATTATTTTATCCAAAAAAGTTATTGGTACTTATTCAACAATTGCTTGCAGCACAGAATATTTTGGAGTAAAAAGTGATGTTATAGACGAAAAGTTTGCCGAAATGTATGTTATCATGTATCATACAGAACAAACGTGGAGAACAAAGAAGCCATATTTTTTAGGCCTAATCCGTTTATATTATAAAGAAACTTGTTCGTATGGATAATAAGGCAACATGCTTCTAAATAAGTCATTGTCACTAGCAAATCATTTTGTAAGATCATAACAATGGAACTAAGAAGGTAAAAGAACGAATACGCTGGGTTGTATGGTGATTTTTCGAATGAAACGTACCAAAAAAAAAAAAAAAAACAGATGTATGAGCTGAGCATCAATAAAAATATATAAATGAAATTTTTGCAGTAAAAAGGAAAGAACTTGTTTCCAATTAATGAAATATATTATATAAGCAAACAAAAAAGATTCTCCTTTGTCTAATTTGTTAATGAAATATTGGAAAACAAAAAAGATTCTTCTTTGTCTAATTTGTGAAAATTCGAAGTCCAACTGACAATGAAATGTTATGTCCAACATGATAGAACAATAATTTTGCCACTGAAACCAGAAAGCATGCAATTTCTTTGAAGTTAGAATGCATGCCTCGTTACAGAATAAAATTAATAAAATTAAGGCTAATTCTATTCGAACACCAACGATTGCTAAACATACACCAAAAAATATAATAAACTACTATACACTAAATATTACTTTAAACACACCGTGTCTTTTACTAAATTACCCTTGTTTCATCTTCTTTGTCTTTCTTCTTTCAAACTTAAAGCATATTTACCCAAAATTAGAAACTCCCCTCACAAACTGAGTAAATTTTGACAAAATGAACTTTTTTTTGCATCAATATTTTAAATTTTTTTTTTTTTTTGAACTTTCCAAAAATGTCTTAATTCTAACAAAATTGCTCTAATTTTAAGAAAATTTCAACTCTTCTAAATCACAACAATTATTTCTGAGTGGTTCCTTAATTGAAATTTACTGAAATTTTAGGTTTTATGATGAAATAATTAACATTTCCATTAACATATCTAGTATGCATCAAAATTTACTATTTTTTAATTTGATAGATTATATGCCCAAAAAAAATTAAAAAGCACCTTGGAGAAATGGGTATTTTTGTAATAAATTTTCTATAGAAAAACAACGGTGTGTATTAAGTGTTTTTTGGTGTATGAATAAAATTTGCCTAAAATTAATTACATCCAATAATAAAAACCACCACAATATTCTCAACACATTAAGAACAGATGAAACCAATAAGAGAATTTCTCATTGAAATTTCCAAATATCTTCCGCATAATACCAATTATAACCGAGATCATAGCTCAAAAAAGGGAAAAAGAAAATTCAATTTCATTATCGATGAGGCAAATAAGCATTAAGAAACTAATGTAATGAAAATATGCCTGGGGCTGGAAGTGGTAAATTACAATTTTATCATATGAAAATGGACGCTATTTTTGGGTGCAACGCATGGTAATCAGTTTGCAGGGAAGAAAGGGTAGAGGAACACAACTGAAAAACTACGAAGGGTATCCATAATGAAGTTAGGTGGATATCTATGCAGAAAATTTTTCCTAGTTGGAAAGGACAATTTGAAAGTCGATGTTTATTTTATGCCCGTTCAATGGACGGCGAGATTGTTGACGAAATAGGGTTTGGATTAATAGGTGACGACATATAGGAAAAAAATTCATAATTGGGGAGGATGAATTTGGGGGGAGAGTGTCTGCGCTGGGAGATGAGATCTGGGGAAGAAATGGAGATTGTGTAGAAATACGTGGAGGAAACTGTTTTGTTGACAGGAAGCCTAAAAGATTAAGCACAGGGTATGTCGCTATTTTAAAATGATAGAAAACCAAAGAGGCACGTAGGCAATTGGCGGTTCTTGTGTTCTAGTTTTGAGTAATATAATAGGTAGATAGATATGCATACAAATTGGTCCTTTGAAAAAGATATCAACAACATTTAATATGCCAAAATAACCAGTTGTACGTATAAGTATCCATCTGCTAGGCCATTTTGGTTTAAATGAGGAAGCATCAATAATTATTCCTAGTGTCTAAATTTGTTGGAAGCTGATCATGTGTATAAATAAGTTTGAACTTCAGAAACCCAGTTATGAATGGAATATATATCCAGCACCTTATGAAACAGATAATCGAGTTATCCTAAGAAATGATATTGAGATATGGTTCTCAAATGAAGCCCGTTACAGCCCAAAAAAAAAAAGTACATACCCTAGGAACTTGGAAAACACTAACCATCCATCCTATTTGATTTTCAAGCTTGCTCATTCAGAACCTGTGGAATGCAAGCAAAAAAAGAAAATATTGAAAAAGGATTTAGCGTTAGGATGAGGTTCAAAGTTCATAAAACACAATCAAAAATAAATTTGTACACATACAAAATCAGGAAGATATGTAATGTCCCCAAAATTGCTCTTTACTGTTTATTGTATGATAAAGAATAGAAGAGTTAGGGACTAATATTCCTTAAAAGTTAAAAGATTATCATTAAAATTTCATTAGGACCTGATCTCGCTGAAAGAGAAATACCACCAAGAGTTTGCATGTCTAAACGTCGCATTCTTTATCTTTCCACTTCATTTCAAGACTCAAGTAATTTGGCATTCTCGTTCTTAAGAACGAGGGAAATATCTCACAGGTTTTCCTTGGAAAATTTGCATTGCTGGTGTCGCTAACTGTTCTTTGCCAAAGGAAAAACGAGTCAAGCATATCCTTGAAAGCAAACTTTCAACTTCTGCAGCTTTGATTGCCTAAATAGCAACAACTCATATTTCAATTATATAAAACAGTTGTGTTAAGAAATTGTTCTCTGGAATTAATACATAAATACATGGATAAGATTGGTCTAATAAGATAAATTTATTTTTGACTAAGAATTCTAGACTTGACAGTTTTAAAGTAAACTGTGGTTATAATTTGAACATAAAAGCATGAATTGTCTGAAAAAAACAAGTTTGAAGGAAGATAAACAAAAGAACTTAAAATATTAATGGAAACACAATTAAGAAAAATAAAATTGGATCATATATCAAGTTATCCCCCAAAATTCTCATAGTTACTAGTAGTGGATCGTCCACTGTGACGGCCCGCCCCGCACCAACCGACATTTACTCTAAAGGTGCGCTGTACACATGTCCAGTTAGCACGGAACGGATCGTCAGAAGGAAAGGGAAGAAGGAAATGAACATACAAAAAACCTGTAGAATGTCTCACAGCGCATAGAACAAAATATAATAATAACATACTTGACATAAAACAGGAGAGACAGTGCATAAGTTAAAAACCAGAACTAAGCATCATAGCAGCGGAAATCCAAAATATAGCTTATTACAACTTTTCAAACTGTCTCAAAGCAAAAGCAAGATAAAGGAGGTACACTACTAATGCCCAAGTAGCGATCACCAACGACACAGGGAGAATGTGTGTGTATATATATATATATATATATATATATATATATATATATATATATATATATATATATATATATATATCATACGTGGAAGCCTCCTGTCCGCCTCCGAATCAGCTACTCGCGCATCACCAGCTAACATGTCTCTAGTCTGCTCGTGTGAGCACCCAGAGTAATAAGAGGAGACATAAAACTCTGAGTCAGACATAAAGCCTGGTATGAGCGATAAGCATCTAAAGTGAACAATAACAGGTAGACTAAAACATACTTGAACCTGGACCTGCAACCAAAGAGTTAGCACTACATACTGTACAACTCTAAGGTACCATATCAAACGGTGTAAAGGTACGGAGGTGGGGAAGGTGTGCATGTCATAGTGATGGCAAACAATCAAACATAGCATTCATCATCACATCTCTCACTCAATGCGTAAAGCATACGATATTCATCACTTCGATCACCCACCCTTGCTACGATCACTTTGCCCCATGAAGTCATAAATGGCTTCACTGCACTGATAACGTAGCCAATAATCCTTCGCTATGTCCACTTGCCCCATGGAGTTATTCACCCCATCTGCGCTGGCTCATAGCCTTACCAATCCTTACTATGTCCACTTGCCCCCATGGAGTTATTCACTCCATCTGCGCTGGTCATAGTCTTACTATGCATCACCTTGCCCCTCAAGTCATAATGACTCTACTGCACTGATAACGTAGTCTTGCTACCATCACCTTGCCCCTCGAGTCATAATGACCCTACTGCACTGATAAGTAGCCCATCATCCATTTTTAGTGGTGAATCGAAGTTATGAACGTCGACAACTCCTTAGCACACGTCCCGCAGCAAAGCCCAACCATGAAGTGAACTCATTGGTTCCCAACTGGATCCTGAGCTCTAACTTCGCATCTCGGGTTATTGGTCAACACTGGATCGGTACGGATCTCCCCCTAATCATCAGTTCGGTTCGGATCAGAATGCTCCTTCTTTACTGGATCGGGTCGGGTCGTCATCACCCCTAGTGGATCGGGTCGAGGTCTCCAGCTTGCCACGGTTCGGATCGGGTGCTCTCTTCAGATCGGTTCATGGCGCCTTCAACTCGTGGGCGGGCATTCGGGTCGGAGCGTTCGAGTACAAGTGGATCGTGGATGCTACCTCCCTCTGGTCGGATCGGGGTGCGAAACATGAGCGGATCGGGTACGAGAGGCAGTTCACGGTTGAGGTTCGTGGACCTTGTGCAGATGGTTCGGCTCGGAGGAGATGACTTGACTCGTGGTGATGTCCCACGATCCCATAGGGCGATCCGATCGACCCTCAATCCCCATCCGATCAGAATTCCTGCACCTTATCCAGCGAGTTGTTTACGCCCCTCGACGGCGTTTTCGACCATTCCAACTATTCTAATCAATCACAAAGCATGTCATACAGTCATAGAAACATGTATAATCAACCACAAACATCAAAACAACAATATGATAGGTTAAAATGGATCAAACATACCCAAAGCCCCATATTTTCCCTTAAGCATGTTTAGGTGAAACTCATGATATGATTATCAAAACTTAACCAAATTAACCCAAATTCATATCAGAGGTCTAAAACATCATTTCGGATTTTATAAATATTTTCCCCGAATTTTATCATGTTTAAATTCGCTAATTAACACTAATCACCCCTAATTAGTCATAATTAGTGCAAAACTATGCAAATCACTCACCTTAGCCACAAATAAACTAAGATCTGAAATAAATCTCTGATTTGATGCAAATCCCAATGCTAAACAGCAGCTCCAATGTTAATTTGGTGTAGATCTTCCTTGATTAGAGGTTGCTAAGCCAAATCCTTGACCAAAAGATGATTTGGAGGTGATTTAGAGGTTGGAGGCCATTTTTAGGGTTTCTTGGTGATAAGTGGAGGCTAGAAAACTGAAATGGAATGATTCTCTACTTCATTTCAGTCTCCCCATAACCCTAATCCCGAAATGGGTTATTGGCCTACTCACTAATCACCCTATTTGGCCCGGTTAAGCAGTTTTTCACCCTCCAAACCTTATTTCAGCCATATCTCCCAAACGGTAGATCCGTTTGGCTATTATGACCACTCTACGGAAAGGTAAATCATCAAACGAATCTAATGGAAGTGGTTTCAGATCAAAATTCCTTTCCAATCAAAAGTTATGGCCAAAACAAGATCAGCTAGGGGCAAAATGGTCATTTAAAAATCGACAAAAATCATGAATATGAGAAATGACTCTAATAGATGTTTCCCAAAGTTACATGACCATACGACTTCATTTGGGAAAGAATTGAATATTCTACGATCCTCCGATGCGTAGGATACGGGTCGTTACATCCACGACCATGAATACATAATAAAGCAAAAGTTGACCTCCTCCCCTGTTCTAACTGTTCTGAATGGTAGTAAAGGTCTGACAGTTTCTACTGATGCTTGTAGAAATGGTCTTGGTGCAGTTTTGATGCAGAATGGTGAAGTCATTGCTTATGTCAGCAGACAATTGAAATCTCAAAAGTCAATTATGCAATGCACGACTTGGAATTGTTGAAATCAGGGCCGGTCTTTGCCAAAGGCCCATCAGGCTTTAGCCTTGGGCAACTCCCTTCGCAAGGGCAACAAAATACCGTAATGGAAAAGTAGCTCCAAGAAAAAGAAAAAGACGCTTCTTTCTTCAAATCAATGCTCGCGATTTCTATTCTGCCCTAATCGAGTACCGCAAACAATCTGTCTCCATTGCTTCAGGCCTTCAGCCGTGCTTCAGCCTTCAGCCGTGCCCTAATCAAATTCAAATACCGCGAACAATCCGATTTGGGAATCTCCGAACGGTAATTTTTTAATTTTTGATTAATTTGTATAATTGTTGACATGTTGTATTGTTATTTGTTATTGAAGAATATTGAATAAAGTGGTCGTGCTTGTTTTGGCTTTGCAAACCTGTAGGCTGTAGGATGTTAAGATTTAAGAATGAACTTTGTTTCACTTGTTTTGATCAATTTAGCTTTTCCTGTACAGAATATTCTCACCGTGAATTTTGCATTTTAGTTTTGCCTGACTATACAGACTGCAGTACTAATTGCAAATTTGCAAAAGAAATATTTTTTTTTCTTCCAAATTAATTTGCATTTGTCAGTGCGGTAAATAATTTATGGTCATAAATTGGTTGCTTTTATTTAATTATGGTTACGAACAATTTTGTTTGAAAAACAAAAAATACTTTCGACACTAAATAAAATGTTTTTATTTCAAAATTAAGTTTTTGTCATTTTTTGAAGTATAGGAATTATGACGAAGAACGAAGATGATAAAAACCGAATTCGATTTCGAAAACAAAACTCCGGAGCTCACAATAGAAAAATTAAACAAAAAAGAGACATGCTTGCAAAATCACTTGTTGGTTCAATTTCAACTTTGTTTCAAGCAAAAATGCGAAATTCACAACCTTCAACTTCATGCATGATTGGGCAAGCTAATGACAAATATGAAGACATTGAAGAGAATATTGAGTCTCAAGAATTGTTAGTAGGTGAGAATGTTGAGACTCATGAATTGTTAGTAAGTGAAAATGTTGATATACTAAATGAAGATGTTGCCAAAATCAACGAAGAAGGTAATGACAATGAAGCTATGGATACTACGGTTGAAGTTGTTCGTAATCCAGTTGATCTTGATCTTGAGAAAGACATTGATGTTAACTATGATCCGGGATTATGGGGAAGAATTACCGATAGTAAAAGAGTAATGTTAGTTCAAAATGGGCCTATTAAAATCTTGAAAGAGAATGATGAATTTCCTAAAAATGAAGATGATGGTAGACAATTTTCTTCTAAATATTATATTGGTAATTATCCCCGTGGACAAGAGTATGAAAGAAAGTGGCTTGTTTACTCAAATGAAGTAAATAAACTTTTTTGCTTTTGTTGCAAGTTGTTTAAAAATGCACAAAAAACATTCAAATTAGCGGACGAAGGATTTAATGATTGGCATAATATAATAGCTAAACTTCGAGAGCATGAGGGTAGCCCGGAACATATGGCGAATCTTATCAAATGGGTGGATTTGTATAGAGGTCTTCAACTAAAAGAAACAATAGACAAAGGAATGGAATCACTAATTGATCAAGAGAGACAACGATGGAAAAATATATTAGTTCGCATTATTGGTGTTGTGAAAACTCTCTCCCAGAATAATTTACCATTTCGCGGATCTAATGAAAAAATCTATGAGAAGAACAATGGGGTTTTTTGTCAACTTATAGAATTTGTTGCCGAATTTGACTCAATCATGGAAGAACATCTTAGACGTGTGGTAAATAATGAAATACACAATCATTATCTTAGCCATAGAATACAAAATGAATTAATTCTTTTGTTGGCAAAAAAGATTAAAGAGATGTTGCTTGCAAAAATATTTAAAGCAAAATTCTATTCGGTTATCCTTGATTGTACTCCGGATTTAAGCCATAAAGAACAAATGTCAATGATTATTAGATGTGTGGATGTTGAAAATGAAAATACCGTCAAGGTGGAGGAATTTTTTCTTGGATTTATAGAAGTCAATGACACATCGAGATTTGGCCTTTTCAAAAAGCTTGAAGATGTTCTAGTTGGCCGTAAACTTAACATCGATGATATAAGGGGACAAAGTTATGATAATGGATCAAATATGAAAGGTATGATATTTTAAAAAATACTAATAATTGTTTTTTGATCTCATTTAATGTAAGGAATCTTATATTCTTATAGGTAAACATCAAGGCGTACAAAAGAGGCTTCTTGACATCAATCCTAGAGCATTTTATATTTCTTGTGGATGTCATAGCTTGAATCTTGCGTTGTGCGATATGGACAAAAGAGGCTAGAAACTTTTTCGCATATGTGCAAAAGATATATACTTTATTTTCCGGTTCAACACATCGATGGGAAATACTTAGAAGATATGTAAAAGGCTTGACTCCTAAGGCATTGTCCGCAACTCGTTGGGAAAGCCATATAGAAAGTGTCAAGGCAATAAGATCTCAACCATCTGAATTTAGAGATGCTTTAATTGATATTGCTAACAATTCTAATGATGATATGGCAAGAGTGGAAGCTAAAAGCTTATGCCAAAATGCTTTGGAGGATTATGAATTTTTGATTTGTTTATGCATGTGGTACACTATGTTGGATAATACTAATAGAGTAAGCAAAATACTTCAAGGAGAGGAAATGGATATTGAGGACGCAATTGCTAAAGTTAGAGAACTTATAGCATGTTTTGAAACATATAGAGAATTCGGATTTGATGAATTGATGAATGAAGCTAAAGATCTTGCGGAAAAAGTTGGCATTGAACCTAAATTTCCGGAAAAAAGAGTTGTTCGTAGAAAAAAGCAATTTGATGAAAATATAGGAGTTGATGCTAATGAAGGCCAATCTTTGATGGATAAATTTAGAATCACTTATTTTCTTCACATAATAGATCAAGCTCTTACTTCACTTAAGGACCGATTTGAACAATTTGAGCTTTTCGAAAGTATTTTTGGTTTTCTAATGAATGCAAAATTTAAAACCTTTGATGATAAGCAATTGAAGGAGCGATGCATGAAGCTTGAAAGCTTTTTGGAGCATAATCAAGAGAGTGACATTTGTGGAAAAGGCTTATTTCTTGAACTTAAACAATTAAAGAGGATTTTACCTTTGGAACTAACAAAATCAACTAGCATTCTTAGTTTCTTAAAATCTTACCATGATGCTAGTGGACTTCTAAATGCATGGACTGCATATCGCATATTGTTAACTATTCCGGTCACGGTT
The DNA here is from genome assembly GCA_030737875.1 of Allium sativum. Classification (NCBI taxonomy): domain Eukaryota; kingdom Viridiplantae; phylum Streptophyta; class Magnoliopsida; order Asparagales; family Amaryllidaceae; genus Allium; species Allium sativum. The sequence continues at coordinate 432,096,051 of CM060923.1, forward strand.
GTTTCGGCGGAAAGAAGTTTTTCTAAATTGAAGTTGATTAAAACTTATATTCGAAGCACAATGTCGCAAGAAAGGTTAAACGGATTAGCAATGATCTCGATCGAAAAAGAGTATTTGGATATGTTAAAATATGATGAAATTATTGAAGAGTTTGCTTCAAAGAATGCGAGGAGTTGCTTTCGGTGAAGTTTGATGTATAATGATGCTAAAATACTTGACATATATGATGATTTGTCATTATGTTTTTGTCGTAATATTTTGTACTTGAATCTTTATTTTATTTTGGAACGTGAACATTGAAAAATATATGTTAATGGTAATTTTTTATTTCGTATCCCATTTAGGGGCAACAAATAATGCAATCGCCTTGGGCAACCCAATTCATTGGACCGGTCCTGGTTGAAATATATATATATATATATATATATATATATATGTATGTATATATGTATGTATATATGTATGTATGTGTGTGTGTATATGTATGTATGTGTGTGTATATAAATATAAATATATAATTCTGATTTCTCAAATACACATCTATATGTTTCAAGCTTGTACGATCACATAACATATCATATCGCCACAAAACTTTTCGTCGAACATTCCCTCATTTTTTAGGTTTCAATAGTATAAATTTCTTTCCATCCAAGACTGCATCGCGAAATAATAATTTCACACATTTAGAAGTTGATTCAGCCATCGGATAACCCGATTCCTAACATTTCTTAACAGTACGTCTCATAATGAGAGTTCATCCGCAAGCACAAACCGTCAGTTGAGATCACATTGGACTCGACTACATATGTATTTTCACAAAGTACACATAACAATATGTAAATCATAAAATACCACAATTTAAAATATACTGATATTCATACTTATTTTGAATCGCAACGTCGATCCGCACTCAACAAAGTGATCTCTTAAAAATACGTAAATCGTAAAGGTATATGTTGGACCTTCAATTTGATAACGATTCAATATTTAAATCAATTATTTAAATGAAAAATGCGGGTTGTTACAAGAAGTGACACGACACCCTTAACCAATGTAGCCGATTGTATAAGATTTTACGCCTTGGTCCTAGTGTATCAATTAAGAATACTGAGTGACGGCTTTGAGCATACCATACTAATAGAAACATGTAAAAGCTAGCCTATCATTATTTATATTGTTTTCAACGTATGATGATAATTACAACTTAAAATTGTAGCGGTATATGCGATTATCTTGAAATTTATTGTTAATTAAAGTTGAAACCATGAATTGATTTGGTTATATATCTTTGTTTCTCCCTTAATTTTTTTTCCCCTTCCGCCATCTTTCAAATCTCTTTATAATACATCAATTTCTTGAGCTTTTGGACCATTGAATTGCCTAAGGAGTTAATTACAAATAGCACAAAGCTTGCGCTATAGCATGTGCTATTTGGTTCAAAACGTTACATTTTACTTTCTTTCACATGTATAAAAGGAAATTTAATTGCTCGTTGTTCAACAAAATTAAGTGCTAATCCTACTATCAACTACTACCATGAACATAAGGATCAATATTAAGTGTTCAGCTAAATTCCTTTTAAACTGCTGAACAACTTCATAAGTAACTAATTCATAGTTTAATGTTATACTTTCACCATTTTAGTTGAACTCTATGTTCACAGAATTTAATAGTACATATCTGCACAAAGTTTGATATTCTATTTTCATTATTCAAAGTTTGATATTCTATTTTCATTATTCAAAGTATGATATTCTATTTTCATTATTCAAAGTTTGATATTCTATTTTCATTATTCAAAGTTTGATATTACATTTGAACAGAGTTTGATATTATATTTCCAAATGTAACTACTCGACAGCTTCACAGGTAGCTAAATCAGAACATATAAAAAAGTGACATCTATGATTGTATCCTGTGTTCACTATTTTGTAAAACTATCAATGTCATTTTTTATGTACTCACCAGTCACCACTCAACAGAAATCAAACTTAAGTTCAAGTTTTTTTTTTCCAACAACTAAGAGCATCTCCAACAGAGCATTGATTCACCTCTTGAATCATGAATCAAAGGAGAAATCGTCCTCAACGAATATTACAATCAGTAACATTCAGTAAAATATTACGGGTTCAATTCAGAAGTAAGAATTGGCCCGCGAGCCGATTTTATCGGCTCGCAACAATTTCTCAGGCAAAAAAAAGGCGCATGCCGAAAAAATCGGCTCGTTACGTAATAAGAAAATTGAGAAATAGCTGGAGTTCTCCAGCACCGATAAAATCGGCCAGTTGTTGGCAGGTCAAAGAAATAAAATGCAATACATTCCAATTTTAATCAATTGGAAGCAACTGAATTGGAGTTGAGCCTGCAAAGGAAAAGAAATAAAAATATCGCGCTATTTGCGCTATGGGAATTCGTAAACTTTATGAAAATAGTACTCTTTTTTGCGCTATTGTTGGCAGTTGCACTGATGTATGTTAGATAGCAAACGACTTGAGCTACGGGCTATTTTCCGCAATAGCGTGCGCTTTGACAATTTTGTGATTTGCACATTCGCATTCCTATTTATGCTTGACACTAAGATGAATATTGTTTTCAACATTAAAGAGCATCTCAAGCTACTCCGTAGAGATCTCTTCCTCAACATCCACTTCATGTGTCCACTGTGTTGATAATGATAACCATTCATCAAAGTTCCATTATGCTCCAATATCCATTCTACTATCGTGCAAACTCATTATTTGTCCTCTAATGCAAAGGGTAATGATAAGAAACATCCTAACTCAAACTCGTTACCCATACACACTACGGTATATGAAAGTATTTAGTCAAAATTTTCTGAAAGCACAGTCTGATTCGCTTTACAAAGATCAAAATCAAAAAAGTGCTATAGCTTTTTACACTTGGTGTAAAAAAATTATGATGAAGTAGCAGCCGCTATTTAAAAAAAAAAAAAAAAAATCACACGTTACCTTCAGAAATGGAAGGTGAGTGAATATTTACACCAGGAGGCTCTAATAATCTAATAAAAATACTCTATATACTAGTTGCGAGATGTTTGGTTAAAACTACACAACAAAATTCATCATGATTACCAAGAGAACGAGATTCAATAAAAATTTATAGCTGACCGATGAAGAAAAAAGAAGATCATCATCCTATCTAAACCTTTCATCTGCACATAGAAGCAATAAATTGCATCTGTAACATGGCATAATATGGCACAACAAAGAAAAAAACACTAACTTTCCGGTCTAATGATTAATCCCATGCAGATGGAAAAAGAAAGAAATAAATAAAAACGTTGTGAGCAAGGACAAGTCCATATTTCTGTAGTCTAATACCAAGGCTACATCAACTTTCAGATACAAGTGTGAGACCATAAAGTTCAATCAACATCCAAAACAGTAATGCAAATTGTTGAGGTAAAAATACTGATAATGTACATAGCCAAGTATTTCACGACTTAACTTTTCTTTTTTATAAGAAAAAGAGGGAAGGGGTGAAAGAAAAGAAAAGAAATAGGTAAAAATTGTGGTGAGAACGGACAAGTCCATATTTCCGTAGTCTAAGCAAGGTTGTATCAAGGTGTAGATCCAAATACGAGGCCATAACGTTTAATTAATATCTAAAACAGTGATGCAAATACTTGAGGTAAAAATACTGATGCACACAGCCAAGTATTTCACAAGTCATGACTAACTTTACTTTTTCATAAGAATAAAGGGGAATGAAAGAAAAGGGAAAAAGAAAAAAAGGAATGAAAGAAAAGGAAAAAAGAAAAGAAACCAATTAGATAATTATTACTTTTCATGTATCATTCAATCGTCTAAATTCATAATTGTTACTTTTCATGTACTATACAATCGTCTAAATTCTAGCCCTCTACTGGGTAACAACTTGAATAAAGTTCATTTGTAAAATGGTAGTGTTCTGGGAAAAAAATGTTTCTAACAAATCATGAACCTTCCTTTTTTTTTAAAGAAAAAACCAAATCTTCAATGATAGTCGTAATCCCTTCAGTATCATATTTTTTTGGTATGAACGTAAACTTTTCAAAATACCCTTTTAAATTCAAGTTATATCCCAAATATATCGTGTATCATCTATCTTACACCAGTGTTAAATGGAATTCCTAGTTTCCAATTCAAGCTTTAGCCAAAGATCAAAATAGTATTTCAAAAATATATCAAGTATTTGTATATTCAAATAAATTACAACATTACATGCATCAAAAAAACAGTAAAACAACCCAACAGAAGAAACCTGTCTAGTCCAACATCCCCTCTTTTCTTCTCTCAAAATGGCAGCATTCCAATTCTGCAGACTCGAATATTTGTAAAACGGACAACATTCGAAGTTCAAATTTATGACTAAATATTTGTATATGAGTTGACCACCATAGTAAAATGTGTTTAGGGTAAACTAAAATTACAATTATAGCCGTGTTTGTGGTAAAATATCAAAATTTCTTTTGGTATCTAGCAATCCAAAGCTTTCTGCCGGCCCTTACTCCAGCTTTTACCAATTCAAAAGCTACAAATTAGAAAAGCGGATCAATCGCAAGAGGAGGAAGAAAGAATTCACCTTCCGAGTCACCACTTAAACCAGACAGTCCCAAAAACCTTAGCTTGACAGACTGATTGAGAAGTTTTACCGATGTGAAATAATTCCATTGTGAGATTGTATAATATTTTTCATATTAAAATTACCTTGTAAATTGCTGAAAGTCCATCGGTCTGTCAAATTAAGCTTTGCTAACTGGTCGCAAACCGTTGGATGGAAGAGCAAAAGAGCAAGCGCAGTGGCTAGTGAGACGGAGCAGTTGTGACTGAGAGAAACATAAAGCTGAAACATAATTTTGAGGAGTGAAAATGCGGAAATAGCACAGAAAACTAAGATGTGAAACCCTAATTTGATTGGGGTCGCTCACTGTAACTGCTTTGCTCTGCCAATGGCCAGGGCTACGCCTTTCATCTCCTCTGTGAGAACAGTCACGATATACCCAGGCGCAACAAATTTCTACTTTTACTTCAAAGCTTTGCGTTAAATTATATGCCCTTTGGCTTTTAGAGCATTCTCAACCCAGGTTGAATTGGAAACCAACTTTGACTCCATAGTCAGTGGCGGAACCAGGAATTCAACGTTGCAGGGGTCAAAATTTTAGGGAGGATAATATACACCAGAGTTTGATGAAAATAATCCACTTTCCATCAATTTCCTCTTGAAAGACTGATTTTTTTTTTTTAGGGGGCCCATGGCCCCCACCGGTCTCAAAATAGTTCCGCCCTTGCCCATAGGGGATTGAGTTGGAAACCAACCGACCCCCAACAGAGGTCGGTTGCTGGTTGGAGCTCACGAAGTTGTTTTGGCAACCCCAAGGTTGCTAGAGCAACCATTCGGTTGCATGACAATATGTATCTTAGTCGGCTTTATGAAAGCCGGACAAGGTAGGGCTATGGTCCAAATTTGACTGTTGCCCCTAGTCGGCTTTATAAAAGCCGGCTAAGAGGGCAACGGTCAAAATAATACCATTGCACTTAGCCGACCTTTTAAAAGCCAGTTAAGGGCAATGGTCTTCCCGATGACCGTTGCCCCCTCCTTCCCAACTCCACATATTTCAACTTATATATATATATATATATATATATATATATATATATATATATATATAATTTTCTCTATTTCAACTAAACACACAACTTTCTTCATCATTTCCATTCTCTTCTTCATAAATCAGCAACAAATAAAGATAACGTCAAAACAACAGAAATGAAAAGAAGGTGCTTCGCAACCCTGGCCCAATGCTCAATTTCAGAAACAACAAATTAAAAACCCATTTCAATTGCAGCAAAATCCGAACAATTATCAACCCCAACTTGAAAACAACTCCAATCAACCTTCTCAAAATTCGAATTACTATAATTCCCAACAATATTCGTACATGTACCAGAACTCTCAAAATGCAAATCACTCAACTCTACATTTCATCAAAACTGCAATTCCGATCAAGATTATGTCTCTCTTATTAGTCAACATCAAAGACTATCTCCTTACCCACCTCAAAATTTGAGGAGAAATTTGAATAATCAATTTGGAAATAGCGACTGGGGAATTGAAGAAACATAGTTCGGAATTCTTGAAGGTAATGATTCTGGAATAAACATCAACGAAATTCCTAAGGAGGAATTTGGACAGCAAGCTCCCACTAAATCCAAGAAAGTCTGTAAATGATGTCGGACGAGCAAGTTGAGCTTTCCTGTTTTTTGGTTGAATGTACGAAGGACAAAAGAAAATGTACTAGCTAAAGCGAAAGTTCTTTTTGGAATTCTGTTTGCAAATTGTTCAACGAGCGACGTTCATCATGCCTATCTAGAACGATTTATTCATTGAAGCAGTCATGGAAAAGAATAAATTCTACTTGTCAACGCTGGAAAGAAATAATGGTGGGTTTGCATTGAAGACAGCAAAGCGGGGCCAACGACATTCATATGGTTATTTTTTTGTATCACTTGATATTTTTCCTTTGTATTTTGAGTTTGTTATAACATATATTATCAAATACAGCTCAATCGGCCACTTGCATTATATTTTGCTGAGCACAACAACCAACCATTCAACATGCAACATTGCTATGATATGTTGTCACAGGAGGACAGGTGAGGAAGAGTGCAACAAGAACACTCAGCATTTATGTTCCAACCTATAAATTTGAGTGAAGAAGTTAGCCCAGGTAGCTCGGCTGGACAAAAAGATACACCATTCACTACTAGTACCGAAGGCTGACCTTCTGGGAAGTTCAAGGGAAAGAAAGAAATATCAACTGATTATATTCTACACTATGAACAAATAAGTAAAAGTCTGTCTACCGCCGAACAGACTACGTAGAAGTATATCGAATCAAAGGAAGAAAAGGAAGCATGGAAGCTTGAGAGAGAAATTCAAAGAGATTTAGAACGACAACGTGATCGCGAGTAATTAAAGAGGGAACATGCTGAAGAGTTAGAGTTGGGGAGACTAGAATTGGCTCGACAACAAGAGGTGGAGGATTTTACGCTGATCAATTGCATCTTGAATAACATCAATCCATTGCAAAGAAAGCATATAGAAAAAAGAATTGAGGATTATAATAGGCGTAGAGGGAATCTTTAGAGATTTGTCTGTACTAAGTTGAGTATCACTGGTTGTATCTTTTTTGTATGCTTGTATCTTTTATTCACTTGCGTTTGCATTTGCATTGAACTATATAATGCTTGTATCTTTAAGTTATTAATGGTTGTATTTGTCGATAGTAGTATAACACTCGACGTGTTACATTTAGGAGTTAATTGAATCTGGTCGTTTGTCATTTGTTACATTTAGGAGTTAATCGAATTGGGCCCTCCCCCGTTTGTTACATTTAGGAGTTACCCGAATTGATCCTAAGTTGTAGTCTGTACTATATTATAATCACTGAGTTCGGAATCGAGCTCTCACAAGCCTTCGTGAGTGTTCTACGCCTAGCTAAAGCTGAACCGCCTCATTTGCCCCTTTTCCGAATTTGTTTTCTCAAACCGTACCTCCTATCTGATCCCTTCGCATTTCCCTTCCTCCCATCTCAATCGCATACCCTTTTCTTTTCCAAAGAGTCATGTCCATTCTGCCTTCCCCGAATCCATGAAACGCGTCATCCATCTGCTCCCTTCTCAATCTTCCACTAATAGCTATTTTCAATCGGCGGCAGGTGCGTTCCAAAGCACGACAGTTCGTTCCATCCCCTCTTCAACCGATCGACCTTTTCCTACCTTCTACTACTTCCGTCTGCCCCCTTGCAACCCGTGGTTATCAGATTCTGTAGCATCATCCCAAATCATGTGGTTTTTCAACCTCCTCCACCAGCACTAGCAATTATAGCCAACTGGTATCTTTCTGTCGTTATTCCTTCTCTTTTTACCACATCATTATGTATACTGTAAAGTGGAAAGTGTCATCTATTTTTAGTTTTCTGCTTACTGCACTGTTTTGAAATTCAATCTAATGATAAAGCTATCCCATTTAATTTTGTTAAATAGATCAATCGCATCATTGTTTTAGTGTTTTTCCACTTATTGGTTATTTTGAAATATAAGCCTTTTTGTTTCATAAATTCATGGAACGTCTTATTTAAATTAGTCGTTAATTTTTGGAATTATAGGAGATTAATAGCCTACAACCTACATCCTCTTTCAATTTGTTCATTCCAGTTAGATGTACATTTCTTTTCTTCATCCATTTTAACTTAAATCAATTTGATATGAGCTTTGTGTAGTTTTAATATGCTTATATTCTATCCAACTAGGTGCAGGGACAATTGATGTTCGATTCAAGGATCAAGCAATAATAAAATTTGGTATTATTTGTTTAACTAATAGCTCTAATATCATTTCATTTTTTCCTGTTATATTTAATTTTCCAACTAAATGCAAATTGATTTCATGCCTGGTTCCACTTATGAAAATTACTGATATTTTTCATTCTCTTACTCCCTTTACATGACCAAAGATGACGACATTAATTGACAAAGAAAGTAAGCATACTCAATTTTCGTTCATTATTTTATATTTATTGGAACTTATGGTATTTTTCAAGATTGATTCTAATGAGAATGCAAGTATGCAAACTAAAAACAATTGGTGGTTCATTTCAGTTAACAACATGCATTTTTAGATTGCTTTATCGTTTAATAATGTGTAATGGTTACCTAATATTAGCATGTCCTAATTAGCTTATTTTCTATTACCATTTGTATTTGATCTGAAAATTATATCGAAGTGCTTTATTTGTGTGTGTTTAGTTAATGATCAATGCCCTTGTTTAAGATACACATATACGTTTATGTTTCCAATTCCTTATGATATTTTTAAGGAAATAAGTATGAAGAACAATAACTATGCCCGGAAACAGTTAATGCACATTGGTCTACCAATATATATTAGGTGCTACTATTCACAACCCGGTTTACACTTCCGACTATCTATATAAATTTAATACAGATGATTATTTTTTTATTCTTCTGGCCACCATATATTATTCCTTTATTCGGTTATTCACCATCATACTTCTCCTAAAAAACACGAGTAATGCTAGGTGGACCGAACAAAATGCGGTCTAATCATGCGAAATAGAGAGAAAAGCGTTGGGTTCTACCTCCTACTTTTGAGGCGCAATTCATGGGGGTCCTAGTCATTTATCTCTCCCCCGTATTAACCGACGTAAAATCCTTCGGTTCAATTAGCTTTATTGAAAAAACACATACTTCTTTACAATTTCAAACCCTACACCCTTACGGAAGCTGATATTCTTTTGTGTCTAATAGAGATAGATGATGAAGATAAAAAATAGGTTAGAATTGATTGATTTTTATTGTTTTCTATTATGATATAGAAGATGTTGTTATTTTTTTTAATGGTTAGAGTTTTTCATTGCGTTTTAGGATTTTTTTTTCCACTCCGCTAGAAATTTTAAGCTTAGAGGACATTAAATTTGACGTTGTAATAGAGAATGACACTGTAAGTTTTGACTTGTATGGTTTTTATCCGTGTAACTTATGTATCTTTTTTACAAATTGATACATTTTTTTATCGTTTGATAATTGGAGTATTTGAATGATGATAAATTGGATGATAAACATGATGGTTGTGATAATATGATGCAAGATGTTCGATTAAATGACTCAAAATACATAAATGTTGATTTGACGAATCATTTTATAATCGACGAAGTAAGTACTCATTTATCAAAATTAAAATTGCTAACGTGGTTATGAAAATGGATTATTAAATTAAATCATTTCACAACCGACGAAGGAAGGAAGTGTTCGTGTGGAGGAAGAAGCTGGTGGCCTCTGCATTTTTTTGTTATTAATTTAAACGGTGGCCAGAAGAGGAAATTTAAAATATTTGGGATGCTTTTAGTTTTGGTGGCCAGAAGTGTAAATAGGGGTGTGAATAGTAGCACCCTACATATTTTATAATTGTTAGTTCTTTGGTTTATAGCACTGCAAGATCTAAAGCATTTCACTTTTCAGCATATTAAAAAAATGTTAAAATCATTTGCCAATCACGCAACTAAAGGAACAATTAGTCTACTTTTGGCTGCCATATTCATAGCCGGACCCGCTGAGATATATTGAAAATTAAATGCTTGGCCACTCATATAAGGTGACTGCAACGAGTGTGAGCATGTATTGACTTTCTCTTTTTAAATTTGGTGTTGATTTTCATTTGATTCCAACGTATGAAATAGATTCGTTGTGAATCTATGGCTTTCCTACGTAAGGGTCGTATAAAGAGGTCTATGTAAAGTAACTACTTTATATCATAAATATAAAAAATGCTCAGAAGGAGATAGCTTGATCAGCAATATGGCAAAATAACTAAAATCCATCATTGCTTTTCCCCCACCTCCATCTAATTTGTAATCTGATCAAATTAGGAAAAGATTATTAAGATGGAATATAGTATTGTTATGATATTCTTACTCTGGTAATTCTCATAAACAAAGGAGGAAAATGAATTAAATTTTGTTGTTTTTACTGAACTTTAAAATATGTTATTTCTCACTTATAACGTATGGAAAAGATCATAGCTATTACTATTAATAAGTTTTGACTTATCATATTACTATTAATAATTCTTCATTTCTAATTATGGGAACTTGGTTTCAAAGCATGGAGCACCGATAGTTTATTGGTTTATTTCCTTTTAAAACAAAGGGATGAAATTTCATTTAAATTACAGCTTTGAAAGGTTTATAATATAAAACTAACTAGCACAATTGGTTCTCATCCTCCCCTCTTTAATATTCAAATCTATTTTGTTTTCTTCTTTTTTTAGGTTTGCGTCTCAATTAAGGTTTCTTTTTAGATTTGTTTCTTCATTAGTAATTGATTGAGTTTGGTCATGGAGTATTGATGATTCGTTGATTTATTTCCTGTTAAAAAGTAGGAAGAAAATTTTCATTTCTAATCGCATATTTTGAATGGATTTATTAACTCAAATTAATCATCCCAATCAGTTCACATTTTCCGCTCTTGAATATTTAGATCCATTTTAGTTTCTTCTTTCTCTATGTTTGTGTCTCATTTAAGGTTTATTTACAATTCGATTCTACATTTATAACTGCTACAGTTTGGTTTCATAGCATGGAGCACTGATGATTTATCTTTATCTCCGGCTATGACAATGCGGCGATATTTTAGTTGTAATTGCATATTTGAATGGATACATTTTTGTTAAGTTGTGTTATTTAATGCATAATGAATATCAAAACTTTGGAGTCACAAAACACGTAATTCATCCTGCTTTGTTTAATGCCAAGTTTTTATGGTTAAACTATTATATATATATATATATATATATATATATATATATATATAGGAAGCAGAAAATAATGATGTCACTCTCTTCTTTTTGTGTCCTTGATCAAGCGGAGTGATTTTTTTTCCAGCTCCTGTGATATAGAAGACGTGGAAGAAATCATTCTGACCACGGATTGATTCTAAAATAATTTAAAATATAGCAACTCTGACAACGTTTCATTTCATTGACATTTCTTTTACTGTCATTGATTGTGATTGGAACAGAGAAAATAAATTGTTTAGAACTATATTTATAGAATGATCCCAGCATCACCTTGCATGCGTGATTAGGCAATTACCTATTTATATGCTTAAGAACTTTGAACCATGGTACAGATTGTAAATTTAAAGAAACCAAAGCTTGAAGCAGCTTGATTGCGCATTTTACTGTCGAAGGTATTGAAAAATCATTATTTAGGAAAGGCCTTTTTGGGTGTTTTACTAAATTATCATCATTCAATGCATACTTAATATGCCTATTGAGTAAATTATATGGATCTGACAATATAATCACATATCTACACTTCTAACTACAGCAAACTAGCAACTAATAATGACTGATTAGGCATAACACACACACACATACTTATACATAAAACAAGCAATTATATATTGCCAGGTTTATTAGGCATAGGAAATAATATATTCCAGTTACAATGCTTAAAAGTTGTGTAGAAGTGGGTACTATTTCAAAAATGATTTATGCATTGAGAAAAGAAATTCATAACCAAATCCTCTAGCCAAACTTAATTTGAAATAGTTTAGTCTAATTTTAATTTGTATGTCATTTGCCCGTATTATGTTCATCCACAACTTAGGTCTCGGACAATAATTACCAGTAGTTACTACTTACTACCATGTTTACTTTTAATTAGGTACAAACTGGAAATATTTAAATTATGATGGTAAACTCAATTCTAAGAGGCAGAAATATTAGTTTTCCAGAATTAAATTCTTTGTGCTACAGTACGGTATTGAAAGTTGTGCTGCAAACTCAAAAAACTATTAGTTGACCAAAAAGAACATGTAATACGTAATGATATACAACTACTATACAACTACTAGTATAACCTCATAACGATGGGAAAACCGACTTTGTAATACATCTTGATTTACTTTTCATATAATGAAAAAAAAAATACATTTCCACGTTGTTGTTTTATATATATAGACATATTGAATATTTCACCCAAGTACCCTACCATTTGTTCATTCATAATTAATATTTATGACTAATTTGCGCATGGAATTCAAAAGTGATAATAAAAAATAAACATCATGATTTTGGCGTTAAAGGCAAGGCTATAAGGCTGCAATTAATGTGAAATAACTTTACATATGAAATGAATGTTCCTGGACAACTTCTTGCATGACATACATGGATATAAATAAGGTAAACAATTATCATGCCCCATTAGGGAAAATGTTGAGATTTATAAAATTAATTAGATAGCTACTCCTGGGTTTCACCTATTTTCTTTAAAGTAATAACAAATTATGCAATCAAAATATTTTTTTCTTATTACGGATATCATATCATTCTTTATAAAAACCCATATAATAATTATTTAGTATCTTATATTGTCATTTTTCATCTTCTTTTTCTTCCCTCTTTCCAACCTTAAAAACTCAATTATCCATAATTAGAAATTCATTATACCAAATTGAATAAAATTTAACAAAACAGGCTTTACTTCTTGCAATAATTTTTTAAATTTCTCAATTGTAATAGAATTGCTTAAATTTTAGAAGAAAAATATCAATATATTTAAATTACAACGATTATTTTTAATATTGCCTTAATTGAAATTTCAAGTTTCATGATAAAATAATTCATTAACCTTTGAACAAATATATATAATTCATATCAAATTTTATAGCTTTAAAGTTTATTTTATTTACTAATATTTTCTTATTTCCAAAAAATATGTTTTGTTTTAAAATAAATTAATAACTTAAATAAGAAGTAGTAGTTACTAATTAACAATTGATGAATAAGAAATAATAATCAATAATTATTATTTTTATTGATTCATAATTAATATGAAATAACTAATATATATATATATATAATTAATATGAAATAACTAATATATATATAATTAATATGAAATAACTAATATATATATATATATATGGTAAAAAAGACGGCAAAAACTGGATTATATAGCTATTGTTGCAGGTTTTTCAATGAGCATGAATCAAATTGTATAAGTCTTGTATATCAGTTGATTGTATAAAGTGTTTTTAATTAACATTAATGTTAAATCTGGTCATAAATGCACATAAAGAAAGAAAATACAAGGAACTTATATACAAGGCTGGTAATGATTATTCAATAGACATTGTAATTAATGCATTATTCAAAGGAGGACAAAATGGATATTGTAAAAAAGCTTCAGACGGACACAAGTTTTCGAAGGCTCGGTAGAATTAAAAAAAACTGACAAAGTCGGTTTGATTAGTAAAGATAATCAATTCATCTTCTACAAAATTTTGATTGTAATAAAAGGAATCTTTTTTCCGGTGAAAAAAAAAATCAACACAATCAATAGAATATGTTCTCATCGTCAAAAAGAAAATGGATGATACTGCTATTGAAATGTGACACCTACAATGAGTTTCGTTGGATTGAAATTGACACATTGAACTAAATTCAGTACAAAAGTTCCATCCATCTATATTAAACCGTTTATTTATAAAAAATTGATCCATTATTGCTTATGCTACTTTTTGAATTTATATAAGTTAATAGAATTCGATTTTAAATAGGTGACCATTTGCATTAACAATTCTAATGCCGGCATCAGCATATCTAACAAAGATTTACTTCATGTTCTACGTGCACATAAGTTCAACATCGGACCTTTCTCCAGCAAGCCACATCTGCGACCATCAAGTTAATCTCCATGGTACATTGAACTAAACTCTTCACCATACCACATAAATATGTCACCTACTAAACAATATGGTACATCCTATCTCCTACACCTCAATTTTTATATTCACGTTGGTAGAAAATTTTTACTCCAAAATAATTACTGCACTTCTACTATAATTATCATAGTTTACGTATCCTAAAATAGTAACAATACATTCATGCATTATGTTTTAATTTATTCAGATTTTTCTACACTTAGCTTTGAATTATTTTTACTTTTGGTTCTTTTGTATTCTATTTCGATTTCGCTTCATAAATCAAAATCAACAAGATATTGAATTTCCTTTCAAAAAATGTCATTTACTATGCTTTCGCTAATTATTACTTACCACTAACATAACAATATTGCTGCGAGCATTAATATTCAATCAAACATATGTTCTGACCATTGATGGATGATACTATTACATAATATTCAAGGGATGCCCAATGGGGAAATAAAATACAACATATAAAACTTGCTATAAAATCCCATTACACTTGAAAATTCTATTTAAATAATAACAAAACTTAGAAATCCTAACATTAACTCAAAAATCCTAACATTAATATATAGGAGATGAAAATTACGATCACATGTTCGTAGTGATAATAATTAAAATAATTGAGCTGGTGTATCAATATGGATGATGTACTTAATGAACATGGCTATTGCATAACGGGAGGTTATGCCTACTTTTAGCTACTCATTTTTGTTTGATTCACGGTATATATTTAGGTTCTTAGTGCATTATGTGAAGCTAACAATTTTTAAATGCTTCCATTATAACAAAATAGAGGTGAATTTTATTATGAGAGTCGTGTAGTTGAGCCCAATTGGAACATTACTTTCCTAATGAGATTGATGTTCATATAAGTAGACATGAATGCAGTAACTTTACATGTCCGCAAATGCATTAGTATCATTCAGTTGGAAAATGGTTATAAATCCAACGTGATCTAATATAAAGAAACTAAACTTTTTGTGTATACAGCAAGGAATTCTTGACATAGGTGTAGCAAGCCAGTTGAATAATTGCATCGAGACATCGGTTTACATAGAGCAATTGATTTCAAGTAAAAGTATACACAATGAACATGGAAATAATTAATATGATAGTAACATGGAAATAATATAATTAAAAGGCATAGATGAGTTGATGCAGTCAAAACTACATACTCAATTTTGGCAAAACGATTGGGAGCATTGTACTTGTACTAATACAACAAAACAAATTATTCTAGAAAAATTAGCGTTGAGTGAGTTTACAAATCAGTATATGTCAAGACTGATGATTCTAAAAAAAATATCCTCTACAAATAATATATACTCTATAATGGTTGAAGAATTGCAGAACACAAGTGTGTAACTTCTTCAGTACATTCTTATAATTTATTTACAAACTGCAAGAAAATCGTCTCACATCGAGCAACAACCTAAATGATATTTGAGTTTATTTATTGTGATATCATGCACTTTGTAATGGATTATCATTGATATGATGAGAAAATAGGATTCATATTCATGGTCTGATTAGATCTCTTTTCATTTGGCTGCTTTATCTTTTCTTCTTATTGTGCAGTTAACTTCGCGTCATATGTTACTTTTGGTGTTTATTTTATGATAGTGGATTCAGAACTGGAATTTTATCATATTTTCATTTAACCAATAAGGAATTTTCTTCTTTGTTATGTAGTTTAGTATGACTAATAAGTCCATTTTGTGTTTTATCTATGCTGAAGTATCGAGATTGGGATTTCAATGTATTTTTAACTTGGACTACCAACAAACAAAACTGTGGTATGTTGCACTTTCCAATACACGTACTTTCAAATACGCGATACCTTCATAACAACTTAAAATATTAATCTGGTTTCCATTTTGCTGTTATTTCTGGTATCTTTGAGCAATTCAATCTTATTCTCAGTCACATTTATTATTATATGTTAACTATTACGTGTCATTGGCTTAAACGTAATCATTCTATGTATCGATCGAAATTTTAAATCTACCACAAGATACGTTGGCTCTTCGATATTTTTTCTTCTGCACACATTAGCAAGCAAGCTTTGTTTCTTTATCAATATTTTTAGTTAAAAGAATGATAGAAATTAACAAGTTGAAGAAGTTGATCTTTTAACATGTTCAGATATGTTTAAAAAATAAAGCCATCGGGTTCGGGTCATTTTTCCAATGTGTCTTTTAATTGCATTACTTGATTTCACTCTATTTGTTTGTATTGTCATTTATACTATTTTTCCTTTGTATAGCTTCTTTCTGTGTTGATTATTAAGATAACAGTTTTATGCTTGGATATATATTTTCTTTAACTCATTTTTTAAGTGGTTTTATTTATATCTATATACATGTTGAATCCAACCCGTTCATATAAGCAATATTGGGCTGTCATTCACATGTTAATAAAATACTACCGAAAAGTTGTGAAAAATTAAACACTGTTGAATTCACTGAAGCTGTAAGCGTGTGAAAATATAATAAGCTAAAACATGTTAACTTTTGTTACTAATATATTACTTATTATGTTTTGCAGCATCGCATGCTCAAGATCTAAAATCATGTGAACTAAACAAAATGATGCTTTTTCCTCACTTTGATTAAAGCATTTTCATCTAGGCTGCCTTTCATTCTTATGTTCTACAAGGAGTTCACATATGTATGGATTTCATTAAGACTAGTATGTACAAATCCTTATTCTTTATATTCATTTTGTTCAGTTGAAATTGTTCGTTATTAATTAAAGATCCGTTAAAGCATCACGTTACATGTAAATGTCGTAGATTTTGAGTTTAATTTGTTTATTGTTCTACTCCTATTTTTTTTAGCTGATATGCTGAATTATGATCAAAACTAAATATTGCTTTGTTAATATTCATTAATGGGCAACCTCACTATAACATGTATTAAAATATTTAATTTTTTTACATGTAATTTGGATTTTTAGATTATTTTGTGTAGTTTTACTTGAGTTTTTTTTCTAAATAATTCTGTTAATTTTACACCCGAAGTATGTACTATATTTTTACTCAAAGAAATACATGTTTACTATTATACATGAGCTACGATATTGATTTGGTAACTTGAAAACATTTCCTTTGGATTGATTTCTTAAAGAACTTAATTTGAATTAACATATGAAAAATGTATATCTTCATTATTTATATAAAAAATTAAATTGAACTTAGATTTAAATTGGTGAAATAATTATTAAACATATTATTAGCCACTGTTAAATTAAAATCTTTATGTCTTATAACGTGAAGGTTTTTACAATTAATTTTTGCAAATCTTATACCAAGCATGCACTCAATAAGTAGTCATTAACTCCTCTTAATCTGATTATGCAACAAAATTGAGCATGCTTTTTGTCATCATTTGTATTTAGCATCAAAATATGTCAATGCATATTATATAAAGATGATGTTCATTCAAATCATTGAACTAATAGCTAATACCGATAACTACTAACTGGTTAGCTATCATCTTTTCTACTCTGAATATTTCAAATAAAATATTTCAATGCATATTATATTTCCTCATTATTTATTTCAATGCATATTATATTTTCTCTTTGTTTGTATTTAAATTTTCTATTGTTCAAGTCCATTTCTGGCCATGCATATTTACGTATGAAAGCTGAATAGAAGCTTTCCTATGATTGGCTTATTCCAAGCATTTGCGGTGGGAGCCATGTCTGTGCAGAAGCAACCTACCATGAGACCTTGAATTGCTGATGTGGTCATTGCACTTATTTACCTTGCTTACCAAGATGCAACTTCTAACCTTAGAAAATCACATCATAGCTCTGTAAAAGAGAGCAAAAATGAACTAGAATGCTATTTGGAGTCAAGCAGTCTGCGAAGCTAAATATGTTTGGGTGCCTTCCTCCCTTTTTCAACCCAGGTGTTCATTATTTTGTTTTTGTGCTGTATACTACTAACTTTTTAGTTTTAAAGAGTGTCCATTTCAGCTATAATAATTTAGTCCAACATGAAGGGGACGTATCGAGCAATCGGTTTGTAAAATATTTTCTACAATATGATTGAATCATTGGAGTTGTATATGTTTAGAGATATAGTACAATGTCTCCAGAAAGCAATAGAAAACCAAAACAACTAATGTGTTGCATATATTCCTTTTTATATTGTTTTCTGGTTATATTTGGAAATGGAGCAGGTGAAAAGGGATGAAAAGGGATCTTTTATGTCCATCCCATTATAGTAAATGATGTCAAGTTGGTTGCTAATATAGCACTCAACTATAATTTAACAATCAAATGCGCACAGCTAATACAACGTACGAATTGTTCCTATTTTTTCGGCAATAGCATTCTCTCCTAAACTATGATTAAAGAAGTGTGTTTCTAAAGTGTTGGTTTCAAACTTCATTTACTTAAATATGGAATCCCCAAGAGTATTAAATATTTAACTAACATTCAATTACAATTTTTTTCCTATGGTATAAATAAGCCTACTGTTTAGTAATATAAAAATGTTTCTTTGCATGTAATTGCAAGGTCTGTTAGCTATAGGGGAATTTAGAGTAAATATTTTGCATCCCATGAGCTTAGCACGGGTTCGTCCTATTTTATAAATTTTATATTAAATTTTATATTTTAATTGGTCAAAAGTTTTTGATTCTTACCATCTCCTCTATTCAAAACTTTTCATCCCTAAAAAGGATTGAGGTAGGAAAATTAGAAATCAAGCAATTAAATATATATTATAATCAAATTGTACACGTTAGACTACTTAATGTGTGTATACATATATCAAAAGTTTAGTTATTTCTTAAAAAAAAAAAATAGTTTTAAATATAAACTCTACATTATCTATTTCATTTTCGAATCATGAAAATAAATGCCATAGTTATATTAGATATATAAAATTAATTGATATTGGTTATAAAAAATTATCTATGAAGATTATATAATTCAAATTGACTATTTTCATGATGCACGTAACAAAAAAATATAATTCTAATCCATACTATACTATTTTCGTGTTTTTTAACAAATTATGCATGGTGGTTTAGTGTCAGTTTTTTTTTACTAGATGTACATGAAATTTAAGAACCACGGAATAT
Source organism: Allium sativum (assembly GCA_030737875.1). Taxonomy (NCBI): domain Eukaryota; kingdom Viridiplantae; phylum Streptophyta; class Magnoliopsida; order Asparagales; family Amaryllidaceae; genus Allium; species Allium sativum. The sequence continues at coordinate 432,115,449 of CM060923.1, forward strand.
GTTTAAAACTTAACATGCTCTATCTTTTGGGTATTTAAAATAATTTAATATTGCCAAATGTTATAAAGTGTAGCAATATAAATCTTGACAATACCTCTTAGAATAAAATATACATGTTATTACACTTGCACAAATAAATTTGTTTCTTGCTTAGGCACTATCATCGAATCAATTTGTATGTGTACATATATGTTAGCACAATATAAATATCAACTAAAGGATAATGTTATGTCTAACTTATATCATTTACATCTAAAAAGTAATTAATAGTTGAATGCACCCCTTAAAAATTAGGAAACAATTTATAGTTGATATTATTGTTTGTTATATAAAGTCATTGTTCTCTAAAATATGATTATACTATAGCTTTGATATTTCTAAATGTATGTATCATCAAAAGTTTTTCAATAATGTTCATGGAAATGGAATTTTATAAATAACAATCCTTAATCGCATGATTTCAATGCAGTTGACTATAATTTTAAAAATTGCAAAGTTGAATATATTATATAACGAACCCTGTGTGTGTAGCACCGGGTTCACACTTGTATATAGATACACTACACCAGAAAAGGCATTTAGTAGCGTTGAAAAAACGCTACCATAACTTGTAGTAGCGTTGTAGTAAACGCTACGATACGACATGCAACTAAAAGTCAGATTTTTTTTGTTGCGTTGTAGTAAATGCTACCAAAAATACCATATTGTTGCATTTTTAAAATGCAACTGGTGTTCTTCCCTAGTGTTTACAAAACGCTACCAAAGTTATCATTTTTTAGGTTACATTTTTTCTTGTATAATATTTCTGATTTTTTGTAGCGTTTTAAAATGCAACTATATATTAGTTTACATTTGTTTTTGTAACATTTTTAAAACGCTACTAAAAGTTATTTGTTATTTAATAACATATTTAAATATTATTATTTATCGTTGATGAACTATATCATTTCCAACAATCGCTTAGATAATATCCATATTAAGACCAACCATCAATCATATAAATGATATATTCAAATCAACAATTAATCATATAATTATCATATTCAAATAAACAAGTTTTTCGACAAAATAAGTTACATACCATAAACATCCACAAACAAGTTTACATAAATAGTACAAACAAAATATCATAATGTATGTAACAATTAAAGCCATATTCAATGCTTAATTACCATAATTTTTATTGCCGCTAGTCTTCACTTTGAAAAAGCTAATTACCTGTAGACAAACAAATTTAAAAATCAACAGTAAGAATTTTTATATACGAATATATATATAAACAAGAATATCACACATTAGACGATCAAAAGGATCGGTATAACTTTGCTGATGACAAGTATATTGGAAAACAATAATATAACAAGTGCATGAAGTTGGTGGACCGAAATAGTTGTGTTCTATTCCAAAACAATAGTTGATCAAAGTAATTATAATATAACACATTAAATGATCAAAAATAGATATCAGCGGATAAATTTGGTCACCTCTAGGGCTTCCTCTTCTCCTTCAGAACTTTCTTCTTCCTTATTGTTATCATCTTCATCCTCTTCCTCGCTGCTTTCATCATCTTCGTGGTCTTCTTCCAAAGTTTGTAGCGGAAGATGTATTAACTCAGGTCGTTACTGTTAAAAAAGAAAGAAGAAAGAATACCATATTTTAACCTGTCACCATTTAAATCTTACCAGTCACATGGAAACCAAGAATATCATGATAAACTCTAACTGCTTGATTCAGGAGGAATGAGTGCCTGAAATTCAGGAGGAGAGTTCACGTGCAATGTAAGAGGTGTAGCGGAACTCTCCCCTATATACACACACACATGTATATATTACCAAAAAAAAAAAAATTCTACTATACCCTAACCTTAATATCAAGCTTCAAACACCTTTATATGTCATGAAAATTGGTTAGCATAAGAAGAGAAAGTTGCTTTCGTGATTACTGAAATGATATCAGCATCGAACATTCATCATCTCACATGCATAAAAAAATTCGGATTTAATAATTGACAGAACAACAAAATCCATCCATTATAAAAAGAATTATGAAACATGCTCTAATGGAAACAGACCCTGATTATTATTTTTGTCACTTCATGTTACTAAACACGTGAGCATAGGTTTTGCTAATCTGGGCTTTGCTCCTAACATAAATAATCTAGTCAAATAAATAGCACTATGAATTAATATTAACATTGAATATTTACAAATAAATACTGCATATTTATTTGCGTATTTATAAAAAACCGTACCGGAATTTCCAGAATAGGACCGGATTTTTAAAGTTTCTACGTGACCGGAACGAACCAAAAACTAGGATATCAAACCTTGCTTTCAATGTAAAGAGTGCGCATACAACGTTTTGGGACTTGAGTAAAACATCTACTAAAGCTTGTACGGTAGTTTTAGACATTGATCCTGAGAAAGTGGCATATATGATAACATAGTCAATAAGACTGGTTCTTTCAAAACTCAACACCTGCAATGTTGCTATTTCCATAAATTCATGCAAGAACTGTAAAGCAAACAATCATCCAAATGGGTAAATCTTCACCTTTGAGGGGAAGAATATAGCTATTAGGATTCATCAACGCCGAGTCAGCTGTAATCGGTCTCCTCAAAGGCTGATTTGGAGTACTCATGTTAACAATAACAACACTATTCTATGGAGAAGTATCTCTCACACAAATATACTTATCTGATTCCATAGTAACATGTGTGAATGTAATAAATTGTTGGTTGATCCCGATACTTGGAAGCTGAAACGAAAGCAAAACCAATTACAAAGTAGAATGCTAACCATCAAAACTTTTAGAAACATGGCAGTTAATAAACACTAAAGCATGAACAGATCCGGACAGTTCCAGTTAATAATCTATTGATTAACAGTAAAAATCCACTTTTCTCAGATATTATAGTTGGTTCACACATCTTTGAATCACGAGTTCTTCACAACTCAATTAACTTTTGATTCAAAATTCAAGGGTAACATAAATTCTCGAGATCCGTATACCTACAGCTTTGTGAACTTTGATTATTCAAAATTGAGCTTTACGTATAAACAACCTATCCTAAGTAAGGTCAATTATAAAGGAAAAGAAACTCACCTTTAAAGCCTCCTTCATAGCAATAGAGGCACTGGCCGCGGCCATACTGGAAGATCAGGACTACAATCAAAAGAGTGGAGAACAAGAGTAAGAAGAAATGGATCTGAATTTACTAATATGGAAATTTTGTTAAAATTTGAAATAATAGCTTAAAATCTGAACAGGAGTAAGAAGAAATGGATCTGAATTTAATAAATAAATTAAAACAGAGTAAAGAAATAATTTTGTTACTAATATGAAAATTAGACAAAAGATAATTAATACAACAAACATTGGCTTAAAATCTAATAAACTTTCTAAAGATTTTGAGCTTAGGATTAATAAAAAAAGTGAAGATATAAAATAAACTTGAATAGTAAATTTACTTTTACTTGACGCTTCTATATCCATGCATTTACAGTTAATGATAATTTAACTACATTTCTATAGCAACTTTTTTTGTTCAAACTTCGATATAAACACACACACACATATGTATATATTACCCAAAAAAAAGGTTTCTACTGTATCAGGAAAATAACTGCCAAAAATTTCAGCATCCAAAAAAGCCTAACCAGTGATTTCCCCACTTCCCTCTACAATGGGTACTTCAACTAAAATGCCTCAAATTTAAGGGAATTTAATAAGAATACAATGCACATTTGTACATTGTACTATAATAGAGGTAAATAGATGAATATTTATCTTTCGAAATTTACTGAAATTCTTCAGGGAAAAAAACTGCTTTTATTCATTGAAACTCGACAAAGGTGCGAGCCAGATTTATTGTAGCAAAGTAATAGTGTTATGTGTGTATTTACGTATGAATAATTGTGACTAGAGATGCAACAGATGGAAGAATCATATAACACATAAATACAGAATGAAAAATTCAATACATCTTATCAAAATTATACATATCTTAGAAAACTAATATTATAAAATTTTGTTTATATATGACACATAAAAATAAACAAATCTTGTGGTCCAGATTTTGTGTCCAATTTTCTGTTTCTATAGCCTCTCCCCATACATACATACATATGTATATACACACACATATGTATATGTATGTATGTATGTATCTCCTCTACATATAGCTGGGCCTAAATAAGCCCAGCCTAATTACCATTATGTGTATGTTATTCAAGTCTTCTTAATCTCCATTGTAGGGTAGGTAATATACATTTTTCTTTGATAATATAAACGGATCATTATAAGTGAATATACCAAATAATCTACTTTGAACTCACGCATCTTACTAAAATAATAAAAATGAAAATGACCACACCTGTTTTGCTTGTATTTTTCACTCTTGCCAAACCTGAAACTTCTCTTTCTTTTGCCAAGCCCTCTCTTTCTTTTGCTTGAAGTTTACATTCAAAAAAAAAGTTCCACAAAAACCCTGAAACCCATTCACGTCAATACTCTAAACTCCAACCCACCACTTCAGCGTCACCACTATCACCAGTGCACAACACTGGCTACACAGCCCTCAACAACCCATTGCCATCCGCCTCACTCAATCTTCCCCTACTTTTCGCACCATTTCTAGGTGCCTGCGCCACCACGCTACCCTCCACTAAACATAGCTTTGCTCTCCCGCTTCACTAACAATAGCCTGCTCTGATGCCACACATCCACTCGCCTCCCTCAACTTCCAACTGCACCTCTCCTCATCACCATCCAGACCACATCACTCTTGTCCAACCCGATACCTTATTCGCTCAGTTGCAAGGATTACCGAGGACGTCGAATGACTTGTACCTTTAGATTTTGACGAACAAATGTAAAAAACAGGTGTCGTTTTGTTTTAACATTATGTATAATGTAATATCTTGAAATGGGAAAAAGGAACAAGCTTATAGTATGAGCTTACAGTATGAGCTCATTAGGTTTTCATCTCGTCCTTACTTGCAATAATGGAATAACTGCAATCAAATTGGAAAACAATTAGCACATGAAATGGAAATGAAACCAATCAACATACAGGAAATAAATTACATTTAATTGACTGAAATATTAGTAAACCTTCTCATAATGCACCAAAATTTCCTTATGATTGCCATATTTAATAATTATTTTAACAAGCTAGCCAGTGATCATGATGAAACAAATGTTCATAACAGGATACCAAAATATTTTTGCTTCATCCTAAAGTTATATCAAAATAAACTCAACAAAATGTTAGTAGTTCATTATGCCTAAAAGCAGGGATTCGCCTATGGCTGAATGTAACCAACCTCATCCTCCACTGTATATAGTTTGTGAGCACATAGTGTAAAATCCATGCAAATTATTGTCAGACCTATGGCCAGCATAAATTTCGAACAATCTCATATCATATCCAACTATCTATGAAAAATTGTAATATTCTTCCAAAAAGTTACTTCAACAATCTAATTCATTCTCTTCACTTTCTCAGATCTCTCTGTTCTTTTCTTCTTGAAATCAAAAACCCTCGAAACCCATAATTATTCTTCACCCATGAACCAAAAGGAAATTTCAGCAGAAGTAAAGAGCGACAGTGACAATCTTCTTACCATTCACTGATCAGATCTGAATTTGGTCACCGTCCGGTGAACTAAAAAGCATGTATAAAAACAGCTCCAAGAGCTAGCTCAACGCAGCTGCTTCAACCACCCATCATACACCTGCATACGAGAAGGGCATGACCATGCTTCCAGGTATAAGGTTACTGTTAACTTCAATGGTGAAGTCTTCGAGAGTCCTACTTTTTTTACACCACGTTGAGGCAAGCGGAGCATTTTGCTGTTGAAGTGGCGCTTAATTTTCTCTCTAATCGAGGGCCATCTCACTCTCTTGTCGCTCGTATTCTCGATGAAACCGAGGTTTACGAAAACCTTTTGCAAGAAATATCTCAGATGGTAGGAGCATCATTACCATCATACACAACCTCTCACTCTAGGCTTGGTCACTTGTCTTCACATGCACGGTGGAGCTTGCAGGAATCATATTCACAGACGAACCCTCCTCATATATATATACACACACACACGTGCACACGCACGCGACTTTGCTTCATTTGACAAATGAAAATCCCACCAACCTTTTGATTGTCCTTCATTTGACAGTTATATAGTTAATCACGTTAACTTTGTTATTAATCTTATATTACGTTCTTAGTTGAAAATCAAACAAAAGACAGTGTGCCCTTTCTATTCAGACCTGGCACGTAATAATTTAATGCAGCAAAGGCATGCGATTGTGTGGAATAGAGCACACCAACATTATAATGTGATTCTTAATCAAACAAACAACTCTTCCCACAACCTCCCAAACATAACTCCCACTATGTATCCTAGACCTGACAGTGGCAAAGCAACGTCAATTTAGTAAAACAGAGATTTATAGTACCTTTTTTGAGGATTGACATGAGCCTTTCTCAGTGCTAGAATAGCTACGCATATATTGTACATGTTGCAGGTCGCAACTGCTATGATCTTGTTTGTGTATATAATGTCCTAATTGTTTGAAAGGATAAAGCGATCACACCAACCAAAATATTCACTAGTCTCAAAAAGCTCCTGAAATGTTTTTACTGGAAATGAAAACGTTAGCAACAAGCAAAATCCATAAAAGGATAAAAACAAAAGAAAGCAATTCTATTATTACATTTACATGTGTGTTTTCTTTTTAGTTCTGTTTTGCAGAGGAAGCAAGGTGCATCCCACAATTACAAAATTAGGACAATGAATTTTTTTATGGGGAAACAGACCTCATTAAATCCAAGCTTGGGACATCACTGGTTTAGATCCAGTACCACAGTTGCGACGTATAATACTGGCATCAATAAGCCGGGGATGTGAAAACCTGCAGCTCATTTGCAACAATTCATGAAATAACTACCAACTTAAAGCAAACTTACATCATGGCCTCTTATCTTTGCATAGGGGTGTGATTGATCCAATTCCACTAAATAGTATTTTGAGTAGAAATCACAATGTTGTTCCTAACAAATCCAATCATTGTACCGATCCCTCAGTAAACATGTAGTCTTATATCAAACCAGTTACTCAATCTTGGAAGGGGTTATCACTGGAATTAGTTGTCAATCTTCACTGAATTGTTTCCAGCACTGTCAGTACTATGTTTGATATCAACATTTATTTGTATTGCACACCTCAATCCTTCCCGACTACCATTAGCCAAACATCAATCTGAGCATTGACCAATAATTTGGTAAAATACGAACCTTTCTGGAATGTTCCGTTAAATAGTGATCTGTACAGTCAGCAATTAACAAAAAAGGTTGGCATTAAAATGAACAAGAAGAATTTACCATTGACACTAGCAAAGTTCACATTTAAAAATTGCAGTAACTCAAATAACCCTCCATCACACTTAAGTGGAGACACTGAACAATCCTTTTTCACATTCGGTTCATTTCAATTCTAGCAATTGTTTTTTTTAACATACACGATGCCAAGTGTGAAATCACAGAGATCATAGAGTTCTACTCATTATATATTCAACAACAAACAGAAGCTCGACATGTTCTAACCTGTGCGCATTTGTCACCCAACAGCTTGGTAACCCGATAAATTATCTTCCAAGCACATGTGCTTTTGTATCAGTCATATATCATTCAACGTTTCAGCAATATAAAATTCATCGTTCTGCAAGTCAACAACAATTCTGGAATTATGGAATCAATAATTAATATGCGAAAGCAGTTAATCCCAAACTCTTTTTGAGCCATCATATGTAAGTTAATAAACTTCGCTAGGTAATGAAATGTTAAAGAAGGTTGGACTGAAGGCAAGTGGAAATTACGAATCTACTACAACTCTATCGGAATTCACTTCCAATATATATGTCGCACAATTGAAATATAGTAATAAATTTCTAGTGAAAGCGAAAGAATCACATATCTCAGGTTCTCAACCAAATATTTATACTGAAATCATAATTTCAGAATGACAAATAATGGGAAGATCTTACTACAAAGAAAATATTATTTGAAATTCTTGTATTTTGTCACTAAACGAATAATTTTATCTCTAATTTATATTTGAGGCTAACTTAAGACAAATTTTACTATCTTTAAAACTAGGTATTTAAATAAACAAAGACCACAAATATTTGTCTCTAAAATACTAAAGACCCTCAATTAAATGGATTATCACTAAAATTTAAAACTTCCAAGCATGTTGATAACAAAAATGCAAACTATGGAACTACTTAAAATAAAAACAACTTCAATTTCACTGAACTGCTCTACAGTTCAAAAAAAAAAATGTGAGAATAAATCATAAGAAATTTAAGCTCTCTTTAAACCACTGTCATTTCAAGGAAAAATAACCGTTCCTAGAACTTTGAAAGAAAATTCATGTGGGTGAGCAACCAGCTGTACATTCGAGAGCCTTTGTTGCCCCGATTTCAATCGCATTCCAATTTCCGATTTAAATAAGAGCATAAAATTAATTTTGGATATATTGCACACCTCAGCCCTTCTCGACTAACATTAGTTTTGAGTTAAAATGAAAGGCTAGAAATATTAACATTATTAAGAGAACTCAACCTTGTTCAAATGGACATCGACCTGAATCTTTCCCAAAGTATTGAGCTAGGGAATCAACATTCCTTCCCTGAAGAAAAGGGGGGAAATTATGCATAAAATTAGACAAATATAACTCATATAAGCCATACAAAATAAAAGCTCACCACTTATGAATACAGCGATGTTACCGACCTAACACCAGCCTTCGCAGTATCTAGGAAACTTTACAGAATCTATTGAAGGAATATTACTTTCACATCATTCAACCTTGCATTCTGAAGAAAAAGTAGTCTAAGAAAGGAAAGATTTAAAAAAAGCCCTAGCTATTCTTCATATAAAAAGGATAGTTCAACACTAACTTTTCGAAAGCCAACAGAAATAATACCATCATTTACAGAAGCAGCAAGTTCTTGTTCAACCTTCTCAAGACCCTTGCTGACTGCTTGCATTTCTTTAACAACTGAGCTCAACTGGATCTTTTTTGAGTTTCACAATAAGGTTGGTTACTGGATTGTAATTGTAAAAATATAACACAACAAAATAAATGTCTTTGATATACAACAAAAACATGTAAACTAAAATGAGTAAAATACATACTTTAATGGCTGCTTCCAGATGAGGCAAGTCTTTATCAAAATCAAGCAGCTCGGGGATTTTTTTCCATTAAGAACCTGGGATAAAATAAAATAATTAGAAAGCCTTGATTTTGACCAAGCTGACTTTGATGAAATTTTATTGTAAAGGTTGAATGTAAAGATTATGCAAGTCAGTGCATCAAAGGTTGCACAAGCATGTCTAAGAGCTTAGCTTGTACGATATATCCCTTTTTTAGATAATACACCATCTTGATAACTGCCAACCGCACATAACATAAAATAGAAGCAGCAAATTGCGAAAAACTAAAATACACAACTACTCGCACTCTCCAGACATCGCATGATACAACAAGCACGTTAACAAAATTCAAATCCTTACCTAATCATACAATACACAAAAATTGAATTAAACATCAAAACATTAGCTTATCGAGATGAAATATAAAGTCTGAAATTAAGAAGCAGCAGCTGCACCTTGTCGGCAAGTATTAATACCATCCTTGCAATCACAAAGTTTCAATTTTCTTCTTCCGCCTTATGAACACTTCAGTATCCACAACCACTCTCATGCATCCACCAAACTCAACTGGCACACCATTATTCAACTTCATTGTCTCATTGTACCACTCGCTATTCTCATCCCACAACTCTTCTAAATCATCCAAGAAATGTGTACCGTACTTATTCTTCAACGGGTCAAAAAATGAAGTATCAGGTTCATTTGTTGCAATATAAAGTTGCCTTCCATCGTCAATCTTCTCCTTTAGATTAGACAGCGATGCATCGAGCCACGTGTCAATGATTTTCAGGTGCTAGAAGCTGCTCCAAAAGGGAAGAAAGCAGCGGCAAACACAAAGGCGAAGGATACAACTGCAGCAGTTGCAAATGGTAGAAAGAGAAGGGTGCAAGCGAAAAAAGCACCTACAACCCAGAAGCTGATAAAAGAAGCATGAAACCAGTAGTGGAGTGGCCTGAGAAAAATGTGAGGAAGATGAGAGAATCACCATTCAACAAGAAAAGCGGTTCGGCGCTTAGGAGCAGAGGAAGTAGTGGCTTATCGTCGATGAGTAGCAATTTGGAAAATGAAATGAACACAGTTGGGGTTGCAGTGAGCAAGCAAAAGAGGGAGAAGAAGGCACCTATTAAGGTTACATATATTGAGAGTGATTCTGAAGAGGAGTATTCGAAATTGAGTGAGGAGTCCGAAGAATCTGATTTTGAGGAAGACGACGATGATTATAATTTATGTATGAAATGTTGTTTCAGCTCTCTGTCCGTCATATGTTGTTGACAATAAATGAAGTAATTTTTTTCATTTTGAAGTATAATGTTGTGGCATTTGTTGTTCTATGAATTGCTTGGCTGTTATTATGTTCATGGGTCAAAAGTTGTTTATTTTAAATCGCATTTATTACCAGCAAGAAGTTTGCAAACACTGTTATTTGCATACCTATCAATTTCACTTAGCCATTGCTTGACATTGTTAAAGCTCTCCATTTCAGTAACATCATACATAATGTGGAGATATCATAAGTTGGTATTTGGTTTCATTGCGCAACCGATAGGGAAGATTCGGCATGACTTATGCCTATAACAAAATTATGAAAATGAATGGCTCTCACAATGATTCCATGTGCTCCTCGGTAATAACCGCCAGTTATGGTCCTGAATCGTTCTTTCCCTGCAGTATCCCACTGAAAGAAGGAAAATGAACATCCTCAATTATCATAAATTAACACCATTTCATGTTTTAAAAGTATGTCAAAGTTAAGACTTTTCAAAATTCTATTGTACAAAATTATTTGCAAGTATATGTAGTGTTACATCCTACTAAATACGTTAACACATGCAATGATTAAGTCCGTAGATAGGTAATAAAGATAAGAATGCAAGTGCTTCATAATATAAAACTGAAAATGGAAAGTACTGTTGCTCAGTATGATGATAAAAAATTATATAGATTTCAAAATAAATTGATGAAACTTTATCTTTGCATTAGAAGTATATCAGTAAGCAATTGCTATAACTTAGAAAACAACATCCAAGTTTGACAATATGTGAAACCAAGCATTCGTAATAAGATGTGTTACTGATTATCAATAAATACAAGTCATGTTACACGATCTAAATGCATTACAATATAGAATAGCCTTGTTACACTAAATAATGGTTAAATACACATTACTTGAGAACACTCAACGTCCCAAGAAATTACGACGGTGTGAATTTCAACCTTTTTATTAAAACTATTAAAATTTAACAAGTGTTCTGAACTAGTTTGATCCAATCGGCTCAAACTTTCAAACTAAAATGGAACCGTATTTTTTTTTTTCAGCTGGATAATATGGAACAATTTTCCATGCTATTTTATTGGTTCGGTGCAGTAGGATTTCACCTATCAGTGTGACTTATGCCCGTTGCTAACGGATAGCAAAGTTGCATGCATTCAAGTGGTTTTAGCCCAAAAGCTTTCATATACAAAACCTTATTCTATAATCCAAACAAAAGATGATATTGAGAGACAGTTGGGCTCATCCTCAAGTACAAGTCAATTACCATTTCTATATTATATATAGATTACTTTTAACTAAACGTAACATTTTATTCTAGCAAGCTGGGATTTGTAATATACAGTAGGGTTCATATATTCCCAAACTGGATGGCCCGCTGATCGTCGCTAATCTATGAATTAGAAAAGCGCGACATTTGTAATAAATTCTGCAAGCATACAGGCGTGTAGCATACAGGTCGAACACAGGGAGGTTTAATTAAAACTTATTATTTATTTTTTTCTTGGGCGTGTTAGACGAAGCTGGAGGTTGATTTTGCAAAACAAAATAAAAAGTGAAACTACAATTAAAAGATGCAATTAAATTTACTGCAGATTCGAATCTAACCAGATCTGTAATAAATTCAACGATTAAAGATAAAATAGAACAATGGAAATAAAATTGCAGAACAGAATTAAACGAACAGAAAATAACAATTAGGATTACCGCTGAATCTAATCAGACGGTCAATCACTAATGAAAAGAAATGCAAAAGACAAATAGAGTGAAACACCCCACCTCCGTTAAGGTCACTCTCAAAGGGAATGCCCTAATTTTGGTGGAGGTTTTTAAGTATAAGTCACAGATATACAAGACAGATATAAGAACACATATTTGTAAACAGCGGAAAAACAACAACTTTTATTTCATAGTAGCAAATACGTGTTACAAAACATCACCATGATTGTCTTACATCCTTTCCAAAAAACATAACATAACATTTTCATAATCTGTCTTGAGTACAGTATTTAAAGAAGCATAAAAAAAACATAGATAAACTGCAAAAGCCCCCATAATGGTTGTCCAAAGCCATAGTTCAAAATGAAAAGGTCCAAGCAATACATTTCTCTTCTTCAAGCTGGATGTTAAGGTTGGTCAAGCTGCTGTGTTCCCTCCCTGTGGACCTGGGGGGGGGGGGAACGGAAGAAAAGAAGACGAAAGAAAAGTAGAGTCAGACATAAAGCCTGAGTAAGTCTAGTACTATTCTGTCTATGAATAAAGAACTGGGTGTGATAAGTATAAACAAGAAGTGGGCAAGCACTATAAACTTGGTTAAGTTGTCTAGGGTCGAATATACTATCGTACCCCATGCTAATCTCTGAACCCATATAAACTGGTTTCCAATTGGCACCCCATAATCAGGGTGATGTGATCCATTCTATGATGATCGGCTCCTACTCGCATAGTTACATGTGTCTTACGGCCCCCGATGTTGTAGTTACCTATGCTGGTCCCACCATGGGGTGTATCAAGTCCCGTGGTGGCGGCCCGACACAATCCTAGAATGCACAGGTATGCTACTGGTGTCCAGTGCCTTATTTTTCTGCGCCGGAGTGTGTGCACGCCCGCACCCCGTTAGAACCTACACTGCTACACCACCGCCGTCGATTTGACCTCTTACAATCAACCCAGTAATCGTGCCCCACCCTGCCTAGTTTCAGGGTATCCTGATACACCTTCTAGGGTTACTGCTGAAAAGGGTCCCCCGTTACTAGGTTTTCTATCTCTAGCCAACATGCTAAGTTGGTTAAGTGTTTTCTAACCTAACCCCCACCAGCCCGTTTAGTTTAGCATGTTCCATTTTGATTAAGTCTTTAGTTCACTTAATCCTAACAATCCTGACTCAGCCTTAATTGTCTTATTAAAGCCTTGACCTCTCACATTAGACAGGTATTGTTGTGGCTGCCTGTTGCCGGTTGGTTCCGGGCAGTCTTACGCCACAACTCAGTCTAACCTCGGGTCCTTATTGGGCTCCATGTTTAACCTCCCACATTGGATAGGTATTGTTGTGACTACTGGACAGCCGGGCGGTTCCGGGCAGGTTTACATCACAACTCAATCCAACCTCGGGTTAAACACATCGTATGTTCTACATTTACATATTTTGTCTTTCTTCTTTATTTTTTTATATGTAAATATTTGCGGCCCATTATTAAGTTAATGGTGTAAAGGTTACACCAATCATGGGCCCAACCCATACTTGAACTTGGGCCCTTCTACTTTATATTTTCATTTATTAATTAATTTAACCCAACGTTATTTACCCCCGTTTAATACGCTCGTTTATTATATATGTTGGGCTTAGGCTTTTAAGCCCAACTTAGCCATGAGAGAAAGGGGAGGCTTAAAGCGTGATTACATACGCAAAAAGGGGAATGTGAGCGCATGAACTTGCAACATAACGTTGAAATTGCAAAATAGAAACTGGTGTACTTGCATAGTGGTAACATATACTTTATCATAAAGCATAGGTGACATGAATCAAAGCACATAACTTGTAGTTGAGATAAGAATATCATTATTGACACATAGGCTTAACTACAACATAAACCTATATTTTTATTTAGGCATAATGTCAAACATAAGCAAATCATGTTCATAAGATTACTAGGTGTTTACTTTTGTTACTAACACAAAAGTATAGTTCAAACTAATCATGATTTTAAATCTATTCACGTGGCATAAATATTTCTAACATGAAATCATGATTTTTACTTTAGTCTTGCAAAAAGGGGTTTTTGAATCTAACCTAGCTATGTGTGACAGCCCGCCCCGCACCAGCCTGCATTTCCTCCGAAAGTGCGCTGTACACATGCCCGACTAGCACAGGACGGACGTCAAGAGAAAGGAAAGAAGAGAATGAACTAATCAAGAAACCTGTAGAATGTCTCACAGCGCATGGAATAAAATATAATAATAACATACTTGACACAAAACAGGCGAGACAGTGCATAAGCTGATAACTAAAATCAACATCAATCATCAAAGCAGCGGAAATCCAAATACAGCTTATTACAATTTTCCAAATTTACTGTCTCTAAGCAAAAGAAAACTGAAGTAGAAGATACACCAACAATGCCCAAGCAGTGATCTTCAACAACACAGGGAGAGTACTATATATATTACGTGGAAGCCTCCTGCTCGTCTCCGGATCATCTACCCGTGCATCACCAGCTAACCTGTCTCTAGTCTGCTCGTGTGAGCACCCAGAGTAATAAGAAGAGACATAAAACTCTGGGTCAGACATAAAGCCTGGTATGAGCGATAAGCATCTAAACAGAGTAATAACAGGTATACTAAACCATACCTGAACCTGGACCTGCAACCAAAGAGTTAGTACCACATACCGTACAACACTCCAAGGTGCCATAATAGATAGTGTCAGAATACGGGGGTGGGGTGTGCATGTCACAATGATAGCAAACAAATCATCCATAGCAACCATCCTCACATCTCTCACTCAGTGCGTAAAGCGTACGACATCTACCACTTTGGAACACTAGACAAACTGAGGTAACGACGAATCCCGACTTGTAGAAACCCTGCTGTGACCAAGCCAAACACTTGGAGTCATGACCAAACATTTCAATGACCCACTTCATTGGTCGTAGCCCTTGGTTCTACCGATGCCATAATGGCCCTGAATCCGCCTTCGTACCTCCTACCATAGTGGTCCAAAGCTATAGACGTCGATAACTCCTTGGCACGCGTCCCGCAGCAAAGCCCAACCATGAAGCGAACTCGTTGATTCCCATCTGAATCTTGAGCTCTAACTTCTCATTTGGACTTCCTTTGCATTTCGGGTTTGGTCGAATTGGAGTTGGTCTTCAGAAGAGTCACCACGAAGTAATAAAAGTACGCGTCCGGTCCCCCATGCTCGGTTCGGTTCGGATACGTTCCCCGGTTCGGTTCGGAGTGCCACCATCCTCTGGGTTCGGGTCCTTCTCCCTCATGCGGTTCGGTTCGGTGTTCTCCCTCATGCGGTTCGGTTCGGTGATTCTGAAGCAGTTCGGTTCGGATACCCCATAGCTTGAATGCCTCCGTCTCCGTCTCGTCAGCATCAGTTCGGTTCGGGTATTGCTCTCGGTTCGGTTCGGAATATGGTATCCATGCTCCTCTTTCTTCCACTTCAGTCCTCCTTGTTCCTTCCGATCCCACGCTACGCCCCTCCGATCCGACCAGGCCTTCCTTGTTGCCTCTTCACGTCATGCTCCAGAAAGTACCACGCCCCGATCCGGTTCGGATATGTCTGATCCGATCCCCTACCCGATCCGATCCGGTTAGATACCCTGCAGTTTTCTGCAACTTTCCAGCAACTGTTTATACGCCTCTCGACGGCGTTTTCGACCAATCTAACTATTGGAATCACTCACAAAGCATACCAAAGAGTCATAGCAACATATAACAGCAAACACAAGCAACAAACAACAATTTAAATGAATCAAAATGGATCAAAAGTGGCCAAAGCCTCACATTTTCCTATAATCCCTCTTAATCATGTTTAAGCATACGATTAGCAAAACACATCGAAATTAACCCAAATTTCTAACAGAGCCCTAAAACATTATTTTAGAATTTTAAGAATTTTTCCAGAATTTATTTACGTATAAATTCGCTAATCTTCACTAATTACCCTTAATTACCGTAATTAGTGCAAAAACTATGCAAATCACTCACCTTGGCCACAAATGAAACACCAAATCTGAAATACTCTCTGTTTGGGTCGAATTCCTATGTATAGCAGCAGCTCCAACCTTGCTTTGTTGCTATTTGGCCTTGTTTTGATGTAGTTTAGGCTTAATCTTCGCTAAAAATGTGTTTTGGGGTGATTTTAGAGGATGGAAGCCATTACCAATGTCTCTAGAAGGTTTGTGGCGGCTCAAAACTGAAATGAAAGTGATAACCTAACCCTAATCAGTCCTCCTATACCTCTAAACCCGAAATTCCCCTGTGGGCCTAGCTGCTAATCACCCGGTTAAGCCCAATTAAGCTGTTTTTCACCGTCTGAAACTTGTTTCAGCCATATCTCCCAAACGGTAAGTCCGTTCGGCTAATGTGACCACTCTACGGAAAGAGAAACCATCATCCGAAGCCAATGGAAGTGGTTTCAGGTCAAAATTCCTTCCCAGTCAAAAGTTATGGCCAAAACAGTGCCAACTAGGGGTAAAATGGTCATTTAAAAATCGGGAAAAATCATGAACATGGGAGATGACCCCAATAGTCGTCTCCTAAAGTTACACGACCATTCGACTTCGTATGTGACAGAAATAAATATTCTACGATCCTATGATGCGTAGAATGCGGGTCGTTACACTCTTCCCCCCTTAAGAAATTTCGCCCCCGAAATTCCTTAACCCAAAACATACAAAGGATCCCGCATGCCTACCAACCACATACAACAATCAAACATGCAAAACAAGCAAGCAAGCCTATCCTAGCATGCGGAAAACTAAATCGTAATCAAAATCTTACCAGGCAAAGAGTTCTGGGTGTGCCTTCCTAATGTTCTCCTCTGTCTCCCAAGTACAATCATTCTCGTCCTCGCCCCACTGAACCTTGACTAACTTCACCGCCTTCCTTCGAAGTTGCTTCATGTCGTGCTCGACGATACGGGCCGGCTTGCGGTTCCCAACCGCCTCGGGTTCTACTTCGAAGTCCTCTAACTGATCAGGTGAAATAGTCATATCTGAGTCGTGAACGAACTTCCTTAGTTGGGAAACATGAAATACGTTATGAACTCCCGCCATCTTTTCTGGTAAGTCAATTCTATATGCCAAATTCCCGAGTAGTTCAAGAACAGGGAATGGGCCAACAAATCTTGGTGCCAACTTGCCTCTCCTGCCAAATCGTATTACGTTCTTCAACGGAGAAATCTTGACAAACACCAAGTCGCCAACGGAGAATTTTAAGTCTCTTCTCCTCTTATCAGCATAACTCTTCTGCCTATCTTGGGCAGCCTTCATTCGTTGTTGAATGATCTTGATCTTATCTGAAGTTTCCCTCACCACATCTGGTCCAAGCATAAACTTCTCGCCAGTCTCTATCCAACATGATGGTGAGTTGCACGGTCTTCCATACAAAGCTTCAAATGGAGCCATACCGATACTGGATTGGTAACTATTATTATATGCAAACTCTACTAGATGCAAATGGTCATCCCATGATCCACCAAAATCCAATATACATGCTCTCAAGAGATCTTCCAAAATACGATTCACCCTTTCCGTCTGACCGTCGGTCTGAGGATGATATGCGGTACTGAGATGTAACTCTGACCCTAGAGCCTCTTGTAAGCTCTTCCAAAACCCACTAGTGAACAACGGGTCTCGGTCGCTCACAATGCTTTTAGGTACTCCATGAAATCTCACTATCCACTTCATATACAATTCCGCTAACTTAGCTGCCGTTCTAGTCGATTTGACTGGTATAAACCTTGCACTTTTAGTCAGTCGATCTACAATTACCCAAATGCTGTCATATCCCGATCTAGTCCTTGGTAAACCATCGATGAAATCCATCGAGACTTGCTCCCATTTCCATTCGGGAATTTCTAATGGTTGCAACAACCCACTAGGCTTCTTTTGCTCGGCTTTAACTAGCTGGCAATTCATGCACTTGGATATAAACTTCCCAACGTCTCTTTTCATCCCTTCCCAGTAGTAAGTCTGCTTCATATCTCGATACATCTTATTACCACCGGGGTGTATAGTTAGCTTTGAGTGATGACATTCTCTAAGCACTTCATCTCTCAATCCATTGACATTGGGTACAACAAGCTTTCCATTCTTTCTAAGCCATCTATCCCGATCAAGCCCATACTTGTTCATCTCCTCATCGATACCCATCTCTAACTTGGAGATGGTTTCCAATAGGTTAGGATCGTCCCTCTGACTAGAGCCGATCCGTTCAATCAAAGTGGGTCTGATCATTAAACTTGCTAACATTTCTGGATCCAATTCGCACTTTGGTCTGAAATCAAACCCCGCGATAAACTCCAGTTGCTTCCATTCAAGGAACATAGCCCCTAAGCTGGCATGTCTTCTACTCAATGCATCAGCCACCGCATTGCCCTTTCCTGGTGTATATGCGATGTCAAAATCATAGGAAGCTAAGAACTCTAACCATCTCTGCTGACGGAGATTCAGGTCTTTCTGAGAGAAGAGATACTTTAACGACTTATGGTCTGTAAACAGCTCAAATCTTTCTCCCAAGAGATAGTGTCTCCACATCTTTAACGCGAACACGATCGCTGCCAATTCTAAATCATGGGTAGGGTATCTTCTTTCGTGCGGTTTCAATTGCCGACTTGCGTAAGCTACAACCCTACCGCCTTGCATCAATACAGCACCCAGTCCGGTACCACAGGCATCCGTGTATACCGTCATCTCTTCATCCCCCTTAGGAATGACTAACACTGGTGCGCTTGTCAACTTGTCCTTTAGACTTTTAAATGCATTCTCGCACCTTTCATCCCAGACAAAAGCTTGATTCTTTTTGGTCAACTGGGTCAATGGTGCTGCTAACTTGGAGAAACCTTGGATAAACTTACGATAGTATCCCGCTAATCCCAAGAAACTTCTTACATCTGTTGCATTCTTGGGTGTAGGCCAATCTTGTACCGTAGCCACCTTTGCCGGGTCCACGGCAATACCATTCTCTGATACAACATGGCCCAAGAACCTCACTTCCCTCTTCCAGAAGTGACACTTAGAAAACTTTGCTTTCAATTGGTGTTTTCTCAACACCTCCATCACTACTCTTAAATGTTCCTTGTGTTCTTCTTCTGTCCTCGAATAAACCAAAATATCATCCACAAACACAAGAACAGACTTATTCAACTGATCTCTGAATACCCTATTCATAAGATCCACAAAATATGCCGGGGCATTAGTCAGCCCAAATGGCATAACCAACCATTCATAAAATCCAGACGGCGTTCGAAATGCCGTTTTAGCTATACTCTCAGCTTCCACTCTAAGCTGATGAAAACCTGTCGCGAGATCCAACTGAGAAAATACTCTCGCGCCACTCAACTGATCAAACAAATCATCTATCCGCGGTAGAGGATACTTGTTCTTCCTCGTCACTTTATTCAACTCGCGGTAGTCTACACACAAACGAAGGGAACCATCCGCCTTGGTAGCAAACACAACTGGTGCTCCCCATTCAGAAACACTCCTTCTGATAAATCCCTTCTTCAAAAGATCGCTGACTTGCACCTCGAGCTCACGCTGCTCTCTTGGTGCCATACGACGAAGTGGCATCACTATAGGCCTGGCATCTTTTACCAAATCAATACGAAACTCAATCTCTCGGTGTGGTGGAAGTCCGGTCACTTCTTCGAAAATATCCGGATACTGGCCAACTACGGGCAAACCTGACAACTCACTATGCAGAATGTCGAGGGAGTTTAGAAAACTAGCCAATACCCCCTTACTGGGTAGACCACCAAACACTATCCTCCGCCCATCATCCGCTCTAGCTGTCACCAACAAGCCCTCACAGTCTACCACCACCCCATATCTTTGGAGCCAATCTACTCCCAGAATGATGCCAAACCCAGTAAAGCCCAAAACAAAGCAATCACAAACAAACATGCATCCATGACTCGATAAGACCACATTACGACAAATCATGCTAAGGCTAGTAGAACCACCAATCGGGTTCGTCACTACTAAAGGTCTATCGACAATCTCGGGCTCCAATCCCAACCTATCTACCAGGTCACTAGATATGAAAGAGCTGGAAGCTCCGGTATCAAACAAAACTCTAACAGGAACATCATAAACAGAAAGCATACCTTGAATGACGACATTCTTTCCCTTCTCCGCCGCAGTTGGGGCATTCGACGAAGAAGGAATAGCATTAAGGGCATATGCTTTCACCATTTGCTTTTCTTTAGGGGGCTGTGGACACTTGTCCTTGTGATGTCCCATTTGGCCACAGTTGAAGCACTTCCTATCCGCTGGCTTGGCCCGACAATTACTAGCATAATGGCCCTTCTTACCACAGCTGAAGCACTCAACATCTTGCTTATTCTTTTTCTTCTGGCCATCCTTAGCTTGGTTCTGCTTTCTTTTATTCTGGGAACCACCCTTGCCTCCACCACTTGCTTGTGGTTTTGGCTCTTCTGCAGATGCAACCTCAGTCTTCGACTTAGGGTAGAGACTTTCCGATCTTAACGCTTTCCCCACAATCGATTCAAATGTCTCATCGATGTGGTTAATAAGTTTTTCCCCCAAGTACTGATCCAAACCAGTTATGAATTTCTCATTCTTTTTCTCGGCAGTATCAATAAGAGATAACCCATATTTCGACAAAGTGTCAAATTCAGCAATATACTCCGAGACAGCTCTGCCATTCTGCTTGAGCTCCAAGAACTTCTTAAACAGCATTGACTTCTGAGCAGCTGGAATGAACTTCTCACTAAAGCGAGCTTTAAACTGCTCCCAAGTAATCTGATCTTCGGGAGTAGCTGCCTTTATAGCATTCCACCAATTCATTGCCCGCCCTTGCAGCTGACGGGACGCTAGCTTTCTCTTCATCGCATCCTCGATACCCAAATCCTCGAAGATACGTTCGCAACTATCCATCCAATCCTGAACATCCGTAGCCGACTCCGTTCCGTGGAACGGCTTCCCACCAAGGCTAGTATAATCCTTATTCAGCTTGGCGAAGTCGACTCTTGGCGCCTGCACTATTGGACCACCACCATTTCCACCATTGGGAGCTGCCCTCTGAACATCTCTAAGCATCTCTCTCATGAGGTCAGTAAACATTGTCCTCATGTCAGCAGCATTCCCATTATTGGCTCCCCTACCAGCACCTCTAGTATCTCGGCTCATCGTCAATCTGAAAAAGGAAATGATTAACGACTCCATAGTGGTGCTAGTGCAGTACGACTTCATCCTTATACTACTAATAGTATATATATATAGCTTTTAAAAACCAAAGTAATCACAAATACGCTCTCTCGTATACGTATATTATCTCTCCCTGATAACTTCCCTTGGTTAACTACGCAACCTAAAGCTCTGATACCAAGTGTGACAGCCCGCCCCGCACCAGCCTGCATTTCCTCCGAAAGTGCGCTGTACACATGCCCGACTAGCACAGGACGGACGTCAAGAGAAAGGAAAGAAGAGAATGAACTAATCAAGAAACCTGTAGAATGTCTCACAGCGCATGGAATAAAATATAATAATAACATACTTGACACAAAACAGGCGAGACAGTGCATAAGCTGATAACTAAAATCAACATCAATCATCAAAGCAGCGGAAATCCAAATACAGCTTATTACAATTTTCCAAATTTACTGTCTCTAAGCAAAAGAAAACTGAAGTAGAAGATACACCAACAATGCCCAAGCAGTGATCTTCAACAACACAGGGAGAGTACTATATATATTACGTGGAAGCCTCCTGCTCGTCTCCGGATCATCTACCCGTGCATCACCAGCTAACCTGTCTCTAGTCTGCTCGTGTGAGCACCCAGAGTAATAAGAAGAGACATAAAACTCTGGGTCAGACATAAAGCCTGGTATGAGCGATAAGCATCTAAACAGAGTAATAACAGGTATACTAAACCATACCTGAACCTGGACCTGCAACCAAAGAGTTAGTACCACATACCGTACAACACTCCAAGGTGCCATAATAGATAGTGTCAGAATACGGGGGTGGGGTGTGCATGTCACAATGATAGCAAACAAATCATCCATAGCAACCATCCTCACATCTCTCACTCAGTGCGTAAAGCGTACGACATCTACCACTTTGGAACACTAGACAAACTGAGGTAACGACGAATCCCGACTTGTAGAAACCCTGCTGTGACCAAGCCAAACACTTGGAGTCATGACCAAACATTTCAATGACCCACTTCATTGGTCGTAGCCCTTGGTTCTACCGATGCCATAATGGCCCTGAATCCGCCTTCGTACCTCCTACCATAGTGGTCCAAAGCTATAGACGTCGATAACTCCTTGGCACGCGTCCCGCAGCAAAGCCCAACCATGAAGCGAACTCGTTGATTCCCATCTGAATCTTGAGCTCTAACTTCTCATTTGGACTTCCTTTGCATTTCGGGTTTGGTCGAATTGGAGTTGGTCTTCAGAAGAGTCACCACGAAGTAATAAAAGTACGCGTCCGGTCCCCCATGCTCGGTTCGGTTCGGATACGTTCCCCGGTTCGGTTCGGAGTGCCACCATCCTCTGGGTTCGGGTCCTTCTCCCTCATGCGGTTCGGTTCGGTGTTCTCCCTCATGCGGTTCGGTTCGGTGATTCTGAAGCAGTTCGGTTCGGATACCCCATAGCTTGAATGCCTCCGTCTCCGTCTCGTCAGCATCAGTTCGGTTCGGGTATTGCTCTCGGTTCGGTTCGGAATATGGTATCCATGCTCCTCTTTCTTCCACTTCAGTCCTCCTTGTTCCTTCCGATCCCACGCTACGCCCCTCCGATCCGACCAGGCCTTCCTTGTTGCCTCTTCACGTCATGCTCCAGAAAGTACCACGCCCCGATCCGGTTCGGATATGTCTGATCCGATCCCCTACCCGATCCGATCCGGTTAGATACCCTGCAGTTTTCTGCAACTTTCCAGCAACTGTTTATACGCCTCTCGACGGCGTTTTCGACCAATCTAACTATTGGAATCACTCACAAAGCATACCAAAGAGTCATAGCAACATATAACAGCAAACACAAGCAACAAACAACAATTTAAATGAATCAAAATGGATCAAAAGTGGCCAAAGCCTCACATTTTCCTATAATCCCTCTTAATCATGTTTAAGCATACGATTAGCAAAACACATCGAAATTAACCCAAATTTCTAACAGAGCCCTAAAACATTATTTTAGAATTTTAAGAATTTTTCCAGAATTTATTTACGTATAAATTCGCTAATCTTCACTAATTACCCTTAATTACCGTAATTAGTGCAAAAACTATGCAAATCACTCACCTTGGCCACAAATGAAACACCAAATCTGAAATACTCTCTGTTTGGGTCGAATTCCTATGTATAGCAGCAGCTCCAACCTTGCTTTGTTGCTATTTGGCCTTGTTTTGATGTAGTTTAGGCTTAATCTTCGCTAAAAATGTGTTTTGGGGTGATTTTAGAGGATGGAAGCCATTACCAATGTCTCTAGAAGGTTTGTGGCGGCTCAAAACTGAAATGAAAGTGATAACCTAACCCTAATCAGTCCTCCTATACCTCTAAACCCGAAATTCCCCTGTGGGCCTAGCTGCTAATCACCCGGTTAAGCCCAATTAAGCTGTTTTTCACCGTCTGAAACTTGTTTCATCCATATCTCCCAAACGGTAAGTCCGTTCGGCTAATGTGACCACTCTACGGAAAGAGAAACCATCATCCGAAGCCAATGGAAGTGGTTTCAGGTCAAAATTCCTTCCCAGTCAAAAGTTATGGCCAAAACAGTGCCAACTAGGGGTAAAATGGTCATTTAAAAATCGGGAAAAATCATGAACATGGGAGATGACCCCAATAGTCGTCTCCTAAAGTTACACGACCATTCGACTTCGTATGTGACAGAAATAAATATTCTACGATCCTATGATGCGTAGAATGCGGGTCGTTACACTATGTACCACATATGTCATCATATAATCCTTGTTAACAATATGGTTTTCAATTATGCAAAATATCAATCATAGCCTAATCATATTCATAAGTTTGCAAATAGGTTTTCTAGTACAAAAGCATGGCTTAATACATGGTGCCAAAATTTCAACATAATTTCATATGAATTATGATAACCCCAAACTTATTCCAATTACTTCACAAAAACGATGTTTGTATGAAAATACACATTATGATGGCATAGTAGCAAAACCCCAAACTTGCATGAATTTCAATTAATCAACTACATACATGTAGTTTCAACATGGATTACATAATTTGCGAATATTCCAAACGTTTTCTTGCATAAAACTACTGCATGTAGTTTTTCATAATTGAATAACATAATTCGAGAATATCCAAACGTATACAATATTCCAAATCGATAAGAACGCACAAATATGAATTACTTTATTGCCATAAATCAAGTATACAAACCAACACAATTATTTGTTCATACCAAAATAATACTCTACTTACAATGGTGCGGCGAATTCTCCAATTTAGGGGTTTGGAGACGCAATTCCTTGTTGATTTGATTTGTTTAGGTTGCTTTATGCTTTAGAATTTTCCTCCTAATCCTCTCTCCAATTGGTGGCTACTCTTAGTCGTTCCTCAGCAACATGGCGGCTTTGTTCTTATTTTTGAATGAATAGATTAGGGTTAGTCTAGGGTTGTTTTTATAGAGGTTATAAACTGATTAGGACCATTGATGTTGCTTGGATTGATCGTAGCCATTCATTCGCAAGAGAGACCAATTAGAGCCTGCCACCTAGCCCTAATGACAAAGCAGACCACAGAAAATCGACCAACATAGAATAGGCCAGCCAGGGTGGACTGGGTTCGACCTGGGTCTGGACCAGGTCGACAGCCCTGTCGACCTGGTTAGACCAGGTCGACAGCCCAGTCGACCAGGGTGCATCTGGCGGGATTTTTCCCGCCCTGGCCAATTGGGCCCGGTTTTTATTTTAAACTGTTTTATTCTGTTCGAATTTTAAACTTAATTCAAAAACTTCCGAAGGCCATATCTTCTTCATACGGACTCCGTTTTTCGAAAACTCGGACTCTATTTCGCGTATTTTTTCGAGACGAACGCAATGGCGTATCCCGTTTCCCTTAGTTCTTTGATTTCAAATTAATTATACTTTAATTTGTTAATTTCACAGTTATAGAGTTTGCGGGGTGTTACATTCTCCCCCACTTATAAGGATTTCGTCCCCGAAATCTTCAAGTTAGGAGGAATGTATATCCTAACATCCAATCATCCATCTACTCATCCATCAAACACGAGCATCCATTGTCCTTAAAAGACTTCTAATGCTTCATGATCATATGCGAAGTGTGTGTGTACATGAACTTATCTAATGCAAAATCAGGCGGTCTATTGATTCAGTTGACCTCCTTAATGCGAATTATGTAAGTGTCATGAACCCATTATGTATGCAAATTTTCCTATTCATGATTCTACATGAGTGCACAATCATCCAATACAAATGCAACATCCATATGACAACACATTAAAGTTCAACCATATACGAATGCGAACATATATGCATATGCAATATGAAGTGACTGAGCCGATCTAAAACCTAGATTGTGTGTGTATATGCAACCACGAGCAACCACTTGCAACCATCATCCATAACATGTTTCAATTACATGTTTCCATCCAAAGGGTTTCTACCTAAAAGATAAGGTCGAGGAAATATACCTAAAAAGATAGATAAAAGCGCAACTTAAGGAAAAAGAAAGATCAAGGATGTACCCTCGAAAAGAAAAGGGTAGGCAGTGCGTATTCTAGCTTCAGTTTCCCAAGTCGCGTCTCCCTCGGCGTCGCTCCACTGAACTTTGACGAGCTTGACTTCACGGTTGCGTAGCTTCTTCACTTCCGTTCCTAAGATGCGGGTTGGAACTTTTCTTATGGTTGCTTCGCGTTCCACTTCGGCCTCTTCGAGGATATTTGGCTCTACCACCTCAGCAGACTCATGTAGACATTTTCGGAGATGTGAAACGTGAAAAACGTTGTGGACTCCAGCCAACTTCTCGGGTAGCTCTAATCTATAGGCCATTTTCCCAATTTTCTCGATAATAGGGAATGGCCCTACGAACCTTGGCGCTAGTTTTCCTGTGGTTCCAAAACGAACAACGTTTCTTAGCGGTGATACCTTGAGAAAAACTCTGTCTCCAACCTCAAATTCAAGGTCGGTTCTCCTTTTGTCGGCGTAGGACTTTTGTCTGTCTTGGGCCGTCTTCATCCTTCTTCGTATTAAGTCTACTTTCTCTGAAGTCTCTCGGATCATATCTGGTCCAAGTATGAGCTTATCCGTGGATTCCCACCAACAAGTGGGCGATCGGCACGGTCTTCCATATAAAGCTTCGAAGGGCGCCATTCCGATGGTTGCTTGATAGCTGTTGTTGTAGGCAAATTCCACCAAAGGAAGGTGGTCTTCCCATGTCCCTCCGAAGTCGAGGATGCATAGCCTTAAAAGGTCTTCCAAAACTCTGTTCACTCTCTCTGTTTGGCCGTCGGTTTGGGGATGATAGGCTGTGCTCAAGCATAACTGCGTTCCTACTGCTTCTTGCAGACTTCGCCAAAACTCGCTGGTGAAGATGGGGTCTCGGTCACTAACAATGCTAGATGGTATTCCATGGAGTCGAACGATTTCCTTGAGGTAAAGTGATGCTAGGGATGAGGCAGTTCTTTTACTTTTGATAGGTAAAAAGTGGGCGCTTTTAGTAAGCCTATCCACTATTACCCAAATGCTAGTGTTGCCTCTCCTAGACCTAGGCAGCCCATCGATGAAGTCCATTGATATGCTATCCCACTTCCACTGCGGGACCTCTAGAGGATGTAGTAGTCCGCCAGGCTTTTTCTGTTCCGCTTTAACCTGTTGGCACACCATACACTTAGAAACGAATTCTGCCACGTCCTTTTTCATGCCGTTCCAGAAGAAAGTCCTTTTTATATCTTTGTACATTTTATCTCCGCCTGGGTGTATCGTCATCTTGGAGTGATGTGCTTCCTCGAGAACCTTCTTTACTAAATCTTTTGTTTGTGGGACGCATAGTCTTCCGTCTCGCCTTAGTAAACCCTTATCGTCAATGGAGTATCTGTTGAGGTGACTTGAAGTCTCACCCCTAATTAGCCTATCAATCATTTCCACAAGCTGAGGGTCTTCGCGTTGTGCTGCCCCTACTGAATCCACTAAAGTTGGGCGCACTTCGAGAGATGCTAGCAAGCCTGGTATGAAATCGGAGGAAGGCCTAAAGTCGAAGCTGGCTATAAACTCTAGGCTTTGTCTTTCAACAAACAACGGGCTTAGGGTCAATTTCTTTCGGCTCAACGCGTCTGCCACTATGTTGCCTTTGCCCGGAGTGTAGGAGATTTCGAAATCGTATGAGGCAAGAAACTCCATCCATCTTTGTTGCCTCAAGTTAAGATCTTTCTGCGAGAAAAGATATTTCAACGATTTATGGTCAGTGTAAAGTTCGAACTTCTCACCTAGGAGATAGTGTCGCCAAGACTTGAGTGCAAAGACGATGGCGGCTAACTCAAGATCGTGGGTTGGGTAGTTCTTTTCGTGCACTTTCAACTGCCTCCCGCCATAAGCTACTACCCTTCCTTCTTGCATTAAGACGGCGCCTAGCCCTGTCCCACATGCATCTGTATAAACAGTGAACATCTTGCTCCCATCTGGCAGCGTCAAAACTGGGGCTGTTGTGAGAGCCCTTTTCAGTCGTTGGAAAGCAAACTCGCAATCCAAATCCCAATTGAACACTAAATTCTTCTTAGTCAATTTCGTGAGCGGGGCTGAGATTTTCGCAAAATCCCTTATAAACATTCGATAGAAACCTGCTAGTCCTAGGAAGCTTCGGACCTCAGTCGCATTCCTTGGTGTCTTCCAATCCTGTACCGCCACTACCTTAGCGGGGTCCACCGCTAACCCTTGTTTGGATACTATGTGCCCAAGGAACCTCACCTCTTCTCTCCAAAAGTGGCATTTGGAGAATTTGGCTTTTAGTTGATGGACTCGCAAAGTTTCCATGATTGCCCTTAAGTGCTGAGCATGTTCCTCTTCACTCTTTGAGAAGATAAGGATATCATCTACGAAGACCACTACGAATTTGTTGAGGAAATCTCTAAATACCCTACTCATCAGGTCCACGAAGTAAGCAGGTGCATTTGTCAAGCCGAAAGGCATGACAAGCCATTCAAAGAAGCCGTCTGGGGTTCTGAATGCCGTTTTATCGATGCTATCCTCAGCCACCCTTAGCTGATGAAAACCAGTTGCTAAATTGAGTTGGGAGAAAACAGACGCTCCTACGAGCTGGTCAAATAAATCGTCAATTCTAGGGAGAGGATGCCTATTCTTTTTCGTTAGCTTGTTGAGCTCCCTATAGTCAACACATAGACGGAGTGAACCATCCGCCTTTGTAGCGAACACCACTGGAGCGCCCCATTCTGAAATGCTCCTCCTAATGAACCCCTTTTCTAGAAGCTCTTTAATCTGTTTACTGAGCTCTTTCCTTTCCCGTGGAGCCATGTGTCTAACGGGTAACGCAACGGGCTTTGCATTATCTACAAGATATATGCGGAAGTCTATTTCCCGCTTCGGAGGCAAGCCCTTCACCTCTTCGAAGACATCTGGATTTTCCCGGACCACTCTAACTGATTGCAAATTTTCAACAGAGGCATCTAGCGATTCAAGATAACTAAGCATAACCGCATACGAGGGATTACAAGAAATTTCCAAAGTATTACCGAGCTGGGTTAGGAGCCTAACAACCCTTTTCTCACAATCAAGGATGGCCTCATTACTGGATAGCCAATCCATACCCAAAATCAAACCATAACCCGAAAAGCCCAAAACAAAGGCACTACATTGAAATTCTACACTTAGAATAGAAATTTTCAATCCCAAACAGATCATAGACAAATGAGCTGGGCCCCCAATTGGGTTTGAAACAATTAAGGGGTCCTCTACCATACTAGTTTTTAGGTGCAGAGATTCTACTAAAGCAGACGAGATAAAGGAGTGTGATGTGCCAGAATCAAATAAAGTGCGAACGGGGTGATCATAAAGATAAACTACACTTTCTACAAAAGTATTTATACCTCGTTGTTGCAAAGGTGGCGCTTCCAGCACATGAACCTGTGCCCCTAGGGTGGATCCAGCCCTCTGCCCCTGTCCTCGTTTCTTTGGGCAGTCCTTAGCCCTGTGGCCCATCT
The DNA here is from genome assembly GCA_030737875.1 of Allium sativum. Taxonomy (NCBI): domain Eukaryota; kingdom Viridiplantae; phylum Streptophyta; class Magnoliopsida; order Asparagales; family Amaryllidaceae; genus Allium; species Allium sativum. Next base: position 432,144,853 of record CM060923.1, read on the forward strand.
CACCGCAAGAAAAGCACCCACCATTCTCCTTGGCCTTCTTTTACCGGCAGTCCTTTACTAAGTGCCCCACTTTGCCACAGAAATTACACTTCCTCTTCTCTTTGTTGCCTTTCCCGCCTTTCTTAAAGTCTGTCTTCTTAGGCTGCAAACCCTCTTTCTTCCCTTGAGAGCTTTCTGCCTTTGTTTCCTTCTTGCCCTTATCCTCTTCATTCAACAATGCCATTTGCACCAATCTTTCATACGTGGTTCCCATGGGTATATGGGTCATGGCCAAACTGTGTAATGGCTCATTCAACCCTTTGACGAAACGGAGAGCCTTCTTGTGCGGGGTGTTGACTAGGTCAAGCCCAAACCTAGCCAGCTCATCGAACTGATTCACATACTCTCTGACTGTCTTGTCCCCTTGCTTAAGAAATAAGAATTTTTCCAACTGCAAACTTCTTTCCGCATCTGAGAGAAATTTAGTCTCAAACCTTGCCCTAAAGTCCTCCCATGTCTCCACTGGTCTTTCAGCATTAGTGACTTCCCACCAGTAGGAAGCCTCGCCCTTCAATAGCCATACCGCCAATTGTACTTTTTGTCTATCTTCTACCTCAAAGATGATGAATAGGTCCTCCGTTTCCTTCAGCCAATTTCTAGCTGCTACGAAGGACTCAGTTCCATGGAAATCCTTTCCTCCCATAGCTTTAAAATCTTTACATATCTTAGCAAACGTGTTTCCCCGAGGAGGAGGTGGAGGAAAAGGTGCTGCTGCAGCTGGATGATTCCCTGCAGCTGGGGGAGGAGGAACGGTAGGACCTGGCTGAGTGGCCCTTGCTTCTAAGAACCGTCTAAACCAACCAGGTATTGGCACCCCTTCTGGCAAGTTAAGATCTTCGGACATGCTGAAACAAAAAGGATAGATTCAAAACGAAGGATAAGAGATAGTACCTATGGCTTTGGGGAGTGGACTTTGCCTTTAAAATAATATTTTTCTTCTAAAAATGCTTCTTTAAATTTCCTTTTTGAAAATAATTTTCAAAACTTTTTATCTTATCTGGTAAACCTATGCTCTGATACCAAGTGAAACACCCCACCTCCGTTAAGGTCACTCTCAAAGGGAATGCCCTAATTTTGGTGGAGTTTTTTAAGTATAAGTCACAGATATACAAGACAGATATAAGAACACATATTTGTAAACAGCGGAAAAACAACAACTTTTATTTCATAGTAGCAAATACGTGTTACAAAACATCACCATGATTGTCTTACATCCTTTCCAAAAACATAACATAACATTTTCATAATCTGTCTTGAGTACATTATTTAAAGAAGCATAAATAAAACATAGATAAACTGCAAAAGCCCCCATAATGGTTGTCCAAAGCCATAGTTCAAAATGAAAAGGTCCAAGCAATACATTTCTCTTCTTCAAGCTGGATGTTAAGGTTGGTCAAGCTGCTGTGTTCCCTCCCTGTGGACCTGGGGGGGGGGGGGGAACGGAAGAAAAGAAGACGAAAGAAAAGTAGAGTCAGACATAAAGCCTGAGTAAGTCTAGTACTATTCTGTCTATGAATAAAGAACTGGGTGTGATAAGTATAAACAAGAAGTGGGAAAGCACTATAAACTTGGTTAAGTTGTCTAGGGTCGAATATACTATCGTACCCCATGCTAATCTCTGAACCCATATAAACTGGTTTCCAATTGGCACCCCATAATCAGGGTGATGTGATCCATTCTATGATGATCGGCTCCTACTCGCATAGTTACATGTGTCTTACGGCCCCCGATGTTGTAGTTACCTATGCTGGTCCCACCATGGGGTGTATCAAGTCCCGTGGTGGCGGCCCGACACAATCCTAGAATGCACAGGTATGCTACTGGTGTCCAGTGCCTTATTTTTCTGCGCCGGAGTGTGTGCACGCCCGCACCCCGTTAGAACCTACACTGCTACACCACCGCCGTCGATTTGACCTCTTACAATCAACCCAGTAATCGTGCCCCACCCTGCCTAGTTTCAGGGTATCCTGATACACCTTCTAGGGTTACTGCTGAAAAGGGTCCCCCGTTACTAGGTTTTCTATCTCTAGCCAACATGCTAAGTTGGTTAAGTGTTTTCTAACCTAACCCCCACCAGCCCGTTTAGTTTAGCATGTTCCATTTTGATTAAGTCTTTAGTTCACTTAATCCTAACAATCCTGACTCAGCCTTAATTGTCTTATTAAAGCCTTGACCTCTCACATTAGACAGGTATTGTTGTGGCTGCCTGTTGCCGGTTGGTTCCGGGCAGTCTTACGCCACAACTCAGTCTAACCTCGGGTCCTTATTGGGCTCCATGTTTAACCTCCCACATTGGATAGGTATTGTTGTGACTACTGGACAGCCGGGCGGTTCCGGGCAGGTTTACATCACAACTCAATCCAACCTCGGGTTAAACACATCGTATGTTCTACATTTACATATTTTGTCTTTCTTCTTTATTTTCTTATATGTAAATATTTGCGGCCCATTATTAAGTTAATGGTGTAAAGGTTACACCAATCATGGGCCCAACCCATACTTGAACTTGGGCCCTTCTACTTTATATTTTCATTTATTAATTAATTTAACCCAACGTTATTTACCCCCGTTTAATACGCTCGTTTATTATATATGTTGGGCTTAGGCTTTTAAGCCCAACTTAGCCATGAGAGAAAGGGGAGGCTTAAAGCGTGATTACATACGCAAAAAGGGGAATGTGAGCGCATGAACTTGCAACATAACGTTGGAATTGCAAAATAGAAACTGGTGTACTTGCATAGTGGTAACATATACTTTATCATAAAGCATAGGTGACATGAATCAAAGCACATAACTTGTAGTTGAGATAAGAATATCATTATTGACACATAGGCTTAACTACAACATAAACCTATATTTTTATTTAGGCATAATGTCAAACATAAGCAAATCATGTTCATAAGATTACTAGGTGTTTACTTTTGTTACTAACACAAAAGTATAGTTCAAACTAATCATGATTTTAAATCTATTCACGTGGCATAAATATTTCTAACATGAAATCATGATTTTTACTTTAGTCTTGCAAAAAGGGGTTTTTGAATCTAACCTAGCTATGTACCACATATGTCATCATATAATCCTTGTTAACAATATGGTTTTCAATTATGCAAAATATCAATCATAGCCTAATCATATTCATAAGTTTGCAAATAGGTTTTCTAGTACAAAAGCATGGCTTAATACATGGTGCCAAAATTTCAACATAATTTCAAATGAATTATGATAACCCCAAACTTATTCCAATTACTTCACAAAAACGATGTTTGTATGAAAATACACATTATGATGGCATAGTAGCAAAACCCCAAACTTGCATGAATTTCAATTAATCAACTACATACATGTAGTTTCAACATGGATTATATAATTTGCGAATATTCCAAACGTTTTCTTGCATAAAACTACCGCATGTAGTTTTTCATAATTGAATAACATAATTCGAGAATATCCAAACGTATACAATATTCCAAATCGATAAGAACGCACAAATATGAATTACTTTATTGCCATAAATCAAGTATACAAACCAACACAATTATTTGTTCATACCAAAATAATACTCTACTTACAATGGTGCGGCGAATTCTCCAATTTAGGGGTTTGGAGACGCAATTCCTTGTTGATTTGATTTGTTTAGGTTGCTTTATGCTTTAGAATTTTCCTCCTAATCCTCTCTCCAATTGGTGGCTACTCTTAGTCGTTCCTCAGCAACATGGCGGCTTTGTTCTTATTTTTGAATGAATAGATTAGGGTTAGTCTAGGGTTGTTTTTATAGAGGTTATAAACTGATTAGGACCATTGATGTTGGTTGGATTGATCGTAGCCATTCATTCGCAAGAGAGACCAATTAGAGCCTGCCACCTAGCCTTAATGACAAAGCAGACCACAGAAAATCGACCAACATAGAATAGGCCAGCCAGGGTGGACTGGGTTCGACCTGGGTCTGGACCAGGTCGACAGCCCTGTCGACCTGGTTAGACCAGATCGACAGCCCAGTCGACCTGGGTGCATCTGGCGGGATTTTTCCCGCCCTGGCCAATTGGGCCCGGTTTTTATTTTAAACTGTTTTATTCTGTTCGAATTTTAAACTTAATTCAGAAACTTCCGAAGGCCATATCTTCTTCATACGGACTCCGTTTTTCGAAAACTCGGACTCTATTTCGCGTATTTTTTCGATACGAACGCAATGGCGTATCCCGTTTCCCTTAGTTCTTTGATTTCAAATTAATTATACTTTAATTTGTTAATTTCACAGTTATAGAGTTTGCGGGGTGTTACATAGTGTTCTACCGAATCTAATCGTGTAGACAACACTAATTGCTAAGAAAAATAGAAAATTGCATAAAAAGAAAAATGAGTTTTATTGATGAAGAAGAGAATAGAATGAGATATATGATAGGATGGTGGCTACAATGCCATTACAAGGGTATATATAGGGTAGATAGCCAAACCCTAACCCTAACCCTAATGATAACTGGGCCTGGTCATTACATCACTAATTAGTTTACAATGAGAAACATAAATGGGTCTTAGATAAATAAAGCAAATTTGGGCCTTTTCTCTTTTCCTCTTGCTTCCTTGACACTTCTTCATTGATTTGTGATGTGCAAAGCCTTGTTATCAATCCTTTTCTTGTCCAACAGCAACTAGATGTGATATCTTCATCTACAATTCTTCAAAATGCAAATACACAACAAATTGAACTCTATTTCTCTACATTTCTGGTTGCATGCGGGCTGGGTTGGAATATCTGTAAAAGTAACAAAACAATACCCAAGTAATATTTATTTATATACAAACGATAAGATATAAGAGCATAAAATAAACACATTTCTATGTCAATCACCCGCCCACAAAAATATAATCTCAAAATTTCCACTAAACAAAATTGTTGTAAGCAAATAAAGCAATATTGTATGGTTGAGTTCTTTTGTGCACATGGGACACCCAATCCCAATTTATAAAGGGAACCAAATTCTGATATAAACTACATCTCAATGAAGGGTATCGTAAATGAAAAGCTAAAAACTGCAGCTAAACAATTAAATATAGCTAAGATACTCGTAATAAATATAGGTTAACCTTTCCATATAATTTTGATGCTGCTTAAAATAGGCGATATTAACTTGCAAATAGTGATAATGAATAATGAAATTTCAACCAAAGCAGCAAGAATCTTACCAAACTACCAAAAAATACATTTCTGATGTTTAACAAATGAAAGAAATTGGTATTGTTGACACTGGATTATGAAGAACTGATAATGTTTACCCAATTACCAAAAAATTACATTTCTAATGTCAACAGGTTCCACTTATGATTTGTAGCTTAAGTGCGCTCACGTCAAGATCCAGCGTTCTAATTGTCTACAAAAGAAAATAAATAAATAAACAAAACCTATAAAACTGAAAACGTACCTTGTGAGCAACATAATTTCCAACGTCCTCCTAAACAACATCCAAAATCGAATCAATGAGATCTGCAACCTCCGTATAGCATCTTGTATGTCAATTGGAAAAGCAACGACTTTATTCGTTATAAATGGATTAAGGTTCAGCATTGGATTTGGAGCTGAGGGAGAGGAGCGCGGAGCGGAAGGAGAGGAGGGTGGGGAGAAGAAATTACACAGAGGATGGTGCTTGATTCAGTGTTTTATTTGGGGTTTTGGGTAACCACAAACCATGGAGAAAGCGAAAGAAAAAAAGGAATACAACAAACGTAGGGAAATGAAAATTTGATATCCCGCCAAGTAGAAGGCAGAGGGTTATCGTTTGCGTTTTAACGAAATAAAATAGTAAAAGTCAAAGGACTTACGAATGTTTAGATGCACTTAGTTTACAAACGCTGCTAATACATGCATCAAAGAGAAGCTTTTCTTGTAGTGATAATACATAATGCATAACAAATAATATATAATGCACGTAACCCATATAATACAATAATGTGCTGAGACATAATAGACCTTGATAATACAATAATGTGCTGATAATAAAAACCAAAATCCATAACCATAGTGAAACAACAGTACAACGTAGATAATACATAATGCACTTGACCCAGATAATACAATAAGTTACTAGTAGTACACGTGACCCTGATAATACAATAATGTACTGATAATACAAACCAAAGTCCATAACAATAGTTCCATCAACATAGTACAAACAACAACGACAACAACATCTGTAGATCACCAACGTCCAAATCATCTGGACCAGCTATGTCTTCGTCCAAACTATTATGAGGTCGAGGATGGTGGCGCTCCTCATCGACACTGGTAAGCTCATTAATATGAACTAGCAAATCATCTATGTTACGCTTGTGCTGGGTATACTGAAGCTGTTTAAGCCCTAACTACATCTGGTATAAATCCTCATATGATAAAGTAGTTAGATCGAGGTACTGAGTAACCGGGATGTGAGGGACATCCATATAAGTATCACCATTTGTTACTGTTAGAACAACCACCCTCTACCAATCATCTCCTCCTTGCTGCTGAGGTGGAGTCGGGTATAACAGCGTACTCTGAGTAAGGTCTGGAAAACCAGGTGGAATAATGGTAGGTCTGATAGCTGACAATCTAGTAAAATCAACTGCTATAGCATGTATCCTGAGAAACGTGTGTGCTAGCGTATAAAAATGTCTCCAAAATAGACTGTAATCCAGAGTAGGGATGGTGAAATGGTCAGATGGTCACCACTGATGGTCTCGAGCTTCCGCCAACTACTAGGATTACTGTAACGGCGCGAATTTCGTACTCTTCGGAAGTCATTATTAAAAAAAAGAAATAGATAAAAGATAAAATTAAAACAAATATCAGAATCTCACAGCGGAACTGGATAAAATATAATACAACAAATAATTTATTGATACCATTATAATTATACATTAGAGTTTAATGGCATACAGATAATACATACTTATGGTCTCATGACCTGTCCATATTACACGTCGTAATATATCATAAGGATGCATAGATGAGTACTAGCATATTTGTAATTCTAGAGTCCTGCCAAACTTCTCCATAGATAGTGATTTAGAACCTGGATCACTTGACTACTCATAATAAGTATTATGAGTATCCAAGAGTTTAGGAAAACAAGAAAATAAACTATGGGTCAGACATAAGCCTGGTGTGAGTTAAACAGTTTTGTTTAAAAACAGTTGAGAAGATACGAGGGTATTATAAACCATGTTGCATAATAGGGTGGCATGTTTAGCTTTAGAAATACCATTTTGAAAAGAATGGAATTCCCGTAAGACACGACCATCAATAAATATGGTACGTGTTTTTATCTTACGATAGCAAAATAATTTTTATATCAAATCCAGTGATATTATAATAATGTCTATCAATTTACAAATAAATATGAATATAGCTGAAAAGCTTGCATCTCACTTTTTGACATAGTTGGTATACAATAAAATATGTACGGCTCGTATTGGAGTTTGGATTTCCAGCATGACTAGGTATGGTACCACCTTCCGATCAGTGTTCTCTAGAGATGAAACACTGGGTATCAACAAGAACAACTTGCAACCCGGCCACACAGAACCGACCACTCATTTAACTTGAGTGTATCGAATATATCATCACCACGGTTGGTAGCTAGTCAACCGAATTCATTAAAAAACATGTATATAAAAAGGGACAATAGATTTCTTTAGATCAATGATGATATACCTTGATGGGTATGACCCACTTAGCCCTGCTGCCAGCCCGATTTTAGTCATTTCACGGTTGATGAGGCTTGAGGCTATGGTTATCTTTATGGAATATCACTTCATCATTCACTTTGAATGCCACATTATCAGATCCGTTAAATCATTAATTGACATCCACAAACAATACTCTTGGTGTTAACCAAGAGAATATGTATTCTCCACCACCAAACTTGGTATGTTTTGAGGAAATCAATATACATGATTATTTTGAAATACTCTGTCGGACATTTGTCCATATACGTTCGTTCTGGGACTGAATGAAACCGAAGGCACTAACTCTACTACGTTCGTTTGGAATCACCCTCAGGATTAGTAGCGTAGCCCTTGCTCTTTAACGTCTTTGTCTTATCTTCAATTTAACGAACGCCTAAGTCGAATCAAAGTGGTACCCCGATTTCATATTGAAAACCGATCCCAGTTTCTTTGAAACGATGAACGTTAATAATATTTAGAATCAAATTGTACTTTAGAATAAATACAATTATTTACTCTGAAACAAATGTCATGATCAGTCCATTCAAATTAAATTATTCCTTCAATCTACTTTTGATTTTAGAATTGTGGTCGATGCAAAAATAAGTCAACATTTATTATTCGAGCTAATGCTTTAATATAAAACTTCCTACATAGTTTTAAATGGTTTGTCTAGGCTCACCAATATTTCAAAATTTATTAATAGGGCAATAATAAAAATGTTTATTATAAAACTTAAACACTTTTTATTATTTCTATATTTTTATTTTATATTGTAGTTTCATTTTCGCAGTGTACATACGTGCACCGTACACGTGCACGCATCCATTTCTTGCGATCTCGACTCCGCGACGGTTGCCACATGTATCTTCTTTCCCGCTTATGACATTGCTGATCACACACATGCCAATGCTTCACAGCATGCCAATGCTCCAGGTCTTCATTTGCCATTTCAAACTCGGTCGTATGGGTGTTCTTGGTTCCAGCAACTTGGGTAAACCAAGCATATGTTTGTCTATACATTCTTCTTCTTCTTTATATATATATATATATATATATATATATATATATATATATATATATATATATATATATATATATATATATATATATAGTTCACACCCACCTCATCTCACGTAATTCACCATTCACCTCTCTCCATGCAAGACGCAAACTACCCCAAATCTTCTTGTTGCCTTATTTGCAAATCTACACCAGGCTCCTCACGTCTTTAGCCTTGCATAGGATTTAAAGCATTGTTTTTCTTCTTCATTTTAAAATTTTGGCTTAAGTTCATTCAGCTCCATGTAACCACAAACCTCCTTCACCATGCGTCCTCCACAATTTTACATACCCATTCAAGCATCACCTGGATGCAACCAATTTGCTATTTAATAATATATATACTTTTAGTTACATACCTTGTTCTCCAATCCAGGCATGAACGCAACACATCCAGGAAAAGGGAACAACTTCATGATACCTGATGTATATACTTTCCTCACCAAGCACCCAACTGATCCTAGTTTCATGCAGATGCTCCATTTCTACACACAGCAAGTTCTTATGTTCACATGCTTATGAACTTATGCATCACGCCTCTTCTATTTCCTGGAGCGTTTTGTTTTCTTCTTCTATCTTTAATCCTAGTATTACACGAAATGAAAACCAGACATTTGAGCCATCATGCTGTTGCGTGAAGCACACCATACGGTCCGAGCTTCTCCTCCATGCATGTACACCAGTCCATGCATTCAAACAGCCGTACCTTGTTGTTCTATATATATATATATATATATATATATATATATATATATATATATATATATATATATATATATATATATATATATATATATAATTTATTATTGTTGTTGTTGTTGTTTATTTTGCTATTTCACTTTCCAGTGCACAGTTGTGCGCCGTGCACTTGCATTTAGATTTCCGATTGTGGCCACAAACATCTCCATGCGCAATAACCCATGTACTGCACCTCATTTCTTTTCATTTCGGTAGGCATCCATGCCTTTGCATGAACACGCATCCCACTAGATATATCTCTGCACATTATTCCATTTTCTAATTTATACCGGACTTTTTTTTTTAAATATAAAAGGGTGTATACCTTTTACCTCTTTCTAGTCATGAAACGCAACACATGCAGGAAAAAGGGAACAAACTTCATACTAACTGATGTATACTCTTGCAAATTAATGCTACATTTACTTTCCAATGTCCAGTCTGTTACTTCCGCATGTACACTATTGTCAGGCTGTCATCCCCTCCATTTTCGTATGTTTGAGTTCAGGGACCTATAGTATAAGGAGACATAAAAGGATATGCATCCCAATTTAATACCACCTGATGCTCACCCTTTCCTCAGCATGTACTAATCCAAAACTATGTCCATGCCAAAGTAGACCAATGCCCACTCAAAGCACTAAACGATATTATATAAATAATTTTTTTTTCATTGTTTTCCCTTCGCTCAGGCCCGCTTAGACGCAATAACTGATGAAAATATAAGTCCCACATCGGGAAATATTCAACTAAGGTCCTGGATAAATACTAAGAGGCTATAGTTCACATCAACCATTTGTGAACAAGCTATGTAGCTCTCTAAACTATAAAATGCCAACAGTGGTATCAGAGCCCAGGTTAACTAATTCAACTAGTTCAACTAATACGTATGTGCTTAACCGCCATACGTGCGCCACTCCATCCAAAATAGCATGATCACGTAGATGGCTCAAATACGCCACACGTGAAGGGGGAGTGATGAAAATATAAGTCCCACATCGGGAAATATTCAACTAAGGTCCTGGATAAATACTAAGAGGCTATAGTTCACATCAACCAATTGGTTTTGTGAACAAGCTATGTAGCTCTCTAAACTATAAAATGTTGGAAAACAATGGCTGAGTCGCGGACTAGGTCGCTTTCTTGAAGACGATTCGGCGATTTGGTCAGAGGTGCAAACCAATTCGTTCCTTCGCCGCCGCCTCTAGGATAAAACAGCCTCTAAAATAGTAACTGATTCGCTTGCACAAACAAATCAGTGCAGATTTGCACTTTCGGGAAAAATACTGCTCGAAATTTCTTAGAAGTTTTAATGGCGGCTGAGAAGAAGAGAAAATAAAATTCGGTGTTTTTCTCGTGTCTGATAAAATAGTATATATAGAACGAGAATTAGGTTTTGGGAGAAAATATCGGATCTGCTAAATTTCGGGGGGATTAATTATTTTACCGTTGCAAAACTTTTCCGTTGCAGAATAAATATCGGTGCACAAAATAATTTTTCCATAAAAAAACGGTTCGAAAACAACTAAGTTTTATGGTCCAAAAATATAAGTGCCTACACCACAAAGCCCAAGCCCAAGCCCGAACCGAACCGAACCGAACCGGGCCGGGCCGGGCCGGGTCGAGTCGAGTCGGTCGGTCGCGCGCGCGTGTGTGGTGGTCATGATGCATGGTCTCCCTCCTCACAACAATGCATGTATTGGGAGCCCAAGGCCCCAACATGACTTCTTAGAAACAAGTATAAATCCTTGCCTCTTCCCTATAATCCCATGATGTGGGACTACTCAAACATAGGAGCCATTCATGCACTTATTCAATCATTTTTAATAATTCACATAATGTTTGTAAACATTTCCAACAATCCCCCACTTGAATTTTTAAAAATATTTTAGAGCAGTTTCTTAAAAAACATAAGATTGTGCATAAACAAAGGTGTCCAAGGACTTGAACCTTTGCATAGTGAGTAAGATTCAGTTTTTACTAGAGTGACACGTAGTCTTGAACTCTATTCCTGACATCAAACCACACACAACCTTTTCTATAGTGCAATCAGATAAGCCCGTGCATTTATGGCCCTGCACGTCTATCCCAGTTTAGTGAATGCTCTAGAAGTTTTGCCCAAACTCCATAGGAAACGGCCACATTTCCACATTCACAAAGGTGAGTCTATCAAGAGCACTCCTGAAGGTAGGTACTCCACTCCAAATAGAGTATAGATCTCATTAAGAGTTTCTATTAACTCATCCTCTAATCACTTCAGGAATACATGCTTCTTGGTTTATTAAATAGCATGTTCAACTCATATCACTACACAACTTGTTATTACCCATTGAACCTAGTTCTTGGGATCTCCAGTCATTTAGGTCGGGTTACCATTGTGCGTGACTCAACAATCTAAGGGCAATAGTCCCATTCTTTTAGAAGAGTTATGGACTTTCTCTCTGGACAGTCCTTTCGTCAAAGGATCTGCCAAATTTTCCTCACTACGTACGTAATCCACTCTAACGGTACCTGTGGAAAGTAGTTCTCTAACAGTGCTGTGCTTACGACGTATTTGTCGTCTCTTACCGTTATAGTAACGGTTCTGAACTTTTGCAATAGCCGCGGTACTATCGCAATGTATCAACACTGCTGGTATCGGTTTTTCCCATAAGGGAATCTCAGCTAGCAGATTTCTCAAATATTCTGCCTCTTCACTAGCTGTAGCTAGTGCTATCATCTCAGACTCCATAGTAGACTGAGCCAAAATAGTCTGTTTCTTGGATTTCCAAGAAACAGCTCCTCCAGCGATGCTAAATATGTAGCCACTGGTCGCCTTAGAATCATCAGATAAGGTATTCCAGTCTGCATCAGAATACCCTTCAAGTACAGCTGGAAACCTTTCATAATGTAATCCAAGGTTCATGGTTCGTTTAAGGTATCTCATTACCCTTTCAATAGCTTGCCAGTGCTCTATACTAGGTCTACTGGTAAACCTGCACAATAATCCCACGACATAGGCAATGTCGGGTCTAGTACAATCAGTGGCATACCGAAGGCTGCCAATGATGCTCGCATAATCAGACTGTCTTACACCTTCACCAGTGTTCTTAAATAACTTTACACTGTGATCATATGGCGTACTTGCAGGTTTACAGTCAAAGTAATTATATTTCTTTAGTATCTTCTCAATGTAATGAGATTGGTCCAAAGAAATTCCCTTTTCTGATCTAGTAATCTTAATACCAAGGATTACACTCGCTTCACCTAGATCTTTCATATCAAAATTGACACTTAATAAGGATTTGACTGAGTTTATGGCATGAATATTTGACCCAAAAATGAGTAGGTCATCTACATAAAGGCATATAATAGTGCAAATGTCATTCTCAGATTTGTAATAAATGCATTTGTCACTTTCATTAACTTTAAAACCATTTGAAATGATTAAGTTATCAAATTTTTCATGCCATTGTTTAGGTGCTTGTTTTAAACCATATAATGATTTATCCAATTTACATACTTTATGTTCTTGACCATGTACTACAAATCCTTCAGGCTGGTCCATATAAATTTCTTCGTCTAATTCACCGTTCAAAAAGGCAGTTTTAACATCCATTTGGTGTATAAGTAAATTATGAATGGAAGCAAGTGAGATTAATACCCGAATGGATGTTATTCTAGTTACAGGTGAAAAAGTGTCAAAGAAGTCTATATTTTCCTTTTGTTTAAAACCTTTAGCTACTAGACGTGCTTTATATTTATCTATAGTGCCATCAGGTTTTAATTTCTTTTTAAGTACCCATTTACAGCCTATAGACTTACAACCAGGGGGTAAATCTACCAAGTGCCAAGTCTTATTGGATTCTAAAGAATCCATCTCATCGTTTATAGCCTCTTGCCAGAAATCGGCATCTAAAGAAGATAAGGCTTCTTGGAGGTTTATAGGATCCTCCTCAATAGTAAAGGCACAAAAATCTGAACCAAAATCTTTTATGGTTCTTGCTCTTTTACTTCTTCTAGGTTCAGCTTCAGAATTTTCATTAAGTTCTGTTCTAATAGGCATATTTGAAGTGCCCCCACTATTCCTTAATTTGAAAGGAAATTTAGTTTCATAAAAGTCGGCATCATTTGATTCAATTATATTATGTGCATTAAGGTCATAAAATCTATATGCTTTGCTATTAATAGCATAGCCTATAAATGCACATTCATATGCTCTACTTGCCAATTTTATTCTCTTAGGGTCTGGAATGCGAACATATGCTAAACAACCCCAAGTTCTAAAGTATGAGACATTGGGTTTATGATTCTTTAAAATTTCATAAGGTGAAATTTTATTCTTAGATTTAGGGATTCTATTCAGAACGTAGCATACAGTCAATAAAATATCCCCCCACCAATGTTTTGCTGCACCAGAATTTAATAATATGGCAACTACTAGCTCGGTAAAGGTCCTATTTTTCCTTTCTGCTTTACCGTTCATTTCAGGTGAGTAGGGTGCAGTTCTCTCATGTACTATACCATGTTGTTTATAGAAATCCAGAATAGAATTAGATTCATATTCTGTTCCTCTATCACTACGAAATCTCTTAATTTTTCTATTTGCTTGATTCTCAATCTCAGTTTTGAATGTTTTAAACATGTCAAAAGCATCACTTTTATTTTTCATAAGATATACATATGTGAAATCAGAGCAGTCATCAATAAAAGTGATAAAATAACGATGTCCCTGTCTAGTTAAAGTGCCATCAAGTTCACATATGTCAGAATGAATCAAGTCTAAGGGTTCAGAAACTCTATCAACAGATTTGTGAGGTTTCTTTGTGATTTTAGCTTGTGTACAGAATTCACATTTATCAGATTCAGATTCTGTCATTTTAGGTATCATATCTAGGGTGCTCATGTTTTGAATTATTCGTTTATTAACATGACACAATCTAGAATGCCAAATATTAAAATCACAAAGCATATAAGCAGAAGAAGTCACTTTATTAGATTCAACATTCAGTTTAAACATACCCTCACAAGCATAACCCTTTCCCACAAAAGTTCCCTTATAAGTAAGAGTGTACAAATCAGCCCCAATAACTTGAGTGAAACCAGCCTTATTAAGGAGGAAGCCAGAGACCAGATTCTTTCTTATCTCTGGAGTGTGCATAACATCTTTCAGAATTACAGTTTTTCCAGAGGTGAACTTGAGTTCCACGTTTCCAATCCCCGCAACTGTAGTGGTGTGAGAGTCTCCCAACAGCACTTTCTGATTTTCAGCAGCCGTGTATGTAGAGAACATGCCACGATCATAGCAGACATGGCGAGAAGCACCAGTGTCTACCCACCAACCCTCTGATCCACCAACAAGGTGAATCTCAGTAATCATAGCCGTAAGAGGCTCCTCAGTCAGGTTAGCCTGCGGTGCAGAGCTTGGCCTGTTCCGGCACTTTCGTGCCATATGCCCTGGTTTTCCACAGTTGTAACAAAGAAACAACTGTCCAGAGTCATTCTTTTGGGCTGGTTTCTGCTGTCCTTTTGGGTTTCCTTGCGGATTCCCATTCTGTTTGTTGCGCCTGTTCTGATTCTTAAAAGATTTCTGATTTGGTTTCAGAACAGCGGGAGTGGTCTTCTTAGTACTGCTGTTATTCACAATCAGCACCTCTTCTTTCTGGTCTTGCTTGCGTGCTTCCTCCTCAATACGGAGGCGTGTAATCAAACTCTCTAAGGAAAATTCCTTAGTCTTATGTCGCAAAGTGTTCTTAAAATCTTTCCAGCTAGGGGGTAATTTGTCAATGATAACAGCAATTTGAAATTGTTCGTCCAAGACCATACCTTCGGAGATGATCTCATGAGCTATTTTCTGAAGCTCATGAGACTGCATCTCTACCGATCTATCATCAGTCATCTGGTACTTTAGGTAGCGACTTACAGCGTATTTCTTTGCCCCTGCCTCCTCTGTGTCATATTTCTTCTTTAGTGCTTCCCAGATCTCCTTTGCCGTCTTTTCATCTGAGTTATAATAATCATACAGATCATCGCTCAGTCCATTCAGTATGAAATTCTTGCATAAGTAATCCTGTTCAGTCCAGGTCTGCAGTTGCTTTGACTGTTCAGTCCATGATGCCATCTTTGCTGCATCAGTCTCGTCAGGCTTGTCTGGTAGCTGCGGTTTTTCAGCAGTCAGAGCAGCCACCACCTTCCTGATCGTGAGGAAGAACTCCATCTTCTGACGCCAGCGCTTGAAATGCAGACCTTCGAACTTGAAAGGAGCAGCAGTCACCAGAGGGCCGTGAAAAGCAGAGGGAGGAGCAGAATCGTCCATGGTTGAGTTGGAGGCCATTGTTTCAGTTCGTCTTCAAATTGTTGGAAAACAATGGCTGAGTCGCGGACTAGGTCGCTTTCTTGAAGACGATTCGGCGATTTGGTCAGAGGTGCAAACCAATTCGTTCCTTCGCCGCCGCCTCTAGGATAAAACAGCCTCTAAAATAGTAACTGATTCGCTTGCACAAACAAATCAGTGCAGATTTGCACTTTCGGGAAAAATACTGCTCGAAATTTCTTAGAAGTTTTAATGGCGGCTGAGAAGAAGAGAAAATAAAATTCGGTGTTTTTCTCGTGTCTGATAAAATAGTATATATAGAACGAGAATTAGGTTTTGGGAGAAAATATCGGATCTGCTAAATTTCGGGGGGATTAATTATTTTACCGTTGCAAAACTTTTCCGTTGCAGAATAAATATCGGTGCACAAAATAATTTTTCCATAAAAAAACGGTTCGAAAACAACTAAGTTTTATGGTCCAAAAATATAAGTGCCTACACCACAAAGCCCAAGCCCAAGCCCGAACCGAACCGAACCGAACCGGGCCGGGCCGGGCCGGGTCGAGTCGAGTCGGTCGGTCGCGCGCGCGTGTGTGGTGGTCATGATGCATGGTCTCCCTCCTCACAACAATGCATGTATTGGGAGCCCAAGGCCCCAACATGACTTCTTAGAAACAAGTATAAATCCTTGCCTCTTCCCTATAATCCCATGATGTGGGACTACTCAAACATAGGAGCCATTCATGCACTTATTCAATCATTTTTAATAATTCACATAATGTTTGTAAACATTTCCAACATAAAATGCCAACAATAACTAACCAAGACGTCCCCTGTTACTAATACCTGCACATTCACTGCCAGAATCCTAGCTGCGTCCTCAGTCCTTAACGGATTTAAAGCATTTTTTTTCTCTTCTTTTTTTGATGTCAGGGGTACCAACAATCTAGGTGAATTGCTTTTAAATTTTTAACTAGAACAGAGAGCATACAACTTCTAGACATATTAGCATCAAGACACATTCTCAGTTTTCAATCTTCTATCTTAACAGACTTCCATATTTTGGTAATGATAATTTTTATTCTAATCCACAATTTTAGTAAGTTAATCCACCCCATTTTACAGGACCGTTGACTTTTACTAAAATTTAAATTTTAATCAGTGTATCCACCTAAAAACGTACTTATTTTTCTTCTATTCAGTCTTCTTCTCTGCGTTTTGCGTCATATTCTTGTTTTAGAAATCCTACCATATAAATCGAAGTTTAAGTGGAGTAATTTAACGTAATAATTAACAATAAGTAGTTTGTTTATTTTTTGTTTGAAGTTGATTAATCGTATACAAAATTGTTTTTTTAATATCACCATTATCGCATATAATTGTATTATATGCATACTGAACTAAAATAGACATTAAGAGGAACTATTGAGCATTGCTCATAACATGTATTCTCCTTTCAATGTTACTTCGATGCATTCTTTTATTTCATGGTTTTATATTCAGTTAACCTTAGCTATATTTTTCTTTCAACTATTGCTTACTTAGGTTCAAACAGAAAGTCAGGTGGACTTAGATACTTACACTATACTCTTATCTCTGATGTGGCCAATCACTTGTAAATCCTTTGGTGTTTTGATGACTGGTCAGGGAAATTCAGTTAAAGAATTGATCAGTATCAGTGAGGAAGGAGTACTTTAGCTCTCTAACACTATAATTTGCAGGATTGTGAATGAAACCTTGATGACGCTCCACACCAACTTATAATGAAATCAGTTTGCAGTAAGAATAATATAGCCTTCTTTTATATATGTATTTCCACTAAGCATGGCTAGTGTTGTTTATTTTTTGAAGGATTTATTATGTTGATCTGAGCTATCATACATCAAATGTGGATCAACTGAATTTTATTATAATTGAAAAAAAAGTAAGCTTATAAAAGTTAACTAGATAACTAATGTAATTTTTATAAAACTCGTGTTCTCTAAAAAAAATATTTGCTGCATTCAATTATCCAGTAGAATGAGGGGTTTTGTAATGTCATGGTAAAACAAGAAGTAAAAATATTGATTCACTACAAGAAAAACAGCAAATAGCAGCGACAAAATCTGCTTCAAATTCGTCGCTAAACAGGTCTTAGCGACGGATTTCCTATGTAACTGTATGGTCGGTAAAAACCATGACGGTATTTGTGTCAGATTTTGCGACGGAATTTTGCAAGAGGTTTCCGACATTTTTCCGTCATTTTGCTAATTTTACAATAAAAATAAATTTTATTTATTAATTTAATTTAAATTTAATTTAATTTATATACCGACTATTTACCGGCGGATAATTAAATTATAATAAAATATTACTTACATAAGGAGTTGGTAAACCCTTGCTAAATACCAAAGGATTAGCGACGGATAATTTCAACTTTTGATCATCACCTTAAATTTCTGTCGGTAATTCGTCACAAGTCATTACAACAAAACTCGCAAAGAGCTATAATCATTTTAATATAAAATATTTGCGAAAATGAATATGTTTAACTCAAAATTTCTAATTTTAAATAAATATTTTATTCAAACAAATATTTTATTACACATTTGAATAATACACAATTATGTGTCTCTTTGTTACACAATAACTATACAAAACGCCTATTTGTACAAACATTGGCTCGCTACATACACTCATTTACACTCACTCACTCTCACACTCAGTATCTTCATCTTCAGTGATTAATCTAGAATTTTCCATATTGTCCGTTGTACCTGTCAAAATAGAATAAGACAATAAACTGAAAAGGAAACAATTTATAATTACTTGTATGAATATTATAACTAAAATATGATTTCACTTAGATTGCTGGTATTGTAAAATAGCAAATGCAAAAAAAGGGCAAATAGATAACTTTTTTTTGCAATATAATGCAATCTTTATTAAAAAAAGAAATAAGGAAAAGGTTCCACGATTTCGGTTCATATGAGTCATATCAGCTAAAATACTGTACATCGTATATAAATATAAATTCAAAATATTCAGTTGTTCTGTTACAGTATGGTTACCAGCTAGGATGCAGCAAGTAGTGGTGAAACGATTGACTCCACTGCAGTGTTATTCTAGCGAGTAATGGTGAAACTAGAAAGAAAAGCTTCAGACATCATACCATGTAGACCTTTGACAACATCAAAGTTTTTGTACGTATTTCTGCAACAATACGCTGCACTATTGGAGATCTACTGCACAACAATTACAATCAATAAGTATGGTGCACATCTCATTCAACAATCTACAGCGTGTGGTGAACAATATAAAGGATTGAGAAGATACCCAGGTCCAGAATTCAATTTGCTGAAATGCTCAAGGGTAAATAGAATACATGTTAGCTTCAGTGATGTAGCATTGAATGCTTTGGCTAATTCATACATGCTGGATATGTTTTCCAAATTTACATCCTACAAACAAATATTTACTCGAATATTATTCAGGCCTGTTAGCAAATTTTTTTTTTGAATCAACCCGAGCAATGGTGTATTCTCATGTTCGCTTCAAACCTTCCAGGAGATACTGATCAGCAGCTCGAAGAAGATCCTTTGCAATACCAGCAGTTATTGTAATTGTAACTGACCCAGTATAGATGTATCTGTTCCCAGAGTAAATCAATCATAACTCAACCAAAAATGAAAGGAAATCGAACAATTTATGAAAAACGTCCACACTTACTTTATCATCATCTCAAAAACTTCCCATCTTATGTTTGGAATTTGAATATCTTTTGCATCTTTTTCCTGCATGACAGCGATAGTTGTTAACAAGTAAGAATTTAGTGACATCATAGCAGAATAGTGGAAGATAACAATGTTGATTGTTATGAAACTTGATTGGGGAACACTTCGTTGACAAGTAAGAATTTAATGGTATCACTTATGTTTTGAAGTTTGCTAAAATCAACTTTTCCAAATGACGGAAATCAGTACCACATTGTGCAGCTGCCATATAAAACCTATATATCCTATAACTTGATATGCACGTATTTCTTCCTTATAAATATATTGTTCCCTTCTTCTCTATATTCTTTTGTTAAAGAAATTAAGAAACCCATTTTTCTCCGCCAAAACAAATCAAAACATAACTTCTTCTTAAATAAAACTGAACCTTATTCAATTAAAAGAAAGTATACCCCTTCGTTGCTCCATTCAGAAAGCATGGGGAGTTCACGTTTAAATTAAAATTTACATTGACGAAAATTCCACCGAGATGGGTTAAGCACTGATCGAATAAGGGGGTGAGCTCGGGTAACGTTCTGGTGAGTGCTCTGGTGCTCGCTGTAGGAGAAGCAGCGATGACTGACGTTGGTCGGTCGGAGGTTTGGCGAGGCGCAGGCCAGTACGATGGTGCTCCAATAATCAGGGGAAAGATCAGTAGGCGCATGAGAGAGTGAGGCATGGCGAACGTCCTGGTGATGAGGGATCAAGCGTCACTAGTAGGATTTGGTAGCGGTGACGAAGGACTGGGAGTGTAAGGGTGGTGCTGAAGCTTTTATAGATAAAAAAAGAAGAACCATCATCGGTTGGGAGAGGAAATGCATGCAGGCGTGCTGTGCCAAGTCGTGGGTTTCGGTCCTCACAAAAAAAAATGATTGCAGCGTGGGTTACTGGAGAGAATATAGATGAAGTGGGGGAAGTTGAACAATGCATGGATTAGTGGACATTATTTTTTGCATGGCATTGTGTTTTAACAGTAAAGAGCAAATGAACGAGGCAACGGTTTTATGAAGAGCAGTGAAGTCTGTTATACAGAGAGCATCATTTATGAGTAATGAAGACGATGGAGGAAGTAAATAATCGGGCTCATATTGTCTACAAAAGGTTTGCTACCAGTTGAAACGTTAACAAAGCTTTGGAAAAGTGCCATATAAAACCAACTGGAATATTCAAGAAGAAGAAAAATACGAAACTGAAAACAAGGAAAAATTTAACATGAAAACATATTAACATGAAAACATGTAACATGGGAAGATTCAAAGGTACAACAAATTACCTGTTGCATCTCAACTTTCAAGCACTGAAAACAATGGCAGAAACAAGCGTAAGAACATCAAAATACAAAACCGGTGAGATCAAATCATCATAATGGCATAAACAAGAAAATGGTTCAAGCACATGTATATCTCAAAATTTTAAGTGCAACCGGTACCTTGCTGTTGTCAATTAACACATCCTTAAAGCCACATTTCATGCAATCCGACATAACAAGAATAGTTTGAATCTACAAAAATGGCACAATGTAGTATTAAAAAGAAATGACGCATAATAAATTAAATCTGCAAGCGATTTTTTTAATCCAAGATTAAATGGATTGGTTAGTAGATCTTATGCCTAAAAATCACCTAAAACAGTCTATGAGAATCATTTCACTTTGCAGCAACATAAAAAGAGGGGCATGAACTAAATACCATAATTACGCAACATATAAATAACTACCTACAACATCAACAAAAATCCACTGTTTCAGAGCAAATGCAAATTAGTGGAATCTTCCAGATTACTGCTATTTAGCACTTTCAAATTGCAATTTTGCACTGCTACAACCATGTTCTTTCGTTTGGCATCCTTTTCCTTTTTCTCTCACGGGTTGTTCTTCTGTTCTTCCCTGACAACACATATGTAATTTGTAAAATTACTTGCTAGTTTGTTGGAAATGCCTATATTATTATTACAACCATTTGACGAGTGACTACAGGTGTTCCTGTAACATAGATGATAATTTTAAAATGACATAGATCGAAATAATATCGAAATCATCCATATCTAAATAATATAGAAATTACCTAGATCTAAATAATATAGAAATCCAGATCGAACAATAAAACATGGATGTTATTTAAAAAACAAAAATGAACAAATTAAATCATACCTAAATGTAAAACTTCTGTATTTTAGACTTCGATAGCTCGAAAAAAATCATCCAGATAGAAATATACAGAAATCCAGATCGATAATTTAAAATGAACAAAATCAGACCTGATTTATGGCGCTCGGCAATGTTGGGCAAATGAGGATCTCGACGTGGTCGCTGGCTTCGACGTGGATGGTGGTGGCTCGCACACTATTTTCCCCGTCCTCCGCCTCGCTGAAGGAGATGAGAATTGAAAATAAATCTCTGGGTATGCGGTTGCATTTTTTATGTTAGGGTTTGAGTAAGAAATCATGGGCGTATGTTAGATCTTCATCTAACGGCTGAGTTTTTTAGCAATTGGGTTTGTGTGTTTAGCGTGTAAAAGATAATAAATATGACTATAACCTAAATACAAATACATATTTCTACTTAATTTCTAAATAATACTTCTTAATTATTAAAATTAATTATTAATATTAATTATTACATATAAATTACTAATAATTGTTATTACTACCTAATTATTAATTATTAAAAAAATCTTGTTTATTAATTACTAGTTATTTAGTAATAAATTTAAATTAATGTGCCTTGTCAAAAAATTAATTTAATATTAATCAATTATTATATTAATTTTTAATTATTTGATAGTGATTAATAGTGTAATTTTCTTATATTATTTAATTATTAATAGTAGATATTAATATATAATAACTATTATATACTTATATTAACTATCACATATCAATTATTAATTATTTAATAGTACATTAATATGCATGAAAATAATAACTTGTATGGTAATATTTGAATTTTTTGAATTTCGAAATTCTTTAATATTTATTCAACCTTTTATTTTTAAACTTTGACCATTTTGGTTTTCATAATTACTAATTATTTATCAAATAATACGTACCAATCAATTTTTTAAAAGCAAATATGTATTAATAATTTCTTGATATTAATTTAATTAATCACATTAAAGACTATTAAATAATCGTTGATTATCAAAACAAATTTAATAAACATCGAACAACGATGTATTTTATTAATTACTATTACCTCTTATTTATATTATATAGTAATTAATAATTAATCAGCATTAATTTTCAAAAAAAATATTAATAGGCATTAGCTATTGAATTTTATTTACTTTTAATATTTATTATTTATTATTAATTACTAATGTATTATTAACATTAATTATTTAAAATTTAAATTTACTAATTAATTACTAAGTAATAGCACAAATTTAAAACATTTTGTAAATAATAAATATAAAAGTTTGTTTCAAATCTCTTGGAAAATTGCAGGAAAATAGCTTCAAAATTATGTCGACGGTAATCCGACACTATTAGCAACGGAATTTAGCGTCAAATATTATATGACGGTAATGAGCTGCAATTTCCATTGATTTAGCGACAGAATTAGTATTCGACGGTAATAATTTATAATAAGATGACATATAAAATCCAAAATATTTACTCTTACAAAACCCACGGAAATCCGCCGCTAATTAGCGACGGAATTTTCCGCTGCTAAAAATCTGTCGCTAATCTCGGTTTTTCTTGTAGTGATTGTAAGCTATATGATAAGGTGAAAATTTTAAGTTAATCCACTCGTGGATTAACTTACAAAATAGTTGTGGATTAACTTACTAAGTAAAATTGTGGATTAACTTATTAAAACCGTGGATTATAATAAAAATTACCTTTGGTAATATAATTCTTATATATATATATATATACATATTTATAGCTTATGCATAGTCATAGGTAAACAGTAAATAAACTTTATGAAAACAGAGTAGTACAAAGTTTACTCACAGTGTTTTTCACTATTTTCCTCTTCCAGGTTTTTTTTTCTAACTTGTATACTAGCACCCCTATTTAATTTTGTCAAATGACATAATCTAATTACTAAGATTTTAGATTATATGTTGCCTGTTATGGACTTATTTACATGAGTTGGATTAATGGACTATTGTTTCTTAATAAACGATTTATTATATTCTTTTTAATTATATATATATCCAATATTACAATGCTTGTAATTTTATTAGATTTTGTTTCCTTTTGCAAGCTACCTTACAAAAATATAGAACAAATATTTAAGAATTTTTATTTTTATTTATTTGTTGTCATGGAATTTTACTTACAATAATTTAGATTTTATTTGAATTTTGAAAACATCTTGCTACTTCTAAAAATTTAAATCTTAATTGTTTAGAACTTCATTTTTAAATGTATTTAAAATCATTCAGACTTGTCGATTATTGTTCACGTGCTTAACCAAAAACTGGTTCGTTACACTTCACACCACTAAAGAAGGTGTATCAGGATGTGGATCATCAAGCACGCAGTCGCCCTCTAATATCTGACTCCAACGTTGTTCCTAGAGAACCAGTAATAACCGCCTAAGGGAGGAAAACGAGTCGTCGACAACATCGCAGAATGGAAGACTCCATCATATGTCAAAAAGGAAGAACCCTCGTACGTATGTTATATAATACTCTATCATGTTGTGCGTAACTCAATATGGTTACGAGCCATAGAAAAAATGACGGGCCTGACCACCATGTACAGGTCTCTGATTCTCATGAGCCCACGCCCGCACTTGCGGAAAGAATGGAGATAATGCTGTATCTAGTATCGGGTAAGTCATATTGTAGAAACAGTACTCGTAGTACCAGTATTATATAATCTGCCAAAACCCACAGATGGACGTACCCCGCTCTCTGATAACACACTGATGGTCTAAACAGCGATAGAGATAAGCTAGTATTAGCGTCCAACAATCATATACTACTTTGCTATCAAAAGTCAAATCAGCGACTGCCGCAACATATCTAGCGGGCAAGGTGTTCAATGGGTTTAAAAAAACAGGTTGCCCATCAAATATACAATAAAGAGTCATGCAATCTCTAAAAGATGATTTTCTTCCCCTGAATTCTCGATTAAATCATTGATGGTTTTTCTAATAGCACTAGTCCTCAGCTGTAATCCAGGAGCCAAAGAGTGTTGTAAGTCAAGATGAGGAAATAAACGCGATAATAGGTCCCAACACTGATAGTGCTCATCATAAGATAAGGTCTCCCCCATGCCTACCAAAATTCTAGTAAGAAGAGTAAAATCTAACTGGAGTGATACCTAGCTCACCAAACCTAAAATGAAATGTGTGTGTGGTCTTCCACCAGCACGACGTTCTCTCCCCAATCAACTGAACATCCTAGTTTAACAAGTTTGTTATACCTAATAATAAATTGTTTTAGGATTAAATGAAGCTATTCAAAAGTACAAAATAATTTGATGATAGTTAAGTGAACACGTACTTATGAAGTCACCAAGATCAACTTCACCAATAAATGTGTGTATAATGCCAGATGTATCATAAGCTCAAATTTTTGAATATTAACGAATAATGGTTGGCCATGAGCCACGTGTTCTATCTCGTCGTGCCTATTTATAAAAGGGTCGATATATTATTTCTAATCTACATAATATTACTACTAAATGTTAATAAAAGTAATAAACTTACAGCTTCTTCCACGTGCGTGCTAACATGCTCCTGGTTGTTTGGAAGTACATGAAAATTAATAAGCGCTTTGCCTAGCCCTAAATTTTGATCAATTTTCGGATCTAGATCTTTTTCCTCTTAAGCTCGATGTCGTCTAACTACTTCTCGTTGAGGAGGAAGCATGAATGCTTCTTCAATTGGAGCATGCTCTACTTCAATTGGGGTACATACTTCTTTTGGAGGCACATTTGCACCACTTCGACTCCTGCTGCCTCGGAATGCTCGTAATGCTCTACCAAATCTTCTCATTTTTTTCTTAATTGCAGATAATGGTGGTAAAAAGGAAGGAGGAAAGGGAAGAAAATTTTTGTGGTGAAAATAATGACCCATATCCGGCCTTTATATAACCAGCTACATGTGCCTTAGCCGGCTTTCTAAATCCCGGCTAAGGTGACTATCTGGATTTAATTCCAGACCGTCATGGGGATTGCAATCCAACGACATTGGATTGTAATCCATGTAAGATCCTTAGTTGGCTTTAAGAAAGCCGTTTGAGGGTGACACAACAACCTCGGCTGGGGTTGCTGTGTTTCTTCCCATTGGGGGTGGGTTAGGTGTCAACCCACCAAGACGAGACACCCAACCCAACCCCCATTGGGATTGGTCTTACTCCTCAGTAACGATGTCCAATGTTTTTGCTGTTAAATCGTTTGGTTTTAACTTTTACTTCTAAGTTTCGACATGTGAATTTCTAGTTTTATTATTAATAATGAATAAAAATCAAAATTTATAAGTTGTTAAATTCTATTTTTAAGCGATATTACATAATATTTGCATATGGATGTTCAAGCTGGTGAATAAAAATTATTTTCTAGATGTTACTTTTAAATGATATTAAGTTTAAGTATTGAATTAACATAGTTAAGTTGTTATATCCTAGTGAATTTCTATTTTTTGTAAAGGACATTTTCGAAGCATGTCGATAAAAAAAAACTGTGACACCAAGCGTATTTCATTTGCTATCACGAAGGAGTCCATGAAGCTGGCATTAGCTTAAATTGTAAATTAATTTATGGATATTGGATTCAAATCCACGAGGGATTGAGTCATTCGAATGACTATGAAGCATTCAAGTATGAAAAAAATTTGAATAATAAATTATTTGTTAGTTCCTGAGATGATGGTTTTATGACAACAACCTTATGAATTATTATAAAATATGTACACTAACATTTTATGTTGAATTATATATGTATACGCATGATATTTATATATAGGTATTAAGGATGAAGATTGTACAATATAAAGATTCAAAATTGAACAATACGAAGATGAAGAGTTCAAAATATCACGATAAGTAATAGTCTAGATTTATGTTAAAACTTCAAAATAGCACTAACATCTTTATTTGGATTTTAATTTTGGAATGGAATCCACTTCACTACAAGATGCACTTCGAATAGCGACAAGGCTTCGCAATGGCTAGCGACGGCTAAAAAAGCGGTCGTTGCAAGCTGTTGCACGGTCTGCTGATACCAACTAGGAACACAGCTTCATTTTCTCCATAATCAAAATCCCCATAATAATTTTCAAAACCCCACCACCATGTCGCTCCTCCGTCGGGGTGTAGCACTCCAAGCCTCCAAACATGCCTTCAAGCATCTAAATTCATGTTGGTATGTTTTCTAACCCTAATCTATGCTTAAATAGGGTTAATTGTAGGGCTTAGTTGCATGTTTATGGATTGGAAAATTGGTTGTTTATGAGTTTGAAATTGATTGTCATGTGGGTTATGTATGATGATGATTGTGTTGTAAGTTGATTTGGAAGTAAATGTAGTTTATTATGAGGTTCAAAACGATGATTATCGCATAGTTGTTGTAATAATAATAATGTGTTAGTTGATGTAGAATTATTAATTGGTTGATGATTTGAAAATTAGTGTGTATTATTTATTGACATGTTTACTGATAAGTTTATGCGAATTTGTTAAACTTTAAAATAATGTTTGTTGTCGTTTAGGAGAAAATATGTGTACTATATTAAAATTGCTAGCATGCGTTTGTTATATGTATTAGCATAAGTTAAAATAATTATAATTTGATTATTACAAGTGCTAGCTTCTGAATTTTTATAAAAAATCCATAATTTAAAACTTGATGTAGTTAGCTAAATTTTATATTACGCGTTAATATTTCAAAATTATTAAGTAAAATGTGTAAATAGTTGAATGAAGTATAAAATTTTGAAATGTGTATAAAAATAATAAAATATTCAAGAGGAATATATTATAGTTGAATGGAAGTTATTGTACATTTTAAAATTGAAACTGTAGTTAACAAATATTTATTGAACATATTAAAAAATAATTGAAAATGGGTAAACCGCCTCCTTAAAAACTCGAACTAGAACTCAACTTGAGGACTAGCCAGGAAAAAAGAGTGCGGTGTTTTATTGACAACGCATCAATAAATAGTACAAAATAGTACATATTGGCTAGCAAATCAACAATAACCTTGCTGCCTACCCAATACAACAAAAGAACTAATGGACAGTGCATATAACTCCCAAAGAATGGGCAAGAAACCCACACATGTCCATACATACTACATAAGAGGCCGGTTAAGAAGGCAGATGAGTTAAAACTTTTCCAAAAAAAAAACCGCCGACTTCATAACTGTAAAAAAGCTCCATCTAGAAAGCAATGTCATCCCGCATCCGTGAGTTTAATTCCCCATCGATCTGCAATATCTAAATCAGATCGTGTGCGATTCTTCATTTTTTTAGAGTTCTTCAACAGGTACTGTATATCTATTTCAAGAAATTTCCATCTGCGAAACTTATTCCAAGATTGCTTGCTGTGCACTATTTAGTTTCTTTCATTCCAAATATGGTAGATCGTGGTGGTAATGGCACAAAAGACGACATATTGACTGAATGAAGCCATATTGAAAGTGTTTTTCAGCATAGCCAATTCGTCGTCTAGCTTCAATGAGTTAGTGTGAGAAGGAGCAATTTTTAGTTTAAGTCGGCATCAGACCCATAAGTAAGCAGCGTATCGACAATAAAAAACAGATGATCTCTCGTCTCCGTATCTTTGTTACATAGCACTCAAGTAGGATTCACGTCGTAACCCTATTTAATCATATAATTCTTAGTGCTCAAACGGTTTAGAACAGCCTTGTACATACATAGTGACATTTTTGGACTGTTAATGTAGTGCCACACTATTTTACACCACTCCTGCTCAGTATCATGGTTTCTGGCAATATCCCAAGCAGAGAAAAAATTAAAGCCATTCTTTTTTTCGTTCCAACTCCAGTAGTCATAATCCTCATTAATCTGAATTTTCACCTCATTAATCTGTGATGAAATTAGTCTCGCAACAAGTAAACAATTAGGGTTAAACACCCCCATCTTGCATAATGTGATTCATGGTGAAATTTTCTCCCCCAAAAAGATCTAACTGGTCCCATTCAAGCATTTTAACCATGATTTCATTGTCTGTCCAAGGATCAAACCATAGCATAATGTTTCTTCCATTTACAATACAACGATTAATGCATTGTAGCCCCTTCTGTTTGTGTTTAAGAATAGCTTTCTAAGAGCCTGAACTATTGGAATCCACATCCATTACCCCGAAAAAAAATAATTTATTGCAATATTTATTCATCATCCAATTTTTCCATAAGCTATTACCAATAACAAAATGCCACAAAAGTTTAAGAGTAGCAGACGTCTTAATATCTTTAAAATTACACAATCCAACCCCTCCTTCAGATTTAGGAGTACATAGCTTGTCCTATGCTATCTTGTGTGTTTTCCCTACCCAAATGAAATTAGCACACAATTTATTAATTTTACTAATCATAGCCTCCGGCAGCTGATAGGTTAGCATCCAATACATAACCATGGGTGTAATAATAGTGCGAATCAGCTCAATTTTTCTAGCCATCGAGAGCAATCTATAGTCCCAATTGTCCATTTTACCTCTAATTTTATCGAATAACTCACCACAATCAGCAAAATGAAGATACTTATTTGAAAGTGGGACTCCTAGAACCGGAAGTCTGCCTTTCGTCATATTTAGTTCCTGCAGTAGCTGATTTTTAGTATTAACACCTTTGCTGAAGTATACCTTGGATTTCAAATGGTTAATTTTAGGACCTGCCACTTCCTTTAACTAATCGAGAATTGAATTAATCTTCTTCACTCCATTCAACTTGGCTTTAGATAAAATCATTAAATCATCTACATAAATCAAATGAGTAACAGAGGGTTCTTGGTTGCATATGGGCTGAATAATCCTTGCATTCGCTGCTTTGTACATGTGAATGGAAAAAAAATCAATTACAACACAAAATAAGTACAGAGATAACGGGTCCCCTTGTCTCAAGCTCTATTACTCTGCTAGTAACCTTTAGGACTGCCCTGAACCAGAATAGAATAAGATGGTGCAGAAATAAAAGTTTTGATGATGCGGACAATCTTTGTAGGAAAACCCATCTTCGTAAGCATATGACATATAAAATTCCTATTAACCATATCATATGCTTTTTGAAGGTCAGTTTTGATACAAAATTTACCGCTGCCTTTGTTGCTAAAATGTCTAATTTGTTCACGAGCTAACATAATATTTTCAGCAATGAATCTACCAGGAATAAAGGCCGACTGATTGTTAGAAATCAAGTGTTTGAGGTATATTTTAATCCTATTACACAACACTTTTGAAATAATTTTATAATTAACATCGCAATATGCTATGGGTCTATAGTCTGAGATAGCAGTAGGATTATCAATTTTGGGGATAAGCATTACAAAAGTATGATTTATTCCCTTAGCTAGTTTACCAGTGTTGAAAACCTCCTGAGTCATCTCTAGAAAAACCAGTTTAATCTCCTCCCAATGAAATTTAAACAATTTAGCAGTGAAACCATCAAGTCCTGGACTCTTATCGTCCGATATGGAGAACACAACATTAAAATCTCCTCCAAATTAATGTCCTCGGTCAAATGCCTTTTACCCCTGTCGTTAATAATATTAGTATAGTTGAAATCGGGAAAAGAATCAATCGTAGGAGTGTCAGATTCAAAAATTCTTGAAAAATAAAGAATAGCCTCCCTTTCAATTGATTCTGCATCATCCATGAGCTCGCCATTTCTCATGAATAGGTTACTCCAATTATTTCTATGTTTTCTTAACGACATTTTAGCATGAAAAAATTCGGTGCAAGAATCCCCTTCTGTGAGCCAGCTTATTTTGGCTTTTTCTTTGGCGTTGCAGGCCTCAATTTTGCATTGATCTTTCCGCATGTTGTAAGCATTTCTAAGGTTTCAAACGTGTTCCCATCAGTAGAATTTTCATCGATTTCGGCAAGAGAGTAATTGTAGTTCTCCTCCAACATTTTTAGATTGTCTCCATCTTTTAGGCTCATATAATTCCAACCATTCAGGTATAATTTGCATGCCTTCAAATTTTTTTTGAAATTTATATATTTTAGATCCTGGGATGTATGAGGTCATCATATAATTAACACCAAGTAGAAATTATCTGAATAGCCTTCTTTAACAGTCCAAGAATTCAGGAATCTAAATGACACCTTTTTACGCTCATTATTTTTCTCCTGAAATTAATGCAAATAGGAATATGATCATTAATTGGATTAGCAACTCCATAGGCATTTAAATCAGGAAATAATCAAGAAAAATGGTTGCATAAAACATTATCAATTTTCGTAGCGATCCCCTTTTTCCTCCGAGTATATTTAAAGCTTGCTATGGGAGTATTAATCAAACCAGCATTAGAGACGCAATCAATAAGGCCTGCAATGTGCCTGAATGGTGCTGTTGAGACCCTTTCTTATTATTCGAGGATAAAATGTTGTTGAAATCTCCGAGAACCAACCAAGGAATGTGAACGTTGTGTGATTCTTTAACTAGGTCAAGCCATAACTTCTCTTCATCTACTAGGAAATTGCTAGCGTATATAAAAATCAATCTGCAAGCAAAACCCTCAATATTTTCTGCATATAAAGAGATATGTTGATGTGCCATAGCTTCAACTGTAGTTTTCCAAATTTCAGTGTCCCAAGCTAACATAATTCTCCCCTTGTTGCTGGTACAGTTATTATCTAAAACATCCCATTTACTATGAAGCATGTTTTTTAAATAATCAATCAAGTTACTGCTTAGCTTATTTTCCAACATGCCAATCACTGATGGCCTAAATTTGTTAAGGAACTTTAACACTTCAAATTGTTTGTTAGTGTTACTCAGTCCCCTTACATTCCATGATACGATGTTCATTTAATCTTGCTCTGGGTCCTTGTCGACACTTTAGGAGGAGCTGGTGGGACAGATTTAGGGCATTTATTTTTGTTGTTCTTATTACCATCAGTCAGCTCATCCACGAATTTTTTATTTTTCTCTATGTTATCTGACACGTGTATTTCTCTTTTAGGTTGTCTAGGATTCTCTCCAGCAATAGCTAGCTGTTCCGCAAGATTTTCTTCCGCAAACTCATCCCAGTCTTCAGCAAAAGCCTCTACGATCTCTGTATTTTGATTTTCCTCAGCAACAGGGACGGAACTGTAGGGGGGGCAAGTAGGGGCCACGGCCCCCCCTTCGTACCATATTTTGAAAAAAAAAAAATTGGTTAAATCATGTACCTCTATGCAAAAATAACCATTTTAAAGACGTTTGTACGTGTATTTATACATCTTAATGTGTGTTGAATTTTTTTTTTTTGGCACCCCCCTAAATTCGCCCCCCTCTAACCCAAATCCTGGTTCCGTCCCTGCTCAGCAACTACATCTTGAGATCTTATATCATTTTGTGTATTGACTGCACTGTTATTAATATAAATATTATGTATAATATAGGTGTTTGACTTCCTATGTTGTGTGTTATCATCTGCATTTTGAATTAATTCACTTAATCCAGCTTTGCTATTGTCAATCTTATTACAGATTATATCCTGCATATCTTTTGACACATTTGTATCCTTTGGGTTAGAAAGTAACGTTGATTCTCCAGCAGTTTCTTCAGAGCAATTAGTCACAGTGTTTTCGGTGGTCTCTTTATGTTTACTTTTTGTAGCACTTGGGATATATTCTTATTTTGTATCATCCACGTTCTCACTTCTATTTTCATCATTCGGGCATCTACGTTTGCAACCATATTAGTTACCATCTCATTCTCTACACAAACTGTAGAGTCTTATTCTTTTAGGACCCATTTTTCAGTCATCTTAGTTTTACTTTGGGCTTGCGTATGTCCATAAATTCTGCATACCTTACAACAAGTTGGCTTATACAAATAATCAACTCTCACTTTTAACTCCTCTCCAGTATGCAAAAGAACATCCACCTCGTTAGGAAACTCTGATGCCGCATCAATTTCAACTAAAATTTTGGCAAAAGTAACCCTAGATTCATCTGTAGTATCTTGTCCATCTTAATTGGCCTTCCTATAACGCTCGCTATAGCGCTTAAAGCTTCCTTATCCCATAATGTAACTTCCTGGAAAATCAGAACCAATTTAAAATTTTATTTTGGCAATTTTAAAGAATTTTGAATATTTAAAATGATTTATTTTAAATAATAATAACTAAAAATTTATTTTCGACGAAGTTAAAACGAATAAATTTTTTTTAATTATAATTCGAGCCTGAAATGGCGTGGTAGTTTGAAAATTCGATTTCTAATTTCAAATGAATGTACATATTCAAAATAAATCAGACTTCAGCGAAACAAGAAATATTTGAATCTGTTTAATGATATCTTTCTAACGAAGTTAAGAAACTGAGATTTCGTTTTAAAAGTTGAGAGTTACGTCCAGTTTAAAATTCAGAAAAGTCGCTGTGGAATATATATATATATATATACACATATATATATTAATATATTAATATAAATAAAGCCCTTAAAATAGCCATTTTGCAAACGATCTCCGTTTTCGACGAAAACACTTATGTTGGATCCGATATGTCAAGCTATTGCTAGATTCCAAAATTCATAATTTTTGGGATTCATATGTGAGCGTGGCAAAGTTAAACGTGTTTTGATAGTTTCAGTCAATTTGGATCGACCAGAAAATGGCCATTTTTCAAACAGTCTCAAAATTTGTTGAAATTAATATTGTTAGGACCGTATCGTCAAAACATAGCCAGATTTATTTTTCAGGAATTTTTAGAGTCCGTATGTGATCCCAGTAAATTGAAATGTACGTTTAAAATTCAATATAATGATTTATATTTCAATTTCAAAGAAAACTGATCGTAACGGTCGAAATGGATGACCGGACATATCCCATTGTGTTCGGAATAGGGGTATTTAGCTAGAAGCGACAGTTGTTGGGTTTGATTTGGAGTTCGGTGCTTGAAGTTTCATTAAGATGAAAGAAAAGAATAAAATAATATTTATAAATAGCCTAAATTTCTGAAACCCTAGGTTCACTCAGTAAAACCGCCGCCAGGCAAACAAAAGAATGGGCGATTTTATCCCGTTTTAAATCCCAAACCTCGTTCAATCTAATTCGAACCAGCATCGTATCCTAAAGAGAAAATTGACGAGAATCTTGAGGGCTTTCGATCCATATGAACGTGATGAGGTTTCGTGATGTAAATCAGCAGATTTTCGAGCTCAAAGCTCCAAAGTTCGCACATGGATTAAGGCAAAATGGGGAGACCGAGATCTACTGTGCTTGCGGCGATGGTATCTCCTGCGAAGGGGGAGAGCGTGACACCTTCAGATCGGCTTCTGTTCGCCTATGGGCGGTGCAAAGGGGAACCCTAAGTAATGGGAATGGGTTTCGCGGTACAGCAATTAGAACCTTGAAAGAAGAGAGAAGGAGCGGCCAATTTCTTTCTAACCAATGTAATTAAATAAATTAATGTAAATTAATTTATAATTGTGTAATTAATGAAATTAGGGTTCAAATGGTCATACTTTTGTATTTGAAAACAGAATTCGATAATTTCAGAGCCGTTAAACCCGTGAAGAAGAGAGCTTGGCAATGAAATCAACTAGAACAAATTTTGAGCAAATCAGAATTTTAGGAAAATTCAAATCAAAACAGTACTGGATTCAGAAATAAAAACTGACGGAGTGGAAACCAATGTGAGAATTTCTCACTATTATTTTTGTATAGTTATTTAATTTTTTTTGTAACTGCACATATGAACTGCTCCCCGTCGTCCACACACCATGGATGACTTGTTTGATTGTATTCTGTGTGAAATGGACTGTATGGCGATTGTGATTGTATTGTATGGAATAAAATATATGAATAATAAAAATATCATTTTTATTGTAGAAATGAACTGTATAAAATATTCATGTATGAAATAAAATATTTGAACAATAAAAATATCATTTTTATTGTATATATGAACGGTATAAAATAGTCCTGTGTTAAAATAAATATTCATCTACAAACTGGGCGGTTTGTTTATGTACATCAATTTATCTGATATTGATTGGGACGATAAATTTTACACATCGTCCAACTGCACAAATAATAAACAGTATTTGTTGTTTGAAAACCCCACATGGGTATTGGGTAATATTTGACATACACTGATCTCAATAATTAGTGGTATGTCAATCGATGGGTTGACATGCCATATAAGCGTTATTTATTTATTTTAATGCTTATACGGTTGTAGAATGCACTTTGGATATTGTTTGAATTTTAATGATTGTTTGTCGTTATTATTGTATACATGTGATGTTGAAATCCATATAAATAAAATTATACGGTAATTGACTATGTCTGATTCCAGTTCAGAATTAATGTATATTTTAAAATAAGAACGTCATTTTAACACGAACGGGAATTTGGTCGATTTTATTCATTTTATAATGAATATTGAAAAGTGATTTCAAAATATGATACTTTGAAAATATTATCATTTTAATATTGAAATGATATGGAATATCCAAATTGGATTTGAATTTTCAAATTGAATTGAAGTCGAATAGAATTGAAATCGATTGAAATGATTGTAAATTGAATTGAAATGAAATGGAATTGAATTGAAATCGATTTAAAATGAATTCAAAATGAATTCAAAATGAATTGAAATCGATTTAAAATGAATTCAAATTGAATTGAAATCGATTTAAAATGAATTCAAAATGGATTGAAATCGATTTGAAATGAACTCAAAACGAATTTATATTGGAATATTCAATTTTGATTTGAATTTGAAATGGAAGTTGAAGTCGTTTTTTTAAAATGAATTTAAAACGAATTATAAAATTCGATTTAAATGGAAATCAATGAAATGTATAATATATTATATATATATGTATATATATATATATATATATATATATATATTATAATGGCCTGAAAAGAACGCGCAGCGGCAGTTCGTGAATTTCAACCATTAACTTCAAATGAACGTTACGGGAGATCTGACTGTCGGATTCTCCTAAAACTGAAACCGTTGGGTTCGTATCGAAAAGAGCTTTCCAATGAATACAAGAGATTTGAAATCTAATGGTTGGATTTGGAGATATGTCAAATCAATTTCAAAAAAGGTCGATATGGATGCAGTTCGGTGGCCGTTATTGGAAACCGACTGTACGGGCGATAATAAAACTATTAAAAATATGGAAAAATTATGTAAAATCATAATAAATGATTTGGAAAGATTTTAGGTAAAAAAATCCAGTTTTGAAAAGATAAAAATGTATTTTTATCGAAATGAACTAGTTATTAATTAGAAAATCATTTATTTATTTTTAAATAAATATATTGGATTTGGAAATGGTTTTAAAATCCCTAGAACCTTCAAACAAATAAATTGGAAGGGATTTAAAACGAAATTTTCTTCGGAATATTTCGATATTGGGTTC
The DNA here is from genome assembly GCA_030737875.1 of Allium sativum. Lineage (NCBI taxonomy): Eukaryota > Viridiplantae > Streptophyta > Magnoliopsida > Asparagales > Amaryllidaceae > Allium > Allium sativum. The sequence goes on from CM060923.1 coordinate 432,180,948, forward strand.
CATGATTATATGGATATTGTAGAGGAATTTGGAAGATATATATCGTTATTCCAATACAACATTTGTTGTTTACAGAATTTGATATTCAATATAAGCCGATATATTTTCTATTCAGAGCCTTGTATTTGATATCAAATTGGATTTTGGGTTTTCCGTGAACGGTGTCTTCAGTAACACTGTTCTTTAACCTAGTTGAGAAAAGATTTAATCTTTTTATTAAGATTTAATGAAGTTTACCAATTAATTAATATTTAATTGGGACTGAATTGGAACAGAATTGAAATGGGATTTTGGGTTTATCGTGAACCGTGTTTTAAATAGCATTGGTTCTTTAACCCGATTAACAATGGAAATGGGATTTTGGGTTTGTCGTGAGTGGTACCTTTAAAAATACTATTCTTGAACCCAATGGAGTTAAGAGAATTAGAAACTAACTGGAGATTAGCTAAGTTGAATGGTTTCCTGAGTATTGATCTGATGTTGGTTTCGGCCTTCGGGATTAAAACTTAGGGAATTGTTCTCTTACTGATTTACGGTTAGAGGCTGATGGAATGGAATGTGATTTTGGTTTTATCGTGAACCGTGTTTTAAATAACATTGGTTCTTTAACCCAGTTAAATACAGGATTAAAGAATAAATTTAAAAGAATTTTATCTTTGATGAAATTAATAGGAATGAGGCGTATGATGTGTTGTTATAACACTTGATTATAAGATACGCGGGTTATTCGGAAAGGCCGGGTTTATATCCATTCTGAATAACTGGTTCGGCGATAAGTCGAAGAGATTGAAGACGGTGCAAGACCGACAATCTTCACATCGAATGGATGGGTGCTACTGATGCTCGTGATAGGAGTAGCTACCTTGAAGGGGGCTAAAGTGGTAGCTGTCCTGACGTACTTGTTGATTGTACGGATATGCGAGGGCCTCTCCCTTGTATCCGACATATGGGGGACCATTAAGGTGCCCCCGGTTTCGTTCAGAACCAGAACGGACTTGTAAATGGATGGTGTGTCTAACATTGTATTCCTTTATGCTGTATTCGTTGATCTCTGCTAAATATATATCTGTTTGGTGGCGGAGAATTTATTCTTTTGCTTAACACCCTTCCCTAAGACGTACGAGCTCAGAGGTTATATATCGGCAGAAATCAGTGGTATGATATGGATTGATAATGTGGCATGCTGAGATGCAGTGATTCGAACTTTTGTTGAAAAGCCAAGTTTGGTGGATGATGATCAAAGCGCAGCATTAATATAGCACGACTTTGTGTAGCGTTAATTCGCGAGCCTTACACCTCGGTATGGTGGTAAACTGATGGTTAGATCAGTATGCTTTTTAGAGGATGGGCACCTTCGTGGTGTCGTGGATTCAATTAACCGAGGTGAGGGATAGGGCACACCCTCCGATTTCCCTGATGGATAGGGATAGCGGTGTTTTCGCATGCCTGCAATGTAACCCGCGGTAACTTGTTTTCTTGGATAGTGCTGATGTGCATTACGGTGTTTTCGCATGCCTGCGACGTAAACCGTGGGGAATTGCACTACGCGATCGATCTTTCGAATCAGTAACCACTAGTATGGAAATCCAATTTCCAAATACGACATTTTTTGGTTTTGATTGTAAACTATGTATGGCGACATAGTGGTATGGGACATTCATGCCGCCTATGATTGATACATTTATAGTTGAAGTTGTTTTCTTCACTTATAGTAATAATAAAAGATGAAATTTCACGTATTAAGCATATTTGACTATTATAAGGGAAAACCCTATCCTCCGGCTTGCGTTGCATTGTGTAATGGGACCTGGGTCATATAATAGCTTCATTGTTCTTTATTTAGCATTGCGCTGTTTGTTTTATACACTGGTATTCTTGGAAGGAAACCCGTTCCGTGTTATACGGCGTGGTCCCTTGATTTAACTAACTTTAAAATAAAGATTAATAACTGTTTTAGTTCTCACATGACCTAGAGTTTATTATTTTAACCTAAACTCTGGGTGCCCCTATTTTCCACATGGGCAGCAAGTAGCCGGGTTTTTGAAGATTTATATTCACAAGATCCTGGTTTACAGCTGAAGCGATATTCAGAAAACTCTGTATCCGTGTATATGTTTTCAGTTGTGCTTTGTATTGTTTTTTCGCTGCTATGTATTTAAATGTAATTTAAATCTCTGATATTTTATGTGTAATATTTGTTCACACTCTGTTATATTCTTGTATTCTGATGGAATTGTTGTAAAAAGCAATGAAATGTTCTACTGTTTATGTTCTGATTTGTCGCGATCTCGGAGCAATTCGGGCTTTCCTTTATGGGGAAGTTTTGGGTCGCCAAAAGTGGTATCTGAGCTTTGGTTTACAGAGCTTGAGAACATGACATATTAGAACCGAACGAAAGAATTCATCAGAAATTGGATTAGTAATATCCAATAAGAATGGCTCGTTAGAGATAGGATCAGTAGTATCCTAGAACAAGTGTGAAGAGTGTTATTTTTAAAATAAAAATGAAAATGAATTTTGTTTTGAAATTTATATCAAATTATATATATTTGAAACGTTAATCAACTAATTGAGGGCTGATTGTGTTGTTTGATTATAGATTCAACTAATGAATACTGGAATGATAAATAAAATATAAAACAAGATATTTGTTAAGAGAAAAATAATGCAAGCTCTTTTGATAAAATCCTAAAAATATTAAATAGGATATGGACGACTATGGCTTATCTCAAATTGAATTCTGGATGAACCCGAAACAAGCAAGGAGAGCTCACTAGAAAGCAGAAAAGATCGAGAATTGAACTTAGGATCACATGCGGTTGTTTATTGTCGTAAATGCTGAAAAGAAGGCCATTATGCAATTGTATGTCCTGAGAAAAAGAAGAAAGAGAAACAATTAAGAATGGACATAGTTTGTTTCAAATGCAAGAAGACGAGACATTTTGTGGATAAGTGTCCAAACGTAAAGAAAAAATCTAGAAACCCGGGAAAAGAAGAGAAATACTTTCGATGCAAAGAAGTAGGGCATCTAGCCCGAGATTGCCCATTAAAGAAGGGTGGTAAGAAATCTAAAGGAAAGGAAGTATCTACTTTGGAAATTATGCAAGAAGAAGGCACGACTTCCTAGAAAGTTGGGTTTTAATGTAATGAACTAGTATTTTGGATATATGTATGATGCTTGTATGAACATATGGACGCTTTTTGTTTTAAAAATGTATCAATATTGTAGAATATAACCAATGTAAGAAAAATGTTGAATTAAGTCGAATTTAGCATGAAATATTAAACTGTTTTGAAATTTGATTGAAATTGCATGCATATACCTGTTTATACATTGAACAGGTCATTGCAAGGAGGCCAGAGAAGAGGAATAAAATTATATGCCCGACAAATAGGGTACATGTTTACTAATTTATTGGGTTTGGATGATTTTATGAGCCGCTTGGCGTTTTCTTTTTCTTTTTGAGATGAGAGGGCTTGTGTGGCGGTTTGGGGATTTTCCCGGTGCACCCATACAAAGGAGGTTATGGCGATTTTTTTTGAAAATTAAGGGTGTTAGCCAAATTTTTGAAGAATTGGAAAATTCTTAGAAACTGAAAAGTTGAAGAATGAAAGCTAAAATGAAAGTTGAATTGGTTGGCTAAACAACTTGCAGCTCTGTTCCTTTTAGAGGATGAAAAGATTTTAAGTGGAGGAGATTGTAACAACCCGGAAAATCAAAACCAATTTAAAATTTTATTTCGGCAATTTTAAAGAATTTTGAATATTTAAAATGATTTGTTTTAAATAATAACAACTAAAAATTTATTTTCGACGAAGTTAAAACGAATAAATTTATTTTAATTATAATTCGAGCCTGAAATGGTGCAGTAGTTTGAAAATTCGATTTCGAATTTCAAATGAATGTAAAGGAATCAAAATAAATCAGATTTCAGCGAAACAAGAAATATTTGAATCTGTTTAATGATATCTTTCTAACGAAGTTAAGAAACTGAGATTTCGTTTTAAAAGTTGAGAGTTATGTCTAGTTTAAAATTCAGAAAAGTCGCTATGGAATTCATATATATTTTTTAATATAAATAAAGCCCTTAAAAATAGCAATTTTGCAAACGACCTCCGTTTTCGATGAAACCACTTTTGTTGGATCCGGGATGTCAAGTTATTGCTATATTCCAAAATTCATAATTTTTGGGATTCATATGTGAGCGTGGCAAAGTTAAACGTGGCCATTTTTCAAACGGTCTCCAAATTCGACGAAATTAGTTTTGTTAGGACCATATCGTCAAAAGATAGCCAGATTCATTTTTCTGGAATTTTTAGAGTCTGTATGTGACCCCCGTAAATTGAAATGTATGTTTAAAATTCAATATAATGATTTATATTTCAAATTCAACTCAGTAAAACCACCGCCAGGCAAATAAAAGAACGGGCGATTTTATACCGTTTTAATTCCCAAACTCCGTTCAATCTAATTCAAATCAACATCGAATCCTAAAGAGAAAATTAATGAGAATCTTGAGGGCTTTCGATCCATACGAATGTGGTGAGGTTTCGTGATCTAAATAAGCTGATTTTTGAGCTCAAAGCTCCGAAGTTTGCACGCGGATTGAGGCAAAACGGGGAGACCGAGCTCTACTGTGATCGCGGAGGTGGTAGCTCCTGCGAAGGGGGAGAGCGTGACACCATCTGATCGGCTTCTGGTCGTCTATGGGTGGCGTAAAGGGGAACCTTAAGTATTGGGAATGGGTTTCGCGGTACAGCAGTTAGAACCATGGAAGAAGAGAGAAGGGGCGGCCAATTTCTTTCTAACCAATGTAATTAAATAAATTAATGTTAATTAATTTATAATTGTGTAATTAATGAAATTAGGATTCAAGTGGTCATAACTTTTGTATTCGAAAATAGAATTCGATAATTTCAGAGCCGTTGAACACGTGAAGAAGAGAGCTTCAATATGAAATCAATTGAAACAAAATTTGAGCAAATCAGAATTTTAGGAAAATTCAAATCAAAACAGTATTGGATTCAGAAATAAAAACTGACGGAGTGGAAACCTATGTGAGAATTTCTCACTATTATTTTTGTATAGTTATTTAAATTATTTTGTAACTGCACATATGAACTGCTCCCCGTCGTCCACAGACCATGGACAATTTGTTTGATTGTATTCTGTGTGAAATGGACTGTATGGTGATTATTGATTGTATTGTATGGAATAAAATATATGAATAATAAAAATATCATTTTTATTGTAGAAATGAACTGTATAAAATATTCATGTATGAAACAAAATATTCATGTATGAAATAAAATATTTGAACAATAAAAATATCATTTTTATTGTATACATGAACGGTATAAAACAGTCATGTGTTAAAATAAATATTCATTTACAAACTGGACGGTTTGTTTATGTACACCAATTTATCTGGTATTGACTAGGACGATAAATTTTACACATCGCCCAACTGCACAAATAATAAACAGTATTTGTTGTTTGAAAACCCCACATCGGTACAGGGATAATATTTGACATACACTGATCCTGATAATTAGTGGTAAGCCAATCGATGGGTTGACAGGCTGTATAAGTGTTATTTATTTATTTTAATGCTTATACGGTTGTAGAATGCACTCTGGATATTGTTTGAGTTTTTAATGATTGTTTGTCGTTATTATTGTATACATGTGAGTTGAAATCCATATAAATAAAATTATATGGTAATTGACTGTGTCTGATTCCAGTTCAGAATTAACGAATATTTTAATATAAGATTCAATGAATATTGAAATGTGAAGCCGTGTTGAGTAGTTAAACGCCATTTTAACATGAACGGGAATTTGGTCGATTTTATTCAATTTATAATGAATATCGAAAAGTGATTTCAAAATCTGATACTTTGAAAATATTATCATTTTAATATTGAAATGATATGGAATATTAAAATTGGATTTGAATTCATAAATTGAATTGAAGTCGAATAGAATTGAAATCGATTGAAATGATTATAAATTGAATTGAAATGGAAGTGAATTGAAATCGATTTAAAATGAATTCAAATTGAATTGAAATGGAATTGAATGGAAATCAATTTAAAATGAATTCAAATTGAAATGAAATGGAATTGAATTGAAATCGATTTAAAATGAATTCAAAATGAATTGAAATCGATTTAAAATGAATTCAAAATGAATTGAAATCGATTTAAAATGAATTCAAAACGGATTGAAATTGATTTAAAATGAACTCAAGACGAATTTATATTGGAATATTCCATTTTGATTTGAATTTGAAATGGAAGTTGAAATCGTTTTTTCAAAACGAATTTAAAACGAATTATAAAATTCGTTTTAAATGGAAATCGACAAAAAATATAATATATATATATATATATATATATTATAATGGCCTGGATAGAATGCGCCGCGCAGCGGCAGTTCGCGAATTTCGACCATTAACTTCAAATGGATGTTATGGGAGATTCGACCGTTGGATTCTCCTAAAATCGGAACCGTTGGGTTCGTATCGAAAAGAGATTTCCAACGAATACAAGAAATTTGAAATCTAACGGTTGGATTTGGAGATATGTCCAAATGAATTTCAGAAAAGGCCGCTAAGGATGCAGTTCGGTGGCTGTTATTGGAAACCGGCTGTATGGGCGACAACAAAATTATTAAAAATATGGAAAAATTATGCAAAATCATAATAAATGATTTTGAATGATTTTGGGTAAAAAAAAAATCCAGTTGAAAAGATAAAAATGTATTTTTATCGAAATGAACTAGTTATTAACTAGAATAATTATTTATTTATTTATTTTTAAATAAATATATTGGATTTGGAAATGGTTTTAAAATAACCATAATCTTCCAACGAATAAATTGGAATGGATTTAAAACGAAATTATCTTCAGAATATTTCGATATTGGATTTCGTGATTATATGGATATTGTGGAGGAATTTGGAAGACATATATATCGTTATTCCAATACGATATTTGTTGGTTTCAGAATTTGATATTGAATATAAACCGATATATTTTCTATTTTAGAGCCTTGTATTTGATATCAAACTGGATTTTGGGTTTGTTGTGAATGGTGTCTTCGGTAACACTGTTCTTTAACCAAGTTGAGACAAGATTAAATCTTTTTATTAAGATTTAATGAAGTTTACCAATTAATTTATATTTAATTGGGATTGAATTGGAACTGAATTGAAATGGGATTTTGGATTTATCGTGAACCTAGTTTTAAATAACATTGGTTCTTTAACCCGATTAACAATGGAAATGGGATTTTGGGTTTATCGTGAAAGGTACCTTTAAAAATACTGTTCTTAAACCCAATGGAGTTAAGAGAATTAGAAACTAACTGGAGATTAGCTAAGTTGAATGGTTTCATGGATATTGATCTGATGTTGGTTTCGGCCCTCGGGATTAGTACTTATGGAATTGTTCTCTTACGAATTTACGGTTAGAGGCTGATGGAATGGAATGTGATTTTGGGTTTATTGTGAACCGTGTTTTAAATAATATTGGTTCTTTAACCCAGTTAAAGATAAGATTAAAGAATAAATTTAAAAGAATTTTACCTTTGATAAAATTAATGGGAATGAGGCTTATGATGTGTTGTCATAACACTTGATTATAAGATACGCGGGTTATTCGGAAAGGCCGGGTTTATATCCATTCTGAATAACTGGTTCGACGATAAGTCGAAGAGATTGAAGACGGTGCAAGACCGACGATCTTCACATCTAATGGATGCGTGCTACTGATGCTCATGATAGGAGTAGCTACCTTGAAGGGGCTAAAGTGGTAGCCGTCCGGATGTACTTATTGAATGTACGGATACGTGAGGGCCTCTCCCCTGTATTAGACATATGGGGGAGGAATAAGGTGCCTCCGGTTTCGTACAGACCCAGAACAGACTTGTAAATGGATGGTGTGTCTGACATTGTATTCCTTCATACAGTATTCGTTGATCTCTGCTAAATATATATCTGTTTGGTGGCGGAGAATTTATTCTCTTTCTTAACACCCTTCTCTGAGACGTACCAGCTCAGATGTTATATATTGGCACAAATCAGTGGTACAGTATGGATTGATAGTGTGGCATGCTGAGATGCAGTAATCCAAACTTTTGTTGAAAAGCAAAGTTTAGTGGATGATGATCAAAGCACAACTTTAATATAGCACAACTTTGTGTAGCATTAATTCACGAGCCACACACCCCGGTATGGTGGTAAACTGATGGTTAGATCAGTATGCTTTTTAGAGGATAGGCACCTTCGTGGTGTCATGGATTCGATTGACCGAGGTGAGGGATAGGGCACACCCCCCGATTTCCCTGATGGATAGGGTTAGCGGTGTTTTCGCATGCTTACGACGTAAACCACAGTAACTTGTTTTCCTGGATAGTGCAAATGCGCAGTACGGTGTTTTCGCATGCCTGCGACGTAAACCGTGGGGAATTGTACTACGCGATCGGTCTTTTGAATCCGTAACCACTAGTATGGAAATCCAATTTCCAAATACGACATTTTTCAGTTTTGATTGTTTGCTATATATGGCGACATAGTGGTATGGGACATTCATGCCGCCTATGATTGATACATTTATATTTGAAGTTGTTTTCTTCACTTATAGTAATAATAAAAGATGAAATTTCACGTATCAGGCATATCTTTATTAATAATTCTCTTGGACGCACATATTTTTGGTCCGACCGTGAACTTCCCAAAATGCCCTTATGTATGAGCTTTTAATGTCACTTAATTTAGGCATTTAATGTCACTTAAATTAGGATCCAACAAACCTTTTCAACAAGTTCAAATTCAAATTGTCACTTAAATTAGGCATTCATTCAGGTTTTTATTTTACGTATGCAATTAAAATTCAAATCTAGCTTGAGTAACATTTTATGCAATTTAATGAAGATAAAGGCATATCATAATTTTATGCATGATCATAATTTATTTCAATTCAATTTAACGAAGAAGTAATTCTTTTTTTGATGTGACTTATTACTTGAAATGCAGATTCAAGATTTTGAAATGATACATGCTTTAATAACCTAAAGAAATACATATTTGCAATAGAGCTTGAAAAATAGGAAAATAAATAATTGATTAATATGCTCAATTTAACTCATAAATATTTAGGGAAAATTTAGGTGTATGGAAGGAAAATAATTACTTGCATTGTCTACACTATTTTATCATACTGAACAATTAGCATTTAGTCTACATTCAATTGGAAAAATATGTTATTGGTTTGTTTTTTAATTATATCTTACCCGTTTTGTAAGTTTACATCCAATTTTTTTGATTCACGACGTTCTTATTAAATAATCGATTTGCTCCCTTCGCAATTTACATTCCTTGTTTTTTTTACCTTATTATTGTTAATTCCTATTTTTTAAATTTAGTATGTGTGACAACCTTTATTGCTTGCTAATTTATAATGCATGTAACATTTATGTGCCTTTGATTGATTTAAATTACAGTCGACATTGCCATAGACAATTAAATAAATTTAATATGTATGGGAAGAAATTAATTACTTGCATTATGTTCAAAGTACGGTGCTATTAGTTTATCTGTACGCTTTTTTCAAGCTACTTATCCTAAATACACGCATTCCAGAAAATTCCATTGGTCCTATAAATACCACAAAGTTTTCCATCTACTTCAGGTTAGTTTTATATGTATTTGCAATTGGCTGTACAAGAAGCGTAAGATATATTGACCTTATCAGCATAGTTTATAAAGGGGATTGTTAAAGGGACTCCACTTTTGGTTAAGGGGAGGACAAAATCTAAATTATTGTTCAATTGTTAAGGGGAGGATCCAAAAAATTAGCCCTCCCTTAAACATTTAATTAAAAACTCTAATATTAACCCCATAATCTTATTTAATGTAAACTTTAAAAGCTAAATCCTAAATAATGACACAAATTAATGGAATAAAAAATGGGATATAGTTAACATAATGGAGACATAAGAAAGTTGTGTGGGTGATCAGAAGATATCAGATCAGGTAAGTTAATGAATATCATTTTGTAATTCGATGGTTCAATTTAAAATACTTAAATATTCATGCAAATGTGATCGAGTATGTATAATTGGAACATTAATTTAGATGCAAATGTTTTTGCACCTTGGAAATGATAAGAAATTGTATTCGTCTGTATGCAAATCAGCACGAAATATAAAAAGAACGATACTGAATTGTATGTTGTGATAAGGGGCAGTTTAGTCCATGTTTATTCTAAAAAAAAACCAAACCCTCCCTTAACAATTTTTTTTTAAAAGTGGAGTCCCCTTAAAATTGTCCTCCCCTTAACCAAAAGTGGAGTCCCTTTAACAATCCCCTTTATAAACCCTGTGAAATATATTATTAGCTGTGAACAGAGAATACACGGGTTAGCTATATCGCTTCTTATTTCTCCATAATTCCACTCTATAAATATCACCTAGAATTTCATCTCTCCCCACTCCACCATTACTCCAAACTTCTATTTATATTGTTATCCTACTACTCTCCTTTGTCCAAATAACTGAAAGGAATTCTCATACGTAAGCCCAGATGCATTTGCTTTCTTAAAATGTTGATTTTGTAAGTTTAATAGTTTATTATGTTTTTTCTATATTAGTTTTCTTAAAATTCTCATAGCTTTTGCAAAACATAAGATCTTATCATAGCTTTAATTCAAATTTGTTCTCATTGCTTATACCATTTTGTGTAGTCTGGCGCTGTTTTGGGGTTTCAAACTTGAAAGCATAACCTATATGATCAACATATTTTATTTTTGTTCTGCTTTGTTTTTGTTTTTGTTTTTTTTCTATGGTTTTGCTATTTTCCTTTTGTATGTAAAATTGATCTTTTAATTATTCAAAAATATGCAGACACTATGCGATTAATGCAGGTGGATTGTCATCGTTCCATCAAGTATAGTAAGCAACATAAGGTATCGATCAATAATGGACAGCGAATCTTGGTACAAGCAAAAGATCGACTCAATAGGATGATATATCCCAAAATCCACTGACAATGAAGGATAGTGTAGAAGTCCGCAAAACGGAAAATGATGATGAAAAATCTCTCTCAAACGATGATTTTATTTGGAGCGCCGAATTTATTGCAGCAGTGGTAAGTGATATATCAAGTATAAAATTTAGCAAAATTTTATATTTAAATTCTTTTATCTTATGAGGAGTTTTCACTTATTTTTGCAAGTGGATTTTATGGAGAAAAATCGATGGTGAATAATATGACAACAAAATTCACTATATGAAAAAATAAACCATGACCGTTTGTTATTTGTAATAAAAAATAATACCGTTTTTAGATTGTATTATAACTCCGTCATTTATGTGGTATTGGTATACGGTTTACGCAACTATATGGGATGGATCGATATGAGAGATGCATGTGGTTTTCAGCTCTTCTCTGTGAGAAAATAAAGATGGAAATAACTTATTTAGAAGTCTGCATATTTGAGCTGTCCAACGTCTCTCCCCACAAATAGAAAATTTTGTTTTATTTTTGGAAAAAACATTTTATGTAGTTATTGTTCAACAAGAAAAATATATATTTTTATTCACTGCTTTAAGAAGAAAACTCATTTGAAATGAAATAGCCCTCAATGTTACAAATTGTATTATATTTAAAACTTCACTTTCGTTTATGCCATTTATATGCCAATTTACTATTTAGTGATTTCTATTTTTTTCCTTTTTAGTGACAATACAATTCACTTCAAATAAATACATAAAATACACTAACATTTTAGAAATAATAATCCACGCGCGGAGCGCGTGCCGTGACGCTCGTTTAGCTATTATAAGGGAAAATCCTATCCTCCGGCTTGCGTTGCATTGTGTGATGGGACCTGGGTCTTATAATAGCTTCATTGTTCTTTATTTAGCATTGCGCTGTTTGTTTTATGCACTGTTATACTTGGGAGAAAACTCATTCCGTGTTATACGGCATGGTTCCTTGATTTACCTAACTTTAAAATAAAGATTAATAATTGTTTTAGTTCTCACACAAGTCACATGACTGACCTGGAGTTTATTGTTTTAACCAAAACTCTGGGTGCCCTTATTTTCCACACGTGCAGCTAGTAGTCGGGTTTTTCAGATTTATATTCACAGGATCCTGGTTTACAACTGAAACGATATTCGGAAAGCTTTATATTCGTGTATCTATTTTCAATTGTGTTTTGTATTATTTTTCCACTGCTATGTATTTAAATGTAATTTAAATCTCCGATATTTTTTGTGTAATATTTATTCATACTCTGTTATATTATTGTATTCTGATGGAATTGTTGTAAAAAGCAATGAAACATTCTTCTGTTTGTGTTCTGATTTGTCGTGTTCTCAAAGCAATTCGGGCTTTCCTTTATGGGGAAGTTTGGGTCGCCACACATAATTCCAATTCTTTGACGGTTTGACCCCATAAAGGCATCGATGACAATAGTTCATTTTTGAATCTTATACCCATATTCCATTTCTTCACAATGATAATTTTATTGTCAAAAAGATATGGTCCCCCTTTCAGTAATCTATCACGGTCAAATTCATTATCAAACCGGATAATAAAAAATCCATTTTCCTTCAGTTGGAAATTTCCTGTCGGTTTCCAAACATGTTCATATTTTTTTTCAAATGGAGATGATAAGGTCTGATTTCACAAACGTAGAAAATTATTGAGTTTTTCCATTTGTCAATGGATCTAGACGCAGCAATTTCTAATACAACAGCCTTCCTTTTAGAATTTACCACCATCGGTTCTATGTAGTTTAAATCAATGTATTCAGACTGCTGTTGTTCTGCTCTGCCTCCCGCCGCTTGTATCCATAATCTAGCTCTCCCTGCAGCTATATCGGCCTTTAAGTTCTTCCAATTGAAGTTCCTATTCATAGTAGAATTGCATGAACCTGTCGATCTACAGATCTGGATCGAGCGTTCGCTCCCCCAGAGGCTGCCATCGAGGAGGATGCTCTGCCATTGTAGCAGAGTTTTGAGGATCAGAAGAGCTTCCGTCACTCTACAGGCATATTACGTGTTAGTGAATGAAATCCTAACATCTTTTCCTCTTTTCGAAACTTTTATCCAAGGCCTCGCCGCCAGATCCCTTTCTGCCTTTTCAATTTCTACCACTTCCTTCCTTGGCCTTCGATTAGAAGGCTGGCCTGAATCGCTCGAAGTATTTGATATTGGGTCGATATTAGTGGTCGCCATTTTTTTTCTTATCGTACTATATTAAAAATATAGAAATTATAAAATGTGCTTTACTTATGTGAACCCCTAAGAGATTTTTGGCCCCGTCTAACATGTGTTGTATATGGTCGTTATATGGGTATTTACGTTTACACGGAACAGAAAACTATATTCATTTGATACAATATTTATTAGATTTGTCCCAGTATTAGATAAGTTACAAATACAATAATGTAAGCACATTTTATATATCATTTCAGTTTAAATGGGTCATAAAGCTTCGATGGCGCTTGCTTTTTATTCCCTATGTACATGCATTTGTTTACGGTACAAGGACTAAAGAGAAGTTTTGCCAAAAAAAATTTAATCGTTTAACCTAAAATCATTTATAAAATGTGATTACGTTATTGTATTTGTAATGGGAAGTAGGATGACCGACCTTCAAAGTTAAAAGCAACAAACTATTAAACCGGAAAAAATGAAGTAGATATAAATGAATTTTTGCAAGACTTTAATTAACATAAAGTGTTTGATCTAATTTTCTAACATATATCTTTGTAAATCAAGAAAATGTTTAATTATTTTCTCAATCGTAGTTGGATGTATGAATCCTAAACTGGTATGAAAGGATCGATAAAGGAACACTTTTGTAATGGTAAACAATAATTTTTTAGATTTGGTAAATATAATATTGGAAATAAAGTAGACATTCATTGTCCGTGTAGTAAGTGCAAACATCTGAAGCATTGGAAGCTAGAAGTAGTAGAAGTACATCCATATAAATTTGGTTTTGTGCCGAATTATTACTTATGGGATCGTCACGGAGAACTTGTTCAACCTACATCTAATCTTATAGCGTAGAGGACGATAATACAATGATAAATCCTATATACAATATGGTGCAAGATGCAGCACGATCAATGTTTTCTACCATTGATCAAGGCGATGATGAGAACGAAAATGATGAAGAACCAACCGGGAAGCTAAATTTTATTTATGATTTATTGGATTCTGCTAAAAGGCCTTTTTGAGATGAAAATATAAGTGGAATCGAATTATTTGTAACCACCGAATACATCACTATGAAATCAAAATTCAATTTTATAGAAGCTGCATTTACAACAGTTGTACAAACTGCAAAACGACACATGCTGTCTAATAATTTGATGTGTGATAGTCATTATAAAGTGAAAAAACTTATGTCTACTTTTGGACTACCATATCAGAAGATAGATATATGTGTAAAAGGTTGCATGTTGTGTTTTAAAGAAGGCGCTCACCTTGAAAAATGCAAATATGTAACGAGGAAAGATATAAACCAAGAAAATGAAAGGAAAAGAAGTTCCTTATAAGAGAATGCATTGTCTACCTATCACTCTTAGACTTTAACGGTAAATGCATCTTCTTCTACAGCATGTCATATGTGATGACACAGCGTGAGAACACCAGAAGAAGGAACTTTGATACATCCGTCTGATGGTGAAGCATGGAAACACTTCGTAGGACTTATCCTGAATTTGTTGCAGTGAGCCGTAATGTTAGGCTCGATTTATGTACAGATGGATTTTTGGCATTTTCTCAGTTTGGTAGTAAATATTCATCATGGCCAATTATTGTTACTCATTATAAATTACCTCCATGGATGTGTATGAAAAATCCATATATGTTTCTAATGATTATCATCCTTGGTCTCGATGATCCGACACAAGGAATTAATGTTTATCTATAGCCATTGATTGTAGAGTTGAAAACAATATAGCGTGAAAGAGTTGAAACATACGACATTTTGAGTAAAAGGAATTTTCATATGTTCGCTTCTATGTACTATTAGTGATTTTCTGCGTATGGCATTCTTTCAGGTTGGAGAACATCTGGACAACCAGCTTTTCCTCATTGTATAGATGAGATAGGAGCATTTTCATTAAATTATGGAAAAAAATTAGTATGACTATCATCGACGTTTTCTGCATATCGTTCATAGATTTAAAATGAATAAAAAGAACTTTAAAGCTAACAGAGTAGAGAGTATGCTAAAGCCTACAGTTTGGACATGTCAACATGATATCGTAAAAAGTTATTCAAAGATACATGAAATTGGAGAACATGTTGATATTCTAGGTAAATCAGACATTCATAATTAGTGCAAGCAAGGTATATTTTGGAAGTTACCTTACTGGAAAAATCTTCTACTCTAACATAATATTGACTTATGCACAACAAAAAAATGTTTTCGATAAATTTTTAATACAGTTTGAATGTAAAAAGGAAAACCAAGGACAATGTGAATTCGAGATGTGATATATTACACTTCTGTAAGTTGCTCAAACTTCACTTGTATGACAACAATATAAAACCCATGCTACTAGATAACAAGCAAGTAGAACTCGTGCTAAAGTGGATGGAAGGATTAAGATGTTCTGATGGGATTTTTTCTAACCTTCATAGATGTGTGGACTTTAAAATGGTAAATTGAGTGTAATGAAAATCCATGATTTGTCATATCATGATGGAATATTTTTTAACTATGATTTTCATAGAACCATTGCCTACAAAAATATGGAGTGTTATAACAAAATTAAGTGTGTTTTATAAACCACTTTGTTCGATGACATTAAAGGTAGATCGTCTATGCAAACTTGAAGTAGAAATCCCTATATTGCTCTACAAACTCGAGAAAATATTTCTTCCATGTTTTTTTAATGTAATGGAGCATTTACGTATTCATCCTCCATCCGTAGCACTCCTTCGATCGAAGTTCTGTGCTATATGGATGGATGTATCCATTTGAGAGGTAATTTTGAATATTCTTAATATTCTTGGTAGTTTGAAATTTAGATTTTTGTACAAACATATAAATTTAATTAATTTTATTATAGGTAGTTGAATCATTTAAAGAAAAAAGTTAGACAAAAAACATGAGTATAAGGTTTGATTTACAATTCGTACCTTGAAGAAAAAGCTTCATTTTTTTTCACCCATTACTTCAGGGACGATGTGAACTTATCTTTTGTAATTGTTCTCCATAATGAAGAAGCTATAGGACATGAGTCTTCTCGGAAAATGTTATCTATTTTTAGATAACATGGAATACCTACTAGAAAATTATGAAAATATAGTTAAGCGATAGAGACTATCATGTGGCACATACATATGTTCTTTTAAATTGTGTGGAAGTTGCACCATTTGTACAGTAATACCGAATTCATGTACAATTAAAATATATATATATATATATACGTATGTATTAATAGAAAAGGAACATAATACATATTTGCAACATATACGAATCGCATCATCCATCTACAGATCTTACTAGAGAATTTGCTAAATGGTTTTCAAACTACATTCATGATCCCAAAAACTGTGTTGTTGACAAAGGATTACGACAACTTACTATCGGGCCAAAAAGAAATGTCAAAACTTATCCAATATTTTTCATCAATGGATTTAAATATAAAACCAACGATTGCAGCGCTGAAAAATTAACATATAACAATGGTGTATTTGTCAAAGGAAATGATGATCCAGAGGAGCATTTAAAAGATTTTTTTAAGGCGTCTTAACACAAGTATTAGAGTTGACATATTATGTATAGCCTACAGAGAAAGTTTTTTTATTCAAATGCAACTGGTTTAGCAATTTTCTTGGTTATGGAATTAACGTGCAAAAAAATTATAAGCAAATTGAAATAAGGCATACATCGCGTTACTATAAGTATGAACCTTTCGTATCAGTTAAGCAAGCAGTACGAGTTTATTTTTCTCTGTATCTGTCCTTAAAAAAATAAAGCAGAATGATGGAAATAATATTCCAGACGAAGCAGTGTATCAAGAGAATCTTGAGTCAAATACTGAAATAATAATAATAGCCAATGACATTGACGTAGGGTTGCTGAATGATGAAGCAAATGTTTTAATAAAGCATTTGGAATTGCTAAAGAAAAAAATATAGAGTACAAGACTGAGCCTGAATCAGAAGATGATGAAGACTGATCATAGATGGCACTGTTTGTTGTATAATATATTAGTTTGAGTTATTTTGAGCTATGTAATAATTAAAAGATGATGACTACTATTAGCTATGAATTTACTTATGTTATTTACTATTCTGAGCTATGTAATAATAGTGATGATGACTGTTCTCTGCTATGAATTTACTTATGTTCTTTACTATTCTGATATATGTAATAATAATGATGACTATATATGTTATGCGTTATTAAGACTTATGCCTTGTTCTTTTCATGAACGATTATGTGCTGATTATGTGCAGGATATGATTGTATGATGATTAATGATTATGTGATGCTTGTGTGATCATTATTCTTTTGTATGCGTTATACGATTGTGATAGATACGTCTAATAGGATACGATCCAGGAGTATGTCTCAGCCGTCTCATTCACAATCTCCTGTAGTTACAGCAGGTCCTAGCAACTCGGGGCCATATCTGCACTGAGTTGTGCAGATTGTTCCAAAGAGTGTCCGGTAAATATCAAATTTATATCAGTTAGATAATTTGAATTATATTAAATATCTACATAAACATTTATAAAGGAGTTTTGAGGTGGAGTCATCATCCTTTATTTTAGAAGTATAGAAGGAATCATATAGGAGTAGAATGTCAGGATATTGGCCGCATTGGGATAGTATCCCATCTCATATTAAGAATGCAATTTTGGCTGATTTGATGGTAAGTATAATTTTATATTACTATTGAAAATCAATGTATTGTATATAATTCAAAATTAAATATGCAGGCTGTAGTACATGTGGAGCTATAGGATATGGATATTTTTATGACTCACTGGAACATGAAAATGCGGAAAAATGATAGAGAGACAATTTCAAGGGCCAAGAAAGCTGCGAAAAAACCAAATTGGATGAGTGATGACGTTTGGGTTGCATTTCTTAGATATTGGGAAACCAAAGTAGCTAAAGTAAGCTATAATGAAAATATTTACATTTATGTTGGTTGCATTATTTTAATTAATCGTATATTAAATTTAATGGGATGTAGTAACAAGGAATGCAACGAATAGTAATAAGAAACCGACTTTGTAATGACCCGCGTTGGCAGAGGTATTATAGTTAATTTATTTAATTATATAAATAGTGATATAGTGAATTAAATGGTGGTTTAATTAAATAATGGTGAATATTTAACATAAAATAATAAATTAAATAATATATTAAATTATGAAATAATCAGAATTGGCTGAAATGGCGATATGGTGTGAACTGGATCATCTGTGATATTAAATTCAGTTTAGAATTGAATTTGAATAACGAATATATTATATAAACGACAGTTTGAACATCGAATTATAATATAATTAAAATCGAGCTTGAAATGGCGCTGTAGTTCGTAAATTGGCGAATCGAACTTCAACAGAATGTAAAGGATTCGTTTTAAGCCGGATTTCTGTGAAACAAGAAATGTGTGAAGCTGGTGGAGTATATCTTTCTAATGGAAGAGAAAAATCGGGATTTCGTCGTGTAGATTTTGAGATATGTCCAAATCAAATTTTAAAATAACCGTTATAGAATCGTTTATCGACCGTAACGGTTTATTCGATATAACTAGAGATCGGGTTTGAATTTAGACAAGGCTCTTTTGGGAAATAGTGATAATTTAAATTTTAGAATTTAATTGAAATTTTTAATTAATTAAATAAGAAACTTTTTATTTGAAGAATTTTGCACCCTGTAATCAACATTTTTGGGTTTCACAATATGAGTTAACCTACCGACGTTATTACATTTTTGGGATCATGGGGGCATCGCTAGTTACAACGGTATGTTTATTTCTGTCTCTAGCAGTTCGTAAACAAACGAAATTACATGAAATGAAGTACCCTCAATATTTAAGTAATTGTGGACATAAACAAAGCCATATCTCTTTTCTTTCAACCACAAAAAAAATCCAATCCCGTCCCCTTATATAATAACTCAAACAAGCCGCCAGTGTTTCTCACCTCAAATAAAAGAAATCGTTGCTTTAGAAAATCAAGTAAATTCAAATCAAAATTTCTAAAATCCTAAGGGTTATATGTATGAGTCTTGCTGAGTCCCTCTTCACACTGGTATAAAATTTGATAAACTCGAACACCATTTCAAGGTTCAGGGTTCACTGAGGAAACTAAATAAATGATGACACCGATGTTGGAAAGGACCACCGTAGTTGCTGGGAGTTTGGCCTTGGGTGGAAGCTTGCCTGGATATTCGATTGATGGGGTTTAGGTCATTGTAATGACCGGTGTTGGCCAGTATAACACTGGAACGATGTGGGGTTTTTTTTGGGAAAAGGGTGAGTTGTCAGGGCATGTTTCGATGCCCAAGTCACAGGCGAATGGTTAGGAGGTGAAGGCGAGTCAGTGGCGAGGGTACGGTGGTGACCGATGAACTATGGCAGGAGGAAACAGGTTAAAACCCAATCTGATTTGAGCAAGGGTTCATCGCGCTGAGAGGAGTTCTGAAGTTCGGCCCGTCAGTCAGAGGTTGCTGAGTTCGAGGCGTTCTGGTGGCATCAGAAATGTTGGGGTCCGGCTGTCGGAGTTGACAGCGATGGTTGAAGATCGGCGGTGGAGTATTGAAAAATCTAGAGTTCGATCCAAACGGGGAGGAAAGCAACTGGTTCACGTGAGTTTTAAAGAGAACGTGGGCCAAGAGAAGGAAATGGTGCGGATCTGATTTAAATGGGCCGAGTCACAAAGGGGATTGACAAACCGTAAGTTGCGTTGGGATCGTATGGACGAGCACTAGGCAATGGAACTGACTGGGAGTGGATTGAAGCTCGTTTGAATTTATGGCAAGATAAATTGTTTGATTCAAATTAAACAAACAGTTTATCATTCTTTAACGATGAACTGCCAATGTGAGTAAATCTCACTAACTCTGAACAGTTTATAATTTCATATTATATTTTTAGAACTGTTAAATATTGGCTGATTAACTGTGTGTTGACTGTTTGATTGAACTTCTAGTCAGTTAGTTGAATTTCTATATTGATTCTGTTTAACAGAATATATCATATAGAACTGAAAGTGATGTTGATTTTATATTGTACAACATCTGTGGATGCAGGGAAACAGGTTGGAGGAATCCGACTGGATTCCTCAACATTTATTTTACTGTTTTTCATATATTGTAATATATGATGTGATATATAATCTGTTGTCAATTATATGTGTTTGGACGATATGGATCATCGTGATTTGATATGTTGAATACCATAACATACCGAAATGTTGATAAGAGAATTTTCAAAGTGATATTGAAAATAAAATATTTATAAACTGGAATATTTATAAATAGGAGATATTTAGAAAGGAATAATTATAAAATCAAAGAATTTTATAAAACGATTATTTACTTAGCAAGTAAATAGAAGTGTAAAACGATATTTATTTAAGAAGTAAATAAAAGTATAAAGAAAGATATTTACGTAGAATGTAAATAAATAGAATAAAGGAATATTTAATTGATAAATAAATAGAATAAATGAATATTTAGTGGGAAAATAAATAGGATTATAAAAGGAAATTAACGAGATAGAAAAGAGTTAGTCGATTAGAGTTATCAAATAGAGTCCTCAAATAGGAGTCAATTGAATATAGTTATTCGAAAGGAGTCAATTGAACATAGTTATTCAAAAGAAGTTAATCAAACATAGTTACAAGAAATAGAGTTAAACAAGATTAGAAATTGACTAGGGATTAGTTAAGTTGAATAGTTTTCTGAGTATCGATCTGATGTTGGTTTCGGCTTTCGGGTTTATACTTAGAGAATTGTTCTCCTACTAGTTTACAGTCAGAGACTGGTAGTTGTAGAAAGAATAGTGATACGTAAATAAGTTATGGAAATGTTTTCCAGCGTTAACATATATTTTCTAAACATAGAAAATAAGGATATATATATATATATATATGTATATATATGATTGATGATTGATTGATAGAATTTCCATTTGGAAATAATATCGTTGTTTGCACACCTGTTTTTCTTTGATGGTTAAATCACAGACAATCGAAGTTTTGACCATTTTAACGTTGTTAATATGGAGAGACCGGTTGGATTATTATCCAAAGAACCACTCTGTATTGACATAAGCGTTGCGAATCATATATGCCAAAGAAAATTGAAGACGGAGTAAAGTGCAAGGGCTATCGTATAAGTCTTAGATAACAGTGCCTAAGATGGATGTACTGAATAGTGCCTTCGGTTCATCCTGTTCCTGGATGACTTGTATGGATGAATGTCTAACAGAGTATTTCCAGAAAGGTCACGTACATTGATTTCTTCAACCATACCAAGAGTGGAAGCGGAGAAGGAAACTTCTTTAGCTAACACGTAATGTACTGTTGTAGACATCAATTAGTGATTTTCGATGGATCTAACAATGTGGCATTCGAAGTGAATCTGATGTGATGATGAAGCGTAACCTCAAGCCTCATCAACCGGTAAATGACAGAAATCGGGCAGGCAGCAAGGCTAAGTCGGTCGCTCCGAAGTAGGGTGTATAATCACCTGATCTAGAGTTTCATTTATTTCTAAAAATCTGTTGTTGATGCTGTCCTATTCGAGAAACGGTTGCTAATCCCAACCGTTGGTGATATACATTCGATACACTCAAGCGAAATGAGTGGTCGGTCATGTGTGGCCGGGTTGCAAGATGTTCTTGTTGAACCCAGTGTATTCCTCTCTAGAGGTGCGCTAGCGAAAGGTGGTTCCATACCTTGTCATAGTTGGAAATCCATTACCCAATACGTGCTTGCGGTTTTGATTGTATACTATATATGTAGAATGTGAGATGAAAGCGTTTCTGCTAGATGATTATTATATTATGGTTGGTAGACGTTATTATAATATCAAAAGTTTTTTGATATAAAGATATTATAATAACTGTTTTAAACTGTTTTACTCATAGTTGAAACTATTTTACTCTTACCAGTCCATGTTGCATGCTTGGGGCATGTGTCGCATGATAGGGGGTTCTCGCTTTTCGTTAGGTGGCGAACGGGAGACTCTTACCCCTACGTGTCCCGAAAATGAGGGTTGGTTGTGAAGTCGAAAGGCTGGCCGTAAAACGTGGTGCTGGGGTACCAATGTAAGCCACAGTGGGGTATTACCTTGATGCTTCGGGAGGATGAGGAGAGGATGGTTGTAAAGCTTACTTGAATCAACTGACCCTGAGTTTATTTTGTTTTGTTTTCCCTAAACTCTTGGGTGCCCAATTTTGTACGGGAAGTCAAGTAGTCGGGATTTACAGATACCTGAAGAGCTGGAGCAGGAGGCTTCAGGATCATATAGCTATTGTTTATTTCCGCTGTGTTGTAAGTGTTGTACTCTGATAATGTTATTGTATACATATACTGATTTTATTTCAAGGATATGTTATCTATTATATGTTATTCGTTCCGCTGTGAGGTTCGTGTTACTCTGATGTTGTGTTCTTCTTCTTCTATTCTAAGTTTCTATCTTATCTTTCCTCACCCTCTAATTTCTTTCATAAATGACCGGTATTTTTTGATGTTTGGTTAGTCGTCATCGTGTTTATGTCGATAACCAAAATTGTCAAAAACCCGGGTCATTACAGACTTTACACCAGGCGGCTCTAAATCTTTCCAACAACAAATGAGAGAATTGGTATAAATTTTCAATATATTTAGCATATGTTCATTTATATCCTTATGTATATCATTAATTCTTATTTTCAATATATTTTATTAATTTATATCTTCAATTTGCAAAGTACAAAAGGGAGCCAACGATGGTAGAGGTTTTCCGAATCACACATGTGGTCGAGCATACAGATGAAGAGGGGAATGTTTCCTACGATTGGACGGACCAAAAAGCTGTATAAGTAAAAGTAAATATGCTTATCCATAATTAAAATGTTTCATATTAGTTTATATCGCACTATATAAGTAAATTATATAGCAATTGTATGAAAATTATATTCATAATTGTTTGAGAGATATGATGTAGAGCACGCAAAAGCGACACAAGCTAGTGGACGAGAGGAGATTATGCTCGAAGAGTCCAATAGTATACGGGATTCTATTACTGATCTGCCTACTCGAAATAGTCGATACGTTTTTGGAAATCAGGAGTTAAACCTTTTAAAAACTTTTATGATAACATAATGAATATTAACTTGAATGTTAACTTGAATTATTTCATAGGCACTTAATTTTTAAAGAGATAACAGGAGATCTATTGAGAAGGAGGATATAGCTTGAATGCAGCGACAGTGGATGAGCTGAATGATTAGTGAAAGAACTACATAGCCCAACCAACAGACGAGTGTATTGCAACCTACTATCAGAAGCATGGGTCAACGCCCGAAGAGGGAATGCTGGTAGTTGCGATGATGACGACGACGATGCTGCTAGTTTGATTTTTCTAATGTATGTGCATATTTTTACTAGATATGATTCTTGATATTGTATGGTTGATGCTCAATGATGGTACCTAGTGTTTGGTAGTTTTTTGGATTATGTGGTACTAGATACATAGTAGTTATTTTATGTATGTTATGATGGACATATATTCTTGTTAAGTATGGAGATGGTAGTTTTTTTTTAGTGAATTTTGGTATTTTGGTTGATAAAGTATGAAATATTGATGGAATGATAATGATGGGATATGATATTATGTAGATATTGGTGAATCAATAATATTTCTGATGAATAATATTATGTGTGGTTTGAGGGAACGAAATCGCTGCATGGTGCAACAAATAATACCCAGAATAGTGACGGCTAGTAATGACAATGTGGTTAATATTAGCAACGACTTGCAACGGGTTGAGATGACTTATTGTTCTAGATAAGCAATAGCTTGCAGCGGACCCTCGGAAAACAAACTTACTGCCATATTAGATGCCCCATGGACACATTCCCGTTGCAACACGTTGCTAATCTAGCGATGAAGCCGTCGCTTTTCCTGCTGGCGACAACAAAAATTGCAATGGCAATTTGCAGCGGCTAGCGATGCCGTCGACACCAATTAATCGTTGCAAAATGCCCTTTGTTTTGTAGTGGGCCTTCTCGCTTTGTAACGGGATGCAACAAATAATGGGATGGAACCTACGGACTTTCAAATTTGTTTTTTTTAAATTGTTTTTCAAATTTCCTTTTTGATCTGTTTTTAATATTCTAGCCTCAAATCAAAACTGTTTTGAATAACTTATTTTTGATTTCTATATATTTCTTATTTTTCAACATTTTACTCTTTGTTATCTTTGTAATTTATTTCAAACTTTTAGCCTTAATCTTAAGTTATATATATATTTTAATTTTGTTGACACGCTTTCTGGTTAAAGCAGTCACATGTCAAAATTATGGTTAGCGATGCGCTCAAGTCTCGAAAAGGTCTTCAGAAAACACAAATGAATTTGATCGAAGTCCCGATGTGTTCAAAAAAGGTTGGAAATAGTGTCGGTTCATGAAATCATCGTCAATAAACTCGGAAAATTTGGCACGGTAAACACCCCAAATTTTAATAATAATAATTACATAAAGAAGATTAACAAATCGAATATTAAATAATAGAATATTCAGAATTAGATAAAATGGACTTCACAGTTGCGTTCGTTATGGAATTCTAATTCAGATAGACTTTTGGTTTGCGTTAATCGGACTAAGTATGAACAAGATACGATTAATCATAGTTTGAAATTAAATTAAATAATTTAATTAAATAAAATTGGAATGATGCAACGGTCAATGGGTGACCCAGGCCTTATATGGGTCAACCCCTGGGTCGACACATGTGTCAGCTCACATAGGAGGTAGGTCGACCCACTTCGAGCCAGGTACGAGCCTATGCTTGGCCAAACACGTCTTTTTCCAGATAATTCTTTTTGCTGACTCATGCTGAGGTGTTTTCTATGGTTTCTATTGAAACCCTAATATCCTATGTCCTAAACTATCCTATCACACTTATAAATAGACTATCAATCCTCACTCTTTTCCTACACTAATACTTCTTCATCTTCTTCCTCCACTCCATTATGTTCTAGAAATAAAATTAGAGAAAAGTCAGGGTGCTGTCACAAAATAGATCTAAAAGGATAATCAGCTTCTACTTCTTTTTCAAAGGCCTTTTCCAGATCTATAACAATTCTTTATGAGTTCTATATTATTTTTAGATAAGCAATCTAAAAAAAAGGATTTAAACAGTAAAATATATTGGATCTAAAAGTTTGACAATTTCAGTGTTTATAAGTTTATCTTTTACATGTTATTGTTCATTTTAATTACTGTCTACTACCTGGTCCTTTTTTAGTTGTTATTTGTCTATAAGTACATTCTTTTTCCTTATCCCCTTCTCTATCATTGTTTTATTTACAGTCTTGTTATGCCTACTTATTCATTTTGTTCATTTCTGAGCCTAGATTTACTTCTTCTTTTTCCTTTGTTTTGCGCTGAGCCTAGGCCAACGAAAGCCTATGACTTAACCGTTTGAGTTGCATAAAATTAGAATTATATGAAATAATGTTAATAATGGAATTTAAGCATACTAGAATTTGTGAATCATGGGCTGTAAAATTAGGATAAAATATAAAGGAAGAATATTTAAACATGTGAATCAGAATAGGTTGCACATTAATTATATGTTAAGTAAGCATGTCATTAGAAAACATGTGAATTGGAGAAAGATATACTTAATTATACGTTAAGTAAAACATATTATTGTAACTTGTAACTTGCAATTGGACAATAAAGGACATGGTAATTCAAAAGGTTGTAGATTACTTTCGTTAATTACAATCAGGGGATAAAAGGTTGTAGATTACTTTAGCTAATTACAATCTAAAGGTAAGGGGTTTTAGATTACTTTTGTTAATTACAATCTAGGGATAAAAGGTTGTAGATTACTTCCATTAATTACAATCTGGCGATAAAAGGCTGTAGATTACTTTCGTTAATTACAATCTAAGAAATAACAAGTTGTTTCACTAGGCTTATTAATGAACTTAAAACATGTTAAGTTAAACATGTATGATTAATAAGAGAGAGGGGTCCATTCCTTAGAGATATAAGGGGCTCGTGAAATCCTAGATAACTAAGGGGACAACACTCTGGAAGATTGTGTCATATGCATTTTGTGTGGGAACTCGTATCTTCCGGTATTCCTTGGTTATTAATGGGGCCTCACACTAGGTAGGGGCTAAGGCACGCTTATAATGAACTGGATAGTAAGAGGTCCAAATGAGAGGTAGGTATGGGTGCGTTCCGACGAAGTCATGTGCGTGCATGGATCTGAAAGTGGAATATAATACGTTGTAATGCTTGTGAGTAAGGCTGAGTCTTTTTAGCCAATGGGTTCTGAAGGCCATAACTGGCACAGATTATTCACATCCTGTTTAAGAAGTCGATCACTGGGTAGAAATAGGATAAAACCTAATCTTTATGTTATCATAGCTAGTGCAAAAATTCAGGGATATTAATGAGAAGCTTATCTTGTTTCCATATTTTATACTTTATTGTATTTTTCATGTCCAGTACTATTCATCTATTTGAATACTTCCTTATCTTATGCTTATGCTAAAAATCACTGGAACTCGCTTGACTTATTGTCTGACCTATTTTGTTTTTTCTTCTCTCTCTTCCGTTCCCCTTAAGTTCTCGCGACGATGGAACGCAACAGTGACGTGACCTTTTGATTCAGCTTGGTCTTGGACCATTTTTTACTTTATGTATTGCTTTAATATCTATTCTATGACAATTGTTATGACGCGTGAGGGATATGATTTTGTGGCTTTGTATTTGTACTCTAATATCATATTTTCCATGAGACAGATGTTTTATGACAATGGTTTTATGGTATTCCAAATCGTAAATTTGTGACTGATTCAATAATGATAATTTTTTTGAAAGTTTCCGTTGTATTTTATATTTTATCTTTTGAATTTTAGTCTCTATGTTGATACTTTATGCCTATTGCGCTTCACGAAACTTAATGCATCCGCATATGGGTGACATTAAGGGATGTGGGGTGTCACATTTGGTATTAGAGCCTATCGTTACAAGATCAGAGAAAAGTTTTTGAAAAAGTTTTTTCAAAGCAAAAGATTTTCAAGATAAACCTATTTAAAAGTACATCCTCCCAAGTCAATTACAATATTACTTCAATCACTTTTTGAATCCTTCTCTCTTTTATTTTTTGGCATGTTTGGGGCTCCCAATTTTCCAAAGGGGATTCCCATTCCGACATGGTTCCATAGATATGTAGAGTCTATGGAACTTTCTGAAGTGCGAGGTAATGCTCCAACCCCAGCTGTAGTCGTGGTAGTTCCACCCAATCCAGTAGTTAACTTCTCTAAGCTCTACAAGGATTTTAATGCGCTTGGCAGCAAACCATTTTGTAAGAGGTAGAGTTACACTTGCAGTTGGCTTAGGGATACGGACAATGTGTTTGGATTGTTGGAGCTTGAAAATAGGAGGAAGATTCAGTTGGTCGGTTGGCAGTTGAAAGTGGAAGCATCATATTGGTTGGAGGTAACTCAGGCAGGGAATATGGTAGCAGCATGAGATGAGTTCAAGGATAGATTTGAAATGAAGTTCTTATTACAAACTGAGGAAGGAATGCAACTAGAGAAGTTATTAAGCCTGAAGAAGGGAAGTATGATGGTGAAAGAGTATGTGAATAACTTCAATCAGTTGGCAAGGTTCGGTTGGACTTAGTAAACACTCCCCAAAAGAAGGCTTTGATATTTGCGAGAGGGTTAAACCAACCTCTCCATGGATTGGCAATGACACATATCCATATAGGAGCTACATTTGAGAGGCTAGTGGATATGGCTTCGATGCATGAGGATAAGAAAGTGGACACGCAAGAAGTTTAAACTGAAGAGGCTAAGCCCAATACTAGAAAGCAAAAGTGGTAGCCCAAGAAGGGTGCAGCGAAGAAGAGAGAGAAACCTGAAAAAGCACAAATCAAGATAGAGGTTAAGTGTCATGGCTGTGGAAGGGCAGGACACTTTGTCTGAGATTGTAGGAAGACTAAGAATGCTTGTTTTATTTGCCGACAGAAGGCACACTGTAGCAAGTAACGCCTGTTGGGTATAATAGTATGATTTTTGTTTGATGATAACAAACATATATATTATTTATATAAATGTGTTTGGAGACAATACTATTCTATATTTCACATCACATATAGAAATAGATATTTATATTGAATAATATGCTACTACTTGGAATTGAATACACAAATAGTATTTTTATTCAAATAAATATTTTATTTCCGCATTTGAAATAGTATATATCACTGACTCCACTACTTATAATTCACATAAATATATTTGGATATTTCTGACATGACTTACTTGAATATATATATATATATATATATATATATATATATCACGCATGAAATCGTACTATTGGAAGAATTCAAATGAAATAGACAGATTAAATTGAACAACATAAATATATTTTTATTTCAATCAATTTGTTTGTTACAAATAATAGTGCAATTTTAATCATTCGTGTCTACAATCAATCTAATATACAGGATTTCCTCACTACATATCACTCAGTATCAGTCATTTTATATAGACTCAAAGTTACATATGCATTCACTGACATCAAAACATTGAATCATTTTATGCTCCAATCCAGTCCAGTCACTTGTATACTTGTCACAGAAATACGCATAGCAACCTGAAACAAAAATAGAATTAAATACAAGCAAATATAAATTTATTTTGAATTTTATCTGCCTTAGAATTTTGGTGTGTTTCTCATCATTTTCTAGACTTAGTCTGATACATATATATATATATATATATATATATATATATATATGTATATGTATATATGTATGTATATATATCTGAGTTTAGACTACTTGTAATATTCACATTGATACACTGTAAATATTACAAGGCAGACTGTATACTCTAGTTCTCAAAGATCAACCCAACATAACTACAACGGTTTGTTGATCAAAACAACCATTATAATTAACTGATTCTGAACATCCCCAACACAAATATAGTGGTATGCTGATAGAAAATCATGTCTGTCGTTCGAATAGATCACATATATAAATTACATGACCATGATACATGTATACACATATAGTTGTATGTACACACACACACACACACACACACACACACATATATATATATATATATATATATATTGATGTGCAGATAAATAGGTTCGACATGCAAATCACAAATGGACATAACAAGTGACAGGTGAACAAAATCTAACAAGGAAGAGTAATGAACAAGCATCATTTAACCATCATATGTTCAGCAAATATGCAAATACATGGTTGAGGCAAAAGTATACACACTGGTGCAAATAGGAAAAGCAAACAGTAAACAAGTAGCGCCATGCAAACCAGCAAGGAGATCGCAAATGCACAAAGGCGAATCAGTGTGCATGGTCAATACAACAATGCACAACAGTTTTTAAAAAGAATTGAAGTGACTGCATCAAGCACAAAATATACAAGGTCAAACATATAACAGTTTTAACAAGGATGTCGCAAGCCAAAGACATAAGTAGAAGAGACACAGAAACCAAGAAAAATGGTGCATACAATTTCAGGAATAGCAAGAGTGCAGGAAATGAATATGAACTGGTTCAAGTGCAACTATAAAACAATGAATCAGTTGTGCATATGTCAATACTAAGCCAAGCAGTAAAAATATAGTGAATAGGGTTGCATATGCTCGAGCTAGTTACAAGACAACACCAAGGAATGACAAAGCACCCCAATGTACAAGTATACCCAAATGTGATTGCACAAACAACACAGTAGCTCAATGAATAAGGATAGTATCTGTTCTTATCAAAATTAGTGTTCAAGGAAATATCAAATTTACCAAAGTAATCATCAAGTATAGTGTCTGTTCAAATAAGTCATGGCAAATAAAATTATAGCAGCAGTTAAATTGGGAGAAAACTATTCAAAGTAGGCGGCTGAATATACAAAAGAGTACAACTCGGTGACCAGAATACCAAGAATAACACTATCAAACCGAGTAGGATATATAGCTGTGCATATGTCGATAAGCAAGCAAATGGCTCAAATTAGGAAGTACAATGGCTAAGCCAAGCAGTGTAATATGGTGAACAAAGCAATGAACGAGGAAGCATATCAAAAATATTTCAAATAGTATCAAGTTCAAAATCGGGTTGGAAATGTCAGAGAATCAAAATTCCGTAAAAATCTGAGTTTTATTTCCAGAAAATTGAATTTACGGTTTTTTTTATATCGTGATTTTTCCCATAAGGAAAACTCAATCAAAAGTTTCAAAAGTCAACGCAATATTCAAATCAAACTCCAGAAGTACAAGACCAATTCAATGCTGAAAAGATCAAGCCCAATATTTACGCAAATGTCACCAACCAAGTCATTTATGAAATTAGAGATTATTTTAGATAGATAATCGTATAAATTAACCACATCATCATCGACATTAATCATCGAAAATTCAAGCAATAAAATCAAATAAATAAACACAGAGAAGTCATGAAGACAAGGAGATTTTTGATCAAGTGCAGCACCAAATCATTCGACCAGGTACATTGAATAATTGGAGAATCAGAGAGCAAATTCCAAAAGATCATTAAAGTCACGATTTGGATAAGAGAGCTTAAAACCCTAATTTGTTTCGGGTGGCCATTAAAGAGCAAGAAGAAGTCGGTATATTTTTACAAAGCAAATAAAAGGGGCCGACCATATGTTAAAGGGCTAAAGGATTTTTTTAGACTAGGGTTTTGTTTTTAAGTGATTTTAAAATTGTTTTTTTTTCAATTTTTAATCGTTTTTAAAGTTTTCTAGTTTGTCTATAAAAGTAGGGAGATGAGTTACGGGTTTGTAATTCGGGGAAATCTGATCTCGGGGATAGAGATCGGTGCAGGGTTTTGAGTGCAGGATTAGTACAGTTGCGAGCGGGTGTCATGAGTTTATAGGGGATTGTAAGCGTAGAGCTTGTTTTAATTCCTAGTAGAAACCTTGGGGAATGCAGCAATAGGCAGGGTTTTGCCGAAGCTGGGTATATTTGTGTGTTATTTATTTTTCTGCATTTACTCTGGTTATTATATGTGTTGCGATTATTTATTACTCCACGAAAAACTGTGATTAACCTTATTCACCCCCCCATGGGGTTAACTTAGATCCGACAAGTGGCATCAGAGCTGGTATTTTTTATTTTTAAATAACTCTAGCGTCATGGATTTCCCTAACGGTGGGTTTTCTAGTTGTCAATCTAGCGAGAAATTTTCCATTATAACCCCAACTATTTTTGATGGAACAGGTTTTTTTAAATTAAAAATTAAAAATGGAATTTTATTTAAAATCTGTTAATATTAGATGTTTGGATATTAATAAAAATGGATGTGATATGGTAGATAGGAATGATGTTATAATTAATTCTCGTGCTACACACATTTTATATTATTATATTAATGATGATCAGTTTAACCATATCCCCCATTGTTTAACTGAACAGGAAATCGGGAAAACTCTCGATGTTTTGTCTGGAAGAAAAGACAACGATAGCTCAAAACCCTCAAAAGAAAACTCAAATTCAGAATTATGCTTGACTGGATTTACAAAAGACGGATCGGATAATGAGAGTGATGAAGACTCGGCAGATGATGAGCATGGTGAATTTCATTTTGAAGGGTTAGTTTTTCTTTGTGAAAAATTAGCTAAAATTGTTGATGGTCTCAAATTGACGGATAAAAATTTAAAATATAAAAATACTGAGTTGACCAATAAAAATCATGATTTGGAATTAAAACTTGAAAACGTTAAAAAGATTGAAAACTCGAATTGCAAAAAATGTTTAAATTTGGAAAATGATTTAGTTCATCGTAATGAAAAGTTTCAAAAGTTTGAAAAGGAAATTTTGTTTTTATATGTAAACGAGGTCGAACTAAAAACAAAAAATGATTTTTTGCAAAAGGAGTTGGATAGATTTAAGAAGGTTAAAAATTCCAAACATGAAATTTTAGAGAAAGAGAGTTTATTGAATACCGAATTTATTTTGAATAAACTTGAAATTGAAACTGAGAAAATGAAAAATCTCAAATGCGATGAATGCATGAATTTTCAAAAAGAATTGTTTGAAATAAAAGAAAATTTCAAAACCCTTGAAAACAGAAACGTGATTTTAAGAAATAATAGATCTAAAATTACTTGTATAAATCATGATTTGGAAAAAGAAATTGAAAAATTCAAGGATTTTTAAAAGCTTGAAATTGAAAAGCGCAAACGTTTTGAAATTGAGATTTTTGAGTCCAATGCCAAAACTAAAATGCTTGTAAATGAAAATATGGTTTTGAAACAAAATGATGCTGAAAAGAGAAAGATCGCTATAAATAGGTGTTCGGATTTAACGAAATGAAATTGTGATCTTAAATCTAAAATTCAACGACTTGAATCAATATTAGCTAAATTTTCTAAAGGAGAAAAATAGTTGAATATGTTGTTAAAAAAACAATTTTTTGTTGAAAGTAAGAAAGGACTCGGTTTTGATCAAACTGAAAAGTGTGATTGTAACGATTTTAAAAATCCTTCAAACCACTTTGGAAAATATCGAATTGGGAACTTGAACTCTAAAAATTTCAAAGGATTTTTAAATCAAAAACAAAATGAAAACTCGTTTAGAAACAATTCAATTAAACATGTTTAGATCCCAAAAGATAATAAAATGAATTCGAATAAGATTAGTCGAATTTGGGTTACTTAGGGCACTTTATTGGATGGTAATAAATTTTTATATAAACAAGTTTAGGTACCAAAATGTGTAAATGAAGCTAAGAGTGGTAAAACAGTCTTTATTAGACCACTCGATATTATAAATATTTAGGTACCGAGGGAGGCTAAGGAACAACTGTGCTTAAGAAAGATGATATTCAAATTGTTCCATTTTATTGAATTATTATGATTTCCTTAGCCATATATTTCTGAGTTATAGATTCATTGGTTCACATCGATTATGGCAAGTCAGGTATGATATCTAAACTCTTGTTTTTATTCCCATATTGATACTGATTTTTATTGACACTTCCATAGTATTTTTGTCAAATCTTAAGCTTCATAACTTCAAATTGCAAAATTCTTTATTTTCTGGAAATTAGATTCAATTGTCTACAACTTTTGTGTTTTGAGTATTTCCAGATTCCGAACTTAAAGCGATGAAAAACCGCAATTCATTTGAAGTTTAGTTTTTAGATTGACAGACGAATTTCTGATAGTGCTGTAGTATTTCGAGCATATCTTGAACACTGTAATCAGAATTTTAAAATTATGATGTTCTGGAAAGATAATGAAATTTCACACAACCTTATTGTTTTGAATTTCATCTATTTCACCTTTGAAAATATTGAAAAACTGCACTCACTTCAGTGCACTACTTGAAAGCTATGATTGATTAGCTGTGAAGATTTCATATTTTTTTGAATCAGCTTAATTATTTTGTTTTTGAAACCATTTGTAATTGGTTGTTGAATCCCATGGATTATAATATATGGATTTGAATTCTTGAAACAATTTTTTTATAGTAATTTCAAATAATTTGCTTTTCATTTGAATCATTGGTTGTTTCTTGTACTTGTTATGATATGCTGAAAAATTCTCTTATGACTCCTTATTTGAAACTCATTTTGTGCTCCTTTGATAAAGGAAATTGATTTGTTAAGACTCATTTGAGTGACTTGGTGATTGGGCGATGAGTTGAAAAATTAGTGATTAGATTTCATTAATTTCCATAGGCAATTTGAATTACATATACAAGTGGTTTTTAAAATTGTCTAGGAGCAGTCAGTCTTAGAAGTATTAGAAAATTTCATTGATTTTTTAAATTGATTTTCAACTTGCATTATTATTTCAAAAACCCCTCATGATATTGATAGTTTCTATTTTAAAATTATTTTTGATTATTTATACAAAAAGTGAAATTATTGATCAATTTGAACCATTTTGGAACTCATCAAAATTATTAATAGATTTACGAAATTGTTGTGATTTGTGACTATGGTATATTCCGTAACAAGAGAAAATATTATTTAAATTCTCATTATGATTGTACAGATTTTATAATATTTTTGAAATAGTGCTTATTTCATGATGACCTTCTATTTTTACCACATTTCTGTCACACATCATGGATTTATATAATGTGGGGAGTTTAAGTTGTTTTGGAAAAGGAAATATTTTTGGAATTATTTTAAATAAAAATTATATTTATCCTTGGTATTCACTCTCATTTAAAAGTCCTCGCGGTTACGCATGTGTGAATCACCTTAATCTCTATGTTCTTCCATTCTCATTTAAAAGTCCTCGCGGTTATGCATGGATGGAACTCATAAGAGAGGAAAAAGTTAAGTATTCTTCTTATCTCATTTAAAAGTCCTAGCGGTTATGCATGGTTAGAAAATACTTAACGAATTTAAGTTACTACTAAACCCATTTAAAAGTCCTAGTAGTTATGCATGGCTAGAAAGTGCTTAAATTATTCTATGCTTAAATTTGAAATTTATTTGAATTTATTTAAAAATTATGAAATTTATAAATCCTATATTTGAATTTTAAAACTCTCGTCACTTTTACAAAATAAATCGTAAATCCATCATTCTGAAAAGTGAAATCTGCTTCTAATTTGAAGAATATTATGATTTTTGTTTAACTAAATGAGATTTACGATATATATTTTCCCTCTTGATTTGAATTTCTATTTCTAGTTTATGTTCATCACTATTTTGATTTCTATTATTCTTTTGATGATAACAAAAGGGGAGAATGGTTAAGATTTCGATTGATGAGTGAATAATTCAAGAATAATTTAATATTGCAAATTCAATAAATCACTCATAAATGCATATATATATATATATATATATATATATATATATATATATATATATATATATGGGAGTTAAGTTGTAGGGGGAGCATACAAATAGGGGGAGTATAGTATTTCACATTCAAACACATTTATCAACTTCAAAATCTTTTTGTATGTTTGTCATCATCAAAAGGGGGAGATTGTTGGGTATAACAACATGATTTTTGTTTGATGATAACAAACATATATATTATTTATATAAATGTGTTTGGAGACGGTACTATTCTATATTTCACATCACGTACAGAAATAAATATTTATATTGAATAAAATGCCACTACACAGAATTGTACAAATAGTATTTTTATTCAAATAAATATTTTATTTCAGCATTTGAAATTGTACATATCACTGACTCCACTATTTATAATTCACATAAATATATTTGGATATTTCTGACATGACTTACTTGAATATATATATATATATATATATATCACACATGAAATCGTACTATTGGAAAAATTCAAATGAAATAGACAGATTGAATTGAACAACAAAAATATATTTTTATTTCAATCAATTTGTGTATTACAAATAATAGCACAGTTTTAATCATTCATGTCTATAATCAATCTCATATATAGGACTTTCTTACTACATATCACTCAGTATCAGTCAGTTTATATACAGTCATAGTTACATATACATCCACTGACAACTAAATCGTCTTGTACTCCAATCCAGTACGGTCACTTGTATACCTGTTGCAGAAACACGCACAGTAAACTAGAACAAAAATAGTGTTAAATACTGACAAATATAAATTTATTTTAAATTTTATTTGCCTCAGAATTTTGGAATGTTTCTCTTTATTTTTCTAAACTTGGTTGGATATATATATATATATGTATATATATATATATGTATGTATGTCTGAGTCTAGACAACTTATAATATTCACAGTGATACAGTGTGAATACTACAAGGCAGACTGTATACTCTAGAGCTCACAGATCAGCCCCAACACAACTACACTGGTTTGTTGATTAGAACCAGCATTATAATTAACTGATTCTGAATAGCCCCAACACAAATATAGTGGTCTGCTAATAGAAAATTCATGTATGTCGTTCAAATAGAAAACATATATAAATTACACGTGCACAATACATGCATTGTATGTATACACACACACACTCACACACACGCACATACATACACACGCACACATGCACACATACAGACAAATATATATATATATATATATTAATGTGTAGATACATAGGTTTGACATGCAAACCATAAATGGACAGAACAAGTGAGAGGTGAACAAAATCTAACAAGGCGGAATAACGAACAAGCACCATCCAACCATCATATGTTCAGCAAATATGCAAATACATGGTTGAGGCAAAAGTACACACAGTGATGCAAACAGGAAAAGCAAATAGTAAACAAGTAGCACCATGCGAACCAGCAACGAAATGGCAAATGCACAAAGGTAAATTAGTGTACATGGCCAATACAACATTGCACAATAGTTTTTAAAAAGAACAGAAGTGACTGCATCAAGCACAAAATATACAAGGTCAAATATACAACAGTTTTAACAGGGATGCCGCAAGCCGAATACATAAATAACAGAGACATAGAAAGCAAAGGCACAAATAAAAATGGTGCATGCAATTTTAGGAATAACAAGAGTGCGGGAAATGAATATGCACAAGTTCAAGTGAACCTATACAATAGTGAATCAGCTGTGCATATGTCAATACTAAGCCACGCAGTGTAAATATGGTGAACAGGTTGCATTTGCTCGAGCAAGTTACAAGGCAACACCAAGGAATGACATAGTACCCCAATGTACAAGTATACCCAGATGTGATTGCACGAACAACACTGCACCTTAGTTAATAAGGATAGTATCTGTTATTATCAAAATAAGTGTTCAAGGCAATATCAAATTTACCAAAGCAATCATTAAGTATAGTGTCTGTTCAAATGAGTCATGGAAAATAAAAATATAGCAGCAGTTAAATTGGGAGCAAACTATTCAAAGCAGGTAGCTAAATACACAAAAGAGTACAACTCAGTGACAACAATACCAAGTGTAACACCATCAAACCAAGTAGGATATACAGCTGTGCATATGTCGGTAAGCAAGCGATTGGCTCAAAATAGGCAGTACAATGGCTAAACCAACCAGTGTAATATGGTGAACAAAGCAATGAACAAGAAAGCATCTCAAAAATATTTCAAATAATATGAAATTCAAAATCGGGTTGAAAATGTCAAAGAATCAAAATTCTAGAAAAAAAATGAGTTTTATTTCCAAAAAGTTGAATTTATGGATTTTTTTATATCAAGATTTTTTTAGAAGGAAGGCTCAATCAAAAATTTCAAATGTCCACGCAATATTCAAATCAATCTCCAGAAGTACAAGACCATTTCAAAGCCAAAAGGATCAAGCTCAATTTACGCAAATATCATCAACCAAGTCATATAAGAAATCTGAGATTATTTCAAATAGTTAATCCTATAAATTAACCACATCATCATCGGCATTAATCATCAAAAATTCAAGCAATAAAATCATATAAATAGACACAAAGAAGTCACGAAAGCAAGGAGATTTTTGATCAAGTGCAGTAACAAATCGTTCAACCAGGTACATCGAATAATTGGAGAATCAAAGAGCAAATTCCAGAAGATCATTAAAGTCGCGACGGGTGGCCATTAAAGAGTAAGAAGAAGCCAGTATATCTTTACAAAGCAAATAAAAGGGGCTGACCATATGTTAAAGTGCTAAAGGATTTTTTTTAAACTAGGGTTTTGTTTTTAAGTGATTTTAAAAGTGTTTTTTTTAATTTGTAATTGTTTTTAAAGTTTTCTAGTTTGTCTATAAAAGTAGGGAGATGAGTTACGGGTTTGTAATTCGGGGAAATCTGATCTCGGAGATAGACATCGATGTAGGGTTTTGAGCATAGGATTAGTACAGTTGGGAGCGGGTGTCGCGAGTTTACTTGGGATAGTAAGCGTAGAGATTGTTTTAATTCCTAGTAGAAACCTTGGGAATCCAGCAGTAGGCAGGGTTTTGCCAAAGTTGGGTATATCTGTTTGTTATTTATTTTTCCACATTTACTCTGATTATTATCAGTGTTGCAATTATTTATTACTCAGCAAAATACTATGATTAACCCTATTCACCTCCCCTCTAGGGTTAATTTAGATCCTACCATGCATTCAAAAACAAGGTCAGTGGGCAAGATCATTCGGAGCACATGTTCATGCGCTTGAGATGACTTGGACTGGTAGTCAGGACCGAGGTAGGAAAGTCACCATGAAAGGTTTGAATTCTCTTTTTGACTCTCCTATTAGGACTTTGTTAGATTCTGGTGCTTCTCACTTTCATATTTAATTCTGTTGTTGATAGTCTACACCTAGATACTTATATAGTTTCTGATCCTATAGTGGTCTCAAACCCCATAGGAGGTACGACTCACCTGTCTATGATATGTAGGGGTGTTAGAATTTCTGTTATAGGCATCGAGTTTGAGTTTGACACATATGTTCTGGGTTTTATGGGTTATGGGCTTGTTCTGGGGATGGATTGGCTAGCCATATATGGTACCATTCTCGATTGTGAGAGGAGAGTTGTTAGGCTTTTGACATGCCATAGTAGAACTCTCGAGATTTCTTGTGACCTACGGGGGTCAGTTATGTTCAATTTCCTAGATTCCCTAAGTACTTCTGTTTACGATCTCAATTTGGTACCCATAGTTGGAGACTTTCCGAACATGTTCGATGAGGTGAGAGGATTACCTCCCAAGCGAGAAATAGATTTATAGATATACTTGGTAGAGAATGAAAAGCACGTTTCTTTACAAGTGTGCCACATGGATCTTAGAGAAATGAGGGAGCTTAGTAAGCACGTGGGTGAGTTATTCTATAAGGAATT
The DNA here is from genome assembly GCA_030737875.1 of Allium sativum. Classification (NCBI taxonomy): domain Eukaryota; kingdom Viridiplantae; phylum Streptophyta; class Magnoliopsida; order Asparagales; family Amaryllidaceae; genus Allium; species Allium sativum. The sequence continues at coordinate 432,219,969 of CM060923.1, forward strand.
TATTAGATAAAGCATTTCTAAGTGGGCACCAGTCGTCTTTGCGATCAACGAAGATGGCTCTCTCCGTCTATGCGTGGACTATTGGGAGTTGAATAAGCTCACCAAGAAGAATAGACACCCACTCCCGCGATAGGTGACTTGTTTGACCAGTTAGTGGGCGCTTCGGTTTTCTAACAATTGGATCTACCCACAGGTTTTAATCAACTTTGGGTAGCAGATGATAACATAGAAAAGACTGCTTTCAGGACTCGGATTCTTTGAGTGGCTGGTTATGCCTTTTGGGCTACCAATGCACCGACGTACTTTGTGGAACTAATGAGTTGGGTATTTATGGAGTGGAGTACCTAAATAAGTTTGTAGTGGTTTTCGCTAATGATATCATGGTATTCTCGAGGAGGGAAGAAGAGCATGCCATACACTTAGGAGAAGTTCTCCGCACTCTCCGAGCATATAAGCTAAAGGCTAAGTTTTTGAAGTGTCTTCTAGTGGAAGGAAGTAAGGTTCCTAGGGCATGTTGTCTCCAAAGATGGAATAGCAATGGATCCCGCTAAGGTTGTCGCATTTCAAGATTGGAAAGCACTTAAGAATGCGACAGAGGTTAGGTGTTTCTTGGGGTTGGCGGGTTATCACAAAAAGTTCATTAAGGACTTTGCACGGATCTCGGTTCTATCTACCCGTCTGACGAGGAAGAACTTAGTTTTTCTTGGGATATAGATTGTGAGGAGGCATTCTAGAGATTAAAGAAGGCTCTTACATCAACTCCAATTTTGACTCTTCCTGATGGTACCAATATGTTTACTGTATTCATGGATGCTTGCGGCACGGGTTTGAGTGCAGTATTAATGCAGGAAGGTAGCGTTGTCTGCTACATGAGTAGGCTTTTGAGGGTACATGAGAGGAACTACCCTACCCACGATTTCAAGATGGTTGCGATAGTGCTTGCACTCAAGTCTTGGAGGCACTATTTACTAGGTGAGATGTTCGAACTTTATACAAATCAAAAGTCGCTCAAGTACTTGTTCTCGCAGAACGATCTCATTTTGCGAAAATAGCGTCAGAAGGAGTTCCTTGCGTCATATGATCTTGAGATAGCATATACCCCAGGGAAGGGGAATGTGGTTGAAGATGCATTGAGTAAACAAAGGATGACCTTGACTCCATTATTCGTAGATTGGCAGAGCTTGGAGTTTTTCTTGTTATTCGATTTAAGACCATCTATGGATTTTGCACTCAGATTGTTGGCATCATTGGAGGTGCGACCTACTCTTTTGGAGCACATTGGATCTACTCAGCACGAGGATCAACAACTAGTGGATTTCATGGATCGACTCAGTAGTGGAGAAACCTATATCCAACTTTCGAGGTATTTTTTGGATGAGAGAGGGTGGCTACGTCGAGATGGAAGATTGTGTGTTTCCAGAGTTGATGATTTGTTGAGATCAGTTCAAGAGGAGGCTCATCACTCTCGGATGACTATCCATCTGGGCGGTGACAAGATGTACAGAAATATGAAGAGAGTTTTTCATTAGACTGGAATGAAGAAGGATGTGGCAGAGTATGTAGCTCGATGTTTGACTTGCCAGAAAGTGAAGGCTGAACAGAGGAAACCTAGTGGATTTCTTTAACCTCTAGACATACCACAATGGAAGTGGAGGAGCGTCTCTATGGATTTTATAGATGGTTTGCCCAGATCGAGGAAGGGCAACACCTGTATTTGGGTTATAGTTGACAGATTGACTAAGAACACTCACTTTATCCCAGTCAAGAGCAAGAGGGCGGCAGCTTGGTTAGCTTCGATATATCTTAGAGAGATTGTCTAACTTCATGGTTACCTTCCAGTATTGTTAGTGACTGTGACTCTATCTTTACGAGTGAGTATTGGAGGAGCCTGAAGAAGGCATTAGGGACACACTTACAACTTAGCACCGCCTATCACCCTTAGACGAATGGACAGACAGAGAGGGTCAATAAGGTTCTTGAGAATTTATTGAGACTGTGTACCCTAAACTTTGGAGAGTCTTGGGAGGAACATCTCCCATTAGTAGAGTTTTCCTACAGTAATAGTTATCAGATGAGTATTGGTATGGTGCCCTTTGAGGCACTTTACGGACGACCCTGCAGATCACCTACATATTGGTGGGAGTCTACGGACATACTTCTACTTGGGCCTGAGATGGTTAAAGAAACTTCAGAGAAGATATACTTGATTCGAAGACGAATAAAAGTAGCTTAGGTCAGGTAGAACTCATTTGCCTATTGGAGGAGGACTAACTTAGAGTTCTAGGTAGGAGATATGATATTTATGAAAGCGTCACCTTTGAGGGACGTTGTTTGCTTTGGCTTGGTAGGGAAGTTGCCACCAAGGTTTTAGGGCCATTCCCATAGTAGAGCGGATATGTCAGATGACCTATAGAGTTAGACTACCAGAGAGACTGGAAGGAGTTCACGATGTGTTTCATGTCTCACACTTAAAGAAGTGTCTACATGATTCTGCAAAGGTAGTGGACCCAAGCACCCTTGAGGATGTAGAGATAGACAAAGAGGCATCAGTCAGAAAAGTTCCAACCTGAATACTTTGATCGAAAGTTAAGAAGCTACGAAACAAGGAGATCATGCTGGTTAAGGTAAAAGGGAATAAGATTGTGACGATGCAACTTGGGAATCCTAAGACAAGATTCGCGCTTCTTTTCCGTTTCTCTTTGAGAGTACATTTTTATTTCCTTTCTAAACTTTTAAGTTTGAATCTATTTTTCCTATCGTTTGAATCTTGTTTCTTATGTAGAAGCCTATGGAAGATGGAATGGTTAAAAACATGTGTTTGAGACATGTTATGCTTGATGGTTTCAAGTGGATGCAAGTGTTTGCTAGTGGATACATTGGATGCATATACAAGGCACTAGAGTAGGGATCGACTTAACTAGAGCACTTACATATTGCATATGAATGTGTGTGCATTTTAATTTACATTAAATATGGATGGAAATGGTTGAATCATAACTTGGATATTACATTTTGGTGAATCGTTGTTGCACACATATAGAATTTATATGCATTATCAGGACTCTTTTGCATACATATTGGGTACACGGCACGAACATGAATTGCATTAAGGAGGTCAACTGAATTAGTAGACCGCCTGATTTCCGTATTAGCTTATTAACATATACACAACACTTTCGTATATGTTAATACAAAGCATTAGAAATTTTAAGGGCAATGTATGCCATTGGTTGATGGATGAGTAGATGGGCGTAGATAATGGTTGATAACATTAATAACATTTTTTTAACTTGAAGATTTTTAGGATGAAATACTTTAAGGAGGGGAGAATGTAACACCCTAAATTTTAATAAATAATAATTATATGAAAAAGATTAATAAATCAAATATCAATTAATGTAATATTCAAAACTAGATAAAATGGACTTCACCGTTGCATTCGTTATGAAATTCTGATTCAGATAGACTTTTGGTTTGCGTAAATCAGACTAAGTATGAACAAGATATGATTAATCAAAGTTTGAAATTAAATTAAATATTTAATTAAATAAATTTGGAATGATGCAACGATCAATGGGTGACCTAGGCCCTATATGGGTCAACACATTTGTCGACCCACAAAGGAGGTAGGTTGACCCACTTTGAGCCAGGTACGAGCTTATGCCTCGCCAAACACGCCTATTTCTAGATAATTCTTTTTGCTGACTCATGTCGAGGTGTTTTCTATGGTTTGGATTGAAACCCTAACATACTATGGCCTAAACTATCCTATCACACCTATAAATAGACTAGCAATCCTTACTCTTTTCCTACACTAATAGTTCTTCATCTTCTTCCTCCACTCTATTATTATCTGGAAATAAAATTAGGTAAAAGTCAGGGTGCTGTCAAAATATAGATCTAAAAGGATAATCTGCTTCTACGACTTTTTAAAGGCCTTTTCCAAATCTATAACAATTCTCTGTGAGTTCTATATTATTTTTAGACCAGCAATCTAAATAAAAAGGATTTAGACTGTAAAATATATTGGATCTGAAATTTTGACAATTTCAGTGTTTATAAGTTTATCTTTTACATGTTGTTGTTCATTTTAGTTACTGTCTATTACCTATTCCTTTTTCAATTATTATTTTTCTATAAGTACATTCTTCTTCCTTATCCCCTTCTCTATCATTGTTTTATTTACAGTCTTGTTATGCCTATTTATTCATTTTGTTCATTTCTGAGCCTAGATCTATTTCTCCTTTTTTTTTCTATGTTTTGCGTAGAGCCTAGGCCAACAAAAGCCAAGGACTTTACCATTTGAGTTGCGTAGAAATGGAATAATCTGAAATAATGTTAATAAGGGGTTTTAGGCATATTGGAATTTGTGAATCATGGGTTGTAAAATTGGGATAAAATATAAAGGAAGAACATTTAAGCATATGAATCGGAATAGGTTGCACTTAATTATATATCATGTAAACATGTCATTAGAAAACATGTGAATTTGAGTAAGATATACTTAATTATACATTAAGTAAAACATTTTATTATTACTTTTAACTTGCAATTGGACAGTAAATGACATGGTAACAAAAAAGGGTTGTAGATTACTTTCGTTAATTGCAATCCGGGGATAAAAGGTTGTAAATTACTTTCATTAATTACAATCCATAGGCAAAGGGTTGTAGATTACTTTTGTTAATTACAATTCGGGAATAAAAGGTTGTAGATTACTTTCGTTAATTACAATCTTGAGGTAAGGGGTTGGTAGATTACTTTTGCTAATTACAATCCAAGGGTAAAAGGTTGTAGATTGCTTTCGTTAAGTAAAATCTGAGAAATAACAAGTTGTTATACTGGGCTTATTAATGAACTTAAAACATGTTAAGTTGAACATGTATGATTAGTAAGTGAAATGGGCGCATTCCTTTGAGATACAAGGGGCTCGTGGAAATCCTAGTTAACTTAGGGGCCAAGTCTCGGACGACTTGTGTGATATGCATTTTGTTAGGGAACCCATATAAGTCAGTAATACTTGGTTATCAACGAGGCCTCACACTTGGTAGGGGATAAGGCACACTTATAGTGAACTGGATAGTGAGAGGTCCAAAAGAGAGGTGGGTACGGGCATATTCCGGCGGAGTCATGAGCGTGCATGGATCCGAAAGTGGAAGATAAAATGTCGTAATGCCTGTGATTAAGGACATGCCTTTTTGGTTGATGGGTTCAGGACTGATAACCTCCAAGGCTATAGCTAGCACAGATTATTCGCATCCTTTTTAAGAAGCTGATCACTGGGTAGAAATTGGGTAAAACCTAATCTTTATGTTATGATAGTTGGTGTAGAAATTCTGGGATATGAATGAGAAGCTTACCTTATTTCCATATTTTATACTCTACTATATTTTCACATCCAGTACTATTCATCTATCTGAATAATTCCTTATCATATGCTTATGCTCAAAAACACTAGAACTTCGCCAGACTTATTGTTTGAACTAGTTTATTTTTTTCTCTCTCTCTTCTTGTTCCCCAGGTTCTCAGGACGGTAGATCGCAGCAGTGACCATGACCTTTTGATTCAGCTTGGACTTGGACCATTTCTTACTCCATATATTGCTTCAATATTTCTTCGATGATTATTGTTATGACTCATAAGGATATGATTTTTGTGGCTTTGTATTTGTACTCTGATATCTTACTTTCTATGAGACATATGTTCTATGCCTACGATTTTAGGGTACTTCAAATTGTAAGGTTGTGACTGATTCAATAACAAGAAATGTTTTGAAAGTTTCCATTGTATTTTATATTTTGTCTTATGAATTTTAGTCTCTGTGTTGATACGTTATACCTACTACGCTTCACAAAACATAACTCATCCTCATATGGGTGACATTAAGGGATGTGGGGTGTCACAAAATACGTGATCGCTTTGGTCTGATCAACTCAATATCCTTGAGCGTGTCGGTCCAATCATGTGGCAAAGCTCGTCGTGGAAAAATAAATGGATTATGGCAAATTTTGGTTTTGCGCACTGAAAAACAGCTGATCGACATGGCACGATCACTTAAAACATCTTGCGCAGCTCACGACATCATAATCTAGAATTTGGAAAATCAGCTGATTTGGCCTATTGATAAGAGGTGATCAACACAGGAAATCCACCCATTTTCACGTGTGCACACAAGGTCGATCAGGCCGAGCATTTTGGCAAGGCAGCAGGGGATGTGAAATACCATTGGATCGTATCGGGAGGGGGGGATTCGAAATCCCTCGTGCCCGCATAACAATTTTGCGATGCGAATTCTCGAAATAGCATGGGCAAGGAGAGGATACGAGGTTAGAAAATCGAAAAGAGGAGGATCACATCAGCAGGGATGTGACTTCTCATAGGTGCACATCGTTGGTTTCAGCTATGAAAATTTGGCATGGATCCGAGAGGAGAAATCCCAACTTGAAAATCATTGGATTGGCACGGGATGGGATACGAATTTCTCAAGTTCGCATCATGGAAATGGGATGCAATTTTTGGCTCAGAACTTGGAATTCGAAATCGGCAAATGCCAGGGCAATGTGGCACGAGAAAATCACCAGTTTTGGCTTGATCAACATGGTATGCTCAGCTATTTTCTGGGATTCGAATTTACATAACTCCAAGATGCGAAATTTCTGTTTCAACATGGTTTTTTGGCTATCTTTTCAGGATGCATTCCCTCGGGATACGAAATTCGGGCTGAAGCTTCTAAAACTCGTTTATAAATACCCCCTTACTTGGCACTCTTAGGGGTGGGAATTTTTTGAAGTTTGTCTACACTTCGACATACGGGATTGGAACTCTCAAGCACCAATAATGGCTGCCATCATCATCTCATGGCTTTGGACATCTCTATGGAATTGCAAACGTTACATAAATGTTTTACTACAACTTTTAGACATTCAACTGGATTTTTTGCTCTCTTTTGGATATATTTTCATACTTTTGGGCATTGGAGCTATTTCTTGGACATTGACACATACTTTGGCTCAATGAAGAAGAAGAGCATTTTGGTCAAAGTTATGAATTAACAAGCTATTTGTTATTCAATTGTAAACTTTGTACACTCAAATTGTCCGACCTTGTACAAATATTGTAATAGACAATATTACGATGAATGATTACTATAAAGTGGACATAAGCGTTAGTGTCGAACCACTATAAAAGTTGTGTGTTCCTTTACACTTCCTGTACTTTGGATGTTTGGATTATAAGTTTATAACTAAACTTACACTTGGGGTTGGCATGTGCAAAAGACCAATTTCTCATGTCAAAAAATTCTTATATTCTTGTTTATAGTTTTATATGTTAAGTATTTTATTATCTTCAAAAACCATTTCCTAGAATGTTTAACAAGTAATCATTTACTTATATTATGTTTAGAATGTTTTACAAGTTTCAGAATTGTTTTAACAAGTTTTAAAATCAAAATTCTTTTAAAAACAAGTTTTTCTATAAATTTCAAAATAGACATGTCGACAACATGGTTGTCGTTTCAGCCAAAAATCAAATCTCAAAAGAAGTATCCATTCGTCATTTCCTTTTATGAATGGGTATGATCGTTGTTTGTCTATATATACCTGAAACCTGAACGAATTCTATACATTTCTTCTTTATTATTCTTCACTCCTCCTTTTCTAATATAATTTCTTTCTAAATTTCAAGAATTCTTTACAAAATTCTGCCGAAATTCAAAGTGAATCAAACCATATCATCTCTAGTTTGATTCTCTATCACTCTCTCTCAAAGATATCTGCATTAAGGGATTGTTTTGTTCCGTTACCAGCACTAGCTCATCGTCTACAGACTTAGCTCTCAGTGACCATCGACTGGGTTTAGTATTGAATCTTGCCCACAAATTATCAAACTCCTCTTTTGGTGCTATCATACAACTTCTTAGCAGTTGCGAGTTTAGCTTCACACTCGATTAAATCCTTCTTTGTGAGCTCGAGTGTTTTTCCCCATATCTCTCTTCTGCTTCATATTGTCAATATTGAACTTTAAACTCTTGATGACCTCAAGCAGTCGCCTCGAGTATGTTAGCATTTCCCGGTATTGAGCAAGAATGAGATTGGTGTCTCCCCTAACCCTGTCATCGAATGACCCTAGAGTTGGTTGTAGATTGGGCATGAACACCATCTGGAAAAAGTAGTGTTGTGGGAAAGCCTTTTCTAATCTTTTTTCTTTCTTTCTACTAGAGTCATCTATTAAACGGGAGGAATGGAAAACTGAGGATTCTTGTCTTTATGCCCTTTGGGATTGACGGGTTCATGACCCTTAGAGACTATAGCTGAGAAGGATCGATTGAAGGTCTGTGCTGAGACGAGCTTTTGGTCGAGGTGTGCTTGCTTGTCGTCTTCTCCTGCACCCGGGAGATTTTGTCATGAGAACGGGATGCAGAGTCATGATGATGCCTTTCTCTCTCATGCTCCCTCTCCTTCTCTTGGGCGTGCTTCCTCCCCCTCTCCTCTCTCACCCGTTCCTCCCAGTCTTGCTTCTCCCATTCACGCTCTCTCTGACCTCTCGCAGGCACGCCTCTCTTCGTATTCATGATCTCGTTTTTCCTGTGAAGAGGTTTGACTTCCAGGACCGTTCATGTGTAGGCTAGCACCAAACTGGCCATGGTACTTCCTCCCTTTCGTTATGGAATCTATAATTCGAGAAAAGAATTCTAGTTATCACTCAACATACACAAAAGAAAAAGGTGATGTAATGTGTAGTGCTTGTGTCATGTGTGTCCAATTGTCCCCCAATGGACCAGAACCCGGAGTCAGTCTTGCAGCAGTTGTATCCCCATCCTTGGCAGGAGTGGTCTCTTCCCTGGACCTTGGGAAGAAAGAAACATAATACAAATCTTAAGAGGAGCATACAGTTTCCGGCAGAGGCAAATCTCCTAAGCCCAGAAACGTCGATTCGAGACCTCGCGACTAGGTACCGTGGGTTGGAGATTTGTAAGGATATAGCGTTCTAGGAGGAGACTTTTCTTTTTCCACAGCTACCTCTTTTGGAGGAGGATTTTGAGACACTTCTTCATCCGCTTTTTCTGAGGATTTCTATTATTCCCCTTTCTCATCCACTTGGTCGCGACTGGGCTCGGGGGCAGCTCTTTTCTTGGCAGTGTTTTAGTCCAGACTTGAGGTCGAACTACTGTTATTTTTCCCTAACTAAGGGCCCGACCGCCGTTGCTGGCTCCCCAATTGGAGGCACAATTACTAATGGATCTGTGGCTAGAACTTGAGCTCCACCCATTCCCATAGATCGGTTATTGGGATCAAGTAACTGGAAGCGGCGTAGGAACTCATCAGAGATACATCTCCTGACGCTCCAACTTCTCTTCGGAGTATTATGCAAAGCGGCCAAGCGATCACATAAGACTTGGCCAACAGGCTTGGCCTGAGTGGTACCTGCAAAGGGAATCAAAAGTTATAAAGTTCCCATCAAGGTTATGATGAGCAAGTTAAGGTTTGACACTTACTGCATTGGATCCATCTCCAGGGACAGATCTCTTGCAAAGGAACATAAAGCCATTCAGGTCTAATGTCTTCTAGTTTACTAAAGCCCTCTTTAATGACTTTCTAGCCTCGGGCGGACTCGAAATTGAGAAATGAAGGTGTCCTATATTTAATAAAATCTCTACAGTTTATCAACAATGTGAGACAATTTAATTGAAGAGTTGTCCTTATACCTTTCTCAGTGTTTTCAGTAGCTCATAGTTTAAGCCAAATTTTCGAACATGTAATGTTTTGCGTTATCTTCAGTCTTCTATTTCTCAATTTGAGCGATCTTTAACGCTTTTTTACGTATTTGGGGCCAATTCTTTATCTGGTCAACTTTTAAAGAGGCTAATATATAGCTATCATGTGTCTACTTTTACTCAAAATTAACGTAGTATCATCAATTTTATTTTTCAGTGTAGTGATAAGAGTACCTGGCTAAGTGTTAATGGTAACCGACGAGTGAGAGATTAATGGTTAACTGCATTTTTTTAATGATTCGGTCATCAATGACCGAATGTGGGAATCCCTAATACAAATCTGTGTTATTAGCGGCACCCTATCTTAAGTAATGCTATGTCGTGTGTTGTTAGGCTTAGGAATTTTCGGTGAAGTAAATGTATTTTTTTTTTTTTTTTTTTTTTTTTAATTCTCTTCTTCTATGTGTATCACTCATCGTAATTCCATTGTATTTCAATCTAGTGGTTTATAAATTACCTTTTTTTTAAAAGAACCAAAAAAATAATATGATATATGTTTACATGTATTTGATTGCCTATGCCATATACACAGAGAGAGGGACACACATGCAATTCATACTGCTATTGGATTTGATCGATTAAGTGTCATGGTTCCCTGTGAATGTGTTTAGAATCATGGCATGACACATACATAAAGAGAGAGGGGCATCGATTGATGTGTATCGCTTCTTGTTTTTGGTTTGGGATGAGGTCAAAACCATCAAAACAACAATTGGACTTATTTTATAAAGTGGACGTATGTTATATTAGATTTACAAAAAGAGGAGCTGTGAAATGAAAATATATTCAAAGGACTAGCAATATAGAATATTATTCATCGAATATATTCATAAAGCAACCTTTACGAGCACTTGCGTATCTAAAGGTTCCAAGCATGTTTTGCAATAATGTAAAATAACAAATATTCAATAGCATGGAAATACGTCGTCCACAGTGGATGATCCATATGCAATTTGTCATGATACACATGCTACATGATGTAGTTCGTGAAGATATCCTTGTTATGGTTACCAAGAGCTCCAGGCTAACATAACATAGAGACAAACACAGATACCTCCGTATTCGCATCCTAGTATGACATATTAAACCAAATATGACAGTCAAATACAAAACTCACCGACGTCAGTCGAGGCCCAGTTTTGATCATCATCTCCCAAAGCCATAGTAATTTTTTTTTTCAATTCGCATATATCGATTTTTTTAAAACCCTAAAGGATAAGCGTTTTTGGAGGAATATGATCGAATTTTTTTTTTTATCGACATAAATAGGCCGAATTTTATAATTACGAAGTTAATGCACCGAAATGATTATTAATTTTCGACATATCACTATCAAATACATACATAATTGACTACGTTCTGCATTCGGTGCAGTGGTGACGAACTGCTTATTTTAATTCAATTTTCCTTGTCGAATAAGTTTTTTTAATCTAGTTTGAAGGGGCAATCCGGGATTATTGAGTAGTGTGAAATAATATGTTTGTGTAGGCTCTTAACAATCTTTCAAAGAGTGAAGTGTTTTTAAAAAATGACCCCACCTTAACAATAGTTAAAAACTATAATGTTATTTTTTATTTTATTATATAGTTGAGTTGTTTGTTGTGATCCAATGTTACTAGTAGTTTTGCTGGATATACCAAATGTGATCTGTAAAACATGAATAGCTTTATTAGATGAACAATTTAACTAGCTTTGACTAAGGTTAAGAGTTTAATTGGGATCCACCGATGATTTTAATTTCTCAAAGTCATGTTATAGCTAAAAAATGGTAATCATATTTAAAATTACAAATGTTACCGTACCGTATGTGCTTATGTTATGCATGTATTTTTTTCATCTAAACAGGCACGAGCTTAAGGTTTGATTTGAATTTTAACTAAAATATGATTGATTGACGCTATTTTTACTAAATAATAAGAGTGACTGACCAAGTAATATAGAAGACAAATTTTGAATTTTAAATAAAGTGTGAGTATATTAAAATATAGTAGAATTTCATATTCTATTTTTAAGCTATACTAATAAATGATAATATAAACAGTATTGCTGATAGTTTAAATTGCTTAGGAAAAGGTAAACATTAAAGATAGTGCAATTATTATCTGAAATAGGGGAATCTAATATTTGAAATATCCTGATAGCAAAAAATGAATTTATAATTGAAAATAAACATCTCACAATCTTCTTCTACGATCATTTCAAGATTTAAACATATAATACCGTATTTAAGGTGTTCTTCGTTAGAGTAGGTCAAGAAATTCTTACTTCATATAGTTCATGATTTCTTTTCAAATCCTCTCTTATTGCCTTTTTATTATCATTATCTTAACTTATTTGCCACGTATTTTACCATTTTATACGGTTTACACGAGATGAAATCCGAAAAATCCCAAAATATCACTTGGTAATGTTGATTTTGTTTTGAAAAAGTATCTCATGCATATCCTATAAGTCCAGCAGTTTTATTTCCACCCAAATCTTTAAACATAAATTTACTCTTATTTTGACAGAGTAGCACAATATCAGCCCTAGCATACATATATATATCTTCATTGCTTTCTCAATTTCGATCATCAGTTCAATCAAATGGCACCTATTTTCAAAACCGAAAACCAGATGAAACGCTACTACAAGTCAAAAAAGAAGCCGAAAACACCATCAAAGCGTGGCCGTAAGAAGAAATCTGCGGTGGAAGAAGCCCCTAAATCCTTCAAAGGTGCACGCTCATCCTTTTATTCTGTTTTACCGCCCATAATTAGTGTTTGTGTGTGTATATGTAACAATGAATGTATATATAGAAATGGAGATAGAGATATATGGAGAGGAAGAAGTGAAGCTAAGGGATTTCGACAGGGACATGAAGTACGGACCATGCAGTGGAATAAGGAGGTTGGAGAGATGGGAACGAGCACAGGCCATGGGTAAAAACCCGCCTGAAGACGTTCATCAGATACTGATCAAGAATCCCAAACTTGGATGCCTTTGGCAGGAGCAAGCCTACGTTTATGAAACCAAGCTTCTCAAGTTCGACGGCGTTTTGGTTCCGTGTCAAGTTAGGGTGCCTTACTTTACTTTCAATCGTATTTATGGAAAGCGAATTTGAACCTGGATTTGTGTTTTGCTTCGGTGGATATTACTTATATCTCTTCTTGTTATTTTTCTCTTGTCTGAGCCTGTGAGTTTATTTGTTAATGCTTTGTTTGAATCCATCTTTGATTTGATTAATGGTGATTTATAATCTTGTAGGTTTTTTTTTTCTTCTTTTTCTACTTCACGGGAAGTAACAGGAGAGAGAGGGAAAAAAAAAAGAAAAAAAAAAGAAGAAGATTTGTAAACCATGAAGAAATGATAAAATTTTTGTAATTTTCTTTTTCTGTTAAACCATTAATTTTCCCTTTTTAAAAGGGTAGACATTTGCTAATTTTCCATTCTTTTATTGTTTATCTTTTCTACTTTCAAAATCCCAGTTTGAATTTCAATGCTGTAATTTAATGATAAGATTTGATTAATGATGATAAGGTAGTAAATGATATTTTATATCATGAAACCATGAATATCACTTGTTAAGACAAACTTTCATCAGCAGGTGCTCTAATTTAAAGCATACATGATTTATTTATTTATTTGTGTAAGAATAAAGTTGATTTTAACCAAATTGATAAATTATAAATACAATAAAGGAGATACAATTTTATTGCTAGAAAATATGAGTATTATTATTTTTAAAGTCAGAAATTTCCATATTTTTAGGTATGAGAGTTATTATAAAGATCATAACAGGGTTATCCTAAAAATATTGTTTCCCCTTCTTGAAGAACATTAATTTAGCCTTACTATGACTTTTTTTTTTAAAAAAAAAATGGTTAACAATTTATTATTTACATCTTTGGATACACCAAATAGTTGCTACACGTCCATTGGATAGTTGAAAGGATTTCATATGATTCAGCCGTAAGAACAACGTAAGTAGAACCATAGCAAAAATGTGTTCGATAACGTCCACATACATAACTAGCTATCTCTAACACGTTTACCCTTAACCAAATAAATATTCTTTTTTGGTTGATTCACTTTCTGTGATTGGTCTTTTCATCTTCATACCATATATCCTAATTTCCCAATCCAGAGGAATAAAATCATGGAGAAGAATACATTTCAATCTCCATTTAGCTCTTCACATGGATCTTTATATTTTTAATCTTGTCTAAAACTTCAACATCGATTTTCACATCCATTTTTAGAATTTCCAATGATAGTTTCTATGACACTGCGGATGCGTTCAACGGTCAAAAACAGACCGCTTGACAAACGCTCCGACACATCGGACACGTCCGTTTGCTAGCGGTCCATTTTGGACCACTAGCCTAACAACTCAAAATGGAGTCGTTAGGCTCTTGTAGTCGATGATCTAAAATCCATTTTTTTAAGATGTTGATTTGTTGTTAGGTGAATTGACCGTAGTTAAAATTATAAAAATTTATATTTACAATTGAAGCTAGATTTTAACATATATTTTTATAAGTTATATAAAATAGAAGTTTTATTCATAAACATTTTTATATTTCGTTTTTGTAATGTAGATATAAAATATTTTGTAGAACAAATTCTTATGTTTTAACTAAGTTTTATAAGCAAGGAAGCCATAAATTAACCTAAGGGTTAAATATTTGAAATAATTGTTTATATGAAACAATTAAGTGATATTACTAAATTAATTAAGTCATTTATTAATTGAAGAAGAATGATTAGTGGAAATCAGTTAACAAGTTAACTGATTTTTTCAAGTTGACTAAGTCAACTATTTTAATTGGAATTGAGTATTAGATTAATTTAATATCAATTAATCTAATAGTAACAGTTTAGGAAATGATTGTTTTAAACGTAATAAGATTTCCCAAAGTTAACTAATCTTTAGTTAACAGTATTTAAATATAATTATCAGGTTGTTGACTACAAATGAAGTCAATTATTATTCTAATAAGATTTTTAAAGGGCATAACTATTCTATTTTTAGTTAATAATAAAGTTAGTTATTTTTATTATAGTTAATATTGAAGTTTATTGTTATTTTAATTAGTAACAATTAAAGTGATTACCTTGTTAGAATGGGAATTCATATTAAGAGAAGCAGTCAAGTTCGTATTGAGATTTAGTGAAATTTTGTAAAAGGTGAAATAAAGGGATTTTATAATAAATCAGAGTTTATAAACAATGTTTATAAAGAGATTTAAAGAGAATGCGATGATTTTAATCAAGCGTTGGCGGGATATTTGAATTAAGTGAAGACGGTTGAAATGGAAAAGAGAATTCAAGAATGAAATGGTATGTTGTTTAAATGAATTTTGTGACAGGTTAACTAATGGATTTGTCCAAATAAAAATCCAAGTTAGATTTTATAATAAGATACGAAATGGATTTATGTAAACAATTCTGGTAAATGGATTTTGTAATGAATCCAAGTTGTGGATGAATGATGTTTTAAGCTAAGTGTTTGTGTTTTAATTAGATTTTACTTAATAAATGATTTAGGTAGAAAGATTGGATTTGAAAGAAGGAATTCAAGAAAATGCTTAAATGGATTTGTGTAAAGGATCTGGTAAAAAGGGATCTTTGTGATAAATTCAAGTTAATGAACTTTAAGGCTATTGTGTTATATTAAGTGTTACTTAATAATTTAATTAAGTAAAAGTAGCACCCCGTATTTTATATAAATATTAAACGAAAAATATGGATAATTTATGATATCAGAATTTAGCACCAAAACATATACCATTGTGTTCGTGACAATTTTCTGATTTGTTTTCATATATGACTTGCTCCAAACGGAGTCCGTATGAGGAAGTTATTAACAATAAATATTTAAATGGTTGTACACGTATATGTACGCATAAGTTTGAAATTTGAAATTAGATATGTATTATAAATGGAAGAAAATAATTTACATAAGAGATATTTAGAAATAAAATGAATGTTAACAACTATGTTTAGCAAGAATTTTTTTTGGCAAAATCAACGTTAAAGATCAAGGTCGTAGGTCGACCCAGGCCTTACATGGGTCGACCATTGGGGATGACCCACCAGGGGCCAGATCTGGATTTTTATGACGCGTGTTTCTTGGCTTGTATTCTTTGGATTTATATTATTAAATCCGACAGACAATGTAACAACCCGCCCCGGAGTGGGCCTAAATTTCAACCCAAAAAGGCCCATCAAAATCTAGAGTCGCTCTAAACGGATTGATGGTTCCTATAAGGAAATACATTTGCACAGAACAGTAGATAAACATAACATTATGGAATCTCACATAGTGGGATGAGAAAATATAAAACCAAAATATGATGTACCATTTCATAAAAAGCCACAAATTCAAACTCAAATTGTCAAGGTATAATTATTCAAAAGGTACATCATTTGGAGATTCCATAAGCAATACAACAATGATTACTAATAATAGCATAATATCTCCTTCGTCCTCCTCAATCTCCCTCATTGCTTCGTCCGTTGAATCTACCCCCACTTACTGACCTATTGGATATGTTAATTAGAGGGGTAAGAACATAAAGTCATGTGTGAATAAAATTAGTATTTACTTAAAGACTATACCCTAGATTTAGCAAGTTACATATGTCAAGGTATGTCTACGAAACATACAAGCACACACATAAACAAGAAGTATCTAACCAGTGAGATAGATATCCGAGTCAATCGCTTAAGACCTCCATTAGTGCATTTAGGGTGAAGACCCAACGAGGTGAGCATTCTCGGTCAGTTAAGGCCCATATCTACTTATTTAATAAAGGTGGATTCTTATGATCTATAACAATCCGGAGGCAGACCATAGCCCCTTAAGACCCCATCCTAATACGTCACTGTTCCTAAGTTTAAATTCCCACGAGTAA
This sequence comes from Allium sativum, assembly GCA_030737875.1. Classification (NCBI taxonomy): domain Eukaryota; kingdom Viridiplantae; phylum Streptophyta; class Magnoliopsida; order Asparagales; family Amaryllidaceae; genus Allium; species Allium sativum. Next base: position 432,236,643 of record CM060923.1, read on the forward strand.
TATGAGAAGTAGTATCTTGCCACTTAATACCAGTTTTAAGGTAGGCCCGCACATATCCATTTAAGCCTCATTCGGCGGATGTCATATGTTACTACTTAACTGATATTACGCTAGAACATCTATGCTTCTTAAGACTTCCCTTAGACAGTTGGTGAATTAAATAGCATGCAACGTATCACGTAAACCAAATATGTCCCTAAATTGGCCCTTACAAGCTTCTAGAGGAAGTGGAGATCCCCCGTGAACTGTCTTACATCGTTACAACTATGCCTAACCACTTTCTGAGAAGGAGGACTCATAGACTTACTTCAAATCTAATAAGGATGGTTCCCATGACTTTGGTACCTATCCGGGGAATAAACATTTGGAAAGGATCCTAGACCTAACCACTTAAGACCCAAGCTAGATAATAAGAGAGTAAGCCACTTAAGACCTTCCGAAGGCTTAGTAAACCTATCGATTTCAATACATAATAAACCTATCGATTTCCATACATAATAGGTTTACACACACACATACACGCATACACCTGACCTCTCACATTAAACCGTCAACCTATAGATGCTGGATATGTCGGGCGGTTCTGGGCAGACTTCTACTACAAGTGGGTTTAACCTCATGTCATAGTGAACTAAACTTGAACAACCCATGGCACCTAGACCTCGCATATTAGCATAACCCACTTGTGGTTGTTGGATTTGTCGGTTGGTCCCGGGCAGACTTCTACCACAAATGACGACTAACCTCGTATATGTGTGCCATTGTTTAATATATAGATAAGCCATTCAATACACACACACACACAAACAACCATTATATAGGGACATTTAAAATTCTAACCGTATTCTAAGGTATTTATTATGTCATTATTACGTTGAATTACGTTATATATATAATATTAAATATGTATAATAAACGCTAGTTTTTGTATGAGCGAAGAAATGTTTTTACAGTGTAAATTGTCAATTTAGTCTACATTCAATGCATATTAGCTTAATTTCCACATTAGACCACTAAATACATGACATGATGGCATAAGGGCATATGAATGATAACAGTAATCGAAAAATACAACATAAAAATAAAAACATGCATCCCTAGGCTTATTCGAATAATTCAAGCAACGAATCAATAACGGGGTGTAAATTTCTACATCATATATATGTATACATATATATATATATATACATATAATTACATACATACATACATACATACATACATACATATATATACATATATACACATAGACCTTTATTTGTCTAATTTACCCTTTTCTCATGTTGTTCGTAAAAACGTTGACATTTGGTTTTCTTTAAATCCGAATACGTTCAGATTATCCATTTATAATGAAAATCGAAACCTATTCAAATAATAAAACTAATCAAATATAAACCCTTTACATTACAACAAATATTTTGGATAGAAAGGATAAATCAAATTACATAAAAGTATATCACCCAAATATTCTTCATTTGTTACTAAAACAAATCCACAAACCCAATATCAGTTAACAATTCATGCGATATATATATATATATATATATATATATATATATATATATATATATATATAAGGTGATCTGGGGATTTTACAGTTCGATATTATTGTTATTCCAAATCTCCCTAAGCATACAATTTCATATAATAATCTACAAAGGTAGAATATGCCTAACTAATTACTAATTCCACTTATAGAGATTGGAAACGTCGTAGATCTGACGATATTTTGTTTATTTGATGCGAACTCCAATGCCTAAAGATATATATACATAAGAATCAAATAATTAGAATTCTTATATATATAAATTATGTGATTCCAGATCTATATTCTAATTCAAATCCTATAAGAAAAGAGATTATAGAAAGAAGAATAGATTTTTAAGAGAAGAAGAAAACATATTTTGAATTCCTTTGGAATCAATGGCAAAGTGGAAGCACAGATAGAGAGAGTGACTAGGTTTAGGTATGGAGTCCAGTGGGTTATTTATAGGTGTTTGTGTAAACAAGAACCGTAGGATTATTAAGATTTAATCCTGGCTATTCAATCGTATAAATTAACCCCAAAACAGCCTTATTGGGTACTTCAGGTGCCAGGAGGTCGACCTCCCCCCAGAATGGCGGTCGACCGACGGTCGGCACCCCTTATAGTGGGAGGTCGACCTCCTTGTCCCTGATTTGTCCAATGAACGCTTAAGAGGGCTAGAAAGTTTTATTATATATAACGTTAATCAATTTAGTTTATTTCTTACCTTATAAGCATTATTCTTGTCCCTTTATCTTTATCTCTTCATTTGAAATTCAAATCTACCAGATTATTTTATCCCTAGATATATATATATATAAATATATATTATTTATTTAATCACATTTATATATAAGTTTACCATCTGATTTCTTTTAATTGTAATTTCCAAATAAAAACACTGTTTTCAACATATTATATATGAAAATGTATCATAATTTCGCCCTGAATCTAAATAAAATATTTCTTTAGCCAAATTCTTAATGCTGCAAAATTTCATTTTTCAGTCTATTTATATTTTATTATTTAATTTCTTATTTTCATTAATTATTATTAATGTATTTAGGTGTATTGTTACGCGGTGTTACAGATTAGAATGTCATGTACACCTATAAATAGACTAATAGAGTCGAGCCTCCAACTCATATTTTTTGAGATGATGCCAAGGCTCTGCCATTTTATTTATTTTCTAAATCTTTCAAAAATTAGAATATTATATTTTAGAAGTTCTGATTCAAGATTTGAAGACAAAGAATGTAAATATAAAACATAGGTGTTCATGTTTCTTATCAACGTGAAGTAAATCCTGTGAATCAGAATTATTTAGGTTTCTTTCTTCCTTTCCTTCTTCTTTAAGCATCCGATTTGTAAATCCATGGTTATTTTAATATTAGATTCAGTTATAAAGACCATGTAATAGTAGATCAGAATCAGATTTAAGTATTGGAAAGCGGTCAAGTGTGTGAATTTAAATTATACCTTTTGGGTAACGGTATATTTATCGTTGACATTCCCCATAATTCTTAACATGATAAATAATTGGAAACTTTGGTAGTTGCGATATAATCTATTTCTATGTATTTTAAGAATATTACTGCGGTACAAATCTATTCTATTATTCTTCTGTTTTGATTGAGAATTTTTGTAATACTGACAATGTGGAATTTACAATAAACATTAATAATTTATTAATATTGTTTTTTGTTGTTAAATTTGATATGTTGTAAATAGAATTACTATAAAATTGGGAATAATGGAAAAAGAATTAATGTGCCTAATTTTGTAGGGAAAATCTACAGTAATTGGAAACAGTAGATGAAAAATAGGAATTACCATCTTACTCTAAAAATAAAAAGGGGAGATTAGCAGTGGACTGAGTTAGTTGGATTTGGGGAAAATGGATACATTTCCATAACGATAAAACTACTGAAAGCGTAATTGCAAAAAAGGGAAGGAAAAAAGGATTAGTGTGTAATAGGGATTCTTTTACCATATTGCACACTAATCAAATAAAATATTTATGTATGTCCACATTGAAAATAAAAGAAATACGCTTGCAACTATGGATCTTAACCGATGTACGTTATACAAATAGATCATTATATCTTCTGTTAACCAATCCAATGAGGTGTGTGAAATATTTTCCTGAAATAATAATAAAAATGTACATGATGGTAATTAAAGAAAGATTACAACAGTAAAAGTTGGTTCTTATTAAGGAACCTAAGAAGAATTGTGATGAATGGAGAATATAAACTATTATAATGAATTATATGAATGGGAATGAAATATAATAAGTAGGCTTGTATTAAGGACAAGAGAAATTATAAAATGGGCTATAATTTAGAAAAGAGAACTTATTAATAAACCTTAGTTAAGAGAACTAAGTTAATAAGTAAACAACAACAAGTTTTGATAATAGTGTACGACAAGGTTATGATTAAATAGGAAAGAATAAAGTAGGCTTATTATTAGTAGAATTATAAATGAAAGTATTAAGTCTAATAATTGTAATAAATAATAAGCGGAAGTCCGCTCCGGCGATATATGGCTGAATAAAGAAAATAAACAGCCAATTGTGAGCTAATGAACTAGTAACTTGAATAAAAAGCGAATATGCGGATAATCAAGTTAATTAGCAACACGCTGAGAGAAAGTAAGCGCCTGATTAAAAGATTAGACACAAGATCTAATAACACATTGGTGTGATGCGCTTGGACTAGTCCGTACGTATGAAGGTGAATAACCTAATGGGGTAGATCATCGTGGTGTCTGGAGACACAAGAAGAGCACGCCCAACTGATTATTCTGCAGGACTGGAGGGACGCACGTGGCTTGTGCGGGACGTGGTAGGGTGCTCTATGGTGGTCCCCTTTGCGGTAGATTCTCAGGATGTTCACGTAGGGGTATGGTCTGTACGGTATCACCCAGTGAGTATACCTTGACTGCAATTGTAGTTTGGCCGTCAGAAGGCTGTGGCAGATGGCGTTGGGTGATTCGACAATTTTCCTCAGGAGAGGTTTGTAAGGACCAAATGAAGGAGAGTAATTGTCGGATAGTTGTCATCGGTAGTCATGTGATTTGGAAAGTCTTGAGCTAAACCTAATAGACCTTCGATCTTTCACTATTGAGACGTTGGTTGCAGGATAAGCCAAATTCGATGTTAGATTGATTGATAGGCGCACGTCACTTAGCTCCGTATGTAGTCATTCATTAGTTGAGGGAGGGGCTAGGGTGAGGACATAACAACCATGAAAAGACTGACCATACTTGATTATCTGTATTGTTGGCCTAATGAGGCGTTCCTTTATGGATATTGAGACGTCCAGTCCGAGTTTCGTTCATTGGATGTTTCCCTATTACGGGACTCGATTGCCCTATTACGGGACTCGGGTTATACTAGACGGTACGCCTGCGTGAGAGTCTAGGTACACACACTGGGTGGTATCGTAGACAGTATGGCATTACTCCGCGTTAGGACATGATTCGACCGAGGAGTTCAGATATGACGATCCATACACTTACATGGTATAGCGATGGTCGTTCTGTGTGATTTCATGGCGTAACATTATAGATTTCCGTAAGCCATTTGGCGTAGGATGAAAGTTTCATAAGCTTCTGTGACGTGACGGTGGAGACCGTACGAGGAGAGTACTATGGGAAGTACCTTAAGATATTGGGTATAGCTACATTTATACCATATTTGGTTAATCTAATGGGATGTAGACGGGTATGATGCGAGTGTAGAGCCTTGGGTGCTATTAACCCAAATAACCTAATTAAGAAAACATAACTGAATGGTATATGTAGAGTTATTTCAGAATGTATAATTTGTCCATTCACCAGAACTTTGTGTTCGGACCCCCTCCTCATAACATACTCGCAAGTTAGGTTTATGGCAGAGATTTGGTAGCCTTTGGATACTTGTTACATAGTATTATTATATCGAAAAGGCTATATTTGATTATTATATTTTATCCATTCCACTGTGAGATGTTTTATCAAGCTCTGATATATTTATTATCTCTGTCTTTTCTACAGCTATGCTGTTAAACCCCCGCTAAAGCCCAGTAATATCCCCGCTATATCCCATAGCACTCTTCAACTGCTACGTTATTTCAATTTGGCACAGATGAACAGTAGTTCCTCTTTTAGCCCCGCTATTTTCTTCTACATCCGCTAAATCAAGGCTATTTAGCGTTCTCTTTAGTGGTATTAATATATAGAGCTTGATTTGACTAGTCCTCTTCCTAAAAAATTCAGTAAATTTAGTGTAAAGGGCTAAATTTAAGGCATGAGTGCCTAATATATGGTAATAATCAATTATATCTCATCAAATTTATTATGCTTCACTATGATATTCCTTGATTTGGCTATATAAGATTAATTAGTATTAGTTTCTTGCACACATATAATAAGTGAAAGTTGATTAATAAATTTTCAGATATTTGATTTTACATAAAATGAACCATTTTGCGGCTCCGCTATATCCCCGCTATTTCCCCGCTTTATCCCCGCTACACCTTTTAGTACCTCCGTCGCTATAGAACCGATAAGAGCTTTAACCGCACAGTTCTATAGGATACCAGAAAAGCCAACTTGAGCTTCGATAGATTGGGGTTTTTAGAAAATAATTCGATCTGTCGAAATTCGGGTTGTTACATCTGGTATCAGAGCTTAGGTTTAGTATTCCTATATAGATAGTGAGTGAACGTATTTGTATATTATTAAATAAGAGGATATTATATATGTTTGTATACATGGAAGAAGTTGAGATACCGAAACTTGTACGCTAGAGTAATGATCAAGAAAAATAAGAGAAAGATGTATCACTAAGTGGTAGAGTTAGAAAAATATGCAGAGGGGATTGAGAATATAAAGAAAGAAAAAACGGTAAGTCTATTCAAGAAACTTCTTGGAATTCTAATTGGGTTCAAGAAATTAATGGAAACAACGTTACAACAGTGGAAGAACGTATGAGAAGTGGGACAGTCTGTCGACCGACCTAAAGGAATATTTTCAAATTTAGGAGTAGCGAATAGTAAGTAGGAACTCGAAAAGGGGCAGCCAATATATATATATATATATATATATATATATATATATATATTTGTGTGTGTGTGTATGTATAGTTAATAGGTCGGGTTGACCACTGTGTCGACCCAACCTAAAGGCGGGTTAGACACAGAGGTCAACACACCCTAAAGGTGGGTCGAACCGCCTGGGTTGTATTCGATCGTATAAAAATGACGAAGCCAAAGGTTCGTCATTTTCATTTTCCCCCCAACCCGAGAGCAGCCAAACCCATCTCCTTCCCCACTTCCAACACCCGCCACCGCCCCAAAGCTCAGCATCAAATCAAAGCTCGTGACCTTCTCTATCCAGATATATACCCCTTTTTCATAGATTTGAATAAATTCCGCTATGCGTCTACGACCCTTTTAGCGGCCTATTTTCCCCAATTAAACCCCCAAGAGATTGCTTGGTGTCGAAAGCTCAGGTGCGTAGTGCATGCCTATATGGATTCTATGGGATACAAGATTTTACTTGGAAGACCATTAGATTTGAAGACTTTGTAGGTACCCCCTTGGAGCAGCTTTTTCTTGGTGTTGGGTTGCATCTGATACTTGACCATGCTACGGTAGAGCAGGCAGTGTAATGGCCCGCAAATCCGTACTATCTGAGTTGACTACATACATCATACGTCCAACCCAAATATCATAGAAATACGAATCATTTATTTTTAGAAGAAAAAGTTATAAGAAGAACAGAAATAACAACACAGAATCTCACATCGCAGCGGAACCAAATATAATATATAACAGCTTTTGGAATACAAAATTTTCCGTATACATATACATACTATTATCAGAGTATCACTATCAGAGTATAACACTTACAACACAACGGAAATAACAATAACTAGATAACGCTGAAGCCTCCTGCTTCCAGCTCCTCCAAGTAAATCTGTAAAATCCTGAACTACTTGACCGCCCGTACAAGTTTAGGCACCCAAGAGTTTAGGTAAAACAAAACAAAATAAACTCCGGGTCAGTCATGGGACTGGTATGAGTAAACAGTTTAAACAGTTTGAGAAAATAAACGATATCTCATAAGACCACGCCGTATAACACAGGATGGGTTTTTCCCTTATCAAAATCCAAAACATTTGATTCAACTTTCAAAATCCTTTTGAAAGAAACGATAATCTTTATATCAAAACTCTTTTGATATTTTAATAGTGTCTAAATTAAATAAATAGAAATCTAGTGGAAATTTTGAATCTCACGTTCCACATATATATAATATACAATCAAAACCGCGGGCACTTATTGGGTAATGCATTTCCAACTATGACAAGGTATAGAACCACTTTCCGATAGTGTATCCCTAGAGGAGAATACACTGGGTTCAACAAGAACATCTTGTAACCTGGCCACACATGACCGACCACTCATTTCGCTTGAGTGTATCGAATGTATATCACAAACGGTTGGGATCAGCAACTGTTTTCCCGAATGGGACAACATCGAATAGAATAAGGAATTAAATGAATTTATCTAGATAGGTGATGATACACCCTAATGGGAGCTACCTACATAGCCGTGCTGTCTGCCTGATTTTTTTCATTTCCCGGTTGTTGAGGCCTGAGGCTACGATTCTTAGAATTCATTGATAGCACAATCACTTTGAATGCCACATTGTCAGATCCGTAAATCATTAATTGTTTTGCACAAATATATTCTGGATCTTATGCTAAGAGAATAAATTCTCCGCCACCATATATATATTTGTACCGAACAACATATGCGATTATTGGAAATACTCTGAAAGACATTCGTCTATATACGTTCATTCTGGGATTGACCGAAACCGAAGGCACAATTTCCATTAATTGAAAAATCCCTTGCACTCTACTCCATCTCCGATTATCTTCATATAATCTGATTCGCAACGCTACTGCCAATACGGAGTGGTTCTCGAATAATAATCCAACCGGTCTCTCCATATTGACAACGATATTGGCAAACGCTTCGATAGTCGGTTATTTAACTATCGAAGAAAAAACAAACATTCATTCAAAGCATCAAACAAATCACTGGGCCTTTTAATTAATATTTCATTAATTAAAACACTTCTCCATTTCTTGCCAATATTTGTTAACCAAATATTTTCAATAATCAACTTAGCCTCTTATGCTACATGGAAAACATTTCCGTATCTCGCCTTCTTTTATTTTCTATACTTAGAAATTATCTTCTATTTATAATTGGAAAATATTCCAATTACTTATCTCTTTCATGCCCGTTCATTTCTACACTCCGGAAATATTTATCGTATTTCCAAATTCCACTTCCTTGGGTTAAAACAAATGTTGTATAAAACTCCGTTACAACAACCCAAATTTTTTCATTCAACTAACTTTCTTTAAACCTTTATCTCTGAGACTGAATCCTCCTATGTATCCGTTAATAATTAAATCAATCTAGTTGGGGTATAATTACCTCTCAGACCTTGACTGAAATCATCATTAACTTAAAAACAGAAGGGTCCAATTTCCTCAAATACTCAACACCATAAAAACCAATGATTCATTTTCAAACCCATATACGTTTCTCTTTCTAATTTTACCAGATTTAATTATAGATTTCCTTTTTGTTTATAATTTTCTACTTTTAAGTTCGTTTCCTTATTGAATTCCATATATATATCGATAAATTGATTTCTAACCACCAAAATTTCTTAAAAATATTCTAACTCCTTAAATTTCCAGAAAAATTTGCCAGCACCTCCTTTGTATCGGTCGACAGTTCAAACCTCAACTCGCCTCTCTAGGCCCTTTCCATTTAAAAAGAAAATCAAAAGGCCAAGCGGCTTGCCGATTCAGCGTATAAAACCTCATATAGAATTTAAACATGTACCTTTTTGTCGGGCATTCGAATTATAATCTTCATACACTTCATATCATACCTATCTAACTCATAAATGTCCATTTTCGTTTATTCTAACTCAATCTGGTCATTTTAACTCAAATTCGCTAATTTATTCTTTAATCGGCTCTTTTGCCCATTTCATTTTCTATTTGAACATATAACGTTCAATTATATTTTAACTTGCTTACTACCAATCGAATTCCAGTTTCAATTCAAGTTTCATATTCGATTTCAAATATAAATTTACAAATCCAGTTAACTTGTCTAAAGCCCAATTTCGATTCAAAATTCCATTTACTAATTATTCTCCGAATTAGTAAATTCTATTCAATTAATTAAAAATATGATTTTTGTTTCAAAAATCATTTCATTACTCCACTTGAGTTCTGTTGGCTCGCTTTTTGACCAAGCCACCCAGGATCATTCGTAAGAGGAGAGCAGGAAACCACGTTCCCCAAGAATATAAAGGAACGGATCGCACTCTATCGACTCGCCCACGGAGGATCACGTCTCGACGGATCGCCCACGAAGGATCGCGTCTCGACAGATCGCCCACCGAGGATCGCGTATCGACGGATCGCCCCCATCTCATCAGCAAACGACACATCCAGGCGATCCGATCCAAACTTATATTGTTGCCCAGAGCGAACCGATCCAATCCCTTGGTGCATGGCGAACCCTCTGACCCATTCAAGTGCGAGCTAGTCTTCAGCGATCCGAATCGCACGGATCTGGCGACACGTGTCCCTAACCGTCATCTGGACCAATTCTCCCCATCCGCACGATCCGATTTTCAAGCAGATCGCGACACCTGTCCACAACGGCTAATTTGACTATTTCCTCTACGGTGGCGATGCGATCCGATGTTCTCGGGTTCTGTGCCACGTGTTATCACGACCCGCCTGACAAAATCAGCAATAAATAGCCCAGAGCTTGGCATTTTTTGGGACCTTTTGGCAATATTGAGTACTGAATCCGCCATTGTTGTCAAACTACTGAAATATTGAGAGAAATCCTTGTTGTATTAGCTTTCAAAGCATAATCAATAATATATAAAGTGGACGTAGGCTCGTTAACGCCGAACCACTATAAATTCTGCGTGTTATTTTCTTTTTTCTGATTCTTCATTTGAAATTCTATAACATTCAGAACAATTTGGGTGTTAGGTCCAAATTTTGATCTAACATTTTTGGTGCTTTCACTGAGAAACTCAGTCCTAAAGTTTCACTATTCACTTCTTTGAAGATTCCAGCGATTCGGATATCATGGCTGGAAAAAGATCTAAAGCTTCACAGACCAACGAAACGATTGAAGAGAGTGTGCACGAACTGGGCAACGAAGAAACTCTGGATCGCGGAGCGCAGGGGGCGAACCGATCCGATGAAGACACCGCGTTCCGAGTCGATGAGAACGAGACGATCCAGGCCGCTGAAGGGGTTGTTACTCGATCCCGAGGTAACGCCTCACAGCCTCCGCGTACCACGACCACGAGTCGACCTCAGGGGGGCGCAGCGAGTCGCCATCCACGAACCGCAGCTATCCGAATTGATGATCAAACTACAACTCGACCTGGAAAGGAACCTATGACCCGCTCCTATCGTCCTGGAACCTCTGCTCGACCCGGTTCGAGCTCTTTGCGCATAAGAGAGAGTGATGATGACCAATATGATCCTGCTGCTCCTGTCACTGAGGGGGATCTCTCTCGCTTCGCCGAAATGTGGGATAGGTTGTTTGATGAGTTGGCTGCCCAAAGGCAGGAAAGTTCCATCCTGCGGCAAAATTTGACGGCTATGGATAGAAGACTTGATGAGCTAGCAAGGCAAAGAACATCGCCGGTTCGTCCACTCACCCCAGTATATTCTTCTTCGTCTGAAGAATCGCCGAGACCTCCGCGACGACCGTATGAGAGAGCCGAAAACATAGAACAACTTCGGTTCGAAACCCTGCCATCATAGGAAGAAGAAGCGCTAGGGGCGGGGCCCTCAAACCGTAATGTGAATAATCAAGCTACGGCTCTCAGGACTCGAGATGTGAACAGTCCTGTGCATAACAGACCACCTCAGCCCCGTCGCCGCACACATACTCATGATAATAGGGGGCAGCGAAGCCCTGTCCGAGCCCCGGATTTTGTGACTGCTTCCCGAAGAGAAATCAAAGAACCCCGCCGAGCCAGAGGTACTGACCATGTACCTCCTTTGACCAGTGCAAATGTTGCAGCCATGGTCCACCAGATTCTGGCAGACAGCCGTGGACAGTGGAATGAAGATTGGGGGATCGACCGCAGTCACACCCCTTTCACTGATGATATTTTGGATGCGACTTTTCCAAGGCATTTCAATATGCCACAAATGAACCGATATGCGGGAAGATCTGATCCTATCCAGCACCTAATGAGATACTCTTGGTCGATGACCACTGCTGCAGCCTCTAACGCTGTTAAGTGCAAAGCGTTTCCCATATTCCTGGAGGACGTGGCTTTGTTATGGTTTACTCGCCTGCCGGCGAGATCGATTTATAACTTCAGGGAGCAGAGCGAGAAGTTCGTAGAACAATTCCGTATCTACGCACAGAAGACAAAAAGTGTGATCGATTTATTCCTTGTCAAGCAGCGACCAGGCGAGAGTTTAAAGGTGTACTTGGATCGTTTCAATTTGGCCGCTACTGAGGTTAAAGATCCTCATGAACCGACCGTTGTCGCAGCACTGATTGACGGAGTAGATAAGGACACTGAATTCGGGAGGTACCTGGCAGGCAAACCGCCCCACACTAGAGAGTTATTCTACGAGAAAGGCAACGTACATTTACGCCGGGAAGAGGTATATGCTAACCGAAAGGCTAAAACAACTGATAAGGAGGAAATTCAGAGCAATGTCGCCATCAAACAGATGGGAGATAGCTCGGGGAAAGTTGAAGTTAACGTCGGAAATCAGAATCAGGGTGGACGCCAGCCAGGTAACAACAATAATAATGGTAACGGCAATAACCGGAAGAGGAACCGAGGGAACGACTCCCAGAGAAGGACTCGTCCCAGGGCCTTTGAAAGTTATACACCAATAAGTGATACTCTGGAAAATATCTTCATGGATGCGTACGAAGTCCTCCAGAATAAGAGGCCACCTCCCAGAGAGTCGACAGAGAAAGAGCGTGAAACAGGGAAGTTTTGTCTCTTTCATCAGATTCACGGCCATTCGACGAATGAATGTCATCACCTAAGGGATGTAGTCGAAAGGCTACTTCGAGAAGGAAAGTTAGATGAATACAGAGTAACGCCCAGGGATAGGGGGCAAGCAGTGCAGGCCCCGAACCAGAACCAAAATCAACTTGCTGCTAGGCCGACTGCTCAGCAAAAAGGAAAGAATATTGTTATCAATACCGTGATCGGAGGACTTTATCTCGCTGGGCACAGTTCCAAAGCATTGGATCAATACGTCAATGCGGCCAAACAACACCTCGAGGTAGGGGAATGTAGCAACCCCGAGGACAGTACCCCGGTGAAGCAGCAGAAGATGATGACCGATGATGTTGTTTTCCGAGAACGAGAAAGCATCGGAGTCCATGCTCCAACTGAAGATCCACTTGTAATTACGGTACCCATTGGGCCAGCCACTGTTCGTAAGGTTCTGGTGGACAACGGGAGTTCCGTTAATATTCTTTTCAAAAAGACCTTTGACCAGATGAATCTCGAAATAAAAGACTTGAAGCCCTGCCAAGGATGGATCCGTGGATTCAACGGAGCATCCACCGCTCCAATGGGTTATGTAGAGTTACCAGTTACACTTGGGGAAGGAGAACGCCGGAGAGTGAGAATCCTTCCCTTTGTGGTTTTGGATGTTGAATCGCCCTACAATGCCTTCTTGGGCCGACCGGCCCTCGCAAAGTTCAGAGCCTGTATAGCCCCCTGGTGCTTGTTATTGAAATTCCCCACAGAAGCTGGCATTGGTATCGTCAGAGGGGATCAAGTTGCTGCGCGAGCGTGTTACGTTGCCGAACTAAAGTTACTTCGCAATGGAGGGGATATCGAAACTAAAGGCACCTCTCCCCTTTCGGGGGCGGAGACCTTATAGCAACCAAAGAGGATAATCGTTGGAGAGTCGCCCAGAGAGATGCTCGAGGATATAGATCCCAGAGAGGATCAAGAACCCGGGGGCAGAATGGCGACTCCCAACGAGACAACTGTGGATGTACCGATCGATGACAGTGACCCGGAGAAGGTCCTTAAGATTGGATCCCAGTTAAGTCCGAATCTTGCTAAAGAATTGACGGATTTCTTAAAAAACAATTTGGATGTATTTGCTTGGACCCACGCGGACATGTTGTGGGATATCCCCATCAATCATGAGCCATTCCTTGAGCATTGACCCTAAACATCCTCTAGTAAAGCAAAAAAGGCGAATGCTGGGCCCAGAGAGGTCCGCTGCCTTGAAAGAAGAGGTTGGAAAGCAAAAGAGTAATGGATTTATCAGAGATTCGACCTACCCAGACTGGATTTCGAATCCAGTCCTGGTAAAGAGGGCCAAAGGGAAGTGGAGAACGTGTATCGACTTCTCGGATTTGAACAAAGCCTGTCCAAAAGATAGTTTCCCGTTACCTCGGATTGACCAGTTGGTAGACTCGACGGCAGGTCACGAGCTTCTCTCATTTATGGATGCTTATTCAGGATACAACCAGATTCCGATGCATGTTCCAGATCAAGAGCACACTAGTTTTATCACTGATCTGGGATTATATTGTTATGTGGTGATGCCTTTTGGCTTGAAGAATGCGGGCGCTACATATCAGCGTTTGGTCAACAGGATGTTTTATAACCAGATCGGGAAAACAATGGAAGTATACGTCGACGATATGTTGGTTAAGTCCAAGCAATCTTCTCAACACACTACTGACTTGGCAAAGATGTTCGGCATTCTTCGAAAGTATGGAATGAAACTCAATCCGACCAAATGTTCGTTCGGTGTTGCTTCTGGAAAATTCTTGGGGTTCATTGTCAGCTCCCGTGGTATTGAGATTAATCCAGATCAGATCGCGGCAATCAGGAACATTCAGGAACCTAGGCAGATTAGGGATGTGCAAAGCCTTGCCGGAAAAGTGGCCGCGCTAAGCAGATTTATCTCCAGGGCTACAGATAAATGCATCCCATTCTTTGAATTAATAAAGCGAGGAAAACGCCACTTTAAATGGACACCTGACTGCGTAGAAGCGTTTCAGAATTTGCTCAGGTACTTGGAGAAACCTCTGATTTTATCTAAGCCAATAGATCACGAGGATTTATTCGTGTATTTGGCAGTGTCATCCCATGCGATCAGCTCAGCATTGGTAAGGGAAGAGGATAAGGTCCAAAGACCTGTGTATTATGTGAGCAAGAAATTGACAGCAGCAGAGCGTAATTATCCACGGATAGAAAAGTTGGCGTATAGTTTACTGATTGCCTCTAGAAAACTTCGGCACTATTTTCAGGCACATCCTATCACCATATACACCGATCATCCACTCAAGCAAGTTCTACAGAGACCGGAGGCATCTGGAAGGTTACTCAAATGGAATATTGAGTTAAGTCAATTTGATTTGAACTTTCAGCCCAGACGATCAATTCGGGGGCAAGTGATAGCTGACTTCATAGCAGAGTTCACTGTCCCTGAGGAAGATATAGCAAACGAGGAAGTTGATCCTTCAAAGTTACTTTTCGATCCTAATGCCTGGAGATTGTATACTGATGGTGCTAGGAACGACGAAAGATCCGGCGCTGGAATAGTGCTTGAAACCCCCGAGAAACGATTGATAACCTATGCAATCCGAATGGAGTTTCATGCCACTAACAACGATTCCGAATATGAAGCTCTGATAGCCGGATTAAAGATTGCAAAGGAACTAGAAGTCACAAAGCTGAACATCTTCTGCGACTCCAAGTTAGTTGTGAATCAAGTCACTGGAAGATTCCAAGCTAAAAGTGCAAGATTGATTTTATACTTAAAGAAAGTGAAAGAACTGCTGAATGATTTTGATCACTACAGCATATCTCATATTCCGCGGTCAGAGAATCAGCATGCAGACAAGTTGGCAAAGATGGCTAGTTCTGACGATCCTGAAGTGACTGGGCTAGCCCCCGTTGAAGTACTTCAGTCCCCTAGCATAGATCAGATGGAAATCGACCTAGTACTAGAGACGGAACCAGAAAGGGAGTCCTGGATGACCCCTATAAAGAATTTCCTAATGGATGGAACGCTTCCGACCAAGAAAAGCGAGAGGCGTAAAGTGATTCGTAAAGCCGCCCGATACGTTCTGCAAGGCGGAGTTCTTTACAGACAAGGGTTTTCAATGCCCCTCCTTCGGTGTGTAGCCCACGATGACATTAAACGTGTGCTGCAAGAAGTCCACGAAGGCGAATGTGGCGACCACACTGGAGGGCAAACTTTGGCAAAAAAGGTATTGCGGCATGGTTATTTCTGGCCTACCATAAACAAGGATGCAGTAAGATATGCACGACGATGTGATGCGTGCCAGAGATTTTCAAAGATACCTAGAGCGCCTCCAAGTCAGTTAAAAACAATGATGAGTCCATGACCTTTCGCTATGTGGGGAATTGATATCATAGGAAGTCTCCCCATAGCAAGGGGCGGAGCAAAGTTCGTTATTGTGGCCGTAGATTATTTCACTAAGTGGGTCGAGGCTGAACCACTAACTACAATCACAACTAAACGAGTGATCAACTTCATCGTGAGAAACGTCGTCTGTCGATTTGGGATTCCAAAGATTGTAATAACAGACAACGGAACTCAGTTCGATAGTACTGAATTCAGAAACTTCTGCCAAAAATACCACATCGAGAATCGGTACACCTCTGTGGCACACCCACAATCGAACGGACAAGTCGAAGCAGTAAATAAAGTAATTAAGTCCATTCTAAAACGAAGAATGAAGCGGGCTAGAGCCATGTGGGCTGATGAATTGCCCTTGGCACTATGGGCCTACAGGACAACATATAAATCGGCAACAGGACATACCCCGTTCTCCCTTACTTTTGGAACGGAAGCAGTCATCCGGTCGAGATAAAGGTACCTTCTCATCGGGTGACTTATTATGAACCAATGACCAATAATGAATTGCTCCTTGAGTCCCTGGATATGATCGAAGAAAAGAGAGATGAAGCAGACCTGCGTGCCTTGAGATGCAAACAACAGATCGCCCGATATTTCAACAAAAAGGTTCGAGCCCGAACATGGGAACCCGGAGACTTGGTTCTAAAGCGTGTCTTCCCACCCCCAACTCATATGGGAGCAAAGTGGGAAGGACTGTACTCCATTCTGAGCAAGCTTGATAATGGAACCTTCAAGCTGGCAACCGTAGATGGAAAGGAAATCCCCAGAGTGTGGAATGCCCAACATTTACGGCCATATTTAACATGAGAGTTTCAAATTGATTCTTTTGCTTTGTTAAAAAACTATGTACATGGCATGACTTGCCTAGAATAGTCTGATTCCTTAAAGCAAGAGATTATAAAGTGGACGTAGGTCATGATTCGACCGAACCACTATAAAAATACTGTGTGTCATTTGCCTTTATTGCATCTTTATTTATTTGCCTGTTTATTTTTATGAAAATCAATGTGAATAATGCAGGTACCCGAAGTCCGGTGCCAACCGTTCCCCCCGTAGACTAATCGGAGGAACCCAAAGCCTTGGCAAAGACTCCGACTGTTTGTCCGACTAGTTTTAATCCACGGAGCATGGGTTAAAGTATACACCTAGGATGAGTTTGATGAGCATGCATGATTGCAGACTGCTTGATCCGAACTCTAACTCTCCAGAGGGAGAGAGAGTATAAAAGCGTCTCTGATTGAGCGCTGAGAAATAGCTCCTTCCCCGCTGAAGGATCGGGGAGCGAATGAGTCGCTGAGCATGAACTCTAACTCTCCAGAGAGAGAGTATAAAAGCGTCTCCGATTGAGCGCTGAGAAATAGCTCCTTCCCCGCTGAAGGATCGGGGAGCGAATGAGTCGTTGAGCATGAACTCTCCAGAGAGAGAGGGAGTATAAAAGCATCTCCGATTGAGCGCTGAGAAAGAGCTCCTTTCCCGCTGAAGGATCGGGGAGCGAGTGAATCGCTGAGCTCAAACTCTAACTCTCCAGAGAGAGAGAAAGTATAAAACCGTCTCCGATTGAGAGCTGAGAAAGAACTCATTCCCTGTTAAAGGAATAAGGGCCGACCTCGCCACTGTTATCCCATGAAATATCCTAAGTCCCCCCGTATTCAGAAATAAGGGGCAACCTGCCGACAGTACTGATCAATCCTAAGTAAACCCCAGTCAGATGCTACAATGACAACTGATTGGGGGGCACATACACTCGTATACATACACTGGACTTTGATACAGCAGTGTGACATAGCATGAGAATTCTTTTTCCTTTTGATTGACTGATTTGTAGTTATTATTAGTTAGCTAATGACTAAACATGGAAAGTTTATCTGGATACAGGTACATAAGGATGCAAAAAGAGATAAACTTTTATTTATGTACTGAGAATCAACAAAGTGAAAAGCAGCCTAGACAAGAAGGTGAGGGCCAGTCTCACAATTACACTTCCTGGCCAGTGGAAAACCTAAAGACAAAATATCAACAAACAACAAACATCCTATTTACGCTTTGACCTCTTCTCTTGCTTCTGCCTCTCCAGCCTCTCCTTGTCGGCTTCAGATGGATCCCCTTTCTTCCTCTTCCTTTTGTCGATAAGAGGAACGTCCGACTCCTCTGAAGTCTCCTCTTCCACCTCTTTCCTCTTGCTTCTACCAGAGAGGGAAGCCGAGAAGTCATCGGGGTTTGCAAAGTGAAGCTGTCGGCTGATGGATTTGGGCTGGATTTTCACAATCATCCCAGTTTTGGGATCGAATTCTGCAAGAGGAACTACGTCCAAAGCCTCATCTCCCACCTTCTTTGAAGCCAACTCTTTCTCCTGTCTGGCTTTTCGGCTGGCCAAGGTTTCCTCGTCATCATCATCGGCCTTTTTGGTGCCGATAATGTCCTCTTCGTCATCTACATGACGACCATCCATGTCTTTCAAAGCTTCGATAGTCTCAGCATCTGTGGGTACATCAGTGCTAGGGGCCGGGATGCTTCTTTCTGCTGTTGTGGCCTCAGCCTGTCTTGATAGATCAGCTCCGGCACCCTGTGAGACAGCCTCCTTCTCCGCTTCTTTCTCTTTTTCAGCACCCTTATCGACGGGCTCGCCACCTGTATTACGAGAAACACACATTACTAATTCAATTGGTTGTTCTGCCAGACAACGACGATTCGCAATTGCTTTAACAAATTGCGGGGAAAAGAGAGAGATACCTTCAGTAGATGCTCCCTCTTGAGTAGTTCCAGAGGCTCCAACAACCACGGGAGTTAGGCCCAAAGGGATTAGCGGATCATCAGGATGGTACTCCTCAACTCCGGAGGTTTTAGGCTTCGCGGCGGAACTGGAACCTTCGTCAATTTTGCTTTTACCTTCAGCCAAGGTTCTCTCCTTTTCCATTTCCGCCAGGATTAGGCGACGACCCTCTGCCAGGTCCTCAGGCTCATTGTCTCTTAGGATGCTCTTCATCAATTCATCCTCATCGATCTCTTCGACCCCCAATCTGTGTTTTTCGCCCTCTACAATGGCATCCCATAAATTGGCCAAAGTAACATGGTAATCTGGGATCCACGAGATGTTACGAGTTTTGAGAACCTGGCCAAGAAAATCGAAAATCATCTCTTCAAACCCCTCAATCTCCTTCTCTCTTGCAAGGAGCTTGTTGTTAGAAGCAGTGGCCAATTCGATGGCACTTTCAACGTTCTTTTCGGCAAGGGCTGCCCTTCTCTCCGCGTCCGAGACCTGGTCGTTCAAAATCACCTTTTCTGCTTTAGCCAGAGCCAAACTCTCTTTTAAACTCGCTTTTTCTGCCTCCCAAGCAGCCTTCTCAGTTTCAAAATGGCCTTGCGCTTTTTTCAACTCGATGTTGGCCATTTTGAGATCTTCAATCTCCTTCTTTAAGGCCATTTTCTCTTGGCTATTGGAGTCCAGTTCTGAATGAAAGCGCTGCTTGGCATTCTCTAATTCAGTCTTATAATTTTCAGCGTCCCTCTGTGCTAAAGCGAGCTGGGCCTGAGCATCTTCCAGGTCCTTCTCCAATTTTGTCCTAGCCCTTTCGTTATTTTCAAGTTTCGCTTTAGATCTGTGTGCTTCTATTTCGAGTGTTCGGATGACTTCCAAAAGGTTGACCGCATGTTTTTTCATCATCTCATATTGCCTGGCAACATGGCGGATATGTCCGACAACTTCGCTATCCCAGTTCTTGGGGACCGGTTCCAAGGCTGGAACAAATGTCATCCGGTCAAAGAATATGTCTGGGAATTGTTCCTGAAGCTTTTCCAACCTGCCTTGAATCTCGGAACCATGCATGTAATCCCGTGACCCTGGGGGAGCCAACTTTGGCTGACTAGAAGGAACAACATCACTTCTCTCCTTTTCAGACTCTTTGGACAAATCCTTGCCCCTATCTTTAGATTCGTGATGCCTCTTGGATGACCGGCTGTGAGAAGGAGCACTCTTTGGAGGAGTTAACTCTTTAGGAAGCTTCTTTCCCCCTGTAGGAACTGCTGGGAGACTGAAAGGTTTGGTAGAGGTCGATTTTGGGGGAGATCGAGGTTGCAAGGAAGTCGGCCTGTAAGAAGGACCACGAGAGCGCTCAGTATCCGGACGAAGACTGGGTGTGCCCTCACGAAGGGAACGATATGAGTAAGATTTTCTGTGGGACATCATTCCTGTAAAAAAGAGAAGAGCATATTAAAACTTTGAATACCCGCAATATAAGAGTGCAGGGTCAGATAGTGTGAGTGATGTGTGCATCCCATATAATTCCCCCTAACAGACCCGGGCCCGAAGATAGGC
This sequence comes from Allium sativum, assembly GCA_030737875.1. NCBI lineage: Eukaryota > Viridiplantae > Streptophyta > Magnoliopsida > Asparagales > Amaryllidaceae > Allium > Allium sativum. The sequence continues at coordinate 432,257,007 of CM060923.1, forward strand.
TCGTCTGACCAGTTTCTCGTCCTCTAGTTGGAACACTGATCTCTTCAGGAGCAAGGAAGAAAGGCCCCTCTTCAAAGTCTTTTTCTGTATATACAACATCGGGTAGAGGGATTTTATTCAGCTCGTCAAATAATTGCTCTTCTGTCAAGTCATCGGGAGCAACGGTTTCGATTGGAGCAGAGATAGGAATTTCCTTGGACACATCATCGCGGGCCTCATCCCCTCTGTATATGTTCAAGTCTTCATCGTCTTGGATGACAATCGGAGAAGGACTCTTGCGAAATTTGGTTGTTTCCATCGCTTGTGAAGTTCCCTCTCCCTCAGTTGGGGGCACGTACTTGTAAGGTTTGCCGCCAATCCCAAGTCCAAATCTTCTGTCCAGAAGACGATGCTTATGAAGATTGTCATCAGTAATGCATTTTTTGATCCTTAAGAAGTCGGATCTGCTTTGATGAAGAATAGATAACCGATGGTTGTACAACGGACCCTCCATTTTTGGGAAGATGTGATCTGTTTAAGACAAAGGAAAAAGCGGAAGAATGTTAATACTTAGACTCCTTGAGCAAGATATTCGATTAGGTGATCAAAGTTTACTTGATTTGAGCCATCTTCGTGAGCATCCAGCCTGTTTCCTTATATAAAACCAATCGGACTTAGGATCCCCAATGTTGCTGTATCCGTCGTACAGAACTTTCCTATTCGCCATCGATTCAAAGAAAGAGAAATTTGGAGTTGCCGAAGAACGATGCTTGAAAAGAAAGAAGAACACCAGATCTCTGAATTTAAGTTCGGCGTGTAAGATCTCCGCATACGCAACATATAGAGAGTATAGAGATGCGTAGGCGTTTGGATGAAGCTGCATCGGAGCAATACCTAGTCGTCTTAAAGTTTCGATGGCGATCGGAGGAAACGGAGGAATAGCACCTACTAGACACATTGTTCGACTGATCGCCATATACCCTTCCGGTGCTAGGTGGGGTCTATCTTCGCTTCCAGGCGTCAAGACATCGTCCCAAGGAATTCCGTGTCTTAAGCAGATTCTTTTAAGTTTTATCTCGTCAAGCTTGGATGCTAAAGAATCAGAAAATTTATCTATCCCGAGTGCGCCTGGGATCTCGTTAGGAGCTCGCTCATCAGTCTCAGAATCGTTGCTGGATGAAGTACTTTCTGTCGGATCTGATTCTGTGGCTTCGTACTCAGATCCAGAATCTTCACCTCCCGGATTGATTGGAGGAATTTCAGGGTTGTACTGTTCAGGAATCTCAGATTCCGCTTCTATCACGGATCTTGAAGAAGAGTGATCATTCGACATTGCTGCTAGGACGAGAAAATATGAACAATAAGATTAACACTACCCGTCTCCCGTGTGTGCAAGTACTGGTGTGTGTACTCGTGTGTGCATTAAAAATAAAGCGTGAAAACAATCAAGATCATCAAAACATTAGTCGTCGTATGCAGTCAAATTATGAGGTCATTTAGTCCAGAAAGTTCAACGTCAAGGCTCTATCCTAACTGTTCAGAGTTTTATGGTGATAAGGCGTTGATTAAAGTCTGAAATTTCTTCGTATCGTCAGCTGTGAGTCGGATCGCAAAGCAGAGGGATCGCCCCTTTCGGATCGCATGGCAGAGGGATTGCCCCTTTTTGGATCGTAGGGCAGAGGAATCGCCCCCCATCGAATCGCCGAACGAAGGGATCGCTCCTTCACGAACCGTTGCGACCCCCACGATACGTCCCTTTGCTGCCACCACGCTCTTTCGTCTCGCCACTCGCTTTCGTCTCCTCTTCTTGACCACGACCCGAACCGACCTTCCCTCTTCTTCTTCTTCCTCCGTTTTCCTCCTCTCCTTTCCATCCTCGAACTCCGAGCTCTACATCAGTTAGCCATGGCGTTTTGATGATTTCGTCAAAAAAGCACAAATTTCCATCGTTTCTAGTCGAGAAAGTTCACGAAAGAGCGGCGTTCACGAATAAGAATACTTTTTGTGGAGTTACCTTTCTAAATATTGAGAGAATGCTCGGATTTTCGAAGGTTTGAAAAACTTGGGTTCGTTCTTCGATAGTCCAGGCGAAACGATTCGGCAGAAAGAAAGAAGAAGGAGAATGAAGAGGAGAGGGTCGGCTTATATAGGTAAAGAGGGCGACCGTTTGTCTCCCTTTCTTTGTCCTATTCGGTCCACGAAACACCATACAGGCCACGATCCAAAGCTTGTGTCGCATGGAAGCCCACGGACCGCCTCAAACGATGGCCCACCAAGCTCGAAGCCCGACACGGCTCGAAGAAAAGTCCGCCACGTCTCGCACAAAAGCCTAGATACTCAGCTCGAGACGAGCACGTGACCACTCAGACCGTGGCGCTCTATGGCGATTCGATTCGTGCATACGTTGATTTGAACCAATGCGACTGCTGATTTGCGTCCCTTCAGGAAAAGGTAGATCAGAATCTTCGAAGCATGTTCCATCATCGATAAAACATACTTCGAGGGGGCAAAATGTTGGCTCGCTTTTTGACCAAGCCACCCAGGATCATTCGTAAGAGGAGAGCAGGAAACCACGTTCCCGAAGAATATGAAGGAACGGATCGCACTCTATCGACTCGCCCACGGAGGATCGCGTCTCGACGGATCGCCCACGGAGGATCGCGTCTCGACGGATCGCCCACCGAGGATCGCATATCGACGGATCGCCCCCATCTCATCAGCAAACGACACATCCAGGCGATCCGATCCAAACTTATATTATTGCCCAGAGCGAACCGATCCAATCCCTTGGTGCATGGCGAACCCTCTGACCCATTCAAGCGCGAGCTAGTCTTCAGCGATCCGAATCGCACGGATCTGGCGACACGTGTCCCTAACCGTCATCTGGACCAATTCTCCCCATCTGCACGATCCGATTTTCAAGCAGATCGCGACACCTGTCCACAACGGCTAATTTGACTATTTCCTCAACGGTGGCGATGCGATCCGATGTTCTTGGGATCTGTGCCACGTGTTATCACGACCCGCCTGACAAAATCAGCTATAAATAGCCCAGAGCTTGGCATTTTTTGGGATCTTTTGGCAATATTGAGTACTGAATCCGCCATTGTTGTCAAACTACTGAAATATTGAGAGAAATCCTTGTTGTATTAGCTTTCAAAGCATAATCAATAATATATAAAGTAGACGTAGGCTCGTTAACGCCGAACCACTATAAATTCTGCGTGTTATTTTCTTTTTTTTGATTCTTCATTTGAAATTCTATAACATTCAGAACAATTTGGGTGTTAGGTCCAAATTTTGATCTAACAAGTTCAGATATATTTTATAACCCAAATCTGGGTTTTCCTAATGAAGATTCGGATTTCTATTTGCTCAAAATCCTTTTATAAATTTAAATAAACCATTATGGTTTTATAATGGTTATGGCGCTATTTTTCTGAAAAATTAATTTTGACATAACTCAAAATCTATAAGACGAAATCCAGATTTTTCTCTTCCATTAGAAAACTATTATCAAATCGGTCCTGACGATTCTTGTTTCAAAGAATTCCGACTTAAATTGTGTTCTATATACTCAATTGAAGTTTGAAATGCCAAATTACGAACTACCACGCTGCGGCGAGTTCGTTTTAATTATATTAATATATATACACATTTAAACTTCATTTATAAAAAATGCTAACTTCATTCTAATATATTTTAATATATATATTAACCCAATTTTCCCAACTCAGCTTAAAAATTCTGATTATCCCTACTTGTCCATTTTTCATTTCTCGGTTATAAATTTATTTATAACTCGATCTGCTATATTAATTTCCAATTCCGTTAGGAATAAATTACTTTATAAAATTCGATGAAATCGAATTCCCAATATAATTTCTTAGACTAATCTCAATTCATTTTTATATTCCGAATATCGAAATAAAACCCGTCATTCCCTTTCTGAAACGATTTCCAACTCACGAATAAATTCATATTTGAACTTAAATTTCTAAATTATCAAATGATAATTTATTTTCCTTAATTTATAAACGTTATTTATAAATTTAACTTCCTTGTTTTATAAAAACAAGTTTCCATTTCGATTCCATTTCAAATTCTATTTTCAAATTCATACTTGAATTTAAACCTCTAAATTATCTAATGATAATTTATTTCACTAGATTTTTAAATATCGTTTATATTACTAGTTTATATATTTAAATAAGTCTTCTTTCAAACCCATTTGAAAATTATAATTTCTACATTGGAAAAATAAATTTCCCTTTTTAAAAACACACTCGTATTTACATTTCCCAAATTATCTAAATGATAATTTTTCTCATTCCATTTATAAACACCGTTTATAAATTCTACCTCAATTCCCTGCATTATTTAATTTATAAATAGCATTTATAAATTTACTTCCATTCCCTGTATTATTTAATTTATAAACAGCGTTTATAAATTCATCACTTGTTTTATTTATTCAAAACAAGTTAATATTTCTAGTCCATTCGAAATTCGAATTCTATTTTTAGAAAAAATAGATTTCCCTTTTAAATCTCAAAATATCCTTTTTTACGATATTTTTAAAAATCAATATTCAGCTCAATGATATTTTAAACAATCAAAACAACCAATTATAATTAACAGGTTTTATAACACATCATATATGGTAATGTTTATGAAAAACAAACAATAATATTTTGAGGAATCCAGTTGGATCCCTCCAACCTGTTTATCCTGCATCCATAGACGTTAGCCAATATAAATAATACCCATCCTGCTTCGAGGCAGGATATCACGATAAAGAAGGTCATCCACTATCATAGCGTGGGGCGTAAGGGTCATCCGCTAATGATACCGCGGGCATCCGCTAATGGTACTGCGGGAAATATCCAAACCCCAATATATATATATATATATATATATATAATAGCCATAAACATCAATCCTGAATAACTAATATATTTATATAATAGCCACAATAATTCATTCAAGCATTTAAACAACCAACAATTATTTTTAACGGTTAAAAATAATTCTAAACAATAAATTTCCAGTGAGATTTACTCACCGTGATTTTATATACCGAAATAACGATCGATTCCCAATTTCGAACTATTTCAACTGAATTCCATTTCAAAGATAACGTTGTTTATGAATCCAACGCAATTGATCGCATAGGATTAGGACCTAGATTTGATGAGATATCATGGTTCTAAATTTAAATGTCACATTATAAAATAAAAAGGGTTATTAGCAAATTTAATTAAAAAGGGTTATTTACCTAACACTGTAAATTCTCAATGTAGATTCTTCCTAATTTCTTTCTGATTGCTCACCAAACACCCATACTGATTTCTCCCACCACCAGTAGGCACCGAAAACCTTACGATAAAATCCAATGCAACTAATAACCAAACAACCTTACCAATGAGATGTAATAACCCAGAAATCCGAGCCAATTTAAAAATTTTATTTTGGCAATTTTTAGTGAATTTTGAATATTTAAAATGAATTATTTTAAATAATAACGACGAGAAACTTATTTTGAATAGAATTTGAAAGTATATATTTATTTGAATAGCCGTTAGAATATAACTGTTTACTTTTAATTATAAAAGGAATTGAAAATGACGCGGTAGTTTGAAATTTCGATTTCAAAGTTCAAATGGATGTACAGGATTCAAAATAAACCAGATTTTAGCGAAACCAAAAATATTAGAATCTAATTGAGAATATCTTTCCAATGAATCTGAAAAATTGAAATTTCATAGCGGGAATAAAAAGTTAGGCCCAGTTGAAAATTTAGAATAGTCACTATGAAATTCTAGCCCTTAAAATGGAAATTTTGCATACGACCTCGGTTTTCGACGAAACCACTTTTGTTGGATCCAGGATGTCTAGTTATTGCTAGATTCCAAAATTCATAATTTTATGAATCAATATGTGAGCGTGGCAAAGGAAAACTTGTTTTAACAGTTTTAGTCAATTTCGATCGACCAGAAAATGACCATTTTTCAAACGGTCTCAGAATTTGACGAAATTCGTTCTATTAGGACCGTATCGTCAATACGAAGCTAGAAATAATTTTTCTGGAATTTTTAGAGTCAGTATGTGGCCCCGGTAAATTGAAATGTACGTTAAAATCAATAATAGACCGTTCTATTTAATTATATTGTAAATTTAATGGAAACTTATCAAAATGGTCGAATTGGCTTATGGGATATATCCCATTGCATTCGGAATGGGGGTAATTAGCTAGGGACGACAGTCGGTGGGTCTCGTTTGGAGTTCGAATTAGAAAGTTACTTTTTGGAGAATTAATTAAATAAGTATTTTAATAAACCCCCTTCCTTCTCCATAACCGAAGTTAACCCCCCTTATCGTACACGATCAATTTCAGAAAGAAAAAAAACAAAGCAACCCGTCAATCGCTGCCTACACCACTGAGCCTACCACCGCGCCCTCCAGCGCGCCGCCACTCCAGCGAGGTCCCCCCTTCCTCCTCGTAACGGCGGACCAAGCCCCCTTTTTCCTTTTGATTTCCAGTGCCTTAGACCCCCAAATACCAGCCACCCATCCCCTAAAGCTTCCACCACCGGCCCCGCGACCACCAACAGCCAACCACCGACCTCCCTGACTGCAGCGCGCCGCCCTCACCCGCCAGGCCACGTCAGTCCACCTGTGGGGCCCCCAACAAGAAGAAAAAACTGATTTTGGCATCTTCCATGTGTTCAAAACAGCTGGCGAGCCTTCCTTCGCAATTCAAGGTGAAAAACTTCACCTTTGAACTTTAATTTCAATTTTAAAATAGAATAACCGCGCGAAAAAAATAAGATTTTTATGAAATAGGAAGCTTTGATGTTTAAAGTGATAAAGGTTTGAATTTTTATAGAGAAAGTTTGAATTTTTATAATGAGAAAGATTGGATTTTTAATAGTGAAAAGATAGGATTTTTAAAAGTTAAAGTTTAGATTTTTAATGCGATAAAGATTAGATTTTTTATCATGAACAAGACTTGATTTTTGAAATAAAAAAGATTTGATATTAAAAATATAATTTTTATATAATATAGAAAGAATAAAAAAATATAATTTTTATATTATAGAAAGAATAAATATATAATTATTATATTATATAAAGAATAAAAATATGATTTTTATATTATAGAAAGAATAAAAATATGATTTTTATATTATAGAAAGAATAAAAATATGATTTTTTTTATTATAGAAAGAATAAAAATATGATTTTTATATTGGTAGAGTATTAAAAATATGATTTTTAATGTACAGAACATCATATGAAAAAAGTGATTTTAATATGAACAGCGTGGAGAGGACTGCGCTGGAAGTACGGGCAAATCCAAACGGTTCAGAAGTAAAAATGGAGGAGTGGGACCCCAAGGTGAGAACTCCTCACTAAAATTTTCTGTTCAGTTATTTATTTTATAACTGCATATATAAACTGCTCCCCGTCGTCCACAGACCATGGACGACTTGTGTGATTGTTTGTGTTGTGAAAATTGACTGTTGGTTGTGACATAAAATATATATTCATATGTTGAAGTAAAATATATATTCATATGTTGAAATAAAATATATATTCATGTGTTGAAATAAAATATATATTCATGTGTTGAAATAAAATATATATTCATGTGTTGAAATAAAATATATATTCATGTGTTGAAATCAAATATATATTCATGTGATGAAATAAAATATATATTCATTTACAAATCGAACGATTTGTTTATATACACCGATTTGACTGATATTGATTGGGACGATAAATTTTACACATCGCCCAACTGCACAAATAAAATCTGTTTTTGATTGTTTGAAACCCCACACGGGTGTTGGGATGAAATTGGGCATACAAAATCCCAATAATTAGCTGTAATTCGATCGATTGATTGACAGGCTGTTATAAGTGTTGAATATTTATATTTGATGCTTATACAGTGTAGAATGCACTCTGGATGATGGTTGATTATTTATCGTTGCTATTATATACATGTGTAGTATGGAATCCATATAAATAGTATTATATGGTAATTGAGTAGGTCTCATTCCAATTTAGAAAATAAATTATATTCATGTGTTGAATAAACAAAATAGTCATGTGTTGATAATACTCATATGTTGAGAATATTCATGTGTTGAAACCATTCATGTGTTGAATAAAAGAATATTCATGTGTTGAATAAAAGAAAACTCATGTGTTGAATAAAATAAATATTCATGTGTTGAAAATAGAAAATTCATGTGTTGAAGAAAATATTCCTTTGTTGAATAGAATAACGAAGTTATTGAAATATATAAAGCCGTGTTGGTTAGATATGCGCCATTTTGACATGAACGATATTTATATCGATTATATTCGTTTTTATAATGAATATAGAAAAGGAAGTAATTTCAAAATATAACGTTTTGAAAATATTATCATTTATATATATATATATATATATATATATATATATCGGTGATATGGAATATTCAATTTTGATTAGAAATTGAATATGAAGTTGTAATCGTTTTGAAAACGAATTTAAAATGATTTATAAAATACGTTTTAAATGGAAATCGATGGAATATGAATAATATATATTATATATATATATATATATATTATGGCCTGAACAGAACGCGCCGCACAGCGGCAGTTTGCGAATTTCGACCATTGACTTCAAATGGATATTACGGGAGATCCGACCGTCGGATTCTCCTAAAACCAGAACCGTTGGTTCGTATCGAAATGAGCTTTCTAATGAGTATTAGAGATTTGAAATCTAATGGTTGGATTTGGAATTATGTCCAAATCAAATTTAGAAAAAGGTCGCTGTAAGTGCAGTTCGATGGCTGTTTGTGGAAATCGACTGTACGGGCCTTGATAAAATTATCAAAAATAGTAATAATTTGTGTAAAATCATAAGAAATGATTTGGAAAGAATTGAGATGAAAATTTCAATATTTGAAAAGATAAAAATAGATTTGTATCGAAATGAACTAGTTTTGAACTAGAATTAAAATTCATTTATTTTTGAAATAAACAAATTGGATTTGAAAGGGTTTTAAACGTAACCAGAATTTCCAATAATTGAATTGGAATGGATTTGAAATGAAATTGTCTTTGAAATATTTCGATGTTGAATTTCGTGATTATACAGATATTGTTATGGAAATTTGAAAGATATATTTATATCGTTATTTCCAATTCGATATTTGTTGGTCGTAGAATTTGATATTGAATATAAGCCGATATATTTTCTATTCAGAGCCTTGTATTTAATATCAAATGGGATTTGGGTTTGTCGTGAATGGTGTCTTCATTAACACTGTTCTTAAACCCAGTTGAGAAAAAGATTAAATCTTTTATTTAGATTTAATAAAGTATACCAATTAAATGGTATTTAATTGGAATAGAATTTGAATTGATTTTTGGGTTTATCGTGAACGATGTTTTAAATAATACTTGTTCTTTAACCCGATAATTAATGGAATGTGAATTGGGTTTATCGTGAACTGTGTTTTAACGACATTCGTTCTTTAACCCGATTTACAGTGAAATGTGATTTGGAATTTATAAATCTTTTGTTAAGATTTAAAGGATATTTCCAAAGCAAAGTTTTCCAATTTAATAAAATAAATAAGAATGGAATTCAATTTGGTGATAATCGAAGTGAATTTCTGTGGATGAGGACTGCCAATATATATGGAATTTAAAAGGCTTTGCCGTTATTCCATTTATATTGTTAGTTGGATATAGAAGTTTGGATCAATTATATATATCGATTTGTTTTCCATAAAAAATCCATTGTTAATGGAATGTGATTTTGGGTGTATCGTGAACCGTGTTTTAAATGACATTGGTTCTTTAACCCAGTTAAAGATAGGATTTATTTCCTGAAATAGAATAATCATTAAGTAATGATTTTTGGAAATTAAAACTGAACTAGAGTTTCAATGAATCTTTAATTAGATTAAGAAGTGAATTTGATAATTAAAATTATCAAATTCAAGAAATGATCGAGAATGGAGTATCACCAGTTTTGCTCCAGACGATAGTTAAATCTTTAATAAGATCTGAACGTGAAATGGTAATTGAAATTACCGATAACACATTGGTGTTAGATATGAAGTATTACCAGTTTTACTTCATGGGATGAATAGGTTTGGATTGGGAAATTTAAACCAAATGATTACTTCTGTAAGGTTCATTAATCCCGACTAGTTTGGATAAACCATTATTTGGTTTGAATTGAAATCCAAAGGAAGACTAAAGAATAAATTTAAAAGAATTTATCTTTGATAAAATTAATGGGAACCTTTCCCTACAGATGTGGATATTTGAATAAAATAATATTCTGAATTGGAATGAGGCGTATGTTGTGTTTGTGTAATATTTGTTTATTACATACGCGAGTTATTCAGAAAGACCGGGTTTAACCCATTCTGAATAACTGATTCGACGATGTGTCGAGGATGAAGACGGTGGTCGAAGGTTGTAGGTCTTCATATCGTTTGGATAATTACTGATGATCTTGATTAGCCTGTACACCCAAGAGGAGGGAATCAGTTGGTGATCGTCCAGACGTACTTGGAGATCGATGGATATGCGAGGTACAAGGTGCCTCGGTTTCGTTCAGACCCATAACGGACTTATATGGACCGTGTGTCTGACATTAGAATTTGCTCTGTGTTGATTGATCTCTATTAAATATACATCTGCTTGGTGAAAGGGAATTTATTCCCTTACTTCACCCTTCTCTGAGACGTACGGGATCAGAGTTTGTATATCGATAGACATCAGTCGCATGGTGTGAATTGCCTGTGTGGCATGCCTACGTGGCAAATGATCAAGGCTTTTGTTGAAAAGAAAAGTCTTGTGGTTGATGATCAAAGCACCGCCTGTGTGGCATAGCTTTGTGTAGCGTTAATTCGCGAGCCTCACACCCTGGTTGTGAACCAGAAACGGGAGAGGACCTCAGGGAGGACATGCGTTTCTTTCTAGCAAGAGTGGTGTCAGTGACCTACCAGCCCTGACATTATATTATCTTTACCTATGTGGTTGTTGCTGTTGCGAGACGCCTCGGATATATCGGTGACTATGTGGAGCCGATGGAGTCATAGAACTCATTTACGCCCCAAAGGGCGGGGAAACGCAGTGTTCAGGCATAATAATCCACATCGGTGGACTGGCCCTGACGATCCAAGGCTTGCCTGCGCGATTGCCTGAGACTTGGGCTAGACAGTCTCGAAGCGGTGAGGACGATCCCTTGCCTCGGTTCACAGATGGAAATCCAACTTCCAATACGTGACTTTGCGGTTTTGATTATAAACAAATATATATGGCGTCAGGATATATGGTACCCATGTCGTCTATGATTGATACTTATGATTGAAATTGTTTTGACACTATGCACTTATAGTAATAATAAAAGATGAAATTTAGCGTATCAAGCATTCATTAGCTATTATAAGTTAAAACCCTATCTTCTGGCTTGTGTTGCATTGTGTGATGGGACCTGGGTCTTATAATAGCTTCATTGTTCTTTATTTAGCATTGCGCTGTTGTTTTATGCACTGGTATTCTTAGGAGGAAACCCGTTCCGTGTTGTACGGCGTGGTCCCTTGATTTACCTAACTTTAAAATAAAGATTTATAACTGTTTTAGTTCTCACACCAGTCACATGACTGACCTGGAGTTTATTGTTTTAACTTAAACTCTATGTGCCCTTATTTTCCGCACTGGTAGCTAGTAGTTTTGGTTTTGCATATTTATATTCACAGGATCCTGGTTCACAGCTGGAATGATATCCGGAAAGCTCTGTATCCATATATCTCTTTCAGTTGTGTATTGTATTATTTTTCCGCTGCAGTAATGTATTTAAATCTCTGATATTTAGTGAATGTGTAATATTAATTTATACTCTGTATATTCTTGTATTCTGATGAAATTGTTGTAATAAACAATGAAATGTTCTTCTGTTTGTGTTCTGATTTGTCGTATTCTCAATTCAATCCGTGATTTCCCGTAAGGGGGATTTCGGGTCGTTTCATCGTGGTATCAGAGCTTTGGTTTACAAAGCTCGAGAACAAGGCACAGTAGAACCATACGAAAGAATTCATCAGAGACTGGATTAGTAATATCCAATGAGAATGACTCGTTAGAGATGGGATCAGTAGTATCCTAGAACGAGTGTGAAGATTGAGGTTTTTAAATTAAAATTGAAAACAAATTTTGTTTTGAAAAAATTAAATTCAATTATACGTATTTGAATATTTATTAGTATTGAATTTGGACAATCAGGCATATAAAGATTTTGTATATACGTCTGATCCACGTGTGTACGAAGTTTTAATATACTGGATAGATATGGAATACCATTCTAGTCGCTCGGAGATGGTTCTGATGATGGCATGTCATCATCAACACTTGTGTTTGAGTTTCGAAAGTGGGATGTCTATATATTTCCAATTGAGTGGTGTGAGAACCAAAATATAGTTAGAATATATTGTTGTGACTTGGCATTAAAAACATAATTTTCTGTATATACATCAAAGTTATGAATTTGAAAAGATAATCAACTAATTGATTGCTAGTTGTGTTGTTTGATTATTTTTCGATTAATTAAAGGTTGAACCTTTAGCCAAATTGAACCAAATATTGAATTGTATTGAAAGTTGTTTGAAATTGCATATATGTACATGTATATACATTGAACAGGTCATAGCAAGGAGGATAGAGAAGAGGAATAAAATTGTTTGCTCGACAAATAGGTACATGTTTATTGTGTCTCTTTGGGTTTGGATGATTTTATGAGTCGATTGGCTAACCGCTTGGCTGTTTCTTTTTCTTTTTGGATTGATGAGGGCCATGGGAGGCTATTTGAAATATCCTGAATCTCCCGGTGCAGGGGAGGTTATGGCGAATTTTTTCGAAAATATTTTAGGGTGTTAGCCAAATTTTTGAAAAATTTGAAAAGTTCTTAGAAACTGAAAAGTTGAAGAACTTAAGCTGTAATGAAAATAGTGTATGTTGAGTTGATTAGTTAAACAACTTTCTGCTTCGTTCCTTTTTGGGGATGAAAAGTTTTAAGTGGGGGAGATTGTAATAACCCGGAAATCCGAGGCAATTTAAATTTTTTATTTTGGCAATTTTAGTGAATTTTGAATATTTAAAATGAATTATTTTAAATAACAACGACGAGAAACTTATTTTGAATAGAATTTGAATGTATATTTTTATTTGAATAGCCGTTAGAATGTAATTATTTACTTTAAATTATAAAAGGAATTGAAAATGGCGCGGTAGTTTGAAATTTTGATTTCAAAGTTCAAATGGATATATAGGATTCAAAATAAACCGGATTTTAGCGAAACCAAAAATATTAGAATCTAATTGAGAATATCTTTCCAACGAATCCGAAAAATTGAAATTTCATAGCGGGAATAAAAAGTTAGGCTTAGTTGAAAATTCAGAATAGTCGCTATGAAATTATGGCCCTTAAAAATGGAAATTTTGCAAACGATCTCGGTTTTTGACGAAACCACTTTTGTTGGATCCAGGATGTCTAGTTATTGCTAGATTCTAAAATTCGTAATTTTCTGAATCAATATGTGAGCGTGGCAAAGGAAAACGTGTTTTAACAGTTTCAGTCAATTTCGATCGACCAGAAAATGGCCATTTTTCAAACGGTCTCAAAATTTGACGAAATTAGTTTTGTTAGGACCGTATCATCAATACGAAGCTAGAAATAATTTTTCTGGAAATTTCAGAGTCAGTATGTGGCCCCGATAAATTGAAATGTAAGTTAAAATCAATAATAAATCAATCTATTTATTTATATTGTAAATTTAATGAAAACTAATCGAAACGGTCGAATTGGCTTACATGATATATCCCATTGCGTTCGAAATGGGAGTAATTAGCTAGGGACGACTGTCGGCGGGTCTCGTTTAGAGTTCGAATTAGAAAGTTACTTTTTGGAGAATTAATTAATTAATTAAATATTTTAATAAACCCCCTTCCTTCTCCATAACCGAAGTCAACCCCCTTATCACACACGATCGATTTCAGAAAAAAAACCAAAGCAACCCGTCGATCGCTGCCTCCACCACCGAGCCTGCCACCGTGCCCTCCAGCGCGCCGCCACTCCAGCGAGGTCCGCCCCTTCCTCCTCGCAACTGCGGACCAACCCCCCATTTTCCTTTCGATTTCCGGTGCCCTAGAACCCCAAATACCAGCCGCCCATCGCCTGAAGCTTCCACCACCGGCCACGCGACCACCAGCAGCCAACCACTGACCTCCCCGACTGCAGCACGCCGCCCTTTCCCTCCAGGCCACGTCAGTCCACCTGTGGGCCCCCCAGCATTAAGAAAAATCCGATTTTGGCGTCTTCCATGTGTTCAAAACAGCCGGCGAGCCTTCCTTCGCAATTCAAGGTGAATAACTTCACCTTTGAACTTTAATTTCAATTTTAAAATAGATTAACCACGCGAAAAAAATTAGATTTTTATGAAATAGGAAGCTTTGATGTTTAATGTGATAAAGGTTTGAATTTTTGTAGAGAAAGTTTGAATTTTTCTAATGAGAAAGATTGTATTTTTAATAGTGAAAAGATAGGATTTTTATAACGTTAAAGTTTAGATTTTTAATGCGATAAAGAATAGATTTTTTATCATGAACAAGACTTGATTTTTGAAATAAAAAAGATTTGATATTAAAAATATAATTTTTATATAATATAGAAAGAATAAAAAATATAATTTTTATATTATAGAAAGAATAAAAATATGATTTTTATATTATAGAAAGAATAAAAATATGATTTTTATATTATAGAAAGAATAAAAATATGATTTTTATATTGGTAGATTATTAAAAATATGATTTTTAATGTACAGAACATCATATTAAAAATGTGATTTTAATATGAACAGCCTAGAGAGGACTGCGTTGGAAGTACGGGCAAATCCAAACGGTTCAGAAGTTCAGAAGTAAAAATGGAGGAGTGGAACCCCAAGGTGAGAACTCCTCACTAAAATTTTCTGTTCAGTTATTTATTTTATAACTGCATATATAAACTGCTCCCCGTCGTCCACAGACCATGGACGAGTTGTGTGATTGTTTGTGTTGTGAAAATTGACTGTTGGTTGTGACGTAAAATATATATATTCATATGTTGAAGTAAAATATATATTCATATGTTGAAGTAAAATATATATTCATGTGTTGAAATAAAATATGTATTCATGTATTGAAATAAAATATATATTCATGTGTTGAAATAAAATATATATTCATGTGTTGAAATAAAATATATATTCATGTGTTGAAATCAAATATATATTCATGTGTTGAAATAAAATATATATTCATTTACAAATTGAACGATTTGTTTATGTACATAGATTTGACTGATATTGATTGGGACGATAAATTTTACACATCGGCCAACTACACAAATAAAATCTGTGTTTGATTGTTTGAAACACCACGCGGGTGTTGGGATGAAAATGGACATACACTAATCCTAATAATTAGCTGTATGTCGATCGATTGATTGACAGGCTGTTATAAGTGTTTAATATTTATATTTGATTCTTATACAGTGTAGAATGCACTCTGGATGATGGTTGATTATTTATCGTTGCTATTATATACATGTGTTGTATGGAATCCATATAAATAATATTATATGGAAATTGAATGGGTCTCATTCCAATTTAGAAAATAAATTATATTCATGTGTTGAATAAACAAAATAGTCATGTGTTGACAATACTCATGTGTTGAGAATATTCATGTATTGGAACCATTCATGTGTTGAATAAAAGAAAATTCATGTGTTGAATAAAAGAAAACTCATGTGTTGAATAAAATAAATATTCATGTGTTGAAAATAGAAAATTCATGTGTTGAAGAAAATATTCCTTTGTTGAATAGAATAACAAAGTTATTGAAATATATAAAGCCGCGTTGGTTAGATATGCGCCATTTTGACGTGAACGATATTTATATCGATTATATTCGTTTTTATAATGAATATAGAAAAGGAAGTGATTTCAAAATATAACGTTTTGAAAATATTATCATTTATATATATATATATATATATATGTATATATATATATATATATATATATATATATATATATATATATATCGATGATATGGAATATTCAGTTTGGATTAGAAATTGAATATGAAGTTGAAATCGTTTTGAAAACGAATTTAAAACGATTTAAAATACGTTTTTAAATGGAAATCGACGAAATATATATATATATATATATATAATATTATACATATATATATATATATATATAATGGCCTGAATAGAACGCACCGCGCAGCGGCAGTTCGCGAATTTCGACCATTGACTTCGAATGGATATTACGGGAGATCCGACCGTCAGATTCTCCTAAAACCGGAACCGTTGGGTTCGTATCGAAAAGAGCTTTCTAACGAGTATTAGAGATTTGAAATCTAATGGATGGATTTGGAATTATGTCCAAATCAAATTTGGAAAAAGGTCGTTGTAAGTGCAGTTCGATGGCCGTTTGTGGAAATCGACCGTACGGGCCTTGATAAAATTATTAAAAATAGTAATAATTTATGTAAAATAATAAGAAATGATTTGGAAAGAATTGAGATGAAAATTTCCATATTTGAAAAGATAAAAATAGATTTTTATCGAAATGAACTAGTTTTGAACTAGAATTAAAATTCATTTATTTTTGAAGTAAGTAAATTGGATTTGAAAGGGTTTTATAAGTAACCAGAATTTCCAATTATTGAATTGGAATGGATTTGAATCGAAATTGTCTTTGGAATATTTCGATGTTGGATTTCGTGATTATACAGATATTATTATGGAAATTTAAAAGATATATTTATATCGTTATTTCCAATACGATATTTGTTGGTCGTCGAATTTGATATTGAATATAAGCCGATAGATTTTCTATTCAGAGCCTTGCATTTAATATCAAATGGGATTTGGGTTTGTCGTGAATGGTGTCTTCATTAACACTGTTCTTAAACCCAGTTGAGAAAAAGATTAAATCTTTTATTTAGATTTGATGAAGTATACCAATTAAATGGTATTTAATTGGATTTGAATTTGAATTGATTTTTGGGTTTATCGTGAACGCTGTTTTAAATAATACTTGTTCTTTAACCCGATAATTAATGGAATGCGAATAGGGTTTATCGTGAACTGTGTTTTAACGACATTCATTCTTTAACCCGATTTACAGTGAAATGTGATTTGGAATTTATAAATCTTTTGTTAAGATTTAAAGGAGATTTTCCAAAGTAAAGTTTTCCAATTTAATAAAATAAATTGGAATGGAATGGAATTCGATTTGGTGATAATCGAAGTGAATTTCTGTGGATAAGGACTCTTAATATATATGGAATTTAAAAGGCTTTTCCGTTATTCCATTTATATTGTTAGTCGGATATGGAAGCTTGTATCGATTATATATATCAATTTGTTTTCCATAAAAATTCCATTGTTAATGGAATGTGATTTTGGGTTTATCGTGAGCCGTGTTTTAAATGACATTGGTTCTTTAACCCAGCTAAAGATAGGATTTATTTCCTAGATTTGAATAATCATTAAGTAATGATTTTTGGAAATTAAAACTGAATTAGAGTTTTAATGAATCTTTAATTAGATTGAAAAGTGAATTTGATAATTAAAATTATCAAATTCAAGAAATGGTCGAGAATGGAGTATCACCAGTTTTGCTCTAGACGATAGTTAAATCTTTAATTAGATTTGAACGTGAAATAGTAATGGAAATTACTGATAACACCGTGGTGTTAGATATGAAGTATTACCAGTTTTACTTTATGGGGTGAATAGGTTGGGATTGGGAAATTTAAAACAAATGATTACTTCGGTAAGGTTCGTTAATCCCGACTAGTTTGGATAAACCATAATTTGGTTTGAATTGAAATCCAAGGGAATATTAAAGAATAAATTTAAAAGAATTTATATTTGGTAAAATTAATGGGAACCTTTCCCTATAGATGTGGATATTTGAATAAAAGAATATTCTGAATTGGAATAAGGCATATGTTGTGTTTGTGTAACACTTTTTTATTATATACGCGAGTTATTCAGAAAGACCGGGTTTAATCCATTCTGAATAACTGATTCGACGATGTGTCGAGGATGAAGACGGTGGTCGAAGACCGAAGGTCTTCACATCGTTTGGATAATTACTAATGATCTTGATTGGGCTGTACACTCAAGAGGAGGGAATCAGTTGGTGATCGTCCAGACGTACTTGGAGATCGATGGATATGCAAGGTACAAGGTGCCTCCGGTTTCGTTCAGACCCAGAACGGACTTGTACGGACTGTGCGTCTGACATTGGATTTTGCTCTGTGTTGATTGATCTCTATTAAATATACATCTACCTGGTGAAGGGGAATTTATTCCCTTACTTAACCCTTCTCTGAGACGTACGGGATCAGAGGTTGTATATGATAGACATCAGTCGCATGGTGTGAATTGCCTGTGTGGCATGCCTAAGTGGCAAATGATCATGGCTTTTGTTGAAAAGCAAAGTCTTGTGGTTGATGATCAAAGCACCGACTGTGTGACATAGCTTTGTGTAGCATTAATTCGCGAGCCTCACACCCCGGTTGTGAACCAGAAACGGGAGAGGACCCCAGGGAGGACATGCGTTTCTTTCTAGCTAGGGTGGTGTCAGTGACCTACCAGCCCTGATATTTATATTATTTTCACCTGTGTGGTTGTTGCCATTGCGAGGCGCCTCGGATATATCGGTGACTATGTGGAGCCGATGGAGTCATAGGACTCATTTATGCCCCCAAAGGGCAGGGAAACACAGTGTTCGTGCATAATAATCCACATCGGTGGACCGACCCTGATGATCCAAGGCTTGCCTGCGCGCTTGCCTGAGACTCGGGCTAAACAGTCTCGAAGCGGTGAGGACGATCCCTTGCCTCGGTTCACAGATGGAAATCCAACTTCCAATACATGACTTTACGGTTTTGATTGTAAACCTATTTATGGCGACATGATATATGGTACCCATGCCGTCTATGATTGATACTTATGATTGAAATTGTTTTGACACTATGCACTTATAGTAATAATAAAAGATGAGATTTAGCGTATCAAGCATTCTTTGGCTATTATAAGGTAAAACCCTATCCTTTGGCTTGTGTTGCATTGTGTGATGGGACATGGGTCTTATAATAGCTTCATTGTTCTTTATTTAGCATTGCGCTGTTGTTTTATGCACTGGTATTCTTGGGAGGAAACCCATTCCGTGTTATACGGTGTGGTCCCTTGATTTACCTAACTTTAAAATAAAGATTAATAACTATTTTAGTTCTCACACCAGTCACATGACTGACCTGGAGTTTATTGTTTTAACCTAGACCATGGGTGCCCTTATTTTCCACATGGGCAGCTAGTAATTTGGTTTTGCAGATTTATATTTACAGGATCCTGGTTTACAGCTGGAATGATATCCGGAAAGCTCTGTATCCGTATATCTCTTTCAGTTGTGTATTGTATTATTTTTCCGCTGCAATAATGTATTTAAATCTCTGATATTTAGTGAATGTGTAATATTTATTTATACTCTGTATATTCTTGTATTCTGATGAAATTGTTGTAATAAGCAATGAAATGTTCTTCTGTTTGCGTTCTGATTTGTCGTATTCTCAATTCAATCCGTGATTTCCTGTAATGGGGATTTCAGGTCGTTTCATGAGATATCACACTGCCTTCTTTGACCTTGCCTGCCTCAGCGTTGACCATTTTTGCCAAAACGCGACATTAAAGAAACACCAAGATTCTTCTATCTCACAGGCCTTGCCCAGAACCTCCATTTTTCACGACTTCGAAGCACCAATGGGAAAAGTTGACATCGATTTCCCTAATTTACCACTTCAACAACTTACACCAATCACACCACTGCCAAAATGATTTGAACACCTATCCTCTTATTTAACATCTCAGGTCACCACATCGATCACCAAAACTCACAGTACATGCCCTCGAGGCCATCAAAATCTCTGGCTTTCAAACATCGATTGCGGTCCCTATTAGTTCAACTTTCCATCCATAAACCATATCGCGATGTTGAATCAACACCTCATCCCCAAACGGCAATAAATCAAAGCCCAAGTCGATCGTTGCTCAATCGAGATCCCTAAACCAACATCGCTTGCACCCACTCTTGGATTTCGCGCTTCACCCTGTCACAGTCACCTGGCCTCACGATGATTATTGCAGGACTGAAATGGAAACCGGAAATTCGAATTGGATTTTGGAAGCTTAGATCTTGAATGAAGTGGACATTTTGTTTCTAAATGAAGAGTAGTCTTCGATTTTAATGTGAGGATGAAAGTAAGAGTAGAGAAGAAAAAGCTTAAAGTAGCGATTGTAAAGTAAATGAGTTCAGCTATTATTTCTCTAAACGAAATACATTGCTTCGGAAAAAACATGAAAAGAGTTCGGTTTTAAATTTTTGAAAGGGGACGACATTATTTTAGTTTGCCTAAGAATGAAGAAAATAGCCAAAAGATTAGGGAAAAGTATCGCGTCATTTATAGATGGAGAAATACTTCCTAGTTAAGGAAACGAACTAGGTATTTTACTGGGTAAGGTTTATCAGAGGTGTGGTTTTTCTAGTGTACCGTTAGCTTAGGAAGTAAGCAATATATTTTATAAAAAATATTTTATTTTAATTTTATTTGAACTAGTACGATTTTAATTAAAATACCCTTTGATTCCGAACTCCTTTCTGAACCCAACAACCGATATTTTTAGGGTTAAACCACTATTCTGGACACACTGGGACAAGTTTCGATGCCTCAATTGATCATCTGGAGAAGATATTAATTTAAATTGATATATATTTATTCAAAACAATTAATTCTTCAATAATAAATAAATAAATATTACTATTCTAATTCAAACAGAAGTTTGTATTGATTTTCTGAACTGTTTTCAATTTAGTTTTAAATCTTGAATTCAGTTAAATTCATTTTCGTATTACGATGATTATACATATTCAGAATAAATTGTATTTCGATTATTAAATCGATAACTCTATATAGAATATCATTATCAACTCCATATTTAAAACCATATTAAATATTTAAAATTAATCGACCAAAAATCGGGGTTGTTACATTCTTCCCCCCTTAAAAGAATTTCGTCCCCGAAATTACTATGGTAGAAAAAATGGTACAAACCCATTTACTATTCAAAACTCATTTATGTTGAAACTCAAAATTTCATATTTCATATTTCATTTATATTCATTCAAATCTATTCAAAATTGATTGTCATCAATTTATTTACTTTGATCCATTTAACTTGCTTAAGTTAATTTTAATTTCAGAATTCAAATTCCCGGGTTTCTATTTCAAACCCTTTTTAAATTACATAAATATATACATATATTTCTCAAATTCAAAATATTTGAATATTCAAACCAACTCGTTTTCTTTCAAACAAATTTCCAACAAAAAATTTCTAAGGTAGCAATCCATCACTTAGAAACTCGAAAACGAACACTAATGATGCTGCAGTCATCATTATATTTTCCAGCCACTGAAGTGAGTTCAGTGCTTTATTTCTTTAAAAATCCAATCATAAATGATTTTTATTCACAACTCTTTCAAAATAAAGCTATATTATTTTAATATACTTCAGAAATATTTCCCAACTTCCAAGGCTTTTATTCAAATCCTAGTTTGAATTTTAATTCATCTCATTTGTATATTTCATTCATATACAAATTCTATTTGTTATATATAACCATTTCATTTCTTATAATCTCAATTGATTATAGTAATAACAGCCAACACATCCATATAATATAATAATTTCAGAAAATTATTACTTCTATATCGAAATAGGAATTTGGGTAAAATTATTTCATCTACCCATTTTAAAAGAATATTGTGTCACTTTCGCTGTTCAAGTGTTTAGAAATCCCTGTCGACTTCGTGGAGTCTCATAATTCGATCAGAATTCATAAACCACTCAACAAACTAGCCAACACAATATAAAACAATTTTCATATCAATTAACAAATACACGCTCTCGTAAATATATACACTCAACTCATTCTAGGGTACTACTGACCCTATCTCTAATGAGCACATCCCACCAAAGCCTAGGTATTCGCTCAACCTAAGCTCTGATACCAACTGTAATGGCCCGCAAATCCGTACTATCCGAGTTGACTACATACATCAAACGTCCAACCCAAATATCACAGAAATACGAATCATTTTTTTAGAAGAAAAACATAAATAACAACACAGAATCTCACATCGCAGCGGAACCAAATATAATATATAACAGCTTTTGGAATAAATTTTTTATTGTATACATATACATACTATTATCAGAATATCACTATCAGAGTATAACATTTACAACACAGTGGAAATGACAATAACTAGATAACGCTGAAGCCTCCTGCTTCCAGCTCCTCTAAGTAAATCTGTAAAATCCTAAACTACTTGACTGCCCGTACAAATTTGGGTAGCCAAGAGTTTAGGTAAAACAAAACAAAATAAACTCCGGGTCAGTCATGGGACTGGTATGAGTAAACAGTTTAAACAGTTTGAGAAAATAAACGATATCTCATAAGACCACGCCGTATAACACGGGGGTTTTTCCCTTATCAGAATCCAAAACATTTGATTCAACTTTCAAAATCCTTTTGAAAGAAACAATAATCTTTATATCAAAACTCTTTTGATATTATAATAGTGTCTAAATCAAATAAATAGAAATCTAGTGGAACGTTTGCATCTCACGTTCCACATATATATAATATACAATCAAAACTGCGGGCACTTATTGGGTAATGCATTTTCAACTATGACAAGGTATGGAACCACCTTATGATAGTGTATCTCTAGAGGAGAATACACTTGGTTCAACAAGAACATCTTGTAACCTGGCCACACATGACCGACCACTCATTTCGCTTGAGGATATCGAATGTATATCACCAACAGTTGGGATCAACAACCGTTTTCCCGAATGGGACAACATCGAATAGAATAAGGAATTAAATGAATTTCTCTAGATAGGTGATAATACACCTTAATGGGAGCTACCCACACAGCCATGCTAGGTGCCCGATTTTTGCCATTTCCCGGTTGTTGAGGCCTGAGGCTACGATTCTTAGAATTCACTGATAGCACAATCACTTTGAATGCCACATTGTCAGATCCGTAAATCATTAATTGATTTGCACAAATATATTCTGGATCTTATGCTAAGAGAATAAATTCTCTGCCACCATATATATTTGTACAAAACAGTATATGCGATCATTGGAAATACTCTGTCAGACATTCGTCTATATACGTTCATTCTGGGATTGAACGAAACCGAAGGCACAATTTCCATTAATAGAAAAAGCCCTTGCACTCTGCTCCATCTTCTATTATCTTCAAATAATCTGATTCGCAATGCTACTACCAATACAGAGTGGTTCTCGAATAATAATCCAACCGGTCTCTCCATATTGATAACGATATTGGCAAACACTTCGATAGTCAGTTATTTAACTATCAAAGAAAAACAAACATTCATTCAAAGCATCAAACAAATCACTAGGCCTTTTAATTAATATTTCATTAATTAAAAAACTTCTCCATTTCTTACCAATATTTGTTAATCAGATATTTTCAATAATCAACTTAGCCTCTTATGCCACTTTGAAAACATTTCCGTATCTCGCCTTCTTATATTTTCTATACTTAGAAATTATCTTCTATTTATAATTGGAAAATTTTCCAATTACTTATCTCTTTCATGCCCGTTCATTTCTACACACCAGAAATATTTATTGTATTTCCAAATTCCACTTCCTTGGGTTAAGACGAATGTTGTATAAAACACCGTTACAACAACCCAAAATATTTCATTCAACTAGCTTTCTTTAAACCTTTATCTCTAAGACCGAATCCTCCTATTTATCC
This sequence comes from Allium sativum, assembly GCA_030737875.1. Classification (NCBI taxonomy): domain Eukaryota; kingdom Viridiplantae; phylum Streptophyta; class Magnoliopsida; order Asparagales; family Amaryllidaceae; genus Allium; species Allium sativum. Next base: position 432,281,001 of record CM060923.1, read on the forward strand.
GTTAATAATTATATCAATCCAGTTGGGGTATAATTACCTCTCAGACCTTGACTGAAATCATCATTAACTTCAAAACAGACAAGACCAATTTCCTCAAATACTCAACACCATAAAAACCAATTATTCATTTTCAAACCCATATACGTTTCTCTTTCTAATTTTGCCAGATTTAATTATAGATTTCCTTTTTGCTTATAATATTCTACTTTTAAGTTCGTTTCCTAATCAAATTCTATATATATCAATACATTGATTTCTAACTACCAAAATTTCTTAAAAATATTCTAACTCCTTAAATTTTCGGAAAAATTCGCCAGCACCTCCTTTGTACCGGTCGACAGTTCAAACCTCAACTCGCATCTCTAGGCCCTTTCCATTCAAAAAGCCAAGCGGCTTGCCGATTCGGTGCATAAAACCTCATATGGAATTTAAACATGTACCTTTTTGTCGGGCATTCGAATTATAATCTTCGTACACTTCATATCATACCTGTCTAACTCATATACGTCCATTTCCATTTATTCTAACTCAATCTGGTCATTTTAACTCAAATTTGCTAATTTATTCTTTAATCGGCACTTTTGCCCATTTCATTTTCTATTTGAACATATCACGTTCAATCATAATTTAACTTTCTTACTACCAATCGAATTCCATTTTCAATTCAAGTTTCATATTTGATTTCGAATGTAATTTTACAAATCCAGTTTACTTGTCTAAAGCCCAATTTCGATTCAAAATTCTATTTACAATTGTTCTCCGAATTAGTAAATTCTATTCAATTAATTAAAAATATGATTTTTGTTTCAAAATTCATTTCATTACTCCACTTGAGTTCAGATATATTTTATAACTCAAATATGGATTTTCCTAATGAAGATTCGGATTTCTATTTGCTCAAAATCCTTTTATAAATTTAAATAAACCATTATGGTTTTATAATGGTTATGGCGCTATTTTTCTGAAAAATAGATTTTGACATAACTCAAAATCTATAAGACGAAATCCAGATTTTTCTCTTCCATTAGAAAACTATTATCAAATCGGTCCTGACGATTCTTGTTTCAAAGAATTCCAACTTAAATTGAGTTCTATATACTCAATTGAAGTTCGAATTGCCAAATTACGAACTACCACACTGCGGCGAGTTCGATTTAATTATATTAATATATATAAACGTTTAAACTTCGTTTATAAAAATTCTAACTTTATTCTAATATATTTATTAACCCAATTTTCCCAACTCAGCTTAAAAATTCTGATTGTTCCTACTTGTCCATTTTTCATTTCTCGGTTATAAATTTATTTATTACTCGCTCTGCTATATTAATTTCCAATTCCGTTAGGAATAAATTAATTTATAAAATTCGATGAAATCGAATTCCCAATATAATTTCTTAGACTAATCTCAATTCATTTTTATATTCCGAATATCGAAATAAAACTGGTCGTTCTCTTTCTGGAACGATTTCCAATTCACGGATAAATTCATATTTGAACTTAAATTTCTAAATTATCAAATGATAATTTATTTTCCTTAATTTATAAACGTTGTTCATAAATTTAACTTCCTTGTTTTATACAAACAATTTTCCATTTCGATTCCATTTCAAATTTTATTTTCAAATTCATACTTGAATTTAAACCTCTAAATTATCTAATGATAATTTATTTCACTAGGTTTTTAAATATCATTTATATTACCTGTTTATATATTTAAACAAGCCTTGTTTCAAATCCATTTGAAAATTATAATTTCTACTTTGGATAAATAAATTTCCCTTTTTAAAATACACACTTGTATTTACATTTCCCAAATTATCTAAATGATAATTTTTCTCATCCCATTTATAAACACCATTTATAAATTCTACCTCAATTCCCTGCATTATTTAATTTAAAGACAGTGTTTATAAATTTACTTCCATTCCCTGTATTATTTAATTTATAAACAGCATTTATAAATTCATCACTTGTTTTATTTATTCAAAACAAGTTAATATTTCTAGTCCATTCGAAATTCGAATTCTATTTTTAGAAAAATAGATTTCCCTTTTAAATCTCAAAATATCCTTTTTAATGATATTTTTATAAATCAATATTTAGCCCAATGATATTTTAAACACTCAAAACAACCAATTATAAATGACAGGTTTTCTAACACATCATATATGATAATATATATGAAAAACAAACAATAATATTTTGAGGAATCCAGTTGGATCCCTCCAACCTGTTTATCCTGCATCCATAGACGTTAGCCAACATAAACAATACCCATCCTGCTTCGAGGAAGGATATCGTGGTATAGAAGGTCATCCACTATCATAGCGTGGGGCGTATAGGGTCACCCGCTAATGACACTGCGGGCATCCACTAATGGTACTGCAGGAAATATCCAAACCCCAATATATATATATATATATATATATATATATAATAGCCACAAACATAAATCCTACATAACTAATATATTTATATAATAGCCACAATAATTCATTCAAGCATTCAAACAACCAACATTTATTTTTAATGATTAAAAATAATTCTAAACAATAAGTTTCTAGTGAGATTTACTCACCGTGATTTTGTATGCTGAAATAACGATCGATTCCCAGTTTTGAGTTGTTTCAGCTGAATTCCATTTCAAAGATAACATTGTCTATGAATCTAACGCAATTGATCGCATAGGATTAGGACCTAGACTTGATGAGATATCATGTTTCTAAATTTAAATGTCACATTATAAAATAAAAAGGGTTATTAGCAAATTTAATTAAAAAGGGTTATTTAACTAATACTTTAAAATTCTCGGTGTAGATTCTTCCCAATTTCTTTTTGATTGCTCACCAAACACCCATACTGATTTCTCCCACCACCAGTAGGCACCAACAACCTTAATGTAAAATCCAACGCAACTGATAACCAAACAATCTTACTGATGAGATATCACACTGCCTTCTTTGACCTTGCCTGCCTCAGCGTTGACCATTTTTGCCAAAACGCGACATCAAAGAAACACCAAGATGCTTCCATCTCACGGGCCTTGCCTAGAACCTCCAGTTTTCACGACTTCGAAGCACCAATGGGAAAAATTAACATCGGTTTCCCCAATTTACCACTTCAACAACTTACAACAATCACACCATTGCCAAAATGATTTGAACACCAATCCTCATATTTTAACATCTCAGGTCCCCACATCGATAACCAAAATTCACACTACACGCCCTCGAGGCCATCAAAATCCTCTGGCTTTCAAATATCCAACGCAGTCCCTATTAGTTCGACTTTCCATCCATAAACCATACAGCGATGTTGAATCAATACCTCATCCCCAAACGGCAATAAATCGGAGCCCAAGTCGACCGTTGCTCAGTCGAGATCCATAACCAACATCGCTTGCACCCACTCTTGGATTTCGCACCTCACCCTGTCGCAGTCACATGGCCTCACGATGATTATTGCAGGACTGAAATGGAAACAAAAAATACAAAATGGATTTTGGAAGCTTAGATCTTGAGTGAAGTGGCCATTTTGTTTCTAAATAAAGAGTAGTATTCGATTTTAATATGAGGATGAAAGTAAGAGTAGAGAAGACAAAGGGGAAGTAGCGATTGTAAAGTAAATGAGTTCAGCTGTTGTTTCTCTGAACGAAATACATTGCTTCGAAAACACATGAAAAGAGTTGGGTTTTAAATTTTTGAAAGGGGACGACATTATTTTAGTTTGTCTGAGAATGAAGAAAATAGCCAAGAGATTAGGGAAAAGTATCGCATCATTTATAGATGGAGAAATACTTCATGGTTAAGGAAATGAACTAGGTATTTTACTGGGTAAGGTTTATCAGAGGTAGGGTTTTTCTAGTGTACCGTTAGCCTAGGAAGTAAGCAATATATTTTATAAAAAATATTTTATTTTAATTTTATTTGAACCAGTACGATTTTAATTAAAATACCTCTTGATTCCGAACTCCTTTCTGAACCCAACAACTGATATTTTTAGGGTTAAACCACTATTCTGGACACACTGGGACAAGTTTTGATGCCTCAATTGATCATCTGGAGAAGATATTAATTTAAATTGATATATATTAATTCAAAACAATTAATTCTTCAATAATAAATAAATAAATATTACTATTCTAATTCAAACAGAAGTTTGTATTGATTTTCTGAACTGTTTTCAATTTAGTTTTAAATCTTGAATTTAATTAAATTCATTTTCGTATTATGATGATTATACATATTCGAAATAAATCGTATTTCAATTATTAAATCGATAACTCTATATAGAATATCATTTATATTATCAACTCCATATTTAAAACCATATTAAATATTTAAAATTAATCGACCAAAATTCGAGGTTGTACAGACAGCTTACCTACGTTAGTTCGCCTTTTTGTTGCTAATCTAAATTATAGAGAAGAGAATAATGAGGCACTGTTTGATAATGAGGTGAAAGGTGTATCGATTGTTTTTACTGAGAGGTAGTTTGGAGTTATGCTTGTTCTTATAAGCGAGGGTTTGACATTAGAGAAGGTTGAGATGGCTAATGAGGCCGTGTTGGGCCAGATTTTTATTGATGTTAGCCATAGATTTTGGGATGTGGGGCATTTACTCCCATTAGTTAGATAGTTATATGCATCTTGTAGTATAACTTGGTTATTCAGACAGGTAGTTTTGACCAGGTTATTGCCGCTGTTAGGCATGCCACCTCTTCTGTTTGTAATTGACTCGAGGATAATTGAGAAATGGAGGTTATGGCCCATTTTGCAACCGGAATTGACACTAGACAATTTACGATCCCCTTCGAACATTATTCGGTAGTCGTATTTAGACAGTTTTAGGTTCCCTTAGGGAATGAGGGTTCTATTTTAGAGATTCACCCACTGATAGATGCATCGACTCTGACTAGGACGCATATTGAATTGGCCCAGTTACAGGAGGCCCAGCCCATGGAGCATGAGGGGGATGAGGAGATGATGTGGGTCAGTAGGACGAAGGGGTTAAATAGTTTTACCTAGATGACTATCAGTCGGAGGAAGGGTTTAGAGATCAGTTTGCATAGCAAGAGGGGCAAGGCATGGAGGAGCCATACCCGTATTTTGACCCGTCACTAGGACATGACTATCAGGGTGCAGAGCCATACTAGGTGGGCGCTAGGTCTTCCTAGTCATCGTTGTGTCCCCCATGGCTAGGAAAGGAGCCATGGGATTTGAGGAGAGAGGTTAGGTCCATATTTGAGAGATAGATCAATTAGCCAGAGAGCATCGTGAGACCTTGCTTGGACAACAAGATGTGTCCCACACACAGCTTGACTTTTCCCAGACCTAGTAGTAGTCCCTATAGGAGATTTATGTGGCCCAACAACGGTTTGAGGAGATGCAGTTGGAGGTCCGAGACAACACGAGACGCCAGAGGAACGCCAAGGTGTTTTGGATCCTTCTCTCGGGGATATCTTTGGATAGGGACCCAGACCTCCTATCTAAGTGAGGATTGATATCTGTATTGCTTCATGTAGGACTCTTCCTTTTTAGAACTTGACTATCTTTGGTTAGTTTGAATACTATAGTAGAAGCTTGTACTTAGAAGTTATTTCCAATTGTAGTGGTTTTTTTTATCTTTTTGTGAGAAACTTTTATCTAATAAATGAAGTTGTCGTTAAATTACTACAGATTTAATTGGATAAAAAACCAAACAGAAAACAAAAATTTCATGAAAGTAATAAAAAAACAAGGGAAAATTTGTAAGGAGTAAAACTCAGAAAATTGTTTTTTCTGAAATTCGAAATTCTAAAATTTGGTTGGCAGGATTTGGATGTAAAAATTAGACGAACTATGCTCTTGCTTTATAAGACTGTAGAAAATTTGGATGAAAAAGGTATTTTGATTTTCAAAATATTGCATTCATTTAGTAATTCCCAGTATATTTAGGATGTGTGCATTGTATTTTAAAAAATGTTTTCAAGAAAATTCACATTCATATAGGATGTACCGCATTGGCATTCATTATATTTATGTATTATCATGTTATATTACCCTTTGCACAAGTGCACAAATGATTGCTAAATTGGATGCACCCATGTTGGTTGAAAATTATACGTGGGGTAACATCACTCCACCCTTATAAAGTTTTGTGGATAAAATTTCCTAAAGATGGGATAACGTAACCCTACGTATTTACATAAATGTTAAATGAAAAATATGGATAATTTATGATTTCAAAATTTAGCCCTGAAACATATACCATTGTGGTCGTGGCAATTTTCCGATTCATTTTCATATATGACATGCCTCAAATGGAGTACATATGGGGAAGTTATTAACGAATAAAGATGTAAAAGGTTGTTTGTAACAACCCGCATTCTACGCATCGGAGGATCGTAGAATATTTATTTCTTTCCCATATGAAGTTGTATGGTCATGTAACTTTGGGAAACATCCATTAGAGTCATTTCCCATGCTTATGATTTTTGTCGATTTTTAAATGACCATTTTGCCCCCTATTGTTTTGGCCATAACTTTTGATTGGAAAGGAATTTTGACCTAAAACCACTTCCATTGGATTCGTTTGATGGTTTACCTTTCCGTAGAGTGATCATAATAGCCAAACGGACTTACCGTTTGGGAGATATGGCTGAAATAAGGTTTGGAGGGTGAAAAACTGCTTAACCGGGCCAAATCGGGTGATTAGTGAGTAGGCCCATAACCCATTTCGGGATTGGGGTTATGGAAAGGCTGAAATGAGATGGAGAATCATTCCATTTCAGTTTTCTAGCCTCCACTTATCACCAAGGAACCCTAAAAATGGCCTCCAACCTCTAAATCACCTCCAAATCATCTTTTGGTCAAGGATTAAGCTTAGCAACCTCTAATCAAGGAAGATCTACACCAAATCAACATTGGAGCTGTTGTTTGGCATTGGGATTCACATCAAATCAGAGATTTATTTCAGATCTTAGTTTATTTGTGGCTAAGGTGAGTGATTTGCATAGTTTTGCACTAATTATGGCTAATTAAGGGTAATTAGTGTTAATTAGCAAACTTATACACTAATAAATTCGGGAAAAATGTTCATAAATTCCTAAATGATGTTTTAGACCTCTGATATGAATTTGGGTTAAATTGGTTAAGTTTTGCTAATCCTATCATTAGTTTCACCTAAACATGCTTAAAGGGAAATATGGGGTTTTGGGGTATGTTTGATCCATTTTAACCTATCATATTGATGTTTTGATGTTTGTGGTTGATTATGCATGTTGCTATGACTGTATGAAATGCTTTGTGATTGATTTCAATAGTTAGAATGGTCGAAAACGTCGTCGAATGATGTAAACACTTGCTGGAACAATTTCAGAAAGCAGTGCAGGTTCCGAGTGGGGAGCACCAGTTGTGTTTGCCACTAAGGAAGATGGTTCCCTTCGTTTGTGTGTGGACTATCGCGAGTTGAATAAGGTAACGAGGAAGAATAAGTATCCTCTACCGCGGATAGATGATTTGTTCGATCAACTGGAAGGAGCAAGAGTGTTCTCCTAGTTGGACCTCGCGACAGGATTTCATCAGCTTCGAGTAGCAGATGAGAGTGTTCCGAAAACGGCATTTAGGACGCCGTCTGGATTTTATGAGTGGTTGGTCATGCCATTTGGGTTGACCAATGCACCAGCCTACTTTGTGGATCTTATGAATCGAGTATTCAGAGATCAGTTGAATAAGTTTGTTCTTGTGTTCGTAGATGATATCCTTGTTTATTCAAGGACAGAGGAGGAACACAAGGGACACTTGAGGATAGTAATGGAGGTGTTGAGGAAACACCAATTGAAAGAGAAATTATCCAAGTGTAACTTTTGGAGAAGGGAAGTGAGATTCTTGGGTCATGTTGTTTCAGAGAGTGGTATTGCCGTGGACCCTGCGAAGGTGGCTACGGTACAGGAATGGCCTACACCAAAGAATGTAACGGATGTAAGAATTTTCTTGGGATTAGCTGGATATTATCGTAAGTTTATCCAGGACTTCTCCAAGATAGCAGCACCGTTGACTCATTTGACTAAGAAGAATCAGTCCTTCGTCTGGGACGGAGTGCGTGAGAATGCATTCAAGAGTCTAAAAGAGAAGTTGACGCGTGCGCCAATGTTAGTCATTCCTAAGGGGAATGAAGAGATGACGGTATACACGGATGCTTGTGGTACCGGACTGGGTGCTGTAATGATGCAAGGAGGTAGGGTTGTAGCTTATGCTAGTCGATAGCTAAAGCCGCATGAGAAGAAGTATCCTACCCATGATTTGGAATTAGCAGCGATCGTGTTTGCGCTGAAGATGTGGAGACACTATCTCTTGGGAGAAAGATTTGAGTTGTTTACCGATCATAAATCGTTAAAGTATCTTTTCTCTCAGAAAGATCTGAATCTCCGTCAACAGAGATGGTTAGAGTTCTTGGCTTCGTATGATTTTGATATCGCATACACGCCTGGGAAAGGTAATGCGGTAGCCGATGCCTTGAGTAGGAGACATGCCAGTTTAGGGGCTATGTTTCTTGAGTGGAAGCAACTGGAGTATATCGCGGGGTTTGATTTCAGACCAAGGTGCAAATTGGATCCAGTTATGCTAGCTAGTTTGACGATCAGACCCACTTTGATAGAGCGGATTGGTTCCAGCCAGAGGGACGATCCTAATCTATTGGAAATCATCTCCAAGTTAGAGATGAACATCGACGGTGAGGAGATGAATGTGTACGGGCTTGATCGAGATGGATGGCTTCAGAAGAATGGAGGACGAGTTGTGCCCAACGTGAATGGTTTGAGGGATGAAGTGCTTAGAGAATGTCATCACTCAAAACTGACTATACATCCCGGTGGTAATAAGATGTATCGAGACATGAAGCAGACTTACTACTAGGAAGGGATGAAAAGAGACGTTGGGAAGTTTATATCCAAATGCATGAATTGCCAGCTAGTTAAAGCCGAGCAAAAGAAGCCTAGTGGGTTGTTGCAACCATTAGAAATTCCCGAATGGAAATGGGAGCAAGTCTCGATGGATTTCATCGATGGTTTACCAAGGACTAGATCGGGATATGATAGCATTTGGGTAATTGTGGATCGATTGACTAAAAGTGCAAGATTAATACCAGTCAAATCGACCAGAACGGCAGCTAAGTTAGCAGAATTGTATATGAAGTGGGTAGTGAGATTTCATGGAGTACCCAAAAGCATTGTGAGTGACCGAGACCCGTTGTTCACTAGTGGGTTTTGGAAGAGCTTACAAGAGGCTCTAGGGTCAGGATTACATCTCAGTACCGCATATCATCCTCAGACCGACGGTCAGACGGAGAGGGTGAATCGTATATTGGAAGATCTCTTGAGAGCTTGTATATTGGATTTTGGTGGATCATGGGATGACCATTTGCATCTAGTAGAGTTTGCATATAATAATAGCTACCAATCCAGTATCGGTATGGCTCCATATGAAGCTTTGTACGGAAGACCGTGCAACTCACCATCATGTTGGATAGAGACTGGCGAGAAGTTTGTGCTTGGACCAGATGTGGTGAGGGAAACCTCCGATAAGATTAAGATCATTCAGCAACGAATGAAAGCTGCCCAAGATAGGCAGAAAAGTTATGCTGATAAGAGGAGAAGAGACTTAAAATTCTCCGTTGGTGACTTGGTGTTTGTCAAGATTTCTCCGTTGAAGAGCGTGATACGATTTGGCAGGAGAGGCAAGTTGGCACCAAGATTTGTTGGCCCATTCCCTGTTCTTGAGCTAATCGGGAATTTGGCATATAGAGTTGGCTTACCAGAGAAGATGGCGGGAGTTCACAATGTATTTCATGTTTCCCAACTAAGGAAGTTCGTTCACGACTCAGATATGACTATTTCACCTGGTCAGTTAGAGGACTTCGAAGTAGAACCCGAGGCGGTTGGGAACCGCAAGCCGATACGTATTGTGGGGCACGATACGAAGCAACTTCGAAGGAAGGCGGTGAAGCTAGTCAAGGTTCAGTGGGGGCGAGAACGAGAATGATCGTACTTGGGAGACAGAGGAGAGCATTAGGAAGACGTATCCAGAACTCTTTGCCTCGTAAGATTTACTTCGTAATTTAGTTATTCCGCATGCTAGGATAGACTTGCCTTGTTTTGCATGTTTGATTGTTGTTTTATGATTGATAGGCATGTGAGACCCTTTGTGTGTTTTGGTTAGGAAATTTCGGGGGCGAAATTTCTTAAGGGGGGGGGGGGGGGAGAATGTAACAACCTGCATTCTACGCATCGGAGGATCGTAGAATATTTATTTCTTTCCCATATGAAGTTGTATGGTCATGTAACTTTGGGAAACATCCATTAGAGTCATTTCCCATGCTTATGATTTTTGTCGATTTTTAAATGACCATTTTTCCCCTAGCTGATCTTGTTTTGGCCATAACTTTTGATTGGAAAGGAATTTTGACCTGAAACCACTTCCATTGAATTCGTTTGATAGTTTACCTTTCCGTAGAGTGGTCATAATAGCCAAATCGACTTACCGTTTGAGAGATATGGCTGAAATAAGGTTTGGAGGGTGAAAAACTGCTTAACCGAGCCAAATCGGGTGATTAGTGAGTAGGCCCATAACCCATTTCGGGATTGGGGTTATGGGAAGGCTGAAATGAGAAGGAGAATCATTCCATTTCAGTTTTCTAGCCTCCACTTATCACCAAGGAACCCTAAAAATGGCCTCCAACCTCTAAATCACCTCCAAATCATCTTTTGGTCAAGGATTAAGCTTAGCAACCTCTAATCAAGGAAGATCTACACCAAATCAATATTGGAGCTGCTGTTTGGCATTGGGATTCACATCAAATCAGTGATTTATTTCAGATCTTAGTTTATTTGTGGCTAAGGTGAGTGATTTGCATAGTTTTGCACTAATTATGGCTAATTAAGGGTAATTAGTGTTAATTAGCAAACTTATACACTAATAAATTCGGGAAAAATGTTCATAGATTCCTAAATGATGTTTTAAACCTTTGATATGAATTTGGGTTAAATTGGTTAAGTTTTGCTAATCCTATCATTAGTTTCACCTAAACATGCTTAAGGGGAAATATGGGGTTTTGGGGTATGTTTGATCCATTTTAACCTATCATATTGATGTTTTGATGTTTGTGGTTGATTATGCATGTTGCTATGACTGTATGAAATGCTTTGTGATTGATTTCAATAGTTAGAATGGTTGAAAACGTCGTCGAATGGCGTAAACACTTGCTGGAACAATTTCAGAAAGTAGTGCAGGTTCCGGATCGGATCGAATCGGATAAGGGGGCTCGGATCGGATATGTTGAACTGGGCAAGGGATTCGATCGGATCGGAGCCTAACACTTGAGAAAAGTGGCAAAAGGAAGGCCACGCTAACTGAACTGGGATCGGATCGGATAGAGAAGGAGGGATCAGATCGCAGCACGTGAAGAACGAGGGAGCGAATCGGAGCGAAGGCACGAACCAGATGGGAGATGACACCCGACCCGACCCGAAGGGAAACACCCGACCCGACCCGAAGGGAAACACCCGACCCGACCCGAAGAGGGACACCCGACCCGAACCGTACCAGAGGAAGACTCGAACCGACGCGATGCAGGGGACCCGACCCGAACCGATGGCTTGAAGGGAATCCGACCCGACCCAGTATTGACCAATAACCCGATATGCAAAGGTAGTCCAATATGGGAAGTTAGAGCTCAGGATCCAATTGGGAACCAATGAGTTCACTTCATGGTTGGGCTTCGCTGCGGGACGTGTGCTAAGGAGTTGTCGACGTTCATAACTTCGATTCACCACTAAAAATGAATGATGGGCTACTTATCAGTGCAGTAGAGTCATTATGACTCGAGGGGCAAGGTGATGGTAGCAAGACTACGTTATCAGTGCAGTAGAGTCATTACGACTCGAGGGGCAAGGTGATGTGTAGTAAGACTATGAGCCAGCGCAGATGGGGTGAATAACTCCATGGGGCAAGTGGACATAGTAAGGATTGGTAAGACTATGAGCCAGCGCAGATGGGGTGAATAACTCCATGGGGCAAGTGGACATAGTAAGGATTGGTAAGGCTATGAGCCAGCGCAGATGGGGTGAATAACTCCATGTGGCAAGTGGACATAGCAAAGGATTAGTGGCTACGTTATCAGTGCAGTGAAGCCATTTATGACTTCATGGGGCAAAGTGATCGTAGCAAGGGTGGGTGATCGAAGTGGTGAATATCGTATGCTTTACGCACTGAGTGAGAGATGTGAGGATGGATGCTATGTTTGATTGTTTGCCATCACTATGACATGCACACCTCCCCCACCTCTGTTTCTTTACACTGTTTGATATGGCACCTTAGAGTGTTGTACGGTATGTAGTGCTAACTCTTTGGTTGCAGGTCCAGGTTCAGGTATGTTTTAGTCTACTTGTTATTGTTCACTTTAGATGCTTATCGCTCATACCAGGCTTTATGTCTGACCCAGAGTTTTATGTCTCCTCTTATTACTCTGGGTGCTCACACGAGCAGACTAGAGACAGGTTAGCTGGTGATGCGCGAGTAGCTGATTCGGAGGCGGGCAGGAGGCTTCCACGTATGATATATACATACACATTCTCCCTGTGTCGTTGGTGGTCGCTACTTGGGCATTAGTAGTGTATCTCCTTTATCTTGCTTTTGCTTTGAGACAGTTGAAAAGTTGTAATAAGCTATATTTTGGATTTCCGCTGCTATGATGCTTAGTTCTGGTTTTTAGCTTATGCACTGTCTCTCCTGTTTTATGTCAAGTATGTTATTATTATATTTTGTTCTATGCGCTGTGAGACATTCTACAGGTTCTTTGTATGTTCATTTCCTTCTTCCCTTTCCTTCTGACGACCCGTTCCGTGCTAACTGGACATGTGTACAGCGCACCTTTGGAGTAAATGTCGGTTGGTGCGGGGCGGGCCGTCACATTGTCAGTGTATGTATACGCTTAAGTTTGAAATTTGAAATTTGATATATGTTATAAACGGAAGAAAATAATTTACAAAAGATATATTTAGAAATAAAATGAGCATTAACAACAACATTAAGAAAGAATTAAAATCAGCAAAATCAATGTTAAAGACCCAGGGCGTGGGTCGACCTCGGCCCTACATGTGTCGACCTATGGTTCAACCATGGGGTCGACACACAATGAAGTTGGGTCGACACATGGGTCGATCGACCCGGGGCCAGATCTGGATTTTTATGACATGTGTTTCTTGGCTTGTATGGTTCAGAATTTAAATTATTAAATCTAATAGACCAGAATTTTCTGTACACCTATAAATAGACTAGCAAAGCCTAGCCTTCAACTCATATTTTCTGAGACGATGCATGGCTCTGCCACTTTCATTCATCTACAAATCATTCAGAAATTAGAATATTATCTTTTAGAAGTTCTAATTCCAGATTTGAAGACAAAGAATTTAAATCTACAACATAGGTGTTCCGGATATTGTCAACGTGAGGTAAATCCTGTGAATCTGAATTATTTAGGTTTCTTGCTTTCCTTCTTCTTTTAGCGTCGGATCTGTAAATTCATGGTTATCTTAATATTAGATTCAGTTATAAAGATCATAGAATAGCAGATCTAAATTAAATTCAAGGATTGGAAACAGTCAAGTAAGTAGATTTAAATTATACCCTTTGGGTAACAGTATATTTATCGTTTACATTCCCCGTAATTCTTAACGTGATAAATGATTGGAATTTCTAGTAGTTGCGATATGGTCTATTTCTAAGTACATTAATAATATTGTTTTTATACAAACCTATTGCATTAATCTTCTATTTGGGTTGAGAATTATTGGAATACTGAAATTGTGGAATTTAAAATAAACTTGAATATTTTCTTGAGATTGTTATTTAACGTGAAATTTGATATGTTGTAAATAAAATCACAGCGAAATTGAGAATAATGGAAAAAAATGATATGCCTAATTTTGTTGGGAAAATTTACAGTAATTGGAAATGGTAAATGGAAAACAAGAATTAACATCTAACCAAGAAAATAAAAAGGGGAAATTAGTAGTGGACTGAGTTAGTTGGATTTAGGGAAAAATGGATATATTTCCATAACGAAAAAATTATCGAGAACATAGTTGCAAGAAAGGAAAGAAAAAAGGATTAGTGTGCAATATGGATTCGTTTACCAATGCTAACCAGATAAAATATGTATGTATGTCCACATTGAAGATAAAAGAAATAAGCTTGCAACTACGGATCTTAACCGATGTGCATTATGGAAATAGATCATTATATCTTTCAGTTGACCAATCTAACAAGGTGCATGAAATATTTTCTTGAAACAATAATAAAAATTTACATGAAGATAACAAAAGAAAGATCACAATAAAAGTTGGTTCATATTAAGAAACCTAAGAATAATTGGGACAGACAGGGAGTATAACATATTATAATTTATTGTATGAATGGGAATGAAATATAATAGGTGCCTTGTCTTAGGGACAAGAGAAATTATAAAATGGGTTTAATTTAGAAATGAGAACTAATTAATAAAACCGAGTTAAGCAAACTAAGTTATTAAGTAAACAATAACAATAAGTTATGATAACAATGTAAGACAAGGTTTTGATTACATAGGAAAGAATAAAGTAGGCTTATTATTAGTAGACTTATAATTGAAAGTATTAAGTCTAATAATTGTAATAAATAATAAGCAGAAGTCCGCTCCGGTGGCATAGGGCAGAATAAAAAAAGTGAGCAGCTAGTTGTGAGCTAATGAATCAGTAACTTGAATAAAAAGTGAATATGTGGATAATCAAGTTAATTAGCAAATGTGAAGAGACAAGCGCCTGATTAAAAGATTAGACACATGATCTAGTAATATGTTGGTGTGATGTGTTTCGACTAGTCTGTGCATATGTACATGAAGAACCCAACGGGGTAGATCATCATGGTGTTTGGAGGCACAAGAGGACCAGGTCCAACTGATTATTCTACGGGACTGGAGGAAAGAATGTGTATTCTACGGGATGTGGTAGGGTTCTCCATGGTGGCCCCTTCTATGGTACATGCTCAGGCTGTACTCGCAGGGGTCTGTCTGTACGATACCACCCGACGAGTATACCTTGACTACCACTGTAGTTACGCAGTCAGAAGGCTATGGCGGATGATATTGGGTGATTTGGCGGTTTTCCTCGGTAGAGATTGGTAAAGTCCAAAATTAAGGAAAATAATCATCGGATAACTTTTATCGGCAGTCAGTGTGATGCGAAAAGACTAGAGCTAAACCTATAGAGCTTCGATCTTTCATTATCGAGACGTTGGTTGCGGGACATGCCAAATTGGATATTTGATTAGTTGATAGGGGAACGTCACTAGTACTTGATGTAGTCTTTCATTAGTTACGGGAGGGGCCAGGGTAGGGCCATAGCCACCATGAAAAGACATACCATACTTGAATATCTATATTGTGTGCCTAATGAGGTAGTCCTTTATAGATATTGAAAGCTCCCGACCAAGTTTCGTGCATTGGATGCAGCCCTATTACGGGGCTCGGGTTATAGTAGACAGTACGGTTGCATGGAGGTCTAGGTACACACAATGGGTGGTATATTGTAGGCAGTAAGACGTTACTCCATGTTGAGACATGATTCTATCGAGGAGTTCGGATACGACAATCTATATGCTAACGTGGCATAACGATGGTAGTTCTATGAGATTTTGTGGCATAACATTATAGATTACCGTACGCTGTTCAGTGTAGGATGAAAGTCGCATATGCTTTCATGACATGACAGCGAAGACTGTACGAGGAGGTTACTATGGGAAGTATCTTGAGAAGTTGGGTATAGGTACATTTATACCATATTAGGTTAATCTACTAGGAAGTAGATGGGTACGACGTGAGTGTAGAGCCTAGAGTGTTATTAACCTAAACAACCTAATAATTATGAAAACATAACTGAATGGTATATGTAGAGTTATTTCAGAATGTATAATTGGTCCATTCACCAGAACTTTGTGTTCCGAACCCCCTCAAAACATGCTCGCATGTTAGATTTATGGGAGGGATTTAATAGCCTTTGAATACTTGTTAGACAGTGTTATTATTTCAATAAGGCTACTGATTATTATATTTTATCCATTTCGATGTGAGATGTTTTGTCGAGCTCTGATATATTTATTATCTCTATCTTTTCTGTAGGATCCCAGACAAGCCTACCCGATCTTTGATAGATTAGTGTTTTTTGAAGAAAAAAAGGGTCTTTCGAAATTCGGGTTGTTATAGTAAAGATGATTGGAAATTGAAAAGGGGTTTTCAAATTCAAAAAAAGTTTTATAGAACCATATTTAAAATTGAATAGAAAATGAAATTGATATGAAATTATTAATATCAGATTTTAGGTTACAAACTTTTATCCGTCTTAAGATAAGAAAGTTGTCGATCAAGGTATGAGAGGTAAATAATATACCCCCAACTTGAATGACATCAGGATTATCTGTGGATGATATTAGTTTGTAATGGTAAAGTTGTTGGAAATAATTTATTATTTCCATATGGAACATTGTGAAGTAAAATTGCAAAGTTAGAGAGATTTACTGAAAACCATTGGGTTTTATAGTAAAAAGAATGTATTACTTAACATTGTTTGGCCTGGATATGAAATGTGATTATAATTATACCATTTGGTTAAGTATAAAGCACTATTTTCTAATTAATGAAAATAGTATGTTTTGGAATACACTTTTTCCAAGTATTAAGAAAATAACGACGATTTTTCAAAGAAATGAAAAGATATTACAATGGTTCTGAAACGTAAGTAAATATCGGAGATTGAAATCAATTATAGAAACTAATACAATTAGATCCGCTCTTCATAGACAAACTTGGGATTTGCGATCCCGTCGGTTCAGGATCATGGGGTCTTTTTCTATCAGATAGGAAGGGCTGTTGCACAAAATGTACTTCTAAGTAATTGCCCCATAGATCCTATATCTATCTATATGAAGAAGAAATCGTGTAAGGAAGGAGATTCCTATTTGTTTTATTATTTCAAGAAACGTTATTATAAACTTCAATTGGAAAAGTTATGAAGTCAAGCAAAACCGTTTAGGTTTATATAATAAGAAAAGTCTTACATGACATTATTTGACCCATATTTTGGCGATGAAACATGTACAAATTGGTTAAATATATAAAGTGATCTTTTCCAAAGTAATGGAAATAATAGGAATTTGGAAATATATAGAGATATTTCCTAAATAAAGGAAATAAAAAATGTTTTGTGAATATAGAACAATGATTTGAGGCGAAGAAAATAAATTTAGTGGTTTACGGAATACGTTTATTATCAAGAGATAAGCGAACAACTATTATTACCAAAGCAACGAAAACGAAAGAGATTTGTTGACATAAGTATACATAATAGATTTTTAATTGATGAAATATTTTTAATGAATGATTTAAAAAGGGCATAAGCTGTTGAAGCACTGATTTGTACTGTTTGATTTGATAGTTAAAACCCGACTATCGATAACTATTGCTTTTGGACCTTTGACGTTTTAGTTCGACGAGACCGGGATGGAACTAGATGCAAAACCACTTCAAACCAACTTTGCCTTCGAAATTATCATTGTAAGGATCTTATGAGATAATTTGAAGAAATGGATGTTTAGAGCGAGAGGGTTGCTCATTGATTTCTCTGGTTAAATTCCAGGATTAAATTTGTAGCAGCAAACCTCTTTGTTATCAGGTATCTTCGTTTTCATTCAGTCCCAGAATGAACTTCTATGGATGAATGTCTGACAGATTATTTTCTAAGACCACTTACGTTGATTTTTAAAATATACCAAGTATGGTGGCAGAGAAGGAAACTTCTTTTCGCTTAACACCCGAAGTATATTTTTGCAAATCAATTAGTGATTGGTTGGATCTGACAATGTGACAATCAAATTTGAACATACTGTTCGAAAAAGGCAATCATTGCCTCAAGCCTCATCAATCGGGAAATGAATAAAATCGGGTAGGCATCATGGATACGTGGGTCACACCCATTAGGATGTATCTTCACCTGATCTAGAGAAACCGGTTTTCTCTATTTTTGTATGCTTCGGAATGTGCGGTTGCTGATCCCAACCGTTGGTGATGATATAGTTAGTACACTCATGTTGAATGAGTGGCCAGTCATTTGTGGTTGGATTGCAAGATGTTCTTGTTGAACCCCAGAGTTCTACTTCTAGAGGACACTAATTGGAAGGTAGTTCCATACCTAGTCATGTTGGAAATCCGAACTTTAATACGAGCCATACGTTTTCAGTTGTAAACCAACTATGTTGGAAAGTGAGATGCAAGCTTTCTGGCTATATTTCTATTTTATTTTTGGTTTGATAGACCTTATTATAATATCACTGTATTTTTATATAAAAAGTGATTTGGTTATCGTAAGTTAAAAACACGTGCTATGTTTATGTCTGGTCATGTTTTACAAGAATTCCATTCTTTCAACAAAAAAAATCTAAAGTCAAGCAAGTTCTTTGTGTTGTGAATTTTATCACTGAAAGTACTCCATACTGATCCGGGTTGATTTTCCGTTGCTTCAAAATGTTCTCAGGTAAGACCGAGTATATTTTCCAGGTAGCATAGGGCTTCAGGAGAAGGGTCAGAGTCGAGATGTATTCATGTATTTGCTGGTAATAATTTATTTACGCTATGTGTATTGAATTAATCAGATTCTATAATCTGATTTGTTCATGCCCTCCGATATTGTACCATCATACATATGCAGTTTTCTCTTTGTGTAAAGAGTTTGATATATTATATTTTATTCGTTCCGTTGTGAGACTCTATTCTACTATGATTCTATTGTGTCGATGTTTCTTTTTCTTCAATTCTAATATTTTTTCTTTCTTTTCCTCACCCTCTTTATTCTTTCTTCTTTCTTCTTAAAGATTCGTATTTCCATGAAACTTGGGTTTGACGTGAGTTGAAATTAGTTGACTCAAAGGGTACAAATTTGCAGGCCTTTATAGTTGGTATTAGAGTTGAAGATTGAGTAATAACCTTGGATCTGCGGCGTAACTCAATAAAGATGCAATTAGTAATATCCTATATCGAGTTTGCTTGTATAATTATGAGAAAGCGTATTTGTTAGTGTTGCATTTTTTTTTATATTGCGTTGATTGATTTGTTGAGTGGTTAATGAATTTTGGTCGATACAAAGGACTAATTGTATCTATATGTGCTTCTAAACTCTTGTACAGAGCAATTCGACAGAATATTGTTTTTAAGTGGGTAAATGAAATAATTCTACCCATAACTATATTTTGATATAAAGGGATAATTTTCTGAATTTATTGATGTTGTTGGTTGTTATTACTATAATCAAATGAGATTATAGTATTGAAATTGTTATATATAACAAAATCGAATTTGTATAAGAACGGAATATACAAACGAGCTGAAGTGAAACTGGATTCAGACTTAAATTGAGAATTTAAATCCTGGATGTTAGAAAATATTTTCTGAAGTATTACAGCATTACTTTGAAGGATTTTTGAATAGAAATTGTTTTAAATGGATTTTGAAAGTAATTAAGAAATGAACTCACTTTAGTCGCTGGAAAATAATTCTGAATATTGACGACCACATCACCAGTTTCATTTTCGAGTTTCTAAGTGATAATTTGCTACCATAGTAATTTTCTAACGAAAGTTTGTAGGAAAAAAAGTTGTTTTAAAAATTCAATGGTTTGATGGTTATAAATATATGTACATATATTTATATTATTCTAAAAGAATTTGAAATAAAAGTCATAATTTTGAATTCAAAATTTAAATTTAACTTGTGCAAGTTAAACGGATTGAAATGATAGAAGTGAATCAAAAGGATTAAAATTTAACCTAAGTTAAATTAAATAGAACAGTATTGGATTGGAAATAATATCGAGTGGAATTGGGTATAGAAAATTTGTAAACGATTTTACAACTTTGTTATGAATTCTGGATGAAATATGAATTGAATACAAGAATTGGTTTTGAATCATTCAAAACCATATGAAAAGATGTGATTATATGATATAAAAGAATGAATGCTGTTCAAACTTCAAGTATTGAAACTCACTTGTTTGAATTGAGCATAAGTACATATACATGGAGCTGTATGACTGGATTTTGGATGTGTAAATTGTTTACGAATGAAGCAAACCCACTTAGTAATGCTTATATGAGGTACGCCTACGTGAAATACAATATGAATTAGGTTTTTCGACCACGTGGGTCGATGTATACATATTTATCTCTCTGGTTATGTTGCGAAAGTCCCTCCATATAGTGGAGATTCTGCGGAAATTTTTCGAAAATTTGAGTTGGAAAATTTTCAAATTTTTTGTTAACATAAATAAATAGGTATTTTGATTGAAATTAATTGGATTAGTTGGAACTAAAAGTTGGAATATCGAACAAAAGATTTTAACAAAGTGGATTTGTGAAAAGTTAACGGGTTTTAGCATATTTCCAGCTTTACTAATTTCGGGGATGAAATTCTTTTAAGGGGGAGGAATGTAATGACCAGGATTTTTTGCTGTTTAATTTGGAACATTTAAATTGTTTTAAATGTTGTATTGGAAATATAAATGATTTTTATAAAGAATTTATGAATTACATATTAATATAAATAAATTAAAAATGAGCTTAAAATATCGTGGTAGTTTGTAGTTTTACATTTTGAACTTCAATTGAGTGTGGAAGATCCAAATAAGGTCGGAATTCATTGAAATAAGAATCTTCCGGATCTACTGGATTACAGATTTCTAATAAAAAGGAAAATTTGAGGTTTCATCTCGTAGATTTTGAGTTATGTCAAAATCAAAGTTTCAGAAAGTCGATATAGAATCGTTTATGAACCATACCGATTTATTAAATAAAATTAAAGATTTTTAAATAAGGTGAATATCGATTTAATTTTAAATTTAAAACATTAAGTCTAAAACTCAAATTAGTTTATTTTGAAGCAATATAATTTTTGTTCGAATATATATATATATATATATATATATATATATATGATAATAATTTATTATGAATAGATTTGATTGCTTTGTAATCAATTTATATTTTATCAATTTAATATGGAAATTTAGAATAAACAATTTTCAAATGACCTCGGATTTCAACGAAACTAATTTTGTAAAATCCATAATGGTTAATTATTGTTATATTTCTAGTTTCAAATCAATTGGAGTTATTTTGTGATCAAGCGCGAAATAAATGCGTTTCAATTTACATTATTAAACTAAAAACGAAGTTTTTCATCCAATCTCGGAATTTGACGAAACTAGTTTCATCGTGCCTGGAATATTAATTTATTGGATGATTTCAAGTTTTGAGCCAATCAGACTTGTTTTGTGAGCATGTTAAATTAAAACATATATACCAAACATTTAATAATTAAAACAACGTTGTTTTTGCAAATGCTCTTGGATTTTGACGAAACAAATTTCATTAGGACTAAAATGTCAAACTATAACAAGATGTCCATTCTCATCGCAATCGAAGTATGTATGTGATCGAATGAACGTAAATGTTTAAAGGGAAACATTGATAGAATATTATATTCAGTATAATCGAATAAAATATTAATATCCTACCCTATATAACATCATTACTTCATAACCCTTATGCAATTCGTTCTTTGGTCGATGAGAAACTTGAGCCGCCTCTCTCAAAATCTTCAGAAGATCATAACAAATCAAAAACTCTGATCCGTTGAGCTTCACTTCATGAGAGCTTCAATATCGTATAACATTTATATAGCTCGATCAAATTTTTTTCGTGCCTTCGAAAATTCATCTGCCTTAAGGCTTCCATTTCCCGACGTTTAGGGTGGAGATGGGCGAACTTGAGGGTGGTGTTGGGTTTCGGGTGAGGATAGGCATCGTTCGGTATGTTTTTTGGGCGTTCGACAAATTTTTTATTGCACTAGTATATTGATGCGGGAAGATGGTCCGAAATTGAATTCAAGGGAGATGACTGGAAGGGGTTTTTTGTGCTGAGTAGGCCTATGTCGAGGTGAGAGGCACGATGTCATCATCGGCTTTGAGTTTCATCAGAAGACGTGGAGGGAGGAGAGGTGTGAAGAAGCGACCATGGTGGAGAGAATATGAGGTAGCGGGTTTGAATCTTAAATGAGAAAGAAGAGTTTATAGAGTAATTAAGTTTTAATATTGTGAATAGTTTAATTTATAAGTTAATTAATGGTAGAATCTTATAAAATTAATAACTCATTCATACGTTAATAGAATTGGATGAAACAAGGAGCATTAGTATCGCATTAGCGAAGGCTATGCATACGAACTAGTTTGGAAGGATTCGGAGTAAACTGAATTTTTATATTATTTTCAACGCATGTTTGGGATTATATAAATCGATCTGAATTACCGATCGAAATGAAATGATAGTTAACTCTCATGATTTCTGAAATACTATGATATGGTAAAATTCATACAATAATTATTTATCGTTATTAGCATAAATTGGATGTTTTAATGTTTGAATGATTGTTGTTTGTTGAAAATGGTTGTTTGGTTGATGACTGACAATATTTACATTTCCTTCTTTTAAACGACTTAAATAGAATTCCTATTTCATATGTTGTTTCATAATGATATGATTATCTGTGATACGGGGAAGAACAAGTTGAAGGGATCATACTTGATTCCTCAAATAATTTGCATATTACTTGTTTTTCATATTATTAATATATGAATGGTTTATCTCAATTAACTTTAAATCCTTTTTGGATGTTGATGGTTGAATTGAATTCAAGTTTGTTGTGTTGTTAATCAATAGATAGTATTGATTAAGTGATTGGTAGTTAATGACCTAAAATCCATCTTTTTAAGACGTTGATTTGCCGTTAGGCTAATTGACGTAGTTAAAGTTATAAAAATTTATTTCTATAAATGAAGATAGATTTTAACTATACTTTTATAAGCTATATAAAACAGAAGTTTTGTTCATAAACATTTTTATATCTGGTTTTTGTAAAGTAGATATAAAATATTTTGTATAACAAATTTTTATATTTTAAATAAGATTTATAAGCAGGGAAGCCAGAAATTAACCTAAGGGTTAAAAATTTGGAATATTGTTTCTATGAAACAATTAAGTGATATTACTAAATTAATTAAGTCATTTATTAATTTATGAAGAATGATTAGTGGAAATCGGCTAATAAGTTAACTTATGTTTTCAAGTTAACTAAGTCAACTGTTTTAATTGGAATTGGGTATTAGATTAATTTATTATCAGTTAATCTAATCGTAATAGTTTGGTATATGATGGTTTAAACGTTACGATATTTCTTAAAAGTTAATTAATCTTTAATTAATGGTACCTAAATAAAATTATCAAGTTGTTTGCTACAAATGAAGTCATTTATTACTAATAGGATTTTTAAAGAGCTTAACTATTCTATTTTTAGTTAATAATAAAGTTGATTATTTTTATTGTAGTTAATATTGAAGTGAATCGTTATTTTAAAAAATAAAGTGATTACCTTGATGGAACGGAATTCATATTAAGAGGAAGCAGTCAAGTTCGTATTGAGATTTAGTCAAATTTCATTAAAGATGATATGAGGGATTTTATAATAAATCCATGTTTCTACACAAATTTATGAAGAGATTTAAAGCAAATGCGATAATTTAATCAAGTGTTTGCAGAACATTTGAATTAAGTGAAGATGATTAAAATGGAAAAGAGATTTCAAGAATGAAAAGGTGATTTGTTTAAATGAATTTTGTAATAGGTTAGTTACATATTTGTTAAATAAAAATCCAAGTTAAATTTTATAATAAGATGCGAAGTGGATTTGTGTAAACAATCCTGGTAAATGGATTTGTAACGAATCCAAGTTGTGGATGAGTGATGTTAACAATGTTTTAAGCTAAGTGTTCGTGTTTTAGTGAGATTTTACTTAATAAATGATTTAAGTAGAAATATTGGATTTGAAAGAAGGATTTCAAGAAAATGCTTAAATGGATTTATTATGTAAAGGATTTGGTAAAAAGGGATTTTCTGATAAATGCAAGTTAATGAATTTTAAGGCTAAGGGATTGTATTTTATTAAGTGTTACTATAACAACCCGGAAAACCAGAACCAATTTAAAAAATTTATTTTAGCAATTTTAATGAATTTTGAATATTTAAAATTATTTATTTTAAATAATAATGACTAGAAATTTATTTTGAATAGAATTAGAATGTATAAATTTATTTAAATCGAAATTAGAATATAAATTTTTATTTTAATTATAAAAGGAATTGGAAATGGCGTGGTAGTTTGAAAATTTGATTTCAGATTTAAAATGAATGTACTGGATTCAAAATAAACCGAATTTTAGTGAAACAAAAAATATTTGAATCAGTTTGAAATTATCTTTCCAACAAATGTGAAAAATCCAGATTTCATAGCGGTAATAAAAGGTTATGTCCAGTTGAAAATTCAGAATAGTCGTTATGGTAACACAGCCCTTAAAAGTGAAAATTTTGCAAATGACCTCCGTTTTCGACGAGACCACTTTTGTTGGATCCGGAATGTTAAATTATTGCTTGATTCCAATTTTCATAATTTTTGGAATCAATATGTGAGCATGGTGAATTTAAATGTGTTTGGTCAATTCAATCTGAATTTAATCGACTGGAAAATGACCGTTTTTTAAACGGTCTCCAAATTTGAAGAAATTAGTTTTGTTAGGACCATATCATCAAAACATAGCTGGATTTATTTTTCTGGAATTTTTGGAGTCAGTACATGGCCCCGGTAAATTAAATTGTACGTTAAAATCAATTTTGAATGTTAAATTAATTAATATTTCAAATTTGATGAAAACTGATCGTAACAGTCGAATTGGCATATGGGACATATCCCATTGTATTCAGAATATGGGTGATTAGCTAGGGGCAGCAGTCGTTGGGTTCGATTTGAAGTTCGAACGAAAAAGAAACTTTTTGAAAATAAAATAAAATAAATTATATATTTATATAATGGCCCCTTCTATATTCTCTCTCTACCTTTCAGTTAAAAGAAAAAAACAAAAAAACCCGATTTCTCTCCCTTAAAATTGAATCGCCCCCGCCCCTCTGCCATCGACCGCCGCCGGAGGGGCGCCCCACCACCGCGCCCTCCCCCATTTGCCGCCACCTCCTCCTAAGCAGCCATCCCCGCCTCCCTCCTCTTCTTTCCTTCCTCATTTGTAACTGTAGCCCCCCCAAAACCATTTTACGTGCCGCCTACCATCACCGTCCGCTGCCGCTACCATTCACCACCCCCTCAGCCTGCGCCCCGCCCTTAGCTCCTCCCTCGCCATCACTGATGCGCACCATTCTCCCCCCTTCTAAAGTCTGTATGTTTTTTTATTTGTTAAAAGAATAGTTTTTTTATTTGTTTAAAGAATAGTTTTTTATTTTTTTAAAGAATAGCTTTTAAAATGAAAAAGGTTAGATTTTGAAAATAAGAAAAGCTTTGATTTTTAAATAAGAAAAGCTTTTATTTCTAAATAAGAAAAGCTTTAATTTTTAAATAAGAAAAGCTTTGATTTTTAAATATGAAAAGATTTGATTTTTATAAATAAAAGGATTGAACTTTTATAAGTTAAAAGATTGAATTTTTAAAAGTTAAAAGATTGAATTTTTATAATAGAAAGATTATATTTTTATAATAGTAAGATTATATTTTTATAATAGTAAGATTATATTTTTAAAAATAGAAAGATAAGATTTTTAAAAATATAAAGGTAAGATTTTAAAAAATAGAAAGATAATATTTTTAAAAATATAAAGATGAGATTTTTAAAAATATAAAAATGGGATTTTTATCGTATGATTCATAATGATTTTTAGTTAGATAAAAATTCGATTTCTAGTTATATAAAAGTATCATATATATATATATATATATATATATATATATATATAGTGATATAAAAATGCGATTTTTAAATACATGAACATCATATTAAAAATATGTTTTTTACTATGAATAGCGTGAAAAGGATTGCGATGGAACTGGTGGAAAACAAATCCAAATCTGAACCGTTCAAAAATATAGAATGGAGGAGTGGATCCCAAAGGTGAGAACTTCTCACTTATATTTATTTTCTAGTTAAAAATGTATACTAGGATGCAGACGGTGCTTAGTAGCACCCGACACCTTTGTTTGAAACCATGTTTGTTTGGTTGTTGGGTTGGCTAGATTATTTGGTAAAATTTGGTTGTCTAGTTGAATGAATTGATTAGAACTTGGTTTGTACATGGCGTGAGCCATTATTAGGCGAGGAATAAGGCTAGACCTTATTCCGGTTCTAGCATCGTGCCGTTATACTGCCGAAATTTTCTAAAAATATTAGAACAATAAAAATATCATTTTTGTTGTATAAATGAACTGTATAAAATATTCAGGGGTTGAAATGAATATTTTATAGTTAAAAATATAATTTTTAACATGTGTATGAATAAAATAAATATTCATTTACAAATCGGACGATTTGTTTATGTACACACATTTAACTGATATGGATTGGGACGATATATTTTGTACATCGCCCAACTTCACAAATAACAATCAGTGTTTGTTGTTTGAAAACCCTACACGGGTATTGGGATGATATTGGACATACACTAATCCCAATGTTTAGTTGTATGTCAGTCGATGGGTTAACAGGCTGTTGTAAGCGTTAATTATTTATATTTAACGCTTATGCAGTTGTGTAATGCACTCTGAATAATGGTTGACTGTGTTTGATTATTGTGGTGTACGTGTGTGTATAAAATCCATATAAATAAAATTATATGGTAATTGACTGTGTTTTATTCCAATTCGGAAAGAACGAATATTTAAATTAAGGAATATTTTAAAATGACGAGTAGTGAATATTTTAAAATAAATAATATTTTAATATAATATTCGGTAATAGATCAAAATATGATTTTGATGCCCGATTTGGGATGGACACGAAAATATTTAAATATATGAAGTCGTGTTGATTAGATTAACGCCATTTAGACGTGAACGATATTTATATCGATTTTATTCATTTTTATAATGAATATCAAAATGGAAGTGATTTCAAAATCTAATGTTTTGAAAATATTATCATTTATATATTAATGATATGGAATATTCAATTTTGATTTAAAATTGAATATGAAGTTGAAATGGTTTTGAAAACGAATTTAAAACAATTTATAAAATACGCATTAAATGGAAATCGATGAAATATGTATAATATATATAGTATATATTTGATGGCCTGAGTAGAACGCGTCGCGCCACGGTAGTACACGAATTTTGACCATTAACTTTGAATGGACATTACGGGAGATCCTTTCGTCGGATTCTCCTAAAACCAAAACCGTTGGGTTCGTATCGAGAAGAGCTTTCCAACAAATATAAGGGATTTGAAATCTAACGGTTGGATTTGGAATTATGTCCAAATCAAATTTGGGTCGCTGTAAGTGCAGTTCGATGACCGTTTATGGAAATCGACTGTACGACCTTGATAAGATTATTAAAAATATCAGTAATTTGTGTAAAATCATAATAAATGATTTGGGAAGAATTGGGATGAAAAATCCCGTATCTAAAAAGATAAAAATATTTTTTTTTATCAAAATGAAGTAGTCATGAACTAGAATTATAATCCAATATTTTTAAATAAATAAATTGGATTTGAAAGGGTTTTAAAAATAACCAGAATTTCCAATATATGAATTGGAATGGATTTGGAATGGAAATAATATTCGAAATATTTCGATATTGGATTTCGTGATTATACAGATATTGTGGAGGAATTTGGAAGAGATATATATCGTTATTCTCAATACGATATTTGTTGATTTCAGAATTTGACATTGAATATAAGCCGATATAATTTCTATTCAGATCCTTGTATTTAATATTGAATTGGATTTCGGGTTGTCGTGAAATGTGTCTTCAGTAACACTGTTCTTAAATCCCGTGTGAAAAGAACGAATCTTTTAATTAAGATTATTAGAGTGGAATGAAATGGAATGTGAATTAGGTTTACTGTGAACTGTGTTTTAACGATATTCGTTCTTTAACATGATTTACAATGAAATATTATTTGGAATTTATAAATCTTTTAATTAAGATTTAGGGGAATTTTCCAATTTAAAAATAAACTGGAATGGAATGGAATTCGATTTGGTAATAATCGATGTAAACTTCTGTGGAGGAAGACCGTTACCATATATGGAATTTAAAAGGCTTTGCCGTTATTCCATTCATATTATTGGTTGGATACAGAAGTTTATATCGATTATATATATCGATCTGTTTTCCACGAAGATTCCATAATTAATGGAATGTGATTTTGGGTTTAACGTGAATTGTGTTTTAAATGACATTAGTTCGTTACCCAGTTAAAGATAAGATTAATTTCTTAACTTTGAATAATCATTAAGCAATGATTTTTGAGATTAAAACGGATTTAGAGTTTTAGTGAACCTTTAATTAGATTGTAATGTGAATGGGATAATTTAAATTATCGAATTCATGAAAAGATCGAGAATGGAGTACCACCAGTTTTACTCCAAGCGATAGTTAAATCTTTAATTAGATTTGAACGTGAAAGGGTAATTGAATTTACCGATAACACCGTGGTGTTAGATATGGAGTACTACCAGTTTTGGTCCATAGGATGAATAGGTTGGGATTAGGAAATACTACAAATGATTACTTAGGTAAGGTGCGCTAATCCTGACTAGTTTGGATAAACCATAATTTGGTTTGATTTGATATCCAAAGGAAGATTAAAGAATAAGTTTAAAAAATTTATCTTTGATAAAATTTATGGGAACCTTTCCCAAAGTATAAGAATATTCGAATAAAGGAATATTCTGGATTGGAATGAGGCATATGCTGTGTTTTTATAGCACTTGTTTATTATATACGTGAGTTATACGGAAAGACCGGATTTATCCCATTCTGAATAACTAGATCAACGATAAGTCGACGATGAAGACGGTGGTTGAAGACTGGAGGTCTTCACATCGTTTGGATGATTAGTGATGTCTTGATTGGGTTGTACACCCAAGACGAGGTAATAAGTGGTGATCGTCCAGACGTACTTGAAGATTGACCGGATATGCGAGGACCTCTATCCTGTATTGGACATATGGGACGAGGAATAAGGTGCCTCCGATTTCGTCCAGACCCGGAATGAACTTGTAAATGGATGTGTGTCTGACATTGGATTTTATTCAGTGTTGATTGATCTCCATTAAATATATATCTGTTTGGCGGTGGAGAATTTATTCTCTTGCTAATGCCCTTCTCTGAGACGTACGAGGCAGAGGTTAAATATCGATAGACATCAGTCGCATGGCGTGAATTGCCTGTGTGGCATGCTGAGATGCAAATGATCAAGGCTTCTATTAAAAAGAAGAGTCTTGTGGTTGTTGATCAAAGCACAACTTTAATACAACATAGCTTTGTGTATAGCGTTAATTCGCGAGCCTCACACCCCGGTGTGAACCAGAAACTGGAGAGGACTTCATGGAGGGCATGCGTTTCCTTCTAGCTAGGAGTGGTTTCAGGGTTTTGCAAGCCCAGACGTTTTACTTATGTGGATGATGGATAGCGAGGCGCCTCGGATATATCGGTTACGGCGGAGCCGATGGCTATTGAGTCCTCTGGCTCATTTACGCCCCATAGGGCGGGGAAACGTATTGTTCAGGCATTTTAATCCACTCCGTGTGGACCGGCCCTAACGATCTAAAGGCTTGACTGAGTACTTGCTTGAGGCTCGGGCTAGAAAGTATCGAAGCGGTAAGGACGATCCTTTGCCTTGGTTCACAGGTAGAAATCCAACTTCTATTACGTGACATTTTGGTTTTGATTATAGAGCCTTGTATTGGCGACATGATAGAGGATAACCGTGCCGCTTATGATTGATACATTTATATTTGAAGTTTTTTTTATACACTATGCACTTATAATAGTATCAAATGATTTGTTTTAAACGTACCAAGCATGTTTGGCTATTATAAGGGAAAACCCTATCCTCTGGCTTGCGTTGCATTGTGTGATGGGACCTAGGTCTTATAATAGCTTCTTTTTTCCAAAAGCATTGCGCTGTTTGTTTATGCACTGGTATTCTTGGGAGGATACCCATTCCATGTTTTGCGGCGTGGTACCTTGATTTACTTTATTTTTAAAGTAAAGATTTAATAGTTGTTTTAGTTCTCACACCAGTCACATGACTGACTTGGAGTTTATTGTTTTAAACTAAACTCTTGGTGCCCCTATTTTCCCCGCGAGCAGCTAGTAGTTTTGTTTTTGCAGATTTATATTCACAGGATCATGGTTTACAGCTAGAATGATATTCAGAAAGCTCTGTATCCGTGTATCTCTTTCAGTTGTGTTTTTGTATTATTTTCCGCTGCATTGTAATTTGTAAATCCCTGGTATTTATCAAATGTATATTATTTGTTCATACTCTGTATATTCTTGTACTCTGATGTAAATTGTTGTAATAAGCAATGAAAGGTTCTTCTGTCTACATTCTGATTTGTCGTGTTCTCAACTCAATCCGGGCTTTCCTTTACGGCGAAGTTCAGGTCGTCATAGTTTGGTATCAGAGCTTTGGTTTACAGAGCTCGAGAACAAGGCGTATTAGAACCAAATGAAATAATTCATTAGAGACTGGATTAGTAATATCCAATGAGAATAACTTGTTAGAGATAGGATCAGTAGTATCCTAGAACGAGTATAAAGAGTGTTGTTTTAAAATAAAAATTAAAAACAAGTATTGTTTTGAAAATTTAAACCTTATTCAACGTATTTGAATATTTATTCTAAATTGATTTGGACGATCAAGTATATAACGATTTTGCACATACGCCATGCAAACGTGTATACAAAGCCTTAATTATACTGGATGGATATAGAATCACACTCTAGTCGCCCGGAGATGACTCTGATGATATTGGTGATTGATATGTCGGCATAAGTAGTTTATGTTCGGGTTTCGAAAGTGGGATATCTATATATTTCCAATTGACAGGTGTGAGAACCAAAAACTAACTAGAATTTATTGTTTGTGATTTGACATAGAAAAATGGATTTATATATATGTAAGTTATGTGTTTGAAATGATAATCACTAATTGATTGCTGATTGTGTTGTTTGATTATTGGCTTGATTAATTAAAATTTTTGAACTATTAAGCCAAATTTAGTCAAATTTGAACTGAATTGCAAATTGTTTGGAAAAATTGCATGCAAGTATATATATATATATATATATATATATATATATATATGTGTGTGTGTGTGTGAACAGGTCATAGCAGGGAAGCTAAGAAGAGGAATAAAATTGTATGCCCGACGAATAGGTACATGTTTACTAATTTATCAGTTTGGATGATTTTATGAGCCGACTGGCTAGCTGCTTGGCTTTTTCTTTTTGGATGATGAGGGCCCTGCGTGGCTAGTTGAGGTCTTAAATGTCTCCTTGTATAAAGGAGGTTATGGCGAAATTTTTCAAAAATTTACGGTGGTAGCCGAATTTTTGAAGAATTTGAAAATTCTTAGAAATTGAAAAGTTGAAGAATGAAAGCCAGAATGTAAGTTGAGTTGATTAGTAAAACAACTTTCACCTCCGTTCCATTTCGAGGATGAAAAGATTTTAAGTGGGGGAGATTGTAACAACCCGGAAAATCGACACCAATTTAAAATTTTTATTTGAGCAATTTTAATGAATTTTGAATATATAAAATGACTTATTTCAAATAATAACGACTAGAAATTTATTTTTAATAGAATTAGAACGTATAAATTTATTTATATTGAAGTTAGAATATAAATTTTTAATTTAATTATAAAAGGAATTGGAAATGGCGCGGTAGTTTGAAAATTTGATTTCAAATTTCAAATGAATGTACAGGATTCAAAATAAACCGGGTTTTAGTGAAACCAAAAATATTTGAATCTGTTTGAAAATATCTTTCCAACGAATGTGAAAAATCCAGACTTCATAGTGGGAATAAAAAATTACGTCTTGTTGAAAATTTCAGAATAGTCGCTATGGAAATATAGCCCTTAAAAGTGAAAATTTTGCAAATGACCTCCGTTTTCAACGAGACCACTTTTGTTGGATCCGGAATGTCAAATTATTTCTTGATTCCAATTTTCATAATTTTTGGAATCAATATGTGAGCGTGGTGAATTTAAACGTGTTTGGTCAATTTAGTTTGAATTTAATCGATTGGAAAATGACCGTTTTTCAAACGGTCTCCAAATTCAGTGAAATTAGTTTTGTTAGGATCGTATCATCAAAACATAACCATATTTATTTTTCTGGAATTTTCGAAGTCAGTATGTGGCCCCGATAAATTAAAATGTACGTTAAAATCAATTTTGAAGTTAAATTAATTTATATTTTAAATTTGATGAAAACTGATTGTAACAATCGAATTGGCATACGGAACATATCCCATTGTGTTTGGAATGAGAGTAATTAGCTAGTGGCAGCAGTCGTTGGGTTCGATTTGGAGTCCGAACGAAAAAGCAACTTTTTGAAAATAAAATAAATTATATATTTACATAATGGCCCCCTTCTATATTCTCTCTCTACCTTTCAGTTAAAAGAAAAAAAAATAAAAAAACCTGATTTCCCTCCCACAAAATTGTATCGCCTCCGCCCCTTTGCCGTCGACCGCCACCGGAGGCGCGTCCCACCACCGCGCCCTCTCCCATTCGCCGCCACCTCCTCCTGAGTAGCCACCCCCACCTCCCTCCTCTTCTTTCCTTCCTCCTTTGTAACCGTAGCCCCCGCAAAACCCTTTGACGCGCCGCCTACCATCACCGTTTGCCGCCGTTATCGTTCACCACCCCCTCAGCCTGCGCGCCGCCCTCAGCTCCTCCCTCGCCACCACTGACGCGCACCATTCTCCCCCCTCTTCTAAAGTCTGTAAGTTTTTTTATTTGTTTAAAGAGTAGTTTTTTTATTTGTTTAAAGAATAGTTTTTATTTGTTTAAAGAATAGTTTTTTATTTGTTTAAAGAATAGCTTTTAAAATGAAAAAGGTTAGATTTTTAAAATAATAAAATCTTTGACTTTTAAATAAGAAAAAAGCTTTGATTTTTAAATATGAAAAGCTTTGATTTTTATAAATAAAAGGATTGAACTTTTATAAGTTAAAAGATTGGTTTTTTATAAATAAAAAATTGAATTTTTATAAGTTAAAAGCTTATATTTATATAATAGGAAGATCATATTTTTAAAAATAGAAAGATAAGATTTTTATAAATATAAAGGTAAGATTTTTAAAAATAGAAAGATAAGATTTTAAAACATATAAAGATGAGATTTTAAAAATATAAAAATGAAATTTTTATCGTATGAATCATAATGATTTTTAGTTAGATAAAAATTCGATTTTTAGTTATATAAAAATATGATATATATATATAGTGATATAAAAATGCAATTTTAAAATATATGAACATCATATTAAAAATACGATTTTTTTACTTTGAACATTGTGAAAAGGACTGCGATGCAACTGGTGGAAAACAAATCCAAAACTGAACCGTTCAGAAATATAGTGTAACGACCTGCATTTTCAGCGATATAATAATTAATTTATTTAATTATTTAAATAGTGATTTAAAATTCAAATGGTCGATTAATTAAATTACATTGAATATTTAATTAATATAATAATTAAATAATATTTTTAACTCTGGAATAATAAAAAATGGTGGAATTCACAATATTGTGTGAATTGGATTATCTATAATATTTAATTTAGTTTATAATTGAATTATAATCATGAATCAATTTATTTAACGACAGTTGAACGTATAAATTATATTATAAATATAACCGAGCTCGAAATGGCGCGGCAATTCGTAATTTGGCGATTTGAACTTTAAATGAATATACAGAAGCCGTTTTAAATCGGATTTCTGTGAAACAAGAAAACATTCCGAGCTAGCGAAGTATATTTTTCTAGTGGAAGAGAAAAATTGGGATTTCGTCATGTAGATTTTGATTTATGTCTAAATCAAATTCTCAAAAAAACAGCGCCATAAAACCATAACGATTTATTTATATTTTAAAAGGGGTTTAAATATAAATCGAATATCAATATAACTCTGATGATGAAATATCGTGATAGAAACCCATATAGGATTATTCTGGAGCGGTATGGTATTCCACTGTGAATACACACGATAATATAAATATATTTATATTTAATTTAATTATATTAAAATATATTTATATATTTAAATGGGTCATTCAGAGCTTTAAAAATAGCCAGTTTTGCAAACGACCTCGGTCTTCGACTAAACCAATTTTGTTGGATCCACAATCTTAAATTATTGTTAGATTTCAAGTTCCATGATTTTTAAAGTCGTTGTGTGGCCGTACGGATTTTTAGAGTGAAAAACAGTCAATATTTTGACGGTTAAAAATACACTGTGTGAGTAAACGGAGTCGGAATTCGATGAAACCAGTTTCGTTGGGACCGTAATGTCGAACTCTAGCTACATGTCTAGTTTCGTGATTTTTAGATGTTATGTGTGATCACAGGAATTTTTAGAAGACAAATAAATGAGATATTAGCCAAAAAAAATAAAGCAAAATTTCTAAAGCCAAGAAATGGCCACGTCCTCATCTTTTTCAGCCTAAAAAAAAATATCATCCCCGAATATAATCGTTCTAAGCTGCCACTTCAGGAAACTGAAATATGAAAAGAAATCATGCTTTGAAATTCAAAATAAATCAAAGTAAAATACTATAAATCCTAATGCTCATATACATGGATTCTATGAGTGATGTTCTTCGATTTGGAGTCCCTTTTAAGCGGTTTGATTAGCATTGGGTGCTCGACAGTTTTCAACAGGGAACCTAGGGCTGCGGGTTTTAGTAGATTGAGGGATTTGTGTGCTAAATTGAATACGGATCTGTGTTCGTGAGATGAAGGAGCAGTTCCGGTGAGATTTTGCCAAGATCCCAAGCGAAATTAGTTCGCACCTTGCCTGTAGGGTTCGTCGATGACCCGGGGGACGCTACTCTCTTGGATGGCTCGAGTGGATGAGGACAGGAACGGAAATGATGAGCATCTTGAGAGATGAATAATGGTGTTTGAAGTTCTTAGAATTATTGAGTACCGTGGGAGGTATTGGTGGGGTTAAGGGCGGAAATGGCAGGTTTGAGTAGCGTTTAAGTCAACAGGGAAGAAGGGTATTATGGTGGGCTGTGGGGTATTGGGCCGAAATGAATAGTAAGGCCCAATCAACTAAAGTTTAGTTTTGTTTTAATTTAAATAATTGTTTTAACTTTAAAATATCATAACTATTGCATGCGATATCGGAATTCAGAAAAACAAGATCCATTGGGATCATATAGACGGACACTACACGATGGAACTGACTAGAAGTCCATCGGAGCTCATTACAATTTATGGCAAAATAAATTGTTCGTCAGAATCAAGCGATGGTTCTCGTTATTAACGATAATCGTCCAATGTGAGTAAAATTCACCAATTCTGAACAGTTATATTTATATAACGTATTTTTAGAACTGTTAATCATCTGTTGATTGCTGTGTGTTAACTGTTTGGTTGAATTTCTTGTGTATTGGTTGAAAGTATATATAACGATATATATAAATCGTTAATCGAATATTGATTCTATTTATCAGAATATTTTATATTCTTGTTGTTTAACGTCTGTGATGTAGGGAAACAGGTTGGAGGGACCCAACTGGGTTCCTCAATATTTATAATACTGTTTTGTTCATATATTATGTTATATGATGTGATGTATAATCTGAGATTGATTATAGTGACAATGGTCTGGTTATTTGGTACTGTTAAATACCAGAAGAAATATTGAAATAAAATATTATATAAAATTGAAAGATTTTATATAGAAGGAAGATTTTAAACTTTTCATTGAAATAAAATATTTATAAAATCAAAGAATTTTATAAAAAGGATTATTTACTTAGAATGTAAATAAAGGTATAAAAAGGATTATTTACTTACAAAGTAAATAGAATAATTATAAAAGGAAATTTTCAATGTTATATTGAAAAAGAAATATTTATAAAATCAAAGGATTTTATAAAAAGAATATTTATTAGGGAAATAAATAGAAAGAATAAAGAAATATTTATTTAGGGAATAAATAAAGATAATAAGGAAATATTTGTAAATCATTTACAAATAGAATTGGAAAAGAATGATTTATTTAGAAAATAAATAAGATATTATAAGGGTTATTTATTTAGAAAAAAATAGAACAAATATAAAGGAAATTATTTGTGAGAACAAATATAAAGGAATTTATTTGTGAAAACAATTATAAAGGTAATTATTTGTGAAAACAGATATAAAGGAAATATTTGTAAAACATTTAATATAGTAGTATAAAGGAAATAT
Source organism: Allium sativum (assembly GCA_030737875.1). Classification (NCBI taxonomy): domain Eukaryota; kingdom Viridiplantae; phylum Streptophyta; class Magnoliopsida; order Asparagales; family Amaryllidaceae; genus Allium; species Allium sativum. The sequence continues at coordinate 432,317,462 of CM060923.1, forward strand.
TTATTTAAGAAATAAATAGAAGTATAAAGGAAATATTTATTTAGAAAATAAATAGAAGGATAAAAGGAATATTCATTTGGGAAAGATAAAAGAAATAATTATTTGTTAAATAAATAGAATTAAATCAAAGGAAATATTTTTTGGTTAAATAAATAGAAAAGATAAAATAAATATTTATTTGTTAAATAAATAGAATTGAAAGGGGAATAGTTATTTGTTAAGTAAACAAATATAAAAGGAAATAATCAAAGGAGATAATTCAAAGGAATAAATCAAAGGAGTTAATTCAAAAGAGTTAATCGAAACGAGTTAATCGAATATTAGTTATTCGATTAGAGTTAATCGAATAGAGTAAATGAGTTAGGGTTGAACAGTTAGAGTTAATCAATTAGGGTTGACCAGGTAGAGAGTCGATCAGTTAGGGTTGACCAGTTAGAGTTAATCAATTTGGATTGACACGTTAGAGTAGATCAGTTAGAGTTAACCAGTTAGAGTTAAAAGTTAACCAGTTAGAGTTAGAGTTAACCAATAGAGTAATTAAATAGAGTTAATCGATTTAGAATAAATTGATTACAGTTAGTTAAAAGGAGTTATCGAATATTAGTTATTCGAATCGAGTTAAAAGGAGTTAATCGAATTTAGTTATTCGAAAGGAGTTATCGATTAGTTTAATCGAAAGGAGTTAATCGAATTTAGTTATTCTAAAGGAGTTATTGACTAGTTTAATCGAAAGGGGTTAATCGAATTTAGTTATTTGAAAAGAGTTATCGATTAGTTTAATCGAAAGGAGTTAATCGAATTTAGTTATTCGAAAAGGAGTAATCGAATATAGCATTCAAAAAGAGAGATTATCGAATATCGTTTATTCGAAAGAAAGAGTAAACGAATATTAGTTATTCGAAGTGAGTTAATCGGATATTAGTTATTCGAAGAGAGTTAACCGTCGAATTCGATTATATCGAATTCTATCGAATTCGGGAAAGTGCTTATACTTTCTGGTGTTTAAATCAAGATTTATTTATTTATAAATTAGGTGTTTATTTATTTATTCACATTAAATAATAAAAGTTATAATTGAAGTTAGATATTTCGAAAGTAGGGATTATAACGTTATCGTTATAACCAATGTTTTCAATAAAGAAGTGGATTCATAAATGGAATCTGAGAGTTACATAAGGAAGTTTGTTAAAGATTTAAAAGATAAACTTCGACTATTTCGAAGTTAAAACGTTGTTCAGTTAAGGTCTGAGAGGTAAGTATACCCTAACTTGATTGACTTCCTTCTTAACTAAGGAATGGTAAGGTTTGATAGTAAATGATGGTTAAGTGAATTTAGTAAATGGTTTGAGTGGGTATAGCGATGTTTTATTTAAACATCTGTTTAAAACCAAATGAAGGAGATTTGGAAATGGTTTCCAAATAAGAATCAGAAATGTTTTCTAATATAGAAAACAAGAAATGGGAATGTTTTCCATTGTTAATAACATATATTTTCTAAATTTAGAAAATAAGAAATGTTGAATATATGGAAACAGGAGATGAGTAAATTAATGAACTAAAGAGATAAATGTTCACTGATGATTGATCAATATAATTTCCATTTGGAAATAATATCGTTGTTTGCACCCGTGTTTTTCTTTGATAGTTAACTCACTGACTATCAAAGTTTTGACCATTTTAGCGTTGTTAATATAGAGAGACCGGTTGGATTATTATTCGAAGAACCACTCCGTATTGGCATAAGCATTGTGAATCATATATGACAAAGATAATTGAAGACGGAGTAAAGTGCAAGGGCTGTTGTATAAATCTTAGGAAAAGATTGCCTAAGATTGTTGTACTGAATAGTGCCTTTGGTTTGTCCAGTTTCAGGACGACCTGTATGGAAGAATGTCTGACAGAGTATATTTAATAGATCGCGTAAGTTGATCTCTTCAAACGTATTTACGTTTGGGGGCGGAGGAATTCTTTTCTCTTAGCTGTATACCCGTGGTATTTTTAGGAAAATCAATTTGTGATATGGCGGGTATGACGATGTGACATTCAAAGTGAATAAACGTGTGATCTGTCAGAGATAAGCATGGCCTCTAGTCTCACAATCGGGAAATGACAAAAATCAGGCAGGCAGCATGGCTATGTAGGTTGCACCTATTAGGGTGTATAATCACCTGATCTAGAGTTTCATTTACTTCTAAAAATCTATTGTCGATGCTATCCCATTCGGGAAACGGTTGCTGATCCCAATTGTTGGTGATATACATTCGATACACTCAAGCGAAATGAGTGATCGGTCATGTGTGGTCGGGTTGCAAGATGTTCTTGTTGATCCCAATGTATTCCTCTCTAGAGGTACAAAGGTGGTTCCACACCTTGTCATAGATGGAAATCCATTACCCAATATGTGCTTGCGGTTTTGATTGTATACTATATATGTAGAACGTGAGATGAAAGTGTTTCTGCTAGATGATTATTATATTATGGTTGATAGACATTATTATAATATCCAAAGGTTTTAGATATAAAGATATTTTGGATTCTCATATGGGAAAAACCCGTTCCATTATACGGCATGGTCTTATGAGATATCGTTTAATGGCTCAAACTGTTTTACTCATACCAGTCCCATGACTGACCCGGAGTTTATTTTGTTTTGTTTTCCCTAAACTCTTGGGTGCCCAATTTTGTACGGGCAGTCAAGTAGTCGGGATTTATAGATACTTGAAGAGCTGGAGCAAGTGGCTTCAGGATCATACAGCTATTGTTTATTTCCGTTGTGTTGTAAGTGATGTACTTTGATAATGATGTTATTTGTTCCGCTGTGAGGTTCGTGTTACTCTGACGTTGTGTTCTTCTCCTTCTTCTATTCTAAGTTTCTATCTTACCTTTCCTCACCCTCTAATTTCTTTCATTAACTTTCCGGTTATTTTCGATCCTTGGATGTTTGATATGTGTTGTATATCGGATAACCAAGATCGCCTTTTTTCCAGGTCGTTACAGTTGGTATCAGAGCTTAAGGTGAAGTATTACCTTGGCTCTATGGCGTGACTCGGTAGAGATGGGGTTAGTAGTACCCTAAATTGAGTTTGAGTATATATATATGAGTGAACGTATTTGTTATTTGATATTAAAATAATCTTATATTGTGGAGATTTATTGGTTGAGTTGTTTATGAGTTCCGATCGATCAGTTTGATCTACTGTATCGGTAGGAGTTTCTAAACACTCGAATACGATGGGTCGACATGAAATGTTTTGAAAGGAGAGTAAATGAAATAATTTTACCCAAAGTATATTTGTTATTATAATCGAGTAAGATTATAATGGAGATGGTTATACATATAACCAAATAAAATTCGTATAAGTATTACGAAGTGAATTAAATCTGAATTTAAATCTGAATTTAAATCAAAATTGAAATTAAAACCCTGGGGATTCCAAAAATCTAAATAAGTGTTGTAAATGGATTTGAATTGAATATATGAGAATTTTAAAATCCTGGGAGATTTTAAATTGTTTTACCAGCATTGGAAATAGTATTTTGAATGTATTTCAAAGTGAGAATGTTGAAAATGGGTTTGAAAAGTTATATAGTATTGAACTCACTTTGATCGCTGGGAAATAACTCTGATGATGCTGGCCACATCCTCAGTGTTCATTTTCGAGTTCTAAGTGACGGATTACTACCAAAGAAATTGTTTTTGAAATTGTTTAGGAAAACAAGTTGTCTGAATCCTGCAAAGGAAAGTTTGGCTTTTGAGGAAAACAAAGCTGTTTAAAACTCCGAGGAAAAGATTGTTTGAATTAAAGTAGAAATTGTAAAAACCAATAGAATTGAGATTGAGTTAAAAGCCAGTTAAGTGAAAATCATATTGAAATAGATTGGTGTCAAGTAGAATTAGACTTGATTAGAGATAATCTGGAATTATATTGGACTGGTAAGTTAAGAATTGAAATTGGTATTGGCATCGATTTGAAATTGAATTTGGCTTAGGTATAAGAGAATGGTTGGATTTATGGATAAAAGTGATTGGAGTTTGACTGGGATGACATTGGTATATGCTGAATTAGCAGCAGACGTAAAGGATATAATGATATGGCCGGCAAAAAAGTACAAGTTTATATTTCATGTTGGGTATGAGATTTTATGAGCCAGATTGGCAAGCCGCTTGGCTGTTTGATTTTCTTTTGGATTGGAGATGGCCCAGAGAGTTGAGTTGGAGTTTGAGTTATTGACCAGTACAAAGGAGGTGCTGGCGAAATTTTTCGAAAAGTTAAGGTACTAGAAAATTTTCAGGATTTTTGAAAATTTCCGTTGGTAAGAATTAATTAATAATTTAATTGAAATAAATTGGTTCAGTTGAGACTGAAGTTAAAAAGTGAACAAATAAGTTCTAACCGGTCGATAGAGTTTGTTTTCTACCTTTAGCAATTTCGAGGACGAAATTATTTTAAGTGGGGAAGAATGTAACGACCTGCATTTTCAGTGATATAATAATAAATTTATTTAATTATTTAAATAGTGATTTAAAATTCAAATGGTCGATTAATTAAATTACATTGAATATTTAATTAATATAATAATTAAATAATATATTTAACTCTGGAATAATCAAAAATGGTGGAATTCACAATATTGTGTGAATTGGATTATCTATAATATTTAATTCAGTTTATAATTGAATTATAATCAAGAATCAATTTATTTAACGACAGTTGAACGTATTAATTATATTATAAATATAATCAAGCTCGAAATGGCGCGACAATTCGTAATTTGGCGATTCGAACTTTAAACGAATATACAGAAGCCGTTTTAAATCGGATTTCTGTGAAACAAGAAAACATTCAGAGATGGTGAAGTATATTTTTCTAGTGGAAGAGAAAAATCGGGATTTCGTCGTGTAGATTTTGATTTATGTCCAAATAAAATTCTCAGAAAAACAGCGTTATAAAACCATAACTATTTATTTATATTTTAAAAGGGGTTTAAATATAAATCGAATATCGATATAACTCTGATGATGAAATATCGAGTTAGAAACCCATACAGGATTATTCTAGAGCTATATGGTATTCCACTGTGAATATATACGATAATATAAATTTATTTATATTTAATTTAATTATATTCAAATATATTTATTTTTTAAATGGGTCATCCAGAGCTTTAAAAATAGCCAGTTTTGCAAACGACCTCGGTTTTCGACGAAACCAATTTTTTTGGATCCGCAATATTAAATTATTGTTAGATTTCAAGTTCCATGATTTTTAGAGTCATTGTGTGGCCGTATGGATTTTTAGAGTGAAAAACAGTCGATATTTTGACGGTTAAAAATACACTGTGCGAGCAGACGGAGTCGGAATTCGACGAAACAAGTTTCGTTGGGACCGTAATGTCGAACTCTAGCTACATGTCCAATTTCGTGATTTTTAAATGTTATGTGTGATCACAGGAATTTTTAGAAGACAAATAAATGAGATATTAGCTAAAGAAAAAATAAAGCAAAATTTCTAAAGCTTAGAAATGGCCACGTCCTCATCTTTTTCAGCCTCGCAAAAAATATCATCCCCGTATATAATAGTTCTAAGCCGCCACTTCAGGACACCGAAACATGAAAAGAAATCCTCCTTTGAAATTCAAAATAAATCAAAGTAAAATACTATAAATCCTAATACTCATATACGTGGATTCTATGAGTGATGCTCTTCGATCTGGAGTCCCTTTTAAGCTGTTCAATCAGCATTGGGTGCTCGACAGTTTTCAACAGGGAACCTAGGGCTGCGGATTTTAGTAGACTGAGGGATTTGTGGGCTAAATCGAATATGGATCTGTGTTCGTGAGATGAAGGAGCAGATTCAGTGAGATTTCGGCAAGATCGCAAGCGAAATTAGTTCGCACCTTGCCTGTAGGGTTCGTCGATGACCCGGGGGACGCAACTCGCTTGGATGGCTCGAGTGGATGAGGACAGGAACAGAAATGATGAGCATCTCGAGAGATGAATAATGGGGTTTGAAGTTCTTAGAATTATTGAGTATCGTGGAAGGTATTGGTGGGGTTAAGGGCGGAAATGGCTGGTTTGAGCAGCGTTTAAGTCAACGGGGAAGAAGGGTATTATGGTGGGCTGTGGGGTGTTGGGCTGAAATGAATAGTAAGGCCCAATCAACTAAAGTTTAGTTTTTTTAATTTAAATAATTGTTTTAACTTTAAAATATCATAACTATTGCATACGATATCGGAATTCAGAAAAACAAAATCCGTTGGGATCATGTGGATGGATACTACACGATGGAACCGACTGGAAGTCCATCAGAGCTCATTACAATTTATGGCAAAATAAATTGTCTGACAGAATCAAGCGATGGTTATCGTTATTAACGATGATCGTCCAATGTGAGTAAAACTCACCAACTCTGAACAGTTAAACAGTTATGTTTTTATAACTGTTAATCATCTGTTGATTGCTGTGTGTTAACTGTTTGGTTGAATTGCTTGTGTATTGTTGAAAGTATAGATAGCGATATATATAAATCGTTAATCGAACACTGATTCTGTTTATCATAATATTTTATATTCGTGTTGTTTAACATCTATGATGCAGGGAAACTGGTTGGAGGGACCCAACTGGGTTCCTCAATATTTATAATACCGTTTTGTTCATATATTGTGTTATATGATGTGATGTATAATCTGAGATTGATTATAGTGACAATGGTCTGGTTATTTGGTACTGTTAAATATCAGAAGAAATATTGAAATAATATATTATATAAATTCGAAAGATTTTATATAGAAGGAAGATTTCAGACTGTGCATTGAATTAAAATATTTATAAAATCAAAGAATTTTATAAAAAGATTATTTACTTAGAATGTAAGTAAAGGTATAAAAAGGATTATTTACTTAGAAAGTAAATAGAATAATTATAAAAGGAAATTTTCAATGGTATATTGAAAAAGAAATATTTATAAAATCAAAGGATTTTATAAAAAGAATATTTATTAGGGAAATAAATAGAAAGAATAAAGAAATATTTATTTAGGGAATAAATAAATACAATAAGGAAATATTTGTAAATCATTTACAAATAGAATTGGAAAAGAATTATTTATTTAGAAAATAAATGAGATATTATAATGGTTATTTATATAGAAAATAAATAGAACAAATATAAAGGAAATTATTTGTGAGAACAAATATAAAGGAAATTATTTGTGAAAACAATTATAAAGGAAATTATTTGTGAAAACAAATATAAAGGAATTATTTGTAAAACATTTACAAATAGAAGTATAAAAGAAATATTTATTTAGGAAATAAATAGCAGTATAAAGGAAAAATTTATTTAGAAAATAAATAGAAGGATTAATGGAATATTCATTTGGGAAAGATAAAAGAAATAATTATTTGTTATATAAATAGAATTAAATTAAAGGAAATATTTATTGGTTAAATAAATAGAAAAGGAATTAATCAAAGGAGATAATTCAAAGGAATAAATCAAAGGAGTTAAGTCAAAAGAGTTAATCGAAATGAGTTAATCGAATATTAGTTATTCGATTAGAGTTAATCGAATAGAGTAAATGAGTTAGGGTTAAACAATTAGAGTTAATCAATTAGGGTTGACCAGTTAGAGAGTTGATCAGTTAGGGTTAACCAGTAAGAGTTAATCAATTTGGATTGACCAGTTAGAGTTGATCAGTTAGAGTTAACCAGTTAGAGTTAAAAGTTAACCAGTTAGAGTTAGAGTTAACCAATAGAGTAATTAAATAGAGTTAATCGATTTAGAATAAATCGATTAGAGTTAGTTAAAAGGAGTTATCGAATATTAGTTATTCGAATCGAGTTAGAAGGGGTTAATCGAATTTAGTTATTCGACAGAAGTTATCGATTAGTTTAATCGAAAGGAGTTAATCGAATTTAGTTATTCGAAAGGAGTTATCGACTAATTTAATCGAAAGGAGTTAATCGAATTTAGTTATTCGAAAGGAGTTATCGATTAGTTTAATCGAAAGGAGTTAATCGAATTTAGTTATTCGAAAAGGAGTAATCAAATATAGTATTCGAAAAGAGAGATTATCGAATATCATTTATTCGAAAGAAAGAGTAAATGAATATTAGTTATTCGAAGTGAGTTAATCGAATATTAGTTATTCGAAGAGAGTTAATCGTCGAATTCGATTATATCGAATTCGGGAAAGTGCTTATACTTTCTGGTGTTTAAATCAAGATTTATTTATTTACAAATTAGGTGTTTATTTATTTATTCACATTAAAGAATAAAAGTTATAATTGAAGTTAGATATTTCGAAAGTAGGGATTATAACGTTATCGTTATAACCAATGTTTTCAATAAAGAAGTGGATTCATAAATGGAATCCGAGAGTTACGTAAGGAAGTTTGTTAAAGATTTAAAAGATAAACTTTGACTATTTCGAAGTTAAAACGTTGTTCAGTTAAGGTCTGAGAGGTAATTATACCACAACTTGATTGACTTCCTTCTTAACTAAGGAATGGTAAGGTTTGATAGTGAATGATGGTTAAGTGAATTTAGTAAATGGTTTGAGTGGGCATAGCGATGTTTTATTTAAACATCTGTTTAAAACCAAATGAAGGGGATTTGGAAATGTTTTCCAAATAAGAATCAGAAATGTTTTCTAATATAGAAAACAAGAAATGGGAATGCTTTCCATTGTTAATAACGTATATTTTCTAAATTTAGAAAATAAGAAATGTTGAATATATGGAAACATGAGATGAGTAAATTAATGAACTAAAGAGATAAATGTTAAATGATGATTGATCGATATAACTTCCATTTGGAAATAATATCGTTGTTTGTACCGTGTTTTTCTTTGATAGTTAACTCACCGACTATCAAAGTTTTGACCATTTTAACGTTGTTAATATGGAGAGACCGGTTGGATTATTATCCGATGAACCATTTCGTATTGGCATAAGCATTGCGAATCATATATGCCAAACATAATTGAAGAAAGAGTAAAGTGCAAGGGCTGTTGTATAAATCTTAGGTAAAGATTGCCTAAGATGGTTGTACTGAACAGTGCCTTCGGTTTGTCCAATCCCAGGACGACCTTTATGGAAGACTGTCTGACAGAGTATATTTAATAGATCGCGGAAGTTGATCTCTTCAAATGTATTTACGTTTGGTGACGGAGGAATTCGTTTCTCTTAGTTGTATACCCGTGTTTTTTTTGGGGAAATCAATTTGTGATTTAGCGGTTATGACAATGTGACATTCAAAGTGAATAAACGTGTGATCTGTCAGAGATAAGCATGGCCTCTAGCCTCACAACCAGGAAATGACAGAAATTGGGCAGATAACATGGCTATGTAGGTTGCACCTATTAGGGTGTATAATCACCTGATCTAGAGTTTCATTTACTTCTAAAAATCTATTGCCGATGCTGTCCCATTCAGGAAACAGTTGCTGATCCCAATCGTTGGTGATATACATTCGATACACTCAAGCGAAATGAGTGGTCGGTCATGTGTGGACAGGTTGCAAGATGTTCCTGTTGAACCCAGTGTATTCCTCTCTAGAGGTACAAAGGTGGTTCCATACCTTGTCATAGTTGGAAATCCATTACCCAATACGTGCTTGCGGTTTTGTTTGTATACTATATATGTAGAACATGAGATGAAAGCGTTTCTGCTAGATGATTATTATATTGTGGTTGATAGACATTATTATAATACTAAAGGTTTTTGATATAAAGATATTTTGGATTTTCATAAGGGAAAAACCTATTCCGTTATACGGCGTGGTCTTATGAGATATCGTTTAATGGCTCAAACTGTTTTACTCATACCAGTCCCATGACTGACCCGGAGTTTATTTTGTTTTGTTTTCCCTAAACTCTTGGGTGCCCAATTTTGTACGGGCAGTCAAGTAGTCGGGATTTACAGATACTTGAAGAGCTGGAGCTGGAGGCTTAAGGATCATATAGCTATTGTTTATTTCCGCTGTGTTGTAAGTGTTGTACTTTGATAATGATGTATATTCAAGTACATATTTATATTTCAAAGTTATGATATATCTATTATATGTTATTCATTCCGCTGTGAGGTTCGTGTTACTCTGATGTTGTGTTCTTCTTCTTCTTCTTCTATTCTAAGTTTCTATCTTACCTTTCCTCACCCTATAATTTCTTTCATTAACTTTCCGGTTATTTTCGATCTTTGGATGTTCGATATGTGTTGTATATCGGATAACCAAGATCGCCTTTTTTCCGGGTCGTTTCATATAGAATGGAGGAGTGGATCCCAAAGGTGAGAACTTCTCACTTATATTTATTCTCTTGTTAAATATGTATACTAGGATGCAAAGCGTCTTAGTAGCACCCGACACCTTTGTTTGAAACCATGTTTGTTTGGTTGTTTGGTTGATTGGATTATTTTTTAAAATTTGGTTGTTTGGTTGAATGAATTGATTAGAATTCGGTTTGTACATGGCGCGAGCCATTATAGGCGAGGGATAAGGCTAGACCTTGTTCTGGTTCTAGTATCACGCCGTTATGCTGCCGAAATTTTCTAAAAATTTTTGAACAATGAAAATATCATTTTTATTGTATAAATGAACTGTATAAAATATTCAGGAGTTGAAATAAATATTTTGTAGTTAAAAATATAATTTTTAACGTGTACATGAATAAAATAAATATTCATTTACAAATCGGACGATTTGTTAATGTACACACATTTAACTGATATGGATTGGGACGATATATTTTACACATCGCCCAACTGCACAAATAATAATCAGTGTTTGTTGTTAGAAAACCCCACACTGGTATTAGGATGATATTGGACATACACTAATCCCAATGTTTATTTGTATGTCAATCGATGGGTTTACAGGCTGTTGTAAGCATTAATTATTTATATTTAACGCTTATGCAGTTGTGTAATGCATTCTGGATGATGGTTGACTGTGTTTGATTATTGTGGTGTACATGTGTCTATGAAATCCGTATAAATAAAATTATATGGTAATTGACTGTGTCTGATTCCAATTCGGAAAGAACGAATATTTTAAATTAAGGAATATTTTAAAATGACTAGTAGTGAATATTTTGAAATAAATAATATTTTAAAATAATATTCGGTAATAGATCAAAATATGATTCTGATGCCTGGTCTGGGATGAACACAAAAATATTTAAATATATGAAGCCGTGTTGATTAGATTAAAGCCAATTAGATGTGAACGATATTTATATCGATTTTATTCATTTTTATAATGAATATCGAAATGGAAGTGATTTCAAAATCTATTGTTTTGAAAATATTATCATTTATATATTAATGATATGGAATATTCAATTTTGATTTAAAATTGAATATGAAGTTGAAATCATTTTAAAAACGAACTTAAAACGATTATAAAATACGTTTTAAATGGAAATTGATGAAATACATACGATATATATTATATATTTAGTGGCCTGAATAGAACGCGCAACGCCACGGCAGTTCCCGAATTTAGACCATTAACTTCGAATGGACATTACGAGAGATCCGACCGTCGGGTTCTCCTAAAACCGGAACCGTTGGGTTCTAAGGGATTTGAAATCTAACGATTGGATTTGGAATTATGTCCAAATCAAATTTGGAAAAGGTCGCTGTAAGTGCAGTTCGATGACCATTTATGAAAATCGACTGTACGACCTTGATAAGATTATTAAAAATATCAGTAATTTGTGTAAAATCATAATAAATGATTCGAAAAGAATTGGGATGAAAAATCCCATATTTGAAAACATAAAAATATATTAATTATCAAAATGAACTAGTTATGAACTAGGATTATAATCCAATATTTTTAAATAAATAAATTGTATTTGAAAGGGTTTTAAAAATTACCAGAATTTGCAATATGCGGATTAGAATGGATTTGGAATGAAAATAATCTTTGGAATATTTCGATATTGGATTCCATGATTATACGAATATTGTGGAGCAATTTGGAAGATATATATATCGTTATTCCCAATACGATATTTGTTGATTTCAGAATTTGATATTGAATATAAGTCGATATAACTTCTATTCGGAGCCTTGTATTTAATATTGAATTGGATTTTAGGTTGGCGTGAACGGTGTCTTTAGTAACACTATTCTTAAACCCTGTGTGAAAAGAATGAATCTTTTAATTAAGATTATTAGAGTTCCAGTTATATTTAATAATTGGAATGAAATGGAATGTGAATTGTGTTTATTGTGAACTGTGTTTTAACGACATTCGTTCTTTAACCCGATTTACAGTGAAATATGATTTGAAATTTATAAATCTTTTAATTAAGATTTAGGGGAATTTTCCAAAGAAGAGTTTTCCAATTTAATAAAATAAATTGGAATGGAATGGAATTCGATTTGGTAATAATTGATGTGAACTTCTGTGGAGGAAGACCATTACTATATATGGAATTTAAAAGGCTTTGCCGTTATTCCATTTATATTATTGGTTGGATACGGAAGTTTATATCGATTATATATATCGATCTGTTTTCCATGAAGATTCCATAATTAATGGAATGTGATTTTGGGTTTATCATGAACTGTTTTTTAAATGACGTTAGTTCTTTAACCCGGTTAAAGATAAGATTAATTTCTTAACTTTGAATAATCATTAAGCAATGATTTTTGAGATTAAAATTGAGTTAGAGTTTTAATGAATATTTAATTAGATTGTAATGTTAATGGAACAATTAAAATTATCGAATTCAGGAAAAGAGCGAGAATGGAGTACCACCAGTTTTACTCCAAGAGATCGTTAAATCTTAAGTAGATTTGAACGTGAAATGGTAATTGAATTTACCGATAACACCATGGTGTTAGATATGGAGTACTACAAGTTTTGCTCCATGGGATGAATAGGTTGGGATTGGGAAATACAACAAATGATTATTGCGGTAAGGTGTGCTAATCCCGACTAGTTCGGATAAACCATAATTTGGTTTGAATTGATATCCAAAGGAAGATTAAAGAATAAATTTAAAGAATTTATCTTTGATAAAATTTATGGGAACCTTTCCCAAAGTATAAGAATATTTGAATAAAAGAATATTCTGGATTGGAATGAGGCGTATGCTGTGTTTTTATAGCACTTGTTTATTATATACGCTAATTATTCGGAAAGACCGGGTTTATCCCATTCTGAATAACTGGATCGACGATAAGTCGACGATGAAGACTGTGGTTGAAGATCGGAGGTCTTTACATCGTTTGGATGATTACTATTGTCTTGATTGGGCTGTACACCCAAGACGAGGTAATAAGTGGTGATCGTCCAGACATACTTGGAGATCGATTGGATATGCGAGGACCTCTCTCCTGTATTGGACATATGGGACGAGGAAAAAGGTGCCTCCGGTTTCGTTCGGGCCTAGAACGAACTTGTAAATGGATGTGTGTCTGGCATTGGATTTATTCTATGTTGATTGATCTCTATTAAATATATATCTGTTTGGCAGCGGATAATTTTTTCTCTTTCTTAACGCCCTTCTCTGAGAGGTACAAGCTCAGAGGTTTTATATCGATAGACATCAGTCACATGGCGTGAATTTCTTGTGTAGCATGCTCAGATGCAAATGATCAAGGCTTCTATTGAAAAGCAGAGTCATGTGGTTGATGATCAAAGCACGACTTTAATATAGCATAGCTTTGTGTATAGCGTTAATTTGTGAGCCTCACACCCCGGTGTGAACCAGAAACGGGAGAGGACTTCAGGGAGGGCACACGTTTCCTTCTATTTAGGAGCGGTGTCAGGGTTTTGCAAGCCCAGACGTTTTACTTATGTGGATGATGGATAGCGAGGCGCCTCGGATATATTGGTTACTAAGGAGCCAATGGATATTGATTCATCTGGCTCATTTACGCCCCACAAGGCAGGGAAACATATTGTTCAGACATTTTAATCCACTCCGTGTGGACCGGCCCTGACGATCTAAATGCTTGACTGAGTACTTGCCTGAGGCTCGGGCTAAAGACTCTCAAAGCGGTAAGGATGATCCCTTGCCTTGGTTCACAGACAGAAATCCAACTTCCATTACGTGACATTTCGGTTTTGATTATAGAGCATAGTATTGGCGACATGATATATAGTACCCATGCCGCATATGATTGATACATTTATATTTGAAGTTGTTTTATACACTATGCACTTATAATAGTATCAAATGGTTTGTTTTAAATGTACCAAACATGTTTGGCTTTTATAAGGGAAAACCCTATCCTCCGGCTTGCGTTGCATTGTGTGATGGGACCTGGGTCTTATAATAGCTTCATTTTTCCAAAAGCATTGCACTTTTTGTTTATGCACTGGTATTCTGGGGAGGAAATCCATTCCGTGTTATACTGCATGGTCCCTTGATTTACTTTAGTTTTAAATTAAAGATTTAATAACTGTTTTAGTTCTCATACCGGTCACATGACTGACCTGGAATTTTTTTTAAACTGAACTATGGGTGCCCCTATTTTCCCCACGGGAACCTAGTAGTTTTGGTTTTGCAGATTTATATTCACAGTACCTGGTTTACAGCTGGAATGATATTCGGAAAGCTCTGTATCTGTGTATCCCTTTCAGTTGTTTTTTTGTATTATTTTCCGTTGCATTGTAATTTGTAAATCTCTGTTATTTATCAAATGTATATTATTTGTTTATACTCTGTATATTCTTGTACTCTGATGTAAATTGTTATAATAAGCAATGAAATGTTCTTCTGTCTGTTTTCTGATTTGTTGTGTTCTCAACTCAATCTGGGCTTTCCTTTACTGGGAAGTTCGGGTCGTCACAGTTACTTAATAATTTAATTAAGTACAGATGATTGGAAATTGGATAGGAGTTTTCAAATCCAAGAAATAGTTTATAAAACTATATTTAAAATTAAATAAAAATTGAAATGATATTCTTAGTATCCGATTTTGGGTTATAAACTTTTATCTGTCTTAATATAATAACATTGTTAATCAAAGTCTAAGAGGTAAACATTATACCCTAACTTTAATAAACTCAGGATTATCTAAGGATGATATTAGTTTGTAATGGTAAAGATGTTGGAAATAATTTTTTATTTTCATATGGAACACTATAATGTAAATTTGCAAAGTTAGAGAGATTTAATAAAAACCATTGGGTTTTATAGTAAAACAACGTATTACTTAACATTGTTTGGCCTTAATATGGAATGTGATTATAATTATACCGTTTGGCTAAGTATAAAGCACTATTCTCTAAGTAGTGAAAATAGTACATTTTAGAATACACTTATTCCAAGTAATAAGCAAATGGCAATGGTTTTTCAAAGAAATGAAAAGAGATTATACTGGTTCAGAAACAGAAGTAAATATTGAAGATTTAATATATTATTTTCCCAAAATATTATTATAAACTTCAATTGGAAAAGTTCTAAAGTTAAGTAAAACCGTTTAGGTATATATAATAACAAAGGTGTCACACGACATTATTTGGTCCATATAAGGTTTGGTGATGAAGCCTGTACAAATTGGTTAAATATATAAAGTGATTTTTTTCCAAATTAAAGGAAATAAAAGTGATTTGAAAATATATAGCAATATTTTATAAAAAAAGGAAATAAAATGATGTGTTGTGAATATATAATGATAACTTGAGGCAAAGGAAATAAAGTTAAGGATTTTGGCAATACGCTTATTATCAAGAGATAAGCAAACGACTATTTTTTCCAAAGCAACAAAAACATAAGAGATTTGTTGAGACAAGTATGCGAAATCGATTTTTAATCGATGAAATTTTTTTAACTGTTCCTATTTGAAAGCTCACTTCCAGTTTCTTAGCAAGTCAAACACGGTAACCGGTAAGCGAGTTCTTTATAATATAAGAAGAAATGTCGAGAAGAAATGAATGGATACCTACTCACGCTTTCGATATGGGAGGAAGCCTCTCACTCTCAAATGAGAAGAAAAGCTGGCAGCACCAGCGTAGCTAATAATTTAAAAAGGTCCTGAGCTACTAAAGTGCTTATTTGTACTATTTTATTTGATATTTAAAACCCGACATTCAAAAACTATTAATTTTGGACCGTTGACGTTTTAGTTGAACAAAACCGGGATGGAAGCTAGATCCAAAACCATTTCGAACCAACTTCACATTCTAAACTAACATTGCAGAGATCTTATGAGATGATTTGAAGACATAGATCTTCAGAGCGAGAAGGTTGTTCACTGATGCCTCTGTTAAATACCGGCATTAAACTTGTTGCAGTAAACCTATTTTTTCTAAGGTATCATCGTTTTCGTTTAGTCCCAGAACGGACTTATATGGACAAATGTCTGACCAAGTATTTCTTAAGATCATGTACGTTGATTTTTACAAATATACCAAGTTTGGTGGAGGATAAGGTAACTTCTTTTATCATAACACCTGGAGTATATTTGTACAAATCAATTAATGACTGGATGAATTTGACAATGTGGTATTTAAAGTTGTTACAACCCAAATTTCGATAGACTATTTTTTTCAAAAATCCAAATATATCGAAGCTCAAATTGGCTTGTATGGTATCCTGTAGAAAAGATAGAGATAACAAATATATCAAAGATCGATAAAACATCTCGCAATGGAATGGATAAAATATAATAATCAAATATAGCCTTACCAAAATAATAACACTGCCTAACAAGTGTCAAAAGGCTACCAGATCTATGCCATAAATCTAACCTGTGAATATGTTTTTAGGAGCGGTTCAGAACACATAGTTCTTGTGAATGGACAAATTTTACATTCTGAAATAACCGTACATATCCCGTTCAGTTGTGTTTTCTTAATTATTCAGTTATTTGGGTTAACATCACTCAAGGCTCTTCACTCACGTCATGACCATCTTCTCCCCATTAGATTAAACCTAATATGGTATATATGAAGCTATACCCAACATCTCAAGGTACTCCCACTAGTACCGTCCACGTACGGTCTCCGCCATCACACCATGGAAGCATTTACAAACTCCATCCTGCACTAATTCGCGTATGGAAATCTATATTGTTACATCTTGCAATCACACTGAACCACTATCCATATGCTACATAAGTGTACTGATCCTCGTATCCGAACACCTTAGTCGAATGACGTCTAAACACAGAGTATTGCCCTAATGTCTACAATACACCACCCAGTGCATGTAACTAGACCCTCACACGAACGTACTGCCTACTATAACTCGAGTCCTATAATAGGGTTGCATCCAATGCACAGAACTCGGTCGGGAGCTTTTAATATATGTAAAGGACAACTTCATTAGGCCTACAATACAGATATTCACATATGGTTTGTCTTTTCACGGTGGCTATGGCCCCACCCTGGCCCCTCCCTCAGCTAATGAAAGACTTATTCAAGAGTTTAGTAACATGCCCTTAACAACCAATCTAAGCATCCATTTGGCTTGTCTCTCATTCAATTTCCCAATAGTGAAAGATCTTTGGCCTTTCGGTTTAGCTCTAGTCTTTCCGCATTCCCTGACTGCCGATGATAGCTATCCAATGATTACTATCATTAAATTGGTTTTGGCAAACCTCTCCCATTGGGAGGCAAATTGTCGAACCACCCAACACTATTCGTCACAGCCTTCTGATTGTAACTCACTAGTTGCAGTCAAGGTATACTCAACGGATGGAACCGTACAGAAAAATCTCTTTGGGAACAGCACGAAGCCTACCACAGAGGATCATTACGGAGTACCCTACCAGGTCCTGCAGAAGCCATATGCTTCCCTCTAGTCCCTCTGAATAATTAATTGGACATGATCTTTTCATGTTTGTAGATACCACGATGATTTACTCTATTAGGTACTTCATCTTCATACGTACGGACTGGTTCAAGCACATCACGCCATCTTGTTATTAGATCCATCTAATCTTTTTAATCACGTGCCCGCTTTACCTTATCACATTGCTAATTAACTTGATTATCCACATTTTAACTTTTTATTCAAGTTACCTGGTTCATTAGCTCACAATTGGCTGCTTACTTTCTTTAATCTTCCCTCTGCCACCGAAGCGGACATCCACTTATTATTTATTACATTTATTAGACTTAATTCTTCTAATTTTAAGTCTACTAAAAATAAGCCTAGTTTATTCTTTCCTACTTAATCAAAATGTTTTCTTACACTGTTATCACAACTTACTATTGTTGTTCACTTGTTAACTTAGTTCCCTTAACTAAGGTTTATTAATATCTTTTCCTTATTAATTACAACTCATTTTATAATTCCACTTGTCCCTAGAACAAGCATACCTATTATATTTCATTCCATTCAAATAATTAATTATAATAGATTATATACCCTGTTCATCACATTTTCCCTAGATTCCTTAATGTTACTACCAAATTGTTCGACGATGAATATTCTATCGATTAGAAATCTGTCACGAAGTGTATAAAACCGCAAGCGCACGACGTACACTTGTAGTACGTGGAGAATACGGGTCGATCCACGGAGAAAGAAATAATTCTAGATTTTACTCAGTCAAATTAAAACAATTTCGAGAGAGATGCTAGGTACAACTACAACTAAACTAACAAACTAGGATTGATAAAAACTATGAGATTAAATGACAACTTAAGAATAAATCCACTCTCCGGATCACATGAATCAACATAACATGAAACCATGATCTCTTTTTTTGATCATTTGTGAATTTAGTTGATATGATTATTATAAGTATAACTTATTCATGCTATTAATTAGCACAAAATAAACTATCAAACTACAACATACCCATTAAATCACCTTACTAGTTCTAATGAAAAATGACAATAAGATTAAAGTGAAATATACTTTAAGCATGGCCTATGAATTATTAATTAGAACTATAGACCATCAATTTTTTTTTTCAATCTCCACTTAATCACCATCATCATATGTAGATGAAGAGGTAATTAGTGAAGATATGACTAAGCATAGCCTATTTGGTGTCAACAATATAGGATATCAAATTCAATAATGAACACATAAAAACAATAATATCAACGTGACATGAAGCACAAAAAGAGAGCATGAATAAACAAATTATGTTGCATCTACATAATCAAGAGAGCTTCATTAACCCTAAGTTGAAAGGGATTAGCCTCTAAAGTATGTAATTATGACAACAAAAGTGATTGCACATAAACATAAACAAAACAAAACAAAAGAGAGAACTAATTAACAAAAGCAAAATAAAACTAAACTACTTGCATAAATTAAGCTACACTAATGCTGTTACACCCCACGTCTGTTAATGTCACTCTATATAGAATGCATTAAGTTTCGTGAAGCGCTATAGGTAAAAAAGAACATATTATCACAAGACAGACATGTAAAATAGCACCGAAGTTAAAAACTATATTTAAATCAAAACATCATGGTCCCAAATACTGAGTTTACATCATAAGTTTGAAATAACCAATTAATTAATAATCTGTCTTGCCAAAAATATCAGAGTACAAAAGCATAAACCATATTTCCCTTGCGAAGCCATAAGAGTGTTGACAAGAAGTTAAAGAGGTAAATCAATATCCAAAATCCAAGCTAAGCTGAAAGAATCCAAATCAACTCTAAGCACTTCCACTCTGAGAACTTTCGGGGGGGGGGGGCGGAAGAGTGGTATGAGGAAACATAAAAGGTCAGACATAAAGTCTGGCGAGTCCAGTTACTTTTAAATATAAATAAATAAAAGTATCATGGCAGGTATATAAAAACTGGAAGAACAAGATAACAATAACAAGGACAAGTGTAAACTGAGCAAGATAAGTTTGAACAGAATATACTACACTTCTTAAATACGTTTCTCTGCACCGCAGCAATACCAGTATCTCCAAAACAGAATGATCCGTACAAATACCGTTCCATTACATTTTCTACTTGGGTTAACGACACTCAACGCTTATATACATGCCGTAACCAATTACTTCCTAGTGGATTAACCTAATATGGTATATATGTAGCTACCTCTCAATACTGAGTTACACCCCATGGTATCCCACTCGCACGTTCTCCCTCGTAATACCATAGAAAAGTACGCAGTCCCTCATCCTACTCCAGAGTGACGTACGGATCTCTATATAACAATGTTACGCTCCGCATTATCTGTCATTACTATGCTATGTAAATGTACGGACTGCCACCATCGATCGAATCAGATTTCATTCCGGAGTAATGCCCTCAAGTCTATGATACAACACCCAGAGTAGTCATGCATGTATCTAGACTGTCCCACATATGTACTATAATTGTAGCTCGATGCCTTAATCGCATTTCCTCTAATGTGCACCGAGTTCCGTGGCAGGGCGATATAAGAAACACATAACTCGGTCGGGAGCTTTTCCATATTTGTATAGGTCTGTCTTTAAGAACCTCTACAAATATTCCAAGGGTTTGTTTTCACGGTGGCCTTGGCCCCACTTCGGCCCCTTCCTTAACTAGTAAAGACTACAAGAGCTAAAATACTATCCCTAAAGAAAACAATCTAAACATCCATTTGGCGTCTTCCCTCAACCATCGTACCCCGATAGTGAAGGGTGAGTGGTCTGTTGGTTTTAGCTCTAGTCTTTCCGCATCCCATTGGCTACCGATGACTGGTATCCAACGATCTACTATCCTTGTTTGTCATGACCCTTCGACTCCTCGTTGAGGCAACCACCGAATCACCGTGGTGTCACAGCATTCTGACTGCATAGCTACTTCTGCAGTCAAGGCCCACCCACCTAGTAGTTACGCGCAGACCCAACCTCTGCGAGCACAGCCTAAAACATCTGCCACCACACAGAGATCTACTAGGAGCACCTTATGTACCTTCAGAAGCCGCGTGCTTCCCCTTCAGTCCTTCAGGGCCATCAGAACAATCAGATGAATGTGTGCTCCCCCTCGTGCCTTATAACACCATGATGATCTACCCCGTTGGGCTATTCACCCTTAAACGTGTGGACTGGTCCAATCGCCTCACTTTAATATGCTGTTAGACCCAATGTCTAAACATTCTTTTACGCGCTTGCCTTACCTCATTAGGTTTTCATTTAACTTGGTTATTCTCTTTCATATTGAATTCTTAATCAAGTTACCAAGTTCCTCTTGCTTATTAATTTTGGTTATAAAACTTAACCCATTTAAGCTCGTTAATAAGCCCGCAACATGTTATTCACTAGACTGTAGCCTAAGGTCTGTAATCCATAATCTCTTTAGTATTCTTGCTTGGCTACATCATTACAATAACATGTTCTACTTAATATGTTATTAAATATATCTCAATTCACATGTTTCCTAATTAACATGTCACTTACCATTTACGATTAACCACAACTTATTTCATTTTACAAGTTTTCCTCATTCCTTCTCATTTAATCATAATTCCATCTTATCATTGTCTACTTATTAACTTAGTTCTCTTAACTAAGGTTTACTAATACGTTTCCTTTCCATAAATAAAAATTATGTTGTCCTCATCCGTAGATTTCAGATTCTTGTTCTTGTAAATAACTTAATTTAAAATTAAGTACAGCTTATCCCTTTACATAAGTTAGTTTGTTCCCTTTTTCGTTTATTATAACCTAAGTTATGATTTCCATTTGTCCCTAGAACAAGCCTAAACATCTTATCTTTTCTTTTCATACATGTTAATGCCCCAGACCTCTCACATTAAGTCAACCACTTGTGGATGCTGGATATGTCGGGCGGCTCCAGGCAGACGTAAACCACAAGTTTAGACTTAACCTCATGCCATGGTGCTTTTATGCATTAGACCCCTCACATTAGATTAACCACTTGTGGTTGCTGGATATGCCGGGCGACTCCGGGCATACTTATACCACAAGTGCAATCTAACCTCGTGTCTAAGCATTACAACGGTTCCATTATTTGAGGCATATTCATATTAATAAATTTCCCTATTCCAAATATAGATTTTCATGTCCCTTTTTAATTCATATTTCATTATCCACGATATGCCCCTTTTCCCAAGTCGTAAATCAAGATATATATATATATATATATATATATATATATATATATAATGCCCGAATCCGTATTCACATATTTGCTAATTTATGTCCCCAGTTCATATTCACATATTACATCACAAGTTATGCCCAAATTCATATTCACATATATTCTTATTTACGCCCAAATCATATTTTACATATGTTCCAACTTACGCCCAAATCATATGCCAAATCATATTTTACTTATTTTCCAATTTACGTCCAAATCATATGCCAAATCCTATTTTACATATGTTCCAATTTACACCCAAATCGTATGCCAAATCATATTTTACACATGTTCCAATTTACGCCCAAATCATATGTCAAGTCCTATTTTACATATGTTCCAATTTACACCCAAATCATATGCCAAATCATATTTTACATATGTTCCAACTTACGCCCAAATCATATTTTCCAATGTATGCCAAAATTCATATTCACTTTATCCAACACGATATATATTCCCAAATCCATATTCGTATATTTCCAAATTTTATGCCCAAATTTATACTCATATTTTTCAATACCAATTATACCCCCAAATTATGTCTTTCCCAATCGTTCCCAATTGCTTACGTTCGCATATTTCAGCGTTAGACCTAGGCTCGTAGGTAGCCTGGCTATATAAAAATAAAAGGGAAAAGAGGGAAAGAAGAGAATTATAACTGTCATGATGACAAATCAATAATAAACTGACAGAAATAGGCATAAAACTGAATAGATATATTATGACAATATTCAACATGGTGGCGGTATAAACATATAAAGGCAGATCTGATAATTATTTCAAAATAGAACTTGTTTATGCATAGATCCAATATCCAATTTCTATATACATTTTATGATTATCAATTAAATATTTAGATCTAAAAATAACATGAACTCACAGTGAATAGATCAAAGGAAATTGATCCAAATTACCGTGAAGAACACGTTGGATTTATTGTAGCAATCATTGAATTTGTATAATCTTTGCTGAATTGGATTTGGAGAAGAAAAGGCCATTCAATTTACATTACAACAGAGCTCCGCCATCTCCACCATTTTTTTAGATGAATAAAATCAAGGTTTAGGGTCCTGTTTATAGCCAAGAAGCAACGAACCAAGCCACGAACAAGTCAACATTCAAAATCTGAATTCTGCCCAGATCTAGGGGGTCGACCCCCCTTCATGGGTGTCGACCCAGCACAATCGGCCCTTTCCCTGTTTGCGCGCCGAATTTTCTAGTTTTGAATTTTTGAATTTTTGAATTCTGGACTAATATATATATATATATATATATATATATATTCTCCTTATATGCATACAAACTTCAAACCTTAATAACTTCTTCATACAAAGTCTGTTTTACGCAAACTTGGTGTCTATCTTGACCAGAATTCCGAGACGGACGCAATGGCATAGTCCATTTTACTTAGTTCTGAATAATTAATTTAGGTTTCCTTAATTAATTGTTAATAGTGTACTTCACATTAATTATTCTTTAATTCATCATCTTTAGTGTCATTAAAATTTCGAGGTGTTACATTCTACCTTACTCAAAGGTTTTCATCCCCAAAATCTCTAAGTTAATAAGAACGTATACCTAACATCCAATAATCATACATTCATCTAGCAATCACAGGCATCCATTATCCTTAATGAATTTTTAATGCTTTTATGAACATATGCAATAGTGTGTGTATATGTTCATAAACTAATGCGAAAGATCAGGCGGTCTACTGATTCAATTGACCTCCTTAATGCAATGTATGTTTGTTCCATGCAACCAAAATGTATGAAAATCATCCTAATCCATGTAAGTTTTATATGTGTGCACAATCATCCATCCAAATGCAACATCTATGTAATGATATACCCATTTTCATCCATAAAAATTTAAAATGTACACACAACCATATGCAATATGTAAGTTATTGAGCCGATCTAGTTCCTATTGTTTGTGTATATGCATCCACGAGCAATCACTAGCAAACACTTGCTTCCATCAAACAAAAACATGTCTCAAACACATGTTTACATTCATTAGTTTTCTACCTGAAGACTCGATTAATAGGAGATATTAAAACGATAGATACAAGTATTAATTCGAAGCTTGGAAAAAGAAGTTAAGAACATATTCTCGAAAAGGAAAGGATAAAAAGCGCTAATCTTATCTTAATCCTCCCAAGTAGCGTTCTCGCGACCCTTTCCCAATTGCACTCTTACTAGCTTCACTTCTTTGTTGCACAATTTCTTAACCTCCGATCCAAGTATGCATGTCGGTACTCGTCCAATCATTGCTTTCTTCTCTACTTTCACTTCCTCTTGCAAGTTTGGCTCCACTACCTCGAACTCTATACATTTTATCGCATCTTGAATGAATAGTCATCTTAGAATGATGGGCTTCCTCAAAGACTGTCTTCAATAGGTTTCCCATCCCGATATGATTCACCTATCGAACCTCTTCTCAAGTAGCTCCCCTACTTGCTTACAAATTCCCCGCTTTTCTTTTAGGAGTCACATGTCGCACAGGCAATGCAACTGGCTTTGCATTATCCACCAAGTATATGCGGAAACCAGTCTCGTGCCTCGGGGGTAAACCCCGAACTCATCAAAACATTAGGATACTCACAACTATTGGTACAAATCGCAATTCTTTGATAGATATATCAAGAGGTTCTAGGAGACTAAGCATGACAGACCCTTTTGGGGTCATAAGAAATCTCAAGAGTCTTTCCATGGCGGTCAGAAGTCTAACGACCCTCCTCTCACAATCTAGAATGGCTTCATATATGGTTAACCAATCCATCCTTAGAATCAAACCATATCTTATGAAATCAAGAACATATGTGTCGCAATCATACTCAACGCCTAACATAGAGATTCTCAAACCCCAAAAATCATCGATAAATGAGTTGTACCTCTAATGGGGTTTGAGACAATAACGAGATCCAAAACCATAATAGTATCTAGGTGCAGAGACTCAACTAAAGGATTAGATATAAAAGAATGTGAAGCGCTAGAAAAAGAATCCCAATAGGATGATCAGAAATAGAAATCAAGCCTTCAATGGAAACTTTCCTACCCCTATCTCGTCCTCCAGCTATGAGAACATTAGCTTGCCCTCTAGAAGTTCTTGTCCTTTGGCCTTGTCCTTGTCTCTTTGGGCACTCCTTAATAAGGTGTCCTGCCTTAACAAAGTGGTAACAAACGTCTTTCCTCTTTCTGCAATCCTTTTTCAGATGACCCACCATTCCATAACTATGGTGTTTCCTCTTTTCTTATTTCATCTTTGGGCTGTGATCCTTAGCCCTAACTCCCTTATTCTCCTTTTTACCATCCTTGTGCAACATGCTAACAAGTCTCTTGAAATATGCCTCCATCACATGGAAATCCTTACAAGGCTTGAGAGAAAATAAGCCGTAGGTGAAACTACTGTGGCTATAGATGGAGGTTGGGCACTTCTTTGCCCTTCGACATGCACCGTAGTTTTAACACGCCTACAGAACCATGCCGAAATGGGGATACCCTTTCGAGAAGAAACAGTTCCCCGAATAAAAAGGAAAAGAAATCAAGCGGAGAATCGAGAAGATATTTATGGCATTGGGAAATATGCTTTTCAAAAACAGACTTTTCATTTTAAAATATTTTGTTTTTGAGACCTTTTTGACCACCATTTTCAAAATATTGTATCCGATCTTATAACCATATGCTCTGATACCAAATGTGACACCCCACGTACGTTAATGTCACTCTATATAGAATGCATTAAGATCCGTGAAGCGTTATAGGTAAATAAGAACATAATATCACAAGACAGACATGCAAAATAGCAGCGGAATTATAAACTTTATTTAAATTAAAACATCATGGTCCTAAATACTGAGTTTACATCATAAGTTTGAAATAACCAATTACATTAATAATCTGTCTTGCCCAAAATATCAGAGTACAAAAGCATAAAACCATATTTCCTTTGCGAAGCCATAAGAGAGTTGATAAGAAGTCAAAGCGGTAAATCAATATCCAAAATCCAAGCTAAGTTGAAAGAATCCAAATCAAATCTAAGCACTTCCACCCTCAGAACCTGGGGGGAGGGGGGATGAAAGACATAGAAGAAGAAACAAAAAGGTCAGAAATAAAGTCTAGCGAGTCCAATTACTTTTAAATATAAATAAATAAAAGTATCATGGAAGGTATATAAAAACTGGAAGAACAAGATAACAATAACAAAGACAAGTGTGAACTGAGAAAGATAAGTTTGAACAGAATATACCGTGCTTCTTAAATACGTTTCTCTGCACCGCACCAATACTAGTATCCTTGAAACAGAATGATCCCTACAAATACCGTTCCATTACATTTTCTTGATTTTTAGATTACTTGGGTTAACGACACTCAATGCTTATACACATGCCGTACCCATTTACTTCCTAGTGGATTAACCTAATATGGTATATATGTAGCTACCTCTCAATACTGAGGTACACCCCATGGTATCCCACTCGCACGATCTCCCTCGTAATACCACAGAAAAGTACGTAGTCCCTCATCATACGCCGAAGTGACGTACGAATCTCTATATAACAATTTTACGTTCCACATATATTTGTCATTACTATGCTATGTAAACGTACGGACTGCCACCATCGATGAAATAAAATTTCATTCTGGAGTAATGCCTTCAAGTCTACGATACATCACCCAGAGTAATCATGCATGTATCTAGACTGTCCCACTTATGTACTGTAATTGTATCTCGATGCCTCAATTGCACGTCCTCTAATGTGCGCCAAGTTCATGGCAGGGCAATACAAGAAACATGAAACTCGGTCCGGAGCTTTTCCATATCTCTTCAGGCCCGTCTTTAAGAGCCTCTATAGATATTCCTAGGGTCTGTTTTCATGGTGGCTATGGCCTCACCCCGGCCCCTCCCTCAACTAGTAAAGACTACAAGAGCTAAACGACTACCCCCTAAAGAAAACGATCTAAACATCCATTTGGCATCTTCCCTCAACTATCGTATCCCGATAGTGAAGGGTGAATGGTCTGTTGGTTTTAGCTCTAGTTTTTCCACATCCCACTAGCTGCCGATGACGGGTATCTGACGATCTACTATCCTTGTTGGTCGTGACCCCTCGCCTCCTCGTTGAGGCAACCGCCGAATCACCTTGGTGATACTACGTCATAGCATTTTGACTGCATAACTACTTCTGCAGTCAAGGTCCACCCACCTATTAGTTATGCGCAGACCCACCCTCTGCGAGCACAGCCTAAAACATTTGCCACCACAAAGATGACTACTATGAGCACCTTACATACCTTAGGAAGCCGCGTGCTTCCCCTTCCAGTCCTTCGGAGCCGTCAGAACAATCAGATGAATAAGCGCTCCTACTCGTGCCTTATAACTCCACGATGATATACCCCCGTTGGGTTATTCACCCTTAAACGTGTGGACTGGTCCAAGCGCCTCACTTTAATATGTTGTTAGACCCTCTGTCTAAACATTCTTTTACGCGCTTGCCTTACCTCATCAGGTTTTCATTTAACTTGATTATTCTCATTCATATTGAATTCTTAATCAAGTTACCAAGTTCCTCTTGCTTATTAATTTTTGTTTTAAAACTTAACCCATTTAACCTCATTAATAAGCCCACAACATGTTGTTCTCTAGATTGTGGCCCAAGGTCTGTAATCCATAATCTCTTTAGTATTCTTGCTTGGCTACATTATTACAATAACATGTTCCACTTAATATGTTATTAAGTATATCTCAATTCACGTGTTTCCTAATTAACATGTCACTTCCCATTTATGATTAAATACAACTTATTTCATTTTACAAGTTTTTCTCATTCCTTTTCATTTAATCATCATTCCATCTTATCATTGTCTACTTATTAACTTAGTTCTCTTAAATAAGGTTTACTAGTAAGTTTTCTTTCCATAAATAAAACTGATGTTGTCCTCATCCGTTGATTTCAGATTTTTGTTCTTGAAATAACTTAATTAAGTGCAAGTTATCCCCTTACAAAAGTTAGTCTATTCCCTTTTTCATTTATTATAACCTAAGTTATAATTTCCACTTGTCCCTAGGACAAGCCTAAACATCTTTTCTTTTTTGTTCATACATGTTAATGCTCCAAACCTCTCACATTAAGTCAACCACTTCTGGATGCTGGATATGTCGGGCGGCTCCGAGCAGACTTAAACCACAAGTTTAGACTTAACCTTGTGTCATGGTGCTGTTGTGCATTATACCCCTTACATTAGATTAACCACTTGTGGTCGTTGGATATGCCGTGCGGCTCCGGGCATACTTATACCAAAAGGGCAATCTAACCTCGTGTCTAAGCATTACCACGGTTCCATTATTTTAGGCATATTCATATTAATAAATTTCCCTATTCCAAATATAGATTTTCATGCCCCTTTTTAATTCATATTTCATTATGAATAATATGCCCTTTTTCCTAAGTCATAAATCAAGATATTTATATATGTGTATATATATATATTATGCCCAAATTCATATTCATTTATTTTCTAATTTATGTCCCTAGTTCATATTCATATATTTCAGCACAAGTTATTCCTTAATTCATATTCACATATATTCCAATTTACGCCCAAATGCCATATCATATTTTACATATGTTCCAACTTTCGCCAAAATTATATGCCAAATCATATTTAACATATGTTCCAATTTACGCCCAAATCATATTCCAAATCTTATTTTACATATGTTCCAATTTACGCCCAAATCATATGCCAAATCATATTTTACATATGTTCCAATTTATGCCCAAATCATATTTTCCAATGTATGCCTAAATTCATATTCACATTATCCAACACGATATATATTCCCAAATCCATATTCGTATATTTCTAAATTTTATGCCCAAATTTATATTCATATTTTCCAATACCAATTATGTCCTAAGTTATGTCTTTCCCAATCGTTCCCAATTTCTCACGTTCGCATATTTCAACATTAGACCAAGGCTCGAAGGTAGCCTGGCTATATAAAAATAAATGGGAAAAGAGGGGAAGAAGAGAATCAAAACTGGCATAATGACGAATCAATAATAAACTGACAGAAATAGGCATAAAACTGAATAGATATATTATGACAAGATTTAACATGGTGGCGATATGAACATATAAAGGAAGATCTGATAATTATGTCATAATGGAACTTGTGTAGGCATAGATCCAATATCCAATTTCTATATACATTTTATGATTATCAAATAAATATTTAGATCCAAAAATAACATGAACTCACAGTGAATAGATCTAAGGAAATGGATCCAAATTACTGCAAAGAACACGTTGGATTTGTTGTAGCAATCGTTGAATATGTATAATCTTTGCTAAATTGGATTTGGAGAAGAAAAGGCTATTTGATTTACGTTGCAGTAGAGCTCCGCCATTGCCACCATTTTTTTAGATGAATAAAACCTAGGTTAAGGGTCCTTTTTATAGCCTACAAGTAATGAACCAAACCACGAACAAGTCCACATTCGAAATCTGAATTCTGCCCAGAACTGAGGGGGGGGTCGACCCCCCTTCATGTGTGTCGACCCCGGGGTCGACCCCTAAGAGCCAGGATCGACCTTGGGGTCGACCCAACAGGGTCTCGGGTCGACCCCAAATGGTCGGCCCTTTCCATATTTACACGCCAGATTTTCTGGTTTTGAATTTTTGAATTCTGGTTTAATTTATATATATATTCTCCTTATATTCATACAAATTTCAAACCTTAATAACTTCTTCATACAAAGTCCGTTTTACCCAAACTTTGTGCCAATCTTAACCTTAATTCTAAGACGGACGCAATGGTATGGTCCATTTTACTTAATTCTGAATATTTAATTAAGTTTTCCTTAATTCATTGTTAACAGTGTGCGTCACATTAATTATTCTTTAATTCATCATCTTTAGTGTCGTTAAAATTTCGGGGTGTTACAAACGTATAAAGTAAATAACAAGAAATATATGTACAAGAAATTAAATTGCATTAAAATGAAAACTACATAAGAGGGAAATGGCTAAGTAGCCATTGAAATAAAAGAGAGCTTTGATTTTGATCCTACAAACTAATTAACTAATAGAGAGAGGAGAGGATTATTTACATGACATAATGGGTTATATATACATGTTTGAAACCCTAAAGACCTAAACCATTTTGTTGGGGAATACCAAAAATATTCCTTCATGAAACTTCCATTTGTCTCTAGCCTCTAATTAATCATTAATAGTTCATGAAGACTTTTTTGTCTCCACTTGCTAATATATTAGCCTATAATTGTTCCATTAAAGAAAAAGTGATAATGGGTTGAGTCCTCCACTAAGTTGTACGTGAATTAATTCCATCTCCATTCCTTTGTATCCGCTTTGTGCATGCATATCTCCATGTAAACTTCATGTGCATACTTCATTTTTGCTCCTAAATTCCTACAAGACACGTGAAAATTAACAAGTAAATTTTATTAAAAATAAATACATGCACAAATGACCTTTTTGCCCTAATATGAAGATGAATGCATGATAATTTGAGAATTTTGGATTGTTGGTTAAAACATGTAAAAATAGTCACTTATGTTATTTATTTAACTAAAACACGAATAAATATGTGAATATATATGTGCATTTTTACGTGCTCATCAAATACCCCACATTTGTCTTTTTATTCGTCCTCGAATGGACTAAAAAACTAAAATAAATTCATTTTCGTAGGGAGCACGATTGCATTGAGCGTATGTAACAAACCGTTAAACCTCTGGGTATCCCCAATAGGACAAGTGTTGTCTCATGAGGGTTTTCAGCGGATAATGCCTACAAAATCCAAATGTTAAATGCAAAAAATATTTATAAAATGTAAGATTCAAAAATATTTACAAGATGAATGCAAGTTTTCAAAAGAATATTTATAAATAGGTAATTTACTGTCAAATTTGACACGGATGAGTTAACATAATTTTAGCTCATCACTATGAAATTTAAGTCCGTTACAAATCAAAACATCAAACAAAAGTTAGGTAGTCGTTACAAACTCCGCTAGCTTGGCCAGTTGTTTTGGTAGAAATATAGTGCAAATATGAAATGAATTCTATAATCGATATCAACAATCGTAAAATGACAACTTTATTTCCTTTTGGTTAACAAGTTAGGTCAAATAAGTGAAGAAGGTGCTTGGATTTCATGTGCTAACTCTCTCTTTATTTTGAAAAATATTTACATTATTATTATTTACAAACACCTAACTGAAAAGACCAAGGTATACCACCCCTACACTGCATCACGACTTACGTGAGGGTTGGAACAAAGCTTGGTGGATTGTGCAAAAAGAAGCTGACTTTGTCAACATGTCGGTAATCCTTAGGTGTACAACTCATGAAATGAGACCAAGATATACCACCAGTGCACCGCATTACGGCTTCGTGAGAGTTGGGATAGAGCTTGGCGGGTTTGCACACCAACGCTATATTTACAAGTAATGTTGGATATCCCTAGTTTATTATATATAATTTTCTTCTTCTTCTTCTTCTTCTTCTTCTTCTTCTTTTTTTTGGTTTTTTTTGAAGAGAGAGAGAGTTAAGCGAAAATATCTTAGCATAGTTTCACTTAAAAGATCTAAAATGTTATCTCAAGTAGTCTAAATCAACAATTCTATTAATCGGATTACAATTCAAAAAATACATTACAAGCTCATCACCTATGAATCTCCATATGTACCAGTTACACTAAATTTGCTCATAATTAAAACTTTCCTTTTGTTATCCATTAAGAAAATTGATTTTCCAAACATTTTAATCGTATGACCAAAACTGTGTATTTACTTCATCGTGCCCATTTAAAAGTAAATTAAAATGCATGTTTTTTGATTTTTTTTTGAATGAGTAAAAAGAAAGAAAGGAAAAATCTATGCACAACCAAAATAAATATGAAACTCCCCCACACTTGATTTTGACTGTGTCCCTACAGGCAACCCAAGTGGAAGGAGAAATGAAAAGAAAAGAAAATTTTGAAAATATGCCCTTTATTTAAAAGAGAAAAGATTTTTTTTATAGTATATCAGAAAATATATTGACAATAAGTAAATGAAACGGTCTTCTAAAGACCAGTTCGTTTGTCTCTTCAAGTATGAGAGACATGGTTTAAGCTTAAAAAAACAAAACGTAAAAGATTTCAAAGTTAAACATTTTTTTGGAAAAACAAATGTCGTTTTATTAAATATCGAATGAGATTGTGACACCCCATGTCTTTTAATGTCACTCTTTTATAGAATGCATTAAGTTCCTTGAAGCGTTATAGGTAAAAAGAACATAATCTCACAAGACAGATATATAAAATATCCGCGGAAATTTAAAACTTTATTTTTCAATAGAAAACATTGTGGTCTCAAAATCCAGCTACAACATCAGACTGAAATACTGAATAAAATACATCAAATAAAAACATTTGTCTTACGCTAAAAACCATCAGAGTACAAAAATGAAAAATCATAATCCCCATAAGTAGCCATAAACAAGTAGATAGGTAGTCAAAGTGATACATCGAAGTAGATCCAAATCCAACCAAAAATAGAAGAGAGAGAATCTGAATCAAGCATGAACGTTCCTACCTTGTGAACCTAGGTGGAGGGGGGAGAAGAATAAGAAAGAAAAGGAAACAAAACGGGTCAGATATAAAGTCTGGCGAGTTCAGTGAGTTTTAACATATAAAGAAGTAAAAGTATCATGACAGGCATATAAACTGGATGAGAGATAACAGTGTCATATAACATGTATGAACAGGCTAATCAGAATAAACAAAGTAGCTTATGCTTCCCAAATTACTTTTTCTGTACCAATACTAGTATACCAGATTAAGTGTTTTCCAATTACCTAATAGAAATAGAATGATCCTAATAGAAAATGTATGGTAGACTTAGGTGTTCTTCTAGTACCAGGTTTTACCCTAAAAAGAAATAATAAGTGCCTAAATAGAAATAACGGGTCTTACCCCAAACAGAAATAAAAGGTGTTACCCCAAACAGAAATAACATGTACCTAAACAGGACTAAATGTACCATAATTACTATCCCCAGCGATCGGCTCCCTACCATGTAAATACCTGGTGTCGGGCCCACAGTAGGGTGTATTACTTCTTAAAGTGGCAACCACCAGAAGGACACAGACCTATTTACAGGTGTTATAGCGGCTTATTTTCCCAAACAAGCCGGACCCATGCATGCACATGACTCCATTGGGAACGCACCATCAGAACACCTCCACCCAAATGAACCTCTTATAATCATTTTAGTAAGTGTGCCCTAATCCCTATCTAGTGCGGGGTCCCCCTTATTACCAAAATGGGTTACTGACTGATATGGGTCCCACACAGCAGATGGCATAAGCCACCCCTTAGGCTTGTATCCCCAATTAACTGGGATTTTGATAGGTCATATCTAATAGATTAACAAGCCCACATAGCTCCTACAGATTAAACAGGTTAAGTTTAACGGGTTCGTATAACCCCCTTGCAGATTTAACAGATTTACTTAACTTGACCGATTATACATGTTTACTTGACACCACACAAAGATTAAACAAGGAACAGATTAACAGGTTTATATGTATATAACCCCCACAGATTAAACGGGTTAAGTATTACAGGTTAACAGATATGCATAACCCCCAACATGTTTCACAGGTTACTTGCAATTTCATTGACATGTTTCACTTAATCTTTAAATTAAGCCTACAGATTGATATGCCTAAACCAAAAGTCATAATTCACAGTCTAAGATATGCTCCAAATTTTAGTCATACTCCACAGTATAGTTTATGCCTTTGAATCCCGGTCATGATTCATAGTACAAGCTATGCCCCCAAAATTACCATTCCTAATCATTCCTAATTTAACCCAATTCCGTTCATATGCATATTTCAGCGATATCGGCGTAGGCTCAAAAGTAGCCTAGGCTATAAAAATAAAATGGGAGACAAGAACAGAATAGGTATATAAAAACAAAATAAGAATATGATAACAGAGATGGGCACATGATAGAAGAAATAGGCATATCAAAAATAGGCATTTAAGAACTGAATAGCAGATCAGGTGTACAGAATAATACATGTAATAACATAACTGTTTAGGTATGAACCAGACTCTTAATAGGCATAGGTTTTAGATCCAGATTTATAAACATGTCAGGATTACTTGTTAAATGTTTATATATAAAAGTAACATGAACTCACATAGATTGGATCCAAAGAACAGATAATAATATGCTGAAGTTGTAGAAGAAATTCTTGTATACGTATAAGCTGTTATTGAAGAAAATAGGCTAATTCAATCCAAGCAAGTGTAGCATCTCATTGTCTCCATTGTTTTTTATGTGTAAAAACAATAGAAATGATGTCGTATATATAGCCTACCGCTAACGAACCCAGTCAAATTCACGTCCAGATGCAGGAAAATGAATTCGGACAGATCCTTTTGGGTCGATCACTCTCACCTGGGTCGACCCATAGGTAGACCTGCGTGGCCCTGGGTCAACCCGTTGGTCGACCCAACCCAGGTGTGGGTCAAACCCAATGGGTCTGGTTCCTTCCTCAATTTTCCGCTCACTGTTTTGATTAAATTTGAAAATTTAGATTTGGTTTATATATAGATAACCCTCTTATACATATGCAACTTCTAAGCTTCATATCTTTCTTATACGATGTCCATTTTGCGCAAATTCGGAATCTATCTTAAGCAGAATTCTGAGACGAATGCAATGGTATAGTCCTTTTACGTAATTCCTAATATTTAATTAAGCATTCTTTAGTTTATCGTTACAATGTCCTTTAAAATTATAGGGTGTTACATTCTCCCCTACTTAAAGGATTTCGTCCCCGAAATCTCTAAATTAAGAAGAATGTTTATCCTAACATCCATCAACCATTTAATCATCCATAAATCACAGGAATCCATTGTCCTTAAAAGAATTCTATTGCTTGTATGAACATATGCAAAGGTGTGTATATGCCCTTATGTTTTTGTGAAAAATCAGGCGGTCTACTGATTCAGTCGACCTCCTCAATGCAGTGTATGTTAGTGTCGTGAATCCAATATATATGCAAATAATCCTAGTATATCATGTAAACGCTATATATGCGCACAACCATCCATCCAAATGCAACATCCATATGGTGATACAATCATTTCCATCCGTAAAAATTTAAAATGCACACACATCCACATGCAATATGTAAGTGATTGAGCCGATCTAGTGCCTTGTGTGTGTATATATATCCACGAGCAACCACTACCAAACACTTGCATCCACTTGCATCCATTAAACATAACATGTTTCAAACACATGTTTACATCCATTGGTTTTCCTACCAAAAGGTCGAAGATTCGATCGATAGGATATACTCAAATGACAGAAGAAAGTATGAGTAAAAGCTTGGAAAAAGAAGTTAATAACATATCCTTGAAAAGGAAAGGGTATGAAGCGCGAATCTTGTCTTCAGTCTCTCAAGTTCCATCTTCGCGGTTTTCTCCCCATTGAACTTTTATCAATTTGACTTCTCGGTTGTGAAGCTTCTTAACCTCTGATCAAAGTATATGGGTAGGAACTCGTCTGACCGTCGCCTCATGTTCTACCTCTACTTCCTCAAGCATGCTCGGCTCGACTACCTCCAGTATATCATGCAGACACTTCCTCAAGTGAGAAACATGGAAAACATCATGAATACCCGCCAATCTCTTTGATATCTTTACTCTATATGCCATTTGACCTATCCTTTCCACTAGGGGAAATGGCCCTACGAACCTTGGTGCCAACTTCCCTACAGATCGAAAGCGAGCCACATTCCTCAAAGGTGATACTTTGATGAAAATCATGTCTCCCACCTCAAACCCAATATCAGTCCTTCTCCTATCCGCGTAGGACTTATGCCTATCCTAAGTTGTCTTCATGCGTCTGCGGATAAGATCAACCTTTTATGAAGTTTCTCTAATCATCTCAGGTCCAAGTAGAAGCCTATTTGTAGAATCCCACCAACAAGTCGGTGATCTACAAGGTCGTTCATACAATGCCTTGAAGGGTGTCATGACTATACCAGCCTGATAACTATTGTTGTAGGCGAATTCAACCAACAAAAAATGCTCTTCCTAAGTCCCTCCGAATTCTAGGATACAAAGCCTTAAAAGATCCTCAAGAACTACATTCACCCTCTCAGTCTGCCCATCGGTCAAAGGGTGATAAGCGGTGCTCAAACATAACTGTGTACCTAATGCCTCTTACAGTCTCTTCCATAAATCACTAGTTAAGAGGGGGTCATGGTCACTCATAATGCTAGAAGGTACTCCATGTAGACGAACTATCTCACGAAGATAAACTGAAGCCAACCGTGTTGTGCAACATCCCGTAATTTTAACAACACTAAAGAGGACAAATTAAAGAATAATTAATTTAATATTTAGAATTAAGGGAAACAGACTGCACCATTGTGTCCGTCTTAAAATTCTGGTCAAGATAGACATTTGATTTGTGTAAAACAGACACCGTATGAAGATGTTATGAAGGTTTGAAGTTTGTATACATGCAAGAGTGTGTGTGTGTGTGTGTGTATTGGGTCCAAGAATTCAAAAATTAGGTCTAGAAGTTAAAAATCATTCAAATCATGAAAAATTGGGTGAGCGGGAAAAATCCCCCCGGGGAATCGACCCCTTAAGCGGGTGTCAACTCCCCTAGGGCTGAAGTGGCAGGTCGGTTCTAGGAGCCGACAGTTATATATACGACCTCATTTTCTGGTTTTTTCACACTGAAATCAACGGAGGCCAAAATGCTGTCGGTGCCTGGACTGAATCAAATCTTTTTCTTCTTCTACAATCAAGTTTAAAGATTCAAGTGCAGATCTATGATTCAATCTCGCTTTTCTCCTTCTATTTTTCTAGATCTGAACACTATGAGTTTAAGTTACCTTTAGATTTAAATAATTAAAAGTAAAACATGATATGACTGTAATTTGGATCTACCCCTATGACTGAATCATACTAGATCTATTGTAATTTGTGAATCCATGATATTCTGAATTAACTATGACTTGGATCTTAACCTTTATCATGTCAGATCTACTTTTGATTATAGATCTAATTCACTATTTAGATCATCTTGTATCTATCATGTTTGTGGTTAATTTAGATCTGTCATTAGTCAAACATTTAAATCCTTATTTAGATCTAATCATGCCTATTATGACATCCCTACTATGTTGGAACCAGTTTTGTTATCACATATTCACTAGATCCGTTCTTATATGTCAATCTTAACATTATGCCATTATATGTTTATGTAAATTTTGTTAGAATAATCATTTCTGTCATCTTCCCTTCACCTTTTCCCTTTTACTTTATATAGCTAGGCTACTTTCGAGGCTAGGCATGCCGCTAAAAATATGCGAATGCGTTAGTTTGGGAACGAGGGGAAAAACTTTGAAATTGGGCATTACTTTTAAAGGGGAAATTTGGCATAATTTGAATAATGTTTATGAGTATGAATTTAGGACATATAATTCATTATGAACATATTTGGAGAAAAGGGGCATGAAACCTATAACGACATACGTAAAAATTGGTTAACAATGGAATGCCTAGGATTACAGTAATTAGAAATTGTAACTGCGCCTAGACACGAGGTTAGATTACACATGTGGTGGAAATCTACCTGGAACCGCTCGGCATATCCAACAACCACAAGTGGTGAATCTAATGTGAGGGGTCTAATTGCACAAATATGAGACACGCCTAGACACGAGGTTAAGCCTGACTTGTGGAAGAAATCTACCCGGAACCGATCGGCGTATCCAGCGTCCACAAGTGGTAGGCTTAATGCGAGGGGTCCAGCACATTATAACCATAAATGGACATGGTAATGAATTGGAATACCTAAACTAGTTGAATCCATAGGGATTGTATGAACATGAACTTGAATAGGGTTTAAGTAAATTTTGTTGAACAGTGGGTGGGTTATGTAAATATGAGCGGGTGGGTAATATTTATATATAAACCCACAAACTTAACCTAAGGGGGTTATGTAATTAAAGACACCAATAGGTATACATAGCCTGTGATAATCGTTGTGGGGATACAAGACAAAGGGGAGAGCTTGTATCATTTTGTGTGGGGGACCCGTTTCATTCATTAACCTATAGAACAGTATCAGACGAGTACTCCACCCTAGGTCGGAGTAGGGACACGCTTATTGGGCTGATTATAAGAGATCCAAACGTGGAGGATGGTGTGGGCGGCGCAAACCGACCGGGACATGTGCGTGCATGTTCCGACAGAAGGGGGTAAGACGACTATGGCACCTGTAGATATGGTTGTGCACATCAACAAAGGGTTGCTACTTTAGGAAGTGACACCTCCTACTGTGGGGCCGGCACATGGTATCTACGGAGTAGGGAGCCGATCGATTAGGGTAGTAGTTAGGGTACGTCTAGACTTTGGTAAAAAGTTTAGGAGCCTGTTAGGTTGGGTTGCCTGTGGATTGTATGGGGTTAACACTTCTCACCAGAAGTACGCCTAAGTCTACCATCTTATAGTTGTTTAGATCATCTCATTCTGGTTATACTGGTATTAGTGCAGAGAATCAGAGTAAACATTAGAGAAGCGTATACACCCTATCATGTTTACCTTGTTATACCTGCCTTTTATGAAGGTATCTTTCTTATCCACTTTATATGCCTATCATGCTACTTTTACTTATTTACTTGACAAAAGTAACTGGACTCTCCAGACTTTATGTCTGACCCTTTTTGTTTCCTCTTCTTTCTTCTGTTTTCCCCTAGGTTCTCAGGGTGGGAATACTCAAGTTTGACCAGGATTCTGCTATCATTTGCTGGAGCTGCTTAGATGTATTGCTCAAGTTCCTATCTTTGCTACTATGGCTATGCTTTTATTTGGGGATTTTTCTTCATTTATTTTGTACTCTGATATTTAAGTATAAGACAGAAGTTTTTATGATGTATTGGTTTTTATGTAATTCAAACATATGATGTTTTGAACCACGATGCTTTATGATTAATAAAGTTTGTTTTTTTTTCGCTGCTATTTTTATATCTGTCTTGTAATGTTTCTCTTTCCGTTTACCTATAATGCTTCTCAAAACTTGATGCATTCTCTTAATGAGTGACATTAACGGACGTGGGTTGTCACACTTGGAATCAGAGCCTATACCCAATCAGAATTGTGTGTGTAATGCTGCAGATGTCAATCGGTGTGGTACTGATGTGGGTTGCATGCACAACGCCTGGGTGATGAGTGATATGAGCCAACGAAGACGTTAGACTCTTTAAGGGGGTAGTTAGTACCACCCCTCTTGATAAGCTAACACAAAGATCTTTTAACATAGTGGTTAGTGCGTGTTGTTGCTTTTCGAGAGGTCTGGGGTTTAAATACTGTGGTTGTCACATTTGGTATTAGAGCTAAAGGTTATCATGTTAGATAAAAGTTTTTGAAAATTATTTTTAAAAGGTTTTAAAAGTAAGCATTTTCAAAAGAAAAGTCTGTTTTGAAAAACACAGTATGTAAAAGTCATATGTACTATCCTTCGATCCTTTATCTGAATCTCTTTCCTTTTCTTTTCATTATGTCTGGAGAACCTAATATTCCTGAGGGAGTTATGGTACCAGGCTGGTTCTGTAGGTACCTAAAGGCCACGGTGCCTGCCGGTGGTCAAGGTGACGTTCCTCCCCCAGCTACACCCGTCGTTCCTCCTCCCCCTCTACGTGCAGACAACTTTTCTAAGATTTGCAAAGATGTCTGTGCTATTGGGGGAATGCCGTTCCATGGAACTGAAACATTCGTAGAGGCAAGGAATTGGCTCAAGGAGATAGAGGACTTGTTTGGAATTTTCGATGTGGATGATCGTAGGAAGATTCAGCTAGCTGCCTGGCTACTGAAATACGAAGCTTCGTTCTGGTGGGAAGTAACCCAAGCGGGGCATCCGGTGGAGACATGAGATGATTTTAGATAGAGATTTGAAATGAAGTTCTTTCCAAAGTTGAAAAAAGCATGCAAATGGAGAGGTTCTTGGCGCTCAAACATGAAAATATGGCTGTTAAAGAATATGTGAACAAATTCAACCTACTAGCAAGCTTTGGATTGGAATTGGTAGATACTCCACATAAAAAGGCTTTGCGGTTTGCTAAAGGGCCGAATGAACCCCTTCATGGGTTAGCTATGTCCCATATTCCAATGGGAGCTACTTTTGAAAGGTTTTTTGATATGGCCTTGATGCACGAGGAAGACAAAGGAGAAAAGAAGGAAGTTAAAGATGAGGAAACAACATAAACAAGATGGTATGGCCCAAGAAAGGACAACAACAATAGCAACAGAAGAAGGGCGGAAAGAATGACAAGGGTAAGGATAAGAGGAAGTGTTACAGCTGTGGACGTGATGGTCACTAGGTGAAGGACTGCAAAAGAAGGAAGAATTCTTGCTTCCATTGTGGAGAGGTCGAACATTTTGCTAAGGAATGCCCAAAGAAATAGGGACAAGGTCAAAGGGCAGGAGCTTCTGGAGGGCAGGTGCATGGTCTCGCAACCAGTACTCCGGATAGAGGTAGGAAAATTTCTATGGAAGGTTTGATTTCTCTTTCCAGTCATCCTATTAGAACTCTTTTTGATTCCGGTGCTTCACATTCATTTATATCTAGTTCTATGGCTGAATCTCTGTAACACCCCACCTCCGCCAGGGTGACTCTTGCAAGCACACTAGCTTCGGAGGGGCGTTTAAACAAGGTAAACATGCATGCAGATATCACAAGACAGAATATATAAGTAAAACATAGTAGTAAAGCAGCGGATAAAACTAGCATTTCAAAACCATAGTTAAGTTACAACAAAGTACTTGATCATTATTTTCCAACAAACAAAGTCTAGCATAAACTTAAAAACTGAAATACATAAAGTACTATCCCCAAAATGAAGTGATAAACCATAACTAGCTCAATGTCCGAGACCGTACATGAGCAAATCCAGTAAGAAAGCTGTAAAGATCCAAGCTAAGCTCCAATGTTCCCACCCTGAGGACCTGAGGGGGGGGGGGGAAACGGAAGAAAAGAGGCGAAAGAAAACGGGTCAGTCAAAAAGATTGGTAAGCCCTACTACTATCTGTCTATGAACTATTAAAGTTAACTAGCATGAGAAGCTGAGATGAACATAAGGATAAAAACATACTGGCATGGTGATTAACTAACAAGATAGATAAAGGTGTCATCGCATAATCAAGGTTAAGTTTTGCACCACGGGTGTACTAGCATTCTAACATGTCAAGTAAAAACAAGAATTGATCCCTTGGCCCAAGCTTGGCCCAATATAATGAGGTGACCTAAATCAAGGTCCAACTACACAGTCTAGTCGATCGGCTCCCTATAAGCCTAACTCGTCAAGTGTCGGTGTCATGCGGCTTAATCATGTAATGTAGTTGACTGTGCAGGGTCCACCCTAGGGTGTATCTGGCCCTACGGTGTAACCCTCTGACACCATACCATGATGCACAGTCCAAACCTACCGTTGCCCGTGTTCAACTCCGGACTTGATGTGCACGACCATGGTCCGCCTGAACAACCGGGGCATCATTCAGCCGTCTCTTTTGGTCTCTTACAATCAGCCTAGTAATCGTGCCCCACCCTAGCCTAGTCATAGGGTCTTATGATACATCTAGAAGGTTACTGCTGAAAAGGACCACGCAACTAGGGTTTCTTAATGGGTTAAATGTGGTTAACCAGATCCAAACGTGGATTAAATCGGTTAAGAGTACCCAAGGCTCCTGACTTAACCTCGATTAATCCATCAAGCCCAAATTGGTTAAGTATTAAGTGGACCATGACTTAACCCTAATCAGGAGGCATTAATTAACTTAATGCGCTTTAACCTCTCACATTAGACTTTGTTGTGGTTACTAGTTAAGCCGGGCGGGTCCGGGTAGCTTTACACCACAACTAGGTCTAACCTCGGGTTCGAGCACAACATGACCAACTTCTCACATTGGGTCCTATTGTTTGTAGCCACTAGTTAAGCCGGGCGGGTCCGGGTAGATTTATGCTACAAACTCAACCCAACCTCGAGTTGGCCACACTCATATTTTCTAAGTGTCATGTCCATTATGTTTCCAAAACATAATTACGAGTTAACATATCACGTCATGTTACAAAAATCATGTTCATGTCATTATGTTACCCAACTCCAACGTAATCCCATCGTTTACATAATCGCAACAACGCATAAAGGATAAAATAGGGAACTTGGCATAACCTTGACATATAGGTGTTGAAGCCACAAGTTTAACATGGTGGCATATGAAATGTACATATGTTCATATACTTGCATATTGCATTATTAGGCTTCAAAAGCATGCATAAAACCAAACTTAGCATATGAGTGATACATGGTGATAAATAACATGTAGAAGTTGCTAGAAGTTCGCATTTTGCCTCACATGCAAGTTATCATAAGGGATATGATAACTTTCATGTTGCCAAAATGCAACCTTTAATATAAAGCTTGGAGCTTTATGCTCAAAACCTCAAGTTTAACTTGCATAACATGATAACATGATCAACCCAAACTTGCATAACATAGCAACATGTGTCATACATAATGATTAAACCGACTTGCATAATGATCATCCAAACTTGCATATAATGATCAACCAAACTTGCATATAATGATCAACCAAACTTGCATATAATGACCAACCAAACTTGCATATAATGATCAACCAAACTTGCATATAATGATCAACCCCAAACTTGCATCATTCATTTAACTTTAGAGTTCAAAGAAAGAAAGTAGAAAAGGGCTTACAATGCTATGAAGACACAAATAAATATTTATTATAAAGATTGAGACGAAGCCCTTATGCAA
This sequence comes from Allium sativum, assembly GCA_030737875.1. Classification (NCBI taxonomy): domain Eukaryota; kingdom Viridiplantae; phylum Streptophyta; class Magnoliopsida; order Asparagales; family Amaryllidaceae; genus Allium; species Allium sativum. Next base: position 432,360,386 of record CM060923.1, read on the forward strand.
GCACCAAAAACCCAAATATGCAAGCTCCAAATGAAAACCCTTGAGCCAATTCAATAAAAACCCTTGCTTTGAAATAGAAATGTTGCAGCTTGACTTGAATGCAAGCTAAGAACACTCATACAAGTTTGAAAACACTTGTATGAACTCAAAATCTCTCATAGAAATTAACTTAGAAATTTTAGCATGAGAGTGGAGGCCATGAGAGGAACAAATTTGACATAGTTTAGTTGTAGGATTGAATAATGGTGATTTAGGCTAGGTTTGGGGTCTTTTTATAGAGGATTAGGATAGTATTAGCCATAGGATTAACCCTAGATTCAATCCAAGCCATCAAAGCATGTCTTGGGGAAGAAGTCAAGTGTAGGAACCATCTAGGGCCTTTAAATTAAAGCTGAACCATGAGAACCATTCAAATGCAAAATCTGCATTTGAGCGAATCGGCCCACGGGTTGACAGCCAAACACCCTGGATTAACCCCTAGTCGACCCAGCGGCCTTGGGTCGACCTCAAAAATCGGCCGGTTCGGTTATTCCCCTCTCCCAATTCGCTGTTTTGAACATTTTTGCATATTTATTTATTTAATTTTCAATTATATATATATATATCAATATATATATATTTCTCTGCGCAACCCATTTCACTTAATTAAGTATACTTTAATTTGTGAATTTTTCGTGAAACTTCGCGAGGCCATATCTTGGTCATATGGACTCCGATTTTCGAAAACTCGGACTCTATTTCGCGTATTTTTCCGAGACGAACGCAATGGCATAGCCCGTTTCCCTTGATTTAGATTTTACAGTTTAATTCTGCCTCCATTTATGTTATAACATGTTATTCAAAAATACGGGTTTTTACATTCTCCCCTCCTTAAAGGATTTCGTCCCCGAAATCTCCAAGTTAGGAAGAACGTATCCTACCATCCATCTACTCAAAACATCATCCACGTGCTGTCATTGTCCTTAAAGGATTCTAAATGTTGTATGATCATATGCAAAGGTGTGTGTATATGTACTTATCTAATGCAAAAATCAGGCGGTTACTGATATAGTAAACCTCCTTAATGCAAAATATGTTAGTGAAATGAGTCCATATGTATGCAAATTCCTAACATAATTTATAATCTCTACATGAGTGCACATAATATTCATCCATATGCAACATCCACGTGATAGCTCAACAAGTTTCATCCATGAATAAGTATAAGCACTCATGCATATGCAACATGAAAGTGTGTGAGCCGATCTTAGTGCATAATGTGTATCATGCATCCACGAGTATCCACGTGCAAACACTTGCAACCACTTGCAACCATCAAGCATAACATGTTTCAAATACATGTTTCAACCAAGGGTTTTTACCTAAGGTTCTCATGACAAGATCTACGAAACAAGATAAACTAGATAAACGCGGATAAAAAGAAAGATATACTAATTAGGAAAAGAGATCGAGAATGTACCCTCAAAAAGAAATGGATAAAGCCCACGCATCTTCTCCTCGGTTTCCCAAGTTGCATCTTCGTCGGCTTCACCCCACTGAACTTTCACCAACTTGACCTCTCGATTCCTTAGCTTCTTGATCTCTGTTCCCAAGATACGAATCGGAGCTCTTCTCAAGGTTGCTTCTTTCTCTACCTCAACGTCTTCAAGAATGCTTGGTTCAACCACTTTGGTGGGATTGTGCAAACACTTCCGGAGATGCGAGACATGAAAGACATCCCGGCCAGCTTCTCGGCAATTCCACCTTATAAGTCATCTTCCCGACTCTTTCTATAGTAGGGAAGGGTCCTACGATCCTTGGTGTCAGCGAACCATATTTCGCAAAGGAGAAATCTTCACAAAGACCATATCTCCAATTTTAAATTCCAAGTCTGTCCTTCGCTTGTCTGCATACGATTTCTGTCTGCCTTGGGCCGTTTTTATCCGTCTTCGAATTAATTCAACCCTCTCGGATGTGTCCCTTATCATGTCGGGCTCAATTATAAGCTTATCCGTCGTCTTCCCACCAACATGTTGGTGGCTTGCACGACCTCCCATACGAAGCTTCAAATGGTGCCATCCCTATGCTGGCTTGATAGTTATTATTATAAGCAAACTCTACAAGAGGAAGGTGGTCTTCCCAAGTACCACCGAAGTCGAGAACACAAAACCTCAAAAGATCTTTTAGCACTCTATTCACCCTTTCGGTTTGGCCATCCGTCTGGGGGTGATAGGCTGTACTCAGATTCAATCGCGTACCCATTGCTTCTTGCAAACTGTTCCAGAACTGGCTAGTGTAAATTGGGTCACGATCGCTAACTATGCTAGATGGAACTCCATGCAGCCGCACTATCTTTTGAAGATAAACAGATGCTAGCCATGATACGGTCCTCTTGCTTTTCACCGGAATAAAATGGGCTTTCTTTGTAAGTCTATCAATTATTACCCATATCCCATAAAGCCCAAATAGTTTGGTGACGAACATCTTCACCCCAACCATATATCACAAATAGGCTAGCCATACTCCTTAGGGGGTTTGTAACAGAACTAAGATTGAGGATAGGACTGAGAGGATATACTTAAAAGGTAGCATGCGAGTAAGCTCTACGGAACAATAGGGATCAAGGATATACTCTTAGAAAGAGATTAAATGCGCGTATCTAGACTTCAATCTTCTAAGCCGCATTTTTTTGTGCCTAATCCCATCGTGCCCTGACCGTCTTTTATCTTCGCAATTCCGTAGTTCTTAATTCTTGTTCCCAAAATATGAGTTAGAACTCATTTCACCGTTGCTTCTCGTTCCACTTCCACTTATTCTTTGCCTAAAATACTTGGCTTAAACATAACTGCGTGCTCATGGTTCATGCAAGCTTTCCAAGATTCGTTAGTGAATCTTGGATCTCATTTACATACTATACGGTATCCCACGCAGAAAACTATCTCTTGAAAACAGTGCCAATCCACGTTGCCAAACTGGAGCTGAGGTAAGGGCTCTCTTGAGCCTTTGAAAAGCAAGCTCACACTCCAAGTCCCATGCAAAGACTAAGTTCTTCTTCGTCAACTTAGTGAGAGGGGACGAAATCTTAGCGAAGTCTCTGATGAACTTCCTATAGTAGCCCGCCAAACCGAGAAAGCTTCTTACTTCGGTCGCATTCCTAGGAGTCTTCCAATCTTGAACCACAACCACTTTCGCGGGATCCACCGCTATGCCTTGCTTAGAAACTATATGTCCAAGAAACTGAACTTCCCTTCTCCAGAAATGACATTTAGAGAACTTGGCTTTCAACTGATGCGCTCTAAGCGTATTCATCACTTCCTTGAGATGCCTAGCATGCTCTTCCTCATCCTTTGAGAAGATCAGAATATCATCCACGAAGACAACAACAACCTTGTTAAGGAACTCCCTGAACACCCTACTCATCAAATCTACGAAGTAGGCGGGTGCATTAGTCAAACCGAATGGCATGACAAGCCATTCAAAGAATCCATCTGGAGTCCTAAACGCAGTTTTATCAATGCTATCCTCAGCCACTCTAAGCTGATGGAATCCGGTGGCTAGATCGAGCTGAGAGAAAACAGAAGCACCTACAAGCTGGTCAAAGAGATCATCAATTCTCGGTAACGGGTGCCTATTCTTCTTTATCAGCTTGTTCAACTCTCGATAATCAACACATAGACGAAGTGAACCATCCGCCTTAGTAGCGAATACCACCGGAGCACCCCATTCAGAAATGCTTCGCCTAATAAAATTCTTCTCAAGCAACTCCTTGATTTGCTTACTAAGCTCCCTTCTTTCACGAGGGGCCATGTGCCTAACGGGCAATGATACTGGCTTGGCATTATCAACTAGATAAATGCGGAAATCTATCTCTTGTTTAGGGGGTAACCCCTTAACTTCTTCAAAGACATCGGGATAGTCTCGGACCACCCTTACAGATTGCAGATCATCGATGGACGAGTCGAGAGATTCAAGATAACATAACATGACGGGACCTCTAGGGTTACAATAAATTTCTAGGGTGTTACCGAGGCGAGTCATAAGCCCCTGCACCCTATGCTCACAATCGAGGATGGCTCCATAACTGGACAACCAATCCATGCCCAAGACCAACCCATATCCCGTGACCCCGAGAACATAAGCCCTACACGTGAATTCTACGGCCAAGATAGAAATTTTCAAATCCACACAAATCATAGACAGATGGGCGGAACCCCCAATTGGATTTGAAACACAAACGGGATCCTCAACTAAGCTAGTACTTAGGTGCAAACTTTCAACAATATCAGAAGAGATAAAACTATGCGATGCGCCAGAATCAAATAAGGTGCGAACAGGAAAATCAGAAATGTAAACATGAATTTCTATAAAAACTCTACCTCGATCAAAAGATGGAAGAACGAGGTGAGCCTGCAATTGCCCTCCAGAGGGTCCTACTTGCTGAGTTTGTCCTTGCCCTTGTCCATGCTTCTTGGGACAATCCTTGCTAAAATGTCCAGATTCTCCGCAATGAAAACACTTGCCTAACTTCCTCTTCTTCTTCCTGCAATCCTTGGCTATGTGCCCAGTGATCCTACAGAAGTTGCACTTTCTTGTCTTTCTTGCCTTGTTGTTGTTCTTATCTCTTTTCTCGGTATCTTCCTTCTTGCCTTGGGACTCATTTGCCTTGACCTCCTTCTTGCCACTCTTATCTTCCTCTTGAAGTAGGGCCATATTCACCAAACCCTCGAAGGTCGCCCCCAGGGGTATATGAGATATGGCCAAACCGCGCAATGGCTCATTCAATCCTAGAGCAAAGCGTAGGGCCTTCTTCTGAGCGGTGTTAACCCATTCTAGACCGAACTGAGCAAGTTGATTAAACTTATCCACGTATTCTCTAACGGTCTTGTCCCCTTGCTTTAGTGATAGGAACCTCTCTAGCTGAAGGTTCTCTTCTGCTGATGATAAAAACCTTAGTCCAAACCTTCTCCTAAAGTCATCCCAAGTCTCAATTGGTCTAGTAGTGGTGGTGACTACCCACCAATAAGAAGCTTCCCCTTTCAATAGCCATACCGCCAACAGAACTTTCCTACGATCTTCCACATCAAAGATAGCAAAGAGGTCTTCAGTTTCCTTTAACCAGTTTCTTGCCTCCACGGGAGTCTCCGTTCCGACAAAATTCTTGCAACCCATCGCCTTAAAGTCTTTGCAAATCTTGCGAAATCCTCTTGCGGATGCTGAGGGGGAGGAGGAACCTCAGCTACGGGAGGGGGAGAAATGTTAGTGACGGGGAAAGGAGGAGGAATGTTCGCGGGGCCGGCTTCGTTCGCCCTTGCCTCCACGTACCTTCTAAACCAAATAGGTACTGGTACGCCCTCCAGGATGGAAAAATTATCAGCCATACTGAAAAAGGAAAAAGATAGATTCAGAACGAAGAAACGAAGGATAGTGCTATGGCTTTTGGGGAATAGCCTTTTTAAAATAACTAGACTTTTCTTGGAAAATACTTAATTGGTTTTGAAAATAGTTTTTCAAAATGTAAGTTTTAAAAACACTTTTGCTCAAATCTTGTAAACCTTATGCTCTGATACCAAATGTAACACCCCACCTCCGCCAGGGTGACTCTTGCAAGCACACTAGCTTTGGAGGGGCGTTTAAACAAGGTAAACATGCATGCAGATATCACAAGACAGAATATATAAGTAAAACATAGTAGTAAAGCAGCGGATAAAACTAGCATTTCAAAACCATAGTTAAGTTACAACAAAGTACTTGATTATTATTTTCCAACAAACAAAGTCTAGCATAAACTTAAAAACTGAAATACATAAAGTACTATCCCCAAAATGAAGTGATAAACCATAACTAGCTCAATGTCCGAGACCGTACATGAGCAAATCCAGTAAGCAAGCTGTAAAGATCCAAGCTAAGCTCCAATGTTCCCACCCTGAGGACCTGGGGGGGGGGGGAACGGAAGAAAAGAGGCGAAAGAAAACGGGTCAGTCAAAAAGACTGGTAAGCCCTACTACTATCTGTCTATGAACTAGTAAAGTTAACTGGCATGAGAAGCTGAGATGAACATAAGGATAACAACATACTGGCATGGTGATTAACTAACAAGATAGATAAAGGTGTCACCGCATAATCAAGGTTAAGTTTTGCACCACGGGTGTACTAGCAATCTAACATGTCAAGTAAAAACAAGAATTGATCCCTTGGCCCAAGCTTGGCCCAATATAATGAGGTGACCTAAATCAAGGTCCAACTACACAGTCTAGTCGATCGGCTCCCTATAAGCCTAACTCGTCAAGTGTCGGTGTCATGCGGCTTAATCATGTAATGTAGTTGACTGTGCAGGGTCCACCCTAGGGTGTATCTGGCCCTACGGTATAACCCTCTGACACCATACCATGATGCACAGTCCAAACCTACCGTTGCCCGTGTTCAACTCCGGACTTGATGTGCACGACCATGGTCCGCCTGAACAACCGGGGCATCATTCAGCCGTCTCTTTTGGTCTCTTACAATCAGCCTAGTAATCGTGCCCCACCCTAGCCTAGTCCTAGGGTCTTATGATACATCTAGAAGGTTACTGCTGAAAAGGACCACGCAACTAGGGTTTCTTAACGGGTTAAATGTGGTTCACCCGATCCAAACGTGGATTAAATCGGTTAAGAGTACCCAAGACTCCTGACTTAACCTCGATTAATCCATCAAGCCCAAATTGGTTAAGTATTAAGTGGACCATGACTTAACCCTAATCAGGAGGCATTAATTAACTTAATGCGCTTTAACCTCTCACATTAGACTTTGTTGCGATTACTAGTTAAGCCGGGCGGGTCCGGGTAGCTTTATACAACAACTAGTTCTACCCTCGGGTTCGAGCACAACATGACCAACTTCTCACATTGGGTCCTATTGTTTGTAGCCACTAGTTAAGCCGGGCGGGTCCGGGTAGATTTATGCTACAAACTCAACCCAACCTCGAGTTGGCCACACTTATATTTTCTAAGTGTCATGTCCATTATGTATCCAAAACATAATTACAAGTTAACATATCACGTCATGTTACAAAAATCATGTTCATGTCATTATGTTACCCAACACCAACGTAATCCCATCGTTTACATAATCGCAACAACGCATAAAGGATAAAATAGGGAACTTGGCATAACCTTGACATATAGGTGTTGAAGCCACAAGTTTAACATGGTGGCATATGAAATGTACATATGTTCATATACTTGCATATTGCATTATTAGGCTTCAAAAGCTTGCATAAAACCAAACTTAGCATATGAGTGATACATGGTGATAAATAACATGTAGAAGTTGCTAGAAGTTCGCATTTTGCCTCACATGCAAGTTATCATAAGGGATATGATAACTTTCATGTTGCCAAAATGCAACCTTTAATATAAAGCTTGGAGCTTTATGCTCAAAACCTCAAGTTTAACTTGCATAACATGATAACATGATCAACCCAAACTTGCATAACATAGCAACATGTGTCATACATAATGATTAAACCGACTTGCATAATGATCATCCAAACTTGCATATAATGATCAACCAAACTTGCATATAATGATCAACCAAACTTGCATATAATGACCAACCAAACTTGCATATAATGATCAACCAAACTTGCATATAATGATCAACCCCAAACTTGCATCATTCATTTAACTTTAGAGTTCAAAGAAAGAAAGTAGAAAAGGGCTTACAATGCTATGAAGACACAAATAAATATTTATTATAAAGATTGAGACGAAGCCCTTATGCAAGCACCAAAAACCCAAATATGCAAGCTCCAAATGAAAACCCTTGAGCCAATTCAATAAAAACCCTTGCTTTGAAATAGAAATGTTGCAGCTTGACTTGAATGCAAGCTAAGAACACTCATACAAGTTTGAAAACACTTGTATGAACTCAAAATCTCTCATAGAAATTAACTTAGAAATTTTAGCATGAGAGTGGAGGCCATGAGAGGAACAAATTTGACATAGTTTAGTTGTAGGATTGAATAATGGTGATTTAGGCTAGGTTTGGGGTCTTTTTATAGAGGATTAGGATAGTATTAGCCATAGGATTAACCCTAGATTCAATCCAAGCCATCAAAGCATGTCTTGGGGAAGAAGTCAAGTGTAGGAACCATCTAGGGCCTTTAAATTAAAGCTAAACCATGAGAACCATTCAAATGCAAAATCTGCATTTGAGCGAATCGGCCCACAGGTTGACAGCCAAACACCCTGGATTAACCCCTAGTCGACCCAGCGGCCTTGGGTCGACCTCAAAAATCGGCCGGTTCGGTTATTCCCCTCTCCCAATTCGCTGTTTTGAACATTTTTGCATATTTATTTATTTAATTTTCAATTATATATATATATATATCAATATATATATATTTCTCTGCGCAACCCATTTCACTTAATTAAGTATACTTTAATTTGTAAATTTTTCGTGAAACTTCGCGAGGCCATATCTTGGTCATACGGACTCCGATTTTCGAAAACTCGGACTCTATTTCGCGTATTTTTCCGAGACGAACGCAATGGCACAGCCCATTTCCTTTGATTCAGATTTTACAGTTTAATTCTGCCTCCATTTATGTTATAACATGTTATTCAAAAATACGGGTTGTTACAATCTCTGCACTTAAGTACTAGTATTGTGGTGGATCCCGTAGTTGTCTCAAACATCATTCGTGGTTCGGCTCATTTGTCTATGATTTGTCGGGGTTTGAGAATATCTGTGTTAGGCATCGAATTTGAGTGTGATGCGTATGTGCTCGGTTTTATGGGCTACAGGTTGATTCTAGGGATGGATTTGCTAACCATGTATGGTGCCATTCTAGATTATGAGAAGAGGGTCGTTAGATTTTTGACTTGCTATGGGAGGACCCTTGAGATTTCTTGTGACCCACAAAGGTCTGTTATGCTTAGTTTCCTAGAATCTCTAGATGTATCTATCGATGATCTGCAATCCGTCCCAATAGTCCGTGATTATTCTGATGTTTTTGATGAGGTACATGGCTTACCATTGAGGCACGAGATCGATTTCCGCATATATTTTATGGACAATGCAAAGCCAGTTGCATTACCTGTGCGCCATATGGCTCCAAAGGAAAGGAGACAGCTTAGCAAGCAAGTAGGGGAGCTACTTGAGAAAGGGTTTATTAGGTGAAGCATATCTGAATGGGCAGCTCCAGTAGTATTCGCGACTAAGGCGGATGGTTTGCTCCGTTTGTGTGTAAACTATAGAGAGTTGAATAAACTCACAAAGAAGAACATGCACCCACTTCCGAGGATAGATGACTTGTTTGACCAGCTTGTTAGTGCCTCGGTATTTTCTACGTTAGACTTTGCCATGGGGTTTCATTAGTTAAGGGTGGTCGAGGACAGTATAGATAAGGCCACTTTTAGGATTCCGGATGGTTTCTTTGATGGCTAGTTATGCCTTTTGGGTTGACGAATGCACCCGCCTATTTTGTTGATCTGATGAGTAGGGTGTTTCGGGAGTTTCTAAACAAGTTTGTCGTGGTCTTTATTGATGATATATTGATCTTCTCAAAGAGCGAAGAAGAGCATGCCTAACATTTGAGGGAGGTTTTGAAAACTCTCTGTGCGCATCAGCTTAAGGCAAAATTCTCCAAATGCCATTTTTAGAGAAAAGAGGTGAGATTTCTAGGGCACGTGGTTTCCAAAGATGGGATAGCAGTAGATCCCACAAAGGTAGTTGCAGTTCAAGATTGGTAAGTTCCAAAAAATGCAACAGAGGTAAGAAGCTTTCTTGGATTGGCAGGCTATTATAGGAGGTTCATTAAGGACTTCGCAAATATATCAGCCCCACTCACCAGGCCGACGAAGAAGAATTTGGCGTTTTCATGGGATATAAATTGTGATGTTTCTTTCCAGCGACTAAAGAGTGCTCTGACAACAGCCCCAGTCTTGACCTTGCCTGATGGAAATAAAGTGTTTACAATTTACACCGATGCATGTGGTACAGGGCTTGGTGTTGTTCTGATGCAAGAAGGAAAGGTAGCATGTTATGGGGGTAGACAACTAAGAGTTCATGAGAAGAACTACCCTACCCATGATTTAGAGCTAGATGCCTTAGTATTCGCGCTTAAGATGTGGCGTCATTATTTGCTTAGAGAGAAGTTCGAGTTGTACATCGATCATAAATCTCTCAACTACTTGTTCTTACAGAAGGATCTTAATTTAAGGAAACAAAGGTGGATGGAGTTCCTAGCCTCTTATGATTTTGAGATTACTTATACCCCTGGCAAGGGTAATGTGGTGGCAGATGCACTGAGTAGGCAGAGGATGGCCTTAAGTTCTCTGTTTGTGGAAAGGAAAAGTGGGACTTCATATAGACTTTTGACTTTAGACCCTCCACTGTATTATTGCCTGGTTTGTTTGCGTCGCTAGAGATACGGCCTACTCTTATGGATTAGATAGGAGCTTCACAGCGAGATGATCCACAGATTTCAGACATCTTGGATAGGCTCAATAAAGGGGAGACTTCTAGTCACCTCAATAGATATTCCATATATTAAAAAGGGTGGTTGCGACGAGATGGAAGGCTTTGTGTTCCCCAAACTAGAAGTTTGTTAAAGTCAGTCCTAGAAGAAGCCCATCATTTTAAGATAACAATTCATCCAGACGGTGATAAGATGTATAGGGACATGAATAGGGTTTTCTTTTGGGCTGGGAAGAAGAAAGATGTGGCAGAGTTTATTTCTCAATGTTTAGTTTGTCAGCAAGTCAAAGTTGAACAAAAGAAGCCCATTGATTTACTTCACCCTTTGGAGGTTCCATAGTGGAAGTGAGAGAGCGTCTCTATAGATTTCATAGATGGTTTGCCTAGATCAAAGAAAGGCAATACTGGTATTCAGGTCGTAGTAGATAGACTTACTAAGAGCGCTCATTTTTTTTCCAGCTAAGAGTAAGAGGACGACATCATGGTTGGAAGCAGTTTATATTCGAGAGATAGTCTGTCTTCATGGAGTACCTTCTTCATGGAGTACCTTCTAGCATCGTAAGTGATCATGACCCCATTTTCACTAGTGAACTTTGAAGGAGCTTGCAAGAAGCATTAGGTACACAGTTATGTTTGATCACCGCGTATCATCCTCAGACCGATGGAGAGTGTGAACGAAGTTCTAGAGGATCTTTTGAGGCTATGTATCCTAGACTTCGGAGGGACTTGGGAAGATCATCTTCCTTTAGTAGATTTTCCTACAACAACAATTATCAAGCTAGCATTGGCATGGCACCCTTCGAAGCATTATACGGGCGACCATGTAGGTCTCCAACTTGTTTGTGGGAATCTACAGAAAGACAATTATTTGGACAAGATATGGTTAGAGAAACGTCCGAGAAGATTGATCTTATTAGACGACGAATGAAAACCGCTTAAGATAGGCAGAAATCTTACACAGGCAAGAGAAAGACTGACATTGAATCTGAAGTGCGAGATATAGTTTTCATTAAAGTGTCACCTTTGAGGAATGTGGTTCGTTTCAGATCTGTAGGGAAGTTGGCACCAAGATTCGTAGGGCCATTTCCCATAACAGAAAGGATTGGCCAAATGGCCTATAGAGTAAAGCTTCCAGAGAGACTATTCGGCGTTTATGATGTTTTCCACATTTCTCATTTGCGGAAGTGCTTCCATGATACCGTGGAAGTAGTTGTGCCGAGTGTATAGGAAGAAGTAGAGGTGAAACGGGAGGCGACAGTTAGACGAGTTCCTTCCCGTATTCTTGGATCAGAAGTTAAGAAGCTACGGAATAGAGAAATTAAGTTGGTGAAATTTCAGTGGGGAGATAACCTAGAGGATGAAACTTGGGAGACCGAAGACAAGATTCATGCTTCATACCCTCTTCTTTTCGAGGGTATGTTCTTAACTCCTTTTCTAAAGCTTTTATTTGTGCTTGTTTCTATCATTTAAGTATGTCCTATCGATCGAGTCTTCGACCTTTAGGTAGGAATTCCATGGATGTAAACATGTGTTTGAGACATGTTATTCTTGATGGATGCAAGTTTTTGCAAGTGGTGGCTCATGGATGCATATACACACACAATGCACTAGATCGGCTCAATCACTCTCATACTGCATATGGATGTGTGTGCATTTTTCTTCTTTTAATGGATGGAAATGGATATATCATCATATGGATGTTGCACTTGGACTGATGATTGTGCACACATATAGAACTTGCATGTTATAATAGGATTATTTGCATACATGTTGGATTCATGGCAGCAACATACATTGCATTGAGGAGGTCGACCGAATTAGTAGACCGCTGATTTTCGCATTAATATTGGGACATATACACACACCTTTGTATATGTTCATATAAGCATTAGAAATATTTTAGGGACAATGGATGCCTGCGATTAATGGATGAGTAGATATGTGATGGATGGTAGGATATACATTCTTCTTAACTTGGAGATTTTGGTGACGAAATCCTGTGAGTAGGAGAGAATGTAACACCCCATAATTTTAACAACACTAAAGAGGACAAGTTAAAGAATAATTAAATTAATATTCAAAATTAAGGGAAACAGACTGTGCCGATGTGTCGGTCTTGAAATTCGGGCCAAGATGGACATTCGGTTTGCGTAAAACAAACACCATATGAAGAAGTTATGAAGGTTTGATGTTTGTATACGTGCAAGAGTATACACACACGTGCACACACACACACACATACACACACACACACACATATATATATATATATATATAATTATTGCAAACGATATACCTATAAAAATGGCATCCTCATCCTCAGGGGGTGAAAATCCTAATTCAACTTATCCAGATCTCGCCTGGCAAGAGGTCAGATTTAATAAAAAACGTACATATAGAGATGCAACTGCTAATAACTCCAACAAAACTAATGCGCAGAAGAAGAATTTGCCTAACCAATTCAAATCTGGATCACGCACGTGGGCTCAAGCATTAGCAGGTAACACCTTAATTGACGGGGGAGTGGAATCGTTTGAGGCAAGTGTAGATGGAGAGGGGTTTTATGCTGATTTAGATGACGTAGTCTTTGAAGAAGCAAATAACATGTGGCACAATTAAATTTACATATATTTGGTTGATCGTAGGCCATATTATGCCCATTTAAATGCATATATTAAAAGAGAATGGAAACCGTCTGGATCGTGTGATGTTTTCGCCAGAGAAAATAGATTTTATCTAATAAAATTTGAAAAAGAGGAAGACTGTAAAAAAGTGTTAAATAATGAACCATGGTTCATGGATAGTAAATTGATTTTTATCAAAAAGTGGGAACCTAACTTGAGGCTTGAACCGGACATGCTAGAATCACATCTGGTTTGGGTCAAGCTAATGAATTTCGATTTATCATTGCGGAATGCTAGAGGCATAAGTAAGATAGAAAGTTTGATAGGAACACCACTGGCGATGGACGATATAACCAGAAACATCAAAAGACTGAAATATGCTCGTGTCTTGGTAGACATTAAAGCTACAGATTTGCTTATCAAAAAAGTAAGAGCTAAGGACAGAGAAGGCAATACATATATCCAAGACGTTGAATATGAATATGTTCCACCTAGATGCAAAAGTTGCAAGTGTTTTGGGCATAGTGATGATCAATGTGCAATAGTAGTCAAGCCAGTAACACAGTTTTGGAGAGTCGTGGGAGATAATTTACAGGAGATTAATGCAGATAGTCATGGCACACAAGACAAAAATCAGACACTAATTGCGTCTGATATGCATACCCCCCGAACAACAAAACTACTGGAACTAACTACCAGAGTGAGACATATTTACATGCATGCTTGAATGGTTTAAGGCAAAAAACATATTTACATCAGACAGAGGGCTCCACATCTACAGCTGGATTCCGAATGGAAACTGCAAATGATCAGGAGGAGGAGGCTGAGCAGCAGGCCCAGTGCCAAGAGCCAAATCAGGCAGTTGTTCATCACCAGGGTACTCGAATGGAGGAAGTGAATCCTGAAAACAATGAGGAAATAAACATAGATGAAATGACTTGTCAGAGGAAGAGAAAGAAGAATCTCTAATGAAAAACCCTAAAACATTAACAAAATCAAACCAGGAATATGAGAATCAGTTCAAAGGAAAACAAGTAGAAAATAAAAGTAAAAGTGTGGCCAGTTCCTCTCCATGAGTTTTGAGGAACAGGCAAATCCCCTCCAAATGTCAATAATAACATGGAATGTAAGAGGACTAAATAACTAAATTCATCAATTAGACCTCGTACATATTTGAAGGACTTATGTGCCTTCTATTTTATGCATTTTGGAAAATAAATTTTCGGCTCCTAACCTGGAAAACTTCATTAACGCAATAGGAATGGAATGGGAGTTCTATCATAACAATGATTGTGGTAGTAAAGGACGTATTCTAATTCTTTGGAGCAAAAATATTTGGAAAATAAATTTAAGGGAGAAGGACGACCAACAAATTACAATGCATGCTACAAACATGGGGGAATGCAGATGATGCTAATGGCAGTATATGCTAGTAATTCCGCAATTGATCGTAGCAAGTTATGGGACAAAATCAAAAGTATTGCGAGCTTCACTACTGAACCTTGGATTGTTATGGGAGATTTCAATGCAGTTTTAAACGAAAAAGATAAACAAGGGGTAATTACTTAAGAGTGGTGCAATTTACCGAGTTTAACAATTGCATGAGTGGAGCGGGATTGCTTGAACCAATACATTTTGGCCTGAAATACACATGGAGAAGCGGTGAAGAAAAGAAAATATCGTGCAAAATTGACAGGGTTTTAGTCAATGCTGAATGTATTAACAAATTTCAGGACCTTAAAGTTAAAATCTTGTCAACTTTTACAAGCGACCACAGCCCAATTCATATCCAAATTGCTGAAAAACCAATGAATTACAAAGGAAAACCTTTTCGTTATGTGAACTCTTGGCACATGATTGACGGATATGGGGAGGTGATAAATTTTAACAAATGTCAACTTGATCCAGGCTGTGTAGGTTACAGACTCATTCAACTCTTAAAGTTTGCAAAAAAATGTCTTAAAGACTAGAATAGATGCAGACTTAAAGAAAATGATATAATCATGCAATTGCAAAATGAATGTGACAACTGCTTACAAAAGATTGTTGCAGGGGACAATTCTGATGAAGTGTGGAAGTTATACACAGAAACTCAACGTAAACTCAAGGAAGCTCTCAAAAACAAATTGCTGGAGTTAAAAAAAAGCAAAAGAAAAATGGATCACAAAAGGCGATGAATGCACCAAATTCTTCTACATTAAGATGTCCATTCGATCTCATATTAATAGTTGTCATCAGGCTATATATATGAGTGACTCTAGTAGCTTTAATGCTGGCGAATTAGAAAAGGATGCTATAGAATACTTTACTAACTTGTATAATGAATGGCATATGTGAAACTAATTTACTTGATGTCATATGCAAGAGAAAAGTCAATGCCAGAGGCAGGAGGATGTTGTGTAGTAGTATCACACTTGATGAAATCTGGGAAGCTATTTCCTCCATTGGTGCTGATTCGAGTGCAGGCCTCGACGGAATAAACTCCATGTTCTACAAAGTGCACTGGCAGGACCTGAAAGAAAGCATACACATGATGATACAAGAAGCTTTTGAGACTGGTAAAATCATTAAAGAGATTAATCACTCTTTCATATGTTTAATCCCAAAAGCTGAAAATCCCTCCCGACCTGAAGCGTATCGACCGATTGCTTGTTGTAGCGTGGTGTACAAAATTCTGAGTAAAGTCATTTGGAATAGAATGAAGCTGATACTACTGGACATTATTGCTGAATGTCAGAGTGCATTCATTAAAGGGCGGAGCATTTCTGAAAATTCGTTGTTGGCACACGAACTTATTAGAAACTTCAACAAATCAGGTGCAAACAAATTTTGTATGAAAGTCGACCTTCACAAAGCTTATGACAAAATCAATAGACATTTCATAATTCACATGTTAAGGTGTATGGGCTTCCCTGGAAAATTTATTAAGCTGATTAGGGAATGTATTAACACCCCTACATATTCTATCATGAAAAATGGAGTGCCTAAAGGTCATATTGGGTCTAATCGTGGTATTAGACAAGGTGATCCTCTCTATCCTTACCTCTTTGCAGTAGCTATAGAGTACTTTACTTTACAGATGGAATTAGCAGAGCATAACAGACTTATCCAAATGGTGTACAATTTTCAGCCCAAGATTAGCCACTTATTATATGCAGATGATTTGATAATTTGCATTAAATCAAATGAAAGTGCAGCAAGAACAATTAAAGACAAATTTATTTTGTTAGAGAAGTATGTGGGTTTGAAATTAAGTGAGAACAATTATAAATGCTACTTTAACAAATTTTGTAGTGAAAGTGGTAAAATCCTGGAGATTTTAGGTGTAACGGAAGAAGAACTGCCTGCTAAATATCTCGGCGTTCCACTGTCCACCAATAAGATAACGGACCGAGAGTGTGTTGGACTAATTGACAAAATCAAAGACAAACTACAAGAATGGAGTTCAAAACTTCTCACATTTGAAGGAAGAATCGAATTGGTCCATACGGTGATTCAAGCCAAAGTCAACTATTGGCTACAAACTTTCCAAATTCCAATGGCCTCTATTGACAAGATAGAAAGAGTATGTGCTGATTTTATATGGAGAGGAGGGATGCATAATATAAAATTCTCTGATTTATGTAGACCTAAAGATGAAGGCGGTTTTGGTTTGAGAAACCTGGGGGAGATGAGAGATATTTCTACACTAAAACAGGGATGGAAAATTTTAACTTCGAATGGCATTTGGGCGCGCTGGATGAGACAGCGATATATTAAAGGAAAATTTTGGCATATGCCTATATACAATAACACATCATCCACTTGGAAGGCAGCCTTAAGACTGAGAGACACTCTAGCTGCTAACAGTATTCGAGAAATTGCAAATGGAAAAGATACAAACCTATGGAAAGATCAGTGGACTGATGGAAAATCTCTAGTGAACATTGTAGGGTGGGATACATATTCGGCTTTTGGATTACCAGAGAAAACGGTAGATAGTATCATTGAAAATCAAATGTGGAAGTGTGATGCAATTCCATGTGGGAATGATTACAAACAAATTATTCAAGTCATGGCTTTATTCTCAGGCAGGAATAATGACATATGGTGTTGGAACAAAGCAGGTGGTAAATTTTCTATAAAATCAGCATGGAATGCAATACGATTTAATAACCAGAAGCTCGACTGGTGTAAAATTGTATGGGATAAGTCAAACTGTCCTAAAAATTCCTTTTTAGTTTATAAAGCTCTGCTGCACAGATTGCCTACTAGAGATAGACTCTCGAATTGGGGCATTACTAATGAAATCACATGTATTCTATGTAATTCGGCAACTAAGAGTCACGATCACCTATTATTTGAATGCGATTTTACTTCTACGGTACTTAAGAATTGTCTGACCACATTCAAACTATCGAATCACAGTTTCAAGATTGAGGAGCAGATCACGTACCTGGCTAGGAACTACAATAGCAAAGATCTGCTATCCAAACTGAATTCCATCATCAATATAGCTATTGCGATCATAGTATGGAAGGAAAGAAATGCAAGGATATTCAAAGGAAAATATAGAAAAGCAAGCATAGTGATTAAAATTGCCATTGAAGAGATAAAGTGGAGCACACTAAGAATTAAACGCAAATTGATTACCGATAGCTTGGAACAGATAATTGCTGAATCTGGAAATCTAATTCTGTCAGACTCGAGGGGTGAAATTCCAGGAACAAGCAATATCCCTCATTAGCTGCCATGATATGCGATGATTTGGGGAAGACGAAGTGTTGTGCTGTCGGTTTTTTAAAAGAATGTATTTAGTTGAAGTTAGTTTATGTATTGTTAGTTACATTGTGCAACGCACGTGCTGCATAATGTAATCAATCCAACTTAGGCTGAAAATGCCTAATAAAGAATTTACCAATTTTCAATATATATATATATATATGTATAGGGTCCAAAAATTCAAAAATTAGGTCCAGAAGTTCAAAATCGTTCAAATCGCGAAAAACTGGGTGAGCGGGAAAAATCCTGCCCTAGGGAGTCGACCCCTGCATCAACCCCTCAAGGGGGTGTCGACCCCCTAGGGCTGATGTGGCAGATCGGTTTTGGGGGCTAGCAGCTATATATACGACCTCATTTCTCTCGTTTTCTCACACTGAAATCAATTGAGGCCTAAATGATGTCGGTGCCTGGACTGAATCAAATATTTTTCTTCTTCTACAATCATGTTTAGAGATTCAAGTGTAGATCTGTGATTCAACCTCCGCTTTTCTCCTTCTATTTTTCTAGATCCAAAAACTGCGAGTTTAAGTTACCTTTAGATTTAAATAAAAAAATAAAACATGATATAACTGTAACTTGGATCTTTCCCAGTGACTGAATCATACCAGATCTATTGTAATTAGTGAATCCATGATATTCTGAATTAACTATGACTTGGATCTTAACCTTTATAATGTCAGATCTACCTTTGATTATAGATCTAATTCACTATTTAGACTATCTTGTACCTATCATATTTGTGGTTAATTTAGATCTGTCTTTAGTCGGACATCTAAATCCTTGTTTAGATCTAATCATGCCTATTATGACATCCCTACTATGTTAGAACTAGTTTTATTATCACAAGTTCACCAGATCTGTTCTTATATGTCCATCTTGACACTATGCCATTATATGTTTATGTCGATTTTGTTAGAATAATCATTTCCGTCATCTTCCCTTCACCCTTTCCCTTTTACTTTATATAGCCAGGCTACTTTTGGGCCTAGGCATGCCGCTAGAAATATGCGAATGCGTTAATTTGGGAACGAGGGGAAAAACATTGAAATTGGGAGTAAATTGTAAAGGGGAGATTTGGCATAACTTGAATAATGTTTTAGAATATGAATTTAGGGAATATAATTTATTATGAACATATTTTGGGAAAAAGGGCATGAAACCTAAAACGACATAGGTAAAAATTGGCTAATAATGGAATGCCTAGGATTACAGTAATTAGAAACTGTAACTGTGCCTAGACACGAGATTAGATTACACTTGTGGTGGAAGTTTACTCAAAACCGGTCGACATATCCCACAACCCCAAGTGGTGAATCTAATGCGAGGGGTCTAGGTGCACAAATACAAGACGTGCTGAGACACGAGGTTAAGCCCGACTTGTGGAAGAAGTCTGCCCAGAATTGACCGGCATATCCAGCATCCACAAGTGATAGACTTAATGTGCGGGGTCCAGCACATTATAACCATAAATGGACATGGTAATGAATTGGAATACTTAACCTGGTTGAATCCATAGGGATTGTATGAACATGAACTTGAATAAGGGTTAAGTAAATTTGGTTTAACAGTGGGAGGTTAAGTAAATCTGAGGGGGAGGGTAATATTTATATATATATCCACAAACTTGACCTAAGGGGGTTATGTAATTAAAGACACCAAGAGGTATACATAGCCCATGGAAATCGTTGTGGGGATACAAGACAAGGGGGAGAGCTTGTATCATTTTGTGTGGGGGACCCGTTTCAGTCAGTAACCCATAGAACAGTATCAGACGAGTACTCCGCCCTAGGTCGGAGTAGGGACACACTTACTGGGCTGTTTATAAGAGATCCAAACGTGGAGGACGATGTGGGAGTCGCAAACCGACCGGGACATGTGCATGCATGTTCGGGCAAATGGGGATAAGACGACCGTGACACCAGTAGATATGGTTGTGCAATCAACGAAGGGTTGCCACTTTAGGAAGGGATACCTCCTACTGTGGGGCTGACACAGGGTATCTACGGAGTAGGGAGCCGATTGATTAGGGTAGTGGTTAGGGCACGTCTAAAATCTAGTAAAAAATTTAGGAGCCTGTTAGGTTGGTCTGCCTGTGGATTATATGGGGTTAACACCTCTCATCAGAAGTACGCCTAAGTATACCATCTTATAGTTGTTGGGATCATCTCATTCTGGTTATACTAGTATTAGTGCAGAGAATCAGAGTAATCATTAGAGAAGCGTATACACCCTATCATGTTTACCTTGTCATGCCTTCCTTTTATGGTGGTATCTTTCTTATCCACTTTATATGCCTGTCATGATACTTTTACTTATTTACTTTCTAATAGTAGCTGGACTTGCCAGACTTTATGTCTGACCCTTTTTGTTTCCTATTCTTTCTTCCGTTTCCCCAACCCCCCAGGTTCTCAGGGTGTGAATACTCAAGTTTGACTAGGATTCTGCTATCACTTGCGGGTGCTACTAAAATGTTTTGCTCAAGCTCCGGTCTTTGCTACTTGTAACAACCCGTATTTTTAATAACATGTTATAACATAAATCAAGGAAGAATTAAATGTTAAAATCTGAATCAAGGGAAACGGGCTGTGCCATTACGTTCGTCTCGGAAAAATACGCGAAATAGAGTCCGAGTTTTCGAAAATCGGAGTCCGTATGACCCAGTTATGGCCCGTCAAAAGTTTTCAGAAAATTTCAAGTTCAAAAACAGTTCAAATTTAAAATCTGGAGCCAAACAGACTGGGCGGGAAAATTTCCCGCCCAGCCCCCAAGTCGACTGGGGAGTCGACTTGGGAGTCGACACACCCCAGCTATTGTCGATTGCCCAGTCGACACCCCTGTCGACCTGGGTGGTCGGCCAGTTTGGCATGGTGCACCTGTTTTGGCTCCTGGGTCTTGTTTTGTTGGCTAGTGACGTGATTTGATGGCTCAAATCTGAATTAGGGTTAATCCTATGGCCTAAACTAGTCTCTACACCTATAAAAACACCCTAATACCTAGCCTAAATCATCACAAATCAACCTAACAACTAAATTATGCCAAAATGCTTCCTAATCATGGCCTCCACCTTCATATCATGACCTCCATCTTCTTCATGAAAGCTTGAGTGTTCTAAGCTAGTAAAAGAGCCATATTTCTTCATACAAATCAAAGGAGCTTCTTGTTTCTCTAGACAACTTGGAGCTTATATTCATTTAGGGATTTCTAGTGTGGCTTCGTCTCAATCTTGTTTATTTTGTTCTAGTCTTCATAGCCAAGCTTTGTAAGCCCTACTCTACTCTTAGATTTAAACTATGAAGTTAATATGATCATGTAGCAAGTTGAAATGAGACTTTTGTGTTATGCTTGCCTTGGATTTCATGCATAGATTCATTCATGACCCTTTTGATCTATGTTTGTGGACCTAATGTTTACCTATCATGAATCTAGTATCATTTACCTTGATTTTTGGGTAGAAAGCTATGAGCTTTATTTGTTGGTTATGCATAATGCAACATAGAACTTGGTAGTTATGCATAAATGCAACATAGAACCATCTTATAACCTTGATGTTAACTCGCATATGATGTTGAACTACATGCTACCCACAAGTTTATCACCCTATGACAACTATTATCATGTTTCACTTTTGCCTATGATGTTGAACTACATGCTAGTTTAATTGCTAAGTTTGATGTCATGCATGTTTTGAGGCCAATAACCTTATATGCTAGTTGAGATGAACACCTTTGCCTCATATATCACCATGTTGAACTTGTGATAGACTTTGCCACTTTATGCCCAACTTATCATATCATTATGTTCCCCCTTTTGATCTAATTGTGTTGATGCGAACTTACGTGCGATGGGGTTACGTTATGGGTAAACTTAGATGACATGAAACATGACTTGAAAATATGACATGTGATTATGCTTGAAACATGAACGTGGACATGACATGTAGAAAACATGAAAGTGGCCAACTCGAGGTTGGGTTGAGTTTGTAGCATAAATCTACCCGGAACCGACCGGCTTAACTAGTGGCTACAAACAATAGGACCCAATGTGAGTAGTTGGTCACATCGCACTTAAAACCCGAGGTTAGACTAGGTTGTGGTGTAAAGCTACCCGGACCCGCCCGGCTTAACTAGTAACCACAACAAAGTCTAATGTGGGAGGTTGGGGTGCATTAAGTTAATTAATGCCACATGGTATGGTTAAGTCATGGACCACTTGAATACTTAACCAATTGAACACGATAGATTGTTGGGGTTAAGTCATGAACCGCTTGGGTATACTTAACCAACTTGATACATGATGGGATAGGGTTAACCACACTTAACCCATTAGAAACCCTAGTTACGCGGTCCTTTTCAGCAGTAACACTCTTGGATGTATCTACGATACCCTAGGGACTAGGCTAGGGTGGGCCACGATTACTGGGCTGATTGTAAGTGACCAGAACGACGGCTGAGTTGGTGCGCCGGTGTAGGTTCAGGCGGACTATGGTCGTGCACATAGTCCGGAGTTGAAAAAGCAGGCAGGGGCACCAGTAGGTTTAGACTGTGCATGCTTGATTTGTGTTAGTGGTTGGCACCCTAGGACTTGATACATTCTAGGGTGGACCTAGCACAGTTTGACTACATTCCGTGATTGGGCCGTATGACACCGACACTTGACGAGTTAGGCTTATAGGGAGCCGATCGACTAGACCGTGTAGTTGGACCTTGATTTAGGTCATCTCATGATGTTGGGCCAAATTTGGGCCAAGGGATCATTTCTTATTTATACTTGACATGGATTAGAATACTAGTACACTTGGTGCAACTTAACCTTGTATATGCGATGCCACACTTGATCTATCTTGTTAACTTTTCACCATGCCAGTTATCATCCTATGTTTCATCTCTGTTTTACATGACCAGTTAACTTTATTAGTTTTTATACTAATAGTAGGTAGGACTTACCATTCTTTTTGACTGACCCGTTTTCTTTCGCCTCTTTTCTTCCGTTCCCCCCCCCAGGTTCTCAAGGTGGGAACACTAGCACCTAGCTTGGATCTTTAGCTTGCTTTCTGGATAGCTCATGTACGGTTTGAACTTGAGATCGCTATGGCTTTACCACGTCTACTTTGGGGATAGTTTAATTTATGTTATTTCCAGTTTTCAGTTTATGTTTCTAGACTTGTAGTAGTTGGAAAATAATGACTTGGTACTTTTGATGTAAGTTGACTATGGTTTTGAAATAGTAGTTTTATCCGCAGCTTTATTTACTCTGTTTTACTTATATGTTCTGTCTTGTGACATCTCTTGCATGTTTACCTTGTCGAACACCCCTCCAAAGCTAGTGTACTTGCAAGAGTGACCCTGGCGGAGGTTGGGGTGTTACATTTGGTATCACAGCATAAGGTTTTACTAGACCGGACAAAAGTTTTAAAAACCCTTTTGAAAAAAAAACTATTTTCAAAACCAATTAAGTATTTTCCAAGAAAAGTCTAGTTTATTTTAAAAGGCTATTCCCAAAAGCCATTAGCACCATCCTTTGTTTCCTCATTCTAAATCAATCTTTTCCTTTTTCAGCATGGCCGATCTTAACCTTCCCGAGGGAGTACCCATACCCGGATGGTTCCGAAGGTACTTGGAAGCTAGGGCCAACAATGCGGGCCCAACAAACACTCCCACCATACCTGAGGTTCCTCCTCCTCCTCCTCATCGTCCACAAGCGGATTTCGCAAAGATTTGCAAAGACTTTAAGGCGATGGGTGGCAAGAATTTTGTTGGGACAGAGACTTATATGGAGGCAAGAAACTAGTTAAAAGAAACTGAAGACCTGTAACACCCCACGCCCGCTATGGTCACTCACTAAGGGAATGCCATAGCATCGGTGGAGTATTTTAGTGAATATAGAACAGAAAAATTACAACAAGACAGATATAAATAGTACTTGAAATTTTAAAACATCATCTCATAACAGCGGAAATAAACATGTCTGGTTCCACGATAAAAGTCAAGTACAATATCCATCAAATATAAGAAGTACATAATCCCACTCTCTCATACAATAGCCAGAACAAAAGAAAAGATAACTGGATAACTGGAGCTTTACATCTACCCAAGCTCCTAAAGACTGGAACAGCAATCCGATCAAGCTCTACTACCGCTAGGATCCACCGTAGGACCTGAGGGTTGGGAAAAAGATAAAAACAACGGGGTCAGACATAAGTCTGAGTGAGCCCTATAACTTTAACAATACAATCATTAAAGTAACCAGAGAAGACATAAACTTGACCTACGGTAATATCTGGGGATGAATGGCTACACTAAGCAGCTTGGTAGACTTAGGATAAACTAAGATAACCGTAAGGACGCATCTACCCACCCAAGGATAATTACTAACTGCACCACACCAGTCATTCCTACTTAAAGGTTGATCCCTTCCAAGGACTTAGAAAATTTCCCCAGTAGTTTCATGTACTCCTAGCCCACTACATAGGTGCCGTCTGCCCCTATCTTCACTAGGTGTACTCAGTAATTCTTACCCAGTAGTTTCGTGTACCCCTACATAGGTGCCGTCTGCCCCTATCTCTACTAGGTGTACCCACTACTCCCCATCGATCGGCTCCCTACCGTAGATACCCGTGCTGGTCCCACAGTAGGGTGTATCACTCCCCTAAAGTGGCTACCCAATACTATCAACGGTGCACGGCTTTATATCTACACGATGCAACAACGGCTTATCTACCAGCCCGGGCCCACACACGCATATGAAACCCGTTGGACTTGCGTTGCCACCGCTAACCCGTTTTGGCCTCTTATAATCAAGCCCAATATGCGTGTCCCGTCACTCGACATGGGTCGAGCCCACAAAGATACGTTTGGGATATTGGTTGAAATGGGCCCCCACAAGCTACCCACCTAAGCTTGTCATATATCTAGTGTATCCCACTTAACCCTTCAATCATGTTTAATTACATGTTTCCACTTGGTTAAGTATTCTAATCGTATTTTCTATTGCCACCCAAGGCAACCCACTAGATTCCACATGCCACCCAAGGCAACCACAAAATTTCCACATGCCACCCAAGGCACCCACTTAACCCCTCATGTCCCACTACATGCTAATATGGTTAAGTGTTTCTTAATTAATTAAGACCGTGATCCCCCATAAAGACCTCCCACATTAGACTGGCTGTTATGACCGCCTGGTTAAGCCGGTAGAGTCCCAGGCAGTCTTACGTCATAACAGAGCCTAACCTCGTGTCTTTACTTTAATCACGTATTTAATTTATGGCTAAGACCTCTCACATTGGGCTGACATTTGTAGCAACTGGTTAAGCCGGTCGGGTCCGGGCAGTTTTACACTACAAATGAGTCCAACCTCGTGTCTTAGTCGATTAATTACACCTAATTAATCACCCCCATATTAATTATCCCTAATTAATATCAAGTTTTCCATAACATGGGTAGACCTAACTCAATAGGTAAATTCCCATGGGGTAGACCTAACTCAATAGGTAAATTCCCACTTATGGTAATTTATTTTTATGGTATGCTTAATCATACCCAATCATATTTTTATTAACATATTTACCAACCCCATCGTTCCCCACGTAAATCGTTCTCATTTCATGACATAAATAAGGGGAAGATCATCACAAATATCATGGGTTTAGCATACAACTTTGTCATGGGTTAAGAGGATGTCAACTTGCATATATGAGCATATATTAACCCAACTACATATAACCCAAACTTGCATATTATCATACACATGATTTGCATAACATATGACATATGAGCTTGCATATTATCATACACATATCTTGCATAACATGTTGAACTTGCATATAAGCATTCTCATAACTTGCATAACATGTTAAACATGCATTTAAGCATACACATAACTTGCATAAGCATTCACATACTTGCATAAGCATTTACATACTTGCATAAGCATTCACATACTTGCATAAACATTCACATACTTGCATAAGCATGCATAACTTGCATATCATGTTAAACTTGCATTTAAGCATATACATATCTTGCATAAGCATTCATATACTTGCATAAGCATTCATAACTTGCAAATCATGTTAAACTTGCATTTAAACATATACATAACTTGCATATGAACTTGCATAACTCACTTTGTTAAACATGCATAAATCCACTTATTAAATATGCATAAACCCACATATTAAACATGCATAAATCCACTTGTTAAATATGCATAAACCAACTTGTTAAGCATGCATAAACCAACTTATCAAACATGCATAAACTCACTTATTAATTATGCATATACATAGAAAAACATGGAATAGCATATCATTACAAATGATTCAAACTCACTAATCCGCATCTAAGACCATAAGTCTCATTACACCCAATCTACTTACTTTAACAATTGATGTTAAAGTGATAGAAACTCACCAAAACCAAGATTAGCAAACTTATGAAGGGGAATTAGTTGCTAAATATGAAAAAGCCAATGATTAGAGATTGATTAGAGAGGGATTAGCTTGCAACTTCCTTCTTAAATTAGTGGAGGCTCCTTCTAGGATTTAATTTGGCGGCATGAGGCCATCATTTCTATTTTTAGTATGGATTAGGGTAGGTTTAGGGTGTATTTATAGATTAAGAGAGTGTTTTAGGCCCTTAGATTAACCCTAGATTAGATTAGGACCCTTAGATTTCGGCACCTTCCAGAAACTAGCCCTAAGACCAAGCCCAAACCCCAAACTGGTGCACCCAACCACAGAACTCACTAGAAACTGTGCAGGTTTCTTGGCTCGGCACGGGCGCACTTCCCAAGTGCGCCAGTGTATCTTTGTACTGGTGCACTTCACAAGTGCGCCAGTGCATCTTTGTTCTGGCGCACTTCTCAAGTGCGCCAGTGCAATTCTGGCATGTTTCTGGTTTTTCTGCCTAACTTCGTTCGTCCATATCTCTTTCATACGGTACCCGTTTTACGCAAACTCGGACTCTATTTCGCGTATTTTTCCGAGACGAACGCAATGACGCAGCCCGTTTTCCCTAATTCCCACATCTGAGATTATTCATCCTGTAATTAGTGAATTTTAGTATTAACTAAAATTCGGGGTGTTACATTCTCCCCTCCTTAAAGGATTTCGTCCCCGAAATCTCTAAGCTAAGGAGAATGCATATCCTACCATCCAAACAACCATCTACTCAAATCATCAACCACGGGCATCCATTGTCCTTAAAACAGTTTCTAATGATGTATGAGCATATGCAAAAAGTGTGTGTATATGTTCCCTATCTAATGTATGAACATATGCAAACCATGATAGTGCCATGCATCCATTATGTATGCGAGAGAACCCTATCGACACATACAATATCTACATGAGTGCACAATCATTCACCAAAATGCATCATCCATGTGATAACACAACCATTATACATCCATAAATATATCTTCCTACACACAATTTTATGCAATATGCAATATGAAGTGACTGAGCCGATCTAGTGCCTAGAGTGTGTGTATATGCATCCACGCGCAACCACTAGCAAACACTTGCATCCACTTGCATCGATCAACCATAACATGTCTCAAACACATGTTTCAACCATAGGTTTACCCTATCTAAAGGTCAAAGGTACTAACGAGAGGACATACCGAAGACAAGATAAGTACTAGACAAGCGATAAAGGAGAAAGTAAAGACATACCCTCAAAAAGAAATGGGTACAATGAACGCATCTTCGCTTCCGTCTCCCAAGTTGCGTTGCTCTCATCTTCTCCCCATTGCACTTTGACTAGCTGAACCTCTCGATTCCTCAATTTCCTAGTCTCTGACCCAAGGATGCGAGTAGGAGCTCGTCGAATAGTCGCATCACGCTCTACCTCTACATCTCTAAGCAAGCTCGGCTCTACCACCTCTGCCGTCTCATGTTAGCATTTCCTCAGATGTGATACATGGAATACATCATGAACACCACTAAGTCTGTCGGGCAACTCCACCCTATATGCCATCCGTCCAATCCTTTCCTTAATAGGAAACGGCCCAACAAACCTCGGTGCTAACTTCCCAACGGATCCAAAGCGAACAACATTTCTCAACGGAGATACTTTGACAAAAACCATATTCCCAACCTCAAACTCAAGATCCGTCCTTCTCTTGTCCGCATAAGATTTTTGCCCATCCTGCGCTGCTTTCATCCTTCTTCGAATCAAGTCAATCTTCTCAGAAGTCTCCCTAACCATATCAGGCCCAAGCAAGATCTTATCCGTAGATTCCCACCAACATGTAGGTGATCGACAAGGCCTTCCATAGAGAGCTTCGAAAGGAGCCATACCAATACTGGACTGAAAGCTGTTATTATATGCGAACTCCACCAATGGAAGATGCTCTTCCCATGTACCTCCAAAATCTAAGATACAAAGCCTCAAAAGGTCTTCTAGAACACGATTCACCCTCTCAGTCTGGCCGTCTGTCTGAGGATGATATGCGGTGCTCAGACACAATTGAGTCCCCACTGCTTCTTGCAAACTCCTCCAGAACTCGCTAGTGAAGATAGGATCTTGATCACTCACTATGCT
Organism: Allium sativum; assembly: GCA_030737875.1. NCBI lineage: Eukaryota > Viridiplantae > Streptophyta > Magnoliopsida > Asparagales > Amaryllidaceae > Allium > Allium sativum. Next base: position 432,388,758 of record CM060923.1, read on the forward strand.
AGAGGGTACCCCATGCAATCGAACTATCTCTCGAAGATATACTGAAGCTAGCCATGGAGCGGTCCTCTTGCTCTTCACAGGTATGAAATGGGCGCTCTTAGTAAGTCTGTCTACCACCACCCAAATTCCTGTATTACCCTTCCTCGATCTGGGTAACCCGTCAATAAAATCCATCGAGACGCTATCCCACTTCCATTGCGGAACCTCCAATGGGTGAAGCAACCCACCTGGTTTCTTTTGCTCCGCCTTTACTTGTTGGCACACCAAGCATCGAGCAACATACTCGGCCACATCTTTCTTCATACCGGCCCAGAAGAAAACCCTCTTCATGTCTCGGTACATCTTGTCCCCACCGGGATGAATGGTCATCCTAGAACGGTGTGCTTCATCAAGAATAGCCTTCCTCAAACCCTCGTCTTGCGGTACACAAAGTCTACCGTCTCTGCGCAAGCACCCCCTATCGTCTAGGGTGTACCTACTCAAATGACTGGACGACTCCCCCCTTATGAGCTTCTCTACTAACTCAACCAACTGTGGGTCGCCCCTCTGTGCTTCTCCAATCCGCCCCAAAAGAGTAGGTCTAACTTCCAAGGAAGCTAGCAAACCGGGTACATAATCAACGGAAGGTCTGAAATCAAACATCGAGATAAATTCCAAGCTTCGTTGTTCCACGAACAATGGACTCAAGGACAACCTCTTTCTGCTCAAGGCGTCCGCCACCACGTTACCCTTGCCAGGGGTATACGCTATCTCGAAATCATAGGATGCTAAGAATTCCATCCACCTTTGCTGTCTCAGATTCAAATCCTTCTGAGAAAACAAGTACTTCAACGATTTGTGGTCGGTGAACAACTCGAATCTCTCACCAAGAAGATAGTGGCGCCAAATCTTAAGCGCAAAAACAATAGCGGCCAACTCTAAATCATGGGTAGGGTAATTTTTCTCATGTGCCCTCAACTGCCTTCCACCATAGGCTATTACCCTTCCCTCTTGCATTAAGACTGCGCCAAGTCCTGTCCCACAGGCATCGGTATAGACAACAAATGGCTTGCTCCCATCTGGCAATACTAAAACTGGAGCAGTGGTTAAAGCTCTCTTTAACCGTCGGAACGCATCATCACAATCTACGTCCCATGCAAAAACAAGATTCTTCTTCGTTAAGCGGGTTAATGGGGCTGATATCTTTGCGAAGTCTTTAATAAACTTCCTATAATAACCCGCCAACCCCAAGAAACTTCTTACTTCGGTAGCATTCTTTGGAACCTTCCAATCTTGAATTGACACTACCTTCGCGGGATCCACAGCTATCCCTTCCTTGGAGACCACGTGCCCCAAGAACCGCACTTCCTTCCTCCAGAAGTGACATTTAGAGAATTTAGCCTTAAGGCTATGTGCCCGAAGAGTCTTCAATACCTCCCCAAGATGTAGGGCATGCTCTTCTTCACTCTTAGAAAATACTAAGATATCATCCACAAAGACCACCACGAATTTATTAAGGAACTCCCTGAACACCCTACTCATCAAGTCAACAAAGTATGCAGGGGCGTTCGTCAACCCAAATGGCATCACCAGCCACTCATAGAAACCATCCGGAGTTCTAAAGGCAGTCTTGTCTATGCTGTCCTCAGCCACCCTCAACTGATGAAACCCCGTGGCTAAGTCCAACTGAGAGAATACTGAAGCGCCAACCAACTGATCGAAAAGATCATCAATCCTCGGCAATGGGTGTCTATTCTTCTTTGTGAGCTTGTTAAGTTCTCTATAGTCTACACAAAGTCTGAGGGACCCATCCGCCTTCGTAGCAAATTCTACTGGAGCACCCCACTCCGATATGCTCCGTCTTATGAACCCCTTCTCAAGCAACTCCCCTACTTGCTTATGGAGTTCCCTCCTCTCACGAGGAGCCATGTGGCGCACTGGTAAAGATACCGGTTTAGCATTATCCACCAAATATATTCGGAAGTCAATCTCCCGCTTCGGAGGTAAGCCCTTCACCTCCTCAAACATATCCGGATATTCCCGGACCACTCTCATAGATTGCAAACTCTCGACCGAAGCGTCAAGCGATTCAAGATAACTTAGCATAACAGAGTCCATGGGATTACAAGAAATCTCGAGAGTGTTACCCAAGCGGGTCATGAGCCTAACAACTCTCCTTTCGCAATCAAGAACGGCACCATTACTGGATAACCAGTCCATGCCCAAAATCAACCCATAGCCCGTGAATCCCAAGACAAAAGCATCACATCTAAACTCAATGCTAAGTATAGAAATCTTCAAACCCAAACATATCATGGACAAATAAGTGGAGCCCCCAATTGGGTTTGAAACAACCAAGGGATCATCTACCAGACTGGTGTCTAAGTGCAGTGACTCAACTAATGATGATGAGATAAACGAATGCGATGCGCCTGAATCAAACAATGTACGGACAGGATGATCAAATAGAAAGACCAGACTTTCAACGGAAATAGTTCTACCTCTCTCCTGAATCGGTGGAACCGCGAGAGCCTGTACTTGCCCCCTAGCCTGACCCGGTGCCATAAGAGCTTGCACCTGTCCTCCTGAGGTAGATCCCGTCCTTTGCCCTTTCTTAGGGCAATCCTTCACTAAATGCCCTGCTTCACCACAGTGGAAGCAGCCAGTCTTTTTCTTCTTGCGACAATCCTTGCTTAGGTGGCCAGGTGTCCCACAATTGAAACACTTCTTCTTCTTGCTCTTGCCACCGTTGCCTTTCCCACCTTTATTTTGCTATTGTTGCTGAGGTCTCTTTTGATCTCCCTTCTTCTCGGGTGCCTTATTAGTATTGGGACCCTTCTCTTCTTCATACATGAGTGCCATGTCAACTAGCTTCTCAAAGGTGGCCCCCATAGGGATATGAGTCATAGCCAACCCATGCATTGGTTCATTCAAGCCTTTCACGAACCGCAAAGCCTTCTTCTCCGGTGTATTCGCCATATCTAGGCCAAACCTTGCCAATTGATTAAATTTGTTGACATATTCCTTCACCGAGAGATTTCCTTGCTTTAGAGTCAAGAATCTTTCCATATACAAGTTTTCCTCCGCCCTTGAGAGAAACTTTGCCACAAATCTTTGCCTAAAATCCGCCCAAGACTCAACGGGGCGTTCTCCATTAGTGACCTCCCACCAGAATGAGGCCTCACCCTTCATTAACCAAGCGGCCAACTTGACTTTCTTCCCTTCTTCCATCTCAAAGATATCTATTAACTCTTCCACCTCCTTAAGCCAATCTCTAGCTTCCACAAAAGTTTCAGATCCTTGAAAAGGTTTCCCTCCCATAGCTTTAAATTCCTTGCAAGTCTTAGCAAAAGTATCCGTGCGAGGAGGAGGGGGAGGAGGAAGATCGGGTGCTACGGTTGGTGGAGGAACATTTGCTGGACCCGCAGTGGTGGCCCTAGCCTCCATCAATCTCCTATACCATACTGGTACCGTCACACCCTCCGGAAAGTTAAGATTCTCGGCCATGCTGAAACGAAAAAGGAAAGATTCAAAACGAAGGATTCGAAGGATATAGATATGGCTATTGGGGATTATGCTTTTCTTTCAAAAACTTTTCTCTTTAAAGACATGTTTTTGAAAATATCTCTTCCAAAAATGTTTTTAGAAAAATAGTTTTCTAAAAATTTTATCTGTTCCGGTAACCTTTGCTCTGATACCACGTGTAACACCCCACGCCCGCTATGGTCACTCACTAAGGGAATGCCATAGCATCGGTGGAGTATTTTAGTGAATATAGAACAGAAAAATTACAACAAGACAGATATAAATAGTACTTGAAATTTTAAAACATCATCTCATAACAGCGGAAATAAACATGTCTGGTTACATCATAAAACCACGATAAAAGTCAAGTACAATATCCATCAAATATAAGAAGTACATAATCCCACTCTCTCATACAATAGCCAGAACAAAAGAAAAGATAACTGGATAACTGGAGCTTTACATCTACCCAAGCTCCTAAAGACTGGAACAGCAATCCGATCAAGCTCTACTACCGCTAGGATCCACCGTAGGACCTGAGGGTTGGGAAAAAGATAAAAACAACGGGGTCAGACATAAGTCTGAGTGAGCCCTATAACTTTAACAATACAATCATTAAAGTAACCAGAGAAGACATAAACTTGACCTACGGTAATATCTGGGGATGAATGGCTATACTAAGCAGCTTGGTAGACTTAGGATAAACTAAGATAACCGTAAGGACGCATCTGCCCACCCAAGGATAATTACTAACTGCACCACACCAGTCATTCCTACTTAAAGGTTGATCCCTTCCAAGGACTTAGAAAATTTCCCCAGTAGTTTCATGTACTCCTAGCCCACTACATAGGTGCCGTCTGCCCCTATCTTCACTAGGTGTACTCAGTAATTCTTACCCAGTAGTTTCGTGTACCCCTACATAGGTGCCGTCTGCCCCTATCTCTACTAGGTGTACCCACTACTCCCCATCGATCGGCTCCCTACCGTAGATACCCGTGATGGTCCCACAGTAGGGTGTATCACTCCCCTAAAGTGGCTACCCAATACTATCAACGGTGCACGGCTTTATATCTACACGATGCAACAACGGCTTATCTACCAGCCCGGGCCCACACACGCATATGAAACCCGTTGGACTTGCGTTGCCACCGCTAACCCGTTTTGGCCTCTTATAATCAAGCCCAATATGCGTGTCCCGTCACTCGACATGGGTCGAGCCCACAAAGATACGTTTGGGATATTGGTTGAAATGGGCCCCCACAAGCTACCCACCTAAGCTTGTCATATATCTAGTGTATCCCACTTAACCCTTTAATCATGTTTAATTACATGTTTCCACTTGGTTAAGTATTCTAATCGTATTTTCTATTGCCACCCAAGGCAACCCACTAGATTCCACATGCCACCCAAGGCGACCACAAAATTTCCACATGCCACCCAAGGCACCCACTTAACCCCTCATGTCCCACTACATGCTAATATGGTTAAGTGTTTCTTAATTAATTAAGACCGTGATCCCCCATAAAGACCTCCCACATTAGACTGGCTGTTATGACCGCCTGGTTAAGCCGGTAGAGTCCCGGGCAGTCTTACGTCATAACATAGCCTAACCTCGTGTCTTTACTTTAATCACGTATTTAATTTATGGCTAAGACCTCTCACATTGGGCTGACATTTGTAGCAACTGGTTAAGCCGGTCGGGTCCGGGCAGTTTTACACTACAAATGAGTCCAACCTCGTGTCTTAGTCGATTAATTACACCTAATTAATCACCCCCATATTAATTATCCCTAATTAATATCAAGTTTTCCATAACATGGGTAGACCTAACTCAATAGGTAAATTCCCATGGGGTAGACCTAACTCAATAGGTAAATTCCCACTTATGGTAATTTATTTTTATGGTATGCTTAATCATACCCAATCATATTTTTATTAACATATTTACCAACCCCATCGTTCCCCACGTAAATCGTTCTCATTTCATGACATAAATAAGGGGAAGATCATCACAAATATCATGGGTTTAGCATACAACTTTGTCATGGGTTAAGAGGATGTCAACTTGCATATATGAGCATATATTAACCCAACTACATATAACCCAAACTTGCATATTATCATACACATGATTTGCATAACATATGACATATGAGCTTGCATATTATCATACACATATCTTGCATAACATGTTGAACTTGCATATAAGCATTCTCATAACTTGCATAACATGTTAAACATGCATTTAAGCATACACATAACTTGCATAAGCATTCACATACTTGCGTAAGCATTTACATACTTGCATAAGCATTCACATACTTGCATAAACATTCACATACTTGCATAAGCATGCATAACTTGCATATCATGTTAAACTTGCATTTAAGCATATACATATCTTGCAAAAGCATTCATATACTTGCATAAGCATTCATAACTTGCAAATCATGTTAAACTTGCATTTAAACATATACATAACTTGCATATGAACTTGCATAACTCACTTTGTTAAACATGCATAAATCCACTTATTAAATATGCATAAACCCACATATTAAACATGCATAAATCCACTTGTTAAATATGCATAAACCAACTTGTTAAGCATGCATAAACCAACTTATCAAACATGCATAAACTCACTTATTAATTATGCATATACATAGAAAAACATGGAATAGCATATCATTACAAATGATTCAAACTCACTAATCCGCATCTAAGACCATAAGTCTCATTACACCCAATCTACTTACTTTAACAATTGATGTTAAAGTGATAGAAACTCACCAAAACCAAGATTAGCAAACTTATGAAGGGGAATTAGTTGCTAAATATGAAAAAGCCAATGATTAGAGATTGATTAGAGAGGGATTAGCTTGCAACTTCCTTCTTAAATTAGTGGAGGCTCCTTCTAGGATTTAATTTGGCGGCATGAGGCCATCATTTCTATTTTTAGTATGGATTAGGGTAGGTTTAGGGTGTATTTATAGATTAAGAGAGTGTTTTAGGCCCTTAGATTAACCCTAGATTAGATTAGGACCCTTAGATTTCGGCACCTTCCAGAAACTAGCCCTAAGACCAAGCCCAAACCCCAAACTGGTGCACCCAACCACAGAACTCACTAGAAACTGTGCAGGTTTCTTGGCTCGGCACGGGCGCACTTCCCAAGTGCGCCAGTGTATCTTTGTACTGGCGCACTTCACAAGTGCGCCAGTGCATCTTTGTTCTGGCGCACATCTCAAGTGCGCCAGTGCAATTCTGGCCTGTTTCTGGTTTTTCTGCCTAACTTCGTTCGTCCATATCTCTTTCATACGGTACCCGTTTTACGCAAACTCGGACTCTATTTCGCGTATTTTTCCGAGACGAACGCAATGACGCAGCCTGTTTTCCCTAATTCCCACATCTGAGATTATTCATCCTGTAATTAGTGAATTTTAGTATTAACTAAAATTCGGGGTGTTACAAGACCTCTTTGCCATCTTTGATGTGGAAGACCGTAGAAAAGTTCTGTTGGTAGTATGGCTATTGAAAGAGGAAGCTACTTATTGGTGGGAGGTCACCAACGCTACTAGGCCTATAGAGACTTGGGCCGACTTTAGGATGAGGTTTGGGCTTAAGTTTCTATTATCTGCTGAGGAGAATCTGCAAATGGAGAAGTTCATATCTTTAAAGCAAGGGGACATGACAGTGAGGGAGTATGTGAATAAGTTTAACCAGCTTGCTCGATTCGGTTTGGACATGGTTAACACACCCCAGAAGAAGGCTCTACGCTTTGCACGAGGATTGAATGAGCCATTACAAGGTTTAGCCATGTCTCATATACCCATGGGGGCCACTTTTGAGAGCCTAATAGATATGGCATTGCTTCAGGGAGATGATAAGAATGGCAAGAAAGAAGTCAAGCCTAATGAGACTCAAACCAAGAAGGCGGACTCCAAGTGGGGAGGAAATCAGAGCAACCAGAACAACAAGAACAACAAGGGTAACAAGGCCAACAACAACAAGGCAAAGGACACAAGAAAGTGCAACTTCTGTGGGATCATTGGACACATAGCCAAAGATTGTAGGAAGAAGAAGAGGAAGTTGGGAGAATGCTTTCATTGCGGAGAGTCTGGACACTTCAGTAAGGATTGCCCAAAGAAGCAAGGGCAGGGGCAAGGACAGACTCAGCGAGCAGGACCTTCTGGAGGGCAGATGCATGCTCTCAACACTGCTCCAGTTCCGGACCGAGGTAGTATTTCTGTAGAAAGCCTTGTTTATATTTCTGGTTTTCCTGTTCGAACTTTATTTGATTCTGGCGCATCGCATACCTTTATCTCTTCTGACATTGTTGAAAGTTTGCACCTAAGTACTAGTCTTGTTGAGGATCCCGTTAGTGTTTCAAATCCAATTGGGGGTTCCGCCCATTTATCTATGATTTGTATGGATTTGAGGATTTTTGTCTTGACCGTAGAATTCACATGTAATGCTTATGTTCTCGGGTTCATGGGATACGGGTTGGTTTTGGGCATGGATTGGTTGTCCAGTTATGGAGCCATTCTCGATTGTGAGCATAGGGTAGTGAGGCTTATGACTCGCCTTGGCAATACCCTAGAGATTTCTTGTAACCCTCTGGATCCCATCATGTTATGTTATCTTGAATCCCTCGACTCGTCTATTGACAATCTTCAATCTGTGAGGGTGGTCCGAGAATATCCTGATGTTTTTGATGAGGTAAAGGGGTTACCCCCTAAACACGAGATAGACTTCCGTATTTATCTTATTGATAATGCCAAGCCAGTTTCATTGCCTGTTAGGCACATGGCCCCGCGAGAAAGAAGAGAGCTTAGCAAGCAAATCAAGGAGTTGCTTGAGAAAAATTTCATTAGGCGAAGCATTTCAGAATGGGGTGCTCCGGTGGTATTCGCTACTAAGGCGGATGGTTCGCTTCGTCTATGTGTTGATTATCGTGAGTTGAACAAGCTGACAAAGAAGAATAGACACCCTTTACCGAGGATTGATGATCTCTTTGACCAGCTTGTTGGTGCTTCTATTTTCTCTCAGCTCGATCTAGCCACCGGATTCCATCAGCTTAGAGTGGCTGAGGATAGTATTGATAAGACTGCGTTTAGGACTCCAGATGGATTCTTTGAATTGCTAGTCAAACCGTTCGGTTTGACTAATGCACCCGCATACTTTGTTGATTTGATGAGTAGGGTGTTCAGGGAGTTCCTTAACAAGTTTGTGGTTGTCTTCGTGGATGATATTGTGGTCTTCTCTAAGGACGAGGAAGAGCATGCTACAAACCTCAAGGAGGTTATGGATACGCTTAGAGCTCATCAGTTGAAAGCCAAGTTCTCTAAATGCCATTTCTGGAGAAAGGAAGTTCGGTTCCTTGGGCATATAGTTTCTAAGCATGGCTTAGCTGTGGATCCCGCTAAAGTGGTGGCGGTACAAGACTGGACAGTTCCGAAGAATGCAACTAAAGTGAGAAGCTTTCTCGGTCTGGCAGGATTTTATAGGAAGTTCATTAAGGACTTCACTAGGATTTCAGCCCCTCTTACTAAGTTAACGAAGAAGAACTTAGTCTTTGCATGGGATTTAGAGTGTGAGCTTGCTTTTCAAAGGCTCAAGAAAGCCCTCACCACAGCTCTAGTTCTAGCATTACCCGATGGAGGGAAGTTGTTTACCGTGTACACCGATGCATGTGGCACGGGATTAGGCGCTGTCCTGATGCAAGAAGGGAGAGTGATATGCTTTGAGGGTAGGCAACTCAAAGTTCATGAGAAGAACTATCCCACTCATGATTTGGAGTTGGCGGCGATCGTCTTTGCACTCAAATCCTGGCGCCACTATCTTCTAGGCGAAAGGTTTGAGTTGTATACTGATCACAAGTCGCTCAAGTACCTCTTCTCGCAGAAATATCTGAATCTAAGGCAGCAGAGGTGGATGGACTTCTTGGCATCATATGACTTCGAGATAGCTTATACCCCTGGTAAGGGTAATGTTGTGGCGGATGCGCTAAGCAGAAGAAGGTTGACTTTGAGTCCCTTGTTTGTTGAGATGAAGAGCCTAGAGTTCTTGGCAACCTTTGATTTTGCACCTGCTGTTGGGTCGATGAATGGTTCATTAGCATCCCTCGAGCTTAGACCTACACTTCTTGATCAAGTTGGGGCTTCACAGAGGGAAGACCCGCAGATAGTCGAGATCATGAACAAGTTGATTCGGGGTGAGACGTAAAGTCACCTTGCTAGATATACTATTGATGACAAGGGATGGCTAAGGCGTGATGGAAGACTATGTGTCCCACGAGTGGGAGACTTAGTAAATAAAGCTCTTGAGGAGGCGCATCACTCGAGGATGACCATACATCCCGGAGGGGATAAGATGTACCGGGATATGAAGCGCATTTTCTTTTGGGATGGGATGAAAAAGGATGTGGCAGAGTTTGTTTCTAGATGCATTGTTTGCCAACAAGTAAAGGCCGAGTCGAAGAAGCCCGGTGGGCTACTACATCCATTGGAGGTCCCGCTATGGAAGTGGGAAAGTATCTCTATGGATTTTGTGGATGGATTGCCGAGATCAAGGAAGGGGAATACTAGCATATGGGTCATAGTGGATAGACTCACGAAGAGCGCTCATTTCATTCCAGTAAAGAGCAAGAGGACCGCATCATGGCTTGCATCTGTTTATCTTCGAGAGATAGTGCGATTGCATGGAGTTCCTTCTAGCATAGTTAGCGATCGTGACCCAATCTTCACTAGCCAGTTCTGGAATAGTTTGCCAGAAGCAATGGGTACGCGATTGAATCTAAGTACGGCCTATCACCCACAGACGGATGGCCAGACCGAAAGGGTGAATAGGGTACTGGAAGATCTGTTGAGGCTATGTATTCTTGACTTTGGTGGTACTTGGGAAGATCATCTTCCTCTAGTGGAGTTTGCTTATAATAACAACTACCAAGCAAGCATAGGGATGGCACCATTCGAAGCTTTGTATGGGAGGCCGTGCAAGTCACCAACATGTTGGTGGGAGACGACGGATAAGCTTATACGTGGGCCTGACATGATAAGGGACACATCCGAGAAGGTTGAGTTGATTCGAAGGCGAATGAAAACGGTCCAAGACAGACAGAAATCCTATGCAGACAAGCGAAGGACAGACTCAGAGTTTGATGTTGGAGATATGGTCTTTGTGAAGGTTTCTCCTTTGCGAAATGTGGTTCGTTTTGGAGCAGTTGGGAAGCTGGCACCAAGGTTCGTAGGACCTTCCCTATCATAGAGAGGATTGGGAAGATGGCTTATAAGGTGGAATTGCCCGAGAAGCTGGCCGGAGTGCACAATGTTTTTCATGTCTCGCATCTCCGAAAGTGCCTACATGAGTCAGCCGAGGTAGTTGAACCTAGCATTCTTGAAGAGGTAGAGGTAGAAAAAGAGGCAACTTTGAGGCGAGCTCCGATTCGTATCTTGGGAATGGAGATCAAGAAGCTGAGGAATCGAGAAGTCAAGTTAGTAAAGGTTCAGTGGAGTGAAGCCGATGAAGATGCAACTTGGGAAACCGAGGAGAAGATGCGTGGGCTTTATCCATTCCTTTTTGAGGGTACATTCTCAATCTCTTTTCCTAGTTAGCATATCTTTCTTTTGCTATCCATGTTTATCTTGTTAACCTTGTCATGAGAACCTTAGGTAGAAACCCTTTGGATGAAACATGTATTTGAAACATGTTATGCTTGATGTTTGCAAGTGGTTGCTCGTGGATGCATGATACACATTAGGCATTAAGATCGGCTCACACACTTTCATATTGCATATGCATGAGTGCTTATACTTATTCATGGACGAAACTTGTTATGCTATCACGTGGATGTTGCATATGGATGAATGTTATGTGCACCTATGTAGAGATTATGAATTATGTTAGGAATTTGCATACGTATGGACTCATTTAACTAACATATTTTGCATTAAGGAGGTTTACTGAATCAGTAACCGCCTGATTTTCGCATTAGATAAGTACATATACACACACCTTTCGCATATGATCATACAGCATTTAGAATCTTTTAAGGACAATGACTGCTCGTGGATGATGTTTTGAGTAGATGGATGATGGATGGTAGGATACGTTCTTCCTAACTTGAAGATTTCGGGGACGAAATCCTTTAAGGTGGGGAGAATGTAACAACCCGTATTTTTAATAACATGTTATAAAATAAATCAAGGCAGAATTAAATGTTAAAATCTGAATCAAGGGAAACGGGCTGTGCCATTGCGTTCATCTCGGAAAAATACGCGAAATAGAGTCCGAGTTTTTGAAAATCGTAGTCCGTATGACCCCGTTATGGCCCGTCAAAGTTTTCAGAAAATTTCAAGTTCAAAAACAGTTCAAATTTCAAATCTGGAGCCAAACAGACTGGGCGGGAAATTTTCCCGCCCAACCCCCAAGTCGACTGGGGAGTCGACACACCCCAGCTGGTGTCGACTGCCCAGTCGACACCCCTGTCGACCTGGGTGGTCGGCAGTTTGGCCTGGTGCACCTGTTTTGGCTCTTGGGTCTTGTTTTGTTGCCTAGTGATGTGATTTGATGGCTCAGATCTGAATTAGGGTTAATCCTATGGCCTAAACTAGTCTCTACACCTATAAAAACACACTAATACCTAGCCTAAATAATCACAAATCAACCTAACAACTAAATTATGCCAAAATGCTTCCTAATCATGGCCTCCACCTTCATATCATGACCTCCATCTTCTTCATGAAAGCTTGAGTGTTCTAAGCTAGTAAAAGAGCCATCTTTCTTCGTACAAATCAAAGGAGCTTCTTGTTTCTCAAGACAACTTGGAGCTTATATTCATTTGGGGATTTCTAGTGTGGCTTCGTCTCAATCTTGTTTATTTTGTTCTAGTCTTCATAGCCAAGCTTTGTAAGCCCTACTCTACTCTTAGATTTAAACTATGAAGTTAATATGATCATGTAGCAAGTTGAAATGAGACTTTTGTGTTATGCTTGCCTTGGATTTCGTGCATAGATTCATTCATGACCCTTTTGATCTATGTTTGTGGACCTAATGTTTACCTATCATGAATCTAGTATCATTTACCTTGATTTTTGGGTAGAAATCTATGAGCTTTATTTGTTGGTTATGCATAATGCAACATAGAACTTGGTAGTTATGCATAAATGCAACATAGAACCATCTTATAACCTTGATGTTAACTCGCATATGATGTTGAACTACATGCTACCCACAAGTTTATCACCCTATGACAACTATTATCATGTTTCACTTTTGCCTATGATGTTGAACTACATGCTAGTTTAATTGCTAAGTTTGATGTCATGCATGTTTTGAGGCCAATAACCTTATATGCTAGTTGAGATGAACACCTTCGCCTCATATATCACCATGTTGAACTTGTGATAGACTTTGCCACTTTATGCCCAACTTATCATATCATTATGTTCCCCCTTTTGATCTAATTGTGTAGATGCGAACTTACGTGCGATGGGGTTACGTTATGGGTAAACTTAGATGACATGAAACATGACTTGAAAATATGACATGTGGTTATGCTTGAAACATGAACGTGGACATGACATGTAGAAAACATGAAAGTGGCCAACTCGAGGTTGGGTTGAGTTTGTAGCATAAATCTACCCGGAACCGACCGGCTTAACTAGTGGCTACAAACAATAGGACCCAATGTGAGTAGTTGGTCACATCGCACTTAAAACCCGAGGTTAGACTAGGTTGTGGTGTAAAGCTACCCGGACCCGCCCGGCTTAACTAGTAACCACAACAAAGTCTAATGTGGGAGGTTGGGGTGCATTAAGTTAATTAATGCCACATGGCAGGGTTAAATCATGGACCACTTGAATACTTAACCAATTGAACACGATAGATTGTTGGGGTTAAGTCATGAACCGCTTGGGTATACTTAACCAACTTGATACATGATGGGATAGGGTTAACCACACTTAACCCGTTAGAAACCCTAGTTACGCGGTCCTTTTTAGCAGTAACCCTCTTGGATGTATAAACGATACCCTAGGGAGTAGGCTAGGGTGGGGCACGATTACTGGGCTGATTGTAAGCGACCAGAACGATGGCTGAGTTGGTGCGTCGGTGTAGGTTCAGGCGGACTATGGTCGTGCACATAGTCCGGAGTTGAAAAAGCAGGCACAGGCACCAGTAGGTTTAGACTGTGCATGCTTGATTCGTGTTAGTGGTTGGCACCCTAGGACTTGATACACCCTAGGGTGGACCTAGCACAGTTTGACTACATTCCGTGATTGGTCCGTATGACACCGACACTTGACGAGTTAGGCTTATAGGTAGCCGATCAACTAGACCGTGTAGTTGGACCTTGATTTAGGTCATCTCATGATGTTGGCCAAATTTGGGCCAAGGGATCATTTCTTGTTTATACTTGACATGGATTAGAATACTAGTACACTTGGTGCAACTTAACCTTGTATATGCGATGCCACACTTGATCTATCTTGTTAACTTTTCACCATGCCAGTTATCATCCTATGTTTCATCTCTGTTTTACATGACCAGTTAACTTTATTAGTTTTTATACTAATAGTAGGTAGGACCTACCAGTCTTTTTGACTGACCCATTTTCTTTCGTCACCCCCCCCCATGTTCTCAAGGTGGGAACACTAGCACCTAGCTTGGATCTTTAGCTTGCTTTCTGGATAGCTCATGTACGGTTTGGACTTGAGCTCGCTATGGCTTTACCACGTCTACTTTGGGGATAGTTTACTTTATGTTATTTCCAGTTTTCAGTTTATGTTTCTAGACTTGTAGTAGTTGGAAAATAATGACTTGGTACTTTTGATGTAAGTTGACTATGGTTTTGAAATAGTAGTTTTATCCGCTGCTTTATTTACTCTGTTTTACTTATATGTTCTGTCTTGTGACATCTCATGCATGTTTACCTTGTCCAACACCCCTCCATAGCTAGTGTACTTGCAAGAGTGACCCTGGCGGAGGTTGGGGTGTTACACTACTTTAGCTATGCTTTTATTTGGTAATTTTGCCTCTTTCATTTTGTACTATGATATTTAAGTACAAGACATAAGTTTTTATGATGTATTGATTTTTATGTAATTCATACATATAATGTTTTGATCCACGATTCTTTATGATTAATAAAGTTTGTTTTTATTCCGCTACTATTTTTATACCTGTCTTGTAATCTTTTTGTTTACCTATAACGCTTCACGAAACTTAATGCTTCTCATAATGAGTGACATTAACAGACGTGGGGTGTCACACTGTCATCCTCTTATTCTTAACAGGAATGAAATGAGCGCTCTTAGTAAGTCTGTCTACGATAACCCAAATATTGGTGTTGTCTTTCCTCGATCTTGGCAAGCCATCAATGAAATCCATATCGACGCTCTCCCACTTCCATTGTTGGATCTCCAAAGGATGAAGCAAACCGCCAAGCTTTTTCTGTTCAACTTTAACTTGCTGACAAACTAAACATCGAGAGAAAAACTCTGCTACATCTTTCTTCATCCCGGACCTAAAGAAAGCCCTGTTCATATCTCTATACATCTTATCACCGCCCGGATGGATATTCATCCTAGAATGATGGGCTTCCTCAAGGAATGTTTTCAACAGACTCCAACTCGGGGTACACAAAGGCTTCCATCCCTTCGCAACCTCCTTCTATCATCCGTGGAATATCTATTGATTTGACTAGAAGTCTCCCCTGAGCCTCTCCAAGATGTCTGCTATCTGTGGGTCCTCTCACTGCGAAGATCCTAACTGATCCATAAGAGTAGGTCGCACCTCTAAGGATGCCAACAAACTAGGTGTAAGATCCATAGATGGCCTAAAATCGAAGGACGGTATATACTCCAATCTCCGCCCCAACGAATAAAGGACTCAAAGTCACCCTCTACCTACTTAAAGCGTCCACCACCACATTACCCTTGCCAGGGGTATAAGCATTCTCAAAATCATAAGACGCTAGGAACTCCATCCATCTCTACTATCTCAAGTTGAGATCCCTTTGCGAGAAAAGATACCGAGAGATTTATGATCAATGTACAGCTTGAACCTCTCTCCAAGTAAAAAATGTCACCATGTCTTAAGCGCAAATACTATAGCTGCCAATTCCAAATCAGGGGTAGGGTAGTTCTTCTCATGAACTCTCAATTTTCTACTAACATAGAACACTACCCTTCCCTCTTGCATCAAGATGGCACCAAGCCCGACACCACATGCATCAGTGTACACTGTGAATACTTTGTTCCTATCAGGCAAAGTCAAAACTGGGGCAGCTGTCAGAGCCCACTTTAACCGCTGAAAAACATGCTCACAATCAATGCTCCAAGAAAAGGTCGGATTCTTCTTCGTTAATCTGGTAAGTGGGGCTGATATCCTTGTGAATTCCCTGATATACTTCCTATAATTGACCGCTAAACCGAGAAAACTCCTCATCTCCGTTGCATTCTTTGGGACCTTTCAATCTTGAACTGTGACTACTTTCGCAAGAACCACCGCTATCCCATCCTTGGAGACCACATGCTCTAGAAATCTTACTTTTTCTCTCCAAAAGTGACATTTGGAGAATTTTTCCTTAAGCTGGTGCGCTCAGAGAGTCCTTAATACCTCCTCTAAATGTAGTGTATGTTCTTCCTCACTCTTCGAGAATATCATAATGTCATCCACAAAGACCGCAACGAACTTATTCAGAAACTCCCGGAATACCCTACTCATCAGATCCACAAAATATGCGGGTGCATTCATCCACATAATAGGCATGACTTGCCACTCAAAGAAACATCTGGAGTTCTAAAAGCGGTCTTGTTTATACTGTCCTCGGCTACCCCCAACTGATGAAACCCCGTGGCCAATTATAACCAAGAGAAAACAGATGCACCAACAAGCTGGTCAAGCAAATCATCAATCCTAAGAAGTGGGTGCCTATTCTTCTAAGTGAGCTTATTCAGCTCCCTGTAATCCACACATAAGCGAAGCGAGCCATCCGCCTTAGTTGCAAAGACGACTGGAGCACCCCATTCTGATATGCTTCACCTAATAAACACCTTCTCAAGTAGCTCCCGTACTTGATTGCTAAGCTCCCTCCTTTTCCTAGAAGCCATGTGGCTCACATGCAATGCGTATGGCTTCTCATTATCCATTAACTACATCCGGAAATCAATCTCACGCCTCAGGGGTAAGACCCTAACCTCCTAAAAACATCCGGATACTCAAAGGAAATAGGAATAGATCGCAAATCATCAACAGAATCACCATGTGAATCTAGGAAACTAACCATAATAGACCCCATGGGTCACAAGAAATCTCGAGAGTCCTCCCTCGGCAAGTCAAAAGTCTAACGACCCCTCCTTTCACACTCCAGAATGGCACCATACATGGCTGGCCAATCCATCCCTAGAATCAGACCATAGCCCATAAAACCAAGCACATATGCGTTGCACTCAAACTCGGCGCCCAACACAGATATCCTCAAATCCCGAAAAATCATAGACAGATGAGTCATGCCCCCAATGGGGTTTGAGACAATAATGGGATCGAAAACAATACTATTACTAAGGTGTAGAGACTCAACCACAGAATCAGATATAAAAGAGTGGGAAGCACGAGAATAAAAAAGAGTCCTAACAGGATGATCAGAAAGAGATATCTAACCTTCAGTAGACACTTTCCTACCTTTTTCTAGTACACTAGCCTCGAGAGCATGCACTGCCCTTAAGAAGATCCTGCCATTTGGCCCTGTCCTTGTTTCTTCGGGCACTCCCTAGAATAGTGTCCGACCTCACCACAGTGGTAGCAAGCATGCTTCCTTTTTCTGAAGTCCTTAACCAAATGACCCAAACTCCAAAAACCATGACATTTCATCTTGCCTTGAGCATTGTCGTTCTTTCCACCCTTCTTTTTCTATTCTTTCTTGGGCCACACTTTCTTGTTTTGTGTCTCATTAGTCTTAGCCTCATTTTTCTCATCCTTTCCATCTACGTGCATCAATGCCATATCAATCGGTCTCTCAAAAGTAGCCCCAGTTGAAGTGTGAGATAATGCTAATACTTAAAGGGGCTGATTCAATTCTCTTGCAAACCTTAAAGCTTTCTTGTATGGGGTATTCACAAGCTCCAGACCCAACCTTGCGAACTGGTTAAACTTGTTGAGATACTCTCTGACAGACATGCATCCTTGCTTAAGTATCAGAAACCTCTTCATCTGCATACTCTCTTTTGCCTGAAAAAGAAACTTTGTCTCGAACCTCTATCGGAAATCATCCTAAGTTTCCACAGGACGCCCTGCTTGTGTCACTTCCCACAAGAATGAAGCCACTTCATTAAGATGTCATGCAGCCAACGGTATCTTTCTACGGTCGTCGACTTCAAAAAGCCCAAATAGTTTCTTCGTCTCTTTAAGCCAATTTCGTGCTTCCACAAAGTTCTCAGTTCCCCAAAATGGCTTTCCTCCCATAACACAGAAATACTTGCATATCTTAGAGAAATTATCCGCTCTTGGAGGAGGAGGAATAGCGGCTGCAGCTGGGGGAGGGGTGTTTGGTTGGCCTCCAGCAGGCATCGTAACCTCAAGATATCTACAGAACCAAGCCGGTATTTGAACGCCCTTGGGAATATTCGGTTCCCCAGACATTCTAAAATAAAAGGGAAAAGGGATTCAAATAGAGAATTAAGCAGTATTTTATATGGTTTGGGGAATATGTTTTCCAAAAACAGACTTTCTTTTGAAAATACTTTCTTTTTGGAACCCTTTGATTACAATTTTCAAAACCTTTTATACGATCTTGTAACCTTCAACTCTAATACCAAATGTGACACCCTACATTAGTTAATGTCACTCTTTAATAGAATGCATTAAATTCTGTGAAGCGTTATAGGTAAACAGAATAGAGTCTCACAAGACAGATATATAAAATAGCAATGGAAATTTAAAACTTTATTTTCCAATAGAAAACATCGTGGTCACAAAGTACAGTTACAACATCAGACTGAAATACTCGAATAAAATACATCAAATAAAAACATCTGTCTTGCATTAAAAACCATCAGAGTACAGAAATGAAAATCATAATCCCCATAAGTAGCCATAAACAAGCAGACAGGTAGTCAAAGCGATACATCGAAGTAGACCCAAGTCGAAGCAGACACAGAAGAGAGAGAATCCTATTCAAGCCCGAGCGTTCCCACCCTGAGAACTTGGGGGGGAAGGAAGAGAGAGAAAAGGAAACAAAATGGGTTAGACATAAAGGCTGGTGAGTCCAGTGACTTTTAGCATTTAAAGAAGTAAAAGTATCATGACATGCATAAAAACTGGATGAGAGATAATAGTGTCATATAACAGGTATGAACAGGCTAACCAGAATAAGCAGAATATACAGAGCAGATTATGCTTCTCGAATTCCTTTCTCTGCACCAATACTAGTATACCGGATTAAGTGTGTAATAACCCGGAAATCTGAGCCAATTTAAAAAATTTATTCTGGCAATTTATTGAATTTTGAATATTTAAAATGAATTATTTTAAATAATAACGATGAGAAATTTATTTGAATAGAATTAGAACGCATATATATATTGATCGTCGTTAGAATATAAATATTTATTTTAAAATATAAAAGGAATTGAAAATGGCGCGGTAGTTTGAAAATTCGATTTCAAAGTTCAAATCAATGTACAGGATTCAAAATAAACCGGATTTTAGCGAAATCAAAATTATTAGAATCTATTTGAGAATATCTTTCCAACAAATCCGAAAAATTGAAATTTCATAGCGGGAATCAAAAGTTATGACCAGATGAAAATTCAGAATAGTCGCTATGGAATTCGGGCCCTTAAAAATGGAAATTTTGCAAACGACCCCGGTTTTCGATGAAACCACTTTTGTTGGATCCGAGATGTTAAATTATTGCTAGGTTCCAAAATTCATAATTTTTCGAATCAATATGTGAGCATGGCAAATTTAAAGGTGTTTTAACAGTTTCAGTCAATTTCGGTCGACCAGAAAATGACCATTTTTCAAACGGTCTCAGAATTTGATGAAAATTAGTTTTTTAGGACCGTATCGTCAATAAGAAGCTAGAAAATATTTTTCGAGAATTTTTAGAATCAGTATGTGGTCCCGGTAATTTAAAATGTACGTTTAAATTCAATATCTATAGATTGATATTTTAAATTCAATGGAAGCTGATCGAAACGATATAGTTGGCTTACCAAACATATTCCATTGTGTTCGGAATGGGGGTAATTAGCTAGGGACGACAGTCGTTGGATCCGGTTTAGAGTTCGTACCGGTAAGCATGTATTATTAAAATTTATGAATTAAATAAATATATATTATATAATAACACACCTACCCTCCCCTTATCTTCTTCAGTCAACGGAGAGAGAATAGAAAAAAAAATACGAACGAAGAAATCCGCCTTCGCTCCATTCCAGTAGACGCCACCGCACGCCTCACCAGACCGCCGCCGGCGGAGCCAACCATCGCCGCCCCTCCGACAATCCTCCTGCCCCGCCCCCTCTTCTATCTCTCCCTCCTCTTTCTAATCCCGAGTCGAGATCCGCCAGCCACCGTGACCCATCAGACTCCGCCGCAAACTACCACTTCTCCACCTCTGACCACGCAGACCGCCGACGTGTGGAGAGACCCTGCCACCACCAGACCGCCCTGCGCACCCCTCATCCACCCACGACCAGCGGAAACACCTCCTCCCTCTTTGAAAGGTGATTTTCTTTTCTGTTTTTATTTAATAACATTGTTTCTTCTTATTATTCAGTTTATTTATATAAATTAGAAGCATTATATAAAAATCAGATTTGATTTTTGAACCTATGAAAGATTTAATTTTTGAATATATGAAAGATTTGCTTTTTTTTAATAATTAAAAAGACAAGAGCTTTGAAAATAAAAAGATTATAACTTTTAAATTAAAAAGACAAGAGCTTTGAAAATAAAAAGATTAGTACTTTTAAATTAAAAAGACAAGAGCTTTGAAAATAAAAAGATTAGATTTTTGTAAATAGAAAAATTTGATTTTTGTATATTCATATAGAATAATATGATTTTTATATATTCATATAGAATAATATGACTTTTATATATGTAGCGAATTAAAAATATGATTTTTATATAATAGAGAATATAAAAATGTGATTTTATACATGTAGCGAATTAAAAATATGATTTTTATATAATTGAGAATATAAAAATGTGATTTTTATATATGTAGCGAATTAAAAATATGATTTCTAGTTAGATAAAAATATAATTTTTATCGTGTGAATGTTATTGATGAAAATCAATCGTGTAGGATATCGAGTTCGCTTGAGTGGTCGGTGTGACATTTGTCTTCTTCATTTTGAAAGAATGGCGGAGTGGAACCCCAAGGTGAGAACTCCTCACTTTTAATATGTTTTCTAGTTAAAATATTTACTAGGATGCAGACGGTGCTTAGCAGCACCCAACACCCGTCGTTCACAGACCATGGATGACTTGTTTGTTTGATTGTTATGTTGTGAAATTTGACTGTTGATTGTGATGTGTGAATTATACATTCATGTGTTGAAAGAAAATATATATTCATGTGTTGAAAGAAAATATATATTCATGTGTTGAAAGAAAATATATATTCATGTATTGAAAGAAAATATATATTCATGTGTTGAAAGAAAATATATATTCATGTGTTGAAAAAAAAATTCATGTGTTGAAATAAAATATATATTCATGTGTTGAAATAAAATATATATTCATGTGTTGAAATAAAATATATATTCATGTGGTGAAATAACATATACATTCATGTGTTGAAATAAAATATATATTCATGTGTTGAAATAAATATTCATTTACAAATCGAACGCTTTGTTTATGTACACCGATTTGACTGATATTGATTGGGACGATAAATTTTACACATCGCCCAACTGCACAAATAAAATCTGTGTTTGATTGTTTGAAACCCCACACGGGCGTTGGGATGAAATTGGACATACACTAATCCCAATAATTAACTGTATGTCGATCGATTGATTGATTGGCTATTATAAGCGTTGAATATTTAGATTTGATGCTTATACAGTGTAGAATGCACTCCGGATGATGGTTGATGATTTATCGTTGCTATTATATACATGTGTTGTAGGGAATCCATATAATTAACGTTATATGGTAATTGATTGGGACTCATTCCAATTTAAATAAATTCATGTGTTGAATAGAAATAAATTCATGTGTTGAATAGAAAATAAATTCATGTGTTGAATAGAAGTAAATTCATGTGTTGAATAGAAATAAATTCATGAGTTGAATAGAAATAAAAATTAATGTGTTGAATAGAAAAAAAATTCATGTGTTGAATAAAATAAAAATTCATGTGTTGAATAGAATAAAAATTCATGTGTTGAATAATATAAATTCATGTGTTGAATAGAAAAATAAATTCATGTGTTGAATAGATTAAATATTCATGTGTAGAATAGAATAAACATTCATGTGTTGAATAAAAGCCGTGTTGATTAGTTTGACGCCATTTTGTCATGAACGATATTTTTGTATCAATTTTATTCATTTTTATAATGAATATAGAAAAGAAAGTGATTTCAAAATATAACGTTTTGAAATATTATCATTTGTATATCGATGATGTGGAATATTCAATTTTGATTAGAAATTGAATATGAAATTGAAACCGTTTTGAAAACGAATTTAAAACGATTTATAAAATACGTTTTAAAAAGAAATCAATGAAATATATATAATATATATATTATATATATAGAATGGTCTGAATAGAACACGCCGCCCCGCGGCAGTTCGCAAATTTCGACCATTGACTTCAAATGGATATTACGGGAGATCCGATCGTCGGATTCTCCTAAAAACGGAACCGTTGGGTTCATATTGAAAAGAGATTTCTAACGAATATTAGAGATTTGAAATCTAACGGTTGGATTTGGAATTATGTCCAAATCAAATTCGGAAAAGGTCGCTGTAAGTGCAGTTCGATGGCCGTTGATGGAATTCAACTGTACGGGCCTTGATAAAATTATTAAAAATAGTAATAATTTGTGTAAAATAATAAGAAATGATTTGTGAAGAACTGAGATGAAAAATTCCAAATCTGAAAAGATAAAAATAGATTTTTATCGAAATGAACTAGTGTTGAACTAGAATAATAATTTATTTATTTTTAAATAAATAAATTAGGTTTGAAAGGGTTTTAAAAGTAACCAGAAGTTTCAATAATTGAATTAGAATGGAATGTGATTTTGGTTTTATAGTGAACCGTGTTTTAAATGACATTGGCTCTTTAACCCAGTTAAAGACAGGATATGATTTCCCAAGTTAAATAATTATTGATAGTGATTTTTGGGAAGATTAAAACCAAGTGGAGTTTTAATGAATCCTTAATTAGATGAAATGATCAAGAATGGAGTATCACCAGTTTTGCTCCAAAGCAATAGTTAAATGTTTAATTAGATTTGAACGTGAAATGGTAATTGAATTTACCGATAACACTGTGGCGTTAGATATGAAGTATTACCAGTTTTTCTTCATGGGATGAATAGGTTGGGATTTGGAAATTAAAATAAATGATTACTTCGGTATGGTTCGCTAATCCCAACTAATTTGAATGGTTATTCAAAGGAAGATTAAAGAATAAATTTAAAGAATTTATCTTTGATAAAATTAATGGGAACCTTTCCCAAAGTGTAAGAATATTTGAATAAAAGAATATTCTGAATTGGAATGAGGAGTATGTTGTGTTTGTATAATACTTGTTTATTATATACGCGAGTTATTCAGAAAGATCGGGTTTATCCCATTCTGAATAACTGATTCGACGACGTGTCGAGGATGAAGATGGTGGTCGAAGACCGGAGGTCTTCACATCATTTGGGTGATTACTGATGATATTGATTGGGCTGTACACCCAAGAGGAGGGAATCAGTTGGTGATCGTCAAGACGTACTTGGAGATCGATGGATATGCGAGGTACAAGGTGCTTCCGGTTTCGTTCAGACCCAGAATGAACTTGTAAATGGACTGTGTGTCTGAAATTGGATTTTATTCCTTGTGATTGATTTCTATTAAATATATATCTGTTTGGTGGCGGAGAATTTATTCTCTTGCTTAACGCCCTTCTCTGAGACGTAAGAGCTCAGGGGTTATATATTGATGGATATCAATCGCATGGAGTGAATTGCCTTTGTGGCATGCCTAAGTGGCAATTGATCAAGACTTCTGTTGAAAAGTAAAGTCTTGTGGTTGACGAACAAAGCACCACCTGTGTGGCATAGCTTTGTGTAACGTTGATTCGCGAGCCTCACACCCCGGTTGTGAACCAGAAATGGGAGAGGACATCAGGGAGGGCATGCGTTTCTTTCTAGCTAGGGTGCTGTCAATGACCTACCAGCCCTGACATTTATATTATTTTCACCTGTGTGGTTGTTGCTGTTGCGAGGCGCCTCAGATATATCGGTGACTGTGTGGAGCCGATGAAGTCATTTGGCTCATTTACGCCCAAAGGGTGGGGAAACGCAGTGTTCAAGCATTTTAATCCACATCGGTGGACCGGCCCTGACGATCCAAGGTGCAGTTGCAGCTGTTCCTGAGACATGGTAGGCTAGATTGTCTCGAATCAGTAAAGGACGATCCCTGGCCTCGGTTCACAGATGGAAATCCAACTTCCAATACGTGACTTTGCGGTTTTATTTCTAGAGCCTAGTATGGCGACATAGTGGGATATGACACTTATGCCGTCTATGATTGATACTTATGATTGAAATTGTTTTATACACTATGCACTTATAATAGTATCAAGTGATTTGTTTTTAGCATATCAAGCATTCTTTGGCTATTATAAGGCAAAAATCCTATCCTCCAGATTGCGTTGCATTTTGTGATGGGACCTGGGTCTTATAATAGCTTCATTTTTCTTTATTTAGCATTGCGCTGTTTGTTTTATGCACTGATATTCTTAGGAGGAAACCCGTTCCGTGTTATACGGTGTGGTCCCTTGATTTACCTAACTTTAGAATAAAGATTAATAACTGTTTTAGTTCTCACACCAGTCACATGACTGACCAGGAGTTTATTATTTTAACCTAAACTCCGGGTGCCTTTATTTTGACACGG
Source organism: Allium sativum (assembly GCA_030737875.1). Lineage (NCBI taxonomy): Eukaryota > Viridiplantae > Streptophyta > Magnoliopsida > Asparagales > Amaryllidaceae > Allium > Allium sativum. The sequence goes on from CM060923.1 coordinate 432,413,409, forward strand.
GCAGCTTGTAGTTTTGGTTTTACAGATTTATATTCATAGGATCCTGATTTACAGCTGGAATGACATCCGGAAAGCTCTGTATCCATATATCTCCTTCAGTTTTGTATTGTATTATTTTTCGCTGCTATGTATTCAAATGTAATTCAAATCTCTGATATTTTCTATGTAATATTTATTTATACTCTATATATTCGTGTATTCTGATGGAATTGTTGTAATTAACAATGAAATGTTCTTCTGTTTGCGTTCCGTTATGGCTTGTCCTCAAAGCAATCCGGGCTTTCTTTACTGGGGAAGTTCGGGTCATCTCAAAGTGTTTTCCAATTACCTAACAGAAATAGAATGATCCCAACAGAAAACATATGGTAGACTTAGGTGTACGTATAGCTACGGATTTTACCCCAAACAGAAATAACTGGTACATAAACAGAAATAACTGGTTTCACCCTAAACAGAAATCACATGTACCTAAATTGGACTAGATGTACCCTAATGACTATCCCCAACGCTCGTCTGCCTACCACGTAAATACCCTGTGTCAACCCCACAGTAGGGTGTATTACTTCCTAAGTGGAAACCACTAGAAGGACACACACCTATTTATAGGTGTTATAGCGGCTTATTTTCCCAAGCAAGCTGGACCCATGCATGCACATGACTCTGTTGGAAAGCGCCATCAGAACACCTCCACCCAAATAAACCTCTTATAATCAGTTTGGTAAGCGTCCACTGACCCCTACCTAGTGCGGGGTCCCCCTTAATACCAGAATGGGTTACTAACTAATATGGGCCCCACACAGTAGATGACACAAGCCACCCCTTAGGCTTGTATCCCCAATTAACTAGGATTTTGATAGGCTATGCCTAACAGATTAACAAGCCCGTAGAACCCCCACAGATTAAAAAGTTAACTTTAACGGGTTCGTATAGCCCCCCATAGATTTAACAGATTTATTTAACCCCACTAATACTTAACCCCACATACAGATTAAACAAGCCACAGATTAACAAGTTTACATGTATATAACCCCCACAGATTAAGCGGGTTAAGTGTTACAGGTTAACAAGTATGCATAACCCCCAACATGTTTCATAGGTTACTTACAGTTTCATTAACATGTTCCGCTTAATCTTTAAATTAAGCCTACAGATTTATATGCTCAAACCACAAGTCATAATTCACAGTCTAAGATATGTTCCAAATTTTAGTCATATTCCACAGTATAGTTTATGCCTCTGAATCTCAGTCATGATTCGTAGTACAAATTATGCCCCCAAAATTACAGTTCCCAATCATTCCCAATTTAGCCCAGTTCCGTTCTTACACATATTTCAACAATATTGGTCTAGGCTCGAAAGTAACCCTGGCTATAAAAATAAAAAGGGGATGAGAGAGAAGAACGGAATAGGTATATGAAAACAAAATAATCATATGATAATAGAGATGGGCATATGATAGCAGAAATTGGCATATCAGAAACATGCATATAAGAACTGAATAGCAGATCGGGTGTACATAATAATACATGTAATAACAAAACTGTTTAGGTATGAATCAAATTATTAGCAGGCATAGGTTTTAGATCCAGATTTATAAACATTTCAGGATTACTTGTTAAATGTTTATATCTAAAAGTAACATGAAATCACAAAGACTGGATCTAAAGAATAGAGAATAATATGCTAAAGTTGTAGAAGAAATTCTTGTATGCGTATAAGCCGTTGTTGAAGAAAAAGGCTAAGTCAATCCAAGCTGGGGTAACATCTTGTTGTCTCCATTGTTTTTGATGTGTACAAACAATAAAAATGTTGTCCAATATATAGCCTACCGCCAACGAACCCAGTCAAAATCGCATCCAAATGCAGGAAAACAATTCTGGTCGGATCCCTATTGGGTCGACCCACCCTCACCTGGGTCGACCCATAGGTCGACCCACGTGGCCTTTGGTTAAACCATAGGTCGACCCAGCCCAGGTGTGGGTCAAACCCAACAGGTCTGGTTCCCGCCCTTATTTCCCGCTCACTATTTTGACTAAATTTGAAAATTCTAATTTGATTTATGTATACATAACTCTCTTATACATATACAAACTTCTAAGCTTCATGTCTTTCTCATACGATGTCCGTTTTACGCAAACTCGGAGTCTATCGTAAGAAGAATTCCAAGACGAACGCAATGATATGGTCCGTTTTACTTAATTCCCAATATTTAATTAAGTATTCTTTAGTTTATCGTTATAATGTCCTTTAAAATTATGGGGTGTTACAGAGTTGTTTTGTTTTCAATGGTTTTTTGGGGTAAATTGAATAAATGGTTGAAATTTATGTTCAATTCACCAATTTAATTTTAACTTCTATCACTGAAAATTTGTACAAAAATGTTGATTTCAAAATCCAAACGGTGATTCAAATCTACTCGTTTAGAATTCAACTCATCTTCAGAAAGCCCAAAATACCATATTCATCAAATTCGTCTTCTTTTGGTGAATTGTCAACAACTTCAATGAATGTATCGTTTTCAAAATCCAAAGTTGTTATTTGAAGTTCGATAGTTTTAGAAAAAGAACGATCGAATTCTAAATTTTGTTCCACCCTCTCAAAAGAATTGAAAAACAACTTAATTACCGTATTATTAACAACTTCATTAAGATCGTCATTTTCAATTTCAAAATTTGTTATTTCAAAATCATTGATTGTGGTAAAAGGTGGATTAATGTTCGAATCGTCACACGTTTGGATTTGATTTTGTTTCTCATGAAATTTCAAGTAGGTTTCATACAACAAATCCATGTGGTCATCTTCGTTCGTTTGCTCAAAAAAAAATCAAATTTGTAATTATTTACATGAGAATTTTCAATTTGAAATTGTTGAGAACAAAAGTTTTCAGTAGCACCACAATTGAAATTATTCCCATTACCAAAACCATTCGAAAAGTGATTCACATTTTCATTTTTAATTTGAAATTCATTTTGGAGTTCAAAATTGAATTGGCAAGGGTTATAATCAAAATTATTTGAATTTGGAATTGAATTTGGATTTTGATTATTTTGAAAACTTTTATTCGAATTGTTACACTTGTTCATACACCATTCATATGTTCTTTGAAGTTTTGTGTGCTCATTTCAAATATTTAAAGTAAAGATTCAAGATTTGAGGGTTGATTGTCATTTTGAAAATTTATGGGGCAAAATCTGAATTATTTTGAAAATTTTGAATAGTTGGTGGTGTAAAATCCAAATTGTTTGTACATTAGTTGTTATTAGAATATCCATAGAATTAACTGTGGAATTATATGGATTATATTGATTTTCACAACTATCGTGAAATTCTTGCGAATAAGGAAATTGAGGCATTTTCAAGAAAATGGTTTTCTTTTTTTGGATTTTGTATTTTTTTTGTATATGTATGTACCTAATGCAACTATATGAATGCAAATTAATTATTTACAAATTTTCTAGAATTATATATGACAGTTAGATTAATTTCAACAAAAAAATTCTCAGCTAGTTAAAAGTCTGGAGTTATCGGTGCATCAGGAATCACCCTAACAATGCAGCCGAAGATTTAATTACCTTTAGAGGAACAACTGCTATAATATTTACGAATCGTCGTAATATTTATAAACAATTATTACTCTGCCATAGTCTAGACACCGAGAAATAATTCGTTAGAAATAAACCAATTTGCCAAAATATAATGATGTCCTAAAGAAATAAAAATAAAATGAGGTAAAAGCAAAATAGAAATTAAACGTGAATTAACAATGCAACTACGAATTAATTTTAATTTTGTTTTTGAATTTTTTTTGGTGAATGCAAACGCAAGCAATCAACAATGCAAAATAAATAAAAACAAGGGTTAGAACACAATACCAGAGCATGCAGATTTTATTAGCATTTTTTAAGCGGCGATTTTATTTCTTAAGCAAGCAAACAAGCTGTAACACCCCGTAACTCTATAAAATTAAGTTTAACAAATTAAAGTGTAAATGATTTTTAGAAGAAGAATTAAGGGAAATGGGTTACGCCATTGCGTTCCGCTCGAAATTCTGCTTGAGATAGAGTCCGAGTTAGCGTAAATTGGACTCTGTATGAAGGAGTTATGACGTTCAGAAGTTTTAACAAAAATCCAGAGCCAGCTCAGAAATTCAAAAATCGCAGAACTGGGTTGGGCGGGAAAATTCCCGCCCAGGGAGGTCGACCTGGAGGTCGATCTACCTCAAGGGAGGTCGATTTGGAGGTCGACCTACCCCAAGGGAGGTCGACCTACCCCAAGGGAGGTAGACATGGGGGTCGACCTACCCCAAGATCTGGGCAGAATTCACATTTTTGAACCTGGACACGATTTTGGCCCTATACATTGATCAAACAGCTATAAAAACACCTTTAGGCCTCATATTCTCTCCTCACAACTTCTCTACGTCTATACTCTGCTCTAATTATAATTAAAATAAAATAATATATAAATCTAAGACGAGGCTATGCTGCTCAAGTTTTTCAAGAAGAGATTTAAATTAAGTTAAAGCTTCAAGAAGGGAATCAAAGGCTAATTCAACGGCTTTAAGTAACGCTACGCGAACATAGCAAATCTCCACAACGCTATCTTATTATCCTCTTCTAAACCGATCACTGTAAGTTCGATTATCATTAGATTTGAACGTGTGATTGGATCCGTGAATGTAATAAATTAAAATATAGAATTGTGCCTATTTGCGAGTTAATTATCTTTGATTCATGCTTATTTCAAATCTAACGTTATCTATGCCTTTGGATCTGATTCTCGATTGTGGCCTAGAACTTATTGCAGCTAAGTGCCAGTGACTATGATTATGGGACTTTTGCCTAAGACTATGACTATGAAACTGTTGCCCATGAAACTATCGCCTATGACTATGATTCATGACAAAGAGACCATTACATTTGACTATGGATATAGAGCTATTGCCTATGACTATGACTATAAAACTATTGCTATAAAGCTATTACCTATGACTATGACTTTGAGACCTTTGTCTAAGACTATGGCCATGAACTGTCGCCTATGAAATTATTGTCTACGACTATGAATCATAACTATGAGACCATTGCCTACGACATTGATTAAGAAATTATTGTGATTAGTTGCCTATGACTATTGTGGTCAATTGCCTATGACTATTAGTTGCTTATGACTATTCCCATTGTTACAATTAACACCTTGAACTGGCATTATGTTGGACCAAGTCACCTATGCCTATTCCCTTGATTATGTGGACCTCATATTTAGTGTGTAACTTGTCTAGTTTATTCCTATTCACTGTTATGTACATCAAACTCATTGGAACCATTATTTTGTATTTGGTTCATTCTTGCGTGGCTTTTCTTTTATGTCAATTCTCGTGCTTATCACCTATTCCTTGCTTTGATACTATTAGTATCATTTCATGAGTACTTAGAAACTTGTGAAATCATGTTATACGTACAATTACGGCGCAGGAATTTGGGCGTAGCTTAATTAAGTTATTTTGGCATAATAAATATGTTGGCATAGTCAAAATTGGCTATAATAGTGAATAATTTACATGCATATTAGACTTGGGCATAAGTTGATAAATTTAATTGGCCCGCAAAGGGTGTAATTGGCATGTAAACGAAGTTTTGGACATAAACGGTATAGTAGAATATTGAATCTAATTTTGACATGAACCGTAAATTGGAATATTAATCTAGATTGGGCATGAACTGTAAAAGGGGAATATTAAATCTAAATTGGTATAAATTGCAAGTAGGGTTGATTGATAGGTAAATCAAATTTTGGGCATAGAATATAAATATGCTAATTTTCATGGCAAATGAATATGATCTAGGCTAAATTGATTTACGGAAAATTTACATAAATAATAAATATGTAAATTTAGTAAAAGACGAATATGCCTAACCCGAGGTTAGACTGAATTGTGGTGTAAAACTACCCAGAACCGACCGGCACATCCAGTGACCACAACAATACCTGTCTAATGTGGGTGGTTAGTGCATCAAGCCCAGAAAGACCCGAGGTTAGACTGACTTGGGGTGTAAACCTGCCCGAAACCGACCGGCACATCCAGTAACCACAACAATATTTGTCTAATGTGAGTGGCTGGTGCTTTAACTAATTAATTAATTAAGGCTCATGAATAAATCAAGCTAGAAATGGTGAGGTTAACTAATTAGGGAAACACTTAACCGTAATAACATGTTAACTAGGCAAGTGGGTGAGGTTAAGTAAAAATTAGAACACTTAACTGTTACAACATGTTAATTAGACAAGTGGGTGAGGTTAAGAAAATTTAGAACACTTAACCATTGTAACATGTTAATTAAGTAGATGATAGGGTTAAGTTAACACGAGAACAACACTTAACCAATATAACATGATTTGAGGTAGGGTCAAGTCAACACCAGAAGGAAACACTTAACCAACATGATGTGACAAGCGGATGGGTTAAGTCAACTTGAATTGATTAATGACACTTGACCAACATAACTTGATGAGAAAATGGGGTTAAGTTAAATGGGAAACACTTAACCAATATAACCTAATGAATGAACAGGGTTAAGTTAATAAATCACGCTTAACCAATCCAACATGATAAGCAAGAAAGGTTAAGTTAATAAGAACCACTTAACCAACACGACTTGACGAGTAAGAGGTTAAGTACACGTCAGGTAGGTGGGTAATATTAGTAAATATAGGCCCACAAAACTTAACCATTAAATAAACATGCTTGAATTCATGGGAAGGTTGAGTGCACGCTAGGTTGGTGGGTAATATTAGCAAATATAGGCCCACAAAACTTAACCGTTAAGAAAACATGCTAGGATCGGTGGGAGGGTTAAGCACATCTCGTATAGGTGGGTAATATTTGAATATATAGGCCCACAAACTTAACCAGCAGGAAACCCGAGTAACGGTGACCCATTTCAGCAGTAACCCACATAGATGTATCATGGTACCCTGAAACTAGGCAAGGTAGGGCACGATTATTAGGCTGATTATAAGCGGTCAAAGATAACGGCAAGGGGTAAGTCAGTGTAGGTTCCGATGGTTTACGGGTGTGCACGTACTCCGGAGTAGGAAAAAGCAGGCACTGGGTACCAGTAGTTATACACTGTGCATCTTGAATCGTGTCGGGTCGCTATCATTAGGCTAGATACACCTTATGGTGGGGCCAGCACAGAGTATCTACACACAAGAGAGGGCCGACTGACATAGACACATAGAAAATTAATAAAAGTAGGTAGCATTATACCTAGTTGGACCTAAGTCGTGTAAACCCTGAATCTAAGAATCGTTCAATGGGTGGCATAAACCCCAATGGCCCTGGGTATCGTAAACCCTAGTTGAATCTAGTAAGCACTCAATAGTAAACCCTAGATTAGATCTAGGTAATAAACCGAATCCCTATAATAGATGTACACCTGAAGGCAACCGCAAATACTGGGATTGAGATCACGTTATCATATGATCACAGATTACTAGTTTGGGCACCAGTTAGGTAGTGCAGAGATATAGAAATCAGTATAAACAGGGTAGTTGCAAAGCAGAGAAGGATTAGAAGCGCATTCAGTTTATCAGTACATTCACTTTATCTTGCCATATCCCATGCTTATCCCATATTATCTTGTTACTATGGTTTAGTCTTGTATTTAGTTTATTCATGTCATGACCCTTTTCCTCGTTTAAATACTAAGAATCACTGGACTTACAAGACTTTATGTCTGACCTAGTTTGCTTTCGCCTCTTTTCTTCCGTTCCCCTCAGGTAGTCAGGGAGGGAATAGCTTAGGTTTGTTTGGACCGTTACTCTTTCCAAGCTTGAAGACTCTTTGACGTGTTTCCTTGGACTCTCTCTTTTACTGCTATGGCTGGCTCATGCTTTATTTAGAGAAATCATTTTACGCTTCTTTACTCATGTAAACAAGACATGATACTTTGGTATTGTAAAAATATATCTTTGTACAAGCTGTTTATCAATGAAATAAAGTTCTATTTATTTGCCGCTGCTTTAATTGTCTGTCTTGTAATTTTCCTGCATCTTCTACCTATAATGCTCCACCGAAATTAAGGCATTCCCTTTGAGAGTGACCATAAATGAGGTGGGGTGTTTCACTTGGTATCAGTGCTAAAGGTTACCAGATCAGATAAAAAGATTTGAAAAATTATTTTCAAACGATTTTAAAAGAAGCATTATCAAAAGAAATTTCTGTTTTAAAGGCATCCCCAAAGCCATATGCACTATCTTTTGATCCTCTATTTGAATCCTTGTTTCCTTCTTTCTTGGGTCTTCGGGGCTCCTGTCTTTCTGGGAAGTAACCTCATTGCAGCATGGTTTTGTAGGCTCGACAAGACTACAACACTTGTCAAAGGGAAAACAAGTGCCCAACTTCCATCAGTAGCCGTAGCAGTTTCACCTTCGGCTAACTTTCTTTCGAGCTTTGTAGGATTCTCCTTGCGATGGAAGTAGCTTTCGAGAGACGTGTCAACAAGTTACACAACAATGGCAAAGTTGAGAATGAGGAGGTCTGGCTACGGAGCACAACACAAGGATGATGAACCTACGGATATGGACTCGGCTCACAATGGAGGGGAGGAAAAAATATTAAAACCTAAGACAAGAGGAAGTATCTTTACTAGGGTATGACGGTCATATAATTGAGGACAAGGGCAAGAACAAGGGACAGGATTTTCCGGAAGGCGAGTGCATGCTCTTGCTGCCAGCATACTTGAGAGAGAGGCAGTAAGATTTCGATTGAAAGAGTTTTTCCTTTTTGATTATCCTGTTATGTACTCCTTCCGATTTTAGCGCTTCACATCCGTATATATCTGCATCCATAGTTGAGTCTCTGCACCCTAGATATTGTGTATTAGAGGATCCCATTATAGTCTCAATCCAATTGCTGGTTCGGCCCATCTATCTTTGACTTGTGAGGATTTGAGAATAGCTATATTTATGCATATGTGTTTGGGCTATGGGTTGATTCTAGGCATTAATTGGTTAGCTAGTAATTATGAAACAAGGGTAGTTAGACTTTCGACTTGCCTCGAGAATACCCTTGAGATTTCGTATGATCCTAAGGGATCAGTTTGTCTTAGCTACCTAGAATCACTTTACTTATCTATCGACGATTTTCGATCCGTTGGGGTAGTCCATGAGTACGCAAGATATTTTGATCAGGGTAGGGGTTTTCTCCCTAAAAATTCGAGACAGACTTCCGCATGTATCTAGATGACAATGCAAAGCCAGTTATGCGATCAACGATAATTCTGAGCAAGATTGGCAAGGATAGCCAGAGTCGATAAAGTGCTCAATTGTTTGGTTGTTTTGTTAGTATCATCTGACATAGATCGTCCAAATTCGAAGGAAGTATCCCTTGGGTGCTTGTCTGATATTGGTTTAGGCCTTTGGGGCTTGTACTTGAGGGATGTCGAGTTTAACTAGGATGGTTTGCGTGAGAAATAAATGGTTGGGGGCTGGCACCCTTAGTTAGACTGACCTTAATAAAGGTAATAAGCACATTGTAACCATTAGCTTTATACCCTTAGATTTGCAGCATTGTGGATAAGCTAAGTAGAAGAGAGACCTCTAATCATCTTAGGTATATATACACTTGGTATTGTGAAGTCAAATTAGTTAGGGTACAGTGAAGTGAAGCTGAAGAAGATGCGACTTAGAAGACTAAAGACCAGATACGCGCATCTTACCCTTTTTAAGGATATATCCTTGATTCCTCTTTTTTTGTAAAATCTATTTGTATGCTAGTCTTTAGCTTTTACGTATATCCTCTCGGTCCTATCCTTTATCCTTAGGTAGGAACCCATTTGGATGTAAACATGTAATTGAAACATGTTATGATTGATGGTTGCAAGTGGTTGCTAATGGTTGCTAGTGGATGCATATACACACACATTTGGTACAAGATCGGCTCAGACACTTCCATATTGCATATGCATATATGTATTGGTTTATGGATAAGAACTTGATGTGTTATCATATGGACGTTGCATATGAGTGAATGGTTGTGCACTCATATAGAAATAATATGTATCGTTAGGATTGCATACATGATGGACTCATGGCACTGACATAATTCGCATTAAGGAGGTCAACTGAATCAGTAGACCGTCTGATTTTACATTAGATAAGGACATGTACACACACTATGCATAGAATCATGTAAGCATTAGAAATCCTTTTAGGGACAATGGATGCCTGTGATTGAATGGTTGAGTAGATGGATGCTGGATGTTAGAATACATTCTTCTTAACTTGAAGATTTCGAGGACGAAATCCTTTAAGGAGGGGAGAATGTAACACCCCGTAATTCAGTAACATTAAGTTTCACAAATTAAAGTGTAAATAATTTTTAGAAGAAGAATTAAGGGAAATGGGTTACGCCATTGCATTCATCTTGAAATTCTGCTTGAGATAGTCCGAGTTTGCGTAAATCGGACTCCATATAAAGGAGTTATGATGCTCAGAAGTTTCAACAAAAATTCAGAGCCAGCTCAGAAATTCAAAAATCGTAGAACTGGGCGGGAAAATTCCCGCCTAGGCAGGTCGACCTAGAGGTCGACCTACCTCAAAGGAGGTCGACCTGGAGGTCGGCTTACCCCAAGGGAGGTCGACCTACCCCCTGATCTGGGCAGAATTCACATTTTTGAACCGGGACGCGATTTTGGCCCTATACATTGATCAAACAACTATAAAAACACCACTAGGCCTCATATTCTCTCCTCACAACTTATCTACGTCTATATCTGCTATAATTCTAAATAAAATAATATATAAATCTAAGACGAGGCTATGCTGCTCAAGTTTTTCAAGAAGAGTTTTAAATCAAGTTAAAGCTTCAAGAAGGGAATCAAAGGCTAATTCAACGGCTTCAAGTAACGCCACGCGAATCATAGCAAATCACCACAACGCTATCTTATTATCCTCTTCTAAACCGATCACTGTAAGTTCGGTTATCCTTAGATTTGAACGTGTAATTTGATTCGTGAATGTAATAAATTAAAATATAGAACAGTGCCTATTTGCGAGTTAATTATCTTTGATTCATGCTTATGTCAAATCTAACGTTATCTATGCCTTTGGATCTAATTCTCGATTGTGGCCTAGAACTTATTGTGGCTAATTGCCAATAACTATGATTATGGGATTTTTGCCTAAGACTATGAATATGAAACTGTTGCCCATGAAACTATCGCCTATGACTATGATTCATGACAAAGAGGCCATTACATATGACTATGGCTATAAAGCTATTGCCTATGCCTATGATTATGACTATGAAACTATTGTCTATAAAGCTATTACCTATGACTATGACTATGACTATGACTATGAGACCTTTGTCTAAGACTATGGCCATGAACTGTCACCTATGAAATTATTGTCTACGACTATGAATAATAACTATGAGACCATTGCCTATGACATTGATTGAGAAATTATTGTGATTAGTCGCCCATGACTATTTTGGTTAATTGCCTATGACTATTAGTTGCTTATGACTATTCCCATTGTTACAATTAACCGATCATGTTGTACCTTGAACTGACATTATGTTGGACTAAGTCACCTATGCCTATTCCCTTCATTATGTGGACCTCATGTTTAGTGTGTAACTTGTCTAGTTTATTCCTATTCACTGTTATGTACATAAAACTCATTGGAACCATTATTTTGTATTTGGTTCATTCTTGCATAGCTATTCTTTTATGTCAATTCTCGTGCTTATCACCTATTCCTTGCTTTGATACTATTAGTATCACTTCATGAGTACTTAGGAACTTGTGAAATCATGTTATACGTACGATTACGGCGCGGGAATTTGGGCATAGCTTAATCAAGTTTGGCATAATAAATATGTTGGAATAGTCTGAATTGGCTATAATAGTGAATAATTTACATGCATATTAGACTTGGGCATAAGTTGATAAATTTAGTTGGCCGCAAAGGGTGTAACTGACGTGTAAACCAAGTTTTGGACATAAACGGTAAAGTAGAATATTGAATCTAGTTTTGACATGAACCATAAATTGGATTATTATTCTAGATTGGGCATGAACTGTAAAAGGGGAATATTAAATCTAAATTGGCATAAAATGCAAGTTGGGCTGATTAATAGGTAAATCAAGTTTTGGGCATAAAATATAAATATGCTAATTTGCTTGACAAATGAATATGATCTAGGCTAAATTGATTTACGGAAAATTTACATAAATAGTAAATATGTAAATTTACTAAAAGACGAATATACCTAACCCGAGGTTAGACTGAGTTGTGGTGTAAAACTGCCCGGAACCGACCGACACATCCAGTGACCACAACAATACCTATCTAATGTGGGTGGTTAGTGCATCAAGCCCAGAAAGACCCGAGGTTAGACTGAGTTATGGTGTAAACCTGCCCGGAACCGACCGGCACATCCAGTAACCACAACAATATATGTCTAATGTGAGTGGTTGGTACTTTAATTAATTAATTAAGGCTCATTAATAAATCAAGCTAGAAATGGTAAGGTTAAGTAATTAGAGAAACACTTAACCATAATAACATGTTAACTAGGCAAATGGGCTAGGTTAAGTAAAAATTAGAACACTTAACCATTACAACATGTTAATTAGACAAGTGGGTGAGTTAAGAAAATTTAGAACACTTAACCATTGTAGCATGTTAATTAAGCAGTTGATAGGGTTAAGTTAACACGAGAACAACACTTAATCAATATAACATGATTTGAGGTAGGGTCAAGTCAACACCAGAAGGAAACACTTAACTAACATGACGTGACGGGTGGATGGGTTAAGTCAACTTGAATTGATTAATGACACTTGACCAACATAACTTGATGAGCAAATGGGGTTAAGTTAAATGGGAAATACTTAACCAATATAACCTGATGAATGAACTGGGTTAAGTTAATAAATCACACTTAACCAATCCAACATGATAAGCAAGAAAGGTTAAGTTAATAAGAACCACTTAACCAACATGACTTGACGAGTAGGAGGTTAAGTACACGTCAGGTAGGTGGGTAATATTAGTAAATATAGGCCCACAAAACTTAACCATTAAATAAACATGCTTGAATCCGTGGGAAGGTTAAGTGCACGTCGGGTTGGTTGGTAATATTAGTAAATAAAGGCCCACAAAACTTAACCGTTAAGAAAACATGTTAGGGTCGGTGGGAGGTTTAAGCACATCACGTATTGGTGGGTAATATTTGTATATATAGGCCCACATACTTAACCAGTAGGAAACCCTAGTAACGGGGACCCATTTCAGCAGTAATGCACATGGATGTATCATGATACCCTGAAACTAGGCAGGGTGGGGCATGATTACTGGGCTGATTATAAGCGGTCAAAGATAACGGCAGAGGGTATGTCAGTGTAGGTTCCGACAGTTTATGGGTGTGCACGTACTCCAGAGTAGGAAAAAGCAGGCATTGGGTACCAGTAGTTATACACTGTGCATCTTGAATCGTGTCGGGTCGCTATCATAAGGTTAGATACACCTTATGGTGGGGCCAGCACAGAGTATCTACACGCAAGAGAGGGCCAACTGACACAGATACATGAAAAACTAATACAAGTACTTAGCATAATCCCTAGTTGGACTTAGGTCGCGTAAACCCTGAATCCGAGAAGCGTTCAATAGGTAGCATAAACCCCAGTGGCCCTGGGTAGCGTAAACCCGGGTTGAATCTATTAAGAACTCGATAGTAAACCCTAGATTAGATCCGGGGAATAAACGGAATCCCCATAATAGATGTACACCTGAAGGCAACTGCAAATACGAGGATTGGGATCACGTTATCATATGATTATAGATTACTAGTTTGGGCACCGTTTAGGTAGTGTAGAGATATAAAATCAGTATAAACAGGGTAGTTGCAAAGCAGAGAAGGATAAGAAGCGCATTCAGTTTATCAGTACATTCAGTTTATCTTTCCATATCCCACGCTTATCCCATATTGTCTTGTTACTATGGTTTCGTCTTATATTTAGTTTATTCATGTCATGACCCTTTTCCTCGTTTAAATACTAAGAATCACTTGACTTACCAGACTTTATGTCTGAGCTAGTTTGCTTTCTCCTATTTTCTTTCGTCCCCCTTCCCCCCCAGGTAGTCAGGGAGGTAATAGCTCAGGTTTGTTTGGACCTTTACTCTTTCCAAGCTTGAAGACTCTTTGACTTGTTGCCATGGACTCTCTCTTCTACTGCTATGGCTGGCTCATGCTTTATTTGGGGAAATCATTTTATGCTTCTTTACTCATTTAAACAAGACAGGATACTTTGGTATTGTAAAAAAAGAAATCTTTGTACAAGCTGTTTATCAATGAAATAAAGTTTTATTTATTTGCCGCTGCTTTAACTGTCTGTCTTGTAATTTCCTGCATCTTTTACCTATAATGCTCCACCGAAATTAAGGCATTCCCTTTGAGAGTGACCTTAACGAAGGTGGGATGTTTCATAAGCCAAGCAATTCCAATCCTTTTTGCAACCTGAAAAGCAATGAAAATATATATACAATTGAAACACAAATGATTTTTTTTTGAAAGTTTAACAAAAAAAAAGCAAATTCACTTAAAAACTAAAAGCAAAATACACACATTTATCCATAGTTGTTTCATTGGGCGTCGCCATTCTGCCCCTAGGCTCTTCGTCCTCTTTGGGATCTATGTCCTTGGGCAATTTGCCGAGCGACTCCCTCGGGGTTGGCTCCCTTAGTTGCTATGCTGACCCTTCCTTCGTGGGTGGGGAAGCACCTTTGGTTTCTATATTCAGTCCTTTCATCAACATCTTCAATTCTGCCATGTAACAGGCTAGCCCAGTGGCCTGGTCATCTCTAATTGCTCCTACTCTTGCATCTATAGGGAATTTCAGCAATAGGCACCAGGGCGCAATGTAGGTCCTGAATTCTGCCAGGGCTGGTTGGCCCAAAAAGGCATTATAGGGCGAGTCAATATCCAGTACTACAAATGGGAGAATTCTCACTCTTCGACGATCTCCTCCTTCCAAGGTCACTGACAATACTACATATCCCATCAGAGCCATCAAGGCTCCATTAAAACCGTGTATCCATCCACCACAGGGCTTCAAATCCTCGGCTTCGAGCTTCATCTGGTCAAACGCTTTCTTAAACAGGATATTGACCAAACTTCCGTTGTCCACTAAGACTTTGTGGACTAGGGTAGGACCAATAATAGCGGTGATGACTAAGGGGTCCTCGGTAGTGGAGTGAACTCCACTACTATCTCTATCACAAAATATAACATCGTCAAACATTGTTTTCTATTGCTTGATCGGGGCGGTATCTTCGGGATTAATACACTCTCCTACTCTGACATACTTAGCTGCATTTACATATTGATCCATTGCTCTGAAGCTATGTCCAGCCGGGTGAGGCCCTCCAACTATAGTGTTGATAACAATATTCTTTCCCTTCTGCTGAGCAGTGGGCCTAGAAGCAGGTTGGTTTTGATTAGGGCCATGTTCGACTTGCCTCCTGTCTCTTGGAGCGACCTTATATTCATCCAACTTCCCTTATCTAAGGAGTCTTTCAATGACATCTCTCAAGTGAAGACACTCATTAGTGGAGTGGTCTCGAGTCTGATGGAAAAGGCATAATTTTCCTATCTCACGCTCTTTCTCTGTTGAGTCTCTTGGTGGGGGCCTCTTATATTGGAGAACATTATAAGCGTCTAGGAAGATATTTTCTAACATATCATTCAGTGGTGTAAAATTCTGAAATGCTTTGAACCGAGGTCTCTTTTATGAATCGTTTCCCCGATTTCTTACCCCAGAGAATAACTCCTTTTAGTCCTTCCAGTACAGGGCTTTTTAGACATCTGATGAGCCAATAATATTATTCATAGTAACTTTCAATGCAAGACTCATTGATGGCTATTTTGCTCGCTCTCAGGAGATTAAGTTGACCGTTCGTTCAACTCGCCTGAAGGAGACTATACTTCCTTAGATAGAAAACCCCACTTTGCTCTTCTTCCGATTGTCATTCCCATTCTTGTCCTCCAGAGCTATCTCCGGACTGTTTGACAACCCATATTTCTCTGTATATCTTCCTTATCAGTGGATTTCCTCTTTTGATTTGCATACAACTCCTCTTGTCCCAGACGGATATTGTCCTTCTCATAGAATATTTCTCTAGTGAGCGGCGGTTTCTCAGCTAAGTATCTGTCGAACTCCGTATCTTTGTCTACTCCGTCAATTAAGGCCATCAGAGCCGTCTGCTTGTGAGGATTTCTAACCTCCGTAACTGCTAATTTAAAGCGATGCAAGTACGATCTCAGAGTTTCATCAGGACACTGCTTGATAAGTGATAGCCCAACGACGTTTGTGGACCTTTGAACATGAAGTCGAAATTGATTTATGAAACTTTCACTCAATTCCTTAAAGCTGGAAATTGATCGAGCAAGCAAACTGGTAAACCATAACGCCACATCCTCTAGAAAGATCGGGAAGGCTTTACACTTTATTGCGTTGGGAGCGGCTATAGCATTCATATACCATGAATATCTCATTAAATGATAGACCGGATCCATCCTACCCGAATAGCGGTTCATCATTGGCATAGTAAATCATCTTGGGTACCGAACATCTAGTATATCATCGGTGAATGGTGTATGACTGCGGTCTATACCCCAATATTTAATTCTTTGTCGATGACTATCTGCCATGATCTGCCTCACTATTGCTTCAACTTCGGCATTGGTCAAGGTGGAATCAAGATCAGTGCTCCTCGCCCTACGAGGTCCTCCAAAGTTTGGGGCTTGAGCAGAGCTTCCTTGCCTCTTGTGGCCACAGTCAATCACGCGGCGTGGGGGTTGCAATGGTTGGTTGTCGATAGGGTTATCGACAACCTGAGCCCTAGGTAGTGCTGTAGGCCCTTCTGCAAGTAGAGAAGAAGGATTATTCTTATTACAATTGTCCCGTCCTAAGTTCAGTGTCGTCTCTGCTCTAGAAGGGAGTGATCCGAATCGAAGCTGATCACATTTTTAGCCCTTTCTAGCGGAGGTCAACGTTGGTGTCTTGGAGGTTCTTCGGACGAAGAGGAAGAGTCGAGGGTGAAGCGATGAGTTGGTGAAGGTGTTTTCTACCTTCGGACTTCATCGATTTGTCTGCCCATTTCGGTCACGTTCTGTCGCAGCAAAGAAATCTCTTACTTTGGGCAGCCAACTCATCATTTTTCCTTTTCGGCATATTAAGTACACAAGAGAAATATCTCTCTGTAATTGGAGCAGAAGCATGTATCTGGTCATCAGTATTCGTCATTGGACGTAGAGCACTTAAGCCAGGCGAGATGAAGCACCAACGAGAGCAAAACGAGCCATAATCTACTTTCTAGGTCGAGTTGTGGTCCCTTGGTGAGGGTAGTTCGTGAACCCTCTGGTTGATGCCCTGTGGTGCCTTGCTGAAGATGGTTCGTGGATTCCCCTGGACAAGGCTCGTGATTCTGTCTCCTTGGAGGCTCATGGCTCCATCTTCTGAGCTCTATCTGGGAGCGGGACGTGACCCCCTCCTGGGGTCGGTTCGCCCCTTGCGAGTAGCGAGCCGGGGAGCCAACTTCAAACTACTCCTGAACACTTTCTTTGTTAGCTTCGTTTGTAGATTCATTTACTCGCGAAGCTCGTGAATCCTTGGATTTATTTCCATCCATAATGTCTTGACCTTAATGAAATCTTCAAAAACCAAAACAGTGGAAGTTCGGACTATTTTCTTCGGACTTGAAAATCCAAACAGTAGAGCAATAATTCCATGAGCTGAGAATTCAGTTCTCAGTGAAAGCACCAAAATGTTAGACCAAATTATGGCTCTAACACCCATATTTTCTTGAATTATAGAGTATAATAACTAGAAATGAAAGAAAATTCAACAAACACACCAAATTTATAGTGGTTCGGCGTTAATGAGCCTACATCCACTTTATATAATTTTGATTATACATTTTAATGTAGGTACAATCAATATTTTCTGTCAATCTCACTTTTACAATGATAATTCACTCAGTAAATTCGAGATCACTCTGAAAATAATGAAGGTATGATAATGGTGGAATCAGAGCTCTGAATTGCCAAAAAGATCCTGAAAAATGCCAAGTGCTAGGCCATTTATAGGTGATTTCTACAGGTGGTTGTGAGGACATGTGGCACAAATACCGAGGATCTCAGAGTCATTCTTAAGTGGGTGGAGAAGTGGTCAATATGGCCGTTATGGATAGGTGTCGCAAGATCCTTCAATTTCGGCTCGTGGATGACCAAGTTGTGGTCACCATTCTCTGGACATAGGGTTGGTTCGTGACCCTATATTACAAATAGGGTGCGATCAGCGGGTCATGGAGCATCCTTCACGAGTGGAGAAGAGGGGCCATGTCACGAACGGGTAGTAACTGGATGATCACGAATGGATGAGAAAGGTGGGATCATGAGCGGGGTCCACTTTGGTGTGTCATGAGCCAGTATGCGTCCTCTTGAGTGTACACATATAGATGTTCTTATCGATCCAAATGCTTACATTTATATTCTTGATGGCTTGGTCAAAAAGTTTGCCAACAGCAACAAAGATGGATGGAGTTCCTAGTGTCCTATGACTTTGAGATTGCTTGTACCCCTGGAAAGGGTAATATGGTGGCAGACTCATTGAGTAGGCAAAGGATGACATTTAGTCCTCTATTTATGGAGAGGAAAATCTTGGAATTTATATCAACTTTTGATTTTAGACCCTACACCGAGTTTATACATGCTTTATTAGTATCATTAAAGGTGCGACCTACTCCGTTGGACCGGATACAGACTTTGCAGCAAGAGGACGCACAGCTAGCAGATATTTTGGATAAGCTCAGCAAAGGGGAAACTTCTAGTCACATCAGTAGATATTCCACGGATAATAAAGGGTTGTTGCGAAGATGGAAGGTTTTGTGTTCCCCGAGTTGGGAGTCTATTGAAGACGGTCCTTGAGGAAGACCATCATTCTAGGATGACTATTCATCCTGACGGTGATAAGATGTATGGAGATATGAAGAGGGTTTTCGTTGGACTAGGTTGAAGAAAGATGTGGCAGTGTTTGTTTCTCGATGTTTGATTTGCCAGTAAGTCAAGGCTGAGCAAAGGAAGCCCGGTGGTTTATTTCATCTTTTGGAAGTCCCACAACGGAAGTAGGACAACATCTCGATGGATTTTGTTGATGGTTTACCTAGATCGAGGAAAGGCAACACCGATATTTATGTTATAGTGGACAGGCTTACTAAGAGTGCTCATTTCATCCCTGTTAAGAGTAAGACGATGGCAGCATGGTTTGCGGCAGTTTATCTTCGTGAGATAGTCCGATTGCATGGAGTACCTTCCAGTATTGTGAGTGATCGTGACACCATATTCACCAGTGAGTTTTGGAGGAGCTTGCAAGAGGCATTAGGTACAGAGTGGTGTTTGAGCACCGCTTATCACCCTCAGACCGACGGATAGACGGAAAGGGTGAATAAAGTTCTTGAGGATCTTTTAAGGCTGTGTACCCTAGACTTCGGAGGGACTTGGGAAGAGCATCTTCCTTTAGTAGAGTTCACTTACAACAACAGTTACTAGGCTAGTATTGGCATGACACCCTTCGAAACATTATACGGACGACTCTGAAGATCCCTGAATTTTTGGTGGGAATCTACAGAAAGGCTTCTACTTGGACCTGAGATGGTTAGAGAAACTTTAGAAAAGATTGATCTTATCTGCAGGTGCATGAAGATAGCTCAGGATAGGCATAAGTTCTACGCAGATAGGAGAAGGAATGACATTGGGTTTGAGGTAGGAGATATGGTTTTCATCAAGGTATCACCTTTGAGGAATGTAGTTCGTTTTGGTTCTGTTGGGAAATTGGCACCAAGGTTTGTAGGGCCATTCCCCATAACAGAAAGGATTGGCCAAATGGCCTATAGAGTAAAGCTACCAGAGAGATTGTCCGACATTCATAATGTTTTCCGCATTTCTTATTTAAGGAAATGTTTGCATGATACTGTAGAAGTTGTTGATTCGAGTATGCTTGAGGAAGTAGAGGTGGAATGGAACGAGACAGTTAGACGAGTTCTGTAATACCCCACCTCCGTTAAGGTCACTCACAAAGGGAATGCATTAACTTCAGGGGAGCGTCATAAGTGTATTGAATAGATAAATTAAAAACAGACAAAATTAAAACAGCGGAAAATAAATAAAACTTTACTTTATTGATAAAACAACAGTTTGGTAAAAAAGCTTGTACAAAGATTGTTTCCCAGCACCAAAACACCAATACCCATTACAACAAAGCATCTGTCTTGTTTAACAGAATAAAGAAGCATGAAATGACAATGATATTCCCCAATAAAGCATGAGCCAGCCATAGCAGTGGAAAAGAGAGTCCAAAGCAATACATCGTCTATCTTCGAGCTTGGAAAGAAAATTGAGCTAAGTGGTAATATTCCCTCCCTGTGAAGCTAGGGGAGGAAACGGAAGAAAAGAGAGCAAAACAAAATAGAGCCAGACATAAAGCCTGGTAAGTCCAGTGATTATTCAGGATGTAAACAGGTAAAAGGATCATGACATGAATAAACCGGATACCAGACCATAACCATGATAATAAGCATAGCAAGACAACAAATGATGATCATTAGATATGACAAGGTAAGATACACTGAATGCGCTTCGGTTCTTTCTATGATTTCCTATTTTCTCTGCACCACCTAACTTGCATCCTAACTAGTGTCTTTTATAGAACGATTGGTATTCCCTACTAGTGTCCCAACTAGTATCCTATGGAAAAAGGATTTGTATCCCCTACTAGTGTCCCAACTAGTTTCCTGTGTTATAAAATATGGTGATTCCGACCCCGCAATTGTGGTAGCCTTTAGGTGTAAATCTAGTATCAGTATCTTACCTTAACCAGCCTAATTACCATGAAGATGTTAGATGTACCCTTACTACCCTATCAATCGGCTCCCTACTTGTATTAACTTTCCTTGTGTCTGTGTCAATCGACCCTCTCTTGCGTGTAGATACGCTATGATGGTCCCACCATAAGGTGTATCAATCCCTATAATAGCAACCCGACATAAATTCTAGATGCACAGTGTCTACTACTGATGCTAGTGCCTGATTTACCACTCCGGAGCACGTGCACGCCCATACTTCGTCGGAACTACACTGTTGCATCCCCTGCCGCTACTATGACTGCTTATAATCATCCCAGTAATCATGCCTCACCCTGCCTAGTTTCAGGGTACCGTGATACATCTATGTGAGTTACTGATGAAATGGGTCCTCGTTACTAGGTTTTTCTAGGGTCTATTTGTATACCCCCAAATTGGCTATGTGTTATCCATCCATTCAAGTTAACTTAACCCATCCACATGCCATGTCATGTTGGTTAAGTGTTTCTTATTAACTTAGCCCTTCTCATTCATCATGTTGTAATTGGTTAAGTGTTTTATATTAACTTAACCCTGTTCATTCATCATATTATATTGGTTAAGCGTTTCCCATTAACTTAACCCCACTCGTTCATTGGTTAAGTGTTATAACCCTACCAGTGGTCATGTTACATTGGTTAAGTGTTGCCCTCTTGTGTTACTTAACCCTACCACTTGTCATGTTACATTGGTTAAGTGTTGCCCTCTTGTGTTACTTAACCCTACCACTTGTCATGTTACATTGGTTAAGTGTTCTATCACACGTTATGTTATATTGGTTAAGTGGTTCTCTCTTGTGTTACTTAACCCTACTACTTATAATGTTACATTGGTTAAGTGTTGCCCTCTTGCGTTACTTAACCCTACAACTTGTCATGTTACGTTAGTTAAGTGTTGCCCTCTTGTGTTACTTAACCCTATCACACATCATGTTATATTGGTTAAGTTTTGCTTTGATTAACTTAACCCTACCATTCTTAGCATGTTTGTTTCTTAGCCTTAATTTATTCATTAAAGCACCAACCTCTCACATTAGATCTATATTTTTGCGGTCCTAGATGTGCTGGGTGGTTCCGGGCAGCCTTACGCTGCAGCTCAATCTAACCACGGGTTTTTTGGCTTAAATGCGCTAATCTCTCACATTAGATCTATATTGTTGCGGTCGCTGGATGTGCCGGGCGGTTCCGGGCAGTCTTACACCGCAACTCAATCTAAACTCGGGTTAGGCATGTTCATCTTTAGCCAATTTACATATTTGTCATATGTGTCCAAATCTATGTGTCAAATTTTCCAAAAGTCTAGTAAATACAAGTTTATGCCACATTCCCAAGCTATGCCCAAAATTTACTATATTAAATTATACCAAATTTTCCCTGCATTATAATCGCATGTACAACGAGATTCAATCTATGTTCCGAATGAACTTAGTATTCGCAAAAGCAAGTAAAAAGGGGAAAAATAGAGAAGAAGCATAAGAATTGGCATAAGGAAAAATAGGCATGTAAAGTTGTACCAAATTATAGAATCATGTATCAATGTTGTACATTAACACTATGTGTAGACAAGACAAGCAATTCACACCATAGGTATAAAGATTAGAGAGAATTGGACTTAAGAGAATTACTAATTTAATGTACAACATGATAAGTCCCATTTGATAAATCACAATAGTCTCACAAGCATAGGTTGTACAACATGAAAATTTCATTCCTATCAATCACAACAGTCTTACAGGCATGACAGGTTCATTTATGTCAGTCCAACATTCTCATAGACATGATAGATTCTATTATGTCAGTCCAACATTCTCATAGGCATGATAGGTTCTATTATGTCAGTCCAACAGTCTCATAGGCAAGATAGGTGCCATTACATCAGTCACAATAGTCTCATAGGCATAAGCGATTTAGATTAGACAAAAGGATAGGCACGAATCATAATTAGGCATCGTTCCAGATCCGATTATTACAGTCATGATTTTTATTAGATGTTTAAATCTAAATAATAACTAAACTTACAGAAAAAGGACGGATCTTGTATTCTGGGATCTGATTTTTGAATTTGAAAAGTTATCCGTTGATGTAGACGCTTGATTTGAAGTTCTTCTAATCGATTACTAGTTTGGATTTATTTTTCTAGTTAGGATAAGATGGAGGATAGGCTAGCTTGTAGATGAACAACATGACGACACCATACACTACAACAAAAACACCATATTACAACTTTAATTTTACAACTGTGCGTAAAGCACAGTTGTAATAAATGCATTTTTACAACTATGCAAAATGCACTATTGTAATAAATGTTTTTTACAACTGTGAAAAAATCACTGTTGTAACAATCATATATATCACAAATTTTCTTTTTTGTCTGTTGTAATAACTAATATGTACTAACTAATTTCTGATAATTAATAGTTAAATTAGAGAGTTGTTTAAACTTATTTTTATTTACTCTTTTTTCTATTTCTTGTATCAGAGACCTATTAAATATTAATAACAACTTATATTTAATAATTAGTAATATTAACATGTAAGAATAATTCATATTCAATAATAAATTACAAATTAATACCAATTACAATTAATTACTATTAGATTAGATAAATACCGCTTAATTGATGATAAATAAATAATAGTTACTTTATAAAAAATTACTATTAAATATTTAATAGTATATAATCAATAAAATTTACATAATAATTAACTTTTAATAGTTGGAATTCAATTATAACTTTGAAGAAATAGGTAATAATTAATAATAACTATTATTAATCAGTAATATTTAATATTTTAGTAAAAATCAATTGTCAAGAAATTGATATTATATTTATACTTAATATAAAATTTTACTTATTAATTCAATTATATTTTACTTATTATCATTTTCATATGTATCTAAAAGGGTCGACTTTCTTATAAAACATGTTTTACCGTTAGCTCATAAATCTACATTCCCGCCTATTTGAATTGTTTGGCTCCAATTTCCGCAAATTTGAATTGTTTGGCTCCAATTCAAAAATATTTTCCCTCCGTGCTTTCCATGTTTTCAGTCACGTGTCCGCTCTTTAATTATCACTCCCCGATAAAACCCAAATTTGTCTTCCTTCAGATCCATCTCAACACAGTTTTCTCACCGTCCTTCAGATCCATCTCTCCTTTCCGCTGCCAGATGTAAAAATCCCCTCAGTAACCCCTTTTCGCCGCCAGAAGCAATTCGTCTCAACACAATTTTCTCACCTTCCTTCAGATCCATCTCTCCTTCCTCCAGATTCTTTGACGGCTATCCCTTCCCCAGTTTTTCCGCTGTGGTTTAAGTAGCTCAGGAATGCTCTTTCGACCGTTTTCTCGTTCCATCAGATTCTTCGACTGTTTTCTGCTTCCTGCTTTGCTCTGCCTATACCATACACAGCTAACCCTAATTGCGCCTTCTTAAGTCCACCTTCTACAAACCATGTTCCGTCGTTTTTCGATTTTTAGACTAATGTCGCAATTTCGTCACTTACGCTAATCCCTTGTTCATTCTCTAATCCTCTGTTGTTTAGTGTTCCTTGGCCTCTCTCCGAAAGATAAGCTGTTTCCACTCCATATTGAGCTTGAAATTTGATATGGATTAAACTTAGTCCAGTGTGCCAGATGTAGTGAATATCTTCATTGTACTTGAGCATCACTGTTGGACTTTAAGGTATTGTGATTGTGGTGGCTTTTGTTGGTTTCTTTGTTTGACTTGGTTGGAGCTTGGATATGTCATTTGTGCTCTGAGTGTTTTGACTTGGGTGTTAGTGTGGTCGCTCTTGAGTTGTCTGTGCTTTGGTTAGCTTTAGGATTTGTTGGTATTGTTCCGTGGTTTTGGGTTGCTGATCGGTTGTGCTTCGTCAAAGTTTTTATTGATTGTCTTTGAAGTGTTAAATTGGGTTCCTGGTCGGTGTTGGCTTGCTATCTGCTTATTACAGATATTAAAAAGATTAATGTTAATCCTTTATTTGGAGAACCTAGCAAAAACAATTCGACTGAGAAAGGCACTATCACAGTTTCTCCATGTTTTTTTCTTTTTTCCTTTTTTGGGTTTCAGTTATCAATCTTATATACATTACCAGGCTTAAGCTTGGCTATGGTGATATTCTAATTTCACATTTCAAAATTCAAAGAACAATTAACAAAAAACCATTTTATCATTGTAGGTATCTGTTGGTTTCGCGTGTCGTGGAGATGGAAGCAGGCAATATTGTTGCAGAAACTACTTGACCAGTGTATGCTTTTTTATTTTATTTTCGACTACACGAGTATATTGTAGACCATTATTTTATATATAATTTCTTTTATTTTACCATGATCTTTTAGCTACAAAAGTGGATATATGATTCCAATGCAAATCCCAGTATATTGTGAGCTAACCTCTAGTTGAGAAGCTACTGAATTTGCAATGGTACAAAAATGTTATGCCAAGGATGAGAGCGCATGCAGAAAAGCATTCTGGAAAATCCAACACTAAATCCATCAAATCCTGGATATCATGAAGTAGGTTGCCATTGTCAAGAACTTAGTAGATTTCATAGCCAAATGAGCTTTGTAATTTGGTTAAAGCTTTCAAAAGCGTGTGGGGAGGATAATTGTAATTTTATACATTTTTATGTGGTATATGATTTATAATTTGTATTCTGCATATAAAGTTGTGATTTTTATCAATGAATGGATCATGGTGTCTTTAAACTTACATCTGTTTGATATGTTATTTATCTATTTATTATTGCACATATATAATATACATAGATTCTTATGTATATAATTTGTGGATATATTACAATTATAAATTAAAAGCTGTAATAAAATATATTACAATAGTTTTAAATAGTTGTAAAAATTATAACAACAATGGTGTCTAACAGTTGTAATAAAGTTTATTACAACGGTGGAAACAGTTGTAAAATAAACATTTTACAACGGTGTCACAACGGTGCAAAAAAGTTGTAAAAGATTTTAGTCTATTACGACTTCTTAATAGACGACGGTGGCTCCACCGTTGTAAAATGTCTTTTACAACTTTTTTCCACCGTTGTAATATGGTCATTTTATTGTAGTGATAGTCTTAGGGTTATGAGATTAGGGTCTAGGTTTGGCTATGTATATATAGATGTCTAGGATTAATTCTAGCCTTTAGATTAGTCTAGGAGAAATCAGAGCCATCAAACCAAAGAGATGTGTCATCCAGCCAACCATAGCACGACACATAAGCCTGGCACCTCAGAAATTAGTCATTGGCCAATCAGAGACGGCCACATCTGCTCAGGACTAAAGAAATTCATCACAGGAAGCGGATCTCAAAGGGGTCGACTCCCTACAGGTGGTCGACAGCTATGTCGACTCACCTATAGGGGGGTCGACACTTATGTCGACTCCCCCTGGGGAGGTCGCACTTATGTCGACTCCCCCTGGGGAGGTCGACACCCTGAGCGGGAATTTTCCCGCTCAGTCTGTTTTGTCGGAATTTTGAATTTTGCACTGGATTTATTATTTAATTATTATTTTCTGTTTATTCTTGAAAATCTAATGAACTCCATAACTCTACATACGGAGTCCGATTCATGCAAACTCGGACTCTATCTCAAGCAGAATTCCGAGACGAACGCAATGGCATAACCAGTTTCCCTAAATTCTTCTTCTAAAAATTAAGTTTTCTTAGATTTGTTAATTTTAATATTCATAGAAAATATGGGGTGTTACATTCTCCCCTCCTTAGAGGATTTCGTCCCCGAAATCTCTAAGTTAAGAAGAATGAATCCTAGCATCCAACATCCATCTACTCAACCATCAATCACAGGCATCCATTGTCCTTAAAAGGTTTCTAATGCTTTCATGATCGGATGCATAGTGTGTGTATATGTCCTTATCTAATTCAAAATCAAGCGGTCTACTGATTCAGTTGACCTCCTTGATGGGAATCATGTCAGTGCTATGAGTCCATCATGTATGCAATTATTCCTAATTGTATTTTGTAACTTCTACATGAGTGAAAAATTATTCGTACAAATGCAACGTCCACATGATAACACATCAAGTTTCAATCCATATATAAATTCATATATGCATATGCAATATGAAAGTGACTGAGCCGATCTAGTACCTACTATGTGTGTATAAATACATCCACGAGCAATCACTAGCAAACACTTGCATCCACTTCCATCCAACAGACATAACATGTCTCAAACACATGTTTACATTCATTGGCTTCTACCTAAGGATCGAGGATAAGATCGAGAGGATATACTTAAAAGATAAAGACTAGCATGCAACCAAACTTTGCAGAAAAAGAGAGATCAAAGATATACCCTCCAAAGGGTATGATGCGCGTATCTAGTCTACAGCCTTTTGAGTCGCATCTTCTTGAGCTTCAACACATTGTGCTATGACTGTCTTAACTTCACGATTGCGTAGCTTCTTAATCTCTGTTTCCAAAATATGAGTTGGAACCCATTACACTATCGCCTCTCGTTCCACCTCTTCACCTTCTAGTATACTTGGGACTACAACTTCTGTTGTGTCATGCTAACATTTTCTCAAAGGGTCTTCAAAATTCACTAGGGAGTATTCCATGTGGAAGATCTATTTCTTGAAAATAAACAGATGCTAACCATGTTTCCAAGTGTAGTTATTAAGGTGATTAGAGGTCTCTTCTCTACTTAACTTATCTATTGCGTCAATTATCTGAGAGTCTTTTCTTTGTGAAGTCCCTATTTGATCCAAAAGCGTAGGTCTTACTCCTAGTGATGCCATCTACTAACTTAACCGAAGGTTTTAAAATCGAAGGTTGATGTGTATTCTGAACTTTTCATTTTCACATCAAAATGGAACCTCGTCCCGTGCCGCATGCATCCGTGTATACCGTAAACCTTTTACTACAATAAGGTAAAAGTCAAAACTGGGGCCGTTGTAAGGGCCCTTTTCGATCGTTGGAAAGCGACATCACAATCAATATCCTGAGCAAAGGTTAGATTCTTCTTCGTTAATCCAGTAAGTGGGGCTAATACCTTCGCAAAATTCTTAATGAACTTCCTATATTAACCCGCTAGTCTACGAAAGCTTCTTACTTCTGTTGCATTCCTTGGAACCTTTCAGTCTTGCACCGCAACTACTTTTGCGTGATCTACTGCTATCCCTTCTTTGGATGCCACATGTCCTAGAAACCTTACTTCTTCTCTCCAAAAATGACATTTTGGAGAACTTTGCCTTAAGTTGATGTGCTCGAAGTGTATCCATGACTTCTCTTAAATGCAAAGCATGTTCTCCCTTGTTCTTTGAGAAAATCAAGATATCATCCACGAAGACTTCTACAAACTTATTAAGGAACTTCCTAAACACCCAACTCATTAAGTCATTATAATAAGTGGGTGCATTCGTCCAACCGAAAGGCATGACGAGCCACTTAAAGAAACCGTCAGGGGTCCTAAAAGCAGTCTTGTCTATACTATCCTTAGCTGATGAAACCATGTAGCCAAATCTAGTTGGGAGAAAACAGACGCTCCTACAAGTTGGTCAAACAAATTATCTAGTCTTGGAAGTGGGTGCCTATTTTTCTTAGTCAGCTTGTTTAATTCTCTAAAATCCACACATAAGCGAAGTGAACCATCTTCTTTGGTTGCAAACACCACTGGAGCACCACATTCAGAAATACTTCGCCTAATAAACCCCTTCTCAAGCAACTCTTTAACTTTGCTTGCTGAACTCCTTCCTCTCCCTAAGAGCCATGTGTTGTACGAGTAATGCAACAGGGTTGATGTTATCAACCAAGAATACACGGAAATCTATTTCACATTTTTAGGGGTAAACCCTTCGCCTCGTCAAAGATATCGGGATACTCATGGACTACTTGAATAGATTGCAAGTTATCATCATATGTATCAAGAGATTCTAAGTAACTAAGCATGACAGAACCCTTAGGGTTACACGAGATTTCGAGGGTATTACCGAGGCGAGTCAAAATTCCAACTACCCTCCTTTCACAATTGAGAATGGCACCATTACTAGATAACCAATCCATCCCTAGAATTAACCCATAGCCCATGAAACCAAAAACGTTTGCATTGCATCAACGGTTCCCAAATCCAAACAAATCATAGATAAATGAGCCGAACCACCAATTGGATTTGAGACAATAATGGGATTTTCTACAATACAAGTACTAAGGTGCAGAGACTCAACTATGGAAGCAGATAGATAAGAAGGTGAAGCGCCAGAATCGAACAAAGTTCTAACAGGATGATTGAAAAGAAAAACTAAACCTTCAACAGAAATGTTCCTACCTCTCTTAGGTACACTAGCAGTGAGAGCATGCAATTGCCCGCTAGAAGATTATGTCCTTTGCCCTTGTCCTTGTCCTTCGAAAATCCTTGATAGGATGCCCTGCTTCACTATACTGAAAACAACCACCTGTCTTCTTCTTCCTACAATTAAATGACCCGCTAAACCACAGAAAATACACTTCTTCTTGTTGCGGGATCTATTAATTCTTCCACCCTTCTTATATTCTAATCCCTTGTTTGTGATTCCTCCACTTTGGCCTCTTTCTTTTCACCTTTCCCCTTCTGCGTGGAATAATCCATATCAACAAGCTTCCTATCCTTGGGCTTGTGCTCCTTAGCCCAAACTCTCTTATTGTCATCCTTAGTATCCTTGTGTAGCTTGTTGACAAGTTCCTCGAAACTACCTCCATCGCACTGCAACCTACAAAGCTTGAAAGAAGATTAGCCGCAAGTGATACTACTACAGCTATAGGTGGAGGTTGGGCACTACTTCGCCCTCGACATGTGCCGTATGCCTTCGAAACTACGTCGGAAAGAAAGGAAGAGTAGATTCAAACAGAGAATTGAAAGATAGTGCTCATGGCTTTGGGGAATATGCCTTTCAAAAACAATACTTTTCTCTTCAAAAACGCTTCTTTAAAACATGATTTTGAAAATACTTCTTTATAAAAATGCTTTTGAAAACGAGTTTCAAAGTCCTTTATCTGTTCTGGTAACCTTCAGCTCTAATACCACGTGTAACAGCCCACCTCCGTTAAGGTCACTCACAAAGGGAATGTATTAACTTCAGTGGAGCGTCATAAGTGTATAGAACAGATAAATTACAAAATAGAAAAAATTAAAACAGCGGAAAATAAATAAAACTTTACTTTATTGACAAAATAACAGCTTGGTAAAACAACTTGTACAAAGATTGTTTTCCAGCACCAAAACACCAGTACCCATTACAATAAAGCATTTGTCTTGTTTAACAAAATAAAGAAGCATGAAATGACAATGATATTCCACAATAAAGCATGAGCCAGCCATAACAGTGGAAAAGAGAGTCCAAAGCAATACATCGTCTATCTTCGAGCTTGGAAAGAAAACTTAGCTAAGTGGTAATATTCCCTCCCTGTGAACCTTGGGGGGGTGGACAGAAGAAAAGAGAGTGAAACAAAATAGAGTCAGACATAAAGCCTGGTAAGTCCAGTGATTATTCAGCACGTAAACATGTAAAAGGATCATGACATGGATAAACTGGATACCAGACCATAACCATGATAAAAAGCATAGCAAGACAACAAATGATGATCATTATATATGACAAGGTAAGATACACTGAATGCGCTCTGGTTCTTTCTCAGATTTCCTATTTTCTATGCACCACCAAACTAGCAACATAACTAGTGTCTTTTATAGAAAGATTTGTATTCCTTACTAGTGTCCCAAATATTATCCTATGGAAAAAGGATCTGTATCCCCTACAAGTGTCCTATCTAGTATCCTGTGTTATAAAATAAGGTGATCCCAACCCTGCAATTATGGTAGCCTTCAGGTGTACATCTAGTATGGGGATCTTACCTCAACCAGCCTAATTGCCATGAAGATGTTAGATGTACCCTTACTACCCTATCGATTGGCTCCCAACTTGTATTAACTTTCCTTGTGTTTGTGTCAATCGGCCCTCTCTTGCATGTAGATGCCCTGTGCTGGTCCCACCATAAGGTGTATCAATCCCTATGATAGCAACCTGACATAAATCTAGATGCACAGTGTATACTACTGATGCCCAGTGCCTGCTTTTCCACTCCGAAGCACGTGCATGCCCATACTCCGTCGGAACTACACTACTAAATCCCCTACTGCAACTTTGACCACTTATAATCAGCTCAGTAATCGTGCCTCACCCTACCTAGTTTCAGGGTATCGTGATACATCTATGTGGGTTACTACTGAAATGGGTCCCCATTACTAGGGTTTTCTAGGGTCTATTCGTATACCCCCCCCAAATTGGCTAAGTGTTATCCATCCATTCAAGTTAACTTAACCCATCCACATGCCATGTCATATTGGTTAAGTGTTTCTTATTAACTTAACCCTTCTCATTCATCATGTTGAAATTGGTTAAGTGTTTTCTATTAACTTAAACCCGTTCATTCATCATATTATATTGGTTAAGTGTTTCACATTAACTTAACCTCACTCGTTCATTGGTTAAGTGTTAACTTAACCCTACCACTAATCATGTTACATTGGTTAAGTGTTGCCCTCTTGTGTTACTTAACCTTACCACTTGTCATGTTACGTTGGTTAAGTGTTGCCCTCTTGTGTTACTTAACCCTACCAGTTGTCATGTTACGTTGGTTAAGTGTTTCCCTCTTGTGTTACTTAACTCTACCACTTGTCATGTTACATTGGTTAAGTGTTTCTCTCTTGTGTTACTTAACCCTATCACACATCATGTTCTATTGGTTAAGTGTTGCTCTCTTGTGTTACTTAACCCTGCCACTTGTCATGTTACATTGGTTAAGTTTTGCCTTCTTGTGTTACTTAACCCTACCACTTGTCATGTTACATTAGTTAAGTGTTGCGCTCTTGTGTTACTTAACCCTATCGCACATCATGTTATATTGGTTAAGTGTTGCTTTGATTAACTTAACCCTACCATTCTTAACCTGTTTGTGTCTTAGCCTTAATTTATTCATTAAAGCACCAACCTCTCACATTAGATTTATATTGTTGCAGTCGCTGGGTGTGCCGAGCGGTTCCGGGCAGCCTTACACCGCAACTCAATCTAACCTCGGGTTTTTGGGCTTAAATGCGCAAACCTCTCACATTAGGTCTATTTTGTTGCAGTCTTACACTGCAACTTAATCTAACCTCCGGTTAGGCATGTACATCTTTAGCCAATTTACATATTTGTCGTATGTGTCCAAATCTATTTATCAAATTTTCCATAAGTCTAGTAAATACAAGTTTATGCGACATTCCCAAGTTATGCCCAAAATTTACTAAATTAAATTATACCCAATTTTCCCCGTGTTATAATCGCACGTACAACGAGATTCAATCTAAGTTCCAAATGAACTTAGTATTCACAAAAGCAAGTAAAAAGGGAAAAAATAGAGAAGGAGCATAAGAATTGACATAAGGAAAAATAGGCATGTAAAGATGTACCAAATTCAAGAATCATGTTTTAATGTTGTACATCAATACTACGTGTAGATAATCTAAGCAATTCAAACCATAGGTATGAAGATTAGATAGAATTGGACTTAACAGAATTACTAATTTAATGTACGACATGATAAGTCACATTTGATAAATCACAATAGTCTCATAAGCATAGGTTGTACAACATGAAAAGTTCCATCATGTCAACCACAACAGTCTCACAGGCATGATAGGTTCATTTATGTCAGTCCAACAGTCTCATAGGCATGATAGGTTCTATTATGCCAGTCCAACAGTCTCGTAGGCATGATTGTTTCTATTATGTTAGTCCAACAGTCTCATAGGCATGATAGTTTCTATTATGTTAGTCCAACAGTCTCACAGGCATGAAGGTACTTTTATGTCAGTCCAACAGTCTCATAGGCATGATGGTGCCATTACATCTATCACAATAGTCTCATAGGCATAAGCGATTTGAATTAGACAAAAGGATAGGCACGAATCAGAATTAGGCACCGATTATTACAGCTTTGATTTCTATTAGATGTTTAAATCTAAATAATAACTAAACTTACAGAAAAAGAACGGAACTTGTATTCTGTGATCTGATTTCTGAATTTGAAAAGCTATCCATTGATGTAGACGCTTGATTTGAAATTCTTCTAGTTGATTACTAGTTTGGATTTATTTTTCTATTTAGGAGAAGATGAAGGAGGCTCTGCTAGCTTATAGACGAACAGCATGACGACACCATAGTCCTAGGGTTATGAGATTAGGGTCTAGGTTTGGCTATACATATATAGATGCCTAGGATTAATTCTAGCCTTTAGATTTGTCTAGGAGAAATCAGAGCCATCAAACCAAAGAGATGTGTCATCCAGCCAACAATAGCATGACACATAAGCCCTAACACCTCAGAAATTAGTCATTGGCACTTCAGAGACGGCCACATCAGCTGAGGACTAAAGAAATTCGTCACAAGAAGCAAATCTCAAAGGGGTCGACTCCCTTCAGGGGGGTCGACACCTATGTCGACTCCTCTATAGGGTGGTCGACACCTATGTCGACTCCCCCTGAGGGGGGGGGGGGTCGACACCCTGAGCGGGAATTTTCCCGCTTACCCTGTTCTGTCCGAATTTTGAATTTTGAACTGGATTTATTATTTAATTATTATTTTCTGTTTATTCTTGAAATCTTATGAACTCAATAACTTTTGCATACGGAGCCCGACTCGCGCAAACTCGGACTCTATCTCAAGCAAAATTCTGAGGAGAACGCAATGGAATAACCCGTTTCCCTAAATTCTTCTTCTAAAAATCAAGTGTTCTTAGAATTTTTTTAATTTTAATATTCACAGAAAATACAGGGTGTTACAAGTTCCTACTCGTATTCTTGGATCAGAGGTAAGAAGCTACGCAATCGAGAGGTCAAGTTGATGAAAGTTCAGCGGGGAGATGAACATAAGGATGCAACTTAGGAGACTAAAGACAAGATTCGCGCTTCGTACCCTTTTCTTTTCAAGGGTATGTTCTTAAACTCTTTTTCCAAAGCTTTTATTCGTGCTTGTTTCTATCGTTTAAGTATATTCTATTGATCGAATCTTCGATCTTTAGGTAGGAAACCCATTGATGTAAACATGTGTTTGAGGTATGTTATGCTTGATGGATGCAAGTGGATGCAAGTGTTTGCTAGTGGTTGCTCGTGGTTGCATATACACACACATTAGGCACTAGATTGGCTCAATCACTCTCATACAGCATATGAATGTGTGTGCATTTTTCTTCTTCTTTTAATGGATTAATGTAGGTGTATTATCATATGGATGTTGCATTTGGATGAATGATTGCACACACATACAGAACTTACATGTTATAATAGGATTATTTACATACATGTTGGATTCATGACACTAACATACATTGCATTAAGGTGGTCAACTGAATTAGTAGGCTGCCTGATCTTTCGCATTAGTACAGGAACATATACACACCTTTGCATATGTTCATATAAGAATTATAAATCTTTTAAGGACAATGGATGCCTACGATTGATGGATGAATAGATGGGTGATGGATTATAGGATATGCATTCTTCTTAACTTAGAGATTTCGAGGACGAAATCCTTTAAGTAGGGGAGAATGTAACACCCTGTAATTCTAAGAACACAATAATGATAAACTAAGGAATAATCAATTAAATATTTGGAATTAAGTATAACAGATTGCGCCATTGCGTTCATCTCGGAATTCTTCTTAAGATAGACTCCGAGTTTGCGTAAAACGGACATCGTATGAAGAAGATATTAAGGTATGAAGTTTATATACATATAAGCCATTTATATGTATATACAGAAGATATTAAGATATTAATGTTTGAAGTTTATATACATATAAGCCATTTATCGTATGAAGTAGATCCTATTTCGGTACAGATGGAAAGGGAGCAAAGGTCCAAAGTCGACACTAAAGGAGTAAGATTAGAACACAAAGGCGGCACTGAAAGAAAATAGTGAAATAAAGTCAGGTATTAAGGCCAGATATTGGTATTGGAAGAGGCGGTATCGGTCGCACTATTCCGAAAGCAAAGAAAAGTGTTATCCCTACCAATAGGCTTGGTAGTGATACCGAGAAAAATTCAGTGCTAAAACGAAGCAAACAATTAACTTGGTCTTAAGGTCGGAAGCACGTAGTGCGAAATCAAAGCCTAGGACCAAAACAGGGAAAGCACAAGATTAATACAAAAGAGAGAAGAGTGCTTTCATTACCAGCAAGCATGGTATCAATACTGCTACTTGTTACTACTAGATTTCAACATTGGAACAAAATAGAAGTTAGGGGATATCGGGGGATAACCAGCGATAAGAGATTGCCTCAGAAGCACATGATCGACACTAAAACTCCAAGCCAACCAATTGTAGGACCAAAAACCATTGATGAAGGCCAAAGTTCGTAAAACAATGCAAGTAGGAGATGTCAACTACACTAACCTGCTTAGTGTTGATACCAACATCAAGAAAGATTCTAAAATCTTAAGAAAGTATAAGAACAATACTTAAAGGCTACCAAAGAAGGACAGAGGCTGAAACTTACTATCAAGACAGTTGCTATCAAAACAGAGGTTTATCACCACTACCGAAAGAAAATAAGGAGGCTATCCTTACCAATTTACTTGATATCGGTACACCATACAAAGCCGACACTTGAGTCACAAGCCATTAGAGATGAAGACCGGAACCCCAGAAGTAAAGGCGGGTCGATACTGACAACAAATAGCAGCTGCCAAAGACAAAAGCGCTCAAAATAGGGCATCTGCTGATCGTAACCGAAAGTGGGACAATTTGTCTATAAATAAGACCCTAAGGGTCTCATTTTGGTGGAGTTTTCCTTATTCCACAATTTTGTATTTTTTCTTAGAGAGCAAACCCTAATTAATAAATCAATTTGAGGATTTGTACTTGTAATCACCTATGTACTCATATCAATGATTAATAAAGAAAGAATCCACACTTGTGATCAATTTCATTGATTTCCTTATCACTATGTCACTCACTTTCCTATTGCTACTTTATTACATAGATTCACATGAAAGCATAATCATTAAAACACCCTTCCTTAAGTCAGTTAGCTTCCTAACTTGTGTTCCGCTTAGGGAACCCTTATCCCAAGGTAACTATTGGTTATTGAGTCTAGTAAGCGTGATACTCACCTCTTTAAGGAGGAGAAACTAACCTTTGGAATTAAGATGTTGATATATAGGAAACGGTGAACTATATCAAGCTAGTGGGGACTAAATATTCCCTTAATCTCCCTTGATCCACAACCTTAGCACTAATTCCGGTTTTGATGAAAAACATCGTTAACATTTTGGCACTAGAGAGAGGGTTTGAACCTTCGATCCTTTGGATAACCTTTCCACATCCTTGGCTATTCCGTTTCAGTTGCACTAAGCTTTTAAGAAATAAACCACAGGAAAAAAGTTTCAACAAGAGCATTCTTCTTCGATCATTGTTAGTCCAAGAGCTATCGGAAGAATAGTGTAACCCTGAATTTCTATCCTTATTCCATATTCTGACATAACAAAATACCCTCTGAATCAGATGAGGATGGTTGGACTGAAAAAGAATTCGGTGCAGGATTCAAACACATCGTCTATCTTAGAAAATAACATACTTTCGAATGTCAACTTAGCAAATCCGAAAACTAAGGAACCCCCAGTCTAATTGGATGAGGAAAGTAATGAATTGAAAGCAATACATTTGGATTTACAGATTGATGATACTAGAAGATTTATTGAAGAGGGTTCAACTCAAAGGACCTATGGAGTGGAGCTTTATGAGACAGAATCCAAAACGATGACACCACCAGAGTTTAATAGTCAAACTAGATCCCTGATGAATCTGCAAAGAAATCTGGTTTTGCAAAGGAGAAATCAAACTTTAAAAGAGGTAACCTATGCCGAAGGAAGTATAGCCCCATCATTCAACCACAGTACTATTGAAGCAGGCGGACCCTCTGTTTCGGCACAGTCTTTGAATTTAAATTCTGTAGATGGGAATACTAATAAGATGAAGGCCCTAAAACAACAATTTCTTGAAATGTGGAGCTTGTGGCAAAATATTCGGTTATAGAAGTCTCTAGAGAGCGCCAAACTAAGTCCCGAGAATGAAGCTGAGTCTCCAAGAAAGGAGGCAACCACCCTAGACATTGAAGCAAAAGCTAGTTCGATTTCCCCCAGGAAGGGGAAAACCTAATCTTTTAGAAGTAAACTACATGGGAAACCAATGCAGGAAATACAAAGAACAAATTGGAAGCTCAACCACTAGAGGATCCAGTCCCGAAAAATCAAATTATGAAAGCTTGGAAGCCTACTTTAGGAATATGGCAGAGAAGACCATTAAAGATCTATTCGAAAACGAGAGAAAAAGAGCCTTGGATGAACAAATTAGCCGTGGTGAAAGAATGACACCCTTTTTCGAATGAAATCATGAATACAGTGATATTGTCACGCTTGAAAATCCCTACCATAAGTTACCATGGAACTACTGATCCAGGCAATCACCTCATAGCCTTCAATAGTCAAATGGATATATATGATGCTTTGGGAGTGATGAGATGTCGTTTATTTCCAGTTACACTTCAAGAGGCAGCCACAAAATGGTATCGCCAATATCATAAGAGAATCATCTGCTCCTGAAAGTAATTTTCTCGGGAGTTCTCCACATATTTCTGTGTCTGCAAAGATCCAGACATAGTGTACACAATCCTCGCCAATATAAAGAAAAAGCAGGAGGAATCTTTGAGCAATTACATGGAAAGGTTTTAAATTAAGGTCCTAAAAGCAGAAAATGTGAGCGACCGCGAGAAATTCATCACTGTCCATTCGGGTTTGATCGAAAATACCCCATTCTGGAATGAGCTATACATATGTGGATGCAGAGATTTGCAAGATTTCAATCTACGAGCAGATAAATTCATTTGCATGGATGAATTCAATCGTTCAAAAGTGAACTCCAGCAAAAGTAGAGGTCTCGAAGGTAAGTCTAAGTCTCATCCAAATAAGAAAGGAAAGCACAGAGTCTCCAAGCTCTATTCATGGGAATTGTTACAACTGCAGATCAAAGGACCATTGTGCTAATCAATGCCCCGGACCCCGCACATGTCGCATTTGGCGAATCCTTGGTCATGCAGCGTCTTCGTGCCCTACACTTCGGAGATGAAGTTAAGCATCATATAAGCTTATGACAACACTTCTTCTAATTCGAGCAGTACACCAATACATTTAAAGAATTTCATCTTAATTGGATATGTTTACAACTTTTAATATTTTGATTAACACCCCTAAGCTGTGTGCTCGCACTTAATCTATGTGATCATGTAAGTTGTATGCTCGCACCTGTGCTATGTGCTCATGCAAATTATGCGATCAGGTTCCTAAATTTCCATGCATAAGTTCAGAACTGAGCCTCTGAACTTTTCCTTATCACTTTAAATGAGTATTCTAGACTTACAAAATTTTCAAAAAAATATCCTTATATTTGAATAATTCTAGCACTACAAGAAATTTGAACTTTACCTTTTTTTTGAAAGAAAAAGTGTGTATATATAAATAGGAACAAAAAGTCCAACTGCCAACATGCCTAGCATGTAACCATCAAAATAAACTACAAAGGAAAAAACAATATGAATGTATAGGAAGAAAGATTGATGAGCCCCGGATAAACACTGCCCATCATACTTCAAATTCGAATTCCGGCAAGGCCACCATCCGAAAGTGAAGTACATCTACTCATATACAATACAATAGACTCTCAAAAAAATATAAACAAACAACATGATCGGAACAGGTTGAAGAAAGCAGAGAACCCTCGATAACGAAAAAAATGGTTGTCAAAGAAAACAGATTCTCCAACAGGTCCACTGATAAAGGTGAGGACCCCTGTAAATCCATGCCCCCAAATGAAAGGAGGGTCCATCCTATAGCACCACAAGCAAGGCAGCTAACCCTGATCCAATGTATCCATAGTCTAGCAATCCCGTAAACCAATAAATCCAAACCCTGGAGTAATAACAAACCAAATCATGCCAAAAAGGGGGGTGAGGGTGATGCAAGGATAATGGGACGCATCCCGCAAATCCGAGTAGGAAGAAGATCAGCCAATCCCCTCTCAAGTGGAGGTTGGAATCGATGTAACATCAAAAATTCCAGCCAATCTTCTCGAACGGGAGCCAATCGAACCTCTAAAAGGTCTGCCATGAAACGCAAGGAATACATCATTCCTTACCTTTCGAATGATGGAAAAAGGATCCATGGACACCTCGTCAAAAATTGCCTTATTCCGTGAACACCAGATATGCCAGCAGATAAGGCAAGGGATCAACCTAAAAAGGATTGATCGAATGGATTTGCCTGAGTTTCCATCCCACCAAAGTCTCAGAAAATCCGCAAGAGAAGGCACATTACCTCGAAAATCAACCAAGTTTCTGTAATAATTCCAACAGCTTTGGTGCAGAAGCCAAAAAAGGACAAATGATCTATGGATTTCGTGTCACCAGATCCAATTTGACCTTTACCTTCAAATATTTTACATACCAATAGATATGGGTAGGTAAAGAGAACCTTTATCTACCAATATTCAATGCTAAAATTTATTGATTGGTAAATATTGTCAGTGTTACAAAATTGTTGAAGAATGACTATCTAATAATAAATAAAGTAGGTCAAATATATTTTGTACTCATATACAGAAGGGGAAGTTTTTTTGTAATTAGCCACCACATTTTTCTTATATCATTTTAATTTTTTATTAAAAATAATGCTAAGTTGTGCAATGATATGTCAAAAAAGTTTATTCTAGCTATTTTTTTGAATTGAAGATTTCGTTTACATATCCTAGCAATGTCTTTCGTAAAACCATTTCCTTATTTATTATTAATAATTATTTTGAAACATGAAATAATTAACAGTTTATGGATTAATAAATAATAATAAAACTGTAAATAATTAATATTAAATAATCATTCGTTAATAACTTATCATACTATATTATTTTTTTCCAAACAATTTACTACAAAAGTTTTAAATTTAATTTTTTCTACAATGTTTCACAATTTCACACTAATATGTCATCATCAAAAATGACTAAAGCATATTTTCTACATTTTATTACAAAGACACAATCCATACCATCCTCTCCAAGTGTTAATGCCAAAAATAGCACTAACATGCGTTTATCAACACTTCATAAATGATCAAAACAATTTTAAGAGCAAAATAAATGCTGGAAAAAGCAAAGAAGAGAGTGTTTATGGTGGTTCGGCTTCAGATCTGGCCTACGTCCACTTTAATCAGAGATTTCATTATGGTCTTCGTCATTACTAGGTACATAATCGTTTTCACTATATATGTCTTTTCTATTTTCTTTTGCAATGAGTCTTTCTTCTCTACAATTCTCTATCTCTTCTCTTCGATCTCTTGAATTCATCATGGAAATGCTTAGATCTCTTTAGTTTTAGAGATTATTGAAGTAGATCTTCGATAATTGAGCATGTTGATGATCTTTGAAGATTTCACGATGAATGATGGATATAGTTGATCGGAGCTTTATGGAGTTTGAAATGATTTCTTGTTGTTGGGAATTGAAAATGGCAGCCCTTCGGGGTAGAAAAATTTGACCCCTTCTTGTATGAGAAGGTGGGGTATTTATAGGTGTGATATGGAGTGGAGAAGGCTTGAAATGGTGTACATAGCTCTTCGGGTCGGTCAGTGACCCAACTCTTCGGGTTAGCCAACAACCCGACTACATGGGTCCGCCAACGACCTGACCTTCAGCAACCAGATCCTTAATAATTAATATATGCCCAGCGACCCAACTTTCTGACTTTATACAACTCCATATGTTAATTATATTATCCCGATGCCTTGTGATGTACTTATACACGTGCCTATACCAGCAACCGTCCCACATATGGACAACGCTTCACACTTTTGTTGAGAAAAGTATTTTAATGTGTGTTGTTCAGTTCTAGAGATATTCTTCTCCTCAATTCCAAGATTTTGTCGTAAAAAATCTCAATGCCGCTGATCTCTTTGCACAGCCAAACCGATCCGCCCTTGCTAATCATTGTTGATCACTAGGAACCCTCTGTTTATCCTATTTAAGTTCAATTTAAATTCAAGCTTGAGTCGATTCAGACTTGAATTGAAACATACTTTTCTCTCACCATCAATTTACTATGATTTTGTGATCATCGATGGTTGGTAATTTTGCATATCTCACATCAATTTGGCTTTCTAGGCATTTTAGGGTTTTTTGGAACTAGATCTGGTTTTTGGGAGTTCAACGATTTTGTGAATTTTTGTTTATCGATCATCCACAACTCTCAGGATGGTTGGCGTATTTGAATTAGGATAGGCTATTTTTGAGCTTAGATTTGATAGATCTCTATTGTAGTTATCCACTAATTTTGTGCTTTAGTTCAATTTCAATCCTTTCGATATCTGCTGTAGCTAAATTCAGCTAGGATTTTGTAGAACTTGTACTAATTTGACTGATTTATGCTTCGATTTGTACTCTATGACACTGAATTTTGGTTGCAAACTTCTATTGTACCTTATTTAGGAACTATATGCCTAAATTGGTCATGATTTAAATTTGAAATCTCATATAATTTTCCCTCATTTCTGAATGCAGATGATCCATGTATTATACATATTTTAGTGACATCATTTGTTGTTTTATAAACCATTGCATCAATATGTATTTTTTTTAGAAATTTGCACTTTGATCCAAATCCAATGAACCGAAGTTTGTTGCAGTTGAACCTAATTGCTATGTTGATTGTTCTTGATATGTTGATAACGCACAGACTTTACTATTGACGTGTAAGCTGATCTTGGTGACGTGAAGCTTGAATCAATATTTATGACTTAGCATTTTTAGTTGCTTAGGAACGTGAGCTTGCTCTATCAATTGAAGATCGTGGACCAACTATGGCCTTTGGTCGGAGAACGACCTGAGTACTTCGGGTCGTCGAACAACCCGAGTACTTCCGGTCGTAAAACGACCAGAGTATTTTGGGTCGTGAAGCAACCTGTGCACTTGTGTGGTCGAACAACCCATGTCTCTAGCTGTATGAAAACATCTTTTAAGTTCATAGCACACAAGCAATCCCGATTCAATCACAACCCAAGCTTTTTTTAAAAATGACTCAAGCTTATAACCTAAAATATGAGTTCACGTTATTCCTCGCAACCTATTCTGTAATAAAAATAATACTTGCATGCTTTCGGGCTTATAATTTGCCACTGGTCGCCCACATCGATAACATATTAGTTAATAAAAGTAAACTACAACGAATTTTCAAATTTAAACTGAATGATGTATCTATACGAGACTGTTTTATTCAACAACTAATAACTGGTTAAACTTTGATTGTATAGATATGGTACTCAAGCTTAAATTCGCAATGATGCTTGATATTTACTAATCGACACATGTTGACTGTAGATTTCAACGATTGCTTCAAAATAAATCATACAATCCTGCACGAAACTTCACACTTAGGAAATGCATACGTGTAATTTATTTATAAACAAGATTATTTCTGTAGTATAGATATCCGTGACAGCCCCAATTTCGACAGACCGATTTTTTTTTTCAAAATTCCAATCTATCGAAACTCGGATTGGTTTGCTTTGGTATCCTGCAGAAAAGACAGAGACATAAAACATATCAGAGGTCAAAAAAATATCTCACAGCGGAAAGGATAAAATATAGTATAATCAAAACATAGCCTTACCATATTATTAATAGTGCCTAACCAGTATCCAAAGCTATCATGTCTTTGTCATAATCTTACCTGCGAGTGTGTAATGAGGAGGTGGTTAGAACACAAGTTCTGGTAACTGGATATAAACTATACAATTTGGATAATCTTATATATACCGTTCAATCATATTTTCTTATTTATTAGGTTACTTAGATTAACAACATTCAAGGCTTACACACATGTCATACCCATTTACTTCCCAGCGAATTAACCTAATACAGTATATGTAGTTATCTCTCAATATTGAGATACACTCCATGGTACCCCACGCGTACGGTCTCCACCGTATCATTGCAGGAATATAGCAGTCCCTAATCCTACGCCCGAATGTCATATGGATTTCTGTATATATGTCAATGCTACATCTGCAAAGAACCACTACTTCGATATTACGTAAGCGTTCAGACTGCCATCTTTGAACCATTCGATCGAATTAGGTTCCATCCTCGAATAATGCCCTCTAGTCTTATGGTAC
This sequence comes from Allium sativum, assembly GCA_030737875.1. NCBI lineage: Eukaryota > Viridiplantae > Streptophyta > Magnoliopsida > Asparagales > Amaryllidaceae > Allium > Allium sativum. The sequence continues at coordinate 432,456,640 of CM060923.1, forward strand.
CCCACCCAGAGCGACATGAGTGTACCTAGACTTCCCTACATACATATCGTCCATCGTTCTCGATGTCTATTGCACGTGTTCTCTATATGTGTGCCCGAGTCCCGTGGCAGGGCTAATCAAGAAACACGGAACTCGTTTGGGAGCTTTCAGATATCTGCCCGATTGCAGATGCTAAGGTCTGCTTTTACAGTGGCTATGTTCCCACTAGACCCCTCCCTTAACTAATGAAAGGCACCCAAGAATATCAAGAATGAGAACTTAACCTCGACCCCTATGCCCTTTAAACCTATTGGCCAACTTCACCCATAACTAGATAGCAAAGTATATGGTCTTTTGGAGTTCTCCGCCTTTTCGCTTTACGTACTGACTGAAGATGGTAGGTAGACGACGAGTTGATATCACAAAGCACTAACTGGTCTTGCCGAATCACGCTGGTCCATATTAATCTTTTGATTGCCTCTTATTATTGCAATCAAGGCATACCCATTGGTTTACCTACGCATACCTAACCTTTGTGAGTACAGGTGGATCATCTGCCACTCACAGAGGAATACAAAGAGTACCCTATGTCCCCGGAAGCCGCGTGCTTCCCCTTCCAGTCCTTTGGAGCCATTAAATAATTAGATGAATGTGTGCACCCCTCGTCCCTTATAACACCTCAATGATCTACCCTATTGGGTTATTCACCCTCAACCGTACGGACTGGTCTAAGCGCCTTACTTTAGCATGTTGCTAGACGCTATGTCTAAACATTCTTTTACGCGCTTGTCTCACCTCATCAGGTTTCCAGTTAACTTGGTTATTCTAATTCATATTGAATTCTTATTCAAATTACCATGTTTCTCTTGCTTATTAATTTCAGTCATACAACTTAATTCATTTAAGTTTATTAATAAGCTTACAACATGTTATTCTCTAGATTGTGGCTCAAGGTCTATGATCCACAATCCCTTTTATATTCTTGTTTGATTTCAATAACATGTTTTACTTAATATGTAATTAAGTATATCTAGTTCACATGTTTCCAATTAACATGTCACTTACCATTTATGATTATATATAACTATTTTCATTTCATAAAATTTCCTCATCCTCTCTCATTTAATCATAATTCCACTTTACGTCGTCAATACAACTTATCGTTGTTTACTTATTAACTTAGTTCTATTAACTAAGACCCATTATTAAGTTTCTCTACCAATTTATTATAACCTATGTTATAATTTCCCCTTGTCCCTAGGACAAGTCTAAACATGTTATTCTTACCAACGGGTTTCAAACTCCTAGACTACTTAATTTATAACTAAGTACAATATATTTTCCCCATTTCTTAATTGGTTTTAGGTTTTTCCCTTTTCTGAATTTACAATTAAGTGTCACTTAACTTAATTCACCAGTTATCCCATTCCCTTACTAGTTTATTATTACCTAAGTTATAATACTCACTTGTCCCTAGGACAAGTCTAACTATTATACAACATTTTCATTAATGTTAGTTATTTATTTATAATAGGTTATTATCATTTCCCTTTTAAACCATTTACAGTTGTAAACCATTATTCTTCATTCTCTGTAATATATGTTCCTTATTATATTAAGGAAAACACTTCATGCACCTTATCAGTTTGATAGAAGGCATCAATGATTTACTTTCATATCGTTTTCCCATCTAAATCCATGGTAGCAAGTAATTTCTTTACTTTTCTATATTTATTGTGGCTTACTTGCAACAAATTTTTCAGAAATAAGTCATTTAGGGAAATACATCACTTTTCCCTCTTATCACACTAACTCAGTTCATTACATCCCTTCCTTTCTTATTTTCCGAGTTAGACATTTAATTACCATCCTTGCCATTTATTCGTATCTTGTTATATACATATATTATATATATATATATAAGCACTAGACCTTTCACATTAAGCCTACACTTGTGGACGCTGGATTCGCCGGGAGGGTTCGGGTAGACTTCTACCACAAGCTGACTTAACCTCATGTCTTAGCTCATATTGTTAATTCTTGCACTTAGGCCTCATACATTAGGTTCAAACATTAGTGGCTGCTGAATATGCCGGTTGGGTCCGGGCAGACTTCCGCCACTAATGCAACCTAACCTCGTGCCATAAGTGTATTTACAATTTACAATTTCTAATTGTAATCCTAGGCATATTCATTTTCATTCAATCACTTATTTTCATATCAAATTTCGCTTCCAAATTAAAATCTCAAAACATAATATATGTTATGTTCATTGCATGAAAATTTTAGACATATTATCCTTTTAACTGTAATATAGTTTACAGTAATCTAATTCGCATGTCGTCCAATTTTTGCCTATAGTTTGTCGCACGTCATTTTCAACATATGTTTAATTCTACTAGGACATGTAAACATTCAATCGGGTAATTATTTTAACATGTCCTTCAATCAATAATATGTCCCAAGTAAAGTATGTAATTACAATCACTGAATTGGCTATTCATGTCCTAACAAGTTTATTTTCTCCAATATGTAAACATTCCATAACTTAGCCAATTTAGCATAGGAATTTCCTGACATATTCAAATCAACATTTCAATTCGTTACAACAACAATTTATAATTAAACTGGCCATTTCAAAATTTATTAAAAAGGGGAATGCTAAACGATAGTCATAACATTATCGAAAGGCTATAGCTTAAACTCACTCACCTTTAAGTTTTCCCAAAATTTTAGATCTGATTCGTTATATCATCTATGGTTTTCCTTTTTCCTTTAATTTGATTCACGACCTAACGACCATGGATTTATTGTTTCATCAAAATAGAAGGGAAAGAGAAATAATTTAAATAGATTGGTTCTTAGAGGTTTACCTTGCTTTCATGATTCAATAATCTTTTTATTAACATTGATTTCCTCTTCCAGATCTGAATTCATAATCCTCCTACGCTAACATTTTAATTTCAAAATAGACTTGAGAAGAGAGAGAGAGAGAGAGAGGGAGCCATGGCAGAGCTCCAGTGCAGCTGCCGAATTATGATGTTTAGGGTTAGGTCTAGGATCTTATTTATATGTGCTCAAAACCATATCGTACACGCAGTGTGAGTCAACATTGAACCCAGTTAAGAAAATAGTCCAGGTTCACAAATGAATCTAGCCAAATCTTATCGTACACGCAGTGCTGAGTTAGCATTGGGTCTCGCAAGCTGTTTCGGCGCAGAAATTTGAATTTCGAATGTTTGAATTATTTTGGTGTAGAAATTTGATTTTTGAACTTTTGAATTTCTGGAATTTATTTAACTATTTTATTCACATGAAATATTCTTATATGTATACAATTCCCCTACCAACCATTTTACGTGTATATATATATGCACAATTTTCGTTTTATTTTCAAAATTCAAACGATGTTGCACCGTTATTTGATTCTTGCCATTTTTCATCGATTGTAGCCTTATCTTGAATTTTATATTTTCTATACATATATTTATGCATATATATATATATATTCTCATATATATACATATATTTTCATTATTTCCTTATATGTACGTTCTTATCCTTTCAAATTTTGAATTTGTAATGTACATATATTTGCATGTTCAGTTCACCCTCTCTAAAACAAAGATAAAAAATTATGCCACCGCCGGGGTTCAAACCCCCGACCTCTATGTTACAAGTCCAATGCCTTAACCAACTGTGCTATGAAGTCTTTTGTTAATAAGTCTTAGAACAATGATAATTATTGTTCTCCCCTTACTTATTTTTTTCATGTTAGTTACAATACTTAAATTAAACCATTGCATGAATCTTTTTCTTTTAATGTTAATGCATTATGTTTACAAATCAGTGCATGCAACATATTTACATTGCATGCAACCAATCCTTTCTTTCTTTCAATGCATGCATTACATTTTTTTCAGTGCATGTATTTATTACATGCAATCTTTATTTTATTCTTCATTTTACATTTTAATTTGTTTGTGTATATATATATGTATATGTATATGTATATATATTTCTGTTGTGCGTATACAAACTTCTAGGCTTAATAACTTCTTCATATAATGTCCGTTTTACGCAAACTAGGTGTATATCTTGACCAGAATTCCGGGACAGACCCAACGGCGTAGTCCGTTTTACTTAATTTTCATCATTTAATTAAGTTATTCTTATTTTATTATCTTAAAAATACGGGGTGTTACATTCTCCCACCCGTAGGAAATTTCGTCCCCGAAATTTAATAAAGGTAAAATCAATTAACCCCTCGCATAATATACATCCATCATGTGTGCATCAAATTTTAGCAAACATTGTGCACTTGTGCAAAGTGAAATACAACATAATAATGCATGTATGCCTAAGAGGTATCTCCTATGTGTATGCAAATTTCTCAAAAATCCTTTTTAAAATATGATGCTCACATCCTAGATATACTGGCAGTCCTACATGAATGCAATATTTTAAAAATCAAAATGCTTTTCCATCCAAATTTTCCCAATCTCTTACTGAGTAAGAGCATAGTTCATCCAATTGTTTCATCCATAATCCTAAAACCAACTTTATTTTTCAAATTTCAGAAAATTCTAATTTTCTAAATTCGATTTTTTATGATATAAAAAGGGGGGAAATGGAAATTTTCACGCCTTTTGTTTTTCTTTTATATACCTTTTTCCAACCGCACCTAGATTTTATGAAACAATGTATAAAGATTTCCTATTTTCCTATCCAATCACATCCCACATAAGAAAATTTTCTTTATTGTAGATTTTCTTTTTCATCTTATCTTGCAAAAAAAAATTCAAATCTCAAAACTGGAGTAGATACAGACAACTATTTCCATAATCGCGTTTATGACTTGTTCTTACCTATAAGGCCATTTCAGTCTCCTACTACAAGGTGCCAACATCCACTCTATTCTCATTTTCTACAACTTATTTTGTCCATCCAACAAACTTCTCTTTTAAACAATTTGTCAAAATTAATTGTCAAAAGAATAGAGACTTCAAAACTTTCTTGATTAAATATTCTTGTATGAAATATAACTAGAAAAACTAGCGAGCTATACATGCTCTATAATATGCACCTTTTACTGTGAGAATTTTACTTGAAAACTCAATATGTACTTCTTTACATATTTTAAAACTATAACTTTTAAGATTAAAACTTGAAAACACCATAAACCGCTTTTTTCCCAAACTTTTATAATCTCAAGTTCTTAAAAGTTAATAATGGGGTTAGACTCAAAGTGGGTTTCCAACTTTTCTAGGCTCTCCTAGACACTCCCCAAGGTCAATTCTCTTAACTATATATATTCCTAATCCATTTTTCTCTGTTCAACTTTTTCCAAAATAATAATCATATGGGATTTATTTTCCTTACGTACAAAGTATATTGTACACTTCCCAACCAAACTTCCTAAGGGTCTCAAATTTCCTTATTCATTCCTTTAGTGTACAAAACAAACATCCCATTTCATATCATATTATACTTTGTTTATTTAGTGGGTTCCTCTATGGATCTAGGTATATATAATATATTTATACTTTTAAAAAATACAAATACGTTCACTCACTATTTATATAGGAATTCTAAACCTAAGCTCTGATACCAGATGTGACAACCCCAATTTCGACAGGCCGATTTTTTTTTTTCAAAATTCCAATCTATTGAAACTTGGATTGGTTTGCTCTGGTATCCTGCAGAAAAGACAAAGACATTAAACATGTCAGAGCTCAGAAAAATATCTCACAGCGGAAAGGATAAAATATAGTATAATCAAAACATAGCCTTACCGTATTATTAATATTGCCTAGCCAATATCCAAAGGTATCATGTCTCTGCCAAAATTTAACCTACGAGTGTGTTATGAGGAGGGGGTCAGAACACAAGTTCTGGTGACTGGATTTAAACTATACACTTTGGATAATCTTATATATACCGTTAAATCATATTTTCTTATTTATTAGGTTACTTGGGTTAACAACATTCAAGGCTTAAACACACGTCGTACCCATTTACTTCCCAGTGAATTAACCTAATACAGTATATGTAGCTATCTCTCAATATTGAGGTACACCCCATGGTACCGCACTCGCACGGTCTCCACCGTATCATTGTAGGAATATAGCAGTCCCTAATCCTACGCCCGAATGTCAACGGATTTATGTATATATGTCAACGATACGTCTGCAAAGAACCACTACTTCTATATTACGTAAGCATTCGGACTGCCATTTTTGAACCATTCGATCGAATTAGGTTCCATCCTCGAATAATGCCCTCTAGTCTTATGATACAACACCCCGAGCGACATGAGTGTACCTAGACTTTCCCACGTGCGTATCGTCAATCGTTCTAGACGTCTGTAACACCCCACATCTGTTAAGGTCACTCACAAAGGGAATGCCTTAACTTCAATGGAGTATTATGGGTACTGGAACAGAAATATTACAAGACAGATATATATAAAACAGCGGAAAATAAAGTGAAAGTACTTCAAATCATTTATTAAATATAAATGTTTACAAGAAAAGCCCATCAACTTCCAATACCCAATTTCATAGTTAAGATATCTGTCTTGCTCAAAAACAAAGAAGCATAAAAACAAACTGCAGTATTCCCCAATAAAGCAAAGCAAGCCATAGCCAAGAGAAATCGAAGCCATACATGAAAGAGCCTTGGAGCTTGGTAAGATCCGAACTAAGCTGTATTCCCACCCTATGAACCTGGGGGGGGGGGGGAGACAGAAGAAAAAGAGGCGAAACAAAACGGGTCAGTCATAAAGACTGAGTAAGTCCTAGTGACTTTCAGCATAAAAATAGATAAAGATAACATGGCATGAATAAACTGAAAGTAAACATAAGCATGATGACAAGGTAGGCAAGATAAACTAAGATAGCAAGATAAACTATGATAACAAGATAAACTAAGGTAACAAGATAAACTTCGGGCACGATGAAATAAGTATAACATCCCATAATTCCTATCAAGTATCCCACCACATGGTTTCTATCAAGAATAACATCGCAAGGTTTCTAAGCTTTACCATTAAAACGATATTTATTTGCTCTGCACCACCTAACTAGCATCCTCATAAGTGTCTTACAGGGAATGATCTGTATTCCTACAAGTGTCCCAACTAGTGTCCTGTGTAACAAAGATCCGTACCCCCTACTAGTGTCCCAACTAGTAGCCCGTGTTATATAATAATTACAACGTGATCCCAATCCCCGCAATTATGGTAGCCTTCAGGTGTACATCGATTATGAGGATTCCACCTCGATCACCCCAATGGCCATGTATATATTCGATGCACCCTTACTACCTTATCGATCGGCTCCCTACTTGACCTAGTTCTCGTTTGTGTCACGCGGCCCCCTACTTGTAGATACCTGTGCTGGTCCCACCATGGGGTGTATCAAGTCCCATGGTGGCAACCCTGACACAGTCAAGATGCATAGCTTTATACCCACTGATGCCCAATGGCTAAATTTTCTGCGCCGAAGTGTGTGCACGCCTGCACTCCGTTAGAACCTGCACTGCTGCACCAACCGCCGCTAATTTGACCTCTTATAATCAGCCCAGTAATCGTGCCCCACCCTGCCTAGCTCAGGGTTCCGTTGATACCTAATGTGGGTTACTACTGAAATGGGTCCCCGTTACTAGGTTTTTCTAATGGTTAAGTATGTGGGCCTATATTCTCTGATATTACCCACCAACCCTGATGTGTACTTAACCCCGCTACTGATTCAAGCAAGTGTATTTAATGGTTAAGTGTATGTGGGCCTATATTTACTAATATTACCCACCAACCCGATATGTACTTAACCCTTCTACTCGTTATGTTACCATAGTTAAGTGTTTACCTTAGTTAACTTAACCTTTCTCGCTTATTATGTTTGATTGATTAAGTGTGGTTTATTAACTTAACCCCGTTCGTCTATCTGGTTACATTGGTTAAGAATTTTCTTGTTAACTTAACCCCATGTGTTACTTAACCCTACCACGCATCACATCAGATTGGTTAAGTGCATGTTAACTTAACCCCATCCACTAGTCATATTATAATGGTTAAGTGTTATCAACTTATTCAAGTTAACTTAACCCACCCGCTTGTCCTGTTATGTTGGTTAAGTGTTACTACTTAACCGCAACCACTTGTCTAATTAACCCATTGTATTAGTTAAGTGTTCTCATTAACTTAACCTCACTCTCTAGTCCAGTTTAATCATGTTATAATGGTTAAACATTTTCTTAACCTTACCCACTCCCGTAGTCAACATATTAAATTGGTTAAGTGTCCAGATTAACCTAATCCTACCCACCAATTTAGTTAACATGTGGAAATTGGTTAAGTATTACTATTCGTATTTCCACATGTCACCCACAGGTCACCCACTTAACCCCCATGTCCCACCACATGTTTATCTGGTTAAGTATTTCTTAATTCATTAAGGCCGTAACCTTATAAAGACCTCTCACATTAGACTGACATTTATGGCAGCTGGATTTGCCGGGCGGGTCCGGGCAGTCTTACACCATAAAAGAGTCTAACCTCGTGTCTTTACAACTGTTACGCTTTTAATTTGGGCCTAGGACCTCTCACATTTGACTGACATTTGTGACTACTGCATTCGCCGGGCGGTTCCGGGCAGGTTTACGTCACAAATGAGTCCAACCTCGTGTCCTAAGCATTGATTATCACTTATAATCTTTTACCCCAATTTGAATTTATTTCCCCTGTTCAAATTATCAATTAATTCCTAATTTAATGATGTCCATAATTGACTCAATTATGTCCATCTATTAATGGTATGCAAAATCATACCAATTTTACCACTATTTATCTTAGGCCATTAAAGGCAACTTATCTCAATTTATATTTATCCCTCTTTTAAGGCTATTACATACCAACTGATATATGTACCCAATTCTAGTCAGTTTACATATATACCAAGTTTCATGCCTTTTTTACATATGTCAAGATCTAGCCAAAATTACATGTATCAAGTTTCATACCCAAATCCGATGATTCATGATGTAGTTATCCCAAGCTATAATCTTTTTGTTTCAATACATGCCAGTTGCCCAAGTTCATAATACATGTTTATGCCAATTATAAAGTTTACAATCGCTTTCATGCTCAAATTCCCAAATCTACATATGCCTAATTAACATAAGCCCAATCTTTTGATTTAATTTACATAGATCCAATTGGTGTCGAATTCCATGTATATAATATTTATGCAAATTTTATCATAACGAGATTATACCAAACTTTACAGATCTACCCCAAACTTGCAAATTAAATGATAATATCCAATTTCATGTTACCAATTATTAATCATATCCATATAGGCAATAATCCCATATTTCCCCCGTATACATCTCGTATGCGAATAGCGATTTTAGGCCAAGGTCCGAAGTTGACCAAGGTTCATCAAAAGAAAATAAATAGGGGGAGGTAGAAATTTGCATAATAAATAGATCAGAGAGAAAAACAACATCATGATAGGCATAAAGATTAGAACTTGATGATAACATCATTACGAATCAAGAAAACTGCTGAATAAATCACAAACTTGTCATGAGAATAAAGGTAGACAAGTCTCAAAACTAAAGATTCAAAAAGCAACAGGAATAGATCTGAATCGATAAACATACTTATATTCAATTCCACTTTATTTCATGCCCATATTAAAATTAAATATTTAGATCCGAAAATAACTAGCACTTACAGAGAATGAATAATGAATTAGGGAGTGAATTTGTCATAGAAAGTTGCAGTGTCATTGATCTATCCTCTTGAATTTGTTGTAGAAGCATTGATCTTTGATTTGATTTGAGTTTGAACGCTTAAACTTTAATTTGGAGACGGCGGCCATGGCTCAAGAGAGATTCCAGCAACATTTAGGTGTAAGAATGATTTGTTATGAATTAGGTTAGGCCTTATGTTGTATTTATGGATGTAGGAACTCATTTAGGCCATAGGATTAACCCTAGGATAGATCAGAACCATCAAAATTCGTCACAGGCCATCAGAACAGAGCACAAGACCAAGCAGGTGACCCAGGCCATCTTGGCCGGACCACCCAGGTCGACACCCATGTCGACTGGGCAGTCGACATGGGGTGGTGGTGTCGACTGTGCAGTCGACACCCCTGTCGACTTGACCTGGGCGGGAATTTTCCCGCCCTTCCCCCGTGTGTTTGAATTCGAATTTGGCTCTAGTTTTAAACTGTTTTGAACTTGGAATTTTCTGAAAACTTTGACGGGCCATATCTTGGTTATACAGACCCCGATTTTCGAAAATTCGGACTCTATTTCGCGTATTTTTCCGAGACGAACGCAATGGCACAGTCCGTTTCCCTTGATTCAGATTTTATAATTTAATTCTGCCTTGATTCTTGTCTTAACATGTTATTAAAATTCGGGTTGTTACATTCTCCCCTCCTTTAAGGATTTCGTCCCCGAAATCTCCAAGTTAGGAAGAACGTATCCTACCATCCATCATCCATCTACTCAAAACATCATCCACAGGCAACCATTATCCTTAAAAGATTTTTAATGTTGTATGAACATATGCAAGAAGTGTTTGTATATGTTCCTTGTCTTATGCAAACGATCAGGCCTGATTGATCTTCTAGATGCAAAATATGTTTAGTGCCATTAGTCCAACATGTATGCAAATAGTCCTAGTCACATAAAGACTATATGTGTGCACAAACATCCATCCATATGCAACATCCACATGATAACACATTCAATTTCATCCACAAACAAGTGTAAACACTCATGCATATGCAATATGAAAGGTGATTGAGCCGATCTAGTGCCTAATGTGTAAATGCATCCACGAGCAACCACTAGCAACCACTTGGAACCACTTGCAAACATCAATCATAACATGTCTCAAACACATCTTTACATCCAATTGTTACTACCTAAAGATATAGTCTAGTGATAGAAGAAAGTAAAAACTTTGTGCCCATTAGGCAATGTCAAAACTGGAAACCTATGCTACATATATATTGATTAGGAGAAGAACTCTCTAAGCATCATCCCCGAAGACCGAAATCAAGATCAGACCGACACCCAAAGAATTACTCATCCCAACCAATATATATGATTCTAGGAAACTAAACATGATGGACTCCTATTAGGTCACAAGGAAATCCCTTCCTAAGACCAAACCATATCCTATAAAACCCAAAAAGTTTAGTCAACCCAACGAACAACCTCAAGCCCCAACATGTGTTACTAACAGATGAGTCATACTCCCTATGGGGTTTACAACAGAAATTAGATTGAGGATAAGACCGAGAGGATATACACAAAAGATAGCATGTGAGTAAGCTCTATAGGAAAAGAGAGATCATGGATATACTCTTAAAAAGAGATATGATGCGCGAATCTAGTCTTCAATCTTCTAAGTCGCATTTCTTTGAGCTTAACTCCATTGTGCTTTGACCGCCTTTAACTTCACAATTCCGTAGCTTCTTAATTCTTGTTTCCAAAATATGGGTTGGAATCCATTTCACTTTTGCCTCTCGTTCCACTTTCAGTTATTCTCCTCCTAGTATACTCGGCTCAAACATAACTGCGTACTCATGGTTTCATGCAAGCTCTCCAAAATTCACTAGTGAATCTTGGATCTCGTCCACTTACTATCAGGTATTCCACGCAGAAGAACTATCTCTTGGAAATAAATGCCAACCATGTTGCCAAATGTACTTACTAAGGTGATTCTCTACAACTCATGCATAAGCGAAATGACTCATCCGCCTTAGTGGCGAACATTACTTGAGCGGATTACGAATTACCAATAAATGAATCAAGAGATTCTAGGTAACAAATCATGATAGAACCCTAAAGGTTACATGCGACTTCGAGGGTATTACCGAGGCAAGTCAAGAGTCTAACTACCCCTTTTTTTCAAAACCGAGAAGGTCGCCCTTAATGGATAACCACTCCATTGCTATAATCAACCCATTGCCCAAAACATAAACATTACTTCTAGACTCAACACTTAGCATAGACATTCTCAAATCCAAACAAGTCATGAATAAATTAGCCGATTTCCCCAACAGGACTTGAGACAAAAATGGGATCCTCTACTATGTTAGTACTAAGGTGCAGAGACTCAACTTTCGAAGCAGAATTAAAAGGATGCGATGTACAAAAACAAAGTTCTAGTGGGATGATAGAAAGGAAAAGCTAAACTTTTAATAGAAACGTTACCACTCTCTTAGGTACGCTAGTAGTGAGAGCATTCAATTGCCCTCTCGACGATCTTGTCCCTTGCCCTTGTCCTATAATACTTAACTACATGTCCCTTCTCACTACAAAGCATGCATTAGGAGCCCAAGGCCCCTTTCGTTTCACCTTTTTCCTCCTTCGTGGACTAAGCTATAACAACTAGTTCCTTGTTCTTACTGTCCTTGTATAGTTTGTTGACAAGTTTTCTCGGAAGCTACCTCCATCGCAAGGCAACTCTACAAAGCTTGAAATAAGATTAGACGCAGTTGGAACTACTACGGCTACAGATGGAGGTTGGGCACTTCTTTGCCCTCCGACATGTGTCAGATGCCTACAAAACTATGGTGAAAAGAGAGAGAAGAGATTTCAAGAGAGAATCAAAAGATAGTGCATATGGCTTTGGGGAATATGCCTTTTAATTACAACAAAATTTTTCTTGAAAATTTGCTTCTTTGTAAATGTTTTGAAAATAATTTCAGAAGGTTTTGGAAAACTTTTGCCCAGTCTGGTAACCTTCTGCTCTGATACCAAATGTAACACCCCACATCTGTTAAGGTCACTCACAAAGGGAATGCCTTAACTTCAATGGAGTATTATGGGTACTGGAACAGAAATATTACAGGACAGACATATATAAAACAGCGGAAAATAAAGTGGAAGTACTTCAAATCATTTATTAAATATAAATGTTTACAAGAAAAGCCCATCAACTTCCAATACCCAATTTCATAGTTAAGATATCTGTCTTGCTCAAAAACAAAGAAGCATAAAAACAAACTGCAGTATTCCCCAATAAAGCAAAGCAAGCCATAGCCAAGAGAAATCGAAGCCATACATGAAAGAGCCTTGGAGCTTGGTAAGATCCGAACTAAGCTGTATTCCCACCCTGTGAACCTGGGGGGGGGGGGGAACGGAAGAAAAAGAGGCGAAACAAAACGGGTCAGTCATAAAGACTGAGTAAGTCCTAGTGACTTTCAGCATAAAAATAGATAAAGATAACATGGCATGAATAAACTGAAAGTAAACATATGCATGATGACAAGGTAGCCAAGATAAACTAAGATAGCAAGATAAACTATGATAACAAGATAAACTAAGGTAACAAGATAAACTTCGGGCACGATGAAACAAGTATAACATCCCATAATTCCTATCAAGTATCCCACCGCATGGTTTCTATCAAGAATAACATCGCAAGGTTTCTAAGCTTTACCATTAAAACGATATCTATTTGCTCTGCACCACCTAACTAGCATCCTCATAAGTGTCTTACATGGAATGATCCGTATTCCTACTAGTGTCCCAACTAGTGTCCTGTGTAACAAGGATCCGTACCCCCTACTAGTGTCCCAACTAGTAGCCCGTGTTATATAATAATTACAACGTGATCCCAATTCCCGCAATTATGGTAGCCTTCAGGTGTACATCGATTATGAGGATTCCACCTCGATCACCCCAATGGCCATGTATATATTCGATGCACCCTTACTACCTTATCCATCGGCTCCCTACTTGACCTAGTTCTCGTTTGTGTCACGCGGCCCCCTACTTGTAGATACCTGTGTAGGTCCCACCATGGGGTGTATCAAGTCCCATGGTGGCAACCCTGACTCAATCAAGATGCACAGCTTTATACCTACTGATGCCCAGTGGCTAAATTTTCTGCGCCGAAGTGTGTGCACGCCCGCACTCTGTTAGAACCTGCACTGCTGCACCAACCGCCGCTAATTTGACCTCTTATAATCAGCCCAGTAATCTTGCCCCACCCTGCCTAGCTCAGGGTTCTGTTGATACCTAATGTGGGTTACTGCTGAAATGGGTCCCCGTTACTAGGTTTTTCTAATGGTTAAGTCTGTGGGCCTATATTCTCTGATATTACCCACCAACCCTGATGTGTACTTAACCCCGCTACTGATTCAAGCATGTGTATTTAATGGTTAAGTGTATGTGGGCCTATATTTACTAATATTACCCACCAACCCGATATGTACTTAACCCTTCTACTCGTTATGTTACCATGGTTAAGTGTTTACCTTAGTTAACTTAACCTTTCTCGCTTATTATGTTTGATTGGTTAAGTGTGGTTTATTAACTTAACCCCGTTCGTCTATCTGGTTACATTGGTTAAGAATTTTCTTGTTAACTTAACCCCATGTGTTACTTAACCCTACCACGCATCACATCAGATTGGTTAAGTGCATGTTAACTTAACCCCATCCACTAGTCATATTATAATGGTTAAGTGTTATCAACTTATTCAAGTTAACTTAACCCACCCGCTTGTCCTGTTATGTTGGTCAAGTGTTACTACTTAACTGCAACCACTTGTCTAATTAACCCATTGCATTAGTTAAGTGTTCTCATTAACTTAACCTCACTCTCTAGTCCAGTTTAATCATGTTATAATGGTTAAACATTTTCTTAACCTTACCCACTCCCGTAGTCAACATATTAAATTGGTTAAGTGTCCAGATTAACCTAACCCTACCCACCAATTTAGTTAACATGTTGAAATTGGTTAAGTATTACTATTCGTATTTCCACATGTCACCCACAGGTCACCCACTTAACCCCCATGTCCCACCACATGTTTATCTGGTTAAGTATTTCTTAATTCATTAAGGCCGTAACCTTATAAAGACCTCTCACATTAGACTGACATTTATGGCAGCTGGATTTGCCGGGCGGGTCCGGGCAGTCTTACACCATAAAAGAGTCTAACCTCGTGTCTTTACAACTGTTACGCTTTTAATTTGGGCCTAGGACCTCTCACATTGGGCTGACATTTGTGACTACTGGATTCGCCGGGCGGTTCCGGGCAGGTTTACGTCACAAATGAGTCCAACCTCGTGTCCTAAGCATTGATTATCACTTATAATCTTTTACCCCAATTTGAATTTATTTCCCCTATTCAAATTATCAATTAATTCCTAATTTAATGATGTCCATAATTGACTCAATTATGTCCATCTATTAATGGTATGCAAAATCATACCAATTTTACCACAATTTATCTTAGGCCATTAAAGGCAACTTATCTCAATTTATATTTATCCCTCTTTTAAGGCTATTACATACCAACTAATATATGTACCCAATTCTAGTCAGTTTACATATATACCAAGTTTCATGCCTTTTTTACATATGTCAAGATCTAGCCAAAATTACATGTATCAAGTTTCATACCCAAATCCGATGATTCATGATGTAGTTATCCCAAGCTATAATCTTTTTGTTTCAATACATGACAGTTGCCCAAGTTCATAATACATGTTTATGCCAATTATAAAGTTTACAATCGCTTTCATGCTCAAATTCCCAAATCTACATATGCCTAATTAACATAAGCCCAATCTTTTGATTTAATTTACATAGATCCAATTGGTGTCGAATTCCATGTATATAATATTTATGCAAATTTTATCATAACGAGATTATACCAAACTTTACAGATCTACCCCAAACTTGCAAATTAAATGATAATATCCAATTTCATGTTACCAATTATTAATCATATCCATATAGGCAATAATCCCATATTTCCCCCGTATACATCTCGTATGCGAATCGCGATTTTAGGCCAAGGTCCGAAGTTGACCAAGGTTCATCAAACGAAAATAAATAGGGGGGTAGAAATTTGCATAATAAATAGATCAGAGAGAAAAACAACATCATGATAGGCATAAAGATTAGAACTTGATGATAACATCATTACGAATCAAGAAAACTGCTGAATAAATCACAAACTTGTCATGAGAATAAAGGTAGACAAGTCTCAAAACTAAAGATTCAAAAAGCTACAGGAATAGATCTGAATCGATAAACATACTTATATTCAATTCCACTTTATTTCATGCCCATATTAAAATTAAATATTTAGATCCGAAAATAACTAGCACTTACAGAGAACGGCTAATGAATTAGGGAGTGAATTTGTTGTAGAAAGTTGCAGTGTCATTGATCTATCCTCTTGAATTTGTTGTAGAAGCATTGATCTTTGATTTGATTTGAGTTTGAACCCTTAAGCTTTAATTTGGAGACGGCGGCCATGGCTCAAGAGAGATTCCAGCAGCATTTAGGTGTAAGAAAGATTTGTTATGAATTAGGTTAGGCCTTAGGTTGTATTTATAGATGTAGGAACTCATTTAGGCCATAGGATTAACCCTAGGATAGATCAGAACCATCGTCACTGGCCATCAGAACAGAGCACAAGACCAAGCAGGTGCACCCAGGCCATCTTGGCCGGACCACCCAGGTCGACACCCATGTCGACTGGGCAGTCGACATGGGGGTGGTGGTGTCGACTGTGCAGTCGACACCCCTGTCGACTTGACCTGGGTGGGAATTTTCCCGCCTTGCCCCCGTGTGTTTGAATTCGAATTTGGCTGTAGTTTTAAACTGTTTTGAACTTGGAATTTTCTAAAAACTTTGACGGGCCATATCTTGGTCATACGGACCCCGATTTTCGAAAATTCGGACTCTATTTCGCGTATTTTTCTGAAACGAACGCAATGGAACATCCCGTTTCCCTTGATTCAGATTTTATAATTTAATTCTGCCTTGATTCCTGTCTTAACATGTTATTAAAATTCGGGTTGTTACAATGTCTATTGCACATGTTATCTATATGTGCACCCGAGTCCCGTGGAAGGGCTAATCAAGAAACATGGAACTCGGTCTGGAACTTTCAGATATCTGTCGATTGCAGATGCTAAGGTCTACTTTTACAGTGGATATGGTCCCACTAGACCCTTCCCTCAACTAATGAAAGGCGCCCAAGAATATCAAGAATAAGAACTTAACCCCGACCCCCTATGCCCTTCAAACCTATTGGCCAACCTCACCCATAACTAGATAGCAAAGTATATGGTCTTTTGGAGTTCTCCGATTTTCCGCTTTATGTACTGACTGAAGATGGTAGGTAGACGATGAGCTGCTATCACAGGGCACTAACTGGCCTCGCCGAATCACGCTGCCCCATCTTAGTCTTTTGATTGCCCCTTATTATTGCAATCAAGGCATACACATTGGTTCACCAAAGCAGACCTAAACTCTGTGAGTACAGGCGGATCATCTGCCACTCACAGAGGAATACCAAGAGTACCCTACATCCTCGGAAGCTGCGTGCTTCCCCTTCCAGTCCTTTGGAGCCATCAAACAACCAAATGAATATGCGCTCCCTTCGTGCCTTATAACACCTCGATGATCTAACCTGTTAGGTTATTCACCCTCAATCGTATGGACTGGTCTAAGCGCCTTACTTTAGCATGTTGTTAGACCCTATGTCTAAACATTCTTTTACGCGCTTGTCTCACCTCACCAGGTTTCCAATTAACTTGGTTATCCCAATTCATATTGAATTCTTATTCAAATTACCAAGTTTCTCTTGCTTATTAATTTCAGTCATACAACTTAATTCATTTAAGTTTATTAATAAGCTTACAACATAATATTCTCTAGATTGTGGCCCAAGGTCTGTGATCCACAATCCCTTTTATATTCTTGTTTGATTTCAATAACATGTTTTACTTAATATGTAATTAAGTATATCTAGTTCACATGTTTCCAATTAACATGTCACTTATCATTTATGATTATATATAACTTATTTCAATTCATAAGTTTTCCTCATCCTCTCTCATTTAACCATAATTCCACTTTACGTCATCAATACGACTTATCGTTGTTTACTTATTAACCTAGTTCTATTAACTAAAGCCCATTAATAAGTTTCTCTACCAATTTATTATAACCTAATTTATAATTTCCCCTTGTCCTTAGGACAAATCTAAACATGTTATTCTTACCAATGGGATTCAGACTCCCGGACTACTTAATTTATAATTAAGTACAATATATTTTCCTCCTTTTCTTAACTGGTTTTAGGTTTTCCCCTTTTCTGAATTTACAATTAAGTGTCACTTAACTTAATTCACCAGTTATTCCATTCCCTTACTAGTTTATTATAACCTAAGTTATAATATTCACTTATCTCTAGGACAAGTCTACCTATTATACAACATTTTCGTTAATGTTATTTATTTTAATTGGTTATTATCATTCCCCTTTTAAACTATTTATTGTTGTAAACCATTATTCTTCATTCTCTGTAGTGTATGTTCCTTATTAAATTAAGGAAAACACTTCATGCACTGTAACACCCCGTGAATTCTATAAACATTAAGCTTCACAAATTAAAGTGTAATTAATTATAAATGGAATAATTAAGGGAAATGGGTTACGCCATTGCGTTCGTCTCGGAATTCTGCTTGAGATAGAGTCCGAGTTTGCGCAAATCGGACTCCGTATGAAGAAGTTATGACCTTCGGAAGTTTCAGAATATAATTTAAATTCAAACAGCTTAGTTTAAAATTCGAAATTCGAAAAAACTGGTTCAAACTGGGATGGGCGGGAAAATTCCTGCCCAGAGACCAGGTCGACCATAAGGTCGACCATGGTGTCGACCTGGCCACCCCAGGTCAACCATAGTGTCGACGTGGGTGTCGACCTGCCAATTGACCTACCTGGTGGACCTGGCTGGCTAGATCTGGCTCTGGCTCGAATTTCTGTGGCTCGGTGTGTCACTAGGGCTGACATGTCACATCTTGATTGGCTCTTTGAACTTTGTATGGTCTAGATTCCTCCTGTCTTCATCTGACAGCTCAAAACAATTTAAAAATCTATAAATACACTCTAAGTCTCAACTGAAAATTCACACAAAAAAATAAGATGGGAGTCGTCACGCTGCCAGGGAGGAATTGAGCATAGCCGTCAAGAGAGAAAAGCCTAGAGACGAATCAAATTAAGAAGAATATTATAGTTTAATCAAATTAATCAACGCAACGTTAATCTACCCAAAGGAGCGCATCTCAATTTCAGAATTCATAATCCAGAATTCAAGATTCTGCATTCGTTGTAAGTATAGCGACCTTTAAGAATATGAATAAAAACTGTGATGTGATTCGATGTAAATGAAAGTAGAATTATGTTATTGTATGATATAAATTCTGTGTATTGTAATGATTCTGTTATGACTTGTGTATTGATATTTGTGGCCTAAATTGATTTATGCAAGCCTATTGAACAATTGTATATGAAAACAATGGCACTTGCAAGATTGTGGCAAAAACTAGAATTTGATCCCTTTATGTTTTTGCCTACGGAATGGACTATATACATTCACTAAGTCTAAATTAAGGCTTATGTAAACATGTTCTAGATTTGAAACCTTTTATGCCTACATGACCCAAAACCTATGATATCATTCTTATGTTTATTTGCAAGTATAATTAGATCTATGTTAAGTATCGTTTGGGTTTCATAAACTATGCAAGTTCATGTTGAAATAGGCTATGTGATTAGATGTTAAAATTGGACATTTTGGTGAATATACAACATTCTAGTTTTGTGGTTGACATTATGCCAAGTTAAACATGTTTAAACACAAGTTTGTATAAGCCTAAACTATGCCATTTCGTATGTCACCTACTTAGTTATACTTTGATTTTAATGCAAGTTCAAATGACCCATATTATATGTTAGTTGAATCGCTAAATTGCAAGTTCATGCGCCACACACCTTTATGTATTACATGTTCTTGATTTCCCCTTTTTCTCACGTTTATAAAGTTGGGCTGAATTGTGAAGCCCAACACATGTTATAATGTTGCGAAAAAAAGGGGGTAATAGCGTTGGGTGTAAAACATGAAAAATATATGTTGGCATGGTTGGCACATGCCAACGACAATGACATCTAAGCGGTATGAATTGATATACCCAAGAATAAAAGATATGACATTTACATATACAATTGAGAAGTAATAAAATATGTAAATTTAGAAAACACGATATGCTTAACCCGAGGTTGGATTAAGTTGTGATGTAAACCTGCCCGGACCCGCCCGGCTGTCCAGTAGTCACAACAATACCTATCCAATGTGGGTGGTTAAGCATTAAGCCCAATAATGACCCGAGGATAGACTGAGCTACGGTGTAAACCTGCCCGGAACGAACCGACACATCCAGTAACCGTAGTAATACCTGTCTAATGTGAGTGGTCTGGTGCTCTAAGAGGCTAAGGACAGATGGTAGGGTTAAGTCAACTATAAACACTTAACGAAATTCAACATGTTAACAAGAATTGATGGGTGGGGGTTAGGTAAACACAGACACTTAACCACTTAACATGTTTGACTAGAAAATCCTGGTAACGAAGGACCCGTTTCAGCAGTAACCCAAGTTAGGTATCATGGTACCCTGAAACTAGGCAGGGTGGGGCACGATTACTGGGCTGATTGTAAGCGGTCAAAGTGACGGCGGTGGGTGCAACAGTGTAGGTTATAACGGGGTGCGGGCGTGCACACACTCCGGAGCAGACAAATAGGGCACTGGGGGCACCAGTAGTATAACCTACGCCTTCTAGAATTTGTGTCGGGGCCGCCACCATGGGTCTTGATACACCCCATGGTGGGACCAGCATAGGTATCTACAATTCTTGGGGGTCGTATGACACATGTTAACACGAGTAGGAGCCGATCTTTAGAAAATGGGGATCACTTCACCCTCAGAATGGGGTGCCAGTTAAAATAAGCTCAAGTAGGTGTAGAGATATAGTATGGGTGCGATAGTACATTCGATTCTAAACGACACTTCCTTAGCTGGTGACACTTTCCTGCTTTCAGTTTATATCTATCATGCCCTTTTCTTATTCACATACTGAAGAGTTACTAGATTTACTCAGGCTTTATGTCTGACTCTATTTTCTTTTCGTCTTCTTTTCTTTCGTCCCCCCCGGTCCACAGGGAGGAAACAACTCAGCTCAGTCAGACTCTTTACAAGCTCCAAGACCGTAGATGTATGATTTGGATCTCTTTTGCTCGGATTATGGCTTTGGATATCACTATGGGGATTTTTGTCACTTTATTTTATGTTTTATGCTTCTTTAATAATCAAGATAGTAATGGGGTTGTAATGTTGGAAGTATTTTGAGGCAATTATGGAAATGTTTTGTTTGAACACGTACTGATGAAATAAAAGTCTGTTTGGTTTCCGCTGTTTAAAATATGTGTATTTATATCTGTCTTGAGTTTATCTGTGGCTTTTACTTATAAACCTCCACCAAAGTTAAGGCATTCCCTTTTGAGTGACCTTAACAGAGGTGGGGTGTTTCACTTGGTATCAGAGCATAGGTTTACCAGATAAGATAAAAAAATTTGAAATTGATTTCAAAAGAAAGTTTAAAGAAGCATTTTTCAAGAAAAAGTGTTATATTTATAAAAAGACAAAATCCCCCAAAGCCATGTGCCCTATCTATCTATCTCTATCCTTCGTTTTGAATCTTTCCTTTCTGTTTCAGCATGTCTGGGGGCCTTACTCCCCAGCTACAGATGCTTTTACTCCTCCTCCTCTATGTGAACCAGCAACCGGAAGAATCGCCGAACAAGAAGATAGATAATAGTTAAGGAGGAAAGGACCACAAAAATAATAACAAAACACGTGATAAAAAGGAAATGTTATTTCTGTTGCATCGTTGGACATGTGATGAACGACTGCAGAAAGAAGAAGAGGAATATGAGTGCTACTTGCTTCCATTGCGGCAAGGCTGGACACATGGCTAGGGACTGCCCAAAGAAGAAAGGGCAGGGACAGAAATCCGGATCCACTTCAGGGGTCAGGTTCATGCGCTAGTGGCACCTCAGCAGGAACGAGGCAGTAATATTTCTGTCGAAAGTGTAGTTTATCTTTATGATCATCCAGTTCGCACACTTTTTGACTCTGGTGCATCACACTCTTTTATTTCATCTACCTTAGTAGAATCTCTGCATCTAGACACTAGTATGGTAGAAGATCACTTAGTAGTTTCAAATCCAATTGGGGGCTTCGCTTACTTGTCAATGGTTTGTTTGGGTTTGAAAATATCTATTCTCAGCGTTGAGTTTAGTTGTAATGCCTTTGTTTTGGGCTTCTCGGGATATGGTTTGATCTTAGGCATGGACTGGTTATCCAGTAATAGTGCCATTCTTGATTGTGAGAAAAGAGTAGTTAGACTCTTGACTCGGCTTGGTAACACTCTAGAAATTTCTCGTAATCCCTTGAATGCTGTTATGCTTAGTTATCTAGAGTCGCCTGATGCTTTTGATGAAAATTTGCAATCAGTTAGAGTAGTCCGGGAATATCCGGATGTCTTTGAGGAGGTGAAAGGCTTACCTCCGACGCGGGAAATAGACTTCCGCATATATATTGTGGATAATGCAAAGCCTGTAGCTTTACCTGTCAGACACATGGCTCCAAAGGAGAGAAAGGAGCTCAGTAAGCAGGTTAAAGAACTTCTCGAAAAAGGGTTCATTAAACGGAGCATTTCGAAATGGGGTGCTCCAGTGGTGTTCGCAACCAAAGCGGACGGTTCTCTTCGCCTTTGCGTCGACTATAGGGAGTTAAATAAATTTACCAAGAAAAATAGGCACCCTCTTCCCTGAGTCGACGATTTGTTTGATCAGCTTGTAGGTGCGACGGTCTTCTCCCAACTTGATCTGGCAACTGGGTTCCATCAGCTAAGAGTAGCTGAAGACAACATTGATAAAACGGCATTCAGAACCCCAGACGGTTTCTTCGAGTGGCTTGTCATGCCTTTTGGCTTGAAAAACGCACCCGCTTATTTCGTAGACCTAATGAGCAGGGTGTTCAGAGAATTCCTCAACAAATTTGTGGTTGTCTTCGTAGATGATATCTTAATCTTCTCAAAGAATGAGGAAGAGCATGCTCAGCATCTGAAAGAAATCATGGAAACTCTCCGTACACATCAGCTAAAAGCCAAATTCTCCAAATTCCACTTCTGGAGAAAGGATGTAAGATTTCGGGGGCATATAGTGTCCAAAGAGGGGTTGGCTGAGGACCCCGCGAAAGTGGTGGCAGTGCAAGATTGGAAGACACCAAGAAATGCAACCGAAGTTCAAAGCTTTCTTGGGCTAGCCGGTTTTTACCGAAAGTTTATTAGGGATTTCGCGAAAATCTCAGCCCCACTCACAAGGCTAACAAAGAAGAATCTGGCGTTCACTTGGGATTTGGACTGCGAGTTTGCTTTCCAATGATTAAAAAGGGCTCTTACAACAGCCCCAGTTCTAACTCTGCCTGACGGAAGCAAAATGTTCACAGTATACACTGATGCATGTGAAATGGGACTAGGCGTTGTTCTAATGCAAGAAGGAAGGGTAGTAGCTTATGGCGGAAGACAATTGAAAGTTCATGAAAAGAACTACCCAACCCACGATCTTGAGTTAGCCGCCATCGTCTTTGCGCTTAAGTCTTGGCGCCATTATCTCCTAGGTGAGAAGTTTGAATTATACACTGACCATAAATCGTTGAAATATCTCTTCTCCCGGAAGGATCTTAACTTGAGGCAACAAAGATGGATGGATTTTCTTGCCTCGTATGTCTTTGAAATTTCCTATACTCCCGGAAAAGGCAATGTAGTAGCAGACGCGTTGAGCCGAAAGAGACTAACCTTAAGCCCTCTCTTTGTGGAAAGGCAAAGCTTGGAGTATATAGCCAGTTTTAACTTTAGGCCCTCCTCGAATTTTGTACCCGGTTTGTTAGCATCTCTCGAAGTGCGCCCTACTCTCTTAGACTCAATAGGGGCTGCACAACGTGAAGACCCTCAGCTTGGTGATGTGATTGATAAATTTATTAGGGGTGAGACTTCTGTTCACCTCAGTAGATATGCTATCGATGATAAGGGTTGGCTGAGGCGAGATGGAAGATTATGCGTCCCACAAGCAAGGGAGTTGACAAAGATGGTTCTCGAGGAAGCGCATCATTCCAAGATGACTATATTCCCTGGTGGTGATAAGATGTACAAGGATATAAAAAGAACTTTCTTTTGGAGCGGCATGAAGCAAGACGTGGCAGATTTCGTTTCTATGTGCATGACCTGCCAACGGGTCAAGGCGGAACAGAAGAAGCCTGGAGGACTACTTCATCCTTTAGAGGTCCCATAGCGGAAGTGGTATAGCATTTCAATGGACTTCATTGATGGACTGCCTAGGTCGAGAAGAGGCAACACTAGCATTTGGGTAATAGTGGATATGCTAACTAAAAGCACCCACTTTATACCTATCAAGAGTAGAAGGACTGCCTCATCTCTAGCATCTCTTTATCTCAAGGAAATAGTTCGACTCCATGGGATACCCTCCAAAATTATTAGTGACCGAGACCCTATCTTCACAAGCGAGTTTTGGCGGAGTCTGCAAGAAGCTGTAGGCACACAGTTATGTTTGAGCACGGCCTATCACCCCCAAACTGATGGCCAGACGGAAAGGTTGAATAGAGTTTTAGAGGATCTTTTGAGACTTTGCGTTCTTGACTTTGGAGGGACTTGGGAGGATCACCTTACTTTAGTGGAATTTGCCTACAACAACAGCTACCAAGCTACCATAGGCATGGCACCCTTCGAAGCCTTGTATGGAAGACCGTGCAAATCACCAACTTGTTGGTGGGAGTCTACAGATAAACTTATACTTGGGCCAGACATGATTCGACAGACTTCGGAGAAAGTGGACCTAATACGAAGGAGAATGAGGACTGCCCAAGACAAACAAAAATCCTACGCCGACAAAAGAAGGACCGGCCTTGAGTTTGAGGTTGGGGACAGGGTTTTCCTTAAGGTATCTTCTTTAAGGAACGTCGTTCGCTTTAGATCCTCAGGAAAGCTAGCACCTAGATTTGTAGGACCATTTCCTATCATCGAGAAGGTTGGTAAGATGGTCTATAGATTAGAGCTACCCGAGAGACTGGCCGGAGTTCACAACGTCTTTCATGTTTCTCACCTCCGGAAGTGTTTGCATGAGTATGCGAAAGTGGTGGAACCGAGCATTCTAGAAGAAGCCGAAGTGGAACGTGAAGCAACTGTGAGGAGAGTTCCTACCCGCATCTTAGGAACTGAAGTGAAAAAGCTACGCAACCGCGAGGTCAAACTCGTTAAAGTTCAGTGGAGCGACGCCGAGGAAGACACGACTTGGGAAACTGAGGACAGAATACACGCTGCCTACCCTCTTCTTTTTGAGGGTACATCTTCGATCTCTCTTTTTCCTTAAGTTATGCTGTATCTATCTTTTTAGGTATACCTCCTCGGTCCTTTTCCTAACTCCTTAAGTAGAAAACAAATGGATGCAAACATGTATTTGAAAACATGTCATGAATGATGGCTGCAAACGGTTGCTAGTGATTGTTAGTGGTTGCTCGTGGATGCATATATACACACACACCCTACGTTATAGATCAGCTCAGTCACTTCATATTGCAAATGCATATATGTACTCTCATTTGTATATTGTTGAAACTTGATATGCTGTCATATGGTCGTCGCATTTGTATGAATAATTGTGCACTCATATAGAATTATGAGTATGAAAAATTTGCATACATAATGGATTCATGACACTTACATGATTCGCATTAAGGAGGTCAACTGAATCAGTAGACCGCCTAATTTTTGCATTAGATAAGGACATGTACACACACTATGCATATGATCACAAAGCATTAGAAGTCTTTTAAGGAAAGTGGATGCCTGTGTTTGTTGGTTGAGTAGATGGACTGTTGCATGGTAGGATATACATTCTTCCTAACTTGAAGATCTCGGGGACGAAATCCTTTTAAGGGGGGAGAATGTAACACCCCGTGAATTCTATAAACATTAAGCTTCACAAATTAAAGTGTAATTAATTCTAAATGAAAGAATTAAGAGAAATGGGTTACGCCATTGCATTCGTCTCGGGATTCTGCTTGAGATAGAGTCCGAGTTTGTGCGAATCGGACTCCGTATGAAGAAGTTATGACCTTCGGAAGATTCAGAATAAAATTTAAATTCAAACAGCTCAGTTTAAAATTCGAAATTCGAAAAAACTGGTTCAAACTGGGATGGGCGGGAAAATTCCTGCCCAGAGACCAGGTCGACCATAAGGTCGACCATGGTGTCGACCTGGCCACCCCAGGTCGACCATAGTGTCGACGTGGGTGTCGACCTGCCAATTGACCTACCTGGTCGACCTGGCTGGCTAGATCTGGCTCTGGCTCGAATTTCTGTGGCTCGGTGTGTCACTAGGGCTGACATGTCACATCTTGATTGGCTCTTTGAACTTTGTATGGTCTAGACTCCTCCTGTCTTCATCTGACGGCTCAAAACAATTTAAAAATCTATAAATACACCCTAAGTCTCAACTGAAAATTCACACAAAAAATTAAGATGGGAGTCGTCACGCTGCCAGGGAGGAATTGAGCATAGCCGTCAAGAGAGAAAAGCCTAGAGACGAATCAAATTAAGAAGAATATTATAGTTTAATCAAATTAATCAACGCAACGTTAATCTACCCAAAGGAGCGCATCTCAATTTCAGAATTCATAATCCAGAATTCAAGATTCTGCATTCGTTGTAAGTATAGCGACCTTTAAGAATATGAATAAAAACTGTGATGTGATTCGATGTAAATGAAAGTAGAATTATGTTATTGTATGATATAAATTCTGTGTATTGTAATGATTCTGTTATGACTTGTGTATTGATATTTGTGGCCTAAATTGATTTATGCAAGCCTATTGAACAATTGTATATGAAAACAATGGCACTTGCAAGATTGTGGCAAAAATTAGAATTTGATCCCTTTATGTTTATGCCTACGGAATGGACTATATACATTCACTAAGTCTAAATTAAGGCTTATGTAAACATGTTCTAGATTTGAAACCTTTTATGCCTACATGACCCAAAACCTATGATATCATTCTTATGTTTATTTGCAAGTATAATTAGATCTATGTTAAGTATCGTTTGGGTTTCATAAACTATGCAAGTTCATGTTGAAATAGGCTATGTGATTAGATGTTAAAATTGGACATTTTGGTGAATATACGACATGCTAGTTTTGTGGTAGACATTATGCCAAGTTAAACATGTTTAAACACAAGTTTGTATAAGCCTAAACTATGCCATTTCATATGTCACCTACTTAGTTATACTTTCATTTGAATGCAAGTTCACATGACCCATATTATATGTTAGTTGAATCGCTAAATTGCAAGTTCATGCGCCACACACCTTTATATATTACATGTTCTTGATTTCCCTTTTTTCTCACGTTTATAAAGTTGGGCTGAATTGTGAAGCCCAACACATGTTATAATGTTGCGAAAAAGGGGTAATAACGTTGGGTGTAAAACATGAAAAATATATGTTGGCATGGTTGGCACATGCCAACGACAATGACATTTAAGCGGTATGAATTGATAAAACCAAGAATAAAAGCTATGACATTTACATATACAATTGAGAAGTAATAAAATATGTAAATTTAGAAAACACGATATGCTTAACCCGAGGTTGGATTAAGTTGTGATGTAAACCTGCCCGGACCCGCCCGGCTGTCCAGTAGTCACAATAATACCTATCCAATGTGGATGGTTAAGCATTGAGCCCAATAATGACCCGAGGTTAGACTGAGCTACGGTGTAAACCTGCCCGGAACTGACCGGCACATCTAGTAACCGTAGCAATACCTTCTAATGTGAGTTGTCTGGTGCTCTAAGAGGCTAAGGACAGATGGTAGGGTTAAGTCAACTATAAACACTTATCCAAATTCAACATGTTAACAAGAATTGATGGGTGAGGGTTAGGTAAACACAGTCACTTAACCACTTAACATGTTTGACTAGAAAATCCTGGTAACGAGGGACTCGTTTCAGCAGTAACCCAAGTTAGGTGTCATGGTACCCGGAAACTAGGCAGGGTGGGGCACGATTACTGGGCTGATTGTAAGCGGTCAAAGCAACGGCGGTGGGTGCAACAGTGTAGGTTCTAACGGGGTGCGGGCGTGCACACACTCCGGAGCAGACAAACAGGGCACTGGGGGCACCAGTAGTATAACCTATGCCTTCTAGAATTTGTGTCGGGGCCGCCACCATGGGTCTTGATACACCCCATGGTAGGACCAGCATAGGTGTCTACAATTCTTGGGGGCCGTATGACACATGTTAACGCGAGTAGGAGCCAATCTTTATAAAATGGGGATCACTTCACCCTCAATATGGGGTGCTAGTTAAAATAAGCTCAAGTAGGTGCAGAGATATAGTATGGGTGCGATAGTACATTCGATTCTAAATGACACTTCCTTAGCTGGTGACACTTTCCTGCTTTCAGCTTATATCTATCATGCCCTTTTCTTATTCACATACTGAAAAGTTACTAGATTTACTCAGGCTTTATGTCTGACTCTATTTTCTTTTCGTCTTCTTTTCTTTCGTTCCCCCCCCCAAAGGTCCATAGGGAGGAAACAACTCATCTCAGTCAGACTCTTTACAAGCTCCAAGACTGTAGATGTATGATTTGGATCTCTTTTGCTCGGATTATGGCTTTGGATATCACTATGGGGATTTTTTTCACTTTATTTATGTTTTATGCTTCTTTAATAATCAAGACAGTAATGAGGTTGTAATTTTGGAAGTATTTTGAGACAATTATGGAAATGTTTTTTTTAACACGTATTGATGAAATAAAAGTCTGTTTGGTTTCTGCTGTTTAAAATATGTGTATTTATATCTGTCTTGAGTTTATCTGTGGCTTTTACTTATAAACCTCCACCAAAGTTAAGGCATTCCCTTTGTGAGTGACCTTAACAGTAGTGGGGTGTTTCATGCACCTTATTAGTTTGATAGAAGGAATCAATGATTTATTTTCATAACCTTTTCCCATCTAAATTCGTGGTGGCAAGTAATTTCTTAACTTTTCTATATTTATTGTGGCTTACTTGCAACAACGTTTTCATAAATAAGTCATTTAGGGAAATACATCACTTTTCCCTCTTATCACACTAACTCAGTTCATTACATCCCTTCCTTTCTTATTTTCTGAGTTAGACATTTAATTACCATCCTTCAATTTATTCATATCTTGTTAAATACATATATTTGTTTATATATATATAAGCACTAGACCTCTCACATTAAGCCTACACTTGTGGACGCTGGATTCACCGGGAGGGTCCGGGCAGACTTCTATTACAAGCGGACTTAACCTCGTGTCTTAGCACATGTTGTTAATTCTTGCACTTAGGCCTCTCACATTTGGTTCAAACATTAGTGGCTGCTGGATATGCCGGTCGGGTCCGGGCAGACTTCCGCCACTAATGCAACCTATTCTCGTGCCATAAGTATATTTACAATTTCTAATTGTAATCCTAGGCATATTCATTTTCATTCAATCACTTATGTTCATATCAAATTGCGCTTCGAAATTAAAATCTCACAACATAATATATGTTATGTTCATTACATGAAAATTTTAGGCATATTATCCTTTTTACTGTAATATAGTTTACAGTAATCTAATTTACATGTCATCTAATTTTTGCCTATAATTTGTCGCATGTCATTTTCAACATATGTTTAATTCTACTAGGACATGTAAACATTCAATCGGGTAATTATTTTAACATGTCCTTCAATCAATAATATGTCCCAAGTAAAGCATGTAATTACAATCATTGAATTGGCTATTCATATCCTAACACGTTTATTTTCTCCAACATGTAAGCATTCAATAACTTAGCCAATTCAACATAGGAATTTCCTGACATATTCATGTCAACATTCCAATTCGTTACAACAGCAATTTATAATTAAACTGGCCATTTCAAAATTTATTAAAAAGGGGAATGCTAAACGATAGTCATAACATTATCTAAAGGCTATAGCTTAAATCCACTCACCTTTAAGCTTTCCCTAAATTTTGGATCTGATATGCTATATCATCCATGGTTTTTCTTTTTCCTTTAATTTGATTCACGACCTAACGACCATGGATTTATTATTTCATGAAAAGATAAGGGAAAGATAAATAATTTAAATAGATTGGTTCTTACAGGTTTACCTTGCTTTCATGATTCAATAATCTTTTTGTTAACGTTGATTCCCTCTTCCAGATCTGAATTCATAATCCTCCTAGGCTAACATTTTAATTTCGGAATAGATTTGAGAAGAGAGAGAGAGAGGGAGTCATGGCAGAGCTCCAGCGCAGCCGCCGAATTGTGATGTTTAGGGTTAGGTCTAGGGTCTTATTTATAGGTTCTCAAAACCTTAACATACATGAAGCGCTGAGTCGGCATTGAACCCAGCTAAGAAAATAGTCCAGGTTCGCAAATGAATCTAGCCAAATGTTTCGTACACACAGTGCTGGGTCAGCGCTGGGTCCTGCAAGCTGTTTTGGTGCAGAAATTTGAATTTCGAATGTTAGAATTTTTTTGGCGCAGAAATTTGATTTTTGAACTTTTGAATTTCTGGAATTTATTTAACTGTTTTATTCACATGAAATGTTCTTATATGTATACAATTCCTCTACCGACCATTTTACGCGTATATATATATGCACAATTTTCGTTTTAATTTCAAAATTCAAACGATGCTGCATTGTTATTTGATTCTTGCCATATTTCATTGATTGTAGCCTTATCTTGAATTATATCTTTTGTATACATATACTTATGCATATATTTATATACATATATTCTCATATATATACATATATTTTCTTTATTCCCTTATATGTACGTCCTTATCCTTTCAAATTTTGAATTTGTATACGTACATATATTTGCATGTTCAGTTGACCCTCTCTAAAACAAAGATAAAAATTATGCCGCCGCCGGGCTTCGAACCCCCGACCTCTATATTACAAATCCAATGCCTTAACCAACTGAGCTATGAAGTCTTTTGTTAATAAGTCTTAGAACAATTATAATTATTGTTCTCTCCTTACTTCTCTTTTTCATGTTAGTTACAATACTTAAATTAAACCATTGCATGAATCTTTTTCTTTTAATGTTAATGCATTATGTCTGCAAATCAGTGCATGCAACATATTTACATTGCATGCAACCAATCCTTTCTTTCTTTCAGTGTATGCATTACATTTTTTTTCAGTGCAGTATTTATTACATGTTATCCTTATTTTATTATTTATTTTACAATTTAATTTGTTTGCATATATATATGTATGTATATGTATATATATTTCTGTTGTGCGTATACAAACTTCTAGGCTTAATAACTTCTTCATATGATGTCCGTTTTACGCAAACCAGGTGTCTACCTTGACCAGAATTCCGAGACGAACCCAATGGCGTAGTCCGTTTTACTTAATTCTCATTATTTATTTAAGTTATTCTTAATTTATTATCTTAAAAATATGGGGTGTTACAATACCCAAGGGAAGATACATCATCATTCTGAAGATGCGACTGCTTCCGTTCAAGTTGAAACTTCTACTTCTGCCTTTGAGGCTACAACAATTGCAGCTCCTGGGTCTGTACCAAATCAGCCTGTTCTAGGTCCTCATCCCCTTAGTATCCCACCACCAGAGAGACACTCTACAACACTTAATCAACATACTTTTAAATAGTTGTGTGGTAAGTTTGGTGTCTCCGAGGCTTATGCGATACTACTAAGGAAAGACGTGTTCGCTGACCGACCGCCATTTGGATACGTTGTAGTTAACCATTAGATGTTGTTGAGTGATGTCGTCTCTCCTTTTAATTTGTTTTTAAAGATGATCCTTCAAAGTTTAGCCATTTCCCCATTCCAGTAACACATAAATGTCTAGGCCATTTTGTTAGGGCTTTATGTACTTTTTATGAGGACAAGGGGCTGTGAACCTACTTTCCAGGATATATGTTGTTTGTGCTCATTCAAAAAGAGGAAGGACCATACTTCTATTGTATTTATTGAAGGCGCATGAAACCAGAATATCATACTTGACTTGCTAGATAGTGCTTCATGTTTTTTGAACCAGTTCTTCTTTGTTCGTTGCCCCGAGAGATTCTATGAAATCTGGATGGAAGGAGGTGAACACATTTGGTTAGAGCACTTATCATCTGATTTCTCCTAAGTCTCGTTCATTAAATCTTTCTTTCTTTTGCTGAAATTTTGTCTCTTATCAAAGATTTCAAAGATTCTGTTACTCATAAAGCTACTCTTGAGTCTTTGAAAGCTGTTTGTGACAAAGATAGGTTTAAAAAGTTCTTAATCAAAGATGAATTTCTTCGAAATATGGATTACTGGATCCTTCTAGATCCTTCCCTTCAAAAAAGACGCCTCTTATACTCCTAAAACCATGCCTATGGCATTGGGTGCTGCGGCTTCTGGAGAAGGTACTACGTCGAAAAGTCATGCCAACGTGTCATCAATAAAGAAATGCTCAAACCCTGCCGGCGGAGCTGAAATATCTTCCCAACCCAACTACCTTCTATCAAAGAAGAAGAGGAAAAATTGAAGAGGGGAAAATCACGAACAAAGTATATTTGAATGTTAAGAGAACCAGCATTGTCCCACAATTCTAGCTACTAATGAGGATGACTTTATGAATATATATGCGGATTTGAGTGACCTTAATACTTCCAGTGAGCTTTTTACGAGCAATATCATAACTTCTAAACATGCTTCCATGTTAACAAAAGTGGCCACTGAGTAGGCTTTAACTCCCTCATCCTTAAAGCCTATTTCCGAGATCGCAGTTGCATTAACCCCAAAAACGAAGTGCAGTTCATTGTTAGATGCACATTAGATCACACACCATACACACTCAAAGTTTTTGATGTCTCACATGCATTTTCTATCCCGCCCCATACTTCTTGCTTTGAACACTGAAGTCTTGCTTTTTCCTGTTTCAACCATGATCCGATCTTATATGAAAGAGTTCAAACATCGCACAAGCTCTTATCAACCGCGACCTTATATGCGATCTCATTATCATGGAGATATGCGATTTCATTACCATGGGGAGACCGAAGAGAAGATAAGGTTTAGAAAAGCTCAAGAGGCTCGAGAATGGCAAGATAGAGATGATTGAGGTCGAAGCTCTTATGATGATCGGGGTCGAAGCTCTTATGATGATCGAGGCCGAAGCTCTTATGATGATCACCACGAACGGGATAAACGAGAGGAGGAGGATAACCGAAAGAAGAGGAGATATATGGATGACTGAGGCAAGGACTACGACGGATATAATTAACATTAGCATTCTAAATCGAATAAAGATCATGCTCCTGCAGTTCAAACTTCTGCCAGCTTTACGCATCTTCTACCTCCATCAGCCACCCCCACTCCTGTTGATATACATCAGATTATTCAGAGGTCAAAACACACTCTAGATCCAACACCCAGCTTATTTTGTGAGCGGTTTTCTACTTAGTTCTTAAAAGGAGTCCGCTTTAATCCGGACACAAGGCCAACAGACAAGGAAGAGATGCTTAAGGACCTGAATACAATGAAAGGACATATCGAGAAGCAAAATGATGTGGTTAAGGTTCACGTCGAAGATATCTCTATGGCACAAGCTAGCTGATGAACTTCAACGAGTCAACTGCCTTAACTTCCAAGCCATACTAACGATTGAAAACAATAAAGAAGAGTGGAAAAGAACCATCCGAGCACGAGATGCTAGTATTTTATCTCTCACTCGTAAAAAACAGGAATTAGAGACTGATAACCAAATGCTTAAAGATGATCTTGTCGCTGCCAAGGTCAGGGAAACTTTGTTAACTTCTCAAGTCAATGATGCCCACTCTGCCCAAAAGACTGTCGAGATCCAATAAGCCATGGAACAACGAACTGATGAAAATTATCTACGGGACAATGCTAGCCTTCATGAAAAGAACACTGCTTAGGAATTAGAGATTTCTTCGTGGAAAACCAATGCGAGGCTCTTGATCGAGTGAGAGATCAAGCACTTTTAGGAAAGAAGCTGCCAAACAAGCATATGTTGAAGCTGATGTTAATGCTACTTTGTTCAGATTCTATACTCTTATCATTATGTGACGAGGCAACTTATCTTTCTTAGGGGATTCATTCCTAGTTACTTTGGCTAGAGTTTGGGAAGTGGTTCTTGCACAACTCGAAGATAGTGGCTATAATGGAAAAAAACTCTTAGAGAACCTTCTAGGTGATGATCCCTGCAAGGCTTTAACCAGAGGAAAAGAACAACTCATGAAAGAGTGTGGCTTATTGGATGGATCCGGGCCTTCTTGGGAGCAAACCCTAGATACAACTACCACCACTACTCACACTACTTCTACTGATATCATTGTTTTTGATCCCTAGGCTCTTATTACACCTTCCATTGACCCTTATGCCAGTCATAAAGAAAGAAAAACCTGCTGAGGAGCACGCAGGAGATGATGATGGCAGTGATGATAACGCAGATGACTTTGAAGTGGAGCATAGAAGCACCTAAGCCTAAGGTAAAATTGACATTGATCAAGCCTTATCGAACTTGGATTATTTTAGCACTCCACATAGGTATAACAAGCTCCTTATTTATCATTCATTTGCATTAGGCCTGATTACGCTGAAGCCTTCTCCTGCTGTAGTTGAAGTGACGAGAACTATGACCATCTTTGTACCTTTGAACCTGTTGGCCACAACAGCTTCAACCAACACTCCACCTCCAGGCGATCCTTCTTTGGCTATAGCCTCTACTCCTGCTTTCGCTACTCAACCCGGGTCACAAGCAGAAAAAATTGATGCAATTGCTAATCTGGATGACCCGGACTTCTCGCCAGGAGGAGTTGAAGACCTTGAAGATGCAGACGAGAGCCCGACGAAGGGTGGTAAGGGGAACTAAGGGAAAAAGAGTAAATCTTCATCATAGAGGGGCAAGGGGAAGCACAGTGCATGCAAGAAGACACATGTGCTTTCCTGCCCTGATGAGCCGAAGGATGTTGAAGAAGCCAAGGGTGAAAGCCAGCCTAATGTCATACCTTCTCCTCCCAAAATTCCAAAGCTTACATTAAGGTCTAGTAGTGCTTCTAAAGGCGGGAAGAAGGATGATTAGAGAATCTGGCTATCTGCTTTGCTTTATATGGCTTTTTTTTGCTTTGACTGGATGTTTACGCGAGTGTTGGTCCACGCTTATGAATTTGTGAAGATTTGATTTTGAGACCTACTTTAATGTGATAATAATGCTTCTGGCTTGCTTGTACTTTTGCCTTTTCTTTAGCTTTGTCGTACTTTTGCATATTCACCACTTTGCATGATAGAAGTCTTTTATTTGTTGCGAAGTCATTATGAGTTGTGGTATGCTTCCAGGACATTATTCCATTCCAATGTAGTTGTGTTGCCCCCATACCATAGGTCATCATGAATTGGTTAAGCTGGATGTTATCAACTTCATCAGGTTTTTCTAATTTTGGCTAAAACACTCAAAGCT
The DNA here is from genome assembly GCA_030737875.1 of Allium sativum. Classification (NCBI taxonomy): domain Eukaryota; kingdom Viridiplantae; phylum Streptophyta; class Magnoliopsida; order Asparagales; family Amaryllidaceae; genus Allium; species Allium sativum. The sequence continues at coordinate 432,492,124 of CM060923.1, forward strand.
TCCAACTTTTTTGTGAAGTCTCTTTGATTCTACCAGTGTATTGGGAGTTTCTGAGCTTGCCACAACATCAAGGAAACCCGGCTTCGTTGATTGATCCTGCACTTCTTCTTATAGAAGTCTTTAGCACATGTTCCCCCATGCGGGAGGTCTTATATTTTGGGCCCAATGTTCGTCTACTATCCAACCTAGTTAATTCAAGTGTCGAAGACATTCGTCTACTACCAGCTGATTCACTTAAGCGTCGGTGACTTAGATTAGATGCCTTTGGAGAGGACTAGGTTAAAGTCTAACTCTATCTACAATCCAGCTTCGCTAATTCATAAAATAAAGACTTTCATTTTTAATTAAACTGATTAACTGAAGAGTCGGAGACTCATAGAGGATGCCCCCAGAGAGGTCTTTTATTTAACCCCAACATTTGTCGTAATAGGGCCAAATAGTCCCTGGCATTGATGATCTTTTTGAGTGCCCCCTTTCGACTGGGACTTCTGCTTAACCTAACCTTCGTTTCTTCTCCCATAAAATAAATCTAGCATCAGAGAAACTATGTTGAACACCCCCTTTCAGCTGGGATTTCTGCTAAGCTTCACTATGAGAGGCTTTTATGCTTCGCAGTGAGAGGCTTTAAGCTTCGCTATGAGAGGCTTTAAGCTTCACTATGAAGTGCTTTAAGCTTTTCCATGAGAGGCTTTTATGCTTCACTATGAGAGGTTTTAAGCTTCACTATGACAGGCTTTTATGCTTCACTATGAGAGGCTTTTATTGTTGCGTTGTTCCACGGGACGGATGCCAGATCCTTTACTGGACGCTTGACTTAGCAAGCTATCTCAGTTAAAGAAGTAGGGCCCTCGACCTCTCACATTGGGAGGTGCCCTTTCGGTGGAGCTTGCACACTTTCTGTTGTTGCATCATTGCATGAAGCTGATGCCAGTTCTTTTACCGGACGCTTCACTTAGCAAGCTATCTCAATTAAAGAACCAGGGCCTTGGACCTCTCATTTTGGGAGACTCTCCTTTGGTGGAACCTAAAACCTTTTGTTTTAGCTCAGTGCTTGCTTGTCGTGCGTTGTGTCGTTTGACTCCCAGTGATTCCTTTCTTTTGCTCTTCAAGGCAGTGCCTTTCATCCTTGCACTTTCGCATATTAATGTTTGCAGCACTCAATCACTGAGCTAGCATTGCTGGGATATGTTGTTATCGAGGCCACTAGGTTTTATCAGAATTTGAGGAAGTAAGCGTTCTTTATGTAGCCTGCAATATTAAATCAACTTTAAGCAAATTTTGAATAATTTAACAAAAATTTGCAAGAATATTATCGACATAGGCAAGCATTTTTTCGGTAACAGAGATGATATTTCATTACAACGCTCCCTTTACCATGGGAGGCTTATATTTTTGGAACAAATTATAATAATTTTTTCACAAGAGCTGAGTAATGCTTTATGTAGAATATTGGCACAAGGAGTCATTAATCCAGGTTCCTGGTATTGGAATTCTATCAATTGCTATTAGAGTTAAAGTGGCTGTCGGATGAATGGAAGCTTTTAACTCCACAGAGATTATCGCTTTTGTTGGACTATATTATAGAGCTTTTGTATAACTTTCCATTTTCCTCTAACACTTGTCCGCTGAGTGAGAACCACTAGGTATGATATTAACTATTGGCCTTGCACTATCCCATGATGAAGCTTTACCATTTGGGCCTGGTTGATTAGCGGGTATGCTTTGCCCTTGGGGAGTCGAAGGAGGATTTGTTGCATGCAAATTTCTAAAATACTGTTGTAGCTTGTTTTTCCTAACCAACTCTTCAATAAAATTCCTCAAATATCTGCATTCATTAGTGCCATCCCCGGGTTGTGGTGGAAGTGAAAGTATTTTCCGGGATTTGCTGCGTTTCTTCCTATCTTCTGTTGTGGTCATGGCTCCAGATTATATCCTGCAATTTTGATAGCATAGAGGATGTTCTCCGGGGTATCACTCAGTGGGATCAACTCTTCGAGTTTGAACAAGCCAGGCCTCTTGTCACCGCTCTTTTCCTTCCCTTTGTTTTCATTCTCCCCTTTTTCCCCTTGACATCTTTCTTGCTGTCTTCTAAGTGGGTGGAGAAGAAGAACACCTAGACTCATTTACCCTTTTGCCACAACAACCACAATTCTTCTTCTGAAGACCCGAAGTAGAAGAATGTTTGTTCTCTTCCACATCGATGTTAGCTTTGCGATTTACCATGTTGGTTGTAGTGACTAGGAGGGCATATATTTGATCCAACAACATCTCATTTGAGGCATAAAATTTTTGATTCAATCCGGCTACAACAACATTCGACTCTTCCCGAGTTACGGCATCTCTCGGAGTTTGGCCATTAGTTGGAGTATTAGTCTGAGAAGTGGCGAAGGAATCTTCAACATCATTTCTAGAAACCCTTGCAGCTTTAATGTGGTTTTCCGAATCAACTGTTTGAGGTAAGCGATCAACTTGAGCGTCGAGAAGAGCATCTAGCTTGTCCATAAAAGCTTTATTCGAAGTCTCCATTCTTTAATTCAAACCGTCAACAACAACATCAAATTGATTGTGGGTTATGCGAGCTCCTGAAGTTTGAGCAACATTTGGATTATTGGTTTGAGGACACGTTACAACGTCATCAACATTATTCCAGGACCATGTAACACCCCACACTTTTCTACGCTCAAATTTCGGCAAAAATCAAAACCCAAACACATCCAAGCATTGAGCGTGTAATCTGGTACCTGCAATAAATGAGCATAAGCAAAATCAGAGTACGATAAATAAAACTAACAAAAGAAGCAAAAATAGGATAACTAGTATTAGCTCAAGTAACTACCTTTTTCAAAGTAAGTCACTTTGCCAATACCGAGCATGAGAGAGAATGAGAACCCAAAGTCAAACTTAATCGTCTGTGAGAAATCGACCTTCTCTGTGAAACCTGGGTGGTTCTAATGAGAAGGGGGTCAGAACAACAAGTTCTGCTGACTAAGAAATGTACAACACATACTATGACACAGATATATTCCGTTTGGTTTAACCCAGGTTGTATGCCTGACAAGGCTAGTGATTCTCGACCAACCTTGTTAAAGCTTACGTACGACTCTACTACTCTTCCCACAGTAGTATTCTCAAAGTATATTATACTAAGACAGGACATCTATACATATTTTTGTGAAGCCTTTATACCAGAGCTTAATGGGTTCACCATATAGAGAGTAGGCCCCTAATTATCGGGTTTCTATCTATATCCTTATTCATTATTCTTATTTATTTAACGACTCACTATCAATGAGAGATAGGATGGATTCTACCTGATCATTTAAGACCCTAGAAGGACCTATTAGTCATTTATTACCCCTCGATAATATATTCAATGTTAACATAAAGAAGAGGGCACTAGCTACGGGCCCTGCTGGTAAAGGCTTCCGTCATTCACGCGTATACCCTTGCCCCACATAAGGTGAGAGAAGGTATTTTATTGTTCGTTATACCATTTAGCTGACCTTTTGATAACCTCCTTAGTCGCTTGCTACTTTCCATAGGATATATGGCCATATCTGCTCCTTTTAATTTCCAGGTTTGGGTAAGCCAACACACACCGGCCATTTAAGACCCCTATACCGAAAAACCTACTCCCAGGTGAACTCTTTAATCCTAGTCACTTAGCCTTTTAGGACCCAGGAAGCGGACTATACACGAAGGTTATTAGTTCGTCCTCCATTTGCCTTTAACACCTTTCCCTTATTGGGATAAAGTAGGCTACGTTATTAAGTCATTCCCGTTAATTCCTTTATATGGAAATACTATACGTTCACCATTTATTTGCGTCACGGGTTTATATGGTTAATAATATCTTGCATTATTAACCTACTAAGTCCAACTATATTTTTAATTATAAGTTTTATTGACATAAATAAGGAAGGCTATATTCCCTTTTTTCTAGGATATTTATTTAATTTCTTCCCTAATTTGAATTTAGTATTTATACAACAATAAACATCCATTAATCCCCTTTTTGACACCCATTTCTTTTTATTTCCTTCTCTTTGTTTATTGTCCTTTGTGATCATAACAATCATATTTTCCTAAGGTAGCAATTTATCTTTTCTTTCTATTGATTACAATTAATATCATTTATGAGCCTAACGACCATAATTTTCCTAAGACATTAATCATAATGGAATATCCTTATTTTACCAGTCCCGAATATATTTAACTGTTGTAGGCCAACAGGCATTTCTAATTTTATTTACTTATTTATTTGTTTATTGGTTGTTATATATAAATATATATATATATATATATATATATATATGTGTGTGTGTGTGTGTGTGTGTGTGTGTGTGTGTGCGTGTGTGTGTGTGTATTTATGCACTCGGCATCTCACATTAAGTTGACTACCTATGGATGCTGGATTTGTCGGTCAGTTTCGGGCAGACTTCTCCGTAAGTGAACTTAACCTCGTGCCTTAATACATTTATTTTTTGCATTAGACCACTCACATTAAGCTGACTACCTGTGGTTTCTGGATTTACCGGTCGGTTCCGGGCAGGCTTGCACCACAAGTTGAGCTTAACGTCGTGTCTAAATGCGGTTATAATTCAAATTTCCTAATTGGGTTTACAACATTTATCCTAATTGATTTTGGGAATTGTAACCAATTTCCTATCACATTTAATATCCCCAATCAATATTGGTTACAATGATTATTTATTAATTTGCGGTCTCATTTATGGAAATTAATTCTATTGATTGCTACAAATGGCCACCACAAATATATTAATTCAAAATAGATTATATTTACACATAATTTCGTAATAGAACCTTATCCAAACATTCAAACATTCCATACAATTTATATTTTACCATTTTACACTGATTTGGACGGATAATGTGTGTGTGTATATATATTTATATATATATTTGTTTTCATGCGGTCAACATAGCTATCAATATTTATTTATTATTTTGCAATACTTATTTTTAAATTATTGATTTGGTCTAAATAATTAACCAAACATTCACTTTTTATATTCAATCGTGTCAAGTAAGTTTCATGTCTCACAAGGACCGTTAGTCATAATCATTGTATTTGCATTAGTAAATTTCCCACATACCTTATTGCTTCCAATTTCTCAGTTTTGAACCGTTTCAGGCTTACAATGCCCAAATTCTTACAAATCTAAAATTTATCTAGAAAGGGGAAAATTCTGGATCGGTAGAAATGTAAGAAAAAGGAAAGAGAGCGAAGAATCTATCGTTGAGCGTCAAATTGCATCCCTTTCCATTATATCTGCTTTCCCTCTCAATTTTATATGAATTGGATTTGATTTGATATGCATGAACATATTTTTACTTTAGAGTTTAAGTTTGGAGCGATAGAAAAATGGCAGAGCTCCACTGCCTCTGCAGATTTATGTGGAAAAAGAATGAAGCTCTACCCCTTTATTTCTAGGAGTGGAAATGGCCTAGTACCGTCGGATTAATTTTAATTAACATTCATCGATTCACATATAAATTTTATATACTTATACCCTAGCCATCACGTCCTGGCTCGACCAAGCGGTCGCAGCCAGCGATCGGCCGCTTGGTCGACCTGGCAGTGAGGTGGCCAGGCAATTATATATTACTATATATAGTTTATTCCATTTTATTTAGTTTCCATCCATTTTCATATTTCATCCGTAACTTTTTCATACGGACTCTATTCGCGAAACTCCAAACTGAAAGTTGACCAAAATTTCAAGATGTACGCAACAGTTAAAGTTTCGTAGCCAAATTCCATCGTTTGCCGAAATTCGTATATTTGAGCTTTTAATTAAATAACTATTTATTGTCAAAATTCTGGATTGTTACATCCCCCCCCCCCCACCATCCTTAAAAGGAATTTCGTCCAGAAATTCTAACACCTGGTTTTCTTATCTTACACAGCCAATTTGTGTACATTCACTTTGCAACCTTATGTATATGTACATGGTGTACATAATGCATTTCAACAATAAAATATGCATGCAAGATGATACTAGATCGGACCCTCTATATGTATGCATTGAGATTTTTAAAATACTTTTTTTTAAAACATGATGCAAAACATCCTAACAATACTAGCAGTTCTACATAAATGCAAAATTTAAAAAATCCTCTTCCATCCATAACCTTCAAACAATTATGAACAAAAGTGTGAAGCAACCAATTATGCATCTAAACCCTACAATCTAAAGCGTCACACAATCTAATCGTTTCCTATTTAATTTCTCCGAAATCGGAAAAACGAAATCAAAGCGAAGAATTTTAACATTTCATCCACTCCCAAATATTCTGTTTCCCGTCCTATAGTGGATTTTCACCTCAGCTACCCAAAATACTCTAAATATTTCCAATTGTGGATCCTAAAGGAGGCCTAAAACAATCTCTAATCCATAAAATGAGTTAATTAATAGCTTGCACGCATTGTTGACAAGGTATGGAAACAACGTTTCCAAGGCTAAAACAACATTTTTCTTGTTACTGTTAACGTTCTTATCGTATCCTCGGTCCTATTGCACCGCTACAACTCGCACACAAAGCATTCAAAAATCTTCCTTACACCGTTCATGTGACCAAAAATCAAATTTTTTCACAAAAATAAATTTCCACTTGAAAACTTGTTATGTCCATTTTGAAAAACTTCTTTTCAAAACCGTTTCATTTTCCTATAAAATAAGAAAATGATAGAAAAATGTTTTTTTTAAACAACATTTTCCATAAACTTTTAAAAACGAAAATTGCAGAAATTTAAGCGATTCACATCACAAGTTGGCCAAAAAGGATGTTAGTCACGTCAAAAATACGAAAACTGAAATGATACACAAAAAGACCGAAATAAATTTTAGCTTTAACGGTGATTTATTTATTTATATATCCCTGACAAAAAATAATGCAAAACCGGTCATTTGCTAAAATTTATCCAACACAGAATTCTATTCTTTCCAACCCTAGGACAACTGTTAGTTTCAAAGAAAAAAATGAGAATTCATTTAAACAGGCACACATGAATGACATAAACATTTCCAGACCTAGAAATCTCATTAACCTAAGTCATGTGGTTTAAACAACGCTAACAGTTACAAGGATGAATCACCATAAAACCAAGAACTTGATGCTGGAAAGGGACAACAAAAAAAACACCAAAACCCCCAGAACAATGGCTATAAACAATGAGATGTCTTGCTCCGCGGCTAGAGCTCAAACCAATTTATATGATCTTTAATTAAACATATCATGGTAGCAGAATGCTCAAACTCGTGTTACCAACACGGCTGGTATTGTTAGAGGTTTGCACATCACCATCTCTTTTAAGAAAGAATTTATGATGGGAAAGGAAACCTACCATAAAACTGATTCTCATGAAAACCCACCTAATATTGTCTAAAGCCAAAGTGGATAGGTGAATTTACAGAAAGTAATCCCATGAGACAATATACAAGAACACAAGCTGAATCGAATATGATGCGGCACTAAATGATGGTTACGCCATCGATCAAGAAAAAATGTTAATTTTCGCATCATGTGACAAACCCAATCACAACTTCTCATTTATAGAACAATGTGCTAAACATGTCACATGTCTAGTTCAAACATAGATTCCCAACATTAAGAAAAAGAGATTTGTTGCAAAAATCTCCAAGACTGGTCAAACAAGAGACCGTTCAAGTCTACATATGACACAGATTCCTCTAAAATCTCATTGAGACTCTCCTCAAAAAAAACATCCAAAGATAGCTTAGCTTCTTCTCTGATATGATGATCGCCTTCGAATGATCCTATTCTAGCAAGGTATAGCAGAGGCGAATGCAGCACAAACACAACCTTATCCTAAGATCTTGAAGCAATGGGTCAGTGCAAGCCCAATTGCCTTCCCAAATTTTCTTAGCCCTAAAGTGGTAAGACCTTTTTGCTCATTCTGATCCAACCAAATAATCTCTGCCCAAGGATGAGACTTAAATAGTATGAGTAATATCAGATCGATCAATTAGGTAATATAGGCCAAGAAAATGGTCGGAGAGAAGAAATTAGATCATGGAGTATTAGTGAGGCAAGATCTAATGTGCAAACAAGCGTGAAAAAGAGGAGACGAGGTGACAACAAAGAAAGAGAAGAAGGATAGAGATATGGTCCGGCTAGATGAGGAAGAAAAGACGAAAGAAGGAAGTTAAAGGGCAACTTGGACACGACTTTCACGGTTTAGTCCTTGGTCCAAGTTGTACCAAAACTCATCAACTAATTGACCGTCCTAGTATAGCACAAAATGGTCAACTACAAATGGGTTTTGGACAGAGGTTGGACCTTGAACTTATTAGGCCAGATTAAAATATTAATCATCCTGCATTATTTTTTTAGATTTAACGCGATCTGAAAAACAATAATTATCCTCATCATCATGATATTTAAAGACCGTAGTTAAACTCCGAACCAACTCCAAAGATTTATAGTCTCAACACGATGTTGCGACCACACAACGAACGAACGAATTCCAAAAATAATTCAGCTAGAAATTCGTAATATGAATTAAAATGGATTTCCCCCTTACCTAGTTAACAACAAGAAGATGATTCACGAAATCAAATACCTCAAAATCCAGATGAAGGATTTTCGTTAGCCTTTTCAAAGAAACATTCAAAACTTTTCCAAAAATGGAATTTTATTGTAAACTAACGATTTCGTATTTATAAATCCATTTTATTATCACTATTTATATCCCAGTTTTATACTTCAAACTGGAAAACCCTTTTCATGTCCAAAAATGTTAGAGCTTTAGAATCTTAAAGGTTAATTTTGGTAATTTCAATAAATTATCCAATATATATGGGAAATGGATACTAAAAATCAGAAGGAATAAATAGTTATTGTTTTCAAGTTTAGTGGCATATTCCTTATCCTTCCTAATTCCATCTTTCCTACCAATCAGACTATATTTATTAAAATTACACATAGCTCTAAAATTTTGGAATATGAATAGATTAAAATTTTAAAACTATATCTTTATGAAATTAGGCTTTTATAACACATTTTCCGAAATGGTATTTCAAAATAATTGAAATCCATTTTAATTCTTTTCAAATAGTTTTAAAAATAAAATTCCCTGAATACAAGGCTAAGGACTCAATTGAATATTTTAGCAAAGGTAGATTCAGAATTTGAACGAAGTAACAATTGGATACACCTCGTAGATATATTTTCGAAATAGATACGACATATTATCGTGGTTTTTTTTCTTTCGTTTTAGATTGAGTAATGGTCTTCACAAGAACTACCAACGAAACCAAACATCAGAAATCGGGATTATCTCGATTATAACTAGATTTTGTCCAGTCTCCAAACTCTAACAAACGGACTCCACCTTATGTCGCCCTCATGCTCTAAACGACAAGATCGCCAATCATACTGTGGGGTAAGACAGAATTGGCTAGAAATCTGAACTCAACCTATTTCAACCCTTAATCGCTTATAGCCTATTTTTTATAATTGGGCCCATGATTAATTCGTCGTCGAAATAAATTAAAGCCGAGTAAGAAAGACGAAGAAAAGTGAAAAGAAAGTCGAATTACGTTCTCTCACGATTCCAAATTTAACTAATTCATGTGATCGCTTAACTAAGGCTCTGATACCAAATGTAACACTCCACACTTTTCTACGCCCAAATTTCGACAAAAATCGAAACCCAAACACATCCATGCATGGAGCATGTAATATGGTACCTACAATAAATGAGCATGAGAAAAATCAAAGTATGATAAATAAAACTCACAGCGGAAACAAAAATAGGATAACTAGTATTAACTCAAGTAACTAACTTTTTCAGTGTAATTCACTTTGCATGTACCGAGCGTGAGAGAGAACGAGAACCCAAAGCCAAACTTAATCATCTGTAAGAAACCAACCTCTAAGAAATCTGGTAGGTTGTAATGAAGAGGGGGGTCAGAACAACAAGTTCTGACGACTAAGAAATGTATAGCACGGGCTATAACACAGATATATTCCGTCTGGTACAACCCAAGTTGTATGCCTGATAAGGCTAGTGAATCTAGACCAACCTGGTTAAAATTACGTGCGATTCAACTACTCTTCCCAAAGTAGTATTTCCAAAGTATATTATACCGAGATAGGAAATGTACACATATTTTTGTGAAGCCTTTATATTAGAGCATAATTGGTTCAGCATGTCGAGAGTAGGCCCCTAATTATGGGGTTTCTATCTATATCCTTATTTGTTATTTTTATTTATTTAACGCCTCACTATCAATGATATAGGTGGATTCTCCCTGATCACGTAAGACCCTAGGTGGACCTATTGGTCATTTATTATCCCTCGATAATGTATTCAGCGTTAACATAACTAGAGGGCACTAGCTACAGGCCCGACTAGTTAAGGCTTCTGTCATTCACGCATATACCCTTGCCCCGCATAAGGTGAGAGAAGGTATTTTATTGTTCGTTATACCTTCTAGTTGACCGTATTAGATAACCTCCTTAGTCGCTTACTACTTACCGTAGGATAGATGGCCATATCTGGACTTTTTAATTTCTAGGTTTGGGTAAGTCAACACACACCTGCCATTTAAGACCCCTATACTGAAAAACCTATTCCCTGGTGGTCTTTTTCACCTTAGTCACTTAGCCTTTTAGGACCTAGGAAGCGGACTATACGCAAAGGTTATTAGTTCGTCCCTCATTTTCCTTTAACACCTTTCCCTTTTTGGGATAAAGTAGGCCGCGTTATTAAGTCATTCCCGTTAATTCCTTTAAATGGAGATACTATACGTACACCATTTATTTGCGTCATGGGTTTATATGGTTAATAATTCTTACATTATTAGCCTACCACTACAACAAAATAACCTATTACAACGTCATTTTTACAACGGGCATTGGCTGCCCGTTGTAATAGATGGCTATTACAACAGTCAGTTCAGGACTGTTGTAATAAATGTCCTATACAACGTTCTTTTTACAACTTGCAAAGACTGCCCATTGTAATAGGTTGCTATTACAACAGTGCTTTCATGCCGGTTGTAATAGACACCAATTTTACATCGTTCAATAATTGTCCGTTGTAATAGATGTTAATTTTACAACAACCAACAATGCCCGTTGTAAGTGGTGCAAATTTTACAACGCTTATAACACCCGTTGTAATAGGTGCCAATTTTACAAATGTCAGAAAGTGTTTGTTTTAACCGATGCCAATTCTACAACGATCGTAAAATGTCCATTGTTATAATTTCTAATAAAAAAAATACATAATAATGTATATTTAATATTAAATAATTAATAATTTATTATAACTATTAATTGATAATTGATATTTTGTAATTAATAACCAATAATACTTACTCAAAAGTATATTTATAGTAATTTATCAACAATAATTATAAATGTCAACTTATATAAAACATAATTCAAAATTTATAAAATCGATGATTATTGATAAATAATTCATAATTATTAATTCTTATCTATAAGCAATAAAAAAATTACATTTAATATTTTTATGGTTAATTATTAATAATTAGTAAATTACATTTACTATCACTAATTACATTAAAAAATAAATAAATATAACTAAAAATTAATATTAAAAATAAAAAATTAATACTACTAAATAATTGATGATTAATAATTAAATTTTAATATTTAATAATCAATGCTACATATTTAATATATTCAATTAATTTACAATTTTAACAATTATTATTTAGTAATTACCATAGTTGAATAATTAATAAGTAATAATTAATTATTATTGATTAATTTACTATTTTTGTAATATATTCAATAATTAGTAATTATTGATTTGTATTTACCATTGCTATAATAAAATGTATGAAATAACTAGCACTTTATTATTATTCTTTGAATTTGGTGAGCACACACGTGACATTCATTTCCCACCCTCTTTTGCCCTTATTTTCATTTCCTACCTACCATTTTCATTTAACCATGAATTACCACATCTTCTTTCGTCTTCTCAGATCTACTTTGCTCCTACCCTCCGTCCCTCACCACTTCACATACTTTTCCAAATCCTCAAATTGACATTCCTCAAAACTCTAGCCAAATCCTTCCTCCCCATCACTGCCTCGCTTTTCCCTGCCAATGCCGCCATGATCGTTCGAAAATGTCAAATTTTCAATATGCCAGAAAAGTCTCAACTTCTTCAACCAATTCTCTTAACAAATTCAATTGTGCTTCCGATTTCGATCTCACAAGTAAGTTCTTTTTCTCGACTTCACGAATTAAGGGTAACGAATTGGATTGATAGCCATAGTATTTGAATTTTCATTTTAATGGCCTTCGTATTTTCCGACGAGTTTCACTTTGCCAACTACTGGAATGATCCTGCAGTTGGTTTTAATTTTAAGATTTGGGTGATTAAATCGTTCCTCTTTGTTATACAAATTGCAGATATATGGAGAAAGGCTGCATTGATAAACCGATTTAAATATACAGTGAATGTAAACTGATTGCAATTCTCTAATGGATTACTCAAATCTAAGGCATTTGCGTTTATGCATGAAGGATTATATTAGAATGTTCATCACTGCTTTGGTCAATGCTCACAGCTGCTGCCCAGCTTTTAAATGATTAGTCAAAAAGTAAGAAAACATTATTCTTATGAAAATAATAGTAGAATATCGCATCACTAAGTGTATTTATGACGCAGTAGTACATTTTAGTATTTTACATCTGGAAGTATAGTCCATTATGACCTGATGAAATTGAAAACTTCAATGAATTGATTAAAAGTCATGGATTTGGTAAATACATATAGTTTGGAAAGTATTCAAAAGCAATACACATCCTATTTTTGGGATCAATAAAATAAAGATACATCTATAACATAAAGTGATACAATAAATGCAGCATTCTCAACTTTGTTTAAATTTCACAAACCTAAAAAAATAATATTATAATCATAAAAAGGTTACTAATTTATAGGCCAGTTAGTTCGTACTTTGTATAAGCATTTTCATCGTAAACTGCTCTTGTTCAGTTATCTTCAATGTGTAAATAGTTCCAGTCTAATGTTATTATGTGATAAAATTAGGATGCTTAAGCATATGTACATAAAAATAGTAAAAACCTATTGTATACTAATAAGAAAATAACTTGTATACGATGATATATTTCATTTTTCTTCTTCCTCCTGCCTTGAATGACATGTCACCTGTGGGAAAATATTGAATGTTTAAAATCCAAATTATCATCTTTTAATTTATTTGTCTAAAAGTAAGAAAAAACTTTCAAAACATGAAAATAATAATGAGATAGTTGAATATCACATGAGAAAGTATACTTTATAATTTAGTAATACATTTTCCATTTGCAGTTATGATATAGATTAGCACTTGGTAGGTTGAAGTGTTTAGAAGTTCAAGAGATTTGAAGAAGAAAAAAACAACACAGAACAAAAAAATGTTCTAAATAAATTTTGTAATCAACGTTCTGAAGGAACCATTAATTTGAATTTAAAACAATATTTCCCACCTTTCAGTAAACAATTAAGTAGTAATGGTGGTCTCATAGCAATCAGATTCACAATCCACTTGATAATGCTTCGGTATTCATCTCCAATATGATGCCAGCTGACTCAACACACTTCAAATTAAATTATTCGAACTTGCTACATATTTTCAAGTTTGAAGCGAAAGGCTGACGATCCTTAGGTTTAAAAAGGAAGAAAATCATAAGAATATTATGGTTGAAAAATAAATGATAAGCAATTTTGTATATAATTAAGAGAAAATACTCAGCAGAAAATGCCTAAATTTGGAGTCCAAATCCAGAGAAGATCTTCACCCTTTCTCCTTATATTGTTATTTGACTTTATTATTTAATAAAGATAATTAAAAATTACTTAGAGAAGTGGTTTGGTTTTGGAGGACAAAAATAAACGAACCCAGTAGAGTTGAGAACGTGGGAAAAGCGGGGAAACAGAGTGGGCATACTATTACAGTGTATACTAGTGAGTAGCCCGTGCTATGCACATGGGCAATGCCTAGTGAAGAATATGTTTGTTTTATCTAATAGTGTTGGCTGATTTAGTTAATCATCTATGTACCGGTATAATTTGATTTGTTTTGCATGTTTGCTTACAATGAAAACATGTTATGAGGTAATTCAATCATAAAGTCCAAATGTGAGTTAATGTAATGGGTAAGGCTACTTGTTCACTTTGTTTAAGCCATTGAAGTATGCAATGGAGAGGCAGTTAATATGATGGCAAAAGACAATATGCTTCAATGAGAAAATAAAGTAAGTCCACGCATAATTCAGATGCTTGTGTGGATGTTATCTCTTTTACATTTTGACTGTTTAGCCAGACATTAAACTTCTTCTACAGGAACACAAATGAAATGAAGTACACACTGAAAAATTGCTATATAAGCAGGAAAATGCATTCAAGTCCAACGATAGTTTTAACAATATCATGTTAATAGTAAAATTTGCAGTACTATTTTTAAGACAATGTTTAGATTAATGTGCTTCATCACTTGACGTGGAGTATGGCTGGGAAAAAATTCTTTAAATTTAAAGAGATCCAAATTGCCATTTATTATTGTTATCATACTGGTTTAGATTCTGCACTTAATGCCGATGTTCAGCTGATTTCTAGATAATGTTCGCTAAATCCAGATATACGATATATACCATGTCTACCAAGTTCTCTAACTTCTGCCGATAGAGCTATACTTTTTAGATATTTTCCCCATTTTATCATTTAGAATTATGTCCTCAATTTTTATGGCTTCTGGGTACTTTGAAAGAATCTTTGACATCTTTTTTTGTGTACATTCAAATAAGTTTGGGCATGTCTCCCCTTTGTTTAATTATATATGTAAATTAGTGGAAAAGGGTTAGATAGTTGTATATTCAAATGGTTGAATTAAATGTTGGGAGATAGATATATTAAAAATATATGGTACATGGACCACCCAAATTAATATTCTTATACGTCACATAAATGAAGTCAGGCTTATAAGAAGTAAGAACAGTAAATTAGATGGATACTCTGTTTGAGTTCACATATTTTAAAGTTGGGATTATTTTGTTGATTTTTTTTTTAATGGTTTGGTATCAGGCTTTGAAGATGCAGGTGCCATTTGAATTGATGAGGCTACTTTTTTGTGCAAATGATGTAAGCTTCTAAATCTCTTGGTTTCGTTACAATCAGTGATTGTAGGTATATTGTATCAGGTAATATAATATATTTATATAATATGAAGCCATGAACATCCATTACATTTGAAATATCTAAACTTGAACAATACTTCGCAAAGTTATTTGCTTATCCTGCATTGCCTACTAAACTAAATTATTGGTATATCATTTTACTATTGTTCATCTAAATATCAGAATTACTGGCACTAGGATTCATCCTACAACAAGTTTTTGAGATGCTGTTATTTACAATAGGGATAAAGCTTGGGATGATTTGTTTTTCTTGCTTTTACATATTATTCACACTCTTATTTTTAAATAGCCTGATTATAAGAACCTGGTTAGCTGCTCTATGTTGTACGAACGGTGGGTATTCCGAATTGGTCCAATCATTAGGAGCAGCAATTGTAGTAGCTTACCATCGGTATGTGGCCTTTTTTAGAATTGGGGCTAAACAGTCTCTTGCTCAAATTTTTAGGTAATATTGCTTTATCAAGCTACACCCTGTATCTATTGCTTTATCAACAAATGGTAAATTCTGTCTCAAAATGACGATCTATCACCTTTGTAGCAACAATTACATTCTCTGTAATATTTATATTCTCAATGAAAGATTGCAGATTGATTGTTAAAAGTTAAAGAATACAACAATACAAAAGCATGTTTTAGATTTTAAAGTCTAGCCTTTGAGCAAATGTCAAGCTGGTTTCCTGTACTCTGATCTTCTTGCTGCTGTAATTTCAGAAATGATGAAGCCCAACGATTTAGATAGTGCTTCAACTCGGTCCCTATTGATTGTTTTAGACCTGAAAATGTTGATCTGTAGAAACCATTCAAGATTTTAGAAAAAACAAAAAAGAAATAGATAAAAGCTTGAAAGTGTCCTGGGCGCATTTGATTGTGGTTGCTGGAGCTAAATCGGCTGAATTGTGTGGAGGTCTGACAATTCTAGTTCGATTGGTCAAATAGATGCAAGCACACAAGAACTGGTTGCATTATCTAGAGAACACATATTGGGAAGTAAAGGTTTTGGAAATCCCGTTGCATTCGATAATACCTAAATCAAAATACTCATTGACAGACCATGTGATTATGTAAGTGTATATGAGTGAATAAGTGTGTAGTGGGGAGTCAATGCGTACGAGTGAAATGTAGTGAGAAGTGTATGTACAAGTGATTGTGTAAATAGAAAGGAAACACTATGTGTACTATTTGAAAGTGTAATAAATATTTATTTGTATAAATATTTGTCTAAAAATAATTTTTGAATTAAATATTCAATTCTTGTAAATATTATTAATATTATGTGTAATATTCAAATCCATTGCAACTTTCAGCATTTTACAACGGGCATTAATTGTTGTTAGAGTAGATATTACAATAGTCAATACCTGTTGCAAAAAATATTACAACGGGTTGTTATTCTATTGAATGAACATACAACAACAACATAAGACCGTTGTATAAACTCTATTACAACCGCCTGGTACCACGTTCATTGCCCATTGTAAACGAGGGCATATTTCAAGATGGCCTAATACAACGGGCGGGCTGACCACTGTAAAACCCCTATTACCATGGGCATTGCCCGTTGTAATAGATCTGTTTTGTTGTAGTGTACTAAATCCAATTATATTTTTAATTATAAGTTTTATTGACACAAATAAGGAAGTTTATATTCTCTTTTCTCTAGGATATTTATTTAATTTCTTCCCTAATTTGGACTTAGTATTTAAACGACAATGAATATCCATTAATCCCCTTTTTGACACCCATTTCTTTTTATTTCCTTTTCTTTGTTTATTACTCATTATGATCATAACGATCATATTTCCTAAGGTAACAATTTATCTTTTCCTCCCATCGGTTATAATTAATGTCATTTATGAGCCTAACGACCATAATTTTCCTAAGACATTAATCACAATGGAATATCCTTATTTTATCAGTCCTGAATATATTTAACTGTTGTACCCCAACAGGAATTTCTAATTTTATTTATTTATTTACTTGTTTATTGGTTGATATATATATATATATATATATATATATATATATGTGTGTGTGTGTGTGTGTGTGTGTGTGTTTATGCACTCGACCTCTCACATTAAGTTGACTAACTGTGGTTGCTGGATTTGTCGGTCGGTTCCAGGCAGATTTCTACCATAAGTGAACTTAACATCATGCCTTAGTACATTTATTTTTATGCATTAGACCGCTCACATTAAGCTGACTACCTGTGGTTGCTGGATTTGCCGGTCGGTTCCAGGCAGGCTTGCACCATAAGTTGAGCTTAACCTCGT
Organism: Allium sativum; assembly: GCA_030737875.1. Lineage (NCBI taxonomy): Eukaryota > Viridiplantae > Streptophyta > Magnoliopsida > Asparagales > Amaryllidaceae > Allium > Allium sativum. Next base: position 432,509,628 of record CM060923.1, read on the forward strand.
GTCTAAATGCAGTTATAAGTCAAATTTCCTAATTGGGGTCTACAACATTTATCCTAATTGATTTTAGGAATTGTAATCAATTTCCTATCACATTTAATTTCCCCAATCAATATTGGTTACATTTGTTATTTATTGATTTGCGGTTTCATTTATGGCGATTAATTCTATTGATTGCTTCAAATGGCCACCACAAACATATTAATTCAAAATAGATTATATTTACACATAATTCCATAATTGAACCTTATCCAAACATTCAAACATTCCACACAATTTATATTTTACCATTTTACGCTGATTTGGACGGATAATGTGTGTGTGTGTATATATATGTGTGTGTGTGTGTGTGTGTGTGTGTGTGTTTTCGTGCGGTCAACATAGTTATCAATATTTATTTATTATTTTGCAATACTTAGTTTTAAATTACTGATTTGGTCTAATCAGTTAACTGAACATTCCCTTTTTATATTCAATCTTTCCAAGTAGGTTTCATGTCTCACAAGGACCGTTAGCCGTAATCATTGTAAATCATGCCTATTTTGTGGAATTGACATATTTCAAAATCTCCAGAAATATATGTAATGTATTTTTAACTTGTTATAGTCGATGCAAATTACATACAAAAACATGTATTTATTTTTATATGTATCTTTGCACCACTTTTCCCTTTTTAATTCTTTTTGTCATACTTCTTGTGATTCTAAAATAACGCTTCTTTATTTAAAAAATGAGGAAAACGACATAATTTACAATGCTTAAGCCAAAAACCCAACAATATTCAATATAAACAAGGAATATTTCTTTTATTCTTACAAGCACATAATACACAAATTCATCTTTTTACCCAAATTCACAGATTTCATATTTCAACACTGAACTAAAGATCTGGAACATGACCATAACAAATTTATGTTTAATGGGACTGATTCCCAGATTAATAGTGATGTGTAACATGCACAACATATTTCGTATTTCATGATGTAACCGTAGGAATGTATGGGAAAAATATAGAAAAATCCTAAAATTCATGTTATACATAATCACAACTGATCATTTTCCAAATTTTAAAACGTATTCATAATCAGATCTGATTGTTGCCGCAATTTACAATTATTTAAGTAAACAGATCTAATAGGCATAAAACATAGATTTGATTCAAACGAAATAGATAAATCATTATATCTATACTAGTAAATTTCCCACTTACCTTATAGCTTCCAATTTCTCAGTTTTGAATCTTTTTAGGCTTATAATCCCCAAATTCTTACAAATATGCAATTTATCTATAAAAGGGAAAATTCTAGATCTGTAGAAATGTAAGAAAAAGTGAAGAGAGGAAGAATCCATTGTTGAGCGTGAACTGCATTCCTTTCCATTAGATCTGCTTGCCCTCTCAATTTCATGTGAATTGGATTTGATATGTATGAACATATTTTTATTTTAGAATTTAGGTTTTGAGAGATAGAAAAATGGCAGAAATCCGCTGCCTCCGCAGATTTATATGGAAAAAGAGTGAGGCTCTACCCCTTTATTTATAAGGGTAGAAATGGCCTAAAACCATTGGATTAATTTTAATTAACATTCGTTCATTATTATATAATTTTTATATACTTAGAACCACATGATCTAAGGTCCGGTGGTGCTTTTTTTGTTATATTAATTCGATTGGTCAGCCGTCTTCTCTAGGGTTAATTCTTCCTGCTCTTGAGATGGGTTCGCTGAGAGCCTGGCAACTGGATCTAGTTGCGTTTGCACGCCGGTATGCCTAATAGGGATAAGAGTCAGTCCTTGTGGTTCTGGCAGAATTCTCAAGCTGCGCAGCCTACTTCTTTCACAGCGGGAGAACCCAATTCCTAGTAAGGACCCTAAGAGCTTGGAAGATATTTCAACCAAAAGTTTTCAGACAGATCTCTCGTATATGAAAAACACTTTCTTCGAAGTCGGAAAATGCTGTAAGACAAATGTAACACCCCGTAATTTTAAATATTAAAGTTAACAAATTAAAGAATACTTAATTTCAAATGTGAGAATCAAGGGAAACGGGTTATGCCATTAAATTCATCTCGAAATTCTGGTTGAGATAGAGTCCGATTTTGCGTAAGTTGGACTTCATATGAAGAATTTATAGTTGTTGGAAGCTTCCAGAAATTCAAATTTAAATTCAAAAAACGAATTCAAAATCAGAACTGGGCAGGGCGGGAAATTTCCCGCCCAAGGCCAGGTCGACCCTAGTGTCGACCTCCCCCCTACAGGTTGACCTGACGGTCGACCTAGGGATTGACTTGCCCCCCTCCCCCCTCCCCGTGGGAAGATCTGAAAGATGATGATTTTGTGACTCAGTGTTGAGTCATTATGGCTGAGGTGTCACTCTATGTTGACTGGATGGTCTTGATTGATTCTAGGTTGATCGGATGGCCTAAATTAATCCTAAATTATATATAAGCACATGTAGTCTCAAATCCAAATCAAAATTAGAATCATAGCTGTCATGCTATCACCTTGCAACCTAGAATAACCATCATCAACTAAAGGGAAACTAAAGCTAATCAACTCAATTCAACTCAAGTCTATAACAACAACAACGAATTTGTCTACTTCAAAGGCGAGCTAAATCAATTTCAGAACTCAGATCGCAGAACTCAAGACCTCTTTTGAGTTGTGAGTTGAATTTCTTTAATAAGATAATTAACAAGTTAATTGGGTTGAGATATAAATTGGGTTATATGGCTATGTTTGTGAAACACTGGAAAATGTGATATTTTGTGAATATATGCTAGTTGTTCATAATGACATTTTTTGTTGTAAATTCCTTTGTATATGCCCAATCACCTATGTTCAACTTGATTCATGTTTGACATCATTTTATATGCAAGTTCGGGTGTAGATTATATGCTCGTTTTTATGTGAATTGTACACAAGTTTACATGAGAACCAAGTAAAATGACTATATGCAAGTTTAGGTAGAAATTGGATTCACATATATGCAAGTTTACACCTTTAGATTTAGATCTATGACGTACATAGTTTTATGCAAGTTTGTGACTATGGCCTATGCAAGTTTTGGATGAAAACTATATTCATATATGCAAGTTTTGGGTGAAAAAATATATTCATTATGCAAGTTCACACCTTTAGGCCTATGTTTAGATTCATGACAATAACAAGTTTATGCTAGATATGTTGTAATCCTTATTTGTAAGTTAGATCCAATTTGTATGTTATGCAAATCTGCGACGTTTCTTCTCTTTTATGTATTAGACTAATTGCTAGTCTAATATATATATATATATATATATATATATATATATATATATGCCATGATAAACGAAAGAACAACGTGGGGATGATGGGGGTAATATTGAATATACACATATTGAGAATTGGCATAAATGGCCTTAAAAAGGAATATAATTAATTTAAGACATTAATTGGAAAAATAGGCATTTATGGACATAATTTTAATAGACAATTATGGACATAAGTATATTTGGAATTTATTGACAAATTTGAATAGGGATATTAATCCACTTTGGGGTTAAATGAAGATGTGTAATAATAAACCGCCTAAGACACGAGGTTAGACTCTTTTGTGGTGTGAGACTACCCGGACCCGCCCGACAAATCCAGCAGCCACAAATGCCAGTCTAATGTGAGAGGTCAAAGGCATGAATTAAATGCGTAACAGTTGCAAAGACATGAGGTTAGGCTCGTTTGTGGTGTAAGACTGCCCGGACACGCCCGGCAAATCGAGCTGCCACAAGTGCCATTCTAATGTGGGAGGTCTTTACAAGGTTACGGTGTTAATGAATTAAGAAATACTTAACCAGATAAACATGTGGTGGGACATGGGGGGTAAAGTGGGTTCCTTGGGTGGCAAGAGAAATTAAGAGGGTGCTTTGGGTGGCATGTGAAATACGATTAGATGCACTTAACCAAGATTGAAACATGTAAGAAGACATGAATAAGAATAGGGTTAAGCGGGGAAAACCTTAGAGGGGACCAAGCATAGGTGGAAAACTTGTTGTAACGACCCAGAAAATCTGAACCAATTTAAAAATTTTAAATTGGCTAAAATAATGGATTTTAAATATTTAAAATAAATATTTTCAATAATAGAGATGAAAACTGAGTTTGAATCGACAATTGAAATACGAATATAATTAATTATAATTATAAACAAGGCCTGAAAGGGCGCTGTAGTTTCAAAAATCGAATTCAAAATTTTGTCGGACTATATCGGGTGCAAAACAATCCGGATTTTAGTGAAACCAAAAATATTTAAATCTATTGGTGAATACCTTTCCAACGAATCCGACAAATCAAAATTTCATAGCGGGAATCAAAAGATAGGTCCAGTTGAAAATTCTGAATAGTCGCTATGGAATTCAGACCCTTAAAAATGGAGATTTTGCCAACGACCTCGGATTTCGATGAAACCACTTTTGTTGGGTCCGTGATGTCAAATTATTGTTAGGTTTCAAATTTCATAATTTTTCGAATCGATATGTGAGCGTGGCAAAGGAAAACGCGTTTGACCAGTTTCAGTTGATTTTAATCGATTGGAAAATGGCCATTTTTCAAACGGTCTCAGAATTCGACGAAACTAGTTTTGTTAGGACCATATCGTCAATACGAAGCTAGAAAATATTTTTTTGGAATTTTTAGAGTTATTATGTGGCCCTGGTAAATTGAAATGTACGTTTAAAATTCAATATAATGATTTAAATGTTAATTTAAACGAAAACTGATCGTAACAGCCGAGTTGGGTTACGCAGCATATCCCATTGTGTTCAGAATGAGGGTAATTAGCTAGGGGTGACACTCGTTGAGTTTAATTTGGGGTTGATATCAATACAAGGGTATTAGTGGAAATAATAAAAATAATTAAATAAATATATATATATATATGGTCAACCCAAGTCAGATGGTTCAAGACCCCGACCCTCTTCAAAAACGATCGACGGAAAAGCTCGATTCGTTCTTCCCCGATAACGTTCAATCCACGCAGTGAAATCCATCGATTCTTCAGCGGATTTGGTAGATCTCAGCCTCGTCTTTGAATCCATACAGGTCTCGGCTGCCATCGTTGTGTGTCTCGATCGAATCACCTCCCTGAACGTTCGCCGCCTCGCCCAGATTTCTCACCGCCACCGTACTTCGAGTTGGACGAAACCCACCTCGCCGGAGAGCTGACGTGAAGCGGGAGGCCGTGGAAACCCCTGATCGTCGCCCCGCGCCTCGGATTTTGAGCAGGAAGCGAAACCCTAGTTGGAGCTCAGTTCAGACATTATACAGTGAGTTACTTTGTTTATTTATTTTATTTAGACCTATCTTTAAATTCTGATTTCATAGCAAAAATAAATATACTTGATTTTGGAAAATATAAAATAGAATTTGGTTTATAAAATAAAATATAGGGTTTGTTTTAGAAATGTACATAGAATTTGGTTCATCGAAATAAACATAGAACTTGTTTTTTTGAAATATAAATATACTTGATTTAAAAATTAAAAATATAGCTTGATTTTTATTTATACGGTAGCAGAATTAAAATATTGAACATTTTGATTTGAGAATATATATGGCATAGATTTGAAGATATATATAGCATAGTTCTGAAAATATATATCGCATCGTTTTTAAAATAGAAAGATACTTTGTTTTAAAATACAATTGCTTTGAAAATAAATATGTTTTAAAATAAAATTAACTTTGTTTTGATCTTTGGTTTTAAAATATATGTATCAAATGTTTTAGAAAATATACAATACTTTGATTTGAAAATAAACAATACATTGTTTTTGAAATATAAAATAGTAACATAAAAAATATGGTTTTTATATATATTGAACATCGAAGTAAAAATATGGTTTTTATATATTGAACATCGAAGTAAAAATATGGTTTTTATATATTGAACGTCGAAGTAAAAATATGGTTTTTATATATATTGAACATCGAAGTAAAAATATGGTTTTTATATATTGAACATCGAAGTAAAAATGTGGTTTTTATATATTGAACATCGAAGTAAAAATATGGTTTTTATATATTGAACATCGAAGTAAAAATATGGTTTTTATATATTGAACATCGAAGTAAAAATTTGATTTTTATATATTGAATAGCGAAGTAAAAATTCGATTTTTACATATGTAGAGAATACGGGCAACGAAGTGACAAGAGGCAGAACGACGGAGATTTCTATAAAAGAAGTGTCGTGAAGTTGGATAGCTAACGGTGAGAATTTCTCACTCTTCAAATTCTTTTTCTAGCCATATATATATGTGTGGAAATAAAAGTGAATTGCTATATATAAATATATATATATACGCCCCTCGTCCACAAACCATGGACGATATTTATTGATTGAAATTGTTGTGAAAATTGATTGATAGCGAATGGTTGTTTGGGATTGTTTGTGGTTGAAAAATACCCATTTGTGGTTGAAAAATATTTGGTTGAAACCACATAGGATTAGTTTGTGGAAATGAAATAAATATATACATGCCGCCTGCGTGCGAACTAGATGCATGATCCCCATTGTCAAAAACCGCAAGGTTTTAAGGTAGAGCGAGGAGCCGTACTAGGGACGGTCCCGGTTTTAACTACCCTGCCGTTATGCTGCCGAAATTTTGAATAATATTCGAGTGTTTGAATTATTTTCATTTGCTAAAACTATATTTATTCATTGAATAGAACACCTTCATGTGTTGAACCGATATTCATTCGTTGATTTGAAATTCATGTGTTGAATGGTATTCACGTTTTAAATATAAAAATCACATTTTTATCTATATATAGAAACTATAGAAAACCTTTATGTGTTGAATTGATATTCATTCGTTGATTTGAAATTCATGTGTTGAATGGTATTCATATTTTGAAATAAATTGTTTGATAATAAAAAAAATCACCTTTTATCGACTATATGAACTGTGTAAAATAATCTCGTTTTAAAAGAAATTGTTTTATGATAAAAATCCTATCTTTATCACCAATATGAAATATATCAAAATAATGGTGTTTTGAAATGAGTTGTTTTACAATAAAAATCACATTTTTATTGTATGCATGAATCGTTGAAATGTGAAGTGTTAAAAATAGCCACTTGTTCAAATAAACATATATGAGTTGAAATATTCATTAATTAGCTAATGAAATGATTTGTACCTATGTATGTAACCTTAGAGTGAATGGTGTTTTTAAACCAAATAGAAATCAAATATGAAGTTGAATAGAAAATGATAAACGATAAGAACTATATATATGTACATGCATATTCATTGAACAGGTTATAGCAAAGGGGCTAGAGAAGAGGAATAAAATTTTGTGCCCGACAAATAGGTACACATTTACTGTTTTGTTTGGGTGATGATTTTATGAGCCTGTTGGCTAGCCGCTTGGCTTTTTCTTTTTCTTTTTGAGATTAGAAGGACCGGGAAAGCTATTTGCGATTTCCCGATGCTCCCGGTGCAGGGGAGGTTATGGCGAAATTTTCCAAAATTTTAAGGCGTTAGTGAAATATTTGAAGTGAAAACGATATTGAAATTGTTGAATGAACTATATTTATATAATTATATAAATATAAATAAAATTAAAACGAAACGTGGCCGTGCAGTTCGCATTTTGAAATCGTGATTTCAAACAACTAGCACGAGGAATCCGACCATTGGATTTTCCCGAAACCGCAACCGTCGGGTTCGCCTTGGAAATATCTTCCCAACGGCACCAACTATGTAAAAATCCAACGGTTGGATTGTCTGGAATGTTTAATTCAAATCTGAAGAAAAACAGCGCCAGAAGCGATTTTTTTTTTATATATATATATATACATTTAATCGAATAACGACGCTGTAGTTCGTATTTTGAAATCGAAACTTCAAACGATTGTACCGGGAGATCCGACCGTCGGATTTTCCCGAAACTGGAACCGTTGGATTCGTTTTGAAAAGACCTTTCTAATGATGTAAATTTTGTGAAGATCCAACAGTTAGATTTTCAGATATGTGTAAATCAAATCTGAAGAAAAACAGCGCCACGGCCGCGTTATGGCCCGAAGCGTCGTTTTGAATAAATGGGCTATTTTAAAATAAATAAAGATAGCGATAAATCATTATAAAGTACCATAAACAATATGGAGTGGAAATAAACTGAATTTGCTCGATTTATGTTGTATTTGATGGTTGAATGTGTTTGGTGTGAAAATTACATTAAAGAACAATATTGGTGTTGTCGAATAATTTAACCATTGAAATAAATTGATTTGAAATTCTAAATATACGTGAATTATTTGAAAAGGCCGAGTTAATTCTCATTTCGAATAATTGACCGACGATTGAAATTCGAAGATGAAGACGATGGTTGAAGACCGGAGATCTTCACCTCGTTTGGATGGTAACCGAGGTCCTGATTGGGAGGCATCCCAAAATATGGATAATGAGTGGTGATCGTCCAGACGTACGTGAAAATCGATGGGTTTGCGAGGTATTTAGTGCCTCCGGTTTCGTTCAGACCCAGAACGGACTTGTAAATGGACTGTGTGTCTGACATTGGATTTTATTCTGTGTTGATTGATCTCTATTAAATATATATCTGTTTGGCGGCAGAGAATTTATTCTTTTGCTTAACGCCCTTCTCTGAGAGGCACGAGCTCAGAGGTTGTATATCGATGGACATCAGTCGCATGGCATGAATTGCCTGTATGGCATGCTAAGATGCAGTGATCAGGGCTCCTGTTAAAAAGCAAAGTCTTGTGGTGATGATCAAAGCACCGCCTGTGTGGCGTAGATTTGTGTATAACGTGAATTCGCGAGCCTCACACCCCGGTATGAACCTAAAATGGGAGAAGGACCTCGGGGAGGGCATGCGTTTCTTTCTAGCTAGGGTGGTGTCAGTCACCTACCAGCCCTGACATTTATATACTTTTCACCTATGTGGTTGTTGCTGTTGCGAGGCGCCTCGGTTTGATCGGGCAATTCGGGTCCGATGGAGTCATTCGTTGGCTCATTTACACCCCAAAGGGTGGGGAAACGCAGTGTTCAGGAATTTTAATCCACATCGGTGGACCGGCCTTGACGATCCAAAGGCTTGACTGAGTACTTGCCTGAGGGGCGGGCTAGAGCGTTTCGAATTCGGTAAGGACTATCTTTTGCCTTGGTTCATGACGGAAATCCAATTTCCAAATAAGTGACTGTGCGGTTTTGATTGTATACCTATATATGGCGACATAGTGGAATGGGGCATTAATGCCGTCTATGATTGATAGTTATGATTTGAAATTGTTGTCAAAACACATAAACACTAGCAATAATATCAAATGCCTTTGTTTTATTCGTATCAAGCATATTTTGGCCGTTATAAGGTAAAAACTCTATCCTCCGGTTTGCGTTGCATTTTGTGATGGGAACTGAGTCTTATAACGGCTTCATTTTTATAAAAAGCATAGCGATGTTTAAAAGAAAGATTTGTTTTAAAGCACTGGCAATCCAATGGAGTAAACCCGTTCCACGAAAGTGGCGTGGTCCTGTGATTTGTCAAATTATATATGTGTTGAGTAGATTTCTCATACCAGTCCCATGACTGACTCGTAGTTTGTTTCACTTTCAAACTCGGGTGTCCCTTTTTCTACACGGGCAGCCTTGTATTCAGGTTTAGCTGGTTCTCTTTCCGGATAGCTGGAGCTGGAGATGGATTCTATCATTTATCTCTTTTTATGCTGTTCAGCTCCTATTATACATGTTATGTTTGTTTTCCGCTGTAGACATTTATGTATAGCTGAACTGTATTTGTACTAAGTAAGATCCTGTATACTATGTAACTCTGATGATTACTTTTATCCAGTATATTCTATTGTTCATTATCTGGTGTATTTATTTAATTTTTGTTCTGCTATTATCTGTTTCTGTGTTATATTCCAAAGATAACCCTTGTCTCCGTATGAACGGGATTTCGGATCGTCTCAACGTGGTATCAGAGCTTAGGTTAAGCTTAGTTCTGGAATATAACATTTGAACGAACTCGTCAGAAATAGAACCAGTAGTGTTCTAGGGCGGGTAACTCTATACAGATAGGATCAGCAATATCCTAGTATGAGTAAAGCAGAATGAAATTGCACCTCGATAGGCACATTTACATTCAAGTATGTGTTTCTATGTTTTAAAATTTTCTTTTCTGTGACCTGACACTTGATCTGCTAATTGCAGAAGTACTAGAAAATGAGTGCCAGAAACAGAAGGAATACAGAACCCAATCTAGAGGCCCTATTAAAGAGATATCGAAATCTGAATGGAGCACAGTTCTCGGGCAATGAATCTATAATTCAAACTCAAGCTTGGATGAGTTCTGTCGAAAGAATATTTGAGCGTATCCAGCTGAGGGATGACCAGAAAAGGCTAGTAGCATCTTGGGCGCAAAAAGAAGAAGCTTTAATCTGGTGGGAAACAATCATCAAAGATAATCCAGAAGGTGATATCACATGGGACAGATTCAAAGTGATTTTCTTAGAAAGATTTACTCCTCCCGAAGCAACCGAGAGATTATGTGATGAATTTTCTTATCTAATACAAGGTGATATGACCATCCCAGAATATCATAAGAAATTCAACGAACTTGCTCACTTTGCTCCTCATCTGATTCAAGATCCAAAGAGGAAAAATCTGAGATTTATTCATGGCCTGCAAAGGAGATATCAGAATAGTGTAATGAGGAATGTGAAGCTCCCTTTTTCTGAAATGATATATATGGCTTATCAGTATGAAGATCTCCATAAGAAAGGAATGTTACGCGACGAAGAAGAAGTCTGTTCTAGTGACAAAGAAAAGTCGGAAACTGATATTCCTGAAGCCAGTAAGAAGCCCAGTGCCAAGAGAAAAAGGGCTAGATCTAAAAAGGAACCTGCCACGACTGCCATATGTAAGAACTGCAATCAGGAAAGGGCTGATGTTTTAGAAGGCACGCTCAATGTCAAAAACATTCCAGTTAAAGTACTGTTTGACACAGGCGCGTCGCGAAGCTTTGTTTCAAAGAGTGCCGCTAAGAAGCTGGATTTGAATTTGAAAAAGCTGAAGGAACCAATAACCGTCCAGAATCCAGTTGGGGGTTCCATTGATCTCAGTTGGATTTGTGGAGTGCCGGTTTCTTTCTCTCGTTATCGGTTTCCTACCATCGCCGTCGTCATGAATTTTAAAGAGTTTGATCTTATTTTGGAGTTAGACTGGTTGACCAAATATGAAGCTGAAGTCAAATGCGCCGACAGAGTCGTAAAGGCGAAGATTAAATCAGGCGATTATATAACCATTCCCTGTGAAGGTCAAAATACTAATAGAAAAGACTTCTGGGCAGCTTTGAATGTTCCTCCATCCCAAATAGAGAATGTCCCTGAAATCACGGAGAATATTCCTGACCTCATCAAAGACATTCCTGTCGTCAAAAACTATGTGGATGTGTTCGAGGAAGTTGTTCGCTTACCTCCACAAAGAGAAATAGATTTCAAAATTTCTTTAATTCCGAATGCAAGGCCGGTAGTTCACACTATTCGAAGAATGTCTTTGAAAGAGAAAGAGGAATTAGACAATCAAACACGACAGCTAGTATGGAAAGGTCTGATCAGACCTAGTTTCTCTGATTGGGGAGCAGCAGTGGTGTTTGTCCCAAAATCTGACGGTACTCTACGGCTATGCGTGGATTATCGTGATCTGAACAAACAGACAATAAAGAACAAGTATCCATTGCCGCAGATTGATGATTTGTTGGATCGATTAAATGGGGCACAAGTATTCTCAAGAATGGACCTAGCTACAGGCTTCCATCAACTTCGAATTGCCGAAGAGTGTGTTCCAATGACAGCGTTCAGAGGCCCCGACTTATTCTACGAGTGGTTAGTAATGCCATTCGGCTTATGTAACGCTCCAGCTTACTTCGTCGATCTGATGAATAGAGTGTTCAGAGGGGTTTTGAATAAATTTGTTCTGGTTTTCATTGACGATATTCTAATCTTCTCTAAATCAAAGGCTGAACATGAAAAGCATCTGGAACAGGTTCTAGAAATCCTCAGAAGGAATGTATTGAAAGCCAAGTTTTCCAAATGTATATTCTGGCAAGATGAAGTGAAATTTCTGGGCCACGTCGTATCGAAAGAAGGAATCGCTGTGGACCCAAGCAAAATCACAGCTATTCAGAATTGGAAACAGCCCAGTACTCCCACTGAAGTCCGCAGTTTTCCCGGATTGGCTAGTTATTACCGGAAGTTCGTTAAAAACTTTTCGAAGATATCTGGTCATTTAACGAAGCTTACAAAGAAGCATTCTAAATTCAAATGGACTCCAGAAAGTGAAGAGGCTTTTGAAGAGCTAAAGTTGAGATTAACAACTGCTCCAGTGCTAACCATCATCGATGGCAACCAAGATTTGAAAGTCTGGACTGATGCTTCTAGAGAAGGCCTTGGCGCAGTGTTAATGCAAAGAGGTCAAGTGATTGCTTATGCTAGTCGTCAACTGAAGCCGCACGAGAAAAACTATGTAACACATGGTCTTGAGTTATTGGCTATCATATTCTCTTTGAAGATCTGGAGACACTATCTTCTGGGCGAGAGATTTGAACTGTTTAGAGATCACCAGTCGTTAAAGTATCTGTTCACTCAGAAGGACTTTAATTTGAGGCAGCAGCGTTGGCTGGACTTTCTTGCAGCATATGACTTTGAAATTATATATACTCCCCGGAAAGCCAATGTCGTGGCCGATGCACTGAGCCGAAAGAATGTAATGATCGCCAGCTTTATTATCACGACATCCTTGATTGAAAAAATATCTATTCTTCATAAGGAGGATAACTTTATTAAAGATATGATCAAAAGGATTCAGAAAGGCGAACCCTCGTGTTTTCAAATAGATAACGACGAGACCTTGAGGTTGAAAGGAAGGATTTGTGTTCCTGACATCCCAGAGTTAAAAAGGGAAGTGTTAGACGAGTGTCACAAGTCCAAGCTGAGTATCCATCCTGGCGTGGCCAAAATGTATAACGATCTCAAAAGAACATTCTGGTGGAAGGCTATGAAGAGAGACATTTCAATATATGTTAGCCGATGCCCTACTTGCCAACTAGTCAAGAGCGACCAACAGAAACTAGCTGGACTGTTACAACCACTAGAAGTTCCTGGTTGGAAGTGGGAACATATTTCTATGGATTTCATTGATGGTCTGCCCAGAACCAGAAAAGGAAATGACAGTATTTGGGTGATCGTAGATCGCTTCACGAAGACCGCCCATTTCATACCTGTCAGATCAAATAGAACCGCTCAGAGTCTGGCGCGGATTTACTTCAGGGAAATAGTTAGACTGCATGGAGTGCCGCTCAGTATAGTCAGTGATAGAGATACAATATTCACTAGTAAATTCTGGGAAGCATTTCAAGTCGAGCTAGGAACGAAGTTAAACTTGAGCACCGCTTATCATCCTCAGACAGACGGTCAGACTGAGAGGGTGAATCGCATTTTAGAGGATCTATTGTGGGCTTGTGTTCTAGATTTCGGTGGATCATGGGAAGACCATCTGCATTTGGCTGAATTATCTTATAACAACAGCTACCAGGCGAGTCTGACAATGTCGCCATTCGAAGCATTGTACGGTAGACCGTGCCGATCTCCTGCTCGTTGGGTCGAGCCTGGAAATAGACTTGTGTTAGGGCCTGATATGATTCGCGAAGCTGCCGACAAAGTCGATTTTATTAAGAAGCGATTACTCGCCGCTCAAAGCCGACAAAAGAGCTATGCCGATAGAAGAAGAAGAGATATATCCTTTGAAGTTGGCGACTATGTATATTTGAAAGTATCGTCGATGAGAGGAGTTATCCGGTTCGGTAAAACTGGAAAGTTAGCGCCCAAATTCATAGGTCCGTTTCCTATTCTGGAACGGATCGGAACTCTCGCTTATAGGGTCAAACTGCCTGATTGGTTGCCTGAAATTCATGATGTATTTCACATATCTCAACTTCGAAAGCACGTTCATGATCCAGACTTGATCGTGGAAGAAGCAGCTCAACATGACATTGAAATAACCCCAGAATTAGCTGTGAGAAGAGAGCCGCTAAAGATAATAGGCAAAGAAACCAAAGAGCTGAGGAACAAGAAGGTTCGCTTAGTCAAAGTGCAATGGAGTGGAGATCCGCGAGATTGTACTTCGGAAACTGAGGAGAGCATTCAGAAAGCTTATCCTAGATGCCGAGTATATATCTCTGATTGACTCCGGTGCAAGGTACATTTAACCTACTTTGCATTACCATTTAATTCTCTATTCTATTGCTATTTTCTTTTCATGGATGTGCACCTTTAAATTCTATAGGCTGAATGATTTTGAAAAGAGTATGGAGGTAGATCGGTATATTTTTGAAAGGTTAAAACGATTTGAATGTTAGTTGTGTTGTGTGATTGTAGATTTGTCAAACCACTTTCGACTTTGTTCCTTTTCGGGGACGAAAAGTTTTAAGTGGGGGAGATTGTAACGACCCAGAAAATCTGAACCAATTTAAAATTTTTAAATTGGCTAAAATAATGGATTTTAAATATTTAAAATAAATATTTTCAATAATAGAGATGAAAACTGAGTTTGAATCGACAATTGAAAAACGAATATAATTAATTATAATTATAAACAAGGCCTGAAAGGGCGCTGTAGTTTCAAAAATCAAATTCAAAACTTTGTCGGACTGTATCGGGTGCAAAACAATCCGGATTTTAGTGAAACCAAAAATATTTAAATCTATTGGTGAATACCTTTCCAACGAATCCGACAAATCAAAATTTCATAGCGGGAATCAAAAGATAGGTCCAGTTGAAAATTTTGAATAGTCGCTATGGAATTCAGACCCTTAAAAATGGAGATTTTACCAACGACCTCGGATTTCGATGAAACCGCTTTTGTTGGGTTCGTGATGTCAAATTATTGTTAGATTTCAAATTTCATAAATTTTCGAATCAATATGTGAGCGTGGCAAAGGAAAACGCGTTTGACCAGTTTCAATTGATTTTAATCGACTGGAAAATGGCCATTTTTCAAATGGTCTCAGAATTCGACGAAACTAGTTTTGTTAGGACCGTATCGTCAATACGAAGCTAGAAAATATTTTTCTGGAATTTTTAGAGTTATTATGTGGCCCTGGTAAATTGAAATGTACGTTTAAAATTCAATATAATGATTTAAATGTTAATTTAAACGAAAACTGATCGTAACAGCCGAGTTGGGTTACGCAGCATATCCCATTGTGTTCAGAATGGGGGTAATTAGCTAGGGGCGACACTCGTTGAGTTTAATTTGGGGTTGATATCAATACAAGGGTATTAGTGGAAATAATAAAAATAAATAAATAAATATATATATAAGGTCAACCCAAGTCAGATGGTTCAAGACCCCGACCCTCTTCAAAAATGATCGACGGAAAAGCTCGATTCGTTCTTCCCCGATAACGTTCAATCCACGCAGTGAAATCCATCGATCCTTCAGCGGATTTGGTAGATCTCAGCCTCGTCTTTGAATCCATACAGGTCTCGGCTGCCATCGTTGTGTGTCTCGATCGAATCACCTCCCTGAACGTTCGCCGCCTCGCCCAGATTTCTCGCCGCCACCGTACTTCGAGTTGGACGAAACCCACCTCGCCGGAGAGCTGACGTGAAGGGGGAGGCCGTGGAAACTCCTGATCGTCGCCCCGCGCCTCGGATTTTGAGCAGGAAGCGAAACCCTAGTTGGAGCTCTGTTCAGACGTTATACAGTGAGTTACTTTGTTTATTTATTTTATTTAGACCTATCTTTAAATTCTGATTTCATAGCAAAAATAAATATACTTGATTTTGGAAAATATAAAATAGAATTTGGTTTATAAAATAAAATATAGGGTTTGTTTTAGAAATGTACATAGAATTTGGTTCATAGAAATAAACATAGAACTTGTTTTTTTGAAATATAAATATACTTGATTTAAAAATTAAAAATATAGCTTGATTTTTATTTATACGGTAGCAGAATTAAAATATTGAACATTTTGATTTGAGAATATATATGGCATAGATTTGAAGATATATATAGCATAGTTCTGAAATATATATCGCATCGTTTTTAAAATAGAAAGATACTTTGTTTTAAAATACAATTGCTTTGAAAATAAATATGTTTTAAAATAAAATTAACTTTGTTTTGATCTTTGGTTTTAAAATATATGTATCAAATGTTTTACAAAATATACAATACTTTGATTTGAAAATAAACAATACATTGTTTTTGAAATATAAAATAGTAATATAAAAAATATGGTTTTTATATATATTGAACATCGAAGTAAAAATATGGTTTTTATATATTGAACATCGAAGTAAAAATATGGTTTTTATATATTGAACATCGAAGTAAAAAAATGGTTTTTATATATTGAACATCGAAGTAAAAATATGGTTTTTATATATTGAACATCGAAGTAAAAATTTGATTTTTATATATTGAATAGCGAAGTAAAAATTCGATTTTTACATATGTAGAGAATACGGGCAACGAAGTGACAAGAGGCAGAACGACGAAGATTTCTATAAAAGAAGTGTCGTGAAGTTGGATAGCTAACGGTGAGAATTTCTCACTCTTCAATTTCTATTTCTAGCCACATATATATGTGTGGAAATAAAAGTGAATTGCTATATATATATATATATATATATATATATATATACGCCCCTCGTCCACAAACCATGGACGATATTTATTGATTGAAATTGTTGTGAAAATTGATTGATAGCGAATGGTTGTTTGGGATTGTTTGTGGTTGAAAATTACCCGTTTGTGGTTGAAAAATATTTGGTTGAAACCACATAGGATTAGTTTGTGGAAATGAAATAAATATATACATGCCGCCTGCGTGCGAACTAGATGCATGATCCCCATTGTCAAAAACCGCAAGGTTTTAGGGTAGAGCGAGGAGCCGTACTGGGGACGGTCCCGGTTTTAACTACCCTGCCGTTATGCTGCCGAAATTTTGAATAATATTCGAGTGTTTGAATTATTTTCATTTGCTAAAACTATATTTATTCATTGAATAGAACACCTTCATGTGTTGAATCGATATTCATTCGTTGATTTGAAATTCATGTGTTGAATGGTATTCGCGTTTTAAATATAAAAATCACATTTTTATCTATATATAGAAACTATAGAAAACCTTCATGTGTTGAATTGATATTCATTCGTTGATTTGAAATTCATGTGTTGAATGGTATTCATATTTTGAAATAAATTGTTTGATAATTAAAAAAAATCACCTTTTATCGACTATATGAACTGTGTGAAATAATCTCGTTTTAAAAGAAATTGTTTTATGATAAAAATCCTATCTTTATCACCAATATGAAATATATCAAAATAATGGTGTTTTGAATGAGTTGTTTTACAATAAAAATCACATTTTTATTGTATGCATGAATCGTTGAAATGTGAAGTGTTAAAAATAGCCACTTGTTCAAATAAACATATATGAGTTGAAATATTCATTAATTAGCTAATGAAATGATTTGTACCTATGTATGTAACCTTAGAGTGAATGGTGTTTTTAAACCAAATAGAAATCAAATATGAAGTTGAATAGAAAATGATAAACGATAAGAACTATATATATGTACATGCATATTCATTGAACAGGTTATAGCAAAGGGGCTAGAGAAGAGGAATAAAATTTTGTGCCCAACAAATAGGTACACATTTACTGTTTTGTTTGGGTGATGATTTTATGAGCCTGTTGGCTAGCCGCTTGGCGTTTTCTTTTTGAGGTTAGAAGGACCGGGAAAGTTATTTGCGATTTCCCGATGCTCCCGGTGCAGGGGAGGTTATGGCGAAATTTTCCAAAATTTTAAGGCGTTAGTGAAATATTTGAAGTGAAAACGATATTGAAATTGTTGAATGAACTATATTTACATAATTATATAAATATAAATAAAATTAAAACAAAACATGGTCGTGCAGTTTGCATTTTGAAACCGTGATTTCAAACAACTAGCACGGGGAATCCGACCAATGGATTTTCCCGAAACCGCAACCGTCGGGTTCGCCTTGGAAATATCTTCCCAACGGCACCAACTTTGTAAAAATCCAACGGTTGGATTGTCTGGAATGTTTAATTCAAATCTGAAGAAAAACAGCGCCAGAAGCGATTTTATTTATATATATATATAAATATAATTATATATTTAATCGAATAACGACGCTGCAGTTCGTATTTTGAAATCGAAACTTCAAACGATTGTACCGGGAGATCCAACCGTCGGATTTTCCCGAAACTGGAACCGTTGGATTCGTTTTGAAAAGACCTTTCTAATGATGTAAATTTTGTGAAAATCCAACGGTTAGATTTTCAAATATGTGTAAATCAAATCTGAAGAAAAACAGCGCCATGGCCGCGTTATGGCCCGAAGCGTCGTTTTGAATAAATGGGCTATTTTAAAATAAATAAAGATAGCGTTAAATCATTATAAAGTACCATAAACAATATGGAGTGGAAATAAACTGAATTTGCTCGATTTATGTTGTATTTGATGGTTGAATGTGTTTGGTGTGAAAATTACATTAAAGAACAATATTGGTGTTGTCGAATAATTTAACCATTGAAATAAATTGATTTGAAATTCTAAATATACGTGAATTATTTGAAAAGGCCGAGTTAATTCTCATTTCGAATAATTGACCGACGATTGAAATTCGAAGATGAAGACGATGGTCGAAGACCGGAGATCTTCACCTCGTTTGGATGGTAACCGAGGTCCTGATTGGGAGGCATCCCGAAATATGGATAATGAGTGGTGATCGTCCAGACGTACGTGAAAATCGATGGGTTTGCGAGGTATTTAGTGCCTCCGGTTTCGTTCAGACCCAGAACGGACTTGTAAATGGACTGTGTGTCTGACATTGGATTTTATTCTGTGTTGATTGATCTCTATTAAATATACATCTGTTTGGCGGCGGAGAATTTATTCTTTTTCTTAACGCCCTTCTCTGAGACGCACGAGCTCAGAGGTTGTATATCGATGGACATCAGTCGCATGGCATGAATTGCCTGTGTGGCATGCTAAGATGCAGTGATCAGGGCTCCTGTTGAAAAGCAAAGTCTTGTGGTGATGATCAAAGCACCGCTTGTGTGGTGTAGCTTTGTGTATAACGTGAATTCGCGAGCCTCACACCCCGGTATGAACCTAAAACGGGAGAAGGACCTCGGGGAGGGCATGCGTTTCTTTCTAGCTAGGGTGGTGTCAGTGACCTACCAGCCCTGACATTTATATACTTTTCACCTATGTGGTTGTTGCTGTTGCGAGGCGCCTCGGTTTGATCGGGCAATTCGGGTCCGATGGAGTCATTCGTTGGCTCATTTACACCCCAAAGGGTGGGGAAACGCAGTGTTCAGGAATTTTAATCCACATCGGTGGACCGGCCATGACGATCCAAAGGCTTGACTGAGTACTTGCCTAAGGGGCAGGCTAGAGCGTCTCGAATTCGGTAAGGACTATCTTTTGCCTTGGTTCATGACGGAAATCCAATTTCCAAATACGTGACTGTGCGGTTTTGATTGTATACCTATATATGGCGACATAGTGGTATGGGGCATTAATGTCGTCTATGATTGATAGTTATGATTTGAAATTGTTGTCAAAACATATAAACACTAGCAATAATATCAAATGCCTTTGTTTTATTCGTATCAAGCATATTTTGGCCGTTATAAGGTAAAAACTCTATCCTCCGGTTTGCGTTGCATTGTGTGATGGGAACTGAGTCTTATAACGGCTTCATTTTTATAAAAAGCATAGCGATGTTTAAAAGAAAGATTTGTTTTAAAGCACTGGCAATCCAATGAAGTAAACCCGTTCCACGAAAGTGGCGCGGTCCTGTGATTTTCCAAATTATATATGTATTGAGTAGATTTCTCATACCAGTCCCATGACTGACTCGTAGTTTGTTTCACTTTCAAACTCGGGTGCCCCTTTTTCTATACGGGCAGCCTTGTATTCAGGTTTAGCTGGTTCTCTTTCTGGATAGCTGGAGCTGGAGATGGATTCTATCATTTATCTCTTTTTATGCTGTTCAGCTCCTATTGTACATGTTATGTTTGTTTTCCGCTGTAGACATTTATGTATAGCTGAACTGTATTTGTACTAAGTAAGATCCTGTATACTGTGTAACTCTGATGATTACTTTTATCCAGTATATTCTATTGTTCATTATCTGGTGTATTTATTTAATTTTTGTTCTGCTATTATCTATTTCTGTGTTATATTCCAAAGATAACCCTTGTCTCCGTATGAACGGGATTTCGGGTCGTCTCACTTGTGTCATGCATGGGGGCCCTTTTCAAACCAGTAACCCATTAAGTATCTTTGTGGGCTCGACCCAAGTCGAGGACGGGACACGCGTACTGGGTTTGATTGTAAGAGGTCAAAACGGGTTAGCGGTGGCAACGCAAGTCCAATGGGGTCATGTGAGTGTGTGGACCCGAGCTGGTAGGTAAGACGTCGTTGCATCTTATAGATATAACCCGTGCATTTTTGGTGGTATCGGGTTGCCACTTTAGGAAGTGATACGCCCCACTATGGGGCTAGCATGAGCATCTACGAGTTAGGGAGCCGATCGAATGAGGGTAGTGGGTACACCTAGTGGAGATAGGGGCAGACGGCACCTATGAAGGCAGCTAGGGGTAAAGGCAGCTAGGGGTACACGAAACTACCATTATCATTATTAAGTTCTATAGGCATGATCAACTTTTAGGGTGTTTGGTGTGGTGCAATGTAGTATTTATCTTGTAGTGATTAGGTGCACCTTTAACGTTATCTTTGTTCATCTTATTTCCTTTGTTTACCCTGTCATGTCCATTGTTCACAGTCATTTCCTTATTTTTCAGCTTATGCCTTATCCTAGTTACTTCAATGATTATATTGTTAAAGTTTTTGCACTCGCCAGACTTTATGTCTGACCCCCTTTGTTTCCACCTCTTTTCTTCCTCCCTCCCCCCCCCTCTCCCCAAGGTGCTCAGGGTGGGACTATTACTAGTGGAGCTTGACTTGGACAGCTTTATCTCTTTCTTTTGGAAGTTGCTTGGATCACTGAAGTAAAGTTCAGCCTATCTTATTTATGGCTATTTTATGTTGGGGTTATATCTTTTATTTTATGTACTTAGAACTTATTTGGCAAGATGGATAATAAGTGTATTTGGTTTTGTAGTTGGTTTTTGATGTGATGTAACCAAACTATTTCTCCGCTGCAATAAAAGTGGTTTTTATTTTTCAAAGTACCAATATATTTATCTGTCTTGTTTACTTTTCTGTTCTATACACAATAAACGCTCCACAAAAATTAAGGCATTCCCTTTGTGAGTGACCTTAATGGACGTAGGGCGTCACAACAAATGACCTCTTGGGAAAAAGGGGTAAAATCACGTTGAGCTCTTCTTTCGGAGAAATAAGATCCCTAGGAGAAATAGAGAAAAAGCTATATTGTATGCTATAACCAATTGGATGGCTAGAGAACAGGGCTCCCCGCTGATTTAATTGCGCAAGCACCTTTCTTTCGCCAACAATGGGGATCTATCATTACTCTTACCTAGTCGTCACTGCTTGGCTCGATCAAGCGGTCGCAGCCAGTATTCGACCGTCGGCCGCCCCGGTCGACCGATTGGTCGACCTGGAAGTGAGGTGGCTAGGCAATTATATATTACTATATATAATTTATTCTATTTTATTTATTTTCCGCCCGTTTTGGTATTTCGTCTGTAACTTTTTCATACGGACTCCATTCGTGAAACTCCGAACATGAAAGTTGACCAGAATTATGAGATGAATGCAACGATTAAAGTTTTATGGTCACATTCCATCATTTGTAGGAACTCCTATTTTTGAGCTTCTAATTAAATAATTATTTATTGTCAAAATTTCGGGTTGTTACGGACCTCTAACATACTTACTTCCTTCCTTCGACAGCGCCATTATATCGAAGCACTCTCGAATCTTTGTAAACGTTCTTTCAACAGGTTTGACTTCTAGATCTTGTGGATCTATAGTAAAAGATCAAGCTCTAACAACTTCCCCCTTCAAGGCTCCTAATCTTGTGGTTGTGGGTTCGATCCCCACAGTGGACACCAAAAATGTTAATGCCAAAAATAACACTAACACCCCAAGGTGTGTTTCAACACTTTACAAATGATCAAAACAAGGTTATGAGCAAATCAAGTGCGGGAAAAAGCAAAGGAGAGAGTGTTTATAGTGGTCCAGCCTCAGATCTGGCCTATGTCCACTTTAATCAGTGATTTCATTATGATCTTCAACATTACAAGGTACATAATCATTTTTACTTTATATATATTTTCTATTTTCTTTTGCAATTCTTCTCTACAATTCTCTATCTCTTCTCTTCGATCTCTTGAATTTGTCATAGAAATACTTAGATCTCTTTAGTTAAGGAGATTATTGAAGTAGATTTTCGATAATCGAGTACTTTGATGATCTTTGGCGATTTAACGATGAAGATAGTTGATCGGAGCTTGATGGAGCTTTAATGGAGTTTGAGATGATTGCTTGATGTTGTGTACTGAAAATGATAGCCCTTCGAAGTAGAAAAATTCGGTCCCTTTCATGTGTGAGAAGGTGGGGGTATTTATAAGTTTGATTTGGAGTGGGGAAGGCTTGAAATGGTGTGCACAGCTCTTCGGGTCGGCCAACGACCTGATCTTGAGCGACCCGATCCTTACTATATTCCCAACGACCCAACTTTCCAGCTGTATACAATCCCATATGTTAATTATATTAGGCCGATGCATCGTAATGTACTTATACTCATGCCTGCACTGGCAACCGTCCCATGTATAGCCAACGCTTCACACTTTTGAATGACCGCGGTTCATCCATTTTCAGCCACGTCTCATGTTTAATTAGCCGACCCAGTTGCACTTTACTTCTTTACAGCTGGCGTAGCCAAACCTTCTTTTGCGATCCGACCCTCATCAATAAAACTGGAACGACCCATAATTAAAAACATGCGACCCATGCAATGTATTCATAAATTGGTGCCAGTTGTTATCCAATTATAACTCACGACCCATGCATAAGTAGATAACGTGCGACCTGTATGAATATAAAATGACCGGCCAACCCAGTATTCATGCAATAGACCAATCCACAATATATGTATGCTACGTGTCATACAAACTTATTGTGTACACTATTCATCCTATTGCATGTTAACGGTCCATCCCACTACACAGTATGCTCTGCGTATTTTGTACATAAATGACATGATATAATACATATGACCCATGCAAGCTATGTTGCCGACCCAGAGGTGAGCGACCTAAGTCTTGGCGACCCAAAGGTGAACGACCCGATGTCGGGCGACTCGGGTATGGCCTGCGATCCAATGTTCATTTCATGTCCATGGTATATATAATATGTATGATTTATACATTATGTATTATGCCCAACATTTGCATGTTAATGGTACATGTGATCCAAATATGTCACAATGCTGATGACTCATTGCTTCAATATATAGTCGGCGTATTATTTCTGAACCGCATTTTCACAACGTGGTTAAAACCAAGTATAAATTAAACAACTTATTTTAATCAAATCTAACAGTACAAATTTCAATCCATTATCTCTTTTGTGGCCTCAATCCACATAGTCTCTTTTGATTGACCACAGTATAAACCACAAAAACTACCATTACAAATAAATACCAATAATTTTGTTGACAACTATTTATTATAATTGATATGTTTACATCACTTTCTAAAACATGCGAGGCGTTCTTATTTTATAAACCAATTGATCTCCATCTTTTTCTAAAAACATGTTTCATGAAATACCCCAATAAATATGTATTTTCACCCTTTTTCATACATGAATCCGCACAATAACAACAAAAAATTAATTATTTTATTTAAGTTTATGGATTTTTCTGTTAATGCTTGGACTTAAAACATTTTTGATTCTCATTTAAGCATAGATATGAGTTGTGAAAACTAAAAAACAAGAGAAAACTTCTTATCATAAATAATTTCAAGAATGTTTCGTGGATTATGTTTCTGGAAAGAGGATTTGACTCGTTTTGAAACTTTTGAATGGTATTTGACGGAAATACCCTGATCTACACAGTATTGTTTATGGATATGAGTTCTTTATCTAATATATTTAGTATTTATTCCTGTAATATTAATTTTGTTGTGCAGGTGAGTTTGATTTTCTTTTCGAAACTGTTTTTTGTAAAAGAAGAAGAATACAAAATAACAGCAAATAATTGTAAAAATGTTCAAATACAGGTTTTTAAAACGGAAATTGTTTCCTTCAATTTATGATAATTTTACCGAGATAAGTGTAATATATCAAATTTCATATTTTTTTCTTAAATATATCATTTAAACTATGTGACTTAAAAAAATTTATATTTAGAAGAGAAACATTTTTTTTCAGTTTTGTTTATATGAACATGATATACATTTTAAAACATCACACTTAACGTTAATTAGATGAATTAACAAAAATTTATTGAATGAATTTATTTAATGTTAAGTTCAAAATCATATAATTAATTTAAGTATATTGATTTAGATGTACGATGTTAAGTGATATTGCGCAGTGTTTTGTAAATAACTAAATAAATTTTAAAATATAGGCGTTTGATATTAATATTACAATGCAATACAATGTAAACTTATAGAGGTAAACGAGTTAAATGGTTATAAAAATAAAATAAAGTGTAGGTATTTGGTGTTGAAAAGCAAAATTTAATCATTTTTTAATAAGTTAACTAAATTTATTTAAATTACTTAAATATTGAGTTTTTCAAATAATCTATATATGTGGACTAAAATATAAAATGTTAGAACTGAACTATTAACAAATAATTGTGTGAACTTTAGAATGTCTATATCAAAATGTAAAGTAATCGAAGAGGTAAAATAATATAACAAAAATAATAAATAAAGTAAAGTGATAAATTAATTTAAAATATCTGGCGAGAATGAAGGAGAACAGAGAAAGCTTGTACAATTAAGGGATGAGCTATAAAATGATCTAATTTTCTATTATTTATTTAATAGATACATAACAGAAGAGGCAAAATCCGCTATTTCCGTCGCATTTCATCTTCCTCTGCAGTTTGAAACACATAACCTAAGCTTCCATGGTAAGACATTCAATTCGTTAATTTAACAATCGCTCTCAATTATTTCCGTTGCGTTACATCTTCTTCCACAGTTTAAATCACATAGCCTAAGCTGTTTTGGTACGAACTTTAATTCGTTATTTTGACAATTGCACTGACTGGATAATTTCCATCGCATTATCTTCCTCCGCAGTTTGAATCACATAACCTAAGCTGATATGGTAAGATCTTCAATTCATTAATTTAACAATCGCTCACAATAATTTTTTCTATCTTTCACGAGATCATCTGTTAGGTTGAGTTTTGTTTCTTCTAGCCTCTTGTCGCAAATGAAGACTTTCGGTACATTCTTCGTGTTGAGAACACGAATGTTGAAGGAAAGCAGAAGATTATGTTTTCTTTGAGCTTGATCAAGGGCACTGATAGGAGATTTGCTAACAAAATCTGCAAAAAGATGACATTGACATGGACAGACGGTATAATCTGTTTGTTTTCCTGTTTTAATATGTTATGATTCTTAAGGAGTGATCTTGTTAATTCACTGATCTATTTCTATTCTGCCATTCTGTTTTAATATGTTATGATTTTTAAGGAGTCGTTTGGTAGAGCTTTAGCAGCAATCACTTTTCCATCTTTGGGTTTTCCATAATATACTATTCCAAAACCTCCCGAGCCAATTCTTTTCTCAAATTTGATAGTTGCTTCCTTAATTTCTGCTAAGGAGAATCTATTCGCAATTTCTGTTGCTACTTCAGCTTCACTGAAAAAAGAAATCATCTTCTGAGTGTGTTGGGCAATGAGAACATTTTCTTTATGAGGTCGATTAGGTCTCTCTTTTTTCTTGCATGCAAATAAGCGACATATAACAACAAAAAGGATTACACCAACTCCAATACATGAGCATAAGATGATAATTGTTTTTGGCTCATGCTGATAGTTTTCTTATGCAGACCCATAATGCCTGAGTAGTTCAATATAATATTCTTTGCAATAACCCCATGTGCCACAGTTCCTGTCAACATATTATTCTACACATACAATTCCTTTAGATTAAGCAAATCAGCCAGAGAGATAGGCAATGCACCAGTCAGATCATTGTTTTCAAGATGAATGTATTGCAAGTTTATGCACCCAAATCAGGTATAGGTCCAGAAAGCAAGTTGTTATCGAGTCGTCGTGTAACTAAGCCCGTTAACTTAGTAAGCTCTGACGGAATTACCCCGGTTATGTTTTGTTATGATTTCAGTATACTTTAACAATATCCAATCATAAAACCCTAGATCCAAATATGTAACCATATTGATTTAATTGAGAACAAATCAGAAAATAGATAACTTGATTAGCGGAAGCGTACCTGAATCTGTATTTAATCAGTGCAATACCTGAATCCGTAGTCGGTTGTTAAACGAGAAGATGAATTAGGTTTGGTCTTTCAAATTGACACAAACCCTAGATCTGAAATCAGCTCTCCGTAGAAGAGGTTAGAGAGTTGCTAAGGCTTGTGTAATTCGGGAACCATAACCCTTTATTTATAAAGTTGGCATTTTGTAATTCGGCCCTTCAACAAATTATAAAATGCCCCGGTATCTACACATTAGGCCCATGATAACTTAAACTTTAAGCCTATTAATTCTAATCAAAAATTAGATCACTTTAATTAGGCTTTACACCAAAATAGCATAACACATTTTATTTTACATATGTGACCCAATTGTCGAAATATTCCAACAATCTCCCCTTGGGCCACATATGAAATAACCTTAAAATGTGTTTAACTTTATGAGCTCCAAAATTTGTTATTTATAACATACGGTGTATCTGAAACAATCTCGTCCATTAATTGGGTTGACAAAGGATCAAAGCGGCATTCGTTACATTTATCGTAACTAAACCCATCAATGGTCACATATATCAATACAATCAAACGACATAGATCAATCATGGATGTGTAGCATGGAAATTACATGAAATGTGATCTATACATGTCTATTTCCAACTGGTCCTTCTTTAGTGAGATCAAATGTTTAATATTTAAACAACCTGAGTGCAAAGAAAAATTCATTACTTTATTTCTGATCAGAAAAAGAACTTGATATGCATATATCTGTAACTGAAGTATAGAGCAATGAGTCATATGACAATACCAAATACAAACTCCCCCTGAACCAAAATATCCTTACATAAAAGTTACACCAACTGAGCTACATGCTCAAGAAAGACCTTAGGTGATAACCTTTTGGTAAGCGGATCCGCCATAATGGAGTTTGTCTAAGTGCGCTCTATGAATTACAATACATTTTGCACTCTTCCCTTATTGGAAAATAATATATTCTTTACTGTCACAATATTACTTGGTCTTTCAATTCTTTATCTATAACTGGAGTATTGTGACAAAATTTCATTATTATTTTCCATATTTGGATGTCTTATAATTAACCAAAGACGATATTTTCAAAATGGCGAAAACTATAAGTGCTTAAATGACATTTTTCCCTTATATAGTTTCACCCATAAAATATATTATCATTGCTAGAAGTGGATCTTTTACAGTAATGACATCCAGAATATCTGGATCGTAATTCTTTATGATCTCCAACTGATCCGATCTTTTATCTATGAGCATATGATCTTTTATTTTATTCCTTAAAGATATCTCATAACCATTTTGGCTACTAAATCAGTGATCCACTTTTAATATCAGTAAAGTATCTGCCAAATAATACACGCATATCCATATGTGTATATACATTAGTATGCATTAGAATTCACACTGCAAATGCATGAGAAATCTTTTGCATTTCTTTAATTTCAAGGATGGTAGCATTTATCTGTTTGGTAAAAGAAAAACAACTGAATCGCAATTTACATACCAAATCTTTTAAGCATTTATCTTCCTAATTCTTTTGTAATAATCCAAATATCACTCCATGAACAATAATGGTGTATTTGAATCCCAAATACAAAAGACTAATCCATAAATGAGTTTCTTGAGTGGTTTCACCAACGTCTCCATTGAGAAACATAACTTTAATCTTCATCAGATAATGCTCAAAAGTACAAAATGTAGTAAGCTCCAAAGCGATCGATTCTAAAGAATCGTTTACTAAGTCCAAAATGAAACATTCTTTAAAGAAAATAAAATTTCCTTTTAATAATAGTGATTTCAATAAAAGTGCCTTATATAATTCAATATTACCCACTTGATCCCTTTTGGCTTTGAATAGTTATTCATAACCAATGATCTTATTACTTAAGTTAGAGGGAGATTTCTAACTTTATTATCCATATAGATTTATGTTCATTTCTTAAATCCACATTTTAAATTATTACCTTACATGGATTGATGTAAGTCCATAGCATCATCTTTATCAATCCATTATTTATCTTTATGAAGAAATACTACACAATAATCTAAAATAGCATTTCTTCCCATTTAGGTGGATTTCCATAGTGATCTTTGCATTTTGAGGTTGTTGAGTTTGGGGGGAGAAATAAAGTAATATCATTGTCTTTAAAGAGAATCATTGTCTTTGATTCAATTGCGGTTGCTTCTTCGCTTAAAGTTTAAGATTTGTTTTCTTTTACTAAGAAGAAGTAAATTAAGAACCATAATAAGACGATGTTGAAGATAATTTTTTCTATAAGCTAAGGTTACTGTTTCAAGAAAACAAACTCTACAACCTCAAAATAACTTTTGCAATTCCCGCTTTAAAACTTTTCCTTAGTGTGGGTTCATAAAAAATTATAAACTTTAAATCCCTTAGAATATCAATAAAGCATTTTCTATATTTATGATACCTTAATCTATAATTCCTCAGTAAACTGAAACAAAAAATATATTAGTCATTAAAACAAAATTTGAGATATCATTACATAAGTTATTTAGCATAAGTAGCCATAACTTGTATGAGCTTCAATTACTTAAGATTTGGGATTTATTCATAAATTAACATTACTATTTCTTGATGAACAATAATAACCTAATATGTTCACGTTAGAAATATAAAACCGAAATCTGTCTAAATGACAGCATAAAAAACATATCAAATAAATCCAAAAAATTGACTTAAATTTCAATAATAACTATAAAATATCAAGTATATTTTACTTTATATGTCTGTATATCTCGTTAAAGAAACAACTATAAAAAAATAAAAATACCCGTATGTTATTTCTTTTCGTTGAGATCCTTAGCGACTTCTTAATCCTTATTCATACATTTATTTATAATGTATATCAAATGAGTACTTTTCAATCATAAAAACTTCAATCTCTATTTTAGTTACCAAAGCGTTAAATTAGCCCAATAAGATAACATATTATTCTAAAAATAATTTTAATCTTTAAATGAATATACTGAAGATAGCACCAAAAATAACGATAACTTGAGCGTCTTTAACTTTTGAAGCAATATCTTTTTCCGTATAGTACTCATTTATATTTCTTTTACTTTGACTTTATGTAATCAAGCACCACAAAGAGTCCTTGATTTCCCTTATTGCTTTCACAAAAACCGTTTCCATTCTCAGTAGATAACTTATACAAAATTAGTTATCGTTACCTATAGCACATCCTTGAAAACTTCTGAAGTATTTACTTAATGATCATTTAACTCTTGCCTTTGAATTCTATCACCTTTCAATATTCTTCATAACATTATAAGAATATTTAACCGTAGTAGGGTTGGCTGTAACCCTCTTAGTTACAAGAGTTAAATCTATAAAGTCAAGAACAAATAACATGATCTCATACAAATCCTTATATTTATCCCAAAACAAGATGGAAATATTCTTTAAATTGACAGATAATTCAGTTAAATTAGCTGAAAATGAACAAAAAACAAAAAATAAAACGAAGATTGACCGTATATGCTCATAGCCAAATATCAACCATAGTAAATTCAAATATTTGGTAAGTCTCTTCTCAAGATACCTAGTACACATTAATATCAAGTCTTTGGACAGTAATATTAACTGTAAGTGGTACTCTTGTTGTAATGATCAAATACTGACAATAAATTCAAGTCAAATAACAACCTTCCTTTGGGCCGATTAATTATTCACTCGAAAAACCTTATAATTGTCACGTATTTATCATCACACATGTGTAAGTGATTCGGCCAAACATTAGCCTTCCTTTGGGCCGACTAATATTCGCATGAATAACTACACACAAATATTAAACATTTTCATGAACCACCAAAATATAGAGGTCACTTTGGTGACATATTATTTTAAAGTTAATTCACTACTAATGTAAAATATTTACAGCTATAAAGAGACGCCAAAATTATATTTGAATTTATCCTTAATATATGTGCAATATATTTTGAGTGTTATAAAACACTCTCAATGCTTTAGGTCTATATGACATCTGAAAAACTCAAAATTATAATAATAGCATAACGAGTTTTAGTCATAGTTGTCATAATCTGTTGCTTTAGGTATGTAGTTACATTCATGACATTTCCTTAATAAATATGATATAAGACATCATAAATAAATCACGATATCATAGATGAATGTCATGATCAATCACCACATAAAATTATGTGTAAATGACATAATAAATATCATACTGAATAACCTGAATGACTGAAGTAACCATGATGTATATCCGAAGCATAATATAACATGTGCTTTTTTATACTGTCAACCAAACCAAACAAAAAAAAAACTTTTTTTTTTTTTAAACCGCAGAAGTTACTGTAGTTTGACCATAATAATGTAACCTACTAATCATCATCCTAAAACGTAGGTGAAATGGTCAAAGATTCAAACATGATCGCTAATTAGATTAAGCAACACAAATGCAAAATATTATATACCAAACCCAAAATGCATAAAATAAAAGCATCATGACAGGTTACCGAAACATCATACACATGTCATGAAACATTATTTGCATATGACAAATAAGTTAATGTGGCATGTCCTACATCCATACAATAAACAATAATTGTTCAAACCAGTACACATGGTATATGAAAAAAAAAAATTTTTTTTTTTTTTAAAGCCCGTAAGGATAGCATGAGATTCGCTCAGTAGAGCTTTCGAAACTTTATGCATAAAACGGGTTCAAGACTTGGTCAAAACAAATAATATAGTACAATATATGACACCAGAAGTATATAACAATAGACCGGCGGCTGCAGAATGCAACTTATAACTAGACGTAATAAACATATGTTTTTGATATATTTTTAAACAAAAAAAAAAAAAAAAACAGAACCCGTTGAATTAATATATTGACAAACTATATTATATTAACATTATTCATGTTGGATCCATAGAACCAATGAAAGAACGTGAAGGATATAATAGATCTGAATCAATATAGATCTAAAACTTAAACTAAAAAAAAAAACTTTTTTTTTTTTTAATATTATTAGCCGCAGTAAATAAAGTCAACCTGTTGTGAATTGAAAACATAACATATAAACCGTATGAATTGAAAACACAATTCAACCTTTGTTCTGAAATGGCAAAACAACATGTATAAAAGAAAAAAAAACAAAATTTTCCCAATAGAATCAATAATGGTTGGCTCTGATACCACTTGTTATGATTTCAGTATACTTTAACAATATCCAATCATGAAACCCTAGATCCAAATATGTAACCATATTGATTTAATTGAGAACAAATCAGAAAATAGATAACTTGATTACCGGAAGCGTACCTGAATCTGTATTTAATCAGTGCAATACCTGAATCCGTAGTCGGTTGTTAAACGAGAAGATGAATTAGGTTTGGTCTTCCAAATTGACACAAACCCTAGATCTGAAATCAGCTCTCCGTAGAAGAGGTTAGAGAGTTGCTAAGGCTTGTGTAATTCGGGGACCATAACCCTTTATTTATAAAGTTGGCATTTTGTAATTCGGCCCTTCAACAAATTATAAAATGCCCCGGTATCTACACATTAGGCCCATGATAACTTAAACTTTAAGCCTATTAATTCTAATCAAAAATTAGATCACTTTAATTAGGCTTTACACCAAAATAGCATAACACATTTTATTTTACATATGTGACCCAATTGTCGAAATATTCCAACATGTTTTTCCCACTCAATATGATTGAGGTAATCTTTGGTTGCAGGTCCGAACTACATTGTACCCAAGACCATAAAGCAGGAAAACACTGACAATCGACTTACTAATGTCCGGAATACGAGGAATATAAACCTAATTTTTCTACTATTATCTGTCGTGATGTCTTCAATTTCAGAAAAAATTGAAAATGCCTATCCGTTTCTTGGAAATTCATCTAAGGGCCCGTTTGGATGGGCTGAAATAAGTAACTTTTCATCTTTTTAAAATCCAAAGCGAATCCTAGAAGCCAAAAATTTCTGCTTTCGACTTTCTGGAGACATCGACTTCTCGGCCGCATTTTTCCAGTTAGAGTTTGGCCATTTTTTTCGATTTAAACTGTGATGAATTTCCTCTTTCAGATTCTTCAAAAGGTACCGTTTTTCTTCTCTTATTTGTTTTCTATGCTTCCGATGTATTCTCAATTCTCTCAATCATTTCGTTTTATTTGTGTTTGTTTGATTTATGATGAATTTGTTCGATAGTTCAGAATTTTTGTGTGTTTGTTTTCTTATCACCATCGAAACCGTAATCTATTTTTGTGTTTAATTATCGTGTTATTCGGAAGAGGTTGCGATTCAAAACCGTACAATAAATATGAGAAATACACTACAACAAAATAGCTCTTTAGCTACGCAAATATTCGCGACGTAAGATTATATGCTGTAAAAAGTCAATATTTACTACGTTTCATTATGACGCCATTAATATAGGTAGTGAATGCTTTATCAAATCAATTTCTATTACTTGCAACTGCATTATGCGTCATAAATAACAACATAACTAATAATAATAATATTTACTCAAATTCAAGTTCATTTACAACATTTTACATGCGTCGCAAATGAAAATGACATCATTTTTCACATTATTAACGTTCCTTTATGTCGGTAATAATTCATATTAATGACACATTATACGTTACAATTTTTCACACTTTTTGTTGTCTTTGTATATTGTGCCATTAATTGGTGATGTTTTTTTTAATTAATAAAAACGTGGTCTTCAACATTGATTTGTGTGGAGGAGTTGTATTAATCAAAATTTCAAATTTTATAGATATTTGTTTTTTAAAAATACGCTTTTAATGCAATAGATGAAAGGTCAAAAGGTGACAAATCTTTTATTTATCATAAATTTTATTTTGCAAGGTACCAAATAAATTTTCAAAATGAAATTTTAATATCAACTATAATAAAGTTTGAATTTTTCAATGTAAATTAAATAGCATTTCTTCATTATTTTGTGAAATAATATTAGTAAATAGGCGTGCTTTCACATCCATGGACTTGCACACATTAAAAATAATCGGAGGGGTTTTGCTAATTTTTACAGCAAAACAAAATCGGATGCTTCTATTCTAGATGGATCATTTCAGAAATATCAAAATACGATGCCAGCAGCTAGGGTTTTGCCATCTTCTTTCCGCCGTCTCTGTCCTCTCAAATCGACCGAAGTTCCCTGCTTCTTTCATTTCTAGCTGCAAGTTTCTGATTTCTCCATCTTCGTAGGTATGTTTAGACTTTTGTTTTTCCTTCTATAAATTTATCGTGTTTCTTCCGTATTTATTTTAATTTCGAAACCTTGATTTTTCCTCAGATGTCTCCTTCTTTTCTTATTTATGAATAACGAGACTGGTAATACAGTTTCCCTAAATCTATGTAGCAAGAAAAATTATTTATTATCTTTTAGAATCAATGTTAAGCCAAGCCTATAATTCGACGGTACTATAAAAATTTATTTCCTGATGCAATGAATAAAGATACAGACGCTTATGTAAGTATATGCATTAATATCGAATCTAGCTCTTGTAAAGAATCTCAATATTGTTTATGATTAAGGTATGACAAGTTTGGATAATGACATAAATCATGAGATTATCTTTATTGCTTGTTCTGTTTGTTTTGATTTCTTTTAAGTACATATACTTTAGCATTTTGTTTTCTTACCTATGTTCATAACATTCCATTAAACATAATCCTACGGTTGCAATATGTCAAAATCTAGTTATTAGATCCTGGTTTCTTTATATCGCATTCCATTGAGTTGATTTGCTAACTGCAAATTTTCATTTGAATCTCAGAACATTTAATCTAACTGTTAGTCTTTTCTTTTTTTTGCTAATTTCTTTCGCCTGAAAACTTTAATACACCACTTTGGTGGTAGAAATATAATTAATTGGGTTATGTGCAATGTTTTTGTTATGAATTTCAGTTTCATCTTAAGTGAAATTCTATGCATTCCCTGGAGAAATAATAAAAGCCTTTGCCTCAGCTTTATGCATTCCTGTACATCTCCATCCACCTTAGATTCCACTTTAGCTTGACAGCTCAAGTATGAACTTCAATTGCTTTGTACATCCCTCCTTAAAGAGGCATATCCCTTTTGCTTAATTTCAGCTATATATATATAGACACCCCCACCCACACCCCATTTAACCGTGATGTATATTTAAGAACGATTATTATGATATTTGGTTCCACTTTTATTCATATATATAAATGTCTATATGTTTTTTATTGGTATCATTTCATCTATTTTAGAGTTCGGATTTCTTAATAGTCATAATTTTACATTTTGCACTGATTTTTTTTTTTTGTACCTAGCTACGACTGATTCTATCAGAAAATAATGTCACATTTTCTTTGATCCATTTGTTTAGTTACATATTATTGATCAAATTTAATTTTAATTTTTGATGCATCATTAAATTTTAGTGTTGGATTCTTGTCCTTCACATTCATTAACTTATACAAATATTTTTCCGTAGTCAGTCTTAACTGATTTCTTTAAGAAATACAAGTCTCTGTTGCTTTGATTCATTTACTTTCGTAACATCTTATGTAATATTAAACATATCTTCCAGTAACCATTATTTTATTCTAATCGAATCTAGATTCAATCGTTCCACTGTAAGTACTTTGCACATTGAGCCTATATATCATGCTTGCATATTCGAGCTATTCTGGTGTGCTGATTATAAATATGACACATTGTTATTCCAACATGCAATAAAACAAAGCTTATTCCAACATGCAATAAAACAAAATATACACCGAGGCCCAAAAGGGAACACAACTAAATAGTCACATGCTCATTTTTATTTTATCTTTGTCTCTAAACAAAGCTATATCGACATGCAAAACATATTTATTATTGATTGTTGTTCACTTATCCTTGTTTAATAGATTCTATAGGTGATGCATAACTATTTTGCCTTATAACTCAGTAAATACCATATTAATCCGTATACATATAGCATATCAAACACTAATCTATTCATGAATAAACTAAATATTGATAGATAAATAAATAAATAATCACATGAACGTTGACTTGGATAACTTTGGAAAATATATTTATTCTAAGATGTGGATGCTGTAATTTTAATCATATTTTCTTATAGATTGTTACAGAGTTATTGTTTCGATGTAAATTCAAACTTTAAACTATTTTTTTTATCACACATGATAGCGAGCTTGTTTCTTTTATCTAATATGGCGGTACATGAGTCTTTTACGTTCACTTCTCTCATGAATGTTTTTAAAAGTTTTAAGTATAAACTAATATGATGGATGAAGTTATTGGAGCTGTAATTTGATTGCATGTTTTCAACTCTACAACTAGAGTTTGTGTATCTTACAGTGTATCTTATATTATAATGGTTTTTGCTAATGAGAAAACGATTGAAAATTAAATGAAGTGTGTCTGTGTTGAAGTCATTTCATACATTAAAACTACAAGGTTCATAGATGTAAATTATGCAAGCACCTACTGAATGACATAACTACTTTGACTGAAGCAAAGAGTATACAACAACATTATATTCCACTTGAAATTAACGTTTAAGACACTATGAAACACCAAACATGTTTTTGTTTTTTGGTTTAACCTAAACCTTATTTATTGTTATTTTATCTTTCTGCTTTAACACATCATAGGATTGCCAGAAATATTATTGAAAGATATTTCTCGACAAACCCTTCAATAACTGTTGCTATTATTGTGCAGTCTCTAGATGGTGAACTGTGTAGTATTCTTTGAGAAGTAAACTAGGTTGTATGTGAATCCCTGCTAAATTGGACACTACTTATGGGAAGAGGAAGGTATATACATGATTCTTCTAATTGATCATTTTAATGGTTAGTTTCAATATTTTTACTGTTCAATGTACTATTAGCAGTGTGAACAAAATGATTATGAAATTTTATACCGCTGCTGCCAATATGTTGTACAATTATCATGCATTTTGCTTTTTTACTTATATGATTAAAAGAATGGGTTGCTCCTGTATTTGTTCGTATCTAATGTTTTACTTGATCTATTTTCAAACAAATGAAACATGAATGTGCGTCATTAATTAAAGGATATGTTTTTTTTAAAGTTAAGCTTAGAAAAGTTTATTGAATCATGGAGAATATTGTTGCTGATAATTTTCCTCATTTTCCCATATAGCCCCATATTCTTTATATTGTGCTAGCTTAGTTTCAAATAAGAAATATAAACTATCACTGATGGTACTGTTTTTCAGTATCCTTCGACGTTATTTTGCTCTAAGTGCTATAATAGCAAATAAGAAATATGTTCTTGTCAACATTTAAGCTGTATGGATTACATTTTAAAGAGATGAAAACTGATGCCCCAAAGGAACAATATCACATTTGCCAATTCGTACTTTGCTAAATAGACTATTCAACTGTTAGTTGTTTGACTAAAATTATGGAGTTTCATTTGGATTTCTAGCTGCATATAAAATCTAATCTTAGAGGACTCTTATAGCAAACCTTTTGTTCATCTGTTTACAGGTATGTCTCTGCTAATTTCCATCAAGGTGTCATTTGAGGACAATAGTATTGGTACTGTTTTGGGATATTCTCACTGTCATTACCATTTGTGAGTTCAATCCAATATTGGGGTATTGAAATAATCTTTTCCAGCAATAGGGATTGAGGATTATAATGAGGTGTTTTGGATTGTGCATCCAGGTGGACCTGCTATACCTGACCAAGTGAAGTAAAAGCTAAATTAAACATAGTGAGGGTACGAGCAATAAGGGAGTTTTTGAAGAATTATGGGAACATGTCGAATGCATTTGTGTATTGTAGTTGAGGTGAAGAGGAGGTTAAAGAGGCTGGAGAATGATGAGTGCAGAGTTAGAGAAGGGGAGCTATTTGGGCTTGAGCTAGGACTGGCTATGGAGATGGTGCTGCTTAGAGAGTGTTCATTGATGGTTTGAAGCTACTGGACTTAATTTGTGTGTAGTTATGTACCAGACTTATATTTCACTTTATTTGTATGTTGTTCACTATTTGTCTTGTATTAAATGATGTTGAATATTAAAGTTAAATTATAGACGATCCTTTGTGTTGAATGCATGTGCCTTGTTTCTTTGATTTATTAATTGAGATGCCAGTATTAATGATTTGGAATGATGGCGAAACATGATGTCAGATGCATACTTTGTAACAAAATTGCCTACGGACGTTAGAGATATTTACATTAATACATGGCAACTGATTTTGGTGTTGCAGTGGATGAATGTAAAGCCATACTAATAGAAAATTATGTAGCCAGAAATTTCAACAAGCACGATGCAAAGAAATGCGGCTAAAAACTGAAGTTTTTGCGACATAAATTTATGTCCTGTTTGTGCATTTTCAGTGACAGCAAAGGCATGTCGCCAATGAATATGTAGAAAACTATAGCATCCGCGACGCAAATTATTCACCACACAAGCATTCCTTTTGAAACACAAGTTATGTCGTAATATATTACTTTTCTGCGACGCTTTTTTATGACAAAAAGTTTCATTCGCGTCACCACCATTTGCGACATTCGCGCGACAGAAAATATTTCGTCACTAGTAACCTTTTACAACGCACGAGTTACTTATTGCGACGGTAATAAGCGTTGCAAAAGATCTATTTTGTTGTAGTGATACTGACTTAGTTTGATATTTATATATTTTTTAATTGATTGAGAAATCTGGAAGATTAACTTAACGTCTTCTATTATTTTTCTTGTGTTTGTTTGAATTTTGTATAAATCTTTTGAAATAATTTACTAAAAAACAAAATAAGCTATGTTTGAACTTTTTTTTTGATTTCCTACTGCAATAAGTAAGTGATATTAGAACATAATAGCTTAAAGGCCTTCAAAAAACTTAAATTAATCATCGAATTTCTCTGCATGTCTGATCTTTACCAGGGAACAATTATCAATCTGCACATAAATTGTGTTTGTATAGATTGAGTATGATGATTCATAAATTGTGATTGTCTTATGCAGCAAATCAAGTTTTGATATTAAGCATATGTGCTGCAGTTGCTTCGATTGAGGTGTTTTACTTCACACTTGTTAACTTTATCTATAAAAATTGGACAGACCAGTACAAAAATGACCCTAAAGAAAAATGATAGCATATATTCAATCATGATATCAAGGATACAAGACAAAAAAAATGTGTTGATCAACGTTATAAAATCCATCCACTAAAATTTGTTGAATCCAAGAAAACAATTATATGAACAAATGATTGGAGACTAAAAGGAGAATCAAGTAATGGAACATATATAATACACAAATCTCTGAGAGACTGAAGACCATGTAATGGCATGTTAGCTAAGGTCTTGAAAAACTTCAAAATAATAGAGGTAAGAAAACTCAAGCTACAAGTAACAAACTTCAAAAATGACATTTCAGAAACAGATACCAAAAATAGGAAGTTTGAGAAACCGTAGTTCAATGCATAGTTTCATGATAGTTGAGTCCATTTATGATTTTAATGATATCAGAATGAAAAACAATTCACAGAAGTATTAAGTACAGAAATATGAACAACATATTTAAAGATTTGAAATCCAAATTTTAACAGCTTGAATACAGCTAAGACAGAAAAACTGCACTATTTTTTTTCTTCATGAACCAATTCCTCTAGACATAGTTTTTGAAGTTACAGCAACAACGGAAACTTTGCAAAGTTACTTAAGAAATGTTATATTATCTGTATTTTTAGGGTAGTGTGATGGAGGCCTATGAGCTAAAGTTCCTAAACTTACAAGATGTCAATAAGGTATGAATTAAAGATGAGACAAATTGCTTTCATAGTAAAACCTTGATACACTTATAAAAGGTAGGCAGATCTTACTTACAAGAAAACATAAGATATGTAGGGTTCATAAGTTTTGAAAGATAAAATTTTAGTATGTGTATTGGAGTTGAATCCAAGAGAAAATACATGGACACTTTGTAATAAAAAGCTTGATGCAAGTTGAAATGCCATGTTAGCAGCTGTCAGTAAGCATTCAAAATTGATTTAAGAAAAATAAAATAAAAATAACTATGTTTAAACTATTTCTAATGATTGGGAAGGTGTTTTGTTTTAGAATATTTGTTTGGTAAAGTGTTTGTTTCAGAATATAATAAATATTTGAGATGGTTGATGCTCAGACTGTTTTCCATTTTTGAAAATGAGTACGGGACAAAGTAAATGGGTAAACTGACAGAATGAGACCAAATGGATTGGTATTCATATCATGTTTTGTAAAAATACATCAAACGAATGGATTAATTAGTATTCATATCATATTTGTATTTAAACATTTGTCTAGTGCATTGCTGCATGCAGTCCAACCATTTTTTTTTTGTTCAAAAAAGTGGGAAAAATTAGTTGTCTATGTCAATGTCCCACTTTTGAATTATTGTTCGGTTTCGGAATTACTTTACTGCCATTGACATGTCCTATTCTTGCCATCTTCTCTCATATTTTGCAATAATTCATCCATACTTGAAAAGCAAAAGTGATAAGTATTTGTCTTGGTTTAAGGTATGTTTCTTATTCATAAGCGCAAGTTGATCATCTCATGCTATATTTCCAAAAACAAATATTCTTATTTTTGAATGGTTGACAATAATATTTGTAAATGTTTCCTCTTTTAGAATTGCATTGGAGCAATTAATGGCATGCACATTTGTGCACGTGTAGCGGAAAAGGCACAAATACAACAAAAGAGAAGAAATCCGACGAAGCATGGCTCCATTTTATCATTTGCCATTTTAGGTTTCGTACCATTATAGAAGTTTTTAATATTTCGAATGTAATGTTGAAATTTGTGTAAAATGTCAACTTTTATATATTATGTGGTTTGTTTGATTTTGTAAGTTAAAATGAACTTAGTTGCTTGAATTATGTGAGAATTGCATGCAAGTAATTGTGTTATGTTTCGATTCAATATTTTGGGATTTATATTTCAGAATTTGAAGTGATTTTTAGTTAACTAGTTATAACATATACTATTAAAAATATAAGTTGTCTTGCATTTTATTTCAATATTCTAGCGTAATAGCCAAATAGCTATTGTGAAGAAAGAAAATTTATCCATGCTGACTTTTTAACTTTTTGACTTATAAGTCGTTTTTTTTTTCAAACGTGTTTTTTGACTTTTTGACTTCTAAAAAGTAGAAGCACTTATCATATTAGCAGAAGCACTTCTACTTTGAGTTGCCAAATGGGCCCTAAGTCTAAGCGGCATGTTAATGTTTCCTTTATTCCTACCATAGCAGATTGCATTACATTTTGAGGTGGCACCTCAACGCTTGAATCTATGCGAATCGTCATTATTGTTGATATTTTTTCTGTTCCAGGTGCAACATCAACTAGAAAATTTGGTTTTCTAACAGAATCAGATACCCATATTATATCAAACAGATCATCAGGGTACCTGACTAGATCAGTGGTTTCCGCACCAAAGTTTATTCTTGCAGACTTATAAAAAATTGAGCTTTTGTGGTTGTATAATGGAGCGAACCATTAAACTTCCTAAGCTCAAGAGTAGAAATAAATGGTTGCCCGGTAGTAGCAATTGACAAGCATATATTGATTTTAGGAGAAGATGTTAGAAATACCAATTCTTCAGCTTATATACTATATATCATATATTTCTATAGTTGAACAATGGGTTGCACCAAAAGAAATATCAAAGGAGGGATAACGTTAATGTTGTCGAAATTCCCATATGAAAAGGTTGCTCTTACAAGATATCAAGTTTTTTTTTTATCATAGGCACTGTATAACAGTACTTTAAAGTGTCATCAGGAAAGTATATAACTGTTGTTTATTGTTTAGAGTTTTGATTTTGGTTGGATAAAGTTGCGGTAGTGCCATAAATCTGATAACTGTCTAGTACCCAATTGAGTCCAAGATTATTGGTGTAATTTGTAGTGCCACCAAAATCTATACTTACAAAACCAAGCATTTGAGCATTAAAAACCCAACTAAGAAAAGCCCCAAAATATCCCCATTACATCCATCTCCACCAAAAAAGAAAAGAAAACAAAACAAAAATCAAAGCTCTAGTGGGCTCCCACATCAGGAAACTACTAAGGATAACCAATCAACTTATGAATAACTAGTTGAACGACTTAATGATACAACTTCCCGCATTAATGCTCCCAATGAACGACTTAGTGTGGTTTAAAATATACTTTATAATAACAATTTAATGGAACTACCTTCAGATGCGGATTTGAGAGGGTCACCATCTTGTTAGCATCTTGTTTAGTTCGACAGTCACAAGATGATTCTTAGTTTATTTACATTAATTTGCCATGTACTTAACAATATGAAGTTTTTTATTTTGGTTGGGGGAACCTTAGAAGTTAAACTTTATGACTTACTCTAGTTTGAATATTATATGAAATGTTAGCATTAAATGTTTTATTCTTTTATGTCTTTCAGTTTATTTCTAATATAGAGCAGTTATTATTACCTTTTACCTACACATAACTATTCAATTTAACCAAAATATAAATCCTCTAATAAACTAATAAAATGATATCACATATGCTAATACAATAATTCCATGTGGTACAATAACGTTATATAATGTAGACCAATGAGATAATGCCACGTAGCAAATTAGATATTACCACATGGACTAATCAAATAATGACATATGGCCTAAAAATGGTACCATATGCACTAATCAAATGATGACACGTAGGCAAATTAATGTTTTACACATGAACCAACCATTAAATGCCAAGTGTCGGCATTAATATATGTCATGTGTATACTACTACGACAACTATGCCAGTAGCCATGTAGGATGACCCTCATCAGCCATGTCAATAACCATGTAGGATAACACATCATCAAACACATTAGTTGATGACTCATCACATGCGTCATAACATAGTAGGGTCCATTGATTCTTTTACCTACATATATCGGTAAGTGCAGGTTAAAGCTCCTTCTCTACTAACCTTTAACGATCAATTTCTACCAATTCAATATTAGTAGCTAAAATATATTACCCACCATTAGGTTAGTTTTACCTACGCTTAAAATTGGTAGGTAAAGACCTTGTTTTCTTCTAGTGTAAACGATTTAGACTTCAGGTCTACCACCTTGATTTAAGACAATCCAATCAAATGCACAGGATAGTATTCTGAGACTCACATTTTGGGTTTTCTAGTGAGAAGTATGGTTTCCTAATACCTCACACGGGGATGTTTTCCAACCATCATTATGCTTACCCCTAACTTCATTGCTACATGGTTTAATTAAAACAATGTTTGGCATATTGTATGTGGAATATTAGGCAGCATGCAAATTATATTAACCCATTAAGTTTGTCAAAAGTGGACCTTTTGTTTTCTATTATAAATATACATGTATGGATTTTAGATTTTGCTACCCTATATTTCCAAGAATGATTCTTGATAACTAAAAACTTGAATAAAGAATAAAGGTACCCCTTTTATGTTAATAAACACCTTAAGTCTTTCAGTAGACTAAAATTTATGATGATTCATAACTTGGAGTCTATTTTCCAATATTGT
Source organism: Allium sativum (assembly GCA_030737875.1). NCBI lineage: Eukaryota > Viridiplantae > Streptophyta > Magnoliopsida > Asparagales > Amaryllidaceae > Allium > Allium sativum. The sequence goes on from CM060923.1 coordinate 432,552,726, forward strand.
TCACTAGGGAAAATTTATACATCCCTTTTCATTATTAATTTTTGGGTTAGATAACAATAATACCGAAACCTTTCTAATGTTTCTTGAGTTACAGAGATGTAGTACCGGAACTGCATGATTTTTTCCTAAAGAACAAAAAACTTCTTTATGCTTGGATGGGTTAACATCAAAATTTGAATCGGTCAAATATAAAGAAACAAAGGCTCCCAAACCAGAAGAACAAAGGGCTTTAGGCGGCGAAACTGGGACCAAACAGAAAGAGCCTTGAAGGTAGTAGAATCCATGGAAGCAAAGCTAGTATCAAAGTAGGATCGCTATCGGCATCAACAGGAGGATGTGCTTGGTATTGATACCAAGATAGGAAAGGAAAAGGCATGCTATCGGCACCATCATGTTAGAAACAATTAGCTTTGTGTCGATACTAAAGGGAAAAGATAGTAGATCCAGATCAAGTACTAATGGAAAGGTAGCAGAGGCCCGAAGTCGACACCAAAGGAGCAAGATTAAAACATTAATGCGAAACCGAAAGAAAATAGTGCAATAAAGTCAGGTATTTAGGCCGGATATCGGTATCGGAGGAGGTGATGACTGCGAAGAAAAGTGTTATTGCTACCAACAGGCTTGGTAGTGATACCGAGAGCAATCTATACTAAAAGGAAGCAAACAATCAACTTGGTCCCCAAGCCGAAAGCTCGAATCTAATATTGAAGCCTAGAACCCAAACATGGAAAGCACAAATTCAATACAAAAGAGTGAAGAGTGCTATCGATACCAACAAGCGTAGTATGGATACCACTACTTGTTACTACTAGATTTCAACACTAGAACTAGATAGAACTGAGGGGGTATCGGGGGACAACTGGCCATAAGAGAATGCCTCAGAAGAACATAATCGACTCTAAAGCACCAAGCCATCCGATACCGGAACCAAAGATTATCGATGAGGGCCAAAGTTCATAAAGCAATGAAATAAGGAGGGGTCATCTACACTAACCTTCTTAGTGCCGATACCGATACCGAGAAAGATAACAAAATCATAAAAAAGTATAAGGACAATACTTAATGGCCACCAAAGCAGGAAAGAGCTTAGAACTTGCTACCGAGGCAGTTGCTATCAGAATATTTTATATCGAAACAGAGGCTTGTCACCGCTAACGAAAGCAAATAATGAGGCTATCCATACCCGTTTACTTGGTACCGATACACCATACCGAGGAGGCACCAGAGTCACAAGCCACTAGAGATCGAGAGTGGAACCCCGAAAGCAAAGGCTGGTCGATACCGACAACAAATAATAACTACCAAAGCCCAAAGCACTAAAATTAGGGCTTTTTCTAATTTCAACCGAAAAGGGGCCTAATTTGTGTATAAATAAGACCCCAAGGGTCTTTTTTTGGTCGATGTTTCCTCATTCCATAACCTTGTATTCTTTTCTTATAGAGCAAACCCTAATTTCTAAATCAATTTGAGGATTTTAACTTGTAATCACCTATGTACTCATATCAATGATAAATAAAGAGAGAATCAACACTTGTGATCAATTTCATGGATTTCCTTATCATCGGTGTCGCTTACTTTCCTATTACTGCTTTACGACAAAGCTTCGCACGAAAGCCTAATTACCGAAATACCCTTCCTTAAGCCATTTACCTTCCTAACTTATGTTGCGCTTAGGGAACCCTTATCCTAACGTAATTGCTGGTCCTGGAGTCTCGTAAACGCTTTACTTACCTCTTTAAGGAAGAGTAATTAATCTTCGGGACTAAGACCTTGATATCTAGGAAACAGTGAACTAACTAAAGTTTGTGGGGACTAAATAATCCGTTAATCTCCCTATATCCACATCCTTAGCACTAATTCCGTTGTTTACAAAAAAATCCTTTAACATAAGTAATCTTGCCTTTTGGTTTTTTCTAGCATTCTTCCCTTGTTGTTGCTATTTATGTTTACCTTTCCACTTTTTCTCCGTTCCTCCTTATCCTCATCAACCGCCTCAACTTTCTATGGAAACAAACTTTATTTCCTTGAAGCCTTCTCAACCAATTACTCATAAGATTCATTAATGTTGTCGATCAATTGTTTTCTAGGTCCCTCATCCAGACCTAAGATTAATTTCTCGTATTCTAATAGGGAGTCTCAATATAAGAACGAGCATACTATGATAAAGCTTCGAACTCAGCCACATACTCAAACACTGGCCTACTTTTTTGCTTGAGCTCGACAAACTTCTTAAAGAGTATCGACTTTGGATCGTAGAAATGAATTTCTCCTCAAATTTAGTCCTGAATTGATCCTAAGTAATCTGGTTCTCTATTATCTCCAAGGTAATAGTGTTTCACTAATCTATCGCTCGTCCTTGCAGCAGCCTCAATGCAAGCTTCCTCTTTGTTGCATTGTTAATCCCAAGTCTCCAAAAATTTGAACACAAGTATCTATGCAATTCAAAATCTCGATAGTAGGTTCCGTACCAACAAACAGCTTGCCACCCGGAGAAATGTAGTTTTGGCACAGTTTAGCGAAATTAACTTCCCTAGGTTCGTGCATAGGAACATCCTCATTGTGATCGCTGCCATCATGGCGCCAAACATTGCATGATAATCTGGCACAGTATCTGCAGCTATTTACTGCATACCTTCGCCTACCATTCCAATCACAGGCTCATCCCTAGTAACTTGTCTCGAGGTTCGACGAGTCATTCTCTATCGGAAATGAGAATGATTAATTCACATTACAGAAAGCCGCATTGGTGTACAAGTGCTCACTAACCTTCCATAATATGTATAGTAATATAGTTATCATCCAATAAAAATACAACTGCATCTCTTATACTCTTTTACGCTCATGAACGTTGGATAAAATCGATTAACCAAAGCTCTGATACCAAATGTGAAGACTACCCCGTACCTCTTGTGTCGAACTAAGGAAAATGTGCGTTGTATGAAGTGCCAGGCCGATATGGGACAATCATTAAGGAAGAATAACCCAACATAAAACCTATAGTATAACTCGCAGCACATGGATTATATATAATAATAAAATATACAACATGATATAATAGTGAAACATAACTGAACAGGAAACCAAATCTCATAAAACGATAGAATCTCAGGTACAATACATCTTAGTACATGAATAACTAAATAAGATATGCCTCACTACATCACTCAAGGTATCAATAACCATTACATACAACGGAAATAGAAACGAAATATCTATGTAGTAGGTAGTAGTAGTACACCAACGTCCTGCTTATCATCACATAACATCATTGACGCCAAAATTGCAACCTTCTACTCAGTCCACACATCAACATTGATGAACAACCCAAGGTAATAAGAGGGAAACATAAAACGTTGAGTCATACAGTAGTCTTAGTGAGCGATATAATAACTAACAATAGTTAAACAGGATAATATGAGTACAGGTGGATCGCCCATCTGATCTGCCCAGCTACCACTAAGTTAACACATGAAAACCATCCATTACATGCTATTACAGAATAGGAAAGGACAACCTTGATTTGGCTTCTCTGCGATGACCTATGCCGATAGCCTACCAAAATAAAAAAGAGAAAGTACGCAATTAACCATAACATCCGTAGCATCCAATATCCTAGCTATCATTGTCTATAGCCTTGAATTCATAGATAATTGAACTTGATTTCAACGGTTAAAAGGGCTAATGGAAAACCTCGGTTCTAGCCAAATTACCATACTCCATCGTGACTAAGTATGTTTTCCTTAATCGGCTAAGACAACTAGACCCGTCATGACTGCTCGGCGTATGTGATCCATCCATTCTGATCCTTATGGACGCCCCCATAGTACCTCTGTTTTGAGTCCGCTAGAACACACCAATTACCGATGATTCCTTGGAAACTCAAATTCGTCAAGCCTTTCTTATTAGCGATCAATTCTTTAGTTCGATGGACTTATAAAACCAATTCCATCACCATCCTCGATCAACTCCCACATGAGTCAATCTACCATTTTACTTGATCGTACATGGTATCATAACTAATATTACATCAGTCAAGATCTGACCACTCCAACTCGATTTCTAAATCAAAGCACCGTCCATCATTGAGTTGCACCTCGATCATCCGTAGTCCAATTATCATCAAACTTCACCAGCAATTCTTGGAAGCCATCATCCCCAAGCCCTCAAACCCACTACACCAAATTGGTGATTTTGCAACACATATATTTTTCAATGGCTAACACTTGTAAGTGTTATAGGGTAACAACAATAAAAAGTGTTAGCATATATGAAAGTGTGTTGGTAAAAATAAAACTTTAACTCATAACATAAAAAAGTGTTGGAAGGGTCACTAAGTCATTTAAAGGCTGGACTATTTTATATTTTCTTTTATATTTTTGCCTCGTGACACTTAACTGCTCTAAAGAAAAAAGTTGGCCGCACAATCTCACAATTAACTAGGGTTCCTCTTTGGCACTCAGAGTGATTCAATTTCAATTTTTTAGTTTCTCCGCCGGCGATTCGGCACTTCACCGTTCAAAGCGACTCCAGATTCCATCTAATAGCTAGCGCCAGTCGTTCTCCTAGATCGACATCAACGTAGCTGCGAGTCTATCTCCGGTCAGCGGCTCAATTTCTCGGTGCAAATCTTATACTGTACTTTTGTATTTTATCCTCAAATTTATTTGGTTGTTCTTATCCTCTTCCTATTACAGATACGAAGTTGCAAAGGTGAATCGTATAGTAGTCCTTGGTATGTCAGTTTATTCCTCTTAAAGGTAATTTCACGCTTTCTAAATCATTGTAATTTGGTTAGATCTTATTATTTTTTGTAGAACAACTATATAATTTCAGATAAACTACTGATAATGAGTTTGTACGAATTGACGTTGACTTTTTTCAATGTTTCATCCATATTTTGATGTTCAGTAAGGAATTTTTGCAGATTTTTCTATAACACGCTTGGTTTTAAATTTTAGTGATATTCTTATGCAGCGCATATAAAATGTTTCATAAAATGCTCCAACTAACTTTCTACCTTTTACCATTAGTGTACTTCTCTTTACCACCAATCTTAACAGCATAGCCTTATAGATTTCTAACTTGTTTATGATAAAGTTATAACTATTTTTTTGGATAACCGTATATGCCTTAAAATTTAAATTTGAAACTTTCTTTATCCTGTGTTTGGACTAATTTGAAATGGATGCAGTTTGAGAAAAAGATTTTGTGTTTTGGATCTTCTGCATCACATATATAACTCAACTTAGATTGATTGTAACAATATAATTCATTTGATATATTCAGATTTTAGAAATTGGAGTGTTAATCTTGGATAAAATTTCTAGTATATTTATGACTACCTTTTCTTCGTTCAATTTCCTATATGTTTTGCAGACCTTTTTAAAATGGTTTGAATGTGTATGAATCGACACACATTAAGTTACTTTTTCTTATGAAAATGATTTTTCAAGATCAGGAGACCTATAAATTATAAATGATCATTTATATTGTATTTCATCTAAACCTCTGAATTTTTGTGGACCACGCTTAATTGGAGTTCCTGGGACACTTAGTCTAGACTGCATAATTCATTCAATAGGTTAGTGAATATTTTTTCGCCTTAATAAAAAATGTTGATCGATTTATTCATGCATAATTGTTTCTGTATATTTAATAGTTGTTGAAAACACTGTAACAATTCTATGAATCTGCTGCTATACTTACATAAGCTTTTTATTTATAGGTCAGTAAATATTTACTTATATATTTATATCCATTATTCATTAATAACCGCTGATCTAATATAAACTGCGTTTATGAATAGAAGACATGCCTGTTCATTTAGTCACGATATAGATTTGGGAAAACTGATAGCACAATAACTCCTTATCATTTATTATTTTCTCTCTTAGGTGATGGTCTGAGAGTTTCACGTTGCATACAAATGAGTAGAATGATGCAAGAGTTTCCACATAAGAGTTATACATCATTCAAATCGGTTATTCTTCTACAAACTTTCTGATTGAATTTATTTATTTTACTCAGGTAATTTTCATGCTTTGAGCTTTCTGCATATACATCCAATGTTATGTGTTGGAGTCAGCCACGCCCGATGCAAATATATTTTTTGATAAATGCTTTGCTGTTAAACAACTAAATTTAATTCAAAAACTACAAAAGTAAGAATTGACAACAATAATGAAATACTACTAATTTTTTTATATAAAATTATGGTACAATAAGTCATTGATGGATTCAGACCAAGAGGCATCAAGATTCACCTAACCATAGATAATGACCATGTTAACTCAACCGATTGCTAAATGCATAGAAATATCATGGGCAGTGAAAAGGAACAAGAAACTGATAATGCAAATGCTGATATTCTTATTGTCAAAATAACGATATAGATAAGAAGAATAATAAAATGGTACATGGTGTTGGCCTACTACACCATTACTAGGTACAAATTATAGAGAACAAAGATTGTAATGTAGGGGAGGAAACATACCCGAAGCGAAGAATTCTCCACTAATTTAAATGTTGATTTTATATTAATGATTATGCTTATGAATTCATGTGCATGAAAGAATATTTAAATCTTGATGCTTTTGAGATATATTTTGCTTTTGTTTTGTGTTGACTGAAGCTTTATATTAAATTGTATCTTTTTAATGATCCAATTTCACTTTTTATATGGTTCCATATATTGCATCTGAAATGATTAAATTGGCCATGGACGTGGAAAATGAGGGTTGCACGTTGGGTTTTAATGCGCAGGTTTCAAGGTTTGAGGGGAGGATACTTGGCTGTGGGGCGCAGGCTTCAGGTGGAGGATGGACAGAGGCGGAGGCTGAGGCTGCCACTATAAGGTGTAGTTCTTCTATATATATTTGCATATAAACACACACACACACACGCACATACTTTATTCTTCTATGCACACATCTACATGTATTCGGTCTTTCAAATGTTGTCTATGTAGATTTATTGCAGCATCTTTCAAGAAAATATGCTAGCAATGGCACCATGGGTGAATTTATCTCCCACTCCGGCTCAGTTTTCGCGAAAACTGAACACCGGCTTAGTTTCATGCGAAAACTGAACACCGGCTCAGTTTTGCACGAAAACTGAACACCGACTCAGTTTATGCAAACTGAGTCGCGCTAAAATTGAGTCTCAGCTCAGTTTTCACGCAAGCTGAACACCGGCTCAGTTTCGTGCGAAAAGTGAGCCTTGGCTCAGTTTTGCGCAAATTGAGTCGCGCTAAAGCTGAGCCTTGGCTCAGTTTTCACGCAAACTGAACACCGGATCAGTTTGCGCGCAAACTGAACACCGGCTCAGTTTGTGCCAAAACTGAGCCGGGGCCGGGGCTCAGTTTGCATAAACTGAGGCGTGCTAAAACCGAGCCGAAGCTCAAATCTTATATTGAAATTTATCATTTTTGCAATTACACTTGTTATTTATCAGTTTTGCAAATACACTTGTTATTTGTCAGATTTTCAGATACACTTGTTATTTATCAGTTTTGCAATTTGTTATTTCTGTAAAAATGAGTGCATTTATATTTTGTAGGCACTTGTGGAGGAGGAGGGAAAAAACAGAATTTGGAATGTATTGGCAACGAGAAAGCAAATATGTGTGATCTTGACAATGATCTTATCTCCAAAGTTTTTGGTTCTGATATGGTCCACGTTTCGCCTTCGCAGTATCTAAATTTTATGTATCTTTAGTAAAACTTTGTATTGCATTTTATAATTTGAATTTGATATTATGATATTTTGAAACTGGAAGCATGTAACAAATTTTTTAGCATTATGCGAATGTCACATTGTTGAATTTGAAATATGGAAGTACCAAAACTTATATTGAATATGGAAATCATAAAGACATGTTATACTCATTTATAAGTGTTAGCAATTTATGTATGTCGACATTTATTAGTGTTATTAGGATTATGATACTGACATTTATAAGTGTTACCATATATTATGGTTTCAACATTTATAAGTGTTAGCAATGAATATGTTTGTAACTCTTATAAGTGTTACCATATATTATAGTTCCGACATTTATAAGTGTTAGCAATGAATATGTTTGTAACACGTATAAGTGTTACCATATCTTATAGCTCCAACATTTATAAGTGTTAGCAATGAATATGTTTGTAACACTTATAAGTGTTAGCAGTTACTCTGTTTGTAACACTTATAAGTGTTACAGGAAATTCCTCACAGGCCGTTGGTGACACATAAAAGTGTTATAGAAATTATTTGTAACACCTATGCTTGTTGGGAATCCCCTGTTTTGGTGTAGTGACCCTCGGCTTCGTTATACTCAACGTGATGGATCGGTACCGATATATATGGATCAGTATCGGTCCATATACTTAGCCATCTTCGGCTTGGTAACTTGGCTACTGTGCTACACTCCCCAAGTACTTCCTACCTGTTCATTTTAATAGCATTTCATCCGTATAGTAAAAACTCCTTTCGGTTCATTCATGTAATTGAGTAATCAATCTTCGACCAATCCCGAATCAACTCCAAATGACTTGGAATTTTGTAAGGGCCTTGATTTACCATTATGGTGAATCCCCGAAAATTTTGTTGCCATCCTTCACAATGTGATGGACCAGTACCGATACATATGGACCGGTATGGGTCTTGCTTATTTTAGCATGAAACTATTAGTGCTCCCATCCCTCATCTTCCAGAACTCCTCTACCAAGTTTCTTTTAAATCTGATCATCCGAACCTCTGATTTTTCTCTATTCTTCAATCTTAAGACCTACGACAACCAATTCTAGCAAACAATTAAAAATGGAATTAATTCAATCAAATCAAACATCAAATCATATAATAATGATCGCACAAACATGAATATATCACAATTATGACATAAACATATTACATACATGAGATCTGTCATGATTTGGATCTAAACATATGTATAGACATAATTAATCCCACAGTTATCCAGTTAACATTACCAAATAAGGTTTGACTAAGACATCTAAATCTGAATTAAACATATATAATTAGATATAGAGTGAATTTAGCATGTAACATATGTATTTGATCCTAATTTACCCATATAAACTATAATTTCCATGTGAGAGGTATCTATCACTCACTAGTTTCCAGATACAATGCAAACCTAGCGAATTCAGATCTGGATAGCAATAGAAAACCCCCAAAATTAATGAAATGGGCCTGATCTAATATTCTTTGATGATGATTTACCTTTTAGATACAATCCATGATTAATTTAAATGAGAAGAATGGAGAGTAAGGGTCTTAAGTTGAACGGGAGAATCACAAACGCACTACCTAAAGTTTAAAATATAGAGAGAAACCCTTATTCTCTCCCCAAGTGTCCCTATTTATACTTGTAGGTCATTAGTCAAATTGGCATAGCTAATCAAACCATTAGCTGGAAACCAGTTAGCCTAACATCAGCTGAAACTCAAAACAGTGAATCTTCCAAAACCGCTTAACCAAATCCTTCATGTGACAACACTATAGAATCATAAACCACTATTCTGATCCAATGGGACTAACCTTAGCACCTGATTTGATTCTTATCAAAATCTATAGTTCAAAAAGTAAACTAACGGGAAAAATGGTCATAATTGGGCTCGGTAATAAACCGTGGACATGTCTCACACCCCTATGAACAACATATTAAAATTTGAAATTGGTTCGACTACCAGAGAATAAAATATAATTATTTTATGATTTGTTGATACGTAAAATATATCTCGTTACATTCTTTCCCCTTTAGGAATTTCACCACCGAAATTCCAAGTAAACTTGAGCAAACAAAAGTAGCATGCATGCCTACCATCCACGGGTAGTCAACCTGTCATGCAATCTAGCATCCAACAATCTATGCATCCAAAGTCCTACCCTAGCATGCGGAACTTGAAATAGCAGTAGACACAATGGTACAAGTAAGGTACAATATATAGGATATACCACTCAAAGAGTTCTGGATGGGTCAACTACATAATCTCTTCTGTTTCCCATGAACAATCGTCATCGTCCTCACTCCATTGTACTTTGACTAATTTAACAACCTTTCTCCTAAGCTGTTTCATGTCACTCCCGATGACGCGAAGCGGCTTATGAGGCCTAGAAACTTCAGGCTTGACTTCTAAATCTTCAAACTGATCATGAGACACCACAACATTCGATTCGTGCACAAAGTTCCATAGACATGATACATGAAACACATTATGCACACTCGCTGTCTTATGCGGCAAGTCAAACCTATAATCGTGCTTTCCAATACGCTCGACAATTGAACTTGTCCGAACTAAACTTAGTACTAACATTCCGTTCCTTCCAAAATGAATGATATTCCGTAGCTACGAAACCTTAACAAATGCCATATTTCCAACTGATAATTCTGAATTCTTTCGTCACTTATCAGCATAACTTTTCTGAAGACCTTGGGTTGCTTTCATTATTTTTCGAATGATCTCGATAGTTTCGTTGTTTCACTTATCATCTCAAGACCAAGTACCAACTTCTCGTGAGTTTCAAACAAGTAGGATGGAGAACTACATGGTCTACCGTGCAACGACTCGCAGGGAGCCATCCTAATACTCGACTAGTAGCTACAATTATAAGAAAATTTGATTAAATGCAAATGATCCTCTAAAGTCCAACACAAAATCTTTAAGAAGATCCATAAATACTCGATTAACCCTTTCAATCTGACTACCTATCTAGGGATGATAAGCCGTACTAATACATAACTCGGTTCTCAATGTCTCTTGCAAACTTTTCCAGAATATATTGGTAATTAACGGATCTTGATCACTAGCTATACTCTTCGAAATTCTATGGAATTGAACTATCCGCTTAAGATATAATTCATCCAACTTCGATCCAATCCTAGTCAATCTAACAGGAATAAACCTTGTGCTTCTGGTTAAGCGATCCACGAAAACCTAGACATTACAATTTTGCTCCCTTCTCTTAGGTATTGTATCAATGAAATCCATCTACACTTGCTTCTATTTCCACGTAGGAACTTCTAATGGCTGTAAAATCCACCCGCCTTCTTCTGCTCAGCTTTAACCAGCTGACAGTTCATACACTTCGAGATAAATTTTCCGACATCTATTTTCATATCTTCCCAGTAGTAGACTCATTTCATATCTTGATACAACTTATTACCACTGGGATGAATCTTCAATTTAAAGCGATGAAATCCCTCAGAAACTTACCTCTTAATCCCTTTATGTCAGGAACAACCAGTTGTCCATTCTTGTAAAGTCAACAATCTCGATCAACTTCATAATCCTTAATCTCCTCGGGTTTTGCTCTTATTTCTAACCTCCTTACGATTTCCATAAGCTTACCATCTCACTTCTGCATTTTTCCAATCATTTTGATGAGAGTCGGTTTAATCGATAATATCGATAATATTTCAGGCTCTAACTCATAGTGAGGTTTGAAATCAAATCCAGCCAAATACACAAGGTTCTTCCATTCAGTAAACATGGCTTCTAAACTTGCATTTCTTTTACTTAGCGCATCGGCTATTGCGTTACCTTTTCTTGGAGCATAGGCCATACTAAAATCATTCGAAGCTAGAAATTTTAAACATTTCCACGCCGAAGATTCAAATCCTTCTGAGTGAACAGATACTCTAACGACTTATGATTAGTAAATAACTCGAACCTAACTCCCAACAAATAATGCCTCCAAATTTTCAAAGAAAACACAATCACTGTTTACTCTAAATCGTGAGTCAGGTAATTCCTTTTGTGCGGCTTCAGTTGTCGACTTGCGTAAGCCACAACCCAATCTCTCGGCATTAACACCGCTCCAAGTCCAATGCCGCATGCATTAGTGTATACCACCATCTCTTCATTCTCATTCGGAATAGTCCGCACAAGAGCACTTTTCAATCTTTCTTTCAAAATCCCAAAGGCTTGTTCACACTTCATATTCCATGTGAGGACTTGATTCTTCTTTGTCAATCCAATTAGTGGTGCAGCTATCTTAGATAAATCCCTGATAAATCATCGATAATATCCAGCTTGACCAAGGAAACACCCAAAATTTGTCGCATTCTTGGGTTGATCGCAATCCTAGATTGTTGTTACCATAGTTCCTCCACTATCCATTGTTCCAATACAATATGACCCAAGAATCTTACTTCTTTCTTCTAGAAGTTACAGTTCAAAAACTTAGACCTTAGCTAGTGTTTCCGCAAGATTTCGAAAACGATCTTCCAGTGTATCTTATATTCCTTCTCAGTTCTCGAAAAAACAGATATATCATCCATGAACAGAAGCATGAGCTTGTTCAACTGATCTCTGAAGACTCAATTCATTAGAACCATAAAATATGCTGGCGTATGAGTCAATCCAAACAGAATTATCAGCCACTCATAAAATTTAGATGGTGTCCTAAAAGCGGTCTTTGGAACACTATCCATTGTCACTCTTAGTTGGTGAAATCCCATCGCCAAATCCATTTGGGAGAAAACCTTAGCTTCGTGAAGATGATCAAACAAGTCATTGATTCTCGGTAATGGATATTTGTTCTTCTTGATCACGTTATTTAGCTCATGATAATCCACACATAATCGCAACGATCCATCGGCCTTAATTGTAAACACAGCCAGTGCACCCCATTTGGATACGCTTCTCTTAATGAATCCCTTACTAAAAATATCATTCACTTGCACCTCTAACTCTTGTTGTTCCTTAGGCATCATCTACCTAAGAGGCATAACAATAGATCTGGCTCCATCGACTAAATCAATCCGAAACTTGATATGTCACTGCGGCGATAATCATCTAAACTCATAAAACATATCAGAAAACTCTCGTACGATTGGCACAGATGACAACCCATCCCATGGAATCGCAAGAAGAATATAAAAAGCTAAACACATCCTATGGTAGAAAATGTGCCACTATCATCCGCCCTTCCACATTCCTAATCGTCACCTCTATCCTCTTGCAATTCAAAATAGCCGCATACTTCTTGAGCCAGTCCATACCCATAATAATCCCAAACCCAACGTGTGACGGCCCGCCCCGCACCAACCGACATTTTCTCCAAAGGTGCGCTGTACACATGTCCAGTTAGCACGGAACGGGTCGCCAGAAGAAAAAGAAAGAAGAGAATGGACTAATCAAGGAATCTGTAATATGTCTCACAGTGCATAGAACAAAATATAATAATAACATACTTGACATAAAACAGAAGAGACAGTGCATAAGCTAAAAACCAGAACTGAGCACCATAGCAGCGGAAATCCAAAATATAGCTTATTACAACTTTTCAAACTGTCTCAAAACAAAAGCAAGATAAAGGAGGTACACTACTAATGCCCAAGTAGTGACCACCAACGACACAGGGAGAATATCTATATATCATACGTGGAAGCCTCCTGCTCGCCTCCGAATCAGCTACTCGCGCATCACCAGCTAACAACAACCTGTCTCTAGTCTGCTCGTGTGAGCACCCAGAGTAATAAGAAGAGACATAAAACTATGGGTCAGACATAAAGCCTGGTATGAGCGATAAGCATCTAAACAGAATAATAACAGGTATAATCCAATCATACCTGAACCTGGACCTGCAACCAAAGAGTTAGCACTACATACTGTACAACACTCTAAGGTGCCCTTTTCAAATGGTGTAAAGATAACGGGGGTGGGGGTGTGCATGTCATAGTGATGTCAAACAATCAAACATAGCAAGCATCCTCACATCTCTCACTCAGTGCGTAAAGCATACGACACCCACTACCTTGGTCCTCTAATCCTTTGGGCCATGACGGAATCCAATCCCGTGTAACTATCACTACAAGCCCACTATCCATATCTCAATGGTGGACCAAAGTTATGAATACCGACAACCCCTTTGCACACGTCCCGCAGCAAAGCCCAACCATGAAGTGACCTCATTGGTTCCCAACTGGTTCCGGGATCCTGAGCTCTAACTTCCATTTGGACTACCTTTGCATCTCGGTTTATTAGTCATCACCATCGAATCGGATCGGATAGGTCTTCAACATTCTTCATCGGATCGGATCGGCCTCATCTGGTTTGGATCGCGGTTCACCCTCCCCAAGCACGGTTCGTGGATCCTTCTTCCACTCGTGGTCGATCGGATCGTGGACCCCCTTCGGATCGTGCTCCATGCTCCTTGGCGTCGGTTCGTGGCTTCATCTCCAGGTCGGATCGTGACCAGCTTCGGATCGCGACTCGTGGATCGTGGATGCATCGGATCGGGTTCCATCTCCACGCGGATCGGGTCGTAGTGCTCATTCGCGATCCGGATCGAAGTACTTCAGTTTGGGCACGGCGCTGCATCGATTTGTCTCCTGGGTCTAACCACGATCGGGTCGGGTCGTAGGAGGAATAAGCGATCCGATCCGGGTCAACTTCCAACGACGGTTTACACGCCTCTCGACGGCGTTTTCGACCATTCTAACTATTGAAATCAGTCACAAATCACATCATACAGTCATAGCAACATGTATAAACATCCACAAACAGCAAAACAACAATATGATATGTCAAAACGGATCAAACATAGCCAAAACCCCATATTTTCCCTTAAGCACGTTTGGGTGAAACTTATGATATGATTAGCAAAACTTAACCAAATTATCCCAAATTCACATCAGAGGTCTAAAACAATATTTCAGAATTTCTGAATATTTTTCCCGATTTTTAACATGCATAAATTCGCTAATTATTACTAATTACCCCTTAATCCCCCAAATTCCGGGATTTGCAAAATTAGTCGAAATCAACCCAAATTCATATCAGGGGCATAAAATGATGTTTTAGAATTCTGGGAATTTTTCTAGATTTTTCTGAGCCATAATTTCACTAATCTTCGCTAATTACCATAATTAGCCATAATTAGTGAGGAACTATGCAAATCACTCACCTTAGCCACAAACAAACTTTAGATCTGAAATAATCTCTGATTTGGATCCAATCCCTATGTGTTCCAGCAGCTCCCTCTCTGATTTAGTGCTACCCTTCCTTGATTTGATGTAGTTTTGCTTAATCTTCGATTAGAAAGTGATTAGAGATGATTTGGGATGAAATTAGAAGGTGGAGGCCATTGCTAGAGCTTGAAGGAGGTAAGTGGCGGCTGGAAAAATGAGTCTAAAACCGAAATCCTAACCCTAGCAGCCCTTAAATACCCCAAATCCCGAAATCTCCCATTGGGCCTAGTTGCTAATCACCCGGTTAAGCCCGATTAGCTGTTTTTCACCTTCTAAACCTTGTTTCAGCCATATCTCCCAAAACGGGTTCAAGACTTGGTCAAAACAAATAATATAGTACAATATATGACACCAGAAGTATATAACAATAGACCGGCGGCTGCAGAATGCAACTTATAACTAGACGTAATAAACATATGTTTTTGATATATTTTTAAACAAAAAAAAAAAAAAAACAGAACCCGTTGAATTAATATATTGACAAACTATATTATATTAACATTATTCATGTTGGATCCATAGAACCAATGAAAGAACGTGAAGGATATAATAGATCTGAATCAATATAGATCTAAAACTTAAACTAAAAAAAAAACTTTTTTTTTTTTAATATTATTAGCCGCAGTAAATAAAGTCAACCTGTTGTGAATTGAAAACATAACATATAAACCGTATGAATTGAAAACACAATTCAACCTTTGTTCTGAAATGGCAAAACAACATGTATAAAAGAAAAAAAAACAAAATTTTCCCAATAGAATCAATAATGGTTGGCTCTGATACCACTTGTTATGATTTCAGTATACTTTAACAATATCCAATCATGAAACCCTAGATCCAAATATGTAACCATATTGATTTAATTGAGAACAAATCAGAAAATAGATAACTTGATTACCGGAAGCGTACCTGAATCTGTATTTAATCAGTGCAATACCTGAATCCGTAGTCGGTTGTTAAACGAGAAGATGAATTAGGTTTGGTCTTCCAAATTGACACAAACCCTAGATCTGAAATCAGCTCTCCGTAGAAGAGGTTAGAGAGTTGCTAAGGCTTGTGTAATTCGGGGACCATAACCCTTTATTTATAAAGTTGGCATTTTGTAATTCGGCCCTTCAACAAATTATAAAATGCCCCGGTATCTACACATTAGGCCCATGATAACTTAAACTTTAAGCCTATTAATTCTAATCAAAAATTAGATCACTTTAATTAGGCTTTACACCAAAATAGCATAACACATTTTATTTTACATATGTGACCCAATTGTCGAAATATTCCAACATGTTTTTCCCACTCAATATGATTGAGGTAATCTTTGGTTGCAGGTCCGAACTACATTGTACCCAAGACCATAAAGCAGGAAAACACTGACAATCGACTTACTAATGTCCGGAATACGAGGAATATAAACCTAATTTTTCTACTATTATCTGTCGTGATGTCTTCAATTTCAGAAAAAATTGAAAATGCCTATCCGTTTCTTGGAAATTCATCTAAGGGCCCGTTTGGATGGGCTGAAATAAGTAACTTTTCATCTTTTTAAAATCCAAAGCGAATCCTAGAAGCCAAAAATTTCTGCTTTCGACTTTCTGGAGACATCGACTTCTCGGCCGCATTTTTCCAGTTAGAGTTTGGCCATTTTTTTCGATTTAAACTGTGATGAATTTCCTCTTTCAGATTCTTCAAAAGGTACCGTTTTTCTTCTCTTATTTGTTTTCTATGCTTCCGATGTATTCTCAATTCTCTCAATCATTTCGTTTTATTTGTGTTTGTTTGATTTATGATGAATTTGTTCGATAGTTCAGAATTTTTGTGTGTTTGTTTTCTTATCACCATCGAAACCGTAATCTATTTTTGTGTTTAATTATCGTGTTATTCGGAAGAGGTTGCGATTCAAAACCGTACAATAAATATGAGAAATACACTACAACAAAATAGCTCTTTAGCTACGCAAATATTCGCGACGTAAGATTATATGCTGTAAAAAGTCAATATTTACTACGTTTCATTATGACGCCATTAATATAGGTAGTGAATGCTTTATCAAATCAATTTCTATTACTTGCAACTGCATTATGCGTCATAAATAACAACATAACTAATAATAATAATATTTACTCAAATTCAAGTTCATTTACAACATTTTACATGCGTCGCAAATGAAAATGACATCATTTTTCACATTATTAACGTTCCTTTATGTCGGTAATAATTCATATTAATGACACATTATACGTTACAATTTTTCACACTTTTTGTTGTCTTTGTATATTGTGCCATTAATTGGTGATGTTTTTTTTAATTAATAAAAACGTGGTCTTCAACATTGATTTGTGTGGAGGAGTTGTATTAATCAAAATTTCAAATTTTATAGATATTTGTTTTTTAAAAATACGCTTTTAATGCAATAGATGAAAGGTCAAAAGGTGACAAATCTTTTATTTATCATAAATTTTATTTTGCAAGGTACCAAATAAATTTTCAAAATGAAATTTTAATATCAACTATAATAAAGTTTGAATTTTTCAATGTAAATTAAATAGCATTTCTTCATTATTTTGTGAAATAATATTAGTAAATAGGCGTGCTTTCACATCCATGGACTTGCACACATTAAAAATAATCGGAGGGGTTTTGCTAATTTTTACAGCAAAACAAAATCGGATGCTTCTATTCTAGATGGATCATTTCAGAAATATCAAAATACGATGCCAGCAGCTAGGGTTTTGCCATCTTCTTTCCGCCGTCTCTGTCCTCTCAAATCGACCGAAGTTCCCTGCTTCTTTCATTTCTAGCTGCAAGTTTCTGATTTCTCCATCTTCGTAGGTATGTTTAGACTTTTGTTTTTCCTTCTATAAATTTATCGTGTTTCTTCCGTATTTATTTTAATTTCGAAACCTTGATTTTTCCTCAGATGTCTCCTTCTTTTCTTATTTATGAATAACGAGACTGGTAATACAGTTTCCCTAAATCTATGTAGCAAGAAAAATTATTTATTATCTTTTAGAATCAATGTTAAGCCAAGCCTATAATTCGACGGTACTATAAAAATTTATTTCCTGATGCAATGAATAAAGATACAGACGCTTATGTAAGTATATGCATTAATATCGAATCTAGCTCTTGTAAAGAATCTCAATATTGTTTATGATTAAGGTATGACAAGTTTGGATAATGACATAAATCATGAGATTATCTTTATTGCTTGTTCTGTTTGTTTTGATTTCTTTTAAGTACATATACTTTAGCATTTTGTTTTCTTACCTATGTTCATAACATTCCATTAAACATAATCCTACGGTTGCAATATGTCAAAATCTAGTTATTAGATCCTGGTTTCTTTATATCGCATTCCATTGAGTTGATTTGCTAACTGCAAATTTTCATTTGAATCTCAGAACATTTAATCTAACTGTTAGTCTTTTCTTTTTTTTGCTAATTTCTTTCGCCTGAAAACTTTAATACACCACTTTGGTGGTAGAAATATAATTAATTGGGTTATGTGCAATGTTTTTGTTATGAATTTCAGTTTCATCTTAAGTGAAATTCTATGCATTCCCTGGAGAAATAATAAAAGCCTTTGCCTCAGCTTTATGCATTCCTGTACATCTCCATCCACCTTAGATTCCACTTTAGCTTGACAGCTCAAGTATGAACTTCAATTGCTTTGTACATCCCTCCTTAAAGAGGCATATCCCTTTTGCTTAATTTCAGCTATATATATATAGACACCCCCACCCACACCCCATTTAACCGTGATGTATATTTAAGAACGATTATTATGATATTTGGTTCCACTTTTATTCATATATATAAATGTCTATATGTTTTTTATTGGTATCATTTCATCTATTTTAGAGTTCGGATTTCTTAATAGTCATAATTTTACATTTTGCACTGATTTTTTTTTTTTTTGTACCTAGCTACGACTGATTCTATCAGAAAATAATGTCACATTTTCTTTGATCCATTTGTTTAGTTACATATTATTGATCAAATTTAATTTTAATTTTTGATGCATCATTAAATTTTAGTGTTGGATTCTTGTCCTTCACATTCATTAACTTATACAAATATTTTTCCGTAGTCAGTCTTAACTGATTTCTTTAAGAAATACAAGTCTCTGTTGCTTTGATTCATTTACTTTCGTAACATCTTATGTAATATTAAACATATCTTCCAGTAACCATTATTTTATTCTAATCGAATCTAGATTCAATCGTTCCACTGTAAGTACTTTGCACATTGAGCCTATATATCATGCTTGCATATTCGAGCTATTCTGGTGTGCTGATTATAAATATGACACATTGTTATTCCAACATGCAATAAAACAAAGCTTATTCCAACATGCAATAAAACAAAATATACACCGAGGCCCAAAAGGGAACACAACTAAATAGTCACATGCTCATTTTTATTTTATCTTTGTCTCTAAACAAAGCTATATCGACATGCAAAACATATTTATTATTGATTGTTGTTCACTTATCCTTGTTTAATAGATTCTATAGGTGATGCATAACTATTTTGCCTTATAACTCAGTAAATACCATATTAATCCGTATACATATAGCATATCAAACACTAATCTATTCATGAATAAACTAAATATTGATAGATAAATAAATAAATAATCACATGAACGTTGACTTGGATAACTTTGGAAAATATATTTATTCTAAGATGTGGATGCTGTAATTTTAATCATATTTTCTTATAGATTGTTACAGAGTTATTGTTTCGATGTAAATTCAAACTTTAAACTATTTTTTTTATCACACATGATAGCGAGCTTGTTTCTTTTATCTAATATGGCGGTACATGAGTCTTTTACGTTCACTTCTCTCATGAATGTTTTTAAAAGTTTTAAGTATAAACTAATATGATGGATGAAGTTATTGGAGCTGTAATTTGATTGCATGTTTTCAACTCTACAACTAGAGTTTGTGTATCTTACAGTGTATCTTATATTATAATGGTTTTTGCTAATGAGAAAACGATTGAAAATTAAATGAAGTGTGTCTGTGTTGAAGTCATTTCATACATTAAAACTACAAGGTTCATAGATGTAAATTATGCAAGCACCTACTGAATGACATAACTACTTTGACTGAAGCAAAGAGTATACAACAACATTATATTCCACTTGAAATTAACGTTTAAGACACTATGAAACACCAAACATGTTTTTGTTTTTTGGTTTAACCTAAACCTTATTTATTGTTATTTTATCTTTCTGCTTTAACACATCATAGGATTGCCAGAAATATTATTGAAAGATATTTCTCGACAAACCCTTCAATAACTGTTGCTATTATTGTGCAGTCTCTAGATGGTGAACTGTGTAGTATTCTTTGAGAAGTAAACTAGGTTGTATGTGAATCCCTGCTAAATTGGACACTACTTATGGGAAGAGGAAGGTATATACATGATTCTTCTAATTGATCATTTTAATGGTTAGTTTCAATATTTTTACTGTTCAATGTACTATTAGCAGTGTGAACAAAATGATTATGAAATTTTATACCGCTGCTGCCAATATGTTGTACAATTATCATGCATTTTGCTTTTTTACTTATATGATTAAAAGAATGGGTTGCTCCTGTATTTGTTCGTATCTAATGTTTTACTTGATCTATTTTCAAACAAATGAAACATGAATGTGCGTCATTAATTAAAGGATATGTTTTTTTTAAAGTTAAGCTTAGAAAAGTTTATTGAATCATGGAGAATATTGTTGCTGATAATTTTCCTCATTTTCCCATATAGCCCCATATTCTTTATATTGTGCTAGCTTAGTTTCAAATAAGAAATATAAACTATCACTGATGGTACTGTTTTTCAGTATCCTTCGACGTTATTTTGCTCTAAGTGCTATAATAGCAAATAAGAAATATGTTCTTGTCAACATTTAAGCTGTATGGATTACATTTTAAAGAGATGAAAACTGATGCCCCAAAGGAACAATATCACATTTGCCAATTCGTACTTTGCTAAATAGACTATTCAACTGTTAGTTGTTTGACTAAAATTATGGAGTTTCATTTGGATTTCTAGCTGCATATAAAATCTAATCTTAGAGGACTCTTATAGCAAACCTTTTGTTCATCTGTTTACAGGTATGTCTCTGCTAATTTCCATCAAGGTGTCATTTGAGGACAATAGTATTGGTACTGTTTTGGGATATTCTCACTGTCATTACCATTTGTGAGTTCAATCCAATATTGGGGTATTGAAATAATCTTTTCCAGCAATAGGGATTGAGGATTATAATGAGGTGTTTTGGATTGTGCATCCAGGTGGACCTGCTATACCTGACCAAGTGAAGTAAAAGCTAAATTAAACATAGTGAGGGTACGAGCAATAAGGGAGTTTTTGAAGAATTATGGGAACATGTCGAATGCATTTGTGTATTGTAGTTGAGGTGAAGAGGAGGTTAAAGAGGCTGGAGAATGATGAGTGCAGAGTTAGAGAAGGGGAGCTATTTGGGCTTGAGCTAGGACTGGCTATGGAGATGGTGCTGCTTAGAGAGTGTTCATTGATGGTTTGAAGCTACTGGACTTAATTTGTGTGTAGTTATGTACCAGACTTATATTTCACTTTATTTGTATGTTGTTCACTATTTGTCTTGTATTAAATGATGTTGAATATTAAAGTTAAATTATAGACGATCCTTTGTGTTGAATGCATGTGCCTTGTTTCTTTGATTTATTAATTGAGATGCCAGTATTAATGATTTGGAATGATGGCGAAACATGATGTCAGATGCATACTTTGTAACAAAATTGCCTACGGACGTTAGAGATATTTACATTAATACATGGCAACTGATTTTGGTGTTGCAGTGGATGAATGTAAAGCCATACTAATAGAAAATTATGTAGCCAGAAATTTCAACAAGCACGATGCAAAGAAATGCGGCTAAAAACTGAAGTTTTTGCGACATAAATTTATGTCCTGTTTGTGCATTTTCAGTGACAGCAAAGGCATGTCGCCAATGAATATGTAGAAAACTATAGCATCCGCGACGCAAATTATTCACCACACAAGCATTCCTTTTGAAACACAAGTTATGTCGTAATATATTACTTTTCTGCGACGCTTTTTTATGACAAAAAGTTTCATTCGCGTCACCACCATTTGCGACATTCGCGCGACAGAAAATATTTCGTCACTAGTAACCTTTTACAACGCACGAGTTACTTATTGCGACGGTAATAAGCGTTGCAAAAGATCTATTTTGTTGTAGTGATACTAACTTAGTTTGATATTTATATATTTTTTAATTGATTGAGAAATCTGGAAGATTAACTTAACGTCTTCTATTATTTTTCTTGTGTTTGTTTGAATTTTGTATAAATCTTTTGAAATAATTTACTAAAAAACAAAATAAGCTATGTTTGAACTTTTTTTTTGATTTCCTACTGCAATAAGTAAGTGATATTAGAACATAATAGCTTAAAGGCCTTCAAAAAACTTAAATTAATCATCGAATTTCTCTGCATGTCTGATCTTTACCAGGGAACAATTATCAATCTGCACATAAATTGTGTTTGTATAGATTGAGTATGATGATTCATAAATTGTGATTGTCTTATGCAGCAAATCAAGTTTTGATATTAAGCATATGTGCTGCAGTTGCTTCGATTGAGGTGTTTTACTTCACACTTGTTAACTTTATCTATAAAAATTGGACAGACCAGTACAAAAATGACCCTAAAGAAAAATGATA
The DNA here is from genome assembly GCA_030737875.1 of Allium sativum. Lineage (NCBI taxonomy): Eukaryota > Viridiplantae > Streptophyta > Magnoliopsida > Asparagales > Amaryllidaceae > Allium > Allium sativum. Next base: position 432,575,446 of record CM060923.1, read on the forward strand.
GCATATATTCAATCATGATATCAAGGATACAAGACAAAAAAAATGTGTTGATCAACGTTATAAAATCCATCCACTAAAATTTGTTGAATCCAAGAAAACAATTATATGAACAAATGATTGGAGACTAAAAGGAGAATCAAGTAATGGAACATATATAATACACAAATCTCTGAGAGACTGAAGACCATGTAATGGCATGTTAGCTAAGGTCTTGAAAAACTTCAAAATAATAGAGGTAAGAAAACTCAAGCTACAAGTAACAAACTTCAAAAATGACATTTCAGAAACAGATACCAAAAATAAGAAGTTTGAGAAACCGTAGTTCAATGCATAGTTTCATGATAGTTGAGTCCATTTATGATTTTAATGATATCAGAATGAAAAACAATTCACAGAAGTATTAAGTACAGAAATATGAACAACATATTTAAAGATTTGAAATCCAAATTTTAACAGCTTGAATACAGCTAAGACAGAAAAACTGCACTATTTTTTTTCTTCATGAACCAATTCCTCTAGACATAGTTTTTGAAGTTACAGCAACAACGGAAACTTTGCAAAGTTACTTAAGAAATGTTATATTATCTGTATTTTTAGGGTAGTGTGATGGAGGCCTATGAGCTAAAGTTCCTAAACTTACAAGATGTCAATAAGGTATGAATTAAAGATGAGACAAATTGCTTTCATAGTAAAACCTTGATACACTTATAAAAGGTAGGCAGATCTTACTTACAAGAAAACATAAGATATGTAGGGTTCATAAGTTTTGAAAGATAAAATTTTAGTATGTGTATTGGAGTTGAATCCAAGAGAAAATACATGGACACTTTGTAATAAAAAGCTTGATGCAAGTTGAAATGCCATGTTAGCAGCTGTCAGTAAGCATTCAAAATTGATTTAAGAAAAATAAAATAAAAATAACTATGTTTAAACTATTTCTAATGATTGGGAAGGTGTTTTGTTTTAGAATATTTGTTTGGTAAAGTGTTTGTTTCAGAATATAATAAATATTTGAGATGGTTGATGCTCAGACTGTTTTCCATTTTTGAAAATGAGTACGGGACAAAGTAAATGGGTAAACTGACAGAATGAGACCAAATGGATTGGTATTCATATCATGTTTTGTAAAAATACATCAAACGAATGGATTAATTAGTATTCATATCATATTTGTATTTAAACATTTGTCTAGTGCATTGCTGCATGCAGTCCAACCATTTTTTTTTTGTTCAAAAAAGTGGGAAAAATTAGTTGTCTATGTCAATGTCCCACTTTTGAATTATTGTTCGGTTTCGGAATTACTTTACTGCCATTGACATGTCCTATTCTTGCCATCTTCTCTCATATTTTGCAATAATTCATCCATACTTGAAAAGCAAAAGTGATAAGTATTTGTCTTGGTTTAAGGTATGTTTCTTATTCATAAGCGCAAGTTGATCATCTCATGCTATATTTCCAAAAACAAATATTCTTATTTTTGAATGGTTGACAATAATATTTGTAAATGTTTCCTCTTTTAGAATTGCATTGGAGCAATTAATGGCATGCACATTTGTGCACGTGTAGCGGAAAAGGCACAAATACAACAAAAGAGAAGAAATCCGACGAAGCATGGCTCCATTTTATCATTTGCCATTTTATGTTTCGTACCATTATAGAAGTTTTTAATATTTCGAATGTAATGTTGAAATTTGTGTAAAATGTCAACTTTTATATATTATGTGGTTTGTTTGATTTTGTAAGTTAAAATGAACTTAGTTGCTTGAATTATGTGAGAATTGCATGCAAGTAATTGTGTTATGTTTCGATTCAATATTTTGGGATTTATATTTCAGAATTTGAAGTGATTTTTAGTTAACTAGTTATAACATATACTATTAAAAATATAAGTTGTCTTGCATTTTATTTCAATATTCTAGCGTAATAGCCAAATAGCTATTGTGAAGAAAGAAAATTTATCCATGCTGACTTTTTAACTTTTTGACTTATAAGTCGTTTTTTTTTTCAAACGTGTTTTTTGACTTTTTGACTTCTAAAAAGTAGAAGCACTTATCATATTAGCAGAAGCACTTCTACTTTGAGTTGCCAAATGGGCCCTAAGTCTAAGCGGCATGTTAATGTTTCCTTTATTCCTACCATAGCAGATTGCATTACATTTTGAGGTGGCACCTCAACGCTTGAATCTATGCGAATCGTCATTATTGTTGATATTTTTTCTGTTCCAGGTGCAACATCAACTAGAAAATTTGGTTTTCTAACAGAATCAGATACCCATATTATATCAAACAGATCATCAGGGTACCTGACTAGATCAGTGGTTTCCGCACCAAAGTTTATTCTTGCAGACTTATAAAAAATTGAGCTTTTGTGGTTGTATAATGGAGCGAACCATTAAACTTCCTAAGCTCAAGAGTAGAAATAAATGGTTGCCCGGTAGTAGCAATTGACAAGCATATATTGATTTTAGGAGAAGATGTTAGAAATACCAATTCTTCAGCTTATATACTATATATCATATATTTCTATAGTTGAACAATGGGTTGCACCAAAAGAAATATCAAAGGAGGGATAACGTTAATGTTGTCGAAATTCCCATATGAAAAGGTTGCTCTTACAAGATATCAAGTTTTTTTTTTATCATAGGCACTGTATAACAGTACTTTAAAGTGTCATCAGGAAAGTATATAACTGTTGTTTATTGTTTAGAGTTTTGATTTTGGTTGGATAAAGTTGCGGTAGTGCCATAAATCTGATAACTGTCTAGTACCCAATTGAGTCCAAGATTATTGGTGTAATTTGTAGTGCCACCAAAATCTATACTTACAAAACCAAGCATTTGAGCATTAAAAACCCAACTAAGAAAAGCCCCAAAATATCCCCATTACATCCATCTCCACCAAAAAAGAAAAGAAAACAAAACAAAAATCAAAGCTCTAGTGGGCTCCCACATCAGGAAACTACTAAGGATAACCAATCAACTTATGAATAACTAGTTGAACGACTTAATGATACAACTTCCCGCATTAATGCTCCCAATGAACGACTTAGTGTGGTTTAAAATATACTTTATAATAACAATTTAATGGAACTACCTTCAGATGCGGATTTGAGAGGGTCACCATCTTGTTAGCATCTTGTTTAGTTCGACAGTCACAAGATGATTCTTAGTTTATTTACATTAATTTGCCATGTACTTAACAATATGAAGTTTTTTATTTTGGTTGGGGGAACCTTAGAAGTTAAACTTTATGACTTACTCTAGTTTGAATATTATATGAAATGTTAGCATTAAATGTTTTATTCTTTTATGTCTTTCAGTTTATTTCTAATATAGAGCAGTTATTATTACCTTTTACCTACACATAACTATTCAATTTAACCAAAATATAAATCCTCTAATAAACTAATAAAATGATATCACATATGCTAATACAATAATTCCATGTGGTACAATAACGTTATATAATGTAGACCAATGAGATAATGCCACGTAGCAAATTAGATATTACCACATGGACTAATCAAATAATGACATATGGCCTAAAAATGGTACCATATGCACTAATCAAATGATGACACGTAGGCAAATTAATGTTTTACACATGAACCAACCATTAAATGCCAAGTGTCGGCATTAATATATGTCATGTGTATACTACTACGACAACTATGCCAGTAGCCATGTAGGATGACCCTCATCAGCCATGTCAATAACCATGTAGGATAACACATCATCAAACACATTAGTTGATGACTCATCACATGCGTCATAACATAGTAGGGTCCATTGATTCTTTTACCTACATATATCGGTAAGTGCAGGTTAAAGCTCCTTCTCTACTAACCTTTAACGATCAATTTCTACCAATTCAATATTAGTAGCTAAAATATATTACCCACCATTAGGTTAGTTTTACCTACGCTTAAAATTGGTAGGTAAAGACCTTGTTTTCTTCTAGTGTAAACGATTTAGACTTCAGGTCTACCACCTTGATTTAAGACAATCCAATCAAATGCACAGGATAGTATTCTGAGACTCACATTTTGGGTTTTCTAGTGAGAAGTATGGTTTCCTAATACCTCACACGGGGATGTTTTCCAACCATCATTATGCTTACCCCTAACTTCATTGCTACATGGTTTAATTAAAACAATGTTTGGCATATTGTATGTGGAATATTAGGCAGCATGCAAATTATATTAACCCATTAAGTTTGTCAAAAGTGGACCTTTTGTTTTCTATTATAAATATACATGTATGGATTTTAGATTTTGCTACCCTATATTTCCAAGAATGATTCTTGATAACTAAAAACTTGAATAAAGAATAAAGGTACCCCTTTTATGTTAATAAACACCTTAAGTCTTTCAGTAGACTAAAATTTATGATGATTCATAACTTGGAGTCTATTTTCCAATATTGTTCACTAGGGAAAATTTATACATCCCTTTTCATTATTAATTTTTGGGTTAGATAACAATAATACCGAAACCTTTCTAATGTTTCTTGAGTTACAGAGATGTAGTACCGGAACTGCATGATTTTTTCCTAAAGAACAAAAAACTTCTTTATGCTTGGATGGGTTAACATCAAAATTTGAATCGGTCAAATATAAAGAAACAAAGGCTCCCAAACCAGAAGAACAAAGGGCTTTAGGCGGCGAAACTGGGACCAAACAGAAAGAGCCTTGAAGGTAGTAGAATCCATGGAAGCAAAGCTAGTATCAAAGTAGGATCGCTATCGGCATCAACAGGAGGATGTGCTTGGTATTGATACCAAGATAGGAAAGGAAAAGGCATGCTATCGGCACCATCATGTTAGAAACAATTAGCTTTGTGTCGATACTAAAGGGAAAAGATAGTAGATCCAGATCAAGTACTAATGGAAAGGTAGCAGAGGCCCGAAGTCGACACCAAAGGAGCAAGATTAAAACATTAATGCGAAACCGAAAGAAAATAGTGCAATAAAGTCAGGTATTTAGGCCGGATATCGGTATCGGAGGAGGTGATGACTGCGAAGAAAAGTGTTATTGCTACCAACAGGCTTGGTAGTGATACCGAGAGCAATCTATACTAAAAGGAAGCAAACAATCAACTTGGTCCCCAAGCCGAAAGCTCGAATCTAATATTGAAGCCTAGAACCCAAACATGGAAAGCACAAATTCAATACAAAAGAGTGAAGAGTGCTATCGATACCAACAAGCGTAGTATGGATACCACTACTTGTTACTACTAGATTTCAACACTAGAACTAGATAGAACTGAGGGGGTATCGGGGGACAACTGGCCATAAGAGAATGCCTCAGAAGAACATAATCGACTCTAAAGCACCAAGCCATCCGATACCGGAACCAAAGATTATCGATGAGGGCCAAAGTTCATAAAGCAATGAAATAAGGAGGGGTCATCTACACTAACCTTCTTAGTGCCGATACCGATACCGAGAAAGATAACAAAATCATAAAAAAGTATAAGGACAATACTTAATGGCCACCAAAGCAGGAAAGAGCTTAGAACTTGCTACCGAGGCAGTTGCTATCAGAATATTTTATATCGAAACAGAGGCTTGTCACCGCTAACGAAAGCAAATAATGAGGCTATCCATACCCGTTTACTTGGTACCGATACACCATACCGAGGAGGCACCAGAGTCACAAGCCACTAGAGATCGAGAGTGGAACCCCGAAAGCAAAGGCTGGTCGATACCGACAACAAATAATAACTACCAAAGCCCAAAGCACTAAAATTAGGGCTTTTTCTAATTTCAACCGAAAAGGGGCCTAATTTGTGTATAAATAAGACCCCAAGGGTCTTTTTTTGGTCGATGTTTCCTCATTCCATAACCTTGTATTCTTTTCTTATAGAGCAAACCCTAATTTCTAAATCAATTTGAGGATTTTAACTTGTAATCACCTATGTACTCATATCAATGATAAATAAAGAGAGAATCAACACTTGTGATCAATTTCATGGATTTCCTTATCATCGGTGTCGCTTACTTTCCTATTACTGCTTTACGACAAAGCTTCGCACGAAAGCCTAATTACCGAAATACCCTTCCTTAAGCCATTTACCTTCCTAACTTATGTTGCGCTTAGGGAACCCTTATCCTAACGTAATTGCTGGTCCTGGAGTCTCGTAAACGCTTTACTTACCTCTTTAAGGAAGAGTAATTAATCTTCGGGACTAAGACCTTGATATCTAGGAAACAGTGAACTAACTAAAGTTTGTGGGGACTAAATAATCCGTTAATCTCCCTATATCCACATCCTTAGCACTAATTCCGTTGTTTACAAAAAAATCCTTTAACATAAGTAATCTTGCCTTTTGGTTTTTTCTAGCATTCTTCCCTTGTTGTTGCTATTTATGTTTACCTTTCCACTTTTTCTCCGTTCCTCCTTATCCTCATCAACCGCCTCAACTTTCTATGGAAACAAACTTTATTTCCTTGAAGCCTTCTCAACCAATTACTCATAAGATTCATTAATGTTGTCGATCAATTGTTTTCTAGGTCCCTCATCCAGACCTAAGATTAATTTCTCGTATTCTAATAGGGAGTCTCAATATAAGAACGAGCATACTATGATAAAGCTTCGAACTCAGCCACATACTCAAACACTGGCCTACTTTTTTGCTTGAGCTCGACAAACTTCTTAAAGAGTATCGACTTTGGATCGTAGAAATGAATTTCTCCTCAAATTTAGTCCTGAATTGATCCTAAGTAATCTGGTTCTCTATTATCTCCAAGGTAATAGTGTTTCACTAATCTATCGCTCGTCCTTGCAGCAGCCTCAATGCAAGCTTCCTCTTTGTTGCATTGTTAATCCCAAGTCTCCAAAAATTTGAACACAAGTATCTATGCAATTCAAAATCTCGATAGTAGGTTCCGTACCAACAAACAGCTTGCCACCCGGAGAAATGTAGTTTTGGCACAGTTTAGCGAAATTAACTTCCCTAGGTTCGTGCATAGGAACATCCTCATTGTGATCGCTGCCATCATGGCGCCAAACATTGCATGATAATCTGGCACAGTATCTGCAGCTATTTACTGCATACCTTCGCCTACCATTCCAATCACAGGCTCATCCCTAGTAACTTGTCTCGAGGTTCGACGAGTCATTCTCTATCGGAAATGAGAATGATTAATTCACATTACAGAAAGCCGCATTGGTGTACAAGTGCTCACTAACCTTCCATAATATGTATAGTAATATAGTTATCATCCAATAAAAATACAACTGCATCTCTTATACTCTTTTACGCTCATGAACGTTGGATAAAATCGATTAACCAAAGCTCTGATACCAAATGTGAAGACTACCCCGTACCTCTTGTGTCGAACTAAGGAAAATGTGCGTTGTATGAAGTGCCAGGCCGATATGGGACAATCATTAAGGAAGAATAACCCAACATAAAACCTATAGTATAACTCGCAGCACATGGATTATATATAATAATAAAATATACAACATGATATAATAGTGAAACATAACTGAACAGGAAACCAAATCTCATAAAACGATAGAATCTCAGGTACAATACATCTTAGTACATGAATAACTAAATAAGATATGCCTCACTACATCACTCAAGGTATCAATAACCATTACATACAACGGAAATAGAAACGAAATATCTATGTAGTAGGTAGTAGTAGTACACCAACGTCCTGCTTATCATCACATAACATCATTGACGCCAAAATTGCAACCTTCTACTCAGTCCACACATCAACATTGATGAACAACCCAAGGTAATAAGAGGGAAACATAAAACGTTGAGTCATACAGTAGTCTTAGTGAGCGATATAATAACTAACAATAGTTAAACAGGATAATATGAGTACAGGTGGATCGCCCATCTGATCTGCCCAGCTACCACTAAGTTAACACATGAAAACCATCCATTACATGCTATTACAGAATAGGAAAGGACAACCTTGATTTGGCTTCTCTGCGATGACCTATGCCGATAGCCTACCAAAATAAAAAAGAGAAAGTACGCAATTAACCATAACATCCGTAGCATCCAATATCCTAGCTATCATTGTCTATAGCCTTGAATTCATAGATAATTGAACTTGATTTCAACGGTTAAAAGGGCTAATGGAAAACCTCGGTTCTAGCCAAATTACCATACTCCATCGTGACTAAGTATGTTTTCCTTAATCGGCTAAGACAACTAGACCCGTCATGACTGCTCGGCGTATGTGATCCATCCATTCTGATCCTTATGGACGCCCCCATAGTACCTCTGTTTTGAGTCCGCTAGAACACACCAATTACCGATGATTCCTTGGAAACTCAAATTCGTCAAGCCTTTCTTATTAGCGATCAATTCTTTAGTTCGATGGACTTATAAAACCAATTCCATCACCATCCTCGATCAACTCCCACATGAGTCAATCTACCATTTTACTTGATCGTACATGGTATCATAACTAATATTACATCAGTCAAGATCTGACCACTCCAACTCGATTTCTAAATCAAAGCACCGTCCATCATTGAGTTGCACCTCGATCATCCGTAGTCCAATTATCATCAAACTTCACCAGCAATTCTTGGAAGCCATCATCCCCAAGCCCTCAAACCCTCGGCTTCGTTATACTCAACGTGATGGATCGGTACCGATATATATGGATCAGTATCGGTCCATATACTTAGCCATCTTCGGCTTGGTAACTTGGCTACTGTGCTACACTCCCCAAGTACTTCCTACCTGTTCATTTTAATAGCATTTCATCCGTATAGTAAAAACTCCTTTCGGTTCATTCATGTAATTGAGTAATCAATCTTCGACCAATCCCGAATCAACTCCAAATGACTTGGAATTTTGTAAGGGCCTTGATTTACCATTATGGTGAATCCCCGAAAATTTTGTTGCCATCCTTCACAATGTGATGGACCAGTACCGATACATATGGACCGGTATGGGTCTTGCTTATTTTAGCATGAAACTATTAGTGCTCCCATCCCTCATCTTCCAGAACTCCTCTACCAAGTTTCTTTTAAATCTGATCATCCGAACCTCTGATTTTTCTCTATTCTTCAATCTTAAGACCTACGACAACCAATTCTAGCAAACAATTAAAAATGGAATTAATTCAATCAAATCAAACATCAAATCATATAATAATGATCGCACAAACATGAATATATCACAATTATGACATAAACATATTACATACATGAGATCTGTCATGATTTGGATCTAAACATATGTATAGACATAATTAATCCCACAGTTATCCAGTTAACATTACCAAATAAGGTTTGACTAAGACATCTAAATCTGAATTAAACATATATAATTAGATATAGAGTGAATTTAGCATGTAACATATGTATTTGATCCTAATTTACCCATATAAACTATAATTTCCATGTGAGAGGTATCTATCACTCACTAGTTTCCAGATACAATGCAAACCTAGCGAATTCAGATCTGGATAGCAATAGAAAACCCCCAAAATTAATGAAATGGGCCTGATCTAATATTCTTTGATGATGATTTACCTTTTAGATACAATCCATGATTAATTTAAATGAGAAGAATGGAGAGTAAGGGTCTTAAGTTGAACGGGAGAATCACAAACGCACTACCTAAAGTTTAAAATATAGAGAGAAACCCTTATTCTCTCCCCAAGTGTCCCTATTTATACTTGTAGGTCATTAGTCAAATTGGCATAGCTAATCAAACCATTAGCTGGAAACCAGTTAGCCTAACATCAGCTGAAACTCAAAACAGTGAATCTTCCAAAACCGCTTAACCAAATCCTTCATGTGACAACACTATAGAATCATAAACCACTATTCTGATCCAATGGGACTAACCTTAGCACCTGATTTGATTCTTATCAAAATCTATAGTTCAAAAAGTAAACTAACGGGAAAAATGGTCATAATTGGGCTCGGTAATAAACCGTGGACATGTCTCACACCCCTATGAACAACATATTAAAATTTGAAATTGGTTCGACTACCAGAGAATAAAATATAATTATTTTATGATTTGTTGATACGTAAAATATATCTCGTTACATTCTTTCCCCTTTAGGAATTTCACCACCGAAATTCCAAGTAAACTTGAGCAAACAAAAGTAGCATGCATGCCTACCATCCACGGGTAGTCAACCTGTCATGCAATCTAGCATCCAACAATCTATGCATCCAAAGTCCTACCCTAGCATGCGGAACTTGAAATAGCAGTAGACACAATGGTACAAGTAAGGTACAATATATAGGATATACCACTCAAAGAGTTCTGGATGGGTCAACTACATAATCTCTTCTGTTTCCCATGAACAATCGTCATCGTCCTCACTCCATTGTACTTTGACTAATTTAACAACCTTTCTCCTAAGCTGTTTCATGTCACTCCCGATGACGCGAAGCGGCTTATGAGGCCTAGAAACTTCAGGCTTGACTTCTAAATCTTCAAACTGATCATGAGACACCACAACATTCGATTCGTGCACAAAGTTCCATAGACATGATACATGAAACACATTATGCACACTCGCTGTCTTATGCGGCAAGTCAAACCTATAATCGTGCTTTCCAATACGCTCGACAATTGAACTTGTCCGAACTAAACTTAGTACTAACATTCCGTTCCTTCCAAAATGAATGATATTCCGTAGCTACGAAACCTTAACAAATGCCATATTTCCAACTGATAATTCTGAATTCTTTCGTCACTTATCAGCATAACTTTTCTGAAGACCTTGGGTTGCTTTCATTATTTTTCGAATGATCTCGATAGTTTCGTTGTTTCACTTATCATCTCAAGACCAAGTACCAACTTCTCGTGAGTTTCAAACAAGTAGGATGGAGAACTACATGGTCTACCGTGCAACGACTCGCAGGGAGCCATCCTAATACTCGACTAGTAGCTACAATTATAAGAAAAATTGATTAAATGCAAATGATCCTCTAAAGTCCAACACAAAATCTTTAAGAAGATCCATAAATACTCGATTAACCCTTTCAATCTGACTACCTATCTAGGGATGATAAGCCGTACTAATACATAACTCGGTTCTCAATGTCTCTTGCAAACTTTTCCAGAATATATTGGTAATTAACGGATCTTGATCACTAGCTATACTCTTCGAAATTCTATGGAATTGAACTATCCGCTTAAGATATAATTCATCCAACTTCGATCCAATCCTAGTCAATCTAACAGGAATAAACCTTGTGCTTCTGGTTAAGCGATCCACGAAAACCTAGACATTACAATTTTGCTCCCTTCTCTTAGGTATTGTATCAATGAAATCCATCTACACTTGCTTCTATTTCCACGTAGGAACTTCTAATGGCTGTAAAATCCACCCGCCTTCTTCTGCTCAGCTTTAACCAGCTGACAGTTCATACACTTCGAGATAAATTTTCCGACATCTATTTTCATATCTTCCCAGTAGTAGACTCATTTCATATCTTGATACAACTTATTACCACTGGGATGAATCTTCAATTTAAAGCGATGAAATCCCTCAGAAACTTACCTCTTAATCCCTTTATGTCAGGAACAACCAGTTGTCCATTCTTGTAAAGTCAACAATCTCGATCAACTTCATAATCCTTAATCTCCTCGGGTTTTGCTCTTATTTCTAACCTCCTTACGATTTCCATAAGCTTACCATCTCACTTCTGCATTTTTCCAATCATTTTGATGAGAGTCGGTTTAATCGATAATATCGATAATATTTCAGGCTCTAACTCATAGTGAGGTTTGAAATCAAATCCAGCCAAATACACAAGGTTCTTCCATTCAGTAAACATGGCTTCTAAACTTGCATTTCTTTTACTTAGCGCATCGGCTATTGCGTTACCTTTTCTTGGAGCATAGGCCATACTAAAATCATTCGAAGCTAGAAATTTTAAACATTTCCACGCCGAAGATTCAAATCCTTCTGAGTGAACAGATACTCTAACGACTTATGATTAGTAAATAACTCGAACCTAACTCCCAACAAATAATGCCTCCAAATTTTCAAAGAAAACACAATCACTGTTTACTCTAAATCGTGAGTCAGGTAATTCCTTTTGTGCGGCTTCAGTTGTCGACTTGCGTAAGCCACAACCCAATCTCTCGGCATTAACACCGCTCCAAGTCCAATGCCGCATGCATTAGTGTATACCACCATCTCTTCATTCTCATTCGGAATAGTCCGCACAAGAGCACTTTTCAATCTTTCTTTCAAAATCCCAAAGGCTTGTTCACACTTCATATTCCATGTGAGGACTTGATTCTTCTTTGTCAATCCAATTAGTGGTGCAGCTATCTTAGATAAATCCCTGATAAATCATCGATAATATCCAGCTTGACCAAGGAAACACCCAAAATTTGTCGCATTCTTGGGTTGATCGCAATCCTAGATTGTTGTTACCATAGTTCCTCCACTATCCATTGTTCCAATACAATATGACCCAAGAATCTTACTTCTTTCTTCTAGAAGTTACACTTCAAAAACTTAGACCTTAGCTAGTGTTTCCGCAAGATTTCGAAAACGATCTTCCAGTGTATCTTATATTCCTTCTCAGTTCTCGAAAAAACAGATATATCATCCATGAACAGAAGCATGAGCTTGTTCAACTGATCTCTGAAGACTCAATTCATTAGAACCATAAAATATGCTGGCGTATGAGTCAATCCAAACAGAATTATCAGCCACTCATAAAATTTAGATGGTGTCCTAAAAGCGGTCTTTGGAACACTATCCATTGTCACTCTTAGTTGGTGAAATCCCATCGCCAAATCCATTTGGGAGAAAACCTTAGCTTCGTGAAGATGATCAAACAAGTCATTGATTCTCGGTAATGGATATTTGTTCTTCTTGATCACGTTATTTAGCTCATGATAATCCATACATAATCGCAACGATCCATCGGCCTTAATTGTAAACACAGCCAGTGCACCCCATTTGGATACGCTTCTCTTAATGAATCCCTTACTAAAAATATCATTCACTTGCACCTCTAACTCTTGTTGTTCCTTAGGCATCATCTACCTAAGAGGCATAACAATAGATCTGGCTCCATCGACTAAATCAATCCGAAACTTGATATGTCACTGCGGCGATAATCATCTAAACTCATAAAACATATCAGAAAACTCTCGTACGATTGGCACAGATGACAACCCATCCCATGGAATCGCAAGAAGAATATAAAAAGCTAAACACATCCTATGGTAGAAAATGTGCCACTATCATCCGCCCTTCCACATTCCTAATCGTCACCTCTATCCTCTTGCAATTCAAAATAGCCGCATACTTCTTGAGCCAGTCCATACCCATAATAATCCCAAACCCAACGTGTGACGGCCCGCCCCGCACCAACCGACATTTTCTCCAAAGGTGCGCTGTACACATGTCCAGTTAGCACGGAACGGGTCGCCAGAAGAAAAAGAAAGAAGAGAATGGACTAATCAAGGAATCTGTAATATGTCTCACAGTGCATAGAACAAAATATAATAATAACATACTTGACATAAAACAGAAGAGACAGTGCATAAGCTAAAAACCAGAACTGAGCACCATAGCAGCGGAAATCCAAAATATAGCTTATTACAACTTTTCAAACTGTCTCAAAACAAAAGCAAGATAAAGGAGGTACACTACTAATGCCCAAGTAGTGACCACCAACGACACAGGGAGAATATCTATATATCATACGTGGAAGCCTCCTGCTCGCCTCCGAATCAGCTACTCGCGCATCACCAGCTAACAACAACCTGTCTCTAGTCTGCTCGTGTGAGCACCCAGAGTAATAAGAAGAGACATAAAACTATGGGTCAGACATAAAGCCTGGTATGAGCGATAAGCATCTAAACAGAATAATAACAGGTATAATCCAATCATACCTGAACCTGGACCTGCAACCAAAGAGTTAGCACTACATACTGTACAACACTCTAAGGTGCCCTTTTCAAATGGTGTAAAGATAACGGGGGTGGGGGTGTGCATGTCATAGTGATGTCAAACAATCAAACATAGCAAGCATCCTCACATCTCTCACTCAGTGCGTAAAGCATACGACACCCACTACCTTGGTCCTCTAATCCTTTGGGCCATGACGGAATCCAATCCCGTGTAACTATCACTACAAGCCCACTATCCATATCTCAATGGTGGACCAAAGTTATGAATACCGACAACCCCTTTGCACACGTCCCGCAGCAAAGCCCAACCATGAAGTGACCTCATTGGTTCCCAACTGGTTCCGGGATCCTGAGCTCTAACTTCCATTTGGACTACCTTTGCATCTCGGTTTATTAGTCATCACCATCGAATCGGATCGGATAGGTCTTCAACATTCTTCATCGGATCGGATCGGCCTCATCTGGTTTGGATCGCGGTTCACCCTCCCCAAGCACGGTTCGTGGATCCTTCTTCCACTCGTGGTCGATCGGATCGTGGACCCCCTTCGGATCGTGCTCCATGCTCCTTGGCGTCGGTTCGTGGCTTCATCTCCAGGTCGGATCGTGACCAGCTTCGGATCGCGACTCGTGGATCGTGGATGCATCGGATCGGGTTCCATCTCCACGCGGATCGGGTCGTAGTGCTCATTCGCGATCCGGATCGAAGTACTTCAGTTTGGGCACGGCGCTGCATCGATTTGTCTCCTGGGTCTAACCACGATCGGGTCGGGTCGTAGGAGGAATAAGCGATCCGATCCGGGTCAACTTCCAACGACGGTTTACACGCCTCTCGACGGCGTTTTCGACCATTCTAACTATTGAAATCAGTCACAAATCACATCATACAGTCATAGCAACATGTATAAACATCCACAAACAGCAAAACAACAATATGATATGTCAAAACGGATCAAACATAGCCAAAACCCCATATTTTCCCTTAAGCACGTTTGGGTGAAACTTATGATATGATTAGCAAAACTTAACCAAATTATCCCAAATTCACATCAGAGGTCTAAAACAATATTTCAGAATTTCTGAATATTTTTCCCGATTTTTAACATGCATAAATTCGCTAATTATTACTAATTACCCCTTAATCCCCCAAATTCCGGGATTTGCAAAATTAGTCGAAATCAACCCAAATTCATATCAGGGGCATAAAATGATGTTTTAGAATTCTGGGAATTTTTCTAGATTTTTCTGAGCCATAATTTCACTAATCTTCGCTAATTACCATAATTAGCCATAATTAGTGAGGAACTATGCAAATCACTCACCTTAGCCACAAACAAACTTTAGATCTGAAATAATCTCTGATTTGGATCCAATCCCTATGTGTTCCAGCAGCTCCCTCTCTGATTTAGTGCTACCCTTCCTTGATTTGATGTAGTTTTGCTTAATCTTCGATTAGAAAGTGATTAGAGATGATTTGGGATGAAATTAGAAGGTGGAGGCCATTGCTAGAGCTTGAAGGAGGTAAGTGGCGGCTGGAAAAATGAGTCTAAAACCGAAATCCTAACCCTAGCAGCCCTTAAATACCCCAAATCCCGAAATCTCCCATTGGGCCTAGTTGCTAATCACCCGGTTAAGCCCGATTAGCTGTTTTTCACCTTCTAAACCTTGTTTCAGCCATATCTCCCAAATGGTAAGTCCGTTTGACTAATGTAACCACTCTATGGAAAGAGAAACCATCATTCAAATCAAATGGAAGTGGTTTCAGGTCAAAATTCCTTTCTAGTCAAAAGTTATGGCCAAAACAGTACCAACTAGGGGCAAAACGGTCATTTAAAAATCGACAAAAATTATGAACATGGGAAATGACCCTAAAAATCGTCTCCCAAAGGTACATGACCATACGACTCCATATGTGAAAGAAATAAATGTTCCACGATCCTATGATGCGTAGAATGTGGGTTGTTACACTCTTCCCCCCTTAAGAAATTTCGCCCCCGAAATTCCCTTACCAAAACACAAAAAGGGTTCCGCATGCCTATCAACCATAAACAACAATCAACATGCAAAACAAGTCTATCCTAGCATGCGGTTTACTAACAAGGGAAGAAACTATCACTACCAAAACCTTACTAGGCAAAGAGTTTTGGATACTTCTACCTTATATCCTCCTCTGTTTCCCAAGTACAGTCTTTTTCATTCTCACCCCACTGGACTTTGACTAGTTTCACCGCTTTCCTTCGAAGCTGCTTCGTATCGTTCCCAACAATACGCATAGACTTGCGGTTCTCAACCGCCTCGGGTTCAACCTCGCTATCGTCCAACTGATCTGGTGAAATAGCCACATTAGGGTCTTGCACAAACTTCCTTAACTGGGAAACATGAAATACATTGTGAACTCCCGCCATCTTGTCAGGTAGCTCTACTTCATACGCCAAATTCCCAACTTGCTCGAGGACTGGGAATGGGCCAACAAATCTTGGTGCTAACTTACCTCTCCAACCAATCCGAATCACATTCTCTATGGAGAGAACTCGATGAACACCAAGTCGTTAACGAATAATTCCAAATCTCTTCGTCTCTTATCGAGATAAGCCTTCTGCCTATCTTTATCCCTTCCCAGTAGTAGATCTGTTCTATGTCTCAATACATCTTGTTACCACTGGGATGTATAGTCAATTTCGAGTGATGATATGCTCTAAGCACTTCACCTCTCAGTCCATCTACGTTGGGTACAACTAGTCCGTTATTCTTTCGAAGCCACCCTTCTCGATCAAATCCTTACTTGATCATTCTCTTTCCATCGATACCCATCTCTACCCTAGAGATGGTTTCCAATAGATTAGGATCGTCCTTCTAACAGGAAACAATCCACTCAATCAAAATCGATCTAATCATCAAGCTTACTAGCGTTTCTGAATCCAATTCAGTCTTGGGTCTGAAATCATATCCTGTGACATACTCTAGTTGCTTCCATCCTAGAAACAAAACCCATAAACTGGCATGTCTCCTACTCAATGCAACTAGTATTGTACCCACATCCTTTACTATGATCACTCTGCCCCATGGAGTCATGGCGACTCCACTGCACTGATTCATAGTCACCAGTCCTTTGCTATGTCCACTCTGCCCCATGAAGTCATAACAACTCCACTGCACTGGCTCATAGCCTTACTACAATCACTTTGTTCCCCATCGCTGGAACCCTACAGGTGATAGTTTACTCAAGAGAAGAAAGATAGGAACAAACATAGCAACCATAACATCCATCAAACAAATCGTATCTATCACCTGCTAAAGTCATAAACACATCGACACCTACATGACTGGTCTAACCAATCCCAATATGTCGATTCTAGCATGTCTGGTCCAACCAACATCACTAACTAATGGAAGCCCGACCCCAACACTTACACCGATGCCTACTTGACTGGTCCAACCAATCCCAGGCTAATGGAAGTCCCACCTCCATACATACATCGATGCCTTCTTGACTAGTCCAACCAATCCCAGGCCAGTGGAAGCCCCGCCTCCCTTCGGACTACCGTACGTCCAACGTACATTTATCCTCCAAGGATAATTAAACTAATGGAAGCCCAGCCTCCAATCGGACTACCGTACGTCCAACATACGTTTATCCTCCAAGGATAACTAGATCACGTCCAACGGATCCAAGGTAACGGGCGTCCCCAGATACCCCTGCTTTTAGTCCTCCTAAAATACTTGAGTCCAACCCAAGTCTATCCATTATCTTGCTGCCCTCTCGAGTCCAACTCGAGCTGAATCCAATTCCTTGCAGCCTTCTCGAGTCCAACTCGAGTCAATCTATAACTCAGACCCAGTCTTGAGTGTCGACAAACTCTAGTCCAACGCGAGTCGTCTCCCTATTCGTTGCATCTCCAAGATCAACGAACACCTATTTTGTTTTACGAGTTCAAGTCCAACTTGAATCGCTCTAATCTTCGTTGTATCTTCCATGATCAACAAACACATCCTATTCCTTCAAAATTCTACTATCCAATAGAGAACATCAACATAGGGTCCTAAACAATCCATTACTTTGCATCTTTCTCGAGTCCCACTCGAGCAATCTCATAACCCTATCGAGTCCAACCCTGGGCAGTCTATACCATTGAACAGTCTTATCATGTTCCATCTGCCCGTCACTCCTCGAGTGAACCAAGATATCATCCAATGAAAAATCACAACAACTATTTACCCCTCACGCAACCCATCCTAGTCGAAATCGATATTCCCTAGGCACAAGCCCCAAAGGCCTAAACCAATATCAGACAAGCACCCAAGGAACATCTCCTCCGAGTTTGGACAATCCACATGAGGTGATACTAGCAAAACAATCTAGCACTGGAGTACTCATTTGCCTCCCAGAGACAACTAGAACTTATTACAACAATAACTTCTTAGCTTCCTTAACTCCAGTTACTATTGCCATTACTAGGTAGGTACCTAATACCACCCTATTCCTTTGGAGTAGATCGACTCCCCAAAATAATGCTAAACCCAGTAAAGCCCAAAACAAAGCAATCACAAGGAAACACACATCCATGACTCGATAAGACCACATTAACAAATCATGCCAAAACTAGTCGAACCACCAATCGGGTTCGTCACTACTAAAAGTCTATCGACTAACTCAGTTTTGTCAAACAAAACCCGATCAAAACATCTTAAATAGAAAGCATACCTCGAATAACGACACCTTTTTCCCTCTACGCCGCAGTTGGGGCATTTGACGAAGAAGGAACAGCGTTGATAGCATACGCTTTCACAATCTGCTTCTCCCTAGGAGGTTGTGGGCAATCATCCTTGTGATGTCCCGCCTGGCCGCAGTTAAAGCACTTCCTTTCCCCAGGCTTTTCTCGACAATCTCTGGCGTAATGGCCCTTCTGGCCACAACTAAAGCATTCGCCATCTTTCTTGTTTTTCTTATCCTGACCATCCTTGGTCGGGTTCTGCTTCCTCTTGTTCTGAGAATTCTTCTTGCCTTCACCGCCTGCTTGCGGCTTTGGTCCTCTGCAGATGCCGTAGCAACTTCGGCCTTCGACTTAGGGAAAAGGCTCTCTGACCTTAATGCCTTTCCTACAATAGACTCGAACGTCTCATCGATATGGTTTATAAGTCTTTCCCCCAAGTACCCATCCAAGCCAGTTATGAACTTCTCGTTCTTCTTTTCGACTGTATCGATAAGTGGCCATCCATATTTCGATAGAGTGTCGAATTCAGCGATATACTCCGAGACTGCTCTACCGTTCTGCTTAAGCTCCAAGAACTTCCTGAACAGTTCCGATTTATGAGCAGCTGGAATAAACTTATCACAAAAGCGAGTCTTAAACTGATTCCAAGTAACTTGATCTTCTGGAGTAGCTGTTCTAATGGCATTCCACCAATTCATCGCTCGCCCTTGCAGCTGACGAGACGCTAGCCTTCTCTTCATCGCATCCTCAAGACCCAAGTCGTCGAAGATACGATCACAGCTATCCGACCAATCCTGAACATCTGTGGCCGACTCCGTTCCGTGGAACGGCTTCCCACCAAGGTTAGTGTAATCCTTGCACAACTTGGCGAAATCGACCCTATGCGCCTGCACTACTGGACCACCACCATTTCCGGGATTGGGAACTGCTCCCTGAACATCTCTAAGCATGTCTCTCATGAAGTTGGTGAACATTGTCCTCATGTCAGGAGCATTCCCATGGTTGGTCCCTCTACCAGCACCTCTAGGATATCGGCTCATCGTTAACCTGTAAAAGGGGAAATGATTAACGACCCCATAGTGGTGCTAGTGCAGTACGACTTCATTCTTATACTCCCAATAGTATATATATATATAGCTTTTGAAAACCAAAGTAATCACAATTACGCGCTCTCATATACGTACTATCTCTCCCTAGTGTCTTTCCCTAGGTTAACTACGCAACCTAGAGCTCTGATACCAAGTGTGACGGCCCGCCCCGCACCAACCGACATTTCCCCTAAAGGTGCGCTGTACACATGTCCAGTTAGCACGGAACGGGTCGCCAGAAGAAAAAGAAAGAAGAGAATGGACTAATCAAGGAATCTGTAATATGTCTCACAGCGCATAGAACAAAATATAATAATAACATACTTGACATAAAACAGAAGAGACAGTGCATAAGCTAAAAACCAGAACTGAGCACCATAGCAGCGGAAATCCAAAATATAGCTTATTACAACTTTTCAAACTGTCTCAAAACAAAAGCAAGATAAAGGAGGTACACTACTAATGCCCAAGTAGTGACCACCAACGACCCAGGGAGAATATCTATATATCATACGTGGAAGCCTCCTGCTCGCCTCCGAATCAGCTACTCGCGCATCACCAGCTAACCACAACCTGTCTCTAGTCTGCTCGTGTGAGCACCCAGAGTAATAAGAAGAGACATAAAACTCTGGGTCAGACATAAGGCCTGGTATGAGCGATAAGCATCTAAACAGAATAATAACAGGTATAATCCAATCATACCTGAACCTGGACCTGCAACCAAAGAGTTAGCACTACATACTGTATAACACTCTAAGGTGCCCTTTTCAAATGGTGTAAAGATAACGGGGGTGGGGGTGTGCATGTCATAGTGATGTCAAACAATCAAACATAGCAAGCATCCTCACATCTCTCACTCAGTGCGTAAAGCATACGACACCCACTACCTTGGTCCTCTAATCCTTTGGGCCATGACGGAATCCAATCCCGTGTAACTATCACTACAAGCCCACTATCCATCTCTCAGTGGTGGACCAAAGTTATGAATACCGACAACCCCTTTGCACACGTCCCGCAACAAAGCCCAACCATGAAGTGACCTCATTGGTTCCCAATTGGTTCCGGGATCCTGAGCTCTAACTTCCATTTGGACTACCTTTGCATCTCGGGTTATTGGTCATCACCATCGAATCAGATCGGATCGGCCTTCAACATTCTTCATCGGATCGGATCGGCCTCATCTGGTTTGGATCGCGGTTCACCCTCCCCAAGCACGGTTCGTGGCTCCTTCTTCCACTCGTGGTCGATCGGATCGTGGACCCCCTTCGGATCGTGCTCCATGCTCCTTGGCATCGGTTCGTGGCTTCATCTCCAGGTCGGATCGTGACCAGCTTCGGATCGCGACTCGTGGATCGTGGATGCATCGGATCGGGTTCCATCTCCACGCGGATCGGGTCATAGTGCTCATTCGCGATCCGGATCGAAGTACTTCAGTTTGGGCACGGCGCTGCATTGATTCGTCTCGTGGGTCTAACCACGATCGGGTCGGGTCGTAGGAGGAATAAGCGATCCGATCCGGGTCAACTTCCAGCGACGGTTTACACACCTCTCGACGGCGTTTTCGACCATTCTAACTATTGAAATCAGTCACAAATCACATCATACAGTCATAGCAACATGTATAAACATCCACAAACAGCAAAACAACAATATGATATGTCAAAACGGATCAAACATAGCCAAAACCCCATATTTTCCCTTAAGCACGTTTTGGTGAAACTTTTGATATGATTAGCAAAACTTAACCAAATTATCCCAAATTCACATCAGAGGTCTAAAACAATATTTCAGAATTTCTGAATATTTTTCCCGATTTTTAACATGCATAAATTCGCTAATTATCACTAATTACCCCTTAATCCCCCAAATTCCGGGATTTGCAAAATTAGTCGAACTCAACCCAAATTCATATCAGAGGCATAAAATGATGTTTTAGAATTTTGCGAATTTTTCTAGATTTTTCTGAGCCATAATTTCGCTAATCTTCGCTAATTACCATAATTAGCCATAATTAGTGAGGAACTATGCAAATCACTCAACTTAGCCACAAACAAACTTTAGATCTGGAATAATCTCTGATTTGGATCCAATCCCTATGTGTTCCAGCAGCTCCCTCTATGATTTGGTGCTACCCTTCCTTGATTTGATGTAGTTTTGCTTAATCTTCGATTAGAAAGTGATTAGAGATGATTTGGGATGAAATTAGAAGGTGGAGGCCATTGCTAGAGCTTGAAGGAGGTAAGTGGCGGCTGGAAAAATGAGTCTAAAACCGAAATCCTAACCCTAGCAGCCCTTAAATACCCCAAATCCCGAAATCTCCCATTGGGCCTAGTTGCTAATCACCCGGTTAAGCCCGATTAGCTGTTTTTCACCTTCTAAACATTGTTTCAGCCATATCTCCCAAACGGTAAGTCCGTTTGGCTTATGTAACCACTCTACGGAAAGAGAAACCATCATTCGAATCCAATGGAAGTGGTTTCAGGTCAAAATTCCTTTCCAGTCAAAAGTTATGGCCAAAACAGTACCAACTAGGGGCAAAACGGTTATTTAAAAATCGACAAAAATCATGAACATGGGAAATGACCCCAAAAATCGTCTCCCAAAGTTACATGACCATACGACTCCATACGTGAAAGAAATAAATGTTCCACGATCCTATGATGCGTAAAATGCGGGTCGTTACACAACGAAATTCAAAACAAAACAAAATCGTACACAAAAGAGAAACCATGAACTAGACCACAACAAAGCATACAAAGGCTGGATGAACTCCCTACTAGATTAGTCACAACTAATGGTCTATCAATATTCTTAGGTTCTAAACCTATGTTACAAATAAGCTTATCTTACAAACAAACCTACAACAGATAATTGAATTCGATGCTTCAGTAGCAAACAAAACTCAAACCAAAACATTTATGATAGAAATCATACCTTGCATAACAACATTCTTCCCCTTCTCCTCAACATTTGGACCCCTATAAGAAGGTTGTACAACATCCAAAGCATATGCTCTTACAACCTGCTTATCTTTCAGTGGTCCTGGACAATTATTCTTCATATGCACAGGCTTATCACCGTTAAAACACTTCCTTTTCACCTTAGCGTTATTACCATCTTTGGAAAGATGGCCCTCCTATTGATAGTTATAATAAGTAATCTAGTCTTTCAGCTTCTTTTGGCCATTCTTCCCTTGCTGTTGTTGTTTACGTTTACCATTCCACTTTTCTTATTACCACCGCCTTGTTGTGGCTTCGATTACTCCTTATCCTCAACAATTGTCTGGACTTTCTATGGAAATAAACTTTCTTTCCTTAAAGCCTTCTCGGCCAATTTCTCATAAGAATCATCAATATGGTCGATCAATTATTTTCCAAGTTCCTCACCTAGACCTAAGATTAATTTCTCGTTCTTCTAATAGGGAGTCTCAATATTTGAACGAGCATACATTGATAAAGCTTTGAACTCAGCCATATGCTCAAACACCGGCTACCTTCTTGCTTTAGCTTAACAAACTTCTTAAAGAGTATTGACTTTTGGACCGTAGAAATGAACTTCTCCTCAAATTTAGTTTTGAATTGATGGTAAGTAATATGGTCCTCTGGAGTCTCCAAAGTAATAGAGTTTCACCAATCCATCGCTCATCCTTACAACTGCCTCGACACAAGCTTCCTCTTAGTTGCATCATCAATTCCCCAGTCTCCAAAAATCGGAACACAAGTATTAACCAATTCTGAATCTCAATAATAGGTTCTGTACCAAGTACCAACAAATGACTTGTCACCTAGAGAAGCTAGTCCGTGCACAACTTAGCGAAAATCAACTTCCCTAGGTGCTTTCATAGAACATCATGTCCTGCTATCTCTTTTGGAGTGGGTATACTCTTCATGATCGTTGCCGTCACGGCCTCGAACATAGCAAGATAATCGGGCATATCAGTTGCAGTTACCGACTGGCTACCTTTTCCTACCCCTCTAGTCGCATGCTCATCCCTAGTAGCGCGTCTTGAGGTTCATCGAATCATTCTATCTGAAACGAGAATGATCAATTTACATTAGACAAAGTCACACTGGTGTTTAAATGCTTATTTGCCTTCCAATAATGTATAGTAACATAGTAATCATCCAATAAAAATTACAAATGCTTCTCTCATACGATTTTGCGCTGGTGAACTTTGGGTAAAATTGATTAACCAAAGCTCTGATCCCAAATGTGAGAATCTCCCCATACCTCCTGTACCAAATTAAGGAAAATGTGCTCTTTATGAAGTGTCAGGCTGATATGGGATGATCATTAAAGAAGAATAACTCGAAATAAAACCAGTCGTATAACTCATAACACATGGATTATATATAGTAATCAAATATACAATAGGATATAATAGTTAAACATAATTGAACAAGAAATACGATCTCAATAAACCATAGAATCTCAAGAACAATACGGCTTAGTAAATGAATCTCTGAATATAATATGCCTCACTACATCCCTCAACGTAACAAAAACCATTTACATACAACGAAATTAGAAAAGAAATATCCGTATAGTAGGTAGTAATAGTACGCTAGCCTCCTGCTCATCATCGCACAACATCATTGGCACCAAAACTGCAACTTACTACTGAGCTGCTCATCAACATTGATGAAGAATCCAAGGTAATAAGAGGAAAACATAAAACCTTGAGTCAGACAATAGTCTTAGATAGCGATATAGTAACTAACAACAGTTACACAAGATAATTTAAGTAAAAGTGGATCGACCATTTGATCTTCCCAACAACCACTAAGTTAACACACGAAAACCATCTTTCACATGCTATTACAGAATAGGAAAGTACAACCACGATCTCGCTTCTCTGCGATGACCTACGGTGATAGCCTACCCAAAGAAAATAAAGAAGAAAACACCCAATTAACCATAACATCCATAGCATACAATATCCTAGACATCACCGGCTACAGCCTTGAATCCATCAATAATCGAACTTGGTTTCAACGATAAAAAAGGCTAAAGGAA
This sequence comes from Allium sativum, assembly GCA_030737875.1. Lineage (NCBI taxonomy): Eukaryota > Viridiplantae > Streptophyta > Magnoliopsida > Asparagales > Amaryllidaceae > Allium > Allium sativum. The sequence continues at coordinate 432,600,149 of CM060923.1, forward strand.
AAAACCGGTTCTAGTCAAACTACCATAAGCCATCATGATAAATTATGTTTTCCTTAATCAAATAAGAAAACTAGGACCGTCATGACTGCCCCGACCACGTGATCTATCCACTCTGATTCTGATGGGCGTCCCCCTGATACCCCTTCTTTTAGTCACTGAGTCAATCTATCGTTTTACTTGATCATACATCGCATCACAACTAGTATTACGTCATTCCAGCTCCGACCACTCCAACTCGAGTTCACAATCGAAGAACCATCATCCTTGAGTTGCACGTCGATCATCTAAATTCCATTCATCATAAAACTTCACTAGCAACCCCTAAGATCCATCATCTTCAAGCCCTCAAACCCTCGACTTTGTTGGACTCAACGTGATGGATCGGTATCGATCCATATCGATCAGCATCGGTCTATAAACTTAGCCATTTTTGGCTAAGTAACTTGACCATTGTGCTAGAATTCCTGTGTACTTCCTACCAGTTCATTTTCGTAGCATTTCATCCCATCCAGTAAAAACTCCTGCTGGTTCGTCCATGTAATTGAGTAATCAATCTTCAACCAATCATGAATAAACTTCGAATGACTTGGACTTTGGTAAGTAGCCACGATTCACCATCATGATGCATCCCTCAAAATTTCGTTGCCATCCTTCACAATGTGATGTATCAGTACCGATCCATATAGACCAGTACCGGTCCACAAACTTAGTTTATTTTGGCATGAAATTTTTCGTGCTCATCTCCCTCGTCTTCCAGACCGCTTCTACCAAGTTTCGTCCGAATCCAATCACTTGAACCTTTGATTTACTCCGTTCTTCAATCCTAAGATCCAAGGCAACCAATTCTAACAAACAATGTAAAAATGCAATAAATTCAATCAAAAAAACATTAGTTCATATAATACTGATCATACAAACATGAACGTACCACAACTATGGCATAAACATATCATATAAGGGAGATCTATAATGATTTGAATCTAAACATATGTATAAACATGATTAATCTAATAATTATCCGGTTAACATGAACAAAATAAATTTTCCTAAGATGTCTAAATCAAATTTAAACATAATAATGAGATCTAGGGTGAATTTAGCATGTAATATATGAATTTGATCCTAATTTATCCGTATAATCTGCAGTTTCCATGTGAGAGATATTTATATCTCACCAATTTCTAAATCCTCTTAAAACCTGGCGAATTTTGATCTGGACAGCAATAGAAAACCACTAAAATTTATGAAACGGACTTCATCTAATTTACTTTGATGGTGATCTACCTTCTAGATGCAATGTACGTTGAACTTGAATAGGAAGGATGGAGAATTAGTGTTTTAGGTTGAATCAGAGAATCACAGACGCCCAACCTAAAGTTTAGAATGAAGGGAGAAACACTTATTCTCTACCCAAGTCCCCATATTTATACCTGCAGGTCATTAGTCTAAGGGCTTGGCTAATCAACCAATTAGCTGCAAACCAGTCTACCTAACATCAGCTGAAACTCAAAACAGTGATTCTTCCCAAACTATTGAACCAAAACTTCATGTGACCACTCTACAGAATTGTAAACCACCACTTCGATCCAATGAGACTGATCTCAGCACCTGATTCGATCCCCATCAAAATTTATAACACAAACAATAAACTAAAGGGAAAAACGTTCATAATTAGGTTCAATAAAAAATCATGGACATGTCTCCAACCCCCTTTGAACAGTATATTAAAATCTGCGAATGGCCCGACCACTAGGGAATAAAATATAATTATTTTACGATCATTCGATCCTTAAAATACGGGACGTTACAACAACAATCTCAAAAAGGACTCCGAGAAGTGTGACCACTTCCCAACCTACAAGGTCTACACTCCACTCAATTCCGAGCTATAGAAAATCTATTGGAAACTTATAACACCGTACAGTACAAGAAGCCGATATCACGGAATCTACCGAGCAATAAAAGTTCTCCGACAAGTATACAGCAGATTCTACAGTATCTTTAGCCACAACATGAATGACTGTAGACTAGTTAGGGATGCAATCGAGAAATTCATTTGGGAGAAACAACTCAAATAGTACGTTCAAAATCTCGCTACGAAAGAAGCAACTATGGGCCCTTCTATGCCAGCACCTCCTTTGCTTTTTGCAACACCTAGGTCGTCCAATCCAAGACATCCTCAAACGGATATCTAATTAACACTATTTGCGAGGAACTCACCCCAACAAGAGAAAGCTTCCTATATGCAAATATTCACAAACTCCATTAATTATGCTGACCTAGAAGCATGCTTCATCGTCGCGGACGAGTCGATCCTAGAAAAGTGGCGGAAGACTGTGAGGAATAACATAGTCTTTCGAGAGAAGGAGGCTACTCGGATTGACATTCCCACCACAGATGCACTTGTCATCTCTACATATATAGGTCCGACCTATATCAAGAAATTCCTCGTCGACTCGGGGAGTTCTGTCAACATTATCTTCAAACAGGCCTACGACCAACTGAAGCTTGAGGTTGGAGATTTGAAGCCATGCAAAGCTATCATTCATAGGTTTAATGATGCTTCCAATAGGCCAGTTGGTCTTGTAGAACTACTAGTACAACATGGAAATGGGGATCAAATCGGAGTCAATATCCTCATCATCGTCGTGATCAACTTCTCGTCTCGCTATAACATTTTCCTCGGATGACCACCCCTCGCCAAGTTCTACATATTCATGGCACCTTAGTGCCTTCTCGTGAAGTACCTAATGGGTTATGAGATCGAACTCATCCGTAGTGACCATGTCACGATAAGGTCCTGCTACATTGCTAAGTGGAAAGATGCAATACACTAAGAGAAATGCAAAGGTGTATAGATAACACTCTATAGCCAAACTCTCAGCGCATAGCAGCCACAGAAGTCTGAGTCCTTGCTCATACCCCATATTTGTCTCTTAGAGTATCTCGATCTGCAAAAAGACAAAGAGGTCAAGTATGAGAGGGCTACTCTAGCAAAGCCAACTATTGATGTCGCGATCAACCCAGCTGACCCATCTCGGGTCTTAAAAGTTGGATCGTGATCCACCCAACTGTCAAGGAAGAACTTTTGTGCTTCTTATATGCCAACTTGGATGTATTCACTTGGACCCACTCTGATATATGTGGCATCTACTCTGGAATCAGCTTTTAAATACTTGGTATTGACTTGAAGTTTCTGCCCGTAAAACAGAAATACCAAATCTTAGGATCCAAAAGATTAATGGTACTTAAAGAGGAGGTTGATAGGGTACTCGATAATGGCTTTATATCTGATGCCCTCTATCCAGAATGGTTCTCAACCCCGTCTTAGTCAAGAAGTCAAATAGGAAGTGATGGTCATGTGTCGATTATTCTTACTTGAATAAAGAGGGCCCAAAAGACATCTTCCCTCTTCAGAAAATCGACTGTGACGACCACCCATAACCCCTACACCATACATGAAGAATAATGCACTGAAGGGTGTGTATGGCAGCTATGGACGATCATCATAGGTAAACAACAATATCTGGACCTGTCATAAAATCACAGCGCAAGGATAAAATATAATAGAACATAAACAACAAGTATGAATAGTGAAGCATATTTGAGCAGAAACTTAAATCCTTATGACAACTAGAGAATATCCATATATTAGGAATCACAACTAAGTGTCTTTTCAAATTTGCCTCACTACTGCACTCACAGATAATCATCAAACAACAGAACTAATACTAGATAGTTGTAAATATAGTACGCCAGCCTCCTGCTTGCCTCCGAACTGCAACATCGTCCTCACTAAGCTATCACCTGTCACCTGCCACCTAGTCTGCCCATCCACAACCGGATGAACAACCCAATGTAATAAGAGGGAAATGTAAAACATTGTGTCAGACAATATTCTTAATGGGCGATAAAACAACAAACAAATATCATCAATAAAGTATATGAGAATATATAGACAAACATACTAATCTACCCACAACACCAGAGAGGAACTCAACCCCATTTTCCCTACATCGGACAGTGATAGCATTTACATCAAACATCTCAACCATACATCCATGATAAATTACAACAACCATTCATTCATGGCAATCAGAAGCAACCACTAACACTCATAACATCCAGATTATATACATCTTACGTAAATCATCCTAATCGAAGTCAACATCCCTTAAGTACAAGCCCCAGAGGCCGAAACCAATATCAGACAAGCACCGAAGGAACATCTCCTTTGACGTTGAATAATCTACGTGAGACGGTACAAACAGTACATCCAGCATGCATGACAGACTCTGGCTATCACCGCCAATCCTTCTTCGCAACCATCGTTAATCGTATGACGGCCAACCTTTCCACATGTCAAGGGCTAATCATAACCTCAGTTCTAGCATAAAATCCATACACCTCTCAATGATACATATGCTTGTCTAACCTTAACAACTAGGCCTTTCAACGATAACCAAGGTACTTGACCTACAACCGGTCTTTTAGGTGCCCCTATTGTACCCCTGCTTTGAGCCAGCTAGAACTTACAACAACGATAATCTCTCGGCCTTCACATCTCTAGTCATCCTACCGGACGAATTTTCATAGCTCAAGCGACCTTATCAAGCAACCATTATCCAACAACTCATAACCTTTGACTTGCCACCTCATTCGTTGTTCCACACCGATCAATGAACACATTTAACTCTTCGAATATTTGCACTTGAACTTACTTCAAAGTCACAACATCACTGAGCCAAATTACATCACCGCGCTGCAGCTAGGGTTCAAGGGGATTACCCCGGATTTTTTCAAGCCTTTTTATTTAAATCTGAGTCATACCAGAATATAAATTTTCTAGAAATAACCCTGTGCGACCGACCCATCATTTAAAGACATGACCGACCCATCGCACCAGGTTACGGCTGACCCATCACATCTATTCTGGCTGACCCATGCTCAAAAGATACACGACCGACCCAGTTCGTAAACGACCCGACCATCTCCGTGATAACCGACCCAGTCACCTTCCTTTTCACCGACCCGACCAGTTCAGACCGACTCGACTAGTATGGAGTCGGCTGACCAGAACGCTTGTACTACATCTTGTACTTCCTTCATACTATCAGACCGACCAGAAGTACGACCGACCCATTTCCTGCACAACCCCAATGCAAGTCCAATTTCGACCAAAACATCGCCAATCGACACAATCGACGAAAACAACCCATCCAATTCACCAAATACAATCATAAACATGTTATGAAATTACTAACAACATGAATATGACGATTATCACTAAAATTATGCAAATTCACCCAAATCATGATAAATGAACATATGAACTAAATTATGAATCTAACTTGCATAATCATATGAAATAGCATACGAATTACTGGTTTAAACTTGCTAAATTAGATCCTAGGGTGATTCATATGAAAATGGACTTATGAAGGTGTAGATCTATGAGAAAACACTTGGATTTGATGAAAAACATGATCAATTATTCATATACTTGATTGAATCCATGTGAGAGATGCATATCACTCACCAATTCTCCAAAACATGCTAAAAGCAATGAATTAAGATTCCGGACAGTAAGGAACTTGATCCAAACTCCTTGATTTGATGAGCTCTCCTTGCAATGGTGTAGATCTAGCCTCAAATGGTGTAGATCTTCGATTCCCTTCCCTTAGATCTCAATTTTAATGCTGGAAAAGTGTTAGAGGAAGGAGGAACATAGGCCACCAAATGAGAGAATGGAGAAAGTATACTATTCTCCATACCTCTCACCCCCTATTTATGGCTTTCCACCAGCTCACTAATGGGCCTCTACAAATGATCCCATTAACGCTACACAAACCTGAACAACCAACTGTTAAACCTTAAAGCAGCGTTTCCTCCCAAACTGCTGAGCCATATCTTTAATGTAGCCACTCTATGGAAAGGCAATCATCATTTCCTTTCCATTGGCACAGGTCTCACCACCTGATTCGAACTGAGTCAAAAGTTATTCTCTATACAAGACTGACAGGGGAAAAATGCTCACAAACAAAATTTATAAAAATTACGGACATGTCTCACATCCCCATAAGCCACATATTAAAATATCTGAATGATACAACCCTCAGGGAATAAAATAAAAATATTTTACGATCCTCCAATATGTAAAATGCAGGCTGTTACATTCTCTCCCCTTAGAAATTTTGTCCCTGAAATTCCAAGCAACCAAAATAATTCTGCATGCCTATCATCCATGAGAAGCCAATTCTATCATCCAAGATAGCAACCATCAAGCCATGCATCCATAGCCTTATCCTAGCATGCGAAATTCTATCAAACAACAACAAGATACAACGATAATACGATATCAAAGGGTCCTACCAACGAAGAATTATGGATGAGTCGCCCTCATGCTCTCTTCCGTCTCCCATGTACAATCATCGCCTTCTTCATCCATTGTACCTTGACTAGATTAACTGTCTTCCTCCTAAGCTGTTTCGTGTCATTTCCTACAACACGAAGCCGCTTACGAGGTTTCGCAACTGCAATCTCTACTTCTAGGTTTTCATACAACTCTGAAGATACCACCACATTTGAATCATGCACAAACTTCTGTAGAAATGACACATGGAACACATTATGCACACTTGACATCTTCTCGGGTTACTCCATCCTATATGCAAGCTTCCCAATTCGCTTGACTATCAGAAATGGTCCAACGAACCTAGGAGATAACTTTCCTTTATTTCCGGATCTAACCATATGCTTCAACGATAAAACCTTCACGAAAACCATATCACCCACGTCGAACTCCAAGTCCTACGATGCTTATCGGTGTAACTCTTCTGACGATCTTGGGCTTCCTTCATTCGTTGCTGAATGATCTCGATACAATCCGAGGTTTCTCTAATCATCTCAGGCCCTAGTACCAACTTATCTTAAGTTTCTAACCAACATGCTGGAGAATTGCACATTCTCCCATACAACGGCTCGTATGGTGTCATCTCAATGTTAGACTTTAGCTATTATTATATGCAAACTCAACTAGATGTAGATGGTCTTCCCATGATCCTCCGAAATCTAACACATAAGCCCTCAGGAGATCGTCCAAAACTTGGTTAACCCTCTCGATTTGACCATCAGTTTGGGGATGATAAGCCGTACTGAAACACAACTCGGTTCCCAAAGTTTCTTCCAAAATCTTCCAAAATCCACTTGTGAACAATGGATCTCGGTCGCTAACTATGCTCTTCGGGATACCATGGAATCGAACTATCCATTTCACATAAAGTTCAGCCAACTTCGACGCCATCTTAGTTGACTTGACAGGAATGAATCTTGCACTTTTTGTCAAGAAATCCACGATGACCCAATTCCCTTCGTTTCTTGCCCTGGTTCTAGGTAGTCCATCGATAAAATCCATCGATACTTGCTCCCACTTCCACGTAGGAACTTCCAATGGCTGAAGTAAACCACTCGCCTTTTTCTGTTCAGCTTTCACCAACTGACATTTCATGCACTTGGAAAGGAACTTTCCAATATCTCGCTTCATCCCCTCCCAGTAGTAGATTCGCTTCATATCCTGATACATCTTATTTCCACTGGGATGAATCGTCAACTTTGATTGATGACATTCCTTCAGAACCTCGTCTCTTAATCATCATTATCATGAGAAACCAGTCGCCCTTGCTTTAGAAGTCATCCTTCTCGATCGACTTCAAACTCTTTATTCTCTGATTCCAGCTTCTGGATATACTCGATAAGCTTCACATCTCGCTTTTGGCTCTCGCTAATCCTTTCGATAAGAGTAGGTCTTATCGACAAGTTTGCTAACATTTCAGGTTCCAACTTACATCTTGTCCTAAAATCAAGCCTTTTCAAATACTCAAGTCTCTTCCATTCCTAAAAAAATCGCTCCCAAACTTCCGTATCTTCGACTCAACGCATCTGCAACTGCATTACCCTTTCCCGGAGTATAGACTATACCAAAATCATATGATGCCAGAAACTCTAACCACCGTTTCTGTCGAAGATTCAAATCCTTTTAGGATAAAAGATACTTCAACGACTTATGATCCATAAACAACTCGAATCGTACTCCGAATATGTAATGTCTCCACATCTTCAAAGCAAACACAATCGCCGCCAACTCTAAATCATGAGTTAGGTAATTCCTTTCATGAGGCTTTAACTATCGACTTGTGTAGGCCACAACTTTATCCTTTTGCATTAGCACTGCTCCAAGTCCAGTACCACATTCATCGGTATACACCACCATCTCTTCATTCCCACTTGGAATGGTCAACATATGAGCACTCATCGGTCTCTCTTTCAGGATTCCGAATGCTTGTTCGCACTTCACATCCCATCTGAACACTTGGTTCTTCTTCGTTAATCCTGTCAACGATGCAGCTATCTTGGAGAAATCCTTGATAAACCTTTGGTAATAACCGTCTAACCCAAGGAAAATTCTCACATCCATTGCATTCTTAGGTTTATCCCAGTCCTGGATCATTGCCACTTTAGCGGGGCCAACCACTGTCCCATTTCCAGAAACTACATGGCCTAAGAACCTTACTTCACTCTTCCAAAAGTGGCACTTCGGAAGCTTAGCTCTCAGTTGATGCTTTCGCAAGATTATCAACACAACTCTTAAGTGCGTCTTGAGTTCTTCCTCGTTCCGAGAGTAAATCAGAATATCATCCCCAAACACAAGCACAAACTTGTTCAACTGATCTTTGAAAACTCTATTCATAAGATCCACAAAATATATTGGTGTATTAGTCACCCCGAATGGCATCACCAACCATTCGAAGAAACCAGATGGTTTCCTAAAAGCAATCTTTGGCACATTATCCTTTGCCACCCTCAGTTGGTGAAATCATATTGCCAAATTCATCTGAGAAAACACTTTGGCCTCGTGAAGCTGATCAAACAAGTAATCACTCCTCAGCAACGGATACTTGTTCATTTTGGTCACCTTGTTCAGCTCATGATAGTCCACACACAATCTCAACGAGCCATCTTCCATGGTTGCAGACACGACAGGTGCACCTCATTCGGATACACTCCTCCAGATGAACCCTTTTCCCAAAAGGTCACAAACTTGCACCTCCAACTCTCGCTATTCCTTAGGCACCATCCCCCTAAGAGGCATAACGATTGGTCTAGCAACTTCAACTAAATCGATCTAAAACTCAATCTCACGATGTGGCGACAACTCTTTGACCTTGTCAAAGACATCCTTATACACATTAGCGATTAGCACAGATGACAGGTCTTCCTATGGAATCCCAAGCAAATACAGATAGCTTACAATGACCTTGTCTTCGCGCTTACATCTAGTCAACACCTTTCTCCCTTACACATCCCCGACCCTTACCTCTAACATCTCGCAATTCACTCTTGCTGCATACCTCTTAAGCCAATCCATGCCCAAGATGATCCCAAACACAGCGAAGTTAACAACAATGCAATCACACTCAAAAGAGAAACCATGACTCGACAACACTATACCATGACACAACATGCACAAACTGGAAGAACCCCGTACTGGATTAGTCACGATCAGTGGTCTATCACAAATCTCTGTTTCCAAACCCAAGCGACACACAAGGTCATTGCTAATGAAAGAATGCGATGCTCCAATATCGAACAACACAGAACTGAAACACCATTAAATGAAAGAGTACCTTGAACAAGGACACCCTTTCTCTTCTCCTCTGCAGTAAGAGCTCTTGAAGAAGATGGTATAGCTTCCAAAGCATATGCCTTCACAACTTGCTTTCCCTTAGCCAATTCTGGACAATTTTTCTTCTCAAGCCCAGGCTTTCGATACTTAAAGCACTTCTTCTCAGCTTTGGGATTTTTGCACTCATTTAAGTAATGACCCTTCTATTGGCAGTTAAAGCAAACCACATCACTCTTAGGCTTCTTCTGGCCATCCTTTCCTTTTTACTGTTGCTGCTTCCTCTTCTTATTATTACCACCTTGCAGTGGTTTCTGAACTTCCTTGGTTGCAAAGAAAACATTTTCTTTCTTAGGAACAAGCTCTCATAGCGAACAACTTTTTCCACAATCTTCTCGAATGAATCGTCAAGATGATCCACCAGAGGCCTTCCAATATAGGTATCCAAATCAATAATGAACTTCTCGTTTTTTTGATAGGATGTATCAATGTATGAATGACCGTATCTAGACAAGGCTTCAAAACCAGAAACATAGTCAAGCACAGAACGACCATTTTATTTTATCTCTACGAACTTCTTGAACAAAGATGACTTATGAGAATTATAGATAAACTTAGCTTGGAATTGTTCCCACGAAATCTCCTCTTCTAGAGTCTCAAGTGTAACTGAATTCCACCATTCCATGGCTCTGCCCTGCAGCTGCCTTGATGCAAGCTTTCTCCTTATTGCACCATCCAATCCCAAGTCCCCAAAGATTCGAACACAAGAATCCATCCACCTCTGAACCTCTTCAGCTGGCTCAGTTCCTTTGAATTGTTCCCCCTAGAGATGTAAAGTACTTGCATAGCTTTGCGAAATCGACTACTCTAGGAACTTGCACACCCACATCTACTATAGCTACCACTGGAGCGGGCATCCTTTGCATGAATGCCTCCATCTTGGCTTCAAACATGGTAGGGTAGTATGGTTCACGCCATTTCCCCCTCTAGTATTAGCTTCCCTTGCAGCATGTCTTGATGCTCGTCTACTCATTCTAAATCTGCAATTTAGAATAATTAGCCACTTTCAAGAAAACCGCTAAAGGAATAAAACTGCTACTACTATATATGCTAATATATATAGTAAGCATCCCACTGAAATCTACAAGTACATCCCTCATACGTAATTACGTCTTCGAACTTTGGATAAAATCGTTAACCAGGGCTATGATACCAAATGTGACGACCGCCCACAACCCATGCACCATACATGAAGAATAATGCATTGAAGGGTGCGCACGTCAGCTACGGACGATCATCATAGGTAAACAACAACATCGGAACCTGTCATAAACTCATAGCACAAGGATAAAAATATAATAGAACATAAACCACATGTATTAATAGTGAAGCATATTTGAGCAGAAACTTAAATCCTCATGACAACTCGAGAAAATATCCATACACTAGGAATCACAACATAAGTGTCTTTACAAATTTTCCTCACTACAGCACTCAGAGATAACAAATACTAGGTATACGCCAGCCTCCTACTCGCCTCCGAACTGCAACATCAACCTCACTAAAATATCACCTGTCACATGCTACCTAGTCTGGCCATCCACAACCGGATGAACATCTTAAGGTAATAAGAGGGAAACATAAAACCTTGAGTCAGACAACTGAAACACCCCACGTTCATTAATTTCACTCACAAAGGGAATGCATTAACTTCTGTAAAGCATTATAGGTAAGAAATGCAGATAAATTATAAGACAGACAAATAAAGCTATGGAAAATAAAGTCATTTTATAAGCAACGTAGTTCAATCAAGCTTTTACAACAATTGACTCAATCATACTTACAAGTATTACATAACACTTCTGTCTTGATTCAAAAACTTCCAAGTATATAAGAAGAATAAAACATAGCAAAGTAGCAAAAGTCCCCAAATTAAAGTGCAGTCACAGCCATAGCCAAAGATAAGATTTTCCAAGCCATACATCACAGAATCTCCGAGCTTGGAAAGAGAAACGGTCCAAACTAAGCTGAGCTATTCCCTCCCTGACTACCTGGGAGGGGGGAATGGAAGAAACGAAGACGAAAGAAAATAGGTCAGACATAAGTCTGGTAAGTCCAGTGATATTTCAGCATGATAAAGGATCATGACATGAATAAATAGAAAATAGGACAATATCATAAAACAAAATAACTTAAGATAAGATAAGGCAAGGTAAACTGAATGCGCTTCTACTCTTTCTCTGCTTCGCTACTACCCTGTTATTCTGATTTCTATATCTCTTCACCGCCTAACTAGTGTCCCAACTAGTAATCTGTATAAAATGGTAATATTACAACATCATCCCAATCCCCGCAATTGTGGTAGCCTTCAGGTGTACATCTAGTAGGAGGATCTTAACTCAATCAGCCTAATTGCCACGAAGTTGTTAGATGTACCCTTACTACCCTATCGATCGGCTCCCTACTTGTATTAATGTTCCATGTGTCTGTGTCAATCGGCCCTCTCTTGCGTGTAGATACCCTGTTTTGGTCCCACCATGAGGTGTATCAATCCTTATAATAGAAACCCGACACGATTCAAGATGCACAGTGTGTAACTACTAGTACCCAGTGCCTGCTTTTTCCCACTCCGAAGTACGTGCACGCCCGTAAACTGTCAGAACCTACACTAACGTACCCCATACCGCTATTTTGACCACTTAATCAGAGCCTAGCAACCGTGCCCCACCCTGCCTAGTTCAGGGTACCATGATACATCTATGTGGATTAGTGCTGAAATGGGTCCCCGTTACTAGGGTTTCCTACTGGTTAAGTTTGTGGGCCTATATATACAAATATTACCCACCTGCATGAGATGTACTCAACCCTCCCACCGATTCAAGCATGTTTACTTAACGGTTAAGTTTGTGGGCCTATATATACTAATTTTACCCACCTGCACGAGATTTACTTAACCCTCCCACTGATCAAGTCAATACGTATTATTGGTTAAGCTTGCCTTAACCCTATCCGCTTCGTTTATGTAATATTGGTTAAGTGTCGTCCATTCATGTTAACTTAACCCACCCACACATCATGTTGTATTGGTTAAGTGTTTTCTATTAACTTAACCCCACTTGTTCATCATGTTAATTTGGTTAAGTGTTGCATTCTTGTGTTACTTAACCCTATCATACATCATGTTATATATTTGTTAAGTGTTGCCTTTTTGTGTTACTTAACCCTATCATGCATCATGTTATATATTGATTAGTGTTGCCTTCTTGTGTTACTTAACCCTACCATACATCATGTTATATCGGTTAACTGTTGCCTTAGTTAACTTAACCCTACCATTGGTTTAATTAATATGTTGTACTGGTTAAGTGTTACCTTAGTTAACTTAACCCTACCACTTGTTTAATTAGCATGTTGTACTGGTTAAGCATTGCCTTAGTTAACTTAACCCTACCATTTGTTTAATTAACATGTTGTATAGGTTAAGTGTTGCCTTTGTTAACTTAACCCTACCATTTGTTTAATTAACATGTTGTATTGGTTAAGTGTTGCCTTAGTCAACTTAACCCTACCATTCTTAACATGTCATGTTCATTAGCATTACTTGATTTATTAATGCACCAACCTCTTACATTAGATTTGTGTTGTTGCGGTTACTGGATGTGCCGGCCAGTTCCGGGTTGTTTTACACCACAACTCAATCTAACCTCGGGTTTTTTTTGGGCATGATGCACTAACCTCTCACATTAGATAAGTGTTGTTGCGGTTACTGGATGTACCAGGTGGTTCCGAGCAGTTTTACACCACAACTCAATCTAACCTCAGGTTTTTCATGGGCATGATGCACTAACCTCTCACATTAGATAGGTGTTGTTGCAGTTACTGGATGTGTCGGGCGGTTCCAGGCAGTTTTACACCACAACTCAATCTAACCTCAGGTTAGGCATGTTCATCCTTTATTTAATTTAAAAATGCGTCATTTATGTCAAGTTTATATGTAAATTATCCACAAGTGTTGTCATGTCACATTTACTATTTAAATTATGTTCATAATTAATGGTATACAAATTATACCATTTCATGTTATTAATCATTTACATGATTATGAGCCAATCTATGCAATTAGCATGTAAGTTAATGTTTTACCCCAACGTTTCCCCCTATTATTCGTTCGCATAATTTACATAGAACGTTAGGCCCGCAAATTAGCCTAACTCATAAACAAAAGGGAAAAGAAAGGAACATGTAGCATTCCAACAGCACAAAATAATATGAATCTAACTAAGCATGTGTAATAAAAAAATTTCATGAACAATATAAACTTAATCAAGCATATCAATGTGAACTTGTACTTGATTTAGATCCAATTAACATAGATCTTAAGCATATGAACAGGAATTTACATAGATCTTAAACATATGTATTAACTTGGGTCTAAACATGTAAGCATGTAGATCTAAATATATAAGCATATATGAACATGACTTAGTTTATGAACATGTACATAACATAACATAAAAGCAAGCATGTAAATCTAAACATATAAGCATATATGAACATGACTTAGCTTATGAACATGTACATAACATAACATAAAAGAAAGCATGTAGATCTAAACATATAAGCATATATGAACATGACTTAGCTTATGAACATATACATAACATAACATAACATAAAAGCATCACCAAATTAATATACAATGTGATAGGTCCAATTGTACAAATCACAATAGTCTCATAGGCATAGTTAATTTCAGATTTGTCATAAGGATAAAGATGAATCAGAATCACAATTAGGCACAGTTCTAGATTCGATTTATTTCTAGTCATGACTTTTATATACTTAAATATGAAATATAACTGAACTTACAGAAAAAGAACAGTTCTTGTATTCTAAAATCTGATTTCTGAATTTGTAAAGCTATTCCTTTGATGTAGACTATTGATGTTCTTTTAATTGATTTCTAGTTGAAGAAGGTATTCTAGTTTTAAGAAGATGGAGGCTACGCTAGTTCAGAGGGAGACAGCATGACGGCTTCATAGAATGTGTTTATGTTTAGGGTTTGAGTTGATTATATAGAAATCTAGGATTAATTCTAGCCTTTGGATCAACCGTGGATTCATCCAAACCATCCAAATCATCATGACACAAAGACACTTCATCCGACCAGTCAAATAAAGCCACATCAGCCCTAATACAAGAAAAATCATCACCCAACCAACTAGAAAAAGCCACGTTCAAAAAAACAATTCTTGACCAACAAAAATGCGCCACATGCCACATGATGCGTACACGTCATATATATATATATATTCTACATATATATTTATTTTTCTTTTTAGCTATCTTCCCAATTAACCATTTTCACACTAAGCCACTTTTTGAACTGCATTCAAACTAAGCCACTTTTTAGCTATTCCCCTAAAACAAAAATATGGCGCTTGCAGGGATCGAACCCTGTACCTTTTGTATGCAAGTCACATGTTCTAACCAAATGAGCTACTAAGTCTTTTGCTTACAAACCTTAGAACAATGCTAAACATTATTCTTTTCTCATTCCTCTTTTTCATGTTTTGCTGCAATACTTAATTTAAAGATATCTTCTTCATCTTTTGCTTACAAACCTTAGAACAATGCTAAACAATATTCTTTTCTCATTCCTCTTTATCATGTTTTGCTGCAATACTTAATTTAAAGATATCTTCTTCATTTTAAAACCACTTTTTGAACTGCATTCATACTAAGCCACTTTTTAACTATTCCCCTAAAACAAAAATATGGCGCTTGCAGGGATCGAACCCTGTACCTTTTGTATGCAAGTCATGTATTCTAACCAAATGAGCTACTAAGTCTTTTGCTTACAAACCTTAGAACAATGCTAAACATTATTCTTTTCTCATTCCTCTTTTTCATGTTTTGCTGCAATACTTAATTTAAAGATATCTTCTTCATTTTAAATCAGTTTTCCGCAAATCATAGGTCTAAATTGATCAGAAAATCGCCAAGAACGCAATGATGCTAATTTCATGACCAAATTCCTGAAGCTCTTCAAATTTTTCTTTTTTATTTAATTGTTCGCATGCGTTTCTTCGCATTTCATGTATTGCACTTAATTTTTCCTTCATTTCACTGCATGAACTTATTACATGAAATATTTATTGTCATTATTTAATTTTTCTCATAAATATATCTATGTATATAATATATATACGTATTTCCACATTTTTAATTTCATTAAAAATGCGGGGTGTTACAACAACAGTCTAAGTGAGCGATAAAACTGCCAACAAACATCATAAATAAATTATATGAGAATGGATAGATAAACATACTAATCTACCAACAACACCAAAGAAGAACTCAACCCTATCTTCCCAACATCGGATAGTGATAGCCTTTACATCAAACATCTCAACCATACATCCATGATAATTAGAACAACTCGTTCATGGCAATCAGAAGCAACCACTAACACTCGTAGCATCTAGATTATATGCATCTCACATAAATCGTCCTAATCGAAGTCAACATCCCTTAACTACAAGCCCCAGTGGTCGAAACCAATATCAGACAAACATCGAAGGAACATATCATTTGACGTTGAATAATCTATGTGAGACGGTACAAACAGAACATCCAACATGCATGACAGACTCTTGCTATCATCGTCAATCCTGCTTTGAAACTATCGTTAATCATATGACGGTCAACCTTGCCATATGTCAAGGGCTAATGGTAACCCTAGTTCTAGCAAAAACTCCATATGCCTTTCAGTGATACGTATGTTTGTCCAACCTTGACAATTAGGCCTTTCAACGATACCAAAGATACTCGACCTACAACTGGTCTTTTAGGTGCCCATATTATCCCCCTGCTTCGAGCCTGCTAGAACTTATGACAACAATAATCTCTCGGCCTTCACTTCTCTAGTCATCCTACCCAACGACTTTTCATAGCTCAAGCAACATTCTCAAACAACCATTATCCACCAACTCACGACCTTCGAGTTGCCACCTCATTTGTTGTTCCACACCGATCAATGAACAAATTTAACTCTTCGAATATTCCCACTTGAACTTACTTCGAATTAACAACATTACCGAGCCAAATTACATCACTGCGTTGCGGCTGGGGTTCGGGGGGGGGGGGGTTGGCCTTGATTTTTTTTCAAGCCTTTTTATTTAAATCTGAGTCGTACCTGAATATAAATTTTCTAGAAATAACCCTATGCAACCGACCCATCATTTAAGGACATGACCGACCTATCGCACCAGGTTCCGGCAGACCCATCACATCTATTCTGGCCAACCCATGCTCAAAAGATACACGACCGACCCAGTTCGTGACCGACCCGACCATCTCCATGATAACCGACCCAGTCACCTTCCTTTTGACCGACCTGACTGACCAAGTCTCTGACCAACCCATTCGCTGCTCGACCCGGAACATGACCCAGCAACGACCGACCCGACCACTTCAGACCGATCTGACCAGCATGGAGTAGACTAATTAGAATGTCTATACTACATCTTGTAAATCCCTCGTACTATCCGACCAACAAGAAGTACGACTGACCCATTTCCTGTACAACCCCAATGCAAGTCCAATTTTGACCAAAACTTTGCCAATCGACACAATCGACAAAACCAACTCATACAATTCACTAAATACAATCATAAAAATGCTATTAAATCGCTAACAACATGAATATGACGATTATCTCTAAAATTATGCAAATCCACCAAAATCATAATAAATGAACGTATGAACTAAATTATGGATCTAACTTACATAATCATATGAAATAGCATACGAATTACCGGTTTAAACTTGCTAAATTAGATCCTAGTGTGATTCATTGAAAAATTGACTTATAAAGGTGTAGATCTATGAGAAAACACCTGGATTTGATGAAAAACATGATCAAGAATTCATATACTTGATTGAATCCATGTAAGAGATGCATATCACTCACCAATTTTCCAAAACAACCTAAAAGCAATGAATTAAGATTTCAGACAGCAAGGAACTTGATCCACACTCCTTGATTTGATGAGCTCTCCCTTGTAATAGTGTAAGTCTAGCCTCAAATGGTGTCTAGCCTCCAATGGTGTAGATCTTCAATTCCCTTCCCTTAGATCTCAATTTTAATGGTGGAAAGGAGTTAGAGGAAGGAAGAACATAGGCCACCAAATGAGAGAATGGAGAAAGCAAACTATTCTCCGTTCCTCTCAACCCTATTTATAGCTTTCCACCAGCACACTAATGGGCCTCTACAAATCAGCTCATTAAGGCTTCACAAACCTGAACAGCCAACTGTTAAACCTTAAAACAACGATTCCTCCCAAACGGCTGAGTCAAATCTTTAATGTAACCACTCTACATAAAGGTAATCAACATTTCCTTTCCAATGGCACACATCTCACCACCGGATTTGACCTGAGTCAAAAGTTATGCCCTGTACAAGATTGATAGGGGTAAAATGGTCACAAACAAAATTGATAAAGTTATGGATATGTCTCACATACCCATAAGCCACATATTAAAATATGAGAATGATACAACCATCAGGGAATAAAATAAAAATATTTTACGAACCTCCGATACATAAAATGTGTGTCGTTACATAGACCAACTCATTGATTCAATTGCATGTCACCCGCTTCTCTACTTTATAGATGCATATTTGGGCTATAATCAAATTCTCATGTACATTGCTTATCAGGAGCACACTTATTTATGTAACAGCCTGCATTTTACATATTAGAGGATCATAAAATATTTTTATTTTATTCCCTAAGGGTTGGATCATTCTAATATTTTGATATGTTTTTTATGGGGAGGTGAGACATGTCCATAATTTTTATCAATTTTGTTTGTGACCATTTTCCCTCTATCAGTCTTATAAAAGGCATAACTTTTGATTGGGATCGAATCAGGTGCTGAGGTCAGTCTCATTGGAAAGGAAATAGTGTTGCCAATTTCGTAGAGTGGTCACATTAAATATTTGATTCAGCGGTTTAGGCCGCTGTTTCTGTGTTTTATAGTTTGATGTTCGTGTTTTTAAGCCATTAGTGGGCTGAATTGGAGAGCCCTATTAGTGGGTTGATAGGAGGCTATAAATAGGGGGTTACAGGCATAGAGAGAGGGTTACTTTCTTTATTCTCTCATCTGGTTGAGCTTGTAATCCTCCTTGCTCAATCAAATACACCTTTCCACCATAAAAATTCTGGATCTACATAAGAGAATCGAAGATCTACATCGTTTGAAGCTAGATATACGTCAAGTGAAGAGAGATTTCATCAAATTGAAGAGTTTGAAGCTAATTCTTCACTGTCTGGATTTAGATCCAAGTGTTTTTGTGTCATTTTGAAGATTTGGTGAGTGACATGCGTCTAACACATGGATTCAATCAAGCAATGCTTGATCATAATTTCATCATTTTCAAGTCATTTCTACTTAGATCTACATCATGATAAGTCCATTATTGTATGAATCACGATAGGATCTAATTTAGCAACTTAAACCTGGTAATTTCTATGTTATTTCATATGTTTATATAAGTTATATCCATCCTTTTATTTTATTTTTCATTTATCCATGATTTAGTTAACTTTTATATGATTATTGATGATAATTGTTATTTTGATGTTGTTGTTGATTTCATGAAGTGTTTATTGTTGATTTGGATGAGTGGCTTTCATCGATATCGTTGTTTATCGAAGATTTGGTCGAAATTGGAGCTATTTTGGTCAGATCTGGAGTTATAGGCGGTCGTCACATTTGGTATTAGAGCTCTGGTTATTGATTTTATCCAAAGTTCTAAAATACAATTACATATGAGAGACTTGTTTGTAGATTTCAGTAGGATGTATGCTATATATTAGTGCATAGTATAGTAGCATTTGGACTCCATTAGCAGTTTTTCTTGTAAGAGGCTAATCATTCTAATTTGCAGATTTAGAATGAGTCGACATACTTCAAGACATACTGCTAGGGAGGGGAATGTGCCTGGAGGGCGAAATAGCAGTACACCATGCTACCCAACCATGTTTGAGGCCATGATGGAAGCATTCATGAGAAGGGTACCCTCTCCAGTTGCAGCCATGATAGATGTAAGGGTATAGGTGCACAGATCCGTGGATTTCGCAAAGCTGTGCAAGGATTTCACATCTCTGGGGGGGGGGGAATCATTTAAAAGAAAAGATTTGACTGAAGGGGTTCAGAGGTGGTTAGATTCCTGTATTCATATTTTTGGAGACTCGGGTATAGAAGATCCAACTAAAAAGAAGCTTGCATCAAGGAAGCTGCAGGGCAGGGCCATGGAATGGTAGAATTCTAATATGTTTAAGATTCCAGAAAAAGAGATAATAAGGGAGCAATTCCAAGTCAAATTCGAGACGAAGTTTACCTCTACAACTCAGAAGTCTGCTTTGGTCAAAAAGTTTGTAGAACTGAAATAGAATGGTTGACTAGTGCTTGATTATGTTTCTGATTTCGAGGCCTTGTTCAATTATGTTCGTTCATACATTGACACACCCTATTAAAAGAATGAGAAGTTTGTTATGGGGTTGGATACTTACGTAGGAAGACCATTAGTTGATCATCTTGATGATCCATATGAGAAGATTATGGAAAAAGCCGTGGGACGTGAAAGTTTGTTTCTAAAAGAGGAAGTGGTTGTTATTGCAGCTTAGGAAGCTCCAAAACCACAGCAGGGTGGTAATATCAAAAAGAAGCGAAAGCAACAACAACAACAAAAAGGAAAGGATGGCCAGAAGAGGCAGAAAGGTGAAGTGATTTGCTACAATTGCTGGCAGAAGGTTCATTATTCCAGGGATATTAAGAATCCAAAAGCTGAGAAGAAGCGCTTCAAGTGTGGAAAGCCTGGTGATGAGAAGAAAGATTGTCCAGAAGAAACTAAGAGTAAGCAGGTTGTGAAGGCTTATGCTTTAGAGGCTATACCATCTTCTTCGAGAGCTCCTACTGTAGAGGAGAAGGGA
The DNA here is from genome assembly GCA_030737875.1 of Allium sativum. Classification (NCBI taxonomy): domain Eukaryota; kingdom Viridiplantae; phylum Streptophyta; class Magnoliopsida; order Asparagales; family Amaryllidaceae; genus Allium; species Allium sativum. Next base: position 432,620,831 of record CM060923.1, read on the forward strand.
AAGGGTGTCATTGTCTAAGGTACTCTTTTAGTTAGAGGCATTTCAATTCGTGTGTTGTTTGATACTCGAGCATCACATTCTTTCATTTGTAATGAGCTTGTATATCGCTTGGGTTTGGGAATCGAAATTTATGATAAACCTTTGGTTGTGACCAATCCAGTTAGGGGCTTGTCCAGCCTTTGTATGCTTTGTCGTGGTCTTGTGTTATCGATTCATGGTTGCTCTTTTGTGTGTGATTGCTTTGTTCTCGGCTTCGCTGGGTTTGGGATTATCTTGGGTATAGATTGGCTCAAGAAATATGCGACAAGAGTGAATTGCAAGAAGCTAGAGGTGAGAGTCGGGAATGTGGAAGGGCAAAATGTGTTGATTCGATGTAAGCCCGAAGATGGTGTCTTCATGAGATACTTATATTCGCTTGAGATACCACAGGAAGACTTGTCATCTGTGCTGATCGCTAATGAGTTTAAGTATGTCTTTGAGGAAGTCAAAGTGTTGTCGCCGCATCGTGAGATTGAGTTTAGAATCCATTTGGTCGAAGGTGGTAGACCTATCGTTGTGCCTCATAGGAGGATGGCGACTATGGAACAACGAGAGTTGGAGGTGCAAGTTCGTGACCTTTGGGAAAAGGATTCATTCAGAGAAGTGTATCCGAATGCGGTGCATCAGTTGTGTTTACATCTAAGACTGATGGCTCGTTGAGACTGTGTGTGGACTATCGTGAACTGAACAAGGTGACAAAGAAGAACAAGTATTTGTTGCCAAGGATCGATGACTTGTTCGATTAGCTTCACAAAGCCAAAGTGCTTTATCAGATGGATTTGGCAACGGGATTTCACCAGTTGAGGGTGGCAAGGGATAGTGTGCCGAAGACTGCTTTTAGGACACCATCCGGTTTGTTCGAATGGTTGGTGATGCCATTTGGGTTGATTCACGTGCCAGCGTATTTTATGGATCTTATGAATAGAGTTTTTAGAGATCAGTTAAATAAGTTCATGGTTGATATTCTGGTTTATTCTCGGAATAAGGAAGAACACGGGACGCGCTTGAGATTTGTTATGGGAATCTGGCAAAAGCATAAGCTAAGAGCTAAGTTTTCCAAGTGTCACTTCGAGAAGAGCAAAGTGAGGTTCTTAGGCTATGTTGTTTATGTTAATGGAATAGCAATTGACCCTGCTAAAGTGGTATCAATCCAGGACTGGGGTAGACCTAAGAATGCAACGAACGCGAGAAGTTTTCTTGGTTGGCTGGTTATTACAACTGTTTATCAAGGATTTCTCTAAGATAGTTGCACCATTGATAGGATTGACGAAGAAGAACCAAGTATTCACGTGGGATGCAAAGTGTGAACAAGCTTTTGGAATGTTGAAGGAGAGACTGACGAGTGCTTCTGTATTGACCATTCCAAGTGGGATTGAAGTAATGGTGGTATACACCAATGCATGTGGTGCTGAACTTGGAGTAGTGCTGATGTAGAAGGATAGAGCTGTGGCCTACGCAAGTCAATAGCTAAAGCCGCATGAAAGGAATTATCCAACTCATGTTTTGGGGTTGGCGGCGATCGTGTTTTCTTTGAAGATGTGGAGACATTACTTGTTGGGAGTTCGATTCGAGTTGTTTACGAATCACAAGTCGTTGAAGCGTCTTTTCTACCAAAAGGATTTGAATCTTTGACAGCGATGGTGGTTAAAGTTTCTGGCTACATATGATTATGGTATAGCCTATACTCTAGGTAAAAGTAATGCAGTTGCAGATGCATTAAGTCGAAGAAACGCAAGTTTGGGAGAAATGTTTTCAAAATGGAAGAGCCTCGACTATTTGGCAGGATTTGATTTCAGACCATGGTGTGAGTTGGAATATGAAATGTTGGCAAACTTATCCATAAGACCTACTCACATCGAAAGGACAAAAGCAAAAAGTGATATGCAAAGCTTGTCGAGTTTATCCAGAAGTTGGTACTAGTGGATATAGAATTCGAGGCCGATCGGGAAGGTTGGATTCAAAAGCAAGGACGATTGGTTTTTCCTGATATCGATGGATTGAGGAATAAGGTTCTAAAAGAATGTCATCACTCGAACATGATGATTTATCCTAGTGGTAATAAGATGTATCAGGACATGAAGATATCTTACTACTGGGAAGGGATATTGGAAAGTTTATTCCCAAGTGTATAAACTATCAGTTGGTGAAAGCTGAACAGAAGAAGCCGAGTGGGTTTCTTCAGCCATTGGAAGTTCCTACGTGGAAGTGGGAGCATATATTGATGGATTTTATCGATGGAATACCTAGAACTAGGAAAAGGAACTAAGGAATTTGGGTCATTGTGGATCACTTGACCAAAAGTGCAAGGTTCATTCCCGTCAAATTGACTAGGAAAGCATCAAAGTTCACTGAGCTTTATATAAAATGGATAGTTCGATTCCATTGTATCCAAAAGGGCATAGCAGTGATCGAGATCCATTGTTCACAAGTGGATTTTGGGAAAAATTGCAAGAAGCTTTGGGAACCGAGTTGTGTTTGAGTACGACTTATCATTCTCAAACTAATGGTCAAACCGGAAGGGTCAATCGAGTATTTGAAGATCTGAGGGCTTGTGTATTAGAATTCGGAGGACCTTGGGAAGACCATCTACATCTAGTTAAGTTTGCATATAACAACAGCTACCAGTTGAACATTGGGATGACACCATACGAAGCTTTGTATGGAAGACCATGTAATTTTCCGGCTTGTTGGTTAGAATCTGGAGATAAGTTGATACTTTGGGCCAAAGATGATTAGAGAGACATTGGATTGAATCGAGATCATTCGACAACTAATGAAGGCTGCCCTAGATCGTCAGAAGAGTTATGCCGATAAGCATCAGAAAGATTTGGAATTCAACGTAGGCGATATGGTTTTCGTGAAGATTTCGACGTTAAAGCACGTTGTTTGGTTCGGAAGCAAAGGAAAGTTAGCTCCAAGGTTTGTTGGACCATTTCCGATAATCTAGCGAATTGGAAAGCTTGCATATAGGTTGGATTTACCCGAGTAGATGTCGAGTGTGCATAATGTTTTCCATGTGTCGTTTCTACGGAAGGTGCGTGCATGATTCGAATGTGGTGGTATCTCAAGAGCAGTAAGAAAACCTAGAAGTTGAGTCCGTAGTTATGAAACCTTGTAAGCCACTTCGTGTTGTGGCAAATGACATGAAACAGCTTAGGAGGAAGACAGTTAAGTTGGTTATGGTATAATGGGGTGAGGATGATGACGATTGTACATGGGAGATGGAAGTGAGCATGAAGAGGACCCGTCTAGAACTCTTCGTTGGTATGAACCATTAGTACCGTGTCACCTTACATCATTGTATCTTGTACCATTGTGGTTGTTGTGTGTTTAGAATTCCGCGTGCTAGGATAAGACTATGGATGCATGGTTTGATGGCTGCTAGTTTGGATGATTGAATTGGATACTTATGGATGATAGGAAAGAAGAATCGTTGTGATTGCTAGTGTTTGTTGGAATTTCGGGAGCAAAATACTTGATGAGGAGAGAATGTAACAACCCGCATTTTATGTATCGGAGGATCGTAAAATATTTTTATTTTATTCCCTTAGGGTTGGATCATTTTCATATTTTGATATGTTATTTATGGGGATGTGAGACATGTCCATAATTTTTACCAATTTTGTTTGTGACCATTTTGCCCATGATAGTCTTGTACAGTGCATATATTGTGATTTTGATTGAATCAGGTGTTGAGGTCGGTCTCATTGGAAAGGAAATGGTGTTGCAAATTCCATAATTTGGTTCATCGATTTGGGTGTAATTGCTATTTTTGTGTTTTACAGTTTGTTGTTTAGGTTTTTAAGCCATTAATGGGCTGAATTGGAGAGGCCCATTAGTGGGATTGATAGAAGGCAATAAATATGGGGTTAGAGGTATATAGAGAGGGTTACTTTCCTTGTTCTCTCATTTAGTTGAGCTCGTGATCCTCCTTACTCAATCAAATACACCTCTCCACCATTAAAATTTTGGATCTACATAAGAAAATTGAAGATCTACATCGTTTGAAGCTAGATCTACATTAAGTGAAGAGAGATTTCATCAAATCGAAGAATTTGAAGCTAATTCCTTGCTGCTTGGATTTAGATCCAAACGTTTTTGTGTTGTTTTGAAGATTTGGTGAGTGATATGATCTCTCATGCGGATTCAATCAAGTATATGAGTTGTTTGATCATAATTTCATCATTTTCAAGTCGTTTCTACTTAGATCTACACCATGGTAAGTGCATTCTTATATGAATCTCTATGTGATCTAATTTAGCAATTTAAACCCGGTGATTTCTATGTTATTTCATATGTTTATGAAGTTAGATCCATCCTTTTAATTTATTCTTCATTTTTCCATGATTTAGTTAACTTTTATATGATTAATGATATAATTGTTATTTTGATGTTGTTGTTTATTTCATATTGTTGAATTGGATAAGTGGATTTCATCAATATCGTCGTTTGTCGAAGTTTTGTTTGAATTTGGAGCTATCTTGGTATGATCTGAAATTATGCGATCATCACAATTTATCACCAACCTCGGGCTATATTTCTATATTATCAGGCCCTTCGGTCTTAAGAATGTTGATGCCAACAATGAATGACTCATCAACCCTACGTAAAATGACCAAATAGGAAGATCCTTGGGAGTTTACATAGACAACATGCCTGTGAAACGTAGTAGTCGAACAACCACCTCAACGACCTAGCGGAAATGTTCAGTGTTCTTGGTAAATATGGCATGAAACTCAATCCATTTAATGCTCTTTTGGCATTGCATTAGGAAAATTCTTGGTTTTCATCGTCACTTCGCGAGGAATCAAAGTTTATCCAAAAAAGATTGAAGCTATTTGGGGAATTGAAACGATAAAGAATATCAAAGATGTTAAAAATTTTGAACGGAAATGTGGTCGCTCTAAGTTGATTCATTTCAAAAGCAACTAACTAGTGCATTCCTTTCTTTAATTTAATCTGGATAGGGAAGCGCAACTTTATGTGGACCCGTGAATGCGTTGTTGCATTTCAAGACCCCCTGAATCACTTAGAACGGCCACCAATCCTATCAAAACCTATGGATGACGAGGAATTATATATATATATATATTGTTGTTTCTGCACAGGCAATTATCTCATTTCTTATGCGTGAAGAAGGTCGTGTCCATAGGACAATTTACTACATAAGCAAGTGATAGACAAGAGCTGAGAAGAAATATTCGAAGCTTGAAAATCTCACTTACTGCCTATTGATCTCTTCATGGAAGCTTTGCCCCTTATTTCAGTCACGTCTAATCAATGTCTGAATCGACCAACCATTGCGACGGGTCCTTTAATGACCAAAGGCATCCGGGAGATTTTTGAAATGGAACATCAAGCTGAGTGAAATCGAGCTGAACTTCATTTCTCGAAGAGCCATCCTTGGACAAGCCCTAGAAGCCTTCATCGTAGAGTTCACTACTCCTGAAGTTCCATTGGAAGAAAGTGAGTCTCCTAATATTCAATGGAAGTTGTACGCGGATGGTTCATCAAACAATTAATGTTCTAGCGCTAGATTTGTACTTGTTACTAATGAGGAACACTCAATTTGTAATTCTTTGAAGCTCAACTTCCCCCAAACAAAAACGATGCAAAATGCGGAGACTTAATTGCTAGACTTAGAATTGCAATTGAACTCAACATAAAGGCTCTTTAAATCTTCTCAAACTCATAGCTTGCCGTCTGCTAAGTCCGTGGGGAATATTGGGCAAAAGGAGCACGACTCAAAACCTGTATAGCTTGGGTTCACGAATTAATTACCTAATTCAAGAACTATATCATTACACACATCACTCGAGAACAAAATGTGAAGGCTATTTTGTTGGATAAACTAGCAAGTTCTAGGGATGCACAACTTTTAGAACGTATTCTTGTCGAAGTGCATGGCTCTCCAAATAATAATCATATGGAGAATGATCCGATATCAACGATGGAGACCGAGCCCGAACTCGAATCATAAATGGCACCAATCAAATACTACTTTCAACATGGAATCCTCCCAAACTCTCACCCTGGAAAATGAGTGCTTCTTCATAAAGAATCACGATGCATCTTTCAAGTAGGAGTGCTCCATCAAAGGGGATTCTCTATCCCATTACTCCGATGTGCAGCTTACAACAACGCCGAACATGTGCTACTGTATGTGCATGAAGGCGAGTGCGGCTACCACATTTGGAAAACAATGGCAATGTAGATTCTTTGATGCGACTACTCTTAGCTGAATCTCGAACATGATGCAACCGACTACACTCGTAAATGCAAAAATTGCTAGAGATTCTCCCAAAATTTTGATCCTTACCTACTGAACTTACATGGATGGCCAGCCTATGGTTAATTGCAATGTGGGGAATCAATATCATTAAAACTCTTCCTTTGATGAAAGGTAGTGCTCCATATGCTATCGTTGCATTTGATTACTTCACCAAATAGGCTGAAGCTGAAGCCCTAACAACAATCATGATGAAAAAGGTTATCAATTTCATAGCACGCAACATCATCCGTCATTTTGGAGTTCCTAAGACTATCATTTTTTTATGATGGGACCCAATCGAGAGTTCCAAGTTCAAACACTTTTGTCATCGTCACCACAACGAGAAACAATTCTCGATGGTAACTTATCCTCAAGACAATGGACAAGTTGAGACTTTTAACAAAGTCATCAAATCCATCATCAATAAGCATTTGGAGAAGGCCGAAGGCAAGTGCGTAGTTGAAATCCCTCTAGCCCTTTGGGCTTACCGGACTGCCATAAGTCAACAACTGACCATACTCCATTCTCTCTCTTGTATGGAAGTAAAGCCTTAATTTCCATCGAGCTTGAAGTACAATCTCATCAAGTAACTTATTACGATCCTTAGAAAAACAAAGACCTCCTTCTGGAATCTCTCGGCTTACTAGAAGAGAAAGGGATGATTTTGAACTCAAAAAAGCTGCCCACCGCCAACGAGTCACCCGATACTTCAACTCCAAAGTCCACCCAAAGCATTAGGCATCGCCAATCTCATCCTTAGTAGGATTTTTCCTACACCGATCAGTCTCGGTCCTCGCTGGGAAGGTTCATACATCTTTCAATAGAGGCTTGGAGATGGTAATTTCAAGCAAACGACCGTTAATGGTGCCGAACTATCGAGATAATTGAGTAGCAAACATCTTTGTCGCTACTTCATCTAGCTTCTTATACAGACTTACTCTTTTCCATAGATGTTTTGTTTCCAATTCAAGGCATTGTTAAGAGAAGACCATTATGCCTATAGTTTATCCGCAAAGACTCTCATATCTCCATTTTCTCAGTGTGCTTACATTCTATGTAGTATGTTTGAATTGTGATCATAATCGACACAAATACACGAGGGTACAACACTGGATGGCACTATAAAGTAAGGGATCGATCCTTCGCCCGAGTTTTTACTAAGACTCGGGCCTTATGATGTGGTTCGACCTCCTCAAGTCAACTCCAGTTTCAAACAAACAACGAGGTCAAGTATAAATAACTCGTAAAGCTTATTAACTTAGTGCCCAACTCTGTCCCTTAGTCTTCGAACTTGGAGGCAATACGCTAGTCGAGTAAGTGTGATACAGACTGCTTGCTTGAGTAATTATGATCCCCAGGTTTTAGATCCGTGTTCAAAACTGGAGAACCAATGATGCCCTCGAGTCTAACCACACACAACGATAGGAGAGTATAAAGGACCAAATAACAACGTCCATCCTTAACTCATCACGACTCATAATTAATGACCGCAAGGAGGTTCTGAGAGTGGAGTCGCTAAACCAGGACTCCGCGTGACTCAAGACCAATGATCGAAAGGATGTCTCGAAGGAGAAGTTCACATAATTAGACTCCAAATGACTTGAAGTCAACGACTGAAAGGAGGTCTCGAGAATGGAGTCAACACACTCAAACTTCACATGACTCAAGTTTCTACAGAGAGAAGTTTCGAACAACATAAAAATAAGTGCAACTGCAAGCTATATACACAAGTACAGTGCTGGAAAAGGTAAAGAACGCCTAACACTTAAAATGACATGTGATATAAGCAAAGTAACAAACTTTCCTTCACAAGTCAAAATACATCTATATTTCTGTCTAACGACATGATGTACATCAAAACCACATTGTTCCTCCAAAAAAGAGGGTCATGCTCACGTATTCTATCGGCCTTCAACCAAAAACTATATATTTATAACAATCATTCTAGATGGTCACTTTTCTCTTTTTTCTCTAATCCAGACTCATGTGGCTTCCTCTACTCTTTCCTCCTCCTCCTTCTCCTCCTGCTTCTCCTCTTCTTCTTTGAGCCGCTTCCTCCGCTTTCCTTCTCCTCCATTAGCAGGGTATGCTAAGGATGAGGCCTGGTCTCAAACTTCGAATCTATCTCGAGTAGTCGTTTTCTACGGCGTCGCTCGAGATCTCGGCAATGTGGGCCTCCATGTCTGGGCTAGGCAGGACCTTTAAAGGTTTAGGCTGAAGCTATTGGGAATGCAGATTAAGGATTTTAAGGAAAATTAAAGACTAGAAGGGGGTGAATAGTGTTTTATGGATTTTATTAACTTCTTGAATTCTTTTTGTATTAAACAGAATTTTATGCAAACAACAGATATCAACAAACACATAATCAATCACAGAAGCAAAAAAAGCAGTAAAAGGGAAGTAAACACCTGGATATTATACTGGTTCGGAGTTACCCTACGTCTAGTCCCACACAACGCTAAGTTGTGCAAATTTCTGTTCAATATAATCTTTAAATTACAATCCTCGATTTCAATCGCCATGAGGTCGACCAACACCTACTTTCGAGTACACGGAGCTTTCTTGATTTACCAAGCTATATGATAACCTATTGATTTTCAGGCTACAATCACAACCAATTTCTTTACGGGATACAATCACACCTTTTCTCAAAATCAATTTTGTAGTATTGACTCGATAAAACTTGATCTTGGGATTTTTATTACAAATAGCCTATAACTTTTGAGTAACACTTGAATTTCAGAGAGAGTTTGATGTGGAAATGAAAGAGAAGAATGATATAACTTTTTGAAATAAGAAGATTAATGGTAAGAGGAGAATGAAAGAAGAAGGTGCTGATTAGATATTAAAATATTCGAAATTTGAAACCTATGTATAGCTTTCCAATATCAATAATCATTCAGAAAAGTTTGAATTCAAAAGATACAATTTTTCAAAATTTAAATTTCAATCAAATGGTATATGTATTTACATATTACTATGTATAAGTCAACATACACTAGTATTATTTCAAAAATGAATTTTTAAATCAAAGCCAATAATTATTAAATAAATTATGGTGATTTCCGAGTTAAAACAAACTGTATTCCTTTGTATTAGAATAAAGTATTTCAAGTAGAAACATATATCAAAATCATATATTAAGATGATTTGAAAATAATCAAAAACTAAATATAAATTGATATGAAAGTATATATATTTAAAACTATAAATATAAGAGATAGTTTAAAACTTAATAAATATAACTAAGGAATTTGAAAATATAAGTAACTATGGAATAAATATTAATTCAATAAGTAATAACTATTTGAATTAGGAGTTAAAATATATTAATTATAATTTTAAAATGGGAGTTAAAATAAATTTCAAGATTTAAAATAGATTTAAGAATAAAAAGGTATAAATTTGTTATAAGGAAGTAATTTTGAAATCATTTTGAAAATAAATTTTAAAAAAGAAAGTAATTTTGAAATCATTTGAGAAAGTTTGAAATCAGTACTCAGTGCTAACCAGAGTTTTAACAAGACATCCAAACAATAGTGATCTATATTTCTTGAACTCTTGACTTCTTATACCTATCAGTCTTGTATCTCAAAATCTTCTGCTTTGAAATCTTATTTCTCTTAACTTTATAGTCTTCAATAATCATACATGGATAGATTTCCTATACATACCTATATATATATATATATATATTCTTGATAATCTTGTTAGCATATATTTTATAATAACAAAAAGGTTGTTGTCATCAAAACCATCATCATCAACATTTCAGTTCCTAACCATCTCTCCTTTTTGATGATGACAACCTTGGTTTATAAAATATTCATACCTGATGTCTTTATTCTTCGGTTAATCCACCTTACACCATTAAATACTTTTGAATCTTCTAGCTCCCCTTTAATCTAAGCCCTATTTTATAATTCTCCTCCTTTGTAATTAACAAAAATTATATAATCCTAACTGGACTATAATACTCACTCTACAACTTAGGCATAGTTCTAAAACTAAGACTAATATGATTCTAAATATAGGATAAAATATAATTAGTGCTTATCCCAAGTAATAAATTGAATGATTATAAAATATATTAAGATAAACTATATTTCAAAACATATAATTCAAACAAAACCAATTCAATATATATAATACATGTTTAAACAACCAGAAAATCTAATCCAAACCACACCAATCTTAAAGTTATTTATTTATAAATTCAAATTTCAAAACAATTCAATCAAATCACATAAATTTACGAAGACAAATCCATACATTTCTATTAACTTCTACCCAACCATCTCCATCGAAGATTGAATCAGCCTCTATAGCATCCCAGCTTTCTTTGACTTTGGTGAGAGGTGATACGGTGATGTTATTGTCTTTATCTTTGGAATGAGTAGCAATCTTCCATCGAATTACATCAAAATGCTTTTCTTGTTATTTTATCATTTATGTTTGACTCAATTCTAAGCGACGATTATTGTGAAAAATGATAGAAGGAATATTCTTGAAAGAATTAAGGATTTCCTCAAGATTTTCACTTAAATTATGAATTTGAGAAGCCAAGGATTTGATTTTATTAAGAAATAATGAAAGGAATGAAAGGATAATGAACATAGAAGTTTTTCTTGAAGAAATGATTATAAAAAGGCTCTGGAATTTGTTTGAATTGAATACACACTGGTTTTTTAAAGCATTTTTCATATTTAAACAAATTTAAAATTCCTATGATTATATGTCTACATACACACACACACAAATATATATATATATATATATATATATATATATATATATCGACATATGTATGTTTTTTTCAAATTTTGAAGTGTTTTATGATCTCATGTTTTGTTTTGACTTATATATAATTGTTTCTATTATTTTCCTGATTATTCGAGACATGTCTAAAGAAGAATTAACAAAAATATAAAGCTTTGCTTCAAACTAATGTTAATGATACACTGAATTAGTACATAACATGATATAGAAATACAGAAATTGAAATAAAAGCAAATACAACTTGATAATAGACTTAGAATTCAGCGGAGGACGACGAGGAGGAGGATAAGCCAAGTTTTCTTTTAACTTTTTTTTTACTAAATGATCACTTTAGTATCTTTTGGTTATTGGGTAGAATCGTTTTATTTTTAAGGAGGATTTTTTTAGAAGGGTTAGTAGGAACAATACTTTTAAGGAAGTATCTTCTTCAATACACATTTGTTCGGTTTCTTTTTCTTGTTCCAATCTTGCTTATTTTTCCGTGAATGTTTCATATGGATGTAACACAAATGGAATCTTCATAAGAGAAATATTTCTAAAATTGAAAACTTTACTAGAAACAAACTCTTTTCCTTTGAAATCAACACAAGATTATTTGAAAATATGAGTAAGGTAAAATCCATGATTTAACATACTTTTTTAGCGATATGGTAGGAACCCACTTAAAATCACTTGAGCCCAATAGATGTCGTAGTTTTCAAAAATAGCAAAAAGGGATTTACAAACTTTCAAAATAGGGTTGTTGAAATTTTTGGAATGAGGAGTAATGGTATATTGGGGAAGTACATTGACCAATCTTGCTTTAGGATGGTAAAAACGATTTTTGAATTTCATATATTTCACTTTCAAAATCATAGTGAAAGGTATCTAGATCATTTTCATTGATATTAAATTCCATGAGATCCATTCCCATATTTTTGTAACCCAAAATAGCACTTAAAGTATCCCAATTCAAAATGATTTGTGTTCCTTTAACACCACTCCATGTCTCATTTTCACTTCTTTAATAAAAATCATGATTCAAGTTTGCATAAAACATTTTAACAAGATTTAGATAGCAAACTCCATCATTTTCCTGAGCATCAACTAAATTTAAAATACGATTTTGATGAAAAAGAGATTCAAGGTCATAAGTAGCAAAATCACCAAAAATAGAAAAAAATTCCCGTATCGACTTTAACAAAGTTTACATAGCTAATGTAAACCTTGATATCATCTGGGTTGTTGTGAAGAAAGTTTTTTGTTGTCTTGATCAGCCTTATTGTTTTTGGTGTGCTTGAGGAAGCCATTAAAGAGTATTTTTTGAAGTGTATAGGAAAATGAAGACAAGTTTGAATTTTTAATTAAAGGTAGAAAGAGATGATAAGAATAAATAATTTAATAAAGAACTAGAGGACTTGTTCTCTGGTTAAGGGACATCTTTTCAGTACACTTAATTTGGTGAAAAGGTGGAGGGAAATTCAAAAGTTTAAAATCCAAAATTTGAATTTCAAAATTTTGAATTTCAAGTTTAAAATGACATGTATATGTCGACATATACATACTTGTATGTCGATATATTCCATTAAAATTTCAAAGTGGTTTTTGATTTTTGACTATATGATTAATTTATAACTTTATGTTCTTATTTAACTAATTCCTAGAATAATATTTATTATAAAAATACTTTTTATATTATTATTTTATTAAATAATTATTACTGTAAATTTTAAAACTAAAATTTTAAATTATAAAATTTGAAATTTCAAATAAGGCAAACAAATAAGCAATAGCTCAATAATTTAAAGAAAAACTATTATAAAGGCGTACCTATTTTTAGATTCGTTCTTTGATTTCTTTTGATTCCTGAATTATTGTGATGCACGTATTCGAATTGTTCGTTTCATCCTCTTTAGCACTCGAAGTTGAATCAGAACCATCCAGGGTTACGGCATGTGCTTCTTTTCTTTCTTTGATGAATTATCATTTGAAAGTTGATTTTCTCGCTCTGGATAAGGACAATTTATTTCCAGGTGGCCTGGTTCATTGTAGTTAAAACATCTGACGTTATTTGAAACTTCGTTATTTTTTATAGAATTTCTTTGCTTTATCTTTTCGAAATTATAATTCATTTTCATATATCTCAGGAATTTCCTAAAATTCCTTGTCATTAAAGTTGTCTCTTCATCATCATCACAATATGAGTCAGAACCTTCAGTTATCACATTAAATGCTATCAATTTCTTTTCCTATGACTTATTTTCTTCTGATTTGCATCTGCACTACAAATGACATTAGATTTCCAATCAATTCTTCAATTTTCAGCATAAAAATATCATTGTTCTCTTCATTTTCTATTGTATTTTGATCTAATCTGAAATTAATGAATTTGGGGGTTTTTATGACTTGATCTTCCTCGGAATATGTTTTCCTAAAGCCATTAGTGAATGCACGATCTCTTGGAGCCTATAGTAGATATCGGAGATAGACTAATTTTCATTAATAATTAACTGGTTAACATGGATATTTTGGTTCATTTAACTTGCTTGTTCCTTCGTGAATCGCTTGCAAAGTTTTCAAGATTTCATATGCAGATTTACAAGTAGATACCCGATTAAACTCATTCTTGTATAGTGAAAAAAATAAAATATTCATAGCCTTCGAATTATTTTGTGTATTGGATTTTTGAACATTAGTCCATTGTGCAAAATTAATAGCGGGTTTAACATATTCAGTTTGTGTGATATTCCAGGTGCCCAATTCTATTGATTATAAGTAAATTTCATTCTAAAAGCATAGTATGCATTATTACTACCATTAAATAGTGGTGGTCTAACAGTGGACAGACCCTCTATAGGTGAACTAATATTATTGATTATACTAGTGCTGGTTTCCATTTAAACTTTTCAAAAATTCAGATTATTAAAACTTTGAAAACCAATGCTATGATACCAATTTTTGGGGATGCGGATTAAGGATCGTAAGGCAAATTAACCACTGGAAGGGGTGAATACTGTTATTGATTTTATTAATTTCATGAAATGTTTTTGTGTTAAACATAATGTTATGCAAATCATGATTGTCAACAATCACTAAATCAACCACAGATGCTGGAAACAAAAATAAAAAGAGGCTAAAGAGAAGTACACACCGAGATTTTATATTCGTTTAGAGTCACCCTGCATCCAAACCCACACAAGGTCGGGTTGTACATATTTCTTTTCAATATAATATTCAAATTACAATCCTCGATTTCAATGGCCACAAAGTCACCCACCACTGGCTTCCGAGCACAGAGGCGCTCTCTTGATTTACCAGGCTATTAGATCACTTAATTGATTTCTGGGCCATAATCACACTCAATTAATTTAAGAGCAACAATCACACTTTTATCAGTGACAATTTTAAAGTATTGACTCGATCGAACTTGATCTTGCGATCTTTGATTACAAATAGCCTATGACCCTTGAGTAGCACATGAATTTTAGAGGGGGTTTGATGTAAATTGTAAGAGAAGAAGATTGATATAATTTCTTTGAAAATCAGCAGAGTAAAAGTATAGATTTTGAGAAATTAAGAATATTAATGGTGAGAGGAGAAAGGAAGAAGGAGATGATTAGTTATTAAAAAATTCAAAATCTGAAGCCTATTTACAATTTTTCGACAGCCACAACCATTAAGAAAAGGTTTAAATCATAGCCAATAATGATTAAATAAATTATGGTGATTTTTGAGTTAAAACAATCTATATTCCTTTATATTAATATAGAGTATTTAAAGTAAAAATATATTCTAAAAAGTATTGAGATGATTTGAAAATAATTAAAAACTAAATATAAAATGTTATAAAAGTATATATATTTAAAATTATAAATATAAGAGATTGTTTAAAACTTAATAAATATAACTAAGGCATTTGAAAACATAAGTAACTATGAACTGAGTATTAAATCTATTTGTGATAAATATTTGAACTAGGAGTTAAAATATAATAAGTATAATTTTAAAATGGACAAATTTTCAAAAACGGCAACTTTTTCAAACTTATGGCACAAATAGGTTGTTTGCTAAACTATTTGCATATATAGGCTACTTTTGACCGGCTCAATGATAAGTTGGTAAATTTTTCTTAAAATTACATGGAGAGCATTTCAAAAATGCACTCGTATATGTTTGTGTTGGCGCACTTTCCAAGTGCGCCAATATAGTGAGCGTTTCAACTATCGTTTTGACATACTATATAAAGGGATTGTTTACTGATGGACATGCTTGTGCAGTTTTTAGATATCAAAATTGAATGTTTTTCCTTTGTTTTATGTTTATAGATAATTTTATGGGATAAAATTGTAAATCATTTCATGACTAATAATTGAAATTCGGTCTCGTAGTTGCATGTTCCTTTCCTGTACGTTCCATTCATCAATCTTTATATGTTGACAGAATTATATATATTGGCATACTTGCAAAGTGAACCAATACAAATATGTAGGGGCACATTTCTAAAATGCGCCTCATGTTATTTTTTTGAAAAATGACCAGTTCATCGTCGAGTTGGCAAAAAAATAGCCTATATGTGCAAACATTTTTGTAAGCAGCTTATTTGTGCTATTATTTCGAAAAAGTAGCCCCTTTTGAAAAATTGTCCTTTTAAAAAAGGAGTTAAAATAAATTTCAGGGGTTAAAATAGATTTAAAAATAAAAAGGTATATATTTGAAATAAGGAAGTAATTTTGAAATCATTTTGAACGTAGATTTAAAAACAAGAAAGTAATTTTAAAATAATTTGAAAAGGTTTGAATTTAGAATTCACCACTAACCAGAGTTTTAAAATAATATTTAAACAATATTACTCTATATTTCATGATCTCTTAAACTCTTGAATTCTTGATACTCATGAGTCTTGTATCGTAAACTCTTCTAATTTGAAATCTTAATTCTCTAAATTGTACAATCTTCAAAAAAAATACTTGCGTAGATTTCCTTTATTTACCTGTATATATATAATAGTGTTAGTGTATATTTTATAATATTAATAATGTTGTTGTCATCAAAACCATCATCATCAACTTCTATATCCCTAACAGAGGCTCCATAGGAAGCATCATTACCATATATTTGTCCATCTCCACTAGGATTTCCTTCTCGGATTTGCTAGTCTACCTGAAGGCTTTCCTTTTAGCATCAATCTCGACCTTCTTCCGAGCCTCTGGCTCTTCCTTAAGCTTCGCCTCTGCCTTAAATTTAGCCATGCAAAATTATACTTTGCCTACTTCTGGGTCGTCGCGTCCTTATCCTTCTTTCGGACTTCCTAAATCTTGGCTTGTACATCCACTTTATCTTTTTCCCTCGACTCCACTCACCCTTTAAGAAGTGCTTCCTCGTCGGTTTTCCTCTTTGCTCCCCCTCCTCAGAATACATAATCATGTATTCCTTCGGTTGTTCGATTAGTACATACATAGTCGGCCCACCTATCTCCGCATGTCCGATCACCCGAGGATCATCCCCCTATTTTCCCTTCACTTTGGTAAAGAGCTTATCGAAGTCTTCCATCCCTATTCTCCCCCAACTCCAAACCAGGGAACATCTTCGAGTGACCGAACTCATCGCCTAGTAGCTTCCTATATGCCTTCACATCAAACCAGGTTGCGGTAGGCAATGTTTTCTCATAGCGGCTATGAACCATGCTCCATAGGAACCTACGCGATGAAGAAGAATGCAAATTAGTCTACTTCGACTCTGTGTTACCATCCTTTTTAGTACTAGTAAGGAAGTATATATAAATTCAATAGTTCGCTGCATAGCTTCGACAAGCATTGTGACATCGATGATTGCTGGACGGAAGTGTTTGTGTGTCAATCCCGTATTGTCGGTATCACATTCTATAACGATATGAGTTGGCATAGACGGACCCTCAACGGAACTAGGTGAATAACTTGATATTATTTGGAACTGCCACCTCCAAATTCATGAGCGACCACCACGCTCTTGGTAATAATGACTTTCCCTTTCTCGGCAACTAGCCACTCCACCTCCTCTACCTCGGCGTCTTCTTTCAGTAGGACCCTGCTTTCCACCAACACCTGATACTCTTCCCCTGTCAGGTACTAGGTCATCAACGTCGGCTTGTCAACTGTCCCCACTTCTTGGACCCTGGCTTCGCACTTTACTATTCTCTCCCAAGCTATGGAAAGCGTGCCAGCGTAATCTTCGACCCATAAGCTTTTGGTAGAATCAAAGTTACTTTATGTAGAAGATCTACATCGCTGGCTCTAGCTCACCTCTGCCTTTTACCGGGCCTCTCACGCTTCAGCTCTGAGCCCTTCCAACCAGGCCTCGATGCCGTCCTCCACCTGGCCTAGAACTTCCAGGTTCAAAGTATCCTCGACATCATTATCCTTCCTCGCATTCTTGATCTTAGCATGATTTGATTCGAGAAGTTGTCTGAGCTCTTCATTCTCCTTGACCAGGCGCTATGCTCGCGCTCATTCTCCTCCCGCAACCTTTCATTCTCCTTGGTCACACCTTCGTTGTGTTGTTGAAGCTTCTGCACTTCCTCATGTTCCTTTAGCAGCCACAACATCTCCTCAGAAAAATATTTGTTATCTCTCTCTGCTGAGGTTGTCCGAGCTGTGGTGTAGGCCAGCACATCTTTATGCTCTTCCCGAGCCCTGACCATCTCTCTTCTTTAAACTTTTCAAGCCCCCTTTTCATTCTGTTTCGATAATAGAAAGTTATAATATAAGTATTTTATTGAATATACAAAAATCTAATCATAGGATCATCTTACCTATCTTGGTCTCCTAATCCTTGAGACGCTCCCGCTAAAGCTTAATCTTGATCTTCAAACCCTCAATCTTAGCATTCTTTTGAATGATTATCTCTACGAGTCTCTTTGCATAATTGTACAGCTCTCAATAATTTTGAAAGACATCATATACCTGACACCACATATCTTTCTCGATATGCAGTGGGATCTGATGCATATTGAGTGTCCAAGGCAGCTCCTCGAAATAGAATCTCGGGAAAGACTTCTTTAGTTTCTCTTTCTTCTCATGTTTCTCTGCTCTAGGATCTCTGACATATCAGGCAATGTCAGGCCATGCTTCCCCCTCCACCTTCTATCAGATCTGTAGCTTCCTCCAAACTTATTTTTTTGGAATCCTAGCCAACTGCTCTGTAGCTCGGACATAAGGTGGAACAACTTCCGCTGGCTGACTTGTGCTAACTATTTCTGATTTCTTTTCTACTCCGACTGGCTCAGTATTTAGTAGTGGAGATGAAAAGCGACAGGGTTGGTCTCGACGTCGCCGACTACTGCCATGGTCGAAAGATCGTGGGGATGAGCTTGCAAATATGTACTTCTTATAAAACCACTTACAACCCCTTTTTGAATGTCCGTGACTTCCAGACCCTTGAAGTCGGTTTCTATCACAACCTCGAGCCATTGCCCCTACACAAAGCAAACTTCTAGTAAGAAACGAACATTCCATGTGTATTAATAAGTCTTGTTTAATGCAATCCTTGTAAGTGTATGTGTCCTATTTGTTACTCCTCGTACTAGATGTCGACCTTCTTAAATGGGTGATTTCTCCAACGCTTAACAAAAGGCTCTTGATGTTTGTGTCGATGAACCCAAAAGTAGAAGTCCTGATGGGGACTATGTCCAAGCCCGAGAACTGATGCTCAACTTCCATTAAGGTAGTAGGCACATGCATCATTACTAGAGAAGTTGGTTTGAGACCTTCTCCTAACCTCCTTTCTTCTTTCGGAATGGAACATGAATAAGCATTTATTCATTTCCTCCATTGAATTCCTCCTTATCATCACCATCATGACTACCTACTTTATCTGAGCTCCTGCAGCTTCATCTTCGACTAGAGTCATAGAGGGATGCACAATAGGAGGCAGTTCCACTTGCGGACTCGGAGGAGCCGCTCCTCCCTCAGTTTCCGCCTCTTTTTCCTTTTATATTTCATCATCGTTACGACCAACAAGCGACTTTTGGGAAGTAGGCCTGAAGGTGGAAGAGATGGTCCAATAACAGAGTTTGGGAATTTTGATAGGTATTTGGCATATTCCTCAGTTCCAAGACTCACTCATAGTAAATATTGTCCCTCGGAATCTGGGGGGACATCTACCACGTAAATTTTAAAATTAGTCAAGAGTTTTATGAACTGGTTAACTTGAAGAACATAATAAGTTTTAATATACTTACGGCCTACATGCCATCTCCTCACAAATCCTAGAGGGCGTTGGATGAAGAACAAGTTGTGCTTGAAGTAGCTTAGATTATTACACACACCCATGATCGCACGACTATTAGCCTATGCCTCTAAGAAAATGAAGGAAGGCGTAGTACTTCTTCTCTTCACTGAATAAAGGAATCAGAAGTCTTCCCCAGTCGTTTCTATGTCCAACCACTCGACGAACTAGATGTAAGTGCTAAGAAAGAATGCATATGCATTCGGATAAAGCTGCATCTTCTCTAGATGGAAGAAGTGCAGAATATTCTGGATTTATGGGCACGATGGGGTTATGCACCCAATAAAGCATATATGCCTATTCTAGGCAATATATCCCTCCAAAGGTGTTGTTCCATATCGTCCTTTCCAGGAACCAGAATGTCATCCTAAGATATTGCGTACTTCACAAAAATGTGCATCAGGGAAGCTTCGTCGATTTGCAAGACAGTAGAGTCAAAAGGATTCTGTAGGATAACCGCATCCTCCAGCACATCTAGTGTTATAATAATGCCTTGTTCACCCCAAATATTCTCATCTCCATGTGGTCCAGCTCCCTCGGGTTCTACCCCTACCTGGATGGTCATCTCATATGCATGCTTGTCCGAATGTTGTAGTCCTTCCGGTTGCTCCTCTTGATCACGTGTATCGTGAGGGCCCAGCTGTTGGAAAGTGGTGGAATCCATGTAAGTCTCATGCTCGCTGCCTATGGGAGTGGAACGGTACAAAGACTGAGAAGAAACTGATGATAGTTCTTCGATTTCTATACCAAACCTTGAATCATCTAGACCCTCTTTATATCATTGCAAACTATACTCTCAGGCTAGTTGCGTTAGTAACTACACGAAGACTTGTAACCTTACATTGGTGTAAACTAACGTGGAGCATGTAGTGTTGTGTATGCTACTGCAATTACAGTAAAACTGGTTGGGACGTGGCGATGGTTTTTGGTTTCCAGTTTCGCAAACCTAAACCATCATTGTCGCTAACTGAGGTCATTAAAATCACGCCGAGTCGCGATTACATCGTGACTGGTTTAGGTGTCAAGTTCAAGAATTGGCAATTCAATCATATATCCATAGTCCAGGTTTATGCTCTAATTATATATGCATGTATGAATCATTAGTCCAAGTGAGTTCTTTTTTCAAGCGTTAGTGCGTTATGTGTCGTACGTTCGCTTAATTCTCAACCGATTGCATGATATCGCATAATGACTCAAATTCGTGAAGTTGAATTTCGAAGATAAAAAATATCTTTAATTTTTGGGATATGAAAATTCTGTTAATATCCCCACACATTCAAGAAATTTTCATCACAAAATTTAACTCCAAGAAGCAGAGAAGTCCTAATATACGATATTTCATTTCATTACCCAAGATATTCACGCCTTCGTTACCACTGATCCCACTCTTCCTTATTTTTTGTATCAATGATCTTCTACCCAGGGATACGAAACCCTACTCAACAACAATCGAAATTTATCCAAGTCTCAATATACAAAATTTTCATTTCGTATCCCCACGACTTAGGAAATTTTCCAAGTCCTTTGGTATACGAAATGAAGATTTCATATCCCTCGACTTGTGTACTTTTTCACCTTCCCTTGCTGCATTTTCGTACTCCTTCTTGACAACCTCTTCGAATCTCATACGGCCAAGGCTAATACAATCCCCTCCTTATCTCCATAATCCCATGCCTTCATTGCCATGGATAATCCACCGTCTCCACACTTCCGCATACATGTTGAATTGAAATGATTCGAACCTAGAATCATAAATTAATGAAGTTAGACTTACCAAAATAAGTGAAGAGGGGTTTGAATTGTTTGATATAATGTTTAAGGACGTCGGAGTCGTAAATATTCCTCAAGATTTGAAGTACGAAACGAAAAAGTGAAAGAGGGCGGAGTTTCCTACCCAACAGCTTATTGGGCGAAGGATTAAGGCAATTTTAAAAAAACCCAAAATTTTGTTAAGTGTTTCGGGATCGTACTGATCTCAGGGTTAGTATAGGTCCCACGGTCGGTACTGATCCCTGGGTCAGTACCGACCCCGATAAAAAGGGAAAGCTAAGAGAAATGAGTAGGAGAGAAGAGGAATATTTGACAATACCTGGATCGGTGATGTTAGCCTGCTTTGTAACCATGCCACCTAAAGCTCAAGAAATCTAGCATGAAAAATAATGAGTATGAGCTTTCGTCAACAATCAGTTGGATGAAATGATGTGAAGTTGTAGAACTTGGAACTTTCACGCATGTAGGCTTTGGGTCGGATCCCAGAATCTGGATCGGATTGAGTCAAGACAATAATGCCTCATGGCCCTGTGTGGGTCGGATCTAATACTCGGGTCGGGGAACTAGACCTGACCCAACACCACTTTACATTGGCACACTGGATCAGATCGAGCAAGAAGGGACCCAACCTAATCACACAACAAGGAAACTCAACAACTGGACTTGGGAGGCACTTTTTCAGATCGGATAAGCAGGGACCCAATCTCACATCCTTACGCATGAAATCTAGACATGATTGTGGCATTTAACCTATACCACACCGGATCGGGTGGAATGGGACCCGACCCGCCTAGGACAACTTTTGCCTACTTAGATGCTAAGCTATTCTCTAGCCTATAATCTCGGATTGAGTTATACATGGCTTCACGCAATCCGAGGAGACTTTCTTCACTACTTCCCCAGATCATCTCATAGCTCACCACATGGAATTAGACCCGAGCCTCCTAAATGCATATAAATACATGTTCACGTAGTATTTTGGCTATGAGAAGCTCCACATTTCTTAGCTATGGCTGCTATCTATCTTTGACCTCAAAATATGAATGTAAACATGATTGTAATTTGAGATGAACACTAGAAACGGTGTTGTAATTGTAATTCTCCATTGAATTAAGAGACTATAAAGTGGACGTAGTCTTGTTAACACCAAACCACTATAAAAATGCTATTGTCTTTCTTTTTATTCCATTTTTCAGTTATTTCTTTATATTTCATGCTCGAAATACGACTTTTTGGGTGTTATTGCCAGTTTTTGGTATAACACTTTGGTGCTTTCACTGAGAACTGAAGATTCTCAGCATTTAAGCATTTTCTAATCAACTTATTGGATCTCCAAGCCCGATGAGGAAATCCTGCGAATTCTATATTGACTTTGCAATCGTGGAGATCACCAGACATGAAACCAACTCCACACTATCCAGCAGCAATCACCAAAGATCAAAGATAAAGTATTGAAAAACTTGGTTTATGCATGTTTAAAGACACCGGGTCGAGTCAAAGCTCCAGGTCGGACTGAAATACTTTGCTTGAATAAAGTCAGCATTCCTTTATCACTTTTTTAGTGTGTCGCCTCATTCGGGTCAGATCCCCAGACAGAATCCGATCTGATCTTGTATCAACCATACACGAAGAATCCTGACATGCTTTGCCACAACGGCTTGGGTCGGGTTCAACCCGACCCCACATCACCATGTACCAAAAGGCTTTAGCGATTTAGCACCTCGAGTTCGAGTTGCACAAAACATAAATCTGACTCAGAGACATGTCCGAACCACGACCCGAACACGTGATCCGACCCGAACTGAACACAAAATCTGACCCGATCTAATACAACCATTTTCGGGAAAAAGTCATTTTTTAGGTCGTTTCAAAGAAGCCTTAGTCGATCGCCACTGGGACTATGGGTCCCCGCACCTCCACCGGCGCTGTGCCCAGACCAGCTTCTCGGCTCGCCTTCGATTCGGAACTCGGCTTGCCTTCGATTCGGAACTCGGCTCGCCTTCGACTCATCATACATTTTGGCCAACAATAGTCATCAAGGCTTGTCGATTGAGATTTGACCGATAATCTGAGAATATCAACAGCAAACTAACAATGACTAAGATTATTCCTAGAGCCACGACCCCTATTCATTAATGTTGTTCAATGCAAGGAAATCTTGAGCTGATCCAACATGCTAACTATGAGAGTATATGAGAGAAAGATTGCTTCCTAGCATTCTCCTCTTTCAGGGTTCCGATGGTGTATAAACTTCACCAATGCAACTGATGTTGTTCCCGAATGAGTAGCGACCAACTGGTTTACATGAATTAAACCTGTCCAACCGACGGAATCTCGAATGACATTGATATAGACCAGTATGGCCACTATTCCGAAGATGACTCGGATGATCTTGGAGACGATGGTTCTCAACGACGGGATACCAGTAAATGACTAAGGATCCTAATACTAGCTACACTTCACTTGTATGGTGTGATGAAAGACATATGTCATGCGGTTCACTCCCTAAAGAACTTAGCTAACTTTGCAAGCTATTAGCCGCATCGATGAAGATTGATTTCCATCGAGTAAGGGTTAAATCAACATACTTATTGCCCAGAGTCATGTACCATTTGAACCACCGCAAACCATGATTGGACATGTGTATCGTTACCCTGAGGATAATAACTTGGCTACTTATTATCCACCATGCGACCGGCTACAGTAGAGACAATAGCTTGCCTCGCACCGTGGTTCCTATTACTGAAGTTCCCGTCCGAAGCTAGAGTGGGAATGGACCGTGGTGACCAAGTTACCGGAAGAGCCTACTACTTGGCTGAATGGAAGATGCTACGCAACGGAGACAGCGTAGAACTCAAGAATGTCTTCTCTCCCGTAAAGGAGGCGTCGACATAGAAATAAAGGAAATATCGCAGGAGGAGTCACTTGATGATCTTCCCGAGGGTATAGATCCCAGAGAGGATGAAGATTTGGGATGCAGAAGGGTGACACCTAATAAAGAAACTATGGATATTCCAATTGATGAGGACGACCTGACAGAGGTCTTGAAAATCGAATCTCATTTGGATCCCCTCTGGACTAGAGAGTCGACAGACCCTCTATGAGAAGATACAGATGTATTCACATGGACCCACGCTGACGTGTATGGGATATCACCATCGATTATGAGTCATGCATTGAACCTAAACCTGAGGTATCCTCCTTTCAAGCAAAGGAGACATATGCTAGGCCTAGAGAAGTAGCCGCCTTAAAAGGAGAAACTGAGAGGCAATGGTGTTATATGAGATTCTAAGAAAGTCAATGAAGAATGGTGTATGAGCATCGATTTTTCAGATCTAAACAAGGCCTGCTCAAAAGAAAGCTTCTCATTATTGAGGATTTATTCATATACTTAGCAGTATCAAGGCACGCAATTAGTCTTGCACTCATTCATAAGGAGGATATAATCCCAAGATTAGTGTATTATGTGAATAAGAAGTTAGTGGTGACAAAGCGCAATTGCCCAAAGATTGAGAAGCTCGCTGATCACTTCACGGAAACTCCACCATTATTTCTAAACTCATCCAGTTTTGATATACGCTAAACAACCACTACGACAGGTCCTCCATCGACCAGAGGTATCACGAAGATTGCTCAAATGGAACATCGAGTAAAGCCAGTTTGATTTCAACCTCCTCCCAAACAAGTCCATATGAGGGCAAATATTAGCCGATTTAATTATTTAATTCGATAATCCCAAAAAGGATGTGTTAGATGAAGAAGATGGGCCATCAGAAAGAAATATGGAATCGAGCACCTGGAAGCTGTACACAGACGACGCTCGAAATGATCGACGGCCCGACATCGGAGTCGTGCTGATAACTCTTGAAGGATGGTCAATTTGATATTCCTTACAACTAGATTTTCCCACTACTAACAACTATTTCGAGTACGAATCCCTAATTGTCGGGTTGAAACTCGCTAAGGAATTGAAGGTGACTTTGTTGGATATCTTTTGTGACTCTCAGATTTTCATTTTCCATGTTCAGAAGAAGCTTCTATCAAAGGGACAACGACTTGGAACTTACCTAGAAAGGGTCAAAGGGCTATTGGACGGCTTAGAGCATTACAGCATATCTTATATTCCACACACATGAAGTCATAAGATGGATAAGCTACCCAAGTTAGCGAGCTCCGACAATCCAAAAGGGATGGAGATAGTCCCGATTGAGATAATAGAAACTCCGAGTATTGATCAGATGAAATTTGATACAGTGTTGGAGACCGAACCCGAAAGAGAATCATCGATGACCCCCATAAAGAACTTCCTGCAACATTGAATGCTTCCGGGAAGTGAAAGGCGTACCATCGATCGCAAAGCCCTAAGATACGGCATGCAAGGCGACATTGCTTATTTCCCTTGGAAGGTAATCCTAAGATAAATATCAATAAATCTTGTTGTTTAATTCACTTCCCTTAATGATTCGATAAAAGCACTTGCCAACTACCCGCTTGATGGAAGATGTACACGAATGGGACTTCTAGCGGTCAACATTTTGATAATAGAATATGAAGATTCGCAATTTTACTACCTTCAGTGACCATTCGTTGATTGATTCATGCCCCAGACGCAGGGGGAAACTTGGACATCTTAGCATGGATTGCTCATGATTCCACTATCCAGTCCAAAGTTGATTCAACATAACCTTGCATTAACGATTGCCTTAGCCTTGCCTGAAGATTAGCGAGCTAAATTTTTGGAACACTTAGGCTTGGATGTTGATTGATTGTCCACACATCAACTCTTAATCCCGACATGGGATCGAAGATAGATGCTGATGGACGAGGCATGTCTATTTTTATAAACCCCGCCTCCACTTCCTGATATGGAAAGGGATAAGCTTCTGCATGCATGGATTCATTTTTAGCCATATCCTACTTCCTAACATGGAAAGTGTGAAGTTTCTATAAGCATGGGGACTTTACTCCCCTATCGATTTCCTTTATAGCACCGACAAGATGAGATGCTACAATTAGCGTTTTTTACTTGATTACCTTATCCTCATTCCTTTTCCTTGACATGTGGGCAAGAAGGCGATTCAATGGAGCGACCTCATCATTCGCTCACCAGAGTCCGCCTAACCTCCTTTGTCATTCTAAGACAACCGACCAAGGTCTATTTATTCTTGATTCTACTGCCCCCACAATAACTTTAAAAGATATTCGTCATCAGCTAAAGACTTTGGCAGTCACCCCGTGCAAAGATATGACAAAGCAAAATGGGCTTGCAAAGAAGATGCTATGCCATTTTCGCTCAGAATGATATTCATTCCTTTAATAGTACTATTCTTTAACTATGTCTCATTATCTTTACATGCTTTATGAGTTATTGATGTAATTAATTCATATGAATTTATATGTGGATGGTGTAGGTACCCAGGATCTGGTATCGATCGGACTTATAACACCCGCAGACAGAATTATGGAGCACTACAATGACGAGCCAGATTGGACTGCTTGTTTACAAAGCCACGCCCTCTGTATGAGGAAAGTTGTATAGCTTAAGGTGGATCTGATTTGACCATCCACTACTTGGATCACGGGTGGCAGACCTCAAGACGATTGTGCGTTGATTTTTGCACCGCAAGGTCAAAATATAACTCCAGATGTACGTGGTCGATTGTCTATATGGCTCGAACCTATACTCGACACCACCGGATTATATTAATCTAAATAAAGGAGGCAGCACTACCCCTTGATATGCTTACTTTTCAATTATGCATTTTACTTTTACATGGATCTTGAGTTATTAACATGACTAACTCAAGCGACATGAATGATGCAGGTACCCGAGGTTTGGTACCAATCAGTCCTCCCATAGATTGATTAGAGGAATGCAAAGATTTGGAGAATGACATTCGAATATTTATCGGACTAGGTCTGATCCTCAGAGCTTGGATAGGAGTATAAACCTAGGACGAGCATGATAGGTATGCCAAGATTAAAGACCACTCGATCCCTAACTCAAACCCTGGCTTACGAAGGGAGATTATAAAGCACGAACAACAACTTCCATCACACAGACTCCATCCCATGATTCTTCGGTACAAGGGAGACTTGATTGACGCAAGTGGAAACCTCTACCTCTGAGTCAGAGACTAAGAGCCAGTGCCTTGGCAAGTGTCACCCGACCGCTTGCTCGAAAAGCTCCATACGCTAGAGGGAAGCATGAAGTACGGATGAAAATTGAGTTCTAGAACAACATTGAACCTGTAGAATCCCGCTCTTGGAAATAGAGTGCAGAAAGAAAGCCGGGAGAATGACATGACCGTTCACTGATCATCTCAAACTCTCACGATTTGAGAGTGAGTATAAAGATAGGTATGATTGGTTCACCACAATTAAAAACCGCATTAACCACACTCTAACCTAGGCATATGACAATAGAGTATAAAAGCACCGAGATCAAGTGCTGGATGAGAATGGAACCTACCTCACTGAAGGAGGACAAGATTGAAAGCTGAGCCTGAACTCTAACCTAGGCATATGACAGGAGAGTATAAAGGCACTAAGATTGAGTGATAAAGGAAATGGGTTCCTTATCCACTGAAGGATTCAGGGGAAGATTGAAAACTGAGCCCATACTCCCCATAGAAGGATTGTGGGCAATAGAATATTGCTTCTGATCAATCCCGAACAAGCCTTGGCCAGGCACTTTATTCAGGATTTATTGGGGGCACACACATATACATCAACACCCCTATGATAGTTGCAATATGATATGTTATTTATTGCCTAGTTGATTGCAGAAATTTTGATTTGTAGGGATACTAGATGTAAACCATGGTTTGATTTGTGTTGTGTTTTACTGTTTATTACTTAGCATAGTAATGTTTTGATTAAAATTAAATTTCATTAAAATTGATAATAAACTTGCAAATGTATGATATTGTAGGGAAACTACATTATTTACTGAGTGCAGATTTATATAAGATGATAAAACAAGAATGCAAGGGACGCACCCGTAAAAACCACAATAGGCCGGTGAAAAACAAGCAAAGGGTCACGTCCAAAAAGGCTGGCATCCTTCTTAATGCTAAGCATCCAATGAGACCCAAATTGACGACCTAAAAGAGGACTTGAGAGTGGATTTTTCAATGACGTGTCACATAACTTAAGGCAACGACCGAAAGGAGGCTCTAAGAGTGATGTATCAAGTCTATATATGCACCTATGCGTGACTAACTATAGCCCGAGTGAATGTCCATTTGCTGGTCCCATCCAACTTCTCGGTTGGAAGGCTCACATAAGACCTGACGTGGATTAACTGTCCTATCTCGCACACTTATAGGATGTGATGCAACTGCTTTGTATAAGGCCTCTCGTTTGATGTAGAGGGAAAGCAAGAGCACTCGAGGCGACTACTGCTTGACTTTTTGCCACTTGATTTGATCCTCAGAGCTTCAATGAGAGAATAGAGAGTAGCACGGGCTGAGTACTAACAAATCATTTTGCATCCCACTCTAACTCATGACTTGATGAGGGTGTATGAATTCAGAGAAGACATAGATGCGATGCTAATGACTCAGCAAAACTCCTATGGCGGGTACAAGATATGAGCTTCGAGCAGCATGATTCGACTACTTGGTTACTCCATGCACATTTACTATCCTCGGAGTTTCGCAAGATCCCAAACTATAGCTAAAAGAATGACTCCTCAAGATTAACCCACATATGTCTAGGCAGCGTAGCATCATCCAGAATTAAATTATGGAAGCTTGACTGACGACCATATCATACGCGGAAACAAGAAGCCTATGGCCGGCTTTCACTCATTTCGAAACCTCATGCTGGAGACACCAGTGTTGAGTTGGACAATAGGCAACAACTCATTAAAGACGAAGGTCAGATTGTTAACATTATTCGAATCTTCACCAGAGGCGACACATCTCAAAGACGACGTGAGAAAACTTGGTCATAACTCTTTTACACGAGACGTCAAGGATTCCCGCACCCCTCGGACTTCAAACTATCAACTTTGGAGGCTTACAATGGCAAAAACGATCTTACCATGCATCTGATACGCTGAATGCGCTGTATGGAAGTGTTATCGGCATCAGACAACGTCAACGGAAAGGGCTTCCCTCCATTATTGACTTACACTATTGTTATACAACTTCGATGGCTTGTGCATGAATCGATCAACCGTTGGAACGCATTTGTCACCCACTTCATTGAGCAGTCAAAGGTCCACATCTCTCAATCCAAGAACATTATATTACTAACTTCAATCAAATAGAGGTCCGGCGAGACACTGCACAACTTATTCAAGGAAAGATACACCGCAATGGCATCAGTAGATTAGTCTATGGTGTTGATGGTAGCGGCATCCAGTGTTCTGGATAACACAAACTTCAAAGTCTCTGCATCGAGATCCACCAAAAGGCCTTGGCAAATTCACCTCTGAAGAAGACATATTTATACAGGAATAGGATGCAGATTTCGAGAAGGACATTCTCGATGTTAACATAGTCAAGGGCGAAAGACCATATAATTCAAGAAAAGGCAATGACAATGGAGAAAGAAAGGTCGTTGCTACAGATGATCGCAATGTTCAGCCTTAGAGAAGGCCCTGGTACGATAAACTGAAATCAATGCCACACCATTCGACATCTACATGGATACGAAAGATGCTATCTACACTCTTTTCTAGAAAGGCTTAATGTGGCAGTGTCATTGAGGGATCGACCAAAAATGTCCATGGTACTTATCTCTGCTGTGTAAAGCACCTCGGTTGAAACAGACTTCAAAGTCTCTTTACAATGAGATTCACCTGGAGATCTTGGTGGATTCACCTCTGAGGCCGACAGATTCCTGCAATAGGATGATATACTAACGTTGAGATGGATGATCTTAATGTTTTCATGACAAAGGATGGATGACCATCCAACTCTTGAGATAATAAAGACAAAAAACACGGAAAAGAATAATGGGAATGTGCAACTTCGGAAAGAACCAATCTTATTGATCAAGTCAACAATCTTGTTTGTTAATCTCAATGGAACCGAGTATGAGAAATAGACTCAACAAGACTATGATAGTAATTCTAGACTATGTTGAAACATGAATGAAGGGACAACACCAAAGAAAACGTGGTTAGACCTTTCTTGTATACAACTCTAACTCTTGTTGACTGAAGAAAGAGTACAGAATGAATTGGGTCGATTAAGATTGCTGAACCTGCAGCTCTAATCCGATAAGCACCATTGGAAGCGATGCGATATATAGTGAGCATTCTATATAACGAAGAGTAAAAATATCAGAACTACTCAAGAGGACACAATGATTTGATAAAGCCTTCTCAAGGACGAAAGGCATTCCATAAAGATTTAGCTCGACTTATTCAAAGCACATCTCATATATGATAAGAAGTACTCTTGGGGAGCAAAATGTTAGCCTGCTTTGTGACCAGGCCACCAAAAGCTCAGCAATTCTAGCATGAAGAATAACTCAGGACTTGAGTATGAGCTCGTATCGATTATCAATCACTTGAATGAAGTGAGAAGAAGTTGTATGACTTGACATTTTCACGCACGGAGGCTTCAAGTCGGATCCCAGAATCTAGATCGGATCGAGTCAAGACAATCATGCCTCTAAATCCTGTGCGGGTCAGATCTAATGCTCGGGCCGGAGTATCTAGGCCCGACCCGACCCCTCTTTACATTGGAACACCGGATCAGATCGAGCAAGTAGGGACCTGACTCCATCATACAACAAGGAAACTCGGCAATAAGACTCGGGAGGCACTGGTTCAGATCGGATAACCAGGGCCCCGATCCCACATCCCCATGCATGATATATATATATATATATATATATATATATATAAACGTGGCATTCAAGCCATAGCACACTAGATCGGGTCGAACGAGACCTGACCTGCCTGGGTCAACTTCTTCCTACTTCGATGCTGACCTATTCTCTAGCCTACAATCCCGGATTGAGTTACACATGGCTTCACGCGATCAGAGAAGACTTTTCCCTCTACTTCCCGAGATTATCTCCAGGCTCGCTACGTGGCATTAGACGCTTACCTCCTAAATGCCCATAAATACATGTTCATGCATCATTTTTTGGGAATTTTTGACTATGTAAAGCTTCACATTTCTTAGCATGAATTCCATCTATCTTTTACCTCAAAATATGAATGTAAACATGATTGTGATTTGAGATAAACACAAGAAATGGTGTTCTAATTTTAATTAACTATTGAATTAAGAGATTATAAAATGGATGTAGGCTCGTTAACGCCGAACCACTATAAAAATGATGTAGTCTTCCTTTTTCTTCCTCTTTTCAGTTATTTCTTTATATTTCATGCCCGAAATATGATTTTTAGGTGTTGGTGCCATTTTTTGGTCTAACAGGTGAAATATCCAAAACTCAGAACATAGCGATGATCAAACATATGTGTTTTCGAAATATCGATCATTGAAACTAACTCGACTCGCTAACTGATCGCGTACACACAAACCTAAATGTTCTAGAATACATGCCAAGCCAACGAGTACGTGATTCGAAAACTTTTCAGAAATCAACTTGCATAATCACACGCTCGAAACATACCATTTTAATTATGTTCTATTGCAAATCTGATCTTAACAAAACGACGTGCAAACATGCGAGTCACACGTGACACTATGCCAACAATGACTCATTTATGTTTCGATGTAAGCGAGAGTCGACAACTAACGTTTATTTTTTTGAATCAACTAGACTTAGACACTTACCAGAGCAGTCGGGAAGACTTTGATCCAAGCGACAAAGTTCAAAGAAACTAGCTTTTTCAGCGGTGTTGGGACCGTTTACTTATACCAATAAGCAACAACAAGGCGTTACGGCTACTCAACGAAAAGGTCACAACCATTCTTTTGGCATTGCTTGGAGATATTTATAACTTCCAAACACTCTTGTATTAGCTCAAAGCACGTCATTCCAACACAAGATCTCCTTTTGGAGAGGCAAGTGTTACCCGTCCCATTGGTCTGGATACCTGAAGTAATCAAGGCCCATGCGGTATGGCTCATCGTGTGGTTGAATAGCCTAGGAGGTTCGCCAAGATATCTAGGATCAAACCCCGAATTGAGCCGTATAAGTATAGTCATCGTAGCTTGTCGAAACTGATCGAATTCACCTAAGTGTTCAGGGGTCGGCATTGGCCTTCCTCCATATTTTGTATCCTACTCAATAACTCCCATGATCGGTATTACAAGATTTCATATAATGGGATTTACTACATCGTTTCGTATAATGTTTTCCACATCCATAATCGGTACAAGGAATCTGGTATCACGAGATATAAGAGGAGAAAACAAAAAGGGATACGAAGACATCCGAAGCATAAAAGAAAATGAAAGAATTATAGGGATACAAAGATGGAATGCTAAGATGTAGAATAGAAGCTAAGTCCCCGGGATACGTAATGACCCAGGGTCGATACCGATCCTAGGATATGAAATGTGGAGCATTTTCTTCTAAGCTCCTTCTCCTACCTACTCCCACCTGCTCCTTCTCCCTATAAATACCCTTGATTTTAAAGCGTAAGGACGGTCGAAACCTTGCACATTTGACAACTTGGAAAAAGATTTTTCCAACTTGACCTCCAAGCTTGCTCAATAACTCTGGGAAGAAGAACCTTACAACTTCTCGGACACTTGGACCCTTTGGACAGCATATGCATTCAAGAAGAAGGGCTTGGGATTTATCCTGGATCGTATTGAACTTGATTTCCACTGATTCCAATGTATTCATATGTAACTATGGTCCCCACCATTGTACTTTGACTAAAAGTGATAAACGAGCAAAAACTTTAAAACAGATGTAGGTTCTCGTAGACTGACTTAATGCCAAATACTGTGTTACTCACTTTATTGCATACTTTCAACTAAGGACATGTTGTTTCAATTTCATTAGAACTCTTTGGGTGTTGTGCCAACTTCTGCGCATCATCGGTGGTGGTCAGGTGAAGCAACTTGACTTTGAGAAGCATAATACAAGTTAAGAGGAAAAGAAAGTAATGGTGAAGTTAGAGAAACACAAAAACTTAACATGTACGCTCATACACTGTATGTATATAGGTACATATAAATTTTGTAAATCAGTTTCACAAAACAACTCTATGGTGCGCAAAGCAATTATGTACAGTGCAAACCAAGTAAGGTGCAAATGCATGAATAGTCAATCAACAGTAGTATATGATTAAATTATAGTGTATCATCTGATAAATCAAGACCCAAATTCGGGAATAGTGATTATAAGTATTGCATTTTTAAATCAAGTGAAGAATTTTTTTGATTAAATCAGCATAAAGGACATGATAGGAAAGCAAAGTTTTCACTGTGAAAAATGAGAAAAATCAACTGGTAGTTAGTTCAATATCAAAGTGTTGAACAAGTAAAAAACTTATAATAAATTATTTCGGTCCCAAAACCGAAAACTAGCAAAAAAATTATATACAAAATAAAGTTAAAATGGTCAACAATCTAAAGAAGAAGCCAAGTCAAAGTCATCAAATATACATGTATTCAACAAGGCATAGAAATCAGAGAAATAATTTTTTTAGGAAACCTTACAAATACGACATCACCAACATCTTCAAAATTGAAGATATTCGAGAAATTCATAATCAAAATGGTCAAAAAATTCATACTAACTTTTTCAACAACGAACAAACTGGATGAAAGAGAAAGAAACCAGAATAATTTGGAACCATAAAACGATCAAGGAAAAAGCCTTTCACACCCAATAAATTGATCGATCATGTTTAAAGAGGAGCGGTGCCCTTTAATTGGAAACCCTAATCTTTCCTCAGAAGCAAAAAGAAAAATTGAACAAATAGTCGGGTATAAAGAAATAAAAAAGGGAAAAATGAATTAAAATTTTTCTTTTGGGCTGATCTTATTTTATTTCTTACATTTATTTGTAATGAAATTTGTTAGATTTTAAAGTTTAATTTTACGTTGTACATAAATTTTAAAAACTCAAATTTTTTAGGCCTCGAGCAACAGGTTTTGTACTTTTAGAATTTGTAACTCAATGGCCTAGTTCTACCAGAGTTTTGCGTTCAGGTTTAGAATAACTAAATAAGAGATAGTCGCAAGTTTACCATGCGTGGAAGCGTTGTTATTATTTAACTCTTAGTACAAAATTAAAGGTAAATTTTAAGCATAGGGTTAAAACAATTAGATGACTAGGAGTCGCGAGTTCACTGTGGCTATAAGCGTTGTTAAAGTTCTTAGCGGATGTAATGCGGCATATGTCTCAAACGCCATAGCGGGAATAAACCAAGGAAATAATGTAATGTAGTGGATGACTCTAAAATTACATACATACATACATACATACACACACACACACACATACACACACACATATATATATATATATATATATATATATATATATATATGTAACTCTTTCCTAGTGTTTTAATGAATATATAAAACGATAAATAAACGTAAAACTAACAATCAAATTTACTGAAGTACGTTCTTAATTTTAAATAAAAACATGTGCAAATGTTTATAAATAAACATAAAAACAATTTAACTTAATTAAATATAACACAATATTATAGTATTTTTGTGTCTAAAATATATATGCTAAAATATTCTATTAAGAAACCTAATTTCATAAATTTTATTATGTTAAAAGGTTATTTTTCAATTCATTGCCTTTAACAAAGATAAAGAGGCAATACCATAATTTTGCGGAAATAATAGGATATACTGGGAATAGCGGAATATAATGGGGATAAAAGCAGAAAGGCTATATTAGAGGCTATTATGGAGAAGCGTTGAGATAGCAATCTGCTATGGGATATGGAGAGGTTATAGAGGGGCAATAATTGCACTACATTGTGTTATTTAACTCCTAACAGAAACCCTAGGTTCAGTAGTAGGTAGGGGTTTGCTGTAGGTATGTAAAAAAATTGTGATTTTACTTCAGCAATTACTATATTTGTTATCTATGATGGTAAATTATGTATCATTATTATGTGAGACATTGTTAATAATCCTAGTCACCCCTCTCTCCTTTAGAACCAATTTATTACCTATAGTGTCATCCAGCTTTTTGTTATGAGTGTACTAGACTTACTAAATAAGTTAGATTCAGTGATTATCAAGGCAAGCAGTCCAAACATGTAATACTAAAGGCAACAAAACGAAACACAAATAAGATTAAAAGATGCATGCAAACCATCATGAAAAGTTTCCAAAGTCTTCAAATAACTAAGTGTGGGATCATTACCAGTCGATCCTTATTGGATCATCGCTGAAATAACTATGTGTAAGATAAATACTTATCCGCAAATGTAAGCTGATTTGTTTTGGATCGTTTCTAATCTATCACTTTATCCAGGAAACCATATGCAAGCAGATTGTAACAATCCAAATTTCGCTGCCCTCTGAATCGACCGTAAGGCCCTATCTGAAAGTCGAAAATCCTCGGATTATTTACTTTGGGCGCATAATAACATCAGAACGAAAAACAAAAGACTTTTATTAACATCATATAAATGTTATCATTAGAGTACAGAATATCAGAGTACATCGAAAATAATACAGTGGAAGATAAATTAACAATAAGTGCAATACGATACAACAGAAACAATTAAGCTAGCACAGCGGAAGACTATCAATGCTCTGGACACAAGTTTAAGCTTCAATCAATAATCCTGCTCAATGAAATAATCTGCAAAACAAACTACTCGACTGCTCGTGTGGAAAATATGGGCACCCGAGTTTGCAAGGGAAAACAAACTACAAGTCAGTCATGGGACTGGTATAGAAACTTTACAGAAAATATGAGCACCCAAGTTTGCAAGGGAAAAACAAACTACAAGTCAGTCATGGGACTGGTATAGAAACTTTACAATTATAATTAACTTATATAAAATAAGGCATATCACGGGACCACACATATGTCATGGAACGGGTTTACTCCGCTATATTGCTAGTGCACATACAACTACCATAAATAAACTTATGGATCTACAATGCATCACATAACATGCAATTCCTCAATCTACCCATTTAAACTTAATCCTCAAACATAGATTTTTGAAATCCAATTCACTTTACAGAAATTATTTCTTTGGACTTTATTTCCCGATTTCTTATTTCAAATCATTTGAAATACATATCTTTCTTTCATAGCAAAGTAGATTTCACTTTGGGATCTCAAATCAAATTTTTTGGAAATATGAATTCCAAAATATCACAATGCATACAAACAGTATGAAACCGAACCTCGGGGGGTTTCTCCCATCAACAAGGCCAAGGGTCGGTTCCTTAGTCACTCGATATATATATATATATATATATGTGTGCACCTCCCATGTCCTCGGGGAAGACTTACAATGACGATGCACCTCCCACGCACTTGAGGAAGACTTACACTGCCCATAACCCCCATACTTTTAGTCGTCAGGGTTACCCAAATATTCAACCACATACTAAATCAATTAATATCGCACCTCCCATGCACTTGATGAAGACTTACATCGCCCATAACCCCCATACTTTTAGTCATCAGGGTTACCCAAATATTTAACCACATACTAAATCAATTAATATCCCGAAGTGGGGAAAATCATTTCACAACATAATAATCATAAGTACTTTCAAACTATAGTACTTCACATCAGCAATTCACACATATGATTAGTCCTATTAATCATATAACCTTTGAGCTCGTACGTCTCAAAGAAGGGTGAAAGAGAATAAATTCTCCGCCACCAAACTGATATATCATTAATAGCAACTAATCGGTTATGTGATGAACTACAATGTCAAACACATAAGACATTTCCAAAACATTCCAAAAATATCGGGTTTATCCCTCGAAATCCTTTCTGTTTTATTAAACACTTTTATAAAACATTCCCTATCCAAAATTGGGAAAACATTTCTTTTCACTTAAGAAAATCACATTTCAAAACCATTCATTAAATTTGAAATGATTTCGAACAACATCGCTCAACGCCTCATAGTCAAATCGTGAAGTGTTTCACAAGGTGTTATCATACACATATTTCTACCCAATCCATTGCTAAATGTAAAAGCATATTTTTTCATAAACTAGTCAAGCACAATCCAAACAATCAATCAATCATAAACAATATCAACAACAAAGTATATTTGATTTATACCACTCCTCGTGTTTTGGTAAATTTAATTACAATATATTCATTCCAAATCTAGTTAAAGATTTATTAAAACTCTATTTAGTTTCAATCTTAGAAATTCATTATTTAATGATCGTTCAACTTTATGGAAATTAATCCTTCCTTTACTTGGGTTAAAGAACAAATGTTATTTAAAACACAATTCATGATAAACCCAAAATCATCTTCCATTTAATATGGAACTTTCACGGAAAGCCGATCAGTCGTAATCAATATAAATCTCCGTATCAGACTAATACTATAAGTGGAATAAGGGAAAAGCCTTTTAAATTCCATAAATAGTAACGGACTACATTTACAGAAGCTCATCTCGATTATTACTAAATCAAATTCCATTCAATTTCAATTATATTTATTAATTGGAAAACTTCATTAATATTTATAAAAACATTTATTCCTTTCTCAGTTGGGTTTAAGAACAGTGTTATTGAAGACACCATTCACAACAAACCCTAAAATCCAATTTGATATTAAATACAAGGTTCTGAATAGAAATAATGTCGGCTTATATTCAATATCAAATTCTGAAATTAACAGATATCATATTAGGAACAACGATATCTATATCTTCCAAATTCCTCAACAATATCCGTATAATCATGGAATGTAATATCGAAATATTCCGAAGATTATTTCCATTCAAATCCATTCTGATTCATGCATGGGAAAATTCTAATCATATTAAAATCATATTATTTCTTTTGTTCTTTATTTTAGTTGTTAACTAGTTCATTCAGATATTTATCTTTCCAAAATATGTAATATTTAGTCCGAATTTTTTTAAATCATTTAATATGATTTATCACAATTTATCTACATTTTTAATTATTTTAATATGGCCATTTCAGTCAATTTCCAAATACGGTCATCAAACTACATTTACAGCGACTTTTTCAAATATTGATTTAGACTTATCTTGAAATCTAACTATTCGATTTCAAATATTTTCTTTTTATTTGAAAGCTCTATTAATTATAAATCCAACGTTTTCTGTTTTGGGAGAATCTGACGGTCAGATCCCCCGTTACGTCAATTCGAAGTTAACGGTTGAAATTTGCGAACGGTCGTTGCACGACTCGTCCTATTCAAACCAAATTCGATTTATAATTAAAATCAAATATAATTTCAAACTTTTTATAAATTTATTTATCACACATCACAATCAATTATAACATCCAATCTGCATATCTTTGTATATAAGATATAAGCATTAAACTGTTAACGCTTATATGGATTCGTCAATAAATAGAAACGCAATATCAATCATCAACAATCACATGAATTCAATTCAATAATATTATTCAATATTTATGGTGAATATATCTAAAACCAATAACTAGTTAAATAGTTAAATTTCTCAATCTATCGATAATCATTTACTGTTCAATTCAACTCACCACATCAATATATAATCAAATATTTAACAACAATATTCAACAATTAACTAACAAATAGTTAATTATAGTCAATCCCTTTTTTAGTAAATAGTTCCTCACTTATATCAATTTAAAATGATATTTATCGCATTACTCTGCATTTAACATCATATTAAATTTATATGATCAACCAATAATCATTTCACCAACCTAAACAATTAGCTAACAATAGTTAATTAACTAGCCCTTTCACAGTTTCAATTTCTCACCTTGATCGGTTGTAGCTAAATATCGTCAAATGATCGTTTGATCGAATCTGACGTTTTCTATCGCCAAAAAATGAGACGAGATCCAAATCACCCCAAATCAGTTTCATTTCAAAGACCTCGTCGATACGGTTGCGACGAATCATGTTTCGCTGAATTCCGATAAAGTATGAAGAAGTTATTAATTTTCTAAGTTTGTATATATTAAACAGTTATTAACAAATAAATTAATTAAAATATTATACACCAATCACCCTCTAGTTACTTTCCTCATCTTCTCTCCCTCACGTACGCTGTTTCCACCACAATCCATTTCTCCTTCCATGGTCGTGCTTTAGCTTGCTTCAACCACCCTCTTCACTTCATTTAAAATCAAATAAAAATCATCTAAATTCCTCTCTTTGCTTCCTCTTCGACACCATAAAAAATCATCAACTTCGAACTCTTCATGTTCATCACATTCCCAGGCTTTTCAGCACTGCCAAGTAGAGGTGATCGACATTTTTTTGTGTGAAAACTCACCAAAAATTCACAAACTCCGCTATTTAATTCTCTCATCACTAATAACATCTTTAATTCGCGAATTAACGCTCCAATCTCTCAATTATTTCAACCCTGGCTATCTCATTCATACACTGTAAAAATTCAGCACATCAAAACATGGTTCGAACCAGCTAAAATTGATATGTATGGTGATTTATGGATTTATATTTTGATTGTAATGATTTTTAGAAGGTGGAGAACTTGCATTTTAGGAGATGAGGAAGTAGCGGCTGACGTTTCGACTAGGAGAAAGGGGAAATTAGGTTTAGGTTATGTTTAGGATTATTTATAGGGATGGGTATTATTTTTAATTTGATTAATATATTTAATTTTATCCAATTTATGCATATTTTCGTGGTTTAAAAATCCGTGTGATCACCTACGGATTCCGTTTTCAATGGAAATTTACATGCATCTACTCTCAGACATAACAGACCCAATGAAACTGGTTCCATCGAATTCCGGGTCCATTGCACAAACAACGAATTTTTAAAGTCAAAATATTGACTGTTTTTCATGGTAAAATCACGAACGGCCACACAATGACTCTAAAAATCACGAAATTTGGAATCTTGCCATTATTCGATGCTATAGATTCAACAAAAAAAGTTTCTTTAAATTCTGAGGTCGTCTCAATAACGTTTCTTTGTAAAACTGCTCAAATTATTACATCAGACAATTTTATCGCGCCCGGCCACATACTGAGTATGTTTGGCGCAAAATTTGAAATCTAGCAGTAAATTAATATTCTGGATCCAAAAAAATTGGTTTCATAAAAAACAGAGGTCGTTTGCAAAATGTCCCCTTCTAAGGGCTATGTAATATTATTAAAATATTATTAATTTCCATAGAGACTATTTGGAATTTTAATTTCGACATAACTTACAATTTATATTGTGAAATCTCAATTTCTTACATTCGTTAAAAAGATATAACTAATTAGATCCTAACATTTCTTGTTTCATCAAATTCTGATTTATAATGAACTTTGTACATTCATTTAAAGTTTAAAATTAATTTTTCAAACTACCGCACCGTTTCAAGCTCGTTTTTTAATTAATATGAATATATACATTCGAACTTTGTTTTAAGTAAAATGTAAATAGTTTATTCTCAAAATAAGTCATTAAAAATATTTTATTTCCATGAAAATCAATTAAAAATAAGTTTTAATTTGGTTCCAAAATTCCAAGTTGTTACAATCTCCCCCACTTAAAACTTTTTCTTCCTCGAAAAAGAAAGGAGTTGAAAGTTGTTTAACTAACCAACTAAACTTTCATTCTGGCTTTCGTTCTTCAACTTC
The DNA here is from genome assembly GCA_030737875.1 of Allium sativum. Classification (NCBI taxonomy): domain Eukaryota; kingdom Viridiplantae; phylum Streptophyta; class Magnoliopsida; order Asparagales; family Amaryllidaceae; genus Allium; species Allium sativum. The sequence goes on from CM060923.1 coordinate 432,661,647, forward strand.
TCAGTTTCTAAGAACTTCCTAATTTTCCTGAAATTTGGCTAACACCCTAAATTTATGAAATTTTTCGCCATAACCTCCTTTGTATAGGTTGATCTAGAAAATTTATTAGGCTGTATTAGGCACGCAATGAATCAATATATCGCATACAAACCAACTGTGCACACTCATTATGATTTATACACCCTGCTCCCCCCATACCCACGCGTCATAACTAAAACAAGAGATACGTGTGTATTTTTGTCATCTCAAGACCTGTGTAGGGTTTGCTATTAAATCCTGCAATTTACCATTATATGTTATTAAGCCCATAATCAGTCCTCAGTTCATCCTGTAATTCAGTCCTCGCCATACAAGCATCTTGCTCATATGGTAATCCAAATCTCATCATATAAGCGCCAAGTGCTTATGTGGAATATGATATAATATGCCATTTTCAGTAATATGTTATGCAGTGTAGTCCATAATCTATTTGTTACTATCCTATGGCATATGTTTTAATTTCACATAGAACAACCACCATCACATCGCATCCAAATCACTCACAGTAGTTATAATAATAATAAACTTGTGCAACCAACTCATAAGGTGCACCTGTTTGTCGGGCACACAATTTATTTCTCTACTCAACTGTAAATCCATAACCTACTCAACATATATATGTATATCCATGCATATAAATCCAATTCGAACTAATTTTCACTTCAGTTCAACATCATATTTGATTTGGATTAAATTAACTTTCATTCTTATATTGGTTTTATTATTCCAATATTTTTGTTATTTATACTAATAATCACACATCACAACCAACAATCAATTAGTTGATTAGCTTTTCGAATATATAACTTCTATATGCTCAAAAATATATATTTTTAAGATCGGATTATATATATAATCACAGATATGTTACTTATAAACATATCACTCTCTACCCATTCTGGGGCATTACTAACCCTAACTCTAACGAGTTTCTCATTCTTGGATACTACTGATCGTATCTCTAATGAGTATTCTTATAAGATGTTACTAATCCTATCTCTGGTGCGTCATTTATTCTGTTCTACAGAGTTGCATGCCAAAGATTTGAATTAACCAAAGCTCTGATACCAATTTGTAACAACCCGAATTTCCACGCCCTCCGAATCAACAATAAGGCCCTATACGAAAATCGGAAATCCTCGGATTATTTACTTTGGGTGCACAACAACATCAGAACAAACAATAGAAGACTTTTATTTACATCATATAAATGTTACATCAGAGTACATCGAAAATAATACAGCGGAAGATAAATTTACAATAAATGTAATACGATACAGCGGAAACAAATAAGTTAGCACAGTAGAAGACAATCAATGCTCTGGACACAACTTTATGATTCAATCCAGAATCCTACTCAATGAAATAATCTGCAAAACACACTACTCGACTGCCCGTGTAGAAAATATGGGCACCCGAGTTTGCAAGGGAAAAATAAACTACGAGTCAGTCATGGGATTGGTATGAGAAACTTTACAATTATAATTAACTTATATCAAATAAGGAATATCACGGGACCACGCCATATGTCATGGAACAGGTTTACTCCACTAGATTTCCATTGCACATACAACTACCATAAATAAACTTATGGATCTACAATGCATCATACAACATGCAATTCCTCAATCTACCCATTTAGGCTAAATCCCCAAACTTAGATTTTCGAAATCCAATTCAATTTACAGAAATTATTTCTTTGGACTTTATTTCCCAATTTCTTATTTCAAATCATTTTAAATACATATCTTGCTTTTATAGCAAAGTAGATTTCACTTAGGGTTCTCAAATCAAAATCTTTGGAAATATGAATTCCAAAATATCACAATGCATACAAACAGTATGCAACCATACCTCGGGAGGTTTCTCCCATCAACAAGGCCAGCGGTCGGTTCCTTAGTCACTCGATATATACGTATGTGCACCTCCGATGCCCTCGAGGAAGACTTACACTGACGTTGCACCTCCCAAGCACTTGGAGACGACTTATACCGCCCATAACCCCATACTTTTAGTCGTCATGGTTACCCGAATCTTTAGCCACATATTAAATCGTTTTATATCCCGATGTGGGGAAAATCATTTCACAACATAATAATCACAAGTACTTTCAAACTATAGTACTTCACATCAGCAATTCACACATATGATTAGTCACTATTAATCATATAACCTTTGAGCTCGTACGTCTCAAAGAAGGATGTTAAGCAAGAGAATAAATTCTCCACCACCAAACATATATATCATCAATAGCAACTAATTGGTTATGTGATGAACTACAATGTCAAACACATAATACATTTCTAAATCATTCCGGAAGTATCGGGTTTAGCCCTCGAAATCCTTTCTTTTTTATAAAACATTTTTTATAAAACATTCCCTATCCAAAATTGGAAAAATGTTTCTTTTCACTTAAGAATATCACATTTCAAAATCATTCATTAAATTTGAAATGATTTCAAACAACATCGCTAAACACCTCATAGTCAAATCGTGAACTGTTTCATAAGGTGTTAGCATACACATATTTCCACGCAACCCAATGTTAAATGTAAAAGAATATTTTCTAACAAACTGATCGAGCACAATCCAAACAATCAATCAATCACAAACAATATCAACAACCAATAATATTTAGCTTATACCACTCCTCGTTCTTTGGTAAATTTAATTACCATATATTCATTCTAAATCTAATTAAAGATTTATTGAAACTCTAATTAGTTTCAATATCTGAAATTCATTACTTAATGATTATTTAACTTTCTAGAAATTAATCCTGCCTTTACTTGGGTTAAAGAATAAATGTTATTTGAAACACAATTCACGATAAACCCAAAATCATCTTCTATTTAATATGGTACCTTCACGGAAAGCCGAGCAGTCGTAATCGATATAAATCTTCGTACTAGACTAATACTATAAGTGAAATAACGGGAGAGCCTTTTAAATTCCATAAATAGTAACAGACTTCATTCATAGTTGCTCATCTCGATTATTAAATCGAATTCCGTTCAATTCCAATTATATTTATTAATTGGAAAACTTCATTGATCTTAATAAAAAGATTTATTCCTTTCTCAACTGGTTTTAAGAATAGTGTTATTGAAGACACCATTCACAACAATGCCCAAAATCCAATTTGATATTAAATACAAGGCTCTGAATAGAAATCATATTGGCTTATATTCAGCATCAAATTATGAAACTAACAGATATCGTATTAGTAATAACGATATCTATATCTTCCAAAATCCTCAACAATATCCACGTAATCACGAAATCCAATATCGAAATATTCCGAAGATTATTTCCATTCAAATCCGTTTTAACTCATACGTTGGAAAATTCTGTTATATTAAAACCATACAATTTCTTCAGTTCTTTATTCTAGTTGTTAACTAGTTCATTCAGATAAATATCTTTTATCATTCCAAAAAATTTGTAATGTCCCAGATTTTTGAACGTTAATTACGAATATTTCAATCTGTTTTAAATATTGATCTAATAATAAAAATGGATTTTTTATCATAATTATTTTAAAAAAAGGAATTTTAATATTTATATTTACAATATAATTAAAACGAGTTCATAACGACATGGTAGTTCATAATTAACAATTTAAACTTTAATTGAATATACCGGATCCGGTATAAGTCAGAATTATGTGAAATGTAACACCATATGTCCATTAATGTCACTCACAAAGGGAATGCATCAATGTCCATGAAGCGTTATTGTTTGTATAGAACAGATAAATTACAAGAATAAATAAATAAAACAACACAGCGGAAGATAAAGCTTAGTTTATTTCATCATAACTCAAAACGAGTTTACATAAGTAGTTTCCAAAGCCATTACAACAGGATCAGTAGTCTTTTCCAAAAACTTCAAAGTACATAAAGAAGCAAACACTTAAATAACATATATGCATAAGTCCCCACTGAGCATAAGCAAAGCCATAAAGATGAGAGAGTCCTAAGCGATACATCTATTCTCTTCAAGCAATTGAAAGAAATCGGCACTAAGTTGTAGTATTCCCTCCTTGCAAACCTGAGGGGGGGGGGGGAAAGGAAGAAAAGAGGTGGAAAGAAAAAGGGGTCAGACATAAAGTCTGGCGAGTGCGATAGATTTAACAATATAATTATCAAAATAACTAGGCTAAGGCATAAGCTGGAAAATAAGGAAATGACTGTGAACAATTGGGTATGACTAGGAAATAATACGAACAATGATAACGTCAAAGGCGCACCTAGTCACTATAATATAATTACTACACTGCACCACCATTAGTCACCCTAAAGGTTGATCCCGCCTATGGAACTTAATAATGATAATGGTAGTTTAGTGTACCCCTAGCTACCTTTATAGGTGTCGTCTGCCCCTATCTCCACTAGGTGTACCCACTACCCCCATTCGATCAGCTCCCTAACTTGTAGATACCCGTGTTGGCCCCACAGTGGGGTGTGTCACTCCCCAAAGTGGCAACCCGATACAACTAAAAATGCATGGGTTATATCTACACGATGCAACAACGTCTTACCTACCAGCCCGGGACCACACACGCATATGAACCCGTTGGACTTGCGTTGCCACCGCTGACCCGTTTTGACCTCTTACAATCAAATCTAGTACGTGTGTCCCGTCCTCGACTTGGGTCGAGCCCACTAAGATACTTAATGGGTTACTGGTTTGAAAAGGCCCCCCATGCATGACACAAGATTTCCACCTACGCTTGGTCCCCTCTAAGGTTTTCCCCACTTAACCCCATTCTTAAACATGTCTTTTTACATGTTTCAATCTTGGTTAAGTGCATCTAATCGTATTTCAAATGCCACCCGAGGCACCCACTAAATTCCACATGCCACCTAAGGCACCCACTTAACCCCCTCATGTCCCACTACATGTTTATCTGGTTAAGTGTTTCTTAATTCATTTAGACCGTAACCTTGTAAAGACCTCCCACATTAGACTAGCATTTGTGGCAGCTGGATTTGCCGGGCGGGTCCGTGCAGTCTTACACCACAAACGAGCCTAACCTCGTGTCTTTACAACTGTTACGCAATTAGTTTATTCCTAAGGCCTCCCACATTAGACTAGCATTTGTGGCAGCTGGATTTGCCGGGCGGGTCCGGGCAGTCTTACTCCACAAACGAGTCTAACCTCGTGTCTTAGGCGATTAATTACACCTAATTAATTACCCTCAATTTGAATTAATTTCCTTATTCAAATTGCCAATCAATTACAAATTTAACTATGTCCATAATTGACTCAATTATGTCCATCTATTTATGGTATATAAAATTATACCAATTAACATCACATTTAAGGCATTTATGCCAATTCTCAATATTAAATCTTTTAATATTATCCCATTGCCTCACGTTGTACGTTCGTTCGTTTAACGTAAAATATACGTTAGACTCGAATAGTCTAACTTATGGAATAAAGAGAAAACATCACAACATGCATAGAATAAAAACTAGATCTAAATATAAGGGGTGAACTTGCATGTGTGAATAAGGTTTTTCATCAAAAAACTTGCATAGGCAAAAGTTACAAACTTGCATAAACTATGGATGTCATAGATCTAATCATAAGGTGTAAACTTGCATAGGCAATGGTTACAAACTTTACATTACATGATTGATACTCCAATATATATATATATATATATATATATATATATATATATATATATATACATACATACATACATACATACTTGCGTATGTGATTTATACAACATAAACTATGATGTAAACTTGCATCTAACTCACACATGTCATAGCCTAACTTTAGATCCAATTTACACATAAAATAGATGTCATGAAACATGTAAGGTTGTATATATGATTCTCACTAACTTGCATATGATTCATATCTAAATTAATATCTAAACTTGCATACATACATATGATTTCACATTTGAACTAATTCCTACAACATAACCAAACTAGCATATGAAACATCATTATGAATTGATTGTACATAAGCCAACAATTAACATAGATTTACAACATAGATGATAACATCATAGATTTACAACATAGATAATAACATCATAGATTTACAACATAGATAATAACAAATAGTCAATGATTCACAACATAACCATATAATCCAAATCATAGCTCAATCAAATTAAATTGTTAATTATCTTATTAAAGAAATCGAACTCACAAAAAGAAGGTCTTGCATTCTGAAATTTGAGTTCTAAAATTGATTTAGCTCGCATTTGTAGTAGATTCGTTATTATTTAGATTAGAGTTGAATAGAACTGAATTGATTAGCTTTGATTTCCCTCTAGTTGGTGGCGGCTACTCTACGTTACAAGATGACAGCATGACGGCTATGATTCAGATTTTTATTTGATTTTAGGGTTTGAGTCTACCCTTGTTTATATAGAATTTCAATTTAATTATAGCCCTCAGATGATCTTAGGGTTAATCAAAACCACTCAGTCAGGATAGGGTGACACCTCAGCCCTAATAACTCAGCAAGGAGTCAGAAAGGACTCAACTATGAGTCACATTGTGGATCAGATTGCACCAGAAAGCTATGCAGGCTTTCTCCTCGGCCTGGGCGCACTTGGTAGGTGTGCTAGTACCCTTTTTGTACTGGCGGACTTCCCAAGTGCGCCCGTACAATTATATTTTTTTCCTTGATTTTTCCGCCTGACTTCGTTCGTCCATATCTCCTTCATCCGTTATCCGTTTTATGCAAACTCAGACTCTATCTCAACCAGAACTCCGAGACGAACATAATGGCGCAACCCGTTTCCCTTAATTCTCACATCTGAGATTAATTATTCTTTAATTTAGTTAATTCGATTATTCAAAAATTCAGGGTGTTAAATTCACCCATACTTAAAGGATTTCGTCCTCGAAATCTCTAAGTCAAGTAGTGTAACACCCCATAATTCTGTTAATATTAATATTCACAAATTAAAGAATAACTAATCTCAGACGTGAGAATTGTGGGAAACGGGTTGCGCTATTGTGTTCGTCTCAGAATTCTGGTTGAAATAGAGTCCGAGTTTGCGTGAATTGGACTTCGTATGAAGAAGTTATGGCCATCGGAAGTTTCAGAAAATTCAAAACAGATTTCAGAAATTTAAAATTCAAAAATTCAGGGTCAAAACAGGCAGGCGGGAAAATTCACGCCAGGCCTAGGTCGACCCTAGGGTCGACTGGCCAGTCGACCTGCCTCAACCAGGTCGACTACAGAGTCGACCTAGGGGTCGACCTAACAGTCGACCTGCCCCCCCCCCCCCCCCCGAGCAGTTTTTGTTCTGAGCCTGTTTTTGAATGAGTAATGACCCATTAGGGTTTTGACCTAATCTGGTTGGCTGAGATTAGTTCTGAGTTGATACGACGGTCTAAATAAATCCTAAACTCTATAAATACCTAGGTAGTCTCTCATTCTAATTCACATGAAAAATAGAATAGCCACCGTCATACCGCCGCCATGGAACTCAGTGTAGCCGCCGCCAACTAAGAAGGAAGAAGCTAATCAATATCCTAATTCTACTCAACTCTAAAGCAAATCAAGACTCTCTTTCTTGTCTAATTTGTGAGTATGGTAATCTTAACAAGATTATTGTTAAACTAATTAGATTAAGTCATGAATGGATTATAAGTAAATGATGTGGATTGTCATATATGTTGTTGTAAACCTTATGCTATCATGTATGTTATAAATCCTATGCTATGTGATGATGATATCCTATATGTTGTAAACCATGCTATGATGATATTGTATAGGTTGTAGTTTTCTATGCTAAATTGTGATGAATCATACATGTTATAAAGTCATGATGTTATTATCTATGCTAATTAGTTCATGCTAACCAAATCATAATGTTTGGGCTATGTTGATCTATATGACAAACCATGTATGCAAGTTAGATTGATTAGTAAAGATTATGAACATATGCCATGACATCTCTTTAGAAGCTAGAATTATGACATCTAGAATTATGCCATGACATATGTGAATTCTATGTATTAGATGCTAGCTCACACCATCATTATGTCGCATAAAACCCCATATGCAAGTTTATACATAAATTTGGGTTATGATCATATCATGTAAATTGTGACATTTAACAAGTTGACACCTTTAGATCCTTAACATGTGCAGTTTATGCAAGTTTCACCCCTATTATGATTACATTCAATTTAATTGTCTATATGTTGTGATAATTTATCTTTGTGCTATGAGTTAGACTATTCGAGTCTAACGTATATTCTGCATTGAATAAGCGAACGTGTAAACGTGGGGTAGGGGTAATATTCAGGATTTAATATTAAGAAGTTGGGGTGCAATTGATATGATTTTGCATGCCATGAATGGATGGCCATAATTGAGTCAATTATGGACATCATTAAAATTGGAGTAATTAATAATTTGAATACGGAATTATTAAAACTGGGGTAGAAGGTTATAAGTGATAATCAATGCTTAGGACACAAGGTTGGACTCATATATGACGTAAACCTGCTCGGACCCGCCCGGCAAATCCAGTGGTCACAAATGTCAGCCCAATGTGAGAGGTCCTAGGCCTAAACTAAAGCATAATAGTTGTAAAGACACGAGGTTAGACTCTTTTATGGTGTAAGACTGCCCGGACCCGCCCGACAATTCCAGTTGCCATAAATGTCAGTCTAATGTGAGAGGTCTTTATGAGGTTATGGCATGAATGAATTAAGAAATACTTAACCAGATATACATGTAAGGTGGGACATGGGGGTTAAGTAGGTGCCTTGGGTGGCATGAGGAATCTAGTGGGTGCCCTTAGTGGCATGTGAAATACGATTAGTAAGACTTAACCAAACACACATGCAAATGAACATGACTAAGAGTGTTAAGTAGGATATACTAGTGGTGACAAGCTTAGGTGGGTAGCTTGTGGGGGCCCGTTTAACCCAAATGTATCTTTGTGAGCTCGACCCAAGTCGAGGACGGGACACGCGTACTGGGATTGACTATAAGAGGCCAAAACGGGGTAGCGGTGGCAACACAAGTACAACGGGTCTCATATGCGTGTGTGGACCCGGGCTGGTAGGTAAGACGTTGTTGCATCGTGTAGGTATAAGCCGTGCATTCTCAAGTTGTATCGGGTTTCCACTTTAGGGGAGTGATACACCCCATTGTGGGGCCAGCATGGGTATCTACGAGTAGGGAGCCGATTGAAAGTGGGTAGTGGGGTACACCTAGTGGAGATATGGGCAGACGACACCTATGTAGTCAGCTAGGGGTACGCAAGGCTATTTATATAGTTTCTGTGTGAAGCAAGTGAGATCAACCTTTAGGGTGACTGGTGCGGTGCAGTGTAGTAATGTGTGGTGCAGTGTAGTAAATATTCGTTAGTAATTAGGTATGCCTTTAACGTTACCTTTATCTGCTTTTCCATAACCAATAGTTCATAGACATTTCCTTGTTTTCCAGCTTATGCCTTAGTCTAGTTATTTTGATAATAGTATTGTTAGAATTGTCATACTCGTCGGACTTTTTGTCTGACCCCCTCCATTTCTATCCTTTTTTCTCCTCCAGGTCCTCAGGTTGGACCCAACTCTAGTGGAGTTTGATTGGATCGCTTCATCTCTCTCTTTGGAAAGCTTGGACCGTTGAAGTAAAGTCCAGCTTGTTATCTCTTTAATGGCTATTTGAGTAATGGGGTTATGTATTTTGTTTTATGAAGATGGATATTGTACTTGACTCTGATTTATGGTGTTATGATGTAACAAACATGTTTAATTTCTACTGCAATAAAATGAAGTTTTGGATTTCCAAGTACTACTTATTATCTGTCTTGTTGTAATTTTTCTGTTCTATATTCACTTAAAACCTCCATGGAAGTTAATGCATTCCCTTTGTGAGTGACATTAATGAACGTGGGGTGTTACACGTGGTATCAGAGCTTAAGGTTACCAGAACAGATAATTTTTTTAGAAAAACTATTTTTCTAAAGTATTTTTGGAAGAAGTGTTTTCAAAAACATGTCTTAATGAGTAATTTAAAGAGGAAAGTTTTTATGAAAAACATAATCCCCAAATAGCCATATATCTTTATCTTTCGAATTCTCCATTTTGAATCTTTCCTTTTTCATTTCAGCATGGCTGAAGATCTAAACCTACCTGACGGTGTAACGATACCAAGATGGTATAGGAGGTTATTAGAGGCTAGGACCGCCGCATGTCCAGCTAATGTTCCTCCACCACCAGTTGCACCCGTTCCTCCACCTCCTCCTCGCGCAGATACTTTTGCAAAGACCTGCAAGGAATTTAAGGCTATGGGTGGAAAACCTTTTCAAGGGTCAGAAACATTTGTGGAAGTTAGAGATCGGCTTAGGGAGGTGGAAGAATTGCTAGAAATCTTTGAAGTGGAAGAAGGGAGGAAAGTCAAATTAGCAGCTTGGTTAATGAAGGGGGAGGCCTCGTTCTGGTGGGAGGTCACTAATGGGGAGCGTCCTGTTGATTCTTGGGCAGATTTTAGGCGTAGGTTTGTGGAAAAATTTCTCTCAAGGGCGGAAGAGAATCTATATATGGAAAGGTTCTTGACATTGAAGCAAGGAAGCTCATCAGTGAAAGAATATGTCAACAAATTTAATCAGTTAGCAAGGTTTGGCTTGGACTTAGTGAACACGCCGGAGTAGAAGGCTCTGAGGTTCGTAAATGGATTGAATGAACCGTTGCAAGGGTTGGCTATGACCCACATCCCTATGGGGGCCACCTTTGAGAAGCTAGTAGACATAGCGCTCATGCACGAGGAGAAAGACACTAAAGCTGATAAGGCACCCGAGAAGAAAGGGGATCAGAAGAAACCACAGCAGCAAAACAAGAAGGGTGGTAAAGACAATAATGGTAAGGGAAAGAAGAAATGCTTTAACTGTGGGACACCCGGCCATCTTAGCAAGGATTGCCGAAAGAAAAAGAAGACTGGATGTTTTCACTGTGGCGAAGCGGGACATCTAGTGAAGGACTGCCAATAGAAGGGGCAGAGGGCAGGGACTACCTCAGGAGGACAGGTGCAGGCTCTTATGGCACCAGGGAAAGCAAGGGGACAAGTTCAGGCTCTCGCGGTCCCACCGCTGCAAGAACGAGGTAGAACCATTTCTGTTGAAAGCTTAGTTTTTCTGTTTGATCATCCTGTCCGTACCTTATTCGATTCGGGCGCATCGCATTCGTTTATCTCTACATCATTAGTTGAATCACTACACTTAAACACCAGTTTAGTAGAGGATCCCTTAGTTGTTTCGAATCCAATTGGGGGCTCAGCATATTTGTCCATGATATGTTTGGATTTGAAAATTTCTATACTTAGCGTTGAGTTTAGATGTGATGCTTATGTGTTAGGCTTCACGGGTTATGGGCTAATTTTAGGAATAGATTGGTTATCCAGAAATGGGGCCGTTCTTGATTGTGAAAGGAGAGTAGTTAGGCTCGTGACTCGCCTTGGCAACACTCTCGAAATCTTTTGTAATCCCATAGATTCCGTTATGCTAAGTTATTTAGAATCGCTTGACGCGTCTGTGGAAAATCTATGATCTGTTAGAGTGGTCCGAGAATATTCGATGTGTTTGAGGAGGTGAAGGGCTTGCCTCCGGAGCGGGAGATAGATTTTCGAAAATATCTTGTGGATAATGCGAAACCAGTATCTTTGCTGGTACGCCACATGACTCCACGTGAAAGGAGGGAATTCGATAAGCAAGTGAAGGAGTTGCTTGAGAAGGGGTTCATAAGACGTAGTATATCGGAGTGGGGTGCTCCAGTAGTATTTGCCACGAAGGCAGATGGGTCCCTTAGACTTTGTGTGGACTATAGAGAACCTAATAAGCTTATTAAGAAAAATAGACACCCACTGCCGAGGATTGACGATCTCTTCGATCAGTTAGTTGGCGCCTCAGTGTTTTCGCAGTTGGACTTAGCCACTGGTTTTCATCAGTTGAGAGTGGCTGAGGATAGCATTGACAAGACTGCCTTTAGGACTCTGGACGGTTTCTATGAATGGCTAGTGATGCTCTTCGGTTTGGCAAACGCCCCCGCATACTTTGTTGATTTGATGAGTAGGGTGTTTAGGGAGTACCTTAACAAATTCGTGGTGGTCTTTGTAGACGACATCTTGGTCTTTTCTAAGGATGAAGAAGAGCATGCCCTACATCTTAGGGAAGTGTTGGAGACCCTACGAGCGCATAGCCTTAAATCTAAATTTTCTAAGTGTCACTTCTAGAGGAAGGAAGTACGGTTCTTAGGGCACGTGGTTTCCAAAGAAGGGATAGCCGTGGATCCCGCGAAGGTGGTGGCCATACAAGATTGGAAGGTCCCTAAAAATGCTACCGAAGTGAGAAGTTTCTTGGGGTTGGCTGTCTACTATAGGAAGTTTATCAAAGACTTCGCAAAGATATCAGCTCCATTAACACGCTTGACGAAGAAGAACCTAGTCTTCACATGGGACATAGATTGTGATGATGCGTTCCAACGTTTGAAGAGAGCTTTGACCTCAGCTCCAGTCTTAGTATTGCCAGATGGGAGTAAGCCATTTACCGTTTATACTGACGCTTGTTGGACAGGACTAGGCGCAGTCTTAATGCAAGAGGGTAGGGTAATAGCCTATGGTGGAAGGCAGTTGAGAGCGCATGAGAAGAATTACCCCACACATGACCTAGACTTAGCCGTTATTGTTTTCACGCTTAAGTCTTGGCGTCATTATCTTCTTGGCGAGAAATTCGAATTATTCACTGACCACAAATCTTTAAAATACTTATTCTCTCAGAAGGACTTGAACTTAAGGCAGCAAAGGTGGATGGAGTTCTTAGCGTCCTACGATTTCGAAATAGCATATACCCCTGGCAAGGGTAACGTGGTGGCAGATGCCTTAAGTAGAAAAAGGTTATCCTTGAGTCCGTTGTTTGTTGAGCGGCGAAGTTTAGAGTTCATCTTTATGTTTGACTTTAGACCTTCCGTTGACTTTGTACCCGGTTTGCTAGCATCCTTGGAGGTCAGACCTACGCTTTTGGGACGGATTGGCGAGGCACAGCGAGACGACCCACGGTTGGTTGAGTTAGTAGAAAAGCTCAAAGGAGGGGAGTCATCAAGCCATCTCCGTAGGTATACCCTAGATGATAAGGGTTGGTTACGTAGGGATGGTAGACTTTGTGTACCAAAAGACGATGACCTAAGGAAGACTATTCTTGACGAAGCACATCGTTCAAAGATGACCATTCATCCTGGCAGAGACAAGATGTACATGGACATGAGACGAGTTTACTTTTGGGCCGGCATGAAGAAAGATGTGGCCGAGTATGTCGCTAGATGCTTGGTGTGCCAACAAGTAAAAGCGGAGCAAAAGAAACCCGGTGGGTTGCTTCACCCATTGGAGGTTCCACTATGGAAGTGGGAAAGTGTCTCGATGGACTTTGTGGATGGATTACCGCGATCAAGGAAGGGTAATACGGGGATTTGGGTTATAGTAGATAGACTTACTAAGAGCGCCCAATTTATTCCCGTAAAGAGTAAGAGGACTGCTCCATGGTTAGCTTCTGTATACGTCTGAGAAATAGTTCGTTTGCACGGTGTTCCTTCTAGCATAGTGAGCGACCGCGATCCTATTTTCACTAGCGAATTTTGGAGAAGCTTGCAAGAGGCGGTAGGGACTCAGTTATGTTTGAGCACTACATATCATCCTCAGACGGACGGCCATACCGAGAGGGTGAATCGTATTCTAGAGGACCTTTTGAGGCTATGTATCCTAGACTTTGGGGGTACATGGGAAGAGCATCTTCCATTGGTGGAGTTCGCATATAACAACAGCTTTCAGTCTAGCATTGGCATGGCACCTTTCGAAGCTCTTTATGGACGACCTTGTCGTTCACCTACATGTTGGTGGGAATCTATGGATAAGTTCTTACTTGGGCCCGATATGATTAGCGAGACTTCGGAGAAGATCGACTTGATTCGAAGGAGGATGAAAGCAGCGCAAGATAGGCAGAAATCTTATGCGGACAAGAGGAGAACAGATCTTGAGTTTGATGTTGGGGACATGGTCTTTATCAAAGTGTCTCCATTACGGAACGTTGTTCGCTTTGGGTCCGTTGGGAAGTTAGCACCGAGGTTCGTAGGGCCATTTCCTATTAAGGAAAAGATTGGACAGATGGCGTATAGATTGGAGTTGCCAGAGAGACTGAGTGGTGTACACGACGTATTCCATGTGTCACATTTGAGGAAGTGCTTACACGAGACCGCGGAAGTGGTAGACCCGAGCTTGCTTAGAGAGGTGGAGATAGAGTGTGATGCGACGATTCGACGAGCTCCTACGCGCATTCTTGGGTCAGAGATTAAGAAGCTGAGAAATCGAGAGGTCAGACTAGTCAAAGTACAATGGGGAGATGATGAGAGCAACGCTACTTGGGAGACGGAAGAGAAGATGCGTTCGTTGTACCCTTTTCTTTTCGAGGGTATGTCCTTTAATTTCTCCTTTATCGCTTATCTTGTACTTATCTTACCTTTAGAGTATCCTCTCGCTAGTATCTTTGACCTTTAGTTAGGATAATCCTATGGATGAAACATGTGTTTGAGACATGTTATGTATGACGGATGCAAAGTGGATGCAAGTGTTTGCTAGTGGTTGCTCGTGGACGCATACACACACACTATTAGGCACTAGATCGGCTCAGTCACTTCATACTGCATATTGCATATGAATGGCTGTATTTAGTAAAATGGATGTATAATGGTTGTGCTATCATATGGATGCTACATTCAGATGATGATTGTGCACGCATATAGAGATAATATGTAGCATTAAGGAACTTTTGCATACATAATGGACGCATGGCACTATCATGATTTTCATTAAGGAGGTCAACTGAATCAGTGGACCGCCTGATTTTGCATTAGATATGGACATATACACACACTGTGCATTTAAACATGAAAGCATTAGAAGTCTATAAGGACAATGGATGCCTGTGTATGGTTGAGTAGATGGTTGTTTGGATGTTAGGATATACATTCTTCTTGACTTGAAGATTTCGGGGACGAAATCCTTTAAGGAGGGGAGAATGTAACACCCCGTAATTTTGTTAATATTAATATTCACAAATTAAAGAATAACTAATCACAGACGTTAGAATTGTGGGAAACAGGTTGCGCCATTGTGTTCGTCTCGGAATTCTGGTTGAAATAGAGTCCGAGTTTGCGTGAATTGGACTTCATATGAAGAAGTTATGGCCATCGGAAGTTTCAGAAAATTCAAAACAGATTTCAGAAATTCAAAATTCAAAAATTCAGAGTCAAAACAGGCAGGCGGGAAAATTCCCGCCAGGCCCAGGTCGACCCTAGGGTCGACTTGGCAGTCGACCTGCCTCAACCAGGTCGACTACAGAGTCGACCTAGGGGTTGACCTGGCAGTCGACCAGCCCCCCCCCCCCCCGCCCCCCGAGCAGTTTTTGTTCTGAGCCTGTTCTTGATTGAGTAATGACCCATTAGGGTTTTGACCTAATCTGGTTGGCTGAGATTAGTTCTGAGTTGATCTGACGGTCTAAATAAATTCTAAACTCTATAAATACCTAGGTAGTCTCTCATTCTAATTCACATGAAAAATAGAATAGTCACCGTCATACCGCCGCCATGGAACTCAGTGTATCCGCCGCCAACTAAGAAGGAAGAAGCTAATCAAAATCCTAATTCTACTCAACTCTAAAGCAAATCAAGACTCTCTTTCTTCTCTAATTTGTGAGTATGATAATCTTAACAAGATTATTGTTAAACTAATTAGATTAAGTCATGAATGGATTATAATTGAATGATGTGGATTGTCATATATGTTGTTGTAAACCTTATGCTATCATGTATGTTATAAATCCTATGTTATGTGATGATGATATCCTATATGTTGTAAACCATGCTATGATGATATTGTATAGGTTGTAATTTTCTATGCTAAATTGTGATGAATCATACATGTTATAAAGTCATGATGTTATTATCTATGCTAATTAGTTCATGCTAATCAAATCATAATGTTTGGGCTATGTTGATCTATATGACAAACCATGTATGCAAGTTAGATTGATTAGTAAAGATTATGAACATATGCCATGACATCTCTTTAGAAGCTAGAATTATGACATCTAGAATTATGCTATGACATATGTGAATTCTATGTATTAGATGCTAGCTCACAAAATCATTATGTTGCATAAAACCCCATATGCAAGTTTATACATAAATTTGGGTTATGATCATATCATGTAAATTGTGACATTTAACAAGTTGACACCTTTAGATCCTTAACATGTGCAGTTTATGCAAGTTTCACCCCTATTATGATTAGATTCATTTTAATTGTCTATATGTTGTGATAATTTATCTTTGTGCTATGAGTTAGACTATTCGAGTCTAACGTATATTCTGCGTTGAATAAGCGAACGTATAAACGTGGGGTAGGGGTAATATTCAGGATTTAATATTAAGAAGTTGGGGTGCAATTGATATGATTTTGCATGCCATGAATGGATGGCCATAATTGAGTCAATTATGGACATCATTAAAATTGGAGTAATTAATATTTTGAGTAGGGAATTATTAAAACTGGGGTAAAAGATTATAAGTGATAATCAATGCTTGGGACACGAGGTTGGACTCGTTTGTGATGTAAACCTGCCCGGACCCGCCCGGCAAATCCAGTGGTCACAAATGTCAGCCCAATGTGAGAGGTCCTAGGCCTAAACTAAAGCATAACAGTTGTAAAGACACGAGGTTAGACTCTTTTATGGTGTAAGACTGCCCGGACCCGCCCGGCAAATCCAGCTGCCATAAATGCCAGTCTAATGTGAGAGGTCTTTATGAGGTTATGGCCTGAATGAATTAAGAAATACTTAACCAGATATACATGTAAGGTGGGACATGGGGGTTAAGTAGGTGCCTTGGGTGGCATGAGGAATCTAGTGGGTGCCCTTAGAGGCATGTGAAATATGATTAGTAAGACTTAACCAAACACACATGTAAATGAACATGACTAAGAGGGTTAAGTGGGATATACTAGTGGTGACAAGCTTAGGTGGGTAGCTTGTGGGGGCCTATTTCAACCAGTAACCCAAACGTATCTTTGTGAGCTCGACCCAAGTCGAGGACGGGACATGCGTACTGGGATTGACTATAAGAGGCCAAAACGGGGTAACGGTGGCAACGCAAGTCCAACGGGTTTCATATGCGTTTGTGGACCCGGGCTGGTAGGTAAGACGTTGTTGCATCATGTAGGTATAAGCTGTGCATTCTCAAGTTGTATCGGGTTGCCACTTTAGGGGAGTGATATACCCCACTGTGGGGCCAGCACGGGTATCTACGAGTAGGGAGCCGATCGAAAGTGGGTAGTGGGGTACACCTAGTGGAAATAGGGATAGACGGCACCTATGTAGTCAGCTAGGGGTACGCAAGGCTATTTATATAGTTTCTGTGTGAAGCAAGTGGGATCAACCTTTAGGGTGACTGGTGCGGTGCAGTGTAGTAATGTGTGGTGCAGTGTAGTAAATATTCGTTAGTAATTAGGTATGCCTTTAACGTTATCTTTATCTTCTTTTCCATAACCAATAGTTCATAGACATTTCCTTGTTTTCCAGCTTATGCCTTAGTCTAGTTATTTTGATAATAGTATTGTTAGAATTGTCATACTCGCCAGACTTTTTGTCTGACCCCCTCCATTTCTATCCTTTTTCTCCCTCCAGGTCCTCAGGTTGGACCCATCTCTAGTGGAGTTTGATTGGATCGCTTCATCTCTCTCTTTGGAAAGCTTGGACCGTTGAAGTAAAGTCCAGCGTGTTATCTCTTTAATGGCTATTTGTGTAATGGGGTTATGTATTTTGTTTTATGAAGATGGATATTGTACTTGACTCTGATTTATGGTTTTATGATGTAACAAACATGTTTAATTTCCGCTGCAATAAAATGAAGTTTTGGATTTCCAAGTACTACTTATTATCTGTCTTGTTGTAATTTTTCTGTTCTATATTCACTTAAAACCTCTATGGAAGTTAATACATTCCCTTTGTGAGTGACATTAATGGACGTGGGGTGTTACAAGTAGAACATATCCTACCATCCAATCATCCATCTACTCAACCATCAACCACTAGCAACCATGGTCCTTAAAGGATTTCTAATGCTTTTCATGTACATATGCCTAGTGTGTGTATATGTCCATATACTAATGCTAAATCAGACGGTCCACTGATTTAGTCGACCTCCTTAATGCAAATAATGATAGTGCCATGTATCCATCATGTATGCAAGGAATCCTATATATATCATTACTACATGTGTGCACAACCATCCATTTAAATGCAACATCCATATGACACACATATTCAATGCACATTCATTTTACTAAATACATCCATTTATATGCAATATGCTATATGAAAGTGACTGAGCCGATCTAGTGCCTAAAGTGTGTGTATATGCATCCACGAGCAACCACTAGAAAACACTTCCATCCACATGCATCCATCATATATAACATGTCTCAAACACATGTTTCAACCATAGGACTACCCTATCTAAAGGTCAAAGATACTATCGAGAGGACATACTAAAGATAAAACGAGTACAAGCTAAGCGATAAAGGAGAAATTTAAAGACATACCCTCGAAAAGAAAAGGGTACAATGAATGCATCTCCTCTTCCGTCTCCCAAGTAGCGTTTCTCTCTTTATCTCCCCATTGCACTTTGACTAGCTTAACCTCTCGATTCCTCAACTTCTTAATCTCCGACCCAAGAATGCATGTAGGAGCTCGTCGAACCATCGCATCACGCTCTATCTCCACCTCTCTAAGAAAGCTCGGCTCTACTACTTCCGCGGTCTCGTGCAAGCATTTCCTCAAATGTGATACAAGGAATACATCGTGTACACCACTAAGTCTTTCGGGAAGCTCCACTCTATATGCCATCTGTCCAATCCTCTCCTTAATAGGAAAAGGCCTTACGAACCTTGGTGCTAACTTCCCAACGGACCCAAAGAGAACAACATTCCGTAATGGAGACACCTTGATAAAGACCATGTCCTCAATATCAAACTCAAGATCTGTCCTCCTCTTGTCCGCATAATATTTCTGCCTATCTTGCGCCGTCTTCATCCTACTTCGAATCAAATCGATCTTTCCCGAAGTCTCTCTAATCTTATCGCGACCAAGTAAGATCTTATCCGTAGATTCCCACCAACATGTAGGCGAACGACACGGTCGTCCATAAAGAGCCTCGAAAGGTGCCATGCCAATGTTAGACTGAAAGCTATTATTATATGTGAACTCTACCAAAGGAAGATGCTCCTCCCATGTACCTCTGAAGTCGAAAAAACATAGCCTCAAAAGGTCCTCTAGAATACGATTTACCCTCTCGGTCTGGCCGTCCGTCTGAGGATGATATGCAGTGCTTGTAACGACCCGAGGATTTTCGGCCCCGGAATTCGACATAAATATCTTTACTGTAACTCATGTCGACCTTCCAATCACCGAAAATACTGGAACGTTATTAGAAAGAATTTAGAGGATGAGATAAGAAAGAAAGAAATATAGGAATAGAAGAAGAAGGAGAACAAACATAACACAGAATCAGAGTCTCACATCACAGCGGAACAAGATATAATACATACATAAATCTTTATTGAGAGCTTTTAAAAATACTTACAATATCAAAGTACATCAACATCTCTGGACAGTTACAAAAATATGTCCCACACAGCGGAATAGTAGCTATTAATATCATACGTCCGGACTCTTCCAGCTCGTCTCTTCATAGTATTCGATAACCTGTACACCCTAGGCTAACACGAGCATTTACAAAACACCGGGTCAGTTTGGTGAACTAGAGTGAGAAAACTTGCACAGTAATTAGGGTATCACACAACTTGATTATAAAGTTCAAAATCTTTTCAAAAGAAAAGGATAATCGTAAGACCAAATCCACACATAAGAACGGATGGTTTTTACCTTACGATAACCTAAAACATTTTTGAAATCAATATCTTTTCTGATATTATAATAGTGTCTTAATACAACTAAATAACAATCTAGTGGAAGGCTTGCATCTCATGCTCCACATATATAATATACAATCAAAACCGCAGGCGCTTATTGGAGATTGGATTCTGACTATGACAAGGTATAGGACCACCTGCCGATAGTGTTTCTCTAGAGGCAAATACACTGGTTCAACAAGAACGTCTTGCAACCCGGCCCTCACATGACCGACCACTCATTTTGGCTGAGTGTATCGAATGTATATCACCAACGGTTGGGCTCAAACCACCGTTTCCCGAAAAGGGACAGCATCGAAATAGATTAAAGAACCTAAAGGAATTTCTCTAGATAGGTGATTATACACCCTAATGGGAGCGACCCAAATAGCCATACTGCCTGCCCGATTTTTGTCATTTCCCGGCAGTTGAGGCTCGAGCTAGAATTCCCGTTTGGAATATCTGGTCACCATTCACTTTGAATGCCACATCGTCAGATCCGTCAAGTCACTAATTGACGTCCACAAATATACTCTGGGTATAAAAGAAGTGCCCCTCTTTGCCACCACTCGGTATATTTGTAAAAATCAACGTACGTGGTTTCAGGAAATATTCTCTCAGACATTCATCCATATAAGTCATCCAGGAATAGGATTAACTGAAGGTACTCTCCTATTGCATCCAATATAGGAATCACCCCATGGATCAGTAGCGAGAAGTCCTTGCAACCCATAGATTTCGACCACGACAGAACCACAGTTTATCTCTGGTTGCGATCTAGAGATTTGTAGCGGTTCTTCCATGTAATGAAGATCCACGGTCTTCAATGCTCCATCTCAATCATCTTCTTATATCTTCACGTATTTGTTAGTGGGAATGGTTTTCGAATATAAATTCGATCCCGGTCTTTCCATGCCAACAATCATATTGGACAGATTTGATAGTCGGTGATTTAACTATCAAAATAAACAGTGTTTCAATCATGACAATCCAATGAGTTCACTGGTTCAGTATTCAACACCACTTGGCCTTTTAATTAAAACAAACGTAAATTCAAACACTTAAATCATTCGATATTTCAAATATAGTTTTCTTGCTTTTTATTTAACATGAGATTCTTCTTTAAACCAATTCATTACTTAGGATAATCCTATATTATATTAGTTTCTATTTTCACTATCAAACCATTTTACCACATTATCATAAAATATTGGGAATCAATTCAACTTGTTACTCATACAATAACTTTACGAAACATCTTCGTTCATTACTTGACAACGATAACAAATGCTTATTAATATAAAGTAAATCCATTTCAATACTCAACTTTACATTTCCTTTTAACCTTGCGGATATCGTCATAATTTGACGCCATCTCCTTTATTCCCCTTTTTACTTTAAAATCATCATTTTATATATATTTTCTCCACAAATATTTCGTTATCATTTCACAAATGAAATAATAAAGTTTATTAACCACATTTACCATTACAACTAATATCATTCTAAGATAATCCCGAAGTCATTCAAGTCGGGGTATTTTAGTTACCTCTCAGACCTTGCTCAACAACGTTCATACCTTAAATTAAATATAAGTTGTAATCCCAAAAATAGTATTTCACTCTAATCCCGATAGAAATACCATTAAACTATTTTATTCAGAATACGGTTTCATAAAACCTGCTTACCCTTTTTGAACACTCTTTCTCGGCTATACCATTTTTCTCAATTCAATAATAAGTACTTTATAAAACGCCACTTTTTAACCTTTTCCAATTTTATTCTTCCTTTAAATTAATTAATATAATTAATTTAAATAAATAATTTCATTTAATTGTTTCTCAACAAAACAATTATTCAAATTTAACCGTTAGGTTAATTTCCTTATTTCCACATTTACAAATCTGATTAGCATCAGATCTGACTTTATAAAATCAATTTTTACTTAATTCTAAACATAAATATTTATTTCCTTTTTAAATAAGTTTTATTCAAAAATATATTTTTCAAAATCTATCTTTAGCTACAAAACTTAATTTTTTAACTTCAGTTCGATCGATTTAACGGTAAATCGATATAAATAAAATAATTTACTTTTAGGCCATTTACTGCAGATTACCCAACCAATACTGCCCATTGGTTAAAACACAACACAGGTTGACTTTTCAGTCAATGGTCACTACCCAAAATCAATTACCCAATCATGATAGTTCATGTATGATAAATAATATGTTTGAGGAATCCGGTTGGATTCCCCCAACCTGTTCTTCCCTGTATACAAATGGTTATCACCGAACAAATCTTTCAATAAATAACGACCATTTAATCCTAACCACAAGAAATTCAAACAATTCAATCAATTAAACACTTTATAAACGTGACCAACAAGATAAGTTACCTTTATTGGAACCAATTGTTAGAATAACGATTTAGTATTTCACTGAAATTAAAAGACGGTTTAATTTCATCAACAAATAAACATATAACTAGCAAACAGTCAACCATTGGCAAGCAGAGCACACAAAATAAAAACCCAATTTATATAAAATATAAATGGGAAAAACTGAGTGAGTTTAACTCACCTTGATTCTTGTTGTCGCTAAAGCAGTTCGGTTCTCGTTAAATTAAACATGCGTTCAATTTAATAATAATATTCCAGTAGCTTCCATTGTTGTCCAATTTAATTCCAGAATGTAATATTCACTGCTACAGTCCCCATATCACCCATTTCGTTCAATTCTAATAATAAGTGAGAAAATTATAATCGTTTTAACTCATAATTTTATACTAAAATTTATTTACTATGCCTTAATTACAAGGGTAATGTTTTAATTACTTTTACTTTACCGCTTCATAGATCGAATACTTCTTCATCCACGCACTCCTGTTCAACAATGATACTCATACCCTTATAGTGCCTGCATTGTTTCAAAGCATACTTAAGTTAATTAACAGTTCTCTTTTAATTAAATAATTATTTCTAGATTAAACAATTTATTTTATAATAAAAGCGAATTATGTAAATTACTTGGCCATTGTTCAGATTAAAAATAACAACCGATATTGTCCTTCGTTCATCCTATTTTGATCACTGAGTCGTCTCCGGTGTAACGTTCCTATACTGCTTCCTGCTTTTAGAACAGGATTGAATTAACAAATACTTACTTTCTAATGAGGTTAATTACTAATACTAAATCATGGTTTCACGTTAATTGATCTCACTTGGAAATTATCAGGGTCTCCCTGCGTACTCTTTCTCTTCAGCATGCTAACCCGTCTTCACCATGGTATTTCCCTCTACTTGCTGATTGTTTCCCAGTTTGCATATTGACCGTTCTCCCTCTAGTCTGAAAACTAGGCCGATCCTTTTTTTATAACTGAGTTTCTCAAACCTCGTCCCTGCTCTTTCAGGAGGTGCTGTCCTTATGTTTCATCATCAAAAAAATAATTTCAAATGACAGTCAATCATTAATTAAGGATCACCAAACAATCCCTTAGTTTTGGAACAATTTGGCTATCAAAACTTACCATTGCTTCTCGTTCTGATATACCCAACTCACGGTCTCTACAATTAAAACCTGCTCCACTTAAACAACCCTATGCCGCCGCCAGTTCAGATGATCGGAGACCCATCAACCCTCGCCGGAACCTACGCCAACACGCCCACTTCCCGTCGAACCTACCCAGGTTCAACTCAGTTCCCCCAATCGGTTGCTAACCCCTCTCAACGTAGTGACTCTCGAGCTCAATTCTGAGAAGCTTAAACCTTTAAACCCAACCATGGCCGTCCAATCTCAAGTCCTTGTTGAGCTCTACCGAATTGTGTTTGGAAGCCCTTCGATTTAGTTGATGATTCGGGAGAAAATATGGGAGGAAGGATCAAGTAATATGGTGCGTTCATTTTTGTTTCACTTAAGAAAAAGAAAATTTGAGGAAGACGCTGCTATGTATTTATAATGGAGATACTTGGCTCCCATGAAATATTGTTTGGCAATCACGACATTTAGTTTGGGAGCCACGGCAAAATTTGAGTAGGTCAGTTGGATAGCTTTCCCCCTTTTTTTCATAGCTGAGTTGAGTGGCACAGCTGCATGTGTTGCTTTCATGGTACAGTGATACCATGTGGGTAGAGGAAATTACCCTGTGTACTGAGACAGTCTTTACATGTGCGCGCTGAAATGAAAAGAAATGGGTAGATAGAAATGCATGTGCGTGGGATATTTTCTCTTCAGATAGGCATGTGCCACTAAATACATATAGCTGTCAATATTATAGCCTATAGGTTAGCAGCTTGGGTATATTTTTGACTTGAATCCTTGCAGGAGGCACATGGGGTTATTTATAGCGTACAATGAATATTATAATATTATTATTGAAACTTCGTCGTGAAGTAACATGTCGTAACCACCACAAACAACTTCTGTTTTCTGATAAAAAGGCTAATCTTGGTGGAAAGAGATATTCCGGATCCAATGAGACAAGTTTCGTCGAAATCCGAGGTCGTATGAAAAAATTTCCTTTATAAAACCAGAAATAAACACGCGTTTAATTTTTCCATGATCACCAGATAAATTAAATTAACTTGAAACCTTGAGATCCTAAAATAATTCTTTAATACAAACCCAACGGCACTAGTTTCGTCGCATTCTGAGACTAGTTCCTAGGTAGGCTATTTTTACGTGCACCGCAATGCCATTTTGGACACCAAATTACACGGTCTCCAAAAATAACAAACTATATACCTATCCTGATTCTAATCGACGATACGAACTCAACGGAACTAGTTTCACGGCCTAATTTGATCGTCTGCTCAAGTTACACTCAAATATCTCTTTATTAAATTAAATTAATTTCAAATACGTGCTATAGAAAGTAACTAGGCGTTTATGGCTACTGTGACGACATACGACATCGGTTTGCCATGCCATATAACACCGTACAATAATTTAACATTACGGTCCCAATGAAACTAATTTCATCGAAAACAGAGATCATTTGCAAAATGGCCATTTTAAAAGCCTATAATTTTAAATAACGATTTCCACAGCGATTATTTTAAAATTTGATTTGGTCATAACTTACAATTTACATTGTGAAATCTGGATTTTTCTCTTTTATATGAAAATTATCATCAACAAGATTCTGACGTTTTTCGTTTCACAGAAATCCGACTTATATCGGACCCTGTATATCCAATTGATGTTCAAAACTCCATATTACGAACTGTAGCGCCATTTCGAGCTCGATTTATAATTATATAAATATATAACGTTCAAACTTTGTTTTAAATAACGAATTCAATATTAAATTCCACTAATATTTCAAATAATAAATAAAATAAATATTTAACCCCCGAAAATACAGAACGTTACATTCTTCCCCCCTTAAAATAATTTCGTCCTCAAAATTGCTAAGGTAAGAAAGAACGTTACAACCCATTAATTTCGAAATCTAATTTATTTAAATCAAAACCATTTTATTATAATCAATATAAATTTTCAAGAATTTCGAAAATTTTCTAACATATTAAATTCCTGGAAAAATTCGGTAGAGTCTCCCCTGCACGGAGTGACATCTGCGATATCGCAGGAACAAATAATATATATACATCGACCCATACGGTCGGAAAACAAAAACCAAAACCCAAAATTTCATATTTTCGTGTAGGCGTACCTTTTACGAGCGCTATTGAGCATATCTGCTCAACGTATATGCGATTTACTCAACCAATATCAATCTGCTTAGCCATCCAGCACCTATACTTAACTCAACTCACATATATGTAATAACTATATGAAATTCTGAGATAATATTTCACTAATCAACTGGTATAACTATACCAATTGCAATGTCAAACCCACAACATCAATTCATTCTTAAACACAGGGTTAAATTGTAATTTCAAATTAGTATGCAGTTTCACTCCAGTTTAATCATACCGAAAATATTTTTTTGTTCATAATTTCATTTAGTTCCATTAAATTGTTGATTATTTCCATTTCAAACAAACTGTCATCCCATAACAAACAATTCACAATCAATCAATCAATACACAACCAAATCGACCAAACTAATTGAATTTACATTCAATATTGTTATTTTATCATGGATTCTGATATTTGAACATTAATCAATTAATTTCAATTCGATCATCAAATCTGCAATTTATTTAATTTAATTCCAATATCATTCTTAATTTAATTCCCACTTAACAAAGTTAAGTTTCAATTCAAACTTTCAATCCTTTTGAATTCCATTCAAATCGATCAAACACGCTAGTATCTCAATAATTTGACAAAATTATTTCTTTTCTATACAAAAATATAATTTGGGTAAAATTATTTCATTTACCCTCTTAATAAAATAATATTTATTCATGGTCAGTCCAACGCTTCTCAACACTTGAACCGATCAACAACACAATACAAAACATTTGTATATAAAATTTACAAATACGCTCTCATAAATATACACTCAATCTCGATCTAAGGTATTAATAACCCCATCTCTATCGAGTTATACCACAGAGCCAAGGTTATTACTAAACCAATAGCTCTGATACCACTGTAACGACCCGAGGATTTTCGGCCCTCAAAATTGACATAAATACCTTTACCGTAACTCATGCCGACCTTCCAATCACCGAAAATACTGGAACGTTATTAGAAAGAATTTAGAGGGTGAGATAAGAAAGAAAGAAATATAAGAATAAAAGAAGAAGGAGAACCAACATAACACAGAATCAGAGTCCCACATCGCAACGGAACAAAATATAATACATAAATAAATCTTTATTGAGAGCTTTTAAAAATACTTACAATATCAGAGTACATCAACATCTCTGGACAGGTATAAAAATCTGTCCCACACAGCGGAATAGTAGCTATATAATGTCATACGTCTGGACTCTTCCAGCTCGTCTCTTCATAGTATTCGATAACCTGTACCTGTACACCCCAGGCTAACCCGAGCATTTACAAAACACCGGGTCAGTCTGGTGAACCAGAATGAGAAAAACTCGCGTAGTATTTAGGGTATCACACAACTTGATTTTAAAGTTCAAAATCTTTTCAAAAGAAAAGGATAATCGTAAGACCCACACATAAACACAGATGGTTTTTACCTTACGATAACCCAAAACATTTTTGAAATCGATATCTTTTCTGATATTATAAAAGTGTCTAAATACAAGTAAATAACAATCTAGTGGAACGCTTGCATCTCACGCTCCACACATATAGTATACAATCAAAACCGCGGGCGCTTATTGGAGATTTTATTCCGACTATGACAACGTATGGGACAACCTGCCGATAGTGTATCTCTAGAGGCGAATACACTGGGTTCAACAAGAACGTCTTGCAATCCATCCCTCACATGACCAACCACTCATTTCGCTTGAGTGTATCGAATGTATATCACCAACATTTGGGCTCAAACCACCGTTTCCCGAAAAGGGACAGCATTAAAATAGATTCATGAAGCAAAAGGAATTTCTCTAGATAGGTGATTATAAACCCTAATGGGAGCGACCCACGTAGCCATGCTGCCATCCCGATTTTTGTCATTTCCCGATTGTTGAGGCTAGAATTCCCGTTTGGAATATCTGGTCACCATTCACTTTGAATGCCACATCGTCAGATCCGTCAAGTCACTAATTGACGTCCACAAATATACTCTGGGTATAAAAGAAGTTCCCCTCTTTTCCACCACTCAGTATATTTGTAAAAATCAACGTACGTGGTTTTAGGAAATATTCTTTCAGACATTCATCCATACAGGTCATCCAGGGATAGGATGAACCGAAGGTACTCACCTACTACATCCAATATAGGAATCACCCCCATGGATCAGTAGCGAGAAGTCCTTGCAACCAGTAGATTTCAACCACGACAGAACCACAGTTTATCTCTGGTTGCGATCCAGAGATTTGTAGCGGTTCTTGCTTGTAATGAAGATCCACGGTCTTCAATGCTCCATCTCGATCATCTTCTTATATCTTTACGTATTTGTTAGTCGGAATGGTTTTCGAATATAAATTCGATCCCGGTCTTTCCGTGCCAACAATCGTATTGGACAGATTTGATAGTCGGTGATTTAACTATCAAAATAAACAGTGTTTCAATCATGACAATCCAATGAGTTCACTGGTTCAGTATTCAGCACCACTTGGCCTTTTAATTAAAACAAACGTAAATTCAAACTCTTAAATCATTCGATATTTTAAATATAGTTTTCTTGCTTTTTATTTAACATGAGATTCTTCTTTAAACCAATTCACTACTTAGGATAATCCTATATCATATTAGTTTTCTATTTTCACTATCAAACCCTTTTACCACATTATCGTAAAATATTGGGAATCAATTCAACTTGTTACTCATACCATAACTTTACGAAACATCTTCGTTCATTACTTGACAACGATAACAAATGCTTAATAATATAGAGTAAATCCATTTCAATACTCAACTTTACATTTCCTTTTAACCTTGCAGATATCGTCATAATTTGACACCATCTCCTTTATTCCCCTTTTTACTTTGAAATCATCATTTTATATATATTTTCTCCACAAATATTTCGTTATCATTTCACAAATGAAATAATAAAGTTTATTAACCACATTTACCATTACAACTAATATCATTTTAAGATAATCCCGAAGTCATTCAAGTTGGGGTATTTTAGTTACCTCTCAGACCTTGCTCAACAACGTTCATACCTTAAAATAAATATAAGTTGTAATCCCAAAACCAGTATTTCACTCTAATCCCGATACAAATACCATTGAACTATTTTATTCAAAATACGGTTTCATAAAACCTGCTTACCCTTTTTGAACACTCTTTCTCGGCTATACCATTTTTCTCAATTCAATAATTAAGTACTTTATAAAACGCCATTTTTTAACCAATTCCAATTTTATTCTTCCTTTAAATTAATTAAGATAATTAATTTAAATAAATAATTTCATTTAATTGTTTCTCAGCAAAACAATATTTCAAATTTAACCATTAGGTTAATTTCCTTATTTCCACATTTACAAATCTGATTAACATCAGATTTGACTTTATAAAATCAATTTTTACTTAATTCTAAACATAAATATTTAATTTCCTTTTTAAATAAATTTTATTCAAAAATATATTTTCAAAATCTATCTTTAGCTATAAAACTTAATTTTTTAACTTCAGTTCGATCGATTTACCTGACGGTAAATCGATATAAATAAAATAATTTACTTTTAGGCCATTTTCTGTTGATTACCCAACCAGTGCTGCCCATTGGTTAAAACACAACACAGGTTGACTTTTCAGTCAATGGTCACTACACAAAATAAATTACCCAATCATGACAGTTCATATATGATAAATAATATGTTTGTGGAATCCGGTTGGATTCCCCTAACCTGTTCTTCCCTGTATACAAATGGTTATCACCAAACTGATCTTTCAATAAATAACGACCACTTAATCCTAACCACAAGCAATTCAAACAATTCAATCAATTAAACACGTTTATTTTATAAATGCAACCAACAAGGTAAGTTACCTTTATTGGAACCAATCGTTAGAAAAGCGATTTGGTATTTCACTGAAATTCACTGAAATTAAACGACGGTTTAATTTCATCAACAAATAAACATATAACTAGCAATCAGTCAACCATTGGCAAGCAGAGCACACAAAAATAAAAACCCAATTTATATAAAATATAAATGGGAAAATCTGAGTGAGTTTAACTAAACTTGATTCTTGTTGTCGCTAAAGCGGTTCGGTTCTCGTTAAATTAAACATGCGTTTAATTTAATAATAATAATATTCCAGCAGCTTCCAGTCTTGTCCAATTTAATTCCAGAATGTAATATTCACTGCTACGGTCCCCATATCACCCATTTCGTTCAATTCTAATAATATGTGAGAAAATTATAATCGTTTTAACTCATAATTTTATACTAAAATTTATTTACTATGCCTTAATTACAAGGTTAATGTTTTAATTACTTTTAATTTACCGCTTTATAGATCGAATACTTTTTCATCCACGCACTTCTGTTCAACACTAATACTCATACCCTTATAATGCCTGCATTTTTTCAAAGCATAATTAAGTTAATTAACAGTTCTCTTTTAATTAAATAATTATTTCTAGATTAAACAATTTATTTTCTAATAAAAGCGAATTAGGTAAATTACTTGGCCATTGTTCAGATTAAAAATAACAACCGATATTGTCCTTCGTTCATCCTATTTTGATCACTGAGTCGTTTCCGGTGTAAGGTTCCTATACTGCTTCTTGCGTTTAGAACAATATTGAATTAACAAATACTTACTTTCTAATGAGGTTAATTACTAATACTAAATCATGGTTTCACGTTAATTGATCTCACTTGGAAATTAACAGGTCTCCCTGCGTACTCTTTCTCTTTAGAATGCTAACCCGTCTTCACCACGGTTTTTCCCTCCACTTCCTGATTGTTTCCCAGTTCGCATATTGACTGTTCTCCCTCTAGTCTG
Organism: Allium sativum; assembly: GCA_030737875.1. Lineage (NCBI taxonomy): Eukaryota > Viridiplantae > Streptophyta > Magnoliopsida > Asparagales > Amaryllidaceae > Allium > Allium sativum. Next base: position 432,692,219 of record CM060923.1, read on the forward strand.
AAAACTAGGCTGATCCTTTTTTTTATAACTGAGTTTCTCAAACCTTGTCCCTACTCTTTCACGAGGTGTTGTCCTTATGTTTCATCATCAAATAAATAATTTCAAATGGCAGTCAATCCTTAATTAAGGATCACCAAACAATCCCTTAGTTTTGGAAAAATTTGGCTATCAAAACTTACCACTGCTTCTCGTTCTGATATACCCAACTCACGGTCTCTACAATTGAACCCCGCTCCATTTAAACAACCCGCTGCCGCCACCGGTTCAGATGATCGAAGACCCATCAACCCTCGCCGGAACCTTCTCTAACACGCCCCCTTCCCGTCGACCCTACCCAGGTTCAACTCAATTCCCCCAATCGATGCTAAACCCTCTCAACGCAGCGACTCTCGAGCTCTATTCTGATCAGCTCAAACCTTTAAACCCGATCATGGCCGTCCAATCCCAAGTCCTTTTTGAGCTCTACCAAATTGAGTTTGGAAGCCCTTCGATTTAGTTGATGATTCGCGAGAAAATATGGGAGGAAGGATCGAGTAATACGGTGCGTTCATTTTTGTTTCACTTAAAAAAAAGAAAATTTGAGGAAGACGCTGCTATGTATTTATAATGGAGATACTTCGCTCCCACGAAATATTGTTTGGCAATCACGGCATTTAGTTTGGGTGCCACAACAAAATTTGAGTAGGTCAGTAGGATAGCTATCCCCCCTTTTTTCATAGCTGAGTTGAGTGGCACAGCTGCGTGTGTTGCTTTCATGGTACAGTGATACCATGTGGGTAGAGAAAAGTACCCTGTGTACTGAGATAGTCTTTACATGTTCGCGCTGAAATGAAAAGAAATGGGTAGATAGAAATGCATGTGCGTGGGATATTTTCTCTTCAGACAGGCATGTGCCGCTAAATACATATAGCTGTCAATATTATAGCCTATAGGTTAGCAGCTTGGGTATATTTTTGATTTGAATCCTTGCAGGAGGCACATGGGGTTATTTATAGTGTACAATGAATATTATAATATTATTATTGAAACTTCGTCGCAAAGTAACATGTCGTAACCACCACAAATGACTTTTGTTTTCTGATAAAAAGGCTAATCTTGGTGCAAAGAGATATTCCGGATCAATGGGACAAGTTTCGTTGAAATCCGAGGTCGTATGAAAATTTTCCTTTATAAAACCGGAAATAAACACGCATTTAATTTTTCCACAATCACCAGATAAATTAAATGAACTTGAAACCTTGAGATCCTAAAATAATTCTTTAATACGAACCCAACGGCACTAGTTTCGTCGCCTTCTGAGACTGGATCCCCGGTAGGCTATTTTTACGCGCACCGCAATGCCATTTTGGACACCGAATTACACAGTCTCCAAAAATAACAAACTATATACCTATCCTGACTCTAATCGACGATACGAACTCAACGGAACTAGTTTCACGGCCTAATTCGATCGTCTGCTCAAGTTACACTCAAATATCTCTCTATTAAATTAAATTAATTTCAAATACGCGCTATAGAAAGTAACTAGGCATTTATGGCTATCGTGGCCACATACCACATCGGTTTGCCATGCCATTTAACACCGTACAATAATTTAAGGTTACGGTCCCAATGAAACTGATTTCGTCGAAAACAGAGACCATTTGCAAAATGGCCATTTTAAAAGCCTATAATTTTAAATAACGATTTCCACACCGATTATTTTAAAATTTGATTTGGCCATAACTAAATTTACAATACGAAATATGGATTTTTCTCTTTTATATGAAAATTATCGTCAACAAGATTCTGACATTTCTCGTTTCACAGAAATCCGACTTATATCGGACCCTGTATATCCAATTGAAGTTCGAAACTCCATATTACGAACTACAGCGCCATTTCGAGCTCGATTTATAATTATATAAATATATAACGTTCAAAATTCATTTTAAATAATGAATTCAATATTAAATTCCTTTAATATTTCAAATATAATATTTAAAATTATAAATAAAATAAAATATTTGACCGCCGAAAATACGGGACGTTACAGTGCTCAAACATAACTGAGTCCCTACCACCTCTTGCAAGCTCCTCCAAAACTCGCTAGTAAAGATAGGATCGCGATCGCTCACTATGCTAGAAGGAACACCGTGCAAACGAACTATCTCTCGAATGTATACGGAGGCTAACCATGGAGCAGTCCTCTTACTCTTCACGGGAATGAAATGGGCGCTCTCAGTAAGTCTATCTACCATGACCCAAATCCCCGTATTACCCTTCCTCGATCTCAGTAAACCGTCAACAAAGTCCATCGAGACATTCTCCTACTTCCATTGTGGGATCTCCAATGGGTGAAGCAACCCACCGGGCTTCTTTTGCTCTGCTTTTACTTGTTGGCACACCAAGCATCTAGTGACAAACTCGGCCACATCCTTCTTCATACCAACCCAAAAGTAAACTCGCCTCATGTCCATGTACATCTTGTCCCCGCCGGGATGAATGGTCATCTTCGAACGATGTGCATCATCAAGAATGGTCTTCCTCAAGTCCTTGTTTCGTGGTACACAAAGTCTACCGTCCCTACGTAACCAACTCTTATCATCTAGGGTATACCTACTGAGATGGCTCGATGACTCCCCTCCTATGAGCTTCTCTACTAACTCAACCAACTGCGGGTCATCTCGCTGTGCCTCACCAATCCATCCCAAAAGCATAGGTCTGACCTCTAAGGATGCTAGCAAACCGAGTACAAAGTCAATGGAAGGTCTAAAGCCAAACATAGAGATGAACTCTAAGCTTCGTCGTTCAACAAACAATGGACTCAAGGACAACCTTTTCCTACTTAAGGCGTCTGCCACCACGTTACCCTTGCCAGGGGTATATGCTATCTCGAAATCGTAGGACGCTAAGAATTCCATCCACCTTTGCTGCCTTAAGTTTAAGTCCTTTTCAGAGAACAAGTATTTTAGCGATTTGTTATCAGTGAACAATTCAAATTTCTCGCCAAGAAGATAATGGCGCCAAGACTTAAGCGCAAAAACAGTAGCAACCAGCTCTAGGTCATGTGTAGGGTAATTTCTCTCATGTACTCTCAACTGCCTTCCTCTATAGGCTATTACCTTTCCCTCTTGCATTAAGACTGCGTCTAGTCTTGTCCCACAAGCATCGGTATAAACGGTAAATGGCTTACACCCATCTGCCAACACTAAGACTGGGGCTGTGGTTAAAGCTCTCTTTAAATGTTGGAACGCATCGTCACAATCTACGTACTACATAAAAACTAGGTTCTTCTTTGTCAAGCGTGTTAATGGGGCTGATATTTTTGTGAAGTCCTTGATAAACTTTCTATAGTAGCCTGCCAACCCCAAGAAACTCCTCACCTAGGTAGCATTTTTAGGGAACTTCCAATCTGGGATGGCCACCACCTTCGCGGGATCCATAGTTATCCCTTCTTTGGAAACCGCGTGCCCTAAGAATCACACTTCCTTCCTCCAAAAGTGACATTTAGAAAATTTAGCTTTAAGGTTATGCGCCTGAAGGGACTCCAACACTTCCCTAAGATTTAGGACATGGTCTTCCTCGCTCTTAGAAAAGACCAAGATGTCGTCCACAAAGACCACCACGAATTTATTAAGGTACTCCCTAAACACCCTACTCATCAAGTCAACAAAGTATGCGGGGGCGTTTGTCAAATCGAAGGGCATCACAAGCCATTCATAGAAACCGTCCGGAGTCCTAAAGGCAGACTTGTCTATGCTATCCTCAGCCACTCTCAACTGATGGAAACCAGTGGCTAAGTCCAACTGCGAAAACACTAAGGCGCCAACTAACTGATCAAAGAGATCGTCAATCCTCGGCAGTGGGTGCCTATTCTTCTTAGTAAGTTTATTAAGCTCTCTATAGTCCACACAAAGCCTAAGGGACCCATCCGCCTTCGTGGCAAATACTACTGGAGCACCCCACTCCGATATACTATGTCTTATGAACCCCTTCTCAAGCAACTCCCCTACTTTCTTATTGAGTTCCCTCCTCTCAAGAGGAGCCATGTGGCGTATTGGCAGAGATACAGGTTTTGCATTGTCTACAAGATAAATACGAAAGTCTATCTCATGTTTTGGGGGTAGACCCCTCACCTCATCGAAGACATCAACATATTCACGGACTATACGAACAGAATGTTAATCATCATTGGATGCGTCAAGTGACACAAGATAACTAAGCATCACCTGTCCTCTAGGGTCACAAGAAATGTTAAGGGTCTTCCCACTATGAGTCAACAATTTTACTACCCTTCGTTCACAATCTAGGATGGCGCCATATCGGGCTAGCCAATCCATCCCTAGAACCAACCCATAGCCCATGAAACCAAGCACAAAAGCATTACATTCAAAACCAACGCCTAAGATAGACAATCTCAAATCCCTACAAACCATGGATAAATGAGCCGACCCACCAATAGGATTTGAGACTACAATGGGATCCACAACAAGACTAGTATCTAAGTGCAGTGTTTCAACTAATGATGTATATATAAATGAATGTGATGCGCCAGAATCGAATAAAGTACGGACAGGATGATCAAACAGAAAAACTAAACTCTCAATGGAAATGTTTCTACCTCGTTCTTGCAGCGGTGGGATCGCGAGAGCCAGGACCTGCTCCCTTGCCTGCCCTGGTGCCACGAGAGCCTAAATATACCCTCCAGAAGTTCTTTGCCCTTGTCCCAGTTTCCTTGGGCAGTCCTTAACTAGATGACCTACCTCTCCACAGTGTAAATAGCCAGTCTTCTTCTTTTTCCTACAGTCTTTACTCAGATGGCCTGGTGTCCCACAATTAAAGCACTTCTTATTTCCTTTGCCATTGTTGTTCTTTCCGCCTTTCTTGTTTTGTTGTTGTTGCTGCGGTTTCTTTTGATCCCCTTTCATCTCGGGTGCCTTATTAGCATTGGCGCCCTTCTCCGCTTCATGCATAAGCGCCATATCAACTAGCCTCTCAAAGGTGGCCCCCATAGGGATGTGGGTCATAGCTAACCCATGTAGCGGCTCGTTCAAACCCTTAACAAAACTCAGGGCCTTCTTTTAGGTGTATTCACCAAGTCCAAGCCAAATCTTGCCAACTGATTGAACTTGTTGACGTATTCTTTCACTGATAGATTCCCTTGCTTTAATGCCAAAAACCTTTCCATGTATAGATTCTCTTCAGCCCGTGAGAGAAACTTTGCCTCAAACCTAGGCCTGAAATCCGGCCATGTATCAACTGGACGCTCTCCATTAGTGACTTCCCACAAAGCTTCGTCCTTCATTAACCAAGAAGCCAATTGGACCTTCTTACAATCGTCCAAATCGAAGATGCCAAACAGGTCCTCCACTTCTTTCAGTCAATTTCTAGCTTCAATGAACGTTTCAGACCCACTAAAAGATTTCCCACCCATCGAACGAAAGTCTTTACATATCTCGGAGAAAGTATCTCCACGCGGAGAATGGCTGCAACTGGGGGAGGAGGAGGAACATTGGTCGGTCCCACGGCAGCAGCCCTAGCCTTGAGATATTGACGAAACCAATCGGGTACATGAACACCCTCTGGTACCTCAGATGCTCCAAACATGCTGAAAAGAAAAAGAAAGAGTTTTAAAATAAGAGAAGCGAAAGAGAGATGTATGGCTTGCGGGGATTATGCTCTTTTAAGTAAACTTTCCTTGAAAATAACTTCTTTAAAACAAGTTTTTGAAAATACTTTTTAGGAAAATAATACTTTTCAAAACACTTTTCAAAACTTTTATCTGTTCTTGTAACCATAGCTCCGATACCACATGTAATACCCCACGTCCATTAATGTCACTCACAAAGGGAATGCATCAATGTCCATGAAGCGTTATTGTTTGTATAGAACAGATAAATTACAAGAATAAATAAATAAAACAACACAGCGGAAGATAAAACTTAGTTTATTTCATCATAACTCTAAACGAGTTTACAGAAGTAGTTTCAAAAGCCATTACAACATGATCAGTAGTCTTTTCCGAAAACTTCAAAGTGCATAAAGAAGCAAACACTTAAATAACATAAATGCATAAATCCCCACTGAGCATTAGCAAAGCCATAAAGATGAGAGAGTCCAAAGCGGTACATCTACTCTCTTCAAGCAACTGAAAGAAATCGGCACTAAGCTGTAGTATTCCCTCCTTGCAAACCTGAGGGGGGGCGGGAAGGCAGAAAAGAGGTGGAAAGAAAAGGGGGTCAGACATAAAGTCTGGCGAGTGCGATAACTTTAACAATATAATTATAAAAATAACTAGGCTAAGGCATAAGCTGGAAAATAAGGAAATGACTGTGAACAATTGGGTATGACAAGGAAATAAGACGAATAAAGATAACGTCAAAGGCGCACCTAGTCACTATAAGATAAATACTACACTACACCACCACTAGTCACCCAAAAGGTTGATCCCACCTACGGAACTTAATAATGATAATGGTAGTTTAGTGTACCCCTAGCTACCTTCATAGGTGTCGTCTGCCCCTATCTCCACTAGGTGTACCCACTACCTCCACTCGATCGGCTCCCTAACTCGTAGATATCCGTGCTGGCCCCACAGTGTGGTGTATCACTCCCCAAAGTGGCAACCCGATACAACCAAAAATGCAATATCTACACGATGCAACAACGTCTTACCTACCAGCCCGGGACCACACACGCATATGAACCCGTTGGACTTGCGTTGCCACCGCTGACCCGTTTTGACCTCTTACAATCAAATCTAGTACGCGTGTCCCGTCCTCGACTTGGGTCGAGCCTACAAAGATACTTAATGGGTTATTTGTTTGAAAAGGGCCCCCATGCATGACACAAGCTTTCCACCTACGCTTGGTCCCCTCTAAGGTTTTTCCCCACTTAACCCCATTCTTAATCATGTCTTTTTACATGTTTCAACCTTGGTTAAGTGCATCTAATCGTATTTCAAATGCCACAAAAGGCACCCACTAAATTCCACATGCCACCCAAGGCACCCACTAAACCCCCTCATGTCCCACTACATGTTTATCTGGTTAAGTGTTTCTTAATTCAGTAAGACCGTAACCTTGTAAAGACCTCCCACATTAGATTGGCATTTGTGACAGCTGGATTTGTCGGGCGGGTCCGGGCAGTCTTACACCACAAACGAGCCTAACCTCGTGACTTTACAACTGTTCCGCATTTAATTTATGCCTAAAACCTCCCACATTAGACTGACATTTGTGGCAGCTGGATTTGCCAGGCAGGTCCGGGCAGTCTTACACCACAAACGAGTCTAACCTCGTGTCTTAGGCGATTAATTACACCTAACTAATTACCCCCAATTTGAATTAATTTCCCTATTCAAATTGCCAATCAATTACAAATTTAACTATGTCCATAATTGACTCAATTATGTCCATCTATTTATGGTATATAAAATTATACCAATTAACATCACATTTAAGGCATTTATGCCAATTCTCAATATTAAATCTTTTAATATTATCCCATTGCCCCATGTTGTACATTCGTTCGTTTAACGTAAAATATACGTTAGACTCGAATAGTCTAACTTATGGAATAAAGAGAAAACACCACAACATGCATAGATTAAAAACTAGATCTAAATATAAGGGGTGAACTTGCATGTGTGAATAAGGTTTTTCATCAAAAAACTTGCATAGGCAAAAGTTACAAACTTGCATAAACTATGGATGTCATAGATCTAATCATAAGGTGTAAACTTGCATAGGCAATGGTTACAAACTTTACATGATTCATACTCCAATACACACACACACACACACACACACACACACACACACACACTTGCGTATGTGATTTATACAACCTAAACTATGATGTAAACTTGCATCTAACTCACACATGTCATAGCCTAACTTTAGATCCAATTTACACATAAAATAGATGTCATGAAACATGTAAGGTTGTATATATGATTCTCACTAACTTGCATATGATTCATATCTAAATTAACATCTAAACTTGCATACATACATATGATTTCACATATGAATTAATTCCAACAACATAACCAAACTAGCATATGAAACATCATTATGAATTGATTGTACATAAGCCAACAATTAACATAGATTTACAAAATAGATGATAACATCACAGCTTTACAGCATAGATAATAACATCATAGATTTACAACATAGATAATAACATACGGTCAATGATTCACAACATAACCATATAATCCAAATCATAGCTCAATCCAATTAAATTGTTAATTATCTTTTTAAAGAAATCGAACTCACAAAAAGAAGGTCTTGCGTTCTGAAATCTGAGTTCTGAAATTGATTTAGCTCGCATTTGTAGTAGATTCGTTATTTTTTAGATTAGAGTTGAATAGAACTGAATGATTAGCTTTTATTTCCCTCTAGTTGGTGGCGACTACTCTAGGTTACAAGATGACAGCATGACGGCCATGATTCAGACTTTTATTTGATTTTAGGGTTTGAGTCTACCCATGTTTAAATAGAATTTCAATTTAATTATAGCCGTCGGATGATTTTAGGGTTAATCAAAACCACTCAGTCAGGATAGGGTGACACCTCAGCTCTAATGACTCAGCAAGGAGTCAGAAAGGACTCAGCAATGAGTCACAATGTGAATCAGATTGCACCAGAAAGCTGTGTAGGCTTTCTGCTCGGCCTGGGCGCACTTGGCAGGTGCGCCAGTGCCCCTTTTGTACTGGCGCACTCCCAAGTGCGTCAGTGCAATTATATATATTTTTTTTCTTTGATTTTTCCGCCTAACTTCGTTCATCCATATCTCCTTCATTCGGTATCCGTTTTACACAAACTCAGACTCTATCTCAACCAGAATTCCGAGATGAACACATTGGCGCAACCGTTTTCCTTAATTCTCACATCTGAGATTAATTATTCTTTAATTTAGTTAATTCAATTATTCATAAATTCGGGGTGTTACATGAAACAAGAACTGTTTGAATCAATTTGATTATATTTTTCTAATAAAAGAGAAAAATGGAGATTTCATATTATAGATTATTAGTTATATCCAATTCAAATTCCCATGAAGTCGCAATGGAAATCGTACAAAAATTATAACGATTTATTTAATAAAATGATTTTGTATCGTTTTAACTTGGGATTCAATATGCTGAATTTAAAATAATAAATGGTTTATTATTTAGAATTTATTTAATTCCTATTTGGGTATATTTTGATAATAATAATTGATTTTTCGGTGAATTTGTGTATTTTATGAAATGTAGATTTTATTGATTTGTCATAGAACCTACGAATAGTGTTTGCTACAAATTTGGGATCAAACACCAAAGGTGTAAGAGTTACACTTCACCAATTCGGTAGGAATATGGAACCACGTAGTCACAAAATAAACGGATAAAAATAAGTAAGAACACAAAGGAATTTTAATAGTGGTTCGATTCAATACGAATTTACGTCCACTTGTAATCAATTCTCATTATAATATTCAAGCTTATAAAATATGAATTTTCCTTCATGACATTCATCTCTTTCTTTTACTCTCTTCTCAATCTTTTATAATCTAATTTCACTTGATTTTGGCGAAGAAAATGAAGAGATTTTTTAGATTTGTGATGAATCTTTAATCATTTGTACACTTTGGTCCTTTTCCATGATCTTTGTACATTTCATTGTGATTTAGCATTCAATCTAGGTTTCGGAGAGAGTTATAGAGGATTCGAGATCATATGAGTAACCTTTGAGAGATTTATTTTGTAGCTTCAATGATCATTAACGTCCATTTGATCTTCATGAAGTTGATGATGAGTAGTTAGATCTTCGGTAGCCATTAGAGAAGTTGTAGGTGAGTTTTGAATTTGGGGGAGCCTCCTCCTTAGAATGAATTTTTTTTCCTTTCCTCTCAAATGAATTATGAGGGGTATTTATAGGTGATTTTGGCCCAGATGGTAATTTTTTAATTATGCAAAAAAACGCCATGACTCAACTCGCCATGACTTCAACTCGCCATGACCTCATCTCGCCATGACCTCACCTCGCCATGTCTTCATCGAACTGGAATGCAACTTCTATATCCAAACGCCATAAGTACATTCAGTATGGACTCAAAGGAATTAACGGGATGAATTAATTAATGGTTTGTTTTGGAATGACATGGTAGGCCTCACGATATGGAGACTCGGGATTAAATCTTCTCACGTACATGTGGCATAACTTCTAACGATTGGAATTTGTGTAACTGGCATACCGTCCGCATGTAATCTTCACAATTGTGTTTATCACCACGTGATCCCAATAACATGGAAGGGTGTTCTCATATATTGCGGCTTGGAATGAGTAAACTCATGATTTGGACTCACCATTTCCATGTGACCATACTTCTATATCCTCACAAAGCCAGCCCCATGTGTAACCAATAGTTTAACGTCATGCTATAAGCAAGGTTACACCATCTCATGAGCTCCTTCACGGTTTGAGAGGACCTTGCCTTTTATACTCAATGACTTGGAGGTTGGTGCGACATGACAATGGCGACATGATAGCTCTCCGATATGAATCTTGTCGTCCTACCGCTCTTCCCTTGGCCATGTAATGATCTTGCGGCATGGATTATCTCATATGATCCTTTTGCGCCTTGACTCAACTCAGTCCACGTGGCTTTCTTTTGGAGATTTATTCCCATATTACACGCATAAGTGGTCCTTGCTTTTGTATACGCATCTCATGTACACGAAATGTTACAGCTCATCTTGTATTGCTAATGATCTGCTATGCATTATTTGCAACCAGGAAACGACATGGAAGCCGACACACATGAAATGTTGAATGTCGTAGACAACACTCGCAGTACGAGTTATGCCGGCTTAGTTTTATGCCGCGTCATCAACTTAACTCTATGTCGCGCTTTCACCATGTCATATGATCGGATTGGTGTACTTCGAACGTCATGACTCCAATTCATAGGGAACGGACAAAGTCCATGTCTTGGAGAATAGTCTGAGAACGTAGTGCACTGAGATCCTTGATATCTTGTCGTGTAAACGACTTAACTCTATATCGTGGTAACGACTTGTGACCATGGCGCTAGCGCCAGAACAATATCATATGTGAAACTTTCCGGCCCCTTGTGTATTATATTGTCAGTACTTTCCTGAACCGCATTTTTATAATGGGGTTAACATTTGCCCCTCGAAGCTTGTATTTTTTGCTTGCGAAAAATACAGGCTTCGAAATGAACATGATTTGCGTCGAGATTCAGATGTAGCTTTTTGTCTGCTACGGCAAGTCATGCTTTATATTTGTGTATTTCAAGCCACCTGTTCTGTAATTAAAACAAGTACTTGCATGACTTTGGACATATACATCATCATTGATCGTCCGCATCAATAACGGAATAGTTTAATCATTAGAAAATGAATTATAGTGAATTTATTTTTCTGAACTGAATGAAGTATCTGCACAGAATTGTCCTACTCAGTGGTTCATAACTCACTGAATACTGTTTGTACAAATACGATATTCAAATTCGAATTTGCATTTAAAGATTAAAAATCAAATAATAGACTAAAGCCGACTATGGATTTCAAACGCTATTGTTTTAAAATCTCATATGTTGGGGTACGATATTTCTCATTTGAGAAATACGTATTTGTGATTTATTTTCTGTTTCTCTTTGGAGAATCTTTGATTATATGTGCCCCGGCTCTGGAGGTCATCTCTAGTCTTCATTATGAGAAGAATTTTTTCTATAGCTCAATTTTTGTTTGCTTTGTCGGTCAGTTTTGACATTGAAGATTCCGTTGGATGCCCCATTTTTTAGTGAGGTCCTTTTAATCCAATGTCTTGTCTTTTTCTTGTGATTGAATCAACATGATAGATTTCATTGAATGTTGTTGATTTCTCCTGTGGATAGGATTTTTGGTTGTCGCATCGTTTCACAGTGCGAACTCCCACGAGGTTTTGGGTAAGGGTTGCATTGCTCCGTGCTTGCGAACTCCCACGCTTCGTCTAGCTTAAGCAAGCTCCCACGCTTCGTTTCGCGCCTACGGATTCCAGCGAAATATTGGGTTAAGTCTGCATCGCTCCGTGCTTACGAATTCCCACGCTTCGTCTTGATTTAGCAAGCTTCCGCGCTTCGTTTCGCGCCTACGGATTACCCGAACCATTGGGTTAAGGCTGCATCGCTCCGTGCTTACGAACTCCCACGCTTCGTCTTGCTTTAGCAAGCTCCCGCGCTTCGTTTCGCGTCTACGGATTCTCGCGAACCATTGGGTTAAGGCTGCATCGCTCCGCACTTACGAACTCCCATGCTTTCTCTTGCTTTAGAAAGCTCCCGCGCTTCATTTCGCGCCTACGGATTCCTGCGACCATCGGAGGATGAGGTTTTGGATCCGTGACAACTTGTTGCTCTATTCGTCGTTTGATTCATTGGGACTTCCTTGATCAACCGTTGAATTGGTATTATCGGAGTTGCCTCATTTCGTCGGATCTTAAGGGAGCAAATGCCTACGGAATAGTTTGCAATGTGAAAATCGTCTTTTAGCAATTTTTCACGTATATTTTGCAAGTCAGAGATTTACACAAGCAGGCAACATTTCATTCGTAGTACTTTTGTTCCGTACAACGTTCGTAAACCATTATAGACTTTTTACAAGAAAGTAAAACATAGCAAAGGGTAAAGTAATGCAAAGAGGCGATAATGATCGCTTATTCTGAGTTGTAGATATTAGATCATCATCAATGGTCGTTAGTTGATTATCAGCCTTGGAATGATCTGAGTAGCACTACGCTGCTTGGACCAGACTGATCATTTGATGCCCCTTGTCCCTGGGGAGCTGCAGAAGGATTTGCATCTTTGGAGTTCTTCACAAATTGTTGCAGACGGTTCTTCCTAATCAATTCTTCAATTAATTATTTTAGATGCCTGCACTCGTTGGTGCTGTGGCCCGACTGATTATAATACCGACATAACTTCCCGGATTTAGTCAGATAGTCATTCATTTTTATTGGCCGAGGCTCTGGGTAATCTTCTGCGTCCTTTATGGCAAGGTAGATGTTCTCGGGAGTGTCATTCAGAGGAGTTAACTCAGACGAGTCAAGAAGGTGAAACTTTTTATTAGCTTTGCTATCATTCCTGTCATTTGCTCGCTTCTGCCCTTGAATATTCTTTTGATCGCACTGAGTAGCAGCATTTTTTGGTGCCTCAAGAAGTTGGTTAACACCGATGATTTGAAGAGGTATAAGATTGTTGTCCACTCTCATGTACTCCTCCGCGTTCTTATAGAACTTGTCAAGTGTAGTCGGTTCCTTCATTTTTATCCATCTTCCGAACTCGCTCTTCTCGTCTATGGCTCTGAGTAGAGACATGAGGATTATGCGAGGTTCCGCGTTCCTTACTCGAGACAAAGAAACATTGAATCGACTGAGGAAGGCTTTGACAGTTGTCCCTGGATTCTGTTTCATTGCTGAAAGCGTTATTGCATCCTTGGCTTTGGTAGCGTATAAGCGGAACTACTCCTTAAACTTTTTGGTCAGGTCAGAGAACCGATCGATGGATTTGGGTGGCAGCTTTGTGAACCATAGTGATGCGGTACCTTCTAAGTAGAGAGGAAAGTACGTGCATCTCATCTCATCGGTCACCTTAGCTACACTCATATGCCATTCATATTTGAATAGGAAGTAGTTCGGATCAACGAGACCGTTGTACGGAGGCAAAATCGTAGGATTGAACTTCTTCGGACATTCTGCTTCAATGATTCTTTTGGTGAATGGACTCCTATCGGGAGAGAAGTCCCATTCTCTTTCGTCGTCCTTGCAAGCTTGATTCTTTTTTATGGCTCGTTCTATCATGTCCGAAATGCATTCTTCGGAGCTATGGCGCTCTGTGAAGCTGAGCTCTTTACCAAATGTTCGTCTAGGCATATGATCTCGATTAGAGAGCTTAGGTCCTTTGCCTTCTCGATGAAGAGGTGCCCCCGTGATAGGATTAGCGGCTTTTCGAGCATTCACTTCGGAATGGTTATTAGCTTTGGATCTCAATTCTTCTATGTTAACATCGTCCCTGCCACTTGTCCAATCATAATCGTCTTCCATATTGTCGTTGCGGTTATGATCGGAAGTGGGCAATTTATCATTCTCCTCGAGATCCACATGCACTTTCGGTGGGGCTGAATTTGATCGAGCATTAAGGATGGTGTCGAGTTTCTCCATCATCATTTTGGTAGAGGCATCTATTCGGTTGTTGACAATGGCAGTAGTGGTTTTTAATTCATTTCTGGTCACACCATCTCCACTTTCTGAATTTTCGCCAACTTCGAAACGGTTATTAAGCGGTGTTTCTTCGTTAGCGACATTATCGGCATTTTCGACATCTTCACTTACGATCTTCTTTGATTTAGCCATTATTTCGGAGGAAGAAAGCAGTTTAAGACTTAAATGGCAAGGCGTCAACTTTGCGAGAGTGCGAGATGAGGTAGGAGGTGTGAATGCGACCCCACGGTGGGCTCTAAATGTTTGCTCCAAATTAGGGATCAAACATTAAAGGTGTAAGAGTTACACTTCACCAATTCGGTAAGAATATGGAACCGCGTAGTCACAAAATAAACGGATAAAAACAAGTAAGAACACAAAGAAATTTTTATAGTGGTTTGATTCAATACGAATCTACGTCCACTTGTAATCAATTTTCATTATAATATTCAAGCTTACAAAATATGAATTTTCCTTCATGACATTCATCTCTCTCTTTTACTCTCTTCTCACTCTTTTATAATCTATTTTCACTTGATTTTGGCAAGGAAAATGAAGAGATCTTTTAGCTTTGTGATGAATCTTTAATCACTTGTACACTTTGATCCTTTTCCATGATCTTTGTAGATTTCATTGTGATTTATCATTCAATATAGGTTTCAAAGAGAGTTAGAGAGGATTCGAGATCATATGAGTGGCCTTTGAGAGATTTATTTTGTAGCTTCAATGATCATTAACATCCATTTGATCTTCATGAAGTTGATGATGAGTAGTTAGATCTTCGGTAGCGATTAGAGAAGTTGTAGGTGAGTTTTGAATTTGGCGAAGTCTCCTCCTTAGAATGAATTTTTTCCTCCGCTTTCAAATGAATTATGAGGGGTATTTATAGGTGATTTTAGCCCGGATGGCAGTTCTGTAATTATGCAGAAAAACGCCAAGATTCAACTTGCCATGACTTCATATTTCCATGACCTCACCTCACCATGTCTTCATCGAACCAGAATGCGGCTTCTATATCCAAACGCCATAAGTACATTCGGTATGGACTCAAAGGAATTAACGGGATGAATTAATTAACGGATTGTTTTGGAACGACATGGTAGGCCTCACGATATGGAGACTCGAGATTAAATCTTTTCACGTACATGCGGCATAACTTCTCACAATTGGAATTTTTACAACTGGCATACTGTCCGTATGTAATCTTCACAATTGTGTTTATCTCCACGTGATCCCAATAACATGGAAGAGTGTTCTGATATACTGCGGCTTGGAATGAGTAAACACATGATCTGTACTCACCATTTCCATGTGTCCATACTTCTATATCCTCACAAAGTCAGCCCCATGTGTAACCAATAGTTTAACATCATGATACATGCAAGGTTACACCATCTAGTGAGCTCCTTCATGGTTTGAGAGGACATTGCCTTTTATACTCAACGACTTGGAGGTTGGTGCAACATAACAATGACGACATGATAGGTCTCCGATATGAATCATGTCGTCCTACAGCTCTTCGCTTTGCCATGTAATGATCTTGCGGCATGGATTATCTCATATGATCCTTTTGCGCCTTGACTCAACTCAGTCCACGTGGCTTTCTTTTGGAGATTTATTCCCATATTACACACATAAGTGGTCCATGCTTTTGTATACACGTCTCATGTACACGAAATGTTACAACTCGTCTTGTATTGCTAATGATCTGCTATGCATTATTTGCAACCAGGAAACGACATGGAAGCCGACATGACATGAAAGGTTGAACGTCGTGGACAACACTCGCGGTATGAGTTATGTCGGCTTAGTTTCATGCCGCGTCATCAACTTAACTCTATGTCGCGCTTTCACCATGTCGTATGATCGGATTGGTGTACTTCGAACGTCCTGACTCCAATTCATAGGGAACGGACTAAGTCCATGTTGTGGAGAATAGTCTGAGACCATAGCGCACTGAGCTCCTTGATATCATGTCGTGTAAACGACTTAACTCCATGTCGTGCTAATGACTTGAGACCATGGCGCTAGAGCCAGAACAATATTATATGTGAACCTGGTTTTTATAATGGGGTTAACAAATAGTTGATTTTTACAAATGATCACGGGATTTGCCGGAACCAATTCCATTGGATCCGTAATAATACGCCATTGTAGAATTTTAAAATGTCGTAACGTTTGGAGTTACTGTTGGTTATACGAATTTTTAAATATCAAACATTAGCCCTGTTATATATAATAAACTCAATGTCGCTTTAAGAAATATTGCATGCGTTAGTATAGCTGATCAAATTATTTAAAAATATAACCTCAACTAAAAATTTTTTGTTATAAACCCTTGCAAAATATCGGTTTGGTACATGGCCAAATCTTTACGTATCAAAACTAAAGATACTGTCGTTTTTCATATCTTGTCAAATCCCGTTTGTGCAAATCTAGCTTGGCAAAACCAAAGCAACTTTTTTTATTCCTCCGCACAGACAGTAAAATAAAACAGAAAAATATTATGAAGGGCAAAAAAACCAAAAAAATTGCTAAAAAGGACAACGGGCCAAAAGCTTGTCCAAAAGGACAAGTTTTAGTGCAAAGTGGAAAAACATGGGACCCCCCTAAAATTCACCATTTGCACTAAAACTTGTCCTTTTGGGCAAGATTTTTGGTGGTTGTCCTTTTGGGCAAATAATTTGGTGAGTTTGTCCTTGTGGGAAAAATCCCCAAAATAAAAACCAAAAATCCTTGTTATTTCGAAACTAAGGAAGTAACCGTTGTATTAAATATATATAGACACACACACACGCATATATACATATATATAGAGGATCGTTCAATATCACCCCAAATAGTGCAGCACCCCTTTAACCCTCCTGATTTCCACCACACATTTCTGTCTCTCTCTACTTCCACTAATTTTGTCTCGCTCCACTAACTTATTTAGCTGTAAATACTTGGATATAAATGAAAGACAAAAGAAAGACTAAAAAAATGGGTGCCATATAACCCCCTCATCTGTGTGTGTATATATATTATATATATATAAAGATTCCCGAGATGGGGATGGCTCTGACTGGATACGAGAGGAGTCAGTTGAAGTAGAGGGCTCGAGCCTCTGTGTTGGAGCCGATGCTCCGCGTTAAGAATGGGTTGTAGCTGGAGTTTCGGCGATGTGACGGAGATTGGCAGGACGTGCAGTGATTGATGAAGTGGAGCATGCGATGGAATGGGGTGGTTCCCCGTTGATGACATTCACATGAGTTAAAGAAGAGAAGGATGATTGTCGCTTGGTTGGGAGTTGTTTCGGCAGCTGTTGCAGTACGTTAAACAAAGGAGGGGTGTTGGTGTCGGTGTGGGTCTTGGATGGACTGGTGGCGACAGAGGTATAACGTAGGTTATCAGAAGTTAGGCCTCGCGCTTTCCGGTGTACTGGATGACCTCGGGAGGTTACGGTGAAGTGGGATTTCGGGGCAGGTGAATCAGTGGTCGATGTAAGGAGCGGGACGTAGTTCATGGTTACATGAGATGCTTTTTTGTTAGCATGGCAGCAGTGTGTGGTCAAGAGAGGTCGGCTCGATTTCCGGTAAGCTATGGCTACGTTGGGGTGGATGAATGGGACTGAAAATGGTTGGCAGTGTGTTCGTGGTGTAGTAGGCGGAAATATAGAAGTGGGGGAGAAAGAGTATGAAGTTGGCTGTGATAATTTGGTGGTGGTGGGCTTCAATTCGTTTTCGGCCATGCAAAGATTAAAAAGAAAAAAAAGCAAGGGGATGTAGAAGTTTGAGCACGGATTTCCTATGCTGATGAAGTGTATTAAGTAAATTAATTTAATAAAAACAATTTGCAATTCCAGTTTGTAACGAAGCAACGTGTGTTATATCTACAAGTAGAAGTTAAAAGGAAGAGTAAGTTTAATCGGGTCCAATTGCAGTAAAGAAAAGTAACTAAGAAAATGATTATATAAATTATAAACAAATATTTATAAACTCGTTGTTATAATCGTATCGTTTTCATACATATACAGAACCGAACAAACCAGGAAGCATTGGAATTGTATGGGAAAATACAACGGAGTCAAGCTAAGTTGATTGGATTCAGATGCAATCTGGAATTCGTCTAATTTTAAACACTCGTTTAAAATTAAATCAGGCAACGCAGCAGTGGTCCATTAAAAATTAAATGTGAGTTAATTCTCACAGTTTTCTGTAATGCTAAGATGTGTTAAATTCATATAAAAATATAGTCGTCGATAATAATAATTGGATGATTGAATGCCCTGGTTGCTTGTTGGTTGTTTAACATTTATATTGGTTTTATATAATTATTTCATATATTATTATTAATGATCTGTGATGTAGGAAAGAACAGGTTGGAGGGATCCGACCGGATTTCTCGTATATTTTATGTGATGTTTTTCTATATTATTCAAATATGGACCGTTTGCCCCAAACCACATTATATTCTGCTTAAATGTTGATGGTTGATTATATATTGAATGTTCAATTAAAATTCAACGTTGATGTGATATTTTTAATCAATAAATGGTATTGATTAAGTTAGGCCTCGCGCTTTACGGTGTACTGGATGGTCTCGGGAGGTTACGGTGAAGTGGGATTTCGGGGCAGGTGAATCAGTGGTCGATGTAAGGAGGGGGACGTAGTTCATGGTTATAGGAGGTTCTTTTTTGTTAGCATGGCAGCAGTGTGTGGTCGAGAGAGGTCGGCTCAATTTCCGGTAAGCTATGGCTACGTTGGGGTGGATGAATGGGACTGAAAATGGTTGGTAGTGGGTTCATGGAGTAGCAGGCGGAAATATAGAAGTGGGGGAGAAAGAGTATGAAGTTGGCTGTGATAATTTGGTGGTGGTGGGCTTCTATTCGTTTTAGGCCATGCAAATATTAAAAAGAAAAGAAAAAAAAACGCAAGGGGATGCAGAAGTTTGAGCACGGATTTCCCACGCTGATGAAGTGAATTAAGTAAATTAATTTAATTAAAACAATTTGCAATTCCAGTTTGTAACGAAGCAACGCGTGTTATATCTACAAGTAGAAGTTAAAAGGAAGAGTAAGTTTAATCGGGTCCAATTGCAGTAAAGAAAAGTAACTAAGAAAATGATTATATATATTATAAACAAATATTTATAAACTCGTTGTTATAATCGTATCGTTTTCATACATATACAGAACCGAACAAACCAGGAAACATTGGAATTGTATGGGAAAATACAACGGAGTCAAGCTAAGTTGATTGGATTCAGATTCAATCGGGAATTCGTCTAATTTTAAACACTCGTTTAAAATTAAACCAAGCAACGCGACAATGGTTCATTAAAAATTAAATGTGAGTTAATTCTCACACTTTTCTGTAATGCTATGATGTGTTAAATTTATATAAAAATATAGTCGTTGATGATAATAATTGGATGATTGGATGCCTTGGTTGTTTGTTGGTTGTTTAACATTTATATTGGTTTTATATAATTATTTCATATATTATTATTAGTGATCTGTGATGTAGGGAAAAACAGGTTGGAGGGATCCGACCGGATTCCTCATATATTTTATGTGATGTTGTTTTTCTATATTATTCAAATATGGACCGTTTGCCCCAAACCACATTATATTCTGCTTAAATGTTGATGGTTGATTATATATTGAATGTTCAGTTGAAATTCAACGTTGATGTGATATTTTTAATCAATAAATGGTATTGATTAAATTATTGGCAGCAAATGATCTAAACGTTGTTTTTAAAATGTTAGTTCACCGTGGGGCGAATTGACGTAATGGAAGTTATAAAATTTATTTTTATAACTGAAGTGAAGCTTTTAAATTATATTTCTATTTAAAATAAAGTTTTTAAAATAATATATATTTATTAATGGTTTCAATGATTTTAATAAATTGAACCTATAGATTAATTTTTGAAAATTACTACTTTAAAAAAAACAGTTAAGGAATATAGTTAGATTTATTATATTAATCTAATAAGAGGAGTAAATAAATTCAGTTAATAAATAGCTGATGTTAAATTGACGGAGTCAATTGGTTAATTAGAATTAATAATTAGATTGATTGGTTTTCGATTAATCTAATAAAAATGGTTTAACGAACCATTGGTTTAATAATATTTCTAAAATATTAATAATCTTTTTATTTATGATATTTAAAGATGTTTATAAATCACAAGTGAAGTAGTTATTATTTAATAAGGTCGTTAAGCGATCAACTGATCTATTTTTAATGAAGTGAACTATATTTTATTTTACTTAATAACAAAATTAATTATTTTAATAATAATTAAGGTAATTTACTTTGTTAAATGGAAGTCAATTAGGAAGTGATCAAGTTTTAAAATGAACCCTGTTAAGAGCAATGCATACCAAAGTTATAAAAAACATTTTTGAAGTAAATGTGTCGTTTTTAAGAAATTGTTACTTAATGATTGAATTAAGTTTAAACAAGGGAATTGGAAAGAGGTTTTTATAAGAGGTTTGATAATGAAATCAAAGTAAAATTTGGAATTTATAAGGAGACGAGTAATGCAAAGATTTCAATAAGATTTGTTTTTACTTAATTATTTAATTAAGTAAAATAAAGTGAAAAGTGATTTCAGAAAGGGGGAATGATAAATAGATTCCATAAGAAGATTTAGGATTTGAATTCAAGTTCAGTAAATTGAAGAGGAGATTGGTAAACGAATACCAAGTTTATAAAGAAATAAAAATTTAGGCAATGAATTTGAAATAAGGTTTACTTAAATTAAATATAAAGAGTATGAGTTGAAAGAAGATTTGTAAGGGTATGAGGCATAGTAGAATTTGTGAAAAGACTTAGTAAATGGTTTTGAAGCAAAACCAAACGAGTTACATTACCAAATTTCAAAGCAAAAGTGATTTTACGTTAGCTAAAGGGTTAAAGAGTTAAATGGGAAATAAATGTGGCAAATACAAGGAACGGTGATTAAAATCATATTTTTGAGCAAATAGTAAATGTAATGATGGGTTTTGTGTTTCAAACTTTATCCATTCTGAGATAAGAACGTCGTCGACCAAGGTCTAAGAGGTAATTACCATACCCCAACTTGAACGACTTCGCTATTATCAAGGGATGATATTGGTTTGTGATGATAAAGGTGTTAAGATTTGTTTAAGAGGATATTGCAATGTTTTTGCAAGATTTTGAATGTAATGAGACTAATTGTTTTAAAGTAAAATGATGTATAAATAAACATCGTTTGACTCAAATTTTGAAGCAGAAATATATTGGAATTAAATATATCTATATGTGGTGATTTTTCCGAAGTAAAGGAAATAAAAGATTTAGTGAATATAGTGATGTTTTCAAAGCAAAGTAGCGGAGTGGAGTCAAAGATATATTATCGTGTTTCAATGTAATGGAAACAATGGGATTTGAAATTAGAATAATAAATCGACTTTTAAGAATGATGATATAGTTTTAATGAATAAATCAAAGCTGCCAATATACTTGACCGTACCGTTCTGACATTGATAGTTAAAACACCAAACTATCAATGAAATATATTATACCTATTTGACGTGTTGTTTTGAAGAGAACGGGATAGGAACTAGACTCGAAACCACTTCGAATCAACATTACGTACGAGAGTAACTTGCAGCAAATGAAGATGGAGCAATTGAAGATCGTGGATCTTCTTGAAACAAAAGGACTACTTATAATCTTTGGGTCGCTCCCGGAGATAAACTGTCATTCTGTCCTGATTTATTTCTACGGATTTGCAAGGACTATTCGTTGCTGATCCTTTGGACAATTCGTAGGATGCGGTAGGAGGGTGTCTTTGGTTCACCTGTTCCTGGATGACTAGTATGGACAAATGTATGACATGATATTTCCTTAAGATTCATGTACGTTGATTTTAACAAATATATCAAGTTTGGTGGCAAAGAAATTTTCTTGCTTAACACCCAGATATATTTGTGGACGTCAATTAGTGACTTGACGGATTTGACAATGTGGCATTCAAAGTGAATGGTGGCCAGATGTTCTAAGAAAATAACCGTAGCCTCAAGCCTCACAATCAGGAAACGACAGAAATCGGGCAGGCAGCATGGCTAGGTGGGTCATTCCCAAGCAGGTTATATTGTAACGAATCTAGAGAACATTCATATTTGTCACTTCTTTCCATTTCTGTATCTCCCGGGAGTTTCTGTGGTCGCGACAAAAAGCCAAAAGGGTGACAATATATTCGATACACTCAAGTTATGTGAGTGGTCGGTCATGTTGGATCTAGAATAACCCTAGAGGGGGGTGAATAGGGTTTTTCACAGTTTTTACGTGATATTAAAAAATTCGACAGGATATTAAATAATAAACAGATAACAGAATACAGTAGAAATAAAAAGCAGAAAGGAAATAACACACAGAGGTACCCAGCTTCGGCAAAATCCTGCCTACTGCTGCATTCCTAAGGTTTCTACTAGGTGTTATAAACAGATCCCGCTTACAATCCCATGTAAACTCGCAGCGCCTGCTCCGTTCCTAACCCTACGCTCAAAAACCCTAGACTGACCGATATCCCCTCGATCAGATTTTCCTGTATTACAAACTTGTAACACGTAACCCTAGTCTTTACAGATGCTAGTAAACTGCCAGTTAACAACCTAGCTGGATTCCTAGAATTTTACAGACCCTAGAAACTGTTTTGAACGATTCAAAAAGAAAATACAACAAGACAATATAAAAATAACTCTAAAACAATCAACCCTAGGAGTTATAATAAAAGGGGTCATCCTCTTTTAACACTTGGCCGGCCCATTTCTTTTGCATCCTCTTTAGTCCTGCCCGATCTCTTTTGTCTCTGGAAAAATAAATGGCGGCTAGGGTTTTAATGTTTGCCCCAAATCCAATCGCGATAGTTCATATTGATGTAATCTGGTTCTCTGATGTGTTCCTCTTCGATGCTCAAATTTGTGTGGCTCTCTGATGCTTTGATTTGGTATCCTGGTGACCGAAAAACTATGGATGAATTTAGTGAGTTCCTCTGAAATTTATTTTTCAATTTTATGCTTGAAATTGATTGTGTTGGTTTTTCTTTTCAATGCTTGCCAGTGATGTAAATGGGTGTTTATATGGGGTAAAATAAAAACCCTAATATCTCTGATTTCATAAGAATGACTCGGCCTGATTTGTACTTGTTTCCTTGCTTGTTGCCGTGATTTACGAGATGAGCTTAGACATGAAATTGGTCTTTTGAAGCTTTGAGTAATTCTGGAAAAAAATTAATTATCCCTTGCCAATCCATTTCTGGAAAATATTGAGTGCATACCCAAACAAATTTCTGGAGATTTTTGAAAGACATCATTTCTGGAAAGTTTTGATTTTCTGTCCAATTTAAAATTTAACACTTGCCAAATATTGTGATACTGATTTCCCTGCACTGATTTGCCTCGCCAAAAATACAGGAAACAGACTTAGAAAGATTTCAACAATATATTCTGGAAATATATCTTTTGGACAAAAAAGGATTTCTTGGCAGAAATGCATGTTGATATGTTCAATTTGACATTCCCAAACAGGAAACAATTTAAAACTTGAATGCCAAAAAAATATTTGCCTTGATTGCACTCATTTTTGGAAATCAGTGAAAACAAATAAACATTTATTTCCTGAAGTATTATCATCGAATTTGTAGAATTAAAAATACTGTATTAATGCTTGATGAACCTGATTGATCATGCTGTGTGTGTACCATACATGCATGTAATTTGATCACTTGTGCCCTTTTGTAGATAAGCATGCATTTCTTAATGCTATCCTTCACTTTACTATTGTATGCCATTTTCGAGTTTTCACTTTTGTAGTTCTCTGTTTTGTGCTTGTCTCTTCTTGCATCTCCACTGTTTAAAATCTATCATGTATTTACCCCACACTGATTCTTGGACTTGAAACAGCATCCTGAACTGCTCTAAGTTTTGATGCACACCAATGACCAGTTTACATTGCAACTGCCATGTATATTTGTATCTCAGCAAAGCTGCAATGAAGTGTTTGCACTGCTCAATGTTTCACTGCTGTTCCTATAGTTGCACTTGCACATGCAATGTTGGTTGAATATATGTCGATCCCATACTTCATTGATTTGCACGATGACATTGCTTTGTCTCACCCCTGCTTTTTAGCTGCTAAACTTGAGTTTGCTGACTTGTAACTCAGCATGCATTGATACCCTTGTTACCATACTGTATATGCATATCCATGATGCACAATACACCATGTTACTTTCTTCCATGTACATGAACACTGAATTATATCCATACAGATTTGGCTCTTGTTCACTTATATGCTGCTTTGTCCATTTCTTTGCTGTGTAGAGCCATGTTCCATTGTGTATGATGTTTCACCATTTTGTTTATGTATAGCATGTTCCAGACATGCTTTGTGTTGATCATTCATTGAACAAGCTGTGGTTGTTTAAATGTTACCTTGCAATGTACACAAGCTTTCTTGAACTGATCTGCCATGTGATCTGCGTGCATGTTTTAGCTGATCTGAACTGATTTGGCTGCTCCAGTTTGTTTTGCTTTATTCCATTTATATTGTGTTTTGATCATGTTTGTTTGTGTTCACTTTGAGTTTTACTGGAACTTGCTTTGTGCACTTTGACTTTTTCATTTGCTGGCTTGCATACATTTTCTTGTGCTTGGCCATATTGGAAGTTAGAACATTTCTTGTGACTCTTTTATTTCACTGTTGTGCACTGATTCGAGATGGTCCACGTGGCTACTCCTCAGTCGCACACTGATTGGCGAGGCAGTGCACACGTGTATATTTATACATGTGTGTATATGCAGCCATTCAGAAAATTTCCTGTCCCCGTACATATACAAATTGTCTGCCTATACACAGATGAATCAGATCAAGTCATGAAAAATGATGAGAAACACACCAGAAAACTGACTAAAAAAAAATTTATATTCACATGAATTCGGATTTATTCTTGTTGCAGTGTACTGTGTGTTTCTGTTTCATGTGATAGGTGATGATTACTGGACTGACTGTGAAGACCGAAGACTGAAGTTAGAAGATTGAAGATGGAAAACAGAAGACAGAAAAAAAATAGACATGTATATCTGTATATGCGTGAAAAAGAAATTGTATATATATGAAATCAAAGTGTCTGTATAGTCGAGTGTGAGTGTTGTAGTGAATATGAAAATGAATATAAATTGAAATATATATCAGTGATGTATTCGAATAGTGGAGTATAAAATTTGTACTGTTTGAATGTATGAAATAAAATATTTATATTTAAATAAAATACTGTTGAATATTTGAATTCGTGCATAGTCGTATTCTATTTAAATTTAAATATTATATTCCTGTCTGTGATGTGAATATGGAACAGTACGATTACAAACACATTTGAAATAAAATTTATTTGGTTGTTATCATCAAACAAAAATCATATAATTGTGTATACGACACCGTTATGTACAACAATCTCCACCTTTTGATGATGACAAACAAATAAAAGATTTTGAAGAAGAAAAAAAATGTGTTTGACCAGTGCATATTGAACTCCCCCTATTTATTAGCTCCCACTACAACAGAAAACTCCCCCTATAACTGTGCATGAGTGAAAAGTGAAAATTGAATAATAATAAATTTTCAAAATTAAAAACATTTATAAAATATTCACTCATAAATCAAAATCTCAACCCATTCTCCCCCTTTTGTTATCATCAAAAGGATATAGAATTTAAAATTTAGAAGAAAAAAATGACTAAAAATATAGTTTCAGCATAAGAGGAAGAACGATCATCATAAACCTCAATCAATCAAACAAAAATCATAATAAACTGAGAACTAGTGGCATATTTCACATTGTAGAGAACGACGGATTTACGATGAATTATATAATAATGAGGAGAGTTATAAAAAAAATATGAATATTTCCCAATTGTTTTCAAAAGAATTTTATAAATTGAAGCACAAAAACAAGGATGGATTTGGACTATTATTATAATTTCAACTCAAGTGACAATATTGTATAATCTCAAATCCCAATGCCTATCAATCAACAAATCATAATACGTCATAAGATTTCAACACATTTCACATATTAGAAAGATGGATTGATAGGCTGATTTTTATACACCGAGGAGAATTTCAGAATAATTTCAATTTATAACACAATGTTTCCTTTTTCTTTTTCTTTTATTTAAGAGCACACTGACCACGCATAACCAGAGCTTGGATTTTTAAATGAGGTCTGTTGCAGCTTAAATTATAAGTTATCTCTTAACCATGCATGACCAGAGCTTAGATTTTTAAATGAGGTTAGAGACACACTTATATATTAATTATATTTTTATCATGTTCAGCTTTATAAAGGAAAAAACTCCTCGGTATATGAAACCAATATGGATGATGGAAATGTGGTAGGTACAGAAATGGACTGTGAAATAAATTTCTAAATTAATTATATTATGAAATATGATCAACTGTACCGAGATCATTGAAAATTTCAATTGTCACTAATTCTGAAAAATAACATAACCACAATTGCATCACAAATATTTTCACTGTTCATTCAAAAAGATTTTTTTTAAACTAACTCTCCACATTATTATAAAATTATCATGGATGGTAGAAGGATGGTAGATAATTAAGATGGTCGTGAAATAGTTGGCAGTTCAGAGGTATTACAATAAATATTCAACCACCATGAAAATCTTAAATAAAGTCTCCT
The DNA here is from genome assembly GCA_030737875.1 of Allium sativum. Classification (NCBI taxonomy): domain Eukaryota; kingdom Viridiplantae; phylum Streptophyta; class Magnoliopsida; order Asparagales; family Amaryllidaceae; genus Allium; species Allium sativum. The sequence goes on from CM060923.1 coordinate 432,719,172, forward strand.
CTTGTTGTGAAATATATTGGAGTCACAATTCATCACAATTTCAAACACTGATAATAATTTTGATGAATTATAAATACAGTTCAATTTGGATATTGATTTCAATTTCTGAATGAATAATCAATAAATAATTTTAAAATGGAAAATCAATTACAAAAGGAAATTGAAAAGATCTATACAATACAAGAGGGATTAAAAAAATATATACAGCAAGACAAAAAAAACTGCACATCTGATACCAATTGTTGTCTCTATTAATGAGGATTTTAAAATGACACTGGTGCTAAACAAGGGTATCTTAGTCAACAACAAAAATTAATTACAAAGCAAGCTACTCAAGCACACATATTCCATTTATCAAAGCATGGTAAACCTTTGATACCAAATCAAGCAGTCCTAAAAAATATTTACAAATCAATTTCTTTTAATCAGAGCAGCATGATTCCAAAAAAAAAACATTTTTCAAAAACAGTATCAGAGCAGCATAGAAAAAACAATAGCACAACAGACTCGTCAGAAGATGATGGTCATGTAAAGATCATTCATGATCCAAGATAAGAAATATCGTTTATTTGAAATCATTTGAGGAATATAAAAAACTCTAGATTCAATGAATCGATCACACCAAATTATTAATTTCAGATTCAAGATGTGTGTGAGGTTCAATAAACCAATAATTTCAAATGATTTTAAACAAATAAATATTTAAATCAAATAACCATGAAATAATAGAGAGATTTAAGGCCATTTTTTCAAAGAATTTCCAAAGTTATCTCTGATAAGTATAAGAGAAATATCAGATCATTTACATCAAGTTTTGAAGATAATTCATGATTCAAAAAGTAAGAATTTATCTATTCGAAATCACTTGAATCAGTGTCAAATTTTTAGATATAATGAATCAGTCACACACGATTAATAATTTCAAATTTAAGTGGTGTGTGGGATTCAAAATACCAGGAATTTCAGTTGATTTCAAACAAACAAATTCCAGATAAAATTATCATGAATATAAGATGAATTCCAAGTTGTAAACGAGGTGATTCAAGACAAAAAACGGAATATCCAAGCCAATCTGAAAATCAATGAACTTATCACAATTGATAAGTAGCAGTGTACTGTAATGCGTATGATATTTAAAGCATTTCCAAAAATGAATTGGAAAAACCTCAGAACAGCAGAGATGTGTGAAATTTCAATTGTTTTTTAGATCTTCAAATAATTTAGAATTCATATTAACAGTGTTCAAGATATAACAAGAATATATCAACACTGTTAGGAATTCAGGGAATTGAAAATGAACTTCAAAACAATTGCAGATATTTACTAGATTAAATTCAAGATATGGAAATGATTAAAGACATTAGAGTTTTATTCAAGAGAAGCATATTTCCAGAAAAGCATGACTTCTGCAATTTGTAGGTAATGAAGCCCATAAAAAAACAAAAAAATGGCAGTGAAAAATAAAAAAAACTGAAGAAAAATAAGAGGGGTAGAGGAAAGGAATAAACACAAAAAATAGAAACAGAGAGAATATACAAAAGTGAGTTTAGAGATCATACCAGAATTCAATGTAAATCAGAATCTCTAACTCAACAGTCTTGGCTAAGGAACTGTGAATGATTACAGAAGTAATGAGCAACTTGAATCCAAATCTCTTTTGCCTAGCAGTTCCTCAGCCACCTCCGGTACCTAACAGTTTAGAGAATCGAGTGGTCTAACAAAATTTGTAAAACCACTCACAGTTTTGTTCATAGCTTTAGGTACCAAAACTTGCTTATATAACAACCCATCAGAATTTACCAAAGTACCTTTAGAGACCCAAATCTGTTTGAAATTAAATGAATTCACTGTATCTCTTTTTGGGGTCTAGAATGGTTTAAATGGATTGTTATCAAACATATTAACATCACGTTTATGATTCAAAAAACCTTTGAAATTAACAGAGTTCAAATTATCAAGTCGATTCTTTCCAAAGAAGTATGAAGGATTTTTCAAATTATTTGAATTTCGTTTTTCAAAAGAATTAATTTTTCCAAAGCCAAGACAACATTTATTTCCAACAGAAACTTGGTTTTGCAATAGCATATTCAACGATTTTTCCCCATTAGAAAATTTATCCAAAGTTGATTCTAATCGTTGAATTTTGGATTTAAGATCGCTATTTTCTTTTATCAAATTTGAGCAATGATTTATAGCGATCTTCTGTTCAGCATTGGACTGTTTCAAAACCAAATTCTCATTTTCAAGTAATTTAATTTTGACTTGGGATTTGGAAATATCAAGTTTAAAATGGTTTTGCTTTTTAGATTCAAGTTTCTTCAAATTTTCAATCTCATCTTCTAGCACTTTCAAAATCAACTCAGTTTTCAACAAACTTTTATTTTCAGTAATTTCAAGTTTGGAATTTTTGATAGCCTTAAAATTTTCAAATTCCTTTTATAAAGAATTGTTTGCATCTTTCAACTCAATCTCGTTATCTTTCAAAATCAGATTTTCTTCTTCAAGTCTTTGAATATTATTATTAAGATGAACGAGATCAGTTTTTAATTTCAAACAATTTTCACAATTAGAATTTTCAAATTTCACAACATTTTCAAGTTTTAATTCCAAACAATGAATTTTGCTGGTCAACTCACGATTTTCAGTTTTCAAAGATTTATTTTTAGAATGGAGTTTGTCAACAGATTTAGTTAAATCCACTCACATATAAACTAAATCTTCATATGAGAAATTTTCTATCTCAGTGTTTGTAACAACCCGTATTTTGAATAACATGTTATAACATTAATCAAGGCAGAATTAAATTTTAAAATCTAAATCAAGGGAAACGGGCTGTGCCATTGCGTTCGTCTCGGAAAAATACGCGAAATAGAGTCTGAGTTTTCGAAAATCGGAGTCCGTATGACCAAGTTATGGCCCATAGAAGATTTCAGAAAATTCAAAAATTCAGCCCGAAATTCAAAATGAGATCCAAGCAGATTGGGCAGGAAATTTTCCCGCCCTACCCCAGGTCGACAGGGGGGTCGACTGGGGTGTCGACCTGCCCACCCCCCAGGTCGACTGGGGTGTCGACCTGGGTGTCGACCTGGGTGTTGACCTGGGTATCGACCTGGGGGTCGACCCCCCCTGGTCGGACCCTGCTGGTCAGGTGCACCTGTTTGCTCCATTGGTCTGTTTGCTTGGCCTGTGACGGGATTTGATGGTTCAAATCTAAACTAGGGTTAATCCTATAGCCTAAACTAGTCTATACACCTATAAACCATCACAAATCATCCTAACAACTAAATTCTGCCAAAATGCTCCCTAATCATGGCCTCCATCTTCATCTTGAGAGCTTCTAAGGCAAAAAGGAGCCATCTTTCTTCTTTCTATCAAAGGAGCTACTTATTCTCAAGGCTATTTTTATTGCTACATCATTCCTATAGCTTCTACAACGTCTCTATCTTGTTCTATTTGGTTCTAGTTCTCATAGCCATGCTTTGTAAGCCCCACTCTACTCTTAGATTTAAACTATGAATTTAATGTGATCTTGTAGCAAGTTGAAATCGGACTTTTGGGTATAACACTTGTCTTGGGGGCTATATTTGTATGCGTAGATCCATTTATGACTCTTTTGATCTATGATTGTGGCACTATAATGAACCTAGTATCATTTACCTTGATTTTTGGGTAGAAAGCTATGAGCTTTATTTGGTGGTTATGCATAATGCAACATAGAACTTGGTAGTTATGCATAAATGCAACATAGAACCTCTTATAACCTTGATGTTAACTTGCATATGATGTTGAACTACATGCTACCCACAAGTTTATCACCCTATGTCAACTATTATCATGTTATCACCTTTGTCTAAGATGTTGAACTACATCCTACCCACAAGTTTATTTGCTAAGTTTGATGTCATACATGTTTTGAGGCCAATAATCCTATATGATAATTGTGATGAACACCTTTGCCTCAAATATCATCATGTTTAACTTATGAACAACTTTACCACCTTATGCCCACCTTGGTCATACTTTTATATTCCTTCATTCACTTGTGTTGATGTGAGTTTACGTGCGAATGGGAATACGTTATGGGTAGTTAGGCAAACTTGAAATAACATGAAAAACATGACTTGATACATGAAACTTGATTATGCTTGAAAACTTGAATATGGTCATGACATGTAGAAAACCATAAAGTGGCCAACTCGAGGTTGGGTTGAGTTTGTAGCGTAAATCTGCCCGGAACCGCCCGACAAATCCAGTGGCTACAAACAATAGGATCCAATGTGAGAAGTTGGTCACATCGCGCTTGAAACCTGAGGTTAGACTAGGTTGTGGTGTAAAGCTGCCCGGACCCGCCCGGCATATCCAGTAACCACAACAAAGTCGAATGTGAGAGGTTGGATGCATTAAATTAATTAATGCCACATCTTAGGGTTAAGTCATGAACCACTTGGAAACACTTAACCAACTTGATACATGATTGGATGGGGTTAAGTCATGAACCACTTGGGTACACTTAACCAACTGGATACATGATTGGATAGGGTTAACCACACTTAACCCGTTAGAAACCCTAATTACGTGGTCCTTTTCAGTAGTAACCCTCTTGGATGTATCAACGGTACTCTAGGGACTAGGCTAGGGTGGGGCACGATTACTGGGCTGATTGTAAGCGACCAGATCGACGGCTGAGTAGGTGCGCCGGTGTAGGTTCAGGCGGACTATGGTCGTGCACATAGTCCGGAGTTGAAAAAGCAGGCACAAGCACCAGTAGGTTTAGACTGTGCGTGCTTGATTCGTGTCAGTGGTTGGCACCCTAGGACTTGATACACCTTAGGGTGGACCTAGCACAGTTTGACTACATTCCGGGATTGGGCCGTATGACACCGACACTCGACGAGTTAGTCTTATATGGAGCCGATCGACTAGACCGTGTAGTTGGACCCCGCCTTGGGTCATCTCATGATATTGGGCCAAGGGATCATTTCTTGTTTATACTTGACATGGGCTGGAATACTAGTACTATTGGTGCAAAACTAAACCTTGTATATGCGATGCCACACTTGATCTACCTTGTTATGTATTTATCATGCCAGTTATGTTCCTTCTCAGTTTCTCATGTTTAGTTAACTTTATTAGTTTTTATACTAATAGTAGGTAGGACTTACCAGTCTTATGACTGACCCATTTTCTTTCGTCTCTTTTCTTCCATCCCCCCCCCTCCCCCCCAGGTTCTCAGGGAGGGAATACTAGTGCTTAGCTTGGACATTTGGCTTGCTTTCTTGACAGCTCATGTACGGTTTGGACTTGAGCTTGCTATGGATTCATCACATCTATCTTCGGGATAGTTTACTTTATGTTATTTTCAGTTTATGTTTTCTAGACTTGTGGTAGTTGGAAAATAATGACTAAGTACTTTGATGTAAGTTGACTAGTTGGTTTTGAAATGGTTTTTAAATTTCTACCACTGCTTTACTTATTTATTTATCTATGTTCTGTCTTGTGATATCTCTGTGCATGTTTACCTAAACAACATCCCTCCAAAACTAGTGCCAGCACTCGTGAGTGTGGCCCTGGCGGAGGTGGGGTGTTACATTTGGTATCAGAGCATAAGGTTTTACTAGACCGGACAAAAGTTTTAAAAACTCTTTTGAAAAACTATTTTCAAAACCAATTAAGTATTTTTCCAAGAAAAGTCTAGTTTATTTTAAAAAGGCTATTCCCCAAAAGCCATTAGCACTATCCTTTGTTTCCTCGTTCTAAATCTATCTTTTTCTTTTTTAGCATGGCCGATCTTAACCTTCCCGAGGGAGTACCCATACCCAGATGGTTCCGAAGGTACTTGGAGGCTAGGGCCAATGATGCGGGCCCATCAAACACTCCCACTCCTCCTCCCGTACCTGAGGTTCCTCCTCCTCCTCCTCCTCAGCGTCCACAAGTGGATTTCACAAAGATTTGCAAAGACTTTAAGGCGATGGGTGGCAAGAATTTTGTTGGGACAGAGACTTATGTGGAGGCAAGAAATTGGTTAAAGGAAACTGAAGACCTTTTTGCTATCTTTGATGTGGATGACCGTAGGAAAGTTCTGTTGGCAGTATGGCTATTGAAAGAGGAAGCTGCTTATTGGTGGGAGGTCACCAACGCTACTAGGACTATAGAGACTTGGGCCGACTTTAGGATGAGGTTTGGGCTTAAGTTTCTATCATCTGCTGAGGAGAATCTACAAATGGAGAATTTTATATCTTTGAAGCAAAGGGACATGACCGTGAGGGAGTATGTGAATAAATTTAACCACCATGCTCGATTCAGTTTAGACATGGTTAACACACCTCAGAAGAAGGCTCTACGCTTTGCACGAGGATTGAATGAGCCATTACAAGGTTTGGCCATGTCTCATATACCCATGGGGGCCACTTTTGAGAGCCTAGTGGATATGGCATTGCTCCAAGGAGATGATAAGAATGGAAAGAAAGAAGTCAAGCCTAATGAGACTCAAACCAAGAAGGCGGACTCCAAGTGGGGAGGCAACCAGAGCAACTAGAGTAATCAGAACAACAAGAGCAACAAGAACAACAAGGGTAACAAGGCCAACAACAACAAGGCAAAGGAGACAAGGAAGTGCAACTTCTGTGGGATCACTGGACACATAGCCAAAGATTGTAGGAATAAGAAGAGGAAGTTGGGAGAATGCTTTCATTGCGGAGAGTCTGGACACTTCAGTAAGGATTGCCCAAAGAAGCAAGGGCAGAGGCAAGGATAGACTCAGCGAGCAGGACCTTCTGGAGGGCAGATGCATGCTCTCAACACTGCTCCAGTTCCGGACCGAGGTAGTATTTCTGTAGAAAGCCTTGTTTACGTATCTGGTTTTCCTGTTCGAACTTTATTTGATTCTGGCGCATCGCATACCTTTATTTCTTCTGATATTGTTGAAAGTTTGCACCTAAGTACTAGTCTAGTTGAGGATCCCGTTAGTGTTTCAAATCCAATTGGGGGTTCCGCCCATCTATCTATGATTTGTATGGATTTGAGGATTTCTATCTTGACCGTAGAATTCACATGTAATGCTTATGTTCTCGAGTTCATGGGATACGGGTTGATTTTGGGCATGGATTGGTTGTCCAGTTATGGAGCCATTCTCGATTGTGAGCATAGGGTAGTGAGGCTTATGACCTTCCTTGGCAATACCCTAGAGATTTCTTGTAACCCTCTGGATCCCGTCATGTTATGTTATCTTGAATCCCTCAACTCGTCTATTGACAATCTTCAATCTGTGAGGGTGGTCCGAGAATATCCTGATGTTTTTGATGAGGTGAAGGGGTAACCCCCCTAAACGCGAGATAGACTTCCGTATTTATCTGGTTGATAATGCCAAGCCAGTTTCATTACCTGTTAGGCACATGGCCCCGCGAGAAAGAAGAGAGCTTAGCAAGCAAATCAAGGAGTTGCTTGAGAAAAATTTCATTAGGCGAAGCATTTCTGAATGGGGTGCTCCTGTGGTATTCGCCACTAAGGCGGATGGTTCACTTCGTCTATGTGTTGATTATCGTGAGTTGAACAAGCTGACAAAGAAGAATAGGCACCCATTACCGAGGATTGATGATCTCTTTGACCAACTTGTTGGTGCTTCTGTTTTCTCTCAGCTCGATCTAGCCACTGGATTCCATCAGCTTAGAGTGGCTGAGGATAGTATTGACAAGACTGCGTTTAGGACTCCTGATGGATTCTTTGAATGGCTAGTCATGCCATTCGGTTTGACTAATGCACCTGCATACTTTGTTGATTTGATGAGTAGGGTGTTCAGGGAGTTCCTTAACAAGTTTGTGGTCGTCTTCGTGGATGATATTCTGATCTTCTCTAAGGACGAGGAAGAGCATGCTATACATCTCAAGGAGGTTATGGATACACTTAGAGCTCATCAGTTGAAAGCCAAGTTCTCTAAATGCCATTTCTGGAGAAGGGAAGTTCGGTTCCTTGGGCATATAGTTTCTAAGCAAGGCATAGCTATGGATCCCGCTAAAGTGGTGGCGGTACAAGACTGGAAAGTTCCAAAGAATGCAACTGAAGTGAGAAGCTTTCTCGGTCTGGCAGGATTTTATAGGAAGTTCATTAAGGACTTCGCTAAGATCTCAGTCCCTCTCACTAAGTTAACGAAGAAGAACTTAGTCTTTGCATGGGACTTAGAGTGTGAGCTTGCTTTTCAAAGGCTCAAGAAAGCCCTCACCACAGCTCCAGTTCTAGCATTACCCGATGGAGGGAAGTTTTTTACTGTGTACACCGATGCTTGTGGCACGGGATTAGGCGCTGTCCTGATGCAAGAAGGGAGAGTGATATGCTTTGGGGGTAGGCAACTCAAAGTTCATGAGAAGAACTATCCCACTCATGATTTGGAATTGGTGGCGATCGTTTTTGCACTCAAATCGTGGCGCCACTATCTTCTAGGCGAAAGGTTTGAGTTATATACTGATCACAAGTCGCTCAAGTACCTCTTCTCGTAGAATGATTTGAATCTAAGGCAAGAGAGGTGGATAGAATTCTTGGCATCATATGACTTCGAGATAGCTTATACCCCTGGCAAGGGTAATGTTGTGACGGATGCGCTAAGAAGAAGAAGGTTGACTTTGAGTCCCTTGTTTGTTGAGATGAAGAGCCTAGAGTTCTTGGCAACCTTTGATTTCACACCTGCTGTTGAGTCGATGACTGGTTCGTTAGCATCCCTTGAGCTTAGACCTACACTTCTTGATCAAGTTGGGGCTTCACAGAGGGAAGACCCGCAGATAGTCGAGATCATGGGTAAGTTGATTCGTGGTGAGATGTCAAGTCACCTCACTAGATATACTATTGATGACAAGGGGTGGCTAAGGCGTGATGGAAGACTATGTGTCCCACGAGTGGGAGACTTCGTAAATAAAGCTCTTTAGGAGGCGCATCACTCGAGGATGACCATACATCCTGGAGGGGATAAGATGTACCGGGATATGAAGCGCATTTTCTTTTGGGATGGGATGAAAAAGGATGTGGCGGAGTTTGTTTCTAGATGCATAGTTTGCCAACAAGTAAAGGCCGAGTCAAAGAAGCCAGGTGGGCTATTGCATCCATTGGAGGTCCCGCTATGGAAGTGGGAAAGTATCTCTATGGATTTTGTGGATGGATTGCCGAGATCAAGGAAGGAGAATACTAGCTTATGGGTCATAGTGGATAAACTCACAAAGAGCGCTCATTTCATTCCAGTAAAGAGCAAGAGGACCGCATCATGGCTAGCATCTGTTTATCCGCGAGAGATAGTGCGATTGCATGGAGTTCCTTCTAGCATAGTTAGCGATCGTGACCCAATCTTCACTAGCCAATTTTGGAATAGTTTGCAAGAAGCGATGGGTACGCGATTGAATCTAAGTACGGCCTATCACCCACAGACGGATGGTCAGACCGAAAGGGTGAATATGGTACTAGAAGATCTGTTGAGGCTATGCATTCTTGACTTTGGTGGCACTTGGGAAGACCACCTTCCTCTCATAGAGTTTGCTTATAATAACAGCTACGAAGCAAGCATAGGGATGGCACCATTCGAAGCTATGTATGGGAGGCTGTGCAAGTCACCACCATGTTGGTGGGAGACGACGGATAAGCTTATACTTGGGTCCGACATGATAAGGGACACATCCAAGAAAGTTGAGTTGATTCGAAGACGGATGAAAACGGCCCAAGACAGACAGAAATCCTATGCAGACAAGCTAAGGACAAACTTAGAGTTTGAATTTGGAGATATGGTCTTTGTGAAGGTTTCTCCCTTGCGAAATGTGGTTCGTTTTGGAGCAGTTGGAAAGCTAGCACCAAGGTTCGTTGGACCCTTCCCTATCATCGAGGAGATTGGGCAAATGGCTTATAGGGTGGAATTGCCCGAGAAGCTGGCTGGAGTGCACAAAGTTTTTCATGTCTCGCATCTTCGAAAATGCCTACATGAATCAGCCGAAGTAGTTGAACCTAGCATTCTTGAAGACGTGGAGGTAGAGAAAGAGGCAACCTGGAGGCGAGCTCCGATTCGTATCTTGGGAACGGAGATCAAGAAGCTGAGGAATCGAGAAGTCAAGTTAGTAAAGGTTTAGTGGAGTGAAGCCGATGAAGATGCAACTTGGGAAACCGAGGAGAAGATGCGTGGGCTTTATCCATTCCTTTTTGAGGGTACATTGTCAATCTCCTTTCCTAGTTAGCATATCTTTCTTTTGCTATCCATGTTTATCTTGTTATCTCGTTAACCTTGTCATGAGAACCTTAGGTAGAAACCCTTTGGATGAAACATGTATTTGAAACATGTTATGCTTGATGGTTGCAAATGGTTGCAAGTGGTTACTCGTGGATGCATGATACACGTTAGGCACTAAGATCGGCTCACATACGTTCATTCTGCATATGCATGAGTGTTTATGCTTATTCATGGATGAAACTTGTTATGATATCATGTGGATGATGCATATGATTGAATGTTATGTGCACTCATGTAGAGATTATCAATTATGTTATGAAGTTGCATACATTTGGACTCATTTCACTAACATATTTTGCATTAAGGAGGTTTACTGAGTCAGTAACCGCCTGATTTTCGCATTAGATAGGAGCATATACACACACTTTTGCATATGTTCATACAGCATTAGAAATCTGTTAAGGACAATGATTACTCATGAATAATGTTTGAGTAGATGGATGATGGATGGTAGGATGCGTTCTTCCTAACTTGAAGATTTCGGGGACGAAATCCTTTAAGGTGGGGAGAATGTAACAACCCATATTTTGAATAACATGTTATAACATTAATCAAGGAAGAATTAAATTTTAAAATCTAAATCAAGGGAAACGAGCTGAGCCATTGCGTTCGTCTCGGAAAAATACGCGAAATAGACTCCGAGTTTTCGAAAATCGGAGTCCGTATGACCAAGTTATGGCCCATAGAAGATTTCAAAAAATTCAAAAATTCAGCCCGAAATTCAAAAACAGATCCAAGCAGATTGGGTGGGAAATTTTCCTGCCCTACCCCAGGTCGACAGGGGGGTCGACTGGGGTGTCGACCTGCCCCCCACCCCCCCAGGTCGACTGGGGTGTCGACCTGGGTGTCGACCCCCCCTGGTCGGACCCTGCTGGTCTGGTGCACCTGTTTGCTCCATTGGTCTGTTTGCTTGGCATGTGACGGGATTTGATGGTTCAGATATAAGCTAGGGTTAATCCTATTGCCTAAACTAGTCTATACACCTATAAAAACACCCTAATACCTAGCCTAAAACCATCACAAATCATCCTAACAACTAAATTCTGCCAAAATGCTCCCTAATCATGGCCTCCATCTTCATCTTGAGAGCTTCTAAGGCAAAAAGGAGCCATCTTTCTTCTTTCTATCAAAGGAGCTACTTATTCTCAAGGCTATTTGTGTTGCTACACCATTCCTAGAGCTTCTACAACGTCTCTATCTTGTTCTATTTGGTTCTAGTTCTCATAGCCACGCTTTGTAAGCCCCACTCTACTCTTAGATTTAAGCTATGAAGTTAATGTGATCTTGTAGCAAGTTGAAATAGGACTTTTGGGTATAATACTTGTCTTGGGGGCTATATTTGTATGCATAGATCCATTTATGACTCTTTTGATCTATGATTGTGGCACAATCATGAACCTAGTATCATTTACCTTGATTTTTGGGTAGAAAGCTATGAGCTTTATTTGGTGGTTATGCATAATGCAACATAGAACTTGGTTGTTATGCATAAATGCAACATAGAACCTCTTATAACATTGATATTAACTTGCATATGATGTTGAACTACATGCTACCCACAAGTTTATCACCCTATGTCAACTATTATCATGTTATCACCATTGCCTATGATGTTGAACTACATCCTACCCACAAGTTTATTTGCTAAGTTTGATGTCATACATGTTTTGAGGCCAATAATCCTATATGCTAGTTGTGATGAACACCTTTGCCTCAAATATCATCATGTTTAACTTATGACCAACTTTACCACCTTATGCCCACCTTGGTCATACTTTTATGTTCCTTCATTCACTTGTGTTGATGCGAGTTTACGTGCGAATGGGAATACGTTATGGGTAGTTAGGCAAACTTGAAATAACATGAAAAACATGACTTGATACATGAAACTTGATTATGCTTGAAAACTTGAATATGGTCATGACATGTAGAAAACCATAAAGTGGCCAACTCGAAGTTGGGTTGAGCTTGTAGCGTAAATCTGCCCGGAACCGCCCGACAAATGAAGTGGCTACGAACAATAGGATCCAATGTGAGAAGTTGGTCACATCGCGCTTGAAACCCGAGGTTAGACTAGGTTGTGGTGTAAAGCTTCCTGGACTCGCCCGGCATATCCAGTAACCACAACAAAGTCTAATGTGAGAGGTTGGGTGCATTAAATTAATTAATGCCACATGTTAGGGTTAAGTCATGAACCACTTGGAAACACTTAACCAACTTGATACATGATTGGATGGGGTTAAGTCATGAACCACTTGGGTACACTTAACCAACTGGATACATGATTGGATAGGGTTAACCACACTTAACCCGTTAGAAACCCTAGTTACGTGGTCCTTTTCAGCAGTAACCCTCTTGGATGTATCAACGGTACCCTAGGGACTAAGCTAGGGTGGGGCACGATTACTGGGCTGATTGTAAGCGACCAGATCGACGGCTGAGTAGGTGCGCCGGTGTAGGTTCAGGCGGACTATGGTCGTGCACATAGTCCGGAGTTGAAAAAGCAGGCACGGGCACAAGTAGGTTTAGACTGTGCGTGCTTGATTCGTGTCAGTGGTTGGCACCCTAGGACTTGATACACCCTAGGGTGGACCTAGCACAGTTTGACTACATTCCGGGATTGGGCCGTATGACACCGACACTCGACGAGTTAGGCTTATAGGGAGCCGATCGACTAGACCGTGTAGTTGGACCCCGCCTTGGGTCATCTCATGATATTGGGCCAAGGGACCATTTCTTGTTTATACTTGACATGGGATGGATTACTAGTACTATTGGTGCAAAACTAAACCTTGTATATGCGATGCGACACTTGATCTACCTTGTTATCTATTTATCATGCTAGTTATGTTTCATCTCAGTTTCTCATGTTTAGTTAACTTTATTAGTTTTTATACTAATAGTAGGTAGGACTTGCCAGTCTTATGACTGACCCTTTTTCTTTCGTCTCTTTTCTTCCGTTCCCCCCCCCCCCCCAGGTTCTTAGGGAGGGAATACTAGTGCTTAGCTTGGACATTTGGCTTGCTTTCTTGACAGCTCATGTACGGTTTGGACTTGAGCTTGCTATGGCTTCATCACATCTATCTTGGGGATAGTTTACTTTATGTTATTTTCAGTTTATGTTTTCTAGACTTTTGGTAGTTGGAAAATAATGACTAAGTACTTTGATGTAAGTTGACTAGTTGGTTTTGAAATGGTTAAGTATGGTTTTTAAATTTCTACCGCAGCTTTACTTATTTATTTATCTATGTTCTATCTTGTGATATCTCTGTGCATGTTTACCTAAACAACATCCCTCCAAAACTAGTGCCAGCACTCGTGAGTGTGGCCCTGGCGGAGGTGGGGTGTTACAGTGTTTGTTGAATCTCCATCGACTGATCCATATGAATTTTCATTTGTAAATCCTGTTAAGCAAAACTCTGAACCTGAGTTGACATCCTGGGGTTTTGAGCTGTTGTCAGATTTTCCATACTTCGTATTGAGAGTATCCCAGATCTCTTGTGCAGATAAACAATGACAAATAAGATTAAACTGTTTAGTGCTAAGATAATCATATATAATTTTCATAGCACAAGCATTAAAAGTAATATCTAAACTATTAAACCCATTGATAACAACATCCCAACATTTAATATTAACAGATTTTAAATAAAATTCCATTTTGGATTTCCAGTTCGAAAAATCTGTTCCATTGAAAATAGTTGGAGGTGAACTGGACTGACTCTCTATCGACTGACAACTAGGGTTACCCATGACTCTAGAGTTAAAGAAATACCTGCTCTGATACCACTTGTAGTCACCTTCTCGAGGATTTTAATCACACCCCGGTGGCCTACAATGGCACTTCAGAGACTGATTTCACGTCCTGCCTCTCAACATGGACAACCACCCACGGACATGTAGGGATAAGAGTCAATACTTCGTCACTTGATCATAGAGCGAGAACTCCCTATCATGTTGTAACCTTATACCAGCTCTGATACCACTTGTTGGATCTAGAATAACCCTAGAGAGGGGGGGGTGAATAGGGTTTTTCACAGTTTTTACGTGATATTAAAAAATTCGATAGGAGATTAAATAATAAATAGATAACAGAATACAGCAGAAATAAAAAGCAGAAAGGAAATAACACATAGAGATACCCAGCTTCGGCAAAATCCTACCTACTGCTGTATTCCTAAGGTTTCTACTAGGTGTTAAACATATCCCGCTTGCAATCCCATGTAAACTCGCAGTGCCTGCTCCTGTCCTAACCCTACGCTCAAAAACCCTAGACTGACCGATATCCCCTCGATCAGATTTTCCTGTATTACAAACTTGTAACACGTAACCCTAGTCTTTACAGATGCTAGTAAACTGCCAGTTAACAACCTAACTGGAATCCTAGAATTTTACAGACTCTAGGAACTGTTTTGAACGATTCAAAAAGAAAATACAACAAGACAATATAAAAATAACTCTAACACAATCAACCCTAAGAGTTATAATAAAAGGGGTCATCCCCTTTTAACACTTGGCCGACCCATTTCTTTTGCATCCTCTTTAGTCCTACCCGATCTCTTTTTTCTCTGGAAAAATAAATGACGGCTAGGGTTTTAATGTTTTCCCCAAATCCAATCGCGATAGCTTCAGATTGATATAATCTGGTTCTCTGATGTGTTCCTCTTCGATGCTCAAATTTGTATGGCTCTCTGATGCTTCGATTTGGTATCCCGGTGACCAAAAAACTATGGATGAATTTAGTGAGTTCCTCTGAAATTTATTTTTCGATTTTATGCTTGAAATTGAATGTGTTGGTTTTTCTTTTCAATGCTTGCTAGTGATGTAAATGGGGTAAAATAGAAACCCTAATATCTCTGATTTCATAAGAATGATTCGACCTGATTTGTACTCGTCTCCTTGCTTGTTGCCGTGATTTACGAGATGAGCTTAGACATGAAATTGGTCTTTTGAAGCTTTGAGTAATTCTGGAAAAATTTAATTATCCCTTGCCAATCCATTTCTGGAAAATATTGAGTGCATACCCAAACAAATTTCTGGAGATTTTTGAAAGACATCATTTCTGGAAAGTTTTGATTTTCTGTCCAATTTAAAACTTAACACTTGCCAAATATTATGATACTGATTTCCCTGCACTGATTTGCCCCGCCAAAAATATAGGAAACAGATTTATAAAGATTTCTACAATATATTCTGGAAATATATCTTTTGGCCAGAAAAGGATTTCTTGGCAGAAATGCATGTTGATATGTTCAATTTGACATTCCCAAACAGGAAACAATTTAAAACTTGAACGCCAAAAAAATATTTGCCTTGATTGCACTCATTTCTGGAAATCAGTGAAAACAAATAAACATTTATTTCCTGAAGTATTATCATCGAATTTGTAGAATTAAAAAAACTGTGTTAATGCTTGATGAACCTGGTTGACCATGCTGTGTGTGTACCATACATGCATGTAATTTGATCACTTGTGCCCTTTTGTAGATAAGCATTACTATTGTATGCCATGTTCGAGTTCTGGCTTTTGTAGTTCTCTGTTTTGTGCTTGTCTCTTCTTGCATCTCCACTGTTCAAAAGCTGTCATGTATTTACCCCACACTGATTCTTGGACTTGAAACAGCATCCTGAACTGCTCTAAGTTTTGATGAACACCAATGACCAGTTTACATTGCAACTGCCATGTATATTTGTATCTCAGCAAAGCTGCAATGAAGTGTTTGCACTGCTCAATGTTTCACTGATGTTCCTATAGTTGCACTTGCACATGCTATGCTAGTTCAATATATGTCGATCCCATACTTCATTGATATGCACCATGACATTGCTTTGTCTCACCCATGCTTTTTAGCTGCTACACTTGAGTTTGCTGACTTGTAACTCAGCATGCATTGATACCCTTGTTACCATACTATATATGCATATCCATGATGCACAATACACCATGTTACTTTCTTCCATGTACGTGACCACTGAATTATATCCATACAGATTTGGCACTTGTTCACTTATATGCTGCTATGTCCATTTCTTTGCTGTGTAGAGCCATGTTCCATTGTGTATGCTGTTTCACCATTTTGTTTATGTATAGCGTGTTCCAGACATGCTTTGTGTTTATCATTCATTGAACAAGTTGTGGTTGTTTAAATGTTGCCTTGCAATGTACACAAGCTTTCTTGAACTGATCTGCCATGTGATTTGCGTGCCTGTTTTAGCTGATCTGAACTGATTTGGCTGCTCCAGTTTGTTTTGATTTATTCCATTCATGTTGTGTTTTGATTATATTCGTTTGTGTTCACTTTGAGTTTTACTGAAAATTGTTTTGTGCACTTTGACTTTTTCATTTGCTGGCTTGTATACATTTTCTTATGCTTGGCCATATTGGAGGTTTGAACATTTCTTGCAACTCTTTTATTTCACTGTTGTGCACTGAGTCGAGATGGTCCACGTGGCTACTCCTCAGTCGCACACTGATTGGCGAGGCAGTGCACACATGTATATTTATACATGTGTGTATATGCAGCCATTCAGAAAATTTCCTGTCCCTGTACATATACAAACTGTCTGCCTAGACACAAATGAATCAGATCAAGTCATGAAAAATGATGAGAAACACACCAGAAAACTAAGGAAAAAAAATATTCACATGAATTCAGTTTTATTCTTGTTGCAGTGTATTGTGTGTTTCTGTTTCATATGACAGGTGATGATTACTGGACTGACTGTGAAGGCCGAAGACTGAAGTTAGAAGATTGAAGATGGAAAACAGAAGACAGAAAAAAAATAGACATGTATATCTGTATATGCGTGAAAAAGAAATTGTATATATATGAAATCAAAGTGTCTGTATAGTTGAGTGTGAGTGTTGTAGTGAATATGAAAATGAATATAAATTGAAATATATATCAGTGATGTATTCGAATAGTGGAGTATATAATTTGTGCTGCTTGAATGTATGAAATAAAATATTTATATTTAAATAAAAACTGTTGAATATTTGAATTCGTGCATAGTCGTATTCTATTTAAATTTAAATATTATATTCCTGTCTATGATGTGAATATGGAACAGTACGATTACAAACTCATTTGAAATAAAATTTATTTGGTCGTTATCATCAAACAAAAATCATATAATTGTGTATACAACACCGTTATATACAACAGGTCATGTGTGTGCCGGGTTGCAAGACGTTCTTGTTAAACCCAGTATATGCTCCTCTAAAGAGACACTATCGGCATATGGTTCCATACCTTGTCATAATCGGAATCCAATCTCTAATATGCGCCTTGCGGTTTTCGATTTTATAATGAATATGTATAGCGTGAGATGCAAGCGTTCTGCTAGATGGTTATTTATTTGTGATTTGATATACACTATTATAATATCACTGGATTTTGATATATCAAACCTTGTTTGAGTTATAGTAAGGTAAAAATCATCCATGTTTATGTGTGGGATGGTCTTACTATTATCCTTTTCTTTCAAAAAGGATTTTCAAAGTTAAACAAGTTGTTTGTGCTATGAATTTATCACTGAAAGTATTCCAGACTGATCCGGGTGAATTTTGATTTGCTTCAAATGTGCTTGGATCAGACCGAGTATATTCCAAGTTAGTTCGCTTGGAGTTTTCAGAAGAGGAGTTGGAGCCGAAACGTATTTCACGTATTTACCGGTACTAGTTTATTCCGCTGTGTCTATTGATTGATGGGAATGTATACTCTGATGTTGTAAACATATATATACTATTTCATTTTTGTATAAAGAGTTTTGATATATTATATTTTGTTTCGTTCCGCTGTGAGATTCTGATCTTCTTATTCTTCTATTCTAATATTTCTTTCTTTCTTCTCTCACCCTCTAATTTCTTTCTATTAATTTTCTGGGATTTGATACTTGGATTTTTGGCAAGTAATACGAAGTTGTGTATTATTGTCGAAAATTCGAGCATCGAATTCTACGGGTTGTTAAAAATTTGGAATATTTAGTTCGAAATCTTTTCAAATCATTTAATAAGATTTATCCATATTTTTTAGAATTTTAATATGGCCATTTCAGTTGATTTCCACAAACGGTCATCAAACTGCATTTACAGCGACCTTTTCAAATATTGATTTAGACTTATCTTAAAATCTAACCATTGGATTTCAAATATTTTCTTTTTATTTGAAAGCTCTTTTAATTAAAAATCCAATGTTTTCAGTTTTGGGAGAATTTGACGGTCGGATCCCCCGTTATGTCAGTTCGAAGTTAACGGTTGAGATTTGCGAACGGTCACTGCGCGACTCGTCCTATTCAAACCAAATTCGATTTATAATTAAAATCGAATATAATTCCAAACTTTTTATAAATTTATTTATCACACATCACAATCAATTATAACATCCAATCCGCATATCATGGTATATACCATATAAGCATTAAACTATTAACGCTTATATGGGTTCGTCAATCAATAGAAACGCAATATCATTCATCAACAATCACATGGATTCAATTCAATAATATTATTCAATATTAATGGTGAATATATCTAAAACCAATAACTAGTTAAATAGTTAAATTCCTCAATCTATCAATAAACATTTATTGTTCAATTAAGTTCACCACATCAATATATAATCAAATATTTAACAATAGTATTCAAAAATTAACTAACTAATAGTTAATTATAGTCAAGCCCTTTTTCAGCAAATAGTTTCTCACTTATATCAATTTAAATGATTTTTATCGCATTACTCAGCATTTAACATCATTTAAAATTTATATGATCAATCAATAATCATATCACCAACCCAATCAATTAGCTAACAACAGTTAATTAACTATCCCTTTCACAGTTTCGGTTTCTCACCTTGATCGGTTGTAGCTAAATATCGTCGAATGATCGATTGATCGAATCTGACGTTTTCTATCATCAAAAGTTTAGACGAGCCCCAAATCATCCCAAATCAGTTTCATTGTAAAGCTCTCGTCGATACGGTTCCAACTGATCATGTTTCGCTGAGTTCCGATAATGTATGAAAAAGTTATTAATTTTCTAAGTTTGTATATATTACATAGTTATTTACAAATAAATTAATTAAAATATTATACCCTAATCACCCTCTAATTACTTTTCTCATCTTCTCTCCCTCACGTATGCTGTTTCCACCGCAATCCATTTCTCCTTCCATGCTCGTGCTTTAGCTTGCTTCAACCACCCTCTTCACTTCATTTAAAATAAAATAAAAATAATCTAAATTCCTCTCTTTGCTTCCTCTTTGACACCATTCTAAAAATGTCAACTTCGAAATCATCATGTTCATTGCGTTCCCAGGCTTTTCGGCACTGTCAAGTAGAGGTAATCAACATTTTTTTTTGAGTGAAAACTCACCAAAATTCTCAAATTCAGCTATTTAATCCTCTCATCGCTAATAACATCACCAATTCGCGAATTAACGCTCCAATATCTTGATAATTTCAACCTTAGCCATCTCATTTATACGCTGTAAAAATTCATCACACCAAAACATGGTTCGAACCAGCTAAAATTGACATGAATTTGAAGCTTGAGTCTTGAGGATCTCAAATATGTATGTATGGTGATTTATGGATTTATATTTTGATTGTAATGATTTTTAGAAGGAGGAGAACTTGCATGTAACGACCCGTATTTTTCTAGTTAATTATTTAAATTATTTTATTATTTTAAAATGTATATTCGAATTTAAATAACAGAATTTAATATTTTTGGATATTTTATTAATATAAATAATATAATATTTTAATTCCAAAATATTTGGGAAAATATTGGATTTGCAATATAATGTTAATTAGCAACATAAAAGGGTTTAATGTTGTTTATATTGGAATTATATTAATGATTTCGTTGATTAAATAACGGTTGAACTTTTAGTTTATAATTTAATTATAAAACGAACTGCAGCGGCACGGTAGTTCGTAATATAACATTTTGAACTTTAAATGGATGTACAGTATCCAATATAATTTGGATTTCTTTGAAACAAGAAACATCCGAATCTATTAAATAATATTTTCTAATGGAAGAGAAAAATCGCGTTCTCATGTTGTAGATTCAGTTTTATGTCCAAATAAAATTTTCAAATAGTCGCTATCGAATTCGTTTACAATTTATAACGATTTATTTTGTAAATAAAAGAGTTTTTTAAACTATTAAATATCGTTTTGGCTTGAATCTCAACCCGAGATATTTTATTTTGGAAATACATGAAATTTTGGTCAAGTATGGCCGATTATAACATTTTATTATTATTTTATTGAGGTACTTTTAAAATTGATTTATTATAATTTAAATTGGACCCTTAAAAAGGAACTTTATTCAAATGATCTTCGTTGTGGACAAAAATAAATTTTATTTAGATTGTAACAACTAATTATTGCTAGATTTCAAGTTTCACGTCAATCGGAGTTAGCGTGGCAAAATTAAATGCAAATAAAACGACCATTTGGACATGAACGAGCGCCATTTGATAAAACGGACTCAGAACTCGACGAAACAAGATTCATTAGGACCGTAACTTCAAATTATACCATGAGGTCCATTTTCATAACAAATGGGGTTTGTATATCAATAAACAGCGTTCAGAAATAGCGATAAGCATGAAATAAAAATCGTCGGTCGTTGTCAGCCATCACATCAGGTTAAAATAATATAAACCCCACTTATATAAACCCACAAATCAGAATTCACTAACCCAACCTCAATCCCATTTATAAATTATGCAAAAAAAAGTCCCTAACGACTAAATAATTTATATCTTTGATTCTGTAACGAATTGGCCGTGGTGATCTGAAGCAAAGATGTAGATCTAGTCGAGGGCTACTCACATATAAATTTTGGTGAGATTCCGTTATGTGTGGTGGCCGGAAATCGCGAATAATAGCAAGAGCTAGGTTTCATTTTTATGGGTTTTGGAGGAGTTTGAGTTGTTGATTGAGGATGGGGTCTGAAGCAAACTTGTAGAGGAAAAGGAGAGGGACGTTTTCTCTTTTGGTCGGGGAGGCTGAAATCGCCTATGGAAACGATGATAGTGAGATGATCATAGTTGTTAAGTTCTGGGTATACATACATGTTGCGATCAGAAATTCTGGTATTCCGGCGACTGGGGTTGATGAGGGTGTTTCAGATCTGAAGCAAAGGGGACGACGGTGGATAGTGGCGTCGATCCATGGTGGTGTGGTGGTCTCCAGTTATGGGTGGTCAGAGTTATGGCCGTATTTGTGCATTTTGTTTATGAATGGATTCTAGCGTCATGGCGGCGAGGTGGAGGCCCAATTTCAAGGCGTCGGTGCGGCTCAGATGGGGGTTAATGGCGATGGTTCCAGGTTGATGTCTGGAGGTCCGAAGCGATGACGCGGCGAAGGGTTTGGTGTGGAGTAGTTCACTAAGGGCACTGCATTTCAGAATTCAAAGAGGAAGAAAATGATTCGGCAGGAGGACGTGAAATATGAAGAAACCGCGTGAGCAACAGTGTTTTGCGGAAACTAAGGTTGACGTGGAAAGACTTTTTAGATTAAGGTAACTCATTAGTTTAGTTTAAGGTTAAAATTATTTAATTTAGTTTTCTTAATTTATATATATATATATATAATATAGATGCCAAAATACTGTTGATTTTGAAATAGTGGAGAAAGTTTTTGAACCCTAGGGAAGAACCACCGAGCTGATGGCATGTGGCCTGTGAAGGAAATGGATTAATGTATAACTAAGGTATTAATTTAAATAAAATAACTAGTTAAATAATTTAACAATGTTTTAATAATATATAAACTTGTAACAACGATAACTTTTTCGTGTGTTATCAGAATCGCGTAGAATTGGATATGTTGGGATCATGGCGATGGAGGCTACACGTACATGTCGGTTTGGTCAGAAATGGAAGCAGTTGGAATTTCATGTACTTTTAAACGCTGTTTAAAATTATCTGAAAATGACGCTGAAATCATCGACTGAAATTAATGGTGAGTTAACTCTAACACTTTTCTGGAATACTGTGATGTGCTAATTTTGTATAATTATAACATACCATGGATGGTACCAATTGGGTGATTGAATGATATGTATGCTATTAGTTGCTTGTTGTTTGATTGATTTACGTTATTTATATTTCGTCATTTAACGACATTATATTTATGAAATCATTTCATATATTATTATAAAATATTATTGTGATATGTGTTATAGGGAAAGACGCGTTGGAGGAATCAAATCGGATTCCTCAAATTAATTATATGTTATTTATAGATTATATTATTCCAATATATGAATTGTTACCCCAAAATGATATCAAAATCTATTCGGGTTGAATGGATGTTAATCGTTGTTGTGATTTTAATCAATCGACGGTATTGATAAAGCGGTTGGCAGTGATGGCCTAAAAATCTATTTTATATGACTTCATTTGCTGTCAGTCGAATTTGCGTTGTTTTAAGTTATAAATTTTTTTTTAACTGAATTGAAGTTTTAAGTTACTTTATAGAAGTTAAATAAAAAAATAAGTTTTATAAATATATTAATAAACATGGTTTATAAAAGAATTTATTAAACATTTTTATAACGAATTGTTATGTTGTTTTAAGAACAGGAAGTCAGAAACTAATATATGGGTTAGTAAAATTAGATAATCGTTTTTATGAACTAATTAAATAATGTCTTTAAAATAATAAAGTTATTAATTATTTAATGGGGGAAAGGTGAATGGAAATCAGTTGACGGTTTCACTAATGTTTACGATTCACAAGGTCGACTATTTTAATTGAAATTGACGATTAGTTTAATTTTTTTAAATTAATCTTATCATGGTCTTCCAAATGTACGGATGTTGTTAAAATTTAGTTAATCTTTGATTAACTATAATTTTAAATTGATTATCAATTTAATTTTTGTTAATAAAGTTAATTATTATTTAATAATCTTTTAAAAATGATTGATTATTCTATTTTTAGTTAATAATGAAATTAACTACTTTTAATGGAGTAATGTTGAAGTAAATTAATAATAATAATTAAAGCGGTTACTTTAATGGTAAATTAAATTATATAGTGATCAAAAGGTAAGTTCGATTAAGATTTAGTAAGAGTTTTATGAGAGCGTTATAGCTCGAGTTTACAAACAAAGTTGATAAAAGTGACTCGTAAGCTAATGCGAGAGTTTCAATAAGATTTTATTAAGTAAAATGGGTATGGTTAAAATAAGACTTAAAAGGGGTTTGGTGAATATTTACTCAATAAATAAGTAAAGAGATTATAAGAAAGTTACCAATGTAAGGAATAGTTTTTGAAACTGTATTGGAATCAAATGGTAAATAAGATTTGTTTAGAGGAAGTTTAATGGATTAAGAAAAAGAAATTAGAGTGTAAAGTGGGTTTTCAAATAAATGAAAATGGTTTATAAAATCGTAGTAAATGGAAACAAGAATGAGATATCGGATTTTTGAGTTGCAAACTTTTATTATCTTAAGATAAGATCGTTGTCGATCAAGATTCGAGAGGTAATTAAAATACCCCAACTTGAACGACTTCACTATTATCAAAAGATGATATTAGTTTGTAAGGGTAGAGAATGATGGAAATAACTTATTGGGGGAAATATTGTAATATTAATTTGTAAGGATTCAGTAATATAATAAAACCAATGGGTTTAAAATAAGCGGTATTATTTGACATTCTTTGTGCCAAATACGAAGAATGATTATACTGATATAATTTGATCAAATATATAAGACTATTTCCGAAGTAATGAAATAGTATGTGTGGGTAACTGCACTTATTCGAAGATATAAGTCGATAAATTTTAGTTTTCATGGAAGATATGAAATAAAGAGTGATAATGGTTTTGAAATGGAATTATATATTGGAAATATAATTATAATTTCCATACGCGCGATTATTTTAAAGTTAATAAATTCATTTAAGGTTATATTAGTAGAAATACGTCAATTGATGTTATTATAACCATATAAGATTGATAAGGAAACTTATATCGATTGGTTAAGTGTTTATATATTGATATTACCATTGGTAAGGGAAATGGAAAAGGGGTTTATGAAGCTATAGCGATATTTTTCAAAGATAAGAGAATACGAAAAGGGTTTGAGAATATAGAAGATAAATGGAAAGATGCTTTTATGAAATATAGTAGTATTTCCAAAAAAAGGAAATAAAAAGTGAAGTTGGTAAAGACATTATTCCAAAGAGAGTGTTGATTAAATATTTCAAAGTAATGAACCAGAAGCGTTTGGTCGAGATAGAATTTATGAAATCGATTATAAGAATCGATGAAATGGTTTAATGAAATATTTTATATAAATGACCTGAGTTGCCAATGTACTTAACAATACTGTTACGATTTGTTAGTTGAACAACCTACTATCAAATAAATTATTGTATTGGACCTTTGACGTGTTGTTTCGAAGAGATCGGGATGGGAACTAGACCAAAAACCACTTCAAATCAGCTGTGGGAATGCGACTAACTTATAGGCGATAAAGATGGAGCATTGAAGACCGTAGATCTTCATAAATGGAAGGACCACTTAAAATCTATTAGTTGATGCAGAGATATACTGGGGTTCAGTCATGGTTGAAATCTACGAATAACATGGACTTCTCGCTACTGATCCTTGAGGTGATTCTAATATAGGATGTAGTAGGAGGGTGCCTTCGGTTCATCCAGTTCCTGGATGACTTGTATGGATGAATGTTTGACAGAGTATTTCCTTAGAGTCACGTATGTTGATTTTTACAAATATACCAAATTTGGTGGTGGAGAAAATCTTTTGCTTAACACCAAGAGTGTATTTGTGGATGTCAATTAGTGATTTGACGGATCTGATGATGTGACATTCAAAGTGAATGGAGATGTGATGTCCTAAAAGATAAACATGACCTCAAGCCTCATCAACCGGGAAATGGCATAAAATTGGGTAGGCAGCATGGCTATGTTGGTTACACCCATTAAAAGGGTATATCATTACCTGATCTGGGGAAATCAAATGCCTTTGGTTATCCCTTTTATTTTTATATGTATGCTATCGGTTCGGTTGGCTGTCCCCCAACCGTGGTAATGATATATTCAGTACTCTCAAGAGAAATGAGGGGGTGGACTCAAGCCTCATCAACCGGGAAATGGCACAAAATCGGGTAGGCAGCATGGCTATGTGGGTCACACCCATTAAAAGGGTATATCATTACCTGATCTGGAGAAATCAAATTCCTTTGGTTATCCCTTTTAATTTTATATGTATGCTATCGGTTCGGTTAACTGTCCCCCAACCGTGGTAATGATATATTCGGTACTCTCAAGAGAAATGAGGGGCTGGTCATGTGTAGCCGGGTTGCAAGACATTCTTGATGAACCCCAATGTATATTCGGTACTCTCAAGAGAAATGAGGGGCTGGTCTCAAGCCTCATCAACCGGGAAATGGCACAAAATTGGGTAGGCAGCATGGCTATGTGGGTCACACCCATTAAAAGGGTATATCATTACCTGATCTGGAAAAATCAAATGCCTTTGGTTATCCCTTTTATTTTTATATGTATGCTATCGGTTCGGTTGGCTGTCCCCCAACCATGGTAATGATATATTTGGTACTCTCAAGAGAAATGAGGGGTCGGTCATGTGTAGTCGGGTTGCAAGACATTCTTGATGAACCCTAATATATTCATCTCCGGAAGTACATTGTCAGAAAAACGGTCTTATACCGTGCCGAGAAATCCATTCTCCAATAAGTGCTCGTGGTTTTGATTGTATACTATAAATGTAGTTCATGAGATGCAAGCGTCCTGCTAGATTATTATTTATTTGTGGTTTGGTAGACACTTGTAACACCCCGCCTCCGCTAGGGTCACTCGCAAAGGAATGCACTAGCTTTAGAGGGGCATTATTGGTAAACATGCACAGAAATATCACAAGACAGAACATATAAAATAGCGGAAGTAAAATCGAACTTTCATAAACATGAATACATAAGGTCTAAAGCCTTTTACATCAGAGTACATCAAAACCTGTCTTGCAATAGTAAAGAAGCATAAAGACTTTTTCATAAATTATTCCCCAAATAAAAACAGTAAAGTAGCCATAGCCAGGAAAAGTCCAAGCCATCCATGATGACCTTCAAGCAGAAGAAGTCCGAACTAAACAACAGTGTTTCCTCCCTGTAACCTGGGGGGGGGGAACGGAAGAAAAGAGGCGAAACAAAACGGGTCAGTTAAAAAGACTGAGTAAGCCCTATCTACTATTAGTATAAAAACTAGTAAAGTTAACTGACATGAGAAACTGAGATGAACATAAGCATGATAACAAGATAGGTAAGCTAAATCAAAATAACAGGATGAACTACTGAACTCAGATAAACTAAGATGTCATGATAAATTACGATGTCAAGACAAAACAAGGTATCACATCGTCAGGTTCCTATCAAGTATAATATTCCAAGATATCTATCACGTATAACGTCCCATGGTATCTATCATGTATATCTGCTCTGCACCTACCGTACTAGTATCCCAACTGTATTACGTGTTATCCGTGAATGACCCTTACTCAGAAGTTGTGTAATGGTCCCAGTCAACCTAATATGCCGCATATATAGGTTACTCAACTCATATGTTTCTTTCCATGTATAAGTTCAGTTCTTTGCCGTAGGCTGTACGGGCTTTCCCATGTAAACGGTTTATCCTTGAAGTTGTTTTGGACTGCAACCCTTGATCTAGTTGTGTTTCCTTACCATGAACTATCGCGCGTCCACTTAGGATTTATGCCACCTAGGACCGCTAGGGATTATGCTACCTAATGAACGTTTCCGTGTCTCGGTTTGGGTTTTGGCCACCTAGGACCACTAGGGATTACGCCACCCGTCAACCACGCCCTTGATCCTACGTATGTATCGTGAATCGTTTTCCATGTCTAGATGCACATGTTCCCCAATGTGCCATCCGAGTTCCGTGCCATGGCAAATCAAGAAATACGGAACTCGGTCGGGAGCTTTAAATCGTCTGCCGATGCAGATATCAAGGTCTGTTTTTGTACCCGTGGCTATGGTCCCACGTGACCCCTCCCTCAACTACTGAAAGGCAATCCAAGAAAAATCATGTATAAGAACCACTCCACGGCCCCACTATAGCCCACTTTCCTACGGGCCAACCTCACCCATGACTCGATAGCAAGCACATGGTCTGTTGGGGGTTCCCTGCCTTTCCGCACGTACACGATTGACTAAAGATGGTAGGTAGTCGGCGATGCGCTATCCAGGGCAAAAACAAGAATCGTCGACTCCACGCTAATCCATCCCAGTCTTTAGGTTGCTCGCATAGCAACCAAGGCATACTCTTGGTCCTTCTAACGCAGACCTTAACCTCTCATGGGCCTAGTATAATTACCTGGCAGCCCACAGAGGGATCCGAAGAATATCCTCACGTCCCCCGAAGCTTCCACTTCGGCACCCAGTGCACTGGAGCTTTTATCCAAGTCAGATAACTTGCTCCCCCTCGTATACTAAGCGATGACCTACCGTATCAGGTTACTCATCGTTTTGAGAATTAGTCCTATGTCCTTAGCTAAGAATTATTACTTAGTTACCCTTAACTAAGGTTTACCACTTAGCTTCCTTTCCCGTTATCCTTGATTAACCACGGTTTTCTACCTAGTTCTTCTAGCTAGGGTTTGTCTATTTGGTTAAGTGTTATCATTCAAGTCCAGGACTTAACCCGCCCACGAATCACGTCAAAGATTGGCTAAGTATTTAAGTTCAAGACTTAGTCCCACAAGTTGGTTAAGTGTACCCAGAGGCTCATGACTTAACCCTATCAAGTCAAATTGGTCAAGTACTAGCTTACCTTAATCCTATTGGATTATCTTGCTAGATCGATTAAGCATAGATTATCTTAATCCCATCAAATTATCGAGTCGGATTGGTTAAGTATAGGTTGGCTTAACCCCATCCTCTAATCTTACTACAATGGTTAAGTATATTCTAAAAAGGTCTTGTGACTTAACCTTATCAGGTCCGCGTATTAGATTGGTTAAGTGTAAGTTACTTAACCCCATCAAATCATCATGTATAATTGGTTAAGTATAAGTTGCTTAACCCCATTAAATTATCACGTTAAGTTGGTTAAGTATTGGTTACTTAACCTCATTGAATTACCGAGTTTAAATTGGTTAAGTGTTTAACTTAACCCCATCGAATTACCGTGTTTAGATTAGTTAAGTGTGGATTACTTAACCCCATCTAATTACCGTGTCGGATTAGTTAGGTGCAAATTACTTAACCCCATCCCCTAATCATCTGGTATGGTTAAGTGTCATTAAGAAAACTTACTTAACCTTGCCAAATTATCATGTTGGATTGATTAAGTGTTGGTTAACTTAATCCCCGTCCACTAGTCGTATTAAAATGGTTAAGCGTCATTAGGCAAATCAAATCACTTAACCTACCCAACCTTGTCATGTTTTGTTAAGTATCATTAGCCTAACCAATTTACTTAACCCATTTACCCATGTCATATTTGGTTAAGAGTCATTAATCAAATTAACTTAACCCTATCATGTGGCATTAATTACTTAGTGCACCCCAACCTCTCACATTAGACTTTGTTGTGGTTACTAGTTAAGCCGGTCGGTTCCGGGTAGCTTTACACCACAACTTGGTCTAACCTCGGGTTCAAGCACAACATGACCAACTTCTCACATTGGGTCTTATTGTTTGCAAATACTAGTTAGGCCGGTCGGTTCCGGGTAGTTTTACGTTGCAAACTCAACCCAACCTCGAGTTGGCCACTTTCATGTTTAGTCTAGTGTCATGTTCATAGTCAAGTTTTCAAGCAATTGGGTAGACCTAACTTAATAGGTTAATTCCCAATGGGTAGACCTAACTTAATAGGTAAATTCCCAAGCTTATGTTTTTATGCATACTTACATGTCAAATTCCATGTTATATTTCAAGTCATGTTTTCAAGTATAAACACATGTCATATTTAACGTTACATGTTGTCATGTTTATACCCATTTACCCAAATCATGTTCATGTCATTATGTTTTCCCATAATGTGACCCCAACTCTTTTAAACTCGCATAATGGATTCAAAGAAGGAACTTGTCAAAGGCATGACAAAAGGGGGTATAAAGCCACTAGTTGAACATGGTGGCAAATGAGACATAATGTGTTCATTAACTTGCATGTTACATTCTTAAGCCTCAAAACATGCATAAACCCAAACTTGGCACATAAGCAAATCATGGTGACAAAAGACATGGAATGATGACTAGTAACTCGCATATATCATCATGTAAGGGCTATGACTTCATATGCAAGTTGACATAAAGGTTATGAGGGTTCTCATGTTGCATAATGCAACATTTTAACATAAAGGTTGTAGCTTTTAGCCCACAAGATCAAGATAATGACTTCATAATCTTGCATGACATGATAGCATGTTTCATACTCAATGATCAAACCCAAGCTTGCAACATGAACATTTAACTTCATAGTTAATATCTAAGAGTAGGGAAAGGGCTTACATTGCTATGAAGGCACAAATCGAAATGCAAAACAAAGATTGTGATGAAGCCTATGCATGCCTTCATCCAAAAACCCAAAGATAAAAGCTCCAAATCAATAAAACCCTTGAGCCAAAATGAATCAAAACTCTTGCTTTATGATGTAAATATGGAGACTTGACTTGAATGCAAGCTAATGAGGCTCATACAAGCTTGAAAACACTTGTATGCATTGAAAATCTCTCATAGAAATGAAGATAGCATTTTGGCAAGAGGATGGAGGCTAGGGTTTTGAGTGGAGGCCATGATCACTAGAAATTTTGGCATAGTTTAGTTGTAGGATCAATTAATGAGGGGTTAGGCTAGGTTAGGGGTCTTTTTATAGAGATTAGGGGTAGTTTAGGCCGTTAGATTAACCCTAGGATAGATCCCAGCCCTCAAAAATTGTCACAAGCCTCCAAAACAAGACCAAGGGCCAAAACAGGTGCACCAGGCCAGCCAGGGTCAAGCCAGAAGGCTGTGCAGGTTTCTGGCTCGACACGGGCGCACTTCCCAAGTGCGCCAGTGTATTTTTGTGCTGGCGCACTTCACAAGTGCGCCAGTGCATTCTGGCTTGTTTTCGGTTTTTCTGCCTAACTTCGTTCGTCCATATCTTCTTCATACGGACTCCGATTTACGAAATTTCGGACTCTATTTCGCGTATTTTTCCGAGACGAACGCAATGGCGCAAGCCGTTTATCCAGATTCAAATTTTATAATTTAATTCTGCCTTGATTCTTGTCTTAACACGTTGCTAAAAATTCGGGTTGTTACATCCTCCCCAACTTAAAGGATTTCGTCCCTGAAATCTCCAAGTTAGGAGGAACATATCCTACCATCCATCATCCATCTACTCAAAACATCATCCACAAGCAACCATTGTCCTTAGATGATTTCTAATGCTGTATGAATATATGCAAAACGTGTGTGTATATGCACTTATCTAATGTAAATGATCAGGCCTGAGTGATCTAATGCAAAATATGTATAGTGCCATGAATCCAACATGTATGCAAATAGTCCTAGTCATATAGATACTATATGCGTGCACAATCATTCATTCATATGCAACAACCGCATGATAATACATTCGATTTCATCCATAAACAAGTATAAATACTCGTGCATATGCAATATGAAATGTGACCGAGTCGAGCTAGAATCTAATGTGTATTCGCGCATCCACGAGCAACCACTTGCAACCACTTGCAACCATATCAATCATAACATGTTTCAAATACATGTTTACATCCATAGGGTTCTACCTAGGATTCCCTGAAACAGGGTCGAGAAGATAAATAAGACAAACTCCTTACGGGGTTTGTAACAAAAAATAGGACCGAGAGGATGTCCACAAAAGATAGCCTACAAGTAAGCTCTATCGAAAACAGGAATCAAGAATATACTCCCAAAAAGAGATATCATGCGTGTATCTAGTCTTTGACCATCAAAGTCGTATTTCCTTGGGCTTAATCCCATTGTGCCTTGACCGTCTTTTAACTTCGTGATTTCGTAGCTTCTTATTTCTTGTTTGCATAACATGAGCTAGAACTCATTTCTTCGTCGCCTCTCGTTCCACTTGCACTTATCCTTTTTCTAGAATACTTGGCGCAAACATGACTGCGTACGCATGATCTTATGCAAGCTTTCCAAAATTCACTAATGAATCATGGATCTTGTTTATATACTATAAGGTATTCCATGTAGAAGAACTTCTTCTTGAAAGTAAACAGATGTCAACCAGGTTACCAAGCACACTTACTAGGGTGATTTCCATAACCCATGCATAAGTGAAATAAACCATCCATCTTATCGGCGAACACCACTCGATCGGGCTTCAAATTTCCAATAAAGGCATCACGGGATTCTAAGTAACTAATCATGACCGAACCCAAAAGGTTACACGAGACTCCGAGGGTATTACCAAGGCTAGTCAAGAGTCTAACTACCCTCCTATCAAAACCGAGAGTGGCACCCCTTACTGGATAACCACTTAATCCTTAGAATCCATCCATAGCTTATAAACATAAGCATTATTTCCAAGCTCAACACTTGACATAGACATTCTCAAATCCAAACAAGCCATGAATAAATGGACCGATTCTCCAATAGGACTTTGAGACAAAAATGGGATTCTCTATTACGTTAGTACTTAAGGTGCAGAGACTCAACTATCGAAGCAGACTTAAATGATACGATGATCAAAACAAAGTCCTAACGGGATGATAGAGAAGAAAAGCTAAACCTTTAACAAGATCGTTACCCTCCTTCCGAGGTACCCTAGAAATAAGAGCATACTATTACCCTCCCGATGATCTTGTCCTTGTCCCATAATACTTAACTATCCACCCCGTTTTACCATGCCAAAGGTACTCTCTCGTCATGGGTTTCATTGTTCATCTTTCTCCCTCCTTTGAGGACTAAGCCATACCAACCAGTTGCTCAGCCTTAAGCTCGTATCCTTTATCCTCTTTCTCACTATCCTTTCTTATAACGCGGCCACTGGTCTCTCGAGAACCACCTCCATCGCATGGAAAGCACTTTCGTAGATAGAAAAGACTAGTCGCAGTTAAAACCACTGTGACTACAGATGGAGGAAAGAAAGGAAAAGAGATTCAATTAAGGAAACAAGGATAGTGCTAATGGCCTTTGGGGAATAGCCTTTTTCTTTTAAAAGAAAATTTTCTTGAAAAATGCTTCTTTATAAACGATTTTCAAATAGTTTTCAGAAGGCCTTTAAAAACTTTTGCCCAGTCTGGTAACCTTTTGCCCTGATACCAAATGTAACACCCCGCCTCCGCTAGGGTCACTCGCAAAGGAATGCACTAGCTTTAGAGGGGCATTATTGGTAAACATGCACAGAAATATCACAAGACAGAACATATAAAATAGCGGAAGTAAAATCGAACTTTCATAAACATGAATACATAAGGTCTAAAGCCTTTTACATCAGAGTACATCAAAACCTGTCTTGCAATAGTAAAGAAGCATAAAGACTTTTTAATAAATTATTCCCCAAATAAAAACAGTAAAGTAGCCATAGCCAGGAAAAGTCCAAGCCATCCATGATGACCTTCAAGCAGAAGAAGTCCGAACTAAACAACTGTGTTTCCTCCCTGTAACCTGGGGGGGAACGGAAGAAAAGAGGCGAAACAAAACAGGTCAGTTAAAAAGACTGTGTAAGCCCTATCTACTATTAGTATAAAAACTAGTAAAGTTAACTGACATGAGAAACTGAGATGAACATAAGCATGATAACAAGATAGGTAAGCTAAATCAAAATAACAGGATGAACTACTGAACTCAGATAAACTAAGATGTCATGATAAATTACGATGTCAAGACAAAACAAGGTATCACATCGTCAGGTTCCTATCAAGTATAATATTCCAAGATATCTATCACGTATAACGTCCCATGGTATCTATCATGTATATCTGCTCTGCACCTACCGTACTAGTATCCCAACTGTATTACGTGTTATCCGTGAATGACCCTTACTCAGAAGTCGTGTAATGGTCCCTGTCAACCTAATATGCCGCATATATAGGTTACTCAACTCATATGTTTCTTTCCATGTATAAGTTCAGTTCTTTGCCGTAGGCTGTACGGGCTTTCCCATGTAAACGGTTTATCCTTGAAGTTGTTTTGGACTGCAACCCTTGATCTAGTTGTGTTTCCTTACCATGAACTATCGCGCGTCCACTTAGGATTTATGCCACCTAGGACCACTAGGGATTATGCCACCTAATGAACGTTTCCGTGTCTCGGTTTTAGGTTTTGGCCACCTAGGACCACTAGGGATTACGCCACCCGTCAACCACGCCCTTGATCCTACGTATGTATCGTGAATCGTTTTCCATGTCTAGATGCACATGTTCCCCAATGTGCCATCCGAGTTCCGTGCCAGGGCAAATCAAGAAATACGGAACTCGGTCGGGAGCTTTAAATCGTCTGCCGATGCAGATATCAAGGTCTGTTTTTGTACCCGTGGCTATGGTCCCACGTGACCCCTCCCTCAACTACTGAAAGGCAATCCAAGAAAAATCATGTATAAGAACCACTCCACGGCCCCACTATAGCCCACTTTCCTACGGGCCAACCTCACCCATGACTCGATAGCAAGCACATGGTCTGTTGGGGGTTCCCTGCCTTTCCGCACGTACACGATTGACTAAAGATGGTAGGTAGTCGGCGATGCGCTATCCAGGGCAAAAACAAGAATCGTCGACTCCACGCTAATCTGTCCCAGTCTTTAGGTTGCTCGCATAGCAACCAAGGCATACTCTTGGTCCTTCTAACGCAGACATTAACCTCTCATGGGCCTAGTATAATTACCTGGT
Source organism: Allium sativum (assembly GCA_030737875.1). Classification (NCBI taxonomy): domain Eukaryota; kingdom Viridiplantae; phylum Streptophyta; class Magnoliopsida; order Asparagales; family Amaryllidaceae; genus Allium; species Allium sativum. The sequence goes on from CM060923.1 coordinate 432,753,328, forward strand.
AGCCCACAGAGGGATCCCAAGAATATCCTCACGTCCCCCGAAGCTTCCACTGCGGCACCCAGTGCGCTGGAGCTTTTATCCAAGTCAGATAACTTGCTCCCCCTCGTATACTAAGCGATGACCTACCGTATCAGGTTACTCATCGTTTTGAGAATTAGTCCTATGTCCTTAGCTAAGAATTATTACTTAGTTACCCTTAACTAAGGTTTACCACTTAGCTTCCTTTCCCGTTATCCTTGATTAACCACGGTTTTCTACCTAGTTCTTCTAGCTAGGGTTTGTCTATTTGGTTAAGTGTTATCATTCAAGTCCATGACTTAACCCGCCCATGAATCACGTCAAAGATTGGCTAAGTATTTAAGTTCAAGACTTAGTCCCACAAGTTGGTTAAGTGTACCCAGAGGCTCATGACTTAACCCTATCAAGTCAAATTGGTCAAGTACTAGCTTACCTTAATCCTATTGGATTATCTTGCTAGATCGATTAAGCATAGATTATCTTAATCCCATCAAATTATCGAGTCGGATTGGTTAAGTATAGGTTGGCTTAACCCCATCCTCTAATCGTACTACAATGGTTAAGTATATTCTAAAAAGGTCTTGTGACTTAACCTTATCAGGTCCGCGTATTAGATTGGTTAAGTGTAAGTTACTTAACCCCATCAAATCATCATGTATAATTGGTTAAGTATAAGTTGCTTAACCCCATTAAATTATCACGTTAAGTTGGTTAAGTATTGGTTACTTAACCTCATTGAATTACCAAGTTTAAATTGGTTAAGTGTTTAACTTAACCCCATCGAATTACCATGTTTAGATTAGTTAAGTGTGGATTACTTAACCCCATCTAATTACCGTGTCGGATTAGTTAGTGCAAATTACTTAACCCCATCCCCTAATCATCTTGTATGGTTAAGTGTCATTAAGAAAACTTACTTAACCTTGCCAAATTATCATGTTGGATTGATTAAGTGTTGGTTAACTTAATCCCCGTCCACTAGTCGTATAAAAATGGTTAAGCGTCATTAGGCAAATCAAATCACTTAACCTACCCAACCTTGTCATGTTTTGTTAAGTATCATTAGCCTAACCAATTTACTTAACCCATTTACCCATGTCATATTTGGTTAAGAGTCATTAATCAAATTAACTTAACCCTATCATGTGGCATTAATTACTTAGTGCACCCCAACCTCTCACATTAGACTTTGTTGTGGTTACTAGTTAAGCCGGTCGGTTCCGGGTAGCTTTACACCACAACTTGGTCTAACCTCGGGTTCAAGCACAACATGACCAACTTCTCACATTGGGTCCTATTGTTTGCAACTACTAGTTAGGCCGGTCGGTTCCGGGTAGTTTTACGTTGCAAACTCAACCCAACCTCGAGTTGGCCACTTTCATGTTTAGTCTAGTGTCATGTTCATAGTCAAGTTTTCAAGCAATTGGGTAGACCTAACTTAATAGGTAAATTCCCAATGGGTAGACCTAACTTAATAGGTAAATTCCCAAGCTTATGTTTTTATGCATACTTACATGTCAACTTCCATGTTATATTTCAAGTCATGTTTTCAAGTATAAACACATGTCATATTTAACGTTACATGTTGTCATGTTTATACCCATTTACCCAAATCATGTTCATGTCATTATGTTTTCCCATAATGTGACCCCAACGCTTTTAAACTCGCATAATGGATTCAAAGAAGGAACTTGTCAAAGGCATGACAAAAGGGGGTATAAAGCCACTAGTTGAACATGGTGGCAAATGAGACATGATGTGTTCATTAACTTGCATGTTACATTCTTAAGCCTCAAAACATGCATAAACCCAAACTTGGCACATAAGCAAATCATGGTGACAAAAGACATGGAATGATGACTAGTAACTCGCATATATCATCATATAAGGGCTATGACTTCATATGCAAGTTGACATAAAGGTTATGAGGGTTCTCATGTTGCATAATGCAACATTTTAACATAAAGGTTGTAGCTTTTAGCCCACAAGATCAAGATAATGACTTCATAATCTTGCATGACATGATAGCATGTTTCATACTCAATGATCAAACCCAAACTTGCAACATGAACATTTAACTTCATAGTTAATATCTAAGAGTAGGGAAAGGGCTTACATTGCTATGAAGGCACAAATCGGAATGCAAAACAAAGATTGTGATGAAGCCTATGCATGCCTTCATCCAAAAACCCAAAGATAAAAGCTCCAAATCAATAAAACCCTTAAGCCAAAATGAATCAAAACTCTTGCTTTATGATGTAAATATGGAAACTTGACTTGAATGCAAGCTAATGAGGCTCATACAAGCTTGAAAACACTTGTATGCATTGAAAATCTCTCATAGAAATGAAGATAGCATTTTAGCAAGAGGATGGAGGCTACGGTTTTGAGTGGAGGCCATGATCACTAGAAATTTTGGCATAGTTTAGTTGTAGGATCAATTAATGAGGGTTTAGGCTAGGTTAGGGGTCTTTTTATAGAGATTAGGGGTAGTTTAGGCCGTTATATTAACCCTAGGATAGATCCCAGCCCTCAAAAATCGTCACAAGCCTCCAAAACAAGACCAAGGGCCAAAACAGGTGCACCAGGCCAGCCAGGGTCAAGCCAGAAGGCTGTGCAGGTTTCTGGCTCGACACGGGCGCACTTCCCAAGTGCGCCAGTGTATTTTTGTGCTGGCGCACTTCACAAGTGCGCCAGTGCATTCTGGCTTGTTTTCGGTTTTTCTGCCTAACTTCGTTCGTCCATATCTTCTTCATACGGACTCCGATTTACGAAATTTCGGACTCTATTTCGCGTATTTTTCCGAGACGAACGCAATGGCGCAAGCCGTTTATCCTGATTCAGATTTTATAATTTAATTCTGCCTTGATTCTTGTCTTAACACGTTGCTAAAAATTCGGGTTGTTACAACACTATTATAATATCAGAAAAGATATTGATTTTAAAAATGTTTTGGGTTATAGTAAGGTAAAAACCGTTCATGTTTATGTATGTGCTGGTCTTACTATTATCCTTTTCTTTCAAAAAGGATATTTCAAAGTTAAAAAAGTTGTTTGTGCTGTGAATTTATCACTAAAAGTATTCCAGACTGATCCGAGTGAATTTTGCTTTGCTTCAAATGTGCTCGGGTCAGACCGAGTATATTTCCAGGTTAGGTGTCGCTTGGAGTTCGGAGCTGGAAGAAGGAGGCTTCACCGTTAGTTTTTTAAAGTTATATTCCTCTGTGACCGATGTATGATGTATTCTGATGATTGGTATGTATTAAAAATTTCTTTTTGTATAAAGCGATTTGAAATATTATATTTTATTCATTCTGCTGTGAGATATGTTATTCTTCTTCTTTCTTCCATTCTAACATTTCTTTCTTCTTCTCAACTTCTAACTTCTTTCTATTAACAGCCTGGTTTTCCAATACTTGGATTTTTGGCAAGTAATACGGGATTATGTATTATTGTTGAAAATTCAAGCTTCGAATTTTCAGGCCATTACAGTTGGTATCGGATCTATTGGATCAACGATAACCTTGGCTCTGTGGTGTAACTCAATAGAGATGGGGTTAGTAATACCCTAGATTGAATTGAGTGTATATATATGAGAGCTCATATTTGTAATTGAATATAAAACTATTTTTAAATATTTTGTAAAGCGGGTAAATGAAATAATTTTGCCCAAATTTTTATATAGAAAGCAAAATATTTTATCGAATTATTGAAATATCTTTTTGTTTGATTGATTTGAATGAAATCAAAAACAAATGTGGAAATACGACTTAACTTGGTTAAGTCGAGTTAAATTAGGAATGGATATAGTGTTGGAAATAAATAAAATATATTTGGAATTTGGTAATCGAATTAATAATTGAATTAAAAATCGATCTGATATTAATCAATTGGTGAAACCAAAGTGAAAGCAAATGAAAAATATTAATGTTGAATCGAAAAAATTGGTTGATTTGATGTGCCTTGTTTGTTAAGTAAGCTAAATAAAATTCATTAACGATTTATTAAAAAGACGAATGAACTGAAATTTATGTAATTATTCCGGTTAGTCAATGATTGTTATTTGAATTTCATATATTGCCACTTACATGGTAAATGAAGTTAAGTACAGGTAAGAGAACGCTATAGAGATAGAATTTGATTGCGTAGATTGCTTATAAATTGAGTAGTATGCTTAATAACGCTTGCAAAAAGGTACGCCTACACAAAATATTAATTTTGGGGTTTTGATTTGGGTTTTGAGATTTGATTTTGAATTTTTCCGACCATGTGGTCGATGTATATATATTTGTTGAACCTGCAATATTGCGGATGTCCCTCCATATAGGGGAGACTCTATCAAAAAAAATTCAAAATTTAAGGTGTTAGAAATTTTTTGAAGATTTTTGGAAAAATTTGTTATTTGAAATAAATTGCTTTTAAAACCAATCAGATTAGTTTTGGAAATAAAACCGTGTTTTAATTAAATATTTTGTTAAAGTAATAGGATTGTAGCATTCTATTTGCCCTATTTATTTCGGGGATGAAATTATTTTAAGGGTGAAGGAATGTAACTACCCGTATTTTTCTAGTTACTTATTTAAATTATTTTATTATTTTAAATTGTCTATTCAAATTTAAATAAAGGAATTTAATATTTTTGGATATTGTATTAATATAAATAATGATTAATTATCAGGAATAATCTAAAGTTTAACGTGTCTTCCCATAATAATCCCAAGTTTGGATTATTTTTGAATAATCCAAAATTTGGGGGGTGTCCTCCCAAATTGATCTCGAAGACCCATTTACCTCTTATAACCGGTAAACTTCCTCAAAAATTAGCTAATTACCATTTTATCTCACCTTAAACATACTTAATCCATCATAATCCATCTTCCCAAACGTTAACTATCCATTCCCCCTCATGTCTAAACGAGTTGCATTCTTGGTTATATCTCATGAATATCATCAACAATCAAAGGAGATTCCAGGCCTGACCTCTCATCAAAATGATTATACAAAATTTCACGCCTACTTTTAGTGTTCAGCAATATGTCTTCGTCCTTTGGAGTAATACATCACCGTGTAGGCAGCAACTCCCTCCTATCCTCCCTCTCTTCTCCCTCCATCAACAATCTTGCATCCCTTCCCAACGGCTTCAACGACCCTTCCTCCGCCGACGTCATCCTCCATCTCCACCTATCTAACCCAAACCCTAACTCCAACAATACCCCTCCTATCCTACTCCATTTATCGATTTCAACAGTCTCTGACACTGTGGGTCTTCTTCCTGTCGCTCTCGAGTTGTTGTACGACGATTCGATTTCATACAGATGATGTACAATTTGAACTACGCCGAATAGATGATGTCTAATTTGATTAATAGAGCAATTCACAGCCACCCGAAGATGGATATGGTCAAAGTTTTTGTTGCTACGTTGTGAGAGATTTTAATGATAGGGGCTTAGTTAAAAAAGTTCTTGATGAGGCTTTTTGGAAGGGTTTGGAGATGCAATATGGGATGATGGATTTATGTAAGATTCAACGGTTGTGGAGAGCGAGTAAGGATGGTTGGCAGCGGATTTGTGTAAGATTTATAAGGATGATGGATGGAGGAATGTCGCACCAGGAATGCCTACACAGTTTTCCCACTTCGTTTCTTTGATTTCAGAAATTATGTTCATATTTGATTTCAGAAAGTTTGTTCAAATTTGATTTCAACAAGTTTTGTTTTGGTATCAAAATTTTATTTGGAAAAGAACTGTTGAAGATATCATGAATAAGAAAGGAAAGAATTGGGAAGATATTGATTTAGGCAAAGTTTACCGGTTAAACAGGTCAATAAGTAAACGGGATCAATTAGGGAAGACACCTCCCAAACTTCGGATTATTTAGAAATAATCCTAACTTGGTATTATTATGGGTAGACACGTTAAACTTTGGATTATTCCTAATAATTAATACTATAAATAATATAATATTTTAATTCCAAAAAGTTTGGGAAAATATTGGATTTGCAATATAATGTAAATTGGCAACATAAAAGGGTTTAATGTTGTTTATATTGGGATTATATTAATGATTTCATTGATTAAACTACGATTGAACGTTTAATTTATAATTTAATTATAAAACGAGCTCCAGCTGCGCGGTAGTTCGTAATATAATGTTTTGAACTTTAAGTGGCTGTACAAGATCTAATACAAGTCGGATTTCTTTGAAACAAGAAACGTCCTAATCTATTGGATAATATTTTTCTAATGAAAGAGAAAAATCGAGTTTTCATGTTGTAGATTTAGTTTTATGTCCAAATCAAATTTTCAAATAATCGCTATGGAATTCGTTTATGATTTATAACCATTTATTTTATAAATAAAAGGGTTTTTTAATTAATTGAATATCTTTTTGGCTTGAATCTCAACCCGAGATATTTTATTTTGAAATTACATGAAATTATTGGTCAAGTATGGCCGATTATAACATCTTATTATTATTATATTGAGGCATTTTTAAATTGATTTATTTTAATTAAAATTGGACCCTTAAAAAGGGACTTTATTCAAACAATCTCTATTTTCGACGAAATAAATTTTATTAAGATTGTAACAGCTAATTATTACTGGATTTCAAGTTTCACATTAATCGGAGTCATTTTATAAGCGTGGCAAAATTAAATGCAAATAAAACGACCTTTTGGACGTGAACGAGCGTCGTTTGAGCAAACGGATTTGGAATTCGACGAAACAAGATTCATTAGGATCGTAACATCAAATTATACCATGAGGTCCATTTTCGTAAGGAACGGGGTTTGTATGTAACCACAGTAATCAATAAACAGTGTTTAGAAATAGCGATAGACACGAAATAAAAATCGTTAGTCGTTGTCGATCATCACATCATGTTAAAATAATATATAAACCCCGCTTACATAACCCCCCCCAAATCAGAATTCTCCAACCCAACCTCATTCCCATCCATAAATTTTGCAAAAAAGTTCCTAACCACTAAATAATTTATATCTTTGATTCTGTAATGAATTGGCCGTGGTGATCTGAAGCAAAGATGTAGATCTGGTCTAGGGATACTCATGTATAAATTATGGTGAGGTTCCGTTAAGTGTGGTGGTCGGAAATCGCGAATAACAGCGAGATTTGGGTTTCATTTTTATTGGTTTTGGAGGAGTTTTAGTTGTAGATTGAGGATAGGGTCTGAAGCAAACTTGTACAGGAAAAGGAGATGGTCGTTTTCTCTTTAGGTCGGGGAGGCTGAAGTCGTCTGTGGTGACGACAATAATGAGATAATCAGAGTTGTTAAATTCTGTGTATACATTCATGTTGCGATCAGAAATTATGGGATTTCGGCGACTGGTGTTGATGAGGGGGTTTCAGATCTGAAGCAAAGGGGATGGCGGTGGAGAGTGGCGTCGATCCACGGTGGTGTGGCGGTCTCCGGTTATGGGTGGTCGGAGTTATGGTCATATTTGTTTATTTCGTTCGTGAATGGATTCTGGCGTCATGGCGACGAGGTGGAGGCCCAATTTTAGGGCGTCGGCGCTGCTCAGACGGGGTTGATGGCGGTGGTGCTAGGTCGATGTCTGGAGGTCCAAAGAGATGGCGCGAAAAGGGTTTGGTGTGGAGTAGTTCGTTAAGGGCACTGTATTTCAGAATTCGAAGAGGAAGAAAATGATTCGGGAAGAGGACGTGAAACCTGAAGAAACCGCGTAAGCAATATTGTTTTGCAGGAATTAAGATTGGTGCGACCAGACTATTTAGATTAAGGTAAATCATTAGTTTAGTTTAAGGTTAAAATTATTTAATTTAGGTTTCTTAATTTATATATATATATATATATATATATATATAATATAGATGCCGAAATACTGTTGATTGTGAAATAGTGGAGAAAGTTTTTAAACCCTAGGTAAGAACCGCCAAGATGATGGCGTGTGGCCTGTAAGGGAAACAGATTAATGTATAACTAAGGTATTAATTTAAATAAAATAACCAGTTAAATAATTTAACAACGTTTTAATTATATATAAACTTGTAACGACGATAACTGTTTCGTTTGTTATCAGAATAACGTAAAATTGGATCCGTTGGGATCATGGTGACGGAGGCTACGCGTACAAGCCGGTTCGGTCAGAAACGGAAGCAGTTGGAATTTCATGTAATTATAAACACTGTTTAAAATTATACGAAAATGATGCTGAAATCATCGACTGAAAATTAATGGTGAGTTAACTCTCACACTTTTCTGGAATACAATGATGTGCTAAATTTGTATAATTATAACATACCATGGATAGTACAAATTGGGTGATTGATTGATATGGATGCTATTGTTTGCTTGTTGTTTGATTGTTTTACGTTATTTATATTTCGTCATTTAATTGTGTTATGTTTATGAAATCATTTCATGTATTATTAAAAAATATTATTGTGCTATGTGTTGTAGGGAAGCACAGGTTGGAGGAATTAAACCGGATTCCTCAAATTAATTGTATGTTATTTGTAGATTATATTATTTCTATATATGAATTGTTACCCCAAAATGATATCAAAACCTGTTCGAGTTAAATGGATGTTAATCGTTGTTGTGATTTTAATCAATCGACAGTACTGATTAAGTGGTTGGAAGTGATGCCTAAAAATCTATTGTTTATGACTTCATTTGCCATCAAGCGAGTTGGCGTGGTTTTATGTTACAAATTTATTTTACAACTGAATCGAAATTATAAGTTATTTTATTGAAGTTAAATAAAAAAAGAAGTTTTATAAATATATTTATATTTATAAACATGGTTTATAAAAGAATTTATCAAACGTTTTTATAACGAATTCTTATGTTGTTTTAAGAAAAGGAAGTCAGAAACTAATATATGGGTTAGTAAAATTAACTAATTGTTTTAATGAACCAATTAAATAATGTTATTAAAATATTTAAGTTATTAATTAATTAAAGGGGGAAAGGTGAACGGAAATAGTTAACGGTTTAACTGATGTTTACGATTGGCAAGGTCGACACTTTTAGTTGAAATTGACAATTAGTTTAATTTGTTATAAATTAATCCAATCGATGGTCTTCCAAATATTCAGATGTTGTTAAAAGTAAGTAAATCTCTAATTAGCTATAATTTTAAAGTGATTATCAATTTAATTTTTGTTAGTAAAGTTTAATTATTATTTAATAATCTCCTAAAAATGATTCATTATTCTATTTTTAGTTAATAATGAAATTAACTACTTTTAATGGAGTAATGTCGAAGTAAATTAATAATAATAATAATAATAATAATAATAATAATAATTAAAGCGATTACTTTAATGGTATATTATATTAAAAAGTGACCAAAAGGGAAATAAGTTTGATTAAGATTTAATAAGAGTTTTATAAGAGGGTTATAACCTGAGTTTACAAACAAAGTTGATAAAAGTGACTCGTAAGCTAATGCGAGAGTTTCAATAAGATTTTATTAAGTAAAATGGGTATGGTTAAAATAAGACTTAAAAGTGTTTGGTGAATATTTACCCAATAAATTAAGTAGAGAGATTATAAGGAAGTTACCAATGTTAGGATTAGTTTTCGAAACCGTATTGGAATCAAATGGTAACTAAGATTTGTTTAGAGGAAGTTTAATGGATTAAGAAAAAGGAATTAGCGTGTAAAGTGGGTTATCAAATAAATTAATATGGTTTATGATATCGTAGTAAATGGAAATGGGAATGAGATATCGGATTTTTGAGTTGCAAACTTTTATTATCTTGAGATAAGAATGTTGTCGATCAAGGTTTGAGAGGTAATAAAAATACCCCAACTTGAAAGATTCGCTATTATTAAAAGATGATATTAGTTTGTAAGGGTAGAGGATGATGGAAATAATTTATTAGGGAAAATATTGTAATATTAATTTGTAAGGATTCGGTAATATAATAAAACCAATGGGTTTAAAATAAGCGGTATTATTTGACATTCTTTGGGTCAAATACAAAGAATGATTATACTGATACAATTTGATCAAATATATAAGACTATATCCAAAGTAATGAAATAGTATGTCTGGGTAATTGCACTTATTCAAAGAAATAAGTTGATAAATTTTAGTTTACATGGAAGACGTGAAATATAGAGTGATAATGGTTTTGAAATGGAATTAGATATTGGAAATATAATTATAATTTCCATAAGCGCGATTATTTTAAAGTTAATAAATTCATTTATGGTTATATTATTAGAAATACGTCACTTGACATTATTATAACCATATAAGATTGGTAAGGAAACTTATCGATTGGTTAAGTGTGTATATATATCAATATTACCAATGGTAAGGGAAATGGAAAAGGGGTTTATGAATCTATAGCGATATTTTTCAAAGATAAGAGAAAACGAAAAGGGTTTGAGAATATAGAAGATAAAGGGAAAGATGTTTTTATGAAATATAGTAGTATTTCCAAAAAAAGGAAATAAAAAGTGAAGTGGGAAAAGACGTTATTCCAAAGAGAGTGTCGATTAAATATTTCTAAGTAATGAACCAGAAGCGTTTGGTCGAGATAGAATTTACGATATGGATTTTAAGAATCGATGAAATGTTTTATGAAATATTTTATATAAATGACCTGAGTTGCTTAATGTACTTAACAATACTGTTATGATTTGATATTTAAACAATCAACCAACAAATGAATTATTCTATTGGACCTTTGACGTGTTGTTTCAAAGAGACCGGGATGGGAACTAGACCCAAAACCACTTCGAGTCAACTGTGCAAATGTGACTAACTTGCAGGCGATAAAGATGGAGCATCGAAGACCATAGATCTTCATAAATGGAAGAACCACTTAAAATCTCTGATTCAATGCAGAGATATACTACTGTTCTGTCATAGTTGAAATCTACGGATCGGAAGGACTTCTTGCTACTGATCCTTGGGGTGATTCCTATATAGGATGTAGTAGGAGGGCGCCTTCGGTTCATCCTGTTCGTGGATGACTTGTATGGACGAATGTACGACAGAGTATTTCCTTAGAGTCACGTATGTTTATTTTTTACAAATATACCAAATTTGGTGGTGGAGAAATTATCTTGCCTAACACCTAGAGTGTATTTGTCGATGTCAACTAGTGATTTGACATATATGGCGATGTGACATTCAAAGTGAATGGAGGTGTGATGTTCTAAAGCATAAGCGTGACCTCAAGCCTCATCAACCGGAAAATGGCACAAAATCGGGTAGGCAGCATGGGTATGTGGGTCACACCTCTTAAAAGGGTATATCATTACCTGATCTAGAGAAATCAAATGCCTTCAGTTGTCCCTTTTATTTTTATATGTATGTTATTTGTTTGGTTGGCTGGCCCCCAACGGTGGTAATGATATACTCGGTACTCTCAAGAGAAATGAGGGGCCGATCATGTGTAGCCAGGTTGCAAGACGTTCTTTTTGAACCCTAATGTATTCATCTCTGGAGGTACATTATCGGAAAGGTGGTCCCATACCTTTCCAGGAAATCCATTCTCCAATAAGAACCCACGGTTTTGATTGTATACTATATATGTAGAGCGTGAGATGCAAGCGTTCTTCCAGATTATAATTTATTTGTGGTTTGATAGACACTACTATAATATCAGAAAAGATATTGATTTTATAAATGTTTTGGTTTATAGTAAGGTAAAAACCGTCTGTGTTTATATGTGGGTTGGTCTTACTATTATCCTTTTTTTTCAAAAAGGATTTTTCAAAGTTAAACAAGTTGTTTGTGCTGTGAATTTATCAGTGAAAGTATTCTAGACTAATCCGGGTGAATTTTTCTTTGCTTCAAATGTGCTCGGGTCAAACCGAGTACATTTCCAAGTTAGGTGTCGCTTGGAGTCTGGAGCTGGAAGTAGGAGGCTTCACTGTTAGTTATTTAAAGTTATATTCCACTGTGACCGATGCATGATGTACTCTGATGATTGGTATGTATGTAAAATTTCTTTTTGTATAATGAGATTTGAAATATTATATTTTATTCGTTCCGCAGTGAGATATGTTATTCTTCTTCTTTCTTCTATTCTAGCATTTCTTTCTTCTTCTCACCTTCTAACTTCTATTAACAGTCTGGTTTTTCGATACTTGGATTTTTGGCAAGTAATACGGGATTATGTATTATTGTTGAAAATTCAAGCGTCGAATTTTTCGGGTCGTTACATTGCATTTGAGGAGATGAGGAAGTAGCGGCTGACGTATTGACTAGGAGAAAGGGGAAATTAGTTTCAGGTTCTGTTTAGGATTATTTATAGGGATCACTGTTTCAAATCTCACAAATATCCTCCGAGATCTCGTTTTGGGCTCCTTTCGAAACGAAACAGCAAATATCACTCTAAATCTCTTTTCGAATATATCGCCCGAGATATTGCAATATCGAACGATATATCGACCGAGACAAAATACTCGAATATCGTCCGAGATCTTAGTTTTTTTGGTTAAAATTTAAAATTTTGCCTGAACTAGAACTATAATTAAAAAACTCAAGTCTAGCCATATCAATTATTTATTATTTTACATTTTGCATGTTAAATGACTATATTGTATGTTCATATATGTTTTACAATGCTTATGATTTTCATATTCGTCATTTTACATACATGTTACTTACGAAATTATGTATTTTATGTTCTATTTGTGCTGAGTTTTTTAATGTTTTGAATCCTTTTAATGTTTCATGTCTAACAATATTCCTGTTTTAAGCATATTACGATTTAGAGTATGAATGATCTTTCGCAAAATAAAGAATAATAAAGTTATTTTTCATTTTAAGTTTAAGTTACTGTGTTTTTGATAGCATTCATAAAAATCATTTTGTTAAAATATCATTTTTAACATATCATGTACCCCGAGATTGTTCTTATATGAACTTTCAGACCCGAGATGAAAATCCGAGACGAACTCCCGAGTTAGACTCATCTCGTCCGAGATCTCCCCCGATACGAGACCGAGTCTACAAAATCTCTGAGACGAAAGATGACCGAAATTTGAGATTCAAAACCTTGATAGGGATGGGTACTATTTTTTTATTTGATTATTATATTTAGTTTTATCCAATTTATGCTTGTTTTCGTGTTTTAAAAATCTATGTGATCACCTACGAATTTCGTTTTCAATGAAATTGACATGCAGCTACTCTTAGACATTACAGGATCAACGGAACTGGTTCCGTCAAATTCTAAGTCCATTTGCAAAAAAACGACGAATTTTTAAAGTTAAAATATTGACTATTTTTCATGGTAAAATCACGCACGGCCACACACTGACTCTAAAAATCACGGAACTTGGAATCTTGCCATTATTCGATACTATGGATACAATAAAAAAAGTTTCACCGAATTCTGTGGTCGTCTCAATAACGTTTCTTTGTAAAACTGCTCAATTAATACATCAAACGATTTTATCACGCTTGGCCACGTACTGAGTCTATTTGGCACAAAATTTGAAATCTAGCAATAATTTAATATTCCGGCTCCAACAAAATTGGTTTCATAAAAAAGGGAGGTCGTTTGCAAAATGTCCCCTTCTAAGGGCTATGCAATATTATTAAGATATTAATAAATTCCATAGCGACTATTTGGAATTTTAATTTGGACATAACTTACAATTTATAATGTGAAATCTCAATTTCTTACATTCGTTAAAAAGATATAATTAAGTAGATCCTAACGTTTCTTGTTTCATCAAATTTTGATTTATAACGAACTCTGTACATTCGTTTAAAGTTTAAAATTAAATTTTCAAACTACCACGCCATTTCAAGCTCATTTTATAATTAATATAAATAGTGCGGTGCTAAGGACAACCTAAAACACTATTCCTAATATCGCTACTAAAAAATATCACAAGAATTATCGCTACACTCTTCTTAATACCATACTTAAAAAAATAGGGGCTACCACACCACCTTTACCTTATTTCCCTCCGTCTCTTATTCGTTCCTCCTACATTCCATTCTGAAACACTAGTTCTTCAATCAATCGATAAATGATAATGATGCTGCAGCAATGCCGAGAATGAAGAATGCGTGCCTAAATATACAAAAGTCGTTAATAAGATTTGATTTAAGCAAACTAGAAGAGGAAGTGAGAGATTAGCGCTTCAAATGGTAAGAATTTGAATTTTCCCATGGAAAAAAATGAAAACAACGATATTCTTGATTAGGGTTTTCATATTAGGGTTTACTATGTGATTAATTCGGCAAATACTGGTTAACTAAGAAATTAGAATGGAGAGATAATGTGGTATTAGGAAGTATACAAAATTTAAAGAGTTTCGTTTTTTTAATTGCGGTACTAGAAAGAGTATTTTGGGGCGTCCTTAGCACCACACTATTAATATATACGTTCAAACTTTGTTTTAAATAAAATTTAAATCATGTATTCTCAAAATAAGTCATTAAAATATTTAATTTCCATGAAAATTAATTAAAAATAAATTTTAAATTGGTTCTAAAATTTTGGATTGTTACACAGAGCCATGAGACAAAGGACTTGACAATCCAAGAACCCAGTGTATCAAATTGTGTGTACTATGGGATCACCATCTATCACGTAGTTCACATCCAAAATTAACCCCACTCCTTTAAGCCAATGTTTTTATTGCCAAGAACATATTTCAAGTCTCATTCTGTCGATTCAATGCAAATCTCTGGCAATCCACTTAAGAGGTGAAACTAGCAAGTCCACTCTCAGTAGATGAATCATTTTGACTTTAAAACAAGTTGATGCCTACACAAGACAACCCTGAAATCATGAAGCCAAAAATAAGGAAAACTAGAGCATAGAACCAAGGTGGTGCCTACGTGCACGGTAGGGATTGGTTTTGATCCCATCTAGGCGATTGATACTGTTAACGATATTTTTCGTCAACACTTAAGATTGGTTAGCAGGAACGGATCCAAAGGAGAAATAGGTGGATTGTCTATTTTTGGGTTAAATCGGGCCACCACCCTAGATATTGAAGCTTGGAGGTGTGGGATCGCCAAGGACTATCAGAATGGATTTGAACTCAGAGAAGGAGGTATATTCTCCTATTCGAGAACATGTATGAATTGGAATCCATGCTTATCAGGAGAATGAACAATTAACTGCAATAGCGATGATTGGAAAATAACAATATAAACTTACAGAGCAATTTTCTTATAAGAATATCCCTTTTTATTAGACTTTCATTGGGGGTACATAGATGTAATAAAGGAAATTCCTGGATTAATCTCGGCGCCAAGCTTCTTTTTCAGAGTACAAGTATATAGGAAACATTAACCTCCTAAATGTGACTCCTGGGGTCTTATTTATAGTGGTTCAGGGCTCCTTCCGCTGATGGGCTATTAGGCCTGTGGTGGTCTTTGTCGATCGCTTTTTCCTTGGTTTCGGGAGCTTGACTTCCGGCTGTCTTTGGAGTATCAGTTATAGTCTTTGGATGGTACTTAAATCCTTGATAACAGCCCTTGAATGTAGGCTCTCGGATGTAATCTTTTGGATGTAGGCCTCCTTCTTTATTGTGAATACTTAGAGGGGATTGCCCTCATGATGTATGTTGATAACTACAGGTTCGAATCCATTGCGGGTTTCGGTACTTGGTAGATCAATACAGGTAGAATGTATCTATGCTTGGGTCCCGGTTAGTTCTTCGATAGAGTTTTTTGATGTATCCTGGATTCTCGGAAAGGGGCTTCTAGTATTATTTTTGTTTTATTTTTGGATTTGGCCTTCTGGTATTCATACGACAGATGCCTCAGAAGCTGGTTCTGGGTGATCCTTGCATTCTCTTGGTTGAGTACCTTCGATGCTCTCGCCTTCAGGTGTGTCGGTTCTTAGGCAGGTCATTACCGAAGATCCATTTGTGCTTCACCCGATGGGTTTATTGCTTTTGACTTTCTTGGTTTCAGATTAGGGTAACTCTTTGCCACAGAATCTTTATATCGGGCTGATACTGTCGAAAGGGCTCTTTCGGATTGACCCTGGTAGATAGTTCCCATCGGTTATATCCCGTAGCTTTTACGATCCTTTCCCTTAGGAGGGTTTCGGTTGATGCAGCTTTTTGGGTTATTTCTTCCTGCTTTTAGCCCTTCCTAGTACTTGGCCCCACTCTCTATTGAGCCTACGGTGAGCTTCCGGTCATCCGATACCCCTTCACTGTCAGCTCATTGCACCGTTAATTTTTCATAGTAACATTTCCCCTAGTGAAGGGGTATTTTCGGCTTTCCAAGTCAAACTCTTTGTCTTTTCCGAAGTGTCATATCAGAGTTATTTGATCTTCCTTTGCAGGGGAATGCTGACTGGTCTTTGTTTGTCCGGTGGGAATTTGGGTAAATATCTTTGCACAATTACCATTGCCTTTTTCTTCACTTTTTACCTGCAACATTAATTTCTCGAACCAGATTATTTGTTCGTTGAAGACTTGAAGCTTATTGTGGGAAACTCATTACTTGAACCTTTGGTAAATATCTCTGTTTTAATCTTTAATCGAGAGGTTGAATTGTTTTACTTAAACTTGTTTAGGGTTCTGTATATCGGATACAAATTTTTCGTATTTTAATAACCTAAGAGGCAATTTGTGGCAATCCGCCCATACCCTTTTTCCCTAAATATTAATTCTAGGGTTTGGAACACGCAGTTGCATAAAAGAATCTATTCCATCAATTAATGACTGGAATGGTATATAGGATTGTCTCTACATTCACTATTCTGACTATTCAATTCTAATAGGTTTATATGTTATCACTTTTGAATATTCTAATGAGTGGGATATAAATTTATAAGTTTACGAAATTATATCACCTAGCAACACTATGTCTGATAAAAGGAGTTCCAGTTAATCATCCATTAAAGCTTGTGATCTTTCTCAGAGAAGGAAATCTCTTCTCTTGAAGAAATCGCTGATTACTTCTCAAGATGAAGTATACTCCATTCTTGCCAGCTTTGGGATGGACAATGTGGAGGCTATTCCAGCTACTTATCGTGATGACATCATGCATCTTCCTAAAAGATATTTCGCCTGCTCAGTTGTACACATCTGGCATGGAGGTTTCTTTCCTTTTCCTTCCTTTGTGTTTCGACTTCTGCAGGATTTGAAAATTGCTCCCATTCAACTTCTACCAAGCACTTACACACTGCTCTTATGCTTGGAAGTACTTGTTCTGGAATCGCGTTAGGCTTCTCTTACTTCGAACCTCGTTCGACATCTGATGCGTTTTTCAAGAGGTGTTGACTTGCCCATATTTCATGTTACCCCTTTGCGGAAGATTGTCAATGACGGCGCAGGCAAGGCTATAACTTAGGAAGATCAATTTTTCTTCATTAAATGCCCTGCCGATATTTCTGGCCAATTTGCTGATCATAGTAAGTCTTATTAACCCTTCGCGAGTGGTTACTTTTCCATTTGTGACTCATCTTTAATTTCCTTCTTTCAGATTTTGCTTCCGAGGGGGTGTCTTTAACCGAGAGAGAATCACGAATATCTAAGCTTATTTTGAAACTACTCGAAAAGTCACCAAGTCAGTCCACTCTACTAATTAAGGACAAGTTTTGTCTTTATAACCTTCTTCCTAACGGACAGAAGGCCTTGGGGCGCCCACCTGTCCCTCTTCTTGGCTCTAAACGTTTATTGGTATGTTCAAAAGTGTTCACTCCTTCGGCTCCTTTATTTCCAGGTATGTTTTGTTGATTCGATAGTATCTTAATTGAGATCTTTTTAACACTAATGCTCCATGTCCTCGGCTCTTTTCGCGGCCTTTAGTTTGACTAGGAGTTTTGGTTTCGTAAGCCCCTATTCTTACCGATGCCTTGAATCAATCTACCTCGACTGCTATTAAGAGGTTCGCCGAATTTCTTGTCGATATACCAGCTAAGAGATTGAAGCTCAATATTTCTACCTCCGCGATTTTCGGGAGTGCCTTCGATAGAGAGACGGGAAGTGGTGTTTTCCCATCATCCCTTCCAAGTATATCAAGAGCGGGTGTAGGTGACATGCCGCGTACTCCCTCTTCTCAGACTACTGAACCTTCGAGGCTCCTTTATTTTCTGACAGATTTTACTAATCTTGTAGAACTTGTTCTTCTGGGATCTGAATTTTCTGATATCTCATTGCCTTCCACTTCTTCCGAAACAATTTATTTTTATCAGCGTTTGATAATTCGACAGCTTAAGGTACACCATTTTTTTTACTCTGTCTTTCCATTTGTCGCAACTATATGCTGAATGCTTCTAATTTCCCATACTATTAAGGAATGGCACTTTTCTAAGCCCATTCTTTTTTCTCTGTTACTGAAATTACTCAGCTTCGAGAGGAAAATGTAGTTATGTGCGACGAGTGTGAGAGGTTGGAGGCTTCCTTGGAACATGTTGAGTTAGTTTTGGAGAAAGAGAGACAGGTTAGGGACGTAACACCTGACAAGGTGTTGGCCTTAGAGCACCAGATAGTGAAGGACGTGTTACCCATGCTGATGAGCTTCGGAAGAAGGATAAAAAGCTTTCTCGTGCCACCCAGATAATCTATGCAGCCGAGGATAGTATTTCCAATTTCTTGCAAGTCCACCTCCCACAGATAATTCCAATTACTACAAAGATGCCCTATTTCACCTTCTTTCCGACAACCTTCAGAGCAATCCTGAACTCCGAACCACCCAAATTCCTTCTTTCATCTAACATCAGATTATGGAAAGGATTAAGTTGGCTGAAGAAGGAATCTGTAATGACCCGAAAATCCAGACCAATTTGAGCTGACCAAATAACACAAGTCCAACCCCAAATTGCACTGGAAATTCAAGAAACTAATAGAAAGAAGATAGAGGGTGAGAATAGATAAGACGGAAACTTATAGAATAGAAGAAGAAGAAGAACATCGTCATCAGAGTAAACACGAAACTCACAACGGAACGTATAAAATATAACATAACTTTTGAAATAAAACAATTATGTATACAATAGCACTTATCAGAGTACAACACTTACAACAACAGCGGAAATAATGATAGCTATAGAATCTTGAAGCCTCCTGCTCCAAGCTCCCCAAGTGTATCTGTAAATCCCGACTACTTGACTGCCCGTACAAATTTAGGCACCCAAGAGTTTAAGGAAACAAAACAAAATAAACTCCGGGTCAGTCATGGGACTGGTATGAGTAAAACAGTTTAAAACGGTCTAAACAAGTAAACGATATCTCATAATACCACGCCGTATAACGGAACGAGTTTTTCTCTTATGAGAATACAAAATATCTTTATATCAAAAACCTTTTGATATTATAATAATGTCTGTGTACAAGTAGATATCAATCTAGCAGAAACGCTTTCATCTCACGTTCTACGTATAGTATACAATCGAAACCGCAAGCACGTATTGGGTAATCGATTTCCAACTAAGAAAAGGTATGGAACCACCTTCCGATCAGTGTACTCTAGGAACGATACACTGGAGTTCAACAAGAACATCTTGCAACTCAGCCACACATGACCGACCACTCATTTCGCTTGAGTGTATCGAATGTACATCACCAACGGTTGGGATCAGCAACCGTTCCCGTATATATATATATATATATATATATATATATATATATATATATATATATATATATATATATATATATATATGGGACATATATATATATGGGACATATATATATATGGGACAACATTGATAGATTAAAGAAGCAAATGAATATTCTCTAGATAGGTGATTATACACCCTACTTCGGAGCGACCGACTTAGCCATGCTGCCTGCCCGATTTTTGTCATTTACCGTATGTGAGGCTAGAAGCTACACTTATCTTTTACATGCCACATCTTCATTCATTTTGAATGTCACATCGCCATACCCGCCAAATCACAAATTTGATTTCCCCAAAAATACCACGGGTATACAGCTAAGAGAAACGAATTCCTCCGCCACCAACGTATATACGTTTGAAGAGATCAACTTATGCGATCCATTGGATATACTCTGTCAGACCTTCGTCCGTACAAGTTGTCCTGGGACTGGACAAACCGAAGACACTATTCTATAAACAGGACAACCCTTGCACTTTACTCCTTCTTCAATTATCTTTGGCATATATGATTCGCAACGCTTATGCCAATACAGAGTGGTTCTTTGGATAATAATCCAACCGGTCTCTCAATATTAACAATGTTAAAATGGTCAAAACTTCGACAGTCTGTGAGTTAACTATCAAAGAAAAATAAGTGTGCAAACAATGATCTTATTTCCAAATGCAAATTCTATAAATCAATCATCAATCTCTACCATTCCATAACTATCAGACTCTAACTGTAAACTAATAAGAGAACAACTTCCCAAGTATAAACCCCAAAGGCCGAAACCAACATCAGATCGATACTCAGGAAACCATTCAACTTATTAATCCCTAGTCATTTTCTATTTTTGCTTAACTCTATTTCTTTAACTCTATACGATTAACTCTAGTTCGTTTTTAACTCTAATCGATTAACTCTATTTGATTACCTCTAACTGGTTAACTCTAACTGATTAACTCCTTTCAAATAAACTATATTCGATTTACTCCTTTAACTCTATTCGAATAAATTATATTCGATTAACTCCTTTAACTCTAACTGATTAATTCAAACTCCTTTTATAATAGCGTATTTATTTTATAAATAAATATTTCCTTTATTCTATTTATTTTCTCAAATAAATATTCCTTTATTCAAATTCTATTTATTCCCTAAATAAATAAATAATCCCTTTTAATCTATTTGTAAATGTTCTACAAATATTTCCTTTATAATTCTATCTTTATTTGTAAATGGTTTACAAATATTTCTCGTATTATTTGTTTGACAAATATTTTCTTTTATATTTGTTTTACAAATATTTCCCTCTATATCTGTTTAACAAATTCTTTCCCTTATATTTGATTTACAAATATAATTCCCTTATATTTGATTTACAAATATAATTCCTTTATTTCAAAATCCTTTTTCTTTTATAATATAAAATCCATTGATTTTTTATAAATAAATTATTTTCAAAATATACTTTGAAAATCCCTTTTCCACATTTTGGTATTTCTTATGGTATTTAACACACCATATAACAATGATAAATATCGTTCAAACACACATAATCAATGTCAGATTATATATCACATTATATATCACAATATATATATATATATATCACAGTAAAATAAATGTTGAGGAATCTAGTTGGATTCCTCCAACCTGTTTCCCTGCATCTACAGATGTTAAACAATATATATATATATATATATATATATATATATATATATCATTACTTTCACATCAACTTGAAATAAACTGCTAAACAGAATCAATAGTTGATTGTCGATTTTCTATATATATAAATATATCTACGTTTTCAATCAAATCTATTTAACAGTCCAATACAATCAATACACAGCAATCATTATCTATCAAAATAAAGTACAGTTTATAAAAGTATAAACTGAACAGAGTTGGTGAGATTTACTCACATTTGCAGTTCATCGTTAAAGGACGATAAACTGTTATTTGATTTGAATCAAACAATTTATTTCGCCATAAATTCAAACGAGCCCCAATCCACTTCCAGTCAGCTTCATTGTGAAGCTCTCGTCCATACGGTCCCAACGAATCTGATCATTCGAATTTCTGATGTAGTATGTAGAGTTATTACATTACGAAGTTAATACACATTTATTAAATAAACTTGGTTAAAATTTTAAGTGGGCTCAACCTTCCCTTTATGGCCCATTACCACTTATAAAATACCAACCCGAAACCATCTTCCTTCTCTAGAAAAAGAACGACACCTGCTCCTCCACGTTTACACCATAGCCGAACTTCAACCACCCCAGTCGTCCATCACACACCACCGTTTGTCAAGTCGTCGCCACCACGGGTCATCTCATCCCGAGCCCGACATCTCCATCCCCATTTGATGAAACTCGCACCTCCGAATGGAAATCCGTCGTTCATCAGTTCGGTGCAATAGCAGAATTCGAGCGACCTCCTTATACTCCGAACACCACCAAAATCCCAATGCAAGAGCCATTCACTCCTCTAAACTCAAATACACCATCAGTTTCCCGAATCGAAGCACCATTTTCATCCAATATCGAACCCTAGGTCACTGTATGAACTCGGCTTCCACAGAAAAATCGAGATCGAACTTCCAAAGAGGGGTATAGGATTGAAGAGGAACAATCGGTGATTCCATTCATGGATGTTTCGGAATTTATAGGATTTGTTTTCCATTTCTTTTGATTTTTGTAAGATCACGTTTTGAAGAAGAGGAAAGAAACAGCGGCCGGTTTCAAACTTCAGAAGAGTGGAATTAGGTTTTAAGAGAATAGTTAAGGGGTATTATATAGGGATAAGTTTGGTTTGAGCTTCATTTATTTTTATCATTTAAAACCGCTATTGACAGAAATAAAAATACTGGTGAGATGGCTAACGTCCCATGAGCCCAAAAATATAAAAATATAGACTAGTTTACTTATTCTGTGAAATCTCCAAAATACCGACTTAGGGTGCTGTAACAACATGTATTTTTGAATAACATGTTATAACACAAATCAAGGCAGAATTAAAATGTAAAATCTGAATCAAGGGAAACGGGCTGTGCCATTGCGTTCGTCTCGGAAAAATACGCGAAATAGAGTCCGAGTTTTCAAAAATCGGAGTCCGTATGACCAAGATATGGCCTCGCGAGGTTTCACGAAAAATTCAAATTCAAAACAGATTCAAATTTCAGAAAATCAGAAGTGGCGGGAAAATTCCAGCCAGACGCAGGGGGTCGACCTTGGG
Organism: Allium sativum; assembly: GCA_030737875.1. Classification (NCBI taxonomy): domain Eukaryota; kingdom Viridiplantae; phylum Streptophyta; class Magnoliopsida; order Asparagales; family Amaryllidaceae; genus Allium; species Allium sativum. The sequence goes on from CM060923.1 coordinate 432,776,129, forward strand.
GTCGACTGGGGAGTCGACCTCCCCCCTCAGGTCGACTGGGGAGTCGAGCCTAGGGTCGACCTGGGGGTCGACCTCCCTGGTCGGCCAGGTCGGCCTGGTGCACCTGTTTTGGCTGTTTGGACCTGTTTTGGAGGCTTGTGACGGGATTTGATGGCTTGGATTGAATCTAGGGTTAATCCTATGGCTAATACTATCCTAATCTTCTATAAAATGACCCCTAAGCCTAGCCTAAATCACCATTATTCAATCCTACAACTAAACTATATCAAATTTGTTCCTCTCATGGCCTCCACTCTCATGCTAAAATTTCTAAGTTATTTATATGAGAGATTTTGAGTTCATACAAGTGTATTCAAGCTTGTATGAGTGTTCTTAGCTTTCATTCAAGTCAAGTTGCAACATTTCTATTTCAAAGCAAGGGTTTTTATTGATTTGGCTCAAGGGTTTTTCATTTGGAGCTTGCATATTTGAGTTTTGGTGATTGCATAAGGGCTTCGTCTCAATCTTTATAATAAATATTCATTTGTGTCTTCATAGCATTGTAAGCCCTTTTCTACTTTCATTTTTGAACTCTAAAGTTAAATGAATGATGCAAGTTTGGGGTTGATCATTATGATATGCAAGTTTGGTTTATCATGTTATGCAAGTTGACACATGTTGCTATGTTATGCAAGTTTGGGTTGATCATGTTATCATGTTATGCAAGTTGACACATGTTGCTATGTTATACAAGTTTGGGTTGATCATGTTATCATATTATGCAAGTTGACACATGTTTCTATGTTATGCAAGTTTGGGTTGAACATGTTATCATGTTATGCAAGTTAAACTTGAGTTTGTGAGCTTAAAGCTTCAAGATTTATGTTAAAGGTTGCATTTTGGCAACATGGAAGTTATCATATCCCTTATGATAACTAGCATGTGAGGCTAAATGCGAACTCTTAGCAACTTCTACATGTCATTTATCACCATTTATCACTTATATGCTAAGTTGGTTTTATGCATGCTTTTGAAGCCTAATAATGCAATATGCAAGTATATGAACATATGTACATTTCATATGCCACCATGTTAAACTTGTGGCTTCAACACCTCTTTGTCATAATTATGCCAAGTTCCCTATTTTATCCTTTATGCGTTGTTGCGATTATGTAAACGATGGGATTACGTTGGGTTTGGGTAACATTATGACATGAACATGGTTTTTATAACATGACGTGATATGTAATTATTTTTTGGAAACATAATGGACATGACACTTAGAAAAGATGAGTATGGCCAACTCGAGGTTGGGTTGAGTTTGTAGCATAAATCTACCCGGACCCACCCGGCTTAACTACTGGCTACAAACAATAGGACCCAATGTGAGAAGTTAGTCATGTTGTGCTCGAACCCGAGGTTAGACCAAGTTGTGGTGTAAAGCTACCCGGACCTGCCCGGCTTAACTAGTAACCACAACAAGGTCTAATGTGAGAGGTTAAAGCGCATTAAGTTAATTAATGCCTCCTGATTAGGGTTAAGTCATGGCCCACTTAATACTTAATAAATTTGGGCTGGATGGGTTAATCGGGGTTAAGTCATGAAACTTGGGTACACTTAACCAATTTAATCCACGTTTGGATCGGGTTAACCACATTTAACCCGTTAAGGAAACCCTAGTTGCGTGGTCCTTTTCAGCAGTAACCCTCTTGATAGTATCAGAAGACCCTAGGACTAGGCCAGGATGGGGCACGATTACTGGGCTGACATGTAAGCGACCAAAACGACGGCTGAGTAGGTACGCCGGTGTAGGTCCAGGCAGACTATGGTCGTGCACATAGTCCGGAGTTGGAGAATCAGGCACGGGTACCAGTAGGTCTAGACTGTGCATACTTGATTGGTGTCCGAGGTTGACACCATAGGACTTGATACACCCTAGGGTGTACCTAGCACAGTTAACTACATTGTATGTTTGGGCCGTATGACACCGACACTTGACGAGTTAGGCTTATAGGGAGCCGATCAACTAGACCGTGTAGTTCGACCTTGATTTAGGTCACCTCATGATGTTGGGCCAAGCTTGGGCCAAGGGATCAATTCTTGTTTTTACTTGACATGTTAGAATGCTAGTACACCCGTGGTGCAATACTTAACCTAGATCATGCGATGACATCTTTACCTATCTTGTTAGTTAATCATCATGCCAGTATGTTGTTATCCTTATGTTCATCTCATCTTCTCATGCCAGTTAACTTTACTAGTTCATGGACTGATAGTAGTAGGGCTTACCAGTCTTTTTGACTGACCTATTTTCTTTCGCCTCTTTTCTTCCGTTCCCCCCCCCCCCCAGGTCCTAAGGGTGGGAACATTGGAGCTTAGCTTGGATCTTTACAGCTTGCTTACTGGATTTGCTCATGTACGGTTTTGGACATTGAGCTAGCTATGGTTTATCACTTCATTTTGGGGATAGTACTTTATGTATTTCAGTTTTTCAGTTTATGCTTTTATCTAGACTTTGTGTGTTGGAAAATAATGACCAAGTACTTTGTTGTAACTTAACTATGGTTTTGAAATGCTAGTTTTATTCGCTGCTTTAATACTCTGTTCTACTTATATGTTCTGTCTTGTGATATCTGCATGCATGTTTACCTTGTTTAACGCCCCTCCAAAGCTAGTGTGCTTGCAAGAGTTACCCTGGCGGAGGTGGGGTGTTACATTTGGTATCAGAGCATAAGGTTTACAAGATTTGAGCAAAAAGTGTTTTTAAAACTTACCTTTTGAAAAACTATTTTCAAAACCAATTAAGTATTTTCCAAGAAAAGTCTAGTTATTTTAAAAAGGCTATTCCCCAAAAGCCATAGCACTATCCTTCGTTTCCTCGCTCTGAATCTATCTTTTTCTTTTTCAGTATGACCGATCTTAACCTTTCCGAGGGAGTGACCATTCCCGGATGATTCCGGAGGTACTTGGAAGCTAGGGCCAACGATGTGGGCCCAGCAAATACCCCCAACATAACTGAGGTTCCTCCTCCTCCTCCTCCTCAGAATCCGCAAACAGATTTTGCTAAGATTTGCAAAGACTTTAAGGCGATGGGTGGCAAGAACTTTATTGGGACGGAGACTTTTTTGGAGGCACGAAATTGGTTGAAAGAAACTGAAGATCTTTTCGCTATCTTTGATATGGAAGACCGTAGAAAGGTTTTATTGGCAGCATGGCTATTAAAAGAAGAAGCTGCTTATTGGTGGGAGGTCACCAATGCTACGAGGCCTATAGAGACTTGGGCCGACTTTAGGACAAGATTTGGGCTTAAGTTTCTATCATCAGCCGAAGCAAATCATGCAATTGGAGAAGTTCATATCTTTGAAATAAGGGGACATGACAGTGAGGGAGTATGTGAATGAGTTTAACAAGCTCGCCAGATTCGGTTTGGACATGGTTAATACTCCCCAGAAGAAGGCTTTACGCTTTGCACGAGGGTTGAATGAGCCATTACAAGGTTTAGCCCTATCTCATATACCCATGGGAGCCACTTTTGAGGGACTAGTAGACATGCCATTGCTTCAAGGAGACGATAAGAATGGCAAGAAGGAAGTCAAGGCTAATGAGACTCATGCCAAGAAGACAAACTCCAAGTGGGGAGGAAATCAGAGCAATCAGAACAACAAAAACAACAAGAACAACAAGGGAAATAAGGCCAAGGCAAAGGATCCAAGAAAATGCCACTACTGTGGGAATGTTGGGCACATAGCTAAAGACTGTAAGAAAAGGAAGAGGAAGTCGGGCGAATGCTTTCATTGTGGAGAGACCGGACATTTTAGCAAGGATTGCCCCAAGAAGCAAGGGAAGAATCAACGTGCAGGACCTTCTGGAGGGCAAGTGCATGCTCTCACTGCTGCTCCAGTTCAGGACCGAGGTAGTATTTCTGTAGAAAGTCTTGTTTATATTTCTGATTATCCTGTTCGCACCTTATTTGATTCTGGCGCATCGCATAGTTTTATTTCTTCTGACATTGTTGAAAGTTTGCACCTAAGTACTAGCCTAGTTGAGGATCCCGTTTGTGTTTCAAATCCAATTGGGGGTTCCGCCCATCTATCTATGATTTGTGTGGATTTGAAGATTTCTATCTTGGCCATAGAATTCACGTGTAATGCTTATGTTCTCGGGTTCACGGGATACGGGTTGATCTTGGGCATGGATTGGTTGTCCAGTTATGGAGCCATCCTTGATTGTGAGCATAGGGTGGTGAGGCTCATGACTCGCCTCGGTAATACCCTAGAAATTTCTTATAACCCTAGAGGTCCCGTCATGTTATGTTATCTTGAATCTCTCGACTCGTCCATCGATGATCTGCAATCTGTAAGGGTGGTCCGAGACTATCCTGATGTCTTTGAAGAAGTTAAGGGGTTACCCCCTAAACGAGAGATATATTTCCGCATTTATCTAGTTGATAATGACAAGCTAGTATCATTGCCCGTTAGGCACATGGCCCCTCGTGAGAGAAGGGAGCTTAGTAAGCAAATCAAGGAGTTGCTTGAGAAGAATTTTATTAGGCGAAGCATTTCTGAATGGGGTGCTCCGGTGGTATTCACTACTAAGGCGGCTGGCTCGCTTCGCCTATGTGTTGATTATCGAGAGTTGAACAAGCTGACAAAGAAGAATATGCACCCTTTACCGAGAATTGATGATCTCTTTGACTAGCTTGTAGGTGCTTCTGTTTTCTCTCAGCTAGATCTAGCCACCGGATTCCATCAGCTTAGAGTAGCTGAGGATAGCATTGATAAAACTGCGTTTAGGACTCCAGATGGATTCTTTGAATGGCTTGTCATGCCATTCGGTTTGACTAATGCACCCGCCTACTTCGTAGACTTGATGAGTAGGGTGTTCAGGGAGTTCCTTAACAAGTCTATTGTTGTCTTCGTGGATGACATTCTTATCTTCTCAAAAGATGAGGAAGAGCATGCTAGGCATCTCAAGGAAGTGATGGATACGCTTAGAGCGCATCAGTTGAAAGCCAAGTTCTCCAAATGTCATTTCTGGAGAAGGGAAGTTCGGTTTCTTGGACATATAGTTTCTAAGAAAGGCATAGAGGTGGATCCCGCGAAAGAGGTTGTTGTTCAAGACTGGAAGACTCCTAGTAATGCAACCGAAGTAAGAAGCTTTCTCGGTCTGGCGGGCTACTATAGGAAGTTCATCAGGGACTTCACTAAGATTTCGGCCCCTCTTACTAAGTTGACGAAGAAGAACTTAGTCTTTGCATGGGACTTGGAGTGTGAGCTTGCTTTTCAAAGGCTCAAGAGAGCCCTTACCTCGGCTCCAGCTTTGGCATTACCCGATAGTGGTAAGATGTTTACCGTGTAAACAGATGCATGTGGCACGGGGTTAGGTGCCGTTCTGATGCAAGAGGGAAGAGTGATATGTTATGGAGGTAGGCAATTTAAAGTTCATGAGAAGAACTATCCCACTCATGATTTAGAGTTGGCGGCGATCGTTTTTGCACTCAAATCCTAGAGCCACTATCTTCTAGGCGAAAGGTTTGAGTTGTATACTGATCACAAGTCACTCAAATACCTCTTCTCTCAAAAAGATCTGAATCTAAGGCAGCAAAGGTGGATGGAATTCTTGGCATCTTATGACTTCGAGATAGCTTATACCCCTGGCAAGGGTAATGTTGTGGTAGATGCACAAACAGAAGGAGGTTGACTTTGAGCCCTATGTTCATTGAGATGAAGAACTTAGAATTCTTGGCAACCTTTGATTTCACGATGACTGTTGAGTCGATGACGGGTTCTTTAGCATCCCTTGAGCTTAGACCCACACTTCTTGATCAAGTTGGGGCTTCACAAAAGGAAGATCCGCAAATAGTCGAGGTCATGGATAGGTTGATTCGGGGTGAGACGTCTAGTCACCTTGCTAGATATACCATTGATGATAAATGTTGGCTAAGGCATGATGGAAGGCTATGCGTTCCGCAAGTAGGAGACTTGGTGCATAAAGTTCTCGAAGAAGCACATCACTCGAAGATGACTATACATCCGTGAGGGGATAAGATGTATAGGGATATGAAGCGCATTTTCTTTTGGGCTGGAATGAAGAAGGACGTGGCAGAGTATGTCTCAAGGTGCATGGGGTGCCAACAAGTGAAAGCCGAGTCAAAGAAACCAGGTGGGCTATTACATCCATTGGAGGTCCCGCAATGGAAGTGGGAGAGTATTTCTATGGATTTTGTGGATGGATTGCCTAGGTCAAGGAGAGGGAACACAAGCATATGGGTCATAGTTGACAGACTTATGAAGAGTGCTCACTTCATCCCAGTAAAGAACCAGAGGACCGCATTAAGGCTAGCATCTATTTATCTTCGAGAGATAGTGCGGTTGCATGGAGTTCCTTCTTGTATAGTTAGCGATCGTGACCCAATTTTCACTAGCCAGTTCTGGAATAGTTTGCAAGAAGCAATGGGTACGCGATTGAATCTGAGCACAGCCTATCACCCCCAGACGGATGGCCAAACCGAAAGGGTGAATAGAGTGCTAGAAGATCTCTTGAGGCTTTGTGTTCTCGACTTCGGTGGTACTTGGGAAGACCACAATCCTCTTGTAGAGTTTGCGTATAATAATAGCTATCAAGCCATCATAGGGATGGCACCATTTGAAGCTTTGTATGGGAGGCCGTGTAGGTCACCATCTTGTTGGTGGGAGACAACAGATAGGCTTATACTTGGGCCCGATATGATACGGGAGACATCCAAGAAATTTGAATTGGTAAGAAGGATGAAAGCGGCCCAAGATAGACAGAAATCCTATGCTGACAAGCGAAGGGCAGATTTGGAATTCGAAGTGGGAGACATGGTTTTCGTGAAGGTTTCTCCTTTACGTAATGTGGTTCGTTTTGGAGCAGTAGGGAAGCTGGCACCAAGGTTCGTAGGACCCTTCCCTATCATAGAGAGAATTGGAAAGATGGCCTATAAGGTGGAATTTCCCGAAAAGCTAGCCGGAGTGCATAATGTCTTTCATGTCTCGCACCTCAGAAAGTGCCTACATGAATCCGCTGAGGTAGTTGAACCAAGCATTCTTGAAGACATTGAGGTAGAGAAAGAGGCACCTTAAGAAGAGCTCCGATTCGTATTTTGGGAACAGAGATCAAAAAGTTAAGGAATCGAGAAGTCAAATTGGTGAAAGTTCAGTGGAGTGAAGCCGATGAAGACGCAACTTGGGAAACCGAGGAGAAGATGCGTGGGCTTTATCCATTCCTTTTTGAGGGTACATTCTCGACCTCTTTCCTAATTAGCATGTCTTTCCTTTATCCGTGTTTATCCTGTTTATCTTATTATCTCGTTAAACTTGTCATGAGGACCTTAGGCAGAAACCCTTTGGATGAAACATGTATTTGAAACATGTTATGCTTGATGGTTGCAAGTGGTTGCAAGTGTTTGCACGTGGATACTCGTGGATGCATGATACACATTAGGCACTAAGATCGGCTCACACACTTTCATGTTGCATATGCATGAGTGTAACACCCCGCCTCCGCTAGGGTCACACGCAAGGGAATGCACTAGCTTTAGAGGGGCATTATTGGTAAACATGCACAGAAATATCACGAGACAGAACATATATAAATAGCGGAAGTAAAATCAAACTTTCATAACATGGATAAATAAGGTCTAAAGCCTTTTACATCAGAGTACATCAAAACATGTCTTGCAATAGTAAAGAAGCATAAAGACTTTTTGATAAATTATTCCCCAAATAAAACAGTAAAGTAGCCATAGCCAAGAAAGTCCAAGCCATCCATGATGACCTTCAAACAGAAGAAGTCCGAACCAAACAGCATTGTTTCCTCCCTGTAACCTGGGGGGGGGGAACGGAAGAAAAGAGGCGAAACAAAACGGGTCAGTCAAAAAGACTGAGTAAGTCCTATCTACTTCCAGTATAAAAACAGGTAAAGATAACATGACATGCATAAACTGAAAGTAAACATAAGGATAACTACAAGATAGATAAACTAAGCCAGGGTAGCCGGTTGACTCCTGTGGCAAGGTGAACTGAGGTATCATGACGACTATGGTGTTATGATAAGCCAAGGTATCACATCACTAGACCTCTATCGAGTACATTATCCCAAGGTATCTGCCCCGTCTAACATCCCCCAGTATCTATTATGTATATTCTTCCTAGTTCTAACACATATATCTGCTCTACACCCTCCGCCCTAGTATCCCAGCCTTGTTATGTGTTAACCAGGAATATCCCTTACTCAAAGTCGTGTAATGGTCCATGTCAACCTAATATATCGCATGTATATAGGTTACTCAAGTCATATGTTTCTTTCCATGTATATAGGTTCAGTCCTTTGCCGTACTTCGTACGGGCTTCCTCATGTCGTATTATCCTTGGAATCGTTTGGACTGTCACCCTTATTCTAGCTAGGCTCTTCCATATGAATCATCGTTTGAACTACTAGGACCTACGCCACCTAGCACCACTAGGGATTACGCTTACCTATTGCACGCTTTCGTATTTCGGTTTGGGTTAAACCACCTAGGCCACTAGGGATTATGCTAACCCTCAACCGCGCCCTTTTTCCCCCGCATCCATCGTGAATCGTTTTCTATTACTGTACGCACATGTAACACATCGTGCCACCCGAGTCCAGTCACAGGGCAAACCAAGAAATACAGGACTCGGTCGGGAGCTTTAGATTTATCTGCCGATGCAGATACTAAGGTCTGCTTTTCTACACGTGGCTATGGTCCCACGAGACCCCTCCCTCAACTAGTGAAAGGCAACACAAGAGAAAATCTTGCATGAGAACTACACTCCGGCCAGCCCACATCCTACGGCCTACCTCACCCATAATTAGATAGCAATTATGGTCTGTTGGGTGTTCCCTGCCTTTCCGTACGTATACGCTTGACTCAAGATGGTAGATGATCGACGAACTTGCTATCTCGGGCACCTTATGTATTCGTCGACTCACTGCTATCCACCCCAGTCTTTAGGTCGCTCACATAGCAACCAAGGCATATTCTTGGTTCTTCTACCACAGACCTCAACCTCCCGTGAGCCTAGTATGATGACCTGGCAGCTCACGGAGGGATCCCAAGAATATCCTCACGTTCCCCGAAGCCGCTGCTTCGTTACCCAGTTCGTTGGAGCCTTTATCTAAATCAGATAGCCTGCTCCTCCACGCATACTTAAACGTTGACCTGACGTATCGGGTTACTAATCTGTCTAAGAAGTGGTCCAGATTTCCTTGACTAAGAATTATTACTTAGTTTCCTTTAACTAAGGTTTACCACTTAGCCTTATTTCCATTACCCTTGTTAACTATGGTTATTCTCCTAATCCTCTGAATTAGGGTTTATCTAATGGGTTAAGTGTCACTTAAGTTCATAACTTAACCCGTCTACAAACCATGTCAAAATTGGCTAAGTATCCAAGTCCAAGACTTAACCATACAAACCATGTGTCAAGTTGGCTAAGTATATCAAGCAATCCATAACTTAACCTCGTCTAATTATCATTTTAGATTGGTTAATTATATAAATTAACTTGACCTTGTCCAATTACCGAGTCAAATCGGTCAAGCGTCATTAGGCAAATCAAGTTACTTAACCTACCCAAGCTTATCATGTTTTGTTAAGTATCATTAGCCTAATCAAATTACTTAACCCATTTGTCCATATCATATTTGGTTAAGCCTCATTAATCAAATTAACTTAACCCTATTATGTGGCATTAATTATTTAATGCACCCCAACCTCTCACATTAGACTTTGTTGTGGTTACTAGTTAAGCCGGGCGGGTCCGGGTAGATTTACACCACAACTTGGTCTAACATCGGGTTCAAGCACAACATGACCAACTTCTCACATTAAGTCCTATTGTTTGCAACTACTAGTTAGACCGGTCGGTTCCGGGTAGTTTTACGTTGCAAACTCAACCCAACCTCGAGTTGGCCACTTTCATGTTTAGTCTAGTATCATGTTCATAGTTAAGTTTTCAAGCAATTGGGTAGACCTAACTTAATAGGTAAATTCCCAATGGGTAGACCTAACTTAATAGGTAAATTCCCAAGCTTATGTTTTTATGCATACTTACATGTCAACTTCCATGTTACATTACAAGTTATGTTTCCAAGTATTAACACATGTCACATTTAACGTTACATGTTATCACGTTTATACCCATTTACCCAAATCATGGTTCATGCCAAGTTTAGCTCGCCTATCATGTTCTCATGCAACTTCGGGTTAAGTTTTTTTTTTCATGCTATATTCACGCTTGTCCATCCTCAACCCAAATCGTGTTCCAACGCAAGAATGGACGAGTCACATCGTAGAGATACTATGCTACACAATGACCCCAAACATGCATAGTATCATGAGAGTTTGGCTCAAAACATGCATAGGTTCATAATGGTTTGGCCACAAGCATGCATAACATGAGAAGAAAAGGAAATGGGCCATAAGTATGCATAATGTCATAAAGGATTTGGCCACAAACTTGCATGTTAACATTAGGGGTTTGGGTTCATAAACATGCATAAGCCCCAAAACCGAATCTTAGCCAATGTTTCTCTAGTAAAAATGGTCCCTAAAGGTTCATGCTAGCATTTCATGCACAAAGATCCAAACTTGCAAGTTAAACTAGGTTATGCATAGCATGAGAGGCATGATTAAGTCACCCACATAGCCTAAAACCATAAACATGAACACAAGAGGCAAGGTAAGGTTTCTATAGGTTCGCATAATCATGTTTAGCCTCATTTTATCCCATGTCATTATCAAAACTACCGTTTCCATCTAAAAGTAGCTAGAACTTACCTAGTTAGGCCTAGGGAAAGAGGCATGAATCATCTTGGCTAAGAAAGTTGCCTCCTTTGTTGAAGAATCGTCATGAAACCCGCATAGCAATGATGATCTTCCTTCCATTTGGTGTAGCTAGCTTGCACTACTTGATTTGAACCCGATTTGAGTGCTTAGGCTTTAGGAAAAGGGAATGGAGGCCATGATCACTTGGCATTTGGGCAGCACTTCGTGGAGAGGGTGAGTTATGAGGGTTTGGGGGGGCTTAGGGGTGTTTTTATAGAGATTAGGGGTGTTTTAGGCCATAGGATTAGATCTAGGATAGATTAGGACCATCAAATCTCGGAAGCTTCCAGAATCAGGCTATGCACAAGACCAGGTGAGACAAACAGGTGCGCCAGGCAAATTGCCCCGGCCACACCCTGTCGACAGGCATGTCGACAGGGCTGTCGACTTGGTCTGGGCCCAAGTCGACAGGCCTGTCGACAGCCCTGTCGACATGGCCTAGGCGGGGAAAATTCCCGCCTAGCCCCAGATCTGGATTTTCAAACTTATTTCCGAATTTCAAATTTTCAGAAATCTTCTTTGGGCCTTTAACGGGTCATACGGACTCCGATTCTCGAAAACTCGGACTCTATTTCGCGTATTTTTCCGAGACGAACGCAATGGTGAATCCCGTTTACCTTAATTCTAGAAGTATAAACAGAACATCTTTTATCTTCATGCTTTACTGGTTTATATGCTTTGCGTATCATCGTATACGTATGTAAATTTCTTACTTTTTAAAATGTAAACATACGGGGTGTCACATCCTCCCACCCTTAAAGAATTTCGTCCCCGAAATTCAATAGTAGTAGGATTTATGTCCCCATATTAGCATCCAGAAGTGTTCAGCCAATTGTTGCAAACATGTGCACATGTGCAAAAGTGAATCACATCGTAGAAAAATATGTATGCCTAACTTGTGGTACCACCTACATGAATGCAATTTCTTAAAAATTTCTTTTTTAAACCATGATGCTCTCATCCTAAATATACTTGCAGTTCTATATGAATGCAAAAATTTGAAAAAGTAATTTCATCCAAATTTTCCCTCACCCTTATAAAATAAGAGTGAAGTTCATCCAATTTGAGCATCCAGAATCCTACCATCCATTATTAATTTAGAAAAATCTAATTTTCTAAATTTTTGTGTAACGGAGAGATATCCCGTTTTGTTGTTTTCATTGTTCTTCGTTATCAGACATTATCGTTCAATATTTCATAATTACATTAGACACAACAAATTGCGTAAACAAACAACGTACAAACTTTATTAAGATAGTTTTAGTACATCGTTACAACTAGACAACAACAGGAACAACTAAACAATACTGAAAATAAAATACTATCCTACGGATAACTGATAGAGGTCAATCCTGATGGAAATAGCTACGGATGAGCTCCTCTAAGCTATCAAGCCTCTCTTCCTGTCGTCGGTTCCCTTGCCTAAGCTCTAACTGTAGGTCTTGCATCCCAGCTCCCAACTGATCATAAGAGGAACTCATATCCTGAAGCATCTCTGCTGTGTCTGATCCATGGCTACCTGTGACTCCAGTGTCTGCTGTTGTGACCTCATAATATCCTGGTGGCTCCTCATCAAGCGAGCCTGCTGCTGTGAAACATATCTCAGCTCAGTCCTCCAGTCTGGATCCCTAGTAGCCCATGGATCCCAGGCACCTGTGTCCGGAGCCCCCTGTGCCGAGGCCTGATAAGGCCAGGCTCCATCCCCAGCCTGCCCACCCTCGTGCTGTGGTGCCTGATGGGGCTCCTCAAACTGTCCAAACTGGCCATTATGTGGCTCCTCCTCTTGCTCCTCCTCCTCCTCTTCACCCTCATCCTCTTCCTCATCCAATCCCTCATGCTCCATAGGTTGTGGCTCCTCTTGCAGCTCATGCATATTTATACTCATTCTCCCTAGTGCAGCTTCAGTAATGATAACAGAGGGATGGTTAGAAAGTGTCACATAATCCTCATCATGCAAATCCACCCCAAACCAGCGGAAAAATATGGTCCATAAGTTCCCAAAACAAATATTGGAGTGCCTTGCTCCCCTAAAGATCTGGTACTGCTGTAAGATGGTTCTCGCCCAGTTTATTTGTATGCCCCCAAAAATAGCATAAGTAGCGGCCTTAACAACTACTGGGACTCTGTCAAACCCATGATTTTGCCCCGCAATATTATATTGCAATATCCTGATCACAAACCTAGCTAGGGGGCGCAAATGCGTACTATCCCATTGCCTATCCAGTCCATTAAAAAAAATCCTTCCCCACACATTCAAATCATCCATCTCCAGGTCATTTATATCAAGTCCCGTACCCCGGATATTCAAAATTTCCCCAAATTGGACCTCATTCATAAATATATGGGTACCCTTAACCCATGAACCATAAGTTATCAACCCATTATCATCCACATTAATTTGCAAACGAGCATCAAAAAGTCTTACCATACGCTTGTAGCCTCTCCTCTCGGCTGTGTGCGTATCTAGAATATGAATAAGACCCGCATTAACAAACAAGCTTTCCACGGCGGTTCCCGCAAAATCCGCAAACCTCACCGGTCGGCCTAGAAGCAAATTCCTAGTGGCAAGCTGCATGTAGTGCTCAATTATCCCTGGTTGCTCGTCACACCACTCAACCTCTTGCGCGGTTAGTTGAGGGTAAAGCTCGTAGGGATTGGGTTGATTGGGCATGGCGATTTAAGCACGAATTGGAAGAGGGGAACTATATATCCGGATGGAGAGGGTCTCTAGCTTCGATTTAAGTTTAGTTTTATGAAGAACGGTGGAGAAACGAGGTGATGGGAGGTGGTGGAGTTGGGGAATTTTCGGTTTTGGCTGGGAGGAAAGGAGAAGAGAATTGGGGTTATGAGCTGAAGCTCTCGGCCTTCGGGCTATTATATTTTTTTTTCCTGCAGGCGCGTCGTGTCGACAGCCCTGTCGACAGGGGGGGCATGTCGACTGGCTCCCCCCCCCCTTTTTTTTTTTCTTCTTCTTCCTTGCCCTGCCATCCTTCCATTTCCTTACTTCCTCCTGACTCAACTCCATTTTCTCGAGAACTATTCCCCCATCATAAAAAAAACACTTTCCTAACTCAAACTACTTGTAACCAAAGCCAACGTGACTATCGATGGGAGAGAGAAGGGAAAAGAGGATTCAACTAATAAAACAAGGACATTGCTAATGGCTTTTGGGGAATAACTTCTAAAACAAAGTTTTTCTTGAAAAATGCTTCTTTGTAAACAGTTTTTCAAATAATTTTCAGAAGGTCTTTAAAAACTTTTGCCCAGCCTGGTAACCTTCTGCTCTGATACCAAATGTAACACCCCGCCTCCGCTAGGGTCACTCGCAAGGGAATGCACTAGCTTTAGAGGGGCATTATTGGTAAACATGCACAGAAATATCACGAGACAGAACATATATAAATAGCGGAAGTAAAATCAAACTTTCATAACATGGATAAATAAGGTCTAAAGCCTTTTACATCAGAGTACATCAAAACCTGTCTTGCAATAGTAAAGAAGCATAAAGACTTTTTGATAAATTATTCCCCAAATAAAACAGTAAAGTAGCCATAGCCAAGAAAGTCCAAGCCATCCATGATGACCTTCAAACAGAAGAAGTCCGAACCAAACAGCACTGTTTCCTCCCTGTAACCTGGGGGGGAACGGAAGAAAAGAGGCGAAACAAAATGGGTCAGTCAAAAAGACTGAGTAAGTCCTATCTACTTCCAGTATAAAAACAGGTAAAGATAACATGACATGCATAAACTGAAAGTAAACATAAGGATAACTACAAGATAGATAAACTAAGCCAGGGTAGCCGGTTGACTCCTGTGGCAAGGTGAACTGAGGTATCATGACGACTATGGTGTTATGATAAGCCAAGGTATCACATCACTAGACCTCTATCGAGTACATTATCCCAAGGTATCTGCCCCGTCTAACATCCCCCGGTATCTATTATGTATATTCTTCCTAGTTCTAACACATATATCTGATCTACACCCTCCGCCCTAGTATCCCAGCCTTGTTATGTGTTAACCAGGAATGTCCCTTACTCAAAGTCGTGTAATGGTCCATGTCAACCTAATATATCGCATGTATATAGGTTACTCAAGTCATATGTTTCTTTCCATGTATATAGGTTCAGTCCTTTGCCGTACTTCGTACGGGCTTCCTCATGTCGTATTATCCTTGGAATCGTTTGGACTGTCACCCTTATTCTAGCTAGGCTCTTCCATATGAATCATCGTTTGAACTACTAGGACCTACGCCACCTAGCACCACTAGGGATTACGCTTACCTATTGCACGCTTTCGTATTTCGGTTTGGGTTAAACCACCTAGGCCACTAGGGATTACGCTAACCCTCAACCGCGCCCTTTTTCCCCTGCATCCATCGTGAATCGTTTTCTATTACTGTACGCACATGTAACACATCGTGCCACCCGAGTCCGGTCACAGGGCAAACCAAGAAATACAGGACTCGGTCGGGAGCTTTAGATTTATCTGCCGATGCAGATACTAAGGTCTGCTTTTCTACACGTGGCTATGGTCCCACGAGACCCCTCCCTCAACTAGTGAAAGGCAACACAAGAGAAAATCTTGCATGAGAACTACACTCCGGCCATCCCACATCCTACGGCCTACCTCACCCATAATTATTTAGCAATTATGGTCTGTTGGGTGTTCCCTGCCTTTCCGTACGTATACGCTTGACTCAAGATGGTAGATGATCGACGAACTTGCTATCTCGGGGACCTTATGTATTCGTCGACTCACTGCTATCCACCCCAGTCTTTAGGTCGCTCGCATAGCAACCAAGGCATATTCTTGGTTCTTCTACCGCAGACCTCAACCTCCCGTGAGCCTAGTATGATGACCTGGCAGCTCACGGAGGGATCCCAAGAATATCCTCACGTTCCCCGAAGTCGCTGCTTCGTTACCCAGTTCGTTGGAGCCTTTATCTAAATCAGATAGCCTGCTCCTCCACGCATACTTAAACGTTGACCTGACGTATCGGGTTACTAATCTGTCTAAGAAGTGGTCCAGATTTCCTTGACTAAGAATTATTACTTAGTTTCCTTTAACTAAGGTTTACCACTTAGCCTTATTTCCATTACCCTTGTTAACTATGGTTATTCTCCTAATCCTCTGAATTAGGGTTTATCTAATGGGTTAAGTGTCACTTAAGTTCATAACTTAGCCCGTCTACAAACCATGTCAAAATTGGCTAAGTATCCAAGTCCAAGACTTAACCATACAAACCATGTGTCAAGTTGGCTAAGTATATCAAGCAATCCATAACTTAACCTCGTCTAATTATCATTTTAGATTGGT
Source organism: Allium sativum (assembly GCA_030737875.1). NCBI lineage: Eukaryota > Viridiplantae > Streptophyta > Magnoliopsida > Asparagales > Amaryllidaceae > Allium > Allium sativum. Next base: position 432,792,299 of record CM060923.1, read on the forward strand.
TAATTATATAAATTAACTTGACCTTGTCCAATTACCGAGTCAAATCGGTTAAGCGTCATTAGGCAAATCAAGTTACTTAACCTACCCAAGCTTATCATGTTTTGTTAAGTATCATTAGCCTAATCAAATTACTTAACCCATTTGTCCATATCATATTTGGTTAAGCCTCATTAATCAAATTAACTTAACCCTATTATGTGGCATTAATTATTTAATGCACCCCAACCTCTCACATTAGACTTTGTTGTGGTTACTAGTTAAGCCGGGCGGGTCCGGGTAGATTTACACCACAACTTGGTCTAACCTCGGGTTCAAGCACAACATGACCAACTTCTCACATTGAGTCCTATTGTTTGCAACTACTAGTTAGGCCGGTCGGTTCCGGGTAGTTTTACGTTGCAAACTCAACCCAACCTCGAGTTGGCCACTTTCATGTTTAGTCTAGTATCATGTTCATAGTTAAGTTTTCAAGCAATTGGGTAGACCTAACTTAATAGGTAAATTCCCAATGGGTAGACCTAACTTAATAGGTAAATTCCCAAGCTTATGTTTTTATGCATACTTACATGTCAACTTCCATGTTACATTACAAGTTATGTTTCCAAGTATTAACACATGTCACATTTAACGTTACATGTTATCACGTTTATACCCATTTACCCAAATCATGGTTCATGCCAAGTTTAGCTCGCCTATCATGTTCTTATGCAACTTCGGGTTAAGTTTTTTTTTTCATGCTATATTCACGCTTGTCTATCCTCAACCCAAATCGTGTTCCAACGCAAGAATGGACGAGTCACATCGTAGAGATACTATGCTACACAATGACCCCAAACATGCATAGTATCATGAGAGTTTGGCTCAAAACATGCATAGGTTCATAATGGTTTGGCCACAAGCATGCATAACATGAGAAGAAAAGGAAATGGGCCATAAGTATGCATAATGTCATAAAGGATTTGGCCACAAACTTGCATGTTAACATTAGGGGTTTGGGTTCATAAACATGCATAAGCCCCAAAACCGAATCTTAGCCAATGTTTCTCTAGTAAAAATGGTCCCTAAAGGTTCATGCTAGCATTTCATGCACAAAGATCCAAACTTGCAAGTTAAACTAGGTTATGCATAGCATGAGAGGCATGATTAAGTCACCCACATAGCCTAAAACCATAAACATGAACACAAGAGGCAAGGTAAGGTTTCTATAGGTTCGCATTATCATGTTTAGCCTCATTTTATCCCATGTCATTATCAAAACTACCGTTTCCATCTAAAAGTAGCTAGAACTTACCTAGTTAGGCCTAGGGAAAGAGGCATGAATCATCTTGGCTAAGAAAGGTGCCTCCTTTGTTGAAGAATCGTCATGAAACCCGCATAGCAACGATGATCTTCCTTCCATTTGGTGTAGCTAGCTTGCACTACTTGATTTGAACCCGATTTGAGTGCTTAGGCTTTAGGAAAAGGGAATGGAGGACATGATCACTTGGCATTTGGGCAGCACTTCGTGGAGAGGGTGAGTTATGAGGGTTTGGGGGGCTTAGGGGTGTTTTTATAGAGATTAGGGGTGTTTTAGGCCATAGGATTAGATCTAGGATAGATTAGGACCATCAGATCTCGGAAGCTTCCAGAATCAGGTTATGCACAAGACCAGGTGAGACAAACAGGTGCGCCAGGCAAATTGCCCCGGCCACACCCTGTCGACAGGCATGTCGATAGGGCTGTCGACTTGGTCTGGGCCCAAGTCGATAGGCCTGTCGACAGCCCTGTCGACATGGCCTAGGCGGGGAAAATTCCCGCCTAGCCCCAGATCTGGATTTTCAAACTTATTTCCGAATTTCAAATTTTCAGAAATCTTCTTTGGGCCTTTAACGGGTCATACGGACTCCGATTCTCGAAAACTCAGACTCTATTTCGCGTATTTTTCCGAGATGAACGCAATGGTGAATCCCGTTTACCTTAATTCTAGAAGTATAAACAGAACATCTTTTATCTTCATGCTTTACTGGTTTATATGCTTTGCGTATCATCGTATACGTATGTAAATTTCTTACTTTTTAAAATGTAAACATACGGGGTGTCACAATGAGTGCTTATACTTATTCATGGATGAAACTTGTTATGCTATCACGTGGATGTTGCATATGGATGAATGTTATGTGCACTCATGTAGAGACTATGAGTTATGTTAGGAATTTGCATACATATGGACTCATTTCACTAACATACATTGCATTAAGGAGGTTTACTGTATCAGTAACCGCCTGATTTTTGCATTAGATAAATACATATACACACACCTTTGCATATGATCATACAACATTTAGAGTCCTTTAAGGACAATGACTGCACGTGGATGATGTTTTGAGTAGATGGATGATGGATGGTAGGATACGTTCTTCCTAACTTAGGGATTTCGGGGACGAAATCCTTTAAGGAGGGGAGAATGTAACAAACCGTATTTTTGAATAACATGTTATAACACAAATCAAGGCAGAATTAAAGTGTAAAATCTGAATCAAGGGAAACGGGCTGTGCCATTGCGTTAGTCTCGGAAAAATACGCGAAATAGAGACCGAGTTTTCGAAATTCGGAGTCCGTATGACCAAGATATGGCCTCGTGAGGTTTCACGAAAAATTCAAATTCAAAACAGATTCAAATTTCAGAAAATCAGAAGTGGCGGGAAAATTCCCGCCAGACCCAGGGGGTCAACCTGGGGGTCAACTGGGGAGTCGACCTCCCCCCCAGGTCGACTGGGGAGTTGACCCTAGGGTCGACCTGGGGGTCGACCTCACTGGTCGGCCAGGTCGGCCTGGTGCACCTGTTTTGGCTATTTGGACCTGTTTTGGAGGCTTGTGACAGGATTTGATGGCTTGGATTGAATCTAGGGTTAATCCTATGGCTAATACAATCCTAATCTTCTATAAAAAGACCCCTAAGCCTAGCCTAAATCACCATTATTCAATCCTACAACTAAACTATGTCAAATTTGTTCCTCTCATGGCCTCCACTCTCATGCTAAAATTTCTAAGTTATTTATATGAGAGATTTTGAGTTCATACAAGTGTATTCAAGCTTGTATGAGTGTTCTTAGCTTGCATTCAAGACAAGTTGCAACATTTCTATTTCAAAGCAAGGGTTTTTATTGATTTGGCTCAAGGGTTTTTCATTTGGAGCTTGCATATTTGGGTTTTGGTGATTGCATAAGGGCTTCGTCTCAATCTTTATAATAAATATTCATTTGTGTCTTCATAGCAATGTAAGCCCTTTTCTACTTTCATTTTTGAACTCTAAAGTTAAATGAATGATGCAAGTTTGGGGTTGATCATTATGATATGCAAGTTTGGTTTATCATGTTATGCAAGTTGACACATGTTGTTATGTTATGCAAGTTTGGGTTGATCATGTTATCATGTTATGCAAGTTGACACATGTTGCTATGTTATGCAATTTTGGGTTGATCATGTTATCATGTTATGCAAGTTGACACATGTTGCTATGTTATGCAAATTTGGGTTGATCATGTTATCATGTTATGCAAGTTAAACTTGAGCTTAAAGCTTCAAGCTTTATGTTAAAGGTTGCATTTTGGCAACATGGAAGTTATCATATCCCTTATGATAACTTGCATGTGAGGCTAAATGCGAACTCTTAGCAACTTCTACATGTCATTTATCACCATGTATCACTTATATGCTAAGTTGGTTTTATGCATGCTTTTAAAGCCTAATAATGCAATATGCAAGTATATGAACATATGTACATTTCATATGCCACCATGTAAAACTTGTGGCTTCAACACCTCTTTGTCATAATTATGCCAAGTTTCCTATTTTATCCTTTATGCGTTGTTGCGATTATGTAAACGATGGGATTACGTTGGGGTTGGGTAACATTATGACATGAACATGGTTTTTATAACATGACGTGATATGTAATTATGTTTTGGAAACATAATGGACATGACACTTAGAAAAGATGAGTATGACCAACTCGAGGTTGGGTTGAGTTTGTAGCATAAATCTACCCGGACCCGCCCGGCTTAACTAGTGGCTACAAACAATAGGACCCAATGTGAGAAGTTGGTCATGTTGTGCTCGAACCCGAGGTTAGACCAAATTGTGGTGTAAAGCTACCCGGACCCGCCCGGCTTAACTAGTAACCACAACAAGGTCTAATGTGAGAGGTTAAAGCACATTAAGTTAATTAATGCCTCCTGATTAGGGTTAAGTCGTGGTCCACTTAATACTTAATCAATTTGGGCTGGATGGGCTAATCGGGGTTAAGTCATGAACCTTGGGTACACTTAACCAATTTAATCCACGTTTGGATCGGGTTAACCACATTTAACCCGTTAAGGAAACCCTAGTTGCGTGGTCCTTTTCAGCAGTAACCCTCTTGATAGTATCATAAGACCCTAGGACTAGGCTAGGGTGGGGCACGATTACTGGGCTGACATGTAAGCGACCAAAACGACGGCTGAGTAGGTACGCCGGTGTAGGTCCAGACGGACTATGGTCGTGCACATAGTCCGGAGTTGGAGAATCAGGCACGGGTACTAGTAGGTCTAGACTGTGCATACTTGATTGGTGTCCGAGGTTGACATCCTAGGACTTGATACACCCTAGGGTGTACCTAGCACAGTTAACTACATTGCATGTTTGGGCCGTATGACACCGATACTTGACGAGTTAGGCTTATAGGGAGCCGATCAACTAGACCGTGTAGTTGGACCTTGATTTAGGTCACCTCATGATGTTGGGCCAAGCTTGGGCCAAGGGATCAATTCTTGTTTTTACTTGACATGTTAGAATGCTAGTACACCCGTGGTGCAAAACTTAACCTGGATCATGCGATGACATCTTTACCTATCTTGTTAGTTAATCATCATGCCAGTATGTTGTTATCCTTATGTTCATCTCAGCTTCTCATGCCAGTTAACTTTACTAGTTCATGGACTGATAGTAGTAGGGCTTACCAGTCTTTTTGACTGACCTATTTTCTTTCGCCTCTTTTATTCCGTTCCCCCCCAGGTCCTCAGGGTGGGAACATTGGAGCTTAGCTTGGATCTTTACAGCTTGCTTACTGGATTTGCTCATGTACGGTTTTGGACATTGAGCTAGCTATGGTTTATCACTTCATTTTGGGGATAGTACTTTGTGTATTTCAGTTTTTCAGTTTATGCTTTTATCTAGACTTTGTGTGTTGGAAAATAATGACCAAGTACTTTGTTGTAACTTAACTATGGTTTTGAAGTGCTAGTTTTATCCGCTGCTTTAATACTCTGTTCTACTTATATGTTCTGTCTTGTGATATCTGCATGCATGTTTACCTTGTTTAACGCCCCTCCAAAGTTAGTGTGCTTGCAAGAGTTACCCTGGCGGAGGTGGGGTGTTACAGGTGCACAATAATTTAAACAACTTTATATTCATTTTTCTCTTCTAAAAATTCGTATGATCACATAGGATACCTAAAAATCACGAAAATTGACATGCAGCTACAGTTCAACATTACGGTCCCAAAGAAACTGGTTTCGTCGAATTTCGACTTCGTTTGCAAAAGTGGCTATTTTTAACGCTCTAAATAACCTATTTAAATATATAAATATATTTAAATATAATTTAATATTTAAAAATAAATATTATCATCTATATTCACAGTGTCATACCATACAGCTCCAGAATATTCCTATATGAATTTACAACTCGATATTACATCGTCAGAGTTATATCGATGTTCGATTTCTATTTAAATCCTTATATAAAATATAATTAAATCCTTATGGTTAGGGCGCTGCATTTCTAATAATTTGATTTGGACGTAACTCAAAATCTACACGACGAAATCCTGATATTTCTCTTCCACTAGAAAGATATACTCCACCAGCTCCACACGTTTCTTATTTCACAGAAATCCGATTTAAAACGAACCCTGTATACTCAGTTGAAGTTTAAATCGCTAAATAGCAAACTGCCGCATCGTTACGTGCTCGATTTTAATTATAATATAATTCTATGTTCAAACTGACGTTAATTAAATATATACGTTATTCCAATTCAACTCTAAGTTGAATTAAATATTAGGGATGACCGAGTTCACATTATATTGTGATTTCCAATATTTCGATTATTTCTGAATTAAATATATTATCCTATTATTTAAATTAATTAAATATTCACTTATTTAATTAAACGACGATTTAATTCCCTAAATCACTATTTATATAATTAAATAAATTAATTATAATACCTATGACAATACGGGTCATTACATTCTTCCCCACTTAAAATAATTTCGTCCTCGAAATTGCTAAGGTAGAGGACGACCCTATCTATTGGATTAAAGTTTATCTGTTTACCCCTTATCTCTTGTTTCTCCGAACCAATTAATATCGACTAAAATATTAATTCCTTCCGACTAACTAAAATTTTCAAAAATTCTAAAAAAATTCTAACACTTTAAATTTTCGGAAAATTTCGCCATAACCTCCTTTGTACAACCCTATCGGTAAAACCACAACTCGCCTCTCTAGGCCTTCTCCAACCCAAAAGAAAATCAAACAGCCAAGCGGCTTGCTAATTCGGCTCATAAATCTCATGCTTATATCAAATATAAACTTGTACCTTTTTGTCGGGTATATCTACTCTATCACTTCACATGTCATCAATTCAACATATACCAATGCAATTCCAACTTGATCCCAAATCAAATTATCTTTAACACACCCATTCGCTTATACCTAAGTCGAATTTTATTTCAAACTCAAGCACTACCAATTTCAAATCCTTACCTTACCAGTCCAATATAATTCAGATTATCTCTAATCAAGTCTAACTCTTCTTAACACCAATCTATTTCAAATGATTTTCACTTAACTGGCTTTCAATTCAAATTTCAATTTACCTCCACAAATTTCTATTTAATTTGTTTTAATTCAAATAATATGTTTCTGGGAGTTTTTAAACAGCTTACCCTTTTCCAAAATTCAAACAATCCTCTTTGAACTCCAAACCACTTGTTTTCACAAAACAATTCAAAAACAATTATCTTTGGCAGTAATCCGTCACTTACAACTCGAAAATGAACACCGATGATGTCATGATCATCATCGGAACTTATTTTCCAGCGATCGAAGTGAGTTCAATACTATAGCATTTTCAAAACCCATTTTTACACATTTCCACCTTGAAATCAATTCCAAATATCCTTTTACAATGTTGTAAACAAAATTAAAATCTCCCAGGATCTTAAAATTCACATATATTAAATCCATATTCATTTACAAACACCTTTCCCATTTCTGGGATTTTAAATTTCAATTCTGATCTAAATTCAGATTTAATTCATTTCAATTTCATATAATTCACTTGTATAAATTCTGGTTGGTTATATATGACCATTTCACTTTTTATAATCTTATCTGATTATAATTACTACCAACACATCCTATATATGATAATATATCACATATCCATACTGTTTCTGTCCATCGTATTCAAGTGTTTATTTACTCTTACCGATACAGTGGATCAAACTGATCGACCAGAACTCATAAACAACTCAGCCAATGAATCTCCACAATATAAAACCATTTTTATATCAAATACAAATACGCACTCGTATATATACTCTCAACTCAATCTAGGGTATTACTAACCCTATCTCTACTGAGTCACGCTATAGAGCCAAGGTAATTACTTAACTTAAGCTCTGATACCAATTGTAATGTCTCGGAAATTCAAGTAGGCTTTGCAACCATCCTCTCCTCCCCAAAGAAGCAAGGTAATACCCCACTATGGCTTACATTGGTACCCCAACTCCACATTTTACGGCCAGCCTTTCGACTTCACAACCAACCCTCATTTTCAGGACATATAGGGGTAAGAGTCTCCCGTTCGCCACCTAACAAATAGCGAGAACCCCCTATCATGCGACACATGCACCAAGCACACAACATGGACTGGTATGAGTAAAACAATTTAAAACGGTCTGAACAAGTAAACGATATCTCATAAGACCACGCCGTATAACGGAACGGGTTTTTCCCTTATGATAATCCAAAATATCTTTATATCAAAAACCTTTTGATATTATAATAATGTCTATGTACAAATAGATATCAATCTAGCAGAAACGCTTTCATCTCACGTTCTACATATAGTATACAATCGAAACCGCAAGCACGTATTGGGTAATGGATTTCCAACTGTGACATGGTATGGAACCACCTTTCGATCAGTGTACTCTAGGAACGATACACTGGAGTTCAACAAGAACATCTTGCAACTCAGCCACACATGATCGACCACTCATTTCGCTTGAGTGTATCGAATGTACTTCACCAACGGTTGGGATCAGCAACCGTTCCCATATATATATATATATATATATATATATATATATATATATATATATATATATATATGGGACAACATTGATAGATTAAAGAAGCAAATGAATATTCTCTAGATAGGTGATTATACACCCTACTTCGGAGCGACCGACTTAGCCATGCTGCCTGCCCGATTTCTGTCATTTACCGGATGTGAGGCTAGAAGCTACGCTTATCTTTTACATGCCACATCTTCATTCATTTTGAATGTCACATCGTCATACCCGCCAAATCACAAATTTGATTTCCCCAAAAATACCATGGGTATACAGCTAAGAGAAACGAATTCCTCCGCCACCAACATATATACGTTATAAGAGATCAACTTACGTGATCCATTAGATATACTTTTTCAGACCTTCATCCATACAAGTTATCCTGAGACTGGACAAATCGAAGACACTATTCTGTAAATAGGACAGCCCTTGCACTTTACTCCTTCTTCAATTATCTTTGGCATATATGATTCGCAACGCTTATGCCAATACGGAGTGGTTCTTCGGATAATAATCCAGCCGGTCTCTCCATATTAACAACGTTAAAATGGTCAAAACTTCGATAGTCTGTGAGTTAACTATCAAAGAAAAACAAGTGTGCAAACAACGTTCTTATTTCCAAATGGAAATTCTATCAATCAATCATCAATCTCAACCATTCCATAACTATCAGACTCTAACTGTAAACTAATAAGAGAACAACTTCCCAAGTATAAACCCCGAAGGCCGAAACCTACATCAGATCGATACTCAGGTAACCATTCAACTTATTATTCTCTAGTCATTTTCTAATTTTTCTTAACTCTATTTCTTTAACTCTATACGATTAACTCTAGTTCGTTTTTAACTCTATTCGATTAACTCTATTTGATTACCTCTAACTAGTTAACTCTAACTGATTAACTCCTTTCAAATAAACTATATTCGATTTACTCCTTTAACTCTATTCGAATAAATTATATTCGATTTACTCCTTTAACTCTAACTGATTAATTCTAACTCCTTTTATAATATTGTATTTATTTTCTAAATAAATATTTCCTTTATTCTATTTATTTTCTCAAATAAATATTCCTTTATTCAATTTCTATTTATTCCCTAAATAAATAAATAATACCATTTAATTTATTTGTAAATGTTCTACAAATATTTCCTTTATAATTCTATCTTTATTTGTAAATGGTTTACAAATATTTCTCTTCTTATTTGTTTGACAAATATTTTCTTTTATATTTGTTTTACAAATATTTCCCTCTATATTTGTTTAACAAATTCTTTCCCTTATATTTGATTTACAAATATAATATCCTTATATTTGATTTACAAATATAATTCCTTTATTTCAAAATCCTTTTTCTTTTATAATATAAAATCCATTGATTTTATATAAATTAATTATTTTCAAAATATTCTTTGAAAATCCCTTTTCCACATTCTGGTATTTCTTATGGTATTTAACACACCATATAACAACGATAAATATCATTCAAACACACATAATCAATGTCAGATTATATATCACATTATATATCACAATATATATATCACAGTAAAATAAATGTTGAGGAATCTAGTTGGATTCCTCCAACCTGTTTCCCTGCATCCACAGATGTTAAACAATATATATATATATATATATATATATATATATACCATTACTTTCACATCAACATGAAATAAACTGCTAAACAGAATCAATAGTTAATTGTCAATTTTCTATATATATATAACTATATCTACGTTTTCAATCAAATCTATTTAACAGTCGAATACAATCAATACACAGCAATCATTATCTATCAAAATAAAGTACAGTTTATAAAAGTATAAACTGAACAGAGTTGGTGAGATTTACTCACATTTGCAGTTCATCGTTAAAGAACGATAAACTGTTATTTGATTTGAATCAAACAATTTATTTCGCCATAAATTCAAACGAGCCGCAATCCACTTCCAGTCAGCTTCATTGTGAAGCTCTCGTCCATACGGTCCCAACGAATCTGACCGTTCGAATTTCTGATGTAGTATGTTGAGTTATTACATTACGAAGTTAATACACATTTATTAAATAAACTTGGTTAAAAATTTAAGTGGGCTCAACCTTCTCTTTATGGCCCATTACCACTTATAAAATACCAACCCGAAACCATCTTCCTTCTCTAGAAAAAGAACGACACCTGCTCCTCCACGTTTACACCATAGCCGAACTTCAACCACCCCATTCATCCATCACACACCACCGTTTGTCAAGTCGTCGCCACCACGGGTCATCTCTTCCCGAGCCCGACATCTCCATCCCCATTTGATGAAACTCGCACCTCCCAATGGAAATCCGTCGTTCATCAGTTCTGTGCAATAGCAGAATTCGAGCGACCTCCTTATACTCCAAACACCACCAAAATCCCAATGCAAGAGCCATTCACTCCTCTAAACTCAAATACACCATCAGTTTCTCGAATCGAAGCACCATTTTCATCCAATATCGAACCCTAGGTCACTGTATGAACTCGGCTTCCACAGAAAAATCGAGATCGAACTTCCAAAGAGGGGTATAGGATTGAAGAGGAACAATCGGTGATTCCATTCATGGATGTTTCGGAATTTATAGGATTTGTTTTCCATTTCTTTTGATTTTTGTAAGATCACGTTTTGAAGAAGAGGAAAGAAACAGTGGCCGGTTTCAAACTTCAGAAGAGTGGAATTAGGTTTTAAGAGAATAGTTAAGGGGTATTATATAGGGATAAGTTTGGTTTGAGCTTCATTTATTTTTATCATTTAAAACCGCTATTGACAAAAATAAAAATACCGGTGAGATGGCCAATGTCCCACGAGCCCAAAAATATAAAAATATAGACTAGTTTACTTATTCTGTGAAATCTCCAAAATATTGACTTAGGGTGCACAATAATTTAAACAACTTTATATTCATTTTTCTCTTCTAAAAATTCGTATGATCACATACGATACCTAAAAATCACGAAAATTGACATGCAGCTACAGTTCGACATTACGGTCCCAACGAAACTGGTTTCGTCGAATTCTGACTTCGTTTGCAAAAGTGGTTATTTTTAACGCTCTAAATAACCTATTTAAATATATAAATATAATTTAATATTTAAAAATAAATATTATCGTCTACATTCACAATGTCATACCATACAGCTCCAGAATATTCCTGTATGAATTTACAACTCGATATTACATCGTCAGAGTTATATCGATGTTCGATTTCTATTTAAATCCTTATATAAAATATAATTAAATCCTTATGGTCAGGGCGCTGCATTTCTGAGAATTTTATTTGGACGTAACTCAAAATCTACACGACGAAATCCCGATATTTCTCTTCCACTAGAAAGATATACTCCACCAGCTCCACACGTTTTTTGTTTCACAGAATTCCGATTTAAAACGAACCCTGTATACTCGGTTGAAGTTTAAATCGCCAAATAGCGAACTGTCGCGTCGTTACGGGCTCGATTTTAATTATAATACAATTCTACGTTCAAACTGACGTTAATTAAATATATACGTTATTCCAATTCAACTCTAAGCTGAATTAAATATTAGGGATGACTAGTTCACATTATATTGTGATTTCCAATATTTCGATTATTTCTGAATTAAATATATTATCCTATTATTTAAATTAATTAAATATTCACTTATTTAATTAAACGACGATTTAATTCCCTAAATCACTATTTATATAATTAAATTAATTAATTATAATACCTCTGACAGTGCGGGTCATTACAGAATCGACATACTGCGGAGGGGTGAGCTCATAATTGAGGACCTTTTATATATTGATCGTCTTGCGGATGATTTAGGCGAGGAAGGGGAGACTCTCACTTTTGATGATAATAATAAGGAGAATGGGGGTAACGGTCCCATAGATGGCGGCTGCCCAGGCGGGCAGTTTGTCCACAAATTTGAATCGTCATTGCCTAGAGAAGGTGGCCCCTTTGGTCTTCCGAGAGGAAAAAAGCTGTTGGCCATGAAGTTTCCACCCCTCGGGTATAATTCTTACTCTGGATTTTTTTTCTTTTTCTTTGGATACCTGACTTCGAATAGTCTCTTGTCTTATAATAGACAAGAGAAAATTTGTTTTCCTGCTTTAAGCAAAGTTTAGGCAACAAAAAGTTCAAACCGTTTTTATGTAGGATGGGTGGCATACTTGTAAACTTAGTTCTGCAACCTATGCAACACTTGTATGGGGTTCCCCTTCGTTATTCGTGAAGGCTAATATGATTGTCACCAGCATGACGAAATTTAGTTTACTATGAGGATGCATTATGCATGATTTGTAGACTGAAAAAGGAGTTTCGAACGAAATCTAATTACGCTTTGAGGGAGAAATGTTTCCTTAAGGGTTTTAAGAACATTTATACCGTATTTCCTCAGATCCCCTTTAGCTTTCTGAGAGGGGATCGTGAAGCTATGTTAAAGAGTTTTAGGGTTAAACATGGTGGGGGCACTATGTAAACAATAAATGCATGAAGAAGTGATTTTTTTTTGCAAGTAGGTAGATCCTTGTGGAGATTAGCCACCTTAGGGTGAAGCGCCCTTGTCAATAGAACAAACTTCTATGTCTCAAGGAAGGCAGATTTTCTATTAGAGTTTAACAATCAAGTATTTGAATGAAAGAATTAATTCTTTAAAAGATTTGTTGGGGGGAAAAGGATAGGACTATTCTTGGGATTAGAACATACATGAAGACTAAGCCTTCCATCGAGTTCTAGGATGAGCTAAGGAGCCTACGTCAACGTATCGTCGACTTGAAAATTAATTTAAATAATGTTACTACAAAGTGCGAGATGTGGGAACATTATTTCGAGAATATACCTATAATGAAGGGATCTTCGCCTCCTAGCGTTGCGAGAGCTCATAAGGCTCCCGCTCTTCAGAAGTGCTATTACTTGAATAATCCTTCTCCGAGGTTAAAGGAATCAATTATTTCTGAGTGGCGTAAAAGAGTGGTAGCTGAGATGAAAGGAATCTATTATACTAAGCTAATTAAGGATTCTCACGACCGTGTTGTCAGGTATATCGACCAAATTAGACATTTGCAAGGAGAAAATCATGATTTGCATGTAAACATTTTTGAATTGGAAAAGGAAAATAAGTCTCTCAGGGCAATGTGTAGGGCTTACAGTAGAGGCTTGAAATTCAGATTAAACCTTCCGATCATTTAGACGAAACGAGCAGGAAAGTACGAAGACTTAACAAGCTATTAGGCATTGCACTTCGTCATGCCATCGAGCCTCCTTTGCCTAAGGATGGAGAGGACCTAGATATATAGTAACATTTTGTAATGGTGACATATAATTATACCCATAATCAGGGTACTGAAAATGTAACTTTTTAGTGAATAATCTTGTGATTAACAATGTCTAGTATGTAAATAACTGTTGGTATGAAACTTGAGTAAGAATTGTTTGCATATTGAATGATCTAATAGGTTTCCTTGAATAAGAGAAAATACAACCTTTTTTATTTGGACTTGTTTTTTACGATGAGCTTTCCATCAACTTCCCAAATTTTGTTTTGTTGCCCCTTTCCCGTGGGTACACATATGGTTGCTTCAATTTGAGATAATTACTTCAGAGATTCTCTATTGGTAAATTCTCATCTTTCGGATCCGTTTCAATTCAGGATTATTCAGATATAAGTATCGGTGTACGGCTGTCAATCCTCTTTCGGTTTTTAATAGGCGTCCTGGCCTGACACCCCTTCGGACAATCGTATATTGACGGTCGGAGCCTTCTTCCAATGCTTGTGAAGGGTCTTCTCAACCCAGATTCGGGCGTCAATATGTAGAAGACCGACACCTCCTCCGGCATTTGTACAGAATTGAATCTACCCAGATTCAGTTATCGATATATAGAGGACCGTAACCCCATCCATTTTTTACGGAGTGCCGAATTGACTTCGATTTGGGTATTAATAATAGAAGAATGGAACCCTCCAGTATTTATGAAGTGCCGAATCGATCCAGATTCTTGTATTAATAATAGAAAACCGGAACCCCCTCTGGTATTTGTAAAGCGCCGAATCGACCGAGATTCGGGTATTAATAATAGAAGACCGGAACCCCCTCCAGTATTTATGAAGCGCCGAATCAACCCAGATTCGGGTATTAATAATAGAGGACCAGAACCCCCTCCGGTATTTGTTATTTCGGTATCCCCTTTGGATTTGATTTGTGAAGTAGAGGATGTGCATACTTCCTGAGCCACTCCTTGGGCTTTTGGTGTCAAAGAAGAGGATGTACGTGCTTTGTTGGCCACTCTCTAGGCCTGTGCGTCCAGCATGCTTGGCTAGCTTATCCACAAGCAAGGCCTAAGGACTTACCCGACCTCCTTCCAGGAGGCGTCTTATCCTGACCATCGTGGTGATGATTAGGTCTTAGAAACTTAGACGGGGCCATCGTAGGCACATAACGAAGGTTTACTCTTTTGATGCTCTATACGGGCCATCGTAGGCACTGAAGAGGCTTACACGCCACCCCCACCAAGGGATGGCCTATCCTGACCATCGTAGGTGATGATAGGGGTTTGCATTCCCTTCTGTGGGTAAAGCAAAACTTAAGCAAAGGTAGGATGTGCACTTCTGCGAGCAGAGGTAGGACGTGCTTAGTTCTAACAGAGGCAGGGCGTACTCTTCTACGAGCAGAGGCAGAGCGTGCTAATTTTAGATGCACCACCACGACCATTTCTTATGTGAAACGGAGGCATACACTTTTGATGCTTTAACCCAGCCCCCTCTAATTTAGGGATGGAGAAAGATTAACAAACCATCCCCTCCGGGGGATGCCTTGCCCGGACTAATTTGGTGCTAACAAGGGTTTTTCTTCCTTTTATACACGTGTGACTTGACCTTTCCTTGGTTATTTTATTTGTAGAGTTCTCTCCTTCGCAACTGGGAGAATGACCTTTCCCTTACTATTTCAATAAGATTTCAGCGGCGTGACCTCCTATGCTTTCTTTACATAACTTTGTAATTTTCCTTGGATTAAGAACATGATGATCATCCCCTCTAGAACTCTGCAGTGGTTTGTTTCATGCCCGTTTACCATATGGTAGTAGCAATACGATTCTTCTCTGTTAGCTTCATTCTCGTGTTTCTTCCTGGGCGATAGCCAAAAGTTTGTCTCATGTCTAGTCAGGAAATAGATACCCTCAACCGATATAGTGAGCTTACAACTCTTTGGCAATCTTAACTCGAAATTCTTCTTTCGCTGCTGCATTTTGGCCTTCTTATTACTCAAAATTTTCATTCCTTCTTTATCTCTACACTTCCTTTTTACTACCTTTCGACATAGGGGTATATCTCTTTCATACTTTTTATCGGTCAGAGAGATGGAAGTTTTCTCAATGCTTTGCTCAAATATGGTTCCTCTAGCCTTTGTGAGGATGGCTTCTTTGGCAAGGAGAAAGGAGTTATATCTCTCCGTCGAGGATTGGGAAAGGGAAAAAATTGGAGTTGGTCCTACGTGGTAGGGGTTAATGCTCCATCGATCAGGGTCATAAGGTTCGACATCCTTCCCTTTCTCTTAGAAATGGACGATTTCTAATTTAAACCTTTCGGTCTCCCATGGCTCGTTAATACTTGTCCCTGCCACAGGAAATCTGTTAGCAACTGGTAGAGATTTTTTATCCATAAAGTTTGCCTCCTCAAGGTTTTATCCAATCCGGGATGGGACGGCACAGTTCGGTGTGCAAAAAGGGTAACCATAGGGTCGGAGGTTCAGGCCCACCTTCGAGCGCCAAAATATTCACGATATTTTTTGTCAACACCGGAGATTGGTTAGCAGGAACATATCCAAAGGAGAAATAGGTGGATTGACTATTTTGGGTTACATTGGGTCACCATCCTTGATATCGAAGCTTGGAAATATGGGATCACCAAGGAATATCATAATGGATTTGAACTCAGAGAAGGAGGTATATTATCCTATTCGAGAACATGTATGGATGGGAGTCCGTGCTTATCTGGAGAATGAACAATAAACTGCAACGGTGATGATTGGAAAATAACAATATAAACTTACAGAGCAATTTTCTTATAAGGAGATCCCTTTTTTTAGACTTTCATTGGGGGTACATAGATGTAATAGGGGAAATCCCCGGATTAATCTCACCGCCAAGCTTCTTTTTAAGAGTACAAGTATAAATGAAAAATCGATCCCCTAAATGTGACCCTTGGGGCTTATTTATAGTGGTTCAGGATCCTTCCGCCAATGGACTATTGGGCCTGTGAGGGTCTTTGCCGGTCGCTTTTCCTTGGTTTCGAGCGATTTACTTCCGGCCGTCTTTGGAGTATCAGTTATGGTCTTTGGATGGTATTTGAATCCTTGATAACAACACCTGAATGTAGGCTCTGGGACGTAAGCTTTCAGATGTAGGCCTCCATCTTTATCGTGAATACTTAGAGGGGCTTGCCCTCATGATGTATGTGGATAACTACCGGTTCGAAGCCACTGCGGGTTTCAGTACTTGGTAGATCAGTACGAGTAGCTTGTATCTCTGCTTGGGTCCCGGTTAGTTCTTTGATGGAGTTTTTTGAAATATCCTAGATTCTCGAAAGGGGGCTTCTGGTGTCGCTTTTTTTTATTTGTGGATTTGGCCTTTCGGTATTCGTATGGCAGATTCCCCAAAAGCTGATTCTGGGTAATCCTTCATTCTCTTGGTTAAGTACCTCGATGCTCTTGCCTTTAGGTGTGTCGGTTCTTAGGCACGTCATTATCAAAGATCCATTTAAGCTTCACCCGACGGGTTTATTGCTTTTGACTTTCTTGGTTTCGGATTAGGATAACTCTTTGCCACAAAATCTTTCTATTGGACTGATACTGTCGGATTGACCCTGATGGATAGATCCCGTCAGTTATATCTCGTAGCTTTAACAATACTTTCCCCTAGGAGGGTTTCGGCTGATGCAGCTTTTCGGGCCATTTCTTCCTGATCTTATGTAACACCCCACACCCGCTACGGTCACTCATTAAGGGAATGCCATAACATCGGTGGAGTATTTTTAAGTGAATATAGAACAGAAAAATTACAACAAGACAGATATAAGTAATACTTGAGAATTTATAACATCATTTCATTCCAGCGGAAAGTAAAACATGTTTGGTTACACCAAAACCATAAATAAGAGTCAAGTACATAATATCCATCCTGATAAAACAAAAGTACATAATCCCACTACATATCCTAGTAGCCATAATAGAAAAGATAAACTGAGCTTTACATCCACGGTCCAAGCTCCAAGGATAGATAAAGCAGTCTGATCAAAGACCACTAGTGCTAGGCCCACTCTGAAAACCTGAGGGTTGGAAAAAAAGATAAAGAAACAACGGGGTCAGACATAAGTCTGAGTGAGTCCTATAACCCTAACAATACAATCATTAAAGTAATTAGGGTATGATATAAACAAGGTACGGTACCTCTGGGGATAATGACTACACTAAGTAGCCAACTAAACACAGGATGTACTAAGATAACCGAAAAGATGCATTTATCCACCCAAGGATAATTACTAGGTTGCACCACCCCAGATCTACCCACCCAAGGGTAATTTCTACACTGCACCACACCAGTTCTACCCACCCAAGGGTAATTCCTACTTAAAGGTTGATCCCACTAAGTGTACTTAGTAATTTTACCCGGTAGTTTCATGTACCCCTAGCTGACTACATAGGTGCCGTCTGCCCCTATCTCCACTAGGTGTACCCACTACCCCCAAGCGATCGGCTCCCTACCGTAGATACCCGTGCTGGCCCCACAGTGGGGTGTATCACTCCCCAAAGTGGCAACCCGATAATCAATGGTGCACGGCTTATACCTACACGATGCAACAACGTCTTACCCACCAGCCCGGGTCAACACACGCATATGAAACCCGTTGGACTCGCGTTGCCACCGCTACCCCGTTTTGGCCTCTTATAGTCAAGCCCAATATGCGTGTCCCGTCCTCGACTTGGGTCGAGCCCACAAAGATACGTTTGGGATATTGGTTGAAATGGGCCCCCACAAGCTACTACTTAAGCTTGTCATTTTATCTAGTGCATCCCACTTAACCCCTTTTATAATCATACCCACTTACATGTTAAGGTTTGGTTAAGTCATCTAATCATATTTCAATTGCCACTCAAGGCCCCCACAAGCTACTACTTAAGCTTGTCATTTAATTATATTTCAATTGCCACTTAAGGCCCCCACAAGCTACTACTTAAGCTTGTCATTTAATCATATTTCAATTGCCACTTAAGGCCCCCACAAGCTACTACTTAAGCTTGTCATTTAATTATATTTCAATTGCCACTTAAGGCACCCACTAGATTTCCGCATGCCACCCAAGGCACTTACTTGATTCCCACATGCCACCCAAGGCACTTACTTAACCCTTTAATCATGTTTAATTACATGTTCCACTTTGGTTAAGTATTCTAATCGTATTTTCTATTGCCACCCAAGGCAACCCACTAGTTTCCTCATGCCACCCAAGGCACCCACTTAACCCCTCATGCCCCTCTACATGCTAATTCGGTTAAGTGTTTCTTAATTAATTAAGATCGTAACCTTTGTAAAGACCTCTCACATTAGACTGTCTTTTATGGCAGCAGGATATGCCGGTTGGTTCCGGGCAGCCTTACACCATAACAGAGTCTAACCTCGTGTCTTTACACTTGTCACGTATTTAGTTTATGACTAAGACCTCTCACATTGGGCCAATCATTTGTAGCCGCTGGATTTGCCGGTCGGTTCCGGGCAGTCTTATGCTACAAAAGGGTCCAACCTCGTGTCTTAGTAGATTAATTACACCTAATTAATCACCCCCATAATTTGTATTAATTATCCCTAATTAATTACAAATATTTAAGAATATGGGTAGACCTAACTCAATCGGTAAATTCCCAATTCCATAATATGGGTAGACCTAACTTAATAGGTAAATTCCCAATTATGTCCATCCACTTTACGGTATGTTTAATCATACCCACTTCACACAAAATTTTATGTGTTCATTAATTTTTACCCCATCGTCCTCACGTAAATACGTTAACATGACATACTTCAAAAGAGAAGATTCATCATACACACAATGGGTTCAACTTAGCATATCATTAGCATTATCATGGGTTTAAAAGGTGTCAACTTGTATATATGACCATAAACCCAACTTGCATAAATAACCAACCCAAACTTGCATGAATCACAAATGTCATAAAGATGGTAACTTGCTTAAATGTTCATGTCATAGACCTATCATAAAGGTGTCAACTTGCATACATGTCATAGGTCTAAAAGGGATGAACTTGCACATGTACTTATGTCATACATAGAGGCAAACTTGCATATGAACTTGCATCATAACTTGCATATGAACTTGCATAACATGCCATACTTAGAGACAAACTTGCATATATTATGCATATCATAAAAAGAGACAAACTTGTATATGAACTTGCATCATAACTTTCATATGAGCTTGTATCATAACTTGCATAAAACCAAACACTTAGCATGCATAAAACCAAATACTTAGCATGCATAAAACCACATACATAGCATGCATAAAACCAAATACTTAGCATGCATAAAACCAAATACATAACTTGCATAACATGTTACATATAGACTTGCATATAATCTCCCATATAGCTTGCATAACATGTTACATATGAATCAATGTTCAACATAGTGTTTTGCATCATAAAACATAGCATTAAACTTGCATATAGCACACAACATACACTATACTAAACTTGCATAAACACATTGATTCCACAAACATAGCCATATCTTATCATATCCTATCATAATCAATTTAACAATTGATTGTTAAGTCTATAGAAACTCACCAAAACCAAGATTAGCAAACTTATGAAGTAGAACTAGTTGCAATATTTGAAGAAGATGATGATTAGAGGTTGATTAGCTTGCAACTTTCTTCATAAACTAGTGGAGGCTCCTCCTAAGTTTGATTTTGGCGGCATGATGGAATCAATTCTATTTTTAGTATGGATTAGGCTTGCATTAGGGTGTATTTATAGGATTAGGGTGTAGTTTAGGCCCTTAGATTAACCCTAGAAGCCATCAGGTCCGTCCAGCACATCAAAAATCATCACAAGCCACCAAAACACAGCCCAACAGCCAAAACAGTGCACCCAGGCCAAACTGGCTCGACATGGGCGCACTTCCCAAGTGCGCCAGTGTATTTTTGTGCTGGCGCACTTCACAGGTGCGCCAGTGCATTTCTGGCCTGTTTCCGGTTTTTCTGCCTAACTTCGTTCGTCCATATCTCCTTCATACGGACTCCGATTTTCGAAAACTCGGACTCTATTTCGCGTATTTTTCCGAGACGAACGCAATGGCGCAACCCGTTTCCCATAATTCAGAATTAAAAATTTAATTCTGCCTTGATTTATGTTATAACAAGTTATTCAAAATACGGGTTGTTACATTCTCCCCTCCTTAAAGGATTTCGTCCCCGAAATCTCTAAGTCAAGAAGAACGTATCCTACCAACCAAACAACCATCTACTAAACCACCAAACACTGGCATCCATTGTCCTTAAAGTTTCTAATGCTGTTATGAACATATGCAAAAAGTGTGTGTATATGTTCCCTGTCTAATGCAAAATCAAGCGGTCCACTGATTCAGTTGACCTCCTTAATGCAAACCATGATAGTGCCATGCATCCATTATGTATGCGAGAGAACCCTATCGACACATACAACATCTACATGAGTGCACAATCATTCACCAAAATGCATCATCAATATGATAACACAATCATTATACATCCATAAATATAGCTACCTACACACAATTATATGCAATATGCAATATGAAGTGACTGAGCCGATCTAGTGTCTAGAGTGTGTGTATGTGCATCCATGAGCAACCACTAGCAAACACTTGCATCCACATGCATCCATCAACCATAACATGTCTCAAACACATGTTTCTACCATAGGTTTACCCTATCTAAAGGTCAAAGATACTAATGAGAGGGCATACTAAAGATAAGATAAGCAGTAGACAAACGATAAAGGAGACGTTTAAAGGACATACCCTCAAAAAGGAATGGGTATAACGAACGCATCTTCGCTTCCGTCTCCCAAGTAGCGTTGCCCTCATCTTCTCCCCATTGTACTTTGACTAGTCGAACCTCTCTGTTTCTCAACTTCCTAATCTCTGACCCAAGGATGCGGGTAGGAGCTCGTTGAATAATCACATCACGCTCTACCTTTACTTCTTTAAGCAAGCTCGGCTCTACCGCCTCTGCGGTCTCATGTAGGCCCTTCCTCAAATGTGACACATGGAATACGTCATGTTTCCTATGCAACCGAACTATCTCTCGAATATAAACTGAAGCTAGACATGAAACAGTCCTCTTGCTCTTCACGGGTATGAAATGGGCACTCTTAGTAAGTCTATCTACCACAAACCAAATTCCCGTATTACCCTTCCTTGATTTCGGTAATCCATCGAGACACTATCCCACTTCCATAGCGGAACCTCCAAATGGGTGAAGCAACCCAC
Source organism: Allium sativum (assembly GCA_030737875.1). NCBI lineage: Eukaryota > Viridiplantae > Streptophyta > Magnoliopsida > Asparagales > Amaryllidaceae > Allium > Allium sativum. The sequence continues at coordinate 432,814,241 of CM060923.1, forward strand.
CGGGTTTCTTCTGCTCCGCTTTCATTTGCTAGCACACCAAGCATCTAGCGACATACTCGGCCACATCTTTCTTCATGCCGGCCCAGAAGAAAACCCGCTTCATGTCTTGGTACGTCTTGTCCCCACCGGGATGAATGGTCATCTTTGACCGATGTGCATCATCAAGTATAGCCTTCCTCAAACCCTCGTCTTGCAGTACACAAAGTCTACCGTCACTACGCAACCACCCCTTATCATCTAGGGTGTACCTACCCAAATGGCTGGACGACTCCCCCTCCTCATGAGCTTCTCTACTAACTCAACCAACTGTGGGTCGTCTCGCTGTGCTCCGCCAATCCGTCCCAGAAGAGTAGGCTTAACCTCCAAAGAGGCTAGCAAACCGGGTACAAAGTCAACGGAAGGTCTAAAGTCAAACATAGAAATAAACTCTAAGCTCCGTCGTTCAACGAACAATGAACTCGAGGACAACCTTTTTCTACTTAAGGCGTCCGCTACCACGTTACCCTTGCCATGGGTATACGCTATCCCAAACTCATAGGATGCTAAGAATCCCATCCACTTTTGCTGTCCTAAGACTATGCGCTCGAAGAGTCTCCAACACTTCCCTAAGATGTAGGGCAAACTCTTCTCCACTCTTATAGAAAACCAGGATATTACCCCATCCAAAATCATCACAACTGTCCATCTCTCACGCAGACCACCCTAGTCGAACTCGGCATCCCCCAAATGCAAGCCCCAAAGGCCTAAACCAATATCAGACAAACACCCAAGGGATACCTCCTTCGAATTCAGACGACCTACGTGAGATGATACTAGTAAAAACGGCTAAATAATTAAGCCCTTGTCCAACTCTGGATGTCCTCGCCAGTCTCGCTCCAAAACCACCGTTTATCCCATAACTGGCTTTGCTCAACCTATTGAGCACATACGGAAACTTATTTCGCTCCTAGGAAAGACCAAGATGTCATTTACAAAGACCATCACGAACTTATTTAGGTACTCCCTGAACACCCTTCTCATCAAATCAATAAAGTATGCGGGGGCGTTCGTCAAACCAAATGGCATCACAAACCACTCATAAAAAAATCATCCGGAGTCCTAAAGGCAGTCTTCTCTATACTATCCTCAGCCACTCTCAACTGACGAAACCCCGTGGCTAAGTCCAACTACGAAAATACTGAGGCGCCAACTAACTGACCAAAGAGATCATCAATCCTCGGCAATGGGTGTCTATTCTTCTTTGTGAGTTTATTTAGTTCTCTTTAGCCTACACAAAGTCTGAGGGACCCATCCGCCTTCGTGGCAAAAACTACTAGAGCACCCCACTCCGATATACTTCGTCTTATTAACCCCTTCTCAAGCAAATCGCCTACTTGCTTATGGAGTTCCCTCCTCTCATGAGGAGCCATGTGGCACACTGGCCAAGATACTGGTTTGGCATTGTCTACCAGATATATTCAGAAGTCAATCTCCCGCTCCGGAGGTAAGCCCTTCACCCCCTCAAACACATCCGTGTATTCCCGGACCACTCTAACAGATCGCAACCTCTCGACCGACGTGTCAAGCGATTCTAGATAACTTAGCATAACAGATTCCGTGGGATTACAAGAGATCTCGAGAGTGTTACCCAAGCGGGTCATAAACCTAACAACTCTCCCTTCAAAATCAAGAACGGCACCCCTACTGGATAACCAGTCCATGCCCAAAACTAACCCATAGCCCGTGAAGCCCAAAAAGCATCACATCTAAACTCAATGCTAAGTATAGTAACTTTCAAACCCAAACACATCATGGAGCCCCCAATTGGGTTTGAAACAACTAAGGGATCATCTACTAAACTGGTGCCTAAGTGCAGTGACTCAACTAAAAATGATGAGATAAACGAACTCGATGCGTCAGAATCAAATAAAGTTCGAACCGGAAAATAAAGGAATCCAAATTCCAAACTAGACGGTCCTATCCCCATCTGGTACACTAGCCGTGAGGGAATACAACTACCCTCCAAAAGATTCCGTACCTTGCCCTTGCCTCTTTGGACAACCCTAATAAGGTGTCCTATTCCTCCAAAAGGATAACTACTTGCATTCTTCTTCCCATTCTCCACTCGTAACCTCCCATCAAAATGAGGTTTCGTCCTTCATTAAACAACAACTATTCGAGCCTTCCTCCCATCGTCTATCCAATAGGTACCTACAAGTCCTCCTCCTTCTTGAACCAACTTCTAATCCGACTAACGTCTAAGTCCCTTGAAGTGGTTTTTCATTCTTATCTATCTTAGAAAGATCATCTATACACGGAGGGGAAGCTCAAAACGAGAGAGGAAGAAATTCAAAACGGAGAATTCGAAAGATAAAGATATGGCTATCGGGGATTATGCTTTTCTTTCAAAAACTTTTCTCTTAAAAGACATGCTTTTGAAAATACTCTTTCAAAAATATTCTTAGAAAATAGTTTTTCTAAAAAAATTTATCTGTTCTGGTAACCTTAAGCTCTGATACCACGTGTAACACCCCACACCCGCTACGGTCACTCATTAAGGGATTGCCATAACATCGGTGGAGTATTTTTAAGTGAATATAGAACAGAAAAATTACAACAAGACAGATATAAGTAACACTTGAGAATTTAAAACATCATTTCATTCCAGTGGAAAGTAAAACATGTTTGGTTACACCAAAACCATAAATAAGAGTCAAGTACATAATATCCATCCTGATAAAACAAAAGTACATAATCCTACTACATATCCTAGTAGCCATAATAGAAAAGATAAACTGAGCTTTACATCCACGGTCCAAGCTCCAAGGATAGATAAAGCAGTCTGATCAAAGACCACTAGTGCTAGGCCCACTCTGAAAACCTGAGGGTTGGAAAAAAAGATAAAGAAACAACGGGGTCAGACATAAGTCTGAGTGAGTCCTATAACCCTAACAATACAATCATTAAAGTAATTAGGGTATGATATAAACAAGGTACGGTACCTCTGGGGATAATGACTACACTAAGTAGCCAACTAAACACAGGATGTACTAAGATAACCGAAAAGACGCATTTATCCACCCAAGGATAATTACTAGGTTGCACCACCCCAGATCTACCCACCCAAGGGTAATTCCTACACTGCACCACACCAGTTCTACCCACCCAAGGGTAATTCCTACTTAAAGGTTGATCCCACTAAGTGTACTTAGTAATTTTACCCAGTAGTTTCGTGTTAGCTGACTACATAGGTGCCGTCTGCCCCTATCTCCACTAGGTGTACCGACTACCCCCCAAGCGATCGGCTCCCTACCGTAGATACCCGTGCTGGCCCCACAGCGGGGTGTATCACTCCCCAAAGTGGCAACCCGATAATCAATGGTGCACGGCTTATACCTACACGATGCAACAACGTCTTACCCACCAGCCCGGGTCCACACACGCATATGAAACCCGTTGGACTCGCGTTGCCACCGCTACCCCGTTTTGGCCTCTTATAGTCAAGCCCAATATGCGTGTCCCGTCCTCGACTTGGGTCGAGCCCACAAAGATACGTTTGGGATATTGGTTGAAATGGGCCCCCACAAGCTACTACTTAAGCTTGTCATTTTATCTAGTGCATCCCACTTAACCCCTTTTATAATCATACCCACTTACATGTTAAGGTTTGGTTAAGTCATCTAATCATATTTCAATTGCCACTCAAGGCCCCCACAAGCTACTACTTAAGCTTGTCATTTAATTATATTTCAATTGCCACTTAAGGCCCCCACAAGCTACTACTTAAGCTTGTCATTTAATCATATTTCAATTGCCACTTAAGGCCCCCACAAGCTACTACTTAAGCTTGTCATTTAATTATATTTCAATTGCCACTTAAGGCACCCACTAGATTTCCGCATGCCACCCAAGGCACTTACTTGATTCCCACATGCCACCCAAGGCACTTACTTAACCCTTTAATCATGTTTAATTACATGTTCCACTTTGGTTAAGTATTCTAATCGTATTTTCTATTGCCACCCAAGGCAACCCTCTAGTTTCCTCATGCCACCCAAGGCACCCACTTAACCCCTCATGCCCCTCTACATGCTAATTCGGTTAAGTGTTTCTTAATTAATTAAGATCGTAACCTTTGTAAAGACCTCTCACATTAGACTGTCTTTTATGGCAGCTGGATATGCCGGTTGGTTCCGGGCAGCCTTACACCATAACAGAGTCTAACCTCGTGTCTTTATACTTGTCACGTATTTAGTTTATGACTAAGACCTCTCACATTGGGCCAATCATTTGTAGCCGCTGGATTTTCCGGTCGGTTCCGGGCAGTCTTATGCTACAAAAGGGTCCAACCTCGTGTCTTAGTAGATTAATTACACCTAATTAATCACCCCCATAATTTGTATTAATTATCCCTAATTAATTACAAATATTTAAGAATATGGGTAGACCTAACTCAATAGGTAAATTCCCAATTCCATAATATGGGTAGACCTAACTTAATAGGTAAATTCCCAATTATGTCCATCCACTTTACGGTATGTTTAATCATACCCACTTCACACAAAATTTTATGTGTTCATTAATTTTTACCCCATCGTCCTCACGTAAATACGTTAACATGACATACTTCAAAAGAGAAGATTCATCATACACACAATGGGTTCAACTTAGCATATCATTAGCATTATCATGGGTTTAAAAGGTGTCAACTTGTATATATGACCATAAACCCAACTTGCATAAATAACCAACCCAAACTTGCATGAATCACAAATGTCATAAAGATGGTAACTTGCTTAAATGTTCATGTCATAGACCTATCATAAAGGTGTCAACTTGCATACATGTCATAGGTCTAAAAGGGATGAACTTGCACATGTACTTATGTCATACATAGAGGCAAACTTGCATATGAACTTGCATCATAACTTGCATATGAACTTGCATCATAACTTGCATATGAACTTGCATAACATGCCATACTTAGAGACAAACTTGCATATATTATGCATATCATAAAAAGAGACAAACTTGCATATGAACTTGCATCATAACTTTCATATGAGCTTGTATCATAACTTGCATAAAACCAAACACTTAGCATGCATAAAACCAAATACTTAGCATGCATAAAACCACATACAAAGCATGCATAAAACCAAATACTTAGCATGCATAAAACCAAATACATAACTTGCATAACATGTTACATATAGACTTGCATATAATCTCCCATATAGCTTGCATAACATGTTACATATGAATCAATGTTCAACATAGTGTTTTGCATCATAAAACATAGCATTAAACTTGCATATAGCACACAACATACACTATACTAAACTTGCATAAACACATTGATTCCACAAACATAGCCATATCTTATCATATCCTATCATAATCAATTTAACAATTGATTGTTAAGTCTATATAAACTCACCAAAACCAAGATTAGCAAACTTATGAAGTAGAACTAGTTGCAATATTTGAAGAAGATGATGATTAGAGGTTGATTAGCTTGCAACTTTCTTCATAAACTAGTGGAGGCTCCTCCTAAGTTTGATTTTGGCGGCATGATGGCATCAATTCTATTTTTAGTATGGATTAGGCTTGCATTAGGGTGTATTTATAGGATTAGGGTGTAGTTTAGGCCCTTAGATTAACCCTAGAAGCCATCAGGTCCGTCCAGCACATCAAAAATCATCACAAGCCACCAAAACACAGCCCAACAGCCAAAACAGTGCACCCAGGCCAAACTGGCTCGACATGGGCGCACTTCCCAAGTGCGCCAGTGTATTTTTGTGCTGGCGCACTTCACAGGTGCGCCAGTGCATTTCTGGCCTGTTTCCGGTTTTTCTGCCTAACTTCGTTCGTCCATATCTCCTTCATACGGACTCCGATTTTCGAAAACTCGGACTCTATTTCGCGTATTTTTCCGAGACGAACGCAATGGCGCAACCCGTTTCCCATAATTCAGATTTTAAAATTTAATTCTGCCTTGATTTATGTTATAACAAGTTATTTCAAAATACGGGTTGTTACATCTTAGCCTTTCCTAGTACTTGGCATCACTTCCTATTGAACCTTCGGTGAGCTTTCGATCTTCAGATACCCCTTCACCGCCAGATCATTCCACTTTTAATTTTTGGTAGTAATAGATACTAGTCCTCAATAGTAGGGGGTATGGAGCCCCTTTTTGAGCACTTGGTTTAGGTGATGATTTTACACAAGTGAAATTTAGGTAAAATATTTGATAGTTTAACAAAATATGTAAAGAGGCCTTCCTTAATTTTAAGGATCTTGTTTTGCTGTTCCCGTGTTCTAAATCTAATTTATTGTATTTTACATATCTTTATCAACCTAAATTCTTTGTAATCACAATCTAGTGCTAAAAACAAGAAAATCATTCAATTGGATGTAAGGCAAGGTTATCGATCCAACATAAAATGTTTCATGTGATTGAATTTATCTTTTTATTTAGTTTTCCTCTGTTTTATTTTCTAATACTTTCTTGTTTGGTGATTATCTCAGTCTTTTTGCTAAAGTTTATGGTCTAAAGAGTAGTGAGCATAATATGTACAGTGGAAAAATACAGTTGTTATATATGCATGTTCGGTAATAGTAATGATAATGCTTCAACATGGAATTTGCAATGCAAGTTGTCTAAGTAAATACCTTCTCCGACTTATTTTATTTAAATCTAAAAGCTTAAAAAATATCCTCCATAAAAGTGAAAAAACCAACATACTCAAGGATTTTGCTGAGTGACCTCCTATTTATAAAATTTTCATTTATATCATTCTATGATAAAAATCAATTTCATAGAAAAATTCAACCATAAAAGAAATCTATAGAAAGATCACACAACAACATGAAATTCAAGTAGTACTAATTCGATGAATAATGCATTTTAAAATTAAAAAAGATCAAAACAACATAAAATTTGAATTTTACCTCTTCAAGTTTCATTTCATTTTTTATTAATATCTTCATAACCGTATTGATATAAGAACGAGATTTGAAAATTTATCTAAAATTAAATTTTGGATTTTTTATTAAAAGATGAAAAATAAGAAAAATAAAATGATGCGGTGGATGACACTAGTGCATTTTTGTCACGGACGTTTTTTCTTCTTCAAATTAATGGATGCAACTTTATAGTATTATATTAGTAAATAGAATCAGCAACCATCTTGTTATTCACATTTGATATCATAGACTAATAGGTGGAGCTTTCAAAGTCACATATAGTGCATAAACTCAAATTTAGTGTATATTTTTAGAAACTAAATACAAGTCTATGAAATCTCAATCGGTATGGAAAGCGATTTGAAAATACAACAGAGGGTTGACAAAAATTTACAATAAGTGAAATTATTAGATCAAGTAAATGGCAGTACACTTCAAACAGGAATTAAAACATACACCAATAAAATACTACAATATATTTTCTATTAGTTGTTGAAGTAAAAATTAGTGTTTTACTATTAGAAATTAGGCAACTATATCGTATCTTTCCACTAGAAGACATGTTATTCTTTTGTTTCATTGAGAACTTGAATGCCATCGAATTTTCCTCTCTATAATTTTTTTAAAACACTAAATTTTCCACCTTAAAATATTGTTAACTTACAATCTAATCTTCTTCCTTCATGTAATTAAAAAAATGATAAGCTATAATTTTTATTCTGTAATTTTAAGAAATAAGTTGAATTGTGGTGTTATATTCAAACTTAATTGATTTATTCAAAAATATATCCCAAAATATAAAGCAATTAACAGAATCGAAGATGGAACATATAGAGATATCTGTTCCGACCTTACATTTACTCAATCTATGGATAAAAGATTCTTTATTGTCGTTTTCTCATTAATTAGCTTGTTTGTATTTTGATTTACTTATCAATCTTCAATTCATTAAAAGGTGACCTTATTTAGAGTTTTAGTTCCTTTTATATTTTATATGGCACTAATCATAGCCCATTTTGGCAAAGATATGAAAGTCAGAGACTAGCTCAATTCCTTTGTAATCAATCCACCACCTCATGTACCTAATTAAAACCTGACCACCCATTGTATATTTAATTGTTGAGTGTTTCCCACCATGATATTAAAATAATTTAATCATGTTTAAATGGATGGTTAAGATGAACTTGGCACTTGGTAACAGAAAAAGTAAGGATAGAGTAAGTAAACCAATCAGAGACTATCACTATTTTTTTTAGAATTTAAAAGTATTATTGGTTTTATAATCTGGATTTCATTGCGATAATACGTATAAGTTTAAATCAGAATAATCACGATAACATACATGATGAGTTTCCCACTTAATGAACGAAAGAAATTTCAAGTACTGAAAGATAGGCTACATGTTTATGTTTACTTTAGATCAAATAGAGTTCAATCATTTTGAACATAATTTCAAACCACTACATGATTATACTTTTTTATTTCAAAGTTTAACAAAGGAGATCAACTTCCTATGATTTGGAAAACTAACTTGAACATGAGCTTTATATACGGTCCCATCTACCATCTCTAAATCAAGTTTATAATTTCTTCTACCAAGAAGCATATATTCGCCTCTTTGGATTTTTCTTAACACAAGTTCGGTGCCTTCTTGAGTATTGTATCTTGAAACTGCAAACCATGCAAGGCCCATCATGCGTGGACTATTCAAATGTTGGATAGCCTGCCATGTTCCGATTGGTATACGATCAATCTTGTAATAAGTCGACCCGACGAATTGAGAAACAATAAGGATCGTTAAGAGAAAGAGCTTCATATCTTTATAGTGTTTGATAAATTGTCTTGTATATATCGAAGAAATGAACCATTCATGTTGTTGTTTATATAGTGTATTGTAACAGTTGGTCAAAACATGGCTAGATAGAGGTACATATCTATATGGACAATAATGGTATTTATATCTTTCTCGGTGATGATATTGAATAATATCTACAATTACACATCATATGTGGTATGTACGGTAACTAAAGAATATAGATAGGATAGCAAATAATTATTCTTAAAATGTTTATAGTTATATTTTTAGTTCTATTAAAAAATCATATAAAAAAGAAGTTAAAACATATTGTAATAAAGGTTGATGGTTTGACATTTTTCCTAGAAAAACATTAGATTGAAGATAGTGAGACAATTTAAATGCAAACAAAATATATTGTAATTGCATCATTTGAAATTATAGATGAATAAATAACACCAAATTTTTTCATACAGTTAAATAATATTAAATGGTACTATAATAATTGGTCTGATAATTTCTAAATACCTTTAGCTGGGTTAGATGTTGAAAATCCTTAAGGTTAAATACTTTTAAAGGAATTAATTTCTTCCAACCTCGCTGAACAGATAAAGATCCAACAAAAATAAATTGTGCAGTAGACAATATATTATTGTATACACAGTAATTTTCCGTTCCCTATTATGGAAAACTAAAAACAAAAGGATAAGGTATTACTTGCATCACAATTTCCTAACCGAATGTCAATTTTGAAAATTACCACAAAACTTTATAACATATTGTTCATTGTGCAATATTTTTTAAAGTATCACTAAAACAACCATTTTTAATCCTTTTTGCGCATTGAAAAAATACTGACCAAAATCAATTTCTGTGATAACCGTCCCTATATTAGTTTATTAGTTAGTGTCCATGAAAAACAGTAATTATCTATTGTTATTCGTCATGCAGAATGACATTACATGTTTGTTAATTGATAAGTGAATTAACTATGTACTAGGGAGCACATGAAGTTTATCGACTCTATTATTATTTTCTATTCAGCTATGAAGAAGAGAACTAAGTTCCATAACAACACACTTACGATATCCATGATAAAGATTGATTTTGGCGCACGGATTGACTTGACATCTAATGGGATTGAGATTTTAATCATGCATCCTTTTTGAATCACTTTTAGGAAATGACTCTACATCACTATTGATCCCAACATTTGAACATTTCCAATAATGAACATGTTCATTTTACCACTCTATCTATATTTTAAATTTATCAAGCGTGCTCTACATCCAAAAAGGGAAGCTAACCATATTTTCAATTACCCAAAAAAAAGTTTAGTAAAGTCTTGACCATTTAGATTTTTCCTTTTAATTTTGTTAATATGCAAAAACAATACTTAGTCATTTTATGCAAAATTAAATAAAATGACAATTTTATCCTATTTTAACTATTTTTGTAATAACACTAAAATGTTTCATTGTCTTAAAAATCAGTGTCATATAGAGTTTATTAGCAATGAAATTATAGGAACTAGTCTCGGTCAATTTAACAATTTATATGTGGTTGTGTAATATCAACTAAATAAACTATGGACCTATGATTATGATTGTTATCCCTATATTTTAAGTGACAACAAATTCAAATTTCTCTATTGGACATATTTATTCAATGATCTTTTCTTTTAGAATTCGTATAACATAATTGTTACTTTTTGGCCCGGCTACATAAGACTACCGAAACGAGTATAAATTTTTGATTATCAAGCAAATGAAGCACAATGACGATTCAAAGGCATAGGTGTTAAACCCAAAATGAAGCTCTGGGACAATAACTGAATAAGATCATAAGAATAACATGATGAAATTCTTGAAAATTAAAGTTAAAGGAGCATGAAATCCTAATCAACATTGATTTAAGATTAAATAATAAGGTTTCTATTTCGAACACCAAAATCAGTATATAGACATCTGATCAAGGTACCGTATAAGGCATGAAAATCAAGGTGATCCGTAATGATGCCAAAGTAAAAGCCTGGTTTGATCTAGGTCGCGTAACCATTTAGAATCTACACAAATTTGTATCGATCTTGATTTCCCTAGATCATTAATGATCCAATGCTCAATGGTGAATGATCTTGCTCATACCCTTTATAATTGGAAGCCTCATTGTCCCCTACTATAAAGTAATTTTTTTGACCGATCCGAACTCGCGTCTTCCCATAAATATTGATTACGTTCATTTGGGAATTTTAGGCTCTTTATAATTTTGTCTATATTTATTGTATTCGGTTTTTCGTTGATTATCCCTAAATTCATTAATGAAGAGTTAAAATCATTAAAGTGCACATAGGATCATTAATGCCAAACCACTATAAATCATTGTCTTTTTTATATTATTTACAATTTCCTCAGGTTTCGTTTTATTCTCTTTAATAGTTTCTCCTCATAAATACTTCTAGGTGTTTGTGCAAAATATTTCGCAAAAATTATGGTACTTCTACTAAGAACGAAAGATTATCAATCCCGATTGCTTTCATCTAATGGTGGGGTAGATTTCTCAGTCCATTTGGTGAAGATCTAGATATTAGTTTCCGTGTTTCTTATCCAATTAAATCCATTCATAAGTATATAAGGGAGGATTAGCAATGGTAGTAACGATACCTATGTCAACATCACATGCTAATATTCAGGCTTAGGAAGTTACCAGCACATAGCTGGTGTTAACCGGCCTTTTTATATGGTTCCCAAAAGCAATTTAAGTCTGCATGACTCGGCCCATCGAATAGTTAAATAGCCCATAAGTGTTTCCAATAACAAAGCCCAAATAGAGTCAGACAATGTGGTTGTCGTAGCTCGTTAAACTACTCAAGATAATCCCAAAACCATGAAATCTCGTATTCCCCGTCTCTTCGAAATTTTGTATCCCTCACCTCAAAAGATATTGTATCCAATCCCTGCCTTATACGATTTCGTATCCTCTATCTAACACCGATGATTCCTACCACATCTTTATGTCCCTTTGGTCGGCTCCCTCTCTAATCGAATCCCACACTTTGAAATAGTATTTCATATTCTATTCCCCCTTCGCTCTATTTTGTATACCACCTCGGGATACGAATATGGTACAGAAACCAGGGGGATACAAAATCCCAGGGGATGCGAAGGTGGCAAAGATTAACCAGGAGCGGATATGAAAATATCTCAACTAGGAGCGAATACAAAATATTTAATTGTATTTTAATTATGAAACGATCAAGGAATAAGGATATGATTCGAGGGAATTCCAGAGTTCCAAAGAAGGGGAGTGCCAATTTGGCTATGTTTTTGGGAGTCATTCCGATCCCGGGATCAGCATGACTCGTAGGGTACAAATTTTGGTATATGGTCCTCATTTCTCACCTACCCCCATCTACTCCATTACCTATAAATACCCCTTGACCTCACACATGAAAGGGTTTGGAATTAGACTGATTTGTCATCTTAATTAGAAATAAATTCAAAATCTTGGATACCATTAAAGCCGTTTGAAGCTTAAAGAAGAAGAAACTCCCTCTTTCTCCAAGCTTTGAACTTTCGGATAGAAAAGAATCTCGAGAACAAGGATTAGTAAAATTTAATTAATCATCCTAACCCTTTGTGATGATGATGTCTATCATTGTAATCGTTAAATAGTAAATAAAATCAATAAGGCCCTCAATGTGGACGTAGGTTCAGCTCAAACTGAACCACTATAAATTTTGTGTTTCTGCTTTCTGCACATTGCTTTTTCTACATAAAAATTTATTTTCGATTATTCGTTGGGTTTCGTGCCACCTTTGAGTGTCAACACTTTGGTGCTTTCACTAAGAAGGAATCGAAGTCTCGAAACTTACCTCTTTCTGACCGCCTTCCATCTCAAACTAGAAGCGCTACTTGGGTCCCTTAGTCCTACCTCCTAAGTTTTCTTACGATTATTAGAAAACAAAATACCCTTATGATTGATACTTCAACTGCTACTGACATGGAAACTTCCCCTCAGTCCCAACCTTCGGAAAATCCGATAGACCTGGAAAATCACCACCTCCTTTAACCTTGAAGCTACGGCTACCCAAGCTCAGTTCCTTGAACTTAATAAGAAGTTAAAGAAATTATAGTTGGAAGAGAGGACGAGCTAGCTTATTGACCAATTGAAGACGAATCTCATTTTGATGCGATGACTCCCAGATAATGCTTAACGCGACGTTGCTCTCCTCGAGATTAAAAGAAACTCTCACTCTTAACAGAACATATTGGAAAGTTCTTTTTTCGACACTCACCGCGGAAACCATAGCCGAAGGAGGAGGATCAATGTCAACGGAAATGGCAACAGTAACGGAAATACCATTACTTTTGGTGAGAGACCACGTCAACGCGACCGTTCCCGGGTTGGGTCCTAATGACGAATCAAGAACTAGTACCCAAACCCTTCCATGACAGAACCTCCTTGTCATCGCTCGAAACTTGGTGTTTACGTGTACAACAATTGTAAAGACCCGCAACTTCCCCGGTGAGGAAAGCGTCGGATAGTTCGAGAACAAGCCACAACAGAACGCAGACGGGAGAACATTTGATTGTATATTACAACAATGCATCAGAACACAAGAATATACAAAGTATGAATAAATTTTACATAGAAATATCAGAGATTTAAATTACATTTAAATAAATTGCAGCGGAAAATAATACAATACACAACTAGAAGAGATATATGGATACAAAGCTTTCCGGATATCGTTCCAGCTGTAATCCAGGATCCTGTGAATATAAATCTGCAAAACCAAAACTACTAGCAGCCCGTGTCAAAATAGGGGCACCCAGAGTTTAGGTTAAAACAATAAACTCCAGGTCAGTCATGTTACTGGTGTGAGAACTAAAACAGTTATTAATCTTTATTTTAAAGTTAGGTAAATCAAGGGACCACGCCGTATAACACAGAACGGGTTTCCTCCCAAGAATACCAGTGCATAAAACAAACAGCGCAATGCTAAATAAAGAAAAATGAAGCTGTTATAAGACCCAGGTCCTATCACACAATGCAACGCAAGCCGGGGGATAGGGTTTTCCCTTATAACAGCCAAAGAATGCTTGATACGTTTAAAACAAATCATTTGATACAATTATAAGTGCATAGTGTATAAAACAACTTCAAATCATAAGTATCAATCATAGGCGGCATGGGTACCATATATCATGTCACCATATATAGGTTTACAAATAAAACCGCAAATGTCACGTATTTGGAAATTGGATTTCCCTCTATGAACCGAGGCAAAAGATAGTCCTCAACCGATTCGAGACTCTCTAGCCCGAGCCTCAGGCAAGTACTCAGTCAAGCCTTGGAGCGACAGGGCCGGTCCGCCGATGTGGATTAAACTTAAACCCTGAACATGCGTTCCCCCGCCCTATGGGGCGTAAATGAGCCAACGAATGACTCCATTGGACCCGGATCGTCCGATCAAACCGAGGCACCTCGCAACAGCAACAACCACATAAGTCAAACTCGTCAGCGCGTGTAAAACCACTGACGCCACTTCTAACTAGAAAGAAACGCATGCCCTCCCTGAGGTTCGTCTCCCGTTTTTGGTTCATACCGGGTGTGAAACTCGCGAAGTAAACGTTACACAAAGCTACGCCACAAAGGCGGTGCTTCGATCATCAACCACAAGACTTTGCTTTTCAACAGAAGCCTCGATCAATTGCCACTTAGGCATGCCACACAGGCAATTCACTCCATGTGTTTGATATCCATCAATATATAACCCCTGAGCTCGTACGTCTCAGAGAAGGGCGTTAAGCAAGAGAATAAATTCTCCGCCGCCAAACAGATATATATTTAATAGAGATCAATCACATGGACTAAAATCCAATGTCAGACACACAGTCCTTTTACAAGTCCGTCCTGGGTCTGAACGAAACCGGAGGCACCTAGTACCCCGCATATCCATCGATCTCCAAGTACATCTGGACGATCACCAACTGTTTCCATCTTCTTGGGTGTACAGCCCAATCAAGATCTTCAGTAATCACCCAAACGACGTGAAGACTTCCGGTCTTCGACCATCGTCTTCATCTTCGACTTATTGTCGTATCAGTTATTCAAAATGGGATAAACTCGGTCTTTCCGAATAACTCGCGTATATTTTAAATAAGTGTTACACAAACACAACATACGCCTCATTCCAATTCATCAGTCACTAACCGTAAATTAATCAAGAGAATAATTCCCCAAATATTAATCCCGAAGGCCGAAACCAACATCAGATCAATATCCAAAAAACCATTCTGCTTAGCTAACCGACAGTTAGTTTCTAAATTTCACATTCATAGGGAAAGGTTCCCATTAATTTTATCAAAGATAAATCCTTTAAATTTATTCTTTAATCTATTTTGAATATCAATTCAAACTAGTCGGGATTAACGAACTTTACCGAAGTAATTATTTGTTTTAATTTCCCAATCCCAACCTATTCATCCCATGAAGTAAAACTGGTAATACTTCATATCTAACACCACGGTGTTATCGGTAAATTCAATTACCATTTCACGTTCAAATCTAATTAAAGATTTAACTATCGCCTGGAGTAAAACTGGTGATACTCCATTTTCGATTATTTCAATCTAATCAAAGATTCATTAAAACTCCACTTAGTTTTAATCTTTAACTGGGTTAAAGAATCAGTGTCATTTAAAACACAGTTCACGATAAACCCAAAATCACATTCCATTAATTATCGGGTTAAAGAACGAGTGTTATTTAAAACACTGTTCACGATAAACCCAAAAATCAATATCAATTCAATTCCAATTAAATATTATTTAATTGGTACACTTCATTAAATCTAAATAAAAGATTGAATCTTTTCTCAGCTGGGTTCAAGAACAGTGTTAGTGAAGACACCATTCACGACAAACCCAAATCACATTTGATATTCAATACAAGGCTCTGAATAGAAAATATATCGGCTTATATTCAATATCAAATTCTACGATTAACAAATATCGTATTGGAAATAACGATATGTATATATATCTTTCAAATTCCCATAACAATATATGTATCATCACGAAATCCAACATTGAAATAATCCAAAGACAATTTCGATTCAAATCCATTCCAATATATTTATTGGAAATTCCGGTTATTTTCAAAACCATTTCTAATCCAGTTTATTTATTTTAAAAATAAATAGAATTATAATTCTAGTTCAAAACTAGTTCATTTCGATAAAAATCTATTTTTATCTTTTCAAATATGGGATTCTTCATCCCAATTCTTACCAAATCATTTCTTAAGATTTTACACAAATTATTACTATTTTTAATAATTTTATCAAGGCCCGTACAGTCGATTTCCATCAACGGCCATCGAGCTGCACTTACAGCGACCTTTTCCAAATTTGATTTGGACGTATCTCCAAATCCAACCGTTAGATTTCAAATTTCTAATATTCGTTTGAAAGCTCTTTTCGATACGAACCCAACGGTTCCAGTTTTAGGAGAATCCGACGGTCGGATCTCCCGTAATGTCCGTTTGAAATAAATGGTCGAAATTCACGAACTGCCGCGGCGCGGCGCATTATATTCAGGCCATTATATTATATATATAATATATATAATATATATTTCGTCGATTTCTATTTAAAACAAAGTTTTTAAAAATAGTTTTGAATTCGTTTCGAAAACAATTTCAACTTCCATTTCATTTCAAATCAAAATTGAATTCTTCCTTGTAAATTCGTTTTAAAATTCATTCCTACTCAATTCAATTTGAATTCATTTCAATTTGTTTCTAATTCAATTCGAATTCGTTTTCAGTTCAATTCGAATTGGTTTTATATTCAATTCAATTCAAATTCGTTATCTATTCAATTAAAATCAAATTCGTTTCTCATTCAATTCGAATTCATTATATATTCAATTAAAATCAAATTCGTTTCTCATTCAATTCGAATTCATTATATATTCAATTCATTTCGAAATCGTTTTATGTTCAATTCATTTCGAAATCGTTTCATATTCAATTCATTTCGAAATGAGTAAAATCGATATAAACATCGTTCACGTCAAAATGGCGTCAATCTAATCAACACGGCTTCATATATTTCTATTTTCAAATATTCTATTTCAAATATTTCGTTTCAAATATTTCTTTTTGTCAACACACGACTAATCTCAACGAATGAGTACCGTCCACGTGTGACTATTTTTGTTAAATTATTTCGTTCAACACATGACTAATCTCAACGGATGAGTACAGTCAATACATGAACCTTTATTTTATATTGATAAAGATGTAAATTTTGTTATTAAAATATTACGTTCAACACATGACTAATCTCAACGGATGAGTACAGTCAACACATGAACCTTTATATTATAATATTCTTTATTTTCTAAATTGGAATGAGGCCCAATCAATCACCATATAAAATTAATTGTATGGATTTTCATACAACACATGTATATAATAGCATTGAAAAATAATCAACCATCAACCAAAGTGCCCTACACTGCATAAGCATCAAATATAGATATCTAACGCTTATAACAGCCTGTCAATCAATCGATCGACATTTTTAATCAATCAGGATGAGTGAACTTCATATTTCATCCCAACACCCATGTGGGGTTTCAAATCAACAAACACAGGTTTTATTTGTGCAGTTGGGCGATGTGTAAAATTTATCATCCCAATCAATGTCAGTCAAATAGGTGTACATAAACAAACCGTCCGGTTTGTAAATGAATATTTATTAACATTCACGTTAAAAATTATATTTTTAACGAACAAACTATTTTATTCAACCTATGAATATTCTATTCGGTTCATTTATCAAATAAAATGTTATCTTTATTTTTCTAACTTATTTTAGAAAATTTCGGCGGCATAACGGCACGATACTAGAAACGGGACAAGGCCTAGCCTTATCCCCGGTCTAGTGAAGGCCCACGCCATTCACACATCAATCAAATCAATTTCATTTCACCAAACAATTCAATTCCAACCAAATAATCTAACCAACTACACAACCAAACAATTTAACAAACAAGCCATCCATGGTCTGTGGATGACGGGTGTCGGGTGCTACTAAACACCGTCTGCATCCTAGTATATATATATATATATATAACTAGAAAATTAAATTAAAAGGTGAGAAGTTCTCACCAATAGCTATCCAACTTCACGACACTTCATTTATAGAAATCTTCGTCGTGCTCGCCTTTCTTCACTTTCGTTGCCCGTAGCCACTACATATGTAAAAATCTCAATTTTATATTTTCACTATTCAATATATAAAAATCGAATTTTTACTTTTCTATTCCATATATGAAAATCGAATTTTTAGTTTGCTATTCAATATATAAAAATCGAATTTTTAGTTTGCTATTCAATATATAAAAATCGAATTTTTAGTTTGCTATTCAATATATAAAAATCGAATTTTTATTTTGATACATATATAAAAATCATATTTTTATTTAAACCCCCAGCATAAAAATCTCATTTTTATATTTCTAAAAGTCTCCTCCTTATATTTTTAAAAATCAAAACTCTTCTTGTTTGAATCAAAAATTTTCTTGTTTGAAAAATCAAAACCTTTCTAATGTAACCATTTAATCTTTTAATCCATATTTACTATATAAAAACTGATTTTAAAAATATGGGTTTTAACATCTAATACTGATTTTATAAATATATTTTTAACATAAAAAAACTGATTTTAACTATGCTAAACCTATATAGAAAAACTGATTTTTATACATTGTAAAACTGTATTTCTATAGATTATAAAACTGTATTTTATTTATTAAAAAAAACTGTGTTAGAAAACTGAAATGATTGTAAAGGAAAACTCACTATTTATTTTCTTTCAGGCGATATACCGATCGTCGTTCACCGATTTGGGTTCATCGCAGCTTCCTTCTCGCGGCGCCGGAGCTGGTGGATCTGCGGTGGAGGGTGAAGGAAGAAGGGGATAGGAGGCAAACGGTGGTGGAGGGGCTGAGGCATGAGTCAGCGCTGGAGCTAGGGGAATGGGGAAATCGCGCGTCAGGAGGGGGGGAAAGGAGTTGCGGAGGAAAGAGGAGGGCTCGATGTCACAGGCGAGGGGGGGTGCTCGATGTCGCAGGCGAGGGGGGGAAGAGGAGGAAGATGAGGAGGGGCGGCGGCGGTTCATCGACGGTTGGGGCGTGCGATTGGGGAGGCGCGATTCTCGTCTCCGTTCTTCTTCTTCTTCTTTTTTTTTTTTTGATTTTGAATTGAAAAGATATCAGGGGGGGCCTGGTTAAGGGAGGAGAGGGTTTCACTTTTTTTTTATTTAATTACCTTAATTTCTCTCTCCTAAATTGACTTTTCATACGACCTCGAAATCGAACCCACCGCCTGTCGTCCATAGCGTTTTACCCCCATTCCGAACACAACGGGATATGTATCGTAAGCTGATTCGGCTGTTACAATCAGTTTCCGTTGAATTTACATTTAAATCATTATATTGAATTTTAAACGTACATTTCAAATTACCGGGGGCACATACTAACTAGAAAAATTCCCAAAAAATATTTTCTAGCTTCGTATTGACGATACGGTCCTAACAAAACTAATTTCGTCGAATTCTGAGACCGTTGGAAAAATGGCCAATTTCCAGTCGATTAAAATCAACTGAAACTGGTCAAACACGTTTTCTTTTGCCACGCTCACATATTGATTCGAAAAATTATGAAATTTGAAACCTAGTAATAATTTGACATTCCGGATCCAACAAAACAGGTTTCGTCGAAATCCGAGGTCGTTTGCAAAATTTCCATTTTTAAGGGCCTGAATTTCATAGTGACTATTCAGAATTTTCAACTGGACATATCTTTTGATTCCCGTTATGAAATTTTGATTTTTCGGATTCGTTGGAAAGATAGTCACTATTAGATTCTATTATTTTTGGTTTCGCTAAAATCCGGATTGTTTTGCACCCGGTTCATTCATTTGAAGTTTGAAATCGAATTATCGAACTACCGCGCCATTATCAATTCTATTTATAATTATATAAAAATATTATATTCTAACGACGACGTATATAATATATACGTTCTGAATATGTTCGAAATAAATTTCTCGTCGATATTATTTAAAATAATTTATTTTAAATGTTCAAAATTCACTAAAATTGCCAATTTAAAAATTTCAAACTGGCTCGCATTTTCCGGGTTATTACAACAATAATCTGGCAGTTCCTCCAATCCAACTTCAACAGAATTTGACATTCGAGAAGATGCCCACGGCCTCGAACCCCCGAAATGGACCATGGCTACTAGAATCCAGCGGCAGTCCATCATGTAGTTCTCATCAACATGGTCCAAAGGATATTGAGTGAAATGCGATGGCATGCCACTGACATTTGGGAAAGCAATACAAGGCATTACCCCTTCACTCGGGTCGTCCATGACGTCGAGTGGCCTCAATGCTTCAATATGCCCCTAACTAATGGATTACTTAGGGAATACCAATCCCTGTAACTTCCTGAACCGTTATGAGTGGCATATTGACTCAACCCCAGCCACTAATGCCATTAAATTTAAGTGCTTCCCAATGTTCCTTGAAGCTGTTGCTCTCTACTAATTCTCTAGAATCTGGGTCAGGTTTATCTCTACTTTCAACCAGCTTGCTTCTGATACGGTAATATAATTCAGGATATATTTCTCAATGTAGAAGGACACCCTGACTCCTTTTAACCTCTACCAAGGCATGAGGGAAACTCTCAAGATTTACTTTGAACCCTTCAAGTCAAAGATCCAAAGCCTCGCATCATCTTGGTTCAGCTTGCTAAGGGAATTTTTTTCCAACATCGAATTTGGAGCTTAGATCGACAAGAAGCAACCGATGACTTTGGAGGCTTTATGCGAAAAGGCCAATCAACTTCTATATGAACAAGAAGCATGCAGAAACAGGGAAGCTCAGACAGACCATCCTCATAATCTGTACCCAAGTACTGTTCCGGACAGCGTCAAGGGAAAAAAGTCGAGGAATCTTCCAACAAGGGTAAAGAGACAGCCCCCTCAAAGCCCAAGCCTACAAACAGCAAGCCAGGCGGTCGTAACAACCAGCCAAGTGAAGATCTGAAGATACACGATCACAAAAGTCAACACCCCACTTAGCTCCGAGTTGGAGATAGTCACTTTAAAGATCTGTATCCAATACAAGATGCCGAACACTAGGGAGTCTATGATTGGTAGAAAAGTTGCGGCAAATATTACAGATTCCATAATATGTTTGGTCGCAATATGAATGACTGCGGTTACCTTAAAGGTTGATGGTTTGACATTTTTCCGAAAAAAACATTAGATTAAAGATGATGGGACAATTTAAATGCAAACAAAATATATAGTAGTTACATCATTTGAAATTATAGATGAATAAATAACACCAGATTTTTTTCATAGAGTTATATAATATTAAATGGTACTCTAATAATTGGTCTAATAATTTCTAAATACCTTTAGCTGGGTTAGATGTTGAAAATCCATAAGGTTAAATACTTTTAAAGGAAATAATTTCTTCCAACCTCGCTGAATGGATAAAGATCTAACAAAAATAAACTGTGCACTAGACAATATATTTTATTATACATAGTAATTTTCACTTCCCTATTAAGGAAAACTAAAAAACTCCAGGATATGGTGTTACTTGCATCTCAATTTCCTTTTCATATGTCAATTTAGAAAATACCACAAAACTTTATAACATATTGTTCTTTGTGCAATATTTTTTAAAGTATCACTAAAGCAAGCATTTTTTTATCCTTTTTGTGCATTGAAAAAACACCGACCAAAATCAATTTCCATGATAACTGATCCCCTATTAATTTATTAGTTAGTGTCCATGAAAAATAGTAATTATCTATTGTTGTTCGTCATGCAAAATGACATTACATGTTGGTTAATTGATATGTGAATTAACTTTGTACTAGGGAGCACACGAAGTTTATCGACTCTATTATTACTTTCTATTCAGCTATGAAGAAGAGAACTAAGTTCCATAACAACATACTTACGATATCCATGATAAATATTGATTTTGGCGCATGGATTGACTTGACATCTAATGGGATTGAGATTTTAATCATGCACCCTTTTTGAATCACTTTTAGGCAATGACTCTACATCACTATTGATCCCAACATTTGAACATTTCCAACAATGAACATGTTCATTTTACCACTCTATCTATATTTTGCATTTATTAAGCGAGCTCTACATCTAAAAAGGGAAGCTAACCATATTTCCAACTACTAAGAAAAAAAATAGCAAACGGAAAAATTAAATAGTACAATAAAGTCTTGACCATTTAAAATTTTCCTTTTAATTTGCTTGTTAATATAGAACAACAATACTTTGTCATTTTATGCAAAAATATATAAAATCAATTTTTTCCTATTTTAACTATTTTTGTAACAACATTGAAATGTTTCATTGTCTTAAAAATCAGTCTCTTATTCAGTTTATTAGCCATGAAATTATCGAAACTAGTCTCATTCAATTTAACAACTTATATGTGGTTGTGTACTGGCTAGTTAGTTTCCTTTATCAACTGAATAAATTATGGACCTATGATTATGATTGTTATCCCCGTATTTTGAGCGACAATAAATTTGAGTTTCTCCATTGGACAAATTTATTCAATGATCTTTTCTTTTAGAATTCGTATAACATAACTGTTACTTTTTGGCCCGGCTACATATGACTATTGAAATGAGTATAAATTTTCGATTATTAAGAAGATGAACCACAATGATGATTCAAAGGCATAGGTGTTTAGCCCAAAACGAAACTTTAGGACAACAATTGGATAAGCTCAAAAGAATAACATGATGAAATTCATGAAAACTAAAGTTGAAGGAGCATGAAATCCTAATCAACATTGATCAAGATTGAACAATAAGGATTTTATTTCGATCACCAAAATCAGTATATAAACTTCTGATCGAGGTACGTCATAAGGCATGAAAATCAAGGTGATCCGAAATGATGCCAAAGCAAGCGGCTGGTCCGATCTAGATCGCATAACCATTCAAAAGCTAGACGAATTGGTACCAATCTTGATTTCCCTAGATTATTAATGATCCATAGCTCAATGGTGAATGATCTGGCTCATACCCTTTATAATTGGTAGCCCTATTTCCCCTACTATAAAGCAATTTTTTGACCGATCCGAGCTTGCCTCTGCCCATAAATATTGATTGCCTTCATTCGGGAATTTTGGGCTCTTTATAATTTTGTCCATCTTTATTGTATTCTGTTTTTTTCGTTGATTATCCCTAAATTCATTAATGAAGCGTTAAAATTATCAAAGTGTACATAAGCTCATTAACGCGAAACAACCATAAATCATTGTCCTTTTAATATTATATACAATTTCCTCATGTTTCGTTTTATTCTCTTCACTAATTTCTCTTCATAAATTCTTCTAGGTGTTTGTGCAAAATATTTCGCAAAAATTATGGTACTACCACTAAGAACGAAAGATTCTCAATCCCGGTTGCTTTCAACTAATGGTGAGGTGGATTTCTCAGTCCATTAGGTGAAGATCCAGATATTAGTTTTCGTGCTTCTTATCCGCTTAAATTCACTCATAAGTATATAAGGAAGGATTAGCATTGGCGGGAACAAGACTATGTCAACATTGCATGCTAATATTTAGGCTTAGGAAGATACCAACGAATAGCAGGTGTTAACGGGTCATTTGATCTGGTTCCCAAAAGCAATCCAGGTTTGCATGAATCATCCTATCCCACAGTGAAATATCCCATAAGTGTCGCCAAGAATGAAGTCCGAATAGAGTCAGACAATGTGGCTGTCGTAGCTCATTAAACAAAACAAGATAATCCGAAGACCATGAAATATCGTATGCTCCATCTCTTCAAAATTTCGTGTCCCTCACCTCAAAAGATTTCGTATCCAATCCCTGCCCTATATGATTTTGTATCCTCTATCCAACACCCATGAGTCCTACCACACCTTTGTATCCCTTTGGTCGGCTCCCTTTCTCTTCGAATCCCACACTTCGAAAGAGGATTTCATACCCTATTCCCTTTTCGCTCCATTTCGTATACCACCTCGGGATACAAATATGGCAAAGAAACCAGGGAGATACAAAATTTCAGGGGATGCGAATAGGGCAGGGGTTAACCAGGAGAGGATACGAAAATATCACAACCAGGAGCGGATACGAAATATTGCAACGTAGTGCAGTTACGAAATGATCATGGAATAAGGATACGAGACGAGATAATTCCAGAATTCCAGAGAAGCAGAGTGCCAATTTAGCTAATTTTCTGGGAGTCTTTCCAATCCCGGGATTAGCATGACTCCTGGGATACGAATTCTGGTATGTGGTCCCCATTTCTCACTTAGCTCCCACCTACTCTTCTACCTATAAATACCCCTTAACCTCACACTTGAAAGCGGTCGGAATTTGATTGATTTGACATTTTAAAAAATAAATTCAAAATCTTGGACACCATAAAAGCCTCTTGAAGCTTAAAGAAGGAAAAACTCCCTCTTTTTCCAAGCTTTGTACCTTCATACAACGAAGAATCCAGAGAACAAGGATTAATAAAACTTAATTAATCATCCTACCCTTTGTGATGATTATTTCTGTCATAGTAATCCTTCAATAGTAAATAAAATCAACAAGGCCTTCAATGTGGACGTAGGTTCACCTCGAACCAAACCTGTATCACCCCGTATGTTGAATAACTTGCTATAATATAAGACAGGGCAGAATTAAATTTTAAAATCGGAATCAGGGGAAATGGGATTTGCCATTGCGTTCGTCTCGGAAAAATACGCGAAATAGAGTCCGAGTTTTCGAAAAACGGAGTCCGTATGACCCAGATAAGGCCCAAAGAAGTTTCAGAAAATTTAAAACAAATTTTAAATACGAAAATTTCACATTTCAGAAGTGGCGGGAAAATTCCTGCCAGACCCAGGGAGTAGACCTGGGGGTCGACTGGGGAGTCGACCTGCCCACCAGGTCAACTGGGGAGTCGACCCTAGTGTCGACCTGGGGGTCGACCTCCCTGGTCGAGCCCAGGTGACCTGGGTGCACCTGTTTGGCTTTTGGGCTGTGTCTGGTGGATTGTGACGAGATCTGACGGCTCTAACCTAATCTAGGGTTAATCTAAGGGCCTAAACTACATCCTAATTCTATAAATACACCCTAAGACTACCCTAATTCATACTAAAATTGGAGACAACGTCGTTATGCCGTCAAAATGCAACTAGGAGGAGCCACCAACAAATTAAAGAGGAGGAAAGCTTCTCAAATCAACTCTAGCAACTTAATCTACTTCATTGAAGTGCTAATCAACAAGTTGTGAGTTTTCTATAGCCTTAATGACCAATTGTTGAAATGATTATGATAGGATATAATGAGGTTATGGCTATGAATGTGGATCAATGCAAGATTATGTTATCATATGTTATGTGTTTGTGATGTTATGCAAGTTATGTGTTATGTGTTCATGATGTTATGCAAGTCAAATGCTATGTGATCGTGATGTTATGCAAGTTATGCAAGTCATATGCTACATGTTCATGATGTTATGCAAGTTATGCAAGGTATATGCTACATGATCATGATGTTATGCAAGTTATGCAAGTCAATTGCTATGTGATCATGATGTTATGCAAGTTATGCAAGTCATATGCTACATGTTCATGATGTTATGCAAGTTATGCAAGTTATATGCTACATGATCATGATGTTATGCAAGTTATGCAAGTGTTAGGCTATGTGTTCATGATGCTTGTTATGCAAATTGCCATGATAAACATTGATCCATTATGACACCATGATTATGCAAGTTTGGTGTATGATTATATGCAAGTTCATATATGATATGTTATGCAAGTTTGGTGTATGGTTATATGCAAGTTCATATATGATATGTTATGCAAGTTTGGTGTTTGATTATATGCATGTTCATATATGACATGTTATGCAAGTTTGGTGTTTGATGATATGCAAGTAACATGTGCAAGTTTACACCTTATTATGATATGCATACATTTGCAAGTTAACCCCTTTGAATGTCATACGTACATATGCAAGTTTACCCCCTTTGTATGACATAAATAACTTATGCAAGTTAACCTCTTTATGACATATGTGATTCATGCAAGTTTGGGTTGATTATTTATGCTAGTTGGGTTGATGCTATATGCATGTTGACACCTTTAAACCCATGTTGATGCTAATGTTATGCAAGTTGAAACCATTGTATTTGTGATGAATCTTCCCTTTTGTGTCATGTTGGCGAATTACGTGGGGAACGATGGGGTTAATATACATGTTAATGAAATGGTGTGAAGTTGGTATGATTATACATACCATAAAGTGGATGGACATAATTGAGTCAATTATGTACATCGTTAAAATTGGAATTAATTAGGGAAAATTAATTCGAAATATGGGGGTGATTAATTAGGTGTAATTAATCGACTAAGACACGAGGTTTGACCCTTTTGTAGCGTAAGACTGCCCGGAACCGACCGGCAAATCCAGCGGCTACAAATGATTGGCCCAATGTGAGAGGTCTTAGGCACAAACTAAATACGTGATAAGTGTATAGACACGAAGTTAGACTCGGTTATGGCGTAAGGCTGCCTGGACCCGACCGGCAAATCCAGCTGCCATAAGAGATAGTCTAATGTGAGAGGTCTTTACAACGGTTACGTTCTTAATCAATTAAGAAACACTTAACCATATTAGCATGTAGAGGACATGAGGGGTTAAGTGGGTGCCTTGGGTGGCATGTGGAAAAATCTAGTGGTTGCCTTGGGTGGCATTAGAAAATACGATTAGAATACTTAACCGAAGTGGAACATGTAATTAAACATGATTAAAGGGTTAAGTAAGTGCCTTGAGTGGCATGGGGAAAATCTAGTGGTTGCCTTGGGTGGCGATGGAAGATAAGATTAAAATACTTAACCAAAGTGGAACTTGTAATTAAACATGATTAAATGGTTAAGTAAGTGCCTTGGGTGGCATGGGGAATATCTAGTGGTTGCCTTGGGTGGCAATGGAAGATAAGATTAAAATACTTAACCAAAGTGGAACATGTAATTAAACATGATTAAAGGGTTAAGTAAGTGCCTTGGGTGGCATGTGGAAATCAAGTAAGTGCCTTGGGTGGCATGGGGAAATCTAGTGGGTGCCTTGAGTGGCAATTGATATATGATTAGATGACTTAACCAAACTTTAAACATGTAAGTGGTCATGATTATTAAAAATGGTTAAGTGAGATGCACTAGAAACAAATGACAAGCTTAGGTGGTAGCTTGTGGGGCCCCATTTCAACCAGTAACCCATATGTATCTTATTGGGCTCGACCCATGTCGAGGACTGGACACGCGTACTGGGCTTGACTATAAGAGGCCAAAACGGGTTAGCGGTGGCAACGCATGTCCAACGGGTTTCATATGCGTGTGTGGACCTGGGATGGTAGGTAAGACGTTGTTGCATCGTGTAGGTATAAGCCGTGCACCATTGATTATCGGGTTGCCACTTTGGGGAGTGATACACCCCACTGTGGGGCCAGCACGGGTATCTACGTTAGGGAGCCCATCGAATGGGAGTAGTGGGTACACCTAGTGGAGATAGGGGCAAACGGCACCTATGTAGTCAGCTAGGTGTACACGAGACTACTATTAAAATTACTAACTTGTGGGTACACCTAGTGGAGATAGGGGCAGACGACACCTATGTAGTCAGCTAGGGGTACACGGAACTACTAATAAAAATTACACTCAGTGGGATCAACCTTTAAGTAGGAATTACCCTTGGGTGGTGTGGTGCAGTGTAGGAATTACCCTTGGGTGGGTAGATCTAGTGTGGTGCAGTGTAGTATTTGTCCTTGGGTGGATAGGCGCGTCTTTACCATTATCTTAGTTTATCCTAAGTCTAGTTGGCTACTTAATGTAGTCATTTATCACCAGTCGTACCGTACCAGGTTTATATCATACACTAATTACTTTAATAATTGTATTATTAAGGTTATAGGGCTCACTCAGACTTATGTATGACCCCGTTGTTTTTATCTTTTTCCCCAACACTCAGGTTCTCAGAGTGGGCCTAGCACTAGTGAGCTTTGATCAGATTGCTTTATCTATCTTTTGTAGCTTGGACTCTTGAAGAAAAGCTCGGTTATCTTTTCTATTATGGCTATTAGTATGTAGTGGGATTATGTACTTATGTTTTAATGAGATGGATATTTTGTACTTGACTCTTGTTGGTTTTTGAGATGTAACCAAACATGTTTACCTTCTGCTGCAATGAAATGATGTTTTAAATTTCAAGTATTACTTATATCAGTCTTGTTGTAATTTTTCAGTTCTATATTCACTTAAATACTCCACCGAAGCTAAGGCATTCCCTTTGTGAGTGACCTTAGCGGGCGTGGGGCGTTACACGTGGTATCAGAGCCTAAGGTTACCAGAACAGATAAAACTTTTAGAAAATTATTTTTCTAAAAACATTTTTGGAAGAAGTATTTTCAAAAACATGTTTTTGAGAGAAAAGTTTTTGAAAGAAAAGAACATAATCCCTAAGAGCCATATATCCTTCCTTCGATTCTCCGTTTTGAATCTCTTCCTCTTTCTTTTTTTTTTGAATTTCCCCTCCGCATATAGATGTCTTTTTAAGATAAATAAGGACTTCCGTATGAAGGACGGAAGAATCACTTCAAGGGACTAAAACGTTTTCCAGGCTAAGAAGTTAGTCCAAGGAGGTGGAGAGCTTATAGGTACCTTTAAGATGGATGAGAGAGGAAGGTTCAAATAGTTATTAGGTAAATAAAGGACGAAACCTCATCGGGGTAAGAAGGCCACGAAAGGAGAATGTGAAGGGGAAGGCTAGTTGTTTTGGAGAAATAGGACACCTTGGGGTTGTCCAAAGAGGTAAGGACAAAGTACAGGATCTTCTGGAGGGTAGATGTATTCCCTCACGACGGGTATACCTGATGGGGGTAGGACCGTCTAAGTTGAAATTTGGTTCTCTCGATCATCCTATTCGAACTTTATTTGACTCTGGCGCATCACATTCGTTTATCTCATCATCATTAGTTGAGTCACTGCACCTAGACACCAGTTTAGTAGATGATCCCGTGGTTGTTTCAAACCCAATTGGGGGCTCCACTTATTTGTCCATGATATGTTTGGGTTTGAAGATCCTCATACATAGCGTTGAGTTTAGGTGTGATGCCTTTGTTTGGGCTTCACGGGCTATGGGTTGATTTTGGGCATGGACTGGTTATCCAGTAATGGTGCCGTTCTTGATTGCGAAAAGAGAGTTGTTGGGCTCATAACCCGCTTGGGTAACACTTTCGAGATCTCTTGCAATCCCATAGATTCTGTTATGCTAAGTTATCTTGAATCGCTTGATGCTTCGGTCAAGAGTTTGCGATCTGTTAGAGTGGTCCGGGAGTACTCGGATAAGTTTGAGAAGATGAAGGGCTTACCTCCGAAGCGGGAGATAGATTTCCGAATATATCTGGTGGAAAATGCTAAGCAAGTATCTTTGTCAGTGTGCCACATAGCTCCTCGTGAGAGGAGGGAACTCCATAAGCAAGTAGGGGAGCTGCTTGGGAAGGGGTTCATAAGACGAAGTATATCGGAGTGGGGTGCTCCAATAGTTTTTGCCACGAAGGCGAATGGGTCCCTCAGACTTTGTGCAGACTATAGAGAGCTTAACAAGCTCACAAAGAAGAATAGACACCCATTGCCAAGGATTGATGATCTTTTCGATCGGTTGTTTGGCGCCTCAGTGTTTCATAGTTGGACTTAGCCACGGGGTTTCATCAGTTGGGAGTGACTGAGGATAGTATAGACAAGACTGCCTTTAGGACTCCGGATGGTTTCTATGAGCGGCTGGTGATGCCATTTGGTTTGGCAAACGCCCCTGCATACTTTGTTGATTTGATGAGGAGGGTGTTCAGGGAGTTCCTTAATAAGTTTGTGGTGGTCTTTGTGGATGACATCTTAGTATTTTCTAAGAGTGAAGAAGAGCGAAATAAGTTTTCATATGTGCTTAATAGGTTAAGCAAAGCCAATTATTTGATCAACGGTGGTTTTGGAGCGAGACTGGCAAGGACATCCAGAGTTGGACAAGTGCTTAATCATTTTACCGTTTTACTAGTATCATCTCACGTAGGTCATCTGAATTCGAAGGAGGTATCCCTTGGGTGTTTGTCTGATATTGGTTTAGGCCTTTGGGGCTTGCACTTGGGGGATGTCGAGTTCGACTAGGATGGTCTGCGTGAGAGATGGGTAGTTGTGACGATTTTGTATGGGAGAATATCCTGGTTTTCTCCAGAAGTGGAGAAAAGCATGCCCTACATCTTAGGGAAGTGTTGGAGACTCTTCGAGCGCATAGTCTTGAGACAACAAAGGTGGATGGAGTTCTTAGCATCCTATGATTTCGAGATAGCGTACACCCCATTAAGGGTAACGTGGTGGCGGACACCTTGAGCAGAAAAAGGTTGTCCTTGAGTCCATTGTTCGTGGAACAACGAAGCTTGGAATTTATCTCGATGTTTGATTTCAGATCTTCCGTTGACTTTATACCCGGTTTGCTAGCATCCTTGGAGGTCAGACCTACTCTTTTGAGACGGATTGGAGAAGCACAGAGGGACGACCCACAGTTGGTTGAGTTGATAGAGAGGCTCATAAGGGGGGAGTCGTCCAGCCATTTGAGTAGGTAAACCCTAGACGATAGGGGGTGCTTGCGTAGAGACGGTAGACTTTGTGTACCGCAAGACGAGGGTTTGAGGAAGGCTATACTTGATGATGCACACCGTTCTAGGATGACCATTCATCCCGGTGGGGACAAGATGTACCAAGACATGAAGCGAGTTTTCTTTTGGGCCGGTATAAAGAAAGATGTGGCCGAGTATGTCGCTAGATGCTTGGTGCCAACAGGTGAAAGCGGAGCAAAAGAAACCCGGTGGGTTGCTTCACCCATTGGAAGTTCCGCAATGGAAGTGGGATAGCGTCTCGATGGATTTTATTGATGGGTTACCTAGATCGAGGAAGGGTAATATGGGAATTTGGGTTGTGATAGACAAACTTATTAAGAGTGCCCATTTCATACCCGTGAAGAGCAAGAGGACTGCTCCATGGCTAGCTTCAGTTTATCTTCGAGAGATAGTTCGGTTGCATAGGGAACATGACGTATTCCATGTGTCACATTTGAGGAAGTGCCTACATGAGACCGCAGAGGTGGTAGAGCCGAGCTTGCTTAGAGAAGTGGAGGTAGAGCGTGATGCGACTATTCGACGAGCTCCTACCTGCATCCTTGGGTCAGAGATTAGGAAGTTGATAAACAGAGAGGTTCGACTAGTCAAAGTGCAAAGGGGAGAAGATGAGACAATGCTGCTTGGGAGGCAGAAGTGAAGATTGCGTTCATTGTACCTATTCCTTTTTGAGGGCATGTCTTTTAACTTCTCCTTTATCGTTTGTCTAGTACTTATATTATCTTTAGTATGTCCTCTCATTAGTACCTTTGACCTTTAGATAGGGTAAACCTATGGTTGAAACATGTGTTTGAGGCATGTTATGATTGATGGATGCGTGTGGATGCAAGTGGTTGCTAGTGGTTGCTCGTGGATGCATATACACACACTTTAGGCACTAGATCGGCTCAATCACTTCATATTGCATATTGCATAAAATTGTGTGTAGGTAGCTATATTAATGGATGTATAATGGTTGTGTTATCACATGGATGATGCATTTTGGTGAATGATTGTGCACTCATGTAGAGATAGTATGTGTCGATAAGGTTCTTTCGCATACATATTGGATGCATGGCACTATCATGGTTTGCATTAAGGAGGTCAACTAAATCAGTAGATTGCCTAATTTTGCATTAGACAGGGAACATATACACACACTTTTTGCATATGTTCATACAACATTAGAAACTTTAAGGACTGGATGCCAGTGTTTGATGGTTTGAGTAGATGGTTGTTTGGTTGGTAGGATACGTTCTTCTTGACTTAGAGATTTCGGGGACGAAATCCTTTAAGTAGGGGAGAATGTAACACCCCGTATGTTGAATAACTTACTATAATATAAAACAGGGCAGAATTAAATTTTAAAATATGAATCAGGGGAAACGGGCTATGCCATTGCGTTCGTCTCGGAAAAATACGCGAAATAGAGTCCGAGTTTTCGAAAAACGGAGTCTGTATGACCCAGATAAGGCCCAAAGAAGTTTCAGAAAATTTAAAACAAATTTTAAATACGAAAATTTCACATTTTAGAAGTGGCGGGAAAATTCCCGCCAGACCCAGGGAGTCGACCTGGGGGTCGACTGGGGAGTCGACCTGCCCACCAGGTCGACTGGGGAGTCGACCCTAGTGTCGACCTGGGGGTCGACCTCCCTGGTCGAGCCCAGGTGACCTGGGTGCACCAGTTTGGCTTTTGGGCTGTGTATGGTGGCTTGTGACGAGATCTGACGGCTCTAACCTAATCTAGGGTTAATCTAAGGGCCTAAACTGCATCCTAATTCTATAAATACACCCTAAGACTACCGTAATTCATACTAAAATTGGAGACAACGTAGTTATGCCGTCAAAATGCAACTAGGAGTAGCCACCAACAAATTAAAGAGGAGGAAAGCTTCTCAAATCAACTTCTAATCAACTCTAGCAACTTAATCTTCTTCATTGAAGTGCTAATCAATAAGTTGTGAGTTTTCTATAGCCTTAATGACCAATTGTTGAAATGATTATGATAGGATATAATGAGGTTATGGCTATGAATGTGGATCAATGCAAGATTATGTTATCATATGCTATGTGTTTGTGATGTTATGCAAGTTATGTGTTATGTGTTCATGATGTTATGCAAGTTATGCAAGTCAAATGCTATGTGATCATGATGTTATGCAAGTTATGCAAGTAATATGCTACATGTTCATGATGTTATGCAAGTTATGCAAGTTATATGCTACATGATCATGATGTTATGCAAGTTATGCAAGTCAAATGCTATGTGATCATGATGTTATGCAAGTTATGCAAGTCATATGCTACATGTTCATGATGTTATGCAAGTTATGCAAGTTATATGCTACATGATCATGATGTTATGAAAGTTATGCAAGTGTTAGGCTATGTGTTCATGATGCTAGTTATGCAAATTGCCATGATAAACATTGATCCATTATGACACCATGATTATGCAAGTTTGGTGTATGATTATATGCAAGTTCATATATGATATGTTATGCAAGTTTGGTGTATGGTTATATGCAAGTTCATATATGATATGTTATGCAAGTTTGGTGTTTGATTATATGCATGTTCATATATGACATGTTATGCAAGTTTGGTGTTTGATGATATGCAAGTAACATGTGCAAGTTTACACCTTATTATGATATGCATACATATGCAAGTTAACCCCTTTGTATGTCATACGTACATATGCAAGTTTACCCCCTTTGTATGACATGAATAACTTACGCAAGTTAACCTCTTTATGACATATGTGATTCATGCAAGTTTGGGTTGATTATTTATGCTAGTTGGGTTGATGCTATATGCATGTTGACACCTTTAAACCCATGTTGATGCTAATGTTATGCAAGTTGAACCCATTGTATTTGTGATGAATCTTCCCTTTTGTGTCATGTTGGCGAATTACGTGGGGAACGATGGGGTTAATATACATGTTAATGAAATGGTGTGAAGTTGGTATGATTATACATACCATAAAGTGGATGGACATAATTGAGTCAATTATGTACAACGTTAAAATTGGAATTAATTAGGGAAAATTAATTCGGAATATGGGGGTGATTAATTAGGTGTAATTAATCGACTAAGACACGAGGTTGGACCCTTTTATAGCGTAAGACTGCCCGGAACCGACCGACAAATCCAACGGCTACAAATGATTGGCCCAATGTGAGAGGTCTTAGGCACAAACTAAATACGTGACAAGTGTATAGACACGCGGTTAGACTCGGTTATGGCGTAAGGCTGCCTGGACCCGACCGGCAAATCCAGCTGCCATAAGAGATAGTCTAATGTGAGAGGTCTTTACAACGGTTACGTTCTTAATCAATTAAGAAACACTTAACCATATTAGCATGTAGAGGACATGAGGGGTTAAGTGGGTGCCTTGGGTGGCATGTGGAAAAATCTAGTGGTTGCCTTGGGTGGCATTAGAAAATACGATTAGAATACTTAACAAAAGTGGAACATGTAATTAAACATGATTAAAGGGTTAAGTAAGTGCCTTGGGTGGCATGGGGAAAATCTAGTGGTTGCCTTGGGTGGCAATGGAAGATAAGATTAAAATACTTAACCAAAGTGGAACATGTAATTAAACATGATTAAATGGTTAAGTAAGTGCCTTGGGTGGCATGGGGAATATCTAGTGGTTGCCTTGGGTGGCAATGGAAGATAAGATTAAAATACTTTACCAAAGTGGAACATGTAATTAAACATGATTAAAGGGTTAAGTAAGTGCCTTGGGTGGCATGTGGATATCAAGTAAGTGCCTTGGGTGGCATGGGGAAATCTAGTGGGTGCCTTGAGTGGCAATTGATATATGATTGGATGACTTAACCAAACTTTAAACATGTAAGTGGACATGATTATTAAAAAGGGTTAAGTGGGATGCACTAGAAACAAATGACGAGCTTAGGTGGTAGCTTGTGGGGGCCCATTTCAACCAGTAACCCATATGTATCTTATTGGGCTCGACCCATGTCGAGGACGGGACACGCGTACTGGTCTTGACTATAAGAGGCCAAAACGGGTTAGCGGTGGCAACGCAAGTCCAACGGGTTTCATATGCGTGTGTGGACCCGGGCTGGTAGGTAAGACGTTGTTGCATCGTGTAGGTATAAGCCGTGCACCATTGATTATCGGGTTGCCACTTTGGGGAGTGATACACCCCACTGTGGGTCCAGCACGGGTATCTACGTTAGGGAGCCGATCGAACGGGAGTAGTGGGTACACCTAGTGGAGATAGGGGCAGACGACACCTATGTAGTCAGCTAGGGGTACACGAGACTACTATTAAAATTACTAACTTGTGGGTACACCTAGTGGAGATAGGGGCAGACGGCACCTATTTAGTCAGCTAGGGGTACACGGAACTACTAATAAAAATTACACTTAGTGGGATCAACTTTTAAGTAGGAATTACCCTTGGGTGGGTAGATCTTGTGTGGTGCAGTGTAGGAATTAGCCTTGGGTGGGTAGATCTAGTGTGGTGCAGTGTAGTATTTGTCCTTGGGTGGATAGGCGCGTCTTTACCGTTATCTTAGTTTATCCTAAGTCTAGTTGGCTACTTAGTGTAGTCATTTATCCCCAGTCGTACCGTACCAGGTTTATATCATACCCTAATTATTTTAATAATTGTATTGTTAAGGTTATAGGGCTCACTCAGACTTATGTCTGACCCCGTTGTTTTTATCTTTTTCCCCAACCCTCAGGTTCTCAGAGTGGGCCTAACACTAGTGAGCTTTGATCAGATTGCTTTATCTATCTTTTGGAGCTTGGACTCTTGAAGAAAAGCTCGGTTATCTTTTCTATTATGGCTATTAGTATGTAGTGGGATTATGTACTTATGTTTTAACGAGATGGATATTTTGTACTTGACTCTTGTTGGTTTTTGAGATGTAACCAAACATGTTTACCTTCTGCTGCAATGAAATGATGTTTTAAATTTCAAGTATTACTTATATCTGTTTTGTTCTAATTTTTCAGTTCTATATTCACTTAAATACTACACCGAAGCTAAGGCATTCCCTTTGTGAGTGACCTTAGCGGGTGTGGGGCGTTACAAAACCATTATAAATTTTGTGTTTATGCTTTTTACACATTACTTTCTGTACATGAAAATTTATTTTCGATTATTCATTGGGTGTCATGCCACTTTTGCGCGTCAACCCTTTGGTGCTTTCAGTAAGAAGGAATCAAAGCCTCGAAACTTACCTCTTTCCGACCGCCTACCACCTCAAACTAGAAGCGCTACACGGGTCCCTTAGTCCTACCTCCTAAGTTTTCTTGCAACTGTTAGAAAAGGAAGGACCCTTACGATCGAAACTTCCACTGTAGCTGACATGGAAATTTCCCCTTTGTCTTAACCTTCAGAAAACCTGATAGACCTAGAAATCACTACCTCCTTTAACCTTGAAGTTGCGGCTACCCAAGCTCAGTTCCTCAAACTTAATAAGAAGTTGGAAGAGAGGACAATCGGAAGAGAGGATGAGATAGCTTAATGTCCAATTGAAAACGAATCCCATTTTGATGCGAGAACTCCCAAAAAATGCTTAACGTGACGTTTCTATCCTCAAGATTGAAAAAAATTCTCGCCCTTAACATAGGAAAGTTCTTCTTCTAACATTCACAGTTGAAACCATAGCCAAAGGAGGAGGATTAATGCTAATGGAAATGGCAACGACAATTGTAACGGAACTACCATTACTTTCTATGAGGAAACGCGTCAACGCGACCGTTCCCGGTTGGGTCCTAATGACGAATCAGGAACTAGTACCAAACCCCTACCATGACAAAACCTCCTTGTCGTTGCTTAGAACTTCGTGCTTACGCGTACAACAGCCAATCAGGCCCAAGTTCTTCTAATCCAACCTCAACAGAATCAGACAGTCGAGGTTGATGACTCACTTGAAGACAATGCTAATGTTCATCCAAGAAGACGCCCACGACCTCGAACCCCCGAAATGGACCACGACTGCTAGAATCCAGCGGTGGTCCATCTTGCAGTTCTCATCGACATGGTCCGAAGGATTGTGACATAAATGCGGGGACATGCCATCGACATTTGGGAGAGCAATATAAGGCATTACCCCTTAACTCGTGTTGTCCATGATGTCGAATGGCCTCGATGCTTCAATATGCCCCAACTAATGGCTTACTTAGGGAAGACCAATCCCTCTAACTTCTTGAACCGTTACGAGTGGCATATGGAATCAAGCAAAGCCACCGACGCCATTGAATGCAAGTTCTTCCCAATGTTCTTTGAAGTCGTCGCTCTCCACTAATTCTCCAAACTCCCAGTCAGGTTTATCTATACTTTCAAATCGGTTGCTTCCGAGATGGTAAAACAATTCAGGATGTATGTCTCAATGTTAAAGGACACATTGACTCTTTTTAACCTCTGCCAAGGCATAGGGGAAACTCTCAGGAGTTACATTGAATGCTTCAAGTCAAAGATCCAAAGCCTCGCATCATCTTGGTTTAGCTTGCTAAGGGAAATTTTTTCCAACATCGAATTGGAGCTTAGATCGACAAGGAGCAACTGAAGATTTTGGAGGCTTTCTACGAAAAGGTCAATCAATTTCTATATGAACAAGAAACACATAGAAACAGGGAAGCTCAGACAGACCATCCTCACAACCCACACCCATGTACTGTTCAGGACAACGT
Source organism: Allium sativum (assembly GCA_030737875.1). Lineage (NCBI taxonomy): Eukaryota > Viridiplantae > Streptophyta > Magnoliopsida > Asparagales > Amaryllidaceae > Allium > Allium sativum. Next base: position 432,851,464 of record CM060923.1, read on the forward strand.
CAAAGGAAAACTAGTCAGAGAATCTTCTAACAAGGGTAAAGGGACAACCCCCTCCAAGCCCAAGCCTACTATCGGTAAGCCGGGCAGCCGTAACAACCAGCCATGTGAATATCTAAAGAAGCGCGATCACTATCCGAATTACAAAATATACACTCCACTCAGCTCCGAGTTGGTGGCAATCAATTTAAAGATCTGCATCCAGTACAAGATGTCAAACACTAGGGAGTCTACGATCGGGAGAAGAGTTCCGGCAAATATTACAGATTCCACAACATGTTTGGTCACAATATGAACAACTATCATTACCTTAATAACGCAATTGAGATGCTCATCTGAGAGAAGCGTCTAAAGAAGTATGTTCAGGACCCTGCTCCATAAGAAGCAACCGCGGTCCCTTCAACGCCTGCACTTTCTCCAGCTCAAGTAGACCCAGGGTCGTCCAATCCAAGACCTCCTCGTGGGACATTGTGGCAAACTCCATTTATGGTGGACCACACCCCATTAATGAAAGCTACCAATGTATAGAGGAACACGTCAACTCTATCAAGCATACTGACTTGGAAGCATGCTCCGCCCATGACACATCTATTCCAACAAAGCTCTGAAAGTCTATGTGTGATGACATAGTTTTCCACGAGAGAGATGCTACTGGAGTCGAGATTCGAACTATAGATCCTTTCATCATTTCTGCTCAGATAGATCCTGCCTATGTCCGAAGAATCCTCGTAGACTCAGGGGGATCCGTCAATATCATTTTCAAGTCGGCTTATGACCGAATGAAACTTGTCCAAAGACTTGAAGCCTTGCAACACCACCATCCATAGCTTCAATGTCTCCCCCAACCGACCAATGGGTTTAGTAGAATTGTTGTTAGAGTTCGGAGAAGGGGATCATAGCAGTGTTCGGATCCTTACCTTCGTGGTTATCAATGTTGCTTCTCCTTACAACATTTTTCTAGGACGTACTTTCCTTATAAAATTATAAGCCTACATAGCACTATGGTCCCTCCATATGGAATTTCCAACTAAAAATGGGATTAGAACTATCAAGGGTGATCAGGCCATCGTGAGAGCCTGTTATATTTCCGAATGGAAAGACGACGTCAAAAAAGAGAAGGACAAAAGCATAGCACCAATCCATTATGACAAAACAAACAGTTCATAGAAGCCACTAGAGTCAGGGTCCTGGCTCAGACGCCACTACTGTCTTTCCAAAGACCTCAATCCAAGGAAAGTCATAGAGACTGATTTTGAAATGGATACCCCTTTGGAGCTAACTGTCGATGTTCTAGTCAATCCCACCGACCCCATTAGGGACCTTAAGATTGGATCACAGATCAATCCAGCAATAAAGGAAGAGCTCGTGGACTTCTTAAGACCCAACCTTGATGTATTCACTTGGACCCATTCTGGTATGTATGGCATCGACCTAAGAATCTCCCAAAGCACACTCAGTAATGACCTAAAGCATCTTCCAGTCAAACAAAAGCGTTGAGTCTTAGGAATAGAGAAATCGATGGCACTTAAATAGGAGATGGATAGACTGCATAACAATGGATTTATCCACGATGTCCTCTATAAAGAATGGGTATCCAATGTAGTCTTGGTCATAAAATCAAACCAGAAGTGGCGAACATGGATCGTCTACTTAGAAATGAATATAGCTTTCCCAAAAGAAAGCTTCCCACTCCCAAAGATCGACCAACTCGTTGGTTCAATCGTAGGCTCTCAACTTCTCTCCTTCATGGATGCATACTCAGGTTACAATCAAATCCCAATGCACCTTCCAAATCAAGTGCACACCTCATTCATCACCATCCCGGGATCTAATTCTATGTTGTTATGCATGTCAGTCTCAAAAATGTTGGAGCCACCTTTCAATGACCGGTCAACCAAATGTTCAACGACCAAATCGGGAGATCCACGGAAGTCTACGTAGACAATATGGTCATTAAAACCAGAGTGTAAAATGACTACGTTAACAACCTCATGGAAATGTATGATGTTCTCCATAAATATGGCATGAAACACAATCCTTTGAAATGCTCCTTCGGCGTTGCATTGGAAAAATTCGTGGGTTTCATTATTAATTCACGGGGAAGAGCAAATCCAAAGAAAACCCAAGCTATTTGAGATATTCAAGCCCCTTAAAGGATCAAAGATGTCTAAATCTTAAAAAGGAAGGTGGCCACCCTAAGTGGATTCATATCAAAAGTAACTGATAAGTGCATTCCCTTTTTCTACTTGCTCAAGAAAGGGAAGCGTAACTTTTCATGGACATCGGAGTGCATTATCACATTCTAGGACCTCCTAAATAACTTAGAATGATCGCCTAACCTATCAAAACCCATGGATCATGAAGACTTATTTAATCGACTTTGGTGTTTATGTGCATGCAATTGGCTCAGCGCTAGTGTGCGAAGAAGATCGTGTCCAACAACCAGTTTACTACAGCAGCAAGAGATTATCAGGTGCTAAAAAGAACTACCCAAAGATTGAGAAACTTTCTTACTTCCTGTTGATGTTTTCTTGAAAGCTTCATCCATACTTTCAGTCTCATCCAATCAAAGTCTACACTGATCAGCTGCTACGACAGGTCCAACAATGACATGAGGCGTCTGGGCGAATTTTGAAATGGAATATTGAGCTAAGTCAATTTGAGCTAACTTGCATCCCCTATCGAGCATACTCATCCTGCAAGACTTCATCATAGAGTTCACTATTCTCAAAGACCCTCCTCGGGAAGACATTAAGGCTACTAACATTAAATGGATACTATTTGTGGATGGTTCGTCTAACAGTTAGTTTTTTGGTATCAGAGTTATACTCAATACTCTTAAGGAACGCTCGATTTGTTATGCTTTGAAGCTCAACTTCCCTAACACAAAAAACGACGCAGAATACGAAGCCTTGATTGCTAGACTCAAAATTTCTATCAAACTCAACATCAACGCTATCCAGATATACTCTAGTTCATAACTCATCGTACGCCAGGTGCAGGGCAAATATCAAGCCAAGGGGGCATGACTTGCTACCTATCTTGGTCAGTTTCGCGAACTACTTACCAACTACGACTGCTACATCATCACTCACATCCCTCGAGAACAGAACGAGAAGTCCGATTCATTGGCTAAATAAGCAAGTTCTAGGGATATGCAACTCTTGGGACTCATCTCGGTAGAAGTGCTCGGGTCTTTGAGTATCGATCAAATGTAGAATATTCGATATCAATGATAGAGGCCGAACCCGAACACTAGTCTTGGATAACTCTAATCAAGAACTAATTGCAACACGGGATCCTCCCTCACAACACAAATGAGAAATGAGCACTTATCCGTAAATCGTCAAGCTACATCATTCAATATGGAGTGCTCTACCAAAGGGGATTCTTTGTTTCATTAATTTGATGTGTAGCCCACGATGACGTCTGTTAACACCAAAAATGGATGTCAACACCCCCGGAGGTGAGAAAACACCTCTAAACTTTAAAACACAAGGCTAAAGCAAATAAATGCATTTATAGTGGTTCAAGCTCAAACTTTGTCCTATATCCACTTTAAGCTAGGATTTCATTACTTTCTCCATTACAAGGCACATATATGATCTCATTTTACACTTTTTTATCTTTACAGTAATTCTTTCTCTCTTCTCCACAGTCTTTAAATAATTCTCTATCTCCCTCGAATATCTTCGAAATCCACACTAGTAGCGATGATTATCAAGTTAGGACTTCGATAATTGAGCTCAATGATGATCTTCGATGATTTCACAATGGGAATGATGCTTAAAGAAGCTTTAATGGTGTTGGAGAAGCTTGAGTGTTGTTGAAGATGGATAATGGATGCCCTTCAGGAATCTAACCCCCATTATGAATGAGGGTGTCCGGTATTTATAGGCGAGGTCTGAACTGTGGTGGAGCTTGAAATAAGGTGTATGTAGCTTCCTGGATCGGAAACCAATCCATCCCATGGATTGTGGGCGAACCAAGGTTCTCCAGTGGTCCACGGCCGTTCTTCACAACCAGCATATTGCGATTTATATGCGTGGGTCAAAGAACGATCCACCCTGGTGCGCTCAACAAAACCACTTGTTTTTCACATGCGCTCTACATCTTTTTCCTATGATCTATACATATTACACATATGCGTGACCCATGCATGCCGCATATGCATGATCTATATTTGGCTTAATGACTTTTGATCCATCATGTACACATTGTCACCGATCCATGGGTCAATCGTATGCTTCTCAGAAAACACGTTCTCAAGACTCATACATCTTAGAAGATCTGATCCATGCACTCTTTTACATACGGTCTATTTGTATGCAATCCAATTCTTGCATCAAGTTTTTGATCCGAATGATCCGTACTTCTGACGGTCCATTCTTTAGCCGAACCATTGTTTATACAATCAATGCATTATTCTTGAAAAGTGTTTTATAACAGGATTAACATTTTCCTCTCGATGTACATGCTTTCGTATAAAAAATGTGCTATGAAATGAATGACTTTGTCGCTCCTGATGGATCGCCGATGTTGAATTTTTATTCGATGCGAATCATACATCTGATGGATCGACAGACACAACCTGCTTGGGTCGTGGAAGTCCCATTTGATGGTCCGCACGCAATCACCGTTACAGTTGTATTATATTACCCTTAGTCCTCATCATCCTCTCTTCATTTTTACTTGCTGAGAAAAAAGAACTATAATGGCCGCAAGTTCTTTTAGAGAAATCCGCTCAATCCAAATTTGTTATTTCTCCGTCGACTCAAGCATCGCCTTCCGTCCAGATCGGACGTCGCCTATTGCCAGAGACTCGATTCAGAATTCCACCATCATCGTTGTATCAATTTTTCCTAAATCAAACCAATTCATGGTCTTTACTTTCAGATTTAGTTCACTTCGAGTTTGCCGAGCTTCAACCAGTTTTCGCCATCAAACATCGATCATCTTTACACTGCGAATTACTATAGGTGTTATACCTCTTCAGATCCGATTTATGCCTACAAATACTTCAAATTTTGTGTAGTAATATTTGATTTTGGGTGTGTTAGAGGATACGACTTGTGTATTATCAGAGTCCGATTTTCATTTTCGCGTTGATTTGATGATCTATACTTGAAATCAAACTTTGGCTTTAATGGGATTCGGCAATTTTAAGGTTTTTGGAATGTCGTGCGTGCTCAAATTGATTGCATTTTGAACTAGAATTTGGTGATTTTAGACTTAGAACGACATGCGATTCTATTTTTTCTTTGATTGATTGTGTACTTCATTAATCTGTACTTCGACACGGATTTGGCGAGTTGTTGTATTTTGATTCCAGAGAACAATGGGTGAATCTCTGTCGTTGTTGATGAATTACTTTTCGAATGTTATATGCACCGATTTTTAATTTGGAATGTTAACCGTGATACAATTATATTGTCTTTTGTTGTGTTGATTGCTTGTATTGGATGGAATTTTCCTTGGATTCTCGCATGATAATTTATGTTTTTGATGGTGATGTGTGAATCCATTTACCGACTATTTTTCCTCGGTTTCTCATGGATCGTTCGTTTCAATCCTCCCTTAGCAGTTTTGAAGCTCGATCGCAACTTCTGTGAATCGAAAGTCTAAACTGGACATGGATCGCATGCCTCGATAGATCGCCTGCCACGACCCTTCATGGATCACGAGTCACCTGGATCATGATCTCTCAATCGATCGCATGCCTCGATAGATCGCCTGCCACGACCCTCCATGGATCACGAGTCACTTGGATCATGATCTCTCAATCGATCGCATGCTTCAATTAAATGATGGATCAGATCGATGGTTTCTAATTGTTGAGCTTTTCTCCGATCGTGGGTAGCTAGACTCGGTCCATTGCTCGATTGGTTGGTGTCTTGCTTGATCGATGCTTGTGGATCGCTTGCTTTGATCAATTCGTGGACCGCATGTCTGGATCCATCGGTGGATCGTGTTTGGGGATCATTGGTCGTTGAGCTTTCTCCGACCATGGATCGGTATACCTGAAACTACTTCGATTGGTTTTGGCTTGATAGCGATCGTTAATGTTGTACATTTTTGAACGGTCCATATTTTAGGCGATCCAAGCTTGCAATTTGCAAATTGAACGTGCTTTTCTTCACTAACTATTTTGTACCAAGACAAACACTTGCACGGTTTTAGGCGAATATATTTTCATTGATTGCCCACTTCAATGATATATTAGTTTAATCACTAAAAATGAACTGCAGCGAACTTCTTGACTTGAACTTAATGAAGTGTCCACTCAAGATTGTTTCGTTCAACTTTTTATAACTTGTTTAACATTGCATGCATAAACATGACATTCTAGTTTGAATTCTCAATGAATTTTGAGATCGACTAATCTACACAGGTCGACTGAAGATTTCAAGCTTTGCTTTCAATAACTGTATAATTTTGCACAATACTTCACACTTAGGAAATATGCACCTGTAAATAACAAGTTTCCTTGTGTGGAATAAATACTGGATAGAAGACTCGTCACCATTCTGAGGAGACAACTACTTCTGCCCAAGTTGGAACTTCTACAAAAATTTATGAAGCTATAATGACTGTAGTTCCAGGGACGGCAAAAAATCAGCCTATTCCCATTCCCCGTCCCCTTAGCAGTCCACCGTTTAAGAGATGCTCTTCAACGCTTACTCAATGTACTTTCAAGCAGTTATGTGCTTAATTTGGCATCCCCGAGACTGACGCGAGATTACCGGGGAAGGATGAGTTCGCTGATCGTTCGCCCTTCAGCTTTGTTGCAGTCAACCGTCACATGCTAATGAGTGGAGTCATTCCTCCCTTCAATGAATTCGTACAAATGGTCCTTTAACATTTAGCGATCACCCCCTTTTAGCTACACCCGAACGGCTATGCCAATTTAATAGGGCTCTACTTGCTTTTCATGAGGACTACCAATTCAATGCCTACATTTCAGGGCATCTGCTATTTATGCGTCTTAAAAAGGATGAAGGAACATCCTACTATTGTATTTTTTGAGAGCACTCGAAATTGCCAACTTGTCCTCGAGAACGCGTCGGGATTCTTGTGTCAATTATTTTATGTTCAATGCCCGGAGAACTTCTATGGAATCTAGATGGAAGGAGGTGATCATATTTTCTCAGAGCTCTTCGTCCAGTTTTTCTAAGTCTCAATTTTTAAATCTTCCCTTTTCTTTTACAAGACTACCGACTCTCGTAAAAAATTCCGTTATTTGCAAATCTACTCTTGAGAGACTGAAGGCTGTTGTTGACCAAGAGAGGGCTAAAAAATTTCTTGATAAAGGAAGAGTTTCTTTGTCCATTTGGGTTGCCAAACCCGTCCGGATCATTCCTTTCTCGAGAAGTTTCTCCTCCTTCTCCTTCTACACCTGCAACATCGGATGCCCTAGCCTTTGGAGAAGACATTGACTTGAAAGATCCTACCAAGGAATCTATTTTAAAGAAGTGCTTGGATCCTTCTGGCAGAGCTGGTTCGTCTGACCAACCTAAGCTGCCTCCTTTTATTGAGGAAGAGAATGTGCATCACAAGGGTAAAGCTCTTGTGAAGACTGGTAAACAACTTGAGGAAGGAGAGATCTTAAGCAAAGGCGATTCTATTGTTAAAAGAGATGATCCTAACCCTATACTTCTAGCTGCAACCGAGGAAGACATATACGGGGGTTTGAGTGACATCATTGTAACTTCTAGCGAGATTTTGACGGATGACACTGTAACTTCGAGACTTGTTACACCATCTTCTAAGACATCTTCTGAATTAGATCTTACTCCTCCTTTCTAGAAAACCTATCTCTGAAATTGCATCTTCTTTAACACCGACAACGACTAGCGGTTTGTTGTTCGATGCGTGTTAGATCACACACAACGCACACTTAGAGATTTCAGTATCTTGCATATATATCCTGCCTTGCCCTAGTGCTTCCTTCTTTGGAGATTGAATTCTTGTTTTCCTTTCTTTCATATCAAACCATGAATCGTTCTTATGTAGACGAATTCAACCGCTATTTTGGTTCTTATAATCTACGTCGCTATGTGCCACCTTGTCCTCATAGGAGAGACTGATGAAGAGAGGAGAATAAGAAAAGCTCAAGAGGCACATGAGTGACAAGAGAAGGATGAGAAGGATAGGAAAGCTCGAAATGACTGTCATGATGAGGACCAACGAGAGGAGGATGAGAGGAAGAAAAGGAAGGAGTGGGATGAAAAGGAAAAGGGTCGTGATGGAGACGAGAAGCGCACCAGAACTGACAAGGATCCTGCCTTTGCTGCTCAAACTTCCACAAGCCTTCAAACAATTTCTCTTCCAACTACAACCTCTCTTCCTGGTTACATCTAGAAAATTATTCAAAGGCCACCTTACACTCTCCTGCCTGCATCTATGTAGCACCCCACGTCCATTAATGTCACTCACTAAGGGAATGCATTAACTTTCATGGAGTATTATAAGAGTATCACAAGACAGATATTTAAAATGGTACTTAAGAAAATTCAAAATTTATTCGTTGCAGCGGAAAAGCAAAACATGTTGGTTACAAGATCAAAACCACATACTAGAGTCAAGTACACAAATATCCATCTTGTACAAAATTATTATCAGAGTACATAAAAGTAAAACCATAATCCCACTCCAAATAGCCATAGTGAAAAAGAGATAAAGCTGAGCATTACCTTTAACACTTCAAAGCACTTCAAGAAGAAAGGAATCCAAGTCAAGCTTCACTATTCCCACCCTGAGGACCTGGGGAGGGGGGGGGCAAAAGAATGAAAAGAGGCGAAACAAAAAGGGGTCAGACATACGTCTGGTGAGTCTAGTGACTTTAACAATATAATCAGTAAAGTAACAGGATAAGAACATAAACTGGATATAAGAGATGACTGTAACATAAGCAGATATGACAAGGTAAACAAGATGAACAAGATATAACGTTGATTGCGCTTCTAATCACTATAGGATAATTCCTACACCACACCAATGCTAGTTCAACACTGAAAGTTGATCCCTCTTACTAAACATAGCAATAATAATAATGATGGTAGTTTCGTGTACTCCTAGCTGTTGTCATAGGTGCCTCCTGCTCCTATCTCCACTAGTTGTACCCACTACCCTCCTCATTCGCTTGGCTCCCTAACTCGTAGATACCCGTGCTGGCACCACAGTAGGATTTATCACTCCTAAAGTGGCAACCCAATACTACGAGAATGCACAACTTATACCTAAACGATGCAACAACGTCTTACCTACAAACCCGGACCCACGCACGCACATGACTCCATTCTACTTGCAGTGCCATTGCTAACTCTTTTGACCCCTTACAATCAAACCCAGTAAGCATGTCCCATCCTCGACCTAGTTCGATCTCACATAGATACTAAATGGGTTACTGGTTGAAAAGGGTCCACCCACTTGACACAAGCTTCCCTCCTAAGCTTGGTCCCCACTAGGAATTCCCACTTAACTCCTCTTTATTCCAATGTCTAATCACATGTTTCACCTTGGTTAAGTGCTATAGTTATATTTCACATGTCACCCACTTAACCCCCATGTCTTACTACATGTCTTATCTTGGTTAAGTGTTCATTAATTCAATATAATTGTAATCTTGCAAGACCTCCCACATTAGATTGCCATTTTGCGGTTGCTGGATATGTCGGGCGGTTCTGGGCAACCATATGCTGCAATCCGAATCTAACCTCGTGTCTTTGTATTATTATGTCTCTAATTTCTGCCTTTGACCTCTCACATTAGATTACAAAATTGCGGTTGCTAGATGTGCTGGGCGGTTCTGGGCAGCCTTATACCACAATTCGAATCTAACCTCGTGTCTTATGCGTACATTATCACTTTCTTGATTCAAGTCCCAACTTTAAATCTTGGACTAAATTATATCCCAATTACCCATAATTCCCAATCTAAATTATGTTCATAATTTTAATCCAAATTAGGCCTATAATCTTATGTATACATGTTATGCCAATTTACGCCCAAATCAAATTGCGTTCATTGTTATTAGCAATTTATGCCAAACTTCATGTATACAAATTATATCCAATTATGCCCACATCCAACTTATGCCAAATCTCATGTATACAAGTTACACATAATTATGCCCCAAATCGACTACATGATTACAAATCAATTTATGCCCAATTACATATTATTCAATATTTTCCCAAACTTTTTCCACAACGTTCCCACTTCATTCGTACGTATAATTCAATATAATATGTTAGGCTCGAAGTTAGCTTAATCTCATAAAATAAAAAGGAAGAGAGGTAGGGAAGAGAATCAAAGCATAAAGATTGGCATAAACATAGGCATATGAAATATGAACTGGCATATAACAATAAAATAGATCCAACTAGGCATATGGTAACAATACTTTGGGTATGAATCTGAAAGATAAGAATTTACAAACTTGATATGATTCATCTTACAGGCATGTTCATAAAATCCAATTTACAATCCTATCACAATCACTTTTAAATTAATTATATGTGAAAGTAACTTAGACTCACTGCGCCAGAATTAAGAAGAGAGAATAGATCTGAATTTGATTTCTGATTTTTTTTTATAGCTAAACCGTTGTTGTAGAATTTGATTCTTATCTTCCAATTTGAATACTCTAATTCTGATGTGCTTTGGAGAAGAGAGGAGAAGAGAAGCTAGTTTTAATTTAGATTAGGGCAGCATGGAGGCGCCATGGATTAGTGTAATGAAATTAGGGTTAGGTCTAGGTGTGTTTTTATAGATGTATTAGGTGAATTAGGGCCTTTAGATTAGATTAGAGATCATCAGAACCACAAAACTCAAAAGACACGTCATCTTGCCAATCCTCGAAGGACACGTCATCAGAGAACTCTCTAGAATTCTGTGCAGATTTGGCCTCGGCATGGGTGCACTTCCCAGATGTGCCAGTGCATTTTTGTTTTGGCGCACTTCACAAGTGCGCCAGTTATCCCAGCCTGTTTTCTGATTTTTCTGCCCAACTTCTATCATCCATAACTTCTTCATACAGTATCCGTTTTATGCAAACTCGGACTCTATCTCAAGCAGAATTCCGAGGCGAACGCAATGGATTAACTCATTTCACCTAATTCTTCTTTTAAAAATTAATTATTCTTTAATTATTCCTTATGTCATGTTTTAAAATTACGGGGTGTTACATTCTCCCCTCCTTAAAGGACTTCATCCCCGAAATCTCCAAGTTAAGAAGATTGTATCCTACCATCCAATCATCCATCTACTTATCCATCATCCACAAGCATCCATTGTCCTTAAAAGATTTCTAGTGCTATATGAACATATGCAAAAGTGTTTGTATATGTTCCTTATCTAATGCAAAGATCAGGCGGTTTACTAACTCAGTTGACCTCCTTAATGCAAAACATGATAGTGCCATGCGTCCATTATGTATGCAAAAGAATTCTAATGATACATATCATTTCTATAAGAGTGCACAACAATTCATTCAAATGCAACATCCATATGATAACACATTCAATATATATCCATTTATTTAAATATGCACACTCATTCATATGAAATATGAAAGTGATTGAGCCGATCTAGTGCCTAATGTGTGTGTAAATGCATCCATGAGCAACTACTAGTAAACACTTACTTCCACTTGCATCCACCAAACATAACATGTCTCAAACACATGTTTATAACCATAGGATTTTCTTCCTAAAGATCGAAGATATAATCGAGAGGATACACTAAACGATAGAACAACTATAAACAAAGTGGTAGAAAAAGGAGTTAAGAACATACCCTCAAAAAGGAAAGGGTACAACGCGTGTATCTTGCCTTAAGTCTCCCAAGTTGCGTCCCCTTGATCATCTCCCCATTGGACTTTGACCAACTTGACCTCTCGGTTAGTAACTTCTTGACCTCCGATCCAAGGATGCATGTAGGAACTCGTCTAACCGTGGCATCTCGCTCCACTTCCACTTCTGTAAGCATGCTCGGCTCTACTACATCCGCGGTACCATATAAACAATTTCGCAAATGCGACACATGAAATACGTCATGAACACCACTGAGCTTCTCAGGAAACTTCACTCTATAGGCCATCTGTCCAATTCGCTATATAATGGGGAATGGCACTACGAACCTTTGTTCCAATTTCCCTACGGATCCAAAACAAACTACATTCCTCAACGGTGATACTTTAATAAAGACCATGTCTCCAACATTGAACTCAAGATCGGTCCTTCTCTTATCAGCATATGACTTTTTACGGTCCTGTGTCGTCTTCATGCTTCTTCGAATCAAGTCTATATTCTCTGAAGTTTCCCTAATCATCTCAGGCCGAAGCAAAATCTTATCAGTAGACTCCTACCAACAAGTCGGTGGTCAGCAAGGTTGTCTATATAGAACCTCAAAAGGTGCCATGTTAATGCTAGCCTGTTAGCTGTTGTTGTAGGCGAACTCTACCAATGGAAGATGTTCCTCCCGTGTCCCTCTAAAGTCCAAGATGCATAATCTCAAAAGATCATATAGAATCCGATTCACTCTTTCTGTTTGGCCGTCCGTCTGAGGATAATTAGCGGTACTCAAAAATAATTGCGTTTCTACCGCCTTTTGCAAGCTCTTCCAAAACTCACTAGTGAAAATGGGATCTCAATCGCTCATAATACTAGAAGTTATGCCGTGTAGACGAACTATCTCTCAGAGATAAACAGACACTAACCATGATGATGTTCTTTTACTCTTAATGGGAATAAAATGGGTGCTCTTGGTAAGTCTATCCACTATTACCCAAAGCCCCGTATTACCCTTCCTTGACCTCGACAATCTGTCAACGAAATCCATGGAAACACTCTCCTACTTCCACTGCGGAACCACCAAAGAGTAAAGCAAACCACCAGGCTTCATTTTCTCAGCCTTTACTTGCTGGCACACTAAGCCTCTAGAAACGAACTCAGCCACATCCTTCTTCATTCCGGCCCAAAAGAAAACTCGCTTCATGTCCCTATACATCTTATCTCCACCGGGATGTATGGTCAGCCTAGAACGATGTGCTTCTTTAAGGACTGTCTTACTCAAACTCTCGTCTCGAGATATACAAAGTCTCCTATCTCTACGCAACCAACCTTTGTCATCTACAGTGTACCCACTAAGATGGCTCGTAGACTCCCCTCTGGTGAGCTGGTCCATTATCTCTATCAACTGTGGGTCATCTCGCTTTGCCGCACCTATCTATCCCAAAAGCGTAAGTTGTACCTCTAACGATGCCAACAAACCGGGTATATAATCAATAGAGGGTCTAAAGTCACAGGTAGAGATAAAATCTAAACTCTTCCACTCGACAAACAAAGGACTCAAAGTCAACTTCTTCTACTCAAGGCGTCATCTACAACATTACCCTTGCCAGGGGTATATGCAATCTCAAAATCGTAGGATGCTAAGAACTCCATCCACCTTTGTTGCCTTAAGTCTAAATCTTTTTGGGAGAAGAAGTATTTTAGTGACTTATGGTCTGTATACAACTCAAACCTCTCATCAAGCAAATAGTGATGCCAAGCTTAAGCGCAAAAACTATGGCAGCTAACTCTAATTCGTGGGTATGGTAATTCTTCTCATGGACCTTTAACTGCCTTCCACCATAGCATATCACCCTTCCCTCTTGCATCAAAACTGCGCCAAGCCCTATCCCGCAAGCATCGGTATACACTGTGTATGGTTTACTCTCATCCGACAAAACTAAAACTGGAGTTGTCATCAATGCCCTCTTCAAACGTTGGAAAGCATCATCACAGTCAACATCCCAAGAAAAAGTCAAATTCTTTTTCGTCAACCGTGTAAGTGGGGATGATATCTTAGCAAAGTCTTAATGAATTTTCTGTAATAGCCCGCCAACCATGAAAACTTCTTACTTCTGTTGCATTCTTAGGAACTTTCCAATCCTGGATTGCTACCATATTCGTGGGATCCACAGCTATCCCTTGGAGACCATGTGTCCTAAGAACCTCACTTCCTTCCTCCAAAAATGACATTTGGAGAACTTAGCTTTCAGTTGATGTGCTCGAAGGGTCTCTAAGACTTCCTTAAGATGTAGGGCATGCTCTTCCTTGCTTCTAGAAAATATCGAAATATCATCCACAAAGACCACCAATAACTTGTTTAGAAACTCCCTAAACACCCTACTCATCAAGTCTACGAAATATGCGGGTGCATTCGTCAGACCAAAAGGCATGATGAGCCATTCGAAGAAACCGTCGGGAGTCCTAAAAGCAGCCTTATCTATACTATCCTCAGTTACCCTAACCTGGTGAAATCTTGTAGCTAAGTCCAACTGCGAGAAAACCGAAGCATCAACCAACTGATCGAACAAATCAACTATCCTTGGCAACGGGTGTCTGATTTTCTTCGTGAGCTTATTCAGCTCCTTATAGTCCACACATAGTCTTAGCGAACCATCAGCCTTCATAGAAAAAACAATAGGAGCACCCCACATGAGATACTTATCCGTATGGATCCTTTCTCGAGCAACTCTTTCACTTGTTTACTAAGCTCCCTCCTTTCTCTTGGAGCCATGTGGCGCACTGGCAATGAAACTGGCTTTGCATTGTCCACCAAGTATATACGGAAATATATCTCGCGTTTTGGAGGTAAGCTCCTGTAACACCCCACGTCTGTTAAGGTCACTCACAAAGGGAATGCCTTAACTTCAATGGAGTATTATGGGTACTGGAACAGAAATATTACAAGACAGACATATATAAAACAGCGGAAAGTAAAGTGGAAGTACTTCAAATCATTTATTAAATAGAATTGTTTACAATAAAAAGCCCATCAACTTCCAATACCCAAATACATAGCTAAAATATCTGTCTTGCTCAAAAACAAAGAAGCATAAAAATAAGTTATAGTATTCCCTAATAAAGCAAAGCAAGCCATAGCCAAGAGAAATCCAAGCCATACATGAAAGAGCCTTGGAGCTTGGTAAGATCCGAACTAAGCTGTATTCCCACCCTGTGAACCTGGGGGGGGGGGAGGGGAATGGAAGAAAAAGAGGCGAAACAAAACGGATCAGTCATAAAGACTGAATAAGTCCTAGTGACTTTCAGCATAAAAATGAGTAAAGATAACATGGCATGAATAAACTGAAAGTAAACATAAGCATGATGACAAGGTAGGCAGGATAAACTAAGATAACAAGATAAACTACGGTAACAAGATAAACTAAGGTAACAAGATAAACTTCGGGCACGATGAAACAAGTATAACATCCCATAATTCCTATCAAGTATCCCACCGCATGGTTTCTATCAAGAGTAACATCGCAAGGTTTCTAAGCTTTACCATCAAAACGATATCTATTTGCTCTACACCACCTAACTAGCATCCTCATAAGTGTCTTACATTGAATGATCTGTATTACTTCTAGTGTCCCAACTAGTGTCCTGTGTAACAAGGATCTGTACCCCCTACTAGTGTCCCAACAAGTAGCCCGTGTTATATAATAATTACAATGTGATCCCAATCCCCGCAATTATGGTAGCCTTCAAGTGTACATCGATTATGAGGATTCCACCTCGATCACCCCAATGGCCACGTATATATTCGATGCACCCTTACTATCTTATCGATCGGCTCCCCACTTGACCTAGTTCTCGTTTGTGACACGCGGCCCCCTACTTGTAGATACCTGTGCTGGTCCCACCATAGGGTGTATCAAGTCCCATGGTGGCAACCCTGAAATAATCAAGATGCACAGCTTTATACCTACTGATGCCCAGTGGCTAAATTTTCTACGCCGAAGTGTGTGCACACCCGCACTCCGTTAGAACCTGCACTGCTGCACCAACCACCACTAATTTGACCTCTTATAATCAGCCTAGTAATCGAGCCCCACCCTGCCTAGCTCAGGGTTCCGTTGATACCTAATGTGGGTTACTGCTGAAATGGGTCCCCGTTACTAGGTTTTCTAATGGTTAAGTCTGTGGGCCTATATTCTCTGATATTACCCACCAACCCTGATGTGTACTTAACCCCGCTACTGATTCAAGCATGTGTATTTAATGGTTAAGTGTATGTGGGCCTATATTTACTAATATTACCCACCAACCCGATATGTACTTAACCCTCCTACTCGTTATGTTACCATGGTCAAGTGTTTACCTTAGTTAACTTAACCTTTCTCGCTTATTATGTTTGATTGGTTAAGGGTGGTTTATTAACTTAACCCCGTTCGTCTATCTGGTTACATTGGTTAAGAATTTTCTTGTTAACTTAACCCTACCACGCATCACATCAGATTGGTTAAGTGCATGTTAACTTAACCTCATCCACTAGTCATATTATAATGGTTAAGTGTTATCAACTTATTCAAGTTAACTTAGCCCACCCGCTTGTCCTGTTATGTTGGTTAAGTGTTACTACTTAACGCAACCACTTGTCTAATTAACCCATTGTATTAGTTAAGTGTTATCATTAACTTAACCTCACTCTCTAGTCCAGTTTAATCATTTTATAATGGTTAAACATTTGCTTAACCTTACCTACTCCCGTAGTCAACATATTAAATTGGTTAAGTGTCCAGATTAACCTAACCCTACATACCAATTTAGTTAACATGTTGAAATTGGTTAAGTGTTCTAGTTAACTTAACCCTACTAACCCTAGCTCAGCTCTAGTTGTCTTATTAGGGCACCAACCTCTCACATTAGACAGGTATTGTTGTTGCTGCCGGTGTGCCGGTCGGGTCAGGGCAGTCTTACGCCACAACTCAGTGTAACCTCGGGTCTTTATTGGGCCTAATGCTTAGCCTCCCACATTGGATAGGTATTGCTGTGATTACTGGACAGCCGGGCAGGTTTACATCACAACTCAATCCAACCTCGTGCTAAGCATATTCGTATTTTCCAATTTACATTAATTATGTATATTATTCAATTTCATATTACTGCCCAATTTGTTTCCAATCAATCTCATTAAATTATGTATATAATTAATACCATTTTATGCCATAATTCTAATTTACATTTTAATTATGTAAATTGTTCAAGTTCAAATTTAATGCCCAATTTGTTTCCAATCAATCTCATTAAATTAGGTATATAATTAATACCATTTTATGCCATAAATCACTCATGTGATTAATGACTAATTTATCGCAAGTTTCCTAAAAATTACCAATTATGTTTATGTCCATAATTTACATTAATCAACATTTACTATTATGTCCCACCTTCCCTTTAAATCGTGTTTATAATTTTTGGTATGTAAATCATACCAAATTAAATGTCACTAACCATGATTATGCTAAACACGACAATTACATGTTAATTAACATACGCCCACATTCCAAATTACATGCCCATTAATATATGTACCCAATTCTAGTTGGTTTACATATGTCTAATTCTTGCCTATTTACATGTATGCCAAGTTTATGCCAATTTACACATGTCAAGTTCTAGCCAAATTACACATATATAAAGATCCATGCCAAATTTCATATGCCAATTTATATATGCCTAATCCTAGACAGTTTACATATATACCAAGTTTCATGCCTTTTTACATATGTCAAGATTCAGAGTTTACATGTTTACAAAGCTATGCCCAATTTACATAGGTCAAATTTTAGCCAAGTTATACATATCAATATTCTTTCCATATTTTTCATAGGTCAAGTTTCATACCAAACTACATGTATTCCATGTTTACCCGAATTTACCCAAGCTAGCAAATTTTAATTATAACGATAATACCCAATTTCATGTTAATGGCAATAATACCCAAATATGCCTTCGATTCTATCAAACACATATATCCAACAAGACAATATCCCAATATTTCCCCCGTATTCAATCGCACGCAAATCGCAGTTTAGGCCTAGGTCCGAAATTGACCTAGGTTCATCAAAAGAAAATAAATAGGGGAAAGGTAGAATTTTGCATCATAACAAGATCGGAGAGAAAAAAATCATCACAGGCATATTAAGATTACAACTGGATAATAATATCAACACAAATCAAGAAAATTGATTTACAACAGGCTGAATAGATCATGAACTTAGCATGAGAGTAAAGATAGAAACGTCCAAAGATCAAGATTCAAGAAGATACAGAAATAGATCTGAATCGATACACATACATAAATCCAAATCCACTTTATTTGATGGCCACATTATAATTAAATATTTAAACCTGAAAATAACTAGAACTTACAGAGAACGGCTAATGAATTAAGAAGTGAATTTGTCTTAGAAAGTTGCAGTGTCATTGATCTATCCCCTTGAATTTGTCGTAGAAGCATTGGTCTTTGATTTGATTTGAGTTTGGACGCTTAAGCTTTAATTTGGAGACAACAGCCACGGCTCAAGAGAGATTCCTGTAGCATTTAGGTGTCATATGAATTTGTGTGAGTTAGGCTAGGTCTATGTGTTATTTTATAGGTGTAGCACTTCATTTCAGCCATCGGATTAACCCTAAAACCCATCCGGACCATCAAAACTCGTCCCGGGCCTCAAAAATGGGTTCTGGACCACCCCAGGCTGACCAGGTCGAGCTGTACAGGGGGGAGTCGACACTACAGTCGACACAGGGGGGCCAGGTCGACTTGGGTGTCGACACTACAGTCGACACGGGTAGTCTGCCAAAAAGTCTGCTGAAATCTTGTTTTGGCCATATCTTGGTCATACGTACTCCGATTTTCGAAAACTCGGACTCTATTTCGCGTATTTTTCCGAAAGGAACGCAATGGTGATGTCCATTTTACCTATTTCCTGACTCTTGAATTAGTTATCCTTATTTTACTATCTTTTCTGTTACATACGCCGTTATGGAACTAATTTTTCTTCTCTTCCATGTATTAATTAATTCTCCTTATGCATCACCATTATTTACCTATCATAAGCATATTTTCATATATTTTATTTCATTTTTAATTATATTAAAAAAAATACGGGGTGTTACATTCTGCCCTCCTTAAAGGATTTCGTCCCCGAAATCTTCAAGTTAAGAAGAATGTGTCCTACCATCCATCATCCATCTACTCAATCATCAATCACAGGCATTCATTGTCCTTAAGAGATTTCTAATGCTATATGAACATATGCAAGAAGTGTGTGTATATGTTCCTTGTCTAATGCAAATGATCAGGCCTGATTGATCTTCTAGATGCAAAATATGTTTAGTGCCATGAGTCCAACATGTATGCAAATAGTCCTACTCACATAAAGACTATATGTGTGCACAAACATCCATCCATATACAACATCCACATGATAACACATTCAATTTCATCCACAAATAGGTGTAAACACTCATGCATATGCAATATGAAAGGTGATTGAGCCGATCTAGTGCCTAATGTGTAAATGCATCTACGAGCAACCACTAGCAACCACTTGCAACCATCAATCATAACATGTCTCAAACACATGTTTACACCCAATTGTTCCTATCTAAAGATATAGTCAAATGATAGAAGCAAGTAAAAACTTTGTGCCCATTAGGCAATGTCCAAACTGGAAATCTATGCCACATATATATTGATTAGGAGAAGAACTGTCTAAGCATCAGCCCCGAAGACCAAAATCAACATCAGACTGACACCCTAAGAATTACTCATCCCAACCAATATATATGATTCTAGGAAACTAAGCATGATGGACTCCTATTAGGTCACAAGGAAATCCCTTCCTAAGACCAACCCGTATCCTATAAAACCCAAAAAGTTTAGTCAACCCAACGAACACCCTCAAACCCCAACATGTGTTACTAACAGATGAGTCATACTCCCTATGGGGTTTGCAACAGAAATTAGATTGAGGATAGGACCGAGAGGATATACACAAAAGATAGCATGTGAGTAAGCTCTATAGGAAAAGAGAGATCATGGATATACTCTTAAAAAGAGATATGATGCGCGAATCTAGTCTTCAATCTTCTAAGTCGTATTTCTTTGAGCTTAACTCCATTGTGCTTTGACCGCCTTTAACTTCACAATTCCGTAGCTTCTTAATTCTTCTTTCCAAAGTATGGTTGGAATCCATTTCACTTTTGCCTCCCGTTCCACTTTCACTTATTCTCCTCCTAGTATACTCGGCTCAAACATAACTGCGTACTCATGGTTTCATGCAAGCTCTCCAAAATTCACTAGTGAATCTTGGATCTCGTTCACTTAATATCAGGTATTCGTCGCAGAAGAACTATCTCTTGGAAATAAATGCCAACCATGTTGCCAAATGTACTTACTAAGGTGATTCCCAACAACTCATACATAAGCGAAATGACCCATCTGCCTTAGTGGCCAACATTACTTGAGCGGATTACGAATTACCAATAAATATGTCAAGAGATTCTAGGTAACAAATCATGATAGAACCCTAAAGGTTACATGCAACTTCGAGGGTATTACCGAGGCAAGTCAAGAGTCTAACTACCCTCTTTTCAAAACCGAGAAGGTCACCCTTACTGGATAACCACTCCATCGCCAGAATCAACCCATAGCCCAAAACATAAACATTACTTCTAGACTCAACACTTAGCATAGACATTCTCAAATCCAAACAAGTCATGAATAAATGAGCCGATTTCCCCAACAGGATTTGAGAAAAGAAGAAAGAAAAAAAATGGGATCCTCTACCATGCTAGTACTAAGGTGCAGAGACTCAACTTTCGAAGCAGAATTAAAAGGATGCAATGTACAAAAACAAAGTTCTAGCGGGATGATAGAAAAGAAAAGCTGAACCTTTAACAGAAACGTTACCACTCTCTTAGGTACGCTAGTAGTGAGAGCATACAATTTCCCTCTCGACGATCTTGTCCCTTTCCCTTGTCCAATAATACTTAACTACATGTCCCTTCTCTCTAAAGATACTCTCTCTTGTCATGGGTTTTACTATTCTTTCTCTTTGGCCTCTTTCCTTTCACCTTTTTCCTCCTTCGTGGATTAAGCTATAACAACTAGTTTTTTGTTCTTACTGTCCTTGTATAGTTTGTTGACAAGTCTCTCGAAGCTACCTCCAACGCACGACAACTCTACCCAATTTGAAATAAGATTAGACGCAGATGGAACTACTGCGACTACAGATGGAGGTTGGGCACTCCTTTGCCCTCCGACCTGTGTCGGATGCCTACGAAACTATGGTGAAAAGAGAGACAAGAGATTTCAAGAGAGAATCAAAAGATAGTGCATATGGCTTTGTGGAATATGCCTTTTAATCAAAACAAAATTTTCTTGAAAATTTGCTTCTTTGTAAATGTTTTGAAAATAATTTCAGAAGGTTTTTGAAAACTTTTGCCCAGTCTGGTAACCTTCTGCTCTGATACCAAATGTAACACCCCACATCTGTTAAGGTCACTCACAAAGGGAATGCCTTAACTTCAATGGAGTATTATGGGCACTGGAATAGAAATATTACAAGACAGACATATATAAAACAACGGAAAGTAAAGTGGAAGTACTTCACATCATTTATTAAACAGAATTGTTTACAATAAAAAGCCCATCAACTTCCAATACCCAAATACATAGCTAAAATATCTGTCTTGCTCAAAAACAAAGAAGCATAAAAATAAGTTATAGTATTCCCTAATAAAGCAAAGCAAGCCATAGCCAAGAGAAATCCAAGCCATACATGAAAGAGCCTTGGAGCTTGGTAAGATCCAAACTAAGCTGTATTCCCAGCCTGTGAACCTAGGGGGGGGAACGGAAGAAAAAGAGGCGGAACAAAACGGGTCAGTCATAAAGACTGAGTAAGTCCTAGTGACTTTCAGCATAAAAATGAGTAAAGATAACATGGCATGAATAAACTGAAAGTAAACATAAGCATGATGACAAGGTAGGCAGGATAAACTAAGATAACAAGATAAACTATGGTAACAAGATAAACTATGATAACAAGATAAACTTCGGGCATGATGAAACAAGTATAACATCCCATAATTCCTATCAAGTATCCCACTGCATGGTTTCTATCAAGAGTAACATCGCAAGGTTTCTAAGCTTTACCATTAAAACGATATCTATTTGCTCTGCACCACCTAACTAGCAACCTCATAAGTGTCCTATGTAACAAGGATCCGTACCCCCTACTAGTGTCCCAACTAGTAGCCCGTGTTATATAATAATTACAACGTGATCCCAATCCCCGCAATTATGGTAGCCTTCAGGTGTACATCGATTATGAGGATTCCACCTCGATCACCCTAATGGCCATGTATATATTCGATGCACCCTTACTACCTTATCGATCGGCTCCCTACTTGACCTAGTTCTCGTTTGTGTCACGCGGCCCCCTACTTGTAGATACCTGTGCTGGTCCCACCATGGGGTGTATCAAGTCCCATGGTGGCAACCCTGACACAATCAACATGCACAGCTTTATACGTACTGATGCCCAGTGGCTAAATTTTCTGCGCCGAAGTGTGTGCACGCCCGCACTCCGTTAGAACCTGCACTGCTGCACCAACCGCCGCTAATTTGACCTCTTATAATCAGCCCAGTAATCGTGCCCCACCCTGCCTAGCTCAGCGTTCCGTTGATACCTAATGTTGGTTACTACTGAAATGGGTCCCCGTTACTAGGTTTTTCTAATGGTTAAGTCTGTGGGCCTATATTCTCTGATATTACCCACCAACCCTGATGTGCACTTAACCCCGCTACTGATTCAAGCATGTGTATTTAATGGTTAAGTGTATGTGGGCCTATATTTACTAATATTACCCACCAACCCGATATGTACTTAACCCTCCTACCCGTTATGTTACCATGGTCAAGTGTTTACCTTAGTTAACTTAACCTTTCTCGCTTATTATGTTTGATAGGTTAAGTGTGGTTTATTAACTTAACTCCGTTCGTCTATCTGGTTACATTGGTTAAGAATTTTCTTGTTAACTTAACCCCGTGTGTTACTTAACCCTACCACGCATCACATCAGATTGGTTAAGTGCATGTTAACTTATCCCCATCCACTAGTCATATTATAATGGTTAACTGTTATCAACTTATTCAAGTTAACTTAGCCCACCCGCTTGTCCTGTTATGTTGGTTAAGTGTTACTACTTAACCGCAACCACTTGTCTAATTAACCCATTGTATTAGTTAAGTGTTCTCATTAACTTAACCTCACTATCTAGTCCAGTTTAATCATTTTATAATGGTTAAACATTTGCTTAACCTTACCTACTCTAGTAGTCAACATATTAAATTGGTTAAGTGTCCAGATTAACCTAACCCTACCCACCAATTTAGTTAACATGTTGAAATTGGTTAAGTGTTCTAGTTAACTTAACCCTACCAACCCTAGCTGAGCTCTAGTTGTCTTATTAGGGCACCAACCTCTCACATTAGACAGATATTGTTGTGGCTGCCGATGTGCCGGTCGGGTCCGGGCAGTCTTACGCCACAACTCAGTCTAACCTTGGGTCTTTATTAGGCCTAATGCTTAGCCTCCCACATTGGATAGGTATTGCTGTGATTACTGGACAGCCGGGCGGGTCCGGGCAGGTTTACATCACAACTCATTCCAACCTCTTGCTAAGCATATTCTTATTTTCCAATTTACATTAATTATGTATATTATTCAAATTCATATTACTGCCCAATTTGTTTCCAATCAATCTCATTAAATTAGGTATACAATTAATACCATTTTATGCCATAAATCACTTATGTGATTAATGACTAATTTATGGAATTACCAATTATCTTTATGTCCATAATTTACATTAATCAACATTTACTATTATGGCCCACCTTCCCTTTAAATCGTGTTTATAATTTTTGGTATGTAAATCATACCAAATTAAATGTCACTAACCATGATTATGCTAAACACGACATTTACATGTTAATTAACATACGCCCACATTCCAAATTACATGCCCATTAATATATGTACCCAATTCTAGTTGGTTTACATATGTCTAATTCTTGCCTATTTACATGTATGCCAAGTTTATGCCAATTTACACATGTCAAGTTCTTGCCAAATTACACATATATCAAGATCCATGCCAAATTTCATATGCCAATTTATATATGCCTAATCCTAGACAATTTACATATATACCAAGTTTCATGCCTTTTTACATATGTCAAGATTCAGAGTTTACATGTTTACAAAGCTATGCCCAATTTACATAGGTCAAATTTTAACCAAGTTTTACATATCAATATTCTTGCCATATTTTTCATAGGTCAAGTTTCATACCAAACTACATGTATTCCATGTTTACCCGAATTTACCCAAGCTAGCGAATTTTAATTATAACGATAATACCCAATTTCATGTTAATGGCAATAATACCCAAATATGCCTTCGATTCTATCAAACACATATATCCAACAAGACAATATCCCAATATTTCCCTCGTATTCAATCGCACGCAAATCGCAGTTTAGGCCTAGGTCTGAAATTGACCTAGGTTCATCAAAAGAAAATAAATAGGGGAAAGGTAGAATTTTGCATCAAAACAAGATCGGAGAGAAAAACATCATCACAGGCATATTAAGATTACAACTGGATAATAATATCAACGTGAATCAAGAATATTGATTTACAACAGGCTGAATAGATCATGAACTTAGCATGAGAGTAAAGATACAAAAGTCCAAAGATCAAGATTCAAGAAGAAACAGAAATAGATCTGAATCGATACACATACTTAAATCCAAATCCACTTTATTTCATGGCCACATTATAATTAAATATTTAAACCTGAAAATAACTAGAACTTACAGAGAACGGCTAATGAATTAAGAAGTGAATTTGTCTTAGAAAGTTGCAGTGTCATTGATCTATCCCCTTGAATTTGTTGTAGAAGCATTGATCTTTGATTTGATTTGAGTTTGGACGCTTAAGCTTTAATTTGGAGACGACGGCCATGGCTCAAGAGAGATTCCAGCAGCATTTAGGTGTCATATGAATTTGTGTGAGTTGGGCTAGGTCTAGGTGCTATTTTATAGGTGTAGCACTTCATTTCAGCCATCAGATTAACCCTAAAACCCATCCGGACCATCAAAACTCGTCCCGGGCCTCAAAATTGGGTTCTGGAGCACCCCAGGCCGACCAGGTCGACCTATATAGGGGGGGAGTCGACACTACAGTCGACACAGGGGGGGGGGCAGGTAGACTTGGGTGTCGACACTACAGTCGACACGGGTAGTGTGCCAAAAAGTCTGCTGAAATCTTGTTTTGGCCATATCTTGGTCATACGGACTCCGATTTTCGAAAACTCGGACTCTATTTCGCGTATTTTTCCGGGAGGAACGCAATGGTGATGTCCATTTTACCTAATTCCTGATTCTTGAATTAGTTATCCTTATTTTACTATCTTTTCCGTTACATACGCCGTTATCGAACAAATTTTTCTTCTCTTCCATGTATTAATTAATTCTCCTTATGCATCACCATTATTTACCTATCGTAAGCATATTTTCATATATTTTATTTCAATTTTAATTATATTAAAAAAATACGGGGTTTTACAGCTCCTAACCTCCTCAAAGACATCTGCATACTCACGGACTACTCGAACAGATTGCAAATCATCAATAGATGTGTCAAGAGATTCTAGGTAGCCAAGCATAACAGAACCCTTAGGGTCACAAGAAATATCGAGAGTATTACCCAAACTAGTCAACAGCATAACTACACTCCTTTCATAGTCGAGAATGGCACCATACCTGGCTAGCCAATCCATTCCTAGAGTCAACCCATAGCCTGTGAAACCAAGCACATAAGCGTTGCATCCGAACTTAACGCCATACACATATATTCTCAAATCCCGACATAACATAGAAAGATAAACCGTACCACCAATAGGATTTGAGATAGCAACGGGATCCATAACTAGACTAGCATGTAGGTGCAGTGTTTCAACTAACGAAGCAGATATAAACGAATGTGAAGCGCCAGAATCAAACAAAGTACGAACAGGATGATCAAAAAGGAAAATCAAACTTACCTGCCCTCCAGAAGTAGATCCTGTCCTCTATCCTTGTCGTTGTCCTTTCCTCCTTGGGCAGTCTTTAATCATATGTCCTGCCTCACCACATTGGAAGCAACCCGTCCTTTTCTTCTTCCTACAGTCCTTGCTTAAGTGGCCCAGTGTTCCATAATTAAAGCACCTTTTCTTCCCTTGGCCTTTGTTATCCTTGCCGCATTTCTTTTTTTATTATTGTGCTTTCTTTGGATCCCCTTTCTTATCTTGTGCCTTATCTACATTAGCACCTTTCTGCCCTTCATGCATCAACGCCATGTCAACAAGTTTCTCGAAAGTAGACCCCATAGGAATATGGGACATAGCCAACCCATATAATGGTTCATTCAGACCCTTGGCAAATCTCAAAGCCTTATTATGTGGTGTATTAACTAATTCCATACCAAATCTTGCTAACTGGTTAAACTTGCTAACGTACTCCTTCATAGAAAAACTCCCTTGTTTCAAAGCCAAGAACCTCTCTATGTATAAACTCTCCTCCGCTTGTGAAAGAAATTTCAACTCGAACCTTCGTCTAAAGTCCATCCATGTCTCCAACGCACGTCCTCCATTAGTTACTTCCCACCAAAAGGAAGCTTCGTCCTTCATCAACTAAGCAGCTAGCTGAACCTTACTTCCATCGTCTATCTCAAAGATACCAAACAAGTCCTCCACTTCCTTGAGCCAATTCCGAGCCTCAACAAACGTCTCATTTCCATAAAGCGACTTTCCGCCCATCGCACGGAAGTCTTTGCATATCTTAGAAAAAGCATCTACACTGGAAGGAGAAGGAGGAGCTGCGGCTAGGGGAGGAGGAACATTGCCTGGGCCTGCGGCAAAAGCCCTAGCCTCCAGATACCTTCTGAGCCAGCCTGGTATCGGTACGCATTCGGGTATATCGGGCTCCCTAGACATGCTGAAAGGAAAAAGGAAGAGATTCAAAACAGAGAATCGA
This sequence comes from Allium sativum, assembly GCA_030737875.1. Taxonomy (NCBI): domain Eukaryota; kingdom Viridiplantae; phylum Streptophyta; class Magnoliopsida; order Asparagales; family Amaryllidaceae; genus Allium; species Allium sativum. Next base: position 432,878,389 of record CM060923.1, read on the forward strand.
AAGATATATATGTGGCTTTTAGGGATTATGTTTTTCATAATTAACTTTTCTCTTGAAAGTAATATGTTTTTGAAAATACTTTTTCTAAAAATGCTTTTGAAAATGGTTTTCAAAATCTTTTATCTGTTCTGGTAACCATCAGCTTTGATACCACGTGTAACACCCCACGTCGATTAATGTCACTCGCTGAGGGAATGCGTTAACTTTCATGGAGTATTATAAGAGTATAGAACAGAATATCACAAGATAGATATTTAAAATGGTACTTAAGAAAATTCAAATTTTATTCATTGCCGCGGAAAAGCAAAACATGTTTGGTTACAACATCAAAACCACAAACTAGAGTCAAGTACACAAATATCCATCTTGTACAAAATTATTATCAGAGTACATAAAAGTAAAACCATAATCCTACTCCAAATAGCCATAATGAAAAAGAGATAAAGTTGAGCATTACTTTTAACACTTCCAAGCACTTTAAGAAGAAAGGAATCCAAGTCAAGCTTCACTATTCCCACCCTGAGGACCTGAGGGGGGGAGGGAAGAAAGAAAAGAGGCGAAACAAAAAGGGGTCAGACATACGTCTGGTGAGTCAAGTGACTTTAACAATATAATCAGTAAAGTAACAGGATAAGAACATAAACTGGATATAAGAGATGACTACAACATAAGCAGATATGACAAGGTAAACAAGATGAACAAGATATAACGTTGATTGTGTTTCTAATCACTATAAGATAATTCCTACACCGCGCCAATGCTAGTTCAATACTGAAAGTTGAACCCTCTTACTAAACATAGTAGTAATAATAATGATGGTAGTTTCGTGTACTCCTAGCTGCTGTCACAGGTGCCGCCTGCACCTATCTCCACTAGTTGTACCCACTACCCTCCCCATTCGATCGGCTCCGTAACTCATTGATACCCATGCTGGTCCCACAGTAGGGTGTATCACTCCCTAAAGTGGCAACCCGATACTACTAGAATGCAAGGCTTATACCTACACGATGCAACAACGTCATACCTACCAGCCCGAGACCCATGCACGCACATGACTCCGTTGGACTTGCACTACCATCGCTAACTCTTTTTACCTCTTAAAATCAAACCCAGTAAGCGTGTCCCGTCGTCGACCTAGTTCGAGCTCACATAGAAACTAAATGAGTTATTGGTTGAAAAGGGTCCACCCACTTGACACAAGCTTCCCTCCTAAGCTTGGTCCCCACTAGGAATTCCCACTTAACCCCTCTTTATTCCCATGTCTAATAACATGTTTCACCTTGGTTAAGTGCTCTAGTTGTATTTCAAGTGTCACCCATGTCACCCACTTAACCCCCATGTCTTACTACATGTCTTATCTTGGTTAAGTGTTCACTAATTCATTATAATCGAAATCTTGCAAGATTTCGCACATTAGATTGCTATTTTGCGGCTGCTGCATATGTCGGGCGGTTCTGGGCAGTCTTATACCGTAATTTGAATCTAACCTCATGTCTTCACATTATTACGTATCTAATTTCTACCTTTGACCTCTCATGTTAGATTACAAAATTGCGGTTGCTGGATGTGCTGGGCGGTTCTGGGCAGCCTTATACCACAATTCGAATCTAATCTCGTGTCTTAGGCGTTCATTATCACTTTCTTGATTCAACTCCGAACTTTAAATCTTGGATTAAATTATATCCCAATTACCCATAGTTTCCAATCTAAATTATGTCCATAATTTTAATCCAAATTAGGCCTATAATCTTATGTATACATGTTATGCCAATTTATGCCCAAATCAAATTGCGTTTATTGTTATTAGCAATTTATGCCAAACTTCATGTATATAAATTATATCCAATTATGCCCACATCCAACTTATGCCAAATCTCATGAATACAAGTTACACATAATTATGCCCCAAATCAACTACGTGATTACAAATCAATTTATGATAATTACATATTATTCAGTATTTTCCCAAACTTTTTCCACAATGTTCCCACGTCATTCACACGTATAAGTCAATGTAATATGTTAGGCTCGAAGTTAGCCTAATCTCATAAAACAAAAAGGAAGAGAGGTGGGGAAGAGAATCAAAGCATCAAGATTGGCATAAACATAGGCGTATGAAATATGAAATGGCATAGAACAATAAAATAGATCCAATTAGGCATATGATAATAATACTTTGGTTATGAATCTGAAAGATTTACAAACTTGACATGATTCACCATACAGGCATGTTCATAAAATCCAATTTACAATCCTATCACAATCACTTTTAAATTAATTATATGTGAAAGTAACTTAGACTCACTGCGACATAATTAAGAAGAGAGAATTGATTTGAATCTGATTTCTGAATTTGATTAGCTAAACCATTGTTGTAGAAATTGATTCTTATCTTCCAATTTTAATACTCTAATTTTGATGTGCTTTGGAGAAGAGAAGAAAGGCTAGTTTTAATTTAGATTAGGGCAGCATGGAGGCGCCATGGATTAGTGCAATGAAATTAGAGTTAGGTCCAGGTGTGTTTTTATAGATGTATTATGTGAATTAGGGCCTTTAGATTAGATTAAAGATCATCAGAACCACACAGCTCAAAAGACACGTCATCCAGCCAATCCCCGAAGAACAATCATCAGAGAACTCTATAGAATATTTTGTAGATTTGGCCTCGGCAAGGGCGCACTTCCCAGGTGCGCCAGTGCATTTTTGTTCTGGCGCACTTCACAAGTGTACCAGTCATCCCAGCCTATTTTCTGATTTTTCTGCCCACCTTCTATAGTCCATAAATTCTTCATACGTTATCCATTTTACGCAAACTCGGACTCTGTCTCAAGCAGAATTCTGAGAAGAACGAAATGGCTCAACCCGTTTCAACTAATTCTTCTTTTAAAAATTAATTATTCTTTAATTATCTCTTATGTCATGTTTTAAAATTACGGGGTGTTACAATCTAGCACACTCTCTTCTCAGTTTCCCAACTGATTTCTGAAAGGAGTACGCTTTGACTTGGACATAACTCCAATGGATAAACAGACGATGCTTAGGAACCTTGATACTGAGATGATATTGAGAACCTGACCTGTTGGTAGAAGCTAGTTGATGAGCTCCAAAGAGTTAATAATCTTAATTATGAAGCAATGCTAACTATGGAGAACGACAAGGCGGAATGGGACAAAACTCTTAAGGTCTGCAATGCGGACATCGAAGTCCTTCCTATGTGGAATGAGGAGTTGGAGGCTGAGAATCAAAGAGTTAAGGAAGATTTTCTGCTACCACTTCTTCCCATAAGCAAAAGGAAGCCATGCTGACTGCTCAAGGTAAAGAAGCTCACTCGGCTCAAAAGGATGCTGAAGATAAATTGGAAATGGAACATAAAATTACCGCCATCTTGGAGATAAAAGTTAGTTCTAAGGACCTAGAAATTTCTTTGCTGAGGGCTAGAGTGGAAGAACTAGAGTGAGAGAGAAATCAGGCTCTTTCAAATAAGGCTACTGCTGAGCAAGCACATGATGATACAATGGCTAGTTCCAATGACACTTTGTTTAAGTTCTACACTTTCAACGTCATGGGACGAAGGAGTTTAGCTTTCTTGCAAGACAAATATCTGATCACCTTGGCTGAGGTTCAGGAGTCACTTCTTGCGCAGCTTGATGGTTGCGGTTATACAAAAGAGGAACAATTCTTGGACGATGATATTCGTGCTTTCCTTACCAAGGGAAAAGAAGAACTCAAGAAAGAGTATGGCTTAGTGGCTAGACCTGGACCTTCTCAGGAGCATATCTCTGACACAACCACTATCACTGCTGAGGCTACTTCCACTGAAGCTGTCCTTTCTGAACCTAAGTTACCCGTTATGCCTTCGACAGAGCCCACTACTAATACTGAAGAAAAAAAGAAGGCTTATGAGGAGCATTCAAAAGGTGATGATGGCAACGACGAGGACCCAAGCATCTTTGAAGTAAATCTCAGAAGCCCTCCCGTCTTGAGTAAAACCAGTGTTGATCCAGTGTTACCAAACTAGGACCTCTTATTCTCTCCATATGGGTACAATGAGTTCCTTGATTATCCTTTGTTTAAATTAGGCTTGGACACTCCAAAGCCTCTCATCTGTCGTGACTGAAGGAACCGGAATTGAAGCAATCTTTATTCCTTTGATTCAAGTGACAACAAGTGCTTTAACAGCTACTCCTGTACCAGGTGATTTTTCCTTAGCTCTCCAGTCTACCCCTACTATTACTTCTCAGCCTGGGTCTTGATCAGAGAAAATTGATGCACTTCGCAATTTAGATGACCAGACTAGTTTATTTGAAGCGTGCATATAAGATGTCGAAAGATCCCAGAGAAAGTCGTGAAGGACCACTTAGGCAATGATGCTTAGTCTCCATCAAAAAGGCACTGGAGAAAACACAAGGCTCACAAGAAGATAATTGCTTTTCCTTCCCTTGACATTTACGAAGATGACGAAGAAAATAAAGATAAGAGTCAGCCTACCACTACACCTCCTCCCATCAGACTTGGCAAACTCACATTGATGTCAGGTAGCTATTCAAAAGGAAGGAAGAAGAAGGATTGAGGCGCTTGAATGCTCTTTCTGCTTTTATTCTTCTTGCTTGTTGTTTCTTTTGACCTGATGCTGTGTGAGTGCTAACCCTTGCTTTTGGCTTTTAAAAACTTGCCTTTAAGACTTGATCTTAAGACTCACTTTGGTGTAATAAAGTTTCTTTTGACTTTTTGTAATTAGTTCTTGCTTTAGCTTTGTCATAATTTCATGTATTCAACTCATTATAGATTGCAAGCCTTTTGTTTGTTGTTGTTGACACCAAAAAATGGTACAACACCCAATAAACGAAAATATAAAGAATAAATGAAGATAAATAAATGAAAAATGAAGAGAAAAGCAATCACGCACGAGTTTACGGTGGTTCGGCGTTAACGAGCCTACGTCCACTTTATAATCTTTTACATATGAAGTGATCTATTATAGGTGAAACTTTCACTACAATGATATAACTATAGATTCATCCAAAATCCCTTCTGTAGAGACCAAAATGTCTAATTATAGGTGCTACAGTATTTAAATTAGGTATAATACATGTTGTTCGATCTAGGATTCTAGGAGAGCGTAGAGAAGAGTTGTTCTTGCAAAGAATGGCTTGATTTGAGCATTTAGCGATAGGTGGAAGTTGATCCGAGACTCAAGAATGGCTGGAAGTAGTCAAGTAGGAGTAAGAGCTAATCTCCAGGAAGATATTTTTCGTGGAATCAGGCTTGGCCTGACTCGATTGGCCTAAAGGCCATGGGCTCTAGCTGGCTTGCATATTGGGCTCTTGTGCTTGGCTTTAATCTCAGGCTCGGGTCGAACAATCCATCGGTCGGCTAGTTCCCTGGTTAGGGTTATTTGGTCCTCTATTCCACTTAGACTGAAGCCTATGATGTCGATGGATCTTGATAGCCTTGCCAAAAGGTTGGTCAACACTCTGCCCCCCAAAGCATATTATGTTAAGAAGGGGGCATGCTTTGTTTTTTTCCACTCTGGATCATCTCGTAGGGGAATCAGAAGACCAAGTTTGTATTGGCTTGAATACTTTCCATGAATTATGTGAGCCAAGGATCGGTCGGTTGGATGTCTTGGGAATTAACATTGATCCAGGAAATGATGAAGCTTTGTAGTTATATGCCTACTCGTCTTGGTCTGGCTCGTTATTGGATTAACACATTGGCCCCATAGTCATAATCAATAGTCATCTCAACAGAGTACAAAGAGTCTCCCCGTTCTATTATAAAAGGCTGTCCCACTTCCTTTATTTATTTTCACTTTTTACTGCTGCCACACCTGTTACTTTTCGAGGAAATTGGAAAAATTTCCTTTGTCGAAGATCAAGATCATTTCTTCTGATTTCTTTGTAGGTATGGATTAATCTTCCTTTTTCTTATCTTTAAAACACATTCCAATATGATTTCGCCCAAAAAGCCTCCTTTTTTCTCTTTTCCTATTTTAATCTGCATCAAATGTAACTTGTGGTTTGAATCGCCAACGTCCAGTTCACCAGAACTGTGATCCGATGGTAAGGCGACGGTCACAAGCAGTTTCGGTTGCATAGTGAGTATAATCAGTGATGGAAATGGATTTGTCTTTGTGAAAAGGCATGGGTATGAAGAGGAATCTCGTTCTTTAAAGCAATTTGAATTTCGAGGGGCTGTTAATTTTGAGGACATGTGGCAGTAGAAAAGAGGGTGTGATTGGATGGACGTGTTCAGGTAACGATGTAGGCTCTTGATGTGGTCAGGTAGAAAAGACAAAAGTGACTTCAGGATCGATTTGTGGAATCTATGTTGCAAGAACTTAGGCCTGGTTGGCAATGACAACTTAGACCTTGAAGTAGAATTAATCCCTTGGTCGATAAATCCACTAATTGATCCTCAAAAAATCCTTCGAACCATATACTCATCCATTGCAACGATCGTAGTTGGATAACACATCCCCATGTTTCCAGTTTCGAACCGACCACCTACTTCACTTGTATATATTAAATAGTTGGGATGGAGAATCATAAGCTTGAGCATGACTTTCATTGTTGTCTTCTTCTTATATCATTATTCTATTATATATATGCATTAGTATACACAATGGGGGGTCACGATCATCCTTATTATAACAAATAATTTATTGTGAATATCATAAAATATGTTCAGGAGATATCAGACTCGTAGTACTGAAGCAGGTAGGGGTAAGTTTCTATCCACCCCTGTTGATCGGTCAACAAATTTGCCACTCGCTGAGCAAATAAGAGGAACAAGTGGGACAACAGGCATGATAGAAGCACCCGACACTTTTCCTAGTTCTGTAATTATGGAAAACCTTCAGACGCTTCGCCTTGAAAATTGAGTTTAAAGTAGTTGAAGAGGTTGAGTGCTAAACATAATATTCCGTAGGAAGACATCTGTGTTCCTCGAGAGGGTGACCATCCCCATATCCCACCTATCAGGTACATGGTGCTGACTCCCCCGATGTATTCTACAGGGGCTATCCCTCTATTTTCTCCTTTCATAGTAGATTTTTTGAGGCAAATGAACATAGCGCCGATGCAACTCCATCCAATAGCATACACTAATTTTCTGACACTGTACGTTTTATTCATGGAACACTTGCATCAACCCCCAACATTCAAGGATGTAGTCTTTTTCTTTAACTTTAGGCATCGGGATAACAATTTCTCTTCTTTTACTATCTTCGAAGATTTTCGTTCACCCGTCTAGATAATATTTTTCCATGTTCACTAATAAATCGACTAATTAAACTCATGTTTCTATAATCAATTTTACTCATAATTCTTATTCATCTACTTGATCTTTTGGAAAAAGAATAGATTGCACTTGAAAATTTACTCATTTAAATTTAATGAGTAAACGATTGAATCGATCGATTACGTATAAGTCAATATTTGATTGAAAAAGCCAAAATAAGTGATTCATTTTTAGCCCTTATAAAAAAACTTATTTTTGAACCTCTTTCATGCTCATGTCATGTCGAGCGAATCGTCCATACATAATTGAACTATCATATACCCCGAAAATGAGATGACGTGTTCAGAAATGGTTGAATTATTGGTATCAAACCAATAACGATTCATAAAGGCTAAATCTTCTAATCGAAAATTGGGCCAAAGAAAAAATTTGAATTCGATTCTTGTTCTAAAGTACCATTGGAGCTCCTTTTCCCGACAGCATATCGGAGATCTTACTTTCTCAAGAATACGTCTTTTGTTCAGCATTTCTTTGTTCTTAAGATTAGAAGATTAGTTCCGCTCTACTTATTTTTTATTTACTTACTAGAGCCCTTCACTTCAACACATACTACTTTACTTCCAACTTACCAACCAACAAAACTACTTGTTACAAATAACATCTTGTTGTTGCATCGAAACATATAAATGTTGACTAATCTGGCTCGTTTTTTCCTCTTTCCGGATGGTAAATATTTCTCAGAATCAGAAGATAATAGAAGACATACCGAGCAAACTAGGGGACATCAAACATGAATGGCTCTACGTTCTTCAACAACCAGGATGTGCTCATCGTTGGCTCCAAAGCAGTAAGTTTCACATTTTAACCGATCGACCTATAAGGAGGCTTCTTACATAAACCGTACTTATGTAGGTGCTGACCCCGAATAGAATATAAAGAGGGAGTTTCAAGAATGATTTGGTACATTGGCTGGCTTTGACAAGGAAAGTCGAAGCATCAGGACATGTCAGACCGAGGCACAGTTGCATCGCTACCGTCTTCTTGATGTGAGCAGGTCGTTAGGTTCCACATTAACTCGAATTTCGCCCTCAACTGTTGTTTAGACCAAGGCCCCCCAGCCAAAAATGCATCGACCATTTCTGGAAATGTGCCTCCAGTCGGGAAGCAATCCGGCCAACCTACGATTGGGGAGAAAGTTGCCACTACAGCTCCCTGATTGAGAAAGGGAAAGAAAGTTGCCAGAAGAAGAATCATAAAGGAGGAGACAGTTGAAAAGCACAAAAGAGTTCGACCATGGGAGTTGTAGAGAAAATTTTAAAAGAGTTAATTATGGAAAGTCCTCATGGTCATCAACAGAAAGGTCCTGTTGTTGGGAAGGATCGTTCTTTCAATCAGGATCTTTGGGAGGAAGAAGCGGAATCTCCCTATGATGATTTAGAAATCTAGTGCTCCCCGATACAATCTTCTCTTCCCAGAACATAGATTCAGCTACTTTCTTCTCCAACTCCATGGAAGATTCTATGTTTGCCGAACTAGAAGAAGTGAAGGAGACGAGCCAAGTACCAGGCTCGGGTCGGTCTATAGGGAACCACTTAGGACATACACAGCATGAGCACTGCATGTCACAGCACTGTTTTCTCTTGTTTATACTGAATGTTGACCAAAGTCTTTCCTCCTCTTTTTTTAGGCTTCATAGGAAGCAAGTACTATCATTATAAATTTAGCTCTCTTCTGAAATAAGGTGGTCCTACTCATCCGACTTTACAACAGGAACAATAAGATAGGGATAACGACAATGAGAAAGATAGGAAAGAGCAGGAACAGAAGGAGCAAGAGTGTAAAGAAAGAGATGAAAAGGATCGAGAAAGGCAGGAGAGGGACGACCAAGAAAATTATAAGAGAGAGAAGGAGGAAAAAGATAAAAAGAAAACCCCAGAGTACAAGGAGCGTGAGACACACACACCCCGATCCACTCCTCATTCCCGAGATAGGACCCCCAGGGAGGATGAAAAAACTACAAGTGAACATTCTCAAATAGCTTTTTCCCCTCCTAAGCTTTCGACCATTCTCCCTTCCACGGCACATTCAGCTAACATTTGTGATCTGGTTTCTACCTCTCCCTCAAGGCGCCTTGAAAAAAGTACCCAGATGTCAACCCCTTTGACCCAAGAAATGACATTCAGATTCTGAAGCTCTTTTTTATGGGAGCCTGCATTTCTCTCAATGTTGAAATCTCAGTAGGGTTAGCTTTGATGCCCCTGGCATTCACCATGAACCCTAAGAATTTCCCAGATGAGACTCCAAACGAACATTTGAGCGGATTCAACTTCATGTCATATCTTCTTAGAATATCAAACATTTTAGCAAGATTTTTCGTATAACCTTTTTCTCTCTTCGACTTAACTTGCATGTCATCAACATAGACTTCCATTGTTTGCCAATCTATGACTTTGCTGATAAGTCGCTCCTGCATTCTTCAACCCGAATGGCATGACTTTATAGTAGTACAACCCCAAATCTATGACGAAGCTTGTTTTCTCCTTATTAAGCTTATGCATCATTATCTGATTGTATACTGAATAAGCATCCATAAACGATAGCAACTCATGTCTCATTGCCGAATCTACATGCTGATCAATTCTTGGCAATAGGAAGTTATCTTTAGAGCATACCTTGTTGAGATCCGAATAGTCAATGTACACGCGCCAATTGTCATTGGGTTTCTTCAATAGAACTGGGTTGGACACCCAATCTGTATATGTTAACTCTCTAATGAAGCAATTCTCCATCAATTTGTCGACTTCTACTTTGAAAGCTATCGATCTTTCAAGACCTTGTATCCTTCTCTTTTTCTTCACAGGTGTGATGCGAGGGTCAATATTCAATGCATGAACAACTAGTTCTGGGGATATATCATGCATATCTGCATGACTCCACACAAAAACATTGAAATTAGCATTAAGAGAAACAACCAACTCTTTTTACAACTTCTGGCATAGCTGAGATCATATATTCAGTACCAGGTCGGGATCTTTCGAATGTACTGCAATTGGAATTGTGATCTCAACTGGCGATGCTCGATTCTCCCCTGCACTGGACTATCATGGATTCATCTCTTTCTAAGCCCACTTTGCTCTCCAATGCAGGGGTCGTACTTTAACTGCTATAATGCAGGTTCACGAATGAGGAGGGGGACCTTCACATTCTTCCCGTTGTCTTTCTTTTTAGCTTCTCACAGCTCTGTGAGATAACATTCTCTGGTTGTACTATGATCTCATTTCACTATGCAAATGCTTCTCTATATGAAACTTCATAGTCAAACACCATGGCGCTAGTGTGATTCTGAAATCAGCCAATGCAGGTTTTCCCAATAATGCATTGTAAGCGAAAATTTCATCAGTATGTACAAAGGTATGCTTCAAGGTATCCCTCCTTTCTCCTTCTCCCAACTCTACAAGTCAATAATTCTGATCGGTTGCTTTGGCTCTCCCGTGAACCCTTTGATCTTTATCTAACAAGCTTGAACATTAGTCATTGAGAGTTTCATCTGGTTGAAGGTCTTTTGGAACAAGACATTGTCTGGGGCGCTGCAATCAACAAGCATCCTTCTGACCATTGTTGGGCCTATCCCAACTATGACAACCATCGGATCTTGAGTTGGGTCCAACACACCTTCTGCATCTTTCTCTCCAATGCAATATCACCATGAGGAATCTTCTGCTGCTTCATGGTATGGTATTGCTGAGGATCAAGCACTTTTACTCATCGGAACATACTTCAAAGCATTTGAGTACCTTTCAATATCTCCCCAGCCGCTACCCCCGGGATGAAGACCACTGGAACTTGTATTAATCTCCGACCTCGCGTTATTTTGCGTTGGAGCTCTGTTGCCTGGGCCCGATTGATTAGCAGGTGCAACTTTTCCCTGAGGTGCTATAGATGGATTGTTGTCTGCAGTTTCCTCACATACTGCTGCAGCCTGTTATTCCTAATCAACTCTTTAATCAAGCTCTTTAGATGCTTGCATTCATCAGTGCTATGACCGGGTCGGTTATGGAAATGACAAAATCTTCTAGACTTCACTTCTCTATCTCCCACTATTTGCGATTTCAGATATGGATAATTTTATGCATCTTTAGTGGCAGAGTATTCTCCAGAGTATCAGTCGAAGGGGTCAATAATGCGGGTTTTAAAAAGCGGAACATCTTATTATTCATGTTATACTTTCCGTCATTTCCCCTTTTCTATCGCCCGATATATTTATGATTTCCCTGAGCATCATTATCCTTCTTTTCTGGCACAACATTGCTTCTAGCAACATTCTGGGTGATAAAAGGATCATCTTCCCCTATGATGAACTCTTCTGCCATCTTATAGAACTTCTCGAGTGTATTGGGCTCCTTGATTTTCACCCATTTCCCAAACTGGTCTTCTTGTCCACATCTCGGAATAATGCAATCAATATCATCAGAGGCTATGGATTCCTAACTTCTATTACAAAAGCATTGAAATGAGCAAGAAAAGCTTTCATTGATTCTCCCGAGTTTTTCTCCAATCCTGACAACGACATAATGTACTTGGCATTCACAGTGTACAACCTGAATTTCTCCCTGAACCTCTTTGCCAAATCAGAAATTTGGTCTACTGATATCAGTGGCGGCTTGGTGAACCATAGCGAAGCTACCCCTTCCAAATAAATGGGAAAGAATATAAATTTGATTTCATCCATCGCCCTTGGACCATTCATGTTCCACTCATACTTTTACAGAAACATATTAGGATCAGTACCTCTATTAAAAGCTGGCATAGTCATAGGATTTTTTTTTGGAAACTCGGCCTTTCGAATTCTTTCAATAAATGGAGTTTTACTTGGAGAAATATCACATTCTCTCATCATCATTTCTATCCATACTCTCCTTCATGATTTTCTTAATCGTCTCCGAATGGCTCTCCTCATCATTGTGTTGTTCAGCAGGGCGGACGCCAGTTCCTTTACGAGATGCTTGTCTTGGAAAGCGATCAGAGTTAGAGAACTAGGGCATGGACCTCCACGTTGGGGAGGTGCCCCTTTGTTGGGATTAGCAACTTTATGAGAAGTATGCTTTGCAAAATGATTCTTAGCATTTGCCTTAGAATCCTCGATGCCAGTGTTATTTCTATCGCTTGACAAATCACCGTTCTCCTTAACATAGTTATCATAATTGAGATATGAAGTTGAGGAGTGCGCATTATCTTCTAAGTCAATCTCGATTCTAGGCGATGTAGGTTGGGTTGAGCAACAATGATAACATCCAACTTTTCCATTATGTCTTTATTTGAGGCTTCCATTTGTTGATTCAATATCGCTACAACAACATCCAACTCATCCCAAATTACTCCCGCTCCTGGGGTTTGAGAAACAACATGATTGTTTATTTGTGGAGTAGTTGTGGCATCATTTGCGGCATTTCCAGAACCTCCTGAAGATTTACTACCTATTTTCGAAGGTGCTATAATATCAGACAACTTTTGGAACTTCACAGAAATTCTTTCAATGGGCTTGACTTCTAGACCTCGTGGATCTATCGTAAAAGAGCAAGCTTTAACTTTGCCGGATCAAGTCACCTAACCTTGTGGTCGTGGGTTCGAGCCCCATTTTGGGTGCCAAAAATGTTAACACGAAAAATGGATGTCAACACCTCAGGAGTTGTGAAATCACCTCGAAATTATAAAACACAAGGTTAACGCAAATAAATGCAGAAAATAGAAAAGTGTAGAGAAGATTTATAGTGGTTCAACCTCGATTTTGTCCTGTGTCCACTTTGAATGAGGATTTCATTATTTTTCCATTAAAAGGTACACATATTATCTCATTTTACACTTTTTTTAATCTTTTACAACAATTCTCTCTCTATCTTCTCCACAATCTTTCGATAATTCTCTATTTCTCTCGAATAACTTCGAAATCCACATTAGTAGGGATGATTATCGAGTTAGATCTTCTATAATTGAGCTTGGTGATGATCTTCGATGATTTCACGATGAGAATGATGATGGAGATCTTTGAATGATGCTTGAAGAAGCTTTAATGGTGTTGGAGAATCTTGAGTGTTGTTAAAGATCAACAATGGCAGCCCTTCGAGAGGAAAAAATCTAACCCTTATTATGAATGAGGGGTCCGGTATTTATAGGTGAGGTTTGAAGTGAGGTGGAGCTTGAAATAAGGTATATGCAACTTCTTGAATTGGCAGCCGATCCATCAAATGGATCGTGTGCGATCCATGGTTCTCCAGCGGTCTACAGTCGTTGTTCACAACCAGCATATTGCGATCCATATGCATGGATCAAAGAATGATCCACCTGATGAGCTCAACCAAACCACTTTTTTTACTACATGCGCTCCACATCTTTCGCCTACGATCCATACATATTACACATATGCGCGACCCATGCTTACCACATGTGCACGATCCATATTCGTCTTAATGACTTCCGATCCAACATGTACACCTTGTCACCAATCCATGGGTGGATCGCATGCTTCTCAAGAAACAATTTCTCGCGACTCATACATCTTAGAAAACCCAATCCATGCACTCTTTTATAGATGGTCTGTTTGTACACGACAATTATTGCATCACGTTTTTGATACGAACAATTCGTACTTCTGACGATCCAATCTGTAACTGATCCACTGTTTATATGATCCAATGCATTATTCTTGAATCGTGTTTTATAACGGGATTAACAATGTCGATCGTGTATTACTGGATTAGTACAAAAGCGAGTGCGTTCACCACACTATGGGGAAAATTCTGGAAATGAAGATTCACCTATATAGCTAAATTTGGGCAACAATCGAGCAAGTTGCAATAGATTACACCCACAAGTCCGACAAATGCCCGAGGTTTTAAAAAATTTCAAGATCTCCAGCTACTGAACTTAGACATATGGTCAGCCCATGGTCATTTGTGATGTGGGGAATTAATATCATCATAACTCTTCCGATGGCCAAAGGCGATGGCTATCGTCGTAGTTGATTACTTTACCAAATTGGAAGAAGCCGAGCCCCTCACTACAATCACTATTAGAAAAGGAATCAACTTCAATATGCACAATATCATAGATCTTTTCGTCATTCCCAAGACTATCGCTTCTGATAGTGGGGCCTAATTCAAGAGTTCTAAGTTCAAGACCTTGGACAACGACATCACACAGAGAAAACATTCCTACCAGTAGCTCATCCTCAATCCAATGGATAAGTCGAGGCTATTAACAAAGTAATCAAGTCCGTCATCACGAAGAGTTTGGAGAAGGCTGGAGGAAAATAAAGTGAAGAACTTACTCTAGCCCTTTGGGCTTACCCGACTACTTATAAGTCAGTGACCGACCATACTCCATTTGCTCTCTCATACGGATCCAAAGCCATCATTCAAATTGAGCTTGACCTTTAATTTCATCAAGTCATATATTATGATCCGAAGACAAACCAAGATCTTTTCTTGGAATCACTCGATTAACTTAAAGAGAAAATAAAAGAATCAGAACTTAGAGCAGTCGCATGTTGTTCAACAGGTCGCTTGGTATTTCAAGTCTAAAGTCCACTCAAATCACTTTGACATTGACGACCTCATCCTGAAGCGGATCTTTACCACACTGATCGGTTTTGGTCATTGCTAGCTAGGAAGATCCATATGCCAGAAAATACAGACTTGGAGATGGCACCTTCAAGTTAACGACAATTAATCGCGCCGAACTATCAAGAGCATGGAAAGGCGAACATCTTCACCGTTATTTTACATAGTTTACTGTATAGATTTATAGCTTCCCACCAATATTTTGTTTTCAAAGTTCAAGGCAACGTTAAGAAAGTGTTATTACTTCCAAAAGTTATTAGTAAAGAAATTTCAGATGACCATGTTCATAGTGTATTTACTTTCTGCGTAGTGTGTTTGAGCTATGATAACCACCGACTTTCATATACAAGCACACAACACTGGATCGACACCATAAAGTCTGGCATCGATCCGCCACCTCGAGTCTTTATGAAGTCTCAAACTTTGGGATGTAATCTGCCCTTTCGAAATCAACTCGAGCCTTGAACCAACAATAAAGTCGAGTATAAATAACTCGCGATGCTCATCAAACCTCAGTGACCAACTCCTTCCCCTAGTCTCCAGATATGGTGGAAACTCACCAGCCAAGTAAGCGTGATATCGACCATTTGCTTAGCTAACTTTGATTTATAAAATATGGGTTCGAGTATAAACTGGCAAGCCAAGACGCATTTAAAATCTGGCCCAAACGAAGCGACATAAAGGAAGAAACAACTACATCTGTTCACAACCACTCACGACTAGGGACCAATGTCCAAAAGGAGGTCTTGTGAGTGGAGTGGCCAAACTCAATCTCCACATTACTCAAGGCCAATGTCTGAAAGGAGATCTTGATAGTGGAATCACCACGTTTGGACTTCATACGACCTGAGCATCTCAAGAGAGAAGCCGCAAACAACATTTGTTTAAGTATAAGAAGTAAATTTATGTGAGTACAAAAGCAAGAAAGCATAGATGAAAATCCATATACATAGAACAACATGTGATGTTAGCAAAGTTGGCAAACTCCCATTCACAAAGCAAAGTATAGCTATATTTTCTTTCTAACGTGTGATGTAAATGAAAAACACATCGCGCCACCAAAAGAAAGGGTTGTGGTCGAGTATCCTATCGGCCTAAATTACCAAAAAGCTGTCTATAGCATTCATTTTGACCAACCGCCCATCTTCTTCTTCTTGAATTCGATTGTGGATGGATCATCATCATACTCTGTCTTCCTCTTCCTGGAACTGCTTCCTCCACTTCCTTTCTTCCCCTTTGTTGGGTTAGGCTTCTCCTGGGGCATCATCAAGAATTCCACCTCATCATCACCACTTGAGATCTCGGTGTTCTCCATACTAGGGCCACCAATCGCTTTCAGAGGCTTAGGTGCGAACTCGTTGGATAATGCCAGCACCACTGAGGTGTTTCCATTTTCCTAACTTCCTTGGCTTTCTTAGCATCCCTTTCAACCTTCCTCTTGGCTTGCACGCAACAATCCTCCCAGAATGGGCCTAAATTTTGACCTAGGAAAGGCCTATCGAAAATTGGAGCCACTCTAAATGGGTCATTGTTTCTTATAAGGATTAATTAATTAGATGTAAAAAGCAATCTAAAATGAAAATCGGAGCTCACACAGTGGACGGGATAAACCATGATATCATAAATATAAGATGTACGAATTATTAAAAGCCATAATTCATAAATACAACATTTCTCAATCTTCAAGGTACATCATTATTCATCCCAATTACATAACAATAGTACTAAATAAGCAATAGCCACAATAATTAGATCTTCAAGAGGCTCCTCTCCCAAGAGATCATACTCCATCCCTAATCATTTGTCTCTCATATTGTCCTGTTAATGTTAAGAGGAGAGAGGTCAAAATATAAAGTTCTGTTCAATGAAACATAAGTAAGTTAAGAAGTTTATTCCCTATAATTGGCTGTTGTAATCTTTTCAAGTTATGTCTTTGTAACAAAAACACAATGAAAACATATAGGGTGAACATCCTAACAGTCACTTAATACCCCCAAATTAAGGGTGGATATCTTATTACGATCACTTAATAACATACTCGTTTAGGGCGGACACCTCTCTAGTCACTTAATACCCACTAGCGGACCACATGCCACTTAAGACCCAGTTCTAGCGTTCATATGCTATAACTGATGACTCATTTTGTAGGGAGAGAAATATTAATGACTACTAAATACTGGGCGGATCAGGCACACAACTTCTATTATGAAGAACCCCCTGGCGAACCATATCGTTACTACCTAGTTGCCCCAACGGGTGAACACCTAGTCACTTGATACATCTCTTAGACGGTGGTTTTTTAGGCCATGTATAAATAATCCATCCCTTAGTCAGCCCTCGCTAGCCTCCTAGATAAGAAGCAGACATACTTGGAGAACTACCATGCACGTGTTGTCGTCTATTAGGACCATTTAATACCTAATAAGAGAAAGGCAGACCCAACAACGATTTACTTCTCAAGGGCAGGCCTAATGACTTAGGTCCTAAACCAAGAAGTGAACCTTAGGAACGAACCCAGTCCTAACCAATTAATACCCAATAAGAGATAGTTAAGCCACTTAAAACCTTTTTCCCAAATAGGCCTACTTTCACACACAACATACATGTATATATATATATATATATATTGTAAACGATATTTTTTGTCAACACCCAAATTATAGAGTGTAATATGCGTATCCACGAAGTTTGCAGCAGCCATGACTCAGAATGCTCATGCAATGATCTTGGATCCGGGATGGATAGGATCCCGAACCATGGCAACTACCCTGTATATTTGAGAAGAAAACAGGCTAACACCTCCCATGAGTTCATGGATGAGAGCCTCGTAATATTCACTAACTTCGATGGCTACTTTTTATTAGACCTTCCTAAGGGAGGAATCTAAATTACAATGGAGATTGAACTATGAACTTATACATGATTTTGTCACATCAATGCTTGGGGAAACATTAAGCCCGGTATGAAGACATGGATCAATCATGGCGATTCTGCAAGGCGAGGAGAAAAGGGGTTTAATATTTCTACAAAGTCCCCTTTCTCCACCACTGGAGCGCCTAGATGGATCCCCTCATCAGAAGATTAGTGTTAACTCCCTTTTTCATCATTATGAGACTACAAGATTATCAAATCATTGGATGTATGGGACTCTGAATTCTCCATTTATAAATTGCAGATAAATTACAAGAAATGATGATTTGCTCCCCCCAAGTAAGGAGAAGCTAAATTGAGAAATGAAAGGTTTGTCCCCCTTTATGGAGTGTTTGGAGTCCTATTAATATAGAATCTGGTGTCCTTCCGTCGATAGGTTGTTGGGCCTGGGTGCTCCATGTCGGCCGCCTATTTTCCTTGGTTTTGGGTATCGGCATGTTGATCCTCCTCACAGTGTCATTTATAGCTTTCGATGAGATAATCCTAGGTGAATTAGGCTTCTTTCTCGGTGAAAGGGGCTTATTGCTGTAGCAGACCGTCTTTTTCTGTCTTTGCGAATGCTTTTCGGATGTCTTTGTGAATGCTCTCAGCGTCGGTCTTTTGCTGCGAGCTTTCGGATGCAGGCTTTCGGCTTATTGTGGGTACTCGGAGGGGCTCGCCCCCGTTCCGTACTTACATGTCTT
The DNA here is from genome assembly GCA_030737875.1 of Allium sativum. Taxonomy (NCBI): domain Eukaryota; kingdom Viridiplantae; phylum Streptophyta; class Magnoliopsida; order Asparagales; family Amaryllidaceae; genus Allium; species Allium sativum. The sequence continues at coordinate 432,896,861 of CM060923.1, forward strand.
CCGATTTAGAACCGTTGATGGTTAAGGTACTAAGTGGACTAGTACGAGTGGTCGTATTCTTGCTTGAGTCTCGGTTTTACCTCCTAGTTTGGCTCTTGGGAGGGTAGCCTTCGGTGGTACTTGTGTCACTTACGGAAATAACCCCTTTCTATATCTATGAAGCCGTTTCTTCGAGGATTGGTTCTAAATCATCTTGATGCAGCATCCCAATGCTTTTCCTCTTCTAATGTTTTGGTGTCCATTGGTTGATTCTTGGCGGGTAGTTGGTTGGACCTTTGCCGATACCTGGTCGGTTTCGAATCCCTCCTCTTTTAATGTTTTGGTGTCCATTGGTTGATTCTTGGTGGGTAGTCAGTTGGACCTTTGCCGATACCTGGTCGGTTTCGGGTCCCTCTTTCTGCAGAGGGTGTATCGGCCTGAATTGCTTTCAAATTCCTTATTTCCTTCTTCTAGTTACTTAACATCCCTTCACCTGCTATTTTGTACCAAGGCAATTTATGCAGTGACAAACACACACACACACACATACACACACACACACACATATATATATATATATATATGCATACTAGATATCTTACATTTGGCCTACCACTTTTAGATGCTAGATTTGTTGGGCGGTTCCATGCAGGCTTCCACTACAAGTTGGGTCTAACTTGACATCATAGCATACTAGTTATAATGTTTCATAACACCTAGACCTCTCACATTAACCAAATTTACTTGTATACGCTGCATATGGTGGTCGGTTACAGTTAGACTTCTACTACAAGTAACAGTTAACCTCGTGTCTTTGTGTCATTAATATTAATTAATCCGTTAACTCACACACATACAAGCACACAATTCCTATGGGCACATTTAAATTATATGCCTATTTTATTCGTACTTATAATGCCCAAAATTCGCATTTATATATGTTGATTACATTAGAGATATAAATGTAAATTTAGCGAACACAATTAACGTCTTTGCTATGTATTTGAAATGTCAATCCTATCAAATTCTTAAGGTATAGAATAAAAGATCCACAATAACTTATACAACAAAAAGTAAATAAATCGTTAACATTATATGTTTGTAACCCGTATTTTGAATAGATTCCTTTTTATGATGTTTGTTAATTAAAAAACATTAATATTTGGACATATAGAAATTTATATGTTCAAATCCTCTATTTCAAGGAATAGAGAATTAAACCTATTGAATTTACAACTATCCAAACCTTAATCTTTTACCCAAAAACCAAACATGTGAATTTACATGAAAAATAGAATAAAAAGGAATCAACTAAATACAGAAAATCTAAAAGATATAGAAAATAATAAAAAAGAATCATGTCCTTCTTTTACTAAAACAACAACCCAAAACCGATTACAACTTGATTGAACAGTACTAAAATAATCGAACCACTTGGGGTATTTTAATATTTTCTTCTCTTATATCCGAAATCTCACAAGTCACAACAATCCAAATCCATAACCATTATATTATAGAAAATAGTAACTTAGCACAAAGTTACAAGAAAAAGCAATAAGAGAATTGAATGGATAAAAGTATGGGTTTAGCCTTTGAGAACGAACAAGCTCCAACCTTTCAAATGTAAGAATCACATATATTAGAATTCTTATGCGTATGATTCTAAATCTCGGAATAATTCTAAATCTAAATATAAATAGAATAGAGAAGGAGAAATGAAAATAGATTAAGAAGAAAGAAGAAAAACCTATTCTCTTTTCTGAAGATTAAGCAACGACGGAAAGGTAAGGCTCAAGCAGTGTAGAGAATAAAGATAGGGTTTAAAATGATGGTTTCTGGGGCTATTTATAGCTACTATCGTTTGTGTAACAACCCGTATTTTACGTATAGGAAGATCGTAAAATATTTTTTATTTTATTCCCTGAGGGTTGTATCATTCTCATATATTAATATGTTGTTAATGGGGATGTGAGACATGTCCATAATTTTTACCAATTTTGTTTGTGACCATTTTTGCAACACCCCACCTCCGTTAATATCACTCACAAAGGGAATGCCTTAACATCGGTGGAATGTTACAAGTAAACAGAACAGAATATTACAAGACAGATGCATAAAAAAAGTACTTGAAAAATTTATAACCTTATTATAGCAGGAACAGAAATAAGTTTGGTTGCATCTTTCAAAACCACAATACCAATACTCAAGTACATAAATATCAGTCATGTACAAAAGCCTTCAGAGCGCATAATTTTAAAGCCATAATCCCCAACAGAAAATGCCATAAATAAGCAGAATCAAAGTCAAGCAATACATCTTCAACTTCAAGCTAAAAGAAAGAGATATCAGAACTAATCTTGTGTATTTCCTTCCTGAGAACCGAGGGGGGGGGGACGGAAGAAAAGAGGCAAAACAAACTAGGTCTGATATAAGTCTAGTGAGTCCAATGACTTTCAGCATATAAAACGATAATAGTATCATGACATGTAAATAAAAATGGATGAGAGATAACCGTAACAGGAGTAGCAAGTTAACAGAAGAGACAGAATGATATAGGCTAATCTAAGCTTCTTACTTGGTTTTCACTTCTCTGCACTAATACTAGTATAACAGAATTAGGTGTTGTCCTAATGTCTAAACAGAAAATAGAACGATCTCATCAGAAACACGATACTAGTAATGGGCCTTTACCACCCGAACAGAGACAAACGTACAAAAACAGAAGCAAGAACAAAATCAGAGATAGAAACAGAGTAATCCCTACGGAAAAAGAATATTAGAATTAGGTGTACACTAGTAATGGACCTTTACCACCCCAACAGACGGTACCACACAGAAACAGACACGTGTTACCACCCCAACATAAATAGACGGTACCTCAACTGAAACAGACATAACTAAGTGTACCCTAAATTCTACCCTAACCGATCGCCTCCCTAATACATAAATACCCTGTGCCGGCCACACAGAAGGGTGTATCACTCCCTAAAGTGGCAACCTACAGAAGGACACTGGCATATTTACAGATGTCACAGCGTCTTACATCCTCAGAGCAGACCGGATCCATGCATGCACATGTCGTGGTTGGAATGCACCATCAACAGCCCTCGCCATTATCAGAATGAACCTCTTATAATTAGTTCAGTAAGCGTGCCCTGGACCCCTACCAAGTGTTGGGTCATAGTTTTGATACCAGAAAGGGTTACTAACTAATATGGGTCCCAAACAACAGATGACACAAGTAATTACCCCTCCTAACATTGTGTCCCCAGACTAACAGATTTCATATTTACTTGCTGATAGATTTCAGTATACAAAGTCCATATTAACTAGTTATCATATCAGACATACAGGTTAATAAGTTTTCAGACTAATAGATCAGATATACAGATTAACATGTTTTCAGACTAACGGATCAGATATACAGATTAACAGACTTATAGATTGTTTCACCTAACCTTGTATTAGGCCTACAGATTTTCAAACGGGTTTATTAGATTCATCAGTCCAGTTGATTTAACCTTATCCACCGAACACGTTTTAGGCATCATATTTATCCTAGATTTGCATTAATTAAATATTAATGCACAGACCTCTCACATTAGGTCGGTAGCTTGTGGCTGCTGGATGTGTCGGGCGGTTCCGGGCAGACTTCTGCCACAAGCCAGACCTAACCTTATGCCTAAGCATCTTTATTCCTACGACCTCTTACATTAGACTGACAGTTTGCGGTTGCTGGTTAAGCCGGTTGGGTCCAGGCAGGCTTCTACTGTAACAACCCGTATTTTCAATAACCTGTTATAACGTAAATCGAGGCAGAATTTAATTTATACATCTGAATCAAGGGAAACGGGCTATGCCATTGCGTTCGTCTCGGAAAAATACGCGAAATAGAGTCCGAGTTTTCGAAAATCGGAGTCCGTATGACCCGATTAAGGCCCAACGAAGTTTTCAGAAAAATTCAAAGTAAAAACAGATTTCAAATTCATATTTGAATTTGGAAATTAGGGTCAGATTGGGCCAGGCGGGAAAATTCCCGCCAGAGCACCCAAGTCGACAGCCCTATCAACTTGGGAGTCGACTTGGTTGGACCCAAGTCGACAGCCCTGTCGACTTGGCTGTCGACTGGGCTCAGCCGGGCAGTCTTGCCTGGTGCACCATTTTGGAGTTGTGTTGAGTTTGGGGACCAGATTCGGTTTTAAGGGTTGAGATTGGAACTAGGGTTTAATCCTAAGGTTGAAACTAATCCTAATCTCTATAAATAAGCCCCTAACCTAACCCTAAATCATCATTAATCAAGCCTACAACTAAACTATGGCAAAATCATTCCTCTCATGGCCTCCACTCTCTTCATAAACTTCTAAATTATTTCTATGAGAGATTTTCCATGCATACAAGTGTTTTCAAGCTTGTATGAGTGTCATTAGCTTGCATTCAAGTCAAGTTTCTATATTTGCATCATAAAGCAAGGGTTTTGATCATTTTGGCTCAAGGGTTTTTATTGATTTGGAGCTTTCATATTGGGTTTATTTGATTTCATAAGGGCTTGTCTCAATCTATTAACATATTTGTGTCTTCATAAGAATTTGTAAGCCTTTTTCTACTTTCATATTTAAACTCTAAAGTTAAATGAATGATGCAAGTTTGGTTGATCATTATGATATGCAAGTTTGCCATGATATGCAAGTTTATTATGTCATGTTATGCAAGTTTGATATGTTATGATATGCAAGTTTACCATGTTATGTTATGCAAGTTTGATATGCAAGTTTGTCATATGATATGCAAGTTATGTTATGCAAGTTTGGGTTGATCATTTTGCTCATGTTATCATGTTATGCAAGCTTATCTTGGGTTTATGAGCTTAAAGCTTCAAGCTTTATGCTAAAGGTTGCATTTTGGCAACATGTAAGTTATCATATCCCTTATGATAACTTGCATGTGAGGCTAAATGCAAACTTATGGCCATTTCTACATGTCATTTATCACCATGTATCACCAATATGCTAAGTTTGGTTTTATGCATGCTTTTGAGGCCTAAAAATGTAATATGCAAGTATATGAACATATGTACATTTCATATGCCACCATGTTAAACTTGTGGCTTCAACACCTTTATGTCATGATTATGCCAAGTTCCCTCTTTCTATCCTTTATGCGCTATTGCGATATGTAAGCGATGGGATTGCGTTTGGGGTTGGGTAAACTTAAAAGACATAAAAACATAAGATTGAGAATTTACCTATTAATTTAGGTCTACCCATTGGGAATTTACCTATTAAGTTAGGTCTACCCAAATTCTTGAAAACTTGTAACATGTTTTGGAAACATGATGGACATGACACTTAGAAAATATAAGTGTGACCAACTCGAGGTTGGGTTGAGTTTGTAGCGTAAACCTACCCGGAACCGACCGGCTTAACTAGTTGCTACAAACAATAGGACCCAATGTGAGAAGTTGGTCATGTTGTACCTTGAACCCGAGGTTAGACCAAGTTGTGGTATAAAACTACCCGGAACCGACCGGCTTAACTAGTAACCGCAACGAAGTCTAATGTGAGAGGTTAAGGCACGTTAATTAATTAATGCCTCATGATTAGGGTTAAGTCATGGTCCACTTAATACTTAACCAATTTGGGCTTGGTAGATTAATCAGGGTTAAGTCGTGAACTCATCGTTACACTTAACCAAGTTAATCCATGATTAGCAAGAGGGTTAAACCGTACTTAACCCACTAGAAAATCCTAGCAATGGGGGTCCACTCCAGCAGTAATCCCAAGTTTGTATCATTATGACCCTAGGGACTAGGCTAGGGTGGAGGCACGATTACTGCACTTGAGGTAAGTGACCAAAAACGACGGCAGAGTGGTACGCCGGTGTAGTTCCGGGCGGACTATGGTCGTGCACATAGTCCGAAGCCGGGGAAAACATGCACGGGTACCAGTAGATCGAGACTGTGCACTTATGTTTATGGTGTCCAGGGGTTGACACCCTAGGGCTTGATACACCCGACGGGAGACCCTGCACAGTCTGACTACAATTATGTTTGGGCCGTATTGACACCAACACGTGACGAGTTAGGCTTAGGGAGCCGATCGATTAGACCGTTTGGTTGGACCTCGTATTAGAGTCACTTCATGTTATTGGACCTCGTATTAGGGTCACTTCATGTTATTGGGCCAAAGCTTGGGCCAAGGGATCAATACTTGTTTATTCAAGTCACGTTAGTTTGCTAGTACACCTGTGGTGCAAAACCTTAATCCTGATTATACGATGACACCTTTGTCTACCTTGTTAGTTAATCATCATGCTAGTATGTTGTTATCCTTATGTTCGTCCCTACTTCTCATGCCAGTTAACTTTATCAGTTTACATTGATTGTAGTAGGGCTTACTCAGTCTTTTTGACTGACCTGTTTTCTTTCGCCTCTTTTCTTCCGTCCCCCCCCCCCCCCCAGGTTCTCAGGGTGGGAACATTGGAGCTTAGCTTGGATTTCGGATTGCTTGCTTGTGGGATTTCAGCTCATGTACGGTTTCGACATGAAGCTAGCTATGGTTATCACTTATTTTGGGGATAGTACTTATGTATTTCAGTTTTTTAGTTGATGTTGTTTTTATCTAGACTTGTTTATTTGGAAAGTTATGTTGTACCAGACTTGTTTTGAAATAGTTTGAAATCTTCCGCTGTTTTACTTATCTTATTTACTCTGTTTACATACATACATATGTTCTTGTTCTGCCTTGATATATCATTATGCATGTTTACCTGATTCAAACGCCCCTCCAAAGTCAGAGTGCTTGCAAGAGACACCCTGGCGGAGGTGGGGTGTTACATTTGGTATCATAGCATATGGTTTATGAGAAGGAACAAAAAGGTTTTTAAAACTTTTGGAAAACTATTTTCAAAACCAAGTATAAAGTATTTTCCAAAGAAAAGTCTAGTTTATTTTAAAGGCTATTCCCCAAAAAGCCATTAGCAAAATTCCTTCGTTTTTCTCCATTTTGAATCTGTCTTTTTCTTCGTTTTCAGTATGGCCGATAACTTTGCTATTCCGGAGGTAGTACACGTACCTGTTTGGTATAGGATACTTTTGGAGGCTAGGGCGACCGAAGCCGGCCCCGCAGATGTTCCTCCTCCTCCTCCGGTAGTTAATGTTCCTCCTCCTCTTGTCGCTGAGTTTCCTCTTCCTCCTCCCCCTCAGCATCCTCAAGCTGACTTCTCAAAGACTTGCAAAGATTTCAAAGCAATGGGTGGCAAGAACTTTCAAGGCACTGAGACTTTTGTAGAGGCCAGAAATTGGTTGAAAGAGACCGAGGATTTATTTGCTATCTTTGGGTTAGACGATCAGAGGAAGATCTTGTCGGCGGTTTGGCTTATGAAGGATGAAGCCGCTTATTGGTGGGAAGTCACCAATGGTACTAGGCCTGTTGAGACTTGGGCCGATTTCAGGGCAATGTTCGTGCTTAAGTTTCTATCTTCTGCTGTGGAGAATCTGCAAATGGAGAGGTTCATAACTTTGAAACAAGGAGATATGTCTGTCAAATAATATGTGAACAAGTTCAATCAGTTAGCTCGTTTTGGCTTGGATATGGTGAATACTCCTCCGAAGAAGGCTCTTCGTTTTGCTAGAGGATTGAATGAGCCATTGCAGGGATTGGCTATGTCACATATTCCCCATGGGGCCACATTTGAGAGCATGGTTGATATGGCGTTACTTCAGGGAGATGTCAAGAAAGAGTTCAAGATGAATGATACTCAAGCCAAGAAGACTGATTCCCAGTGGAAAGGAAATCAGGGTAATCCAAGTGGTCAGAGCAGTCAAGGCAATCAGAACAAGAACAAGAACAAGAGTCAAGGCAACAAGGGGAACAACAACAAGGGCAAGAACAACAAGGGGAAGTGCCATTATTGCGGTTTAGTTGGGCATCTTATTAAGGATTATAAGAAGAGGAAAAGGAAGAATGGTGAATGCTTTTTCTGCGGTGAGACTGGACATTTCAGTAAGGATTGCCCGAAGAAGCAAGGGCAAGGCCAGGGTCAGACTCAGCGTGCTGGACCTTCAGGAGGGCAAGTTCATGCTCTCAATGTCGCTCCAGTTCCCGATCGAGGTAGTGTTTCTGTTGAGAGCCTTGTATATATTTCTGATTTTCCAGTTCGTACCTTGTTTGATTCTGGTGCATCGCATAGCTTTATCTCATCTGATCTTGTTGATAGTTTGCACCTTAGTACTAGCTTGGTAGATGATCCTGTCTATGTCTCAAATCCTATTGGGGGTTCTGCCCATCTGTCTATGATATGTGGGGATTTGAGGATCTTTATACTGAGTGTAGAGTTCTTGTGTAGTGCTTATGTTCTTGGTTTTAGGGGATACGGATTGATATTGGACATGGACTGGTTGTCCAGATATGGAGCCATCCTTGATTGTGAGCATAGGGTTGTGAGGCTCGTGACTCGCCTCGGAAACACCCTAGAAATTTCTTGTAATCCGAGAGGTCCCGTCATGTTGTGCTATCTTGAATCACTCGACTCGTCAATGGAAACTCTTCAGTCTGTGAGAGTGGTTCGAGAGTATCCGGATGTTTTCGATGAAGTTAGGGGGTTTCCCCCTAAGCGAGAGATTGATTTCCGCATTTATCTGGTGGATAATGCAAAGCCGGTTTCTTTGCCCGTTCGGCACATGGCTCCGCGTGAAAGGCGGGAGCTAAGTAAGCAAGTGAAGGAGTTGCTTGAGAAGAACTTCATTAGACGAAGTATATCTGAATGGGGAGCGCCTGTGGTATTTGCTACCAAGGCAGATGGTTCTCTCCGACTTTGTGTTGACTATCGAGGGTTGAATAAGCTGACTAAGAAGAACAGACACCCGTTACCGAGGATTGATGATCTCTTTGACCAGCTTATCGGTGCTTCTATTTTCTCTCAGCTTGATCTTGCTACTAGATTCCATCAGCTCTGGGTAGCTGAAGATAGTATAGACAAGACTGCGTTCAGAACTCCAGATGGATTCTTCGAATGGCTTGTCATGCCGTTCGGCTTGACTAATGCACCCGCATATTTCGTGGACTTGATGAGTAGGGTGTTCAGGGAGTTCTTGAACAAGTTTGTCGTGGTATTTGTAGATGATATTCTGATCTTCTCTAAGGATGAGGAAGAGCACGAAAGGCATCTCGTGGAGGTGATGGATACGCTTAGAGCGCATCAGTTAAAGGCCAAGTTCTCCAAGTGTCACTTTTGGAGAAGGGAAGTTAAATTCGTTGGGCATATAGTATCTAAGCAAGGCTTAGCGGTGGATCCCGCTAAGGTAGTTGCAGTTCAGGATTGGAAGACTCCGAGGAATGCAACCGAAGTGAGAAGTTTTCTAGGTCTTGCAGGCTTTTACCGGAAATTCATTAAGGACTTCGCGAAGATTTCCGCTCCTCTCACTAAATTGACGAAGAAGAATTTAGTTTTTGCCTGGAGCATAGAATGCGAGCTTGCTTTTCAGAAGCTCAAGAGAGGTCTCACATCAGCACCTGTTCTAGCTTTTCCCGATGGAGGGAAGTTATTTACAGTATACACCGATGCATGTGGCACGGGGTTAGGAGCTGTTCTGATGCAAGAAGGAAGAGTGATATGCTTTGGCGGTAGACAACTCAAAGTGCATGAGAAGAATTATCCCACTCATGACTTAGAGTTGGCAGCAATAGTATATGCACTCAAGGCTTGGCGCCATTATCTTCTGGGAGAAAGATTTGAGCTTTATACCGATCACAAGTCATTGAAGTATCTCTTTTCTCAGAAGGATCTGAATCTGAGGCAACAAAGATGGATGGAATTCTTGGCGTCCTACGATTTTGAGATAGCTTATACCCTTGGCAAGGGGAATGTGGTAGCAGATGCATTGAGTAGAAAAAGGTTGACTCTGAGTCCTCTATTCGTTGAGATGAAGAATTTAGAGTATGTGGCAACCTATGATTTCTCTTTGGCGGTTGAGTCGATGACCGGTTCTTTAGCATCTCTGGAACTCAGACCTACCCTTCTTGATCAAGTTGGGGCTTCGCAGAGAGAAGACCCTCAGATAGTTGAGATTATGGATAAGCTGATTCGAGGAGAGGCGTCTAGTCATCTCGCTCGATATTCTATTGATGACAAGGGTTGGCTGAGGAGAGACGGAAGGTTATGTGTTCCAATGGTAGAAGATTTAGTAAGAAAAGTTCTTGAGGAAGCGCATCGCTCTAAGTTGACTATACATCCGGGCAGAGATAAGATGTATAAAGATATGAAGCGCATTTTCTTTTGGCCTGGGATGAAGAAGGATGTGGCAGAGTTTGTCTCTAGATGTATCATTTGCCAGCAAGTTAAGGCCGAGTCGAAGAAGCCCGGTGGGCTATTGCATCCTCTAGACGTTCCACTATGGAAGTGGGAGAGTATTTCCATGGATTTTATCGATGGGCTACCAAGGTCAAGGAAAGGGAATTCGAGCATTTGGGTTATTGTGGATAGACTTACGAAGAGTGCTCATTTCATTCCGGTAAAGAACAAGAGGACGGCATCTTGGCTAGCGTCTGTATATCTTCGTGAGATTGTGAGACTACATGGAGTCCCTTCTAGTATAGTCAGTGACCGTGACCCAATCTTTACAAGTCAATTCTGGAATAGCTTGCAAGAAGCTATGGGCACGAGGTTGAATCTAAGTACGGCTTATCACCCACAGACGGACGGTCAAATCGAAAGGGTGAATAGGGTACTCGAGGATCTGTTGAGGCTTTGTATTCTGGATTTTGGTGGTACTTGGGAAGACCATCTTCCTCTTGTTGAGTTTGCATATAATAACAGTTATCAGGCAAGCATAGGGATGGCACCATTTGAAGCTTTATATGGGAGGCCGTGCAAGTCGCCTACATGTTGGTGGGAGACTACAGATAAGCTTATACTTGGGCCTGATATGATCAGAGATACATCCGAGAAGGTCGAGTTGATTCGGAGACGGATGAAAGCGGCCCAAGACCGACAGAAATCCTATGTTGATAAGCGAAGAACTGATTTGGAGTTTGATGTTGGGGATATGGTTTTCGTGAAGGTTTCTCCTTTGCGGAATGTGGTCCGATTTGGAGCCGTTGGGAAGTTAGCACCGAGTTTTGTTGGACCATTCCCTATTATAGAGAGGATCGGGCAGATGGCCTATAGAGTGGAGTTGCCCGAGAAGCTTGCCGGAGTACACGATGTTTTTCATGTCTCGCATCTCCGGAAGTGTTTACATGAATCAGCAGAGGTTGTTGAGCCGAGTGTTCTGAAAGATGTGGAAGTGGAGAAAGAGGCTACCTTGAGGAGAGCTCCGATTCGTATCTTGGGGACGGAGACCAAGAAGCTAAGGAATCGAGAGGTCAAGTTGGTGAAGGTTCAATGGGGTGAAGCCGAAGAAGACGCAACTTGGGAAACCGAGGAGAAGATGCGTGGGCTTTATCCATTCCTTTTTGAGGGTACACTCTCAATCTCTTTTCTTTGTTAGCATATCTTTCTCTTTGCTATCCATGTTTATCTAGTTTATCGTGTTAATCTTGTCATGAGAACCTTAGGTAGAAACCCTTTGGATGAAACACATGTTTGAAACATGTTATGCTTGATGTTTGCAAGTGGTTGCAAGTGTTTGCAAATCGTTACTCGTGGATGCATTATACACATTAGGCACTAGATCGGCTCACACACTCCTCATATTGCATATGCATGAGTGTTTACGCTTATTCATGGATGAAAATTTTTGTGTTATCACATGGATGTTGCATATGGGTGTGTGTTATGTGCACATATATAGACGTTATACATTATGTTAGGAATTGCATACATATGGATTCATTTCACTAACATAATTTGCATTGATGATATTTGCATTAGATAAGTACATATACACACACCTTTGCATATGTTCATACAACATTTAGAATCTTGTAAGGACAATGATTGCTCGTGGATGATGTTTTGAGTAGATGGATGTTGGATGATAGGATACGTTCTTCCTAACTTGAAGATTTCGGGGACGAAATCCTTTAAGGAGGGGAGAATGTAACAACCCGTATTTTCAATAACCTGTTATAACGTAAATCGAGGCAGAATTTAATTTATACATCTGAATCAAGGGAAACAGGCTATTCCATTGTGTTCGTCTCGGAAAAATACGCGAAATAGAGTCCGAGTTTTCGAAAATCGGAGTCCGTATGACCCGATTAAGGCCCAACGAAGTTTTCAGAAAAATTCAAAGTAAAAACAGATTTCAAATTCAAATTTGAATTTGGAAATTAGGGTCAGATTGGGCCAGGCGGGAAAATTCCCGCCAGAGCACCCAAGTCGACAGCCCTGTCGACTTGGGAGTCGACTTGGTTGGACCCAAGTCGACAGCCCTGTCGACTTGGCCGTCGACTGGGCTCAGCCGGGCAGTCTTGCCTGGTGCACCATTTTGGAGTTGTGTTGAGTTTGGGGACCAGATTCGGTTTTAAGGGTTGAGATTGGAACTAGGGTTTAATCCTAAGGTTGAAACTAATCCTAATCTCTATAAATAAGCCCCTAACCTAACCCTAAATCATCATTAATCAAGCCTACAACTAAACTATGGCAAAATCATTCCTCTCATGGCCTCCACTCTCTTCATAAACTTCTAAATTATTTCTATGAGAGATTTTCCATGCATACAAGTGTTTTCAAGCTTGTATGAGTGTCATTAGCTTGCATTCAAGTCAAGTTTCTATATTTGCATCATAAAGCAAGGGTTTTGATCATTTTGGCTCAAGGGTTTTTATTGATTTGGAGCTTTCATATTGGGTTTATTTGATTTCATAAGGGCTTGTCTCAATCTATTAACATATTTGTGTCTTCATAAGAATTTATAAGCCCTTTTCTACTTTCATATTTAAACTCTAAAGTTAAATGAATGATGCAAGTTTGGTTGATCATTATGATATGCAAGTTTGCCATGATATGCAAGTTTATTATGTCATGTTATGCAAGTTTGATATGTTATGATATGCAAGTTTATCATGTTATGTTATGCAAGTTTGTCATATGATATGCAAGTTATGTTATGCAAGTTTGGGTTGATCATTTTGCTCATGTTATCATGTTATGCAAGCTTATCTTGGGTTTATGAGCTTAAAGCTTCAAGCTTTATGCTAAAGGTTGCATTTTGGCAACATGTAAGTTATCATATCCCTTATGATAACTTGCATTTGAGGCTAAATGCGAACTTATGGCCATTTCTACATGTCATTTATCACCATGTATCACCAATATGCTAAGTTTGGTTTTATGCATGCTTTTGAGGCCTAAAAATGTAATATGCAAGTATATGAACATATGTACATTTCATATGCCACCATGTTAAACTTGTGGCTTCAACACCTTTATGTCATGATTATGCCAAGTTCCCTCTTTCTATCCTTTATGCGCTATTGTGATATGTAAGCGATGGGATTGCGTTTGGGGTTGGGTAAACTTAAAAGACATAAAAACATAAGATTGGGAATTTACCTATTAAGTTAGGTCTACCCATTGGGAATTTACCTATTAAGTTAGGTCTACCCAAATTCTTGAAAACTTGTAACATGTTTTGGAAACATGATGGACATGACACTTAGAAAATATAAGTGTGACCAACTCGAGGTTGGGTTGAGTTTGTAGCGTAAACCTACCCGGAACCGACCGGCTTAACTAGTTGCTACAAACAATAGGACCCAATGTGAGAAGTTGGTCATGTTGTACCTTGAACCCGAGGTTAGACCAAGTTGTGGTATAAAGCTATCCGGAACCGACCGGCTTAACTAGTAACCGCAACGAAGTCTAATGTGAGAGGTTAAGGCACGTTAATTAATTAATGCCTCATGATTAGGGTTAAGTCATGGTCCACTTAATACTTAACCAATTTGGGCTTGGTAGATTAATCAGGGTTAAGTCGTGAACTCATCGTTACACTTAACCAAGTTAATCCATGATTAGCAAGAGGGTTAAACCGTACTTAAACCACTAGAAAATCCTAGCAATGGGGGTCCACTCCAGCAGTAATCCCAAGTTTGTATCATTATGACCCTAGGGACTAGGATAGGGTGGGGGCACGATTACTGGACTTGAGGTAAGTGACCAAAAACGACGGCAGAGTGATACGCCGGTGTAGTTCCGGGCGGACTATGGTCGTGCACATAGTCCGAAGCTGGGGAAAACATGCACGGGTACCAGTAGATCGAGACTGTGCACTTATGTTTATGGTGTCTAGGGGTTGACACCCTAGGGCTTGATACACCCGACGGGAGACCCTGCACAGTCTGACTACAATTATGTTTGGGCCGTATTGACACCAACACGTGACGAGTTAGGCTTAGGGAGCCGATCGATTAGACCGTTTGGTTGGACCTCGTATTAGGGTCACTTCATGTTATTGGACCTCGTATTAGGGTCACTTCATGTTATTGGGCCAAAGCTTGGGCCAAGGGATCAATACTTGTTTATTCAAGTCACGTTAGTTTGCTAGTACACCTGTGGTGCAAAACCTTAATCCTGATTATGCGATGACACCTTTATCTACCTTGTTGGTTAATCATCATGCTAGTATGTTGTTATCCTTATGTTCATCCCTGCTTCTCATGCCAGTTAACTTTATCAGTTTACATTGATTGTAGTAGGGCTTACTCAGTCTTTTTGACTGACCTGTTTTCTTTCGCCTCTTTTGTTCCGTTCCCCCCCCCCCCCCCCAGGTTCTCAGGGTGGGAACGTTGGAGCTTAACTTGGATTTCGGATTGCTTGTGGGATTTCAGCTCATGTACGGTTTCGACATGAAGCTAGCTATGGTTATCACTTATTTTGAGGATAGTACTTATGTATTTCAGTTTTTCAGTTGATGTTGTTTTTATCTAGACTTGTTTATTTGGAAAGTTATGTTGTACCAGACTTGTTTTGAAATAGTTTGAAATCTTCCGCTGTTTTACTTATCTTATTTACTCTGTTTACATACATACATATGTTCTTGTTCTGCCTTGATATATCATTATGCATGTTTACCTGATTCAAACGCCCCTCCAAAGTCAGAGTGCTTGCAAGAGACACCCTGGCGGAGGTGGGGTGTTACATTTGGTATCAGAGCATATGGTTTATGAGAAGGAACAAAAAGGTTTTTAAAACTTTTGGAAAACTATTTTCAAAACCAAGTATAAAGTATTTTCCAAAGAAAAGTCTAGTTTATTTTAAAGGCTATTCCCCAAAAAGCCATTAGCAAAATTCCTTCGTTTTTCTCCATTCTGAATCTGTCTTTTTCTTAGTTTTCAGTATTTTAAAGTTTTGGCTCAGCAGTTTAGGAGGAATCACTATTTTAAGGTTTTTCAGTTGGCTGTTACGATTTTGGGAGACATAGTGGGTTGATTTATAAAGGCCCATTATTGGGTTGATGGAAACTATAAATAGGGGGTGAGAGATATGGGAAATGGTTTAGTTTCTCCATTCTCTCATTTGGTGACCTATGTTCCTCCTTCCTCTAACAACTTTCCACCATTAAAATCAAAATCTAAGGGAAGGAAATAAAAGATCTACACCATTTGAGGCTAGATCTACATCATTCGAATGGAGAGTTCATCGGATTAAGGAGTTTGGTTCGAATTAATTGCTGTCTGGAGTCTTAATACATTGATTTTAGCTTGTTTTGAAGAATCAGTGAGTGATTTGCATCTCTCACATGGACTCAATGAAGTATATGAATGTTTGATCATGTTTTTCACCTAATTCAAGCATTTTCCCATAGATCTATACCTTGGTAAGTCCATTTTCATATCAATCATCCTAGGATCTAAGTTAGCATGTTTAAACTGGTAATTCTTATGCCATTTTTCATGTTTTTGCAAGTTAGATCCACAATTTAGATCATATGTTCAATTATGGTTTTTGGTGAGATTATATAATTTTAGTGATAATTGTCATATTCATGTTGTTAGTGATTCCATAACGTGCTTATGATTGTGTTGAATGAATTAAATGAGCATATTTTATCAATTTGGTCAATGTTGGAGTTGCATTGGAGTGGCACAGGAATTGGTTCAGTCCTAATAGGGTCGGTCGGCCAAAACATATCTTGCGGAACAAGTCAAGGGGTGGTCGGTCACAACTGGGTCAGTCGTACTCAAGAGAGACAGGTCGGGTCGGCCTCAACTGGGTCGTTCATTCATGACTGAAGTGGGTTGGTCGGCCTATAGATGATGGTCTGGAGTCTTGGTTTTGGAAAGCAGGTTCTGGTCCGGTCGGTCGGTCTTGGTGGGAGGATATCAGTCAGTTGTGACAAAGGAAGACAGGTCAATCAGAGGGAGATGGAAATTGGTGATCTGGTCAGTCCTAGATAGTTGGGTCGGTCGGTCTCAAGCGGGTCGGTCGGTCTAGTGATGGACGGGTCGGTCAGTTTGGTGAGGAATGGACCGATCGGTAGTGATGATTTGGGTCAGTTAATGGTGGCTCGACCATGGAAATTGAACCTTACATTGATCGTTGTTTGGTTCAATGATGTTATAACTTCGAAGGATATCCAATGGGAATGTTCAAAGTGACGTGGTGAGTTCGTTGATCGACGTAAAGCAACTAATATCAGATAACTCAAAGGCGTTGGGTTGTGGATAATGGTTACTCAAGTGGGACTTTAGTTTGGGATTATTCGCTGGTGATGATGACTTCTAGCAGTCTCATAGTAGGTGTACTTTGGGCAGTCGTGAAGGGCTTCGTACCTTGGGCAGTCATGAAGGGACTAGTTGTTGAGATTCGAGAAGACAAACATAGGAGTCGTGAAGGCGTGTGGAGTTGTGCTAGAACTGGGGTTACCATTAGCCCTTGACATATGGCTATCATTATGGGCCTTCATACGATTAACGATGGTTTCAAAGCAGGATTGGCAGTGATAGCCAGCATCTCTCATGATTGATTGGTTGCCATGTTTGTACCTTCTCACATAAATCGTTGAACGACAGAGGAAATGTTTATTAGGTTCTTGTCTGATATTGGTGTAGGCCTCTAGGATTGTGCTTGAGGGATGTTGGCTTCGATTAGGGTGGTTTGTGTGAGATATATAATCTAGATGTTATGAGTGTTATTGTTGGTTTCTTCTGATTGCCATGGACAAATGGTTGTTCTAGTTATCATGGATGAATGGTTGAACTGTTTGATGTAATGGCTATCATTGTCCGATATGGGGAAGATGGGAGTTGAGTTCTTCTCTGGTGTTTGGTAGATTGATTTGTTAAATCTACCTATTCTCATATACTTTATTGATGAAGTTTGTTAGTTGTTTTATCGATTACTAAGACTATTGTCTAACTCAAGGTCTTATGTTTCCCTCTTATTACCTTGGGTTGTTCATCCAGTTGTGGATGGTCAGACTAGGTAGTAGGTGATTGCCTAGTGAGGACGATGTAGCTATTCGAAGGCGAGCAGAAGGTTGGCGTACTATCTTTTTACTATACAGTATTTGGGTTTCCGCTGTTTGTTATTCTCTGAGTGTTGTAGTGAGGCAATTTGTACAAACACTATTTCCAAGTGTATGGATATTACTTTCTGGTTGTTATGAAAGTCTAGTGTTTTCTGCTTTACTATTACTACCGGTTGTATATGTTCTATTATATTTTATCCTTGCGCTGTGAGTTACAACAGGTTCTGATTGTGTTTACCTACTTTGATGATCGTGCATAGATGCCTGACACGTCTTCCAGTGCACTTTTCCTCTCGTATAGTGGGGGGCTATGGGCGGTCGTCACATTTGGTATCTGAGATTTGGTTAACAATTTTAGCCAAAGATCGAAGAAGTAATTACGTATGAGAGACATACTTATAGATTTCAGCTGGATTCTTACAATATATTAGCATATATGGTAGTAGCAGTTGTGTTCCTTCAGCAGTTTTTCTTGGAAGTGGCTAATTATTCTAAATTGCAGATTTAGAATGAGTAGACGAGCATCAAGACACGCTGCTTGGGGAGCTAGTACTGGAGAGGGAAATGGCGGTGAAACAGACTACCTTACCATGTTTGAAGCCATGATTGAAGCATTCATACAAAGGGTGCCCTGCTCCAGTGGCAGCTATGTTAGATGTAAGATTTCAGTTGCCTATGGTTGTGGATTTTGCGAAGCTATGAAAAGATTATTAACCTCTAGGAGGAAAACCATTCAAAGGATCTAAGCCAGTAGATGAATTTCAGAGGTGGATGGATTCTTGTGTCCGCATCTTTGGAGACTTGGGATTGGATGGTGCAACAAGGAGAAAGCCTGCATCTAGGCAAATGCAAGTCAGGGCCATGGAATGGTGGAATTATGTTACACTTGAAACTCCAGAGGAAGAGATTTGATGGGAAAAATTCCAGGCTAAGTTTGAAGCAAAATTTATCTCCATAGCTCAGAAATCTGCTCTATTCAAGAAATTTGTGTAATTGAAACAGAATGGTCGTTCTGTGCTTGATTATGTTTCTGATTTCGAGGTCTTGTCCAAATATGCTCATTCATACATCGATTCACCCTATCAGAAGAACGAGAAGTTTTATGGGTATGGATGCTTACATAGGAAGACCGTTGGTGGATCACCTTGATGATTCATTTGAGAAGCTTGTGGAAAAAGTTATTCACCGCGAGATCTTGTTCCCTAAGGAAGCAAATGTTGTCGCTGCAACCAAGGAAGCTTAGAAACTACAGCAGGGTAGTAATAATAAGAAAAGGAAGCAGAAATAGCAAAAAGGGAAGGACAGCCAGAAGAAGCCAAAGAGTGAGGTGAATTGCTTTAACTACAAACAAAAATGCAATTTTTCTAATGAGTGCAAGAATCTGAAGGTTGAGAGGAAGTGTCACAATTGTGGCAAGGCTGGGCATCTCAAGAAGGACTATCCGGAAACAGCTAAAGGGAAGCAAGTTGTGGAGGCATATGCTTTGGAAGCCATGTCGACTTCTTCAAGAGCTCCTACTTCACAGAACAAAGGAAAGGGTGTCATCGTCCAAGGTACACATTCTATCCAAGGTGTTTCAGTTCATATGTTGTTTGATACTGGGGCATCGCATTCTTTCATTTGCAGTGAGCTTGTGTGAAAATTGAGTTTGGAACCCGAGATTTGTGATAGACCTTTCGTAGTGACTAATCCAGTTGGTGGTTCATCCAGTTTATGCATGATATGTCGTAGTCTAGTGTTGTCGAGTCATGGTTGCTCTTCTGTGTCCAATTGCTTTGTTCTTAAGTTCGATGGATTTGAGGTCATCTTGGGCTTGGATTGGCTCAAGAGGTATGTGGCAAGGGTGAATTGCGAGAGGCTATAGGTGTGGGTCGGGGATGTGGAAGGGCGAAAGGTGTTGATTAAATGTAAGCCCAAAGATGGTGTCTTCGTGAGCTATCTATATTTTCTTATGATTCCACAGTAAGACTTGTCATCTGTGCTGATCACTAATAAGTATAAGGATGTCTTTGACAAGGTCAAAGGGTTGCCACCACATTGTGAGATCGAGTTTAGGATCGATTTGGTCGAGGGAGCTAGACCAATCGTTATGCCTCTTAGGCAGATGGCGCCTAAGGAACAATGAGAGTTAGAGGTGCAAGTTCAAAACCTTTTGGGAAAAGGATTTATTCGGATAAGTGTGTCTGAATGGTGTGCACCAGTCGTGTTTGTAGTCAAGGCAGATGGCTCGTTAAGATTGTGTGTGGACTATCGTGAGATGAACAAAGTGACCAAAAAAACAAGTATATATTGCTAAGAATGGATGACTTGTTCGATCAGCTTCACGAAGCCAAAGTGTTTTCTCAAATGGATTTAGCAATGGGATTTCACTAGCTAAGGGTGGAAAAGGATACTGTGCCAAAGACTGCTTTTAGGAAACCATCTGGTTTCTTCAAATGGTTGGTGATGTCATTAGGGTTGACTAATGCACCAGCATATTTCGTGTATCTTATGAATAAGGTATTCAGAGATCAGTTGAAATAGCTCAGGCTTGTGTTTGTGGATGACATGCTGGTTTACTCCAGGGATGAGGAAGAACACAAGACGCACTTGAGGATTGTTTTGGAAATCTTCTGAAAGCATCAGCTGAGAGCTAAGTTTTTGAAGTATCACTTCTGGAAGAAGGAAGCGAGGTTCTTAGGCCATGTTGTTTCTGGAAATGGGATAGCGGTTGACCCCGCTAAAGTAGCAACAATCCAAGACTGGGATAGACTTAAGAATTCGAAAGATGTGAGAAGTTTCCTTGGGTTGGCTGGTTATTACCGACGGTTTATCAAGGATATCTCCAAGATAGCCACACCGTTGGCAGGATTGACAAAGAAGAACCAAGTGTTCACATAGGATGCGAAGTGTGAGCAAACACTCAGAATCCTGAAAGAGAGACGGACGAGTGCCCCTGCATTGACTATTCCAAGTGGGAATGAAGAGATGGTTATGTATACTGATGCATATGGTACTGGAATTGGAGCAGTGCAGAAGGATAAGATTGTGGTCTACGCAAGTTGACAGCTGAAGTCGCATGAGAAGAATTACCCAACTCATGATTTGGAGTTGGCGGCAATTGTGTTTGCTTGGAAGATGTGGAGACATTACCAGTTGGAAGTTCGATTCAAGTTGTTTATGGATCACAACTCACTGAAGTATCTTTTCTCCCAAAAAGATTTGAATCTTCGGCAGCAAAGATGGTTGGAATTTCTAGCATCATATGATTTTGGTATAGCCTATACTCCTGGCAAGGGTAACGCAGTTGCAGATGCATTGAGTCAAAGACACACAAGTTTGGGAGCGATGTTTTCAGAATGGAAGAGCCTCGAGTATTTGGCAAGGTTTGACTTCAGGCCACGATGTGAGTTTGAACCTGAAATGCTGGCAAGCTTATCGATAAGACCTAATCTTATTGAATGGATTGGTAAAGGCCAAAATTGCATTGGAAAGCTTGTCAATTTTATCTGAAAATTGGAACCAGAGAATAAAGAATTCAAGGTCAATTGAGAGGATTGGCTTCGAAAGCAAGGGCGACTAATTGTTCCTGATATCGACAGATTGAGAGATGAGGTTCTGAGAGAATGTCATCACTCGAAGTTGACGATTCATCCCGGTGGTAATAAGATGTATTAGGACATGAAACGAGTCTACTACTAGGAAGGTATAAAGCGAGATATTTGAAAGTTCATTTCCAAGTGCATGAATTGTCAGTTGGTGAAAGCCGAACAGAAGAAGCCGAGTGGATTGCTTCAGCCATTGGAAGTTCCTACGTGGAAGTGGAAGCAAATATTGATCGATTTTATCGATGGACTACCTAAAACCAGAGAAGGAAACGAAGGAATTTGTGTCATCGTGGATTGCTTGACCAAAAGTGCAAGGTTCATTCCTGTCAAGTCGAGTAGCAGGGCGTTAATATTGGATGAACTTTATGTGAAATGGATAGTTTGATTTCATGGTATCCCAAAGAGCATAGTAAGTGACTGAGATCCATTATTTACAAGTGGATTTTTGAAGAGTTTGCACGAAGCTTTGTTAACCGAGTTGTGCTTAAGTACCGCTTATCATCCATAAACTGATGGTCAAACCGAGAGGGTTAACCGAGTTTTGGAAGATCTCCTAATAACTTGCGTATTGGATTTTGGGGGATCACGGGAAGACCATTTACATCTAGTCGAGTTTGCGTACAATAATAGCTACCAGTCTAGCATTAGGATGGCACCATATGATACATTGTATGGGAGGCCGTGCAATTCTGCAGCGTGTTGGTTAGAAACTAGAGATAAGTTGGTACTTGGGCCTGAGATGATTAGGGAGATCTAGATTGTATCGAGATCATTCGACAACGAATGAAGGCGGTCCAAGATCATCAGAAAAGTTATGCCGATAATTGTCGTAAGGACTTGGAATTCAATGTGGGAGATATGGTTTTCGTAAAGGTTTCACTGATGAAGCGTATGGTTAGAATCGGAAATAAAGGAACGTTAGCTCCTAGGTTCGTTGGACCATTTACGATAGTTGGGAGAAATGGAAAGATCGATTATAGAATGGAGTTACCCGAAAAGATGTCGAGGGTGCATAATGTTTTCCATGTGTCGTTTCTACGGAAGTTCGTGTATGATTCGAATGTGGCGGTATCTCCAAAGTAATACGAACCTAGAAGTCGAGACCACAGTTATGAGACCTCGTAAGCCGCTTCGTATTGTGGGGAATGACACGAAACAGTTTTGGAGGAAGACGGTTGTACGAGGGAGACAGAAGAGAGCATGAAGGTGACTCGTCCAGAACTCTTTGTCGGTAGGACCCTTTGGTGTCGTATCATTGTTATATTGTTGTATATTGATGTTGTTTATAGGATTCTGCATGCTAGGAAAAGACTATGGATGCATGGATTGATAGTTGCTAGTTTGGATGAT
Source organism: Allium sativum (assembly GCA_030737875.1). NCBI lineage: Eukaryota > Viridiplantae > Streptophyta > Magnoliopsida > Asparagales > Amaryllidaceae > Allium > Allium sativum. The sequence continues at coordinate 432,919,190 of CM060923.1, forward strand.
AGAATTAGCTTTTCATGGATGATAGGCATGCAGTTGTGGTTGCTTGTGTTTGCTTGGAATTTCGAGGGCGAAATTCTTAAGGAGGGGATAATGTAACAGCCCGTATTTTATGTATCGGAAGATCGTAAAATATTTTTTATTTTATTCCCTGAGGGTTGGATCATTCTCATTTTCTAATATGTTTTTTATGGGGATGTGAGACATGTCCATGATTTTTACCAATTTTGTTTGTGACCATTTTTCCCCTGCCAGTCTTGTACAGGGCAAAACTTCTGACTCGGGTCGAATCAGGTGGTTAGACCTGTGCCATTGGAGAGAAAATGATGATTTCCTTTTCGTAGAGTGGCCAAACGGTTTGGGAGGAATCACTATTTTAAGTTTTTTCAGTTGGCTGTTCAGTTTATGGGAGACATAATGGGTTGACTTATAAAGGCCCATTAGTGGGCTGGTGGAAACTATAAATAGGGGTGGGAAATATGGGAAATGGTTTAGTTTCTTTATTCTCTCATTTGTTGGCCTATGTTCCTCCTTTCTCTAACACCTTTCCACCATTAAAATCAAATTCTAAGGGAAGGAAATCGAAGATCTAAACCATTTGAGGCTAGATCTACATCATTCTAAAGGAGTTCATAGGATCAAGGAGTTTGATTCGAATTGCATGTAGTCTGGAATCTTAATTCATTGATTTTAGCTTGTTTTGGAGAATTGGTGAGTGATTTGCAACTCTCACATGGACTCAATGAAGTATATGAATGTTTGATAATGTTTTTCACCTAATTCAAGCATTTTTCCATAGATCTATACCTTCGTAAGTCCATTTTCATTTGAATTATCCTAGGATCTAAGTTAGCATTTTTAAACCGATAATTCTTATGCCATTTTACTTGTTTATGCAAGTTAGATCCGCAATTTAGATCATATGTCCATTTATTATGGTTTTTTGTGAGATTATATAATTTTAGTGATAATTGTCATATTCATGGTGTTAGTGATTCAATAATGTGCTTATGACTGTGTTGAATGAATTAGTTGAGCATATTTTGTCGATTTGGTCATTTGGAGGAGTTTTGATCGAAGTTGGAGTTGCATTGGAGTGGTGCAGGAATTGGGCCAGTCCTAATCGGGTTGGTCGGCCGAAACATGTCTTGGGGAACAAGTCAAGGGGTGGTTGGTCACAACTGGGTCGGTCGTACTCAAGAGGGACGGGTCGGGTCAGCCTCGACTGGGTCGGGTCGGTCATGACTGAAGCGGGTTGGTCGGCCTATAGATGATGGTCTGGAGTGATGGTTTTGGAGAGCGAGTTCTGGTCTGGTCAGTCGGTCCTTGTAGGAGGATATCGGTCGGTCGTGACAAAGGAAGGGAGATAGGTCAGTCAAAGGGAGATTGAGATTGGTGATCTGGTCGGTCCTAGATGGTTGGGTCGGTCGGTCTCAAGCAGGTCGATTGGTCTGATGATGGACGGGTTGGTAGGTCTAGTTAGGAATGGACTAATCGGTTGTGATAATTTGGGCCAGTTTATGGTGGCTCGACCATGGGAATTGAACCCTTATATTGATCGTTGTTCGGTTCAATGATGTTAAGACTTCGATGGATATCCAGGTGGGAATGTTTGAAGTGACGTGGTGAGTTCGTTGATCGGCGTAAAGCAACGAATAGTAGAAAACTCAAAGGCAATTTGTTGTGGATGGTTACTCATGTGGGACTTGAGTTTGGGATTAGTTGCCGGTGATGACGACTAGAGATGCGAAGGCCGAGAGATTATCATTATCGTAAGTTCTAGTAGTCTCATAGCAGGGATACTTTGGGTAGTCGTGAAGGGCCTTGTACCTTGGGCAGTCGTGAAGGGACTAGTTATCGAGATTTGAAAAGACTAACATGCGAGTCGTGAAGGCGTATGGAGTTGTGCTAGAAATGGGGTTACTATTATCCCTTGACATATGGCAGTCATGATGGGTCGTCATACGATTAACGATGGTTACAATGCAGGATTGGCAGTGATAGCTAGCGTCTGTCATGATTGATTGGTTGCCTTGTTTGTACCATCTCACATAAATTGTCCGATGATGGAGGAGATGTTTCTTGGGTGCTTGTCTAATATTGGTTTAGGCCTCTAGGGCTTGTGCTTGAGGGATGCTGACTTCAATAGGGTGGTTTACGTGAAATATATAATCTGGATGTTATGAGTGTTATTGTTGTTTGCTTCTGATTGCCATGGATAAATGATTGTTCTAGTTATCATGGATGAATGGTTGAATTGTTTGATGTAATGACTATCCCTGTCCGATGTGGGAAAGATGGGAGTTGAGTTCTTCTTTGGTGTTTGGTAGACTGGTTTGTTAAATCTACCTATTCTCATATACTTTATTGATGAAGTTTGTTTGCTGTTTTATCGCTCACTACGACTGTTCTCTGACTCAAGCTTTTATGTTTCCCTCTTATTACCTCGGGTTGTTCATCCGGTTGTGGATAGGTGGCAAGTGACAGGTGATTGGCCAGTGAGGACGTTGTAGCTATTCGAAGGCAAGCAGGAGGCTGGCGTACTATCTTTTTACTATATAGTATTTGGATTTTTGTTGTTTGTTATTCTCTGAGTGCTGCAGTGAGGCAATTACTATAAACATTATTTCCAAGTGTATGGATATTACTTTCTGGTTGTTATGAATGTCTATTGTTTTCTACTTTACCATTACTACCTGTTCTATATGTTCTATTATATTTTATCCTTGCTCCGTGGGTTACGACAGGTTCCGATTGTGTTTATCTACTCTGATGATCATCCATAGCTACCTGGCATGTCATTCAGTGCACTTTTCCTCTTGTTTGGTGTAAGGGCTGTGGGCAGTTGTCACAGTTTGTTTGAACCATTAGATTAGTTTGATTAAATCTTGATGGTCCAATTGATCTATATTATAAATAAGTCCCTACACAAAACAACCCTAAATGGGCTCTCCAGTAGAAGGGCGGTCGACACCCTTCTTGCAGGGCGGTCAACACCCCTCCTAGAGGGGTGCTCGACACAATTTTCGGAGCAAGGCTAGGTGGAAATTCCTATAGCGCATTACTTTTTCCATCGTTTCTTAATTAATTTCTTTTATTTCTTTCCTTATTTAATTTTTGTTACCCCTATTGTGTGTAAATACACACATATATGTTTGAAATGAAAGTGAATGTTCTTTCCGTGCTTATCCTATTTAATATATTCCTAGCTTCTATATATATTTATTTGAAATTCAAACCTTTGTGTATTAATATATACGTACAATTTAATTAATAACTTTTGAATACGGACTCCGTTTTCAGCAAATAAAATATGAAAACGAATCATAATCTCGCCATGAACGCAACTACAGTACTTTTGTGGTCAAATTTTTAATCGTCCAAAATTCCATTTTCAGCCTTTTAATACATTATTAATTATTACAGATTATTTTTAAATTAAATTAAATTAACATATTTCTAAATTAGGTATATTTTATGGGGTGTTACATTCTCCTCCCTTATTAGAGATTTCAACCCCAAAATAATTTGAAGGGGCGAGGAAAACAACTCGCTATAAACAACCATGTTGTACACCCATGTTATTTTAAAAACATCCATAAAACATCGATAACTCACAGTGGTTGTGAACTGTAGACTTGCTATAATAAGGTCAGTCCTAGCATGTAAGCGTAACAAGTGATGCAATAATACGTATGCAAAACACCCTAGCATGGATTTAATTCTATATGAGTGTGTAATGCATGTGTGTTAAATCCATACCCTACCATCCAATCTGGATAAATTAGGGAAAATAATTACCCTGAGAAAAGTTATGGATGAGTAAGTCTCATCTTCTCCTAAGTCTCCCATGTGCTCTCCGCAGGGTTGTCTCTCCATTGAACTTTGACAAGTCAAATAGAATTGTTTACATAGCCGTTTGATTCTGTTATCCATGATCCTTACAGTGGCACGAGGAACCCTAGCCTCCAACTAGAGGCTTCCTATGTCCCTAGTATCATCAAGCTCAGTTCTCTCAGTTGAATCATGATGGCATTTGCGAAGATGGGAAACATGAAAAACTTTATAGACTGTCGAAAAACGCTCGGGAAGATCCACTCAGTAGGCCATCTTCCTAATCCTATCCAAAATTTTAAAAGGCATAATAAATCTAGGAGCTAACTTCCTAGTTTTTCAAAACCGGACAGTCTTCTTGAGAGGAGAAACCTTAACAAATACCAAATCTCTAGCATCAAATTCGTTTCTCTCATCCTCCTATCAACATAAGGCTTTTGCTTGTCTTGGGAAGCCATCATTATCTGCTGAATCAAAGCGATAATCTTCATGAACTCACGGATAGGGTCAGGTCCAAGTAAAATCTTGTTGGTAGTTTCCTACCATCAAGTTGACGATTTGCATGGTCGTCTATACAAAGCTTCGAAAGGGGCCATACCAATCATCACTTGTTAACTATTATTGCAAGATAACTCGACCAATGGTAAGAGCTGCCCCCATGTCATGACACCCCACATTCGTTAATGTCACTCACTAAGGGAATGCAATAAGTTTCATGAAGCGTTTTAGGTAAAGAGACATAGAATATTACAAGACAGATATAAATTTTTTACAGCGGAATAAATCAACCTTATTAATTATAAGATTCCATGGTCCAAAACATCATTTATTTGAAATATAAAAGCCCATTGCAATATAAAAACAACTGTCTAGTACTTTAGAAATATCAGTGTACATAAAGGAATAAAATTCGCCAAGAACAAAATATAGCCATAGCAACAAGGATAGGAGATTGAGCCATACATATCAGCAGCTCCAGAAAAATAAGAAGAATCACGGCCAAGCCTGAGTGTTTCCTCCCTGAGAACCTGGGGGGAACGGAAGAAAGAAGGAGAAACAAAAAGGGTCAGACGTAAAGTCCGGCGAGTCTACTTACCAGTAAATAAATAAAAGTAACATGACAAGGATATAAAGTGGATAAGAGATCACTACACAAATGGAAGGTGTGACAAGGTAAACAGGATAAGGTGTATATGCTTCTAATGATTACTCTGCACTGTTACTAGTCTATCCAGAAAGAGATGATCCCTTCAACTATAAGGTGGTAGACTTAGGTATGCGTCCAAATGCATCCTAACTACTACCCTGATTCATCGGCTCCCTAACCCTCGTAGATACCTTGGGCTGGCCCCATAGTAGGAGGTATCACTTTCTAAAGTGGAAACCCCTCATCGTAATAATGTACACAACCATATATACAGGTGTCACAGTCGTCTTATCCCCCTCTGCCCGACTCATGCACGCACATGGCCTGGTCGGTTTGCGCCGCCCACACCATCCTTCAGGTTTGGATCTCTTACAATCAGTCAGTAAGCATGCTCCTTCTCCTCCTAGTACGGAGTACTTTATTTGATACCTACTCCGGGTTACTGACTAAAATGGCTCCCAAACAATATGATACATGCTCCCCCTTTGTCTTGTATCCCCCACAAGGTTTTCTCTGACTATGTATACCACTAGGTATCTTTAATTTCATAGCCTTATTTATTTCTACCAGTTATGCTTACCCTAAAGGGTGTCTTTAATTACGTAACTTTATTATTTGCTCCGGTTGTGTATACCACTAGGTGTCTTTAATTACATAACCTTAACGGGTTAAGTTTGTGGGCCTATATGTGAATATCACCCACCCCCTTCAGATTTACTTAACCCATGCCTTTTGTTCAACCAAGTTTACTTAACCCCCAACTTAAATTTAAGTTCATAAAATCCCTATGGATTAACTTATGTTAAGTAGTCCAATTCTTTACCATGTCCAATTATGGTTTATATTGGGCTAGACCTCCAACATTAGGCCTACAACATGTGGATGCTGGATATGCCGATCGGGTCCAGGCAAACTTATTTCACAGTTTGTTCTAACCTTGTGTCGAAGCCCAACTCGTATTTACGTACTTAGACCTCCCACATTAGGTTCAACATTAGTGGCTGATGGATATGCCGGTCGGGTCCGGGCAGACTTCCACCACTAATGCAACCTAACCTCGTGTCATAAGTACAATTACAATTCCTAATTGTAATTACTAAACATTCCATTTTTAATTAATTAATAAATTAATTAAACCTTTCCTTTTATAGGTGTTAATACCCATTTTACCCAATAATTTGAATTATATGTCCAAAAATGTTCATATTCAAATTATGCCAATATTAACCCTTTTTCCCCGTTCCTTAACTAGCACACTCATAAATAGGCGACATGCCTTGGCTAGATAATAGCCTAGTCATAAACAGTAAAAGGAAAAAACAATATGAATGTAACAAAAGTGATCATCTTGGCATAAACATAAACTTAGCATGATAATGTGAACATACATACTGGCATGGACATGTAATTAACATCATAATCGAGTGGACATAAAACAAGTGAACTTGTGGCAGTCAATTGGTTCTAACATAACTATGATGTCATAATAAGCGTAGTAAAATCTAAATTAGTAATTTAGATGTCCAATCGGTTTAGATCTAACATGATAACACAAGGTGATAAATTAGATCACATAATTCAGATCTAGAGATTAAAATAGATCTAACATGATAACACAAGGTGATAAATTAGATCGTATAATTCAGATCTAGAGGATAAAATAGATCTAACATGATTACACAAGATGATAAATTAGATCACATAATTCAGATCTAGAGGTTAAAATAGATCTAACACCATTAGAATGACATAATAGCATGTTTAGATCTAAATATTTCCAACTTTCAACATATCTAAGTTGATCGCAATATGAAAGGTGATTTACATACAGAATTATATCTAACCAATGATGCAACTATCAAAATTAATAGATTTACTTTCACCACAACATAGTTACAAGTCAAGATCCACAAAGGCAACATAATAGAATAACCACAATTGCATCAGATCTAGAGAATTAGATCTATCATGATATAGCATAATATATGATAATAGCATAGATTCATGGTTTACACATATCCAAATCACAGTCTTTCATAATTTACTTTTATTTATCTAATCCTAAAAGCGACTAGAACTCACAGCGTAAGGTTTAGACAATAGAGAGAATGGATCTTGAATTTATGGATTTGATTTGCATAACTGAAATATTATACGTTGTTGAAGAAAACGAATCCATCTTAGTTCGCCCTCCGGCAGAGTTTAGCCGCCATTATTTCCTTGTGAAGAAAACAAAGGAATTGAGGTATATTTATTGTTGCTAGGTTACAGAACTCAGATGCCACCTCATCCCTAAAGGAATCGGGTCATGGGTCGCCCCCCACTCGGAAAAGGCCCGAATACCCAAAAACTCCAATGGGCGCATTTTACCAGTGCGCTAGTGTAAAATTGCCTTGGCGCACTTGTGAAGTGCACTAGTTATACGTGGTTTGATTATCAAACTTTTATCGTCCGTAACTTCTTTATATGTTATCTGTTTTACGTAAACTAGGTGTTTATCCTGACCAGAATTTTGACATGGATGTAATGATGCAGTCTGTTTTCCTTAATTCTTAATATTAAATTAATTATTATTTAATTTATCCTCTTTAATGTCATTAAAAGTTCGGGGTGTTACATTCTCCATTACACAAAGGATTTTGTCCACGAAATCTCTAAGTTGAAAAGAATGTATACTACCATCCATCATCCATTTACTCATCCACCAAACACTGACATCCATTGTCCTTAAAGATTTCTAATGCTTATATGAGTATATGTAAAGATGTGTGTATATGTCCCAATACTAATGCGAAGATCAGGCGGTCTACTGATTAGTTGACCTCCTTAATGCAATGTACGTTAGTGCCATGAATCCAATATGTATGCAAATAATCCTATTATAACATGTAATTTCTATATGTGTGCACACTCATTCGTCCAAATGCAACATCCATATACTAGTACATCCATTTCCATCCATGAAAGAAAAGAAAATGTACACACATCCATATGCTGTATTAGAGCGATTGAGCCGATCTAGTGCCTAATTTGTGTGTATATGCATCCATAGGCAGCCACGAGCAAACATTTGCATCCACTTGAATCCGTCAACCATAACATGTCTCAAACACATGTTTACATCCATAGGATTCCTATCTAAAGGTCGAAAATACTATGGATAGGATATACTCAAATGATAGAAACAAGTACAAATAAAACTTTCGAAAAAGGAGTTAAGAACATACCCTCGAAAAGAAAAGGGTACGAAGCACGAATCTTGTCTTCGGTCTCCCAAGTCGCATCCTCTGGGTTATCTCCCCATTGAACCTTTAGCCACTTAATCCCTTTATTGCATAGCTTCTTAACTTCGGATCCAAGAATACGGGAAAGAACTCGTCTGACTGTCGCCTCCCGTTCCACTTCTACTTCTTCCAACACACTTGGCTCAACAACTTCCGCAGTGTCATGGAAACATCATGAACACTGGATAGACTGTATGGGAGCTTTATTCTATAGGCCATTTGGCCAATCCTCTCGGTTATGGGAAATGGTCCCACAAACCTAGTTGCCAACTTCCCTACCGATCTGAAGCGAACTACATTCCTCACAGGTGATAGTTTGATAAAAACTAAGTCTCCTATTTCAAATTCGATGTCAGTACTCCTATTGTATGCGTAGAATTTATGCCTATCTTGAGCTGTCTTCATCCATCGTCGAATAAGGTCAATCTTTTTGGGCGTTTCTCTAACCATATCGGGTCCAAGTAATAATCTTTTGGTAGATTCCCACCAACAAGCTGTTGATCTATAGGGTCGTCCGTACAATGCTTCAAAGGGTTCCATGCCGATGCTAGCTTGATAACTGCTATTATAGGAAAACTCTACTAAAGGAAGGTTCTCTTCCGAAGTCCGTCCGAAGTCTAGAATACACAGCCTCAAAAGATCCTCTATAATTCTGTTCACCCTCTCCATTTGCCCATCGGTCTGAGGATGATAAGCGGTGCTCAAACACAACTGTGTATCTAATGCCTCTTGAAGGATCCTCCTAAATTCGCTGGTGAAAATGGGGTCATGATCGCTTACGATGCTGGAAGGTACTCCATGAAGACGAACTATCTCACGCACATATATTGATGCTAACCATGATGTCGTCTTCTTACTCTTAACTGGAATAAAGCGAGCACTCTTAGTGAGTCTATCCACTACAACCAAGATACTGGTGTTGCCTTACTTCAATCTAGGCAAACCATCTATGAAATCCATAGAGACGCTCTCCCATTTCCACTGCGGAACCTCCAACGAATGAAGTAATCTATCGAGCTTCTTTTTCTCAGCTTTGACTTGCTGGCAAATTAAACATTAGGAAAAAAAATTGGCCACATCTCTCTTCATCCCAGCCCAAAAGAAAACCTCTTCATGTCCCTATACATCTTATCACTGCCCGGATGAATGGTCATCTTAGGATGGTGGGCTTCTTCTAGGACTGCCTTTATCAAGCTTCCTGTTTGAGGAACACAAAGCCTTCCATCTCGTCGCAACCACCCCTTTTCATCTATGGTATATTGACTGACATGACTAATAATTTCCCCTTTTCATAGCTTATCCATGATGTCTAAAATTTGTGGGTCACCTTGTGGTGAAGCTTCTATTTGATCCGTAAGAGTTGGTCATATTTCCAGTGATGCAAACAAGTTAGGAAAAATCTTGATGGATGGTTTAAAATCAAAAGTTGAGATGAAGCTCTTCCTCTCCACGAACAGAGGACTTAAGGCCATCCTCTGCCTACTTAGTGCATCAGCCACCACATTACCCTTACCAGGGGTACAAGCAATCTCAAAATCATATGAAGCTAGGAACTCCATCCACCACAATTGCCTTAAATTGAGATCCTTCTACGAGAAAAAATACTTGAGAGATTTATGATCTATAACTCGAACTTCTCTCCAAGTAGATAGTGACGCCACGTCTTTAATGCAAACATTATGGCAGCTAGCTCTAGATCATGGGTGGGGAAGTTCTTTTCATGGACTCTCAACTGTCTTCCCCCATAACATACTACTTTCCCTTCTTGCATCACAACCTCACCAAGCCCTGTACTACACGCATTTGTGTAAAGGGTAAACACCTTACTCTCGTCAGGCAAGGTCAAGACTGGAGCTGTTGTCAAAGCCCTCTTCATTCGTTGGAAAGCAACATCACAATCTATATCCCATGAAAACACCAACTTCTTCTTCGTCCGCCTGTTGAGTGGGGCTGATATATTTACGAAGTCCTTAATGAACTTCCTATAATAACATGCCGATCCAAGAAAGCTTCTCTTCTCGGTTGCAATTTTAGGAATCTTCCAATCCTGCACTGCAAACAACTTCGCGGGATCTACAGCCATCCCTTCTTCGGAGACCACATGCCCTAAGAATCTCACCTCTTTTCTCCGAAAATGGCATGTGGAGAATTTTGCTTTAACTGATGGTCACGAAGAGTTTTCAAAACTTCTTTCAAATGCTAGACACGCTCTTCTTCTCTCTTGGATAAGATCAAGATATCATCAACGAAAACTACGACAAAATTGTTTAGGAACTCCCGAAACACCCTACTCATCAAATAAAAAAAATAGGCTGGTGCATTCTCAACCCAAAAGGCATAACTATCCACTCAAAGAAACCATCCGGAGTTCTAAAAGCAGTCTTATCAATGTTGTCCTCAGCCACCCTCAACTAATGAAACCCCATGGCCAAGTCTAACTAAGAAAATACCGAGGCACCAATAAGCTGATCAAACAAATCATCAATCCTCGGAAGCGGGTGCCTATTCTTCTTAGTGAGTTTATTCAGCTCTCTATTGTAACACCCCGTATTTTCTGTGAACATTAAATTAACAAATTAAAGTATACTTAATTTTAAAAGGAATAATTAAGGGAAACGAGCTACGCCATTGGGTTCATCTCAGAATTCTGCTTGAGATAGAGTCCGAGTTAGTGTAAATCGGACTATGTATGAAGAAGTTATGACCTTCAGAAGTTTCAGAAATTAATTAAAATCAAAACAGCTCAAATTAAAAGTTCAAAATTTGAAATTCAAACACCACAGCGGGTTGGGCAGGAATTTTCCCGCCCAAGGCCAGGTCGACACTAGGGTCGACCTAGGGGTCGACCTGCCCTATACAGATCGACACTAGGGTCGACCTGGGGTTCAACCTCCCTCACTTTTCCCAGATCCATGGACAGATTAGTTTTTCTGCATTTAGACGCCCGTTCTGACCAGAATCATTGATCATAAGCTATTTAAACACCCCCAAACCTCACTTTCTCTCCACACAACTTAATTTTGCCTATACTCTACCCTAATTCATATCAAAATAAATCAAACACGAGGTTATGGTGCTTAAGTCCTTCGTAGAAATCAAGTTAGAATTCTAGTAGAGATTCAAAGGCTAATTCAATGACTTCAACAACTATTTCTATGAATCAAATCAAATCTAAATTAAAAAAACAAATAGTCTACTTCAAGGGAGAGCTATTCAGTTTCAGAATACAGATCCCAGAATTCAAGACCCTTTTGTAATTTGTAAGTTCACGATTACTTTCAGATTTAAACAACCAATTATAGTATGGACATGGAATAAAATGAATCTGGACCTATGCTTGATTTTCTATTTGGATCTACTCTTAGCCTTTGTGAATTTATGACTTTGGGTTGCTTCTTATCGATACAATCGAACCTATACAAGTTGTCAAACCTAGTTTATTATTCAAGCCTTTCATGTCCGTAATATTGCTCATAATCAGATCTATATTCCTGCAATGATTCTAAATCAGTTTATTCAGTTATGTTGTAGTTCTATTAGATCTATAATTCTTGTGTTTTGGGACTAACAACTTGTCCCAGTTCTTATGCCTATCATTGTCATATTATACCTATTTGTTCCTTTTTATTTATGAATCTAGATTGGCGTATAATCTAGGTTGAATCGCGATGTACATACGATGGGAATACGGGGAAGGTTTGGGTTATTGGGGGCATAAATATGAAATTGACAATATTGGCATAACATAATTGGGGAAAGTAGCTGAACATAACATATTTGGTGAAATGGTTGGGCAAAACTTGTAATTGACATTGGGGCATTGTTATCATTATAACTGCAAGTTTGGGTTAGTTGGCTTGTAAACCAAGTTTTGGTCGTACACTGTAAAATAGAATATTAAAACTAGATTGGGCTTAACTATTGATTTGGAATGCCAAATATATGACATAGTGATTTTGGGAATGACTATTATTGCAAGTTTGGGGAGATGGGGTATAGCATATTTTGATTAATAACTTGAAATTGGAATTGGTTTGGCATAACTTGAGAAACGGGATCATGACTAGTTTTGGTGGATTTGGGTAATGTAACAACCCGGAAATGCGAGCCAGTTTAAAATTTTAATTTTGGCAATTTTAGCGAAGTTTGAACATTTAAAATGAATTATTTTAAATAATGAGGACGAGAAATTTATTTTGAATGGAATTCGAACGTATATATTATATACGTCGTCGTTAGAATATTAATAATTATATATATAATTATAAAAGGAAATGAAAATGGCGCGGTAGTTCGATAATTCGATTTCAAAATTCAATTGAATGTACCGGGTGCAAAATAAACCGGATTTTAGCGAAACCAAAAATAATAGGATCTAATTGGGAATATCTTTCCAAAGAATCTGAAAAATTGAAATTTCATAGCGGGAATCAAAAGATATGTCCAGTTGAAAATTCTAAATAGTTGCTATGGAATTCAGGCCCTTAAAAATGGGAATTTTGCAAACGACCTCGGATTTCGACGAAACCACTTTTGTTGGGTCCGGGATGTCAAATTATTGCTAGATTCCAAATTTCATAATTTTTCGAATCAATATGTGAGCGTGGAAATGGAAAACGTGTTTGACCAGTTTCAGTTGATTTTAATCGACTGGAAAATGGCCATTTTTCCAACCGTCTCAGAATTCGACGAAACTAGTTTTGTTAGGACCATATCGTCAATACAAAGCTAGAAAATATTTTTTCGAGATTTATGGAGTTAGTATGTGACCCCAGTGAATTGAAATGCACGTTCAAATTCAATATATAGAGTTATATGTTGATTTTAACGAAAACTGATCGAAACGGTTGAATCATCTTATGGTACATATCCCATTGTGTTCGGAATGGGGGTAATTAGCTATGGACGACAGGCGGTGGGCCTCGTTTAGAGGTCGTATGAAAAAGTCGACTTTTTGTAAATTAAATAATTAAATAAAAAAAAAACTCTTTCCTCCCTTACTTACTCTCTCAGCCCCCCACCCCCGAATTCAATTCGATCAACAGAAAAAAAAAGAAAGAGAAGACGACGGAGGGGCGGAGCGGCCTCCTCCATCGTCGCCGCCACCGCCCAGGGTGGCGCAGCCCGTCGCGACCCCCCCCCTCCGCTGCGCCTTCTCCTTCTTCTCTTCCCTTCGCTCCCTCCTCCGCCTGGAACGCAACCGACCGCGCCCCCCCCCCCCCCAAACCGAAACCCTAGCATCGCCGACCCCTTCAGGCGGACCCGCCACATCCCCAAAACCCCCTCCACCTCTGACGAACCGCCACCCGACGTGAAACCCCCTCCCCTCCTCGATTTCCGTGAAGAACTCCCCCTCCCTTCAATCGATTGCGCCACAAAACCCCTCTTCTCTTTCAAAGACAATGTAAGTTTTAATTTCAAGTTTTATTTATTTTCCTTGAGTTAAAAACTGAATTTTTATTCGATAGGAAAGTTAAAGACTGAATTTTTATTCGATAGGAAAGTTAAAAATATTATTTTTATATGATAAGGAAGTTAAAAATATAATTTTTATCGTATGTAAAGGTTTAAAATATAATTTTCATATTATATAGATAATAAAAATATAATCTTTTATATTGTAGAAATATAAAAATATAATTTTTTTTATAGGTAAGATAGTAAAAATATCATCTTTATATATGTAGCGAAATAAAATGTGATTTTTATAATGATGAAATTGGAAAGGCGAAATCTTTATAATTGAAAAGGCGAAATCTTTATAATTGAAAAGGCGAAATCTTTATAATTGAAAAGGAGAAATCTTTATAATTGAAAAGGTGGAATTAAAAATATAATCTTTATTATATGAATAGCGGTGTAAAAATAGAATTTTTATTTATATAGTAACGATGTAAAAATAGATTTTTTATCCATATGGAGTGATAAAAAAAAATATGATTTTTATATACATAGCAACAATATAAAAATGTGATTTTTATATATGTAGTGGCTACGGGCAACGAAAGTGACAAAAGGCGAGAACAGTGATGATTCCCTAAACTAGAAGTGTCGTGGAGTTGGGTTAGCTATTGGTGAGAACTTCTCACTCTAAATTTCTTTTTCTAGCTATATATATATATATATATACTAGGATGCAGACGGTGCTTAGCAGCACCCGACACCCGTCGTCCACAGACCATGGACGGCTTGTATGCTTGTTTGATATGTTGTGAAATTTGTCTGTGATGTTAATGTGAAATCGATAATAAATTGTAGATGGTTGAAATAAATTAATTATCGTTAAAAATATAAATTTTTAATGTGAAAGTGAATAAATAAATATTTATAAACAAATCGGCCGATTTGTTTATAAACACTGGTATGACTGATATTGATTGGGTCGATTAATTTTACAGATCGTCCAACTGCACAAATAGAAATCTGTGTTTGTTGATTTGAAACCCCACACGGGTGTTGGGATGATATTTGAGTACACTTATCCCAATTATTTAATTGTATGTCGATCGATTGGTCGACAGATTGTGTAAGCGTTGATTATTTATATTTGATGCTTATGCAGTTCGCGAGCCTCACACCTTGGTATGAGTCAAAAACGGGATAGTGACTGCAGGGAGAGCACGACGTTTCTTTCTAGCTAGGGTGGTGTCAGTGACTTACCAGCCCTGACATTTATATACTTTTCACCTGTGTGGTTGTTGGATACGAGGCGCCTCGGATATAGGTCTGTAAGGACCGGGAAACGTGTGCTCAGGAATAACTAATCCTCAAAAGTAAGAGAGGACCGGCCCTGAAGATCCAAGGACCATAGTGGGGTCCTGAGACATTTTCTAGAGTGTCTCGAACGGGGAGGAGCTTGCCCCTTGCCTCGACTCATGATGGAAATTCAATTTCCAATAAATGATAGTGCGGTTTTATTTGTAGAACATAGTATGGCGACATAGTGGTATGGGTCATTCATGCCGCCTATGATTGAAATTTATGATTGAAATTGTGTTGACACTATACATTTATTATAGTATCAAATAATGTGTTTTTAACGAATCAAGCATGCTTTGGCTATTATAAGGTAAAAACCCTATCCTCCGGCTTGCGTTGCATTGTGTGATGGGACCTGGGTCTTATAACAGCTTCATTTTCCTTTATTTAGCATTGCGCTGTTTATTTTATGCACTGGTATTCTTGGGAGGAAACCCGTTCCATGTTATACGGCGTGGTCCCTTGATTTGACGAACTTTAAAATAAAGATTAATAACTGTTTTAGTTCTCACACCAGTCACATGACTGACCTGGAGTTTATTATTTAAACCTAAACTCTGGGTGCCCCTATTTTCCACACGGGCAGCTAGTAGTTTTGGTTTTGCAGATTTATATTCACCGGGTCCTGATTTACAGCTGGAACGATGCTCGGAAAGCTCTGTATCCGTGTATCACTTTCAATTGTGTTTTGTATATTTTTCCGCTGCTATGTAATTTATTGTAATCTCTGATATTCATCGAATGTATTTTATTCATTTATACTCTGTATATTCTTGTATTCTGATGGAATTGTTGTAATAACAATGAAATGTTCTTCCGTCTGCGTTCTGATTTGTCTTGTCCTCAACGCAATCCGTGCTTTCCTTCACGGGGAAGTTCGGGTCGTGTCAGTTTGGTATCAGAGCTTTGGTTTACAGAGCTCGAGAACAAGACACGTTAGAACCGAACGAAAGAATTCATCAGATATTGGATTAGTAATATCCAATTAGAATGACTCGTTAGAGATAGGATCAGTAGTATCCTAGAACGAGTGTGAAGAGTATATTTTTTAAATGAAAACAATTTTGTTTTGAAAATTTAAATCGCTTTATACGTATTTGAATATTTATTTATTTTGAATATGGACAATCGAGTATATAAAGATTTCGCGTATACGCGTCATGAACGTATATTCGAAGTTTTAATATACTAGATAGATATAGGATAACACTCTAGTTTCCCGGGGATGGTTTTGATAATGCTGCAGCGTTACCAGTATTTATTTTCGGGTGACGAAGGTGTGATTTCTATATATTTCCATTAGATTGGTGTGAGAACCAAAACTTATATAGATAGATTTATTGTTGTGAATTGGCATCAAAAACATGATTTTCTGTATATATGTATCAAAATTATGAATTTGAAACTCTAATTCACTAATTGATTGATGGTGGTGTTGTTTGTTTATTTGTTTGATAATTTTGAACCATTTAGCCTAATAGAATCAAATATTGAATTGTATTGAAATTGGTCGTATTTGCTTGCATATACATGTACTTACATTGAACAGGTCATAGCATGGAGGCTAAAGCAGAGAATAAAATTTGTTTGCCCGACAAATAGGTACATATTTACTATAATTTACTGTTTTGTTTGGGTGATGATGATTTTATGAGCCGATTGGCTAGCCGCTTGGCTTTTTATTTTTCTTTTTGAGATCAGAGGGCCTATATGGCAATTTCGGGATTTTCCCGTTGCTCCAGGTGCGGGGGAGGTTATGGCGAAATTTTTCGAAAATTTAGGGTGTTAGCCAAATTTTTGAAAAATTTAAAAAGTTATTAGAAACTGAAAAGTTGAAGAACTTAAGCCGTAGTCAAAATAATGGAAGTTGAGTTGATTTGTTAAACAACATTCGGCTTCGTTCCTTTCCGGCTTCCATTGTTATGTTCGTTTTCGGCCTTTGATTCAGAGAAGATTAGAATATCATCAACGAAAACCAGAACAAATTTATTCAGTTAAATCACAAATTGAACTGATTAGAAAATAGTTAGAAATATATACTTGTGCATTATATATGTTTGAACAGGAAATTGGATAGCTGTTGAATAAAGATTTTATTTGCATGCCCGACAAATAGGTAAACCTTAATGAGTTGGATGCGAAATATTATTATTATATCAACTCCTGTGAATTCCATTGGATGCGGAGTGCTGGTTATTCTGTGTGAAATAATAAACATCGCCATAGGATAGCAACAATTAATTTTGAACTACATTACATGGCATACTTCTGGAAGATAGGCATACTTCATCATATACCATGTAAGCATTTGGAGCTTGTGTGACGAGGTGGAAGATTTACCATACGAGCGTGAGGCTTGTATGGCGATGACTATATTTTACAGGTTGAACTGATGACTGATATGGACTATTTAAATTGTAACGATAAAATTGCCAGATTAATAAAAACCCCACACGGGTCTAGAGTTGACAATAATCACATCTCTCTAGTTATTAGATACGACACATGGACTATTTATTTCCCACACGGGATGAGGTGACAAGGATTTATCCTCTGGAGCATTTAAAATACACACTCCCTCAGGCTTTGACAGGGTGACGAGAATTTATTCTCTGGAGTTATTATCAATACACGCTCCCCTGTAAACACCAGAATATATCACTATAAATATGTGTATGCTTATTAGGATTTATTGGGTACCTAATACGGCCCAATAAATTTCCAAACCTCTCCCCGTAAAAGGAGGTGATGGCGAAATTTTTCGAAAATTCCGGGTGTTAGCCAAATTTTTGAAGAATTTGAAAATTCTCAAAAGCTGAAAAGTTGGAGAATGGAAGCCAGATCGAACGTAGAGTTGATTGATCAAACCACTTTCGACTTTGTTCCTTTTCGGGGACGAAAAGTTTTAAGAGGGGGAGATTGTAACAACCTAAAAATGCGAGCCAGTTTAAAATTTTTATTTTGGCAATTTTAGAGAAGTTTGAACATTTAAAATGAATTATTTTAAATAATGAGGACGAGAAATTTATTTTGAATGGAATTCGAACGTATATATTATATACGTCGTCATTAGAATATAAATAATTATATGTGAATATTAGGCTCACATCCCTATTTTGAAACTTAATTAACCTCACATCCTCCTGTTTCAAAACATATAAATTACATCCCTAATTTCAAACAGCGGCTAATATTTTTACAAAACTTCCCTTTTTTAATTCACGCCGTAATTACCTAGGTTGGATTTACTCATTACGTAATTAGTATTTTTTTAAATTTCTAGAAAACCTATATTTCGTTCTCCATGGCGACGCCGTCATCTATTGAAGCAAAACAGGAGCGATTAGGAGCAAATCAGGACGATCTTGGCAGAGAGAAGTAGCAATCAGATTGCAGCGATAAAAAAATGGACTTCGACGTCGTTCTTTGTCATGGCGACGACATCTTCTACTTGAAGTTCTGGACGTCGAACTCATGCGAGATGAAATTCAATTTCATCGACTGTTTTTCCAGAGATATATTTTGATCGAGCTTTTTTTAAAAAAAAATGGATCCGTCCTCGTTAAGGTAATTTATATGTTTTGATTTTTTAAAATCAGTTCGTTCTCAATTATCCATCTGCATGTATGTATGTGTCTGCATGATTGTACCCAGTAATCATTTATATTTCCATACTTGTATGCAATTTATGACAATATGTGCATGCTTGTATGTAGTTATTTACAATTTTTCCATGTTTTTTATGCAGATATTTTAAACATATGCATGCTTGTATGAATATATTGACAATATCTGCATGCTTTTATGCAAATATGTAGTATGTTTTGCTTGCTTGAAGTCAATCATGAATATGTATATACAAATATGCATAATTTGTTAATATTTGCATACAAATATGCAACTTTTGTTATAATCGGTGTTTAGGGTTTTGCATATATTCAGGAAATTGCGTGTATGTATTATTATAATTGGTGAATATTTGCATGTGTTAAAGAATGTAATCTGAACAATATAATATTCTTTTGTATATATGCTTTTAATTATGCTTCTTTTGGTTAATATTAGCATGCAATAGTGCAGAAATTGTAAACAAATGCATACAATTGTTCTGAATATTGAATTATTTGCATAAAGGTATGCATTTAATCTGGATATATTCATACTTGAATGCAATTATTATGAATGTACAAACTGTTAAAGTTATGTGCATTCATGTATGCAAATATTGATAGAATCTGAATGCATGTGTGCAAATTTATATAAAAATGTGAAAATAAAATAGGATTGTATATATGAATGTGATTTTACTGTAAATTTGCGCTGTAGTATATTAATTATTTGTGTTTGTTTTACATCTATTTTGTACTATTTGTTTTGTAGTTTATTTTATTCTTTTCATATTTATTTATTTATTTTTTTCATAGGTTTTTTCGCTGAAGCAATTGCTTTTGTGTCTGGAGAAGATGAAGACAATTGGATTTTGTATTGTCAACAACTCAAAAACTTACTGGAAGATGATCGTACAAGATGGCGTGTTCTTCAGAAGACTAGTAGATGTTTTTGTGTATTTTTTTAAACAAAGTTATTTTGTATACTATTGTGAGCATTTACATTATGCTTTAAATTTAATTCAGTATTTTAATGTTAAATTATGTGATTTTTATAGTTATTTTTTTAGGCTTATACATATGCAATTATTCAGTATAGTTGCATACATGTATGCAATTATACTGAATATTTGTATCTTTTTCCATAGTATTTTTCATTGCTGCATACATGTAAGAAACAATTCGTAGTAGTTACATACAGGTACGAAAGTATCTTTATAACTGGGTAATGTATACGAGTATTCTCAATTTTTGCATACAAGTATGCAATTATTATTATTGTGTGCATGCAAGTATTCAAATGTTCAACGTGAATGCATATCCTCTTTCAACTTTGAATTTTAGTTTCCTTTTTATAATCTTGAAATTAACCTGTAAATTTTGTCAATTCACATATGCATAACGTATAACAATATTTGCATTTAAACATGAAATTATTATGAATAATTGTATACAAGAAAGCAACAATTCATAATATCGTTTACGAATAGAAGAACTAAATTCAGCACATAAACTTCGACAGTAATTCAGTACAGAAAATACATAATAGGGTAATAGTAGTTTGAATACAGAAAATCGTCAACATATTTGTACAGAAATCTACACACCATTTTTAATAATTTTAATCAGAAGGTTTGTTTTTGTTTGATAGCAGGAACGCCTGTGTTAGGTCATTATATTCAATCCAACTGTGGAATTTCCAACTTAGAATTTGAGCATTAAGCACAGCTCGTTGTAGATTTACAGAATCAGGCTTGTATATTTCATCATCTTCGTCAACTTGTTTGTCCTCACTTCTCTGTTTCCTTATATTTAGTACAGACATTTCACAATTTTCGCTGCAGAAATAGTAAAAAAAAAAATCAGTTTGTTAGAATTATTCTATGTAGTATGAAAACATGCATAGAATTATGCAAACATTCTAAATTTTTGCATTAGTTTGATAACATTTACGAAATCAGCAAAAAGTATGCAACTCATCATATTTTATGCATACCAGTTTGCAAATATTATGAATTCATGCGAACAAGTACGCAATTATTATTTGTGTAAATGCATGTTCAACTATTTCAACATATGTGCATAAAAGTATGAAATATTTTTTATTATCTGCATCTAAACATGCAAATAGTATCAGATTTGCAAATAATGTGTAGACAGTTTCAGAATTATATGCAACAATTCTAATTGCATGCATAGACTTATGCAACAATTATGTAATAAAATCACAATTGCAGTCGACAGTATTGTTTAAATGCATATAATTATTCAGTACTCAGATAATAGTTGCACAATTGCATGCAAAGATTGTGATTAAATGCATACATTTATGCTCAAATTTGCTGATATTTGCACGACTCTGTTGATAGTTTCAAACTTTAAAAAGGCGATTGTAAGAATTTTTTTCACAATCGTAAACCTTTTTTCAAGCCTTGCCAAAAAAAAACATTTTTTCACCCAAAATTGCATGAATATTTGTATGTAATCATATATTTATGCAACAATTCGATGTTAACCTATATTTGAATATAAAATATAATAAAATTTTCGGTTGTTTCACAAAAAAATAACTAAATCAATTTTTTACCATTGTTTCCGCCTTATCGATGAACTTTTCTGAACAAATCGGCATCGATTTGATGCTTTTTCAGTCGATCGAGATACAAAACATGAAAATCAGCTGGAAATTTTTAATTTTCTTCATAGATCGTCTGCCCTATTCGTGCGTCGCTATTATTGAAATGATATTTCTTGGAACGACGGGTTTTAGGGTTTAAAGGGTTAATATTGGAATTTTAGTACGTGATGTTCAAAAACAGGGATGTAATTCTTATTCTTTTCATGACCGGGTTTTTTTTATATTTTAAAACTTTATTGGGACCTGTAAAAAACGCACCCTAATTACATATATAATTATAAAAGGAATTGAAAATGGCGCGGTAGTTCGATAATTCGATTTCAAAATTCAACTGAATGTACCGGGTGCAAAATAAACCGGATTTTAGCGAAACCAAAAATAATAGGATCTAATTGGGAATATCTTTCCAACAAATCCGGAAAATTGAAATTTCATAGCGGGAATCAAAAGATATGTCCAGTTGAAAATTCTGAATAGTCGCTATAGAATTCAGGCCCTTAAAAATGGGAATTTTGCAAACGACCTCGGATTTCGACGAAACCACTTTTGTTGGGTCCGGAATGTCAAATTATTGCTAGATTCCAAATTTCATAATTTTTCGAATCAATATGTGAGCGTGGCAAAGGAAAACGCGTTTGACCAGTTTTAGTTGATTTTAATCGACTGGAAAATGGCCATTTTTCCAACGGTCTCAGAATTCGACAAAACTTGTTTTATTAGGACCGTATCTTCAATACGAAGCTAGAAATTTTTTTTCCGGGATTTATAGAGTTAGTATGTGACCCCAGTGAATTGAAATGCGCGTTCAATTTCAATATATAGAGTTATATGTTGATTTTAACGGAAACTGATCGAAATGGTCGAATCAGCTTATGGTACATATCCCATTGTGTTCGGAATGGGGGTAATTAGCTATGGACGACAGGCGGCGGGCCTCGTTTATAAGTCGTATGAAAAAGTCAACTTTTTGTAAATTAAATAATTAAATAAATAAAAAAAACCCTTTCCTCCCTTACTTACTCTCTCAGGCCCCCCCATTTCAATTAGATCAACAGAAAATAAAAAAATAAAAAAAGAGAAGACGACGGAGGGGCGGAGCGGCCCCCTCCATCGTCGCCGCCACCGCCCAGGGTGGCGCAGCCCACCGCGACCCCCCCTCCGCTGCGCCTTCTCCTTCTTCTCCTCCCTTCGCTCCCTCCTCCGCCTGTAACGCAACCGACCGCGCCGCCCCCCACCCCCAAACCGAAACCCTAGCATCACCGACCCCCTCAGGCGGACCCGTCACATCCCCAAACCCCCCTCCACCTCTGACGAACCGCCACCCGACGTGAAACCCCCTCCCCTCCTCGATTTCCGCGAAGAACTCCCCCTCCCTTCAATTGATTGCACCACAAAACCCCTCCTCTCCTTCAAAGAGAATGTAAGTTTTAATTTCAAGTTTTATTTATTTTCCTTGAGTTAAAAACTGAATTTTTATTCTATAGGAAAGTTAAAGACTGAATTTTTATTCGATAGGAAAGTTAAAAATATGATTTTTATATGATAAGGAAGTTAAAAATATAATTTTTATCGTATGTAAAGGTTGAAAATATAATTTTCATATTATATAGATAATAAAAATATAATCTTTTATATTGTAGAAATATAAAAATATAATTTTTTTATAGGTAAGATAGTAAAAATATCATTTTTATATATGTAACGAAATAAAAATGTGATTTTTATAATGATGAAATTGGAAAGGCGAAATCTTTATAATTGAAAAGGCGAAATCTTTATAATTGAAAAGGAGAAATCTTTATAATTGAAAAGGCGGAATTTTTATCTATATAGTAGCGATGTAAAAATAGAATTTTTATCTATACGGTAGCGATGTAAAAATAGAATTTTTATCTATATAGTAGCGATGTAAAAATAGAAATTTTATCTATATAGTAGCGATGCAAAAATAGAATTTTTATCTATATAGCAGAGAATTAAAAATATAATCTTTATTATATGAATAGCGGTGTAAAAATAGAATTTTTATCTATATAGTAACGATGTAAAAATAGAATTTTTATCCATATGGAGTGATAATAAAAATATGATTTTTATATACATAGCAACAATATAAAAATGTGATTTTTATATATGTAGTGGCTATGGGCAATGAAAGTGACAAAAGGCGAGAACAGTGATGATTCCCTACACTAGAAGTGTCGTGGAGTTGGGATAGCTATTGGTGAGAACTTCTCACTCTATATTTCTTTTTCTAGTTATATATATATACTAGGATGTAGACGGTGCTTAGCAGCACCCGACACCCGTCGCCCAAAGACCATGGACGGCTTGTATGCTTGTTTGATATGTTGTGAAATTTGTCTGTGATGTTAATGTGAAATCGATAATAAATTGTAGATGGTTGAAATAAATTAATTATCGTTAAAAATATAATTTTTAATGTGAAAGTGAATAAATAAATATTTATAAACAAATCGACCGATTTGTTTATATACACTGGTATGACTGATATTGATTATGTCGATAAATTTTACACGTCGCCCAACTGCACAAATAAAAATCTGTGTTTGTTGATTTGAAACCCCACAGGGGTGTTGGGTTGATATTTGGGTACACTAATCCCAATTATTTAATTGTATGTCGATCGATTGGTGACAGACTATGTAAGCGTTGATTATTTATATTTGATGCTTATGCAGTTGTGTGGTGCACTTTGGATGATGGTTGATTGTTTATCGATGCTATTATATACATGTGTTGTAGGGAACCCATATAATTAACGTTATATGGTAATTGATTAGGCCTCATTCCAATCGGGAAAATAATGAATATTATAAAAGTAAATTCATGTGTTGAATAGAATAAATATTCATTTGTTGAATAGAATAACGAATTTATTGAAATATATAAAGCCGATTTGATTAGAGTTGCGCCATTTTGACGTGAACGATATTTATATCGATTATATTCATTTTTTTAATGAATATTGAAAAGGTAGCGATTTCAAAATATAACGTTTTGAAAATATTATCATTTATATAGTAATGATATGAAATATTCAATTTTGATTTGAAATTGAATATAGAGTTGAAATGTTGAAAAGGAATTTAAAACGATTTATTAAATACGTTTTAAAAAGGAAATCTACGAAATATATATAATATATATATTATATACATAATGGCCTGAATAGAACGCGCCGTGCCGCGGCAGTTCGTGAATTTCGACCATTGACTTCGAATTGATGTTGCGGGAGATCCGACCGTCGGATTCTCCTAAAACCGGAACCGTTGGGTTCGTATCGAAAAGTGCTTTCCAATGAATATTAGAAATTTGAAATCTAATGGTTGGATTTGGAATTATGTCCAAATCAAATTTGGAAAAGGTCGCTGTAAGTGCAGTTCGATGGCCGTTGGTGGAAATCGACTGTACGGACCTTGATAAAATTATTAAAAACATTAATAATTTGTGTAAAATCATAATATATGAATTGGAAAGAACTAGGATGAAAAATTCCACGTTTGAAAAGATAAAAATAGATTTTTGGCGAAATGAACTAGTTTTGAACTAGAATTTAAAACCAATTTATTTTTGAAATAAATAAATTGAATTTGAATCGGTTTTGAAAATAACCAGAATTTCCAATATATATAAAGTGGAAGTGGATTTGAATCGAAATTGTCTTTGGAATATTTCGATATTGGATTCCGTGATTATACAGATATTGTTATGGGAATTAATTTGAAAGGTATATTTATATCGTTATTTCCAATACGATATTTGTTGGTTCCAGAATTCGATATTGAATATAAGCCGATATATTTTCTATTCAGAGCCTTGTATTTAATATCAAATGTGATTTGAGTTTGTCGTGAATGGTGTCTTCATTAACACTGTTCTTAAGCCAATAGAGAAAAAGATTAAATCTTTCTATTTAGATTTAATGAAGTGTATCAATTAAATAATATTTAATTGGAACTGAATTTGAATTGGTTTTTGGGTTTATCATGAGCGGTGTTTTGAACAACACCTGTTCTTTAACCCGATTAACAATAGAGTGTGATTTTGGGTTTGTCGTGAATCGTGTTTTAGATGACATTGGTTCTTTAAACCAGTTAAAGACAGGATATTGATTTTTGGGAAGATTAAAACGAAGTGGAGTTTTAATGAATCTTTAATTGGATTGAAATGTGAATTGATAATTTAGATTATCAAATCTGAAAAGTGATCGAGAATGGAGTATCACCAGTTTTGCTCCAAAGCGATAGTTAAATCTTTAATTAGATTTGAACGGGAAATGGTAATTAACTTTACCGATAACACCGTGGTGTTAGATATGGAGTATTACCAGTTTTGCTCCATGGGATGAATAGGTTGGGATTGGGAAATAAAATAAATAATTACTTCGGTGTGGTTCGCTAATCCCGACTAGTTTGAAATGATATCCAAAGGAAGATTAAAGAATAAATTTAGAAGAATTTATCTTTGATAAAATTAATGGGAACCTATTCCCTAAGAATGTGATTTTGTGAATAAAAGAATATTCTGAATTGGAATGAGACATTTGTTGTGTTTGTAACACGTGTTTATTATATACGCGGGTTATTCGGAAAGGTCGGGTTTATACACATTCTGAATAACCGATTCGACGAGATGTCGAAGATGAAGACGGTGGTTGAAGACCGGAAGTCTTCACATCGTTTGGGTGTTTACTGATGATCTCGATTGGGTTGTACACCCAAGATGAGGGAAACAGTTGGTGATCGTCCAGACGTACCTGGAGATCGATGGATATGCGAGGAAAGTGCCTCCGGTTTCATTCAAGCCCAGAACGAACATGTAAATGGATAGTGTGTCTGACATTGGATTTTATTCCGTGTTGATTGATCTCTATTAAATATACATCTGTTTGGTAGCGGAGAATTTATTCTCTTGCTTAACGCCCTTCTCTGAGACGTACGAGCTCAGAGGTTGTATATCGATGGACATCAATCGCATGGAGTGAATTGCCAGTGTGGCACGCGTAAGTGGCAATTGATCAAGGCTTCTGTTGAAAAGCAAAGTCTTGTGGTTGATGATCAAAGCATGGCCTATGTGGCACAGCTTTGTGTATAGCGTGAATTCGCGAGCCTCACACCTTGGTATGAGTCAAAAATGGGATAGTGACTACAGGGAGAGCACGACATTTCTTTCTAGCTAGGGTGGTGTCAGTGACCTACCAGCCCTGACATTTATATACTTTTCACCTGTGTGGTTGTTGGATACGAGGCGCCTCGGATATAGGTCTGTAAGGACCGGGAAACGTGTGCTCAGGAATAACTAATCCTCAAAAGTAAGAGAGGACCGGCCCTGAAGATCCAAGGACCATAGTGGGGTCCTGAGACATTTTCTAGAGTGTCTCGAACGGGGAGGAGCTTGCCCCTTGCCTCGACTCATGATGGAAATTCAATTTCCATTAAATGATAGTGCGGTTTTATTTGTAGAACCTAGTATGGCGACATAGTGGTATGGGTCATTCATGCCGCCTATGATTGAAATTTATGATTGAAATTGTGTTGACACTATACATTTATTATAGTATCAAATAATGTGTTTTTAACGAATCAAGCATGCTTTGGCTATTATAAGGTAAAAACCCTATCCTCCGGCTTGCGTTGCATTGTGTGATGGGACCTGGGTCTTATAACAGCTTCATTTTCCTTTATTTAGCATTGCGCTGTTTATTTTATGCACTGGTATTCTTGGGAGGAAACCCGTTCCATGTTATACGGCGTGGTCCCTTGATTTGACGAACTTTAAAATAAAGATTAATAACTGTTTTAGTTCTCACACCAGTCACATGACTGACCTGGAGTTTATTATTTAAACCTAAACTCTGGGTGCCCCTATTTTCCACACGGGCAGCTAGTAGTTTTGGTTTTGCAGATTTATATTCACCGGGTCCTGATTTACAGCTGGAACGATGCTCGGAAAGCTCTGTATCCGTGTATCACTTTCAATTGTGTTTTGTATATTTTTCCGCTGCTATGTAATTTATTGTAATCTCTGATATTCATCGAATGTATTTTATTCATTTATACTCTGTATATTCTTGTATTCTGATGGAATTGTTGTAATAACAATGAAATGTTCTTCCGTCTGCGTTCTGATTTGTCTTGTCCTCAACGCAATCCGTGCTTTCCTTCACGGGGAAGTTCGGGTCGTGTCAGGTAATTAGCATGAAAATGGTATAATTGGTATGCCATTAATTATGAACATGATTTAAAAGGGAAATGGGCCATGACAATAATTGATTTATAATTTACATATAAATATGAAGGATAAACATGAAAATTACATGGCATAGATTGGTTCGTGAAATGGTATATTTAGAATACCATTAATTGTGAGCATAATTAAATGGATAATTATGGCATAATTAAATTGGGAATAATTTACATATGGAATTTGTCATAAACAAGAAATATGTAAATTGTAGGAAAGATGAATAAGCCCAACCCGAGGTTAGATTGGGTTGTGGTGTAAAACTGCCCGGAACCGCCCAGCTGTCCAATAACCACAACATTATATATCAAATGTGGGAGGTTAGGGCATTAAGCCTAATAAGAACCCGAGGTTAGACTGAGTTGTGGTGTAAAACTGCCCGGAACCGAACGGCACATTCAGTGACCGCAACAAAACCTGTATAATGTGAGTGGTTGGTGCTTTAATGAATGAATTAATGCTATTGACACATGCTAAGTATGGGAGGGTTAGGTTAATTGATACTTAACCAATATGACATATGGGTGGGTTAATTTAAACATGAATGGACAAAGGACACCTAACCAACAAGACATGATATAGGGTAGGGTTAAGTTAACTAAGGGAACACTTAACCGTTATAACATGTTAACAAAACGGATGGTAGGGTTAAGTTAACTAAGGCAGCACTTAACCGTTATAACATGTTAATTAAGCAGATGATATGGTTAAGTTAACTAAAGTAACACTTAACCAAAATATATAATGACTTGTGGTAGGGTTAAGTAGCACAAGAGGATACACTTAACCAATATATAATGACATGTGGTGGGGTTAAGTAATACAAGAGGAAAACACTTAACCGATTATATAACACGATGTATTGGAAGGGTTA
The DNA here is from genome assembly GCA_030737875.1 of Allium sativum. Taxonomy (NCBI): domain Eukaryota; kingdom Viridiplantae; phylum Streptophyta; class Magnoliopsida; order Asparagales; family Amaryllidaceae; genus Allium; species Allium sativum. Next base: position 432,947,598 of record CM060923.1, read on the forward strand.
AGTTAACATGAGAGGGCAACACTTAACCAATATAACATGATTTGAGGTAGGGTCAAGTTAACACCAGAAGGAAACACTTAACCAACATGACAATACGAGTGTGTGGGTTAAGTTAACTTGAATTTGTTAATGACACTTGACCAATATAACTTGATGAACGAATGGGGTTAAGTTAAATGGGAAATACTTAACCAATATAACCTAATGAATGAACAGGGTTAAGTTAATAAATCACACTTAACCAATCCAACATGAGAAGTGAGAAAGGTTAAGTTAGTAAGAACCACTTAACCAACATGGCATAACGAGTAGGAGGGTTAAGTACACATCGTGTTGGTGAGTAATATTAGTAAATATAGGCCCACAAAACTTAACCATTATATAAACATGCTTGAATCGGTGGGAGGGTTAAGTACATGTCGGGTTGGTGGGTAATATTAGTAAATATAAGCCCACAAACTTAACCAGTAGGAAACCCTAGTAATGGGGACCTATTTCAGCAGTAACCCACATAGATGTATCATGGTACCCTGAGCTAGGAAGGGTGGGGCATGATTACTGGGCTGATTATAAGCGGTCAAAGCAGCGGCAGGGAGTACATCAGTGTAGGTTCCGACGGTTTACGAGCGTGCACGTACTCCAGAGTGGGAAAAAGCAGGCACTGGGTACCAGTAGTTATACACTGTGCATCTTGAATCGTGTCGGGTTGCTATCATAAGGATTGATACACCTTATGGTGGGACCAGCACAGGGTATCTACACGCAAGAGAGGGTCGACTGACACAAACACAAGAGAAATGAATACAAGTAGGGAGCCGATCGATAGGGTAGTAAGTGTACATCTAACATGTTCATGGCAATTAGGTTGATTGAGGTGGAACCCTTATGATAGATGTACACCTGAAGGCTAACACAATTATAGGGATTGGGATCACGTTATCATTTTATACAGATTACTAGTTGGGACACTAGTTAGGTGCAGAGATAGATATAGAAATCAGAACAACAAAGTAGTAGCGAAGCAAGGAAAGAGTAGAAGCGCATTTAGTTTAGCTTGCCTTATCTTATGTTTATCCAATGTCATCTTGTTATCCTTGTTATCATGATATTATCTTATATTCAGTTTATTCATGTCATGATACTTTTGCCTGTTTATATGCTGAAAGTCACTGGACTTACCAGACTTATGTCTGACCTAGTTTTTTTTGCCTCTTTTCTTCCGTTCCCTCCCCCACTCAGGTTCACAGGGAGGAAATGTTACCACTTAGCTCAATTTTCTTTCCAAGCCCGAAGATAGTCGATGTATTTCTTTGGACTCTCTTTTCCACTGCTATGGGTGGTTCACGCTTTATTGGGGAATATCATTGTTATTTTTATGCTTCTTTTATTCTTGGAAGTTTTTAAATCAAGACAGAAGTTCTATTTATTACATTTAAGTATGTTTTGAGAAAATTGTTGTAAATTCTTGACTGAATTAAGTTGTTTATAAAATGACTTTATTTTTCCGTTGCTTTATTTGTCTGTCTTGTAATTTATCTGCATCTTTTACCTAAAATGCTCCACCAAAGTTAAGGCATTCCCTTTGTGAGTGACCTTAGTAGAGGTGGGGTGTTTTACTTGGTATAAGAGATGAAGGTTGCGGGATCAGATAAAAGAATTGAAAAATTATTTTCAAAACGGTTTTAAAAGAAGCATTTTCTAAAGAAAAGTTTTGTTTTGAAGGCATATTCCCCAAAGTCATATGCACTATCTTTTGATCCTCTGTTTAAATCCTCGTTTCCTTCTTTCTTGAGTCTTTGGGGCTCCTGGCTTTCTGGGAGGTAACCACATCACGGCATGGTTCCGTAGGCTTGATGAGACTACGACACTTGTCAAAGGGCAAACAAGCGCGCGCCCAACTTCCATCTGTAGCAGCAGTAGTTTCACCTACGGATAATTTTCTTTCGAGCTTTGTAGGATTTTCCGTGCGATGGAGGCAGCTTTCAAGAGACCTGTCAACAAGTTACACAAGGATGGAAAAGATAAGAATGAGGGAGTTTGGCTAAGGAGCACAACTCAAGGATGAAGAACTCATGGATATAGACTTGGTTCACAAAGGAGGGGAGGAAATAATAGTAAAACCTAAAACAAGAGGAAGTATCTTTATTATGGTATAACGGGTCGTATAATTAAGGGCAAGGGCAAGAACAAATGACAGGATTTTCAGAAGGGCAAATGCATGCTCTCACCGCCAGCATAGCTGAGAGTGGTAGTAAAGTTTCTGTTGAAAAAGTCTAGTTTTTCTTTTAATCATCCTGTTAGTACTCTTTTGATTTTAGCGCTTCACATTCGTTTATATCTGCTTCCATAGTAGAGTCTATGCACCTTAGTACTTGTAAGTAGAAGATCCCATTTTTGTGTCAAATCCAAATTTTTGTGGTTCGGAGCAATTATCTTTGGTTTGTAAGGATTTCAGATACTTATGTTTTTGATTTCATGGGCTATGGGTTTATTCTAGGCATGGATTGGTTAGCTAGTAGTTGTAAAAGGAGGGTAGTTAGACTTTCGACTTGCCTCGGGAATACCCTCGAGATTTCGTGCGATCCTAAGGGATCAGTTTGTCTTAGCTACCTAGAATCACTTTATGTATCTATCGATGATTTTCGATCCGTTGGAATAGTCCATGAGTACGCAAGGTGTTGTGATTAGGGTAGGGGTTTTCCCCCTAAAACTCGAGACAGACTTCTGCATATGTTTAGTTGAAAATGCAAAGCCAATTATGCGATCAACAATAGTTTTGGAGCAAGATTGGCGAGGATAGCCAGAGTCGGTTAAGTGCTCAGTTGTTTTGTTGTTTTGCTAGTATCATCTCACATAAATCGTCCAAACTCAGAGGAGGTATTCCTCGGGTTCTTGTCTGATATTGGTTTAGGCCTTTGGGGCTTTTTCTTGAGGGATGCCAAGTTCGACTAGGATGGTTTGCGTGAGAGATATCGACCCTCAGATTTGTGACATGGGGGATAAGCTAAGTAGAAGAGAGACCTTTAATCATCTTAGCATATACACTTGGTATCATGGTTAACATCTGTTTATTTTGGAAAGATAGTTCGACAACATTGGATACCCTCTAGCATAGTAAGTGATCGAGGTCCTATCTTTACTAGTGGGTTTTGGAAATGGAGGTCAAGAGGCTTCACAATCGTGAAGTTAAATTAGTTGAGGTACAGTGGAGTGAAGCTCAAGAAGATGCGACTTAGAAGACTGAAGACTAGATACGCGCATCATACCCTTTTTGAGGGTATATCCTTGATTCCACTTTCTCTGTAATGTTTATCTTTTAAGTATATCCTCTCGGTCCTATCCTCAATCCTTAGGTAAAAGCCAATGGATGTAAACATGTGTTTGAGACATGTTATGTTTGGTGGATGCAAGTGGTTGCAATTGTTTGCTAGTGGTTGCTCTTGGATGCATATACACACATTAAGCACTAGATCGGCTCAGTCACTTTCATATTGCATATGCATATTAATGTATTTGTATATGGATTGAAACTTGATGTATTAGCATATGGATGTTTCATAGGGATGAGTGAATATGCATACATATAGTATTTACATAATTAGGGATATTTGCAAACATATTGGGCGCATGACACTCTCATGATTCGCATTAAGGAGGTCAACTGGACCAGTAGACCGCCTGATTTTGCATTAGATAAGAGACATATACACAAACTCTGCATATATTCATATGGCATTAGAAACCTTTTAAAGACAATGGATGCCTGTGATTTAATGGTTGAGTAGATGGATGTTGGATGTTAGGATATACGTTCTTCCTAACTTGAAGATTTCGGGGACGAAATCCTTTAAGGAGGGGAGAAAGTAACACTCCGTATTTTCTGTGAATATTAATTTAACAAATTAAATTATACTTAATTTTTAAGAGGAGAATTAAGGGAAACAGGATATGCCATTGCGTTCATGTCGGAATTCTGCTTGAGATAGAGTCCGAGTTTGGGTAAATCGGACTCCGTATGAAGAAGTTATGACCTTCAGAAGTTTTAAGAAATAATTAAATTCAAAACAGCTCAGATTAAAAGTTCGAAATTCAAACACCAAAGTGGGCTGGGCGAGAATTTTCCCACGCAAGGCCAGGTCGACACTAGGGTTGACCTGTGGGTCGACCTAGGGGTCGACCTCCCACCTTTTTCCAGAACCGTGGACAGAATCATTTTTCTGCATTTAGACGCCCGTTCTGACCAGATTCGTTGATCCTAAGCTATTTAAACACCCCCAAACCTCACTTTCTCTCCACACAACTTCATTTTGCCTATATCTACCCTAATTCATATGAAAACAAATCAAAGACGGGGTTATGCTGCTCAAGTCCTTCGTAGAAATCAAGTTAGAATTCTAGTAGAGATTCAAAGGGTAATTCAACGACTTCAACAACTATTTCTAAGAATCAAATCAAATCTAAATTAGAAAAACAAATACTCTAGTTCAAGGGAGAGCTATTCAGTTTTAGAATACATAACCCAGAATTCAAGACCCTTCTGTAATTTGTAAGTTCATGATTACTTTCAGATTTACACAACCAATTATAGTATGGACATGGAATAAAATGAATTTGGACCTATGCTTGATTTTCTATTTGGATCTATTCTTAGCCTTTGTGAATTTATGACTTTGGGTTGCTTCTTATCAATCCAATCGAACATATACAAGTTGTCGAACCTTGTTTATTATTCAAGCCTTTAATGTCCATAATATTGTTCATAATCAGATCTGTATGCCTGCAATGATTCTAAATCAGTTTTTTCAGTTATGTTATAATTCTATTAGATCTGTAATTCTTGTGTTTTGGGACTATCATCTTGTGTCGGTTCTTATGCCTATTATTGTCATATAATTCCTATTTGTTACTTTTTATTTGGGAATCTAGATTGACGTATAATCTAGGTTGAATCGCGATATACAAACGATGGGAATACGGGGAAGGTTTGGGTTATAGGGGGCATAAACATGAAATTGACAATATTGGCATAACATAATTAGGGAAAGTAACTGAACATAACATATTTGGTGAAATGGTTGGGCAAAACTTGTAATTGACATTGGGGCATTGTTATCATTATAACTGCAAGTTTGGGTTAGTTGACTTGTAAACCAAGTTTTGGCCATACACTGTAAACTAGAATATTAAAACTAGATTGGGCTTAACTATTGATGTGGAACGCCAAATATATGGCATAGTGATTTTGGGAATGACTATTATTGCAAGTTTGGGGAGATGGGGTATAACATATTTTGATTAATAACTTGAAATTGCAATTGGTTGGGCATAACTTGAGAAATGGGATCATGACTTGTTTTGGGGGATTTGGGTAATTAGCATGAAAATTGTATAATTGGTATGCCATTAATTATGAACATGATTTAGAAGGAAATAGGCCATGACAATAATTGATTTATAATTTACATATAAATATGAAGGATAAACATGAAAATTACATGGCATAGATTGGTTCGTGAAATGGGATATTTAGTATACCATTAATTGTGAGCATAATTAAAAGGATAATTATGGCATATTTAAATTGGGAATAATTTACATATGGAATTTGTCATAAATAAGAAATATGTAAATTGTAGGAAAGATGAATATGCCCAACCCGAGGTTAGATTGAGTTGTGGTGTAAAACTGCCCGGAACCGCCTGGTTGTCCAGTAACCACAACAATACATATCTAATGTGGGAGGTTAGGGCATTGAGCCCAATAAGAACCGAAGTTTAGATTGAGTTGCGTTGTAAAAATGCCCAGAACCGACCGGCACATCCAGTGACCACAACAATACCTGTCTAATGTGAGTGGTTGGTGCTTTAATGAATGAATTAATGATATTGACACATGCTAAGTATGGGAGGGTTAGGTTAATTGATACTTAACCAATATGACATATGGGTGGGTTAAGTTAAACATGAATGGACAGAGGACACCTAACCAATAAGACATGATATAGGGTATGGTTATGTTAACTAAGGGAACACTTAACCGTTATAACATGTTAACTAAACAGATGGTAGGGTTAAGTTAACTAAGGCAGCACTTAACCATTATAACATGTTAATTAAGCAGATGATAGGGTTAAATTAATTAAAGTAACACTTAACCAAAATATATAATGACTTGTGGTAGGGTTAAGTAGCACAAGAGGATACACTTAACCAATATATATTTACATGTGGTGGGGTTAAGTAATACAAGAGGAAAACACTTAACCAATTATATAACATGATGTATGGGAATGGTTAAGTTAACATGAGAGGGCAACACTTAACCAATATAACATAATTTGAGGTAGGGTCAAGTTAACACCAGAAGGAAACACTTAACCAACAAGACAAGTTGAGCGAGTGGGTTAAGTTAACTTGAATTGATTAATGACACTTTACCAATATAACTTGATGAACGAATGGGGTTAAGTTAAATGGGAAATACTTAATCAATATAACCTGATGAAAGAACAAGGTTAAGTTAATAAATCACACTTAACCAATCCAACATGATAAGTGAGAAAGGTTAGGTTAATAAGAACCACTTAACCAACATGGCATGACGAGTAGGAGGATTAAGTACACGTCGGGTTGGTGGGTAATATTAGTAAATATAGGCTCACAAAACTTAACCATTATATAAACATGCTTGAATCGGTGGGAGGGTTAAGTACATGTCGGGTTGGTGGGTAATATTAGTAAATATAGGCCCACAAACTTAACCAGTAGGAAACCCTAGTAACGGGGACCCATTTCAGCAGTAACCCACATAGATGTATCACGGTACTCTGAGCTAGGCAGGGTGGGGCTCGATTACTGGGCTGATTATAAGCGGTCAAAGCAGCGACAGGGGGTACGTCAGTGTAGGTTCCGACGGTTTACGGGCATGCACGTACTCCGGAGTGGGAAAAAGCAGGCACTGGGTACCAGTAGTCATACACTGTGCATCTTGAATCGTGTCGGGTTGCTATCATAAGGATTGATACACCTTATGATTGGACCAGCACAGGGTTTCTACACGTAAGACAGGGCCGATTGACACAGACACAAGAGAAATGAATACAAGTAAGGAGCCGATTGATAGGGTAGTAAAGGTACATCTAACATGTTCATGGCAATTAGGCTGATTGAGGTGGAACCCTCATGATAGATGTACACCTGAAGGCTACCACAATTACAGGGATTGGGATCACGTTATCATTTTATATAGATTACTAGTTGGGATACTAGTTAGGTGGTGCAAAGATAAATATAGAAATCAGAACAACAAAGTAGTAGCGAAGCAAGGAAAGAGTAAAAGCACATTCAGTTTAGCTTGCCTTATCTTTTGTTTATCCTATGTTATCTTATTATCCCTGTTATCATGATATTGTCTTATATTCAGTTTATTCATGTCATGACACTTTTGCCTGTTTATATGCTGAAAGTCACTGGACTTACCAGACTTATGTCTGACCTAGTTTTGTTTCGCCTCTTTTCTTCTGTCCCCCCCCCCCCCCCAGGTTCACCGGGAGGAAATGTTACCACTTAGCTCAATTTTCTTTCCAAGCCCGAAGATTGGACTCTCTTTTCCACTACTATGGCTGGTTCACGCTTTATTGGGGAATATCATTGTTATTTTTATGCTTCTTTTATTCTTGGAAGTTTTTAAATCAAGACAGAAGTTCTATGTATTACATTTAAGTATGTTTTGAGAAAAAATTTGTAAAAGCTTGACTAAATTAAGTTGTTTATAAAATGACTTTATTTTTCCGCTGCTTTATTTGTCTGTCTTGTAATTTATCTGCATCTTTTACCTAAAATGCTCCACCAAAGTTAAGGCATTCGCTTTGTGAGTGACCTTAACGGAGGTGGGGTGTTTCATCTATAGTCAACACATAAACGAAGAGAACCATCTGCCTTAGTTGTGAATACCACTAGAGCACCCCATTTAGATATGCTTCGTCTGATGAACCCTTTCTCAAGTAGCTCCCTTACTTGCTTACTCAGCTCCCTTCTTTCCCTTGGAGCCATGTGGCGCACTGGCAATGCAACTGGCTTTGCCTTGTCCATCAAATATATATGAAAGTCGATCTTGCGCCTCGGAGGTAAACCCCAAACCTCATCAAAAACATCCGAATAATCTCGGACTACTAAAACTGATTGTAAGTCATCGATAGATGCATCAAGAGACTCTAGAAAACTAAGCATAACCAACCCTTGTGGGTCACAAGAAATCTCAAGGGTCCTCCCATGACAAGTCAGAACCCTAACATCCCTCTTCCCACAATCCAGAATGGCACCATACGCGGTAAGCCAATCCATTCCTAGAATCAACCCATAGCCCATAAACCCGAGCACATACACGTCGCATTCAAACTCGAAGCCTAACACAGATATTTTCAAACCCAGACAAATCATAGATAAATGAGTTGAACAACCAATGGGGTTTGAAACAACTATAGGATCCACTACCATACTAGTAATTAAGTGTAGAGATTCAACTACAGAACTTGATATAAAGGAGTGTGAAGCACCAGAATCAAAAAGTGTTCTAATAGGGTGGTTTGAAAATGAAATTAAACCTTCCACAAAAAAATTTCTACCTGTATTATGTGCACTAATCGCGAGAGCATGCACCTGCCCTCCAAAAGTCCCTGTCCTTTGACCTTATCCCTGTGATCTCTGTTTCTTCGGGCACTCCTTAACGAAGTGTCCGACTTCTCCATAGTTGAAGCAGTTGTTCTTCCTCCTCATACAGTCTTTGATCATGTGACCTTCTGTAATACCCTGAAATTTTAACGATGCTAAAGATGATGAATCAAAGAATAATTAGTGTGAAATACACTATTAATAATGAATTCAAGGAAAACTTAATTAAATATTCAAAACTGAGTAAAACAGACAGTGTCATTGCGTCCGTCTCGAAATTCTGGTCAAAATATGCATTTCGTTTACATAAATCTGACACCGTACGAAGAAGTTATAAGGTTTGAAGTTTGTATTCATATAAGGAAGATATATATAGATATAAATTAAAAAATATTCAAAAATCAGCAAAACCAAAAATCCGGCATGCAAATCAAGGAATGGCTGACCGTTTGAGGTCGACCCGAGACTCGGCTGGGTCGACCCATGGGTCGACTCAGGCTCATGGGGGTCGACCCCGGGTTCGACCTAGGGTCGACCCACCCATGGCTCTGGAAACTTCTTTTCTGAACCTGGAAAATTTTGGAGCCAGATTCATGAACCCTAGGCTATATAAATGACCCTAGACCTAGGTTTTATTCATCTAAAAACAATGGTGATGGCGAAGCTCCGCTGCGACGAAGATTGAATGGCCTAATCTACTCCAAACCTGATTCAACAAAAATTATACAAATTCAACGATTGCTACAACAAATTCAGCGATGGCTACAACAACTTATTCAACATGTTCTTCACAGTAGTTTGGTTCCATTTCCTTAGATCTATTCACTGTAACTTCATGTTATTTTTAGATCTGGATATTTAAATAGCAACCTTGATATGTATATAAAAATTGGATCTTGAATTGGTGCCTAATCAATTCTATTATGACATAATTATCAGTTCTCCTTTTATATGTTCATATTGCCACCATGTTAAATCTTGTCATAACATGCCTATTCATTTTATGCCTATTTCTATCAGATTATTATTGATTTATTATTATGCTTATTCTTGATTCTCTTCTCTCCCTCTTTTTCCCTTTTATTTTTATATAGCTAGGCTACCTTCGAGCCTAGGCCTAACGCTGGAAAAAAAATGCGAACATGCGAAATTGTGAATGATTGGGAAAGACATAATTTGGGGCATGATTAATATTGAAAAAATATGAATATAAGTTTGGGCATAAAATGTGGAAATATACAAATATGGATTTGGGGACATATATCGTGTTGTATAACATGGATATGAATTTAGGCGAACAATGGAAAATATGATTTGGCATAAATTATGTAAAATATGATTTGGGCGTAGATTGGAATATATGTTAATATGAAGTTGTGCACAACTTGTATTGAAATATGTGAATGTGAACTAGGGGCATAAATTGGAAAATATGTAGATTTGGAGTGTCACATTTGGTATCAGAGCATATGGTTATAAGATCGGATAAAATATTTTGAAAATGGTTTTCAAAAAGGTCTCAAAAATAAAGTATTTTAAAATAAAAAGTCTGTTTTTGAAAGCATATTTGCCAAAGCCATAAATATCTTCTCGATTCTCCACTCAATTTCTTTTCCTTTTTGATCGGGGAACCGTTTCCTCTTGAAAGGGTATCACTATTTCGGCATGGTTCTGTAGGAATGTTAAAACTACGGTACATGTCGAAGGGAAAAGAGGTGCCCAACCTCCGTCTTTAGCCACAGTGGTTTCACCTACGTCTTATTTTCTCTCCAATCTCGTAAGGATTTCCGTGCGATGGAGGCAGATTTCAAGAGACTTGTTAGCATATTGCACAAGGATGGTATAATGGAGAATAAGGGAGTTGGGGCTAAGGAGCACAACCCAAAGAAAAAAAGAGGAAATACCATAATTTCGGAATGGTGGGTCATCTGGAAAAGGATTGCAGAAAGAGAAAAGGCTTTTGTTACCACTTTGGTAAGGCAGGACATCTCATTAAGGAGTGCCCAAAGAGACAAGGACAAGGCCATAAGGCAAGAACTTTTAGGGGGGCAAGCTAATGTTCTCATAGCCGGTGGATAGGATAGGGGTAGGAAAGTTTTCATCGGAGGATTGATTTCTATTTCTGATCATCCTATTAGGATTCTTTTTCTGGCGCTTTGCATTCTTTTATATCTGATCCTTTAGTTGAGTCTCTGCACCTAGATACTAATATGGTTTTGGATCCCGTTATTGTCTCAAACCCCATTAGAGGTATCACTCGTTTAACGAGGATTTGTCGGGGTTTGAGAATCTGTGTGTTAGGCGTCGAGTTTGGTTGCGACGCATATGTTCTTGATTTCATAAGATGCGATTTGATTCTAGGTTGGGTGGGTTAACCATATATGGAGCCATTCTACATTATGAGATGAGGGTCGTTAGACTTCTGACTAGCCATAGAAAGACTTTAGAGATATCTTATGACCCCAAAAGGGTCTGTCATGCTTAGTCTCCTAGAACCTCTTGATATATCTATCGATGATTTGCGACATGTGAATCCTAAAAGAAAAGAGGGAACTTGATAAGCAAGTACAGAAGCTACTTGAGAAGAGGTTTGATAGGTGAATCATATCGGGATAGGAAAGCCTATTGAAGACGGTCCTTGAGGAAGCCCATCATTCTAAGATGACTATTCATCCAAGCGGCGATAAAATGTATAGTGTTCAAGGTAGTGGAGCCAAACTTGCGAGAGGGAATGAAAGTAGAGAAGGAAGCAATGATAGGACATGTTCCGACTTGCACACTTGGATCGGAGGTTAAGAAATTATGCAACAAATAAGTGAAGATAATAAGAGTGCAATGGGGAAAGATCCGCAAGAACGCTACTTGGGAGACTGAAGACAAGATTCGCGCTTCATATCCTTTTCTTTTCGAGAATATGTCCTTAACTTCTTTTTCCAAGCTTCGAATTAATACTTGTATCTATCAGTTGAATATCTCCTATCAATCGACCCTTTAAGTAGAAAACTAATGAATGTAAACATGTGTTTGAGACATGTTATGTTTGATGGATGCAAGTGGTTGCTAGTGATTGCTCGTGGATGCATCTACACACACAATAGGCACTAGATTGTCTTAATCACTTACATATTGCATATTGATGTGTGTACATTTTTTAATTTTTATGGATTATAGTTACATTGATGTTGCATGTGGATGGATGATTATGCACAAATATAGAGCTTACATTTTATATTAGGATGATTTACATACATTTTGGTTGCATGGCACAAACATACATTGCATTAAGGAGGTCAACTGAATTAGTAGACCGCCAGGTCTTCCGCATTAGTTTACAGACATATACACACACACTATTATGTATGTTCATAAAAACATTACAAATTTCTTAAGGACAATGGATGCATGTGATTGCTATAAGGATGTATGATTGTTGGATGATAGGATATACGTTCTTCTTAACTTAGAGATTTCGGGGACGAAATCCTTTGAGTAAGGGATAATGTAACACCTCGAAATTTTAACGACGCTAAAGATGATGAATTGAAGAATAATTAGTGTGAAATATTATGCTAACAATGAATTTAAGGAAAAGTTAGTTAAATACTTAGAATTGAGTTAAACGGACTACGCCATTGCGTCCGTCTCGAAATTCTAGTCAAGATAGACATTTGGTTTGCATAAATCGGACACCATATGAAGAAGCTATTAAGGTTTAAAGTTTGTATGCATATATGGAAGATATATATATACATATAAATTCAAAAATATTCAAAAATCAGCAAAACCAGAAATCCAGTGTGCAAATCAAGGAAGGGCCAACCATTTGAGGTCGACCTGAGACCCGGTTGGGTTGAGCCATGGGTCAACTCAGGCTCATGGGGTCGGCCCCGGGGTCGACCTAAGGGTCGGCACCCATGAAGGGGGGTCGATCTAGGGGTCGACCCACCTGAAGGGGGGTCGACCCACCCGTGGCTCTGGAAACTTCTTTTCTCAACTTGGACGATTTTAGAGCTAGATTAATGAACCCTAGGCTATATAAAGGACCCTAGACCTAGGTTTTATTCGTCTAAAAACAAAGGTGATGGAGAAGCTCCGCTGCAACGAAGATTGAATGGCCTAATCTACTCCAAATCTAATTCAGCAAACATTATACAAATTCAACAATTGCTACAACAAATTCAGCGATGGCTACAACAACTTATTCAACATGTTCTTTGTAGTAATTTGGATCCATTTCCTTAGATCTATTCACTGTGAGTTCATGTTATTTTTAGACTTGAATATTTAAATAGTAATTTTGATATGTATATAAAAATTTGATCTTTAATTGGTGCCTAATCAATTCTATTATAATATAACTGTCAGATCTGCTTTTATATGTTCATATTGCCACCGTGTTAAATCTTGTCGTAATATGTCTATCCAGTTTATGCCAATTTCTATTAGTTTATTATCGATTCGTTACTATGCCTATTCTTGATTCTCTTCTCTCCCTCCTTTTTCCTTTTATTTTTATATAGCCAGGCTACCTTCGAGCCTAGGCCTAAAGTTGGAAAAAAATGCGAATGTGCGAAATTGGGAATGACTGGGAAAGACATAATTTGGGGAAAAATTAATTTTGGAAAAATAAAAATATAAGTTTGGGCATAAAATGTGGAAATATACAAATATGGATTTGGGGACATAAATCGTGTTGTATAACATGGATATGAATTTAGGCGAACATTGGAAAATATGATTTGGCATAAATTATGTAAAATATGATTTGGGCGTAGATTGGAATATATGTTAATATGAATTTGGGCACAACCTTTATAGAAATATGTGAATATGAACTAGGGACATAACTTGGAAAATATGTAGATTTAGATTGGAAAATATGTTAATATAATAGACTTTTGGTGAAGGACGATGAGATAAAGAATAGGTAGAGAGAATACTTTGATAAGCTTTTCAACGAAGAAAGATTTAGCTCTTCGATCGAGTTAGAAGACTTTGCCAACAACACTAATAGACATTTTGTGCGGAGATTTCAAGAAGCTGAGGTAAAGGGGGCATTGAAACGGATCAAATCAGGCAAGTCGGTAGGTCCTGATGACATTCCTATTGAGGTGTGGAGATGCTTTGGAGATGCAGGGATAACATGGCTAACTAAGTTGTTTAATAATATTTTCAAATAAAAAAAATGCCAGATGAGTGGAGGAGAAGCACTTTAGTTCCAATCTTCAAGAATAAGGGAGATATTAAAAGTTGCACAAACTATAGAGGAATTAAGCTTATGAGTCATACAATGAAGTTTTGGGAGAGAGTTTGCGAGTAGCGTTTGAGGAGGTTGACAAGTATCTCTAGGAATCAATTTGGTTTTATGCCTGGATGGTCAACCACTGAGGCAATTTTATTAGTTAGCCAACTTATGGAGAGATACAGGGAGCATAAGAAAGATCTCCACATGGTTTTTATTGACTTGGAGAAAGCTTATGACAGAGTGCCAAGGAGGGTTATGTGGTGGATGCTATAAAGGAAGAGAGTGTCATCAAAGTATATTACCCTTATCAAGGATATGTATGAGGGGTTGTGACTAGTGTTAGGGCATGCGATGGTGAGACCAGAGACTATCCAATTAACATAGGGTTACATCAAGGTTCGGCTTTGAGCTCCTATATTTTTGCATTAGTGATGGATGAAATCACAAAAGATATACAAAGGTAGATTCCTTGGTGTATGCTCTTTGCCGATGATGTTGTGATGATTGATGAGAGTAGAATAAGGGTTAATCGACAACTGGAGTTGTGGAGGAAGACCTTGGAATCAAAGGGTTTCAGGCATTACAGAACTAAAACAGAGGTCACCCTGGCCGGTAGAGTAGTACCCAAGAAGGAATCATTTCGATACTTAGGATCTATGTTGCAGTTTGATGGGGAGATTGATAAGGATGCTAGTTTTAGAATTCAAGCAGGATGGGTGAAATAGCGACTAGCATCTAGCATTCTTTGTGATAGGAAGATTCCTCAGAAGCTTAAAGGAAAATTCTATAGAACATCAATCAGGCCTGCAATGTTACATGGTGTAGAATGTTGGCCCATTAAGAGGCAACACGTTCAAAAGATAAGTGTAGCAGAGATGCAGATGCTGCCCTAGAGCTGTGGGCGCAATAGACGAGATCGGATTAGAAATGAGGATATTCGGGAAAAACTTGGAGTTGCACCTATTGAAGAGAAGTTAGTCCAATACCGCTTGAGATGGTTTGGACATATCCAACATAGACCATACAATGCACCTGTGCGCATTGGAATTATAGGTCACCCCGAAGGCCCAAAGAGAGGTAGAGGTCGACCTAAAATGACATGGGAGGATATAATAAAGAGGGATTTAAGTAATTGGAGTCTATTTGAGGAGCTGATAGTGGATAGGAGTGCATGGAAGTTGGCAATCCATGTACCAGAACCTTAGTTTTTTTAATCTGTTTAATTGTTTTAGACTTTATTTCACTTTGGTTGAACCTTTTTTACTTTTTATTACTATTTTAGACTTTATTTCACTTTTATTGAACCTTTTTACCTTTTTAAAAAAAATTAAAAAAAAAGACCTTTATCAGACGTCTTTTTATCTGTTTGGTTATTTTAAACCTTTATATATATATTATTATCATTTCTTTTATTTTTATTTTTATTTTGGGTTCCATATCTAGCCAACCTCAACTTGTTTGGGACATATGGCTTTGTTGTTATTGTTGTTGTTGTTATTGTTGTTGGGTTTGTGCATAACATATATATATGTGTATGCCTTGACTTATAACTTGGGGAAAAGAGCATATGGTGCATAATTAAAAGGTGAACTGAAAAGGGGCGTAAAGGTCTATGATTTGAATAGTGAATTGGGCATATAATTAAATATGGGGAAAAAGGGAATGAACACCTATAAGGACATAGGTAAAATTGGAAAATAATGAATGCTTAGGATTACAATTTGAAATTGTAATTGTAATTATGACACAAGGTTAGGTTGCATTAGTGGTGGAAGTTTGCCCGGACCCGACCGTCTTATCCTGCAACCAATAATGTTGAACCTAATGTGAGAGGTCTAAGTGCACAAATATGAGATGTGCTCAGACATGAGGTTAAGCCAAATTTGTGGAATAAGTCTGCCCGGACCCGCCTGGCATATCCAGCTTCCACAAACGGCAGGCTTACTGTGGGAGGTCTAGCATACTGTAACCATAAATGAAAATATGGTAATAAATCTTGAATACCTAACCGAGTTGAATCCATAGGGATTGTATGAATAAAATAAAGATGAGGTTAAGTAAAATTGGTTGAACAGTTGGTGGGTTAAGTAAATCTGAGGGGGTGGGTAATATTTACATATAGGCCCATAAACTTAACCCAACAAGGTTATGTAATTAAGACACCTACTGGTATACATAACCGGTAGAAATAATAAAGTTATGTAATTGGAAGACACCTTGTAGGGTAAGTATAACTTATAGAAATGATAGAATTAGATATGCGTAATAATTTGCTAAGTGAACAATGATAAATTGTAGTGATAGTTTAAATTGAATTTATGATTAAATGAGAAAGAATAAGGAAAACTTAAATAAGTTATATTTAATCATAAATGGTAAGTGACATGTTAATAAAGAAACATGTGAATTGAGATATACTTAATAACGTATTAAGGAGAACATGTTATTGTAATGATATAACCAAGCAAGAATATAAAATAGATTGTGGATTGCATACCTTGGGCCACAATCTAGAAAAATAACATGTTGTGGGCTTATTAATAAACTTAAATGAATTAAGTTATATGACTGAAATTAATAAGCAAGAGAAACTTGGTAATTTGAGTAAGAATTCAATATGAATGGGAATAACCAAGTTGAATGGATACCCGATGAGGTATGGCAAGTGCGTAAAAGAATGTTTAGACATAGGGTCTAACAACATATTAAAGAAAGGTGCTTGGACCAGTCCGTACGTTTGAGGGTGAATAACCCAACGGAGTAGATCATCGAGGTGTTATAAGACACGAGGGAAGCGTACATTCATCTGATTGTTATGACGGCTCCAAAGGAATGGGAATGGGAAAGCACGCGACTTCCTGAAGTACGTAAGGTGGTCCCAGTAGTCCTCTGTGCGATGACAGATGTCTTAGGCTGTACTCGCAGAGGTTGGGTCTACACGTAACTACTCGGTGGGTGTGCCTTGACTGCAGATGTAGATATGCAGTTAGAATGCTTTGACGAGGTGACACTAGGGTGATTCGACGGTTGCCTCACGAGGAGATAGATTGGGTCACGACTAACAAGTATAGTAGACTGTCAGATATCCGTCATCAACAGCCAGCTGGATGCGAAAGACTAGAGCTAAACCGAAGATACCATTTCACCTTTCGCTATCGAGGTACGGGGTTGAGGGTAGACGCCACATGAATGTTTAGATTAGTTGTTATTAGGGGCAGTAGCTTAGCTCTTGTAGTCTTAGCTAGTTGGGGGAGGGGTCGAGGTGGGGCCATAGCCACCACGAAAACAGACCCTAGGTATATCTGTATATAGAGGCTCTTTAGAAACGGGCCTGTACAAATATGGAAAAGCTCCCGATCGAGTTTCGTATTTTTTGTATCGCCCTGCCGCGGAACTCGGTGCACATTAGAGGATGTGCGATTGATGCATCGAGCTACAATTACAGTACATATGTGGGACAGTCTAGATACATGCACATCTGCCCTGGGTGGTGTATCATAGACTAGCGGGCATTATTCCGATAAGGAATCTGATTCGATCGATGGTGGCAGTCCATACGCTTACGTAGCATAGTAATGGTAGACATATGCAGAACATAACATTTTATATAGAGATCCGTACATCACTCCGGCATAGGATAAGGGACTGAGTTCATTACGATGGAGGCCATGCGAGTGGGTTACTATGGGGTGTATCTCAATATTGAGAGATAACTACATATATTGTATTAGGTGAATCCATGGGAAAGTAAATGGGTACGATGCACATATAAGTCTTGAGTGTTATTAACCCAAGTAACCTGATAATCAAGAAAATGTAATGGAACGGTATTAGTAGGGATCATTCTACTTCTGACATACTAGTATCTGCGCGGTGCAGAGAAATGTGTTTGAGAAGCGCAATATATCTTGTTCATCTTATCTTGCTCAGTTCACACTTTTTATTGTTACTATTATCTTGTTCTTCCAGTTTTATATACCTGCCATGATACTTTTATTTATTTATATTTAAAAGTAACTGGACTCGCCAGACTTTATGTCTGACCCTTTTTGTTTCCTCTTCCCTCTCTTCCGTTCCCCCATAGGTTCTCAAGGTGGAAGTGCTTAGAGTTGATTTGGATTGTTTCAGCTTAGCTTGGATTTTAGATATAAATGTACCGCTTTGACTTCTTGTCAACTCTCTTATGGCTTTGTAAGGGAAATATGGTTTTATGCTTTTATACTCTGATATTTTGGATAGATTATTAATATGATTAGTTACTTATGATGTATACTCAGTATTTGGGACCATGATGTTTTGATTCAAACAAAGTTTTTAATTCCACTGCTATTTTACATGTCTCTCTTGTGCTATTATGTTTTTATTTACCTATAACGCTTCACGAAACTTGATGCATTCCCTCAGTGAGTGACATTAACGGACGTGGGGTGTCACACCTTTTTCCCACAACTGTGACATTTTATCTTATCCTTGCCTTTGTCATCCTTCCCTCCTTTCTTCTGTTGTTGTGGCTGTTGCCCCTTCTTGGGCCACACCTTCCTATTTTGCGATGTCCCCTCAGCCTTTACCTCCTTCTTTTCTCCCTTGTCCTCCTCATGCATCAGGGCTATATCGATAAGCTTTTCAAAAGTGGCCCTCATTGGAACATGGGACATGTCTAACCCATGAAGAGGTTCATTCAGCTCTTTAGCAAGCCGCAAAGCCTTTTTGTGCAGCATATCCACCAACTCTAACTTGAGCCTTGCTGGCTGGTTGAATTTGTTCACATATTCTTTCACTGTCAAGTTTCCTTGTTTGAGTGCTAAGAACGTCTCCATTTGCATGCTTTTCTCGTCTTGGGAAAGAAATTTCATTTCAAATCTTTGTCTAAAATCTTCCCAAGTTTCCACCGGACGTCCAGCTTGGGTGACTTCCCACAAAAATGAGGCATTGTCCTTCAGTAGCCAAACAGCTAACTGAATCTTCCTTCTATCCTCTACTTCAAAGATTCGAACAAGTCCTCGGTCTCCTTGAGCCAATTCCGAGCTTCAACGAATGTCTCATTCCCATGGAATGGCTTCCCTCCCATAGCACGGAAGTCCTTGCAAATCTTGGCGAAGTTATCTGCTCTTGGGGGGGAGGAGGAGGAATGACTGGTGTAGCTGGGGGAGGAACATTTCCTTGGCCTTCGGCTGCCGCCGTGGCTTCCAAATACCTATGGAACCATCCGGGTATTGTGATTCCCTCTAGGATATTAGGAATGTTTTTTTCCCTAGACATGCTGAAAAGAAAAAGGAAGAGATTTAGACAAACGATCGAAGTGTGATACATATGGGTTTTGGGGAATTTTTTTCAAAACAGACTTTTCTTTTCGAACATATTTTGTTTTAAAAATCATTTTTAAAATAATTTTCATAAACTTCTGTCTAATCTGGTAACCTTCAGCTCTAATACCAAGTGTTACACCCCACGTCTTTTAGTGTCACTCACTAAGGGAATGCATTAAGTTTCGTGAAGCGTTTTAGGTAAACAGACATAGAATATTACAAGACAGATATAAATATTTTTGCAGCGGAATAAAACAACTTTATTAATTATAAGATAATGTGGTCCAAAACATAATTTGTTTGAAATATAAAAGCCCATTACAACATAAAAACCACTATCTTGTACTTCAGAAATATCAGAGTACATAAAAGAAATAAAGTTCCCTAAGAACAAAATATAGCCATAGCAACAAGGATAGGAGCTTGAGCCATACATATCGGCAGCTCTAGCAAAATAAGTAGAACCACGACCAAGCCTGAGTGTTTCCTCCCTGAGAACCTGGGGGGCCGGGGGGGGGGGGATGGAAGAAAGAAGGAGAAGCAAAAAGGCTCAGACATAAAGTCTGGTGAGTCTATTTACTTTTAGCCAGTAAATAAATAAAAGTAACATGATAGGCATATAAAGTGGATAAGAGAGATCACTACACAAATGGCAGGTGTGACAAGGTAGACAGGATAAGGTGTATATGATTCTAATGATTACTCTGCACTATTACTAGTGTATCCAGAAAGAGATGACCCCTTAAACCATAAGATGGTAGACTTAGATATACGTCCAAATGTATCCAAACCACTACCCTGATCGATTGGCTCCCTAACTCTCGTAGATAACTTGTGCTGGCCCTATAGTAGGAGGTATCACTTCCTAAAGTGTCAACACCTCGTCGTAATAATGTGCACAACCATATCTACAGGTATCACGGTCGTCTTATCCCCCTCTGCCCGGCTCATGCATGGACATGGCCCGGTCGGTTTGTGTCGCTCACACCGTCCTCCATGTTTGGATCTCTTACAATCAGTTAGTAAGCGTGCCCCTTCTCCATCTAGTATGGAGTACTTTGCTTGATACCTACTCTGGGCTACTAACTGTAATGGGTCCACACAATATGATACAAGCTCCCCCTTTATCTTGTATCCCCCACTAGGTTTTCTCTGACTATGTAAACCACTAGGTGTCTTTAATTACATAGCCTTATTTATTTCTATCAGTTATGCTTACCCTAAAGGGTGCCTTTAATAACATAACTTTATTATTTCTTCCAATTATGTATACCACAAGGTGTCTTTAATTACATAACCTTAACGGGTTAAGTTTGTGGGCCTATATGTGAATATCACCCACCCCGCTTCAGATTTACTTAACCCACCCCTTTTGTTCAACCAAGTTTACTTGACCCCCAACTTAAATTTAAGTTCATACATTCCCTATGGATTAACTTAGGTTAAGTAGTCCAATTATTTACCATGTCCATGTATGTTTTACAATGGGCTAGACCTTCCACATTAGGCCTACAACGTGTGGATGATGGATATGTCGGTCGGGTCCGGGCAGACTTATTCTACAGTTGGGCCTAACCCCGTGTCATAGCCCGATTCGTATTTACGTACTTAGACCTCCCACATTAGGTTTAACAATAGTGGCTACTGGATATGTCGGTCGGGTCCAGGCATACTTCCACCACTAATGCAACCTAACCTCATGTCATAAGTACAATTACAATTCCTAATTGCAATTAATAAACATTCCATTTTTAATTAATAAATCAATTAATTAAACCTTTCCTTTTTTAGGTGTTAATGCGCATTTTACCCAATAATTTGAATTATATGTCAAAAAATGTTCATATTCAAATTATGCCAATATTAACCCTTTTTCCCCCATTCCTTAACTAGCGCACTCATAAACTGGTGGCATGCCTAGTCTAGATAATAGCCTAGTCATTAACGGTAAAAGGGAAAAACAATAGGAATGTAACAAAAGTGATCACCTTGGCATAAACATAAACTTATCATGATAATGTGAATATACATATTGGCATGGACATGTAATTAACATCATAACAGGGTGGACATAAAACTAGTGAACTTGTGGTAGTCAATTGGTTCTAACATAACTATGATGTTACAATAAGGATAGTAAGATCTAAATTAGCAATTTAGATGTCCAATTGGTTAGGTCTAACATGACAACACAAGGTGATAAACTAGATCACATAATTCAGATCTAGAGATTAAAATAGAATTACCACGATAACACATGGTGATAAATTAGATCACATAATTCAGATCTAGAGGTTAAAATAGATCTAACATGATTACACAAGATGATAAATTAGATCACATAATTCAGATCTAGAGGCTAAAATAGATCTAACACCATTAGAATGACATAATAACATGTTTAGATCTAAATACGTCCAACTTACAACATATCTAAGTTGATTGCAATATGAAAGGTTATTTATATATAGATTTAGATCTAACCAATGTTGCAACTGTCAAAATTAATAGATTTACATTCTCCACAACATAGTTACAAGTCAAGATCCACAAAGGCAACGTAATAGAATAACCACAATTGCATCAGATCAAGAGAATTAGATCTACCATGACATAGCATAAGATATGATAATAGCATAGATTCATGGTTTACACATATCCAAATCACCGTCTTTCATAATTTACTTTTATTTATCTAAACCTAAAAGCGACTAGAACTCACAGCGTTAGGTTTAGAGAATAGAGAGAATGGATCTTGAATTTCTGGATTTGATTTGCAAAACTGAAATATTGTATGTTATTGAAGAAAATGAACCCGTCTTAGTTCGCACTCCGGCAGAGTTTAGCCGCAGTTGTTTCTTTGCGAAGAAAACAATGGAATTGAGGTATATTTATAGCTGCTAGGTTACAGAATTCAGATGCCATCTCAGTCCTAAAGGAATTGGGTCATGGGTCACCACCTACTCGGAAAAGGCCCGAATACCTAAAAACTCCTATGGTCGCACTTTACAGGTGCATCAGTGTAAAATTGCCTTGGCGCACTTGTGAAGTGCTCCAGTCCTACCTGGTTTGATTATCAAGCTTTTATCATCTATAACTTCTTCATATGTTATTTGTTTTACGTAAACTTGGTGTCTACCCTGACCAGAATTTCAAGACGGACGTAATGACGTAGTCTGTTTCCCTTAATTCTTAATGTTAAATTGATTATTCTTTAATTTATCCTCTTTAATGTCGTTAAAAGTTCAGGGTGTTACACATGGTCCCCTAAAGTCAACTATACAAGCTCTAAGCAGATCCTCCAAAACCCTATTAACTCTTTCCGTCTGGCCGTCTATCTGTAAATGACACGCCTTTCTTAAACTTAGGGTCATTCCCAATTCTTCCTGAAGACTTTTCCAGAATTAGCTAGTGAATAATATATCGTTATCACTTAAAATATTAGTTGGATTTCCATGTAGCCTAATAATATCCTTAACATACATTTGGGATAACAAGGCGGTGGTCTGGCTCTTAACGGGAATAAAATGGGTACTTTTTGTTAATCGGTCCATTATCACCCAAATCCCTCGTTCTCCTTCTTGTTCCAAGGAAGCCCATCAACAAAATTCAAAGAAATGTGCTCCCATTTCTAGGTGGGAACCTCTAATGGTAAATAAGGTCCTCCAGGCTTCCCTTTTTTCGCCTTTACTCCTTGGTAAATTTGGCATCTAGAAACAAAACCTACCATGTCTCTCTTCATCCCTTCCTAATAGAAACTACTCTTCATGTCCTCAAACATTTTATCACCTCTTGGGTGAAAGGTCATCCTTAACCTATGGCACTCTTGATAACATCTTTCCTAAGATCCAAACTCTTTAGGATGCAAATCCGACCATCTCTTCTCATGCTTTTATTACTATTGTCAATAGAATATATACTAGAATGAGGGAAACATTCTCCCCTAGAATTTTTTCCCTTAACGCCCTCAAATCATAGTCAAGGTCTTGTTCATCCGTGATTCTTTCAGATAAAACAGGTTATATCTCCATTGCTCTAATAAACCCTTGAGCTGCCTCATATGGTGGTTGAAAATTAAACCAAGAGAAAAACTCTAACTACCTCCACTTGGCAATCGCATTAAGGATGGCTTGCTTTGGTCTTAAAGCATTAGCCAGGACATTACCCTTCCTAGGGGTAATCTAAATGGAGAAATCAAAATATGCAAGATATTCCATCCATCTCTACTCCCGAAGGTTCATATCCTTTTATGAAAACAAATACTAAAGGGATTTGTGATCTATGAATAACTCGAACTTCTCTTGAAAAAGATAATGCCTCTACATCTTTAGATCGAAAATTACCGCTACAAATTCAAAATCATGGACGGGGTACCATTTCTCGTGATCCTTGAGTTGTCAACTTGCGTAGTCGACTACTGTACCCTCTTGCATGAGGACTTATCCTAACCCTGTCCTACATACATCTGTGAAAACATTAAACATCTTGGCTCCATCCAGTATAATCAAAATAGATGTACTTGTGAGAGAATCCCTCAATCTCTCAAAGGCATTCTAACAATTCTAATTCCATATAAACTTATGATCCTTCTTTGTTAGTTGGGTTAGAAGGGTAGCAATCTTTGTGAAGTCCTTGATAACTTTTCTATAATAACCTGTTAACCCAAGGAAGCTTCTAACCTTAGCCACGTTTTGAGGTATCTTCCATTTCTGAATAGCTTCAACCTTAGCAAGGTCTACTGCAAATCCATTCCCCTAGACAATATGCCCTAAAAACTTGACCTCTTTCTTCACAAACATGGCATTTTGAGTATTTTGCTTTAAACTGGTTATCTCTTAGGATTGCTAGGACCCTTTTCAAGTGATCTTCATTCTCCTTATGGTCCTTTTAAAAGATAAGTATATCATCTATAAACACCACTATGATGTTATTAAGTATTTCCCGAAATACCCTACTTATCAGATCTACAAAGAAAGTGGGGGCATTTGTCAATCCCAAAGGCATGACCTCCCACTCGAAAAGTCCATCTGGCACCCTAAATACTGTCTTATGCTTACTCTCTTCTGAGATCCTTAATTAGTGAAATCTAGTAGCCAAGTCTAATCGGGAAAATATTTGGGCTCCTCCCAAATGATCAAACAAATCGTCAAATCTAGGTAAGGGATACCAATTGTTCTTGATCAGTTTATTAAGTTCCCTATAGTCAACACATAATCTTAAAGGTCTATCTGACTTCATGGCAAATACTATTAGGGCACCCTACTCTTAGGTACTCCTATGAATATATGCCTCAAGAGCAATGCGACCAGTCTCGCGTCCTTTTCGAGGTCTATTATAAAAGATATCTCTTGATGTGATGGGAGTCCTATGACTTCCTCGAAAATGTCAGGGAACTCACATACAACTGGTACCAAGGAAGGTTCTCCAAAATCAGGAGATAGAAAAAATTAGGTCGAACTCCTACTCCTTTTTCTATAAGCAATCTCTATGTTGCGGCTTCCACGACTTCTCAAACAAACTATCCTTCTATCACAGTTGAGGACGATCATATAAAATAATAGCCAGTCTGTACCCATGATAGGACCGTACCCCTCAAAATCAAGCACATATGCATTGCAAAAGAAGTCGACAACACTGGTGTCTAATACTTGGTCTTTACAAACAATATAAAGGTGCATTGCCCCTCCGATAGGGTTGAGCACCTCTATCGGATGGCTAGCAAAGAATAAGAGAAGTTTCAAAGATTCTACAACCTACCTAGAAATAAATGAATGGGTGGCTCTAGAATCAAATAGGGTACACAAAGAATTTCCAAGAACATAAATTATACCTTCTGATGCGGGTGGTCCCTAATCCTTGGGGGAAAACTACGAATTGGCGCAACTTCTAGGGCATTGCTCTGAACGCCTTGTACCATCCTTGGCTTTGGGAAGTTCTTCGCTAGGTGCATTTTCATGGTAGTTAAAGAATTTTCCATCAATGTCAGTCTTCGCTAAGTTTACTCATAACCCTTCGCTTTGTGCCCCTTCCTATGGCACCTAGAAAAATTCTTGACTTCCTTCTTGAATTTATTGCCTTTCTTCTTCTTAAGCTAGTAATTCTTTGTCCTATTCTTCCCATCGCCAGAAGTACCTTATCCTTTATTAGTTGACTTAACCTCCTTAACATTTGTGGTAGAATATAAGATAGCTGCCTCAACCAAAGCCTCAAATGCAGCTCCTAAAGAAATTTGTGCTTAAAGCATCTCCTTCGATGGTGAATTCAACCCCTTCAAGAACCTAAGGGCTTTATCTGTTGGTTTATCCATTAACCCACTGCCAAACTTAGACAAGTCAACAAATTTTGGCATATACTCCTTCAACTCCATTTATCCCTGGTTTAGTCGGAAAAAAATTCTTGATGTAGGGTCTTATCTGCATTAATTAGGAATTTGTTCTCGAAACGTGTCCTAAACTCATCCAATGTAAACAATCTACCTACGTTCTCTTAAAAAACTAAGTTCCACCACTCTAGAGCCCCCTCATTCAAGAGTCGGGCTGCTACCTAACGTTTTAGTTCATCTTCCCATTGGGTAGCCTTAAAAATCTTCTTGCACTCCGAGATCCAAGCTTTTGCATTTATAAAGTTCTTTATCGCAGAATAGGCCTTGCCTCTAAAACTTACAAAATCTTTACAAAGGAGAGGGACATTGAGTGCCCTTTCGACGGGCTGAGCAGCTTGTTCCGTTAGGACATGATTAGCAATAGGGACTTGTTCCATAGTCGTAAGATACTACTGGAAATATTATGTCAAGTACGAGGCCTTGCTTGGTTTCCCTGTTCGGGCTAATTTGTCGACCATATCTACTATCTAAAAAGGAATAACCTTTAGTGGACTTCCTATGATAGTATCAAGGCCCAAAAGCGGGATAAGATTGCTTATTATAGTCACGTAGGTTTTGGGTATAGTTCTTATATATATAGTTCGGAAAACCCTTCGCAAACAACAAATACGTCTCACATGTATATTTCCCTATAATCTGGTAAACTATGTTATAATACCAAATATAACAATCCTCCTGAAATGGGCCTAAATTTTTGCCCAAAAAATGCCTATCAGAAATTAGAGCCACTCTAAATGGGTCACTGGTTATTATAAGGATTAAATTAAATAGATATACAAAGTAATATAAAATGAAAATCAGAGCTCGCACAATGGACGACAAAAAATATAATATCATAAGTATAAGATGTACCAATTATTAATACCCACAATTCGGAAATACAACATGTCTCAATCTTCAAGGTACCTCATTATTATTCATCCTAATTACATAATAATAGTACTAAATAAGCAATAGCCACAATAACTAGATCTTTAAAAGGCTCCTCCTCCAACACATCATCCTCCATCCCTAATCACATATCTCGCCTATTATGGTGTTAATGTTAAGAGGAAGTAAGTCAAAACATAAAGTTATGGTGAATGAAACATAAGTAAGTTAAGAAGGCTATTCCCTATAATTGGCAGTTGTAAACTTTTCAATTTATGTCATCTTAGTGAGCACCAAATGCAAACATATAGGGAGGACATCCTAACATTCACTTAATACACTTAATTAAGGGTGGAAATCTTCCTACATTTACTTGATAACATATTTGTTTAGGGCGGATAACTTTCTAGTCACCTAATACCCAATGGCGGACGCCATGCCACTTAAGATCGCGTTCTAACGTCAATACGTTATAAGTGATGACTCTTTTTATAGGAAGAGAAATATTAACGGTTACTTAAAACCAGTTGTGGGTTAACTTCTATTAAGAAGAACCTCGATGAGAACCCTCTTGTAACTATCTAGCTGTACCTACGGGTGAACTTCTAGCCACTTAATACTTCCCTTAGATGGTGGTTCCTTAGGCCATGTATACATAATATGTCCCTTTGGTCAACACTCACTAGCCTCATTGATATGAAGCGGACATACTTGGAGAATTACCCTACACATGTTGTTGTCTATTAGGACCATTTAATACCTTATAAGAGAAAGGAGGACCAAACAACCATTTACTTCTCATGGGAGTGCTCAACGACTTAGGTCCTGAACCAAGGAGTGAACCTTAGGAACATACCCAGTCCTAACCACTTAATACCGAATAATAGATAGGTAAGCCACTTAATACATATTTCAAAAGCAGGCGTACTTTGCACACACAACATACGTACACACACACACACACACACACACACACACACACACACATATATATATATATATATATATATATATATATGCATACCTGATATCTCACATTAGGCCTACCCCTTATAGAGTATGGATTTGACGGGCGGTTCTGTGTAGGCTTCTACTATAAGTTAGGCCTAATCTCGAATTGAAGCACACTAATTATAATGGCCCATAACACCAATACCTCTCACATTAACCAGATTTACTTGTAGACGCTAGATATGTCGGTCGGTTTCAGACAAACTTCTGCTTCAAGTAACGGTTAACCTCATGTATTTGTGTCATTAATATTAATTAAGCCATTAACTCACACATATACAAGCATATAATTCCTATAAGGACATTTAATACTATTCCTATTTTAATAGTATTTATAACGCACTAAATACGCATAAATATATATATATATATATATATATATATATATATATATGTATTGATTATGTTATAAATATTGATATAAGTATAAACATAAATTTAATGAACGCAATTAATGTCCTTTCCATGTATTTGAAATATCAATCCAATCAAATTCTTAAGGTATACAAGTCAAATTTCTCATATTTTCCTCCATCCGTAACAAAGTGTGCATATGATAATAGAATGGAAAAACATCCACAATAACATATAAGCTTGTAGCCAAGATTTTTGCTTGATTATTATAAAAATAAACGGTGAACATATCATTAACTATATACATTTATACCCTCTGTTTTGAATAGATTCCTTTTTGATGATGTTTGTTCATTCGCAAAACATTAATATTTGGACATATAGAAATTTATATGTTCAAATCCTCTATTTTAAGGAATGGAGATTTAAACCTACTGAATTAACAACTATCCATACCTTAATGTTTTACCTAAAAACCAAACATGTGAATTTACATGAAAAATAGAATAAAAGGTAATCAACTCAAAACAGAAAATCTAAATGATATAGAAAATGATACAAAAGAATCATGTCCTTCTTTTACTATTACAACAAACCAATTATAACTTGATTGAACATTTCTACAAATAGTAAAATAAACGGAGGATTTGGAGGGTTTTAATCAGATTTCCTTTTCATATATCCCAAATCCCCAAGGCAGAACAATCCAAATCCATAACCATCATATTATAAACAATAGTAACTTAGTTGGATTCCACTCACAAATTTACAAGATGAAGAAACAAGAGAATTGATTGGGTAAAAGAATGGACTTGGCCTTCGAGAACGAACAAGCTCCAACCTTTCAAATATAAGAATCACATATATTAGAATTCTTATATACACGATTCTGCATCTTGGAATAATTCTAATTCTAAATATAATAGGATAGAATAGGAGAATGAAAATAGATTGAGAAGAAAGAAGAAGAACCTATTTTCTTTTCTAAAGATTTAGCAATGGCAGAAAGCTAAGGCGAAGGCAACATAGAGAATAGAGATAGAGTTTCGAATGAGGGTTTTAGGGGAAAATTATAGTTTATATTTTTTTGTTTGAAATGTTCTATTAATTTGATATAATCTAGATGGTCCAATTGATAGATATAATAAATAAGTCCTTGCACAAAACAACCCTCACTAGGCTCCCGAGCAGAAGGGCGGTCGACACCCTCCCAATCAGGGTGGTCGACCTTGCGTTTGACACCCCACCTAGATGGGTGGTCCACACACCTTTTGGGGCGAGGCCAGGAAGAAATTCCTCCAGAATTTTACTTTTTCCATCGTTTTTAATTAGTTTCTTTTATTTCTTTCCAAAGCTAATTTATTCTTGTCCCCCACTGTGTGTAAATATATACACATAAGTTTGAAATGAAAGGGAATATTCTTTTTCATGCTTATTCTATTTAATACATTCCTAGCTTGTGTATATATTTATTTGAAATTTATACCTTTATGCATTAATATATACATACAACTTAATTAATTAATAACTTTTGCATAGGAACTATGTTTTCAGCAAATAAAATACAAAAATGGATTAGAATCACGCCACAAACGCAAGTGCAGTACTTTCGTTGCACAATTCTTAATTATACAAAATTCCATTTTCATCATGTAATCTATTATTAATTATTATATTTTATTTTTAAATTAAATTAATCTATTTCTAAATTAGGTATGTTTTACGAGGTGTTATACTTCCTCTTCGCTTTCTATTGGGCCTTGCACCTTGCCTTTAACTTCCTTTCCTCCCCCGCCCTCTACCACTTAAACTCATCCTCGGCTCTTTTCCTGGCGGCCTCATCCTCGATATTCTTTCTGGTGGCCTCCTACACCTTAGCTAGAGCATCCTCCACTATGCCTTAGATGGCCTATCGCAATGAAAATTCATGGTGTTGCTAGCTACAATGTTGTCATTGCTATGTTGTTTTTTGTCTATTACAACGCACACTTCAATGTGTTAGCATAGATATCAACATGTGTTGCAGTAGTCGGGTGAATAAAATTATCAATCTGGGTCAACTCAATCCAACGGTCTAGGTTAGCGATCCGCGTCATTCTGATTTTCCTTCGGCGCCTGAACTCCTTTGCCCTAAATTTTCATTTTTCCACTAGCTATTTGCCTTTGTTTTTTTCAATTGAGAGAAGATGTCGGCTTTCTTTCTAATGGCGATCAAAAACTAGGGTTATCCTCTGATTTAATTCGATTACAAATTTTATTTATTTCATAGCTACTAATCGGGTCGCTCTTCTCTTTCTGATAGCCGACTCAATAAAAATTAGGGATTTTGTTTCTTTCCAAATCGCGATGCATGCTTTCTGGTTTTCTAGTTCAGCGATATCGTCCCAATTTATTTTCAAATCAAAAGGAGATGGAGGTATCGCAGAAAGGTTGAAGATATCAATAGTGAATTATTTTATTTTATCTTCAGATTTTGGCGATTTCATCTGATTTGGAGATAAAAACTCATGAAGAATGTCTGTTAATAGATTTTAAGAGGAAAACCATGACTTAAGTTTCAAATTGGATCATCTCCAAAATGTTTAGGTGACTCTCTTTTATTTGAAATGAAATCTAGCTTAGTTTTATTATTGAATTTGTTCTCAGTGATGCATCAGTTCTTAAAACAACGCATGCTAAATTTTTGGCTGATAAAAACATCAGGGATTTGTTTTTCATTATCACTAGTCCCTGATTTATTTTATCAAAATTATAGTATCTGCATTTGGTAGGAAATTAGTTTTGTGACAATGAAGTTTATGAAGCTTGGATCAAAGCCTGGTCTATTTCAAGCAATGGAAAGGATGTAATATCCTACTTTTAATTGCGTCATGATTTGTAACAGAAATATATTCCAAATCTGGTTAATGACTTCATAGTTACTTCATATTACTTGAATTCATCTTATTCTCAGTAATACTATAATGGATTGTTTATATTTACTGACTTGTGCAATGACATCATAGCTTCTTATAAGGGAATTAAGAACCCTGATGTCTTAGACTGCGGACATCCCTGAATATTGCATGAAGAATGTGCCCTACTCACCAACATCGAGCAATTAAGGTAGTCGATTGGTTTACTCTTTCCACTTTTTCTACCTTTAAATTTGATTTGTTTAACTAGGTATACCCATGTACAATTATTGATCATAGCAGCAGTTTGGTTTGCTTTAAACTGGAAACTAGATTTATCTACTTGATTTCTTTTTGTAATTTGACACATAGATTTGCTGGAAGATTATTAGGTGTTGCTGTTATGTAAATCCAGTGTTCTTGCTTGGTTTATCCTTAGGCGGGTCAATCTTATCTCCTGATCCGGGATGAGATTCTTATTGTCAATGTTACAAATTGTGATGTACTTAGTAATTCCCCTAAATGTTTCATGTCACAAATTGTGATATTGAGAAGTCAATAATGTTTTTGACCATAAGCAGTGTAATGCAAATATCGGTTATACCTCATTTTCGCACACCTCAAAACCCCTTAGTTCCTCTATAAATGATACTAATTTCTCTCTTTTGTCCCTTATATTTATTTAACATCTCTAGTTATATTTTATAAGTTTAATTTATTTGATACCCTCCATCTTATTTGACGTGTTTTTGATACAATTTATGATTTAAAGATGTTCAATATATGTACAACATTTATTCACATTATTAATCATAATTGTCCGCTAAGGCATATTTTTAGCAGTATCAAAACTTGAAGATATATTCAAAGTAGTTGGTGAATTCGACAACTTGTTTTCCATTTGGCAGTAATAATTGCACATACCAATCATGGAATATCAGTTTATTTTGAGTACATGTTTGCATCCTCCTTACCATTCTCCAGTGTTGAATCGTTTTCCCCTTTTTGCCAACAGGGGTTCGATGAATACATGAATTTGGTTCTGGATGATGCAGAGGAACTCAATTTCAAGAAGAACACTAGAAAGACTCTAGGTGGCTATAATTAATTTTCTTAAAGTTTCCCCTTCTAATGTACACTAAATTATAAACTTGATATGATCATTTTGTAGGGAGGATTCTTCTGAAAGGCGACAACATAACTTTAATGATGAACTCGTAAGCGCATTTTAGGATTAAAGCGTATCAAATTTCTTGTTGTTTTTTGTGTTTCTAATTGCCTTCATTTTTTGGTTTTTTTCTTTTCTTTTTTGCTGTGGGAAACGATGTGAAATGTGTGCGTAGTTGGAAGTATGATTTGGTAGTCTGGTTTCTTATTTGATGTAATGGTTTTTCCCTCTTTTCTTTTAGTTTTTCTACTAATGCTTGCAGTGGAAAATGACAAAAACTGTTAATGTAACAATTTTGATTTAGGAAGGAAAAATATATGAATCTGACGTTCATTTCTGAACATAAAGATCTTGACATCAAGCTCTCTTCTGGGTATGCTTTGAATCAGTTGTTCATCTAAAATTAGAAACCAATTATGTTCAAACCTATTTGTTCTCCAGCCAAAACAGAGGAGTCCCTATCAAATGAACGGTGAGTTCTCATTGTAAACAAAATTCCCTATTTTCTTATAAATGGCGAATGAATATTTGTTTTTTATTACATCCATTTTGATAGTAACAGTAGACTTGTTTTTGTTTGTGCGTGAATTTAGTTTGTTATATTTATTTTCGCACATAATTATAGTAGGAGAATAGTTGAGGTTCAAACTAAAGGTTTCTCAGTTATATAGTAGCAAAATTTCCAACTCAAAAGTAAAGGTTATTTGTGTTTCTAAACAAACTCTGGCCTCATTTTGGTAGTTAGTGTATTTTGGGAAGTTTGTTGTTGGATAACAATTTGTATAGGTTAAAGGTATTAGTAAAAACGCAAAATGATCTAGTGGCCTATTTATATTTAATGTAACTCTTTGTTTCCAATAAACGACTACTTATTGTAGACATAGGTTAGTGGTGAATGGCGATGATCCTAAAAGTTTAACAACTATATTTTGGTGTTCATTAAAATGTATTATTAGCTTGTTTTTATTGGCTGATCGGGTGAAAGATTTGTGGAGATGTACTGGTCCCATATCACATGAGGCTCAGATCCACTTTTTTGCATGAACATCTTTAGATGTGTAATAAGATTTTTGATTGTTACATTTTGTTTGATATTTTAGAGATGATTAAATCGCCCATTGCCAAGATGCAGGTTATGTATGAAGTAAATAATGTCAGCATGTGTGAGTATATAAATGTTTTTAGTCTAATTAGCAAATTATATTACCAGTAATAAAATATTCATATGTTGAAAACCTTTTTGAAGAATATGATGGATTTTTAATCTGGGTTTACCATTTTTCTACTTTGGGCACTCGACAGTAGCATCCATTTTACTCAAGGTAAGACATTTTATTTTGTTCTTGTGATGTGTACATGTTAAAATTTCCTTTTAATTCTTAATTATGCTATTTTTTTCAAGATAAGTATTTGTGCTTCTAGATTGATCGATTCTGATGTGCTTGGGGTAGTAATGGTGCGAATAATTTATAGTCATCTACGGGTTGTTTCTCTTAGGTGTATTGTCTTATGGGAGTTCTGATGTCGGCAATCGCTCTATAGAAAGGTTAAGTCAGTGCTAGTTTCTAGGTGTCATCGTCTTGAGTTTTTTTGGCTCTAGTTGTGGTTTTTGGTGCTGGTTGTTGTGGTTTGTGCTTAATTTTGATGTGTACGTACTTTTATTAAGCGTATGTACTTTTATTGACATATGTAATGAATTCAGCAATTTTCTGTATTGAAGTTACTAATTCATAAATGATGTAAACTTGAATTGGTTTTCTTTTAATGTGAGTAATTATGTTTGTTGTTAGTGAAATAGCGGTTATAATTATAATATTATATTATGAAAATTTTAATTAATAGCAGTTGAGGTACAATTACTTCTAACAGTTATAAAACAACTTTTAAAAGCTGCTAGAAACAGTTGTAAAAAAGGTTGACTTTATTACGATTGCAGATATGACTAGTGGTATTACAACTGTTTTTGGCAGTTGTGAAAGAGTTTTTTTTTGTTGTAGTGGTACCTGTGGTAACACCAGTATTGATGTTACCATAGGGTCACAAAGATGTTGCCTTTGACTCTAAGGCAATGCAGCAAAACCAACCTCGAAAAAGCGTTGCCACATATCATTTTTTGCCTATAGCAACACTTTTTAGCACTTTCTACATCACTTCTCTGGGGTTGCAGTACGCCATCTATGGCGTAGTGCTCTTTAGACTTTTTCCTTACCTGCTCTTGAGCTATCTAGAAGGCTTCCTCGTTAGCCTTCCTTGTTTCCTCACGTTCCACCGACTTTGGAGCAGTTAGGCTCTCTGCTTTTCCACCAACTCGTGCATAATTTGCTCATCTGTGTCTGTCATCCCAGTCACCTAAATACCCTCCTTAAATTTTCCTTTCAATTCGGGGAAGAGGTCTCCCATTTTGAATTCCCCAAACTCCAGATCCGAGAATGTGTCTAGGTGACTGTATCCTTCTCCTAGCTACTTCCCACGAGTATCCATACCAAACCAAGGCATGGCAGGGGAACTATTAGCATGAAAATCAATATCACCTCTACTCCAGAGGAACTTGCATGATGAAAGAGAAGACAATTTAGTTTACGTTGAGTTCGTGTTTAAATCTTCTTGTACACTTGAGATACAGGGGTTTTACCATCCAATGCTTGCTACAAGGCTTCGACATGCGTAGTGCTTCCGACTGTTGGCTGAACAGAGCCTCTTTGTCCTAGCCTTGGATAACTGGGACCATACTCGGTAGTGAAAGGGGGTTGGGACTAACATACCACATAAAGAGATGAGTGGGGTGACTTGCTGATGTTGAGAGTCACCGCCTTCAAATGCATGATCAACTATTACACTCTCAGTATAGGCTGCTTTCATTTTGGCGGTAGTAAGTTGTGCCACCCTCATTGCCTCGGCATCATCCTCTCAATAGTGCCCTTCTTTCGGCCAACACGCGACACTCTTCCTAGGCCAAGCATTCAAATAGTGCAAATTCATCGACCTAGTCCACCTGTTGTTGCCTAGCCTCAAATCCACCAGCTTATCCCAGGCCTGAGCTTGAGTTCAAGGGTAGTTTTCGAACCATGAGGTTTCGCAAAAGCAAAGTGTCTTGACATACAAACCCTAGATCGATAGCTCCAACACTACCTCCACTTTCTCCCCAATCTCCTCAATCTCAGCCCTAATTTTCTCCGCTTTGACTTAGTCCTCATCTTTTGTGCTATCTACCTTACCCGGTACCTCTTTGTTAAAGGTCTCAGCGTTTTCTTTTACTTTCTTCGCCCGTTAGAGCTCGACATTTCTAGAATCTAGAACTTTCCTCAACACTTCGTTTTCATTAATGAGACGATGTGTGGGTTCATTTTCTGCGTATAGCTTTTTGTTTTCCTGGGTTACAGATGCGTTGCTTTCTCGGATCTAATGCACTTTCTTATTCTATTATACTAGCTGTAACACCCCACACCCGCTAAGGTCACTCACTAAGGGAATGCCTTAACTTCGGTGGAGTATTTTAAGTGAATATAGAATAGAAAAATTACAACAAGACATATATAAGTAATACTTGAAATTTAAAACATCATTTCATTGCAGCAGAAGGTAAACATGTTTGGTTACATACCAAAAACCAACAAGAGTCAAGTACAAAATATCCATCTTGATAAAGACATAAGTACATAATCCCACTACATAATAATAGCCATAATAGAAAAGATAAGGTGGGCTTTACATCAACGGTCCAAGCTCCAAAAGATAGATAAAGCAATCTGATCAAAGCCCACTAGTGTTAGGCCCATCTGAGAACCTGAGGGTTGGGAAAAAGATAAAAACAAAGGGGTCAGACATAAGTCTGAGCGAGTCCTATAAATTTAACAATACAATCATTAAAGTAATTAGGGTATGATATAAACTTGGTATGGTAACGACTGGGGATAAATGACTACACTAAGAAGCCAACTAGAATAGGAAGAACTAAGATATCGGTAAAGACGCATCTACCCACCCAAGGGTAATTACAACACTGCACCACACCAGTCATTCCTACTTAAAGGTTGATCCCACCCATGGACTTAGAAAATATAACTAGTAGTTTCGTGTACCCTAGCTGACCACATAGGTGTCGTCTGCCCCTATCTCCACTAGGTGTATCCACTACTCCCCAAGCGATCGGCTCCCTAATGTAGATACCCGTGCTGGCCCCACAGTGGGGTGTATCACTCCCCAAAGTGGCAACCCGATACAACCAACGGTGCACGGCTTATACCCACACGATGCAACAACGTCTTACCTACTAGCCCGGGTCCACACATGCATATGAAACCCGTTGGACTTGCGTTGCCACCGCTAACCCGTTTTTGGCCTCTTATAGTCAAGCCCAGTATGCGTGTCCCGTCCTCGACTTGGGTCGAGCCCACAAAGATACGTTTTGGGTTACTGGTTGAAATGGGCCCCCACAAGCTACCCACCTAAGCTTGTCCCTTTTCTAGTGCATCCCACTTAACCCTTTAATCATGTTTAATTACATGTTTCCACTTGGTTAAGTATTCTAATCGTATTTTCTATTGCCACCCAAGGCAACCCACTAGATTTCCACATGCCACCCAAGGCACTTACTTGATTTCCACATGCCACCCAAGGCACCCACTTAACCCCTCATGCCCCACTACAAGCTTATCTGGTTAAGTGTTTCTTAATTGATTAAGACCGTAACCTTTGCAAAGACCTCTCACATTATACAATCTTTTATGGCAGCTGGATTTGCCGGTCGGGTCCGGGCAGCCTTACGCCATAACTGAGTCTAACCTCGTGTCTTTACACTTGTCACGTATTTAGTTTATGCCTAAGACCTCTCACATTGGGCCAATCATTTGTAGCCGCTGGATTTGCCGGTCGGGTCCGGGCAGTCTTATGCTACAAAAGGGTCCAACCCCGTGTCTTAGTCGATTAATTACACCTAATTAATCACCCCCATATTTTGAATTAATTTTCCCTAATTGATTCCAATTTAATGATATACATAATTGACTCAATTATGTCCATCCACTTATGGTATGCAACATCATACCAATTTCACCACAATTTTGTTAACATGAATATTAACCCCATCGTTCCCCACGTAATACGCTAACATGACATACTTAAAAGGGAAGATTCATCACAAATGCAATGGGTTCTACTTAGCATAACATTAGCATCATTATGGGTTTTAAAGGTGTCAACTTGCATATATGATCATAGCATCAAACCCAACTAGCATAAATAACCAACCCAAACTTGCATGAATCACATATGTCATAAAGAGGGTAACTTGCATAGATGTTCATGTCATAGACCTATCATAAAGGGATAAACTTGCATACATGTCATAGGTCTAAAAAGGGATGAACTTGCATATGTTACTCATATCATAAAAAGGGGTAAACGTGCATATATATGCAAGACATACAAAGGGGTAAACTTGCATATGTATGCATATCATACAAAGGTGTAAACTTGCACATGTTACTTGCATATAATCAAACACCAAACTTGCATAACATGTCATATATGAACTTGCATATAATCAAACACCAAACTTACATAACATGTCATATATGAACTTGCATATAAGCTAACACCAAACTTGCATAATATGTCATATATGAACTTGCATATAATCAAACACCAAACTTGCATAACATGTCATATATGAACTTGCATATAATCAAACACCAAACTTGCATAACATGGTGTCATAATGGATCAATGTTTATCATAGTGATTTGCATAATTAGCATCATGAACATATAGCATAAAACTTGCATAACTAGAATCATGAACATATAGCTTAAAACTTGCATAACTAGCTCATGAACACATAGCATATGATAACATAACTTGCATTGATCCACATTCATAACCATAACCTCATTATATCCTATCATAATTAGTTTAGCAATTGCTTGCTAAAGGCATAGAAACTCACAACTTGTTGGTTAGCACTTCTATGAAAAAGATTAAGTTGCTAGAGTTGATTAGAAGTTAATTTGAGAAGCTATCTTCCTCTTTAATTTGTTGAGGCTCCTTTTAAGTTGCATTTTGACGGCATGACGACGTTGTCTCCAATTTTAATGAGTTTTAGGGTAGGATTAGGTTGTATTTATAAGAGTAGTTAGGTGTTTTAGGCCATTAGATTAACCCTAAATCGGATTAGAGCCGTCAGTTCTTGTCACTAGCCACCAAAACACAGCCCAGATCCAAAATCAGTGCACCCGGGTCACTTGGGCTCGACCAGGGAGGTCGACCCCCAGGTCGACCCTAGGGTCGACACCCATGTCGACCTGGTGGGCAGGTCGACCCCCAGGTCGACCCCCATGTCGATCTGGTCTGGGCGGGAATTTTCCCGCCTAGCCCATATTCTGCATTTTTGAAATCTGTTTCGCTTTCTGATTTTTCGTGAAACTTCTGAAGGCCATATCTCGGACATACAGACTCCGATTCACGAAATTTCAGACTCTATTTTGCGTATTTTTTCGAGACTAACGCAACCGCAAAATCCGTTTCCCTTAATTCTCATGTCTGAGATTAATTATTTTTTAATTACCAAACATTAATATTAAGCGAAATTCGGGGTGTTACATTCTCGCCTACTTAAAGGATTTCGTCCCCGAAATCTCTAAGTCAAGAAGAACGTGTCCTACCAACCAAACAACCATCTACTAAACCATCAAACACGGGCATCCATTGTCCTTAAAGTTTCTAATTCTGTATGAACATATGCAAGAAGTGTGTGTATATGTTCCCTATCTAATGCAAAATCAGGCGGTCTACTGGTTCAGTTGACCTCCTTAATGCAAACCATGATAGTGCCATGCATTCAATATGTATGCGAAAGAACCCTATCGACACATACTATTTCTACATGTGTGCACAACCATACACCAAAATGCATCATCCATATGATAACACAACCATTATACATCCATTAATATAGCTACCTACACACAATTATATGCAATATGTAATATGAAGTGACTGAGCCGATCTAGTGTCTAAAGTGTGTGTGTATGCATCCACGAGCAACCACTAGCAAACACTTGCATCCACACGCATCCATCAATCATAACATGTCTCAAACACATGTTTCAACCATAGGTTTACCCTATCTAAAGGTCAAAGGTACTAACAAGAGGACATACTAAAGATAAGATAAGTACTAGACAAACGATAAAGGAGAAGTTAAAAGACATACCCTCAAAAAGAAATGGGTACAGCGAACGCATCTTCGCTTCTGTCTCCCAAGTAGCGTTGCTTTCATCATCTCCCCATTGCACTTTGACTAGTTGAACCTCTCTGTTTCTCAACCTCCTAATCTCTGACCCAAGGATGCGAGTAGGAGCTCGTCGAATCGTCGCATCACGCTCTACCTCCATTTCTCTAAGCCAGCTCGGCTCTACCACCTCTGCGGTCTCATGTAGGCACTTCCTCAAATGTGACACATGGAATACATTATGTACTCCACTAAGTCTCTCGGGCAACTCTACTCTATATGCCATCTGTCCAATCCTTTCCTTAATAGGAAACGGTCCTACAAACCTTGGTGCTAACTTCCCAACGGACCCAAAGCGAACAATATTCCGTAATGGAGACACTTTAACAAAGACCATGTCCCCAACATCAAACTCAAGATCCGTCCTCCTCTTATCCGCATAAGATTTCTGTCTGTCCTGCGCCGCTTTCATCCTTCTTCTAATCAAATCAATCTTTTCCGAAGTCTCTCTAACCATATCAGGCCCAAGCAAGATCTTATCCGTAGATTCCCACCAACATGTAGGTGACCGACAAGGCCTTCCATAAAGAGCTTCGAAAGGAGCCGTACCAATACTAGACTGAAAGCTGTTATTATACGCGAACTCCACCAATGGAAGATGCTCTTCCCATGTACCTCCAAAATCTAAGATACATAGTCTCAAAAGGTCTTCTAAAACACGATTCACCCTCTCGGTCTGGCCGTCCGTCTGAGGATGATATGCGGTGCTCAAAAACAACTGAGTCCCTACTGCCTCTTGCAAACTCTTCCAAAACTCGCTAGTGAAGATAGGATCTCGATCGCTCACTATGCTAGAAGGTACTCCATGCAATCAAACTATCTCTCGAAGGTAAACTGAAGCTAGCCATGGAGCAGTCCTCTTGCTCTTCACGAGTATGAAATGGGCGCTCTTAGTAAGTCTGTCTACCACAACCTAAATTCCCGTATTACCCTTCCTTGATCTTGGTAACCCATCGACAAAGTCCATTGAGACGCTATCCCCCTTCCATTGCGGAACCTCCAATGGGTGAAGCAGCCCAACGGGTTTCTTTTGCTCCGCTTTCACTTGTTGGCACACCAAGCATCTAGCGACATACTCGGCCACATCCTTCTTCATACCGGCCCAAAAGAAAACTCGCTTCATGTCTTGGTACATCTTGCCCCCACCGGGATGAATGGTCATCTTTGAACAATGTGCATCTTCAAGTATAGCCTTCCTCAAACCCTCGTCTTGCGGTACACAAAGTCGACCGTCTCTACGCAACCACCCCTTATCATCTAGGGTGTACCTACTCAAATGGCTGGACGACTCCCCCCTTATGAGCTTCTCTACTAACTCAACCAACTGTGGGTCGTCCCGTTGTGCTTCACCAATCCGTCCCAAAAGAGTAGGTCTGACCTCTAAGGATGCTAGCAAACCGGGTACAAAGTCAATGGAAGGTCTGAAGTCAAACATTGAGATAAATTCCAAGCTTCGTTGTTCAACGAACAATGGACTCAAGGACAACCTTTTTCTGCTTAAGGCGTCCGCCACCACGTTACCCTTGCCAGGGGTATACGCTATCTCGAAATCATAGGATGCAAAGAACTCCATCCACCTTTGTTGTCTCAAGTTCAAATCCTTCTGAGAAAACAAGTACTTCAATGATTTGTGGTCAGTAAACAATTCGAACCTCTCGCCAAGAAGATAATGGCGCCAAGACTTAAGCGCAAAAACAATAGCGGCCAACTCTAGATCATGCGTAGGGTAATTTTTCTCATGCACTTTCAACTGACTTCCCCCACAGGCTATTACCCTTCCCTCTTGCATTAAGACTGCGCCTAGTCCTTTCCCACAAGCATCGGTATAAACAACAAATGGCTTACTCCCATCTGGCAACACTAAGACCGAAGCTGTGGTTAAAGCTCTCTTTAACCGTTGGAACGCATCATCACAATCTACGACCCATGTGAAGACTAGATTCTTCTTTATCAAGCGAGTTAATGGGGCTGATATATTTGCGAAGTCCTTGATAAACTTCCTATAGTAGCCAGCCAACCCCAAGAAACTCCTCACCTCGGTAGCATTCTTCGGAACCTTCCAATCTTGGATGGACACTACCTTCGCGGGATCCACAGCTATCCCTTCTTTGGAGACCATGTGCCCTAAGAACAGCACCTCCTTCCTCCAAAAGTGACATTTAGAGAATTTAGCCTTAAGGCTATGCGCTCGAAGAGTCTCCAACACTTCCCTAAGATGTAGGGCATGCTCTTCTTCACTCTTAGAAAAGACCAAGATGTCATCCACAAAGACCACCACGAACTTATTAAGGTACTCCCTGAACACCCTACTCATCAAATCAACAAAGTATGCAGGGGCGTTCGTCAAACCAAAGGGCATCACCAGCCACTCATAGAAACCATCCGGAGTCCTAAAGGCAGTCTTGTCTATGCTATCCTCAGCCACTCTCAACTGATGAAACCCCGTGGCTATGTCCAACTGCGAAAACACTGAGGCGCCAACCAACTGATCAAAGAGATCATCAATCCTCGGCAATGGGTGTCTATTCTTGTTTGTAAGCTTATTGAGTTCTCTATTGTCTACGCAAAGTCTGAGGGACCCATCCGCCTTCGTGGCAAAAACTACTGGAGCACCCCACTCCGATATACTTCGTCTTATGAACCCCTTATCAAGCAACTCCCCTACTTGCTTATGGAGTTCCCTCCTCTCACGAGGAGCCATGTGGTGCACTGGCAAAGATACTGGTTTAGCATTGTCCACCAGATATATTCGGAAGTCTATCTCCCGCTTCGGAGTTAAGCCCTTCACCTCCTCAAACACATCCGAGTATTCCCGGACCATTCTCACAGATCGCAAACTCTCGACCGAAGCGTCAAGCGATTCAAGATAACTTAGCATAACAGAATTCATGGGATTACAAGAGATCTCGAGAGTGTTCCCCAAGCGGGTCATGAGCCTAACAACTCCCCTTTCGCAATCAAGAACGGCACCATTACTGGATAACCAGTCCATGCCCAAAATTAACCCATAGCCCGTGAAGCCCAAAACAAAAGCATCACATCTAAACTCAACGCTAAGTATAGAAATCCTCAAACCCAAACATATCATGGACAAATAAGTGGAGCCCCCAGTTGGGTTTGAGACAACCAAGGGATCATCTACAAGACTGGTGTCTAAGTGCAGTGACTCAACTAATGATGATGAGATAAACGAATGTGATGCGCCAGAGTCAAATAAAGTACGGATAGGATGATTAAACAGAAAAACCAGACTTTCAACGGAAATAGTTCTACCTCTTTCCTGAATCGGTGGAACTGCGAGAGCCTGAACTTGCCCCCTTGCCTGACCTGGTGCCATAAGAGCTTGCATCTGTCCTCCTGAGGTAGATCCCGTCCTCTTCCTCTTCTTTGGGCAGTCTTTCACTAGATGCCCTGCTTTTCCACAGTGGAAGCAGCCAGTCTTCTTCTTCTTCCGACAATCTTTGCTTAGGTGGCCTGGTGTCCCGCAATTTAAGCACTTCTTCTTTCCCTTGCCATCGTTGCCTTTCCCACCCTTGTTTTGCTGTTGCTATTGAGGTCTCTTCTGATCTCCTTTCTTCTCGGGTGCCTTATTAGCATTGGGGCCCTTCTCTTCCTCATGCATGAGTGCCATGTCTACTAGCTTCTCAAAGGTGGCCCCCATAGGGATGTGGGTCATAGCCAATCCATGCATCGGTTCGTTCAAGCCTTTAACGAACCTCAAAGCCTTCTTCTCCGGTGTATTCACCATGTCTATGCCGAATCTTGCCAACTGATTAAACTTGTTGACATATTCCTTCACCGATAGGTTTCCTTGCTTTAGAGTCAAGAACCTTTCCATATACAGATTTTCTTCCGCCCTTGAAAGAAACTTTGCCACAAACCTTTCTCTGAAATCCGCCCAAGAGTCAACTAGGCATTCTCCATTAGTGACCTCCTACCAGAACGAGGCCTCTCCCTTTATTAACCAAGCAGTTAACTTGACTTTCTTTCCTTCTTCCATCTCAAAGATGTCTATCAACTCTTCCGTTTCCTTAAGCCAATCCCTAGCTTCCACAAAAGTTTCTGGTCCTTGAAAAGGTTTCCCTCCCATAGCCTTAAATTCCTTGCAAGTCTTAGCAAAAGTATCCGCGCGAGGAGGAGGAGGAGGAAGATCGGGTGCAACTGGTGGTGGAGGAACATCTGCGGGACCCACAGTGGCGGCCCTAGCCTCCATCAACCTCCTATACCATACTGGTATCGCTACACCCTCCGGAAAGTTAAGATCTTCAGCCATGCTGAAACGAAAGAGGAAAGATTCAAAACGGAGAATTCGAAAGATAAAGATATGGCTATTGGGGATTATGCTTTTCTTTCAAAAACTTTTATCATAAAAGATATGTTTTTGAAAATACTGCTTCAAAAATGTTCTTAGAAAAATAGTTTTTCTAAAAGTTTTATCTGTTCTGGTAACCTTAAGCTCTGATACCACGTGTAACACCCCACACCCGCTAAGGTCACTCACTAAGGGAATGCCTTTACTTCGGTGGAGTATTTTAAGTGAATATAGAACAGAAAAATTACAACAAGACAGATATAAGTAATACTTGAAATTTAAAACATCATTTCATTGTAGCAGAAGGTAAACATGTTTGGTTACATACCAAAAACCAACAAGAGTCAAGTACAAAATATCCATCTTGATAAAGACATAAGTACATAATCCCACTACATACTAATAGCCATAATAGAAAAGAT
The DNA here is from genome assembly GCA_030737875.1 of Allium sativum. NCBI lineage: Eukaryota > Viridiplantae > Streptophyta > Magnoliopsida > Asparagales > Amaryllidaceae > Allium > Allium sativum. The sequence goes on from CM060923.1 coordinate 432,991,519, forward strand.
AAGGTGAGCTTTACATCAACGGTCCAAGCTCCAAAAGATAGATAAAGCAATCTGATCAAAGCCCACTAGTGCTAGGCCTACTCTGAGAACCTGAGGGTTGGGAAAAAGATAAAAACAACGGGGTCAGACATAAGTCTGAGCGAGTCCTATAACTTTAAAAATACAATCATTAAAGTAATTAGGGTATGATACAAACTTGGTATGGTAACGACTGGGGATAAATAACTACACTAAGCAGCCAACTAGACATAGGAAGAACTAAGATATCGGTAAAGACGCATCTACCCACCCATGGGTAATTACTACACTGCACCACACCAGTCATTCCTACTTAAAGGTTGATCCCACCCATGGACTTAGAAAATATAACTAGTAGTTTCGTGTACCCCTAGCTGACCACATAGGTGCCATCTGCCCCTATCTCCACTAGGTGTACCCACTACTCCCCAAGCAATCGGCTCCCTAACGTATATACCCGTGATGGCCCCACAGTGGGGTGTATCACTCCCCAAAGTGGCAACCCGATACAACTAACGGTGCACGACTTATACCTACACGATGCAACAACGTCTTACCTACCACCCCGGGTCCACACACGCATATGAAACCCGTTGGACTTGCGTTGCCACCGCTAATCCGTTTTTGGCCTCTTATAGTCAAGCCCAGTATGCGTGTCCCGTCCTCGACTTGGGTTGAGCCCACAAAGATACGTTTTGGGTTACTGGATGAAATGGGCCCCCACAAGCTACCCACCTAAGCTTGTCCCTTTTCTAGTGCATCCCACTTAACCCTTTAATCATGTTTAATTACATGTTTCCACTTGGTTAAGTATTCTAATCGTATTTTCTATTGCCACCCAAGGCAACCCACTAGATTTCCACATGCCACCCAAGGCACTTACTTGATTTCCACATGCCACCCAAGGCACCCACTTAACCCCTCATGCCCCACTACATGCTTATCTGGTTAAGTGTTTCTTAATTGATTAAGACCGTAACCTTTGCAAAGACCTCTCACATTAGACTATCTTTTATGGCAGCTGGATTTGCCGGTCGGGTCCGGGCAGCCTTACGCCATAACCGAGTCTAACCTCATGTCTTTACACTTGTCACGTATTTAGTTTATGCCTAAGACTTCTCACATTGGGCCAATCATTTGTAGCCGCTGGATTTGCCGGTCGGGTCTGGGCAGTCTTATGCTACAAAAGGGTCCAACCTCGTGTCTTAGTCGATTAATTACACCTAATTAATCACCCCCATATTTTGAATTAATTTTCCCTAATTAATTCCAATTTAATGATGTACATAATTGACTCAATTATGTCCATCCACTTATGGTATGCAACATCATAACAATTTCACCACAATTTTGTTAACATGAATATTAACCCCATCGTTCCACACGTAATACACTAACATGACATACTTAAAAGGGAAGATTCATCACAAATGCAATGGGTTCTACTTAGCATAACATTAGCATCATTATGGGTTTTAAAGGTGTCAACTTGCATATATGACCATAGCATCAAATCCAACTAGCATAAATAACCAACCCAAACTTGCATGAATCACATGTCATAAAGAGGGTAACTTGCATAGATGTCCATGTCATAGACCTATCATAAAGGGATAAACTTGCATACATGTTATAGGTCTAAAAAGGGATGAACTTGCATATGTTACTCATATCTAAAAAGGGGTAAACATGCATATATATGCATGACATACAAAGGGGTAAACTTGCATATCTATGCATATCATACAAAGGTGTAAACTTGCACATGTTACTTGCATATAATCAAACACCAAACTTGCATAACATGTCATATATGAACTTGCATATAAGCAAACACCAAACTTGCATAACATGTCATATATGAACTTGCATATAATCAAACACCAAACTTGCATAACATGTCATATATGAACTTGCATATAATCAAACACCAAACTTGCATAACATGGTGTCATAATGGATCAATGTTTATCATAGTGATTTGCATAACTAGCATCATGAACATATAGCATAAAACTTGCATAACTAGCATCATGAACATATAGCATAAAACTTGCATAACTAGCATCATGAACACATAACATATGATAACATAACTTGCATTGATCCACATTCATAACCATAACCTCATTATATCCTATCATAATTAGTTTAGCAATTGCTTTCTAAAGGCATAGAAACTCACAACTTGTTGATTAGCACTTCTATGAAGAAGATTAAGTTGCTAGAGTTGATTAGAAGTTGATTTGAGAAGCTATCTTCCTCTTTAATTTGTAGAGGCTCCTTCTAAGTTGCATTTTGACGGCATGACGACGTTGTCTCCAATTTTAATGAGTTTTAGGGTAGGATTAGGTTGTATTTATAAGAGTAGTTAGGTGTTTTAGGCCATTAGATTAACCCTAAATCAGATTAGAGCCGTCAGATCTCGTCACTAGCCACCAAAACACAGCCCAGATCCCAAATCAGTGCACCCAGGTCGCCTGGGCTCGACCAGGGAGGTCGACCCCCAAGTAGACCCTAGGGTTGACACCCATGTCGACCTGGTGGGTAGGTCGACCCCTAGGTCGACCTGGTCTGGGCGGGAATTTTCCCGCCTAGCCCATATTCTGCATTTTTGAAATCTGTTTCGCTTTCTAATTTCTCGTGAAACTTCTGAAGGCCATATCTCGGACATACGGACTCCAATTCATGAAATTTCGGACTCTATTTCACGTATTTTTCCGAGACGAACGCAACCACGAAACCCGTTTCCCTTAATTCTCACGTCTGAGATTAATTATTCTTTAATTACCAAACATTAATATTAAGCGAAATTCGGGGTATTACACTAGCCGCTTGTTCTTTTCGGACATAGCTTTATTGTCTTGCTGAAGTGCTATATTTTTGGATGAGATGGAGGCCAGTGTGTCTTTGAACGACTCATTGGATTCGATTATTTTGCACTTTACTCGCAAGAGCACACTCTTCATCTCAGTTGTTTCAGTAATAAAGAGTTAGCACACTAATGTGTTACTCGAATACGTAGAAACAAACACTGGTTGAAGCGTTTCTTTACACATTTCAGTCTCCCAATTTCTAAGGAATGCTTTCTTAGCATTGACCTCCAGCTGTAGACCCTAGAATACTTCTTTATTTTTGAAAATCAATTCTAAGACCCTCCTCACGTACTTGTACATTTCTCTATACTGAAAGTAAACATCGTATGCCTTTTTGTACACATCATCGTCCACTTCTTTCGGGATCTGATGTATGTTCGATAGCCACACAAGCTCATCAAAGTAGAATCTAGGGAATGACTTCTTAGGCACCTCTTTCTTCTCTTCATTACTGAGCCATGCGACCTCGGACATATCAGGCAGCGCCAAACCCCGCTTTGCCGTGGTCTTCTTCCTATGTTCCAACCCTTCAGGCACCATCTCCTTACTTACAGACTTGGTCACAGGCGCAACGGGTTGTACAAAATAGGTATTATTGACGCTTATTTCCTCATGCTTACAATATCTTGTCTTTTATCTAATCCCGATGACTGGATAGGGAGTGATGAAGATTTCGAGCGTCAAGGTAAATCTCTATAACACCGGTCACCTTGCGGTCGTAAGAACGAGGAGTTGCAACAAAAAAATCTACACTCCTCTTGAAACTACTCACAACCCCACTCTTCTGTGGCCGATGACCTCTAGGCCCTCGACCTCGATCTTTATCACTTTCTCTAACCATTATACCTGCATCGAGCAGATCAAAATTCAGAATCAAACATTCCATGTGCACAAACAAACATTGCGCCATGTAGTGTTTATGAGTGTATGTCCTAAGTGTTCTCTCCATAGACTAGATTTTAGCTTTCTTTAAGGAATGACCTCCCCAACATTCAACGTAAGGCTTCCAACATTAGTACCACTCGACTAAGACATTGTTAGTTCAATCAAGACCTTGTCCAAATCTTTGAATTGCCTAACCATTTCCAGTGATGCAATGGTCCTAGAGTTGGAAATTTGAGAAACCGACCTGGGCGACGCTCCCGACTTCATTTCATCTATTGGAGACGGGACAAGGAAGGTCATCAAACCCTCTCCTCTGATAATCATCTCATCATCACAATCACCGTCCCCACTAGGTTCTCCCTAAGATCCAACAATCTCATCTCCTTAGGGAAAGACAAGTGCATCCTCATTTGCGGACATGGAGGACTGTGTCCTCCCTCAGCTTCCATCCCCTCTCACGCTCCATAACCACCTACACGGCAAGTTGAGGAACCCACAGGAAATATACTTGCCCGACGAAGGAGGCTATAAATTAGTAGGTTCTGGGCATTGCAAAATTCATAAGGAACGTCCCACAACGCATCGAGATGATCATGATATGCGTTGCCCTATGACTTGGTAGAATTTCTACCAATAATATCTTGAGTTAGTCTGGATTTTTCAGCTCAATTAACTTGGAATAAAAAGTAAGAGGGAAGTGCTTTCTTCTAGCCAACCATCACCTTGTGAATTCCGGAGGGCATCGAACGTAGAACTAGTCATATTTGAAACTGTTGAGTTTGTTCATGCTCCTAGGATGAATGAGGTTTTGGATAGTGCCTCTAGGAAAACAAGATTGAGCACAGAAGGAGTCTTCCTCTTCATGGAGAAATGTTAACTAATATCTTCCATAGTTGGCTCCACACATAGGTGCTTTGAAAATAGGATTTAAGTAGCGAGCATGAATGTGTATGCGTTCAGATGGAACTATGTCAATGCTAATAGAAAGAAGCGCATCATATCCTAAATAAGCCGGCAAGATGAAGGCACACATTCAAAAGCATGCATATGCCTATTCCATGCATCGTACCCTTCCCGTGGAGTGTGCGCGTTTTCCTCCCCCGAGGACACGTACATCACCCCAGGATATGTGGTACTTCTTACAGATGCGCCCTAACGCAACTTCATCCATCCGTGAATCTACCGATCCGATAACTTCTCAAATATGGTAGCATCCACCACTGTATCTGGTGCCTCAGGGACATCCTCATGCTCGATATGCACATCCTCTTCTCCTTGCCGTCTACCCTCTTCTATTCCTTCCCCTTTAGGGATAACTGGTTCGTTTGTGGGATCAGTCGCCTTTGACGGTCCTCTCGGCAAACACTCTTGGCTGTGTTTGATGGATGAGTCTGCTCGTTGGGATGGAGTAAAAGACCTAGAGGTCTCAATCTTGTTTCCTTATTGGCTGAAGTCATGGGATAACCAATTCGAAGATGGTGGGATTTTTGCGGTTTTAGATTCCAAACCCTTGAGTCTTCAAGAATTTCTCGTCACTACTACAAACTATAATTTTACTGTAGTTGCATTAGTTTCACACCAAAATCTATACCCTATGCATTGGTATAAACTAACGTGGGACGTTCAGTGCCATCCATGCAAATGTAATTATAGTAGAAACGATTTTGAGCATGATAACGATTTCTAGTTCATAAAAAGACATCATCGGCATGAACCATTTTCGTCGAATTCGCGTCATGTCGTGATTACGTTGTGATCAAGATTGAAAACTTAGTTCATGAGTTAGTAATTCCATTATATGTTCACAGTCTGGCTTTATGCTCCGATCCTATGTGCACCCTGAATTTTCGACTCAATTTCAAGCATTCAATCCTTATGACTCATTACGTTAAAAATATAGTCCGATCTGATCATCAACGTCACAACATACTAGGGTGAAAGGACCATGCAAAGATTTTGGTGATCAACCCAAGTTTTTGCCTCATTTCTGGCTGATTCGAGCATATCGGTCACTAGAATGCAATTGCCAAATATTATTTAGAGAATTCGTACCCAAACATCCTTAGTTGCCTTCTTATCTGATCATATTTCTAAATTTTGTATCCCCACCGGGATATAAAGTCAGGATTTTCGTATTCCCACCCAAGATACAAAATCCTGAATTTCGTTTCATCCTCTCGGGATAAGAAAACCATGAATTAGATATACCACTCTCTCCATCCCACTCCGATCTGAGGTCATCTCGGAGACACCAAGTTTTGACCATATTGAATCCAATTTGTATCCCCAAAACACCTAGTTTTTAGGATATGAAATCGGATTTCGTACCCTAAAAACTATCCCATTGCCTTCCCTTCTCCATCTTCCTTTTGGTGCTTTGTACACACTCCAACAAAACCGAGCCACCCTCTCCATCAACTACATCGAACCTTAAGCTTAGGTAATAGTTATGAACTCCAACTCAAACCCATCGCCAAGACAATCATTTCCAAGTCATAGCCCCCTCTCCAATTTAAACCAAACTCCAAACTCCAAACCCATGATCAATCAATTAGGCCCTAATCGAATCTAGCTACATGCGAGTTCGAGTTTGATAGCCCTTCGAGATTAATTTAGTAACAGTAAGGGTTATTCACAATGTTCAAGGAGAGTATCTGGCTGTTCGGTTCAAAGGGTCTCGAGTAAATAATTATGCAATTAGGGGAGAATGGATTTCGTATCTGATATATATAACGAATATGGGGGGAGTGTACAAAGTCCAACACATAGAAAATTTACTAAGTAGTAAGGATTGGTTGTAATCCTAAGATCGTTATAGTTCATTGGGTCGGATCGTATCCCAATGTTAAAAAAGAGAGAAGAAAGGCAAAGAGGGTGAGAAGCCGAATGGGATCACCGAAAGTCGATGCAAATTTTCGAACACAATTTTCGACCGCGATTACAGGTACAAGTTTTCAAAACTTCGTATGACCAATCAAACTTAAACATTAATCAACTGTGTGCTTGCTAACTTAAACGACTTTACAACACACTCCAAATGACCAAATTTCAAATTGACACCGTTTCGAAAACAAACTCACGTAATCACATGTGTAGGTCGCACCATTATATTTTTGTATTTATAAACTCCAAGTGTACTGCACAAAATAACGTTAAAATTTGTAAAAGCATACGCGACACTATGTCCACAACGACTTGTTTATGTTGCAACATAAGTGTGAGTCGATGACTAATGTTTAATTTCTCGAGTAGACATTAATTCAATGCTTACTGAGCCAACCAGAGATTACTTCCGGTCCAATAAATCAAAATTCTCAACATTCTCAACGTAAATGTCACAACCAACCACTCAAGGTAACTTGGAGTTCTTTCCAACTTCCACAAATACGTCACTCAACTCAAAGCACATCTTGTTAAGACAAGACGTACTTTGGGGGCCGACATTTTGGTCCGGTTCCCAGAAGCAATCCAGGCCTGCGTGACTCGACTCATTGCATGGTGAAATAACCCGGAAGTGTCGCCAAGAATGAAGCCAGAATGGAATCAAATAAGTGTGGCCGCTGCAGCTCGTCAAACTACTCAAAATAACACGAAGACCATGAAATCTCGTATCCCCTGTCTCTCCAAAATTTTGTATCCCTCACCTCCAAAGATTTTGTATTCGATCCCTACCCACTCCAATTTCGTATCTGCCTACGATTCTTACCACACCTTTGTATCCCTTCAGCCAGCTCCCTCTCTCTTCAAATTTCTCACTTCAAGAGGGGATTTTGTATCACATCCCCCTCCGCTCCATTTCATACCCCACTTAAGATACAAAATTGGCAAAGAAACTAAGGGGATGCGAAGGAGGAAAAAGGAGCTGGGAGTAGATATGAAATATTGCATTGTAGTGCGGATACGAAATGGTCAAGCATAAGGATACAAGGCGAAGGAATCCCAGATTTCCAGATAAGTGGAGTGCTAATTTGGCTATGTTTCAGGGAGTTGTTCCAATCTCGGGATTGGCATGACTCTCGGGATATGAATTTTGTCCTGTAGTCCCCAATTCTCACATATTGTCACCTACACCACTACCTATAAATACCATTTGACTTCACACTTGAGAGGGGCTGGCATTTTCATAATTTGACATCTTGAGAAGGAAATTCAAGACCTTGGACACCATTAAAGCCTCTTAAAGCTTGAGGAAGAAGAAACTCCCTCTTTCTCTAAGCTTTGAACTTTCGAACAACGAAGACTCCCTAGAACAAGGATTAATATTACTTACTTAATCACTGTAACCCTTTATGATGATGATGTCTTTCATTGTAATCCTTCAATAGAAAATAAAATCAACAAGGCCTTCAAAGTGGATATAAGTTCAACCCGAACCAAACAACTATAAATTTTGTGTTTCTACTTTTTGCACATTACTTTCTATATGCGAAAATTTATTTTTGATTATTTTGAAATATTTAGGTATCGTTCCACTTTTGCATGTCAATAGCAAGGAAGTCAGATAATTGCTGCAACCACCATCGTTGCTGTTTCAATGCATATAGATTGAGTCACAAAAGATGATTTCATGTATTTATTGAAAAATCTAGAAGAGGAACATGAGGATATGAACTAGTAGATAAGAGACAACATTGACTTGAGGAATCAAGTCAACACAATGAACACTAAAGGAAACAAAAGGAGGCATCCTCTATAGTTACCCTATTTTCAAAGCTCTACTATTGGATAAATTTATTTATAACAATATTATACGAATATAATTATGACAATTAATATTTTGAAATAAGAACAAATTGAATTAAAGTCCATTTAATATTAGATGTTGTTTTGAAAAACTAGATAATGTTGTGCAATTAACAAATTATATTTTATATAATCTAATGTATTATAGTTGAAATTAAGTAGAAACATAATTATACAAAATATAATACGATTATTTACAAAATAGATTTAAAAGAAAACATTAGACGTATTAATCTTCACGTGCTTTCTGCTCTTTACTCCTGTTCCTCACCTTCAATAAACCTAAAAATAAAATCAAAAAGGAAATTCAAAGAGTGGAAAAAACATGATCGATGAAAGCCATGAACAAACTCGCACTATTAGCCATCAGAAGAAAGGAGAGGCGGGAAAGGGAGCTTGGATGGAAATTTGAACAAGTGCAACTAGGTTTGTACTCGTGGAAATAGACAACATGATAATGATTCATGATGTTAGGAAGTGCTGCAAATAGATAGTAGATGACGAAAATTGTCATAGGAACCTGGAGTCGACAATTGGACCTAGGGTACAGAAGGTCGACTGAACACACTATATCCTTTAACTTCCACTACTGGCTATCTGTGTATGCAATAATGAGATGGTGTTTATGAGTGTATATATCCTTTCTTCAATGTGATGATAGGATTCTACTTCATATTGATTAATTTAAGAATGACGGCAACCACCATCCTTCTTTTTGCACTACAATACCTTTTCATCTCTACTTATGATAGTTTAAAGTGAGTATAACTATTAAATTTAAAAATAGTAAGTTAAATACCCTAATTTAATTAATAATTAGCATCCTGAAACTGAATTTATTAATAAGCATGCATGTTGGTATGGTAGCAAATGATTACAAAAGTTCACTTACAAGGATTAAATGATTTAATTAATTAGCATTCTTTATGTGAATTAGTGAGTATAATTAATTTTCAAAGGCAAGCACAATTTTTTTTTATTTCTCAACTAAAAATATTACAATATATACAACATCTCTACTATATACACTGCAATTCCAATGTCTAAGCACTAATAATACCAATTACCAAATTACGACAAAGACTCAAATGAATATCACTTAACAGCAATTACAAAAAACTCACATATAAAACAATAACACTTCAATTAGCCAGAATCCACATGAACTCCATATAATAGTAGTGATTTACTTAAGCTCCGCAAGAACTCCACATGACTCTCAGGGATAACACTGATAACACCAATAATTAGTTCAACATTGCTGAACAGTTTCTCAAATAGTTCAACATCAAAACTTGACGGGATCAAAGGGAGGAGATAGATTTTTTGAAACACCCCACCTCCGTTAAGGTCACTCACAAAGGGAATGCATTAACTTTGGTGAAGCATTATAGGTAAAAGATACAGATAATTTACAAGATAGACATACAAACAGTGGAAAAACTGAAATCATTTCATAAGCAGCGTAGTTCAGTCAAACCATTACAACCATTGTCTCAAAACCCAACTTCCAAATCATTACAATAAAACCTCTGTCTTGATTCAAAACTCCAAATACATAAAGAAGCACAAAACATTAGTAAAACAACCAAAATCCCCAATAAAAGTGTAACCACAGCCATAGCCCAAGAAAAGTGAATCCAAGCAATACATCTACTCTCTTCAAGCTGGAAAAGGTCTGAACTAAAGCTGAAGTATTCTCTCCCTGTGAACCTGGGGTGGGGGAAGGGAGTAAACGGAAGAGAAGAAGACGAAAGAAAACGGGTCAGACATAAAGCCTGGTAAGCCTAGTGATTTTCAATATGTAAACAAGAAATAGGATTATGACATGAATAAACCTAATATAAGACAATACCATAGTAACAAGATAACATAAGACAAGATAAGGCAAGATAAACTGAATATGTTATCACACCCATTTCTATTTCTCTGCACCTACTAACAATTGTTTCAACTAGCCTCATGTGTTCATATTAAAATGATCCCTTTTTCAATCAGCTTCTACTTGCATGTATTTATTACTTGGGTCATTCGGCCCCGCTTGTTTTTAGATACCTGTGCAGGTCCTACCATGGGGTGTATCAATCCCTACGATGGCGACCCGACACAATTCAAGATGCACAGCGTATAACTACTAATGCCTAGTGCTTGATTTTTCCACTCCGGAGTACGTGCATGCCCGTAATCCATCAAAACCTACACTGACGCACCACCTGCCGCTATTTTGATAGCTTATAATCAGCCCAGTAATCGTGCCCCACCCTGCCTAGTTCAGGGTACCGTGATACATCTATGTGGGTTACTACTGAAATGGGTCCCCGTTGCTGGGGTTTACTAATCAACATGTTATAGCGGTTAAGTGTTCTCAATTTAACCTAACCCTACCCATTTGTTTAATTAACATGTTGCATTGGTTAAGTGTCGCCTATTCATATGTTACTTAACGTTACCATTCTTAGCATCTCTATTCATTGGCATTAATCAATTTATTAATGCACAAATCTCTCACATTAGAACTGTTGTTTGCGGTTGTTGGATGTGCCAGGCGGTTCCAGGTAGACTTCTACTGCAAACTCATTTTAACCTCAGGTTTTGGGCTTGATGCGCTAACCTATCACATTAGACCTGTTGTTGCAGTTGTTGGATGTGTCGGGTGGTTCCGGGCAGTCTTACACCATAACTCAATCTAACCTCGGGTTAGGCATGTTCATCTTTTATCCAATTTACATATTTACCATTCACGTCCAAGTATAGATTTTTGTATGCCAATTATCCATAATTATAGTCAATTCAAGTTATGTCCAATATACTTGTTATGTCCAAAATTACTCTAATATGTTGTACCCAATTCCTCGCATTATAATCGCATGTACATCCAGATTCAACAAGGTTTCCAAATTCCAAGTACTCATAAAATAAAACGGAAAGGGGATAGAGAAGAAACACAAGAATTTACATAAGGGAAAATAGGCATGTAAAGGTGTACCGAACACAAGAATCATGGTTCCAATAGGCATGTTGTACATTAACAACAAATATGAGAAAACTAAGGAAAATACATCATAGGTATACAGATTCGATAGGATTGAACATAAAGAAATTACTAATTTGATGTAAAACATGACAGGTTCAATCACAATAGTCTCATAGGAATAGGTAATTTCAGACTTGATAAAAGAACAAGCATGAATCAAAATTGATTATCTTACAATTAGCCATAGCTCTAGATTCGATTCATTACAGTCATGATTTCTATTATGTGTTCAAATATGAATAATTACTAAACTTACAGCGATAGGATTAGAAAAAGAGAATTAGTTGATGCTGTAGCGATTCTAATCTTTCTTTGTTGATTGAAGCGTAAAACCTTTTCTTCAATTTGAAGCTCTATAATTTGATTTCTAATTTGGAGAAGAAGGAGGCTAGGCTAGTCTAGAGTTGGATAACATGAAGGCACCATAGAAAAGAGTTATGAGGTTAGGGTTAAGTTTAGCTATGTATTTATAGATGTGTTAGACAAACTATGGCCTTTAGATTAGCATAGGAGTCATCAGAGCCATCCAAACCAAAGAGACATGCCACCCAGCCAACCACAGCGCGACACATAAGCCCTAATCCTTCAGAATTCTTCACCCATATCTGGGAAGATAAGGGTCGACACCCCTATAGGGGGTGGACACCCCCAGGGGGGGTGGACACCCTCGGGCGGGATTTTTCCCGCTCATCTTTTATTGGTTGATTTTCAAATTTTGAATTTGTTTTCTGATTTTTAATTATTATTTAATTTAATTCTGCTTTGAACTAAAATCTTCTAAGCTTCGTAACTTCCTCATATGGAGTCTGATTTACGCAAACTCGAACTCTATTCCAACCAGAATTCCGAGACGAACACAATGGCGCTACCCATTTTACTTAATTCCCACTTTCAAAATTAAGCATTCTTTAATTCGTTATTTTAATATTCATAGAAAATACGGGGTGTTACATTCTCCCCTCCTTAAAGGATTTCGTCCCTGAAATCTATAAGTTAAGAAGATTGCATCCTAACATTCAACATCCATCTACTCAATTATCAATCACAGACATCCATAGTCCTAAAAAAATGATTTCTAATGCTTTCATGATCATATGCATAGTGTGTGTATATGTCCTTACCTAATGCAAAATCAGGCGGTCTACTGATTCAGTTGACCTCCTTAGTGTGAATTATGTCAGTGCCATGAATCCATCATGTATGCAATTATTCCTAATCGTACTTTATAGCTTCTACATGAGTGCACAATCAATCATACAAATGCAACATTCGTATGATAACACATCAAGTTTCAATCCATATACAAATACATATATGCATATGTAATATGAAAGTGAAGTAGCCGATCTAGTACTTAATGTGTGTATATGCATCCACGAGCAACCTCTAGTGACCACTTGCAACCATCAATCATAACATGTTACAAATACATGTTTACATTCATTGGTTTCTACTTAAGGATCAAGAATAGGACCGAGGAGATACACTTAAAAGATAGATAAAAGCTTGCACAAATTTATGAAAAAAAGATCAAGGATGTACCCTCAAAAAGAAAAGGGTAGGCTGCGCGTATCCTGTCTTCAGTCTCCCAAGTCGCATCTTCTTCAGTGTCACTCCATTGTACTTTAACTAGCTTGACCTCACGATTGCGTAGCTTCTGTTCCCAAGATACGAGTTGGAACTCTTCTCACCATCGCTTCTCGTTCCACTTCTACTTCTTCTAGTATGCTCGGCTCCACCACTTCCGCAGACTCATGTAAGCACTATTGTAGATGAGAAACATGAAAAACATTATGAACTCTAGCCAATCTTTCGGGCAACTCTACTCTATAAGCCATCGTTCCAATCCTCTCGATGATAGGAAATGGCCCTACAAATCTTGGTGCCAATTTTCCTACGGAACCAAAGCGAACGACATTCTTTAAAGGAGATACTTTAAGGAAAACCTTGTCTCCAACCTCAAACTCAAGGTCGGTCCTTCTTTTATCCGCGTAGGACTTCTATATATCTTGTGTGGTCTTCATTCATCTTCGTATTAAGTCCACCTTCTCCGAAGTCTCTCTAATCATGTCGGGCCCAAGTACGAGCTTGTCTTTAGATTCCCACCAACAAGTTGGTGATCGACATGATCTTCCATATAAAGCCTCAAAGGGTGCCATGCCTATGGTGGCTTGGTAGCTATTGTTGTAGGCGAACTCCACCAAAGGAAGATGATCTTCCCACGTTCCTCCAAAATCAAGAATGCACAATCTCAGAAGATCTTCTAATACTCTGTTCACCCTTTCAGTTTGACCATCGGTTTGAGGGTGATAGGCAGTGCTTAAGCATATCTGTTTGCCTAAAGCCTCTTGCAAACTCTTCCAAAAATCACTTGTAAAGATAGGATCTCGATCACTTACTATGCTAGAGGGTATCCCATGCAGTCGGTCTACTTCTTTAAAATAAATGGATGCTAATGATGAGGCAGTCCTCCTACCCTTAACAGGTATAAAGTGAGCGCTCTTAGTGAGCCTGTCAACTATTATCCAAATACTGGTATTGCCCCTTCTTGACCTAGGCAACCCATCTATAAAGTCCATCGAAATGCTATCCCATTTCCACTGTGGACCTCTAGAGGATGAAGCAGACCACCAAGCTTCTTCTGCTCCGCCTTGACTTGCTGGCGTATTAAGCACTTAGAGACGAATTCAGCTACATCCTTCTTTATGCCATTCCAAAAGAAAACCTGTTTTATATCTTTATACATCTTATCTCCACCTGGGGGTATGATCAACTTAGAATGGTGTGCTTCTTTAAGAACTATTTTCACTAAATCCCTTGCTTGTGGGACACATAGTCTTCCATCCCGTCTCAACCAACCCTTGTCATCTATGGAGTATCTATTAAGGTGACTAGAAGTCTCACCTCTAATTAACTTATCCATCTCATCAACTATCTGAGGGTTTTCACGTTGCGCGGTTCCTATTGAGTCCAAAAGCGTAGGCTGCACCTCTAACGATGCTAACAAACCAGGTACAAACTCAAAGGAGGGTCTAAAGTCAAAGGTTGCTATGTACTCCAAGTTTTTCCTTTCTACAAAGAGAGGACTTAAGGTCAGCCTTTTCCTACTTAATGCGTCTGCCACCACATTACCCTTGCCAGGAATATAAGCAATCTCAAAATCGTATGAGGCAAGAAATTCCATCCACCTTTGTTGTCTTAAGTTAAGATTTTTTCTAAGAAAAGGTATTTTAATGATTTATGGTCAGTAAACAAGTCAAACCTTTCTCTTAGTAGGTAATGATGCTATGACTTAAGAGCGAAAACAATGGCAGCTAGTTCCAAATCATGAGTTGGGTAGTTCTTTTCGTGTACCTTCAATTGCTTTCCTCCATAACAAACTACCTTACCTTCTTGCATTAAGACAGCGCTTAACCCCATGCAGCATGAGTCTATGTATACTGTAAACATCTTACTTCCATCAGGCAATGTCAGAACTGGAGCTATTGTTTGATCCCTTTTCAATCGTTAGAAAGCAACATCACAATCCAAATCCCAAGCAAAAGTTAGGTTCTTCTTCGTCAATCTAGTAAGTGGAGCTGAGATCTTCGCAAAGTCTTTAATGAACTTTCTGTAATAGCCCGCTAGTCTGAGAAAACTTCGTATTCGGTTGCATTCCTTGGAATCTTGCACCGCCACTACTTTAGTGGGATCCACAGCTATTCCTTCTTTGGACACCACATGTCCAAGAAACCTTACTTCTCTCCAAAAATGGCATTTGGAGAATTTTGCTTTAAGCCGATGTGCTCGAAGAGTATCCATAACTTCCCTTAAATGCAAAGCATGTTCTTCCTCACTTTGTGAGAAAATCAAAATGTCGTCCACGAAGACTACTTCAAATTTATTAAGGAACTCCCTAAACACCCTACTCATCAAGTCTACGAAATAGGCGGGTGCATTTGTCAAACCGAAAGGCATGATAAGCCATTCGAAGAAACCATCCAGAGTCCTGAACGCAGTCTTACCTATGCTGTCTTTAGCCACTCTTAGCTGATGAAATCCGGTAGCTAGATCTAGTTGGGAGAAAACTAATGCACCTATGAGCTGGTCGAACAAGTCGTCTATTCTTGGAAGTGGGTGCCTATTCTTCTTGGTCAGCTTGTTTAGCTCCCTATAGTCCACGCATAGACGAAGTGAACCATCCTCTTTGGTTACGAACACTACTGGAGCACTCCATCCGCCTTATGAGCCCCTTTTCGAGCAACTGTTTAACTTGCTTGCTGAGCTCCTTCCTTTCCCTTGGAGCCATGTGTCAAAGGGGTAAAGCAACTGGTTTTGCATTATCATATATGCGGAAATCTATCTCTCGCTTTGGAGGTAAACCCTTCACTTCTTCAAAGGCATCTGAGTACTCACGAACTACTCTAACAGATTGCAAATTTTCAATAGACGCATCTAGAGATTCTAGGTAGCTAAGCATAACAGAATTTATAGGAAAACAAGAGATTTCGAGAGTATTTCCAAGGCGATTCAAAAGTCTAACCACTCTCTTTTCACAATCGAGGATGGCACCATTACTGGATGACCAATCCATGCCTAGAATCAACCCATAGCCTATGAAACCCAAAACATAAGCATTGCATCTAAACCCAGCGCTTAGTATAGAAATTTCCAAATCCAAACAAATCATTGATAAATAAGCCGAACCCCCAGTTGGATTTGAAACAACCATGGGATCCTCTACTATACTGGTATCTAGGTGCAGAGATTCAACTAAAGCAGTAGATATAAAAGAGTGTGATGCGCCAAAATCAAAAAGAGTACGAACAGGATGATCAGAAAGATAAACTAAACTCTCAACAGAAATATTTCTACCTCTTGCTTGCGTAAGTGCTGTGAGAGCGTGAATATTCCCTCCAGAAGTAGATCCTGACCTATGCCCTTGCCCTTGCCTTCTTGGGCAATACTAAGCCATATGTCCTGCCTCGCCACACTGAAAGCAACCACCCATCTTCCTCTTCTTCTTTCTACAGTCCTTAATTAGATGTCCAGGTATGCCACAAAAATTACACTTCCTCTTGTCATGGGGTTTGTTATTCTTTCCACCCTTTTTATAATCCGTCTTCTTATTCTGTGATTCCTCCACTTTCTTGTTTAGAGGTTCTTCCATCTTTCCCTCTTTCTTCTCGCCCTTGCTTTCCTCATGTAACAGTGCCATATCCACCAGTCTCTCATAAGTCACGCCCGTAGGTATATGGGACATAGCTAGGCCGTGGAGTGACTCATTTAACCCTTTAGCGAAGCGGAGAGCTTTTTTATGTGGAGTGTTTACCAACTGCAGTCTGAATCTAGCCAACTGGTTGAACTTGTTAACGTATTCCTTAACCAATAGGCTTCCTTGTTTGAGTGCTAATAACTTCTCCATATGTAGGCTTTGTTCAGCTTGCGAGAGGAACTTCATACCAAACTTCACTCTAAAGTCCTCCAAAGTCTCAATTGGTCTCTCAGCATTAGTAACTTCCTACTAGAAAGAGGCTTCGTCCTTAAGTAACCATACACCTAGCTGTATCTTCCGCCTATCGTCCACTTCGAAGATAAGAAACAGACCTTCGGTTTCATTGAGCCAGTTTCTTGCTTCCACAAATGATTCAATCCCAATAAAGTTCTTTCCGCCCATAGCTCTAAAGTGCCTACATATCTTCAAGAAAGCATTCGGACACGGAGGAGGAAGAGGAACGATGTCCGCAGCTTGGGGAGGAGGAGGAGCAACATCTACGACTGGGGGATGATGAGCGTCCGCTTGTCCTTCGGCGGTGGCCGTAGCCTCTAAATACCGACAGAACCAGGAGGGTACTTGCACTCCCTCTGGAAGATTAAGATCCTCATACTTGCTGAAATGAAAAGAAAAAGATTCAAAATAAAGGATAGAAAGATAGTGCATATGGCTTTGGGGAATATAACTTTAAAATAAAACAACACTTTTCTTGAAAATGCTGCTTTAAAACTTCTTTTTGAAAAATAGTTTTCAAAAACTTTTATCTGATCTGGTAACCATCAGCTCTGATACCAGGTCAAACACCCCACCTCCGTTAAGGTCACTCACAAAGGGAATGCATTAACTTTGGGGAAGCATTATAGATAAAAGATACAGATAATTTACAAGACCGACATACAAACAGTGGAAAAACTGAAATCATTTCATAAGCAGCGTGGTTTAGTCAAAACATTACAACCATTGTCTCAAAACCCAGATTCCAAATTATTACAATAAAACCTCTATCCGTATTCAAAACTCCAAATACATAAAGAAGCATAAAACAGTAGTAAAGCAGCATAAATCCCCAATAGAAGTGTAACCACAGCCATAGCCCAAGAAAAGAGAATCCAAGAAATACATCTACTCTCTTCAAGCTGGAAAAGGTCTGAACTAAGCTGAAGTATTCCCTCTCTATGGACCTGGGGTAGGGGGGATGGAAGAAAAGAAGACAAAAGAAAACGGGTCAGACATAAAGCTTGGTAATCCCAGTGATTTTCAGTATGTAAACAAGAAAAAGGATCATGACATGAATAAACTGAATATAAGACAATACCATAGTAACAAGATAACATAAGACAAGATAAGGCAAGATAAACTGAATATGCTATCGCACCCATTTCTATTTCTATGCACCTAATAACAATTGTTTCAACTAGCCTCATGTGCTCATAATAAAATGTTCCCTTTATAGATCGGCTTCTACTCGCATGTATTTATTACTTGTGTCATTTGGCCCCGCTTGTTTGTAGACACCTGCGTTGGTCACAATTCAAGATGCACAGTGTATAACTACTGATGCCCGTGCCTGATTTTTCCACTGAGGTGTACGTGCACGCCCTTACTCTATCGAAACCTACATTGACGCACCACCTACCGTTATTTTGACCGCTTATAATCAGCCTAGTAATCGTGCCCCACCCTGTCTTGTTCAGGGTACCGTGATACATTTATGTGGGTTACTGCTGAAATGGGTCCTCGTTGCTAGGGTTTCCTAATCAACATGTTATAGCGGTTAAGTGTTCTCAATTTAACCTAACCCCACCCATTTGTTTAATTAACATGTTGCATTGGTTAAGTGTCGCCTATTGTAACACCCCACCTCCGTTAAGGTCGCTCGCAAAGGTAATGCCTTAACTTCGGTGGACGTTATATGTAAACAGAACAGAAATTTACAATATAGATATGTAAAGTAGTACTTGAAAAATTTATAACTTTATTACAGCAGAAACAGAAATAAGTTTGGTTACATCACAATACCAAAACCCAAGTATATAAATATCAGTCTTATACAAAATCCTTCAGAATGCATAATTTTAAAGCCATAATCCCTAACAGAGAATCCCATAAATAGGTAGAATCAAAGCCAAGCAATATTTCAAGCACTTTTAGCACTTCAAGCAGATGGAACCTGAATCAAGCTCCTATGTTTCCACCCTAAGAACCTTGGGGGGGGAACAGAAGAAAAGAGGCGAAACAAACTAGGTCAAACATAAATCTGGTGGGTCCAGTGACTTTCAGCATATAAACTGATAACAGTGTCATGACTTGCAAATAAAACTGGATGAGAGATAACCATAACAGGAGTAGCAGGTTAACAGAAGAGACAGAACGATATAAGCTAAACTAAGCTTCTTACTTGGTTTTCACTTCTCTGCACTAATACTAGTATAACAAAATTAGGTGTTGTCCTAATATCTAAACAGAAAACAGAACGATCTCTTCAGAAACAAGATGCTAGTAATGGGCCTTTACCACCCTAACAGAGACAAATGTACAAAAACAGAATGCAAGTAATAGGCCTTTACCACCCAAACAAAGATAGACGGTTACAGAAACAGAATGCTAGTAATGGTACTTTACCACCCGAACAGAGACAAACAGTATAGAAATGGAATCAAAGATGGAAACAGAATATTCCCTATAGAAACAGAATGTTAGAATTAGGTGTACACTAGTAATGGGCCTTTACCACCCCAATAGACGGTACCACACAGAAACAGAAAGGTATTGCCACCCCAGTTGAAACAGACGGCACCCCAACAGAAACAGACAGAACTAAGTGTACTCTAAATTCCTCCCCAAGCGATCGGCTCCCTAATACATAAATACCCTGTGCCGGCCCCATAGAAGGGTGTATCACTCCCTGAAGGGGCAACCTATAGACACAGACCTATTAACATATGTCATGGTGTCTTACATCCTCAGAGTAGACCAGATCCATGCACTTACATGACCCGTTTGGAATGCATCATCAATACCCCTCGCCATTATCAGAGTGAACCTCTTACAATTAGTTCATTTAGCATGCCCTGGACCCCTACCTAGTGTTGGGTCATAGTTTTGATACCAGAAAGGGTTATTGACTAATATGGATCCCAAACAACAGAATGACACAAGTAATTAACCCTTCTAACCTTGTGTCCCCAAACTAACAGATTTCAGATTAACTTGCTTACAGATTTCAGATGTACAATGTTCAGATTAACTAGTTCTCAGATCAGACATACAAGTTAACAAGTTTTCAGACAAACAGATCAGATATACATATTAACAAGTTTTCAGACTAACGGATCAGATATACAGATTAACAGACTTACAGATTGTTTCACCTAATCTTGTATTGGGCCTAGAGATTTTCAAACGGGTTTATTAGATTCATTAGTCCAGTTGATCTAACCTTATCTATCCAATATGTTTTAGGCATCATATTTTTCTTAGATTTGCATTAATTAAATATTAATGCACAGACCTCTCACATTAGGTCTGTGGCTTGTGGCCGTTGGATGAGCCGAGCGGTTCCGGACAGACTTCTGCCACAAGCTAGACCTAACCTCGTGACTAAGCATCTTTATGCCTATGAACTCTCACATTATACTGATAGTTTGCGGTTGCTGGTTAAGCCGATTGGGGCTGGGCAAGCTTTTACCGCAAACAGAGTCTAACCTCGTGTCTCAGCATTCTTATTTTAGCTAAAGTATTCATTCACAGATTATGCCAATATCAGACTAATTATGCAAATTCAACAAATTAACTTCTTTACAAGTTACAGCAGATTATCCAAAGTTCTATTAACATGTTTTGCTCAATTTTAGATCGAGCCTACAGATTTTCATACCCCAAATTTTCATATTCAGTTTCAACAGATTTAGCAGATTAGGCAATTTAACAGATTTAATCAACCCCTAAAATTCCATTGACATACCTCGCTTAATCATAAAATTAAGCCTAATTTTACGTGCTCAAATTATGGTCATAATTCACAATATAACATATGCCTTAAATTCCTAGTTAAATTTACATAGTACAAAATATTCTCTAAAAACTCCAAATCATGATATACAATATGAATTATGCCAAATTATAGCCTTTGATTTCAGCATATGTCAAATATCCCAAAATCCTCATTTAGGCGTATTCACAATTAATAGTTATCCTATTTTAATATAGATCTTTTACACCTAAATCATATATCCTTTTTCCTCCAAGTCATAGATCGTCATATAAAATATGCCCTCAAATATAGATCTTAAATTACAACATGTATTATGTCCTCAAAATCAGATCTTGAATTATAACATGCATTATGTTCCCAAATTACAAGTCATATGTTGTCATACAATAATTCTCCTTCTTCCAAATCATAAACCGTCAAATATAGTATGCCTAGATCTAGATCTTAAATTACAACATATGCCCTTTTCTTAAATCAGTCACAAATCAGTCATGTCCAATTTTTCATCGTTCATTATTTTCCTCAAATTTAGCGTTCGTGCGTCAATCTCTTATGATATTTGGCTCAGGAACGTGGTAGCCTGGCTATAGAACAGGAGGAAGGAAGAGATATAGAATATTTACAATAATAAGATAGATCTACACAGAAAAACAGATCTGATAAACAGGAATAAGATAGATCTACACAGGAAAACAGATCTGATAAACAAGAATATGCATAATCTCCAATTCAGATTTATAACCATGTTAAGATCATAATTAAATTTCATATCTCAAAATAACTGTACTCACCTTGGTTGGATTCTAAAAGAAAAAGGGGTTGTAGTTGTTCTCTTTTAATCCTATTCAGATTGGAAGAAGATGGAGCACTTGTTCTAGCTTAGGTTTCAGCAGAGTAACGACGCCATAGATTTATATTAATATGAATAAGGACAGAGTATAGGCGTAATGAAATTGTGTGGAGAGAAAGTGTAACAACCCAGAAATACGAGCCAATTTAAAATTTTTAAATTGGTTATTTTAAAGGGATTAGGGCAATTGAAATAGAATATTTCAATAAAATAAAGAGTTAGAAATGGTGCTGCAGTTTGAAATTTTGAATTCAAACTTTAACTGACTTTACCGGGTGCAAAATAAAACGGATTTTAGTGAGACCAAAAATATTTAAAAAAATTTATCAATATCTTTCTAACGAATCTGAAAAATCAAAGTTTCATAGCAGGAATCAAAAGTTATGGCCAAACGAATTTTCAGAAAGGTCGCTATAAAATATATATAGCCCTGAAAATAGATATTTTGCAAACGACCTCGGAATTTTACGAAACCACTTTTGTTGTATCCGGAATGTAAAATTATAGCTAGGTTTCAAATTCCATAATTTTTGAAGTTAATATGTGAGTGTGGCAAAGGAAAATGTGTTTGGTCAATTTCTGTTAAATTGGGTCGACCAGAAAATGGCCATTTTTCAAACGGTCTCAGAATTCAACGAAACTAGTTTTGTTGGGACTGTATCGTCAAAACATAGCCAGATTTATTTTTCTGGAATTTTTCGAATCAGTTTGTGGCCCTGGCAAATTGAAATGTACGTTCAAATCGAACGTTGAATGTTTTATGTTTTAATTTGAAGAATAACTGACTATAACAGTCGAATTGGCTTACAAAACATATCTCATTATGTTCAGAATGGGGTTATTTAGCTAGGGGTGACAGTCGTTGGCTTTGGATTGGAGTTCGTATGGAGAAACATTATTTTAAAAATTAAATAAAGCACGTGCCAATCATATTTTCCCATCATAATTTAATTTTATAAAAAAATCTCAACCCCCCCCCCTCACGCTCGACGGCGGATAAATCTCCCCCCCCCCCCCCCCCGACCATTTTCCAGCGAAACCGCTCGCCCTTTCACCATGACCCAGTTCAACTTTTTGAAGAGCTCTCATCCCTCGTCAAATCCATACCAGGTGCTCCTCCCCTCGTTCAACCATCGACGAGAACGACCTCCTCAAAGTCAGAACTTTGCCGCGCCGCCACCATCGCCAGAGGCGATCGAACCGGACTACGACCCCACCGCCTGGCGCGCCTCTCCGCCCCCTTCAACGTCGCACCAGCCGATTGACCTCACGCTTCACGGATTTGCAGAAAATCCTAAACCTAGTTTGGAAGGTTCAAGGAAGGTAACAACAGAGGATTTTCTGAACTAAAAAATAACACTTTTATGTGTTGTTAATTTCGATTTTCGTTTAAAAAAACGTATCTTCAACATGTGTTAACAAAATTCGATGAAACAGGAGACATCGAGACCATGTCGACGCTCTCCACATTCTAGATGTGTCCGGGGATTTTTCTGAGCTCGCTACGATTTTTAGCAAAGCAACAAACCAATGTGAGATTTCTAAACTAAAATGTGAATGGACATATGTTGTATAAGTTATATAACCGAAACATAAATTGTATATGCATTGTATACCTCGTGTACATGTGTTGTATAAGTTATATGAGCGATGTATAAATTATGCATGCATTGTAAAAATCATATGTGTGTTGAAATGGAAATAAAATATACTTATATATATATATATATACTCCCCTCGTCCATAAACCATGGACGATATTTATAGATTGTGAATTGGCATGAAAAATTTGGTGAATAATGCGAATGGTTGATAGGATTGTTTGTGGTTGATATTGTTTGGATTGTGGTTGAAAAATACCATTATGGTTGAAATATACCCGTTTGTGGTTGAAAACAAAATTTGAATAAATTGTGGTTTTAAATACCCTGCCTTTATATTGCCGAAATTTTCAATATTATTCATGTGTTAGAATTATTTTCATGTGTTGAAATTATTTTCGTATGTTGTAACCATATTCATGTGTTGAATAGATATTCATGTGTTGAATGGAAATTCATGTGATGAATAAAATTCTTTGAAAGATAAAACTAATATTTTTATCACATATATAAACTATATAAACTATTCGTGTTTTAAATAAATTGTTTTAACAATAAAAATCACATTTTTATTATATATATAAACTATAGAAAACATTCATGTGTTGAATAAAGGACTAGAACGATAAAAATCATATTTTTATCGTATGTGTGAAGTCGAAAACATTCATGTGTTGAGTATATAGATTGAACAATAAAAGATACATTTTTATTGTGAATATGAAGTGCTAAAAATGTTCATGTGTTGAATAAATATTTTTGATGATAAAAATATCATTTTTATCATGTAAACGACTCGCTAAAAATATACAAGTGTTGAAATAAATATTTGTTTGCTATGAATATTATTTTTAACATGTATCTGAACTAAATAAAATAGTCATGTGTTGAAATATATTTTTGTTCGCTAAAAATATCATTTTTATGTGAAATGTGAAGTTTTAAAAATAATCACTTGGAAGTTTTAAAAATAATCACATGTTAAATAACCATGTGTGGAAATAAACCCTTGTTTGCTAGAAATATTATTTTTAGCTTAGTTTCGCACACACACACACACACACACACACACATATATATATATATATATATATATATATATATATATATACATACATACATACATACATGTGTTGAACAGGAAATTGGATTAGCTGTTGAGTAAAGAATTTTTCTGCGTGCCCGACAAATAGGTAAACCTTAATGAGTTGGATGCGCAATTTTATTATTATATCAACTCTTGTGAATGCCATTGGATGCGGAGTGCTGGTTGTTCTATGTGTAATAATAAACGTCGCCATATGATAGTAACAATTAATTTTGAACTACACTACATGGCATACTTCATGGAGATAGGCATACTTCATCATATACCACATAAGCATTTGGAGCTTGTCTAACGAGGTTGAAGATTTACCATACGAGCGAGAGGCTTGTATGGCGATGACTACATATTACAGGTTGAACTAACGACCGATCTGAACTATATAAAATGTAACGGTAAATTGCAAGATTAATAAAAACACCACACGGGTCTGGAGATGACAATAAACACGTCTCTCTGGTCATTAAGGCACAAAAACCATTTATAGGGTGACGAGAATTTATTCTTTGGAGTTATGATCTATACACACTCCCCTGTGGACACCGGAATATATCACTATAAATATGTGCATGCTTATTAGGATTTATTGGGTACCTGATAAAGCCCAATAAATTTCCCAACCCCTTCCCGTAAAAAGGAGGTTATGGCGAAATTTTCTGAAATTTAAAGGCGTTAGTGAAATATTTGAAGTGAAAACGATATTGAAATCGTCGAATAAATTATATTTATATGTATATATAAATCTAAATTAAATAAAACGAATCGAGCCACTATAGTTCGCGTATTGAAATCGTAACTTCAAACGATTATATTGAAAGACCCGACCATCGGATTTTCACGAAACTGGAACCGTTGGGTTCGCTTTGGGAATATCTTCCCAACGACATAAACTTTGTTGAGATCCAATGGCTAGATTTTCAGATATGCGTAAAACAAATTTGGGGAAAAACAACGTCAGTGCCTCGGCATGACCTGAAACGTCGTTTAATTAAATAGGACCATTTTTAAATAAATAAAAATGGTGATATATCGTTATAAAATATTATAGACGATATGGAATGGAAATAAAACGATTATACTTGGTTTGCTTGATATTTGATGGTTGTATGTGTTTAACATGAAAATTATACCAAAGAACTGAAATGTGAATGTCGAATAATTTAACCATGGGAAGAATTGATTTGAAAATCTAGATATATGTAAATAATTTGAAAAGGCTGAGTTAATTCTCATTTTAAATAATTGATCGACGATTATAAGTCAAAGAGCTGAAGATGGTTCAAGACCGAAGATCTTCACATCGGATGGATGGGCACTACTGATACTCATGATTGGAGAAGCCACCTTGAAGGGGCTGAAGTGGTAGCCGTCCAGACGTATTTGTTGATTGTACGGATATGCAAGGAATATGGTGCATCCGGTTTCGTTCAGAACCAGAAGGAACTTGTAAATGGACTGTGTGTCTAACATCGGATTTTGTTCTGTGCTGATTAATCTCTATTAAATATATATCCGTTTGGCGGCGGAGAATTTATTCTCTTGCTTAACGCCCTTCTCTGAGACGTACGAGCTCAGAGGTTATATATCGATAGAAATCAGTCGCATGGAGTGAATTGCCTGTGTGGCATGCCTAAGTGGCAGATGATCAAGGCTTCTGTTGAAAAGCAAAGCCTTGTGGTTGATGATCAAAGCATGGCCTACGTGGCGTAGCTTTGTGTATAGCGTTGATTCGCGAGCCTCACACCTCGGTATAAGTCAAAAACGGGATAAGGACCTAAGGGGAGTACGACGTTTCTTTCTAGCTATGGGTGATGTCAGTGACCTACCAGCCCTGACATATACATATATATATATGTATATGTATATATATATATATATTTACCTGTGTGGTTGTTGGAATGCGAGGCGCCTGGATTATCGGACCGGGAAACGTGTGTTCAGGAATAATTAATCCTCAAAAGTAAGAGAGGACCGACCTTAAAGGATCTAAGGATCGTTGTGTGTGGTCCTGAGACATTTGCTGGAGTGTCTCGAATCGGAGAGGAGCTTGCCCCTTGCCTCGACTCATGATGGAATCCAATTTCCAATACGAAATTACGGATTTGATTGTATTACTAGTATGGCGACATAGTGGCATGGGACACTTATGCCGTCTATGATTGATATTTATGATTGAATTTTCTTTTGAAACATATATGCACTAGTAATAATATCCAATACCTTTGTTTTATACGTATCAAGCATTTCTTGTCCATTATAAGGTAAAACTCTATCCTCCGGCTTGCGTTGCATTGTGTGATAGGACCTGGGTCTTATAATGGCTTCATTTTTATAAAAAGCATTGCGATGATTTAATGATTTACTTTATTTCATGCACTAGCAATAATTGGAGTGAACCCGTTCCGCGAAAGTGGCGTGGTCCTATGATTTGCCTTATTATTGTTGTTTAATTAGTTAAGTAGATTTCTCATACCAGTCCCATGACTGACTCGTAGTTTGTTTCACCTTGCAAACTAGGGTGCCCTTATTTTCACACGGGCAGCCTAGTACCAGGTAGTAGGACGTATTTTGGCTTTGGCACTACAGCAGGAGTGCATCTTTTGGTTGATATGGCGAGGCTTGACTTCTCAGTGTTTTGACTATTGATATTCCGCCATTATTATCTATGTATATGATTCTGCTTCTGGCGATGTAGACTAATATTTCTTTTATGTACTCTCATATGTATATGTACCACTTATGGCGATGTGGACTGATCATGTACTTTTATGCACTAAGTTGTATCCTACACTGTGCTCTCTGATGTTGTGACATATTATGATTTCGCTATCATATTTATGTAAATTATTCTATTTCCTTCTTATGTTATTATCTGTACTCTGCTAATGATGATTAATGTGTTATATTCCAATGCTTATCCTAAACACCATTGTACGGGGTTTTGGGATCGTCACAGGTGGTATCAGAGCTTTGGTTAATCTTAGTTCTGGAATTTAACACATTAAACACCTCGTCAGAATAGAATCAGTAGTGTTCTAAGGGAAGTAGCTCATTAGAGATAGGATTAGTAATGTCCTAGAATGAGTTAAGCAGAATAGCAAAAATAAATTGATCAGTACATCATTGTCTTTCCTTAAGTTCTTCTGCTTTACCATATATTAAAATTATCGTTTCTGTGAGCTTGACCCTTTTCTTGCTTATACAGAACTTGATAAATGGCTACCCGAGCAATAGCAGCTAGAGGAGGCTGAGGACGCGAGGAGATCCCTGTAGCAAAAGGGCCTTTGATATAACCACCAGCCGCTCAGCCATTCAAGCTAGACCGAGTGGCGAAAAGTTATAAGAATCTCGGGGGCAAAACCTTTTCAGGAACTGGCACAGTGACAGAAGCCTTAGCTTGGTTGAAAACATGTGAAAAGATCTTAGGTGGCTTAAGACTAGGAGATCATGATAAGGCATTTATAGGCACCTGGCTTTTACAAGATGAGGCAGAATTATGGTGGGATGCCATCACCGCTGAGGGCCAAAATGTAGTGAGGACTTGGGATGAGTTCAAGACATTGTTTATAGGAAAGTTCATCCCCGAACAAGCGATGGAGCGCAAGCACGATGAATTTTCCAATCTCCAACAGGGAGACCTCTTCGTTCAGGACTACCTTAATAAGTTCACGCAGTTGTCTCATTACGCACCAGAGCTTATCACGACTGCCAAGGCAAAGAACAAAAGGTTCATACATGGGCTTAAGCGCAAGTACCAAGGTAGAGCCATGAACCACATCAAACTTTCATTTGCAGACTTGGTGGAAATGGCCTGCCACTATGAAGACTTAGACCAGAGGAACCTCGGTATAGACCGTGCCAAGAGTCAAGCGGGAAACAAACGTAAGGCTTTTGGGAACCAACCTGAGTCCAACAATGCAGCATCCACAAATCAACAAGCTAGTAAGCCACCCAAGGAAGCTGCTTTAATTGAGGTAAGATGGGACATTACTATAATGTGTGCACCGCTCCAAAGCAGCAAAAGACAAACCCACAAAGCTCAAGTCAAACCCCTCAGAGTCCTAGATCATGATTCAACTGCCACCGAACAGGGCATCTCGTCAAAGATTGTCCATTGCTAAAGAAGGCAGAATTTGCTCATGTTTATGACGGGGTGAACCCGCCAGCTGCTTTAGATGGAGCAGGTAAACCTGATGTCTTGGGAGGTACCCTTATAATTAAAAATATTCCTGTTTCTGTACTATTTGACATGGGTGCATCACGTAGTTTTATTGCAAGTAACACTGTTCACAAGTTAAAGTTAAAGGTAAGAGACCTTAAAGAACCAATTAGAGTTCATAACCCGGTAGCAGGATCTCTTGTTCTCAGCACATATTGCAGAGTACCCATCTCCTATTCTTTCTACCAGTTTCCTATTAATTTAATCGTCACGAATTTCTCCAAATTCGATGTTATTCTCAGGTTGGAGTGGTTAACAAAATATAAGGCCGAAGTTAGATGTGCCGAAAGGATCGTTAAAGTTAAAACGAAGCTTGGATATATTACTGTACCATGCTATGGTTCAGATCCGGATAGAAAAGAGTTTTGGTCTGCGCTAGAAGTTGTTCCCACTTCATTAAAAAAGATTCCTGTTGTTAAAAACTATCTGGATGTGTTTGAAGAAGTCGAAAACTTACCTCCGTAGAGACAAATTGAATTCAGAATCGATCTAATTCCGAATGCCAGACCAGTGATATATCCAATTTGAAGAATGAATCCAAAAGAGAAAGAAGAATTAGGCGATCAAACTCGTCAATTGCTATGGAAAGGTCTGATCAAACCTAGCTTTTCTAGTTGGGGTGCAGCTGTAGTGTTTGTTCCTAAGTCAGACGGTACTCTCCGATTGTGTGTTGATTACCGAGACCTCAACAAGCAGACGCTCAAAATTAAATATCCATTACCCCGCATCGATGATCTGTTAGGCCAATTAAATGGAGCGAGAGTAATTTCCAAAATGGACCTAGCTACAGGTTTCCATCAACTGAGAATTGCTGACGACTGTGTTCCTTTGACAGCTTTCAGAGGTCCAGACATATTTTACAAGTGGTTAGTAATGTTGTTCGGTTTATGCAACGCTCCAGCATACTTTGTCGATCTAATGAATAGAGTGTTCAGAGAAGTTCTAAATAAATTTGTTCTGGTATTCATCGATGATATTTTAATCTACTCCAAATCAAAAACCGAGAATGAAAAACATTTAGAACAAGTATTGGGGATTCTGAGAAAGAACGTCTTCAAAGCTAAATTTTCTAAATGTATCTTCATGCAGGAAGAGGTGAAGTTCCTTGGCCACGTGGTGTCAAAGGAAGGAATTTATGTAGATCCAAGCAAGATAATAGCAATTCAATAATGGAAGCAGCCTACTACACCCAAAGAGGTCCGAAGTTTCATGGGGTTGGCTAGTTATTATCGAAAATTTGTTAAGGATTTTTCGAAGATATCCGGTCCATTAACAAAGCTTACAAAGAAGCACGAGAGATTTAAGTGGACTTCCGACTGTGAGGAAGCTTTCCAGGAACTGAAATCAAAATTGACAACCGCTCTAGTATTAACCATTATCGATGGTAATCAGGATCTGACGGTTTGAACGGATGCTTCTATTAAAGGTCTTGGTGCCGTATTAATGCAAAGAGTCCAAGTAATCGTTTATGCACGCCGTCAGCTGAAATCGCATGAGAAGAATTATGTAACTCATGATCTTGAGTTGCTAGCCATCGTTTTTTCTTTGAAAATCTAGAGACGTTACTTATTGGGTGAGAAGTTCGAACTATTTACAGATCATCAATCATTGAAGTATTTGTTCACCGAAAAAGATCTGAACTTGAGACAGCAGCGTAGGCTAGAATTTCTTGCAGCGTATGATCTAGATATCCTGTATACTCCGGGAAAAGCTAATGTGGCAGCGGATGCGCTTAGCAGAAAAACCACGATCATTGCCAATCTTATAATTACGTCTTCATTAATCGACAAGATTGTTGTTCTCCAGGAAGACGACGAATTTATTAAAAGGATTAGCCAGCGAATTCAAGAAGGCAAGACTTCGGATTTCAGACTAGACAACAAAGGGTTTTTGCGATTACAGGGGCGATTTTGTGTTCCAGAAATCCCTGAGCTCTAAAGAGAAGTCCTTGATGAATGTCATAAGTACAAGCTTTGCATTCATCCAGGAGTGAGTAAGATGTACAATGATCTTAAGCACACATTCTGGTGGAAGTCGTTGAAATAAGATATTTCCTTATATGTTAGCAGGTGCCCTACTTGTCAACTAGTCAAAAGCGACCAACAAAAGATGGTTGGATTGTCGCAACCGTTGGAAATCCCAGGTTGGAAGTGGGAACAAATTTCCATGGATTTCATAGATGGTTTGCCCCGAATCAAGAAAGGTAAAGACAATATTTGGGTGATCGTAGATCGCTTCACGAAGACCGCCCATTTCATACCTGTCAGATCCAATAGAACCGCCCAAAGTCTAGCACAGATTTATTTCAAAGAAATTGTTAAGCTGCATGGAGTTCCCATCTGCATAGTCAGTGATAGAGACCCAATATTTGCTAGCAAATTCTGGGAGGATTTCTAGATAGAATTGGGAACAAAACTGAACCTGAGCACCGCTTATCACCCTCAGACAGATGGCCAAACTGAGAGGGTGAACAGAATTCTAGAAAATTTACTACGGGCTTGTATTATTGATTTTGGCGGGTCATGGGAAAATTACTTGCATTTGGCAAAATTCTCATATAACAACAGTTATCAAGCAAGTTTGAAAATGTCGCCATTCGAAGCATTATACGGTAGACCGTGCAGATCTCTCGCATGTTGGGTAGAACCTGGCAACAGACTTGTGTTGGGGCCTGATATGATTCGAGAAGCATCAGACAAAGTCGATTTCATCAAGAAACGATTGAAAACCACACAAAGCCGACAGAAAAGTTATGTGGATTCTAGAAGAAGAGATTTTGCATTTGCTGTTGGTAATTATGTTTGTTTGATAGTTTCTCCGATGAGAGGACTAATTCGATTCGGTAAAACTGGGAAGTTGGCACCTAGATTTATTGGTCCCTTTCCTATACTTGAACGAATTGGAACTCTTGCTTATAGGGTCCAATTAACTGACTGGTTACCTGGGGTACATAATGGGTTTCACGTATCTCAACTTAGAAAACATGTGCATGATCCAGATCTTGTTGTAGAAGAAGCAGCGCAACAGGACTTGGAAATTACTCTAGAATTAGCAGTCAGAAGAGAGCCATTAAAAATTGTTGGCAAAGAAACTAAAGAGCTAAGAAGCAAGAAGGTTCATTTAGTTAAAGTGCAGTGGAGTAGTGATCCTAGAGACTGTACTTGGGAGACTGAGGAAAGCATTAAGCAAGCTTACCCCAATTGCAGAGTGAACATCTCTGACTAACTCCGGTGCAAGGTACCTTTACAATACTTCGCATTTCCATTTTTGTTTCCTACTGTACTGCTGTTTCCTTTTCGGGGACGAAAAGTTTTAAGTGGGGGTGATTGTAACAACCCTGAAAATACGAGCCAATTTACAAATTTTAAATTGGTTATTTTAAAGAAATTTGAATAATTGAAATAGAATATTTCAATAAAATAAAGAGTTAGAAATGGTGCGACAGTTTGAAATTTTGAATTCAAACTTTGACTGACTGTACCGGGTGCAAACTAAAACGGATTTTAGTGAAACCAAAAATATTTAAATCTCTTTATGAATATCTTTCTAACAAATCTGAAAAATCGAAGTTTCATAGCGGGAATCAAAAGTTATGGCCAAACGAATTTTCAGAAAGGTCGTTATAGAATATATATAGCCCTGAAAATAGACATTTTGTAAATGACCTCGGAATTTGACAAAACCACTTTTGTTGGATCCGGCATGTCAAATTATAGCTAGGTTTCAAATTCCATAATTTTTTAAGTTAATATGTGAGTGTGGCAAAGGAAAATGTGTTTGGTCAATTTCTGTTAAATTGGGTCGACCAGAAAAATGGCCTTTTTTCAAACGGTCTCAGAATTCGACGAAACTAGTTTTGTTGGGATCGTGTCGTCAAAACGTAGCTAGATTTATTTTTTTGGAATTTTTCGAATCAGTTCGTGGCCCTGGCAAATTGAAATGTATGTTCAAATCGAATGTTGAATGTTTTATATTTTAATTTGAAGACTAACTGACTATAACAGTCGAATTGGCTTACGAAACATATCCCATTGTATTCGGAATGGGGGTATTTAGCTAGGGGCGATAATCGTTGGGTTTGGATTGGAGTTCGTATGGAGAAACACTGTTTTAAAAATTAAATAAAGCACGGGCCATTCCTATTTTTCCATCATAATTTAATTTTATAAAAAAATCTCAACCCCCTCCCCCTCGGTTACTCACGCTCGACGGCGGATAAAGCTCCCCCCTTCACGATCATTTTCCGGTGAAACCGCTCACCCTTTCAACGTCGCACCAGCCGATTGACCTCACGTTTCATGGATTTGCAGAAAATCCTAAACCTAGTTTGGAAGGTTCAAGGAAGGTAACGACAGAGGATTTTCTGAACTAAAAAATAACACTTTTATGTATTGTTAATTTCGATTTTCGTTTAAAAATCGTATCTTTAACATGTGTTAACGAAATTCGATGAAACAGGAGACATTGAGACCGTGTCGATGCTCTCCACATTCTAGAAGTGTCTGGGGATTTTTTTGAGCTCGCTACGATTTTTAGCAAAGTAACAAACCAATGTGAGATTTCTAAACTGAAATGTGAATGGACATATGTTGTATAAGCTATATAGGCGAAATATAAATTATATACGCGTTGTATACCTCGTGTACATGTGTTGTATAAGTTATATGAGCGATGTATAAATTATACATGCATTGTAAAAATCATATGTGTGTTGGAATGGAAATAAAATATACTTATACATGTATATATATACTCCCCTCGTCCACAAACCATGGACGATATTTATTGATTGTGAATTGGTGTGAAAAATTTGGTGAATAATGTGAATGGTTGATAGGATTATTTGTGGTTGATATTGTTTGGATTGTGGTTGAAAAATACCATTGTGGTTGAAATATACCCGTTTGTGGTTGAAAACAAAATTAGAATAAATTGTGGTTTTAAATACCCTACCGTTATGCTGCCGAAATTTTCAATAATATTCATGTGTTGGAATTATTTTCATGTATTGAAATTATTTTCATGTGTTGAAACTATATTCATGTGTTGAAACCATATTCATGTGTTGATCATGTGTTGAATTGAAATTCATGTGATGTATAAAATTCTTTTAAAGATAAAAATAATATTTTTATCATATATATAAACTATATAAACTATTCGTGTTTTAAATAAATTGTTTTAACAATAAAAATCACATTTTTATTATACATATATATAAAAACTATAGAAAGCGTTCATGTGTTGAATAAAGGACTAGAACGATAAAAATCATATTTTTATCGTATGTGTGAAGTCGAAAACATTCATGTGTTGAATATATAGATTGAACAATAAAATCTAGATTTTTGTTGTGAATATGAAGTGCTAAAAATGTTCATGTGTTGAATAAATATTTTTGATGATAAAAATATCATTTTTATCATGTAAACGGCTCGCTAAAAATATACAAGTGTTGAAATAAATATTTGTTTGCTATGAATATTATTTTTAACATGTATGTGAACTAAATAAAATAGTCATGTGTTAAAATATATTTTTGTTCGCTAAAAATATCATTTTTATGCGAAATGTGAAGTGTTAAAAATAATCACTTATTCAAATAACCATGTGTGGAAATAAACCCTTGTTCGCTAGAAATATTATCTTTAGCTTAGTTTCGCACACACACACACACACACACACACATATATATATATATATATACACACACACACACACTCATGTGTTGAACACGAAAATGGATTAGCTGTTGAGTAAAGAATTTATTTGCGTGCCCGACAAATAGGTAAACCTTAATGAGTTGGATGCGCAATTTTATTATTGTATCAACTCCTGTGAATGCCATTGGATGTGGATTGTTGGTTGTTCTGTGTGTAATAATAACGTCGCCAAAGGATAGTAACAATTAATTTTGAACAACACTACATGGCATACTTCATGGAGATAGGCATACTTCATCATATACAACATAAGCATTTGAAGCTTGTGTGACGAGGTTGAAGATTTACCATACGAGCGAGAGGCTTGTATGGCGATGACTATATATTACAGGTTGAACTGATAACTGATCTGGACTATATAAAATGTAATGGTAAATTGCAAGATTAATAAAAAACCCCACACGGGTCTAGAGATGACAATAAACACGTCTCTCTGGTCATTAAGGAACAAAAACCATTTATAGGGTGACGAGAATTTATTCTCTAGAGTTATAATCTATGCACACTCCCCTGTGGACACCAGGATATATCACTATAAATATGTGCATGCTTATTAGGATTTATTTGGTAGCTAACACGGCCTAATAAATTTCCAAACCCCTTCCCATACAAAGGAGGTTATGGCGAAATTTTCTGAAATTTAAAGGCGTTAGTGAAATATTCGAAGTGAAAACGATATTGAAATCATCGAATAAATTATATTTTTATATATTTATATATATTTATAAATATAAATTAAATAAAACGAATCGAGCCCCTGCAGTTCGCGTTTTGAAATCGTAACTTCAAGTGATTATACTGAAAGATCCGACCATCGGATTTTCACGAAACTGGAACGGTTGGGTTTGCTTTGGGAATAACTTCCCAATGATATAAACATTGTTAAGATCCAACGGTTAGATTTTCAGATATGTGTAAAACAAATTTGGAGATAAACAATGCCAGTGCCTCGGCACGACCTGAAACGTCGTTTAATTAAATATGGCCATTTTTGAATAAATAAAAATGGCGATATATCGTTATAAAATATTATAGACGATATGGAATGGAAATAAATCGATTATTCTTGGTTTGCTTGATATTTGATGATTGAATGTGTTTGACTTGAAAATTATACCAAAGAACAGAAATGTGAATGTCGAATAATTTAACCATGGGAAGAATTGATTTGAAAATCTAGATATTCGTGAATTATTTGAAAAGGCCGAGTTAATTCTCATTTCAAATAATTGATCGACGATTAGAAGTCGAAGAGCTGAAGACGGTTCAAGACCGACGATCTTCACATCGGATGGATGGGCGCTACTGATGCTCATGATTGGAGTAGCCAACTTGAAGGGGCTGAAGTGGTAGCTGTCCGGACGTATTTATTGATTGTACGGGTATGCGAGGAATATGGTGTCTCTGATTTCGTTCAGACCCAGAATGAAATTGTAAATGGACTGTGTGTCTGACATCGGATTTTGTTCTGTGCTGATCGATCTCTATTAAATATATATCTATTTGGCGGCGGAGAATTTATTCTCTTGCTTAACGCCCTTCTCTGAGACGTACGAGCTCAGAGGTTATATATTGATAGAAATCAGTCGCATGGAGTGAATTGCCTGTGCGGCATGCCTAAGTGGCAGATGATCAAGGCTTCTGTTGAAAAGAAAAGTCTTGTGGTTGATGATCAAAGCATGGCCTACGTGGTGTAGCTTTGTGTATAACGTTGATTCGCTAGCCTCACACCTCAGTATGAGTCGAAAACGGGATAAGGACCCAAGGAAAGCACGACGTTTCTTTCTAGCTATGGGTGATGTCAATGACCTACCAGCCCTGACATTTATATTTTTTTTTACCTGTGTGGTTTTTGGAATGCGAGGCGCCTCCATTATAGGTCCTAGGACCGGGAAACGTGTGTTCAGGAATAATTAATCCTCAAAAGTCAGAGAGGACCAGCCTTGGAGGATCCAAGGATCGCTGTGTGTGGTCCTGAGACATTTGCTAGAGTGTCTCGAATCGGAGAGGAGCTTGCCCCTTGCCTCGACTCATGATGGAATCCAATTTCCAATACGAAATTACGGATTTGATTGTATTACTAGTATGGTGACATAGTGGCATGGGACACTTATTCCGTCTATGATTGATATTTATAATTGAATTTGCTTTTGAAATATATATGCACTAGTAATAATATCAAATACCTTTGTTTTATACGTATCAAGCATTTCTTGGCCATTATGAGGTAAAACTCTATCCTCCGGCTTGCGTTACATTGTGTGATGGGACCCGAGTCTTATAATGGCTTCATTTTTATAAAAAGCATTGCGATGATTTAATAATTTACTTTATTTCATGCACTGGCAATCATTGGAGTGAACCCGTTCCGCGAAAGTGGTGTGGTCCTATGATTTGCCTTATTATTGTTGTTTAATTAGTTAAGTAGATTTCTCATTCAAGTCCGATGACTGACTCGTAGTTCATTTCACCTTACAAAATCGGGTGCCCTTATTTTCACATGGGTAGCCTAGTACTAGGTAGCAGGACATATTTTGGCTTTGGCACTACATCAGGAGTGCATCTTTTGGCTGATATGGCGAGGCTTGACTTCTCAGTGTTTTGACTATTGATATTCCGCCATTATTATCTATGTATATGATTCCGCTTCTGGCGATGTAGACTGATATTTCTTTTATGTACTCTTATATGTATATGTACTGCTTATGGCGATGAAGACTGATCATGTATTTTATGCACTAAGTTGTATCCTGCACTGTGCTCTCTGATGTTGTGACATATTATGATTCCTCTGTCATATTTATGTAAATTATTCTATTTCCTGCTTATGCTTTTATCTGTACTCTGATAATGATGATTAATGTGTTAAATTCCAATGATTATCATTAACACCGTCATACGTGGTTTTGGGATCGTCACAGAAAGTGAGGTTTTGGGGTGTTTAAATAGCTTAGGAGCAATGAATCTGGTCAGAACGAGCGTCTAAATGTAGAAAAACGAATTTATCCACGAATGCTGAAAAAGGGGGGAGGTCGACCCCATTGTCGACCTGTTCTATGTAGGTCGACCCCCTGGTCGACCTGGGCACTGGGCGGGAATTTTCCCGCCCAGCCCGGGTGTGTGATTTGAATTTCGATACTTTAAATTTGAATTTGGACTGGTTTTTATTTTAAATTCCTGGAACTTCTAAGTGTCATAACTTTTTAATACGGAGTAACTCGGACTCTATGTCAAGAAGAATTCTGAAACGAACGCAATAGAGCAATCCGTTTCCCTTAATTCTTCTTTTAAAAATTAAGTATATTTTGTTTTGTTACTTTATGTTCAATGAAAATACGGGGTTTTACATTCTCTTCTCCTTAAAGGATTTCGTCCCCGAAATCTTCAAGTTAAGGAGAATGTGTCCTACCATCCATTCACCCATCTACTCAACCATCATCCACAAGCATCCATTGTCCTTAGAAACTTCTAATGTTGTATGTACATATGCAAAAGTGTGTGTATATGTATCTTATCTAATGCAAAGATCAGTCGGTCCACTGATTCAGCTGACCTCCTTAATGCGAATTAGGTTAGTGCCGTGAGTCCAATTATGTATGCAAGAAATCCTATTTGATACACATCATTTCTATATGAGTGCATAACCATTCATCCAAATGCAACATCCATGTGATGAGTCAATCATTTTACAACCACAAAAATTGAAAAATGAACACACATCCATATGCAGTATGAGAGTGTTTTTGAACTGATCTAATGCCTAGTGTGTGTATATGCATCCACGAGCAACCACTAGCAACCACTTGCATCCACTTGAAACCATCAAACATGCCTCAAACACATGTTTACACCCATTAGTTTCTACCTAAAGGTCAAAGAATTGATTGATAGGATACAACCGAGTGATAGAAGCAAGTACGAAAGTTCTGTTCCCATTAGACATCGGTTAGGATAATAAATCCCTAAGTATCAACTCCGAAGACCGAAATCAACATCAGATTGACACTCACAGAATTACTCCCATTAAACAATGTCAAAACCGGAAATTTACTTCACGCTTCGAGTAAAAACCCTATCCATTTCACAAATATCCAGATACTTACAGGCTACTGATACAGATTAGATTATCAAATGATTCTTAGGAAACTAAGCATGATAAAACCCCACCATATCCCAAGAAACCAGAATGTATGCGTTATGGTCAACTTAACGCCTAACACAGATACCCTCAAACCCCAACTTATCACAAACAGATGAGTCGTAACCCTTATGGGGTTTGAGACCATAGCGGGATCAGAAACAAGACTAGTATTAAAGTGCAGAGTCTCAATTACAGAATCAAAATGCCAGAATCAAAAAGAGTTATATCTCAATAATCAGATGACGAAATTAAACCTTCTACAGAAATTTTCCTATCTCTACCCTATCTACCAGTCACGTAAGCATTCGTCTGCCCTCCAGAAGTAGGTTCTGCCCTCTGCCCTTGCCTACATTTCTTCAGGCAGTCCCTAGTGAAGTGTCCCATTTTTCCATAGTTGAAGCAAGCACCCTTCCTCTTTCTGCAATCCTTGTTCAGATGAGTCAAGCTTCCACAAGTAAAGCACTTTTTCTCCTTCTTATCTTCAAACTTTTCATCCTTCTTTTTTGTTTCCTTTTTGGGCCACGCTTTCTTGTTCTGTGGTCCTTCGAGCTTTTTCTCTTTCTTCTCACTTTTGGATTCCTCTTCTTGCATTAACGCCATGTCAAACAATTTCTCGAAGGTAGCTCCCATAGGAATGTAGGTCATAGCCAACCCATGTAGCGGCTCATTCAAACCTTTAACGAATCTCAAGGCCTTCTTCTCAGGTGTGTTCACCAAGTCTAAGCCGAATCTCGCCAACTGATTGAACTTGTTGACGTACTCCTTCACTGATGAATTCCCTTGCTTCAATGCTAAGAAACTCTCCATGTATAAATTCTCTTTCGCTCGTGAGAGGAATTTCATCTCGAACCTATGCCTGAAATCCATCTATGTCTCTACCGGACGCTCTTCATTCGTGACCTCCCACCAAAACGATGCTTCGTCCTTCATTAACCAAGCAGCTAATTGGACCTTCCTTCCATCTCCTATCTCAAAGATACCAAACAAATCTTCCACCTCCTTAAGCCAATTTCAAGCTTCAACAAACGTCTCTGATCCATGAAAAGGTTTCCCGCCCATTGCCCGAAAGTCTTTGCATATATTCGAAAAAGTATCAACGCGGGGAGGGGGAGGAGGAGGAACGTCTGCTGGGCCTGCGGCAGTGGGCATAGCCCCCAAATACCTTCTGAACCAAGTTGGTATTGGTATACCCTCGGGTATCTCGGGTAACCCAGACATGCTGAAAAGAAAAAGGAAGAGATTCAAA
Organism: Allium sativum; assembly: GCA_030737875.1. Classification (NCBI taxonomy): domain Eukaryota; kingdom Viridiplantae; phylum Streptophyta; class Magnoliopsida; order Asparagales; family Amaryllidaceae; genus Allium; species Allium sativum. The sequence continues at coordinate 433,031,208 of CM060923.1, forward strand.
ATGGAGAATCGAAAGAAGGATATATGGCCCTTGGGCATTATGTTTTTCAAAATGAACTTTACTTTTGGAAATACTTCCCTTTTAAAACCTTTTTGAAAATAGTTTTCAAAAACTTTTTATCAAATCTGGTAACCTTTAGCTATGATACAAAGTGTAACACCCCACCTCCGTTAAGGTCACTCGCAAAGGGAATGCCTTAACTTCAGTGGAATGTTATAAGTAAACAGTACAGAAATTTACAAGAAAGATATGTAAAGTAGTACTTGAAAATTTTATAACTTTATTACAGCAGAAACAGAAATAAGTTTGGTTACATCACAATACCAAAACCCAAGTACACAAATATCAGTCTTAAACAAAATCCTTCAGAATGCATAATTTTACAGCCATAGTCCCCAACAGAGAATGCCATAAATAGGTAGAATCAAAGCCAAGCAATATTTCAAGCACTTCAAGCAGATGGAACCTGAATCAAGCTCCTATGTTTCCACCCTGAGAACCTGGTGGAAACGGAAGAAAAAAGGCGAAACAAACTAGGTCAGACATAAGTCTGGTGAGTCCAGTGAATTTCAACATATAAACAGATAAGAGTATCATGACATGTAAATAAAACTGGATGAGAGATAACCATAACAGGAGTAGCAGGTTAACAGAAGAGACAGAATGATATAGGTTAAACTAAGCTTCTTACTTGGTTTTCACTTCTCTGCACTAATACTAGTATAACAGATTTAGGTGTTGTCCTAATATCTAAACAGAAAACAGAACGATCTCTTCAGAAACACGATGCTAGTAATGAGCCTTTACCACCCTAACAGAGATAGATGTACAGAAACGGAATGCTAGTAATGGGCCTTTGCCACCCGAATAGAGATAGACGTTTACAGAAACAGAATGCTAGTAATGGGCCTTTACCACCCGAACAGAGATAGACGGTATAGAAATGGAATCAGATATGGAAACAGAATATTCCCTACGGAAACAAAATGTCAGAATTAGGTGTACACTAGTAAAGGGCCCTTACCACCCCCAATAGTCGGTACCACACAGAAACAGAAAGGTGTTACCACCCCCAACAGAAACAGATGGTACCCCAACATAAATAGACAGAACTAAGTGTACCCTAACTTCTACCCCAAGCGATCGGATCCCTAATACACAAATACCCTGTGCCGGCCCCACGGAAGGGTGTATCACTCCTTAAAGTGGCAATAGACCTATTTTCAGATGTCACGGTGTCTTACATCCTCAGTGTAGAACGGATCCATGCACGCACATGACATGGTTGGAATGCGCCATCATCACCCCTCGCCATTATCAGAGTGAACCTCTTACAATTAGTTCAGTAAGCGTGCCCTGGACCCCTACCTACTGTTGGGTCATAGTTTTGATACCAGAAAGGGTTACTGACTAATATGAGTCCCAAACAATAGAATGACACAAGTAATTACCCCTCCTAACCTTGTGTCCACAGACTAACAGATTTCAGATTAACTTGCTTATAGGTTTCAGATGTACATAGTTCAGATTAATTAGTTCTCAGATCAGACATACAAGTTAACAAGTTTTCAGATTAACAGATCAGATATACAGATTAACAAGTTTTCAGACTAACGGATCAGATATATAGATTAACAAACTTACATATTGTTTCACCTAACCTTGTATTGGGCCTATAGATTTTCAAACGGGTTTATTAGATTCATCAGTCCAGTTGATTTAACCTTATCTACCCAACACGTTTTAGGCATCATATTTTTTTAGATCTGCATTAATTAAATATTAATGCACATACCTCTCACATTAGGTCGGTAGCTTGTGACCGCTGGATGTGCTGGGCGGTTCCGGCCAGATTTCTGGCACAAGCCAGACCTAACCTCGTGTCTAAGCATCTTTATGCCTACGACCTCTCACATTAGACTGACAGTTTGCGGTTGTTGGTTAAGCCGGTTGGGTCCGGGGAGGGTTCTACCGCAAACAGAGTCTAACCTCGTGTCTCAGCATTCTTATTTTAGCTAAAGTATTCATTCACAGATTTTGCCAATATTAGACTAATTATGCCAATTCAGCAAATTAACTTCTTTACAAGTTACGACCGATTATCCAAAGTTCTATTAACATGTTTTGCTCAATTTTGGATCGAGTCCACAGAATTTCATACCCCAAATTATCGTATTCGGTTTCAATAGATTTAGCAGAATAGGAAATTTAGCAGACTTAATCATCCCTTAAAATTCCATTGACATACTCGCTTAATCATAAAATTAAGGCTAATTTTACATGCTTAAATTATGGTCGTCATAATTCACAATATAACATATGCCCCAAATTCCTAGTTAAATTTACATAGTATAGAATATTCTCTAAAAACCCAAAATCATGATATACAATATGAATTATGCCAAATTATAGTCTTTGATTTCAACGTATGTCAAATATCCCAAAATCCTCATTTAGGTGTATTCACAATTAATAGTTATCTTATTTTAATATAGAACTTTTACGCCTAAATCATATATCCTTTTTCTTCCAAGTTATAGATCGTCATATAAAATATGCCCCCAAATCTAGATCTTAAATTACAGCATGTACTATGTCCTCAAAATCAAATCTTGAATTATAACACGCATTATGTTCCCAAATTACAAGTCATATGTTGTCATATAATAATTCTCCTTCTTCCAAATCATAAACCGTCATATATAGTATGCCTAGATATAGATCTTAAATTACAACATATGCGCTTTTCTTAAATCAGTTACAAATCAGTCGTGTCTAATTATGCATCATTCATTATTTTCCCCAAGTTTAGCGTTCGTGCGTCAATCTCTTATGAGATTTGGCTTAGGATCGTGGTAGCCTGGCTATAGAACAGGAAGAAGGAAGAGATACAGAATAGTTACAATAATAAGATAGATCTACACAGAAAAACAGATTTGATAAGGAATAAGATAGATCTACACAGGAAAACAGATCTGATAAACAAGAATATGCATAATCTCCAATTCAGATTTATAACCATGTCAAGATCATAATTAAATTTCCTATATAAAAATAACTATACTCACCTTGGTTGGATTCTAAAAGAAAAAGGGGTTGTAGTTGTTCTCTTTTAATCCTATTCAGATTGGAAGAAGAAGGAGCACTTGTTCTAGCTTAGGTTTCAGCAGAGTAACGATGCCATTGATTTATATTAATGTGAATTAGGACAGAGTACAGGCGTAATGAAATTGTGTGGAGAGAAAGTGAGGTTTGGGGGTGTTTAAATAGCTTAGGAGCAACGAATCTGATCAGAATGGGCGTTTAAATGCAGAAAAAAAATCTGTCCACGGATCTGGAAAAAGGGGGAGGTCGACCCCATAGTCGACTTGTTCTACCCAGGTCGACACCCTGGTCGACCTGGGTCCTGGGCGGGAATTTTCCCGCCCAGCCCGAGTTTGTGATTTGAATTTGAATTCGGGCTGGCTTTTATTTTGAATTCTTGAAACTTCTAAGTGCCATAACTTCTTCATACAGAGTCTGATTTACGCAAACTCATACTCTATCTCAAGCAGAATTCCGAGACGAACGCAATGGCGCAATTTGTTTCCCTTAATTCTTATTTTAAAAATTAAGTATACTTTATTTTGTTACTTTATGTTCATAGAAAATACGGGGTGTTACACCTATTCATATATTACTTAACCTTACCATTCTTAGCATGTCTGTTCATTGGCATTAATTAATTTATTAATGCACCAACCTCTCACATTATAGCTGTTGTTTGTAGTTTCTGGATGTGCCGGGAGGTTCTAGGCAGACTTCTACCGCAAACTCATTCACACCTCGGTTTTGGGCTTGATGCGCTAACCTCTCACGTTAGACCTGTTGTTGCGGTTGCTGGATGTGCCGGCTAGTTCCGGGCAGTCTTACACAGCAACTCAATCTAACCTCGGGTTAGGCATGTTCATCTTTTGTCCAATTTACCTATTTACCATTCATGTCCAAGTCTAGATTTTTGTATTTCAGTTATCCACAATTGTAGTCAATTCAAGTTATGTCCAATATACTTGTTATGTCCAAAATTACTCCAATAAGTTATACCCAATTCCCCGCGTTACAATCGCATGTACATCAAGATTCAACAAGGTTTCCAAATTCCAAGTACTCATAAAATAAAACGGAAAGGTGATAGAGAAGAAACACAAGAATTGACAAAAGGGAAAATAGGCATGTAAAGGTGTACCAAACACAAGAATCATGGTTCCAATAGGCATGTTGTACATTAACAACGAATATGAGCAAACTAAGGAAAATACATCATAGGTATATAGATTCGATAGGATTGAACATAAAGAAATTACTAATTTGATGTACAACATGATAGGTTCAAGCACAACAGTCTCATAGGCATAGGTAATTTCAGATTTGATAAAAGAACAAACATGAATCAGAATTGATTATCTTACAATTAGGCATAGTTCTAGATTTGATTCATTAAAGTCATGATTTCTATTGTGTGTTCAAATCTGAATAATAACTGAACTTACCGCGATAGGATTAGAAAAAAAGAATTAGTAAACGTTGTAGCGATTCTAAATTTTTTTTATTGATTGAAGCGGAAAACCTTTTCTTTAATTTGAAGCTCTCTAATTTGATTTCTAGTTTGGAAAAGAAGGAGGCTAAGCTAGTTTAGAGATGGACAGCACAGAGGCACCATAGAATAGGGTTATGTGGTTAGGGTTAAGTTTAGCTATGTATTTATAAATGTGTTAGACAAACTATGGCCTTTAGATTAGCATAGGAGTCATCAAAGCCATCCAAACCAAAGAGACACGTCACCCAGCCAACCACAGTGCGACACATAAGCCCTAATCCTTCAGAATTTGTCACCCAGATTTGGGAAGATAGGGGGTCGACACCCCTGCCGACACCCCTATAGGGGGTCGACACTTAAGTCGACACCCCCTGGGGGGGTCGACACTTATGTCCACACCACCTGAGGGGGTCGACACCCTCGGGCGGGATTTTTCCGCTCATCTTTTATTGGCTGATTTTCGAAATTTGAATTTGTTTTCTGATTTTTAATTATTATTTAATTTAAATCTGCTTTGAACTGAAATTTTCTAAGCTTCATAACTTCCTCATATGGAGTCTGATTTATGCAATCTCGGACTCTATTCCAACCAGAATTCCAAAACAAAAGCAATGGCGCTACCCATTTACATAATTCCCACTTTTAAAATTAAGCATTCTTTAATTCGTTATTTTAATATTCATGGAAAATACGGGGTGTTACATTTCTCCTCATGTGTCTTTTTGTAGAATTCAAGCTATTATTAAATGGAAGCACATCATCAGGTCTAAAATCATTACCTTCATCCAAGTCATCCCAAAATTTTCCATGTTTCTTGATACTCTTAGATTTGGACAAGGAAGCTAAAATAGAATCTGATGATGCAATACTAGAAGGTGAAGGTAGCTTAATATGAGGATGAAGTGTTAAATGAGAACATGGTGAAGCTTTAGAAGGTGCATAGCAAGATGTCAGATGACAAAAAGACGAAACAAGAAATTTAGAGCTTGCTGAAGAAGTACATGACATGGTGAACAAAAAAGAGATAGTGGCAGAAGCTAGATTATTTCCATTCACAAAATGTACCTGATTCCCCTTTCCATTAAAATTTATTGCATCATTCTCATCATTAAACAGATTACCTAAATCAAAATCCAACTTATCATTCTCAACACACTCAACATTAACTTGTTTATTTCCTTTTTCCTCAACAAACTCTGAATTATTATTGCTTGAAGTACTATCCCCAGCAGGTGAATCAAAAATATTACCATCTGATTTCTCAACTTGATCGCCCAATGATTCATCTTTATCATTACAACCTGCAACAATATTCTTGGCAACTGCTGGTTTTTCCACCTCCTTTCTTTGTCCACATCATTTTTTTAGTGACAACCATTGTCCAACCACTCTCATAATCATAAAAAAATTCTTGTTCCTAAACTAATTATCATTCATCTTTTCACTATATTATTTCTCCTCATAAGACTCATTATTTTGAAAGTCATCAAACATGTCTTCCCTTGGTCTATTATCACAATTTAAAGTTTGATGCCCAGAATATTTAAAAATAGTACGAATACTAGGTTTCCAATCATATGAGAGCTTAACAGGAGGACAATCAACTAACAATGCTAATTCAGTATATTTTGGCAGTTCAAACTCAGGAGAAACATCAACTAGGGCTTTAGCATATCGAAATCTTTGCAACTTCTCTGCACTACCATCAAAACATATAAGTCTGCCAATATGGCATGCAAGCCAGTTTATACCGACTAATGTCCAAAGTATCATAGGGTATCTATATAAGTGGATTCATATAGGAACTTTCCTAATTTGCATATGATAATTACCAATCATAGGACCCCACTGCGTAATAATAAACATTCTACCCTTGATAAAGATCAGATCAGAATGTAAAATTTTACCTCGATCAAGATCATTTGAAAACTGATAGAAAAAATTAAGTCCATCAGACTTAGCACTGAATTCACCTTGTCATTTCCAATATCGTTTAATAAAATTAACTGCAGAGAGATACAAGAGTGTAGCGTACAAGAAAAAGCCTACCAGAGGATTATTCCAGAACTTTTGACCCTCTTCTTCAACAACGTCTTGACGCTCCTTAGGTATTCCATCTCTGATTATGTCGAATTATGTCGGCTTAAAGACTCCAGCATTTCTTGAAAGAGAGTTGAAAAGTGAAACATAATCGATTTTAGTAGTAGATTTATTAGCAACAGTAGGATTCTCAGAGATATGAAGCCAAATTATCAGAAGCCTGCTTTGGGTCAGCAGAGCAATTAGCACCAGGACGATTTTCCTGAGAGGAGACAGAAGAGGAGAGAGGAGGTGGATTAGGGATTGAAGCAGGTTCGGAGGATGGAATAGGAGGAAATGAGGTGGAATCGAGGGCAAAGGAAGAAGAAGAAGGGATCACAATTAATTGCCATTAAACGAGGTCGCTATTATCATAATCAAAGATATTTTGCTCAAAGAGTTCGGAAAACCACAATAGTGAGTACAATTAATTTCTTACGTACAAGTACCCTTTTATTAAATTCAACATTCAAAATTTTAAATATAAAATTCCATGAAATTAATGGTATAATTATTTGAGTTGAATTTACAGTTTATACATGTGAATGGTAGCTTAGGGCATCTCCAACAGAATTCAGAGGAAGGATATTATGATTTGTAAGATTACGGAGAAGATGATGATTTTTTTTCTCAACGGTGACGAGCCGATTTTTCAAGCGTGGGAGAACTCCAGTCATTTCTCAAATTTCTCGTTATGCGACGAGCCGATTTTTTCGGCGCGCGCCTTTTTTTGCGTAAGAAATTGTTGCGAGCCGATAAAATCGGCTCGTGGGCCAACTCTTATTCCTGAATTGAACCCGTAATATTTCAATGAATATTACAAGTCGAAAGATCTATTGGATGCAAATTTACCTTAAATCCAGAATTCAGAGCATGAATGGAGGCTCTGTTGGAGATGCTCTTAGCAATATATCGTGATTAATTGCTAAGATGGTGGATTTTTTGATTAATTTCTTCTTTGGGTTTAACTCATGCATAATTCAAGTTGAGTCAATGGAAATCCACACTAATATATTCAATTATAAATATACCTATTGCATAGCTTGGCTTGGCATATGTATGATTTATAAATTGCATTACATTTTAAGTAGTAATAGGATAAAAATAATTTAAATAAACTGCATGCTGCAGATTCAATTGGACGATGGATGAATTAGTTGATTGTGCATTTGAAAACATTTAACTTGCATCAACGATTAAATATGACATAACTAATAAGTGAAAGACTAACTAAATTGTAATTGTTTCTGTAGTTAGTTAATATGATGGGTATGCAATTATTCAATGAGCAGAGTTATTAGAAACCAACCCAGATTATTGACTAATTCTATATTATGGAATTATTTTTTTATAATGATTTTGATTTTATTTTAGATGATTTATTCTTTATTGGCAAAAGATTATCAAATGAGAATTTACACCATATAATTCTTACTCGTGCTTTCTAAAGCAAGGAATTTTAGTAGACGATTGAACTATTTGATCGGTATGGGACTTTTCATGCAATATGTTTTCTTATTATTATAACTTGTTAAATCGAGTTTAAGTAGAAATCGCTAGCTTTTAATAAATACTTGAATTTAGTTTTTGTTATGAGACAAACTATTAAATTCTGGTGATTACTTTAGTGATAGTAACTAGTATTTAAAGTAATATTATTTGGGTATTTGGATCTGATTTTTGGACTGATAGATCCCTAAAAGAGATGACTCATTTTTCATCGACCAGAAGTCGACACATACAAAGATATGATTAAGCATACTTATTTGGTCGGTTTAGACTTGTTATGGTATAACATAATCACCCTCTTATCCTTTTTATATGTATTATATGTTTTTTTAGTCTATAAACCGAATAACTAACACAATCGGTTTATTTGGAGTAGTGTAGGTGATGGTTGCCAATTTTGTTGGTTAAGGAAAATTTGCATAGTGATCAATTTCGCTCTTTTAAACAATTGCACAATGTGGTGCGGTGTTTTTTGTTTATTAAACATTTTTCAAATTGTCAGAATTTAGCCGTGAAACATATATCATTGCGTTCATAGCAATTTTCTGATTAATTAATATATATATATATAATATGTTTCAAACGGAGTTCGTACAGAAAATTTATTATCATTCGAAGTCTTCTATCAAAAAAATTATTTATAAGTGTAATTGTCTGTAAATATGTTTATTCTGAATATATTCGTGTATTAAATCCAAAATTGTGTGCTTAAATTTAAAATTGAACGTGTGTTAAAAACAAGAGATAACCAAATAAAATGAAAACCAGAATAACGTCGAAAACGAACGTTCGTAAATAATAAAAACCCGATGAAAATAACGTAGCCAAATGCTTTAACAAGCATTTAGGTCGACCCACTTATGGGATGGGTCAACCCATATATGTGTCAGATCAACCCAAGTGCCAACCCACATATGGGCTGGGTCGACCACTATGTCGATCAAGGTGTAGTATGGGCCAACCTGAACATATAAAATGACGTGTTTTATTTTGTTTGAATGATCTGGATTTTATTCCGTTAAATTTGATGGACCCAGCTAGTTTGGGAATCCATAAATAAACTTATAGAGCCAGTCATCATACTCATACTTTTCCCAGTGGGTACGAAAGCCTTGCCATTCCCTTTCTCCTTCAATTCTTCAGAAAAATAGAATATTAGATTTAGGATATCTTATTAAAGATTAGGAGGCATATGTTATAGATTTAAGGTCCAGATGCCTAAATTCTCCATCAATACGAGGTAAGTTCTTTGGATCTGAATTTAAATAATTTCTTTTATTCCTTTTTGGATTTGGAATTGTAAACCATGAAAAATATAATTTGTAGATTCGTATAGGAAGGACCACGAATAATAAATCTAAATCCAATCCAAATCTAGAACTCAGAGCGTAAATCAAGAAAAGTGGATTTAAATCAATCTTTTAATACCAGTATATATCATCGTTTGGTTCCTGTTAAATTAATAAGATATCTTCTCAGTCCTCTTTTCCTTTTTCTACATTGAATTTTGCTGTTTTATGTTAAACTTTGGTTAAGCACAAAATAAGCCTAGAGCTGCAATATTGGCAAATATATATGACTATATTAGGCATTTAATTTTATGCAATGAATTATAGTCTTTTTTATTTTATGCGCGTTGGAGAATATAATTTAGCTAGAATTATGACTAAAAGAGATTCGATAATTTGGGGGCTAAATGAATATGTAATGCCAAAACGATAATAAAAGGGAATATTAACTGAAAATTGGTAAACTTGATAAGAATTGCCAAATGACTGTGACATAGTTTGATATGATATAACTGATCTTATGCACAATAAATTTGAAGTTGAATGGTATATCTGAAAATTCTAATATTAATTTGACAAAATTATCTTTCAGATTTAAAATTGACTGACTGTAGAAATTGTTAGGATTGAAATAAAAAGGGATAAAGCTCAACTGTGTCCAAATTTAATGTAGTTATGCCAAATTGGGATTTAAATTGAGAAAAAGAATTTATATATAACTATTAAATTACGAAGTTAGAAATAGCATAGATTGATTGGTTAGGAAAAATGGCATTTGTTTTCATAGTTTGGTTTGTAAGAAAAATGAAAAACATGATTGCAAGCATAAAAAGAAATAAATGCATGCATTGGTGCGAAATAGGGATTCAGTCATATTGTATAGTCTCCAATAGCATAAAAATAACTAAAAAGAATATCTTTCAAATGTGGGTTTTTATTGTCGTGATTACGTTAAAATATGAAAATTGATTATTGTGCAATTTCAAAATTCAATTATATATGAACATGCCTAGCTATCTAAAGAAAAATCTTGAAAGATGGAAAGAAAACGAGGAACATAACTAAAGGATTTTATTAAAAGAAAGGAAATAAGAATTCAAGTTAAATACATGATAACTAGAAAGAAATATAACCTATTATGACGGACACAAAAATAGTCATAATAAGGAAAGATGAATATGTTGGTAGGAATATTGTGATAATTGCTAAGATACAAAAAAAAATCATAATATATAATTTTGATATATTTGTAAGCATGATTACAATATGAAGGTTGTAATTTAAAGTGAAATGAAGGATTATTACAAAAAAACTTAAAAGTGTAAATTAAGTTTGATAAGCATAATTCTTTAGTAATGGTTTTATGGCGAAAGTAAGACGATAGCCTGAAAATTTAATTAAAAATGAAATGAAACAAGGAAAGTTTATTCTGAATAAAACTGGGATTAAGTTTAATTAGAAAATTTTGATGGTAGCCTTGTGATTAGGCATTCTATTCTGTGATGGCCATGTGAGTAGCAATTATATAGTTCTATGGTAGCCTTTTATTAGGTAATTCTATGATTATGTGTTGGCCTCATAAATAGGCATTCTATGGCTATTCGATGGCTCTAGAGTCGCTAATAAAATTGATAAACAAGTAATTAAATTTCAAATTTAATGAATTGAAAATAGTGATAATTAGAGAAAAGAAAAGTGAGGTAAACACATAACGGAAGATTAGAGATAGGGTCTAATAAAATAGCGAGATGTATTTGGATCAGTCCAAAGGAATTCAGAATGAAAAGCCCAATGGGGATGATCATAATAGGTGTCTGTATACACGTTTGGGAGCACATTCAACTTAATATTCGACATGACTGGAAAGAATTTCAAGAGTTTGATGGGACTTGAGGATACTCTTAGATAACCCTTTGAGGTAGGCCTAACAAAGATATACCCATAGAGGCAAGTCTGTACAGTTCCATCCAAAGAGCATGCCTTGGCTGCATTTATGTAAAGCGAAGTCAAAAGACAGAAGGGGTGATTTTTAGTATACAACAGCTTCCTCGACTCTAAGGGCGGGTTTTATGGTCAGGACCCAATAAGAATAGTATCTCATCGAGTACATGTCATCGTCAGTTAGAGCGAGAATAGGATAGGCTGGAGTTAAACTAACAAGCTAATGATCTTTCACAATTGAGACAATGTATGAGGGCAAACACCAATTGGATGTTCAGATTGTTTGTTAGGGACACGGTTACTAAGCTCTTAAGATGTTCTTTCATTAGTTAAGGGGCTAAGCGGGGCTATAGCCACGAAGAAAAGAGACTGACCAAATCAATGGATATTGTATTATATGCCTAACGAAGTTATCCTTTACAGATGTGGAAATCCCCCGATAGAGTTCCATAGTGGAACTTGGATGGTAGATAGTATGCTTTCATAGCATGGCGTTGGAGGCTTAGTGTGATTTCGTAGCGTGGTATATTATGCTTTTGTAGCATGACAATGGAGGCTAAGTACGCGTTCATAGCGTGGCCTGGTATGCTTTCGTAGCATGGCGATGGATATCTAGTATGCTTTCATAGCGTAATGATGGAGACCTTTTAAGGAGGATAATATTGGTAGTACCTAGATATATTAGGCATATAGATACATATATATGGATTATTAGGTTTGACGTACTAGGCAGTAGATAGGTACGATGTGTATGTGGAGGCGAGAGTGTTATGAATCCTACAACCTAATAAAAGTAAGTTAGTGATAGAACAAGATATGTAGTGCTATTTTTAAAAAGTATAATCTGCCCATTCACCAGAACTTTGATTCTGACCTCCTCCTCATAACAACCCCAAGAGTTAGATAGAAAAGAGGTATTTTACAGCTTAGAGACACTTGTCAGTTAGTTCCATTATTATGGCAATTATTTACTTACTACTATATTTTATTCATTCCGTTGGGAGATATTTTGTTGTGAGCTCTGATATATTTATCTTTGAGACTTTACAGGATACCGAACAAACCTACTCGGGTTTCAATGGATTTAGGTTTTTGCATTTTGCAAAAATTCAGGCCCCTTGAAATTTGAGTTGTTACATATGGTATTAGAGCTTAGGTTTAGGATTACTATATAGATAGTGAGTGAACATATTCATATTTTCAAAATATGATATCATATAATATAATATAATATATATACCTAGATCCATATAGAAACCCACTAAATAAGTGAAACAATACATGGGGATGAGTTGGAATATCAGTTTGTACAACTTGGAAATAGTTGAGGAAAATTTGAGGACAGTAGGCCTGTGAATGCTTAAGATAAAGTATAGAAATATGTTTCGAAGTAAGATGGAAAATTCCATGTGTTAAAGTTTGAAATCTTAGTATTTCAAATTTGTGGGTTGGGCAGTAAAACCTTGAAACTGAAAAAAAAGGGAAATGGAATAGGAATATATATATATATATATATATATATATATATATATGTAAATATGGTGCAAAAGTGGCACTAGACTCAGATTTAAGTTCAGATATAGTTTTGGACGAGTTTATTTAAAAGAGAAATTTTGGACGAAGAAATATAATTTTGGCAAAGGATTTAGGAACGACAGTTAAGAAACCGCTTTGTACTTATCATCATAGTTAAACTTTTAAAAAGAATTTGAAAATATTAGTATATAAAAAAAGATTTCTAGAGAAGTTTTCAAGTTTCAAGTTTACAGTTTTCAAAATTTTACCAGTTTGTAATATGAGAGTTGCATTTAAATAATTTTTTAGAAAATTGAGAAAATTTGTTTCAAAAGAATAAAGTGCGTAAGCAAGCTGTGAGGTTAAGCAATATAACTGGTTAAGGGAAAACGCGAGTTTAAATGAATTAGACATATGTGGTTCATGATGATCTTGAATAAAAGGAATCAGCCGATTTCTTTTGAAAGGAATATATAAAGGTTTTCCCTAAAGAACGGATTATGACGCACTTTAACTTATTGGAACAAAGAAAATTATAAGATAGATTTGTATGAATCAACGTGTTTTGTTAAAGTGACAAGGAAATGTGCAGCGAAATAGAAGTACAAAATATTTGTGAAGCACCATATTTTGCGCTACCTATTTCAATAAAGGAATGAAAAATGTCAAATTAATGAATTTCCCTTGTTATTTTACACAAAACACAAAAGTCCCATTTAGAAAGGATTTATTGAAACTTAATCTTATTAATTCCTCTTGGAAAAGATATGTGCATTAAAATAAATGAGACCTCCAAATAAGTTAAAGTGCATAATCCTTTTTTTAAAAGTAGAAGAATGAAACCACAATTAATGAATAAAAGTAATCAATTCTATCTTCCTTAGTTTTAACATTTGAGAATGGTCTTGAGAATACAAAATTTTACTGAATTAAAATGGTGTAGTAGATAATTCAGTAGTATGTTTGAGCAATTGGAAGAAATATAAGGAATTATTTCGGTATTTGAGTAAACCTTAAAAACTTGAGTTGTAATCATAAAAGGTCTTATGGGAGAAATTCATATGTATGAACCTAAAATAGTAAACACTCAAAGTTTATAAAATAATGTAAGAGAATAGAGAAAAAGAAAATTTTGAAAAGACATATCTCATGTGGTTATTGTTTAATAGGGAAAATTTTAAGGCAATTTTAAACTTACATGGTTTATGTGAATAGGATAAAGTGGGAAAAAGATGCATAAAAATGCAGCGGAAAATATAGAACTTTCCATTTCCTACCTTTTTCTAACATAAGAAATCGAATTCGGAAAATAAGTTTTTTCTGAAATTTGCAAATTTAAAGTTGGTTGGTAGAGTTTGATTGGAAAAAATGGACGAACTATGCCCTTATTCAATAAGGGTATTGGAAAAATTGAATGGAAGGATATCTTTACTTTTAACTTTTTGCATTCAGTTAGAAATTTCCAGTATATTTATGTTGTGTGCATCATGTTTTCAAAAGATTTTTGAATGAAAAGTGCAATCATATAAGAGGTAATGCTTAAAAATCCATTGCATTCATGAATTTTTGTGATGTATTGCACATTGCACAAGAACAGGGATGGCTGCAAAATTGGATGTACACACGATGTCTGTAGACTATGCGATAAATTACATAATTTTACATTTACCAAATTTTGGGGAATGTAATTTCCTAAAAGGAAGGAGAATTGTTGACTTGCGTTATGGGAAAGCGGTCACATGATGGATTCACGGTTTTCTAAGTACTCAGGACACCAGTACAGACTCAGAAAATCTCGTAGAAATTTGCTCGAGGTTGCGAAGTTATCAGAATCGGGTTGGAAACATGGTTAACTCTTGGATCAGATTAGCTCAAAAGCATGTGCCAAACACATGTTAATAACCTCAAAACGCCGTAGCACATCAGTAGGACAACCTAGAAACTTGGATCTAGCATCTGGATTTCGCATGACAAAAAGTGGTGATCAACTTAGTCAGATCAAGCAAAACATGTGTGCGAACCATCCAGATTATCCGAAAAATCATGGTAGAAACTCAGGATCCTGAGATACTAAAATATGGATTTTGTTTCCCCTCCTGGGATACGAAAATACGTATTTCGTATCCCATCATAAAATACAAAATTTCATTTCATATCCCGTCCTAGTATATGAAATCCATTTCATCACTGAGAACTTGCCATGGCAAGTTTTCTTATAAGCAAATCATGCAAAATACCTTGATCACATCATATATTTAGACTCGACATTATACTTCTAGGACTCAGCATTTTGTGATACGAAATAACTTTGGATCTGGAAAGCTCAAAAAGACCTAATCAAATCGAGGTGATTACCTAGATTTCTCTAAATCAACACATGTTTTTAGGGATTGGCATTTGGCAAATTTGGGATACCAAGTTTCTCACTGGATTTGGCAAGGTTGGCATTGTGCCAGGTATGTGCGGATTACTAGTTTTTGAGTGAACCGCATAGTGGATCACTTGTTCTTAGAAGCTCAACCTGGATACGAAATTTGGACCAATTACTTGAATTTTGGCTAACCCTAGGGAGTTGTTCCGCTCCCGGATAGAAACAACTCCCAGGATACGAAATTCTGGACTAATGCCCACCAAACTCCACCTACAAATACCCCCTCTCTTGGCATGAATGGGGATGGGTTATTTGAACTTTCAATTGCTATATGGCATACGGGAAAGCTCTCTTTAGATATCATTAGTTGCTTCCAAGATGGCTTACATAGCTTTGGACTTTCTTTTAGACTTATAAACTTCACATAGAAGGTTACCCACACCATTTGGACATTTGGATTGACACTTGGCTCGCTTTTGGACTTATTTGTACTTGGAAGCATCTTTTACACATTTTGGCTTGTGGAAGATGATTATGACCTAATAGGGAATTAACCAGGACTTTGTTATTATCTAGTACAACTTTGTAATCTCAAAATGATGAAACTCGGATAATTCTTGTAATGGTAACAATGATGATGAATAGTTACATGAAAGTGGATGTAGGCATCAATGCCGAACCACTATAAAAATTCTTTACTTTTCCGCAACTCTTTGTCTTGATTGTTTGGTTTATTTTGATAATTTGCATAGCATTAACACATCGGGTGTTGGCATTTGTGAGTGACCAGTTCCCCACGTTAACATTTTGGCATGCCAAAAAGTGGAGTAGGATTGGCTTTGGATTTTTGATTATTAAGAAAACTGATTCTCTTGGATTTCACTTGGACTTTGACATGGTTAGAAAGAAACAAATAAGTTTGGCTCTCTCGGAAGGAGCAGGCATAGAGGAATGTTAGGAAGTATCCATTACAAGGCATCCATCGAGCTATGTTACTCGTAAGGATATAGACCGAGTCATTGAGGATTTAACTAAGGATATATCTTCTTGGTTGGAACAGCAAAAAGTGCATTTTCGAAAAAAAGAAGCTACCATGAACGTCCTTTCGCACGGATTGAATGTTTTAGAAGGCTGTGGGGCCAAGGAAATATGTTTGGAATAAGTGATAGTGTTCCACCAGGATTAGCTCAGGACTTATGAGTGATTTCCAAAGAACAACCCCGTGAAGCCACCAATCCGCAGACATCAATCAAATCAGCTAGGCACGACGGCACCACCCCCAATCTTGTTAAGGATTCAACACAAGTTTTGGTTAATAAGATTTCAGGCTCTGGAGTTGGTAATGTTGCTCAAGCACATGCGCATGCGGTTTTGGATGTAAGAACTCCTCTAGTTTCGAAGGCTAGGTTTGTGCCTGTCGAGCCACCTCAGGTTAGCAATGAGTGTGATATCTTTATTAGGGCTCAATAGTTTTCTAATGTTCGACTTGACACTGGGGCACTAGTGTGGACTTAGATGATTGGAATCATTTGTTTGTTCATCAATTGATGTGGCTCTCTGGATTTTCTTGTTTTGCAGCTTTTGGGTTTTGGATATCTCTGTTTCTGGTTTTCTTGTTTCATGGTTTATCAACATTTCATCCGCACTCTAGATTTTTGCATTGTAGACTCTGGTCTTTTAGCTTTCTATCTTTTACATTCTACCATTTATAATTTTCGTTTTTCGGTATTTTGGTTTTCTAGCTTGTGAATGTGACCTAACTTTTATCTGAGTCTTTGGCTTGTGCACATTGGTTATTTGGTCATTAAAACTCTAGCTTATGATCTTTGGATTCTAATTATATTGGCTCTGGTGTCTTGGATATTATGCTTCTGGATATTATTGTTTTGGATTATCGGCTGTGGATGGCTCTTAGTCGGAGCACACATGTACCGGATTAGGATTTAATCCCTAGGCATGCTCTGTACCTAACAACAAACCATTCGCCCTGCAGTTAAATAATCACTTTGTTTTACATAATTGTATGAGCGCAAAAGGCCTAATTTTGCCTACCATATACGAAATTAGGCTTTATTCCCTAGACACGTTATTTATGGATGAGAAAATCGTAAAATCTCCTACATTCGTCTGCGGATTCACCCGACTTGGGAGTTCGGAGGGCCTAAGTCTGCCTACCCATGTACGGGATTGGGCCTTAATTCTTAGGCAGGCTCCTTGTGGTCTATAAACCGGCTGACTTCCTACTTTCATTCTGGTTATCTAGCTTAGGACTTTCGAGGGCTAAGTCGGCCCACCCATGTATGTGATTAGCTCTTAATACCTAGGCTTGCTCTTTACAGATGTTAAAACCTCATACTTTTTTCAGTCATTTCTGTTTGTCATCCTAGGGAGTTTAGAGGCTAAGCCTACCTACCCATTAACGGGATTAGGCCTTAATCCCTAGGCATGCTCTTTACGGGTGATAAATCGTCAATCTTCTTCATTTATTTTTTATTTTATAGCTTAAGGATGACTGCGTCAGGCTATCCATGTAAAGGACCAATACGACCCCTAGGCATGCTCTAAACCCAACACTATTCCATCCCCTTTAAACTTAAAGGAATTCAATGAACTTGAAATCAAAAGCGGCTAAGTCGGCACATCCACGTACAAGATTATGCCTTAACCCCTAAGTGTGTTATCTGCTCGATAATAAACTGCAAGGTTTTCCTTCGGATTTGTAAGAAAACTCAAACCCATGAGACACTAATAAAAATTACTTTGCTTATCAGTACGCTGCTTGAAAAGTAAGGAAATCTAGAAAAGGAATTTAAAATTTTAATGACTTTGCATAGTAAGTACTTTGCTCGTTAAACTCGGTCCCCATGTAAGGAGTTTATTTGGAAAGGGCTGGTTGTCTTTTCAGGACATGGAAAGGCTGCCTCGCTTTATGGTATGTAAGGCCCTATCCATTTGGCTTATCCTTGGTCCACTTTTCACTCTCTATCAAGGGCGTCTTGGATTCTTATGGCTTTCCAATGGTCTTGTCGCACTGCCAAGCAAGTTATGGACCCTTCTAGCTTTACAACAATCCTCATGTCACACTTTGGCAAGGGCATCTCGGACCATTCTAGGTTATCCTTAGTCCTTTTCATAACTTTTGGCAAGGGCATCTTGGACTCATCTGATTATCTGGTTATTGATTATTCAGGCCTATCCTTGGTCCTCTTGCTAGGATTTGGAAAGGGCGCCTTGGATTCATCAGGTTATCTGATTACTGGTTACTCGAGATTTTGGATTCATTCGATCAACTGGTTCGGTTATCTGGTTATTGGCTATTTTGGTTTTTTGGAGTTCGTGTTACTCAAGTTTCCTAGTTTTCGATTATTCTGGTTATCTCGGTTATCTCTCGTAATACGATCCGTAGCGATTATCGAGTGCCTTTGGTTTTTGTCTTCTGGTTAGCACGATCCGAAGAGATCGTTGAGTATCTTTGGTCTTGGTTTTCTAGTTTGCACGGTCAGGAGTGATCATCTGTTTTCTTTAGTTTTATGGATTTCTGATTTTCCATCAATACGATCTGGCGTGATCATAGCCTTTGGTTTTTTGGTTTTCGGCTGTTGGATTTCTATGAGCACTTCGCTTTGTTCGCAACTTCTGGATTCTCGGTTTTCTGGATAATCCCAAAGCAGATCACCCTTTTTTCAAGGAAGACATGTTTGGGGAGAAAATTGCTAACCCACTTTTGGGAAAAGCAATCACATGATGGACTCATGGTTTTCTAAGTACTCTGGACTCGAGTACGGACTTGGTTAAACGCGTTGTGATTTGGTCGAAATCGCGAAGTGCTAGGAATTATGGTTGAAATATGGCTGACCCTTGGATTGGATCAGCTCAATAGAGTGTGCCAAATACATGTTGATCACATCAAAATGCATGAGCACATCAAGAGGATCACCTAAAAATTCGGATCTTCCATCAAAATCTAGCATGACAAAAGGTGATGATCAATGCGGTCAGATCGATAAAAAAACATGTATGCACATCGTCCGAATCATTCGAAAAATCAAGGCAGAACCTCAAGATCAAGATATTATATCCTCTCCTAGGATATGAAAATACTGATTTCTTATCCCCTCCTAGGATACGAATTCAACATTTTGTATCCCCTCCAAGGATATAAAATAATCGTTTTGTATCCCCTTATGGGAATGAAATCCATTTCATCACTAAGAACTTTCCATAGCAAGTTTTCTTACAAGTAGATCGCACAAAATGGCTTAACCAAATCATGTTTCTTGACTCAGAATTATATTTCTAAGACTCGGTATTTTAGGATACGAAATGACTTCAGATTTGGCAAACTCAAAAGACCCGATCATCAAGATTCTTTAGATCTACACATATTTTCGAGGCTTGTCATTTGAAAATTTTGGGATAAGAAGTTTCACACTGGGTTTGGCAAGGTTAGCATACCTACGGATCATTAGGTTTCAAGTGATCTGCACATGTGGATCACTTGTTCTTTGAAGCTCAACCTAGAAAAGAGATTTGTAGAAACTACTTAAATTTTAGCTAACTCTGGTGGAGTTACACCAATCCTGGGATCGTCGTAACTCCCGGGATATGAAATTCTGGGCTGACGCCCACCAAACTTCACTATAAACATCCCTACTCTTGGCTTGAATAGGGGTGGAATATTTAGACTTTCGACAATTATATTGTGTAATACCCCACATTTTTAAATTAAACAATAAAATAAAATTTGAAATTCAAAATTAAAGGTAAGTCATAACTGTAATAATATAAATCAGGATAATTATACCGAGTAAGTAATTAACCTTAAAACCAGAAAACAAAATGCAGCAGAAAACATGCCTGGACCAAAGATGGGTTGACCTAAGCTTGCCTAGGTCTATGGGTTGACCCAGATGTTAAACCACGCTACGTTGGGTCGACACAGGGGGTTGACACAGTCAGTTCTAGATATTTTTTCTGGATGACCTGGATTTCTGATATCAGCAGTTGGGATTTTAGTTGATTAAATCCGATGGTCCAGACTTTCCTATTCACATATAAATAAACTAGTAAGGCCTAGCTCTGAACTCATACTTTCTGAGGTGCTTCCTAGGCTCTACCATTCTCTTCTTCCTCAAAATCTTTTTGGAAAATTAGAATATTAGTTTTAGGAAATTCTGATTCAAGATTTGAAGATAAAAGAATGTAAATCTACAAATAAGTGTTCAGAATTCTGATCAACGTGAGGTAAATTCTTGAATCTGATTTATATATGTTTCTCTCACTATTTACCTCTTCTTTTAGCATCAAATTTGCGAATGCGTGGTTGTTTTAATAATAGAATCAATTAAGGATGCTACAGAACAATAAATCTGGATCAAATTCATGGATTGGAAAGTTGTTAGGTGAGGAGATTTAAATTATACCTTTTTAAAAAATGGTATATTTACCGTTTACATTCCCCATCATTCTTAACATGTTAAATAACTATAAGTTGTGATAATTGCGGTATAATTCATTTTCAGTTATGTTAATAATATTATTATTCTATAGATCTATTCTATGAATCTGTTAATTGGATTAAAATTATTGTAATACCGAGTTTGTGAGATTTACAATAAAAGTAAATATGTTATAGAAAATACTGTTAGTGACAAATTGGATATTGTAGATCAAATTATAGTGAAATTGGAAATAACCATGGTAATTGAGATTAAATCTACGTAGAATATGCTAAAAACATTTCTATTTTATAAAGCCAATTTCCATTAATCATCCGTCCGAATTGGGAATTACTGTAAACACTTTAATTATGGAATTTGCAATAAACATGAATATTTTCTTAAGAGAATTATTATGAAAAAAGGTTTTAAATAAAATTACAGTAACATCGGGGAATAATGAAAAAGAACATATATGCCTAAATGGTATGTAAAATTTACAGTAATTGGGAAAATGTAGATAACTGCACTAAGACACGAGGTTAAGTTCAACTTGTAGTAGAAGTCTGCCCGGAACCGCCCGATAAATCCAGCGTCAACAAGTGGTCATCTTAATGTGAGGGGTCTGGTGCTTAAGCATATATAAAAATATATGTGTGCAAAACAGAATAAATAAATATGTAAATGACACTGATTGTTATCAATGGAAATAAATGGCATGTGTGGAAATTACAAGACAGTAAAGAGATAATTTCTACAATAGTAAGAGTTTGGTTAATATTAAATAACCAAGGAAAATGTGATGCACGGGGAATATAACCTATTATAATTCATTACATGAATGCGAAAGGAATATAATAGGTAGGCTTGTCCTAGGGACAAGTGGAGATTATAACATAGTTTCTAATAAATGGAAAGAAATCTTAATAGTAAACCTTAGTTAGGAAGAACTAAGTTAATAAGTAAACAATAACAATAAATTGTGACAGTTATGATGGAATATGAAAGAATAAAGTAAGAAGACTTATGGATTTAAAGAAGTTGTACTTAATTATATGTAATAAGTGTTACTACCAAAATAAAGTACCGGAACAGGCTGGCAGTGAAGGGATAGTAGACTGGCACAAGCATAAATAAATCTCCTGTTCGCAAAGGTTAAACACAAGAAAAAGCTGACAACGTAAAGGAAAATTCCGAGAGCTAGACAACCGACACCATCTTCGAAGTGAAGAGCACAAAATCTATACAAAGAGAGAATACTGGCAGGGTAGTTCCAGCACGATCTGTAGAAGATCACCCTAGACGGAAGCCAATGAAGAAATAGACCAATGATCATTCAAACCGAAACCCAAGAGGACGAAAAGGCTATCGGTATTAACTTGCTTACTACCGATACATAAGGAGATGAAAGCATCAAAGATACAGAGTTTGAAGCATACGGGAATTATCCGGGAACCAGTTATTGAGACCCCCATCATATAGTCATCGAGAGGTTACCCTAGGAAGCAGCTAACAAAGAACCAAAAGCAGTCTCCCAGAAAATTAGGATACACTCCAGGAATCTACTGAAAGCCATGCCGAGACCTCGAAGAGATACAAGCCATCCACACTAATATGCTTACTATTGGTACTGATTGCGGTAGAGGAACTAGCAACCATCCACTTGAATCATAAAGACAAACTCCTCGAAGCATCAATAGCAAGAGAAGAAGTCCAAATGCGGAGGCTTACATCTGGAAGCTTAGATCTTCCGAAAGATACTCATGTCGATAGGCTCAGCATCAATACAAAGTGGATGGACAACAAATCAAAAAGGATTTCCGCAGACCAAAACCGTCCTCCAGAGAACAGGAACCAACACCTCATAAAGTCGTAGGCAAAGACTTAAGAACCCCAAAGGAAAGGTCTGCTGAGAGCCAGAACTTCCAGAACCAATTGGAAAAGCGGACGACAGGGGCTACTTCTGGACAAATAGAAAAAGGAGCCCTAATTTTTCTGTAAACACGACCATAGGGGTCTTATTTTGGAGGCCGAATTCTCATTTCTCAATCTTACTCCCTTTCTCTCAAGAGGAAACCCTAATTTCCAAATCGAATAGGGCATTTCTTCAATTCTTGTAATATACTTGTAAATAACAAAGAGGAGAAGTTCGGGACTTAAGCATTTTTCGATTTGATAATCATGTTGTGTCTACAATGATAAGACAGGGAGTTAAAGCTAAACTTTCTTGTGAAAGGGTTGATCACAAGATCTTTCGTTGGAAAGAAGGTCTTGTGTAAAACCAAGGCTTTTGCCCCTTCAAACTTTCATATGACACTCAATTCTTCCATAGTAAGCCTAATGCAACCCAACCACGGAAGGGATATTGCTGTAAGCTTGTGGCTTGATAACCAACGCAACCAAGGCCTTCGCGGGATTATTCGATGCAGGAGTATCATATAACTAATAAGTACAATAACATTAAAAACAAATCCGAGTGTTGTGAGGCATTAGCATGTTTCTTCTCAACACAATGTATATTATTTCATCCAAGATATTAAGGTGTTTATTGCATAAAGTCTCATTTTCATTTTACTAGTAAAAAACCTTTCTTCAAGGTTGTCCTTGACTTTATAGTCTCATAAGTCTGATATTCACCCCTTTGATGGAAGGGTAACTAATCTTTTGATTAATTTTCTTGATGCCTTGGAAATGGTGAAATCAGTTAAAGAGCACTGATTCAAGATTGAATTTGAATATCCTTTGGATCAACCTTGCATTCAACTTCTAAGCATATGCATTGTTTATTCTAGTTCGGGTGTTGACGAGAAATATCGTTAACATTTTGGCGCTAGAAGGAGGGTTTGAACCTCCGACTTCGTATTTATCTTATCAAAACTTAACTTGGTAAATTTATTACTCCGCGGCAGGGGAAGATGAAATCAAAAAGATTGGGGGATCGAAAGAAGGAGCCAACTCCTAACGAAACCCTTGAAGGAAACATGGATCTAACGCTCAATCTAAACTACGATTAAGAAAGGACAACCTCCAACCTTGTGCACCCACTGAACCCTATGTTATATTTAGCGCCAAGTGTGTCGAGGCGAAGGAAGCCTTGCTTCGCTTAATGGCACTTAAGCAATGCTTAAGAACGGCTTAAGCACTAAATCCATTCGGAGTACAGCTATGCCCAATGGCTCTTAAACAATGCCTAATTAGCACTTAAGCAACAACTAAGCAATGCTTAACTATTATATAAGTAACTCATCACATACTACTATACATAAATGCTAAAGTTTAGGCGAGGCGCTACTAAGCGCTGGAAAAAGCATGCTTAAGTGCTAAAAAAGCGTGCTTAAGCACTAGCTGCATAATGCCTTCCGCTTTTTAAAAAATAAAGCAATGTATTTTACAAAATAACTTATGCACTTTTCATAACATAGACTGAGACCAAATTCCATGGAGGAAAATGCCGTTAAAATCATGGCTTTGGAGAAGCAAGTCCAAGAAATGCAAGCTCAAATAAATGCTAATCCACTACAGAAGCCTTCAAAGGTCACCAAGTCTAACCAGGGAGAGTTGGATGAATCTCTAAAGAGAAAGGTTCCCGTCCAACAGTCTGAAGTAAAAGAGAAGCTTAAGGTAGCTTCTTATAAAAAGAAAAGATCCCATTTAACGAGAATAGATCATCAAGGAAATCAATGTGAACAGGAGCAATCTGGAAGCTCTACATCTAAAGGCTATGATCCTAAAAGGGCAAATTGTGACAATACAGAGTCTTATCTCAAAGATATTGCTAGAAAGACCGACAAAGATTTGTTGGGAAGCAAAGTGAAGAAAACCTAAGTGACAGTGTTAATGACAACGAAAGGGTAGCTCCTTTCACCGATGAAATCATTAGTACTATAATACTGTCTGGGGTGAAGGTTCCAACTATAAAGTACCTTGGAACGCCTGAACCTGATGATCATCTAATGGCTTTCGATAGCCAAATGGATCTCTATAATGCTTCAGGAGCCATTAGTTGCAGACTTTTTCTAGTAACCTTCCAGGGAGCAACAACTAAGTGGTACCGTCGTTATAGAGAAAATACTCTCTATTCGTGGAAGCAGTTTGCCTATGAATTTTCCGTATAGTTTTACATCTCAAGGATCCGACAGCTGACTACACAGTCATTGCCAACATCAAGCAAAGGCAAGGGGAGTCCCCAGGAGATTGCTTGAAAAGATTCAATGTGGAATCATTGAAGGCGAAGGACATGAATGACCGTGATAAGATAATCGTTGTGCATTAGGAGTTGATTTGAGAACACCCCCTTCTGTAAGGAACTATATCCGTGGTTGCAAAGACTTACAATACGTCCATTTTTAAGTTGACAAATTCATTCGTATGGATGAACTGTGCTTCACGAAGAAGAAGTTTAGGCCTTCCAGAAAGGAGGAAAGCCAAGCTTCGGTAGAAAGCCTCAAAGTGGAAGGTTTGGCTTGGATGGAAATCAGAAAGGCCAAGGTGGGAGGATTCTAATTCAATGCAGTCACTTTAAGAAAGCCCATTTCTTTTGTGTATGATGTGGAAAAAGAAAGAGTCAACAACTTCCCTGTGTCGTTCAAAGCCAAGAATTGCCCTGAATCCCATGTTAGTGGAAAGTATTATGAGTATCACAAAAGACATAGACATAAGACTGACGAGTGCAAGGTTTTGGACGGGATTATTCAAAACTCATACGAGAGGAACATTTGAAAGAATTTGTTCTGAACAAGTCTACATCCACCTAGCATACGAATGGACAACAAAATGCTTCGGCAAATGCAATAGAAGCCACTGTGGAGGAAGCTCGTCTAGACTTAGGTCCACCAGTAAACCGAATCATGGTGATCCATGGTGGGCCACATCCTGTTGGAAATTGCCTGGTGCCTAAGAACCGATACTTAAAGGACGCTCGCGAAGGGATGTTCTCCATTCGAGAGGAACCCTCATTGAAGAATGCCCGTTACACTCTCAAGATGCATAACTGGTGATTTCGCCGAAGGAGATGAAGAAAGGGGTCCGTTATCCACACAATGACCCTCTTATGATAATAGCTCAAATTGGACTCTCTGTTGTTTCTAAAATCCTTGTTGACACTGGGAGTGCTGTCAATGTCATCTTCAAGCATGCTTTTGATAAAAAGGGGATTTCTGAGAAGAAGTTGGAACCAAGCAATGAGTCAATCTTTGGCTTCAACAACAAGGGATCGACTTCTATAGGACAGACCAATCTTCTAGTCCAAGTTGGCTTATCTCTGCTACACCGAACCTTTGAAACTCTCTTTGTTGTGATTGATCAACCATCCTACTACAACGTCTTATTTTGTCGAACATCACTGGAAGAAATGGATGCTTTTGTTTCTTCCAAGTATCTTATGCTAAAATTCTTGACTAAACAGGGATGGGGTACCATCCGAGGAGAACTGTTTAGTTCCCGTGAATTGTACTTCGCAACGGTTGACAAATACAAAAGGGAGTATTCTTCGTACCTTAATTCTTCTACTATTTTTAGACCTTCGAATGATGGTTCTTACATCCAACATTCGAAGTTGATGTAAAAATTAATAAAGCTGACTAAAGTACAAATGGTAGGTACACTTCTTTGAGATGAAAAAGGAAGAGGGTCGATGACATAAATTTGGCAGAGGAAGAGGAAATTTTCGCAAACTTGGATTCCGGAGGGAACGCTGAATGGATAAGACTAACAAAGGATTTGGAAGAAGTAAACGTCGACCCGAAGGATAAAGCCAAAGTCATCAACATAGGGAAAAGGTTGACAGAACCCCTGAGAAGCAACCTAGTTCGGTTCTTACAGCTTAACAAGGATGTTTTCTCTTGGACCCATTCAGACATGGTCAGAATCAATCCTTCTATCATGAGCCATGTCATAAACATTAACCCTTCTGTGATCCCGGTCCGATAAAAGAAGAGGCAATACAATAGAGACCGGTCAGAGGCTTTAAAGGAGGAAGTCAGAAGGTTAGAAACAAACGGGTTCATCTAAGAGGTATTTAACCATAAGTGGTTAGCCAATCCTATGCTAGTAAAGTAGTCCAACGGAAATTAGAGGACATGTGTCGATTATACATACTTAAACAAGGCATGCCCAAAGGTTTTCTACCCCCTCCCCCCACGGATAAACCAGTTGGTTGATGCAACAAGTGGCCATAAAATACTGTCCCTGATGGATGCTTTCTCAGGGTATAATCAGATTCCAATGCATAAACCCAACGAGGAGCATACAAGTTTTTCCACAGACGGGGGAAAGTTTTGTTACAATGTAATGCCCTTTGGATTGAAAAATGCAGGAGCAACGTACCAAAGGCTAGTTAACAGAATGTTCCAAGAGCAAATAGGGTGCAACATGGAAGCATATGTAGATGATATGTTAGTAAAATCTGTCAAAACGGAAAGCCACCTAAAGGAACTGGAAGAGATGTTCAACATCTCAAGAAGTTACCAAATGAAGTTAAACCCATAAAAGTATTCTTTTGGGGTCCAATCTAGAAAGTTCTTTGGATATGTCGTAAGTGAGCATGGTATTGGGGTTAGTCCTAACCAAATTCAAGCCATGAAAGATATGGAAGAACCTAAAACAAGAAAATAAGTCATGAGTTTAAATGGAAAGGTAGCAGCCCTCGGTAGGTTCATTTCCAAAGCCACTAATAAATGTGTCCATTTCTTTGATTTTATAAAGAAAAATAGAAACTTCGAATGGAATGAAGAATGTAGAAAGGCCTTTCAATAATTGAAATACTACATGGGAAAACCTCTGATTCTGTCCAGTCCCGAGAAGGGAGAAGATTTATATCTCTGCATGGTTGTTGCAGAATATGCAGTAAGCTCAATACTTATAAGGGAGAGTGACGGAACTCAACATCCAATTTATTACGTCAGCAGAAGTTTAAAGGATGTAGAAACCTGATACCACATGATGGAAAAATTAGCATATTGCCTAATACTTATAGCACGAAAGCTTAGAGGTTAATTCCAAGCACATCCAATTACGGTCTTGACTAGTTTTACACTTAAGCAAGTTTTCAGCAAGCCAGAAACCTTAGAAAGGTTAGTAAAATGGGGGATTGAACATAGCGAATATAAGACTAAATTTCAACCTTGAACAACAATCAAAGCACGAGCTCTTGCAGACTTCGTGAATGAGTGCACAAACATCATTGCAGAACAATCAACTAAAGAAAACGACTTAAAGGTCAAATGGCAAATATTTGTAGATGGGGCTTCAAATGAACAAGGAGCAAGGGCTGGTTACATCATAATTACCATTGACGGGAATCGCTTGCACTAACGATGAAGTTAGGGTTCTCAACTACTAACAATGCCGCTGAGTATGAGTCAATGATGGCAGGGCTGAATCTTGCACTATAGTTAAAGATACATTGGATAGGGCTCTTTAGCGATTCATAGCTAATGGTAAATCAGATAAAGCAAATCTATCAAACCAAGGACGCACGGTTGGCGCTATATGTAAAAGGATATTAAAATTGCTTTCCTAATTTGAGGAATTTTCAATTCATCAAATACCTAGAGGGGAGAATACCCAAGCTTATTCACTAGCCAAATTGGCCAACTCCCGAGGAGCACCCGAAACTCGAGTAAACCCCGTAGGATACCAAAAAAGACCCAGCATCGAGCATAAAGATCATCGTCGAGAAAAGATTAAATCAAGCCAAAGTAAATTGGGCCATAGAATTACCCCTGGTACTTTGGGCATATAGAACTTCCGCCAAAACGACGACCGGACATACTCCATTTTCTTTGACATATAGATGTGAAACCATGCTTCTGATAGAGGTTGAAATCCCTTCACACAGAAGTATAACCTACGCATTTGATCCAAACCAAGAGCTAAAGAAGGAATCTTTAGACCTAATACAAGGATTAAGAGATGAGGCTACGATCAGGATGACCGAATACCAAAGAAGAATCACAAAGTACTACAAATCAAAGGTCAAAGCTAGAACCTTGGCAAAAGGAGATTTGGTCTTACAAAGGGTAATGGCCCACACAAAGAACCCATCGGAAGGTCCACTTGGCCCAAATTGGGAAGGGCCCTTAATCATCCATCAAGAAGTCATGCCTGGGACGTATCGGCTTTGCAAACCAAATGGTGATCTCGTTCCAAGAACATGGAACTCAAAACATTTAAGACCATACTTCTCAATGGTTAATAAGTAAAGGAAGGTCTTCTCCCAGAATATTCACGCGACCAAGGATATGGAAACCCTCTCAAAATCTGAATTAGTCCAAGATGGGTCAAACTACAAATGGATAGAAACCTTATCATCGCCAAGATTGTTAGGGCAAGGCATCCCCCGGAGGGGGGTGGCATGTAAGCCTTTCTCCGCGCCCAAAACAGAAAGGGTCAGGTTAAAGCAACGAAAGTGTAAGCCTTTGCTATGAACTAAGCACGTTCTACCTATACTTGCAAAAGAGCATGTCCCACCTCTACTTATGTTCTGCGTTACCGGTAGAAGGGAGCGCAAACCCCTATCATCGCCTACGATGGTCAGGATAGGGCACCCCTTGGAGGGGGTGGAGTGTAAGCCTCTATCATTGCCTACGATGATCAGGGTAGAGTATCAAAAGAGTAAGCCTTACTTCCGCGTCTAAAATGACCTAGTTTAAGCATCTATGATGTTATCACCGCCTATGATAGTCAGGATAAGGAACATCCTTGAAGGAGGTCGGGTAAGACCTTAGGCCCTGCTTGTGGATAAGCTAGCCAAGCGCATTGGACGCGCAAGCCCAGTGAGTGAGCAATAAAGCATGTACATCCTCTGCTTTGACGATAAATGCCCAAAGAGTGGATCGAGAAGCACGTACAGCCTCTGCTTCATAAATCAAACCCAAAGGATTAACGAAATATTAATACCAGAAGTGGAATTCTGGTCTTCAATCTTTAAGTACCCGAATAAAGGTTGGTTTCGGACTTCAATTAATATCAAAAGCGGAATTCTGATCTTTAATCTTCAAGTACCCGAAGAAGGGTTGGTTCAGGACTTCTATTAATATCAGAAGTGGAATTTTGATCTTCAATCTTTAGTTACTCAAATAAGGGTTGGTTCGGGGCTTCTATTAATACCAAAAGTGGAATTCTGGTCTTCAATATTTAATTACCCAAATAAGGGTTGGTTCGGGACTTCTATTAATACCAGAAGTGGAATCTGGTCTTCAATCTTTAATTACCTGAATAAGGGTTGGTTCGGGGCTTCTATTAATATAAGAAGTGGAATTCTGGTCTTCAATCTGTAATTACCCGAATAAGGGTTGGTTCGGGGCATCTATTAATACCAGAAGTGGAATTCTTGTCTTCAATCTTTAATTACCCGAATAAGGGTTGGTTTGAGATTTCTACTAACGCTAGAAATTAATTCCAGGCTTTCAATATGTAAATACTCGAATAAGGTTTGGTTTTGGAAAGACCCCTGTAGAGGTGGTGCCTTAGACGTTTTATTGTGGAATCTGATATCAATTATAATAACCATTCGCAATTAACGAATAGGAAGTACTCTTTCTCCTATTTTCCAATAGAATGTAAAAGACACGAGTTTGATATAATGTCGGTGATCAGTCTCGAACAACACCTTATCCAGTACATATGCAAATAACAATAAAAACTAACGTGTTAAATTAGTTGTTGAAGTTCATGCAGGTGAAATGCAAGAAAATCCAGAAAAGAAGTTTGACTTGAAAAGTCAAAAACACCTCTTCACTAGGGGCAAATGTTACTACCAAAATAAAGCACCGAAACTGGCTGGCGGTGAAGGGGTAGCAGACTGGCACAAGAATAAAGAAATATCCATTAGATAAGGCTCAACACAACAAAAAGCCAACAACATAAAGGAACAGTCTGAGAGTTATGCAACTGACACCATCGTCGAAGTGAAGAGCTCAAAATCTATATAAAGAGTGAATACCATCAGGGTAGTTCTGGAACGATCGACAGAAGGCCACCCAAGACCGGAAGCCAATGAAGAAAGAGACCAATGATCATACAAACCAGGACCTATGAGGATGAAAGGGCTATCGGTATTAACCTGCTTAATATCGATACATAAGGAGACAAAAGCATCGAAGATACAAAGTTTGAAGCATACGGGAATTATCCAAGGACCAGTTACCGAGACCGCTATCAAATGGTCATCGAGAGGTTACCCTAGTAAGTAGCTAACATAGCACCAGAAGAAATTTCTCGAATAGTTAGGATACACTTCAGGAATCTACCAAAAGCCAAGCCGAGACCTCGAAGAGATACAAACTTTCCATACTAATATGCTTAGTGTCGGTATCGATAGGTGTATCGGACTTGACAACAATCCACTTGAATCGTAAGGACAAACTCTTGGAGGCATCAATAGCAAGAGGAGAAGTCCATATCAAGAAGATTACATCCAGAAGCCAAGATCTTCTAAAAGCTACTCACACCGACACGCTCAGGATCAATACAAAGTGGATGGACAAGCAATCAAAAATGAGTTCCACAGACCAGACTCGTCCTCCCGAGAATAGGAGTCGGCACCTCATAAAGCCGTAAGCAAAGCCTTCAGAACCCCAAAAGAAAAGGCGACCGAGATCCAGAACTTCCGGAACCAAAGGAAAAAAGGCCGACTGGGGCTACTGCTGGCCCAATAGCAAACGGAACCCCGATTTCTCTATAAATAAGATATCAGTATGTCATTTTGTGGGTCGATTTCTTATTTCTCAATCTCGCTACATTTCTCTCAATAGCAAACCCTAGTTTCCAAATCGAATTGGCCATTTCTTCAATTCTAGTAATATACTTGTAATTAGTAAAGAGGATAAGTTCGGGACTTAAGCACTTCTCAATTTGATAATCATATTGTGTCTAATAAGACAGGGAGTTAACACTAATGAAACACCCCACCTCCGTTAGGGTCACTCTCAAAGGGAATGCCCTAATTTTGGTGGAGGTTTATAAGTATAAGTCATAGATATACAAGACAGATATAAGAACACATATTTGTAAACAGCGGAAAAACAACAACTTTTATTTCATAAAAGCAAATACGTGCTACATCAACATCACCATAATTGTCTTACATTTTTTTCCAAAAACATAACACTTCCATAATCTTTCTTGATTACATTATTTAAAGAAGCATAAAGAAAACATAGATAAACTGCAAAAGCCCCATAGTGGTTGTCCAAAGCCATAGTTCAAAACGAAAAGGCCCAAGCAATACATTTCTCCTCTTCAAGCTGGATGTTAAGGCTGGTCAAGCTGCAGTGTTCCCTCCCTGTGGACCTGGGGGGGGAAACGAAAGAAAAGAAGACGAAAGAAAAGTAGAGTCATACATAAAGCCTGAGTAAGTCTAGGACTATTCTGTCTATGAATAAAGAACTGTGTATGATAAGTATAAACAAGAAGTGGGAAAGCACTATAAACTTGGTTAAGTTGTCTAGGGTCGAATATACTATCGCACCCCATGTTAATCTCTGAACCCATATAAACTAGTTCCCAACTGGCACCCCATAATCAGGGTGAAGTGATCCATTCTATGATGATCGGCTCCTACTCGCATAGTTACATGTGTCTTACGGCCCCCGATGTTGTAGTTACCTATGCTGGTCCCATCATGGGGTGTATCAAGTCCCATGGTGGCGGCCCGACACAATCCTAGAATGCACAGGTATGCTACTGGTGCCCAGCGCTTTATTTTTCTGCGCCGGAGTGCGTGCACGCCCGCACCCCGTTAGAACCTACACTGCTACACCACCGCCGTCGATTTGACCTCTTACAATCAGCCCAGTAATCGTGCCCTACCCTGCCTAGTTTCAGGGTATCCTGATACACCTTCTAGGGTTACTGCTGAAAAGGGTCCCCCGTTACTAGGTTTTCTATCTCTAGCCAACATGCTAAGTTGGTTAAGTGTTTTCTAACCTAACCCCCACCAGTCCGTTTTGTTTAGCATGTTCAATTTTGATTAAGTCTTTAGTTCACTTAATCCTAACAATCCTGACTCAGCCTTAATTGTCTTATTAAAGCCTTGACCTCTCACATTAGACAGGTATTGTTGTGGCTGCCTGTTGCCGGTTGGTTCCGGGCAGTCTTACGCCACAAATCAGTCTAACCTTGGGTCCTTATTGGGCTCCATGTTTAACCTCCCACATTGGATAGGTATTGTTGTGACCACTGGACAGCCGGGCGGTTCCGGGCAGGTTTACATCACAACTCAATCCAACCTCGGGTTAAACACATCGTATGTTCTATATTTACATATTTTGTCTTTCTTCTTTATTTTCTTATATGTAAATATTTGCGGCCCATTATTAAGTTAATGGTGTAACGGTTACACCAATCATGGGCCCAACCCATACTTGAATTTGGGCCCTTCTACTTTATATTTTCATTTATTAATAAATTTAACCCAACGTTATTTTCCCCCGTTTAACACGTTCGTTTACTATATATATGTTGGGCTTAGCCTTTTTAAGCCCAACTTAGCCATGAGAAAAAGGGGAGGCTTAAAGCCTGATTACATACACAAAAAGGGGAATGTGAACGCATGAACTTGCAACATAACGTTGGAACTACAAAATAGAAACTGTGTACTTGCATAGTAGTAATGTATACTTTGGTCATAAAGCATAAGTGACATGAATCAAAGCATGTAAACTTGTAGTTGAGATAAGAATATCACTATTGACACATAGGCTTAACTACAACATAAACCTATATTTTTATTCAGGCATAATGTCAAACATAAGCAAATCATGTTCATAAGATTACTACATGTTTACAAAGGTGCTTACTTTTGTTACTAACACAAAAGTATAGTTCAACTTAATCATGATTTTAAATCTATTCACATAACCATGGCATAAATATTTCTAACATGAAATCATGATTTTTACTTTAGTCATGCAAACTTGCAAATGGGATTTTGAATCTAACCTAGCTATGTACCACATATGTCATCATATAATTCTTGTTAATAATATAGACCTAACATGGATTTCAATTATGCAAAATATCAATCATAGCCTAGTCATATTCATAAGTTTGCAAATAAGTTTTCTAGTACAAAAGTATGGCTTAATACATAGATCATGATGCCAAATTTTCAACATAATTTCATATGGATTATAATAACCCAAACTTATTCCAATTACTCACAAAAATGATTTTTGTATAAAAATACACATTATGATGGCATAGTAGCAAAACCCCAAACTTGCATGAATTTCAATTAATCAACTACATACATGTAGCTTCAACATGGACTACATAATTTGCGAATATTCCAAACGTATACTTGCATAAAACTACCGCAAACATGTAGTTTTTATAATGAATAACATGCTTTGCGAATATCCAAACGTATACAATATTCCAAATCGATAAGAATCATAGTAATGCACAAATATGAATTATTTATCACCACAATCAAGTATACAAACCAACACAGTTATTTGTTCATACCAAAATAATACTCTACTTACAATTGTGTGACGAATTCTCCAATTTAGGAATTTGGAGATGCGATTCCTTGTTGATTTGATTTGATTAAGTTGCTTTATGCTTTAGAATTTGCCTCCTAATCCTCTCCAATTGGTGGCTACTCTTAGTCGTTCCTCAGCAACATGATGGCCTTGTTCTTATTTTTGAATGAATAGATTAGGTTGAGTCTAGGGTCATTTTTATAGGGGTTATGAACTGATTAGGACCATCGATGTTGCTTGGATTGATCGTAGCCTTTCATTCGAAAGAGAGACCAATTAGAGCCTGCCACCTAGCCCTAATGACAAAGCAGACTTCTGAAAATCGACCAACATAGAATAGGCCAGCCAGGTTGGGCTGGGTTCGACCTGGCTCTGGACCAGGTCGACAGCCCTGTCGACAGCCCTATCGACCTGGCTAGACCAGGTCGACAGCCCAGTCGACCTGGGTGCATTAGGCGGGAGTTTTCCCGCCCTGGCCAATTGGGCCCGATTTTGGAATTTAGACTTGTTTTTCTGAGCTGTTTTATTCTGTTCGAATTCTAAACTTAATTCAGAAACTTCCGAAGGCCATATCTTCTTCATACGGACTCCGTTTTTCGAAAACTCGGACTCTATTTCGCGTATTTTTCCGAGACGAATGCAATGTCGTATCCCGTTTCCCTTAGTTCTTTGATTTGAAATTAATTATACTTTAATTTGTGAATTTCACAGTTATAGAATTCGCGGGGTGTTACATTCTCCCCCACTTAAAAGGATTTCGTCCCCGAATTCTTTAAGTTAGGAGGAATGTATATCCTAACATCCAATCATCCATCTACCCATCCATCAAACACGAGCATCCATTGTCCTTAAAAGACTTCTAATGCTTCATGATCATATGCGAAGTGTGTGTGTACATGTACTTATCTAATGCAAAATCAGGCGGTCTACTGATTCAGTTGACCTCCTTAATGCGAATTATGTAAGTGCCATGAATCCATTATGTATGCAAAATTTCCTATTCTTGATTCTACATGAGTGCACAATCATTCAATACAAATGCAACATCCACATGACAACACATTAGAGTTCAACCATATACGAATGCAAACATATATGCATATACAATATGAAGTGACTGAGCCAATCTAAAACCTAGATTGTGTGTGTATATGCAACCACGAGCAACCACTAGCAATCACTTGC
Organism: Allium sativum; assembly: GCA_030737875.1. Classification (NCBI taxonomy): domain Eukaryota; kingdom Viridiplantae; phylum Streptophyta; class Magnoliopsida; order Asparagales; family Amaryllidaceae; genus Allium; species Allium sativum. Next base: position 433,066,601 of record CM060923.1, read on the forward strand.
AACCACTTGCAACCATCATCCATAACATGTTTCAATTACATGTTTCCATCCAAAGGGTTTCTACCTAAAAGATAAGGTCGAGGAAATATACCTAAAAAGATAAATAAAAGCGCAACTTAAGGAAAAGGAAAGATCAAGGATGTACCCTCGAACAGAAAAGGGTAGGCAGTGCGTATTCTAGCTTCAGTTTCCCAAGTCGCGTCTCCCTCGACGTCGCTCCACTGAACTTTGACGAGCTTGACTTCGCGGTTGCGTAGCTTCTTCACTTCCGTTCCTAATATGCGGGTTGGTACTTTTCTTATGGTTGCTTCGCGTTCCACTTCGGCCTCTTCGAGGATATTTGGCTCTACCACCTCGGCTGACTCATGTAGACATTTTCGGAGATGTGAAACGTGAAAAACGTTGTGGACTCCAGCCAACTTCTCGGGTAGCTCTAATCTATAGGCCATTTTCCCAATTTTCTCGATGATAGGGAATGGCCCTAGGAACCTTGGTGCCAGTTTTCCTGTGGTTCCAAAACGAACAACGTTCCTTAGCGGTGATACCTTGAGAAAAACTCTGTCTCCAACCTCAAATTCAAGGTCGGGCCTTCTCTTGTCGGCATAGGACTTTTGTCTGTCTTGGGCCGTCTTCATCCTTCTTCGTATTAAGTCTACTTTCTCTGAAGTCTCTCGGATCATATCTGGTCCAAGTATGAGCTTATCAGTAGACTCCCACCAACAAGTGGGCGATCGGCACGGTCTTCCATATAAAGCTTCGAAGGGCGCCATTCCGATGGTTGCTTGATAGCTGTTGTTGTAGGAAAATTCCACCAAAGGAAGGTGGTCTTCCCATGTCCCTCCGAAGTCAAGGACGCATAGTCTTAAAAGGTCTTCCAAAACTCTGTTCACTCTTTCTGTTTGGCCGTCGGTTTGGGGATGATAGGCTGTGCTCAAGCATAACTGGGTTCCTACTGCTTCTTGCAGACTCCGCCAAAACTCACTGGTGAAGATGGGGTCTCGGTCACTAACAATGCTAGATGGTATTCCATGGAGTCGAAGGATTTCTTTGAGGTAAAGTGATGCTAGGGATGAGGCAGTTCTTTTACTTTTGACAGGTAAAAAGTGGGCGCTTTTAGTAAGCCTATCCACTATTACCCAAATGCTAGTGTTGCCTCTCCTAGACCTAGGCAGCCCATCGATGAAGTCCATTGAGATGCTATCCCACTTCCACTGCGGGACCTCCAGAGGATGTAGTAGTCCGCCAGGCTTTTTCTGTTCCGCCTTAACCTGTTGGCACACCATACACTTAGAAACGAACTCTGCCACGTCCTTTTTCATGCCGCTCCAGAAGAAAGTCCTTTTTATATCTTTGTACATTTTATCTCCACCTGGATGTATCGTCATCTTGGAGTGATGTGCTTCCTCGAGAACCTTCTTTACTAAATCTTTTGTCTGTGGGACGCATAGTCTTCCGTCTCGCCTTAGCAAACCCTTATCGTCGATGGAGTATCTGTTGAGGTGACTTGAAGTCTCACCCCTAATTAGCCTATCAATTGTTTCCACAAGCTGAGGGTCTTCGCGTTGTGCTGTCCCTACTGAATCCACTAAAGTAGGGCGCACTTCGAGAGATGCTAGCAAGCCTGGTACGAAATCGGAGGAAGGCCTAAAGTCGAAGCTGGCTATAAACTCTAGGCTTTCTCTTTCAACAAACAACGGGCTTAGGGTCAATTTCTTTCGGCTCAACGCGTCTGCCACTACGTTGCCTTTGCCCGGAGTGTAGGAGATTTCGAAATCGTACGAGGCAAGAAACTCCATCCATCTTTATTGCCTCAAGTTAAGATCCTTCTGCGAGAAAAGATATTTCAACGATTTATGGTCAGTGTAAAGTTCGAACTTCTCACCTAGGAGATAGTGTCGCCAAGACTTGAGTGCAAAGACGATGGCGGCTAACTCAAGATCGTGGGTTGGGTAGTTCTTTTCGTGCACTTTCAACTGCCTCCCGCCATAAGCTACTACCCTTCCTTCTTGCATTAAGACGGCGCCTAGCCCTGTCCCACATGCATCCGTATAAACAGTGAACATCTTGCTCCCATCTGGCAGCGTCAAAACTGGGGCTGTTGTAAGAGCCCTTTTTAGTCGTTGGAAAGCAAACTCGCAATCCAAATCCCAATTGAACACAAGATTCTTCTTAGTCAATTTCGTGAGCGGAGCTGAGATTTTCGCAAAATCCCTTATAAATTTTCGATAGAAACCTGCTAGTCCTAGAAAGCGTCGGACCTCAGTTGCATTCCTTGGTGTCTTCCAATCCTGTACCACCACTACCTTAGCAGGGTCCACTGCTAACCCTTGTTTGGATACTATGTGCCCAAGGAACCTCACCTCTTCTCTCCAAAAGTGGCATTTGGAGAATTTGGCTTTTAGTTGATGGACTCGCAAAGTTTCCATGATTGCCCTTAAGTGTTGAGCATGTTCCTCTTCACTCTTTGAGAAGATAAGGATATCATCTACGAAGACCACTACGAATTTGTTGAGGAAATCTCTAAATACCCTACTCATCAGGTCCACGAAGTAAGCAGGTGCATTTGTCAAGCCGAAAGGCATGACAAGCCATTCAAAGAAGCCGTCTGGGGTTCTGAATGCCGTTTTATCGATGCTATCTTCAGCCACCCTTAGCTGATGAAAACCGGTTGCTAAATCGAGGTTGGAGAAAACAGACGCTCCTACAAGCTGGTCAAATAAATCGTCAATTCTAGGGAGAGGGTGCCTATTCTTTTTCGTTAGCTTGTTGAGCTCCCTATAGTCAACACATAGACGGAGTGAACCATCCGCCTTTGTAGCGAACACCACTGGAGCGCCCCATTCTGAAATGCCCCTCCTAATGAACCCCTTTTCTAGAAGCTCTTTAATCTGTTTACTGAGCTCTTTCCTTTCCCGTGGAGCCATGTGTCTAACGGGCAACGCAACGGGCTTTGCATTATCTACAAGATATATGCGGAAGTCTATTTCCCGCTTCGGAGGCAAGCCCTTCACCTCTTCGAAGACATCCGGATATTCCCGGACCACTCTAACTGATTGCAAATTTTCAACAGAGGCATCTAGCGATTCAAGATAACTAAGCATAACCGCATACGAGGGATTACAAGAAATTTCCAAAGTATTACCGAGCTGGGTTAGGAGCCTAACAACCCTTTTCTCACAATCAAGGATGGCCCCATTACTGGATAGCCAATCCATACCCAAAATCAAACCATAACCCGAAAAGCCCAAAACAAAGGCACTACATTGAAATTCTACACTTAGAATAGAAATTTTCAATCCCAAACAGATCATAGACAAATGAGCTGGGCCCCCAATTGGGTTTGAAACAATTAAGGGGTCCTCTACCATACTAGTTTTTAGGTGCAGAGATTCTACTAAAGCAGACGAGATAAAGGAGTGTGATGCGCCAGAATCAAATAAAGTGCGAACGGGGTGATCATAAAGATAAACTACACTTTCTATAGAAGTATTTATACCTCGCTGTTGCAGAGGTGGCGCTTCCAGCACATGAACCTGTGCCCCTGGGGTGGATCCAGCCCTCTGCCCCTGTCCTCGTTTCTTTGGGCAGTCCTTAGCCCTGTGGCCTGTCTCACCGCAAGAAAAGCACCCACCATTCTCCTTGGCCTTCTTTTTCCGGCAGTCCTTAACTAAGTGCCCCACTTTGCCACCGAAATTGCACTTCCTCTTCTCTTTGTTGCCTTTTCCGCCCTTCTTAAAGTCTGTCTTCTTAGGCTGCAAACCCTCTTTCTTCCCTTGAGAGCTTTCTGCCTTTGTCTCCTTCTTGCCCTTATCCTCTTCATTCAGCAATGCCATTTGCACCAATCTTTCATACGTGGCTCCCATGGGTATATGGGTCATGGCCAAACTGTGTAATGGCTCATTCAATCCTTTGACGAAACGGAGAGCCTTCTTATGCGGGGTATTGACTAGGTCAAGCCCAAACCTAGCCAGCTCATCGAACTGATTCACATACTCTCTGACTGTCTTGTCCCCTTGCTTAAGAAATAAGAATTTTTCCAACTGCAAACTTCTTTCCGCATCTGAGAGAAATTTAGTCTCAAACCTTGCCCTAAAGTCCTCCCATGTCTCCACTGGTCTTTCAACATTAGTGACTTCCCACCAGTAGGAAGCCTCGCCCTTCAATAGCCACACTGCCAATTGTACTTTTTGTATATCCTCTACCTCAAAGATGATGAATAGGTCCTCAGTTTCTTTCAGCCAATCCCTAGCTGCCACGAAGGACTCAGTTCCATGGAAATCCTTTCCTCCCATAGCTTTAAAATCTTTACATATCTTAGCAAAAGTGTTTCCCCGAGGAGGAGGTGGAGGAAAAGGTGCCGCTGCAGCTGGATGATTTCCTGCAGCTGGGGGAGGAGGAACGGTAGGACCTGGCTGAGTGGCCCTTGCTTCTAAGAACCGTCTAAACCAACCAGGTATTGGCACCCCTTCTGGCAAGTTAAGTTCTTCGGACATGCTGAAACAAAAAGGATAGATTCAAAACGAAGGATAAGAGATAGTACCTATGGCTTTGGGGAGTGGACTTTGCCTTTTTTTTTAAAAAATAAGATAATATTTTTCTTTTAAAAATGCTCCTTTAAATTTCTTTTTTTTTGAAAATAAATTTTCAAAACTTTTTTTTATCTTATCTGGTAAACCAATGCTCTGATACCAAGTGAAACACCCCACCTCCGTTAGGGTCACTCTCAAAGGGAATGCCCTAATTTTGGTGGAGGTTTATAAGTATAAGTCACAGATATACAAGACAGATATAAGAACACATATTTGTAAACAGCGGAAAAACAACAACTTTTATTTCATAAAAGCAAATACGTGCTACATCAACATCACCATAATTGTCTTACATTTTTTTCCAAAAACATAACATAACACTTCCATAATCTATCTTGATTACATTATTTAAAGAAGCATAAAGAAAACATAGATAAACTGCAAAAGCCCCATAGTGGTTGTCCAAAGCCATAGTTCAAAACGAAAAGGCCCAAGCAATACATTTCTCCTCTTCAAGCTGGATGTTAAGGCTGGTCAAGCTGCAGTGTTCCCTCCCTGTGGACCTGGGGGGGGGGGGGAAACGGAAGAAAAGAAGACGAAGGAAAAGTAGAGTCAGACATAAAGCCTGAGTAAGTCTAGGACTATTCTGTCTATGAATAAAGAACTGTGTATGATAAGTATAAACAAGAAGTGGGAAAGCACTATAAACTTGGTTAAGTTGTCTAGGGTCGAATATACTATCGTACCCCATGTTAATCTCTGAACCCATATAAACTAGTTCCCAACTGGCACCCCATAATCAGGGTGAAGTGATCCATTCTATGATGATCGGCTCCTACTCGCATAGTTACATGTGTCTTACGGCCCCCGATGTTGTAGTTACCTATGCTGGTCCCATCATGGGGTGTATCAAGTACCATGGTGGCGGCCCGACACAATCCTAGAATGCACAGGTATGCTACTGGTGCCCAGCGCTTTATTTTTCTGCGCCGGAGTGCGTGCACGCCCGCACCCCGTTAGAACCTACACTACTACACCACCGCCGTCGATTTGACCTCTTACAATCAGCCCAGTAATCGTGCCCCACCCTGCCTAGTTTCAGGGTATCCTAATACACCTTCTAGGGTTACTGCTGAAAAGGGTCCCCCGTTACTAGGTTTTCTATCTCTAGCCAACATGCTAAGTTGGTTAAGTGTTTTCTAACCTAACCCCCACCAGTCCGTTTTGTTTAGCATGTTCAATTTTGATTAAGTCTTTAGTTCACTTAATCCTAACAATCCTGACTCAGCCTTAATTGTCTTATTAAAGCCTTGACCTCTCACATTAGACAGGTATTGTTGTGGCTGCCTGTTGCCGGTTGGTTCCGGGCAGTCTTACGCCACAACTCAGTCTAACCTCGGGTCCTTATTGGGCTCCATGTTTAACCTCCCACATTGGATAGGTATTGTTGTGACCACTGGACAGCCGGGCGGTTCCGGGCAGATTTACATCACAACTCAATCCAACCTCGGGTTAAACACATCGTATGTTCTACATTTACATATTTTGTCTTTCTTCTTTATTTTCTTATATGTAAATATTTGCGGCCCATTATTAAGTTAATGGTGTAACGGTTACACCAATCATGGGCCCAACCCATACTTGAATTTGGGCCCTTCTACTTTATATTTTCATTTATTAATAAATTTAACCCAACGTTATTTTCCCCCGTTTAACACGTTCGTTTACTATATATATGTTGGGCTTAGCCTTTTTAAGCCCAACTTAGCCATGAGAAAAAGGGGAGGCTTAAAGCGTGATTACATACACAAAAAGGGGAATGCGAACGCATGAACTTGCAACATAACGTTGGAACTACAAAATAGAAACTGTGTACTTGCATAGTAGTAATGTATACTTTGGTCATAAAGCATAAGTGACATGAATCAAAGCATGTAAACTTGTAGTTGAGATAAGAATATCACTATTGACACATAGGCTTAACTACAACATAAACCTATATTTTTATTCAGGCATAATGTCAAACATAAGCAAATCATGTTCATAAGATTACTACATGTTTACAAAGGTGCTTACTTTTGTTACTAACACAAAAGTATAGTTCAACTTAATCATGATTTTAAATCTATTCACATAACCATGGCATAAATATTTCTAACATGAAATCATGATTTTTACTTTAGTCATGCAAACTTGCAAATGGGATTTTGAATCTAACCTAGCTATGTACCACATATGTCATCATATAATTCTTGTTAATAATATAGACCTAACATGGATTTCAATTATGCAAAATATCAATCATAGCCTAGTCATATTCATAAGTTTGCAAATAAGTTTTCTAGTACAAAAGTATGGCTTAATACATAGATCATGATGCCAAATTTTCAACATAATTTCATATGGATTATAATAACCCAAACTTATTCCAATTACTCACAAAAATGATTTTTGTATAAAAATACACATTATGATGGCATAGTAGCAAAACCCCAAACTTGCATGAATTTCAATTAATCAACAACATACATGTAGCTTCAACATGGATTACATAATTTGCGAATATTCCAAACGTATACTTGCATAAAACTACCGCAAACATGTAGTTTTTATAATGAATAACATGCTTTGCGAATATCAAAACGTATACAATATTCCAAATCGATAAGAATCATAGTAACGCACAAATATGAATTATTTATCACCACAATCAAGTATACAAACCAACACAGTTATTTGTTCATACCAAAATAATACTCTACTTACAATTGTGTGACGAATTCTCCAATTTAGGAATTTGGAGATGCGATTCCTTGTTGATTTGATTTGATTAAGTTGCTTTATGCTTTAGAATTTGCCTCCTAATCCTCTCCAATTGGTGGCTACTCTTAGTCGTTCCTCAGCAACATGATGGCCTTGTTCTTATTTTTTAATGAATAGATTAGGTTGAGTCTAGGATCATTTTTATAGGGGTTATGAACTGATTAGGACCATCGATGTTGCTTGGATTGATCGTAGCTTTTCATTCGAAAGAGAGACCAATTAGAGCCTGCCACCTAGCCCTAATGACAAAGCAGACTTCTAAAAATCGACCAACATAGAATAGGCCAGCCAGGTTGGGCTGGGTTCGACCTGGCTCTGGACCAGGTCGACAGCCCTGTCGACAGCCCTGTCGACCTGGCTAGACCAGGTAGACAGCCCAGTCGACCTGGGTGCATTAGGCGGGAGTTTTCCCGCCCTGGCCAATTGGGCCCGATTTTGGAATTTAGACTTGTTTTTCTGAGCTGTTTTATTCTGTTCGAATTCTAAACTTAATTCAGAAACTTCCGAAGGCCATATCTTCTTCATACGGACTCCGTTTTTCGAAAACTCGGACTCTATTTCGCGTATTTTTCCGAGACGAATGCAATGGCGTATCCCGTTTCCCTTAGTTCTTTGATTTGAAATCAATTGTACTTTAATTTGTGAATTTCACAGTTATAGAATTCGCGGGGTGTTACAACTAACCTTTCTTATGAAAGGGTTTATCACAAGCTCTTTCGTGGGAAAGAAGGTCTTGAGTAAAACCAAGGCTTTTCCCTCTTCGAACTTTCATACGTGACTCAACTCTTCCATAGTAATACTAATGCAACCCAACCTCGGAAGGGATCTTGCTGTAAGCTTGTGGCTTGATAACTGACGTAACAAAGGCCGACCCGAGCTGGTTCGATGCGGAAGTATCATATAAGCTAATAAGTATAATAGCATAAACAAATCCGAGTGTTTTGAGGCATTAGCCTGTTTCTTCTGAACATAATGTATATTATTTCATCCAAGATCTAAAGGTGTTTATTGCATAAAGTCTCAGTTTCATTTAACCAGTAAAAAAACTTTCTTTAAGGTTGTCCTTGACTTTATAGTCTCGTAAGTGTGATACTCACCCCGCTAAGGGAAGGGTATCTAATCTTTTGACTAAAGGTCTTGACGCCTAGGAAATAGTGAAATCAGTTAAATAGCACTGATTCAGGGCTGCATTTGAATATCCCTTGGATCATCCTTTCATCAAACTTCTAAGCATATGCATTATTTATTCTAGTTCGGCTGTTGACGAGAAATATCGTTAACATTAAGTAACATGTTAACAAAAAACACGTGGATTAGGATACAATTAACTTAATTATACATTAAGTAGAACATGTTATTATAACCTGTAAACATGAAATTGAACAATGCATGACATAGTAATAATGTAAAAAGAATGTAGATTACTTTCATTAATTACAATATAGGGAATAACATGTTATGGGCTTATTAATGAACTTAAATAGATTAAGTTACATCACTGAATTAATAAGCGAGAGGGGTGCGTTCCTTCGAGATATAAGGAGCTCAGAGAAAACCTGGTAACTTGCACTACTACAAAAGTGGACATATTCGACACTAATTTGTGTGCGTTGCATGAAAAGTGTGGCGAAAGCTATGATTTCTTTGATCTTCTACAATAATATTCATATATTGTTACATTATTCGTGAATGCACTGTTGCGGTGGGAATTCTAGTGTTTTGACGTGCAACACTAGTTAAAAGCGTAGCATTACGTATATACAATCCAGCTCAGCAATCCACATTATCAACATATAAAAACCCCAACCCTAGATGCAAGATTAATCCAACAGTTCAAATCATCTATGGTTCTGATGATTCTAAACGTTAGCCATCATCCAATCGTTGACAGCCACGTCATTGCATTCTTTTGACGAAACTTTGGCGCGATCTTCTCCCTTCATGAATTAATGTAAAAACAATTTAGTCACAAATCGTTCTTCTTCTCTATCATCTAATTGTTTTCCCCCATTTTACTATTGACAAAATTTTAAACCTAAATTCACGTCTGTATCACTCCTCTCCTCGACAACAAATTTTATTCTGAAAAGGTTGAAGCTTTGAAATGCTTTCTAACTTTGATTACTCTGGGCATTGACATCGCCAGTTTTTTCCCTCAGGTTCAGTTTGTATGGCACTGTGAATTAGTTGCGCTTATTATATATTGGAGTATGGGTAACTAGTAACTAGTTCATTTGTTACATTTTGGAAAACTCATTTGCTTATGAGTAATTAGTTGCTTGGACATCCCAAAATTAGGAAAACTCGTTTGCTTATAAGTGATTAGTCGGTAAAAGATTAAATTGTGAGTAATAAGTTGCGCTTTGACCATTGATTTGGGATTTGGGATTATGTTGATGTTTATTCGAGAATTATACCCAGCAATAAACCAAAAAAAGGAGATGACGCCGCTGGGTTTGCCACCAGGATTTAGGTTTCACCTAACTGAGTGATACCTTTTTGGGCCATGAGAACCGGGCTATTGGCATGAAAAAGACATTGCTTTATTATAGAGGTCGAGCTAGTTAAGGAATGGGGATTTTACTATCGAGATTGATTTGCACTTTGTGTTCATTCACATTAACATATAATTGTATGCTTGAGGCTTTGTGATACAGATACATGTGTATCACTGCGGTGTGTTTGCACTGCGGTGTGTTTGAGGCTACCAATTTCCCAATTCGGACGAGTCGTTCACCCATATCTAATACGCACAAGTATTTTCCATTTGATTTTGGAAACTACCAATTTCGATGTTTCGATTTTGGAAACGTTAGCTCTTTTTTGAATCCATATTATACCTTACTACGTATCAAAAAGTAGTTATAAAAAAAAGTATCATAAGGCAGGAAAAGTATCATAAGGAAGCATCAGTTCATGCTATACTCATCCAAAAAATGACATACAATTGTATGCTTGAGGTTTGGTGATATAAATACATGTGTAGCACTGCAGTGTGTTTGTACCACAAAGTTCAAACAAATACATGTGGAGCACTGCGGTGTGTTTGCACTGTAGTGTGTTTACACTGTGGTGTGTTTGCACTGCGGTGTGTTTGCACTGCGGTGTGTATGAACTACATTGTGTTTGCACTGAGGTTTTGTGATACAAATGCTGGTATCTAACACGCACGCATAAGTATCATAAGGCAGCATTAGTCCATACAATACACATTAGTTCATACCATACACGCATAAGTATACACGCATGCACAAGTTTCATAAGGCAACATCAGTCCATACAATACACATCAGTTCGTACCATACATGCACAAGTATCATGAGGCAACATCGATCAGTTCATACCATACACATCCAAAAAATGACATGCACATCCACATCCAAAAGTATCATAAAGTTTGTTGTATACAACGGTGTTGTATACACAATTATATGATTTTTGTTTGATGATAACAAACAAATAAATATTATTTTGAATGTGTTTTTTACTGTACTGTTTTATATATACATCACAGACAAGAATATAATATTTATATTTAAATAGAATAAGACTGTACAGAATTTCATATATTCACACAGTATTTTATTTAAATATAATATTATATGTCAACGTTCAAATAGTACAAATTATATGACTCCTCTATTTGTACACAGTCACAGATATTACACATGTTATTGTACTTGTATATAAACTGAATTCGTTAGATAAATTTGTTTGAACACAACAAAAATAATATTTTATTTCAGACAAATTTGTTTAATACAAACACCAGTACATTTCTCTCATTTCATACACAGTTCCTCTCCACAAATTTATATATACATTCACATTGAATCAATATACAGACACTTTTGCATATACACTGACACATATACATTCTCTGACTCTTCTTATCTTCAATCTTCTGTCTTCACATCCTTCTGTCACTCCAGTCATTATAACACCCCGTATTTTCTGCGAATGTATAAGTAACAAATTAAAATATAATTAATTTTTAGAAGAAGAATTAAGGGAAACGGGTTGTGCCATTGCGTTCGTCTCGAAATTCTGATTGAGATAGATTCCGAGTTTGCGTAAAACAGATATTGTATGAAGAAGATATGGACGAACGAAGTTAGGCAGAAAAACCGGAAACAGGCCAGAATACACTGGCGCACTTGTGAGGTGCGCCAGAACAAAAATACACTGGCGCACCTGCCAAGTGCGCCCATACGGATCCAGCACAGAATTCTGGAGTGTTCTGTGATGACGTGTCTTCTTCTGAGTGGCTGGATGACCTGTCTTCGAGGTGGGTGGTTCTGATAACTTCTGGACTGATCTGAAGGCTCTAAATCACCCTATTCTCCTATGAAAACACCCCCAAACCTCACTTTCTCCCCACACAATTTCATTCTGCCTATACTCTGCCTCTATAATAAATAAATAAAATAATGGCGTCGCTACTCTGCTGGGATCAAAACTAGAACTAGTGCATCTTCTTCCAAATCTGAATAAGATTAAAAGAGAACTACTACAACTCTTCTTCTATAATCCAATCAAGGCAAGTGTAGTTATTTTCCGATATGAATTTTAATCATGATCTTAACATAATTATAAAACTGAATCTGAGATTATGCCCTTTTTCTATTTATCAGATCTGTTCCTCTGTTTTATTATTCTGTTTGTTCTGTATTTCTTCCTCCTTTCTTTCTTTTTGTTTGATAGCCAGGCTACCACGAGCCTGAGCAAGATCTCATAAGAGATGAACGCATAAACGATAAATTAGGGAAGAATATTGAACGAGGCATATTTGGGCATAATTGATTTGTAAATAATTTGAGGATACAACGCATGTTGTAATTATGGACATAAATTTGAGGCATATTCTATAAGACGATCTATGACTTGGAAGGAGAGGATTATTGTGACTTAGAACATAAAGAATATAGGTTGAACTTAGAACATAAATCTGAGACATATAACTGGGCATGTTGTATTTAAAACATAAGGTGTATTTAACATATGTCTTGAGTTTTGAGGTATAAAGAATATTGGACATATGACTTGGGATTTATGGCGTAAAGTTTAACTGTGAACATGTAACTGATTTGGATGCATAGTACAAGTTGTAATTCAAGATCTAGAACTGGACATACTATATATATTATAGTCTGAAATTTGGAAAAAAAGAGAATTAATTTGCATTTAACTTAGGTGTAAAGATCCATATTAAGATTGGATAATTATTAAGTGTGAATACACATAAGTAAGGTTTTTTTTTGGATATGTGACATGCATTGTAATCAATGGCTATATTTGGCATAATTTACATGCATGGTTTTTGGAGAATATTCTGAACTATGCAAGTTTAACTAAAAATTGAGACATATGTTATATGGTGGATTATGACCATAATTTGGGCATATAAGTTTAGGCTTGCCTTACGAATTAGGCAAGATATGTAAATAGGTCTGTGTCATTTAAAGTTTGCCACTTTGGGGAGTGATACACCCTTCTATGGTGCTGGCACAGGTTATTTATGTATTAAGGAGCCGATCGCTTGGGGTAGATTTAGGGTACACTTAGTTCTGTCTGTTTCCGTTGGGGTACCGTCTGTTTCTGTTGGGTGTCCACCTGTCTATTTCTGCGTGGTACCATCTGTTGGGGTGGTGAAGGCCCATTTACTAGTGTACACCTAATTCTAACATTCTATTTCTGTAGGGATTATTCTGTTTCCGTCTCTGATTCTGTTTATGTACCTTCTGTCTGTTGGGGTGGTAAAGGCCCATTACTGGCATTCTGTTCCTGTATAGATTATTCTGTTCCGTTTTTGTTTCAGTTTGGACATTAGGGTAACGCCTAATCCTGTTATACTAGTATTAGTGCAGAGAAGTAAAATATAAGTAAGAAGCATAACTTGGGCTATATCATTATGTTTCTTCTGTTTAGCTTAAGTATACCTGTTACTCCTGTTGTTGTTGTCTCTCATCCAGCTTTATTTTCATGTCATGATATCATTATCTGTTCATATGCTGAAAGTCACTGGACTTGCCAGGCTTTATGTCTGACCTTGCTTGTTTTCGCCCCTTTTCTTTCGTCCCCCCCCCCAAGGTTTTTTTATGGTGGAAGTATAGGAGCTTGATTCATAATTTCTCTGCTTGAAGTACCGCTTGGCCTTGGCTCTATCTTTCCATGGCAGTTTATGTTGGGGATTATGATTTTAAAAACTATGCATTCTGAAGGCTTTTGTACAAGGCTGATATTTTGTACTTGAATTCTGATATTGTGATTTGAAAAGATGTAACCAAACTTACTTTAGTTTCTGTTGTAATAAAGTTATTAATTTTTCAAGTACTGTTTTATTTGTCTTGTAAATTTCTGTTCTGTCAACAAAAACGCTCCATCAAATTTAAGGCATTCCCTTTGTATGTGACCTTAACGGAAGTGGGGTGTTACACTTGGTATCAGAGCTGAAGGTTACCAGATTTGATAAAAAAGTTTTTGAAAACTATTTTCAAAAAGTTTTTAAAAAGGAAGTATTTTCAAAAGTAGAGTTTATTTTGAAAAACATAGTCCCCAAAGCCATATATCTATCTTTTGATTTTCTGTTTAATCCTTGTTTCCTTCTTTTCTGGGTCTCCGGGGCTCCTAGCTTTCTGGGAGGTAACCTCATCGCGAGATGGTTCCGTAGGCATGATGAGACTACGGCGTTTGTCGAAGGGCAAAGAAGTGCCTAACTTCCATCTGTAGCCGCAATAATTTCACCTACGGCTAATCCTCTTTTGAGCTTCGTAGGGTTTTCCACGCGATGGGGGTAACATTAGAGAAAGACTTGTTAACATGTAAGAAGACCAGTTGTTTTCAGTGCGGTATGACAGGACATCTGATCAAGGATTGCCCCAGAAGGCAAGGGCAGAGGGCAGAACCTACTTCTGGAGGGCAGGCGAATGCTCTCGTGGCTGGTGGATAGGATGGAGATAGGAAAAATTTCTGTAGAAGGTTTAATTTCCTTATCTGATTATTGAGTTAAAACTCTCTTTGATTCTGGCATTTTGATTTTGTAATTGAGACTCTGCACTTTAGTACTAGTCTTGTTTCTGATCCCACTATAGTCTCAAACCCTATGAGGGTTACGACTCATTTGTTTGTGATAGGTTAGGGTTTGAGGGTATCTGTGTTAGGCGTTAAGTTGACTATGACGCATACATTCTGGTTTTTGTGGGATATGGTAGGGCTTTATCACGCTTAATTACCTAAGAATCATTTGATAATCTAATCTATACCAGTAGTCTGTAAGTATCTGAATATTTCTGAAATGGATAGGAGTTTTTACTCGAAGCGTGAAGTAGATTTCCAATTTTGACATTGTTTAACGGGGGTAATTCTCTGAGTGTCAATCTGATGTTGATTTCGGTCTTCGGGGTTGATACTTAGGGAATTATTTTCTTAACCGATGTCTAATAGGAACAGAGCTCTTGTTTTAAACGTACTTGCTTCTATCACTCAGCTGTATCCTATTGATCGAGTCTTCGACCTTTAGGTAGAAACTAATGGGTGTAAACATGTGTTTGAGACATGTTATGTTTGATGGTTGTAAGTGGATTCAAGTGGTTGCTAGTGGTTGCTCGTGGATGCATGTACACACACTAGGCACTAGATCGGCTCAAAAACACTCTCATACTGCATATGAATGTGTGTGCATTTTTCAATTTTTGTGGATGCCAAATGATTGACTCATCACATGGATGTTGCATTTGGATGAATGGTTATGCACACATATAGAAATGATGTGTATCAAATAGGATTTCTTGCATACATAATTGGACTCATGGCACCAACATGGTTCGCATTGAGGAGGCCAACTGAATCAGTAGACCGCCTGATCTTTGCATTAGATAAGAGACATATACACACACTTTTGCATATGTTCATACAACATTAGAAGTTTTCTAAGGACAATGGATGCTTGTGGATGATGGTTGAGTAGATGGATGATTGGATGGTAGGACACTTTCTTCTTAACATGAAGATTTCGGGGACAAAATCCTTTAAGGAGGGGAGAATGAAACACCCCGTATTTTTTGTGAACGTATACGTAAAAAATTAAAATATAATCGATTTTTCGGAGAAGAATTAAGGGAAACGGGTTGCGCCATTGCGTTCGTCTCGAAATTCTTCTTGAGATAGAGTCCGAATTTGCGTAAAACGGATACCGTATGAAGAAGATATGGACGAATGAAGTTAGGCAGAAAAACCGGAAATAGACCAGAATACAGTGGCGCACTTGTAAAGTGCGCCAGTACAAAAATACACTGGCGCACCTGCCAAGTGCGCCCATACTGATCCAGCACAGAATTCTGGAGTGTTCTGTGATGACGTGTCTTCCTCTGAGTGGCTGGATGACCTGTCTTTGAGCTGGGTGGTTCTGATAACTTCTGGACTGATCTGATGGCTCTAAATCACCCTATTCTCCTATAAAAACACCCCCAAACCTCACTTTCTTTCCACACAATTTCATTATGCCTATACTCTGCCTCTATAATAAATAAATAAAATAATCGCGTCGCTACTCTGCTGGGATCAAAACTAGAACTAGTGCATCTTCTTCTAAATCTGAATAAGATTAAAAGAGAACTACTACAACCCTTCTTCTATAATCCAATCAAGGCAAGTGCAGTTATTTTCCGATATGAATTTTAATCATGATCTTGACATTATTATAAAACTGAATCTGAGATTATGCCCTCTTTCTATTTATCAGATCTGTTCCTCTTTTTTATTATTCTGTTTGTTCTGTATTTCTTCCTCCTTTCTTTCTTTTTGTTTGATAGTCAGGCTACCATGAGCCTGAGCCAGATCTCATAAGAGATGAACGCATAAACGCTAAATTTGGGAAGAATATTGAATGAGGTATATTTGGGCATAATTGATTTGTAACTAATTTGAGGATACAACGCATGTTGTAATTCTGGACATAAATTTGAGGCATATTGTATAAGACGATCTATGACTTGGAAGGAGAGGATTATTGTGACTTAGAATATAAAGAATATAGGTTGAACTTAGAACATAAATCTGAGACATATAACTGGGCATGTTGTATTTAAAACATAAGGTGTATTTAACATATGCCTTGAGTTTTGAGGTATAAAGAATATTGGACATATGACTTGGGATTTGTGGCATAAAGTTTAACTGTGAACATGTAACTGATTTGGATGCATAGTACAAGTTGTAATTCACGATCTATATCTGGACATACTATATATATTATATTCTGAAATTTGGAAAAAAAGAGAATTAATTTGCATTTAACTTAGGTGTAAAGATCCATATTAAGATTGGATAATTATTAAGTGTGAATACACCTAAGTAAGGTTTTTTTTTGGATATGTGACATGCACTGTAATCAATGGCTATATTTGGCATAATTTATATGTAAGGTTTTTGGAGAATATTCTGAACTATGCAAGTTTAACTAAAAATTGGGACATACGTTATATGGTGGATTATGACCATAATTTGGGCATATAAGTTTAGGCTTACCTTACGAATTAGGCAAGATATGTAAATAGGTATGTGTCATTTAAAGGTTGCCACTTTGGGGAGTGATACACCCTTCTGTAGGGTTGGCACAGGGTATTTATGTATTAGGGAGCCGATCGCTTGGGGTAGATTTAGGGTACACTTAGTTCTGTCTGTTTCCGTTGGGGTACCGTCTGTTTCTGTTGGGTGGTAACACCTGTCTGTTTCTGCGTGGTACCGTCTGTTAGGGTGGTAAAGGCCCATTTACTAGTGTACACCTAATTCTAACATTCTATTTCTGTAGGGATTGTTCTGTTTCCGTCTCTGATTCCGTTTATGTACCTTCTGTCTGTTGGGGTGGTAAAGGCCCATTACTGGCATTCTGTTCCTGTATAGATTATTCTGTTCCGTTTCTGTTTCAGTTTGGACATTAGGGTAACGCCTAATCCTGTTATACTAGTATTAGTGCAGAGAAGTAAAATATAAGTAAGTAGCATAACTTGGGCGTTATCATTATGTTTCTTCTGTTTAGCTTAAGTATACCTGTTACTCCTGTTGCTGTTGTCTCTTATCCAGCTTTATTTTCATGTCATGATATTATTATCTATTCATATGCTGAAAGTCACTGGACTTGCCAGACTTTATGTCTGACCTTGCTTGTTTTCGCACTTTTTCTTTCGTTTCCTTCCCAGTTTTTTTTAGGGTGGAAGTATAGGAGCTCGATTCGGATTTTCTCTGCTTGAAGTACCGCTTGGCCTTGGCTCTATCTTTCCATGGCAGTTTATGTTGGGGATTATGATTTTAAAAACTATGCATTCTGAAGGGTTTTGTACAAGGCTGATATTTTGTACTTGAATTATGATATTGTGATTTGAAAAGATGTAATCAAACTTACTTCAGTTTCTGTTGTAATAAAGTTATTAATTTTTCAAGTACTATTTTTTCTGTCTTGTAAATTTCTGTTCTGTCTACAAAAACGCTCCATCAAAGTTAAGGCATTCCCTTTGTGAGTGACCTTAATGGAGGTGGGGTGTTACAGTCATCATCTTCATACCTGTCTTATACAGAAACACACACAGTATTTGGAACAGAAATAATATTCTAAATTCTAGCAGATATAATTTTTTTAAAAAAAAATTATTTGCCTAAGAATTCTGGTGTGTTTCTCATCATTTTTCATGACTTGATCTGATTTATATAACGATCAATCTGTGTCTAGACAGCTCATGATATTTACAGTGATACACTGTAAATACCACATGGCAGACAGTTTGTATATGTACAGAGACAAAAAAATTTCTGATCGACTGCATATACACATGTGTATGATATACGCGTGTGCACTGCCTCGCCAATCCGGTGTGTAACTGAGGAGTAGCCACGTGGACCATCTCATCTCAGTGCACAATCAACACAGAAATTCAAATCAAATAGCACAGTGGCACAAGTAAAGCAAATGAACTAAAAATGGTCGAGCAAATAATTTTCAGTCCAAACAGCAAATAATTCTATGCATGGGGCAAGGCATAGCAAGCAATAAATATGAGCACAAAAACAGTTTCAAGTGATTCAGAAAATTACAAAATCAAGTGATTTAGCATGACTCAGTTTCAAATAAATCACACAGCAATGGTTCACAACAATGGACATACACAAGTGGCACAAGCAAGAACATTATGTGTAGAGGGACAATTACATAACAAGCTGCTTAGCAAAGTGGTGAAACAAATGGTCAAGATAGTTTAAATTTTCATGTCACATGCAAATCAGCTCGGCGAGGTCACAAATACATAGCAGTGGTGATAATGTAAGTGTAGGAGTACATGGTGCAAAACTGGGCATCATCAAGTCAACATAGTGAATCAAGTGTGGCATACTTGGCATCCATCACAGCAAATTATATACATGGTGTGCAAAATTGAAAACAGCTACAAGCGGCAAGTACATTGAGCAGTAGTTTATGGTCAAACAAGTGAGCATAGTCGAGACTGTTTAACTGTAGCTATGATTGGTTAAAACTTATCAGCATGGTGAAACAGACACAAAGCACAAATACAAGCAGGTTCATGTGATACAAAGAGGAAATATTAATATGCAGCAATATCAAGAGTACTTTGAAATGGTGCAACAACGTGGAGCATGGAGCAAGAGGTGAAGTTTTCAGTTGCTAAGGAGTGCAACAACTCAAGTGATAAATGACTCAAATGTAAGCATGAATCAAGCAAATTTCAAGACTGCATATGGATGGTGCAGCAAACATGATGGAGGCTAATGGATCAGCTCACGCACAAGTATTGGCATGGTCCTAAATCAAGTGTTGAATTCATACAAGGAAACACACAAAATCAGATCAATTTCATTTCAGGAAATAGTCTAATGCAATTTTTGAAATCAAATTTCCCCCTTCCATTTTTATTCAATCACACATGGGAAATTAAAGTCTGAAATTAAGCAGTTACGCAATGTTTCCAAAGCAAGACAATCAATCAAAGAAAAAGTTTATTTGGCTAGGAAACAAGTTTTAAACTTTTTCACAAATGCATCTTCAATCAAGTAAGGAGTTATTGGAAACAAATTTGTTGTTTCCTGTTTTCTTTTTGCAATTCGAATAAGGCAGCAGTCAATAAATCATTCAAGGAGAAAATGAATCAAGGTTCTATTTCAGGTCGAGATTCATAAAGGAGCCAATTTAGGAGCAACTTATTCATTCGACCAAAGCAACAGATGAAATTTGCAAAAATCAGCCAAGTCAATATATTGAAATCAGAGTGTTTCTAGGGTTCGATTCTACCCTATAATAACAAGCACAAATCAGATCGGCCATATAATGATATCAGAGAGTGGTTTAAGGGTTTTCTATTTTTACCCTATATAACCTACACCACATCATCACAGGCATGTAATTAAGAAAAATCGAAAACAAAAAAAAATCAACTCGAAAGCAAAAATACCAAATCAGAGAAAACTCACAAATTTTCAATTGTTTTCGATCGATGAAATTCCAAATTGAAGCACGAGAAAGCTACCAAGTCTTGAGCATTAGAGAGACAGATTCAATTATTGAAGCATCTCGATTTGAGGAGGATTTGAAGAAAACACTAGCCCCTAAATTCTCAGCCACCATTTCTATTTTCCACGAAGAACTCAAGAGGACGGGAACCATTTGACAAAGGGTGCAACACAATTCAAAAGGGGGCCGACCTATTCTTTTGGGCTAAGCTTTCTTTTTAAAATTAAAAGGGGATGACCCTTCTATTTATAATTCCTAGGGTTTTATTTTTGTTTTAAATTTTGTGTTATTTTAATTTGTTGTAAAAATGTAAAATAGTTTCTAGGTCTGTAAAATCTAGGGATCAGTCAGTGTGTTGACTGACAGTTGACAGAGTCTGTAAAATCTGGGTTATTGGTTACAAGGTTGTAATTAGGGGAAATCTGATCGAGGGAATATCGGTCAGTCTATGGTTTTGAGCGTAGGGTTAGAATAGGAGTAGGGTTTGTGAGTGTACATGGTCTTGTATGCGGGATCTGTTCTATCACCTAGTAGAAACCTTAGAAATGCAGCAGTAGGCAGGGTTTTGTCGAAGCTGGGTATATCTGTGTGTGATTTATTTTCTGCATTTCTTTTTCTGCTATATTTTGTGATCTGTTTATTATTATATATCTCGTTAGATTTTTAATTTAGTTAAAAACTGTGATAAACCATATTCACCCCCCTCTAGGGTTAATCTAGATCCGACAAAGTTAACTTAATACATACACATCCAAAAAATGACATTATAATAGCATCAGTTCATACCATATCAGGGCTTTGCAAGGCTATGGAACTTCAAACAGATTCGTTAGGGCTTTACGGTTGTGGGAGAGCCAGTCCGAAGTGAGCAGCCGCATGTGATGGACCCACAACATGTGATTGACCCGCAACATCAGGACAAGGGGTCAGGTAGTTTAGCCAGTCAAATTCCTGATCAACTTCTATATCTACCCACTGATCATTCCTCTGGTTCATTGGGGCTTAGTTATCAACACGTAGGTCATTGCTGGCTTTAGGAAATAAACTTGGCAAGGAGTGTAGCACAACATCTTATTGTATCATTGCGTCAAATCTTTCATCTAAATCCATTTCCCATTCCAATCCGTAATGATGCAAACATGGAACCACCTGTTCCTCCCTATTGCTCACAAAAAGAAGTTCAAGCCTTGTTTCAGGATGAGCATGGGTACAGCGCTGAACCTTAATGAGGTAAACCTTGTTATTGAATTGAGAAGCAAAAGTATTAATATTGCTAATGCCTTCATAAAATTGCATTTTCAGGTAGAAAGATATATGGTCATACTGAGACCAGTTGCAGTTGTCGATTGCGAGAACACGACCCAATGGCTTCATTATTTCTTCAACAGCAGGACCATTACTCTTTAGGAACTTGGGTAAGCCATCAACTTTAGCCCATGATTCCATTTCTAACACTAGTTCAGGCTCAAATTCTTCATCAGACCATGCTTGCAGGTAAATAGCACCACCAAGTTTTATAAAAACTTTCAACATTAGCACATGATCATGCTTACTGTACGATGGGCATGATACTAGAAAAGAGTTATTGGGTATTACCTGTGTAGCCACGAACTATGATTGAGGGTCACCTTAAGAACGTCATGCACAACTTCTAAATTCCAATGTCCCTTAAGAACAACGGCAGTGATGTATAGAGACGAGTCCTCCATTGATTTTTTTTTGAACTTTCAAAGATTGGGGTTTAGAGGATATGGAGATGATGTTCTGAAGCTTGAAAGGATGTGCGAGGGACCCGATGGATGGTGTCAGGTAAATATGTGAACTGGAAATGCTTGCACAGAAGACAAAGCATACTCAATTCTGAGGTGGAACGAGTGACCAATGGTGAATGGTCAACTGCTATAATTGAATGTGTAACTCACTAAGATTTATAAGTTAATTAGATGGCTAAATGCACAGATGCACACAACACATAAGCACTTATCAAATAACTTGTAAATTCAAATTACAGGATCTGAAATGACGAGGAGCGATATAGCCGACGAGTGGAGGACCTGAAATGACATGGAGAGAAACAATTTTTGGTTCATGGCATTGCTACTTTGTAGAATGCACACTGATCGTATTTGTTGTCACTTGTATTGAAGGTGGTATGTGTTGGCACTTTTGCTACTTTTAAATTTTGTATTTGATCGTATGTGTTATATATTTAAAGCGTTGAATTACACATTTGATCGTATGTATTGAAGGTTTGAATGTGGTGATGAATGTAACGGATGTGCTTCTTCTATGTACAAAACTGATATTGCATAATTTATAATTAAAGCATTGTATTTGCCTTCTTTTACTGTTGCATTTTCTTTTTTCCTGATGTTGTATTTCAAGATAATGGTGTTGCATTCCATAATACAGTGGTGTTGCATTACATAAAATAGTAGTAAGTCCACATGGCACGTAGACGCTACAGTTGACGTGGGACGTGACACGTGTGCATCTGACGTGGAGAGCTGATCTATCGTGTGACACGTAGTCAGCTGACGTGGCCGCCGTTATCGTGACCTGGTAGCCAGGATCTAACTAATTTTCAAACAACGTTGAATATTGTTGCATTACATGCAAATAGTGTTGCATAATGTCTATAATGCAAACACTTTCTTTCCGTGGCAGTAGATGTGCTAAAGCGTTGCCTTAGAGGGCTAAGGAAACGGCCGCGGATGCCACGCCCTTCTGGTGTTGCCTATTTGAAAAAGGGGGAAATGCAACACTTATTCGATCTAAGGCCACGTAAAACTTGTGTCAAATATGCCTACTTTTGTAGTAGTGTAAGATGAAAGGTTAATATGTGAGTAACCAAGTTAGTTGGTAAGCTGATAATATAAAACAAGCACATGATTAAACGGTTAGACATAAGGTCTAATAACACGTTAGCGTGACGCGATTGGACCAATCTGCATGTATGAGGGTGAAAAATCCAACGAAGTAGATCATCGAGGTGTCTGGAGGCACGAGAGGAGTACGTCCATCTTATTCTCCTACTTGATATTTTGGTTGTTGGCTCTGCGAGACTGGAAGGAAGCACGCGACTTTCAAGGGACATGGTAGACTACTCCATGATGGTCCTCTGTTGCGGTGCATGCTGAGGCTGTACTCCCAGAGGTTAGGTCTGCGCATTACCACCCGGTGAGTATACCTTGACTGTAACAGTAGTTTTGCACTCTGAAGGCTGTGGCGGTATGGCATTGGGAGCATTTGGTGGTTTGCCTCGCTTTTGGAGGGAGGTTGGTCATTACCGAATAAAGGATAGTAATCGTTGAGTACTTTTCATCCGTAGTCAATGGGATGTGAAAAGACCAGAGTTAAACCTGTAGACCATAGATCTTTCACCACCAAAACTTTGTTTGCGAGATAGGCCAATTTTGATGTAGATTGCTTGCCAGGGGCATGTCACTTAGCTCTTGATGTAGTCTTTGACTAGTTGAGGGAGGGGTCGAGATGGGACCATAGCAGCCATGAAAATACAGACCATAGTTTAGATATTTGTACTTTAGGCTCTGTTAGTCAACTTATATTGATATTGAGAAGCTCTCGACCGAGTATGGTGCATTAGATGCAGCCCTATTATGGGACTCGAGGTGCAATAGATAGTACGTACATGTGAGGGTCTAGGTACATGCCCGCCGCATGGGGTGGTATATCGTAGATGCCAGGGAAATTACTCCGTGTTAAGATTTGCTCCGACCGAGGATTTCAGATATGATAGTCCGTACATTTATGTAGCATAGCGATGGTAGTTTTGTGCGGAACGTGGCATAGTAATATGGAGGTTCGTATGTCGTTCGACATTGGATGAGAATAGCAAATGCTTCTGAGACGTGACGACGGAGACCGTGCGAGAAGGGCACCATAGGAAGTACCATGATATTGGGGGTAGCTACATATATGCTATATTAGGTTAATCCACTAGGATGTAGATGGGTATGACGTGTGTGTAAAGCCTTAAGTTCTATTAACCCAAACTAACTTAATAAACAATAACACATAATTGAATGATATATGTAGGGTTATTTCAGAATTTGTAATTTAGTCCACTCACCAAAACTTGTGTTCTGACCCCGTCCTAAAAACACACTCACAGGTTAGATTTATGGCAGAGATATGATAGATTTGGATACTGGTTAGGCAGTATTATTACTTTCGTAAGGCAATATTTGATTATATTATATTTTGTACAATTCCGCTCTGAGATGTTTTCTAACCTCTGATATATTTTATATCTCTTCCTTTTCTGCAGGATACCAGGCAAGCCAACCAGAGTTTCGATAGGTTGGGATTTTTTAAGAAAAAAAACCGGTCTGTCGAAATTCGGTTTGTTACATATTGCATACGGGAAGTTCTTATTGGAGATCATTAATGGCTTCCATTGTGGTTTCTAGTGCTTTGGACTATCTTTTGGCTTTATAAACTTCACATACAAGTTTCCCCTCAACATTTGGAGATTTGGATTGATACTTGGCTCGCTTTTGGACATATTTGGACTTAGAAGCTTCTTTTACGTATTTTGGCTTAAGGTAGAATATTAGGGCCTAATAAGAAATCAACAAGGACTTTGTGATTCCCTTATACAACTTTTAAACTGAAAGTGCTGAAACTCGGATAACTTTTGTAATTATAACAATGGTGATGAATAGTTATACGAACGTGGGCATTAGTGTCGAACCACTATAAACTCGGTGTTCTTTACTTTTCTACAACTCTATGTCTGTATTGTTTTTTCATTTGTATAATTTGTATAACATTAACACATTGAGTGTTTGCGTTCGCGAGTTACCAGTTCCCTCTGTTAACCAGAATGTTAAGGTAGTCAAACTAATTATATAAATGATTAATAATGGAAAATAGACATCGTTTGAATTGGCATAATTTGTCCTTGAACATATGCCATTGCACTGTTAGTAATTTACTAATTAATTTACATATATAATATGCCCCGAACAGAGTTCATATGGAAAAGTAAATAACGTCTGAAGTCTTCTATCAAAAAATTATTTGTAAGTGTAAGCGTGCATACATATATTATATATATATATATATATATATTTGTGTACTGATTCTAGAATTGTGTTGGTTTGAATTTAAAATTAAATGATTGTTAAAAATGGAAGATAATCAAGTAAAGCGGAAACTAGAATAACATTAGAAACCAATGTTCAAAAATAATGAAAACATGTTGAAAACAACGTGGCCAATGCTTTAATAAGAGTTTGAGTCAACCTACTTACAAGATGGGCGGACCCATATGTCCACCCACATATATGATGGGTCGACCCATGTGTCAACCCACATATAGGGTGGGTGAACCTGTGTGTCGATCCATGCATAGTATGGGTCGACGCAAGCCATATAAAAACATGTTTTATTTCGTTTGAACAATCCAAATTTAATTTTATTAAATCTGATGGACACAACTAATTTAGACATCTATAAATAAACCCATAGGGATAGTCATCATATCTATGTGGTTACGAAAGGCTTGACATTCCCATTCCCTTCTTATTCTTCAAAACCAGAAAATATTACATTTAGGCTATCTAATTCAGGACTTAGACGCAAATGTTATGGATATAAGGTTTAGTCGCCTAAATTCTCCATCTATACTAGGTAAGTTCTTTGAATATTATTTTAAATAATTTATTTTATTTCTTTTTGTATCTGGATTTGTAAATCCATGAAAAATATAGTTTGTAGATTCATATAGTATGGACCACGAATAATAAATCTACGTCCAATTTAGATCCATAACTTAGAGCGCAAATCCAAGGCGAATGGATTTAAATTATTATTTTTAATACCGGTATATATCATCATTTGATTCCTATTAAATTAATAATATATCTTCTCAGTCCTATTTTCCTTTGTTTATGTCGGATCTTATAGTTTTTTGTTAAATTTTGGTTATGCGTAAAACAAGCCTAGAGATACAATATTAGCATATGTATATGATTAGATTGTGCATCTAAGTGATTAATTGTATTCTTTTTTATTTTATGTGCATTGGAAAATATAATTCAACTTGAAATATAAATAAAAGAGAATTCGATAATTTAAGGCTAAATGAATATGTAACGGTAGAACTCAAATAAAATGGATTCTGGACTGAAAATATGTAAACTTGATAAGACTTGCCAAATGACTGTGACACAAGTCGATATGATATAACTAATCAAATGCACAATAAATTTGTAGTTGAATGGTAAATATGAGAATTCCCTTATTTATTTGGCAAAATTATCTTTTAGATTTAAAATGAAATGAATACAGAAATAGTTAGGATTGAAAGAAAAAGGGGTACATGCTCAACTATATACAAATGTAAAGTTGTTATGCCAAATTTGGAATATAATTTGAGAACAGGAATCTATGTATAATGATTAAATTATGAAGTTAGAAATATCCTAGATTGATTAGTTAGGAAAAATTGATACTACAAGAAAACATTGATTTAGCGTCAGATATTAGAAGCGGAAATTTCCGTCGCTAATTTGCGATGGATTTCCATGTGATCTACAAGGGATAGTTTTTTGTTTTTTCAACTTTATTTTATTTTATTTATTATTGTCGTCTTCTGTCATCCCTCACTAATCCATTGTAAATTGCATCAAATTACCGACCGGAAATTTCTGTCGTTATTTTCCATTGCAAATTCAGGTAGAATACCGACGAATATTTATCGAAGCTGTTTTGCAGCAGAATTCCAACAGATTTGCAAGTGATGTTTATATTATTTTTCTTAGATATACTTTAGTGTTAGTTTTTTATAATTATTAACATGTTCAATAATTAATAATTATTTTGTTCTAATTAATGATTTATAAGTAATAATAAACAACATTTTGCATTCTATAATAGATAACTTATAATCATTGCTTTTTAGAATTAGCAAAATAATCTTTGCTCATAACCAGTGTAATTACTGAATTATTAATTTAGTCCTCTACTTTCATCGAAAATTAAGTCCTCGACTTATTTATAATTATTACTACTACTAAGTAATTAATAATAATTTTTTGTATGAATTTATTTATTATAATTTGTGTTTGAAAGGCATTTTTTTTGAATTAATTACTTATTTAGTAATTGTTGATATAGTTGTTTTTAAAATTTGAAGTATTTATAAATTTATGTTAAATTAATGTTTAAACTGACATAAAATATTCTAAAAAATGATGTTTTCATATATGTTTAAAAATAAGAAATACGCTCATATGAACGAAATGTTGACAGTTTTTTCAAAGACCTGTGTCAAATACGATCCCCTACAAAGGGAGGTCCAGGGGGTGGCAACCCCCCAGGTGGGGGTGCGGAGGTAACGCCCCCGCTAACGGTTAGGTCGCGGGGGTCCACAGGGCAGCGCCCCGTTCAAAACGGTACGTTTTGTTTAATGTTTAATTTGAATTCAATAGCCAATAGTTCCACTATGATAATTACAATTGAAATAATTTAACGGTTCCATAATGATAATTTAACAGTTGCATAAGCGACTGATAACGCACAATATAAATAATACATTGCTGGCTTAAGTACGAAACTACCCCATTCATGTAACTTTGTTATTTATGTGCAGTTTAAAATATTGGCTTAAGTTAACGCACAATGTATACTTTGTTATGCACGAGTGAGAAAGCACGGATCCGCGTGTACGAAACTATCCCACTCATCATCGTCCAACACTGCTCGATCCAACGATCAAAACCACTTAAAATTTTAGTTTCGGATCTCCACGTTATACCCTACTTTGTTATTCACGTGCCCCTTTCCAATTTACCCCCATTTCTTCTCTCATCGCCTCTTTTTACGGATCAAAAATTATATTTCATTTCAAATCTGAAATTCATCGATCTCCCATGGTCTAAAATTCCATCGCGAGAGGTGGCGCTTGAAATGAAGAAATCCGAAGAAAAGATGACTTCTGTTGCTTCAAAGTTTAAGTGAATCTGTGTATTTTGTGGCAGCAGTTCGGGGAAGAAAGCTAGGTATCAAGAGGCTGCTACTGAACTTGGCAATGAATTGGTAAAAATATACTACTATATTTTGTAATTATTTTGAGTTTTTATCATATATTTTGACATCATGGTTAAGATATCGAATGCAATATAACGTAAATTGGTAAAGTTTGCATTTTTAAAGTTATTGGAGAAGTTTTATTGCTATATTTTTCCCACATTTTAGAATTATTTTTCTTGATCTGTAAAACTTGATGGGAAACGTGAGAAATTGTTAGTCAAATTTGCTAGCTGTAATCTTTATGGCTTATGAGCAGCTTAATTGCATTATATGTAACAGCATATTGTGCTTTTTATGTATGATTTGGGTTATCATATAAGTAAAATTATTTGTAAATGAACATTTTGTGTGCAATTTTTGGTTGATTACTTTTGGTAAATCACGATAATTATTTTTTAATTGTAGGTTAAGAGGAAAATTGACTTAGTGTATGGAGGTGGAACCATCAAATTAATGGGTCTTGTTTCTCAGGTTGTTCATGATGGAGGTCGCCATGTTTTAGGGTAGTTTCTATTTTTTTATGCTCGGCTTGCTATGTAGAGATGTTACAGTAGGAAGATGTTGGTCGGGGTGAGGATGAATTTGAATGCGATGAGGGGAGAGCTTCAGATTTGTATCATTATGTGTTTGGTTTGTAATGTTTTGTGATAGTAGTTCAAGTTGGTTTGTGATGATCTAAATGAGAGGAGTGTCGGTGGGGCTTGAAGTTGTAGTGTGGGTGAAGTTGTGAGGCTACCTTCCCTAATGGTATTCTTTCAGATATGCCTTCAGTGGGAACCACAATGTTCACTGCCGTAACGTGGGCGGAAAATGTCCAAAGTGCTCACACCTACTCCTATATATTGGCTAGCGACGTTCCTGATCACTGTTTTTTGCAACTTGTCCTAACTGTTTCATATATCGTTGGGGTGAGTGTTTTATCCTTTGGATCATCATGTGATTAAAGAGATAAAGTATAATAAGAAGGATGTGGAGGATCAGAAAATGTTTAAGAAGGAGAAGTCGAAGGCAAGGCAGGAGACTACGATCGGATTCACGGCTAGGGCTGATTGTAAGATCAGGCATGTTAAGGGCATGTTGATAAGAGCATCCCCAACGCTGTCAGTTGGGGAGCATCACTTCGGGGTCAGTGCCCCAATGCATTAAATGGTTGGATTGCCTTAGCCGGCTTTTTAAAGCCGGTTAAGGCAATCACACGGATTGCAATCCTACGCCGTAGGATTGCAATCCGTGTAGTGGTGTGGATGGCCATCCACACCACACACTTAGCCGGCTTTATAAAAGCCGGCTAAGTGCCCCATATAGGTCCGGCGTACAGAACGCCGTCCCTATCCCCCCCCCCCCCCACTCTCCCATCTCCTCACTCCTTCCTCTCAGCACAGGAAAAAATGCGACGTATTATTCGAGCATTTCGAGGTAGCGGTAGCCGCAGCGGCGTTGTGGATCCGGCTGAGGAGCACGCGCCAGTAGAAGAGAACGTACCGAATGTGGGTACGGGTGTCCATGAAGCGGCGACAGTTAGAAGAAGACAGGGTGATAGACGAAGGGAGGAGCCGATTTTAGAGTCGCATAGGGACCCAAATTTGAGACTGGATAAACAATTGGCTGATTTTCGTGAGTTGAGCGGCACTGAGCAGCACGCCAGCACTTTAGTTGACGCATCAGTATGTTTTAGTTATTAAATACTTACATTTCTAGTGTTGATAAACAAAATTTAAATCTAGTACATACTGTTAGGCTCGAAGAGAGCGAACGCTTGGGTCGTGGTCTGGTGTAGTTCGTATGTATTGACTGATTCGTGAGTACGACACAGAGGGTACTATTCACGGGTTTCTGCGTACTATCGGGTTTGATGATTTTTTGAGTACGTTTTCTTGTCGTATCTACATACATACTCACGTGTTTATTATTTGCATTGTTACTTACTAACTTATCGTTAAATAGGTGTCGAACATCTTTTGAATAATGATGTTCAGTTATGTGGTGCTTTGGCGGCTTGTTGGTGGAAAACAACACATACATTCCACTTTAGTTTTGGGGAGATGGGGATCGCTCCACTTGACTTTACGATGCTTACTGGTATTGCCATAGGCCAAGGCGCCACCTTGCCGTATGATGAGGTGTTTCAGGACTACGCACGTTTGAGTAATTTATTTCCACATCTTGATGTAGAAGAAGGTGTCACAGCTACTTTCCATATTAGATGCTCGTACATTAAAAGTGCAATCCAGAATTTATTGAGTATGCAACCAATAGTTCACCATTTGGAGATTGCACGTTTATTTGTTCTGTATATGATGGGAATTTTGTTTTTCACAAATGCTTCGAGCACACTGCTGTGTGGATATGTGGCTGTAGTCGCAGAGTTTTCGTTCGATGCTAGTCCGACGGTGTACGATTGGGGGACACCTATTTTAGCATACTTGTATAGGTCTTTGGATCTTCAGTGTGTCGTTAGTCCGAAGGTTACTTCGATTACTGGGTTTTGGGAGATTTTACAGTACTGGTACTTTGACTACTTCCACAACTTGGCATTTCCTACTGTAGATCCGTCATTAGCCAGTTACTACCCCAGAGTTTGAGCGTGGACCGTCACTAACCGAGCCCAGGTGCCTGGAGGACAGGCACGACATGTATTTGCAGTAGCTCGCAATCAGATTGAATTGCGGACGACTCATGGTGCAGTTATTTGGCATCCCTTTGAGGATTCAGAGTTTCTTTGAGACCCCCCCTTGCATCATGCTCTTTTTCTTTCATCCAGACGCTTTCCACTAGCTTCCTGCCCTCGGAGTTTAGGCTTCTTCTGGTATTTAGGGGAGCGTTGTTGGAGACAGATATATGATGTGGACGGAGTTCCTGATGATCCACACCCACATACCTCTACTCCCAGAGTCTATACTGATGAGGCTTTATAGGAGCACATAGACGAGTGGTGGCCAGCTAGTGATTTTATTCTTGATGGCAGGGATTATATTTCATTTTGGCGACAGTATTACTCCCCCCCCCCCCCCCCGCATGGAGGTAGTTTTGTGCATGCTACCTCAGTTGACTTGGTTGGACCTTCTGTACTGCGTAGTGGGCTTGTGCCCCCTATCATTCGTGATGTTTCACAAGCCACCCAGGTTTACCAGGCTCCACCGCCTCCACAAATGCTAGAGTACGGTTGGACTGTAGGCATTCCCACTACTGTCGGGGTTGATAGATATGTTGATATACCACGGCCAGAAGTGACGGAGTATCCTGATCCTTCTGTATTTAAATACCAGGATCTTTATCAGATGACGCTGGGACTACGAGATGTTATGTATGCTGAGCACCGTCGGAGTTTAGATGAGTTGGCTGAGGTGACAGTCTGTCTTAACGAGCTTACGACCGCCGAGGAGGAACGTTACAGACACAGACAGAGGATCGACACACATGATGACGAAGATGTGGAGATGGAGCCTGCGGATCTGGATGAGGATTAGCTATCGCTTGTACATTACGCATTCATGATGTAGTCGCTTGTATCTTTTGCATATGGAGGTGTCTTTTGTAGTAGCTTATGATATGCATGTATGTTTTGTACTTGTTTTACCTTGTCTGTGTGATATGCTTGTACCTGTTGTGTTGTATTACGTAGTTTGCGCACTTGTGCGTTATATGCAATGTATTTGTTCGTTCTCATGCATGTTTGTGCGTTATATGTTATGTGTTTGTTCGTTCTCATGCGTACGTTGTGTTGTTATACGGAACCATTTAAACTAATACAAGATAACAACGGGATATTTGATACAAAAAAAAAATACAAGGTTTCTGACAACGATTACGGTTACAGTACAGGAGTAGAAATACTAAAAAACCGAAGGTACAACAAATTATAAAAACACAACAACAGATGCTAGAAGACGCCTAATTACCACGGTTAAACCGCAACTGCTCCATTTCATTTTCGAGTCTTCTGATTGCATGCTCCTGGTCGTTAGCATATGTTATTGCCCTTGGTGGGAAAGGTTCATATATCCATTCCGCGTAAATGCAGCCACTCAGAAAGAGTGAACATTGCTGAATGCGCCTACCTATATCGTTGCCAGTTACTCGAACCACAACTTGAATAGCATAGCCGCAATAGCAACAAACTGGACGAGAATCAACTTCCTGTTCGTAAGAATTTTGTACAGAACTTGTCGTGGCTGAGCGACGGACTGCTCGCACGAAAGGTGCACATTTGGTAGTTGAGCATCATGTCGACATTGTGCGTTAGCCAGTTCGTTCCTTCGTGGTTCCCAAGGTGTTGGTTCGGTTAGCCATTCAAGTTCGTCGGCGAAATCCTGGTCTCTAATTTGTTTGTATGTCCGTTCATCAGAATCTTTAGAAGATGACATAGGTGTGGGATCAGCAAATGATATTTGGAGATAAAGGTGCATGAGGTAGATGAGGTGTGAGTTGTTTGACAGGTATTTAACGAAGATTTCGTCAAGAAAATAAAATAACTAAAGAATAGAATTATAAATTGTTTACGAATAACGAGGACGACCCCAATATTGCAAAGGCCAAAGGAGTAAAGGGTGATCCAAAATTGCTCAGAAAAAGATGACATGACTGTATATGAGTCTAAACTAGATAGCATTGATTTGAAAGCATACTGTTCTCGACCCAACTTTATTAACTTATTCGTTCAATTGGCATGTGGGTGGGGATGTCCCCGTATATTTAACTCATCTGTATAAAATTAAAGCTACTGTACACCTGTGAAACCACTTATTAAAATAAGTAGTGGCAAACAAGTTCGTATCTCAAGGTAATTCGGTCAATCGAACTGGAAACACTGGTTAAATTGATTATAGGATGATTCAAACATAAACCAATTTAGAAGTACTTCATTCATCCGAACTAGAAACACTTAATAAACAACATAGAACTGGAACCTAGAAAATAAGCAAATGCGAAAACAAACAACCAACAATTTCAATGTACAACATTAAACAGGAACTTAGTTTGTAAGCAACGACACTACGAATTTCTGACAAACCCAAGTCTAGTTGCCTCAGTAACTATCTTACTCAAGCGCCTTATTTCCGCTTGCGCTTCCAAGACGTACTGCAATCCTCGTTCACACATTTGCGGGTCAAGCCACTGCATAAAATTACAACTTTGGACTTCGTTCGGGTAATACCGGTGGTCAGCATGTTACGTAAAAGGATCTAACCCTAAATATATGGATAGCATGTTACGTAAAGTAACAAATAACACTAAAGGACGGAAACTTTAATTAAGGAGGATATAGTGAATAGTGAATCAAAGCATGGGACACAATTTTATTGCTATACATAGATGTGACCTTATTTCAGTCAAGCACAAACTATTTTACAGCAACTACTAAATCGATGCGTGCGTTAAAAAGGTTATGGTGCTGTTCTTCAAGCTCTTCATCCTCTTCAACATCTGATGAGTATATTGACCGCCGTAACAAACAACAACAGGCATTTCAAGAAGAAACAAGATACGCGATAGAACGTGATATTGCTGAAAGCTCAGCTTCAACCCAAGGTGGAAGCGCCGTCGGTAGAAAAGAAGTGCGATATGGACGCGACTACCCCTCTGGTCACAATCAACTAGTCAAGGACTACTTCGTCGCAAACCCAGTATACAGAGAGGTATATTTCCGTCGAAGATTTCGTATGTCAAAAACGGTGTTTGCTCGAGTACTAAGTAAAGTGTCCGCAAACAAAGTATATTTCACACATAGAAGAAATGCAATCAACGAACTTGGCATCTCACCACTTCAAAAGGTTATTGCTTCACTATGTATGATTTGTTATGCAAGTTCTGCTGACTCTCTCGACGACAAAATAAGAATTGGGGAGTCAACTGCAGTGGAATTGCTGACTCTCCAAACGATATTAATGTTCTACGACAATCTTATTTATTTAACGATTTATATAATGACCTTTCACCTCCTTGCAACTACAAAATCGGTGACAAAGAACATTCTGTTGGTTATTATCTCGTGGATGGAATTTATCCAAAATGGAAGACGCTGGTGCAAGCATACAGAAAACCGAACAATGCAAAAGAAGCCTTATTCACGAAACAGCAAGAGAGTCTTAGAAAAGATATTGAACGAGCTTTTGGTGTACTACAAGGTAGATTTCATATACTTCGAAATGAAGTTCACTACCATGATAAAGCAGTTATAGCCGACATTATGTACTGTTGCATTATTTTTCATAATATGATTGTTGAGGAGGAACGAGGAGGATATGAACTCCAGCTTCGTAACTACCCGGACATTGCAGTTGAATTTAGGAAAAAACCGTATAAAGACCCATATACGTTTGCAGAATACTTGCAACGACTTGAAGAAGTCCGAGATCCACAAGCTCATCTAGAATTACGAGAAGAGCTAGTTGAGCACTACTGGGAGTATGCGTGAAACCAATAGTTAATTAACTGCTTAATGTTTTGATTCATGTCTTTATTATCTACATTTGTATGCCAGTACGTCTGGTAGTTTAATAATTCGTTTTAAATTAATGGTTGTATGCTTTGCTTTAAGAATATTTAATACATCTAAATAACATCCATAAAATACAAGAACATAACTGAAATAGTTAAAGTACAACAAGGTCTGCAACCGGTACTAAAATGAAACTGCAACATACACTGAAAAGGAAACGGACTAATCTACGTTACGTCTTTGGTACTCTTCAAGACGTTTTTCCATGTACCTCCTATGTATCGGATTTAGATCATCTAGCTTGACACTCATAAGAGCGAAATCATCTGCATTTTGTTGCCGAGCAAGCTCCGCTTTTTGTAACTCCAATTCATTGATTCTTGTTTGTTGCATCTCTTCGTGTCTTCTTTGCCTTTCCTCCCCTCTCTCTCTTCTCTCTCTCCTAGCTGCTTCCTTCGCTTCCATATACTCCCTATTCGATTCCTCTGCAACTGCCAAACGTCCATCGAGTTGCTCGTAATACTGACTGTAATCTTTCGTCGGTTTCTTGTTCGCTTTATACCTGCCAGGGGGTCGTACACCTGAACTTGTTGCAAAAGGTGAGTCTTTAGATGGATTTGTGCTTCCAGGGCTTACATCTTCGGTTGGTCTCAACGGCATAAATCGTTGCGTGGTATGTTCATGTCTCACGTTGCTCCATTTATCTTCCCGACATAGTATGTCATAGCATTTTTGCAAATTAAACAGTTGGTTTTTTGATTTGGCCATATACACAGCATTTGCTTTGCTAAGCTGCGTAACATTACGTAACATAAAGGAAATAATCTAAAAACACATAAAACAAAACAAGCTTGTTATAATTTATTACCATGTCCATGTCGTTTGCTCCACTTTGTTGTCTACTCGCCAACCCACTCATTATCGCATTCCAAAGTTGGCAGCTAGCATTGATTCTCTTCCATGGCTGCTTCAATGAGTCGACCGAGCATGCAGGATTATGTGGACTTCGACCGTTGAATAATTTACAAACCGAATTCCAAAATGAGCTTTCAGTTTGGCTTGTGCCTTTCACGTTATCTTTGGAACACTGAACCCAGCAAAATGCTAGTTCTGCTTGTTCATCAGGTGATCATTTTAGCATTTTCTTCGCAAGAGGCCAAATCCCAGCAGATTCAAAAATCTCATTGCTATCATTTCCCATTTCATCGTTTTCAAGACCATTATCCCCGAATAACATGTTTAAATTCCCGGACAGATTGGGAGAGGTATTCGGAAATGTCGATTGATGTTGGCTGTTAGGGGAAGAATAGGGTTGACTTATATAAGATTGTTGAACAGAGGGGTTACGACCATAGGTGGAAACTTGAGTGTTTTGAAAATGATTTGAATTTTGCTGTGACTGGTACAGGTTAGGATTTTGCTGTGGAAGATAACAGTTTGAAGTGTTTTGCATTGTACCTGAACTAAAATGTTCGTTGCACTGGTACAAATTTTGCGTTGGAAACTCTTGCTGATCATGAACATAATCAAACGGTTTTGGAAAGCTTTGGGTCGGCATCGTCGCTTTTCCTTTATTATTCTTGCTGTTTGTTTTCTTCGACATTGCATTTGGATGTTGTAAATTATACTACTTTGATGGTTGAGTAAAATGAGAGAATTTTGTGTGTTTTGAAAGTGAAAAATAGGTTGTATTTAAAGATGAAAGGGTATAGGAGAGAGAGGAGAGGGAAGGGAGCAACGGCTAGTAAAATAGCCGTTGGACCTTAGCCGGCTTATTTAAAGCCGGCTAAGGGGGGAGCAGAATTAATTCCAGCCCACTTAACCGGCTTTAAATAAGCCGGTTAAGGTGAGAAATTTTGTACCTTAACCGACTTATTTAAAGCCGGCTAAGCTTAGCCGGCTTTAAATAAGCCGGCTAAACGTTCCAACCAAAGCAACCAACCAGGTTGCTTTGGCAACCTTGGGGGTTGCCAAAGCAACCCCCAAGTGGGCAACTGACCCCGTGTTGGGGGTCAGTTGCCCATTGACCAACCCCGCGTTGGGGTTGGTCTAAGAAGAGCAACAACTGCAGGAAGACAAGACAGGGAAAGAGATACGTGATTGTTGTATGTTTTGGTGTGCTACTCTTGTTTTCGTATTCGGTATTTGTATAAATTGACTATGAATACTTTGTCTTTCGTCATTTCATAATTGTTATGAAAGTATTGATAATGTATCGAATTTAGCAACTTAATTATGTATTGTGCTTGTATGTTAATTGACATTGTCGTTATTTGATTATGAATGGTGTTATTTTTGAGTTTATTTTAACTAAGTATCTTATTTATTATTGGCGTCCGTCGGTTGTAAATTAGTATTTTATTGTAGTAACATTTACCGACGGAATAGTAAGGGAATATGAGTGGGTTTTGCAAATTTGCGTGTGATTGTCAACGGAACGAAAAACAACCGTCACCAATAATCTTACTAAAATGTTGGTATTTGCGATGAATTACCGACAGATATCTAAAGTGAAGCTAAAATAAAAATTACCCGTCTCTAATCTCTTGCTGTTTAGCAAGGGATCTCCAACGGAATTTTTAAAAAATATATATTAAAGAAATATATATATTCGTCAGTAAAATGTCGGCAAATTTTTTTAAAATTAAATTTAAATATATTGACAAATGACGGTAAAGTGTTGGAGAATTGACGTTAAATTCCATTGCAAAATGGTCACTAATATACCGATGTGAAATTTACCGACCAGTATTATCCATCACAAATCCGTCGCTAATACATGTTTAGTGACGGATTTGCGACAGATTTGTCCACTGCTAAATCAGTTTTTTATTGTAGTGTGAGTATAATTCCATAGTTTGGCTTATAAGAAAATAAAATTCCAAGCATAAAAAGAAATAAATGCATGGATTAGTGGAAATAGAGATTTTGTCGTATTCCTCGCTCTTCAATAGTCTAAAAATGATTAAAAAGAATATATTGCAATTATGGGTTTCTATTGCACAATTATCTTAAACTATGAAAATAGATTATTATGTGATTTCAATAAACAATCAAATAGGAATATGCCTAACTTTCTATAGATTAAATTTACAAAGATAGAAAGAAAAAGGGGAACATAACCAAAAGATGTTATGTAAAGAAAGGGAAAGAGAAATCAAGTTCAATAGTTGATAATTAGAAAGGAATAAAAATAGCGCAGACACATAAATAGATCAAAATAAGGCAAGTTGAATATATTAGTTGGAATATATGATAATTGTAAAGACATTAAAATGAATCATAACTGAAAGTTTTGATATATGTTAAGCAAGATTACGATATGAAGATTGTAACTTAAAGTGAAATGAATGCTTATGATGAATAAACTTAAAAGTGCAAATTAAGTTTAAAAAGAATAATTCTATGTAGAAAGTAGGACGATAACTTGAAAATTGTAATAAAAAATTAAATGAAATAAGGAAAGCTTATTAGGAATATACTTAAAAATGTGGATTAAGTTTAATATTAAAAATTCTATGGTGGCTTTATGATTAGGCAATCTATTCTATGATGGCCTTGAGATTAAGTAATTTTATGGTTCTCTGGTGGCCTTATGATTAGGCAATTTTAAGGTATACTATTTTTCTGTGGTGGCCTTGTAAATAGGCATACTATAGTTATTCAATGGTTCTATGCTCACTAATAAAATTGATGTTGAAGCGGGCAGTTGTTCACTCATACATGCTAACACCCGAGAGTGGGTTGAGTAGTAAAAATGACAACCAAATGTCCCAAAATGCAATAAATGTAAAGGGACACACAACTTTTTATAGTGTGTCGGCACTGGTGCCTACGTCCACTTCATTGCAACTATTCATCATCATTGTTACAATTATAATGTTAATCCACACTGGATTTAGAATGTTATTTTAGAGATTACAATCCATGTTAATTCTCAACTTTGCCAAAAACACCATTCTTGTTCCTT
The DNA here is from genome assembly GCA_030737875.1 of Allium sativum. Lineage (NCBI taxonomy): Eukaryota > Viridiplantae > Streptophyta > Magnoliopsida > Asparagales > Amaryllidaceae > Allium > Allium sativum. Next base: position 433,104,937 of record CM060923.1, read on the forward strand.
CTTAGGCCAAAATTCATGAAAAAAGCTCAAAGAATGCTCCAATGACCATGTTCCAATAGTTGCAGTCGCGCAAACTAGAAATGGGAAGTGACAAAGTTCTTGTCAACTTCCTACAAGGCCAAAATAGCCATTAATCCTCTTCCAAGTTCCAAAAAGGTCCAAGTATGCCAAAAATGTCCAAAAGCAAGACAAAGTTCAAGAGAATGCCAAAATGTTGGAGGAAAACTTCAAATGTGAAGTTTATAGGTCCAAAAGACCTTCCAAAGCCAAAAAAACCACGAAGAAAGCCATTAAAATGCTTCAAGGAGAGAGCTCCCATGTGCTGGAATGGAGCAAAAAAAAGATCCTCCAAAACAGCCAAGTGCTAGGCTATTTATAGGTGAAAACGCCACATGCAAATCAAAATTTGTATCTAGGTACCGATACTGGGATCGGTACCTATCACGGATTTGGTACATATCCCGGGACTTAGCCAAATTCGTGAGTTGTTTACCATAAGTTAAAGTACCAAGCCAAGCCGAAAACATGTGTTGATCACCTAAAATTGGGTGATCGTATCGTCTTTGGCATGATGTCGCGTTTGCCATGGAAAGAGAAAAAACATCGATCCCTATGCAAAGTATGAATACATATCCCAAAAAGTAGGTGATCATGACGTGTTGCGCAACCAAAATCCATCAATTTGCGCGTGTCTAGGATATGCCAGATCCGAGAAAAATACATACTGATCCCAAGCCAAGTCTTGAATACCGATCCCAAAAGATCCTAGTGTTCACAAGAAAAAAGAGGGATCTACATTATGCGTGCCATCCGAATTTCGTGTTGCTAGGTGTTTACAAAATATGAATTTGCACTTCGTACCCGAAGTGGCCAAGCCCATGTAGATCCCCCGAAATCCAGCACTATCAATCCCCAACCTTGTTTGTGCAAGGGGTTTCATGCGATCATCATGTGCCGATACCACATCAATTTGTGAATGTTGATCCCGGCTTTTGCCAAATGTGGAGCTTTGCTTTTACGTGATCACCGTTGATTAATCACAAGTTTTTTGGGATAAGAACTTTGTTTCCTATCCCCAGGGATACAAGATTCCTCTTTTGCTGCGCCTGGGAGGATTCTTAGAAAAAGGGTGATTAACCCGGTGTGATCACCTATTTTGGTCTGATCCGACTTGCTCTTTACCAATGCCAAGATATCGCTTCGTCATTAAGTGATTGGATGATTTTGCCAAATCCTCCTGATGTGTCAAGAATTTTGAGGTGATCAGGATTTAGTTAAAAAATCAACAAGTAATTCATGTAATTTCGTTTTGAAGTCTTAAACCACTTTTACAATCTGAGAACGCCGATCTGGGAATCGAGGATATTTCTAAGCCTTTTCCAAACACTTCAGGACTTCGACTAAATTGCTTTGTGCTTTCCAAGACCATAATCGGGTCATGAGTATACAGATAGTCATAAATTTGACATGTGACTTATTTTCCAGAAAGCAGGTCAGCACTTTGCCCCTAAAAACATATCTTTCTTGAAAAAAGGAAGATGTTTTTTGTGAAAAATCCAGAAATTTGCAAATATGTATGTCGAGATTTGGGAGTAGTCTGGGTCGAGCTTGAATAGCTAGGAAATCAGAGAGATGCGATCGCGTTGGATCGCAATGGATGGAAGGGCATAAGGCCAAGGCCAAAGAATTCGACGCTAACGATGGATAAAATTTGAACAGAAGTCCAATGACCACTGAGATCGTACTAAAATAAAAATTCATTAGTCTTTGAGATCGTAATAAATAGAAATCCGACGATCGCCGAGATTGTATTTTGAGTTGATGACAGACGATCATATGGATCATATTTTAGCGGAGCGTTGAATTCAAGATGTAAGGAATCTAGAAAATTGAAAGCCATGGGCATGTTGGGGCTTGTTGGGTCTTGCCGGAGTAAGTGTGTACCTGCGAAAAATCTTCGCACTTGGCGGACCAAGTTAAGTGGTATTCTAACAGCCTACATTTTACGTATCGGAGGATCGTAAAATATTCTTATCTTATTCCCTGGTGGTTGGATCATTCTCATATTTTAATATGTTGGTTAAGGGGATGTGAGACATGTCCATAATTTTTTACCAATTTTATTTGTGACCGTTTTTCCTCGGTTAGTCACGTACTGGGAATAATTTTTGACTGGGATCGAATTACGTACTGAGATTGGTCTTATTGGAAAGGAAATGGTGTTGCCAATTTCATAGAGTGGTCACGTTAAAGATTTGGCATTGCTGCTTGGGGGAATTATTTTTTTTGTGTTTCACAATTTCTGTTCAAGTTTTTAGAGCCATTTATGGGTTGATTTCAGAAGGCCCATTAGTGGGCTGATGGGAGGCTATAAATAGGGGTTTAGAGGCATAGGGAGAGGTTAATTTTCTTTATTCTCTCATTGGTTGAGCTCGTGATCCTCCTTGCTTAATCAAATATATATTTCCACCATTTAAATTCTGGATCTACATAAGAGAATCGAATATCTACATCATTCGAAGCTAGATCTATGTCAAGTGAAGAGAGATCGCATCAAATCAAGAGTTTTGAAGCATATTCTTCGCTGTCCGGATTGAGAGTTTAGCGATTTCAAGTTAATTCAATGAATTGGTGAGTGATAAGCATCTCTCACACGGATTTAATCAAGTATATGGATTATTTAATCTCATTTTCATCATTTCAAGTTAGTTCAGGGTAGATCTATGTCATGGTAAGTATTTTTTCATATAAATCACCATAGGATTCAGTCTAGCAACTTAAAATCGGCAATTTCTATGTTAATTCACATGTTTATGCAAGTTTAGATCTATTATTTTGTTGATTCATTATTTTAACATGATTTGGTGAATTTCACATGATTGAGTGATGAATATTGGTGTGTGGATGATTGTTGATCATTGCTTGAATTGGCTGTTGGTTGAATCGAGATTGATTGATTTTGGATTAGAGTTGTGTATATTTGAGTATTCGTGGATCGGCTCAGATCTGTGATGGATGGATCGACTCAAATTTTTGATGGATCTACGAAGGATGGATCGGCTTGGAATTGTGAAGGATCTGAGACGGATGGATCGGCTTAGATTTGTGATGGATCTTGAGGGATGGATTGGCTCAGATTTATGATAGATCTATAAGGGATAGATCGGCTCAGATTTATGATGGATCTATGAGGGATGGATCGGCTCAGATTTATGATGGATCGGTGATGGATGGTTTGGCTTAGATCTGTTATAGATTGGTGATGGATGGATCGGCTTGGATCTATGATGGATGGATCGGCTCAAAATTATTATGGATCGGTGATGGATAAGTGATGGACTGGTGTCGGATGGATTAGTGATGGAACGGTGACAGTGGATATGATAACATTTTAGAAATGTTGTAAATGGCTGGATAAACGCTGTGAAAGCAAGTTTTGCTTAGTTTTCATGCCGAATTGATGCAGAATTGAACCAGAAGATATAATAGAATTTCAGAGATGCTGCAAATGGGTGTTTTAACATTGTAGCCAGTCTTTCAAGCGAAAAAGGCAAAAATGCTATGAAATGCAGTATCGACCAAACGAAGCTTGGTTTTGAGTCGACGATGGTTCTAGCTTCGATGCGAATTTAAGGAGGAATGTCTGAAGCATAGTGAAGTGTTCGTTGATCATCATAATGCAACGAATATGAGGATGACTCAAGTATGTTTTGAGCTCGTGGATAATGGTTGCTCAAGTATGCTTTGAGCTTATGCAGAGTCACCAGTGACGACAACTAGTGTTACGAAGGCTGAGGGATTACCATTGTCAAGGGGTATCGTAGGGACGCCCATAAGGATATGATTCGATAAAGATCGTATACCCTGGGCAGTCATGATGGTCCTAGTTGTCGAGAACGGAAAAGATAAACATACGAGTCATGATGGCGTATGGAGTTTTTGCTAGAACCGTAGTTATCATTAGCCCTTGACATATGGCAGGGTTGGTCATCATACAATTAATGATAGTTTCAAAGCAGGATAGGCAGTGATAGCTAGGGTCTTGGATGTTGGTTGTTTTGTCTGTGATGTCTCATGTAAGTTGTCTGACGTCGAGAGAGATGTTTCTTGGATGCTTGTCTGATATTGGTTAGGAATTCGGGGCTTGTTCTTGAGGATTTTTGATCTCGATTAAGGTGGATTACGTGAGATATAATTGGTTGATATGGTTACTGTTGTCTGGTTGCTTCTGATTACCCTGGATTAACTATTGTTTGTAAATGCTTATTTATAAAAGCTATCAATGTCAGATGTGGGAAAGACGAGTTTGGGTTTTGGAGTTTGGATTCTTTTCTGGTGTTTTGGTAGATTGGTTAGTTAATCTGCCTATTCTCATATACTTTATTGATGATGTTAGATAACAGTTTTATCGCTCACTAAGACTGTTGTCGGATTTAAGGTTTTATGTTTCCCTCTTAATACCTTGAGCTGTTCATCCGATTTTGGATGGGAAGACTGAGTAGAAGGCTATAGGTAGCAGAGCTTAGTGAGGCGAGGATGTAGAGCAACGACGAACAAGTGGCTTGCATATCAGTTTTCTACTACCTAGTATTGGATGTTTCCGCTATTATGATTGGTGTTATCTCTGAATGTCGTAGTGAGGCAAAATTTGTATAGATATTTATGTTGTAATCCAAGGGTGTATGGATATTCTTTATAGTTGTTATGAAACTTCAAGTTTCTTCTCAAATATGCTTCACTATTATAGCCCATTGTATATGTTCTATTATATTTTATCCATGCGATGTGAGTTATACGACAGGTGTCGCAATGTATTATTCTACCTTGATGATCGTCCATAGCTGTCCAGCACGTCTTTCAGTGCATTATTTCCCTTGTTAAGTGCAGGAGTTATGGGCGGATGTCACAGGTGTTGTGTACTTGACGGACCATGTTCTGAAATTTGTGGACCGAAGTCCAAAAATAGAGAACTAGAATTCATTAACCGGAGGCCAAAAGTTGCGAACTGGAGTTAGTGGTCCGAAGTCCGATGACTGGATTCCAAAAGTTGTGAATCGATTTTGAGGATAGGAGTCCAAAAGTTTTGAACATGAGTTTCAGGACCTAAGTCCGTAGATCGAAGTCCAAAAGTAGGGAATCTGTGTTCGAGGACCTAAGTCCAAAAGTTGGGAATCTGAGTTCGAGGACTAAGTCCGTGGACCGGAGTCCAAAGTTGTGAACTGAAGTTCATGAACCAGGGTCCGTGGACTTGAGTCCTAAGTTATGTACTGGAGTTCATGGACTTGAATCCAAAGTTGTGAACCAAACTTCGTGGACCGAAGTCCATGGACCCGAGTCCGAATTTGCGAACCTAAGTTTGAGAAACTGGCTCCAAAAGTGGTCTTTTAATAAAGCCAAATAGGTACAACAGTGAATAGCCGAACATAGAGCACGTCTAGGAAGAACAAGTCGATTTCCCGTGCGAGTGAGTTGGCATTGTCGCTTTGATTACAAGTTGGACAAACAAAAAAGTGAAAGGTTACAAACAAAGATTAAACATAACGGATTTGAGTCCGGAAAGCCAAAAAGATCCGTAAGGTCGGATCAGTTGACTACGCTATTATAGTTGTTGCATCCTGATCTTCCTCTGTCCTCAAATGCGTTAGGGGTTAAGCATGTGCGGCTGATGTTGCCATATACTTGACATTTTATGGCTGCTCTTCACACCTGACACGTTCTTCAATATGATCGTGAAAGCTTCCTACATGGTTTGGTGTCGTGACATGAAAATTCATGGAATACACAATACTTACCAGAGTTTATTTGTCTTTCGGTCGGGTCCCTCATGGGAGGCTTTTAAAAAGGAGTATTTCCATGAATTTCAAAATAGATTCTTTCCAAGCCATCAATGAGTTCAGTGTATGGCGGTAACTTTGGCTCGATGCGAAGCCTTGCATCCTGATTGTTCCAAGATTTACCATTTCCCTTCCCAAGGCAGAAGGTACCCTACCTGTCGTCAAGTTGATTTGATGAACTGCTTTTTCATCTCAGGAGTCCACTTCTCTTAGAAATCTTTCCGCTTCAAATTAGAATACGGCGAGATCCTTTGTCAGGTCCAATCATAACGAAATTTTGAAGTCAGACTTATTAAGAATACCGGAGACAGCGACCATTAGAACAATGGACGGATCCGGTCTGTTGACAAAGGCCACCGCCGCGTTGAATCTTCCTTAAATTTACACAAAGTCTTACCCGGCCTTTGCTTATTTGTTCTCAGAGTCATAACGTTTCTAGGTTAGGTGATGTGAACTGCTCAACCAACTTTCCAACCAAGACATTCGAGTTGTTAATAGATTCAGATTCCAATTTCCTAAACAATAAGGCAGCGATGTATGTAAGATAGATTGGGAAGCACTTTTCCATAAGACCGTTTGAAGCCAAAAGTACTTCATATGGCGCATGTATCACATCAAGTGAACTGTAGGGTCCTTCCTACCACTGAAAGCTTCTAACATCAGCAGTTTGAAGTCCAGCGGGTTTTGAGAACTCTAGATATTGTAAGAGAAGGGGATGTGAGTAACATAGTCCAAACCAGCATGAGAGCCCTAGCCGGGTAAAGCGTCGAATAAATCGGTGAATTGACTTCCATTTCCTATACCGAGTAACTTCCTCCAAACATTTAAGCCAACACCGGTGCCCCAGTGTTGAGTTAAAAATTAGCAACCGGTTGATTCCCAATAAAAGTTTCTGGTTTGATTCTAGTCTAAGGTGCCACTGCGGGAGTAATCCTGAATTCCGAAACCATAGGAGCACTTCCAATATCAAAACTTTTGTATAAAGGTACCTAAGATACATTACATATGCCGGAACCAACGACATGTCCAACCCAACCGTCATGAGTCTAAGTGATGTCCGGACTAGGGGTACTGCCGCCGAGTGTAGTGAGAACGATACAAATATGATGATCGTCATTGCCCTACTGCCGAGTACGAGGGGTTTCCCCTAAGTCCTAAGTCGCATTTTGAGGAATACTAGTGCTTGTCCCGATGATGCATGCCACTCCCGTGACTACAAGAAAAGTATGCATCGGTTACACTACATAGTAGCGTTTGTTATTAAAAAATAACTATAAACTTTTCGGAATTTTCCTCAAGACCGACTAAACGCAACAAAAAGAATTAAAAGTGAAATCAAACTATGGACCTTATATTTTTTTTGGTTCCCATGCTTTATTCGTTTCCGCACCGCCTATTTTCCATTTCCCTTTCTTCACTTCTTTTTCCATAACCCAAACTTTAATTTGAGACCACCCTCACCAGTACCTCCTTTCCACTTCCCCCTTATACATTCTCCTTCATTTCCATTGTGTCGGCTTCATCCTTTCAGCTTGATATCACCAATTTTGATATTCCCTAGATCAAATCTTAAAAAAAAACAGCACGCCACTACTTAGAAAATCACAATGATAAATCCTACTATGCTCTACTCACCAGCTACCGTAGTTACTGCTGTCACTCCACTACCTCGCGTTAGCCCAGCCAACCAATCCAATTAGGATCGGGAACAATAAAACTGGTTTGCTTTTGCTCTTCGGTTAACAAGGTAAACCTAATTTGTATACTCTCATATGCATATATGATAATAATTTTCTTTAATTGGGGAGGCAATTATCATGGCGTGCCATATAATTGTTATTGATATTCTTATATGCTCTCATATGCTCAGACAACGTTATCATAGTAGGATGTATATGATTGATATTGATACATAATATTGACTGGTTGTAGTAGTATCTATTCTAAGATTAGTGAGGCAACTTTCTACATTTCAACTCTGTTATGTTGTCTGTTTTTGCACATTATGTAAATGTTAGATCCAAAAATGGTTCTAACACCAAAAGTAAGGATAATTCTAAACGAAATAAGAAGAAAATGAAGAAAACACATGATTTATAGTGGTTCGACGTTAAAGAGCCTACGTCCACTTTGAATTTTTCCAATTGATGATAAGAATACAAGTAAAATGGTTATTTTCACTCAATTTCACTCATACAATGAATAATTTCACTCAGTCTTCTTCAAAATATGCTTTAAAAGGTGATTGTGATCTAGATAAAGTAATGAAATTCGGGTGTTGAGGGAGTTATAGTTGATAATTTTCTAAAAGATCCCTTCAAATGATGCTTGGAGGTGTATTTATAGCCGAGAAAACTCTCTGGAATGGCTCCGGTTCGAATATACATGGCTTTCATCCCTAGAAAATCGGGATTGGAACCCTTATGATGATGAATGCAAGCTCTGATAGTGGGTGAACGTGGGAAGGTGGGGTTTGTAACCACTCTGTATTTCTGGACTTGTGGAGCTCAACCGCTGCTTCGGCTACCTTGGGATCAGAACGGGAGTGCAACATGAGGGATTCATATCGAAGAGACGCGAACCGATCCGATGAACCTACTCTTTACCATTTCCAAGACTGGCTATTTTTGAAGTGGAGGGGCTCGGATCGAAAGTTTTCGATCCGATCCGAATGCTTGCTGATGAGCCTTTTTTTCAAACCTATTTATCGAGTGATCTCTTAGCTTTGTATAGCCTAACCACAAAGTAGGCTAACATTTTCCCCCTCGAAGTATACTCCTATCGGAGATGGATTTTTCTTTGAAATGATCCGTCTATTTTCCTCCGAATCGAAGTTATTGAATAACTGCTTTATTCATTTGTAAATTCATGTTGCTTCATCTAGCCACATCTCTTTACGTCTATAAATGCGCGATGGAATGCACAAATTACTTTCGCTACTAAAATAACTTCAAAGGCTTCATTCAATGTCCAAGTAGATCTTCCAGGTAAATTTTTATAATGCTTACTTATCAATTTGTCACTTTTTCTTTTGGGCTGATTTCGTATGCTGAGTTAACCTTGGTGTTAATCGCAAGGAAGAAGTTTATCCGATCCGAACTGGGTTCAATCTTCACCGAGTCAAAAGGCTTGAAGGCCTTATGCTGGACTGGGCCATTTCACTAATGGGACCGGCTTGTGGTGTCTAATCCCCCAGAACACGAAGGGACACCCTTCTCCTCCATATATATTTTCGCCTTTCTCTCTAATCCCTCATTCTCTGCCGCCGCATCCTTTGGTCTTAAAACCCTAAAAATTCTAATCATTAAACCACGAAAAAGACTCTTCCGATTTCTTGAAACAATATCGTAGGTGGGACTTCAATCCTTTCTTAACTCTGGTTTGATTAATTCTAACCCGAATTTAGGAGCGATTTAGGCAATTTCATTTACTGTTGCATGATCTTTGGCACTATGTTTTCAGTCTCGTCACCATAATCATGGGTGGGTTTGTTGCCACCTCGAGATGGTTGTTGAGGAAGTCAAAGTTAGTGCTAGTCATGTTACCTTATAAATGGTCAATATCGAGTAGGCCATTGGAAGCAAAGGGGTTAGATGGAGCTGAAGGAGCGCAGAAGAAGAAGAAGAGAGAGGCGGGGTCGGTTCGAGCTGAATACTTCATAGAGATAGGGAGGATTAGCTGATGATAGAGGATGGAATCGGTTCGGGTCGGAGAATGGAATTATGGCTGTAGGTAGAGGTTGAGTTGAAGGGATAGGTCTAGAGGTGTTAGTATGGTTTGGTTCGGTGTTTACCGATCCGACCAGAGTTTTCCTCCCTTAACTCCCTCCAATCCGATTCCTTTTCTTCCCATGCTCCGAACTGTTCCACTCAAGTGAAGCATCCAAACCGGTCCTCTCATCATTTGGACATCTGAATCGATCTGATTCTAACACAAAGAAAAGGGACTTAAGTCGATCCGATCGTAGCATACACATATGAACCGATCTGAAAACATCAACCTTAATGTGCAAGAATGGTTCAACTAGTTCAATCAACATTGACTGTTACCTATGACTTTGTGGATAGTTAGGATATAGCCTTTTTAGCTGAACTTTTTGGATTGCTTATAAATACATAAGCACGTTGTTCACTCCTGTACTGCATATTCACATAGTATTTCTTTAATTCTGTCATTGCACACATACTAGTACACTTTAGCTCAAACACAGACACGTGGGGACACAGGCAATCTTACTCTGACTCTTGCTATTGTTTCTTCAATAATTTAGCAGAAATGGATGAGAGACGCTCATCTAGATTAGCTGAAAGAAAAGATGCTGCCTAGATCATCTAATAATCCACCCATTGAAGACATATTTTCCACTTCAGATTTGGGTTGGAATAGTTCAGGTCCAGGCTATGAAATGGGAACTCATGAAAATGATGTATCATCTGGGGCCAATGTCTCTTTGGGCGAGGAAGAAGAAGTAGTTGGAGATAATCGAGCCCCAAATGAGCTCGAGAATGTTACTATTTTGGAACTTCCAAAGGATTCAGTCGAATCAATGATCGACAATGACAGACTCGCGTGGATACATCTAAATCACGGGATTCTTCTAAAAGATACAGAGTTGCCCTCGAAAACAGATCGTCCTCATAAACCGCCAGAAGGGTGCATGGCTATCACCAGATTGATATGCCTAGTTGGGGCAATACCTCCGTTTCTGCCATTCGTCATCGATTTTCTAAGACAACTGCGGATTGCCCCCATGCAGCTTCATCCCAATTCCTGTGCTTATTTCTATACTTTACACATAGCATACCAAGAAATTTTGGGTGTAGAGCTTACTTTCAAGGATGTTCATTTCTTTTATAATTTCAAGCATCGAACCAACGACACCCCATCTTTTGTATACTTTTAATCGGTGCCAACATGGAAAATTATCACCGTTCTGTTTAGTAGCAAAGCTGGGGACCCGAAAACTGAATGGTTTTATATTAAGCAGCAACCTGGGTGTGCTAGAAGATGGCTTAAGTCAAGTAATGACCTTAATTCTTTGAGTATTAGTCCCAACCTTTATCATAAATTTATTAATCATTGCTTGTTTTCACTCGTAGTTCCTAACCCACCACAAGAGAAGCATGCAATGCAATTTGATCGTTTAAATCGGTTACTTAATGATGATAAAAAATTCTTGACAATCAAGGACTGTTTAGTAGATGAATATCTCCATTGGCATCGCCTAATTGCTATAACTCGTTACATAGGCCATGAGGAAGGAACTTACGTGTAGATACCTCCAGTTGAAGGGCCAATTGATACTCCACTTGAGAGGGGAGAAAGCTCCAAAGATCCAATAGCACCCCTCAGGGATCCTCCTTCTCCCTACACGACTTAATATGATATTTTAGCAAACATCGCAGAAAAAGATAGGGATAAGTATATTACTTCCCGAGGATGTTGCTACTCCTAAAAAACTGATATCTCCAAAAGAGTTTTCATTAAATACTCCCCAAGGAGATGCTACTACTGACGATGATTCTACATTTCAGGGTTTAGGAAATATTCCCTTGCCTGAGACTCTTTACACCCTAAAGGATTTCAGAACGAATCCCTTGACCTTTACTTCCTCAAAAGAAACCACTCCTGTAAAGGCTAAAGAGACCACACATACTGGCCTAACTTCAGGCTCTAGTTGGTTGGGGGGAATATCTCTTAGGATGTGCACAACACATTGTCACTGCATGTCACAGCAGTTATGCTATATGTAAACATTAGTTCTAATCTCTCCATACTTTGTTTTGTAGGAACCATGGTACGTCCCTATTACGATATTAAGAAGATCCGTTCCAGCGTGCCCAGACATGATTCCAACACTGAGCTTGAACGTTGTGAAAGCCGCTGCAGGGACGATAGGAGGCATTATGATTCCAATCGTCCTCATTCTTCATGCTCTCGTTCTCCTCATCGATCAGATCCAGAAAAGTACTAGAGCCAAAAAAAGTCATCATGAAGGGGACAAACAACCTTCTAAAGATCCGACTCTTCCCAAAGAGAAGGGTCCTCAATAGAAGAAATTATCTAAGAATGCTGACTTACAGGACAAACCTAAAGTTCCTGAGAAGAGGCCAGGCAAAGGAGAAAGGTCCATGGTACCTGCCAAGCGGAGGAATATTGAATTATCGTTATCCAAGCCCGTGTCGCTAGACGATGAGAACAAGGCAAGATTAGCAAATCTGAAAATTCAATTTCCAGATCATTATTTTGATCGTATGACGTTTGTTCCCGCGCTTGAACCTATTCCTCTGAATTGGGCTGACGATGCTAAAGCAAAAATCGACTTAGTGAATAAGCAATATAAAAAATGTATAAATATTCATGCAATCTTTCTAAGATTATCGAGGATCTCATCACTGATATTGGCCACATGAAGGAAATGGTCAATTATGATGCAAGCATTTTGAAGCATCGGAGAAGGATTTGGAAGACGCGCAAGCTCAGCTTGCTCTAGCCCAATAGGATGCATTCAACTACAAAAAGCAACATGAAGAATTACAAATGTGTTATCACACGCTCTTAGACTCCCATATTCAAGAGCGCATGGATCTAAAGAAGAAAGCTCAAGATGCTAAGTCTGAAAGTGTGAGAGTACAATTAGCTTGCACTTCCCTCGAACAAGAGAAGGTTGAGCTAGAGAAGAAAAACATTGATTTAGTAAAGCGCAATGTCGAACTAGAAGCCAAATTGCTGGAGGTTGAATATAGAGTAGTATTGGCCGAGCTGAATATAAGCATCGCCCTGAAATCTGCTGAAGAGGTTCAAGAAAAACTTTCCGAAGTGTAGAAGGAGTTGGATGGCTATGGTGAGCCAATGATAGGATTCTTTGCTCAAGTGATCCGTCATCGGGATATTTCTTGGATTGAGGATTACTCTACGACTCTGGTTTACGTATGGCACCAAATCATCGAGTGGGAAAAGAAAGAGCTCAAGGTGGACTCCATTGATGAAAACAAGCTCATGGAGAAATTCCTTAAGGGTGAGGAGCCAGCACGTCTAGCCGAAGGGCGTCGACTTATTGCTGCCGCTATGGAGGAAGAAAGATGTCAGGCCAAAGGAAAGGATATCATCGAAGCTAGTTCTTCTTCTGCTATCCTCGGAGCTACCGGAATAGAGGATACGATCCCGAAAATCCAAGAATTCGCGAGGCGTCCCTTTTGTCTCGTATACCAGAATCATCATCATAGACTCTAGCCACCCCGATTGAGAAGTCATTCGAAGGTATTTCTACTTTTCACCTCAGTTTGTCAAGGTCATTTCGACCTTTCTCCATATTATTGGTCAATCAATTGAAGATCCCTCGTTTTCTTCTGAGTTGACAACTGTCACATCTCGTTCTGTAAGTACTGAGCCGACTAAAAAGACTGATGGACAACAGTGGACAACTACCGAGGAGAAGTTTGACAAAGAGACTCAGGAGAAACGAGATGAGGTAGCTATTGTAAAATCTGGGGGAGGAACTGAGGGCGAGAAGGAGGAGTTTTCTGATAAAGCTCTTGTGCCACCTGTACCGAGACTCCTCACACTAAGGAGATGATAGAAGCTCTGAAAGATGACGGCGGCGACGCTGGACATGAAATAGATGTTATGTTGTTAAAACAAGGGATTCAGAGAATGCCAATGATCTAACTTTGGCCGAGATGAAGGCCAAACAAGATAAGCGTATGCAACTGAAAATGGAGGAAATGGATCCCAAAAGTTTTAAACCTCTTGCGATAATACCTCCTGAGTCAAGGTTAGTTGTTAGACTTTCAACTAGATCAATTACTGAAGAACTTGCTAAGAAATATTCTACTAATCCCAGTGCTCCAGTTGTAAGTAAGAAGAAACCAAAGCGGATTCAGACTGATGCTGAAAAAGAGGAGAAAGAAAAACTTAAAGCTGCCAAGAAAGCAAAGTCCACTCCAAAGTCGAAATGAGAGGCGGTTCTATTTTCATTTTTCCTGTTCGTTGGTCCTCCATTGTTGTAGCGAGTGCAGCCCTTGCCTTTGTTTATTAGTCCTTTTGTACAAACCTGCACTTGTGTTAATAAAATAGTTCGCTTCCCACTATGTCAAATGCCTATAAGTTCATCATTTAAGTAAAATGAAAATAAACAACATGTCATATTTAAAGTCTTTACCACTAGACGATGGACAGTAAATGTTGGGGATATGTATATGTATGCCCACTGTCAATCTGGAATAAATGGCCTAGCTAAGGCTTTGTTCGAGATTGATTAGTCTTGACACTTAGTTGCTCCCGACTCTTTGGTGGGGTTAAGTTTCCTTTGTCGCTGATGCTTATTCTTTTAGCATCTTTATCACATAATCAGGTTAGAGTTTCATCAAGGCGGTCTCTTTTCGGGTGCACCATCACGCCTTGGGAGAGGTCGTCTTCCCATCCTTTATACTCTCTCTTAATTCATGAGAGTTAAGAGTTGGGAACATCTTCTTTCTATTCCTTTCATTCTGTTATGCGGACCGTCGTTTCGTTCGCCCCTGCACATGCATTGCCCTTAACTTTTTAAGTTTAATTTAATGTTTAATATTCTATAGCTAGGGCAGAATAGTCACAAGGAATAATTTAAACAGTGTAGGAAAATAAATGATACACAATATTTTTAACTTCATAATCCTTTGTTCATATAAACAGACTTTTCTAGGCAAGTCATGCCTTTTTACATGGCCTATGAAACAAAAGAAAATAGTATAACTTCATGTCAAATATCGCTGCAAATGTTGGGCGTTCCAAGCTCTAAGGATTTCTTCTCCATCCACGGTCGTTAACTTGAAAGCTCCCGTTTCAATTTTCCGTTGGATGGTGAATGGTCTTTCCCACTTTGGGCCTAGATGAGTGGGAGGTCAAAAGACTCGCTTCAGCACCAGATCTCCAGGTTCGAAAGTCCTAAATCGAACATTTCTGTCATAGTAGCATGCCACCTGACGTCGATGCCTCGAAGCGCGTAAATCCAATTCGTCCCTCTTCTCCTCAACCATGTCCAGGGACTCTAAGAGGAGTGCGTTGTTCGTCATTGGGTCATCATACGTCACCCTGTGAGAGGAGATGTCAAGCTCCATTGGAATTACCGCTTATGACCCGAAGGAGAGTGAAAACAGGGTTTGGCCAGTAGCCATCTTAAAGGTTGTTCGGTAGGCCCACAAGGCTAGCGGTAATTCATCAATCGACATGGCTTTCGCTCGCTCCAACCGCTTTTTAAGAATAGACTTAATGACTTTGTTTATTGCTTCGACCTGTCCATTTTATAGCGGATGAGCTACAACGGTATATCTTTTATCAATTTTATACTTCCGACAAAAGTTTCTAAATTCCACGCTGTCGAATTAGGTTCCATTATCAGTTATGATGGTCTTCGGTATCCCAAATCGACAAATAACATTTATGACCATAAAACTTATCACCATTCTTGTCGTGATCGTGGTTAATGTTTCGGCTTCCACCCATTTCGTGAATCAATCCATAGCCATGATCGCATATTTAGCTCCTCCTTTTGCAATTGTAGGGTCCTGATAATGTCTAATCCCCACATCGCGGACGGCCAAGGACTAAGCATCGATTTTATATGTCTTGGAGGTGCTCTTGGAACTTTAGCGAATCTCTGGCATTTGTCACAGCGTCGTGAATGATCAGCTGCATCTTTATTCACGGTAGGCCAAAAATAACCATACCGCAATACTTTCTTTGCCAGAGTTTGACCACAAATATGATCCCCAAACTTACCTTCATGTACTTCTTTCAGTACACATTTGATGTCGTCGTGTGCTATGCACCGCAACAGAGGCATAGAAAATCCTCAATGATAGAGGACGTCGTCCTGTAAAACGTATCTTGCAACTTTACGTGCTATAGCTCGTCTCTCACTCTTCTTTGACGGAAGTGTTCCGCTTTTAAGGAAGTTTTTAATTAGTTTCATCCATGACTCCCTTTCTGGCTCAGCTTCCAAGGCTAATTCGACTTCCATTTGGTCGAAGCGTGGTGATTCCAATATCTTTATTGGAACCATTTCGGTTTCCTTAGGGTTGTCAGAACTTGCTGACTTAGTCAGTCAATCTGCCTTCTGATTTTCTTCTCTCGGAATGTGTGTTATGCTATTATGCTCCAGGTTGCCCAGTAGCTCTTCTACATTTTCAAGATAAGTAACAAGTCGAGGTCCCCTGGTCATAAATTCCTTTCGAACTTGGCAGACAACTATTTTGGAGTAACAAAATATGTCCAATGTTTTTATCCCTAATTCCTTGGCGAGTTTCAGCCCGGCAATCAGGGCCTCGTACTCGTAATCGTTGTTAGTGGCAGAAAATTCCAATCGCAGGTCGTAGTGAATGGATGGTCTTTCAGGAGTGGTTGAAACAACTCCAGCGCCAGACCTTCAATCGTTCTTGGCTCCATCCGTAATTTCCATGGACTAAGCTCTAACTTATGCTCTGAAGTAACAGTTTTGTCATCCACTGTTTCTTCTTCGGGAATCGTAAATTCTACTATGATGTCGGCTAAGCCTGCCCCTTTATTGACCTCCTTGGTTGAAAATTCAAATAAATTGGCTTAACCCGATATTCTACTTAAGTAATCATCCCAATGCTTTAGGTCTCTATAATACTTGTCTTAGAGGTTGATCAGTATAAATGACTATCGGGTGAGCTTGGAAATAATGATGGAGCTTTCGAGAGGCAATCAAGAGGCTATAAGAAAGCTTTTCTATTCTCGGATAATTGCGTTACGTAGCTGCTAACTGTTTACTTACAAAATATACTGGCCTCTGGACCTTGTATTCTTCATACACCAAGGCTTTTCTAACAGCATGAGATGACACCGCTAGATAGACGAACAGATCTTCATGATCCACTGTCTTTGACAATATCAGGGTTTCTCTAATAAGTCCAATAAGTTTTGGGAGGCCTATACACAGTTTGTAGTCCATTCGAAAGTACATTTTGATTAAATCGAAGAATGGGACACACTTGTTTGTGGCTTTGGAAATGAATCTGCTTAATGCGGCGATCTTCCCTGCCAGGCTTTGAACATCCCTAATCTTTCATGGCTCTTCTATGTTCCTTGTTTCCGCTATCTGGCTAGGATTAATTTCAATCCCTCGAGAACTCACGTTGAAATCGAGAAATTTTCCAGATGCTACCCCAAATGAGCACTTTAAGGGGTTCAACTTCATCCCATACCTCCGTAAGATATCAAACATCTCTGCAAGATCTTGTGTATGACTAGAGGATTGCCTGGATTTCACGAGCATGCTATCTACATAAACATCCATGGTTTCTCCAATCTGGTTATAGAAATTTCGATTTACCAGGCGCTGATACGTGGCTCCGGCATTCTTTAGTCCGAACGACATCACCACATAGCAGTACAATTCCAAGTTTGTCACAAAAGTTGTGTTTTCTTGATTCGGCACATGCATAGGGATCTGGTTATATCATGAGTATGCATCCATGAAGGAAAGAAGTTTGTGTTCGGCTGTTGAATCCACTAGCTGATCGATCTTAGGAAGTGGGAAACTATGTTTTGGACAGGCCTTATTCAAATCCAAAAAGTCGATGCACGTTCGCCATTTCCCATTTGATTTCTTGACCAAAACAAGATTCGATATCCAGTCTGGATTCGTTGAATCTTTAATGAACCCATTAAATTTCAACTTCTCCACTTCTTCTTTTAGGGCTACCGACCTTTCCAGGCCTAACATACGCCTCTTCTGTTTAATGGGTGGATGCTTTGGATTAATGCTCAATGAGTGACTCATAACGGAGGGAGATATCCCATACATGTCTACATGGGTCCAGGCAAACACATCCAAATTTTCCATCAAGAATTTAGTCAATTCCTTTGCTCAAAGCAGATCCAATTGGGATCCGATCTTTAATACCATCGTCGGATCAACATCGTCAATGGGGATATCCACAGTCGTTTCATTAGGGTCGCCTTTCTCTTCGCAGGCTCTTCATCCTCTCTGGTATCTATGTCCACGGGCAGTTCTATGGGCAACTCCCTTGGGGATGGTCCCTTTAGTTGCTATGCTGAACCCTCCCTTACAGGGGAGGTGGCACTTTTAACTTCATTGCTCAATCCCTTCATCAATGTCTTTAGTTTAGCCATGTCACAAGCTCGTCCAATGGCTTGATCACCTCTCACTACTCCAACTCCTACTTCGGTTTGGAATTTTAGCAATAAGCACCAGGGCGCAATGCAAGCCCTGAATTCCCGGAGGGCTGGTTGGCCCAAAAAGGCGTTATAGGGTGATTCAATGTCCAAAACTACAAATAGGAGAACTCTCACTCTTCGGCGATCTCCTTGTCCCAATGTCGCTGACAATTCTACATACCCTATTGAAGCAGTCAATGCTCCATTGAAGCCACGTATCCAACCCTCGCAAGGCTTCAAGTCTTCCGGTTCAAGTTTCATCTGATTAAATGCTTTTTTAAAGAGAATTTTAACCGAACTCCCATTATCTACCAACATTTTCTGAACCAAAGCTGGACCGATAATGGTATTGATTACCAACGGGTCCTCTATGGGTGCTTGAATTCCAGAATCATCTCTATTACGAAATATGACATCGTTTGACATTGTTTTATGTTGCTTCACCGGGGAGATGTCTTCGAGGTTATTGCATTCTCCCACTTCAAGGTGATTAACCGCATTAACATATTGGTCCATAGCCCAATAACTATGGGCAGCGAGGTGAGGTCCTCCTACTATAATATTGATAACGATTCATTTGCCTTTTTGTTGAGAGGTGGGCTTAGGAGCAAACTGATTTTGATCTGGGGCTTGCCCTCCTTGCCCCCTGTCCTTTGGGGCAACCTAGTATTCGTCTAACTTTCCTTCCATAGAAGCTTTTCGACAATGTCTCTCAAATGCCGACATTCATTAGTAGAATGTCTGTGGGTTCCATGAAACAAACAGAATTTTTCGGTCG
Organism: Allium sativum; assembly: GCA_030737875.1. Taxonomy (NCBI): domain Eukaryota; kingdom Viridiplantae; phylum Streptophyta; class Magnoliopsida; order Asparagales; family Amaryllidaceae; genus Allium; species Allium sativum. Next base: position 433,123,732 of record CM060923.1, read on the forward strand.
CCACCTCCTTCTCCTTAGAGTCTCCGAGCGGAAACTTTTTATATTGTAAGACGTTGTAAGTATCCAGGTAGATGTCTTCCAATGTGTCAATTAGTGGTGTGTAGTTTTCAAAGGTTTGGAATCGAGGCCTTTTGCCTTAGTTACTTCCTCGGTTCCTGTTCCTCATATTGCTTTTTCCATTCCTGTTGTTACTTCCTTCATTTTTGTTGCCAACATTTACCTCGACTTTCCCCGAACTTTCACCAGATTGCTTCACAACGACGTTACTTTGAATATCTTCTCTTGAAGATCCATCATATTTTCTCTTTCGATTGGCGTATATCTCTTCCCTCCATAGACGGATATTTGCCTTTTCACAGAAAGCCTTCCTAGTCAGTGGTGGCTTCCCAGCTAAGTAACCTCCAAACTCAGTATCTGGATCAACTCCTTCAATCAAAGTCATCAAAATAGTTGGTTCATGAGGATTGTTTATCTCAGTAACTGCTAAGTTAAAACGATCCAAGTATGATTACAAAGATTCTCCAGGGGCTTGTTTAATTCTGGATACTTCGATAACACTCTTCGCTCTATAGGCATGGAGTTGGAATTGTTTCATAAAAAGCTCACTTAGTTCTTGAAAACTCGACACCGATCGTGGGGGAAGTCGCGTAAACCACATTAATGAAACATCTTCTAAATATATCGGGAAGGCTTTACATTTTACAGCATCAGGTGCAGTTGCAGCGTTCATATACCATGCATACCTCATCAGATGTTGCTTCGGAACTGTTCTTCCAGTGTATCGATCCATTTGTGGCAAATTGAATCGTCGAGGGAATTGGATGTTCAGGATGTCATCAGTAAACGGAGTATGACTGCGCTCAATACCCCAATCTTCATTGGTATATCGGCGGCTATCGGCAATGATTTGATGTATCATCGCCTCTACTTCCGCATTAGTTAGAGCCAGTTCAGGTTCCCTACTCCTTTCTCTTCTCATGCACCTATCACCTACTACAGGTGATTCCCCGGGGTTCTGATTGTCAACCGAATCTCCTCGCCTCCTGCGGTCCCGGCATTCACAGGACGATAGGTTGAAGGAGTTGCCCCTAAGTAGGATTGGTAATATTTTGATCCCTCGGGAGAACATGTGATCCTTGCGTTGGTAACAACATTGGTTCCCTCAAACTTGGATCGTCGGGCCCCAGCACAGGGGTTGCAACCTCACAGGATCCCAAAGATTTGAATGTTAGCTGGTCCAAATTTTCGGGCCTTTCGTACGGCCTCCTTTCACGTGGGCGCTCTTCATCAGAAGATTATGAATGGTCCATAGTAGAACGATGAACCGGAGAGAACACCTTTTGTCTGTGAAGTTCACTTATCTCCCTGCTCATATCCTTCATCTTTTTGCGCATAAGAATGCTATCCTGTTTATGAGCTTTAAGAGCGTCCCTGGTACTCTCCAACATATCAAGCAAACGCGATAAATCTCAGTGAGTGATAAGTGCATTGGGAGTGGGCTAATCCTCAGATAATACGGGCGGAAACGGAGAATTTTTAGGAGCTCGAATAGAGTTTCCAACCTCAATTGCATACAGTTCAGATCGGCCCGAAGATGTTCCAATTGTTCAGATCGGAGGAGGAACTCCAGCAGCGTTCTGGGAACCAAATCGGATAGGGTTTTCGTCGTTGAATCGGATCAGAGCGTTTTGGTCTGGTCGGATCGGAGAAGATTTGTCGGATCAGTTAGATCCAGAACTCTGTCATCTTGACCTGTTGACCACCATAGCTTTTTGATCATTTCCCATCTCACTTTCCCATGGATTTTGCACTTCTTTTCCTTTTCCCTTAGTCGTAATATTCAGTTTGTCGAGATCTTTTTTTTGTGGAGAATTTCAGAATATTGATTGCACGGTCTATCTTCTTCGGATAGACAAACCCAAATAGTAGAATGGTAGCCCAAAATGTTGAGAATTTGAGAATTTCTCAATGAAAGCACCAAAATGTTAGATCCAAAATGGTTCTAAAACCCAAAGTAAGGATAATTCTAAACGAAATAAAAAGAAAATGAAGAAAACACACGATTTATAGTGGTTCGGAGTTGAAGAGTCTACGTCCACTTTGAATTTTCCCAATAGATGATAAGAATACAAGTACAATGGTTATTTTCACTCAATTTCACTCATAAAATGAATAATTTCACTCAATATTCTTCAAAATGTGCTTTAAAAGGTGATTGTGACCTGGATAAAGTAATGAAATTCGGGTGTTGAGGGAGTTATAGTTGATGATTTTTCAAAAGATCCCTTCAAATGATGCTTAAAGGTGTATTTATAGGCGAGAAAACTCTCTTGAATGGCTCCAGTTCAGATATACATGGCTTTCATCCCTAGAAAATTGGGATCGGAACCCTTATGATGATTACAACAAGCTCTGATAGTGGGTGAACGTGGGAAGGTGGGGTGTGTAACCGCTCCGCACTTTCTGGACTCGTAGAGCTCAACCGCTGCTCAACTGCCTTGGGATCGGAATGGGAGTGCAACATGAAGGGTTCGGATCGGAGAGGCCCGAACCGATCCGATGAACCTACCGTTTACCATTTCCAAGACTGGTTATTTTTAAAGTGGAGGGGCTCGGATTGGAAGTTTCCGATCCGATCCGAATGCTTGCTGATGAGCCTTTTTTTCAAACCTATTTATAGAGTGATCTCTTAGCTTTATGTAGCCTAATCACAAAGTTGGCTAAAAATAATCTTCGTCTTTTTTCTATACTCTATTTATAAAAAAAATAACAGCATTTAGTTTAAAATTTCATAAAGTTTCATCCTTCTGGGCATGGTCTTCCAAATATTTAAGTGTATGCTTCAAACATCTTGGCACTGGAACACTCTGACATAGTCCAGCAAAGTGATTTGAAATTTTAGCTTGTAGAAAAACAAAACCGTTTTCAATTATATTTTATGACTAACTTTATATCTTATTACGTCTGGTTGAATCAACATGGATAATAAATTATTTTGCTTAGTGTTTGATATTATTGACAATGATAACTGGTTACTCAATGTGCATCAGAATATTCAGACCCAAATAACCAGGCTGATTATCATATATATAAAACTATTTGTTGATTATAAGTTAATACACAACTGGAAAATGTCAAAGAAGTGGAATCTCTTTGGTAATGATAACTGATAAATTTGTTACTTGATAATATGGAGGAAAATGAGAGATGAGTTCCAATTCTTTGAATTTAAGATGAACAGCATGAATATGGGATTATAAAGCTTATATTCATTACTAGTAATTACAAATACTGAATGCATGTGATGTGGTATAATTATATATTGATGAGAACTAAAATTAAAAACATTTTCAAACTTTTATGAAATGTCATAAAGTTATAATACTAGAAAAAGTATGAGTTATCATGGTTCTCTATTATCATAACCTTTATTAAGGATGTTTACGAAAATTTAGTTGCAGGTTGTATTTCACTTTTCAATAAATGATTCTATGTTGTAATACATCGTTTCTGAAGTGGTTGTAGGTCATTTATGAAAATGTAAGTTGATCATGCAGCAAAAGCATAATATAATGATTTTAACTTGGTCTCCTTGCTTTAGTTTTTCATTTTGAGTTTCAAAATGCATAGCTAAATGCGAGGAGAGCAGACGACAAGAGTTAAACATCTTAGGAATTATGAGATTGATTTATTCTTGTTTTTTTTAAAAACCTTTATTAAGGTTGTATTGTTTAGTCTTTTTACGCAGTCACGATCTTGTATTGATGTCATACTCGTATTAGGATTACTTTTTTGTTTATATCGTGTACTACTGTTATAACCTGTCGTGAGGCCACAATACTTTCATACTACTATTATGATTATACTAGGATTACAAAGTATATTCCTTTTTACGAATGTTCTATATATGCATGTCTAGTCTAGCCACTTGGAGCATTTCTACTTGAAATTTAATTAATCAACAAATCAGACCGATCAAATTTACATGTCTTGAATTCGTTTTTCTGTCAAGTAATGTTGAAATGCACCATTGTAATAATAGGCTAAATATTCTTTGTTGCTTCTATTTAACTATATTAAATACATTCTTCTATTTCTATAAAGCTAGTTATTTGTATTTGGTTTTGCGTGTAGATACCAGATAGTGGGCCATGTAGTTGTAATTTTATGGTGGTGTAGTATATGGTGTAAAGCTTGGAACACATTGACTAGTACTTAAAGTCATTGTCATATCCCAACTTTGCTTTGTAAGTATGTGTTTTAATGCATGGATTTAGTGAACAAAGTAGATATGCAACTTTGTAAGTATGTTTTTTTTATTTGCAAGCTACAATCATGCATGGTTATGGGGTAAATGGGAATGAATGTTTTATGAAATGGTGAAGTTATATGTTCACTAAAGTCATTCTACATGACTGTTTTTATCATGTAGATGTACTAGGAGACCACTTTTTGGAGGCATGATAAATATGGATGTGCTAGATTTTTTTTCTTCCATGTGTGATATGACAAGCGCTCTTTGTTTCCAAGCATGTTCAAAGAGGATAAAAGTTTGGACTAAGGTAAAAATGAAGTATATACTTTATATCATAAATACTTATAATTATGAACAAAGTATACTATTCTTGCAGTCTAGACAAAACTTTTTTTAATGCTTAACCATATGTATACCATCAAATTATAGCTTTAAGCTGTAAAAGCACAAAGTTAAACTAGTTTGTACTCCATCATCTAAGGTACTCCAGCTAAACGATACCAAGAGTTTAGCTTAATGCTCGAGTAGCCAGTTGAAGTTAATACTCGAGCATCGAGTTCACCTCCATGCTTGAGCGTCGGGTTCGAATATAGTGTTAGTAGAACTGAGGGTAATGCAAAGTAAAATCTATCCTTAATTTTACTGAGCATGGTGCTTAGTTATTACTAAGAACCCGGGAAATACTCTATTTATTGAGCACTGAACTTAGTGCTACTAAGCACCGGGTTGAACTCAATGCTAACAACACTGATTAAATGTGATTCAAACTTCAGTTCATCATGTTCATTCTTTCACTATAGCAGGCAACAGTATTATAGCCATGCATCACCAAGATGCCACAATTTCACTACCTTTTAATCATAAGACAATCCCACGTGGTAAGGAAATTAACGGTGAAGATAACATCAAAGGGTCATAGTAGCACTTTTTTGTTGTATGTAACACCCCGTAATTTTAAATATTAAAATTAACAAATTCAACAACACTAGAATAAGAATTAAGGGAAACGGGTTACACCATTGCGTTCCTCTCGGAATTTTGCTTGAGATAGAGTCCGAGTTTGCATGAATCGGACTACGTATGAAGAAGTTATGGAGGTTATAAGATTTCAAGCTTAAGCAGAAATTAAATTAAATAATAATTAAAAACCAGAAAACAGATTCAAAATTCGAAATTCCGAAAAGCAGTTGAGCGGGAAATTTCCCACTCAGGGGTGTCAATCCCCCCCCCCAAGGGTGTCGACATAGGTGTCGACACCCCTATAGGGGTCGACCCCTGATGACTGTTCTGGACAGTGACGATTTTATGAGTCGTAGGGCTACGTGGCGACTTCTAATTGGCCTGATGACGCATTTTCTTTTATTGGATGGTTTGGATGGATCCTAGGTTGATCTAAAGGATCATATTAATTCTATACTTCTATATAATCACATAAACCTAAACCCTAAACCTCATAACCCTATTTTATGAAGTCGTCATGTTGTCCATCTCTAAGCTAGCCTAACCTCCATCTTCTCCAAACTAGAAATAAAATTCAAGGTTAAAGATAAAGAGCAAAGTCTACATTAATGGATTAGCTTATAAACTTCAGAAACCAGATTCCATATCTTCTCTTCTTTCTTAATCTCTGTGAGTTCATGTTTTTTTCACAAGATAATTAAACTAAAGTAATTATGATAAGTTGTAAATTGGGATCATATGATTACGCTTGTAATGGATCTTATCAAATTTGCAAGTTGTCATCTTTTTGATTCATAACCCATGCTTTTCTGATCAATTCTATCAGTTCATGCTTGTTCATGCTTATATATTTATGCCTATTTTGATACCATGATTCTCTTCCCTCTTCCTTTTTCCTTTTTCTTTTTATGAGTTAGGCTAACTTTGAGCCTAACATATTATGTGAAATTCACGCATGTATAACGCTTGAATGACAGGGAAAAAGTTTGGGAAATGTTGAATAACATGTGATTTGTAAAAAGTCATAAATTGATGATGGCTATGGTTTAAGAAAAGTTGTATATAATAAGCAAATACGAAACTTGACGTAAATGGGTTTGGGTGTAAACTTGTGAAAATTTGGTAAGTTCAGTTATTACCCTGATTTGGAACATGTAATAGGAATAATGACTTGTAATGAATCAAACCTACCTATACTTAATTGCAAGATAATCAATTCCGATTCATGCTTATCCTTTTGTCAAATCTAAATTACCTATGCTTATGAGACTATTGTGATCGATACAATGGAACCTATCATGTTGTACACCAAATTGGTGATTCCTTTACGTTCAATTCTATCGAATCTTTATGCCTATAATGTAACTTGCTCGGTTTAGCCATACTTATTGTTAATGTACAATATGTCTATTGGAAACATGATTCTTGAGTTGGGTATACCTTTACATGCCTATTTTGTCAATTCTTGTGTTTCTACTCTATCCCTCTCCATTTTATTTTTGGACCTTGTTGTACGCGCGATTGAAATGCGGGGAACTGGGTATAACTTAATTAAGTAATTTTGGGCATAACAAGTAAATGGGGGCATAACTTGAATTGACCACACTTATGGATAATTTACATATAAATCTAGACTTGGACAGTAAATATGTAAAATGGCTAAAAGATGAACGCCTAAGACACGAGGTTAGATTTGGTTTGCGGTATAAGAATGCCCGGAATCGCCCGGCATATCAAACAGTTGTCTAATATGAGAGGTCAAAGGCGTAAATTAGATGCTTAGACACGAGGTTAAGTCTACCTTGTGGTGGAAGTCTACTCGGAACCGCCCGGCATATCCAGTGGCCACAAGTGATCGACTTAATGTGAGAAGTTTGTGCATTAGTAACTAATTAATGTTGAATATGATAACTAAACGAGTTAAGTGGGTGGGGTTAAGTTAACATGGGTAAGAAGACAACTTAATCAATATTACATGAACAAAGTGGATAGGTTAAGGCAAGCTTAACCAATAATACATATGGACTTGATAAGTGGAAGGGTTAAGTAAATCTTGGGCAGGTGGGTAATATTAGTATATATAGGCCCATCAACTTAACCGTTAAATTAACATGCGTGAATCAATGGAAAGGTTAAGTAACACATGAAAAAGCGACACTTAACCATTACAGCATGTTAATTAAAACAGATGGATGGGGTTAGGTTAAATTAAGAACATTTAACCGTTATAACATGTTGATTTGGAAACCCTAGTAACGGGGACTCATTTCAGCATTAACCCACATAGATGTATCATGGTACCGTGAACTAGGCAGGGTGGAGCACGATTACTGGGCTGATTATATGCAGCCAAAATGGTGGCGGGTGGTGCGTCAGTGTAGGTTCCGACTGAGTACGGGCGTGCACGTGCTCTGGAGTGGAAAAAGCAGGCACTCGGCATCAGTAGTTATGCACTGTGCATATTGAATTGTGTCGGTTTCCATCATTGGGATTGATACACCCCATGGTGGGACCAGCACAGGTATCTCGAAACAAGCGGGGCTGAATGACAAAAGTAATAAATGCATGCGAGTTAAGGAGCCGATCAATTAAATGATAAGGGGGTAGTGTGGGGGCATCTAGTATTTAGTAATGGCGAGTAGGCTTTCAAGGATTGTATGGGGTGGATACCTATTACTAGATGTTATGCCAGAGGACTATCAATTACAAGATTGGGATCAACTTTCAGTATGAAACTAGTAACAGTGTGATATATTTAGCATTGGTGCAGTGTAGTAATTACCCTATAGTGATTAGAAGCGCAATCAACATTTATCTTATTCATCTTGCCTACCTTGTCATGCATGCTTATGTACAGTCATTTCTTACTTTCCAGTTTATGTTCTTATCATGTCACTTTAATTATTATATTGTTAAAGTTACTGGACTCACCATACTAACGTCTGACCTAGTTTGTTTGGCCTCTTTTCTTCCATTCCCCCCTCCCAGGTTCTCAGGGAGGAAATACTCAAGCTTAGTTCAGATGTCTCTTTCTTCCAGCTTGAAGTTGAAAGATGTATCACTTGGCTTTGATTCTGCTTATGGCATTTTCTGTAGGGGGTTATGGCTTTAAAATTAAGTACACTGAAGGCTTTTGTAAAGATTGATATTATGTACTTGGTTTTGTTGTTTTGAAGGCGTAACCAAACATATTTCTGTTTCTGCTGCAATAAAGTTATAAATGTTTCAAGTACTACTAATTCCGTCTTGTAATATTCCATTTTGTTTACTTATTATGCTCCACGAAACTTAACGCATTCCCTTTTTGAGTGGCATTAATGGACATGGGGTGTTACACTTGGTATCAGAGCTGAAGGTTACCTGAATAGATAAAAGATTTTGAAAACCGTTTTCAAAAGCATTTTTATAAAGAAGTATTTTCAAAAAAAGACATGTTTTAAAGAAGGAGTTTTCAAGAGAAAGGTTTATTATGAAAAACACAATCCCCAAAAGCCATATATCTTTCTTTCGATTCTTTGTTTTGAATCTCTTCCTTTTTCCTTCTTGAGTCTCTTTCCCCGCGTGTAGATGTTTTTTCTAAGATATGTAAGGACTTTCCTGCGATGTGCAGAAAACCGTTTCATAAGGCTGAGTCATTTGTCGAAGCTACAATTGTCTCAGGGAAGTGGAGGACTCGTTTGGTATATTTGAGATAGACGATGGAAGGAAGGTTCAGCTAGCTGCTTGGTCGATGAGGGAGTTTAGGTTAAGGAGCACAACCCAAGGATGAGGAATTTGTTGATATGGCTTTGATCCACGAAGAAGGTAAAGGAGAAAAGTAGAAAATTAACCCCGTGACAAAAGAAGGTGTCTTTATTGTGGTATATCGGGCCATGTAATTAAGGACTGTAGGAAGAAGAAGATGCATGCTACTTCCAAAGGACAGGTTCATGCTCTCATGGCACCAGGACAAGAGAGAGACAGAAATGTTTTTGTTGAAAGTTTGATTTTTCCTTTTTAATCATCCTGTTCGAACTTTGTTTGATTCTGGCACTTAATACTCGTTTGTATCTGCTTCGTTAGTTGAAACACTACACCTAAATACTAGTCTAGTTGTGGATCCCATTATAATCTCAAATCCTATTGGTGGTTCACCTCATTTATCTATGCTTTGTTGGGATTTGAGAGTGTCTATCTTGGGCGTTGGGTTTGAATGCAACGCCTAGGTTCTTGGTTTCATGGGTTACAACTTGATTCTAGGAAAGGATTGGCTTACCAATTATGGGGCTATCCTAGACTGCTGCACGCCATCGATCAGCATCGTCGTCCTCACTAAAGCATTACTTGTCACCAGTTACTTAGTCTGCCCATCCACAACCGGATGAATAGCTCAAGGTAATAAGAGGAAACATAAAACCTTGATCAGACAACAGTCTTAGTGAGCGATAAAACAACTAACAAAATTCAATAATAAAGTGTATGAGAAAGGATAGATAAACATACTAATCTACCCACGACACCAGAGAAGAACTCAACCTTATCTTCCTGACATCAGACAGTGATAGCCTTTACAATAACAATTCAACCATTCATCCATGGAAGCCAGAACACCCATTCAATCATGGAAAACACACATGACATCCAGATTATATAATTTTCACATAGACAACCCTAATCGAGTTTAACATTCCCCAAGTACTCTCCCCAGAGGCCTAGACCAATATCAGTTAAGCACTAAAAGAACTTCTCCCTTGACTTTGGATAATCTATGTGAGATAGTACAAACAGAACAACCAATCATTCATGACTGACTCTAGCTATCACCACCAATCCTGCTTTGAAATCATCGTTAATTGTATGACGGCCAACCTTGCCATATGTTAAGAGCTAAGGTAACCCCAGTTCTAGCATAGAATCCATATGTTCAACCTTGACAACTAGGCCTTTCAACGATACCCAAGGTACTCGACCAGCAGCCTTCCAGTCTATTGGGTGCCCCCATTGTACCCCTGCTTTGAGCCTGCTAGAACTTACGACAATGATGACTTCTCGGCCTTCGCATCTTTAGTCATCCAACCTTGATGACATTTCATAGCTCAAGCAACCTTCTTGAGTAACCATTATCCACCAACTCACAACCTTTGAGTTGCCACCTCATTCGTTGTTCTACCTTGATCAACGAACACATTCAACACTTCGAACCTTCCTACTTGAATTTACTTCGAAGTCACATCATCACCGAGCAAATTACACCACTGCGCTACGGCTAGGGTTCTGGGGGTTCCCACCGAAAAATATTTTTCTCAAACCTTTTTTACAAATTTGTGTCATACCCAGAAAATGTACTTTTTCAGAAAATAACCCTATTGGAAAAACCATAGCATCATCACTATCAACCACAGCATTTAAAAGCGCTGCTAAAAACATGACCGATCCGTCCCCTTTAAGACCAACCCGACTCAAACTAGGCCGATCCGATCTAAGATGACCGATCCAAACCAAGATGACCTATTCAATTCTCCTAAATGACCAATCCGAACCAAGATGACTGATCCAATCTCACTTGTTCTCTGTGACAGGACCTGAGATCAACCAGATCCACTTATGGCCCGATCCGATCCACTCCTATCCGATCAAACTTCGTTTCAATCCAACTTTTGGCTGATTCAACCTATGGTCGAGTCAACTCCTAGCCAATTCAACCTATGGTCGAGCCAATTCCAGACCGAGCCAATTTCTGGCCGAGCCAATTCCTGCATATTGTAATTCAACTTCGATTTCAACCAAAACTTCGCCCAATGACGAATCTGACGAAACCAACTCAACCAAAATCATCAAACACATTCATAAACATTTCATAGCATTACTAACCACATGAATATGACGATTACCACAAAAATGATGTAAATCTCACCAAAAACCATTAAACTGAACATATGATCAAAATGAGAGATCTAACTAACGTAAACATGTAATATGACATGAATCAACGAGTAAAACTTTTAAGATTCGATCATAGGGTGATGCATACGAAAATAAACATGTGATGGTGTAAATCTATGGTAAAACATCCCAATTTGATGAGAAACATGCACAAACACTTATATACTTCATTGCATTCATGTGAGAGATGTAAATCACTCACCTATTTGTCGAAACAACCTAAAACGACTGAAATAAGAATCTGGACAGCGAGCACTTTAGATCAAACTCCTCAATCCGATAAATTCGCCTTTGAAATGATGTAGATCTTCGATTTCCCCTTGGATTTGGAATTTTAATGGTGGAAAGGTGTAGGTGGAAGAAGGAGATCAAATGCCTTCAAATGAGAGAATGGAGAAAGTAAACCTTTTCCCTCCACTCTCACCCCCTATTTATAGGATTCCACTAAGGCTCCAAATCCTGAATAGCCAACTGAAAAACCTTAGAACAACGATTTCTCCCAAACCGCTGAGCCAAATCCTTAATGTAACCATTCTACGAAAAGGCAATCATCAATTCCTTTCCAATGACATAGGCCTCACCCTCTGGTTTGACTTGAGTCAAAAGTTATGTCTAGTACAAGGATAATAGGGGAAAAATTGTCATAAACAAAATCGGTAAAAATTATGGACATGTCTAAAATACCCATAAGCAACATATTAAAATATGAGAATGATCCTGCCGTTAGAGAACGAAATAAAAATATTTTACGATCTTTCGATACGTAAAATGTGGGTCGTTACATTCTCTCCCCTTAAAAATTTCGCCGCCGAAATTCCAAGCAACCACAACAGTTTCGCATGCCTACCATCCATGAGAAGCCAGTTCTATCATTCAAACTAGCAACCATCAAGCCATGCATCCATAGCCTTATCTTAGCACGCGGAATTCTAATAATCAACAATAAGATACGACGATATAATGAAGATACAATATCAAAGGGTCCTACCGATGAAGAGTTCTGGATGAGTCGCTCTCATACTCTCTTCCGTCTCCTATGTACAATCGCCTCCATCCTCACTCTATTGTACCTTGAGTAGCTTAACCGTCTTCCTCCTCAGCTGTTTCGTGTCATTCCCCACAACACAAAGTGGCCAACGAGGTCTCGAAACTACAGTCTCTACTTCTAAGTCTTCGAACTGCACTAGAGATACCACCACATTCGAATCATGCATGAACTTCCGCAGAAATGACACGTGGAACACATTATGCACACTCTACATCTTCTCGGGTAACTCCAATCTATACGCGAGCTTTCCAATTCGCTCGACTATCGGAAATGGTCCAACAAACCTTGGAGCTAACTTTCCTTTCTTACCAAATATAACCATGTGGTTTAATGGCGAAGCTTTCATGAAAACCATATCGCCCACGTCGAATTCCAAGTCCTTACGATGCTTGTCGGCGTAACTCTTCTGAGAATCTTGGGCTGCCTTCATTCGTTGCCGAACTATCTCGATACAACACAAGGTTTCTCTAATCATCTCAGGCCTAAGTACTAACTTGTCTCTAGTTTCTAACCAACATGCTGGAGAATTGCACTACCTTCCATACCACACCTCGTATGGTGCCATCCCAATGCTAGACTGGTAGTTGTTATTATGCAAACTCAACTACATGTAGATGGTCTTCCCATAATCCTCCAAAGTCTAACTCACAAGCCCTCAGGAAATCTTCTAAAACTCGGTTTACTCTCTCAGTCTGACCAACAGTTTGGGGATGATATGCCGTACTTAAGCACAATTCGGATCCCAAAGCTTCTGCAGGCTTTTCCATAATGCACTCGTGAATAATGGATCTTGGTCACTCACTATATATTATTATGACATTATGTGAACTATCCATTTCACATAAAGTTCAGCCAATTCGGTACCATCCTAGTCGACTTGACAGGAATGTATCTTGCACTTTTTGTCAAATGATCCATAATGACCCAAATCCCTTCGTTTCCCACCCTGGTTCTAGGTAGTCCATTGATAAAATCCATCGATACTTGCTCCCACTTCCACGTAGGAACTTCCAATGGCTGAAGTAAACCGCTCGGCTTCTTCTATTCAGCTTTCACCAACTGACAGTTCATACACTTGGAAATGAACTTTCAAATATGTCGCTTCATCCCTTCCCAGTTGTGGACTCTCTTGATGTCCTAATACATCTTATTTCCACTGGGATGAATCGTCAGCTTCGAGTGATGACATTCTCTCAGAACGTCATCCCTCAATCCGTCGATATCAGGAACAACTAATCGCCCTTGCTTTCGAAGCCAACCATCTCGATCGACCTCGAATTCTTTATCTTCTGGTTCCAGTTTCTGAATGAAATCGACAAGCTTCACATCTTTCTTTTGGCTCTCGCCAATCCTTTCGATAAGAGTAGGTCTTATTGACAAGCTCAGCAACATTTCAGGTTCCAACTCACACCTTGGGCTGAAATCGAACCTTGCCAAGTACTCTAGACTCTTCCATTCCGAAAATATCGCTCCCAAACTAGCGTGTCTTCGACTTAACGCATCTACAACTGTGTTACCCTTGCCTGGAGTATAGGCTATGCCAAAATCATATGATGCCAGAAACTCTAACCATCTTTGCTGACGAAGATTCAAATCCTTTTTGGAGAAAAGATACTTCAATGACTTTTGATCCGTAAACAACTCGAATCGAACTCCAAACAGGTAATGTCTCCACATCTTCGGAGCAAAACAATCGCCGCCAATTCCAAATCATGAGTTGGGTAATTCTTCTCATGCGGCTTCAGCTGTCGACTCGCATAGGACACAACCTTGTCCTTCTGCATTAGCACTGCTCCAAGTCCAGTACCACATGCATCGGTATACACCACCATCTCTTCATTCCCACTTGGAATGGTCAACACTTGTGCACTCGTCAATCACTCCTTCAGGGTTCCAAATGCTTGTTCACAATTTGCATACCATGTGAACACTTGGTTCTTCTTCGTCAATCCTGTCAATGGTGCAGCTACCTTGGAGAAATCCTTGATAAACCTTCGGTAATAACCGGCCAACCCAAGGAAACTTCGAACATCTGTCGCATTCTTAGGTCTATCCCAGTCCTGTATTGCCGCTACTTTAGCAGGGTCAACCATTATCCCATTTCCAGAAACAACATGACCTAAGAACCTCACTTCACTCTTCCAGAAGTGGCACTTGGAAAACTTAGCTCTTAGCTGATGCTTTCGCAAGATCTCTAACACAACACTCAAGTGCGTCTTGTGTTCTTCCTCATTTCGGGAGTAAACCAGAATATCATCCACGAACACAAGCACAAACTTGTTCAATTGGTCTCTGAATACTCTATTCATAAGATCCACGAAATATGTTGGTGCGTTAATCAACCTGAATGGCATCACCAACCATTTGAAGAAACCAGACAGTGTCCTAAAAGCAGTCTTCGGCACAATATCCTTAGCCACTCTCAACTGGTGAAATCCCGTTGCCAAATCCATCTGAGAAAACACTTTGGCTTCGTGAAGCTGATTGAACAAGTCATCTATCCTTGGCAACGGATACTTGTTCTTCTTTGTCAACTTGTTCGGCTCACGATAGCACACACACAATCTTAACGAGCCATCCACCTTGGTTGCAAATATGACCGGTGCACCCCATTCGGATACACTCCTCCGAAAGAATCCTTTTCCCAAAAGGTCTCTAACTTGCACCTCTAACTCTCGATGTTCCTTAGGCTCTATCCGCCTAAGTGGCATAACGATTGGTCTAACACCCTCGGCCATATCGATCCTAAACTCGATCTCATGATGCGGCGGCAACACTTTGACCTCGTCGAAGACATCTACATACTCATTAGTGATCAGCACTGATGACAGGTCTTCTTGTGGAATCCCAAGCGAATATAGATAACTTACGAAGACCCCATCTTCGGTTTACATCTAATCAACATCTTTCGTCCTTCCACATCCCCGACCCTCACCTCTAGCTTCTCGCAATTCACCCTTGCTGCATACCTCTTGAGCCAATCCATGCCCAAGATGATCCCATACCCAGCGAAGTTAAGAACAGAGCAATCACACACAAAAGAGCAACCATGACTCGACAAAACTGGACTACGACATATCATGCAAAGATTTGACGAACCCATAATTGGATTAGTCACTATGAAGGGTCTATCACAAATATCAGGTTCCAAACCCAAACGACACACAAGCTCATTGCAAATAAATGAATGAAAAGCTCCACTATTGAACAAAACTCGAACTGAAACACCATTAATAGAAATGGTACCTTGCACCACGACACCCTTTCTCTTCTCCTTTATAGTAGGAGCCTTCGAAGAAGATGGCACGACTTCCAAAGCATATGCCTTCACAATTTGCTTGCCCTTAGCTGATTCTGGATAGTCTATCTTCTCATTCCCAGGCTTCCTACATTGGAAGCACTTCTTCTCAGCTTTGGGATTCTTGCACTCATTAGCAAAATGACCTTTCTACTGGCAGTTAAAGCAAACCACCTCGCTCTTGGGTTTATTTTGGCCATCCTTTCCTTTCTGTTGTTGCTACTTACTCGTTTTATTATTACCACCCTGTTGTGGTTTCTGAGCTACCTTGGTTGCAACGACAACATTTGCTTCCTTAGAAAACAAGCCCTCATGGCGAATAGATTTTTCCACAATCTTCTCAAATGAATCCATCAAAATGGTCCACTAACGGCTTTCCGATATAAGCATCCAAACCCAAGACAAACTTCTCGTTCTTCTGATAGGGTGTATCAATATATGAACGAGAATATCTAGACAAAGCCTCAAAATCAGAAATGTAGTCAAGAACTGATCTGTCATTGTGCTTCAACTCTACGAACTTCTTGAAGAGCACAGACTTCTGAGCAATGAAGATAAACTTTTCTTCAAACTTAGCTTGGAATTGTTCCCATGAAATTTCTTCCTCTGGAGTCTCGAGTGTAACAGAATTCCACCATTCCATTGCCCTGCCTTGCAGTTGCTTTAATGCAAGCTTTCTCTTTATTGCATCCTCAATACCCAAGTTTCCAAAGATTCGGACACATGAATCCATACACCTCTGAACCTCTTCAGCTGGTTCAGTTCCCTTGAATGGTTTTCCCCTAGTTATGTAAATTCCTTACACAGCTTTGCAAAATCTACTAATCTAGGAACTCGCACACCAACATCCACCGTTGTTGCCACTAGAGTGGGTGCCCTTCGCATAATTGCTTCTTCCATGGCTTCAAACATCGCCGGGTAATTAGGTTCAACACCATTTCACCCTCTAGTATTGGCTCCCCTCGCAGCATGTCTTGTTTCTCGTCTACTCATTCTAAATCTGCAATTTAGAATAATTAGCCACCTTCAAGAAAAATTGCTAAAGAAAAACAACCGCTACTACTATATATGCTAATATATATAGTAAGAATCTAACTAAAATCTACAAGTACGTCTCTCATACATGATTACAACCTTGAACTTTGGCCAAAAAACATGAATCAGAGCTCTGATACCAAATGTGACGACCGCCCATAACCCCCGCACTATACAAGTGGAATAATGCGCTGAAGGGTGTGCCAAGCAGTTATGGATGATCATCAGAGAAGGTAAACAAAAGCGGAACATGTCGTAAACTCACAGCACAAGGATAAAATATAATAGAACATATACAATAGGTAATAATAGTGAAGCAGACACACAAGACTTTCATACAACCAGAAAGTAATATCCACAACTTGAAAATAGTGTTTGTACAAAGTTGCCTCACTACATCACTCAGAAAAGCAAACAACGGAAATCCAATTATTATATAGTAGTGAAACTGGTACATGAGCCTCCTACACACCATCGATCAGCAGCGTCATCCTCACTAAAGCATTATTTGTCACCTGTTACTTGGTCTGCCCATCCACAACCGGATGAATAGCCCAACGTAATAAGAGGAAATACAAAACCTTGAGTCAGACAATAGTTTTAGTGAGCGATAAAACAGCTAACAAACTTCAATAATAAAGTGTATGAGAAAGGTTATATAAACATACTAATCTACCCATGACACCAGAGAAGAAATCAACCTTATCTTCCCTACATCAGATAGTGATAGCCTTTACAATAACAATTCAACTATTCATCCACATTCAATCATGGAAAACACACATGACATCCAAATTATATAAGTCTCACACAGACAACGCTAATTGAGTTAAACATTCCCCAAGTACTCTCCCCATAGGCCAGGACCAATATCAGTTAAGTACTCAAGGAACATCTCCCTCGACTTTGGATAATCTATGTGAGATAGTACAAACAGAACAACTAATCATCCATGACTGACTCTAGCTGTCACCGCCAATCCTGCTTTGAAATCATCGTTAATCGTATGACGGCCAACCTTGCCATATGTCTAGGGCTATCGGTAACCCCAGTTCTACCATAAACTACATATGTCCAACCTTGACAATGTCCAACATTGACAACTAGGCCTTTCAATGATATCCAAGGTACTCGACCAGCAACCTTCCAGACTATTGGGATGTCCCCATTGTACCTCTGCTTTGAGCCTACTAGAACTTACGACAACGATGACTTCTCGGCCTTTGCATCACTAGTCATCTAACCTTGATGACATTTCATAGCTCAAGCAACCTTCTTAAGAAACCATTATTCACCAACTCACAACCTTTGAGTTGCCACCTCATTCGTTGTTCCACCTTGATCAACGAACACATTCAACACTTTGAACCTTCCTACTTGAATTTACTTCGAAGTCACATCATCATCGAGCCAATTACACCACTGCGCTACGGGTAGGGTTCGGGAAATAACCCTGTTGGAAAATAACCCTGTTGGAAACAAACCATAACATTATCACTATCAACCACAATGTTTAAAAGCGCTGCTAAAAACATGACTGATTCGGCCCCTTTCAGACCAACCCGACTCAAACTAGGCCGATCCGATCCAAGATGACCGATTTGAACCGAGATGACCAATTCAATTCTTCTAAATGACCGATCTAAACCATGATGACCGATCCAATCTGACTTGTTCTCTGTGATAGGACATGAGACCGACCCGATCCACTTATGGCCCAATCCGATCCACTCCTGTACGATCCAGCTTCGTTTCAATCCAACTTCTAGCCGATTCAACCTATGGCTGAGTCAACTCCTGGCAGATTCAACCTATGGCCGAGCCAATTCCTGACCGAGCCAATTTCTGGCCGATTCAATCTATGGCCGAGCCAATTCTTGCATATTGCAATTCAACTCCAATTTCGACCAAAACTTCGCCAAACCACGAATCCGACGAAACCAACTCAACCAAAATCATCAAATACAATCATAAACATATCATAGCATCACTAACCACATGAATATGACAATTACCACAAAAATGATGTAAATCTCACCAAAAACCATTAAAGTGGACATATGATCAAAATAAGATATCTAACTAACAAAAACATGTAATATGACATGAAATGAACAAGTAAAACTTGTAAGATTCGATCATAGGGTGATGCGTATGAAAATGAACATGTAATGGTGTAAATCTATGGTAAAACATCCCAATTTGATGAGAAACATGCACAAACACTCATATACTTCGTTGCATTCATGTGAGAGATAAAAATCATTCGCTGATTTGCCGAAACAACCTCAAACGATAGAAATAAGAATCTGGACAACGAGCACTTCGAATCAAACTCCTCGATCCGATGAATTCGCCTTTGAAATGATGTAGATCTTGCCTTGGATGGTGTAGATCTTTGATTTCCCCTTGGATTTGGATTTTTAATGGTGGAAAGCTGTAGGAGGAAGAAGGAGGTAAAATGCCTTCAAATGAGAGATCGGGGAAAGTAAACGTTTTCCCTCCACTCTCACCTTCTATTAATAGGATTCCACTAAGGCTCCAAAACCTGAATACCTAACTAAAAAGCCTTAGAACAGCGATTTCTCCCAAATAGCTGGGCCAAATCCTTAATGTGACCATCTACGGAAAGGCAATCATCAATTCCTTTCCAATGGCACTGACCATACCCCCTGATTCGACCTGAGTCAAAAGTTATACCCTGTACAAGGCTGACACGGGCAAAACGGTCACAAACAAAATCGGTAAAAATTACGGACATGTCTCACATTCCCATAAGCAACATATTAAATGATGAGAATGATCCAGCCCTCAGAGAATGAAATAAAAATATTTTACAATATTTCGATACGTAAAATGCGGGCCGTAACATATTCCGTACTATCTGAGTTGACAATATACATCACACGTCCAACCCAAATTGCACAGAAATACGAATCATTATGAAATAAGAAGGAAAGGTGGAAGAAGAACAAAAAAAACTTAGAATCTCACAACGAAACAAACAAAAAATAGAATATTATAAACAAAAAGGAAATCTATAATTTAAATTTGGTAAGAATAGAAAGAGAAACGTATACAAGTACCCGAATTTTTCAAACAATTTAGTTTAAACATTTAACATTTTTTTAATATATTAAATGTGAGTTGATAATATAAAGGGATATTTATATTGAGTTATCTATTTAATAATCGAATACAGTTTAATTTTAAGAATATTAAATTATCTTAATACGAAAATGATATATAATTCAATTCGAAATTTAAAACTAAATTAAAACTATTTAGTCGATTAATACGAATTATGTATTGAAGTAGAACAATGATAATTATTTATTATCAATAAGTTTAATTGTTTGAAACCGGTTTATATTTTAATCAGTATAATTTAATTTAAATAGTTAGCTTAAATTGGTATCTTTTCCAGATGATCAAATTAGACGTCTGAACCTATTCCAGTGTGTTCAGAATAACGGTTAAACCATAGAAATGTCAGTCGTTGCGTCTCGATTGGAGTTTGTAACCGTGAAATATATTATTGTAAGATTAAACGGATAAGATCGAATTCGAATCAAAATAAATACAAAATCAAATAACATTAAATTATATGTACCTACTGAACACTTCCTTAGTGCTTTTTTATACCTCTTCTATAAATCGCGTATGATCTCTCCCCTTCTAATGCTTTTGCAAATCAAAATTTAAATGGTGGTCATCGCCTCCTGTATATTTTCACGAACGAACTAAATTGTTGCCATCCTCCTTTTATTTTGCAAAACCACATTCAAAGCCTTCGCCTTCATTTCATTTTCCTCTTCATATATTTTCCAGTGATTCAAGAAATAAACTCCATCAAAAAGAAAGAAAACAAATAAATCGAAATCAACTGGCACGATTGAAGACCATGTGAATCCCGAAGCTTAACAACGAGGTGGAAGAGATCGCGAGTTTTGGATCTCGAGCTTCAAGAGTCGCACGTCAAGGGTTCATGTGTTTGGGGAAATGAAGGGCTTGATTTCGGGATGCAAAGTCGCTGAGTGTTCAAACTCAAATAGTTCGATTGGGCTTCACATTTCAGATGATTTGGAGCTTGCAATGGTATCGCGATGAAATTTTGAGGTGGGGGCGATTCTTGTTCACGAACTCGAGAATTAGAGACAGCATACCTAGGGATTGGTTCACGATGGAAATTAGGGGTTGTCTAATGAGTAGTAGGAGACAACGTCAATTGACTAATTAAGGGGGAGATGTACGTCAGATCTGATTTAGTGAAGGATTCGAGTTTGGCCAGCAGCTGAGTTCGGTCATTGATTTTTGGAAATTTCTGTTGTTGTTTTTGCATGTGTTTTCAAAGGGGGTTCTGTGGGATGCAAAATTGAATGGTCAGGCTGGAAGTGGATTAAATTGGGAAATTATCGTTTGTGGGAGGAGTTGTCGATTTTCGTATCTGATATAAGAGAAATGGTAACAGGAAGAGAAGGCAGTAGTGTTGATAGATTTTAACAGGGTTGCGTGAGTTGGGGAAGAAGGGCTATGACGTGAATGAGGCAATCAATTTTGAGTTTATTTAGTTAATAATGTAATTTGAATTTTTAAGTTAATTTAGTGATTAAAAAAATGTATATAATTTATACAAGGTACAAAATCAAGAAGAACAAAACATGGGCATGTCTGTAGAGGGTTAAGGCACGAGTTTAAGGAAGTGATTAAGGTATACTTAATTATTTTATTTACTAATTAAATACCGTTTAATCCATTTCAAATTTGTAACATAAGTATATATATTATATGTTATCAGATTCGAATGAATTAAGTGTGTTGAAAGCGTATCATCAAATACTATACAATGGAATGGCTTGGAGCCAGTTGGAGCTTCTGATTAAATTAAACAGTGTTTAGTTTAATCAGAAACAAATCGCCATAAAAAAATAAAGGTTAGTATTTCTCACTCAGAAATTTATTTAAATTTATTTTTATCGTTAGAAATATTTTGTAAGCTATTTGGATGTATTTATAAATTGTTATTAGTTGTGGCTATTATATATATAAGTTATTTAGGCTTGGTGATTGTGGTTATTATATATATATATATATATATATATATATATATATATATATATTGGTAGTATGGTATTTCCCGTAGTACCATTAGCGGATGACCCTATGCGCCCCACAATATTATAGTGGATGAACTTCTATACTGCGATATCCTTCCTCGAAGCAGGATAGGTATTATTTATGTGGCTAACGTTTGTTGTTGTAGAAAAACAAGTTGGAGGGATCCTACTAGATTCCTCAAAAATATTATTATTTGTTTTTTTCATATATTATCATATATGATGTGTTAGAAAACCTATGATTTACAATTGGGTGTTTTGGATGTTTAAATATCACTAGGCCTGAATGTTGATTTACAAAAATATCGTGAAAAGGGATTTTGGGATCTAAATGGAAAAAAATCCTTTTTCTAAAAATAGAATTTGAATTTCGAATGGGCTAGGAAATATTAACTTGTTTGAATAATAAAAACAAGTAATGAATTTATAAACGATGTTTATAAATTAAATAATGCGGAAATTGAAGTGAATTTATAAATGATGTTCAAAAATTAAATGGACTACTTATCATTGGATAACTTGAATATTTAAATTCAAATGTGAATTTAAAAATGGAAATATGGAATCATTTTAAAGAAGTAAACGATGAAGTTTATTCTGATGTTCATAATGTATGTTGAATTAAATAAATCTGTATGGATTTATGACTTGAATTCGATTAGATCGAATTTATTTACATAAAATATTTTCAGAAAAAATATTAGGATTGTGTTAAATAGAGGTTAAAATTTAAATATAAAAATAGATTTTAGATTTATATATGTAGGTTATAATAAATATAATATTCCAAATATAGAAATTTGGGTTTCAAATGGAGTTTAAATGGAAACTTGTATTAAATTATAAAACAAGGAAGTTAAATTTATAAATGACATTAATAAATTAAGTGAGATGATTATAATTTGATAATATGAAATTTTAAATTCAAGTATGTATTTAAAAGTGAATTAGAAAACGTGTTGAAAAATAGAATGATTGATTATATTTTGGGAATTTGGAGTATAAATTGAATTGAAATTCGATTTAAATCAAATTTATAAAATAATTTATTTCAAAGGAAATTGGAATTCAGTATAGAAGATTGAATTATAAATAAATTTATAACTGAGTTACAAAATAATTGGCGATTTGGGATAATCAGAATTATTAAGTTGAATTGGGAAAATTGGTTTAATATACATTAAAATATATTAGAATGAAGTTAGAGTTTATATATAAATGAAGTTTAAAATGTTTATATATTAAATATAATGAAAACGAACTTGCCACAGCATGGAAGTTCATAAATTGGTGTTTCGAACTTTTATTGAGTATATAAAACTCAATTTAAATAGGAATTCGTTGAAATAAGAATCATCAGGACCGATTTGAAATAAGTTTTCTAATGGAAGAGAAAAATATGAATTTCGTCATATATATTTTGAGCTATATCAAAATCAAATTTCCAGAAAAATAGCGCCATAAATCGTTTAAAACCATAACGGTTTGTTTTAATTAATAAAAGGATTTTAAGTAAATAAAATCCGAATTTTCATTAAAAATCCAGATTTGAATTATAAAATATATATGAACTTAATTGGAGTAAGTGAACTGATTTTTGAAACAAAAATTAGATTTTTAATTATTTAATAGGATTAACTAATTTGAAGAGTAATTAGTTAATCGAGTTTTGATACAAAATAGGGTTTTGATTAAGTAAATTTAACTGGTGAATCCATATTTGAAATCGAATATGAAACCTGAATTGAAAATGGAATTTGATTGGTTAATAAGTAAATTAAATTTTATTTGAACGTGACATGTTCAAATGAATAGTGAAATAGGCAAAGAGCTACTTAACGAATAAATTAGCGAATTGAGTTAAAAATAATCAGTTTGAGTTGGAATAAATTAGGAATGGACATACAAAGGTTAGACATGTATGGAATGAATGTATAAAGATTATAATTTAAGTTCCCAACAAAAAGGTACACATTTAAATTTCGTATGAGATTTTATGCATCAAATCGGCAAGCCGCTTGGCTTTTTGATTTTCTTTTTAAATGGAAAGGGCATAGAGAGGCGAGTTGAGGTTTGAGCTATTGACCGGTACAAAGGAGGTGTTATCGAAATTTTCCGGAAATTTAAGGAGACAGGAAAATTTAACAAAAGTTAGATAACTAGAAATTTACTTATCAATTATATATGAAATTTAACAAACATATAAATGTATAATGAGATTTTATATGAAGAAAGGGAATTTATAAATTCATTCCTGAGAGATTGGAAGGAAAGACGTATATACATTTTAAAGTGAACGATGATTTAAAAGCAAACGATTTGCAGATTAAAATGACTGTGCTGATAAGAAGTTAAGAAATGGAGTTGAGGAAATTAGAAACTGACTAGATACTGGTTGAGTTGAATGGCTTCTTGTGGGTCGATCTGATGTTGGTTTCAGCCTTTGGGGTTGATACTTAGGAAATTGTTCTCTTACTAGTTACAGTTAGGGACTGATAAATAAATGGGGGAAAATAGTGATATGTAAATAAGAAATGGAAATGTTTTCCGATGTTAAAAAGTGATATTTTCTAGAATATAGAAAATAAATAGTTATGATAGATGGAAATGTTTTCCTAAGAATCGTGAGAGGCTGAATGAGTTTAGAGAAATATCTGGTTAAGGATATGGAAGAGATATTGGGGCATGATAAATTTAAATTAATAAAATATTAATTAAGGGGCCTAGTAATTGCTTGACGTTTTGAATGGATGTTTGTTTTCTTCAATAGTTAGATAATCGATTATCGAAGTATTTGTCAATATCGTTGTCAATATGGAGAGATCGGTTGGATTATTGTCCAACAACCACTCTGTATTGGCACTAGTGTTGTGAATAAGATTATATGACGATAATCAAAGACGTAAAGTGCAAGGGATTTTTCTGTTAACCCTAGGTAGAAATTTCCTAAAATGGATTAATGGAAATTGTGCCTTCGGTTTCATTCAATCCCAGAACGAACATGTATGGACGAATGTCTGACAAAGTATTTCCAATGATCGCATATATTGGACTGTAAAAATATATATGGCGGCCAAGAATTTATTCTCTTAGCATAATATCCAGAATATATTTGTGTAATCCAGATAATGATTAATGGGTCTGACAATGTGTCGTTCAAAGTGATTGTGCTATTAATGAGTGGTAAGGAATCGTAACCTCAAGCCTCAACACTGGGTAATGACAAAAATCGGGCAGGCAGCATAGTTAAGTGGGTAGCTCCCAATTAGGATATATTATCACCTATCTAGAGAAAATTATTTTCTTCTTTATTCTATTCAATGTTGTCCCATTCGCGAAACACTTGCTGATCCCAAGCATTGGTGATATACATTCAATAAACTCAAGTGAAATGAGAGGTCGGTCATGTGTGGCCGGGTTATAAGCTGTTCTTGTTGAACCCAGTGTATTCTTCTCTAGAGATACACTATCGGAAGCTAGTTCCATACCTTATTATAGTTGGAAATCCATTACCCAAATAAGTGCTCGCGGTTTTGATTGTATATTATATATATGGAGCGTGAGATGCAAACATTCCACTAGATTATTATTTATTTGATTTAGACACTATTATAATATCAAAAGAATTTTGATATAAATACTTTGTTTTTGGATTCTCATAAGGGAGAAACCCATTCCGTGTTATATGGCGTGGTCTTATAGATATCGTTTATTTTCTCAAACTGTTTTAAATGATTTACTCATACTAGTCACATGAATGACCCAGAGTTTATTTTGTTTTGGTTTACCCTAAACTCTTGGGTGTCCAAATTTGTACGAGCAGTCAAGAAGTTCAGGTGTTTACATATATACTTGGAGGAGCTTGGATCAGGAGGCTTCAGCGTTATCTAGTTATTGTTATTTCCGTTGTGTTGTAAGTGTTGTACTCTGAAAATTTTATGTTATACAGTTAAAATTTTGTATTTCAAAAGTTATGATATTTTTTTTGTTGCGACGTGAGATTCTGTGTTGTTATTTCTATTCTTCTTCTATCTTTTTCTTCTTATTTCATAATGATTCGTATTTCTATGAAATTTGGGTTGGACGTGTGATGTATGTAGTCAACTCGGATAGTATGGATTTGCGGGCCACTACATCTATGTCGAAGTGGATGTGCACAAAACACTACAAATTGGACCGTTTTAGCCGATGAAAATTGATAATAATGCCTCCAGTACCGAGAAATCCATAACGTGTATCCGTACATCAGGGAAATAACTTTTCAACAAATTTATAGCAAATGGGCATAAAACATCCATTGGTTTGATCCTTGGTTGAATTGAAAGTGTTGGACATTCTGGGTTTTCAAACACTTCATGTTATTGGACATGAAACTGATACTGTTGATTCTATTATCACGATAATATTCTATCGCCTTTGTCACACCCGGCTACTAAGGAATTGGCTACTAAAATACAACAAATACAGATTCAATTGGATAAACCATATAATTACTATGAATGGTGTAAACGAGGTCATTTCACCTTTTCCAAAGCTGGATCTAATGTTAGAAGACAAGGGGTTCCTATTCCATATTACAAAGCAATCGGCATTCTAAGAACAGCCGAAAATGTCTTTTATCACCTAGTTGGCTAAATTGGATCGTCTTAGTACTAAGACTTGGATTGCTTCTTATGGCATTGTTACAAACACATTGCATGCTTTATGTAATTTGTTTGATGAAACTTCTAGCCATCTCTTTTTTCATTGCGAGAATTCTTCCTTTATTTGGGGATCTATTAAATTTCAATTTGGATTCAACCCATCCATTCAAGGATCATTGGTGACGAACTTATGATGCTTACTTCAACTTTCAAAATTAACGATCAGGTGCAAGACATTGCTTTTGGTGCTATCACTTGTGCTGCGTGTAATATATGGAGAGAACGCAACTCGAAGATATTTATAGGAAAGAATATTGATGCATATACCAAACTAAAGTAGATTACAAAGGAGACTGCATATCGTGTCAGAAACAACGGGAGCTCAACGCAACCGAATTCCAAGAATTTGGAGATATTGGAAAGATGGGGAGTTCAAATATTTGATAATGGATAAGGGGGCTTTAGTATGAGGTAGATCAACAGAGAAGAGTAACGGGATATTTTTTCGAATTTTGAATTATGTGTTTCTTTTCGTACTGTTTGTAAGGTATATGTACTTTGGTAATTCATATATATGTACTCTTTTTCCTTGCAAGGTACCCAGTAGGAGGATTGCAAGGTTTTGACGAGGCATATATATGAATTTTATGATTGGTATTGTAATAAAGTCTACCAATTTTCAAAAAAATGTATATATGTGCGTGTATGTGTGCACACCTCCCATTAATAGAGCAGGCTACACTGACCATTGACCAATTCTTAAGGTCCTGGGTCTTACCCGTATTTTAGTCCTCACGGTTACCCGAATCTTTAGCCACTTACTAAATCATTCTATATCCCAAAGTGGAAAAATCATTAACACCAATAATCACAAGTAAATCAAATCTATGATAATTTCCACTTTCAGATCATTTCGAAACCATCGGGTTTAGTCCTTGAAATCCTTTCTGTTTTATAAAACATTTTTATAAAACATTCTTTGTCCGAAATCGGGAATACACTTACTTTTCCTAAGGAATAACTCATTTCAAAATCCATTCATTAAATTGAAATGAACCAAACAACATCGCTAATCACCTCATAGTCAAATCGTGAAATAAATCATAAGGTGTTAGCATACATATACTTCTACCCAACCCAATGCTAAATATAAAAGCATATTTGCTCATAAACCGGTCGAGCATAATCCAAAAAATCAATCGACAACAACAAATATCAACAACCAAGTATACTTGGTTTTAACACCTCTCGCGTTTTGGTAAACTTAATTACCTTCTTCTGTTTCAAATCTAATTAAAGATTTTTAAAAACTTTTAACACGGTTTTTATCTTCAGTTATCATTATTCAATGATTATTTAACTTTGGGAAATTAACACAGTCTTACTGGGTTAAAGAATATATTCTATTCAAAAAAAACATCCTTCACAACAAACCGAAAATACAATTTGATATTAAATACATGGCTTTGAATAAAGATCGTATCGACTCATATTCAATATCAAATTCTGAAACCAACTGATACCGTATAACAACATCAATGTAATTACGGAATCCAATATCGAAATATCCAAAGATAATTTCAATTCAAATACAATCCAATTTATATGTTGGAAACTTCTAGTTATATTAAAACCATTCACGATCCAATATATCATTTTAAAACCATTGGATCTAATTTAATTAGAAAACATCATCTGATCTTAGTCGAATATCCAGGGTTCCTTTTGGTTCTTCCCACCCCTCGCCTAATGGAATAATTTCCAATTAGATCTCACGGGTGATACCAGATAGTACTCTAAGGAATCATCGCATATTCCTTCTGGTTCTTACTTTAGTTTTTAACTAGTTTATTCAGATAAAAATATATTTTATCTTTCAAAACTTGGAATATTTCTTCCAAATACCTTTGCAAATCATTAATTATGATTTAACATAATTTATTCATATTTTAAATAATTTTAATATGGCATTTCAATTGATTTCCGGTTACAGTCATCGAACTACATTTACAATGACCTTTTCAATTATTTATTTGGGCTTATCATGAAATCTAACCATTGAATCTTGAAACTTTTCTTTTTGGCTTGATAGTTCTTTTCATTTCTAACCCAACGCTTTCAGTTTCGGGAGGATCCGACTGTCGGATATCCCGGTACATCGATTTGAAGTTAAAGGTCGATGTTCGCGACCTCGTTGTGCGACAAGTTCTATTCAACCATACTTCGATGTATATATTTAAATATCGAATCCAATCACTTCTATGATAGTTTATTAACTATTTGGCTAATGCTTTCTATTCTCAAAAAAAATATCCATAGCCTCCTTTGTACGAGTTGACCGGTAAAACTACAACTCGCCTCTCTAGGCCCTCATCAATCACAAAAAAAAAAAAATTGGATTCACAAATAATCATTTATATAATCAAAAAAGATGAAAATAACATATAAAATTTAAATTGAGTGCAAGTTCTCATCATATAAGCATCAAACACTTACATGCTCAGATGGTTATGCTCCTCATCGTATAATCATCAAACACTTACATGCTATATAGTTAGTCTATCCTCATCCTATAAGCATCAAACAATTACATGCTTATATGGTTATTCTGTCCTTATCATATAAGAATCAGAAAATTATATGTTATATGGTTATTTTGTCCTCATCATATAGACATCAAACAGTTACACTTATATGGTTATGCTATGCTATGTTATGTTGTCCATATCATATAAGCATCAAACAATTGCATGCTCATATTGTTATGCTATGCTATGTTGTCCACTTTTATTGTTCAGTATCAAATGGTGAATATTTTTATTACACTCAAGAAATCATCACACATTCCAATTTACGACCAGACAATCATGATAGTTAAATATATCAACCAATGTCATTTAAGGCTGAACCAATTTTCAATCAACTTTGTATGTAGTTTAAGCGTTGAACTCAAGGGATATCACATATAAAAGATAAAAATGAAATTTTTATCACACTACTCAATATTTAATATAACAATAAACTTGTATGATCAGTGATAAACATTATTAAATATTTTTGATTAACAATCGGCAGTCAAGTAAATTTAATCCTCTTTTACACAAATTTTTTGTTTCACACAAACGTAAGTAACTACGCATATATCGAATAAAAATGATATTTTTGTCTTGCTAACCATCTACTAACATCATAATAAATTTTATTATTAACTACAAACAATTAATGGTGAACAGTTAATTTTATTTTATCTCTTTTTAATAAGTGAGTTTCAATTTCTCACCATCTACACGGTTTACGTTTATATGTCACGTATCCTAGAAATTTCATGTATATCAATTAAAAATGATATTTTTAACATGCTAATCATTATTTAACATCATAATAAACTTGTATCATCGACCAATAGTCATTATTAAATTCAACTAATTAACTAACAAACAGTTAATCATAATCTAGCCCTTTTTAAGTTGAGGTTTCTCACCGTGGGTTCCACTCCGCCAATCTTTTTGCACGGATGCACTAGTGGACTCTTACACTCTCCTACAACACTCATATGGAGCCTCAAAATATTTCCAGCAGCTTAATGGGCTTTGTTTGGAGGCTACGGGGTTCCTACACTCGCTAGATGGACAAACGGGTAAAGATCCGCGAATACTGGACAAACGAGAGGGGTTTGTAGGGTCCGAGGGATGACAAGGGAGGGGTTTCACTGTCTGGTGCAGTAGGTGCAAGGGCAGTTGTGTGGTGGTAGGAAGTGTATGGGGGTGGAAAGTTGAAGTTTTGGAGAGGTTTATGTGTAAAAGTGCGTAAAAATCACATTTTTGGTGGATTTAAGGGGAAAGGAGGCCATGGAAAGGAGGAGAAGGGGGGGGGATGTTGCGTAGGTCTAAGGGGAGGCAGGAAGTAGGTGACAATAGCTAGGAGGTGGGGGTGGAGAGGCAATTAAAGGAGGAGGACGAAAGGTGAAGGAGATTTTGCAAAAATGAAGAAGAATGAGAGAGAAAAAATGAAGGAATAGATTTTATGGAATTTGCCAAGGCTAGTACGCGGATCGCTATCGTAATGCGGCATGGGAGAGGAGAACAAAAATATTTGAGGCTATTAGATGCTCGACACCTAATTTCATTCATTTAGAAGCACATTTTATCGATCATTGCAAAAGTGGGTTAGTTCGCTTCCACTTCTTCTGATTGCATGCCACATGTTAATTCTGTTTATCCCAAAATTTTGGAATCCGACATTAAACATAATTCCAGATCCAACGGAGTATGTTTAATCAAATTCCGAGTTCGTTGAACTTTTTTTTATTTTTCGACCGCATTTCAGTTCAATATCAACATGTCATTTTAGCGTACGTTCAATTCTCGCACGCGCATGCGTTAGCTCCAAAAATAATGAAATTTGGAATTCTACCATTATTCGACATTGCGGATCTGATAGAAAAGGCTTCACCGAAATCCTAGGTCATCTCAATAATGTTCCTTTGTAAATGGTTGAAATCATCATTAAATTATCACATTTTTAATATCGATCATATTTTCTCAAGAAATAAATTAAAAACAATTTTAAATTGCTTCCAAAATCTCCGGTTTTTTACACGCCCCCACTTAAAAACTTTTCGTCCCCAAAAAGAAAGAAAGATGTAAGCTAGTTTATTATTTAAAATATAAACTTTCAAAATCGATTTTGGAAATATATTTCTTATTACGAATACGCTCTCTCGTATACGTAATACTCTTGACTCATTCTAGGGTATGACTAACCCCATCTCTAATGAGTCACTCACTCTAGGGTACTAGTGATCCTATCTCTAATAAGTTATTCTTATAAGATATTATTAATCCTATCCCTAATGAATTCTTTCATCTCGTCCTAATATGTTGTATTTTCCGAGCTTTGTAAACCAAAGCTCTGATACCATGTGTAACGACTCGAAAATTATCCACTTTTGAATCGATCATAAACCGCACTGGTCTGATCCAAAAGTCAGAAATTCTCGCATTGTTAACTTTGGGCATACACGCATCAGACAGAAACAAAAATCTTTTCATTGTTATCATAACAATTTTACATTAGAGTGTAGAAATAACAGAGTACATCGTAAATAATACAGTGGAACTTAAACTACAACAAATACAATGCACAGCGAAAAAATAAACTACAATCAGTGGAAGACCCTTAAATGCTATGGACACAACTTTAAGCTTCTATCAAGAATCCTCCTCAAAATGTATGGAAAACAAAATACCCGGCTGCCCGTGTGGAAAATATGGGCACCCGAATTTGCAAGGGAAATAGAAACTATGAGTCAATCATGGGACTGATATAAGAATATTATCTTAACTTATTTAAAATAAGGCATATCATGAGACCACGCCATATAACAGAGAACGAGTTTACTCCACACAAATGCCAATGCATAATCAACTACTAAAAGAATAGACTTATGCAGCTTACAATGCATCAAACAATATGTAATTCCTCAGTTTTCCCATTTAGGCTTTGTTAACCGGTCTTTTGGTCTGGTTCCCAAAATAACACAAGACAAGCTCGACTCAACATATTGCATGATATTACAGCCCAGAAGTGTTGCCAACATCATTAGGGATCTAGCAATAGAAGACTCGAGTTAGGCGACTTAGAATGTCTCATCCCTTGGATGCGACATCCATCGGTATCCATCCGTAGCCGAGCTGAAGGCGAGCCACCAGTGGGTCCGGGTGCAGCGTCGGCCGGGGTCCAAGAGGGTCTAGGCACAGCACCGGTTCATTCGATTTCTGCCAACAAGTGTGTTACCCAGAATCACCGGATCGACTCAAAGTAAAGGTTCAACCAACAACTTCCATGACCTTTGTATCCCGCAAAACTAGGCCATATCCACGTTGTCGTATCCCCCTCTTCCCGTATCCCATATGCCAAGCACCAACATAAAACTCGTACCCCAGGGGTATGAATTTCATACCCCTAACATGGGGTACGAATTTCCTGGCACGAGGGGGATCCTAATTCTGGAGCACTCTTCTCTGGGATACGAAAATTGGCTTGTGGTCCCCTGCTTCTACCCACTCCTACCTACTTCCACCTAGCCACTCCACTATAAATACCTCTTGACCTCACACTTTATAAGGGTTGGAATTTGGTGACTTGGCACCTCTAGAGAGCTCCAGATAGCCTCTTTAATGGCATCTCCACTTTGAGGAAGAAGAGGGGCAAAATTGTCTTTTTCCTAATATTTTGTGTATGAACATTATGCCTTCATATAACATAGAGATGAATGCAAAGAGATGTCATGAGATAGTCTCAATCCTATAATTCTTGGTTATTAATAATATTCCAATGACTCTACCAAAGTAGACGTAGGTCTTTCACGTTGCCGAACCCCTTGAAATCTCTTGTGTTATTTATTTCTTTTCGCACTTGCTTTTCCGACCGAAACTATAATTCCTTAGTAATTGGAATCTTGGGTGTTTACAACTTTTTTGCCATCAACATTTCGGTGCTTTCACTGAGACAACTCGGATTTGCGTGTATCTCGCACATTGCCGTCTCGACTTCGACGAGCTTTAGGTTACTTTGCTAAACCTTCCGCCGAGTCTGCTTATGATGGTAAAGCGACCAAAGAACGCAATGGTCGGCTCTTCAGCCGAAGCCGAAGCCGGAACATCCCAACAGGCTCAGCCGATGGATATCCCAGCCACTATGGAAACCATTCCTCCTATGGACCCTAAAGCCCCAGCAACACAAGCGCGGATCCGCCCGCTTCATGAAAATATGAGAACACAACTGTCGAACTTAATCAGGCGTTAAGAAATAACATCGATCTTATTGCGACAACTTCAAGAAAGTAAGCACGCCGTCGCTCGACTCTAGCTCGCTCGGAACAATGCCCGACCTCGACCTACTATCTTGAAAACTTCCTCTTACGAGTCGAGGGGACAACATAAAAAAGGAGGTTTAGTATCATCAACAATGCTGCCGTTCGCACCAATGCCCTAGACAACAGGAATAGCAACGGCTACGCCAACGACAATGGAAAAGGAAACGCGACCGAACTACAATCACTTAAAGCGAGGGGGCACAATATCGAGACTACCCCGACTCATTACCAATGATGAGCTGGATCCAAGCAACCGACCCCCTCCTCATCGGAATCCGACCGCCGACGTCCAGGATTAGGCACCTACTCTCCCAACGGCCCATGATTTTCCAGATCAAGATGTGCATTAACCTGCTCAGCCTCATCGTTCATATCAAAACTCGATCATAGATGTTGATAACATGGAAGAAGATGACCCGGATGTGCATCATAGAAGGGGACCGCGGAATAGAACTCCCGAGGTCCGACGAAACCAATGGATCATGCCAGCGGATCTGCATCCGACATATCTCCTTGACATTGTCCGAAGGATCATGAGGGAAATGCGATGGAGCGCCAGTGACTCAGTGGAAACTCACCTAAAGCGTAATTCCTTCATGAGTATCGTGCACTAATCCAAATGGCCTCGAAGATTCAGTATGCCACAGATGCCGCTTTATGACGACACAACTGACCCATGTGCCTTCATGAATCGCTATAAATGGAAAATAGACTCTAGTCGGGCCACAACAACCTCCAGGGAGTCCTTCAATAAGGATAAGGAGTCAGTCCCTACAAACAAAGGCCGAGTAATGGTAGGCAAGGCGACCGCGCCAACAACCAGGCTCCTTCAAAACCCAAGAAGCCCGACCCCTATCAGGCATACGAGACCTACACCCCAGCGAATGAAGACTTGGAAATAATCTACCTGGAAACATGTAATATGCTTCAATATAAGAAACCATACACCAAGGAATCCACTAACCAGGAGAAGAAAACCGGCAAGTACTGTCGATACCATGACATGTACGGGCACAATACCAATGATTGCCGTCAACCCAAAGATGCAATCGAAAAGCTTATCCACGAGAAGTACCTTGAGCAGTATGTCCGAGAACCATTTCCCCCCGAAGCAAACTTAGGTCCTCCTGCGCCAACGACCCTAGCACCCGCCAAGGCAGCTCCAGGTCCGTCTAAACAAAGGCGGCGAATTGTGATCAACACTATTTGTGGCAGGGCATGTGCCACGCATGAAAGCTTCTGAAAAAGGGAAGAGTACATAAGCTCTATCAAGCGTGCCACCCATCGAGCCTGTTCAGCTACGGACAAGTCCAGACCTACTAAGCTCCAGAAAACAATGCGAAATGGCATAGTCCTCCGTGAAAGAGAATCCACGGGAATTGAGATCCCATCCATGGATCCTCTCGTGATCACATCACAGATCAACACTGTTCGAAAGGTACTGATTGACTCGGGAAGCTCATTTAACATCATCTTCAAATATGCTTACAATCAAATGAAGTTGGAAACCAAGGACTTGAAACCATGCCATGCAACCATCCATGACTTCAACAGATCTTCCAATCACCTAGTAGGCATGATCGACTTACTTGTTGAACTTGGTGATGAGGACCGGAGCTGAGTTCGAGTCCTCACATTCGTGGTTATCGACATTGTCTCCCCTTACAATGACTTCTTCGGGCATCCCTTCCTTACAAAATTCTAAATCTGCATGTCACCATGGTCCCTCCTAATGAAGTTCCCGATGGAAAATGGAATTGGAACGGTTAGAGGTGAACAAGCAAATGCTAGAGAATGCTACGCAATAGAATGGAAGAACACGCGCAACAAAGACAAATGCAAGATTGTGCCTCCGCCTTCTTGCGCCAAGACCGCCTCCGCATAGCAATCAAAGGCGTTTGGGCCTTGGCTTAGGCACCACTGCCATCTTTTCGACGATCTCGATCCGAGGAAGGACGAAGAGCCCGACTACGAGAGGATTACTCCAGTTGAACCTACGGTGGATGTTCCAACCGATCCCGACGACCCATCAAAATTCTTGAAAGTCGGATCGCAGGTCCACCTCGCAATAAAAGAAGATCTTCTGGATTTCCTAAGGGCTAACGTAGTCGTGATTTCTTGGACTGACTCAGACATAAGTGTCATCGACCCAGCAAATGCTTGCCACCAGTTAAATCTTGACCCCACACTACCTCCGGTTAAACAGAAATGCCACTTCCTAGGCCACGAAAGATCCAATGCGCTCAAGGAAGAGGTAGATAGGCTACTCAACAACAACTTCATCCGCGAAGCAGACTATCCTTAATGGGTTTCCAATCCAGTTCTAGTCAAGAAAGATTATGGTAAGTGGAGAACGTGTATCGACTTCTCCGACTTAAACAAAGCATGCCCCAAGGACATCTTCCCACTTTCGAAGATCAACCACCTTGTTGACTCGACCACCGGATATAAGCTCTTATCCTTCATGGACGCGTATTCAGGCTACAATCAGATTCCATTTTACCTCCCTGATCAGGATCACACCTCTTTCAAAACCGATCTCAGACTCAACTTCTACCACGTCATGTCTTTCGTTCTCAAGAACATGGGAGCCACCTATCAAAGGATGGTTAACCGCCTCTTTAAAAACCAGATCGGGAGATCTATGGAGGATACGTGGACAACACGCTGGTAAACTCTAAAATATTGAGCGACCACGTCCATGACCTCTCCAAAATGTTTGGTTTCCCACGCCAATATGACATGAAACTCAACCCCATAAAATGCTCCTTCAGAGTCGACCTTCAGGAAAATTCATGGGTTTCATCGTCAACTCCCGAGGCATCGAAGCCAATCCAAAAAAAATCCAAGCTATCCGGGATATTCAAGTCCCTCAGACCATCAAATATGTCCAAAGTCTAAACGGAAAGGTCTCCGCTTTAAGTCGATTCATTTCCAAAGATACAAACAAATGCATTCCATTTTTCGACTTACTTCGAAAGGGGAAGCGCAAGTTCAAATGGTCCCTAGAATGCATCACCGCATTCGAGAACAAAATGAATCACTTAGAGCGGCCACCTATCCTGTCCAAGCCTATAGACCATGAAGATTTATACATTTATTTGGTTGTTTCTGTGCAGGAAATCAGCTCATCATTAATGCGCCTTGACAGCTGTGTCCAACGACCCATCTACTACATAAGCAAATGATTGACGGAGGCAGAGAAGAACTATTCGAAGCTTGAGAAACTAGCATTTTGCTTATTGCCTTCCTCTCGGAAGCTTCAACCATACGTCCAGTCTCATTCCATAAATATTTACACCGACCAACCGCTACGACCAATCCTACAATGACCTGAGGGTTCTGGACGACTATTAAAGTGGAGTATGGAGCTGAGCCGATTTGAGATAACATTCATCACCCGTCTAGCCATCCTCGGACAGGCTCTCGCTGATTTCACAGTAGAATTACTACTCTAAAGGAGACTCCTATAGAGAATATCGAATCTCCTGACACTCAATGGAAATTATTCGGGGATGGGTCCTCCAACGGCAAATGCTATAGGGCCAGAGTCGTGCTCCTCAATCCAGAGGAACACCCGATATGTTATGCATTAAAGCTCAACTTCCCTGCTACCAACAACGACGCCGAGTATGAGGCCCTGAAAGTCGGACTTAGAATCGTGATCGAACTTAAGCTGAAGACCATCTAAATCTTTTTTGATTCACAACTCATCGTGCTCTAGGTAGATTGAGAATATCAATCTAAAGGGGAATTGTTCACCTAAATCAAACCTAGGTTCAGGAACTGATCACCAATTTTGACCACTTTGTCATCACATACATTCCTCAAGAACAAAATGAAAAAGCAGATTTGCTAGCCAAGTTGGCAAGCTCCGAGGATTCATAGCTCATGGGATTTGCCCTAGTCGAAGTGCTCAATTCCTTATGTATTAAGCAACTGCAAGCCGAGGTGGTCATGAAAGCTGAATCTGAACCTGAATCTTGGATGACACCAATCAAGAACTATCTGCAACATGGGACCCTCCTGGGATGCTACAAAGAAAGACGAGCGCTCATGCGCCAGTTAGCTTGCTACCTTCTCATGGATGGAGTACTCTATCGTAGAGGCTTCTCTGTCCCATTATTAAGGTGTGTAGCCCACAACGATGCTAACCGTGTGTTAACAGATGTACATAAAGGCGAGTGCGGCAACCGGACCGAAGGGCAAACTTAGCAAGAAAGATCATCAGACATGGCTACTTTTGGCCCATGCTCGATTAAGACGCTGCATATTATGCTCGCAAGTGTGACAAATGCTAGTGCTTCTTCAAGATTACAAGAGCCCCGCCTACAGAGTTGATACAAATGGTCAGTCCTTGTCCGTTTTCCATGTGGGGAATAGACATCATTGGAAGTCTTCCAATGGCCAGAGGCGGTGCACGCTATGATGTCGTCGCAATTGACTACTTTATTAAATGGGAAAAAGCCGAAGCCCTCGCCACAATAACCACCAAGAAATTAATCAAATTCTTCGTCTGTGACATCATCACCGTCTACGGGGTCCCTCAGTTCATCATTTCTGACAATGGAACTCAGTTTGAGAGCGCCGAGTTCAAAACCTTCTGTTAGCGGCACACCATCGAGAAAAGATTCTCAGCGGTGGCTCATCCTCAACCAAATAGGCAAGTCGAGGATGTTAACAAAGTGATTAAATCCATCATTAAGAAGCATCTGGAAAAAGCTAGGGGCATGTGGGCAGATGAAATTCCTCTGGCCCTATGGGCCTATCGAACCACTCACAAATCAGCTATCGACCACAGTCCTTTTGCCCTTGCTTATGGATATGAATCAGTCATCCCCATTGAGTTGAAGCTTCAATCTCATCGAGTGACCTACTTTGATCCAAAGACCAATAAGGACCTATGTTTAGGATTGCTCAATCAACTCGAGGAAAAAAGGAAAGAAGTTGAACTCAGGGTTGCTGCCCAACGATTACGGGTAGCCCGATACTTCAACTCGGGAGTCCATCATAAGGACATCATCATCGGCAACCTCGTCCTAAATCGGGTCTTTCCTCCACCAACTGGCCTCGCTCCTCATTGGGAAGGTTCGTATGTCAAACATCGGAAGCTCAACAATGGAACTTACAAACTCTCAACCGTAGACGAAGTCGAGCTTCCAATGGCGTGGAACAGGTAACATCTCCACTGCTACTTTACATAACTTAGTTTATAGTTGTTTATTCTTTCAAACGATGTTTTTATTGCAATTCAAAGCATTGTTAAGGCTATCACTGCCAAAGTTATCAATAGAAATGATGTTCAGTTTCTTGTGTCCCTTTCATGTTTACTCCTCGCTTGCTCCGTGCATGACATGTTTGACTAACCATTATAGCGGACTTTCGTATAACCACTTGATCGCCGCATCGGCATCCCGTACATGGGAGCCGATGACACCATACAGACCTCGAGCCAACACCAAGGAAAAACACTATTAGCATTGATCAGTACCCCGAGCATGGGAGCCAGCATAGCTACTTGAGTCCCTGGCCCGCGACCGAGTATAAATAACCACTAACTTGAATCTTAGCCCTGCACCGAAACCAAGGATAAATCGTTTTGTGCCTAAGTCCCAAGACTTGGGACCGCCCAACAGCCAACCTAGTGAGATGCAAACCTCTCACATGGGAACAGGTGCCGATCGAATCTCGGTGCAGCACTGATACCGACCTTAAATTGTTTTCTCCACTAAGTGTATAAAGGCTTAGGTGCATCCCATGGCCACGATCGGACCATACGGGCTAATGATCCAGTCTTCCTCAAGCGAATTAACAATGCCTTCACTCTAAACCCGAATGCATGATGGAAGAGCCTAACTCGGACGAATCGCAGTGTCCTAGGCTTCACTCTACTTGGGGACAAGCTCCGAGCAACCCAAGGCAGAAGGCTTCTGGCCTGATTCATGGTGTTCGGTAGGATTCCTGAGCTGAGGGAGACCCCCCACGAATGCTACCAGTGCATGATCTCCACACAACTGGAACTTTCCCAGAGCGAGATCTCTGATCTCACTTATGTGAAATGCAACAATAAGTACGCTTGTGTAAGTACAGGATGCTTGAAAGCATGAGAAGAATGTTTGAACACTTAACATGAAATACGATTTTTTACTAATTAATATTTCATTCGACACACACACACACACAGAATAAGCTATGTGTCTAACATATTTCTTTTCTAATGATAGGGTGTACATGAAAACCACACCGTGTCTCTAAAATCCAAAAGCAAGGATCGTACTCACATATATTATCAGCCTATAAAGCCAAAATAGTGGTGATATCTACTGTAGTTACTAATGCTAATCATGCTTCTTTTTTCTGTTTTTTTTTTTTTTTTTTTTTTTTTTTTTGCTGATTCCGCACTAGACGACTCCCCACTAGTAGGCCTCTTCTTCCTCGATTCGCTTCTTCCTCTATAAGGCCCTCATAAATGCTGGACCTTAGCCTAACATTTGAAAAGTGTCCACTAGACCACCTCCTTCTCCAAACTGCATCTCTTTCAATCTTGTTATCGATTCTGTTATTTCAGGGAGCATGAGGGCAAAGCACGGTGTCACAACAGCTCCAGTAGGGGCTGCACAATAAAAACACAACCTTTTAATCCATTCCTCGAGTACCAAGCGGAAAGTCACAAGAAAGTCAAAGCCCTTAACAATTCCAAAGTCCCAAACTCATACCAACAGTCTTCAACAATGCGCTTCAGCTACTCTAAAGCCATGCACTTCCAGCATACAACTCAAGGGAATGGTCATGACTAATCACTAAGCATGGCATAAAGATCTTTCCATCCATCAGACTTGTCCTACTTCAAAGAAGGTCCCGTTAAAACAAGACATACTTTGAAGGGGCAAATGTTAATTGGCATTTTGGTCCGGTTCCCAAAATAACGCATGACATGTTCGATTCAACATATCACATGATATTATAGTCCAGAAGTGTTTCCAACATCGTCAAGGGTCAAGCAATAGAAGACTCGAGTCGGGTGATTGGGAGAATGTTGCATCCCTTGGATGCGACATCCATCGATATCCATCCACAACCGAGCCGAAGGCGAGCCGTGCTCTAAGCCGAAGGTAAGCCGTCAGCAGGTCCGGGCGCAACACCGGTTCATTCTATTTCCGCTAACAAGTGTGTTACCTAGAATCACCAGATCGACTCAAAGTCAAGGTTCAACCGACAACTTCCATGACCTTCGTATCCCTCAAAACTAGGCCACATCCACATTGTCATGTCCCCCTCTTCCCGTATCTCCCATGCCAAGCGCTAACATAAAACTCGTACCCTCATGGGTAAGAATTTCATACCCCACCGGGTACGAATTTCGTACCCCTGGCATGAGGTACGATTTTCCTGGCACGATGGGAGGATCCGAATTGCTGGAGCACTCTCCTCTGGGATGCGAAAATTGGCTTGTGGTCCCCAACAACCTACTCCTACCTACTCCCACCTAACCACTCCACTACAAATACCCCTTGACCTCACACTTCAATATGGTTCGAATTTGGTAACT
Organism: Allium sativum; assembly: GCA_030737875.1. NCBI lineage: Eukaryota > Viridiplantae > Streptophyta > Magnoliopsida > Asparagales > Amaryllidaceae > Allium > Allium sativum. The sequence goes on from CM060923.1 coordinate 433,164,436, forward strand.
TGGCACGTTTGGAGAGCTCCAAATAGCATCTTAAAGGGCATCTCCATATTGAGGAAGAAGAAGGGCAAAAATGCCTTTTTCCTAACACTTTGCATATGACCATTATGCTTTCATATAACTTAGAGAAGAATGTAAAGAGATGTCATGAGATTGTCTCAACCTTGTAATCCTTGGTTATTAATAATATTCCAACGACTCTTCCAAAGTGGACGTAGGTCTCTCGCGAAGCCGAACCACTATAAATCTATTGTGTTATATATTTCTTTATTCACTTACTTTTCTAACCAAAAATATAATTTCTAAGTAATTGGAATCTTGGGTGTTTACGACATTTTTTGCTGTCAACAAGCATAATTCCTAATACTTAGATTTTAAAATCCAATTATCTTTGTAGAAGTTATTTCTTTGGACTTTATTCCTGGTTTATTATTTCAAATCATTTGAAATACATATCTAGCTTTCATATCAAATTAGCTTTCACTTTGGGGCCTCAACCCAAAACATTTGGAAATATGAATTCCAAAATATCACAAAATGCATATCCAAACGTATGCAACCAAATATCAGGAGGTTTCCCTCGTCAACATGGCAAAGGGTATGAACCTTCTCTTTCGATATATGTGTGCGTGCGTGCGTGCGCACCTCTCACTAATGGAGCAGGCTACATTGACCACTCACCAATTCTTAAGTTCTTGGGTCTCACCCATACTTTTAGTCCGTAGGGTTACCCGAATCTTTGGCCACATACTAAATCATTTTATATCCCGTAATGGAAAAATCATTAACACCAAAAATCACAAATAAATCAAATTTATGATAATTTCCACTTCCAAATCATTTCTAAGCCATCGGGTTTAGTCCTCAAATCCTTTTTGTTTTATAAATTTTTTTTTATAAAACATTTCCTATGCAAAATCAGGAATAACACTTCCTCTCTCTTAGGAAAATCTCATTTCAAAAACCATTCATGAAATTAAAACAAACCAAATACATTTCTAAACACCACATAGTCAAATCGTGAAATAAATCATAAGATGTTAGCATACAAATATTTCTACCCAACCCAATGTTAAATATAAAAGCATATTTGCTCATAAAATGGTCAAGCATAATCCAAAAAATCAATCGATAATAACAAATATTAACAACCAAGTATATTTAGTTTTAACACCTTTCATGTTTTGGTAAACTTAATTACCTTCTTACCTTTCAAATATAATTAAATATTTATTAAAACTTTAACACAATTTTAATATTCAATCATCATTATTCAATGATTATTTAACTTTAAGAAATTAATCCTGACTTTAACTGGGTTAAAGAATAAATGTTATTCAAAAAAGCATCCTTCACAACAAACCGAAAATACAATTTGATATTAAATCCTAGGCTTTAAACAGAGATCGCATCGACTCATATTCAATATCAAATTCTGAAACCAACCGATACCGTATAGGGAATAATGATATCTCTATCTTCCAAATTCCTCAAAATAGCATCAATGTAATCCAATATCGAAATATCTGAAGATAATTTCCATTCAAATCCAATCCAATTTATATGTTGGAAACCTCCAGTTATATTAAAACCATTCAAAATCAAAATATATTATTTTAGAACCATTGGATCAAATTTACTTAGAAAACATCGTCTGATCTTAGTCGAATATCTGATGTTCCTTTCGGTTCTTCCCACCCCTCGTCTAATGGAATAATTTCCAATTAGATCTCATGGGTGATACTAGACTGCACTCTCAGGAATCACCACATATTCCTTCTAGTTCTTTAATCTAGTTCTTAACTAGTTTATTCAGATAAAAATATCTTTTATCTTCGAAAACATAGAATATTTCATCCAAAAACCATTCCAAACCATTAATTATGATTTAATATAATTTATTCATATTTTTAATAAATTTAATATGGCTATTTCAGTTAGATTTTCAATTACGGTCAACAAACTGCGTTTACAACGACCTTTTTAAATATTGATTTGGACTTACCTTGAAATCTAACTGTTGAATTTCAAAAAAAATCTTTTTGTTTGGTAGCTCATTTCATTTCGAACCCAATGCAATCATTTCGAGAGGATCCGACGATTGGATCTCCCGGTACATTCGTTTGAAGTTAACGGTCGACGTTCACGATTAGTCACACCAAGCCGATCTTTGTCGATTATTTATGCCTACTCCATACGTTTCCCGGTCCTATCGAACCTCTTTATCAGTAAGTTGACCATCCTAGCCTTGTGCGACTAAATCTGAGGTGCCTCGCTTTCCAACATTCACATAACTAAAATGTCTGGGCTCCATACCATGATATCACTTCTAACTAAAAAGAAACGCATGACCTCCCTGCTATCCCTCATCCCGCTTTTGACTCGTACCAGGGTGTGAAGCTCGCGAGTTAACACCATAACACAAAGCTACGTTATATTAGCCATGATTTGATCATCACCCACTAGGCTCTTCTTTTCAACATAAGCTTTGATCCATGCATTTTAGCATGCCACTTTGTCAATTCATATCATACAACTAATATCTACGAATATATAACCTTTAAGCTCATACCTCTCAGAGAAGGGTGTTAAGCTAAGAGAATAAATTCTCTACCTCCAAACAGATAATTATTTAGTAGAGAACAATTGATACATCATAAAATACGATGCCAGACATATAATCCATTTGCAAGTTCGTTCTGGGTCTGAATGAAACCAAAGGCACCTTATTCCTCGTCCCATATGTCAAATACATGAGAGAGGCCCTCGCATATCTGGCCGATCTCCAAGCATGTCTGGACATCACCACTTATTACCATGTCTTGTGTGTACATTCCAATTGAGACATTAGTAATAGTCCAAATGATGTGAAAATCACCGGTCTTCAACCATCGTCTTCTTATCTTTGACTTTTAATCATCGTAACAATTATTCTGAATGGTTTAAACCCGGTCTTTCCAAATAACTCACAAATCTTTGAAGTAAAATGACATATAAAATACCAACGATCTCATTCCAATCTAATATATTCTTTTATTCAAATAATCAATACATGGGAATTACCCCAGAAATTTTATAAAATATTTATTTTCATTTTAACCTCTTGTTTAAATATTTTCTTTGAAAACATTGCAGAAGATTATATAATATATTTCCACGATCCAAAACCAAATTAAGGTTCATATGCCTTGTCAGGATTAACAAGCTATACCGAAGTCATCATTCGTTTTACTATCCTAATTCCAACCTATTCATCCCATAAAGCAAAACTGGTAGTACTCCATATCTAACACCCATCGTGTTACGGTAAATTTAATTACCGCTTTTACATTTCAATCTAATTAAAGATTCATTAAAACTCTACTCAGTTTTTAATCCTCAAAAATCATTTTTGAATGAATATTTAACTTTAGTGAATTAATCTTGTCTTTAACTGGGCTAAAGAACAAATGTTGTTTAAAACTTCATTCACGATAAACCAAAAATCAACCTTCCATTTAATTCCAATTTGATTTATTAAACTGGAAAACTCCATTAACTTTAGATGGGTTTAAGAATGGTGTTGTTAAAGACACCATTCACGACAAACCGAAAATACAATTCGATATTATATACAAGGGTTTGAATAGAAATCATATTGACTCATATTTAATATCAAATTATGAATCAAACAAATATCGTATTGGAATAACGATGTCTATATCTTCCAAATTCCTCAGCATTATTTGTGTAATCACGGAATCCAATACCAAAACCTTGGAAGATAACTTCCGTTCAAATCATTTCCATTCATATGTTGGAAAACTTCTAGTTATACAAAAATCATTCATAATGCAATATGTTAATTAAAACCATTGCATTACTAATTTTTTTCGAAAACATCGTTTGATCTTAGTTGAATACCTCATGTTACTTTCGGTTCTTCCTACCCCTCTCCTGATGGAATAATTTTCAATTAGACTCACGGACAATATTAGACTGTACTTACCGCAATCATCGCATATTCCTTTTGGTTCTTTACTCTAGCTATTGACTAGTTCATTTAGATAAAAATATCTTTTATCTTCACAAACTTGGAATATTCCATCCAAAATCATTTCAAATAATTTATTATGATTTAACATAATTTATTCATATTTCTAATAAATTTAGTATGGCTATTTCAATTGATTTCTGATTACGGTCATCAAACTGCATTTACAGCAATCTTTTCAAATATTGATTTGGACTTATCTTGACATCTAACCGTCATATTTTGAAACTTTTCTTTTTTCCTTGATAGTTCTTTTCATTTCAGACCCAATGCTTTCAGTTTCGAGAGGATCCATAGGTCGGATTTCCCGGTACATCCGTTTGAAGTTAACGGTCAATGTTCGCAAACTATCGTTGTGCGACAAGTTTTATTCAACCTTACTTCAACGTATATAATTAAATATCATATCTATTTACTTCTATGATAGTTATAACCATTTGGCTAAAGCCTTATATTTTCGAACTTTTTTGCAATAACCTCCTTTGTACCGATTGATCAGTAAAAACCACAACTCGCCTATTTAGGCTGTCTCAATCATAAAACAAATACTTCAACCACAGATAATCATTTACATAATCAAACAAGATTATAATAACTTATAAAATTTAAATTGAGTGTGAGTTCTCATTATGTAGGCATTAAACACTTACACTGTAACAACCCGGAATTTTGATACTGAGAATTAATTATTAGAATTTCAAAAATAGGAATTACTGCAAATGGTGGAATTTGACCACGAAACTTTAACAGATTCGTTCTTCTCGGAGTATTGGACAAATTTAAGGTTTGGAGTTTCGCGAATGGAGTCCATATGAAAAAGTTACGAGCGAATAAGATAATGGAAGGAAAATAAATAAATCAGAATATATATTTATATTATACCATATTTAACCACCCTCACTGGGCAGTTATCAACCCAGGAGGTCGAACCTAGCGGTCAACCTACTGGGCGTCAGAATGCCCACTGACAGCTACGGTTAAAGGGTTAAACTTATATTGTATTATCAAATAGATGGATGAATATAAATTTAAATTAAATCTAACGGTTCATGGCTAATTCCACTCCTATAAATATAGGGGTAAGACCTCATTCTTTTCCATATAAATTTGTAGGCAACAACGAAGCTCTGTAAATTTTCTTTCTCTTCTAATCAAAATTCTTCGCTAAAATGTATTCATACACAATCAATCAAATACAAATCATATAGGATTGAAAGGGGTTACCAGATCCAGTGGAAAAGACTGTGAATTGGCGTCTAAAGCAGTTCTTCAGTAGATCTCCCCTCTCTTCATGTTTTCTTGCAAATCTATAGATTTGAAAGTGTCCCCTTTTCAGAATAATTGTAGATCTGTAAGAATTTGGGACTTGTAGGCCTAAAAGATTATTCAGATTTGGATGGTTTTAGGTGAGTGGGAAATTTACATACAAAGTTATAATAGCCTATTTATCTCGTTTGAATTAGATCTCAAAATATATGCCTATTATCATCAGATTTGTCCATAATATTATTGAATTTGAATTAGCACCTATCAGATTAGTTAATAAATATTGTCAAAACTTGGAAATTGTGAATTGTGGTCAAGAATAATATTAATTGTAGGTTTACTTAAATTTTTTATGCATATTTGCCTACAATTATGTTAGATAATATATTGTAGTTTCTTGTTAAACACCAACGATTTGGAAATCAGTCCCAATAACACTATTTAGATGTAGTTTTCTTCAAAATCTCTAGTTTTAGTGTTAAATAACAAATTATTTAATTTTGATTAAAAAGATAAAATGGTGTATTATGTGATTTTAATTTAAAAGACAAATGCCTATATGTGTTCAATGTCGTTGAGGTTTTGGTATAATTGTTGTAAATATGTCGTTTTCCTCTTTTTGAACAAAAAGACAATATTCTGAATTCACAAGAGGTATAACAAAAATATTTAAAACGAGTAAGTTGTGCAAATGTACATATGAATATAAATATTCATATTTGTGAGTAATTTGCATCAACTATTCCAAAGTATACATTAACATATATTTCTTGTGATTTGTAAATATGTCAATTCCAATAATCAGGTATAATTTACAACAACTATAGCTAATGGTCCTTTTGTAAGATTTGGAACCTTATGGAAAGTTTGAATTCAGAAAGGAATGTTTGGATATTGATTAAACCAAAATATTAAATTTAACAATAAATAATAATAAAGAAATATAACTACGTTGACCGCACAAAAATACATATATATATATACACACACACGCATACACACATACATACATTATCCGGCCGAGTCTACGTAAAGCAATAAAATATACATTATATTTATGTTTAAAAGTTTGAACAGTATTCAATTATGGAATTATACATGTAAATGTAATCTATATTTAATTAATATATTTGTGGTGACCATTGTAGCAATTAATGTGACCGGTTGCTATAAATAGAACCATAAATGAATAAATAACCATTGCAAACAACGTGATTTGGGGAAAGTAAACTTAATAAAGGAATTAAGACAAATGGTTATAATTCCTAGGATTTACTAGGATAAATGTTGTAAACCTCAATTAGGAAATTTAATTCATAACCGCATTAAGACATGGGGTTAGGCTCAACTAGTGGTAGAAGTCTGCTCGGAACCGACCAGCAAATCCAGCATCCACAAGTGATCAGCTTAATGTAAGAGGTCTGGTGCACAAATATATATATAAAAGACAATAAATAAATAATAAATAAAATCAGTAATGTCTATTGGGGTACGATAAGTAGATATTTCGGGACTGATAAGACAAGGATATCCAATGTGAATTAATGTCCTAGGAAAATTATGGTCGTCAGGCTCAAAAATGACATTAATTATAATCAATGGAAATAAAAAGGGATATTAATGAATTAGTGTTGCCTTAGGAAAATATAACGTTATGGTTATAAAAGGGCAATTAGACATATGAACAGAAATAAATAAAATAAAAAGGTGATTTATGGTAGGCATACATTTTGGGTTGAATCAAATGGGATACATCTATGTATTATAATTTGTGTTGTACATTTCCATTTCACCAGAATCTTGTTGTTCTAAGCCCCTCTTCATTACAACCACCCAGGATTTCTAGAGAAGGCTGGGTTCTCATAGGTTTTAAAATTTGGCTTTCGGTTCTCGTTCTCTCTTATGCTCGGTATTGGCAAAGTGACTTATTTTAAAAGGTAGTTACTTGAGTTAATACTAATTTATCCTATTTTTGTTTCCGCTGTGAGTTGTCTTATCATACTCTGATTATACTCATGCTTATTTATTTGCAGTTACCAGATTTACACGCTCCATGCTTGGATGTGTTCGAGCTTCAATTTTTGTCGAAATTTGGGCTTAGAAAAGTGTGTAGTGTTACATACATGCTCATATGGTTATGCTGTCCTCATCGTATAAGCATAAAACACTTACATGCTATACGGTTATTCTATCCTCATCATATAAGCATCAAATAGGTACATTTTTAAATGGTTATCCTTCCCTCATTGTATAAGCATCAAACAATTACATGCTATACATTTATTTTTACCTCGTCATATAAACATCAAAAAATTACATTCTTATAGTGATATGCTATGTTGTCCGTGTAACAACCTTCTCGTAATGGGCCTAAATTTCAACCTAGAAAAGGCCCATCAAAACTTAGAGCTACTCTGAACGGGTCGTTGGTTCCTGTAAGGAATTACATTTGCATAAAATAATATATAGACATTGAGTTATGGAAATCTCACACAGTGGAATGAGAAAAATATAATACCAAAATATGATGTACCATTTTATTAAAAAGCAACAGAATTTAAACACTAATTATCAAGGTAAAATTATTCCAAAGGTGTATCAATAATCTTGTCATTAAAAGTTTCCATAACCAATACAACAATGACAAATAATAATAGCATAATATCTCCATTTTCGTCTTTAGTCTCCATCACTGCTTCATCCATTGAATTTACCCTACCTACTGACCTATTGGATATGTCAAGGAGAGGGGTCTGAACATAAAGTCATGTGTGACTGAAATATAGTATTTACTTAAAAGGGCATATCCTAGTTTTAGCAAGTTATATATTTGAAGGTATGTCTACGCCCATACAAACATTCACATGAACACAAAGTATCTAACCAATGACGTGGATATTCAAGTAATTAGGCTAAGGCCTTTATTAGTGGATTTGGGATAAGGACCCAATGAGGTGGGCGTTCTTGCCTTATTAATGGTGGATTCTTATGATCTCTTATAACCCTGAAGTGGACCTTAGCCCCTTAAGACCCTATCCTAATACTTCAACGTCCTTAAGCCTATACTCTCGAAAGTAATACGAGAAGTAGTATCGCAAATGTTACTACTTAACTAATACTATGGTAGAACATCTATGTCGCTTAAGAATTCCCTTAGACAGTTGCTAAGCATGTTATAGCCACATATCCAATATAAACTAATTATATCCCTACTTTAGCCCTTACAAGCTTCTAAAGGAAGTGGACATCCCTAGTGAACTACCCTACTCTGTTACCGTTATGGAAAACCACTTTCAAAGAAGGAGGACCCATATACTTAGGCTAAATCTAATAAGGGTGAGTCCCATGACTTTGGTACCTATCCATGGAATAAACCTTCGGATAAGATCTTAATCCTAACCACTTAAGACCCAAACTAGATAAGAAGAGAGTCATCCACTTAAGACCTTCCCAAAGCAAAGTAAACCTGCCTATTCTCACACACAACAGGTTTATATATACACACACACATACCAAACCTCTCATATTAAACTGTATACCTGTAGATGCTGGATATGCTGGGCGATTCCATACAAACTTATACTACAAGTGGTTTAACCTCGTGTCATAGTGCACTAAATTTGAATGGCCCATGGCACTTAGATCTCTCATATTACCGATCGGTTTTACGCAGGCTTTTACCACAAAAGGCAACTAGCCTCGCGTCTATGTGTCACTTGCAATATATACAAGCCATTCTCTACACACACAAGCAATCAACATATAAGGACATTTCAAATTCAAATATTATCCTAATCACATTAATATGTCATTATTAGGCTAATTACGTTAGTTGCGCTATATAAGTAGAATATTTAGTATGTATAAATAAGGCTATTTTTTCGTATGAATGAAGGACCATTCTAACGAGATAAAATTGTCAACTAGTTCTAAGTTCAAGGTATACATGTTAATTTCCACATTTGACAGCTACATTCAAGGCATAATTGCATAATAACATATAGCAGTAATGGAAAATACAACATAGATACAATTACAACTTGCATCATAAGCTTATAGTAATTATAGTAACGAACCAAGAATAGGGTGTAATTTCATACACACACACACACACACACACATATATATATATATATATATATATAGGCCTTTATTTACTTAATTTACCGCTTTTCACATATTGCACATAAAAACATTCATATTTGATTGGCTTCAAATCTGAATATGTTTAGATTGTCTAATTTGAATAGAACTCAAACCTATTCAAATAATGAATCAAATAAAATCTAAAACTCTTTATGTTACAACCAAATATTTAGAAAAAAAGGATAAATCACATAAAATAAACGTACATTACCAAGTTGTTCTCAATTCGCTACTAAAACCAAGTCCACAAACCCAATATAAATTGACAATTCTTGCGAAATACATGAAAAAAGAGGATTTGGGGGTTTTGCAGTTTAATATTATCACTATACCAAATTATCTTGGGCATACAAATCCATATGATATTCTACACATGTAGAATATGCCTAATAAATTACTAATTCCACTCAAAGTAATTGGAAAGGTCGTAATCTGACGTTGAACGGGTTGATCAAGCGAGCAGTCCATGGTCGAGAAGGAGTGTGGTAGGTCAAGCATACCAGGGTCAGTCATGCACACATGAAAAGGGGGTCGGTCTCTGTTGTGATGCTGATTGGGTCGGTCGTGTACCTAGATGAAGGGTCGGTCGTACACCCAAATGGGGGGTTGGTCGAACATGGCCAATGTTTGGTCACCGGTCATTTTCTGAAAATTTATATTTTCGGGTACGACCTAGATTTGAAGAAAAGAGGTTGAAAAAATATATTTCGGGGGCCTCCCCCGAACCCGTGCCGTAGTGTAGTGGTGTTGTGACTTTGAAGTGAATTCAAGGAGTAAGGTTCGAAGTGTTGAAATGCGTTCATTGATCGGTGTAGAATAGCGAATGGAGTGACAACTCAAAGGTTGTGACTTGATGATTAATGGTTGCTTGAGCTATGAAAAGTCATCGGTTGGATGACTAGAGATGCGAAGGCCGAGAGATTATCATTGTCGTAAGTTCTAGCAGGCGCAAAGCAGAGGTACGATGGAGGCACCCAAAACACCGTTTGTAGATCGAGTACCCTAGGTATCATTGAAAGGCCTAGTTGTCAAGGTTGGACATATATACATGTCGTTGAAAGGCATATAGAGTTTATACTAGAACTGGGGTTACCATTATCCCTTGACATATGGCAAGGTTGGCCGTCATACGATTAACGATGGTTTCAGAGTAGAATCGGTGGTGATAGCCAGAGTCCATCTTGTATGTTTGATTGTTTGGATGCTCTGTTTGTATTGTCTCATGTAGATTGTCTAACATCAAAGGAGATGTTCCATGGGTGCTTGTCTGATATTGGTTTAGGCCTCTGGGACCTGTGCTTGTGGGATATTGAACTCGATTAGGATGGTTTACATGAGATATATAATATGGATGTCATGAGTGCTTTACTATGATTGAATGGGTGTTCTGGTTTCCATGGATGAGTGGTTGAATTGTTTAATTTAAAGGCTATCACTGTCCAATGAGGGCAAGACGAAAGTTAATGTTCTTCTCTGGTGTTTGGTAGATTGGTTTGTTAATCTACAAATTCTCATATACTTTATTGATGAAGTTTGTTAGCTATTTTATCGCTTACTAAGACTTTTGTCTGACTCAAGGTTTTATGTTTCCCTTTTATTACCTTGGCCTACTCATCCAGTTGTAGATGGGCAGACTAAGTAGCAGGTGTCATGTGATAGTTTGGTGAGACGATGATGTTGATCGATGACGAGCTTGAGGCTTGTGTACCAGTTTTATTACTATCTGGTATTTTTATTTCCACTGTTTAAGTTGCTGTATGAATGTTGTAGTGGGGCTTTATGTACAGACTTTGATATTTCCTATGATGTTTGGATAATCTTTTAGGATGTTGTGAAAGTTTCAAAAGTTTATTATATGATGCTTCACTATTATTACCTGTTGTGTATTTTCTACTATATTTTATCCTTGCACTGTGAGTTCTACGATAGGTTCCAATGACATTACCTACCATGATGATCGTCCATAGCTGTCGTGCAAACCTTTCAGTGCATTATTCCTCTTTTGTAGTGCTGGGGTTATGGGCGGTAGTTACATTTGGTATTGATTTTAGCCATAGTTCTAAGACGTAACCACGTAAGAGAGACGTACTTGTAGATTTCAATTGGGTGCTTACTATATATATTAGCATATATAGTAATAGCGGTTGTTTTCCTTTACAATTTTCTTGGAAGTTTCTAAATATTTTAAATTGAAGATTTAGAATGAGTAGACGACCATCAAGACACGTTGCTAGGGGAGCTAATGCTAGAAGGGGAAATGGCGGTGAACCAGACTACCCTACCATGTTTGAAGCCATGATGGAGGCATTCGTGCGAAGGGTTCCCACTCCAGTGGCAACTGTGGTAGACGTAGGAGTTTAGTTGCCTAGGGTTGTGGATTTTTCGAAGCTATGCAAAGATGTTACATCTCTAGGAGGAAAACCATTCAAAGGATCCGATCCAGCTGAAGAGGTTTAGAGGTGGTTGGATTCTTGTGTTCGAATCTTTGGAGACATGAGTTTTTATGGTGCAACCAAGAGAAATCTTGCATCAAGGCAACTTCAAGGCTGTGCCATGAAATGGTGGAATTCGGTCACGCTTGAGACTACAAAGGAAGAAATTTCATGGCAGCAATTCCAGGCTAAACCAAAGTTTATCTCCACTGCTCAGAATTCATCTTTGTGCAAGAAGTTTGTGGAGCTGAAACAGAATGGTTGTTCTGTACTTGATTATGTTTCTGATTTTGAGGCCTTGTACAAATACGCTCGTTCATACATTGAAACACCTTATCAGAAGAACAAGAAGTTTGTTATAGGGATGGATACCTATATTGGAAGTTCATTGTTGGATCACCTTGATGATACATTCGAGAAGCTTATGGAAAAAGTTTTTCTCCATGAGAGCTTGTTTCCTAAGGAAGCAAATGTTGACGCTGCAACCAAAGAAGTTCAAAAACCACAGCAGAGTGGTAATAATAATAAGAAGAAAAGCAACAACAACAGAAACGAAAGGATGTCCAGAAGATGCCTAAGGGTGAGGTGGTTTGCTTTAACTGTAAATAGAAGGGTCATTACTCGAATGAGTGCAAGAATCCCAAAGCTGAGAAGAAGTGCTTCAAGTGTAGGAAGCCTGGGTATGAGAAGAAAGACTGTCTAGAATCCGCTAAGGGCAAGCAGGTTGTGAAGGCATGTGCTTTGGAAACTGTGCCAACTTCTTCAAGAGCTCTTACTGCAGAGGAGAAAGGAAAGGGTGCCATTGTTAAAGGTACACTTTCTGTTCAAGATGTTTCAGTTCGTGTGCTTTTTGATACTGGAGCATCGCATTCATTCATTTGCAATGAGCTTGTGTGTCGTTTAGGTTTGGAATCCGAAATCTGTGATATACCATTGATCGTGACTAATCTAGTTAGGGATTCGTCCAGTTTGTGCATGTTGTGTCGTGATCTAGTGTTGTCGAGTCATGGTTGCTCTTTTGTGTGTGATTGCTTTGTTCTTAACTTCGCTGGGTTTGGAATCATCTTGGGTATGGATTGTCTCAAGAGGTATGCAACAAGGGTGAATTGCAAGAAGTTAGAGGTGAGGGTCAGGGATGTGGAAGGGCAAAAGATGTTGATTAGATGTAAGTGCGAAGACGGTGTAGCACCCCACATCCGTTAATGTCACTCACTAAGGAAATGCATTAAGTTTCGTAAAGCGTTATAGGTAAACAGAAACAGAAATATTACAAGACAAATATAAAAGCAACAGCGGAATTTAAAAATTTTATTTATCATAAGATACCATGGTTCAAAAACAGCACATGTCTGAAATACACGTAAACCATTACATCATAAAAACAACTATTTTGTACTTTAAGGCATCAGAGTACATAAAAAACATAATTCCCCAAATAAAGCATACCCATAGTAGCAAGGATAAAAGCTTGAGCCATCGTCTAAGCAGCTCTAGCAAAATGAAAGCAGAATCACAGTCAAGCCTGAGTGTTCCCGCCCTAAGAACCTGGGGGAGAATGGAAGAAAGAAGAGGAAACAAAAAGGGTCAGACATAAAGTCTAGCGAGTCTAGTTACTTTTAGCAAGTAAATAAATAAAAGTAGCAAGGCAGGCATATAAAGTGGATAAGAGAGATTGCAACATAAAAGGAAGGTATGACAAGGTAAACATGTCAACATGATAGAATAGATAGCGCTTCTTAATACTTTCCTTGCTCTGCACCAATACTAGTATAACAGATATGTAATAGGATTACATACTCCCCAATTTCTTAACAGAAACATGATGATCCCAACAGAAACATAATGGTAGTTTTAGGTGTACTCTAGTAACGGGTTTTAACCAAACAGAACTGGTACCTAAACATAAATAACGGGTGTTATCCCAGACAGAAACACAGGTATCCCACAGAAACAAACAGGACTAGATGTACCCTATTTACTACCCCCTAATCAATCGGCTCCCTGTTCCATAGATACCTTATGATGGCCCAACAGTAGGGTGTATCACTCCCTAAAGTGGCAACCCTTCATTTTCCGGATGTGCACAACCATATCTACAGATGTCACAACGTCTTATTTTCCCGAGCAAGCATAGTCATGCATGCACAAGGCCCCGATGGAGCATGCTGTCATGACACCGTCCTCCACGTTTGGATCTCTTATATTCATCTCGGTAAGCGTTCCCCACTCCGACCTAGTTCGGAGTACCCGTTTGATACCTATTTAAGGGCTACTGACTGAAATGGGTCCAATATAAGATGATGTAAGCTCTCCCCTTTTTCTTGCATCCCCACTACTAGGTTTTCCACTGGTTATGTTTACCTAACGGTGTCTTTAATTACATAACCCCAACAGGTTAAGTTTGTGGGCCTATATATACAAATACTACCCACCAGCCCAAGATGTACTTAACCCACCCACTGATTCAAGCATGTTTATTTAACGGTAAAGTTTGTGGGTCTATATATATAATAATATTATCCACCTACCCAAGATTTACTTAACTTAAGCCACCAACTGTCCAACCAATTTTTACTCAACCCTAACTTTAGTTCATAACCATACAATCCCAATGGATTAGATTTGGTTAAGTAGTCCAATTCATTACCATGTCCATTTATGGTTATAATGGGCTAGACCTCCCACATTAGGCCTACAACTTGTGGAAGCTAGATATGCTAGTCGGGTCCAGACAGTCTTATTCCACATGTTGGGCCTAAGCTCATGTCTTAGCCCAATTCGTATTTGCGCAATTAGACCTCTCACATTAGGTTCAACTTTGGTGGCTGCTAGATATGTCGGTTATGTCCGGGCAGACTTTCACCATTAATGCAACCTAATCTCGTGTCATAAGTGCAATTACAATTTCTAATTGTAATTATTAAACATTCCATTTTTATCCAACTCTTACCTATGTCTTAATAGATGATTATGTCCCCACTTCCCCCTTTTGAATTTTATGTCCAACTCATGTTTATATTCAAATTATGCCAATATTAACCTTTTTCCCTCCCCATTCCTTTACTAGCGTGTTCACATAATTTATGGCATGTATAGGCTAATTAATAGCCTAATAATAAACAATAAAAAGGGAAGGTAATGGAAACATGATAAAGGTGAATGTTTTAACATAACTAGCATAAACATACACTAACATGGTGAACATATAAGCATAGATCTAATGAACTTGTGGTAGTTAACTAGTTGTAACATAGCAACGGTGATAAGATGAAGATGAAAAGATCTAACTTTAATTTAGATGTCCAACAGGTTCAGATCTAATACGAGAAGCACAAGGGGACCCAAATAATAAACTAGATCTGATTAATAATTTAGGTGTCCACATAATACAGATCTAATAGGTAAAAGTAGTTCTAACATATAGGGATCAAGGTCAACATCATAGAATGTCCACATAATTCAGATTTAATAGGTAAAAGTAGATCTACACAAATAGGGATAAGATCTACATCATATAATGTCCACATAATTCAGATCGAATAGATAAAAGTAGATCTATCACAAATAGGGATTAAGATCTATATCATAGAATGTCCACATAATTCAGATATAATAGATAAAAGTAGATCCACAAATAAGTATATGATCTACATCATAGAATGTCCATATAATTCAGATCTAATAGATAAAAGTAGATCTAACAAAAATAGGGATAAGATCTACATCATAGAATGTGTACATAATTCAGATCTAATTGATAAAAGTAGATCTATCACAAATAGGGATTAAGATCTACATCGTAGAAATTTTGATCCAAGTTATAACCAATCCAAAATGTCATATGTTCATAATTTACAATGGATCCAATATAATATAGGCACATGAACAAATCCAAAATGTAATCCTATCAAGTTTACTTTTAAATATTTCATTCTAAAAGTAACTAAGAACTCGCAAAGTTTGGATTAGAAGATAGAACTAGTAAAGATTGGATATTGAATTTCCAATAGATTTTCTTTAGTTGATAGTTGTAGAAGATAAAGGATCCAGTCTAGTTCAGATGCCGAGAGAGTTTGGCCTCCATGGTTTCTCAATGAAGAAAACAAGAGAAATGACCATGTATTTATAACTGCCAGCCTCCAAAATTCAGATGCCACATCAGCCCTAGGGCGAATGGGCTACGGGTCGACGCCTAAACACCATGGATCAACCCCTGGGTCGACCCCCAAAATGGGGCGGTTCGGCTATTCCCCCTCCCGATTCGGTGTTTTGAACTTTTTTGAACATTATATATATATATATATATATATATGCATACAAACTTCAAGGCTTAATAACTTCTTCATACGGTGTCTATTTTACGCAAACCAAATTTTCAAGACAAACGTAATGGTATAGTATGTTTTACTTAATTCGCAGTATTTATTTAATTTATCACATTATATTCATTATACAATGTAGTTAAAATATCTATAATTTTCGGGGTGTTACAAATGGGGTCTTCGTGAGCTATCTATATTCGCTTGGGATTCTACAGGGAGACTTGTCATCTGTATCAATCGCTAATGAGTATGAGGATGTCTTTTACGAGGTCAAAGGGTTGTCATCGCATCATGAGATCGAGTTTATAATCGATTTGGTCGAGGTGCTAGACCAATCGTTATGCCTCTTAGGAGAATGGCGCCTAAGGAATAGCGAGAGTTGGAGGTGCAAGTTCGTGACCTTCTAGGAAAGGGATTCATTCGGAGAAGTGTTTCCGAATGGGGTGCACTGGTTGTGTTTGCAACCAAGGCAGATGGCTCGATTATCATGAGTTGAATAAGGTGACCAAAAAGAACAAGTATCTGTTGCCAATGATAGATGACTTGTTCGATTAGCTTCACGAGGCCAAAGTGTTTTCTCAGATGAATTTGGCAAGGGATTTCACTAATTGAGGGTGGCAAAGGATAGTGTGCCAAAGACTACTTTAAAGACACCATCCGGTTTCTTCAAATGGTTGGTGATGCCATTCGAATTGACTAATGCGCCAGCATACTTTGTGCATCTTATGAATAGGGTATTCACAGATCAGTTGAATAAGTTTGTGCTTGTGTTCGTGGATGACATTCTGGTTTTCTCGAGGAAGAGCACAATACACACTTGAGAGTGGTGTTGGAAATCTTGCAAAAGCATCAGCTGAGAGCCAAGTTTTCAAAGTGTAACTTCTGGAAGAGTGACGTGAGGTTCTTAGGCCATGTAGTTTCTGGAAATGGGATAGTGGTTGACCCCGATAAAGTGGCAGCAGTCCAGAACTGGGATAGGCCTAAGAATGTGACGGATGTGAGAATTTTCCTAGGGTTGGCTGGTTATTACCGATGATTTATCAAGGATTTCTCTAAGATAGTTGCACTGTTGACAGGATTGACAAAGAAGAATCAAGTGTACACATGGGATGCAACGTGTGAGCAAGCATTTGGAATCCTAATGGCGAGACTAATGAGTGCTCCTGTGCTGATCATTCTAAATGGGAATGAAGAGATGGTGGTATACACCGACGCATGTGGCACTGGGCTTGGAGCAGTGCTAATGCAAAAATATAGGGTAGTGGCCTACGTAAGTCGACAGCTGAAGTTGCATGAGAAGAATTACCCAACTCATGATTTAGAATTGGCAGCGATTGTGTTTTCTCTGAAGATGTGGAGACATTACCAGTTGGGAGTTCAATTCAAGTTGTTCAAAGATCATAAGTTATTAAAATGTAACACCCCGTATTTTCTGAGAATATTAAAATAACAAATTAAAGAATAATTTATTTGAAAAAGAGGAATGAGAAAAGAATGATAGCATTGTTCTAAGTTTTGTAAGCAAAAGACTTAGTAGCTATTTTGGTTAGAACACGTGACTTGCATACAAAAGGTACATAGTTCGATCCCCGCCAGCACCATATTTTTGTTTTAGGGGAATGGCTAAAAAGTGTCTTAGTGTGAACGCAGTTCAAAAAGTGGTTTAGTGTGAAAATGGTTAATTATGTAGAAGTTATTAAGCCTTGAAGTTTGTATGCATATGAGAGAAATATATATATAGATATATATAAAAATTAAATAAATATGAAAAATGGTTCAAAACAGCGAATTGGGAGGGGGAATAACCGAACCGGCCCATTTTTGAGGTCGACCCAAGCTCAGCTGGGTCGACTAGGGGTTAATCCAGGGTGTTTGGCTGTTAACCCGTGAGCCAATTCGCTCAAATGCAGATTTTGCATCTGATTGGTTCTCATGGTTCAGGGTTAATCAAATGGTCCTAAATAACTTCCTACACCTATATATACATCCCTAACCTAAACCTAAATCTCTTACGTAATTCTCTAGCCTCCATTGCTCTCTTCCTCTCTAAAAAAATAAATCAATGGCGTCTCTACTCTGCTGAAACCTAAGCTAGGACTTGTGCTTCTTCTTCCTCCAATTCTGACTAGGATTAAAAGAGAACAGCTACAACACCTTTTTCTTTTAGAATCCAACCAAGGCAAGTACAGTTATTTTCCGATATGAAATTTAATTATGATCCTAGCATTATAATAAATCTGAATCTGAGGTTATGTCTTTTTCTGTTTATCAAATCGGTTCTTCGGTTTTATTGTTATTGTTCTGTTTGTTCTGTACTTCTTCCTCCGTTCTTCCCCTTTTTCTTTTATATAGCCAGGCTACCACGAGCCTGAGCAAAATCTCATAAGACAAATGCATAAACGCCAAATTTGGGAAAAAATAATGAATGATGCATAATTTGGACATGACTGATCTGTACCTGATTTGAGGACACAACACATGTTGTAATTCAGGACATAAATCGGAGGCATATTATATGGGATGGTTTATGACTTAGAACATAAAGAACATAGGTTGTAACTTAGAACATAAATCTGAGGCATATAATTGGACATGTTATATCTAAAACATGAGGTGTATTGATCATATAACTTGAGTTTTGAGGCATAAAGAATATTGGACATATGACTTGGGATTTGGGGCGTAAAGTTTAACTGTAAACATGTAATTGATTTGGATGCATCGTACATGTTGAAATTTAAGATCTAGATTTGTAACTAATTTAAGGACAAGACATAAGTTGTAATTCAAGATCTAGATCTGAACGTACTATATATATTGTGGTCTGTAATTTTAAAGAAGGAGGAGAAATATGCATATGACTTAGGTGTAAAAAGATCTATATTAAGATTTGATAACTATTAAGTGTGAATACACCTAAATGGGAATTTTTGGATATGTGACATGCATTGTAATCAATGGCTATATTGGCATAATTTATATGTGGATCATGATTGGGGTTTTTGGGAAATATTCTGTACTATGCAAATTTAACTAAAATTTGGGTATATGTTATATTATGAATCATGACCATGATTTAGGCATGTGAATTTAGGCCTAATTTATAATTAGGCAAGATTTGTCAATGAAACCTTAAGGAATATTTTAGATTTGCTAAATCTGTTGAATTGCCTAATCTGCTAAATCTGATATCTGTTTAATCTGTTGAATTGCCTAAACTGCTAAATATGTTGAAACGCCAAATCTGCTAATTATGTTAAACTGCCTAATCTGCTAAATCTGTTGTGTCGCCTAATCTGTTAAATCTGTTGATAAGCTGAATAATTGTAATTTGTAGGTAACCTAAGATTGAGTAAAACGTGTTAATTTGATTAATCTGTTGCGACTTGAGAAGAAGTCAAATCTGTTAAATGGACATAATTAGCCTAATATCTGTATAATTTGTAATAGAATAAATTGGCTATAATAAGAATGATGAGACACGAGGTTAGACTCACGTTTATGGTAGAAGCTTGCCCGGACCCAACCGTCTTAACCAGCAACCGCAAACTGTCAGTCTAATGTGAGAGGTCGTAGGCATAACTAAAATATGCTTAGACACGAGGTTAGGTTTGGCTTGTGGCAGAAGTCTGCCCGGAACCGCCCGGCACATCCAGCGGCCACAAGCTAGCGACCTAATGTGAGAGGTCTACGCATATCTGATCCGTGTTGGGTGGGTAGGGTTAAACCAACTGGACTAATGAATTTAATAAACACGTTTCATGAATTTGTAGGCTAGACAATCTGTATATTTGTTAAATCTGTATATCTGATCCGTTAGTCTGAAAACTTGTTAATGGGATTTTCTGATCTGTGAACTAGTTGATCTGAACTCTGTATGTCTGAAACTTGTAAACAAGTAAATCTGAAATATGTTAGCCTGGGCACACAAGGTTAGGAGGGAAAATACTTATGTCATTTGTTGTTTTGGACCCATATTAGTCAGTAACCCTTTCTGGTATCAAAACTATGACCCAACAGTAGGTGGGGTCCGGGCACGCTTACTGAACTAATTATAAGCGGTTCGTTCTGATAATGGCGAGGGGTGTTGATGGTGCATTCCAACCGGGTCATGTGCGTGCATGGATCCCGGTCTGCCTCTGAGGATGTAAGACGCCGTGACATCTGTAAATACGTCTGTGTCATTCAAAGGTTGCCACTTTAGGGAATGATACACCCTTATGTGGGGTTGGCACATGGTATTTATTTATTAGGGAGCCGATTGCGTGGGGTAGGACATAGGGTACACTTAACTCTATTTGTTTCTGTAGGTGTAACACCCCATAATTCTGTAACGCTAAGATTCAAAAATCAAGGCAGAATTAAAAGTTAAAATCAGAATCAAGGGAAACGGGCTGTGCCATTGCGTTTGACTCGGAATTCTGCATGAAAACGAGTCCGAGTTTGCGTAAATCGGAGTTCGTATGAGGAAGATATGGCCTCCGGAAGATTCAGCGAAGTTCAAATTTCAAAACAGGTCAAGTTCAAAATTCAAATCGGACCCAGATTGGGCTGGGTAGGAATTTTCCTGCCCAAGGCACCCAGGTCGACTGGGTAGTCGACCTGGGTCACCCAAGTCGACTGGGTAGTCGACCTGGGGGTCGACCCCCCCTGCTTTTTCCTATTTTCTGCACCTGGTTCATTCTTCTGTATTCGGACGCCATCCTGACCAGATTCATTGACTTCTACATTATATAAACAACCCTAGACTCCTTCTCCATTCACAATTCTTATCTACCCTTATGCTGCAAAGATTCTTAGTGAACATGGCTTCCTCTCCTCCTCTTAATTAAATAATAAATAAAATAATATATATGAAATAAATCAAGACAAGGAGGTGCTGCTCAAAGACTTTCAAAGAGGAGATTCATGCTAGAATTCAAGTGAAGATTCGAACGAATCCAACGACTGTTTTTCTACAATCTTAGCAATGCCATCTTTCTGTTCTGATCTAATCTCTGTAAGTCGGTTATTTCTAGATTTGAACGTTTTTCTCTGTTCGTGACATGAAATTAAAGGAATAAAAGAATATGTCGAATCTCTCTCTCTCTATTCGAATCCGTGCCTATACTCTTGAACCTAATTAAGGACTGTTATGATTTGAAGACAAATAAGACCATGACTATGAAACTATGGACCTTAGAACCATATGCCTATGATTATGAACATTGCCTATGACTATGTTCATTGCCTATGACTATGAATATTGGCTATGACTGTGACTGTGACTATGAGAATTATTTTATTGACTGTGAACACCAACCTATGCCTTTGATTAGGAAAATCATAAACTATTGCCTATGACATAACAAGGACACCTGTGATTAAACACCTATGATTCATGACTAGGAAAGTGTTGCTTAAGTTCTGTGATTACGAGATTAAACCGGATTATTTATTCTGCCTGTCCTTGGTTTTCTTTGGTTTTAGACCTTGGGAATTTACCTATTAATTTAGGTCTACCCATGTTCTTGAACCTGCGTCTCTATTTTGTCTATCCTTGGTTTTAGACCTTGGGAATTTACCTATTAAGTTAGGTCTACCCATGTTCTTGAACCTACGTCGTTATTCAAACCTTTTATGCCAATTATTATGTCCATTCTTTTTCGTAGCATCTTTGGTTCATTCCCTATTTTCTACGAGTCTAGATTTATCCATAATCTAGATTGAATCGCAATTATACGAACAGTGGGAATACGATTTGGGCATAATGTGAAATGTACTAAAAACATAGTTATAAATTTGGAATTTGGCATAACTTGGGAACATGAATTATGGCATGTTCATAGAAATTTAACATGAATTATGGGATGTGTAATTTGAGTCTAGTATTGACTTGTAAATCTAGCATTTACAAGAGTTATGAACTAGAATAATAAGTCTAGTTTGACGTGAACTGTAACTAGAATGTTAAATCAGGACTGGATTAGCTAATTTGGCATAATAAGTATATTGGTATAAATTTGAAATTGGCCATAAATGGGAATAACCGTCAGGTTTAGCAAAATCACGGTTAGTGACACTTAATTGGTATAGTTTACATACCAAAAGGGCATAAATATGATATAGAGGGGAAAATGGGCCATAAGAATAAATGTTGACAGGTTACTTTAAAAGGGTAATTAGGAAATAAGTAAATTAGGAATAATTTATTTATAGAATTTGGCCTAAATGAGGAAATGTAAATTTAGACAAATTAAAGGTTTATTAACGACATCTCTTTTAATGGTGCACTAGAAAGTTCTAGGGTGACAGAGAGGATAGTGTCTAGGCTTGGGTTTGGAAAATACAAGTTTCTTGCTCTCCTTGGCTATCCCTAACTGATCCGACCGACAGGATGGTTACTTTCAAAACCTGATTTGAAAACTAATCAAAACCCTTTGAACTTAGAAAACACGAATATGCCTAACCCAAGGTTAGACTGAGTTGCGATGTAAACTTGCCCGGAACCAACCGGCACATCCAGTATTCGCAACAATATCTGTCTAATGTAAGTGGTAGCGGCTTCAATTTATTTAGTTAAAGCTAGAACAAGAATGGTAGGGTTAAGTTAACTAAGACACTTAACCAATTCAACAAGATAATCAAACCGATGGGTGGGGTTAGGTTCCTACAGACACAGTTAAGCTAGAATGGGAGGGTTAAGTCTATAGGAACACTTAACCAACTTAACACAGTCGAGCTAGAATGGGAGGGCTAAGTCCATAGGGACACTTAACCAAACTTATGGTAACAAGACCAGATTTGTAGGGGTTAAGTAACTAAGAAAACACTTAGCCAAACTAACATGTTAATTAGACTAGAAGGTGGGGTTAAGTAAAGTTGATACACTTAGCCAAATTAACATGTTAACTAGACTAGAGGTTGGGGTTAAGTAAATACACTTGGCCAATTTGATATGTTATTTGGACTAGACCGTAGGGTTAAGTAAACTTGAACACTTAACCATCAGATTGTGATAAAAGAATAGGGTTAAGTCTAAACATGAAGGGATAATACTTAACCATTAATAACATGTTAGTTAAGACAGACGGGAAAGGTTAAGTTAAAAAGGAACACTTAACCAATACAAGGTGAGTGGGTAGGGTTAAGTATTAAGAAATACTTAACCAATATAACTTGGTTTGTGATGGGGTTAAGTCAACATGAATTACTGATAACACTTAACCAGTTTAACAGGATAAATGAAGGGGGTTAAGTTAGCTTGAATTGACTAATGACACTTAACCAATCCAAATTGACGGGAAAGAGAACTAAGTAGTAAACCTTAGTTAAGAAAACAACGATTCTGGAAACTAAGTGGTAAATCTTAGTTAGTAAAACTAAGTAGTAATTCTTAGTATAACACGGGAAGGAGCGAATGTCCGTCTGAGTAAAAAGGAGGCTCCAACGAATTGGGTTACGAAGCCCGAGTCTTCGAGGGGACGTGAGGGTACTCTTGGTATCCCTCTGTGAGGCTGCAGATGATCCTCCTGGGCTCACAGAGGTTAAGGTCTGCGTAGAAGAACCAGGGGTATGACTTGGTTGCAATATATGGAAACCTAAAGACTACGATGGACCGGCGTGATTCGGCGAGAAAACGGTAGCCTTGTGATAGCAACTCGTCGTCTACCATCCATCTTCAGTCAATCGAGATACGTGAAGCGGAAAGGCGGAGAACTCCAGAAGACCATATACTTGCTATCTAGTTATGGGTGAGGATGGCCATAGGATAGTGGGGCACCGGGGCCCGGCGTATAGTTCTCATTTTCTAAGGTGTGCTTTTCATTAGTTGAGGGAAGGGTCAAGTGGGACCATAGCCACTGAAAAAAATAACAGACCTTAGCATCTGCATCGGCAGATATCTGAAAGCTCCCGACCGAGTTCTATATTTCTTGACTTGCCCTGACACAGGACTCGGACTGCACATTACAGGACATGTGCATCTAGACAAGCGATAACGGTTCGCGATACATGCGTGGGGAAGTATAGGAACAAATACCACTCTAGGTAGTGTGTCCTAGACTTGGGGGCATCGATTGGACTAGGGGGCATAAACCCTGAATCCGAGAAGCGTTCAGCAGATAGCGTAAATTCTAGTTGAAACTAGAAAGCACTTGATAGAAAACCCTAGATTAGATCCTGGTAACAAATAATAAATGTATGCCTGAAGCCAATGGGAACTACAGGGATTGGGAACACGTTATCGTTACTAGTTGGGACACTAGTTAGGCAGTGCAGAGATATAGAAACCAGTACAACAAGGAAATAGCGAAGCGGCAAAAGTATTAGAGCATATCCAATTCATCCTATCTTAGCATACCTTGTGATCATCTTGTCTAATCTTGCTGACCCTATCATCTTGGTGTTATCTTGTATTCAGTTAATTCATGTCGTTTTGTGTTTCCATGTTCACATGCTAGAAGTTACTGAACTTACTCAGGCTTTATGTCTGACTCTATTTTTCCATCGTCTTCTTTTCTTCCCTTTCCCCCCCAGGTAGTAACGGAGGGAATAGTTTAGCTCAGGTTAAGTTGGACTGCCACTCTTTCCCAGCTTGAAGATTTGTCGAAGTTTGCTTGGACTCTCTTTTCAGATGCTATGGCTGGCTCTTGCTAAAATCGGGGAATATAAATGTTGTTTTTTTATGCTTCTTTATTTTGTAAGACAGATGATACTCTGATATTGTAAAGAAACCATTGTACAAACTATTTTATCAATAAAGCAAAGTTTTATTTTCCGCTGTTTAATTTCTATCTGTCTTGTAATTTATCTTCATCTTTTACCCTAAATGCTCCACATAACTTAGTGCATTCCCTTTGTGAGTGACACTAATGGACGTGGGGTGTTACATGTGGTATCAGAGCTGAAGGTTACCAGATCAGATAAAGGATTTGAAAAATTATTTTCAAAACGGTTTTTAAAGAAGCATTTTCAAAAGAAAAGATTTGTTTTAAAGGCATATTCCCCCAAGCCATACGCACTATCTTCTCTTCCTCCGTTTGAATTCTTGCCTCCTTCTTTCTTGAGTCTCTGGTGCTCCTGGCTTTCTGGGAAGTAACCTCATCAATGGGCGAAGTAGTGCCCGACTTCCATCTATAACCGTAGTAGTTTCACCTACGGCCAGTTTTCTTTCAAGCTTATAGAGTTTTCTGTATGATGGAAGCAGCTTTCGAGATATTTGTCAACATGACTACACACGGAAGGGGATGAGGAGTTTGGCTAAGGAGCATAACCCTAGGATGAGGAATTCATGGATGTAGACTTAGCACACGAAGGAGGAAGAAATTATAAAACCTAAGACAAGAGGAAGTATCTTTACTAGGGTATGATAGGGCATATACTTAAGGACAAGGGCAAGAACGAGGATGGGATTTTCAGAAGGACAAGTACATGCTTTCGCCACCAAGCGTACCTAGGAGAAAGGTAGTCCGGTTGGAAGAGTCTAGTTTTCTGTTCGTACTATTTCCTTAGGTTCTAGCGCTTCTCATTTGTTTATATCCACTTCCATAGTTGGGTCTCTGCACCATAGTACTTGTATAGTAGAAAGATTCCACTAGAGTCTCAAATCCAATTGGTGGTCCGACCAGTTTATTTTTTTTTGGTTAGTAGGGATTTGAGAATAGCTATCAAGTTTGCTTATATCATCTCACATAGATCGTCTAAATTCGGGGGAGGTATTCCTTGGGTGCTTGTCTGATATTGGTTTAGGCCTTTGGGGCTTGTACTTGAGGAATGTCGAGTTCGGTTTGGATGGTTTGCGTGAGAGATGAATAGTTGTGGCAGCACTCCAAAGAGCACGTAGTGACCTTTCGACTCTTATAGTTATGGCATGGCCGATAAGAGGGAAACCTCTAATCATCTTAGTACATATACTTGGTACCGTGATTGACATCTGTTTATTTTGGAAATGGAAATCCGGAACTTCACAATCATGAAGTTAAATTAGTTAAGATACAGTGGAGTAAAGCTCAAGAGGGCTAGATGCTAGCATCATACCCTTTTCCTTGAGGGTGCATCCTTGATTTCCTTGTTTTAGGAGCTTTGCGCATAATTGTTTCTCTCTTTCCAAAATACATCACCTATGTCGTATCTTTGATCCTTAGGTAGAAGCCAATGGATGAAAACATGTATTTGAAACATGTTATGGTTGATGGTTGCAAGTGGTTTCTAATGGTTGCTTGTGAATGCATATGCATACGTATTAGGCACTAGATCAGTTCAGACGCTTTCATATTGCATTTACAGATATGTATTTGTTTGTAAATTGAACTTGATATGTTATCATATGGGAGTTGCATATGGATGAATGGCCGTGCATGCTTATAGTATTTACATAACTAGGGATGCTTGCATACATGGTTAGACGCATGGCACTGACATGACTAGCATTAAGGAGGTCGACTGAATCAGTAGACCGCCTGATTTTACAGTAGATAAAGACATATAGACACACTATGCATATGAACATGAAAGCATTAGAAATATTTTAAGGACAATGGATGCCTGTGAGTGAATGGTTGAGTAGATGGGTGATTGGATGGTAGGACACATTCTTCCTAACTTGAAGATTTCGGGGACGAAATCCTTTTAAGTGGGGGAGAATGTAACACCCCGTAATTCTGTAATGCTAAGATTCAAAAATCAAGGCAGAATTAAAAGTTAAAATCAAAATCAAGGGAAACGGGTTGCGCCATTGCGTTCGTCTCGGAATTTTGCTTGAAAACGAGTCCGAGTTTGCGTAAATCGGAGTCTGTATGAGGAAGATATGGCCTCCGGAAGATTCAGCGAAGTTCAAATTTCAAAATAGGTCAAGTTCAAAATTCAAATCGGACCCAGATTGGGCTGGGCGGGAATTTTCCTACCCAAGGCACCCAGGTCGACTGGGAAGTCGACCTGGGGCACCCAGGTCGACTGGGTAGTCGACCTGGGTCACCCAGGTCGACTGGGTAGTCGACCTGGGGGTCGACCCCCCCTGCTTTTTCCTGTTTTCTACACCTGGTTCATTTTTCTGTATTCGGACGCCATCCTGACCAGATTCGTTGACTTCTACATTATATAAACAGCCCTAGACTCCTTCTCCATTCACAATTCTTATCTACCCTTATGCTGCAAAGATTCTTAGTGAACATGGCTTCCTCTCCTCCTCTTAATTAAATAATAAATAAAATAATATATATAAAATAAATCAAGACGAGGAGGTGCTGCTCAAAGACTTTCAAAGAGGAGATTCAAGCAAGAATTCAAGTGAAGATTCGAACGACTCCAACGACTGTTTTTCTACGAATCTTAGCAACGCCATCTTTCTGTTCTGATATAATCTCTGTAAGTCGGTTATTTCTAGATTTGAACGTTTTTCTCTGTTCGTGACATGAAATTAAAGGAATAAAAGAATATGTCGAATCTCTCTCTCTATTCGAATCAGTGCCTATACTCTTGAACCTAATTAAGAACTGTTATGATTCGAGGAAAAATAAGACCGTGACTATGAAACTATGGACCTTAGAACCATATGCCTATGACTATGAACATTGCCTATGACTATGGACATTGCCTATGACTATGAATATTGCCTACGACTGTGACTGTGACTATGAGAATTATTTTCTTGACTGTGAACACCAACCTATGCCTTTGATTAGGAAAAACAAAAACTATTGCCTATAACATAACAAGGACACCAGCGATTAAACACCTATGATTCATGACGAGGAAAGTGTTGCTTAAGTTCTGTGATTATGAGATTAAACCCGATTATTTATTCTGCCTGTCCTTGGTTTTCTTTGGTTTTAGACCTTGGGAATTTACCTATTAAGTTAGGTCTACCCATGTTCTTGAACCTACGTCGTTATTCAAACCTTTTATGCCAGTTATTATGTCCATTCTTTTTTGTAGCATCTTTGGTTCATTCCCTATTTTCTACGAGTCTAGATTTATCCATAATCTAGATTGAATCGCAATCATACGAACGGTGGGAATACGATTTGGGCATAATGTGAAATGCACTAAAAACATAGTTAAAAACTTGGAATTTGGCATAAATTGGGAACATGAATTATGGCATGTTCATAGAAATTTAACATGAATTATAGGATGTGTAATTTGAGTCTAGTATTGACTTGTAAATCTAGCATTTACATGAGTTATGAACTAGAATAATAAGTCTAGTTTGACGTGAACTGTAATTAGAATGTTAAATCAGGATTGGATTAGCTAATTTGGCATAATAAATATATTGGTATAAATTTGAAATTAGCCATAATTGGGAATAACCGTCAGGTTTAGCAAAATCATGGTTAGTGACACTTAATTGGTATAGTTTACATACCAAAAGGGCATAAATATGATATAGAGGGGAAAACGGGCCATAAGAATAAATGTTGATAGGTTACATTAAAAGGGTAATTAGGAAATAAGTAAATTAGGAATAATTTACTAATAGAATTTGGCCTAAATGAGGAAATGTAAATTTAGACAAATTAAAGGTTTATTAACGACATCTCTTTTAATGGTACACCAGAAAGTTCTAGGGTGACAGAGAGGATAGTGTCTAGGCTTGGGTTTGGAAAATACAAGTTTCCTGCTCTCCCTGACTATCCCTAACTGATCCGACAGACGGGATGGTTACTTTCAAAACCTGATTTGAAAACTAATCAAAACCCTTTGAACTTAGAAAACACGAATATTCCTAACCCGAGGTTAGACTGAGTTGCGATGTAAACCTGCCCGGAACCAACCGGCACATCCAGTATTCGCAACAATATCTGTCTAATGCGAGTGGTAGCGGCTTTAATTTATTTAGTTAAAGCTAGAACAAGAATGGTAGGGTTAAGTTAACTAAGACACTTAACCAATTCAACAAGATAACCAAACCGATGGGTGGGGTTAGGTTCCTACAGACACAGTTAAGCTAGAATGGGAGGGTTAAGTCCATAAGAACACTTAACCAACTTAACACAGTCGAGCTAGAATGGGAGGGCTAAGTCCATAGGGACACTTAACCAAACTTATGGTAACAAGACCAGATTTGTAGGGGTTAAGTAAATAAGAAAACACTTAGCCAAACTAACATGTTAACTAGACTAGAAGGTGGGGTTAAGTAAAGTTGATACACTTAGCCAAATTAACATGTTAACTAGACTAGAGGTTGGGGTTAAGTAAATACACTTAGCCAATTTGATATGTTATCTGGGCTAGACCGTAGGGTTAAGTAAACTTGAACACTTAACCATCAGATTGTGATAAAAGAATAGGGTTAAGTATAAACATGAAGGGATAATACTTAACCATTAATAACATGTTAGTTAAGACAGACGGGCAAGGTTAAGTTAAAAAGGAACACTTAACCAATACAAGGTGAATGGGTAGGGTTAAGTATTAAGAAATACTTAACCAATATAACTTGGTTTGTGATGGGGTTAAGTCAACATGAATTACTGATAACACTTAACCAGTTTAACAGGATAAATGAAGGAGGTTAAGTTAGCTAGAATTGACTAATGACACTTAACCAATCTAAATTGACGGGAAAGAGAACTAAGTAGTAAACCTTAGTTAAGAAAACAACGATTCTGGAAACTAAGTGGTAAATCTTAGTTAGTAAAACTAAGTAGTAATTCTTATTATAACACGGGAAGGAGCGAATGTCCGTCTGAGTAAAAAGGAGGCTCAAACGAATTGGGTTACGAAGCCCGAGGCTTTGAGGGGACGTGAGGGTACTCTTGGTATCCCTCTGTGAGGCTGCAGATGATCCTCCTGGGCTCACAGAGGTTAAGGTTTTCGTAGAAGAACCAGGGGTATGCCTTGGTTGCAATATATGGCAACCTAAAGACTAGGATGGACCAGCGTGATTCGGCGAGAAAACGGTAGCCTTGTGATAGCAACTCGTCGTCTACCATCCATCTTCATTCAATCGAGATACGTAAAGCGGAAAGGCGGGGAACTCCAAAAGACCATATACTTGCTATCTAGTTATGGGTGAGGATGGCCATAGGATAGTGGGGCACCGGGGCCTGCCGTATAGTTCTCATTTTCCATGGTGTGCCTTTCATTAGTTGAGGGAGGGGTCAAGTGGGACTATAGCCACTGGAAAAAAACCAGACCTTAGCATCTGCATCGGCAGATATCTGAAAGCTCCCGACCGAGTTCTGTATTCCTTGACTTGCCCTGACACAGGACTCGGACTGCACATTACAGGACATGTTCATCTAGACAAGCGATAACGGTTCGCGATACATGCGTGGGGAAGTATAGGAACATATACCACTCTAGGTAGTGTGTCCTAGACTTGGGGGCATCGATTGGACTAGGGGGCATAAACCCTGAATCCGAGAAGCGTTCAGCAGATAGCGTAAATTCTAGTTGAAACTAGAAAGCACTTGATAGAAAACCCTAGATTAGATCCAGGTAACAAATAATAAATGTATGCCTGAAGCTAATGGGAACTATAGGGATTGGGATCACGTTATCGTTACTAGTTGGGACACTAGTTAGGCAGTGCAGAGATATAGAAACCAGTACAACAAGGAAATAGCGACGCGGCAAAAGTATTAGAGCATATCCAGTTCATCCTATCTTAGCATACCTTGTGATCATCTTGTCTAATCGTGCTGACCCTATCATCTTGGTGTTATCTTGTATTCAATTAATTCATGTCGTTTTGTTTTTCCATTTTCACATGCTAGAAGTTACTGAACTTACGCAGGCTTTATGTCTGACTCTGTTTTTCTTTCGTCTTCTTTTCTTCCGTTCCCTCCCCCCCCCCCAAGGTAGTACAGGAGGGAATAGTTTAGCTCAGGTTAAGTTGGACTGCCACTCTTTCCCAGCTTGAAGATTTGTCGAAGTTTGCTTGGACTCTCTTTTCAGATGCTATGGCTGGCTCTTGCTAAAATCGAGGAATATAAATGTTGTTTTTTTATGCTTCTTTATTTTGTAAGACACATGATACTCTGATATTGTAAAGAAACCATTGTACAAACTATTTTATCAATAAAGCAAAGTTTTATTTTCCGCTGTTTAATTTCTATTTGTCTTGTAATCTATCTGCATCTTTTACCCTAAATGCTCCACAGAACTTAGTGCATTCCCTTTGTGAGTGACACTAACGGATGTGGGGTGTTACAGTAGGGTATCGTCTGTTTCTGTTGGGTGGTAACACCTGTCTGTTTCTGCATGGTACCGTCTGTTGGGGTGGTAAAGGCCCATTTACTAGTGTACACCTAATTCTACATTCTGTTTCCGTAGGGATTAATCTGTTTCTGTTTTTGCACCTTCTGTTCCGGTAGTAAAGGCCCATTATTGGCATTCTGTTTCTGTACCTTCTGTTGGGGCGGTAATGGCCCATTACTAGCATTCTCTCCTGTGGAAATTATTCCTTTTCCGTTTCTGTTTCAGTTTAGACATTAGGATAACAACTAATCCTGTTATACTAGTATTAGTGCAGAGAAGCGAAAAGTAATAGCTTATATCATTCTGTTTCTTCTGTTTAACCTAAGTATATCTGCTACTCCTGTTACCGTTATTTCTCATCCAGTTTTATTTGCATGCCATGATTATTTTTATCTGTTCATATGCTGAAAGTCACTAGACTTGCCAGACTTTATGTCTGACCTTGCTTGTTTTCGCCCCTTTTCTTCCGTTCCCCCACCCCCCAGGTTTCCAAGGATGGAATACTTTAGCTTGATCCGGATTTCTTCTGCTTGAAGTGCTTAATGTATGGCTTGACTTCTTATGGCATCTTCTGTGGGGATTATGATTTTAAAGTTTTGTACTCTGAGGGCTTTTGAACAAGGCTGATATATATATGTACTTGAGTTTTGGTAAAGTGATTTTAAAAGATGTAACCAAACTGATTTCTGTTTTCCACTGAATTAAAGTTATAAAATTTTCAAGTACTGCTTTACGTATCTGTTCTTGTAATATTCTATTCTATCTACTAAAATTCTCCATCAAAGTTAAGGCATTCCCTTTGTGAGTGACCTTAACGGAGGTGGGGTGTTACACTTGGTATCAGAGCTAAAGGTTACCAGATTTGATAAGAAGTTTTTGAAAACTATTTTCAAAAAGGTTTTAAAAAGGAAGTATTTTCAAAAGTAAAGCTTATTTTGAAAAAAATAATAATCCCCAAAAGCCATATATCTTTCTTTCGATTCTTTGTTTCGAGTTCCTTCCACTTTCCCTTTTTGAATCTCTTCCTCCGCGTATAGATGCATTTATAAGATATGTAAGGACTTCCGTGCGACGGGTGGAAAACCGCTTTATGGGACTGAGATGTTGTCGAGGCTAGAAGTTGGCTCAATGAAGTGGTGGACTTGTTGGTACCTTTGAGATAGATGATGGGAGGAAGGTTCAACCAGCTGCTTGGTTAATGAAGGATGAAGCTTCATTTTGGTGGAAGGTCACGAATGGAGAACTTACATGGGAGACATGGATAGGACACACGATAAGAAAGTGGATCCAAAGAAGGGCGCTTGCTTCAACTGTGGTGAGATGGTATACATCACTAGGGACTTCCCGAAGAAACGAGGGCAAGGGAGGAAGATAGGACCTACTTCTGGAGGGCAGGCGAATGCTCTTGTGGCTGATGGATAGGATAGAAATAGAAAAATTTCTGTAGGAGGTTTAATTTTCTTATCTGATTTTTGAATTACAACTCCTTTTTATTTTGGTATTTTTCTGTAATTGAGACTCTGCACTTTAATACTAATCTTGTTTCTGATCCCACTATAGTCTCAAAACCCCATAAGGGTTACGACTCATCTGTTTGTGATAGGTTGGGGTTTTAGGGAATCTGTGTTGGGCGTTAAGTTGACTATGACACATACATTTTTGGTTTTGTGGGATATGATGGGGTTTTATTACGCTTAGTTTTCCTAAGAATCATTTGATAATCTGATCCGTACCAGTAGTCTGTAATTATCTGAATATTTCTGAAAAGAATAGGGGTTTTTACTCGAAGCGTGAAGTAGATTTCCAATTTTGACATTGTTTAACTGGAGTAATTCGCTGAGTGTCAATCTGATGTTGATTTCGGTCTTCGGGGTTGATAGTTAGGGAATTATTCTCTTAACCGATGTATAATGGGAACAGAACTTTTGTTTTAATTGTACTTGCTTCTATCACCCAGCTGTATCCTATCGATCGAGTCTTCGACCTTTAGGTATAATCTAATGGATGTAAACATGTGTTCGAGACATGTTATGATTGATGGTTTCAAGTGGATGCAAGTGGTTGCTAGTGGACGCTCGTGGATGCATATACACACACTAGACACTAGATCGGCTCAAAAACACTCTCATACTGCATATGGATGTGTGTGCATTTTTCAATTTTTGTGGATGCAGAATGATTGACTCCTCACATGGATGTTGCATTTGAATGTATGCTTGCGCACTTATATAGAAATGATATGTATCAATAGGGTTCTTTTGCATACATAATGGATGTATGGCACTATCATAATTCGCATTAGGGAGGTCAACTGAATCAGTAGACCGCCTGATTTTGCATGGGATAAGGAACATATACACACACTTTTTGCATATGTTCATATGGCATTAGAAATATTTTAAGGACAATGGATGCCTACATTTAATGATTGAGTAGATGGATGATTGGATGGTAGGATATACATTCATCTTAACTTGGAGATTTCGGGGACGAAATCCTTTAAGGAGGGGAGAATGTAACACCCCGTATTTTCTGAGAATATTAAAATAACAAATTAAAGAATAATTTATTTGAAAAAGAGGAATGAGAAAAGAATGATAGCATTGTTCTAAGGTTTGTAAGCAAAAGACTTAGTAGCTATTTTGGTTAGAACATGTGATTTGCATACAAGAGGTACAGAGTTCGATCCCCATCAGCGCCATATTTTTGTTTTAAGGGAAAGGCTAAAAATGGCTTAGTGTGAACGCAGTTCAAAAAGTGGTTTAGTGTGAAAATGGTTAATTATGTAGAAGTTATTAAGCCTTGAAGTTTGTATGCATATGAGAGAAATATATATATAGATATATATAAAAATTAAATAAATATGAAAAATGGTTCAAAACAGCGAATTGGGAGGGGGAATAACCGAACCGGCCCATTTTTGAGGTCGACCCAAGCTCAGCTGGGTCGACTAGGGGTTAATCCAGGGTGTTTGGCTGTTAACCCGTGAGCCGATTCGCTCAAATGCAGATTTTGCATCTGATTGGTTCTCATGGTTCAGGGTTAATCAAATGGTCCTAAATAACTTCCTATACCTATATATACATCCCTAACCTAAACCTAAATCTCTTACATAATTCTCTAGCCTCCATTGCTCTCTCCCTCTCTAAAAAAATAAATCAATGGCGTCTCTACTCTGCTGAAACCTAAGCTAGGACTTGTGCTTCTTCTTCCTCCAATTCTGATTAGGATTAAAAGAGAATAACTACAACACCTTTTTCTTTAGAATCCAACCAAGGCAAGTACAGTTATTTTCCGACATGAAATTTAATTATGATCCTAGCATGATAATAAATCTGAATCTGAGGTTATGTCTTTTTTTGTTTATCACATATGTTCTTCTATTTTATTGTTATTGTTCTGTTTGTTCTGTACTTCTTCCTCTGTTCTTCCCCTTTTTCTTTTATATAGCCAGGCTACCACGAGCCTGAGCAAAATCTCATAAGAGAAATGCATAAACGCCAAATTTGGGAAAAATAATGAATGATGCATAATTTGGACATGACTGATCTGTAACTGATTTGA
Organism: Allium sativum; assembly: GCA_030737875.1. Lineage (NCBI taxonomy): Eukaryota > Viridiplantae > Streptophyta > Magnoliopsida > Asparagales > Amaryllidaceae > Allium > Allium sativum. The sequence continues at coordinate 433,199,382 of CM060923.1, forward strand.
GGACACAACACATGTTGTAACTCAGGACATAAATCGGAGGCATATTATATGAGATGGTTTATGACTTAGAACATAAAGAACATAGGTTGTAACTTAGAACATAAATCTGAGGCATATAATTGGACATGTTATATTTAAAACATGAGGTGTATTGAACATATAACTTGAGTTTTGAGGCATAAAGAATATTGGACATATGACTTGGGATTTAGGGCGTAAATTTTAACTGTAAACATGTAATTGATTTGGATGCATAGTACATGTTGAAATTTACGATCTAGATTTGCAACTAATTTAAGGACAAAACATAAGTTGTAATTCAAGATCAAGATCTGGACATACTATATATATTGTAGTCTGTAATTTTAAAGAAGGAGGAGAAATATGCATATGACTTAGGTGTAAAAAGATCTATATTAAGATTTGATAACTATTAAGTGTGAATACACCTAAATGGGGATTTTTGCATATGTGACATGCATTGTAATCAATGGCTATATTTGGCATAATTTATATGTGGATCATGATTGGGGTTTTTGGGAAATATTCTGTACTATGCAAATTTAACTAAAATTTGGGTATATGTTATATTATGAATCATGACCATGATTTAGGCATGTGAATTTAGGCCTAATTTATAATTAGGCAAGATTTGTTAATGAAACCTTAAGGAATATTTAAGATTTGCTAAATCTGTTGAATTGTCTAATCTGCTAAATCTGTTATCTGTTTAATCTGTTGAATTGCCTAAACTGCTAAATAAGTTGAAACGCCAAATCTGCTAATTATGTTAAACTTCCTAATCTGCTAAATCTGTTGTGTCGTCTTATCTGTTAAATCTGTTGAAAAGCTGAATAATTGTAATTTGTAGGCAACCTAAGATTGAGTAAAACATGTTAATTTGATTAATCTGCTGCGACTTGAGAAGAAGTCAAATCTGTTAAATGGACATAATTAGCCTAATATCTGTATAATTCGTAATAGAATAAATTGGCTATAATAAGAATGCTGAGACACGAGGTTAGACTCACGTTTGCGGTAGAAGCCTGCCCGGACCCAAACGGCTTAACCAGTAACCGCAACCTTTCAGTCTAATGTGAGAGGTCGTAGCCATAACTAAAATATGCTTAGACACGAGGTTAGGTCTGGCTTGTGGCAGAAGTTTACCCGGAACCGCACGGCACATCCAGCGGCCACAAGCTAGCGACCTACTATGAGAGATCTGCGCATTAATAATTAATTAATGCAAATCTAAGATAAATATGATGTCTAAAACGTGTTAGGTGGGTAGGGTTAAACCAACTGGACTAATGAATTTAATAAACACGTTTCATGAATATGTAGGCCCAATACAAAGTTAGACAATCTGTAAGTTTGTTAAATCGATATATCTGATCCGTTAGTCTGAAAACTTGTTAACGGGATTGTCTGATCTGTGAACTAGTTGATCTGAACTCTGTATGTCTAAAACTTGTAAACAAGTTAATCTGAAATATGTTAGCCTGGAGACACAAGGTTAGGAGGGAAAATACTTGTGTCATTTGTTGTTTAGGACCCATATTAGTCAGTAACCCTTTCTGGTATCAAAACTATGACCCAACAGTAGGTGGGGTCTGGGCACGCTTAATGAACTAATTATAAGAGATTCATTCTGATAATGGCGAGGGGTGTTGATGGTGCGATCCAACCGGGTCATGTGCGTGCATGGATCCCGGTCTGCCTCTGAGGATGTAAGATGCCGTGTGTAACACCCCACCTCCGCTAGGGTCACTCTCAAAGGGAATGCCCTAATTTTGGTGGAGGTTTATAAGTATAAGTCACAGATGCAAAAGACAGATATAAGTACACATATTTTTGAAACAGCGGAAAACAACAGCAACTTTTTATTTCATCAAAATACGTGTTACACAAACCATGCCATAATTGTCTTACAATACTCCCAAAAACATTACATTTTCATAACTGTCTTGATTTCATTATTTAAAGAATCATAAAAACATAAGTAAACTGCATAAGTCCTATAATTGTTGTCCAAAGCCATAGTCCAAAACGAAAGAGATCCAAGCAATACATTCTTTCTCTTCAAGCTGGATGTAAACACTGGTCAAGCTGCGGTATTCCCTCCCTGTGGAACTGGGGGGAACGAAAGAAAAGTAGAGTCAGACATAAAGCCTGAGTAAGTCTAGGACTATTCAGTCTATGAATAAAGAATTGGGCATGATAAGTATTAACTGGAAATGGGAAAGCACCATAAACTAAGTTAAGTTGTCTAGAGTCGAATATACTATCGTACCCCATATTAATCTCTGCACCCCTAAAAACTAGTTCCCAACAGGCACCCCATAATCAGGGTGAAGTGATCCATTTCTAATGATCAGCTCCTACTCGCATAGTTACATGCGTCTTACGGCCCCCGATGTTGTAGTTACCTATGTTGGTCCCACCATGGGGTGTATCAAGTCCCATGGTGGTGGCCCAACACAATTCTAGAATGCACAGGTATACTACTGGTGCCCAGTGCCTTATTTTTATGCACCGGAGTGTGTAAATGCCCGCACCCCGTTAGAATCTACACTGTTGCACCACCGCCGTCGATTCGATCTCTTACAGTCAGCCCAATAATCGTGCCCCACCCTGCCTAGTTCAGGGTATCCTGATACACCTTGTAGGGTTACTGCTGAAAAGGGTCCCCCGCTACTAGGTTTTCTATTTCTAGCCAACATGCTAAGTTGGTTAACTGTTTTGTAAACCTAACCCCCAATCAGTCTATATAGTTTAGCATGTTCCATTTTGATGAAGTATTAATTCAATTTACTTAATCCTATCAATCCTTTGACTCAGCCTTAATTGTCTTATTAAAGCCTCGACCTCTCGCATTAGACAGGTATTGTTGTGACTGCCTGTTGCCGGTTGGTTCCGGGCAGTCTTACGTCACAACTCAGTCTAACCTCGGGTCTTTATTGGGCTCAATGTTTAACCACCCACATTGGATAGGTATTGTTGTGACTACTGGACAGCCGGGTGGTTCCGGGTAGGTTTATGTCACAACGCTATCCAACCTCGGGTTAAACACATCGTATTTTCTAAATTTACATATTTTGTCTCTTTTCTTTTTATATGTAAATATTTGCGGCCCATTATTCAAATTCATCTTTATTGGGTAAAATTAATTTATACCATTTAATTGTTTTCAAGATCGTTGGCATGCGTCAAACATGCCAACACATATGTTTTATAATTTAACCCAAACGTCATTACCCCCGTTTTATACGTTCGTTACATAGCCACATGAAAAAGGGGAGGCTTAGAACATGGTGTTTATATATTCTAAGTAACATCAAAAGGGGAGTGTGAACGCATGAACTTGCAGCATAACGATCTAATTAACATGAGTTAGGCACTTGTGAACTTGCATTGTAATAGCATATAATCATGGCATAAACATACCTAAACATGAATCATGGTTTTTAACCTATTCATATAGTCATGGCATAAACATACCTAAACATGAATCATGGTTTTTAATCTATTCATGTAAACTTGCAATTGGAATGTAAATCCAACTTAATTATGTGTCACATATATTATCATGTGATTTTGATAACAGCATAGGCCTAAAACATATTTTGTTTGGGCATAAAGTCAAACATAAACTAGCCATGTTCATAAAGTCAACACAAGTTCACAAGGGTGCTTACTTTTGTCACTAACACAAAAGTATGGTTTTACACGTGAATCATGATGCCAATTCCAAAATAAATTCATATGAATCATAATACTCAAATGGATCCAATTACACTAAAAATGATCATAAAAATATACATCATGTTGGCATAATAATGAGTCATATACTTGCTTGAATCTCAACTTTGTTGTACAAACATATAGTCGTTAACTTTCAACATGAATCACATACTTGCAAATACCCAATAGGTGTTGTAATAAACTACCACAAACAAATAGTCATTAACTTTCAACATGAGTCATAATACCCAAATCTATTCATAATTAGAATCATAGCAACATACAATTATGAATTATCATCACCACAAACTGAGTACAATTCCATTTCTCATTTACACAAATCAAAACACAATTATTCATTCATATCGGAATAGCACTCTACTTACACCGTATGACGAATCTTCAATTCAGGAATCTGAATTCTGAATTTGGAGATGCTATCCTTTGTTGTAGGCGTTGTTTTGATTTAGTTGTCGTTGCTTTAAGCTTTTGAATTGTCTCCTAATCGTCTCTCAATTTTGACGGCTATTCCTAGTCTTTCCTCAGCAGCATGATGGTCTCATTCTCATTTTTATTTATATGAATTAGGTGGAGTCCTAGGTCCTTTTTATAGAGTTTGTGAATTGATTAGAACCGTCGATGGAGCTTGGATTAATAATAGCCGTTCGTTTGAAGGAGAGACCAATCAGGAGCTGACACCTAGCCCTAGTGACATGGCAAGGCTCAGAAATTCGGCCAAGCACAGACCAGGCCAGCCAGGGGGGCTGGGTTCGACCTGGCTCAGGGGCCAGGTCGACTCCCCAGTCGACCCCCATGTCGACTTGGTAGTCGACCTGGGTGCCCCAGGTTGACTACCCATTCGATCTGGGTAGCCCAGGTCGACTACCCAGTCGACCTGGGTGCCTTGGACGGGAAAATTCCCGCCCTGGCCAATCTGGCCCGATTTTTGAAATTTGAATTGGTTTTCTGAGCTATTTGAATTTTAACTGAATTCTGAAACTTCCGGAGGCCATATATTCTTCATACGAAGTCCGTTTTACGCAAACTCGGACTCTATCCCAAGCAGAATTCCGAGACGAACGCAATGGAGTATCCCTTTTCCCTTAATTATTTGATTTGAAATTAATTATACTTTAATTTGTGAATTTCACTGTTATAGAATACACGGGGTGTTACATTCTCCCCCACTTAAAAGGATTTCGTCCCCAAAATCTTCAAGTTTAGGAAGAATGTATATCCTAACATCCAAACGTCCATCTACTCATCCATCAAACACGAGCATCCATTGTCCTTAAAAGACTTCTAATGCTTCATGATCATATGCGAAGTGTGTGTACATGTACTTATCTAATGCAAAATCAGTCGGTCTACTGATTCAGTTGACCTCCTTAATGCAAATTATGTAAGTGTCATGAATCCATTATGTATGCAAATTTTCCTATTCATGATTCTACATGAGTGCACAATCATTCATATATAAATGCAACATCCATATGACAACACATTAAACTTCAACCATATACGAATATAAATACATATATGCATATGCAATATGATGTGACTGAGCCGATTTAAAACCTAGATTGTGTGTGTATATGCAACAACGAGCAACCACTAGCAATCACTTGCAACCATCATCCATAACATGTTTCAATTACATGTTTTCATCCAAAGGGTTTCTACCTAAAAGATAAGGTCGAGGAGATATACCTAAAAAGATAGATAAAAGTGCAACTTAAGGAAAAAGAAAGATCAAAGATGTACCCTCGAAAAGAAAAGGGTATGCTGCGCGTATTCTAGCCTCAGTTTCCCAAGTCGCGTCTTCCTCGGCGTCGCTCCACTGAACTTTGACGAGCTTGACTTCGCGGTTGCGTAGCTTTTTCACTTCAGTTCCTAATATGCGGGTTGGAACTTTCCTCACGATTGCTTCACGTTCCACTTCAGCTTCTTCTAGGATGTTTGGCTCTACCACTTCAGTAGATTCATGTAGATATTTTTGGAGGTGCGAAACATGAAAAACGTTGTGAACTCCGGCTAGTTTTTTAGGTAGCTCTAATCTATAGGCCATTTTCCCAATTTTCTCGACAATAGGAAATGGCCCTACGAATCTTGGTGCTAGCTTTCCTGTGGTTCCAAAATGAACAACGTTCCTTAGCGGAGATACCTTAAGAAAAACTCTGTCCCCAACCTCAAACTCAAGGTTAGTCCTTCTCTTGTCTGCGTAGGATTTGTGTCTGTATTGGGCTGTCTTCATTCTTTTCCGTATTAAGTCTACTTTCTTTGAAGTCTCTCGGATCATATCTGGTCCAAGTATGAGCTTATCAGTAGACTCCAGCCAACAAGTGGGCGATCGGCACGGTCTTCCATATAAAGCTTTGAAGGGCGCCATTCCGATGGTGGCTTGGTAGCTGTTGTTGTAGGCAAATTCCACCAAAGGAAGATGGTCTTTCCACGTCCCTCCGAAGACAAGGACGCACAGTCTTAAAAGGTCCTCCAAAACTCTTTTCACTCTTTCTGTCTGGCCGTCGGTTTGGGGATGATAGGCTGTGCTCAAGCATAACTGTGTGCCTACCGCTTCTTGCAGACTCCGCCAAAACTCACTTGTGAAGATAGGGTCTCGGTAACTAACAATGCTGGAGGGTATTCCATGGAGTCGAACAATTTCCTTGAGATAAAGAGATGCTAGGGATGAGGCAGTTCTTTTACTCTTGACGGATAAAAAGTGGGCGCTTTTAGTAAGCCTATCCACTGTTACCCTAATGCTAGTGTTGCCTCTTCTAGACCTAGGCAGCCCATCAATGAAGTCCATTGAGATGCTATCCCACTTCCACTGTGGGACCTCTAGAGGATGGAGCAAATCGCCAGGTTTCTTCTGTTCTGCCTTAACCTGTTAGCAAACCATACACTTTGAAACGAATTCTGCCACATCTTTCTTCATGCCGCTCCAAAAGAAAGTTCTCTTTATGTCCTTATATATTTTATCTCCGCCTGGATGTATCGTCATCTTGGAGTGATGTGATTCCTCGAGGACCTTCTTTACTAAATCCCTTGTCTGTGGGACGCATAGTCTTCCGTCTCGCCTTAGCCAACCCTTATCGTCGATGGAGTATCTGTTGAGGTGACTTGAAGTCTCACCCCTGATTAGCCTATCAATCGTTTCCACAAGCTGAGGGTCTTCGCGTTGTGCTGTCCCTATTGAGTCCACTAAAGTCGGGCGTACTTCGAGAGATGCTAGCAAGCCCGGTACAAAATCGAAGGAGGGCCTAAAGTCAAAGCTGGCTATAAACTCTAGGCTTTGCCTTTCAACAAACAGCGGGCTTAGGGTCAGTTTCTTTCGGCTCAACGCGTCTGCCACCACGTTGCCTTTTCCCGGAGTGTAGGAGATCTCGAAATCGTACGAGGAAAGAAACTCCATCCATCTCTGTTGCCTCAAGTTAAGGTCCTTCTGCAAGAAGAGATATTTCAAGTATTTATGGTCAGTGTAAAGTTCGAACTTCTCCCCTAGGAGATAGTGGCGCCAAGACTTAAGCGCAACGATGATGGCAGCTAACTCAAGATCGTGGGTCGGGTAGTTCTTTTCGTGCACCTTCAACTGTCTCCCGCCATAAGATACTACCCTTCCTTCTTGCATTAAGACAGCGCCTAGTCCTGTCCCACATGCATCTGTATAAACTTCGAACATCTTGCTTCCATCTGGCAACGTCAGAACTGGGGCTGTTGTAAGAGCCCTTTTTAGTCGTTGGAAAGCAAACTCGCAATCCAAGTCCCAATTGAACACTAGATTCTTCTTTGTCAGCCTCGTGAGTGGAGCTGATATTTTTGCAAAATCTCTGATGAATTTCCGATAGAAGCCTGCTAGTCCGAGGAAGCTTCGTACTTCTGTTGCATTCCTTGGTGTCTTCCAATCCTGTACCGCTACTACCTTAGCAGGGTCCACAGCTAACCCTTCTTTGGATACTATGTGCCCAAGGAACCTCACTTCCTCTCACCAAAAGTGGCATTTGGAGAATTTGGCTTTTAGCTGATGGACTCGCAGAGTTTCCATGATTGCCCTTAAGTGCTGAGCATGTTCTTCTTCACTCTTTGAGAAGATAAGGATATCGTCTACGAAGACCACTATGAACTTGTTGAGGAATTCCCTGAACACCCTACTCATTAGGTCCACGAAGTAAGCGGGTGCGTTTTTCAAGCCAAAAGGCATGACAAGCCATTCAAAGAAGCCGTCTGGGATTCTGAATGCTGTCTTATCGATGCTATCATCAGCTACCCTTAGCTGATGAAATCCGGTCGCTAAATCGAGTTGGGAGAAAAAAGACGCTCCTACAAGCTGATCAAACAGATCGTCAATTCTGGGGAGAGGGTGCCTATTCTTTTTCGTTAGCTTGTTGAGCTCCCTTTAGTCAACACATAGACGGAGTGAACCATCCGCCTTTGTGGCGAACACCACTGGAGCGCCCCATTCTGAAATACTCCTCCTAATGAACCCCTTCTCTAGAAGCTCTTTAATCTGTTTACTGAGCTCTTTCCTTTCCCGTGGAGCCATGTGTCTAACGGGCAATGCAACGGGCTTTGCATTACCTACAAGATATATGCGGAAGTCTATCTCCCGCTTCGAAGGTAAGCCCTTCACCTCTTCAAAGACATCCGGATATTCCCGGACCACCGTAACCGATTTCAAACTCTCAACAGAAGCATCTAGCGGTTCAAGATAACTAAGCATAACCACATACGAGGGATTACAAGTAATTTCCAGAGTGTTACCAAGTTGGGTCAGAAGCCTAACCACCATTTTCTCACAATCAAGGATGGCACCATTACTGGATAGCCAATCCATGCCCAAAATCAAACCATATCCCGAGAAGCCCAAAATCAAACCATATCCCGAGAAGCCCAAAATAAAAGCACTACATCTAAATTCTACGCTTATAATAGAAATTTTCAATCCCACACAGATCATAGACAGATGAGATGGGCCCCCAATTGGATTTGAAACAATTAAGGGGTCCTCTACCATACTAGTTTCTAGTTGCAGAGATTCTACTAAAGCAGATGAGATAAAGGAGTGTGATGCGCCAGAATCAAATAAAGTGTGAACTGGGTGATCATAAAGATAAACTACACTTTCTACAGAAGTATTCATACCTCGCTGTTGCAGAGGTGGCGCTTCTAGCACATGAACCTGTGCCCCTGAGGTGGATCCAGCCCTCTGCCCCTGCCCTCGTTTCTTTGGGCAATCCTTAGCATGTGGCCTGTCTCACCGTAAGAAAAGCACCCACCATTCATCTTGGCCTTCTTTTTCCGGCAATCTTTCACTAAGTGCCCTACTTTGCCACAGAAATTACACTTCCTCTTCTCTTTGTTGTCTTTCCCGCCCTTCTTAAAGTCTGTCTTCTTAGGCTGTAAACCCTCTTTCTTCCCTTGAGAGCTTTCTGCCTTTGTCTCCTTCTTGCCCTTATCCTCTTCGTTCAGCAATGCCATCTGCACCAACCTTTCATACGTAGCTCCCATGGGTATATGGGTCATGGCCAAACTGTGTAATGGCTCGTTCAATCCTTTGACAAAGTGGAGAGCCTTCTTGTGCGGAGTGTTGACTAGGTCCAGTCTGAACCTAGCCAGATGATCGAACTGATTAACGTACTCTTTGACTGTCATATTCCCTTGCTTAAGAAATAAGAATTTTTCCAACTGAAGACTCCTTTCAGCTTCTGAGAGAAATTTAGCCTCAAACCTTGCCCTAAAGTCCTCCCATGTTTCCACTGGTCTTTCTGCATTGGTGACTTCCCACCAGTAGGAAGCCTTGCCTTTAAGTAGCCATACTGCCAGTTGTACCTTCTGCCTATCTTCTACCTCAAAGATGACAAATAAGTCCTCGGTTTCCTTCAGCCAATTCCTGGCTGCCACGAAGGACTCGGTTCCATGAAAGTCCTTTCCTCCCATAGCTTTAAAATCTTTACATATCTTAGCAAAAGTATTACCACGCGGAGGAGGTGGAGGAAGAGGTGCAGCTGGATGATTTCCTGCAGCTGGGGGAGGAGGAACAGTGGGACCTGGCTGTTTGGCCCTTGCTTCCAAGAATCGTCTGAACCAACCAGGTATTGGTACACCCTCTGGCAAGTTAAGTTCTTCGGACATGCTGAAACAAAAAGGATAGATTCAAAACGAAGGATAATGGATAGTACCTATGGCTTTGGGAGGGACTACTCCTTTTTAAAATAAAATAACATTTTATCTTTAAAAATGCTTCTTTAAATTTTCTTTTGAAAATAAATTTTCAAAACTTTTTATCTTATCTGGTAAACCTATGATCTGATACCAAGTGTAACACCCCACCTCCGTTATGGTCACTCTCAAAGGGAATGCCCTAATTTTGGTGGAGGTTTATTAGTATAAGTCACATATGCAGAAGACATATATAAGTACACATATTTTTGAAACAACGGAAAACAACAACAACTTTTTATTTCATCAAAATACGTGTTACACAAACCATGCCATAATTGTCTTACAATACTCCAAAAAACATTAAATTTTCATAACTGTCTTGATTTCATTATTTAAAGAAGCATAAAAACATAAGTAAATTGCATAAGTCCTATAATTGATGTCCAAAGCCATAGTCCATAATGAAAGAGATCCAAGCAATACATTCTTTCTCTTCAAGCTGGATGTAAAAACTGGTCAAGCTGCGGTATTCCCTCCCTGTGGACCTTGGGGGGGAACGAAAGAAAAGAAGACGAAAGAAAAGTAGAGTCAGACATAAAGCCTGAGTAAGTCTAGGACTATTCAGTCTATGAATAAAGAATTGGTCATGATAAGTACAAACTGGAAGTGGGAAAGCACCATAAACTAAGTTAAGCTGTCTAGAGTCGAATATACTATCGTACCCCATATTAATCTCTGCACCCCTATAAACTAGTTCCCAACAGGCACCCCATAATCAGGGTGAAGTGATCCATTTCTAATGATGGGCTCCTACTCGCATAGTTACATGTGTCTTACGGCCCCCGATGTTGTAGTTACCTATGCTGGTCCCACCATGGGGTGTATCAAGTCCCATGGTGGCGGCACGATACAATTCTAGAATGCACAGGTATACTACTGGTGCCCAGTGCCTTATTTTTCTACGTCGGAATGTGTGCACACCCGCACCCCGTTAGAACCTACACTGTTGCACCACCGCCGTCGATTTGACCTCTTACAGTCATCCCAGTAATCGTGCCCCACCCTGCCTAGTTCAGGGTATCCGGATACACCTTGTAGGGTTACTGCAGAAAAGGGTCCCCCGCTACTAGGTTTTCTATTTCTAGCCAACATGCTAAGTTGGTTAAGTGTTTTGTAAACCTAACCCCCAATCAGTCTGTATAGTTTAGCATGTTCCATTTTGATTAAGTATTAATACAATTTACTTAATCCTATCAATCCTTTGACTCAGCCTTAATTGTCTTATTAAAGCCTCGACCTCTCACGTTAGACAGGTATTGTTGTGACTGCCTGTTGCCGGTTGGTTCCGGGCAGTCTTACGTCACAACTCAGTCTAACCTCGGGTCTTTATTGGGCTCAATGTTTAACCACCCACATTGGATATGTATTGTTGTGACTACTGGACAGCCGGGCGGTTCCGGGCAGGTTTATGTCACAACGCAATCCAACCTCGGGTTAAACACATCGTATTTTCTAAATTTACATATTTTGTCTCTTTTCTTTTTATATGTAAATATTTGCGGCCCATTATTCAAATTCATCTTTATTGGGTAAAATAAATTTATACCCCTAAATTGTTTTCAAGGTCGTTGGCATGCGTCAAACATGCCAACACATATGTTTTATAATTTAACCCAAACGTCATTACCCCCGTTTTATACGTTCGCTACAATATAACATATGTTGGGTTTAACATTTAAACCCAACTTAGCCACATGAAAATGGGGAGGCTTAGAACATGGTGTTTATATATTCTAAGTAACATCAAAAGGGGAGTGTGAACGCATGAACTTGCAGCATAACGATCTAATTAACATGAGTTATGCACTTGTGAACTTGCATTGTAATAGCATATAATCATGGCATAAACATACCTAAACATGAATCATGGTTTTTAACCTATTCATATAATCATGGCATAAACATACCTAAACATGAATCATGGTTTTTAATCTATTCATGTAAACTTGCAATTGGAATGTAAATCCAACTTAATTATGTGTCACATATATTATCATGTGATTTTGATAACAGCATAGGCCTAAAACATATTTTGTTTGGGCATAAAGTCAAACATAAACTAGCCATGTTCATAAAGTCAACACAAGTTCACAAGGATGCTTACTTTTGTCACTAACACAAAAGTATGGTTTTACACTTGAATCATGAAGCCAATTCCAACATAAATTCATATGAATCATAATACTCAAATGGATCCAATTACACTAAAAATGATCATAAAAATATACATCATTTTGGCATAATAACGAGTCATATACTTGCATGAATCTCAACTTTGTTGTACAAACATATAGTCGTTAACTTTCAACATGAATCACATACTTGCAAAAACCCAATAGGTGTTGTAATAAACTACCACAAACATATAGTCGTTAACTTTCAACATGAGTCATAATACCCAAATCTATTCATAATTAGAATCATAGCAACATACAATTATGAATTATCATCACCACAAACTAAGTACAATTCCATTTCTCATTTACACAAATTAAAACACAATTATTCATTCATATCGGAATAGCACTCTACTTACAATGTATGACGAATCTTCAATTCAGGAATCTGAATTCTGAATTTGGAGATGTTATCCTTGGTTATAGGCATTGTTTTGATTTAGTTGTCGTTGCTTTAAGCTTTTGAATTGTCTCCTAATCGTCTCTCAATTTTGACGGTTATTCCTAGTCTTTCCTCAGCAGCATGAAGGTCTCATTCTATTGTTTATTTATATGAATTAGGTGGAGTCTTAGGTCCTTTTTATAGAGTTTGTGAATTGATTAGAACCGTCGATGGAGCTTGGATTAATAATAGCCGTTCGTTTGAAGGAGAGGCCAATCAGGAGCTGACACCTAGCCCTAGTGACAAGGCAAGGCTCAGAAATTCGGCCAAGCACAGACCAGGCCAGCCAGGGGGGCTGGGTTCGACCTGGCTCAAGGGCCGGTTCGACCCCCATGTCGACTTGGTAGTCGACCAGGATGCCCCAGGTCGACTACCCAGTTGACATGGGTAGCCCAGGTCGACTACCTAGTCGACCTAGGTGCCTTGGACGGGAAAATTCCCGCCCTGGCCAATCTGGCCCGATTTTTTAAATTTGAATTGGTTTTCTGAGCTGTTTGAATTTTAAACTGTATTCTGAAACTTCCGGAAGCCATATCTTCTTCATACAGAGTCCGTTTTACGCAAACTCGGACTCTATCCCAAGTAGAATTCCGAGACGAATGCAATGGCGTATCCCGTTTCCCTTAATTCTTTGATTTGAAATTAATTATACTTTAATTTGGGAATTTCACTGTTATAGAATACACGGGGTGTTACACCGTGACATCTGTAAATAGGTCTGTGTCATTCACAGGTTGCTACTTTAGGGAATGGTACACCCTTCTGTGGGGCTGGCACAGGTTATTTATGTATTAGGGAGCCGATCGCGTGGGGTAGGACTTAGGGTACACTTAACTCTGTCTGTTTCTGTGGGGTGCCGTCTGTTTCTATTGGGTGGTAATAGCTGTCTGTTTCTGCGTGGTACCGTTTGTTGGGGTGGTAAAGGCCCAATTACAAGTGTACACCTAATTCTACATTCTGTTTCCGTAGGGATTAATCTGTTTCGGTTTCTGCACCCTCTGTTCGGGTAGTAAAGGCCCATTATTGGCATTCTGTTTCTGTACCTTCTGTTGGGGCGGTAAAGGCCCATTACTAGCATTCTCTTCAGTGGAAATTTTTTGTTTTCGTTTCTGTTTCAGTTTAGACATTAGGATAACACCTAATCCTGTTATACTAGTATTAGTGCAAAGAAGTTAAAAGCAATAGCTTATATCATTTTGTTTCTTCTGTTTAACCGAAGTATATCCGCTACTCCTGTTACCGTTATCTCTCATCCAGTTTTATTTGCATGCCATGATTATTATTATCTGTTCATATGCTGAAAGTCACTGGACTTGCCAGACTTTATGTCTGACCTTGCTTGTTTTCGCCCCTTTTCTTCCGTTTCCTCCCTCCCCCCAGGTTTCCAAGGAGGGAATATTTTAGCTTGATCCGGATTTCTTTTGCTTGAAGTACTTGAAGTGCTTAAAGTATGGCTTGACTTCTTATGGCTTCTTCTGTGGGGATTATGATTTTAAAGTTTTGTATTCTGAGGGCTTTTGAACAAGGCTGATATATATATGTACTTGAGTTTTGGTAAAGTGATTTTGAAAGATGTAACCAAACTGATTTCTGTTTTCCACTGAAATAAAGTTATAAAATTTTCAAGTACTGCTTTACGTATTTGTTCTTGTAATATTCTGTTCTCTCTACTAAAATGCTCCATCAAAGTTAAGGCATTCCCTTTGTGAGTGACCTTAACGGAGGTGGGGTGTTTACATAAAATATCTTCTCTCCCAAAATGATTTGAATCTTCGGCAGCAAAGGTGGCTAGAGTTTCTAGCATCTTATGATTTTGGTATAGACTATACTCCTGGTAAAGGTAACATGGTTGCAGATGCGTTAAGTCGAAGACACACAAGTTTACCGGCGATGTTTTCAGAATGGAAGAGCCTTGAGTATTTGGCAAGATTCTATTTCAGGCCACGATGTGAATTGGAACCTAAAATGTTGGCAAGCTTATCGATAAGACCTACTCTTATCAAAACGATTGGCGAGAGCCAAAAGCGAGATGTAAAGCTTGTCGAGTTTATCCAGAAGCTGGAACCAGAGAATAAAGAGTTCGAAGTCGATCGGGAAGGTTGGCTTCGAAAACAAGGGCGACTAATTATTCCTAATATCTACGAATTGAGAGATGAGGTTCTGAGGGAACGTCATCACTCGAAGTTAATGATTTGTCCCGGTGTTAATAAGATGTATTAGTACAAGAAGCGAATCTACTAATGGGAGGGGATGAAGCGAGATATTGGAAAATTCATTTCCAAGTGCATGACCTATAAGTTGGTGAAAGCTGAATAGAAGAAGCCTAGTGGTTTTCTTCAGCCATCGGAAGCTGCAACATGGAAGTGGGAGCAGATATCGATGGACTTTATGATGGACTACCTAGAACTAGGGCAGGAAACGAAGGAATTTAGGTCATCGTGGATAGCTTGACCAGAAGTGCAAGATTCATTCATGTCAGGTCGACTAGGACGGCATCGAAATTGGCTGAACATTATGTGAAATGGATAGTTTGATTCCATGGTATCCTAAAGAGCATAGTGAGTGACCGAGATCCATTATTCATACGTGGATTTTGGAAGAGCCTACAAGAAGCTTTGGGGACCAAGTTTTGTTTAAGTACGGCTTACCATCCTCAAACTGATGGTCAAACCGAGAGGGTTAACCGAGTTTTGGAAGACCTCCTTAAAGCTTGTGTGTTGGATTTTGGGGGATCATGGAAAGACCATCTACATTGAGTTGAGTTTGCATATAATATTAGCTACCAGTCTAGCATTGCGATGGCACCATAGAAGACGTTGTGTGGGAGGCCGTGCAATTCTCCGACATGTTGGTTAGAAACTGGAGATAAGTTGGTACTTGGGCCTGAGATGTTTAGAGAGACCTCGGATTGTATCTAGGTCGTTCGGCAACGGATGTAGACAACCCAAGATCGTCGGAAGAGTTATGCCAATAAGCGTCGAAAGGATTTAGAATTCAATGTTGCCGATATGGTTTTCATGAAAATTTCGCCATTGAAGCACGTGATTCGATTCAAAAACAAAGGAAAGTTAGATATTAGGTTCGTTGGACCATTTCCGATAGTCGAGCGAATTGGAAAGCTTGCATACAGATTGGAGTTGCCCGAGAAGATGTCGAGTGTGCATAATATGTTCCATGTATCGTTTTCACGGAAGTTCGTGCATGATTAGAATGGGTGGTAGCTCCAAAGCAACACGAAGACCTAGAAGTAGAAACTGTAGTTGCGAAACCTCGTAAGCCACTTGTAGGAAATGACACGAAACAACTTAGGAGGAAGACGGTTAAGCTAGTCAAGGTACAATGGAGTGAGGATGGCGACGATTGTATATCGGAGATAGAAGAGAGCATGAAGGCGATTCATCTTGAACTCTTCGTTGGTAGGACCCTTCGATATTGTATCATCGTTATATTGTTGAATCTTGCAGTTGATTGATAGAATTCTACGTGCTAGGATAAAGCTATGGATGCCTGGATTGATAGTTGTAGTTTGGATGATAGAATTGGCTTCTCATGGATGATAAGCATGAAGAATTGTTGTGGTTGATTGTGTTTGCTTGGAATTTGGGGGGGGGGGGAGAATTCTTAAGGAGGGAGAATGTAACGGCCCGCATTTTATGTATCAGAAGATCGTAAAATATTTTTGTTTTATTCCCTGAGTGTTGGATCATTCTCATCTTTTAATATGTTGTTTATGGAGATGTGAGACATGTCCATAATTTTTACCAATTTTATTTCTAACCATTTTGCACCTTTCAGTCTTTTACAAGGAATAACTTTTGACTTAGGTTGAATCAGGTGTTCAAACCAGTGTCACTGGAGAGGAAATGGTGTTTTCCTTTCCGTGGAGTGGTTACATTAGAGATTTGGTTCAGCCTTTTGAGAGGAATCGCTGCTTTAAAGTTTTCCAGTTGGCTGTTCAGGATTTTTAGGCACAATGGGCTGATTAAGAAGGCCCATTAGTGGGCTAGTGGAAACTATAAATAGGGGGTAGAGGGTATGAGAAATGATTTGGACTCTCTATTCTCTTATTTGGTGGCCTATGCTCCTCCTTTCTCTAACACCTTTCCACCATTAAAAATCAAAACCTAAGGAAGGAAATTGAAGATCTACAACACCATTGGTGGCTAGATCTACATCAACTGAAGCAGGAATTCAAAGGATCAAGGTGTTTGGTTCGAACTGCTTGCCGTCCAAAATCTTATTACATTGATTTTAGCTTGTTTGTGAGAAATGGTGAGTGATTTACATCTCTCACATGGATTCAATGAAGTATATGAATGTTTGATCGTGTTTTTCATCAAATTCAGGTGTTTTTACTATAAATCTATACCATGACAAGTCCATTTTCATATGAATCACCTTGTGATCTACTTTAGCATGTTTAAACCAGTAATTCCTATGCCATTTCATATGTTTATGCAAGTTAGAACCAAAATTTAGTTCATATGTTCATATATCATGATTTTGGAGTGATTTGCATAATTCTAGTGATAATCGTCATATTCATGTTTTTAGTGACTTCATAACATGCTTATGATTGTGTTGAATGAATTGGACGAGTATATTTCGTCAATTGGCGAAGTTTTGGTCGAAACTATAGTTGCATAGGGGTGGTGTAGGTTTTTGGTCGTTCATGTCGGGTCGTTCGATCGCATAGTGGTGTATGTCTTGGAGAACAAGACAAAACTGAGGTCAGTAGGAAGACTGGAGTCGGTCGAGCGAGCCTAGGGAAGTAGGGTCGGTTGAGCGAGCCTGGGGTTGGCCTCATTTTGGATCGGTCGAAATTTGTGTTTTGGGAAGCAAGTAGTAGTGGGTCGGTCAAGCGAGCAGGCCAGGGTCGAGCAGGGGTGTGGTCAGTCAAGCATGCCAAGGTTGGTCGTGTACACAAGAAAAAGGGGTCAGTCTCTATTGTGATGTTGATTGGGTCAGTCGTCTACCTAGATGAAGGGTCGGTCGTACACCCAGATGAGGGGGGAGGTTGGTCGAACCTGGCCAAGGGTCGGTCACTGGGTCATTTTCTGAAAATTTTATTTTTGGGTACGACCCAGATTTGAAGAAAAGAGGTTGAAAAAAAAATTCGGGGTGTTGTGACTTCGAAGTGAATTCAAGGAGGAAGGTTCAAGGTGTTGAAATGCGTTTGTTGATCGGTGTAGAACAGCGAATGGGGTGACAAATCAAAAGTCGTTAATTGGTAAATGATGGTTGCTTGAGAAGGTTGCTTGAGCTATGAAAAGTCATCGGGTTGGATGACTAGAGATGCGAAGGCCGAGAGATTATCGTTGTCATAAGTTCTAGCAGACTCAAAGTAGGGTTACAATGGGGGCACCCAAACGACCGGTTATAGGTCGAGTACGCTGGGTATCGTTGAAAGGCCTAGTTGTCAAGGTTGAACATACATACATATCATGGAAAGGCATATGGAGTTTGTGCTAGAACTGGGGTTAACATTAGCCCTTGACATATAGCAAGGTTGGCCGTCATAATATTAACAATGGTTTCAAAGCAGGATTAGCGGTGATAGCCAAAGTCAGTCATGGATGTTTGATTGTTTGGATGCTCTATTTGTACTGTCTCATGTAGATTGTCCAACGTTGAAGGAGATGTTCCTTGAGTGCTTGTCTGATATTTCTTAAGCCTCTGGGGCTTGTGGGATGTTGAACTCGATTAAGATGATTTACATGAGATGTATAATCTGGATGTCATAAGTGCTTTACAATGATTGAATGGGTGTTATGGTTTCCATGGATGAATTGTTTAATCTAAAGGCTATCACTGTCCGATAAGGGGAAAACGGGAGTTGAGTTCTTCTCTAGTGTTTGGTAGATTGGTTTGTTAATCTACCCATTCTCATATACTTTATTGATGAAGTTTTTTAGCTATTTTATCGCTCACTAAGACTGTTGTCTGACTCAAGGTTTTATGTTTCCCTCTTATTACCTTGGCTTGTTCATCCGATTGTAGATGGGCATACTAAGTAGCAGGTGACATGTGATAGTTTGGTAAGACGATGATGCTGATCGATGGTGAGCTGGAGGTTTACGTACCAGTTTTATTACTATCTAGTATTTTTGTTTCCGCTGTTTAAGTTGCTCTGTGAGTGTTGTAGTAAGGCTTTATGTACAGACTTTGATGTTTCCTATGATGTTTGGATAGTCTTTCAGCATGTTGTGAAAGTTTCAAAAGTTTGTTATATGAAGCTTAACTATTATTATCTATTGTATATTTTCTACTATATTTTATCCTTGCGCTGTGAGTTCCACGACAAGTTCCGATGACATTACCTACCTTGATGATCGTACATAGCTGCCGTGCACACCTTTCAGTGCATTATTCCTCTTGTGTAATGCTGGGGTTATGGGCGGCCGTCACATCTTGGTTGTTGAATTTCACAATGAACGTAAGAAGGGCTGGAGATATTAATTATATATAACGTTAACTGATTTGACTAATTTGTTACCTTGTATATATTATTTTTGTATCCTCATTCTTATCTTCATTTGAAATTCAAATTCATCCTATTTATTTTATTTCTTGGATATATACATTATTTATTAAACCACACCACACACACACACACACACACACACACACACATATATATATATATATATATATATGCATTTTACCATCTAATTTCATTTGATTGTAACTTCTGCATATGATTACCGTTTTTAACATATTATATATGAGAAAAATTCAGAATTTTTCCCCGGATCCAAATAAAATATTTTCGTAGCTAAATTCTTAATGCTACAAAATCTCATTTTTCACCATTTTAATATTTTATTATTTAATTGATCATTTCTATTAATTATTATATTTTTAGGTATATTTTACAGGGTATTACATTCTCCCCCCTTAAAATCGATTTCATCCTGAAATCAGTTTGAAGTGGCAAAAAAGACGACCCGCTCTAAACATCCATGTTGTACACGTACGTTATATCTTAATTCATCCATTACATTCATGATTCGCAGTGGTTATGAACTGCAGAATTGCTAAAGTGAGCTCAATTCTAACGTGTATGTGTAATAAGTGATGCACTATGTGTTGTCCTACTTTGTGACTAGGCCATGCAAAGTATAAACATCTCGATCGCTCATGCAAAGAAGCGGGAACCATCACTATTCAAACTCCATGGACCGGGTCAGGTTTGGAATGGCGCCATGAATCAGAACTATTTGAAGATAAGAATTCAGATTGAATGGTAAGGAGAGGCCTCGGGTCGGATGTGGAACATTTCCTTGGATTATAGGAACGGTACCCTTCATTGCAAACAAATGGGAAGATCGGTTGGGTCCTAATAGTTCGAATGAGCTCGAACCGACCTGCCTAGATACATAAATTATAACTCCTTGTTGTTACCAAATCAGGTCAAAGTATGGATAATCTAACCCGCTTGGAGTGTTCGTTGCTTGGTCCTATTCTCTCGGCTATAAACTTTTCCTACGTTCTCCTACAAAAGCATATCAAGTATCTCCTGTTTCCCACGATCCAAAGTGCAATTTCCACTACAACTCCTAGATTTCTTAGGAGGCTACCATGAGGCATCCAACCCGAGTTCAGGAACCCCCATATAAATATGTGATTTTGAAACATTTTGAAGGATCTTTCGGCAATCTACACACTCGTACTCCACTATTATCATTACCATTTCCGTTTAATCAGCATCGTACTCTTGAAATATTGAATATAATTCTACAAATACCGAGAGAGAATTGATTGTATTCAAGAGATTGAGTAACTATAATCACTATACTTATAATCCATTACTCAATCAAAGAACTATAAAGTGGAACTAGGCTCGTTATCATCGAACAACTATAAATCTCATGTGTCTAACCACTTTTCTCTGTTCTAGATTATAATTCTTCATTATTCTCTACAAAACCTAGTCAATTGGGTGTTAGTTCCATTTTTTTGTCCAACATTTGGGCGCTTTTACTCAGAACCTGAATTCTCAGCTCTCTGGATTATTATTCTACTGTTTGGACAACTAAGTTTGAAGAGTAATCCACATTTCTGTCATTTTTAAAGTTTTCATTGATTCCAACGAATTTGAATCCCATGGATCCAAGGAAAGATAAAAATCAGCCAACTTCTTGAGCAAATGAAGAGAAACGAAGTGGTGCACAAACAGTGGTCATTGCAACAGCCACGGGCTCAAATGGGACCAGATCGGGTCCGACCTAATACGACAATGCTCCTCCGATCCGACCCAAGGGCAATGATCTGAATCCAACCAATGTTGGGGCCTCTAATCAAGTTGGTGTAGGAACTCCCACTACAGCTACAACAACAAGCTATCAACCTCCTACATCTACACCTATTTCGCAGATCGATTTTGCACGCTTGCACGCCATGATGGAAGAAATAAATGTTGCCTTGTAAGCCCAAAGACGTGATAGTGTTGTGATCTGTGACGATGTGAACATGATGGGAAGACAGATGGATGAATTATGCAAACAAAGAACACCATCGCCTACTCATCGTCAGGAAGCAGAAGTTTCATCATCTTTAGAAGAGAACGAAAGGCATCCACGTCAATGGAGACCTCTTGAAAGCCCTGAGAATCTTGAACAGGTTCGGTTTGGCTCACTAGCTTCTTTAGAAGAGGCAGCACTCTATCTTGGTCGTGATGATCCCTGTCTAGTGGAAACTATGCTCCTACCATTGCATGGGTCCCATGTTCTTCCCAAAGACCCAAACCTCACTGGCCCGACTCAAGGACAACTCCTTCAGCCCACTCGTCCCTTGACCGACTGGGACCGCAGGGGTCAAGGGAATTATGTTCAGACGATAGCTCAAGCAACGTTACCTGAAGCAAAGGCAGGAGGGTCTAGGAGAGGTGAGAGCATTGAAATTGAGTATGCTTTGACCAATGCCGAAGTAGAAGCAATGGTACGTCAAAATATGGCTGATAGTTGAGGCAACACCAAAGAAGATTGGGGTATTGATCGCAGCCATACGCCTTTCACCGACGACATATTGGGCATCCAGTTTCCAAGGCGATTCAACCTGCCCACCATAAACTGTTATTTAGGAAGAACCGGTCCAAAACAACATTTAATGAGATATTCCTAGTATATGAATGTTGCAGCAGCTCCAGATGCCATAAAGTGTAAAGCTTTCCCGATATACTTGAAGGATGTGGCTATGATGTGGTTTACTTGACTTCTGCAGTGATCGGTTTCCAACTTTAAAGAGTTAAGCTCGAGGTTTCTAAATTAGTTTCGGTTGCACGCTTAGAAATTCAAAAATGTCATAGAGTTGTTTGTAGTAAAGAAGACACCTGGGGAAACTATGAAGTCATACTTGAATCGTTTCAATATAGCAGTTACTGAAGTTAGTAATCCCCACGAACAAACTATCTTAATGTCGTTAATAAACGGAATTGATAAGGATACCAAGTTTAGGAAGTACCTAGTTTTAAAGGCACCGCTAATTAGGGAATTATTTTATGAGAAGGCTAATATTCACTTACGATAAGAGAAGGTGAACGCGAATCAGAAAAGAAGATCCAGTGAAGTTCCATGAGAGGATATACAAATCAACTTCGCTATTAAGCAATGTGGTGACAGCTCAGGGAATGTAGAAATCAACGACGGCAATTAGAATGTAGGGAATGGCTTCCATGGTTGGAACAACAGCAAGAGGAGCCGGAATTGAAGGAATGACCCCAAGAAAAGGCATCGGTTCCAATCCTTTAAAAGCAACACACCTTGAATGACACTTTGGAAAACATCTACCTGGATGCCTACAATGTGGTGCAATATAAAAAGCCTCCACTGAGAGACTCAACGAAAAAGGAATGCGAGATTGGAAATTTTCTCTTATTTCATGAAACATATGGGCAATCGACTAATGAATGCCACCACCTGAGAGACATAGTGGAAAGATTGCTCTGCAAAGGAAAGCTGGATGAGTATAAGGATGCCCCATGGGATGGGGGCAAGGAGGCTCGGATCCAAATCATGGTCAGCCAGCTCCCTGAACCACTACCCAGCAAAAAGGGAAGGGAATAGTTATTAACACCGTGGTCAGAGGGCTGAACCCGGTAGGATTTAGTAACAGAACTATGGTGCAATACGTAAATGTGGTAAAGCATCTATATATGGGAGAACGCAATATTCTGAGAATGTCGCACCCATAAAACAACAAAAAACGATGAAAGGCGACATTATGTTCCACGATAGAGAAAGCGTTGGAGTAGAAGCCCTGAGTATAGATGTTGGTAATATCTGCTATCATCGGTCCAGCAACCGTATGGAAAGTCATTGTTGATTGTGGGAATTCCGTAAATATCTTGTTCAAAAAAAGTACTCAACTAGATGAAGTCGGAGGATAAAGATCTGAAGCCATGCAGTGGATGGATACGTGGATTTAACAATTCTACAACAACACCATTAGGAGTAGTTGATTTATCTGTGGAACTTATGGAAGGAGATCGCAACAAAGTGCAAGTCCTCCCATTTGTTATTATGAATATTGAGTCTCCATACAATGCCTTCTTCAGATGTCCAGTTCGATCAGAATTCATGGTCTGCATTGTACCCTGGTGTCCATTGTTGAAATTCCCAAATGAATTGATAATAGAGACAGTCCGTAGAGATCAGGTGATAGGTTGAGCCGGTTACTTAGCTAAATGGAAGGTGCTTCGCTAGAAAGACGATGCAGAGCCCAAGAAAACCTCCTCCTCTGCTGGGGAGGCTTCGTCATAGCAAATAAAAGATGCATCCCGGCCAGAATCGCCAGATTACCAGTCCGGGAATATTGATCCTGGAGAGGATAAGGAACCGAGATGTAGAAAGGCGACGCCTAATAAAGTAAATGTGGATATTCTAATCAGTGACGACGATCCTACCAGGGTCTTCAAGATCGGATCTCATTTAGATCCCCTTTGGGAAAGGGTACTGACAGTTTTTTACGATCTAACCCAGATGTATTTGCATGGACACATGCTGACATGTGTGGGATATCGCCATCCATTATGACTCACGCACTAAACATAAACCCGAAGTATACCCCTGTCAAGCAAAAGAGATGCATGCTTAGCTCGGAGAAGTCAGCTGCCTTAAAGGAAGAAGTCGAGAAGCTGAAAGGCAACAATTTCATATGAGATGCTACATACATAGACTGGATATCAAATCCCGTCCTTGTTCAAAAGGCTAATGGAAAGTGGTGTACGTGCATCGACTTCTCAGACTTGAACAAAGCCCGCCCAAAATATGGTTTCTTATTACCAAGAATTGATCAATTAGTGGATTCAACGGTGGGACATGAGCTCCTTTCTTTTGTGGATGTGTAATCGGGTTACATCCAGATCCTCATGCATGTACCTAATCAAGAACATACGAATATCGTCACAAATCTCGGATTATATTGCTATGTGGTAATGCCATTCGGATTTAAGAATGTCGGGGAAACGTACCAACGTTTAGTATATCATATGTTCCATAATAAGATTGGAAAATCTATTGAAGTTTACGTGCATGATACGTTCGTGAAGTCTAACCAATCCTTAGATCACGTATTAGATTTTGCGGACATGTTCAATATCCTCCGACACTATGGAATGAAGCTAAACCTTTGAAATGCTCTTTTGGAGTTGCGTCAAGGGAGTTTCCTGGCTTCGTAGTTACCTCACGCGGAATCGAAATTAACCATGAACAGATTGCAGCGATAAGGAACATCAGTGAGCCACAAAGGATCAAAAATGTACAGAACGTAGCAAGGAAGATAGCATCACTTAGTAGATTTATCTCCAGGACCACAGACAAATACATCCCTTTCTTCGAGTTGATAAAGTGAGGAAAGCGCAATTTCAAATGGACCCCGAACTGCATTGAAGACTTCCAAAATATGCTAGCAAGGAAGGTAGAATCACTTAGTAGATTTATCTCTAGGACCACAGACAAATACATCCCTTTATTCGAGTTGATAAAGCGAGGAAAGCGCAATTTCAAATGGACCGCGAACTGCATTGAAGCCTTCCAAAATATGTGAGTCACTTGGAGATGCCCCCGATATTGTCTAACCTAGTGGACCACGAATACTTATTCGTCTACTTAGTTGTGTCATCTCACACAATCAATTCAGCACTTGTTCTTGAGGAGGATAAAATTCAGAGACCAACATATTATGTGAGCAAAAAGTTGGCTGTGGTAGAGCACAACTATCCGAAGACTTATAAGCTCCCTTACAGCCTGTTGGTTGGTTCAGGAAGACTTCGCCACTACTTTTAGGCTCATCCGATTGTGATATACATAGATCATCCACTTCGACAAGCCCTGCAGTGACCTGAGGCGTCTCGAAGACTACTCAAATGGAACATTGAACTAAGACAGTTTGATCTCAATTTCCTTCCAAGGAAGTCTATACGGGGGTAGGCACAAGCGGACTTCATTGCTGAGTTCACCATTCTCGAGGAGGATGTGATATATGAAGAAGATAACCCCTTAGAAAAAAAGATGGAATCGAGCAATTGAAAGCTGTATACAGATGGTGCTCGAAATGATCGGCGGTCTAGCGCTGGGGTCATATTGGTAACCCCTAAAGGACGGTCAATCTACTATGTTGTGCGACTAAATTTTCCCACTACTAACAATGATTTTGAGTATAAGGTCTTGATTGCTAGGCTAAAACTCGCAAAGGAGTTCATATTAGGTGTATTGAACATTTTTTGTGACTCTCAGATTGTAGTTTTCTAGGTTCGGAAGGAGTTTCAAGCAAAAGAGCCACGACTAGAAGTTTACTTAGAAACGTTCGAACAACTATTGGATAGTTTGGAACACTATACCATCTCCCATATTCCTCAAACAAAAAATCAGAAAGTGGATAAACTGACCAAGCTGTCGAGCTCCGATAATTTAGTGGAGGTGGAGATGGTCCCAATCGAGACCCTAGAAACTATGAGCATTGATCCGATGGAAGTTGATTCAGTGTTGGAGACCGAACCTAAGAGATAATCATGGATGACCCCCATAAAGAACTTCTTGGAGCATGGAACGCTTCCGGTAAAGAAAAGTGAAAGACGTACCATCTTTCGTAAAGCTTCGGTATATGCCATGTAGGGTGATGTTATTTATTGAAGGGGGTTCTTAGTCCCTTTACTTCAGTGTATAACACATGACGACGTCAAACGTGTATTGCGGAAAGTGCACGAAGGCGATTGTGAAGATCACACCGGAGGGGAAATGTTGGCAAATAAGATATTGTAGTACGAATACTTCTGGCCTACCACAAACCAGGATGAGGCTGATTATTCACGACCTTGCGACAAACGCCAAAAATTTGCAAGGATTCCTGGAGCACGTCCTAGTCAACTGACCTCAATGGTGAGCCCGTAGACGTTTGTTGTATGGAGGATTGATATTATCGGAAGCCTTTCAATTGCAAAGGGCGGAGCAAAATATGCAATCATGGTTGTTGACTACTTTATGAAGTGGGCAGAAGTTGAATAATTTACCATAATCACGATGAAACGGGTGATTAATTTCATCATCAAAAATATTATTTGTCCATTCGGGATCCCAAAAGTCATCATAACTGAGGAACTCAATTTGATAGTATAGAGTTCAGTGATTTCTTCCAAAGATATCACATTAAGAAAAGATACATTGCGGTAGAGCATCCGCAGTCGAATGGACTAGTAAAAGCAATGAATAAGATTATCAAGTCCATTATGAAAAAGCGATTGGAAAGAGCAAAAGCCATGTGGGTCGATGAATTTCCCTTGGCCCTATGGGCCTATAGAATGACTTACAAGTCAGCGATTGACCACACTCCCTTTTCATTATCATTTGGATCAGTAGCTGTTATTTGAGTAAAATTGGAAGTCCCGTCTCACAGAACGACGTCCTTAGACATGATTGACTAGAAGATAGATGAAGCGAACTTGCATGCCTCGTGGCACAGACATTAGGTTGCTCGATGCTACAACAAAAAGGTTCGACCTAGGACCTTCCAACCTGGCAACCTAGTACTGAAACGTGTCTTCCCAACCCCCTTCTTCCTGGGAATGAAGTGGGAAGGACCGTATGTCATCCAGTGGAAGCTTGATAATGGAGCTTTCGGGCTAGCGACCATTGATAGTAATCATCTACCAAGAGCATGGAATATCATGCATCTACGGCGCTAACTGACTTGAAATTGTATTTGCTCTTTTTTTTTCAAACTTTGTAATAGGGCATGACTTTCCTGATATAGTTTGGTTGATATAAACAAAAGATTATAAAGTGGACGTAGGCAATGAATTGGCCGAACCACTATAAAAACAACGTGTGTCATTTACCCTTCCTGCATTTATTTTTCTTTGTGCCCTGTGATATGTTTGACATTCATTCCATGGTTTGTGACTGTTATGATATTTGATTTAACATTGTGATGAATTGGTCGGTGTTACATCTATGAAAAAGAGACGATTTGCCCCTCAATGATGTTCACTCATTTGCGCTTGGACAAGTAGACTCAAATCCATGGTTGATCGAAGACAAATTCACTAACATCGAGCTTGGCACCGACACTCGACATG
The DNA here is from genome assembly GCA_030737875.1 of Allium sativum. Taxonomy (NCBI): domain Eukaryota; kingdom Viridiplantae; phylum Streptophyta; class Magnoliopsida; order Asparagales; family Amaryllidaceae; genus Allium; species Allium sativum. Next base: position 433,226,539 of record CM060923.1, read on the forward strand.
GTGGCGATCACTTTGTGAACCAAAGTGAGGGTACGATACCCAGACGTCACACAACCTTCACCTCACGAGTCAGTGGGGCGAAAGAGATTTGATTATCGTAAAAGGCCACTTCTATCCTGGGATCGGGGGTGAAGAGGTAGTGCCTTGGAAAGTGTGACTTTACCTTTTTCCTAACAAGCTCCATCCACCGGAGTATAGTGTGGATCAGGGACTAAGATCGAGTTCGAGAATGACCCTCGAGTTGGCAGAATCACTTCTTGGAAATTAGCATAGAAGAAAAGCCAAAGCGAATGACACGACTGTTTGCTAGATTAACTCAAACCCTCCAATTCGAGAAGTGGTTATAAAAACATGCAGATTGGTGCACCATGATTAGATACCGCCGTGACTAGACCCTAACCTGGGCATACAACAGGAGAGTATAAAGCATTGAGAGTAAATGATGGAAGAAATTGGCTCCTACCCCATAGAAGGATTGGGGGCAAGACTGAAAGCTGATCCTGGATTCCCCATAGAAGGATTGGGGGAAATATAAACTAGCTACTAATTTATCCCGAACAAGCCATGGCCAGGCAACCTGTTCAAGATTGACTAGGGACATACACATAAGCATCGCAGCCCTATTGCTCATTACTTAGTTTAGCAATGAATTTTTTATTGTAGATATTTTGATTTGCAGGGACACTGGGTTTAAACATTTGTTTAGTTGTGATGCGATCCGTTGTTTATTACTTAGTTTAGTAATGTTTTGACCATAAGTATATTTTATTGAAATATAAAACTAACCTCTAAACATATGACATTGCAGTAATACAACTTTATTTATGAAATGCAGACTTGTACAAGATAACTAGACAAAAACGCGAGGGCCGCATTCGCAACAACAATAGTAGGCCAGTGGAAAGCGAAAGAAAGAAATCCAAAACAATGCTTTACTTGAGCTTAGGAGAAGGCTTGGATTTCTTAGCATCCTTAAGCCTTCATTTCTCCTCTTTCTCAGGATCAGTTAGAATGCACTTCTTCTTCTGCTGGGACTTCTCGGATGAGGGATTTTCTACATCAGTGGTGGATATAGAAGCCATCTCTGCAGTTATTAGTCTTGAAAGTTTGATGGTCACTTTGGTACTAAAAGGAGGGACCATTTGAAGAGGATCGATTGAGATAGGCTCTTTTTCAGTCTTGGCCTTCAAGAGCTGCTATGTCCTTGCTTTCATTTGCGTGAGAGTTAGATGCTCGGTCTCGTCAGAATCCCCGGTGATTGTGACATTTGCCACATCTTTACCCCCTTGCAATTAATATCTTTTAGATCATCAATCATCTCTCCATCCATAGGGGTTTCAGTATTGAAGATCACTATAGCCTTGTCATTGGCTTCTTTTTGCTTCTCTTCTGCATCATCGCAGGTTTTGAACCTAAAGTATGTGAAACAACATTTATTAACTCTGGAGAAAACATGGGTCTTTTAGTCATTTGCTCTACAATGCGACGACATGATCGGATATCTTTGACAAATTGTGGAGAAAAGGTGGAGATACCTTCGACCGACTTATCTCCGTGAGTAGCAGGAGTTGCTGCTTCAATAATAGGGATATGAGAGCAGACTTGGGAATCTCTGGATGTTCAATGTCATACTCCTCTTCCTCAACAGCTCCGGGGGCAACAGAGGAAGAACCGAAGTTGCCCAGTATAGCGTCTTTTCCTTTGACCTGGCGTTTAGCCTCCTCAACAGCCTCATGGATTAATCTCCTTTCTTCAACCGAACTCTTTGGCTCCTCTCCTCTAAGATATGTTTTAATCAGCTCCTCCTCATCGATGAAGACGAATTTCAACTACCGCTTCTCATCATCAACAATTTCATCCCATGCATCGACTAAAGTGGTCATGAAATCCTTAATCCATGATATGTCTCGAGTCCGAAGCACTTGAGCGAAAAAGGATATCATAAGCTACCCATAGTCATCTAACTCGTCTTGAGCTTCAGCAAGTTGCACTTTAGAGATGGAATCAGATTCAAGTGCAAGACGGGTATTTCGTTCATCTAAGGCAGCTCTCTCCTAGCCCTCCACTAACTTGTCCTTCAAACTGGCAATCTCCTGATTAAGATGTGCCTTCTCTTGAGCATCACGGGTGTAGGATATTTTCAACTCATCATCCTCTGTGGTGACATCCTCATTTTGTTTCTTGAGACTTATGTGTTCCTAGATGTGGGAGTCGAGCACATTGTGGTAGCATGTCTGTAACTCACTGTGTAGCTTCTTGAAGCTTTCAGCATCACGTTGTACGAGAGAAAGTTTGGCTTCAGTATCTTCGAGCTCTTTCTCTACGGCCTCTTTGGAGGATGCATCGTATTCAGCCATTTGGTTCAAGTAGTCCATCAATAGATCCTTTATGATTCTCGAAATCTTTCAGGCAAATTTGCATGTCTCTTGATATTGATGATCAATCAAATCTATCTGTGCTTTAATGCCCTCCACCCGGTCTAAAGGAACTGGTTTAAGATTCGAAGCAAAGTGCATATTACAGAATTGATAATCTGGAAAATGTTTTTCAAAACTTCTATCCTCGCCTGATTATCGGAATCAATCACCACAGGTCATGTTGTGGTAATTTCAGTAGACTTGCGCTTAGTAGGAATGACGGCTGCACTGCTTTTGTCATGTTCCTTATTCTTGTCCTTAGGCTTGTCTTTATGATTCGAGCGGCTCTTTGGTGGCTTTTCTTGAGAATGTGAATCATTTGGGAGGACTGGAGCTTTGAGATGTTGTTTATCTCCTTCATGGCGATTCTAGTGACTCTTGTACTTGTTAGCGTCCGACATAGAGGGAGAACGGAAGCACAAAGAGTGGGGATGATGCAGTTCATAGTTCCTCCTACTGTCTCTCTAGTGAATATCGTTGTGGTCATGTTCAGCATGAGAACTGTACCTGGGTAGACTTGCATGGACATCCCTGAGATTGTTGCCACGGCGAGGCATTTTTCCTCTAAGTTAATGGAAACCAGTATAAGGACCAAGAAGCGATGTATCACACAGTTGTTGTGACGTGCAGTGTTAGTGTAGTGTGTCCTAAGTGAACCCCCGCCAGATCAGAGCCTGGAGTTAGTCTTTTTGGTGTAGTCTTCCTAACTTTGACAGGTGCAATTTCCCCTTCATACGGAGTAAAGAAAGATCCCGAACTAATGTCTTCGGAAGTATACATGTTATCGAGGAAGGGAAGCTTAGCTAAGTCCCCAAATATGGAATCCTCTGACTGGGGATCATGGAGAGGGGACTTGGTTGGAGATGGGGTCCATGGAGAAGGTTGCCATTCATGAAGAGATACATTTTTAGGAGAACCGCCATAAGGCTCGACCTCAAGCGACCTTTCCAAAAGCTCCTCAGTAGCAACGTTGATGGGAGAAGGAGTTGGAGGAATCTCAATGTTCTTTCTTTCAGGGGTCGTATCTATCTCCCCCGGCTGTGGTTCTTGATAGGAGCTCGTGGGATCATTACTCTTTGAACTTTCCCCCACCTCGGTTGTTGTTGTGACTTATCCCCCGACCGGGGGCATGCTGTCGGTTTCTGCGAATGCGAGAGGAGCTTGAGCTAGGGAACGTATGTGTAAGAACGATCTCCATGGCGTATACTTCGACTCATATCAAGTAACTGGTGTCGATGAAAAACTCGTCTACTAGACATTTTCTGACATTCAAGAAGTCTGGATTGCCACTAAGTAAACGATTCAAGCAGTCCAAGTATATTTGACCTTGGTTTTTTCTTGGATTTGGAACTGCAAATAAGAGTGAAAATCAGTGCATTTGCTAATATAGGTGAAACAGGAACGCCAGAATTTGAAGCTTACTTGACCAGAACCATCTCCTAGCACATCCAGCCTAGTGTTTGATGTAAAACCACTCGGGATTTACGTCTCCCACATTATTGTATCCTTCATTAAAAATATTTCTCTTCGGCACAAATTCAAAGTAAATAAAGGAAGGAGTTTCTTTTGAATGGATCTTGAAATTATAAAAGAAGTTCACATCCTCGAAAGTGGGCTACACGCCTTAGATTTCCATGTATGCTATGTATAGCGTTTACAGGTAATATATGCAGTATGTAGGAGTTTCATAGGGGCAATCTGCATTCATCTTAGAAAACTAATGATGAATGGTGGAAATAGAGGAATAGCTCCCATTGTGCACATCAACCGATTGATGACCATATACCCCTTCCGAGGTATGTTTGATCTGTCCGTGCCAGTTGCAACTCTAACTTCCTCCCAAAAAATCCCACTTCTTAGACATATCCTTCTAGGTATGGCATCATCGATTGTCGAAACCACAGAATCACTGGGTGCATTTAGAATGATTGCGCACTCATACATCAAGAGCCCGATTATATCCTACCCTTCCTTCTTATTAGTCCGTTAAGACTTCTCCTCTGGAAGATTTTGCACTTTCATGTAGTTCGACTTCAAAGTCAGAGCCTTTACTGTCCTAATCTGAATCTGACAGAAGAATATTGAGATTGGGGTTACTAGATGGTTCTGGAGCTTTACTTTTATATGACTCAGAATATCTTGTCTGATACCTTATTGACATGATAGTTGTACTATCGAAGAAAGATAATGGATTAAATTTCCTGTACCACCCTGTTTGTGTACTAGTGTGTGCCAGTCGACTCATCAGCACCACATCCATCTAACTCTCCACTCATTTTCCTCCACTTCTTTTCTTCAGGCACCATCAGTCATGTTTCCCTAATTCCTTTAAGTAAAAGGCTAAATCCACACATCGAATGCCTTGATGCCATATCTGGAGCTCCAAGGCCACCACTTGGAGGCGGCTATAACATCGCCGGCGATGGCGGGTGGGCCAGGAAGTTCCAATCCCCACATCATAACAGTTGACGAAAAGGGTCCACACAAGATTTGATTGTGATTCAATCAAGATTGTAAATTAAAAGACATGAAACACGTAATCTAGAACCCACTTTTGAATTAAATTTGAAGATCGGAGAGGACTGGTGCGATTTCGGAATTAGGGTTTTCGGATTTAAGCAGCGTGATTAAGAGCAATGCAAAATAAAGTAAGAATGGAGGAGATGAGGGGTCGGTTTATATATATATATATTGATCAGAAAGACCATTCATATTCTTGTGACTTAATAGCCCAGCCCGATCCGATCCAGCAGTCCAATAGCTGAAGTACATCAAAGCCTTTTGGTCCGAATGCATTGGCAGGTCGAATAAACTCGACCAGATTCCATATGTGATTCTAAATTCGACGATTAAGATACGATGCCATATGAATTAAGGAAAAAGGAAATTGAGAGTAATTGTCGAAGACCACGCATGCACATAAATACATATCGACAAAGCAATTGGGACTCGATCAGACAATTCTAATTTGTTGACCCGACAGAAGTCAAAGAATTTACCTGGAGACTTTCCAATATTCTGGTAGAAAGCTCCAACTTACCGAACGTAATGAAGATAACTACATGTCAGATCTCGCATTTATATGTGATGAACATGGGTCAAGAGACATGACTTCAAAAAGCGTCATGACTTCGTAAATGGACGCGACTATCGACTATCATCAGTTTAGGAATAGATGGATTGATAACTTCAAAGCATGCCTCATATTCGATAAGATGTACATTGATGGGGGAAAATGTTGGCCTACTTTTTGACTAGGCCTCACAAAGTCTAGACATCTCGATCGCTCATAAAAAAGAAGCGGGAACCATAACTATTCAAACTCTATAAATCGGGTCGGGTTCCGACCGGTGCGGCAAATCAGAGATATTCAAAGATAAGAATTCAGATCAAATGGTAAGGAGAGGCCTTGGTTTGGATGTGGAACATTTCCTTGGATCAAAGGAACGATACACTTCATTACAAACATATAGGAATATCGGGTTGGGTCCAACTTGATCGAATGAGCTCGATCCGACCCGCCTAGATACATGAAGTATAACTTCTTTGTGTTACCAACTCGGGTCAAAGGAGGGATAATCCGACCCACCTGGAGTGCTCGTTGCTTGGTCCTATTCTCTCGGCTACAAACTTGGCCTACGAGCTACTACAAAGAGGATCAGATACCACCTACAAAGTGCCATTTCCACTACAACTCCGAGATTTCACGGGAGGCTACCACGTGGCATCCAACCCGATCTCAGTAACCCCCTATAAATATGTGATTTCTAAACATTTTGAAGGATCTTTTGGAACTCTACACACTCGAACTCCACCATTATTAGCACCATTCCTGTTTAATCAGCATCGTACTCTTGAATTATTGAATATAATTCTACAAATACAGAGAGAGAATTGATTGTATTCGAGAGATTGAGTGACTACAATCATTATACTCGTAATCCATTACTCAATCAAAGAACTATAAAATGGTTGTAGGCTCTTTAACGCGGAACCACTATAAAGCTCGCGTGTTTGATTGCTTTTCTCTGTTTCTAGATTATAATTCTTCATTGTTATCTAAATTTAGTCAATTGGGTGTTATTTCCATTGTTTGGTCTAACAGTATGTATGCAAAATAGCCAAGTATGCATATATTTCTATATGTGTGCGTTGTGAAATTGGGTTTCATCCATTTCCTAAAATCCAATCTAGCAAACACGATGCATCCATAAACGTAGTTTAGAGGGAGAGTTACCTAAGAAAAGCTCTAGGTGATTCTGTCTCATCATATCCTCGGTCTCCCATGTGTTTTCTACAAGGTCATTTCCCCATTGTACTCGGACGAGGCAAACAGTTTTTTTGCGAAGTCTCTTGATTCTGTGCTCTACAATCTTTCAGGGGCACGGGAAAACCTGGACTCCAACTCGAGTTTTCCTATGTCCCCAATTTCACCAAGCTCGAGTCTTCTTGCAGAATCCTGAAGGCATTTCCTCAGATGAGATATGGATTCCCGATAGATGTTCTGGGAGATCCACTCGATAAGCTAAAGAACCTAACTTCTCGATGACGAGAAAGGCCTAATAAATCTGAGAGCCATCTTCCCAGTCTTTCCAAACTGAACAGTCTTCTTGGGAGGAGATATATTTATGAATACCAAGTTTCCAACACTAAAATCAAGTTCCCTCCTTCGCTTATCGGCATATGATTTTTGACAGTCTTAGGCTACTTTCATCCTCTGCCTAATCAAGGAAATCTTATCCGTGGAATCATGGACGAAGTCTAGTATGAGTAGAACCTTGTCGGTAGTTTCCGACCAACAAGTTGGTGATTTGCATAGCTTCCTGTAAAGCGCTTCAAAAGGGGCGATACCAATTGTAACTTGAAAACTATTTTTGTATGTAAAGTATAAGATCTGTAGGTGCTGCTCCTAAACTCCTCCGAAGTCGATGATGTGTCCTCTGAGCAAGTATTCCAATATCTGATTCACTCTTTCCGTCTGACCATCAGTTTGTGGATGATAGGCTGTGCTTAAGTTGAGGTGTTTTCCTAACGCTTCTTGTAGGCTTCTCCAAAATTCACTCAGAACAAGGGGTCTTTACTAATCACGATATTGGATGGGACATCATATGTTATCTAACTATTTCTTTGACATATAATTGGGCTAATGAGGCTGCAGTCCTAGTCTTTTTTATTGGTATAAAATAGCGTTCTAGATAAAACGGTTTACTATGACCAAAATAGACTTATTTCCCTTTTGGCTTCTTGGAAGTTCATCAACAAAATACGTGGAAGTATGTTCCTACTTCCACATGGGAATCTCTAAAGGTAATAATAATCCTCCAAGCTTTATGTGCTCCGTTTTTACTTTCTAGCATGTTAAACAATTAGCTACAAACTCAGCTACATCTCTTTTCATCCCTTCCTAATGGTGATTACTCTTCATATCATTATACATTTTATCCCTACAGGGGTGTATGGCCATCTTTAACTTATGGAACTCCTATAGAATTTCTTTCCTTAATCCTTCATCTTTAGGGCGCAAAGTCATCCATCGCTAAGTAAACTTCCATCATTGTCTAACGAATACCTAACCAAATGGGGAAAGGTCTCCTTCTTTCCCACTTTCTCTTTCAAGTCCCTTATTTCTTCGTCAAGGTCTTGCATACTTGGAATCCATTCTTTTAAAGTAGGTCCAATAATCATACCTCCAAGAAAACCATTAGAACTTACTAGCGAGGGTTGCCAATTAAAATTGGAGAGAAATTTTAAATGTTTACATTCCAAGATCGCATTCAAGGGTGCATGTTTTCTACTTAACGCATCCACCACGACATTCCCTTTTCTTGGGGTATACTAGACCATGAAATCAAATGATGCAATATATTCCATCCAACATTGTTGTCTCAAGTTTAGGTCATGCCGAAAGAATAAATATTTTAGGGATTTATGGTTGGTAAAAAGTTCAAATCCCTCCCTAAAAGATAGTGTAACACCCCACCTCCATACTGACGTTAGCTAAGGCCATTGCAAGCAATGGTGTGGACTAACTCAAAGAATAAGGCTGTTAAGGAGCAACCATCTAGTTGTATGTTTATTTTGGATCTCATGAGGAAATGCGACACATCTAAATCAAGTTCAAATCTATTACATAGTGGCTATATACAAATCGAAATCAGTATAAAAAAATAACAATAAAATCATATTTAGACACGGATATTCACATCATTAAAGTGGAAATAGATATGAATAATACTATAGAAGTGGTGGTCATAATATCAGTAGTCGTGCAAGATCTACTATAATATAAAATAATATATACATGTCCAACACTAAAGAATATGTACACATAAGAGTCACTATCACAAATACATGAAACATAAAACAATAAAAACAAGTGCGGTTAGCTAAAAGGAGGAGCTAGTCCAAGCTATAGTCAAGGAGAAGCACATGTAATACCTCGGTCTGACCCGAGTATCGTTTATAAGAAAGAAAACAATAAACAAATCAATCCAGTTGTACTCATCATAATAAACTGAGAGAGAAATATAGATATAAACAGATCATGACATAATGCAATAACAACAATGATCACAAGTAAATATGAAGGCTGGGAAAAATGCCTACAATATGTCACATAGAAATCTCGATGCTGTAAAAGATTATCACACTCCAAAGAGATAATTATTCATGAGAAATGAGGTCACCCATCAATCCTACATGAAATAGAAAATATGATAGCAACACATGAGTATTCATGAGAAATGATGTCGCCAATCAATTCTACATGAAATAGAAAATATGATAGCAACAACTGAATATTCATGAGAAATGATGTCTCCCATCAAAAGACTACATGAAAATACGAAATATTATATAGTGTATCTTGCCGATACGAAATGATTCGAAGATCATCAGTATAATCAAATGAACCGAAGTTCTTCAGAATGATCCAAAGAGCGTCGACTATCAAAATTGATCAAGTATAGCGTAAACTACTCCAAGCTAGTAAAAATAAGTGTGAAGACCCACTATTTTTAAAGGTCCAAAATTAATTATAAATTCAATCAAACATGCTTACAACTAATTTTAGATATTAAAAGTAGTGGACCTTAAGTATATAAGATTAAAAATACTAGATATGATTAATAATATGGAAGATCTCATGATGGAATAAAATAAATAATTATATAACTAAAACATCATAATCCATTTTATTATATTAAACATTCACAAAACAAAACAGCAGCGATGCAATAAGAAGTGAATTTAAATAAACAACCTCTAGATCCAACATGCAGGCTAAGCTCTTTTCTTCTTCACTTTTTTTTTTTTCCTTTTTTCCATCTCATATCTTCCAACTTTACAAATTATGTTCAAAGAGGGATAAAAAGAGTTTCAACTTTGTTTGGGTTCTGCATAACCCTATACACCCTAACCTAATCTAAGGGTTCCGGTAGTTATTGCATAGGAAAAGACTACCTACATACCCCTTTTGAGGGGTCAAACCCACCTTGTTCCATTTCCTACTCTTCTTCGCATTCAAAATTCTTGTTAGTACATTACAACCATTGCATCCATTCAACCATTATATCCATTCAACCATTGAAATTAATATAATTTAGTACAATCAATATGAACATTGAAATTGATGCAAACAACATAATTAATACAACTATTGCACTAACGCAGTCAATTAAGAGCAGAAAATAGTGTCTTACACATTTGTCACAACATAACAACTGATGGACTAAACAAAAGAAAATATACATGCAATCACTAAACACCAACAACATCCAATGACAAATCCAACTTACAAAATAAGAGGGTAACAATATTTACAAATTATTACTGATCAATCAATAATTGTACGCCATGATTGCAAACATAAACCATTTTGTGTATACTAACCATCCCAAAATAGTAACATGGTCACCAACGCATAACAATCCAATAAATATTGGTTATACAACATTCATCATTAAATAACCATAACTAACTACACATCAATTTGTAGTAATCAATGGTAAAACATCACATAAACATCCTTAATGCGATCCATCAACGTGAAATAAAACATATTGTATTAGAAGAAATCACATTTACAAAATTGTTTTATTACAAATATAAGATTATCATATTATTGTTCACTGTAAAAGAAACTTTCTTATTTTATTCGGTTTTTGAATTTCCATTGTTCCATATTTTCAAAACTTTATATTCTATCAAAACATAACATGTCAAATAACCTTACAAATCAACTATATTATTGTCTTACATACAAACAATAACAATACTTTTAACACACTAGAAAGTTAATTTATTCCCATTTACTCCAAATAAATGCAAATTTCAATCAAATTGGAAAAATATTTATAAAATCTTATTTTGTCGAATAACAATAAGCATTCGTTGTTATTATTCATGAATACTAAAAAAAACTTGTCAAAACACCTCAAATTGATTTCATCGTTTCTTTTTCCAAAAACTGTCATTTGTAAATAACATGTACAAACTATGTTTAATCATAATTTTTATTATTTAGCCTATTTTAATATCATTATTCAGCTTTATTCATTTTATTTTAAGGAATAATTTATATATTCAAATCCATCACGTATTTCAATTAAAATTTCAACAGTTCAATGATTAATTAAAAAAATAGTAATCTTAGACCCGATGCTCCCAAAATTTCTCAAATATCAGATAATTGTCAACATATCATGTCATAAATGTTCTTCGAAAGACAATAAATTCATACTTTAAATTCAATTATTGAATTAAAGAACTCATACCACTGCTTTTGCAAATAGTCTTCAACCTTATACAAGCCATACACATGTTTTCTCTCTCTTTTATTTGACACATGTTCTCCTTTGTTGTAGTAAATTGGTTGTGAACCTTCCATAATCTATTTCCCATTTGTCTTTAATTTTGATCCTTTTTCTTTAGCATGAAATCTTTTCATTATTGATTAAGGAAAATTTGGAGAAGAAAATAAAAGGCGCTATGAAATTTCCAATAAAGGGAAGAAGAAACTAAAGAAGAGGATGGAGGTTATGTTAGATTTGGCTTGTTTATATAGGAGCTAAAGGTTGATTTTGTCCATTTGATTAACCCCAGCAATTCCCAAATTAAATCATAGCCTCTCTCTTTTTACTTCGTAATGAAGTAAGATATTAAAATACATCTTATATGTCTGTTCTTATCCTCATCGTATCTATGACAAAAGGAGAGATTTGAAAATACCATTTAAAATGGGTAATCAATGAATATGTTTTAAAACCTATTAAGAAATTTCCACTTATAAGAGAATTAATTGCTAGTCTTTAAGAAATAAACCCCTAATAAAAATAAATCAATTGACATGCATGTCAATCAGTGCCTAATTTTTGACATGCACAATTTATCAACATTTACAAACATGCATTTATATCACAATTCAAAGTTATGATAGTTGATCTCTAATAGCTGCGAAAATATGTATAAACCTTATGACCATCCATAGTTAAAATATATTTTCAATTGATGCAAACTGATTGCTAACATATTTTCAAAAGTGAAAATCAAGTCTATAACTTTAAATCCTCTCTTTTCTTTTCCCTAATTTCCCCATAACATGCAAAGTCAGTGCATAATGAAGTTACATACATATATATATATATATATACACACATACATATATATATATATATATATATATATACATATACATATACATATACATATACATATACATATACATATACATATACATATACATATACATATACACACACTATGGATTTGAATAATATGTACCATTAATTAATAGCCTATGAAATAAATGTTTTATAATTTGGAAGTAGCATACACCCTACGTATACATACATACATATATATATATATATATCTACACACATAAAATCTTTTCTTCTATGCAACATTTAATCCTATGTCTTCCATTTATACACACATACTTCTTACTTGGAACATGCATCTTAAAATAAAAGAAATATAACATTGACGGGAATTGAACTCACGACTTCATGTATCAAAGTCTACTCACTTAACCACTATGCCAAACATTTTTTTTGTTCTTAAAATAGGAATATTGAAAATTAATGGTTTCATGTGCGTATCTTTCATTCTAACAAAGAAATCTTGTAAATGATGATTTCAAAGAATTATATATCAAATTGATCGTCTCGTAAAGACCTTCGCAATGGTAATAAATACGACATTCGGTTTATCCTCTAGTAATAGTTAATTCTTAATTACTTAACTTTTAAAATCGTAAACGTTGCGGGATGTTACAATAAGATTCGAGTTACATGTCCAACCACTTGCTCTACTCAAATATTTACGAAAAAATTGTACATTCCACTAGAAATACGAAATGATATTTGCTATGGTGTTCAATCGAACAAGTCCAAGAATTAACTGTCAAAGAAAACACAAGGGGACATGGTCCTTGTTTTTACTAAGGTCTTTAATTAGATTTTCCATACGAATGGGAAAATGGTTTATAAAATATATACTATAGATTTGTAAATAAATTAATAAAATAACTTCATCTAATGAAGTCGGGTTAGAAACCAATTTGGAAAATAACTACATATAATGAAGTGGAGTTAGAAACCGTTTAGTAAAAGATTAGGTGTCTACTAATAATTTAAAATCCTTTTATATAATTTCGAAGTGGCAAATCTCGTGTAATAGCGATTGAAATGATGACCGAACTAAGAATTCACGTTTTAATAACGTAAACAAAATCTCATGACTATCGATTATAATTTTGTTCACCACAAATAAATTGAAAGTTCATGAAATCGAAATGCAGAGATATGTAAACCAAAAAACAGAAAAGTCACAAAAAGGCGAAATAGACCGAAACTCGATAAAGAAAGAGCCTGGATGGACCTAAATAGTTGACCGTGGCCTAAACCGGTCAACAGCAGGAAAACATGAATCAGTCGTCTGAAATAAAAATTCAGACATCTGGATTGGGTTTTCAGAGGCTTATGTCTCTGTCCGAGATTCAGACGTCTGAATGGAAAAATTCTGAAACACCCCACCTCCATTAAGGTCACTCACAAAGGGGAATGCCTTAATTTTGGTGGAGGTTTATAAGTAAAAGCCACAGATAAACTCAAGACAGATATAAATACACATATTTTAAACAGCAGAAACCAACAAACTTTTATTCATCAATACGTGTTCAAAACCAAACATTCCATAATTGTTTCAAAATACTTCCAACGTTACAACATCATTACTGTCTTGATAATTAAAGAAGCAGAAAACATAAATAAAGTGACAAAAATCCCCATAGTGATATCCAAAGCCATGGTCCGAGCAAAAGAGACCCAAATCATACATCTACGTTCTTGGAGCTTGTACAGAGCCTGACTAAGCTGAGCTATTTCCTCCCTGTGGACCTGGGGGGGAGACGAAAGAAAAGAAGACGAAAAGAAAATAGGGTCAGACATAAAGCCTGAGAAAGTCTAGTAACTCTTCAGTATGTGAATAAGAAAAGGGCGTGATAGATATATACTGAAAAATAGGATGGTGTCACAAGCTAAGGAAGTGTCGAATGTACTATATCACCCATACTATATCTCTGCATCTACTTGAGTTTATTCTAACTGGCACCCCATGGTGAGGGTGAAGTGATCCCCATTTTCGAAAGATCGGCTCCTACTCGCATTAACATGTGTCATACGGCCCCCAAGAATTGTAGATACCTATGTTGGTCCCACCATGGGGTGTATCAAGACCCATGGTGGCGGCCCCGACACAAATTCTAGAAGGCATAGGTTATACTACTGGTGTCCCCAGTACCCTGGTTGTCTGCTCCGAAGTGTGTGCACGCCCGCACCCTGTTAGACCTGCACTGTGCACCCACCGCCATCGTTTTGACCGCTTACAATCAGCCCAGTAATCGTGCCCCACCCTGCCTAGTTTCAGGGTACCGTTGATACCTAACTTGGGTTACAGCTGAAACGGGTCCCACGTTACCAGGATTTTCTAGTCAAACATGTTAAGTGGTTAAGTGTCTGTATTTACCTAACCCCACCCATCAACTCTTGTTAACATGTTGAATTTGGTTAAGTGTTATAGTTGACTTATCCCTACCATCTGTCATTAGCCTCTTAGGAGCACCTGACCACTCACATTAGACAGGTATTGCTATGGTTACTGGACATGCCGGTCGGTTCCGGGCAAGTTTACACCGTAGCTCAGTCTAACCTCGGGTCATTATTGGGCTCAATGCTTAACCACCCACATTGGATAGGTATTGTTGTGACTACTGGACAGCCGGGCAGTTCCGGGCAGGTTTACATCACAACTCAATCCAACCTCGGGTTAAGCACGTCGTGTTTTCTAAATTTACATATTTTATTATTTCTCAAATATATATGTAAATGTCATATCTTTTATTTTTGGGTATATTAATTCATACCGCTTTAAATGTCATTGTCATTGGCATGTGCCAAACATGCCAACATATATTTTCATGTTTTACACCCAACGTTATTACCCCCGTTTATACGTTCGCAACATTATAACAAATGTTCGGCTCGACACAATTCAGCCCAACCTTATAAGCGTAAGAAAAGGGGAAATCAAGAACATGTAATATTTTACAACATATAAGGGTGTGTGGCGCATGAACTTGCAATTTAGCGATACTAACATAAATGATGGGTCATGTGAACTTGCATTCAAATCAAAGTATAACTAAGTAGATGGCATATGAGATGGCATAGTTTAGGCTAATACAAACTTGTGTTTAAACATGTTTAATTTGGCATAATGTCAAACACAAAACTAGCATTATGTGTGTTCACCAAAATGTACAATTTTAACATCTAATCATATAGCCTATGAACTTGCATAGTTTATGAAACATAGATCCAATTATACTTGCAAATAAACATAATCTTGCATAGTTTATGAAACATAGATCCAATGATACTTGCAAATAAACATAATCTTGCAAAGTTTATGAAACATAGATCTAATTATACTTGATGAAACATAGGTCCAATTATACTTGCAAATGAACTTGCATAGTTTATGAAACATAGATCTAATTATACTTGCAAATAAACATAAGAACGATATCATAGGTTTTGGATCATGTAGGCATAAAAGGTCTATAACATGTTTACATAAATTCTAACTTAGACTAAGGGAATATACATAGCCCATGCCATCGCCATATACATAAAATGATCAAATTCTAATTTTTGCCACAAACTTGCAAGTGCCTTTGTTTTCATATACAATTGTTCAATAGGCTTGCATCAATCAATTTTATGCCACAAACATCAATACATAAGTCATGATAGAACCATCACAATACATAGAATTTTATACAACACAATAACACAATTCTATTTTCATATACATCGAATCACATCACAGTTTTTATTCATATTCTGAAAGGTTACTATACTTACAACGAATGCAGAATCATGAATTCTGGATTCTGAATTCTGAAACTGGGATGCGCTCCTTTGGGTAGACTAACGTTGCGTTGATTTATTTTGATTAAACTTTTATCTTCTTCTTAGTTTGATTCGTCTCTAAGCATTAGTGTTGGCTTGTCTCTAGGCTTTCTAATTGGCGGCCATTCCTAGTTCCTTTCTAGCAGCATGACAGCTTTTGTATTCTATTATTTTTGTGAGTTTAGGGTTAGATTTGAGTTGTATTTATAGAATTTCAATCTAATTAGAGCCGTCGATGAAGCTAGAGTGAATCCATACAATCCATCTCAAGAGAAGCCAATCAGAAAGTGACATGTAAGCCCTAGTGACTCAGCCAAGCCTCAGAATTCGACCAGACCCTGATCAGGCCAGCTAGGACCTGACCAGCAGGTCATTCTGACCTGGGCGCACTTGGCAGGTGCGCCAGGCCAAAAATGTACTGGCGCACTTCCCAAGTGCGCCAGTTCATTTCTGTTCTGGCGCACTTCCCAAGTGCGCCAGTGCATTCTATCCCATTTTCTGGTTTTTCTGCCCAACTTCGTTCGTCCATATCTTCTTCATACGATATCTGTTTTACGCAAACTTGGACTCTATCTCAAGCAGAATTTCGAGACGAACGCAATGGCATAACCCATTTCCCTTGATTTCATCACTTATAATTAATTATACTTTAATTTTTGAAGCTCAATGTTATATAATTCACGGGGTGTTACAAATTCAGACTTCTGAATTGAGTTCCTTCTGTTTATTAATTATCCGCAGCAGGTCATACGTCTGACCTATATTATTCTGGTGTCTGAATCTGGGCCTTAGCAATATTTTGCTTATATAACATGCTCAAAATGATATCGGCAAACGTCCGAAAGCTTATAACTTTATTGTAACGACCCGGAAAAATGCGATCTTGGTTATCCGATATACAACACATATCGAACATCCAAGGATCGAAAATAACCGAATAGTTAATGAAAGAAATTAGAAGGTGAGAATAGATAAGATAGAAACTTAGAATAGAAGAAGAAGAAGAACATAACATCAGAGTAACACGAACCTCACAGCGGAACGAATAACATATAATAGATAACATAACTTTGAAATATAACAGTTATGTATACAATAGCACTTATCAGAGTACAGCACTTACAACACAGCGGAAATAACTATAGCTATATGATCTTGAAGCCTCCTGCTCCAAGCTCTTCCAGTATATCTGTAAATTCCTGACTACTTGACTGCCCGTACAAAATTAGGCACCCAAGAGTTTGGGGAAAACAACAAAGTAAACTCCGGGTCAGTCATGGGACTGGTATGAGTAAAACAGTTTAAACAGGTATATGAACAAGTAAACGATATCTTATAAGACCACGCCGCAGAACGGAACGGGTTTTTCCCTTATGAGAATCCAAAATATTTTTATATCAAAAACCTTTTGATATTATAATAATGTCTATGTACAAATAGATATCAACTAGCAGAAACGCTTTCATCTCACGTTCTACATATATAGTATACAATCAAAACCGCAAGCACGTATTGGGTAATGGATTTCCAACTATGACAAGGTATGGAATCACCTTCCGATCAGTGTACTCTAGGAACGATACACTGGAGTTCAACAAGAACATCTTGCAACTCAGCCACACATGACCGACCACTCATTTCGCTTGAGTGTATCGAATGTACATCACCAACGGTTGGGATCAGCAACCGTTCCCGTATATATATATGGGACAGCATTGATAGATTTAAGAAACAAATGAATATTCTCTAGATAGGTGATTATACACCCTACTTCGGTGCGACCGACTTAGCCATGCTGCCTGCCCGATTTCTGTCATTTACCGGTTGATGAGGCTAGAAGCTACGCTTTATCATCACATCAGATTCACTTCGAATGCCACATTGTCAGATCCATCGAAAAACACTAATTTACGTCTACAACAATACATTACGTGTCAGCTAAAAGAAGTTTCCTTCTCCGCTTCCACTCTTGGTACGGTTGAAGAAATCAATGTACGTGATCGTCTGGAAATACTATGTCAGACATCCATCTTCATTCACTTAGAAATGTCACATCGTCATACCCGCCAAATCACAAATTGACTTATCCAAAAATAACATGGGTATACAGCTAAGAGAAACGAATTCCTCCGCCACCAAACGTGAATACGTTTGAATAGATCAACTTACGCGATCCATTGGATATACTCTGTCAGACCTTCGTCCATACAAGTTGTCCTGGGACTGGACAAACCGAAGACACTATTCTGTAAACAGGATAGCCCTTGCATTTTACTCCGTCTTCAATTATCTTTGGCATATATGATTCGCGACGCTTATGCCAATACAGAGTGGTTCTTTGGATAATAATCCAACCGGTCTCTCCATATTAACAACGTTAAAATGGTCAAAACTTTGATAGTCTGTGAGTTAACTATCAAAGAAAAACAAGTGTGCAAACAACGATATTATTTCCAGATGGAAATTATATCGAACAAACATCATTTAACATTTATCTCTTTAGTTCATTTTACATCTCCTGTTTCCCTATATTCTAAATTCTTATTTTCTTTTATCAGAAAACATTTCTGATTCTCGTTTGGAAAACATTTCCAAAACTCCTTTACGATCAAACCTTACCATTTCTTAGTTAAGAAGGAAGTCACTCAAGTTGGGGTATAATTACCTCTCAGACCTTAACTGAACAACGTTATAACTTCGAAATGGTCAAAGTTTATCTTTTAATCTTTAACAACTTCTTTACGCCTTTCTCGGATCCACTTTTACTAGTCTACTTCTATATTTGAAATATTTGTTATAACGATACGTTATAATCCCTACTTTCGAATTATCTAACTTTAATTATAACTTCTATTCTTATTAGTGAATAATTAACCTAACACTTATTTATTTATAAATAAATAAAATTCTATTAAACACTGGAAAGTATAAGTACTTTCCCGAATTCGATATAATCAAATTTGCCGATTAACTCTCTTCGATAAATCTCTATTTGATTAACTCTACTTCGAATAAACTATATTCGATTAACTTCTTCCTTTTCAAATATCTCATATTTGAAAATCTTACTTCGAATAAACTATATTCGAAAATCTCTTTTCGAATAACTCTTGTTCGATAAATCTCTCTTCGATCAACTAATAATCGATAACTTTTCCTTTTCAAATATCTCATCTTTGAAAAACCTCACTTCGAGTAAACTATAATCGATAACTCCCTTCGATGAAACTAACATCGATAACTTCTTTCGATGAAACTAACATCGATAACTCCTTTCGATGAGACTAACATCGATAACTCCTTTCGATGAAACTAACATCGATTTATTTAACTCGACGAACTTAACTCGACTAACTTAACTTACTTGGTTCGACCAATTCGATTCAATTAACTAGGCTCGACTAACTTGGTTTATTTAACTCAACTTGATTTACTCCTATCGAATAACTAATATTCGATTTAACTCCATTTAACTCTATTCGAATAACTACTATTCGATTAACTCTATTCAACTCTATTTGAATAAACTATATTCGACTAAGTCTATTTAACTTCATTCGAACAACTACTATTCGACAACTCTATTTAACTCCATTCGCTTTACTCTAGATCGCAGCGATCACAATGGTTATGCCTGATTCCCTCAGGAAACATCCGACCGCCTTAGGCTATTTGCAGCCCTGCGAATTACGCTAGCAGTCGTGCTAAATGGCATAATATTTGGATTAACTCTAACTGATTAACTCTATTGGTTTAACTCTATTGGTTAACTCGACTCGACTAACCCCTTTCGAATAACATATTCGATTAACTAACTTCGAATACCATATTCGATTTCTCCTTTCGAATGTCTATATTCGATTAACTAACTTCGAATACCATATTCGATTTCTCTAACTTCGAATACCATATTCGATTAACTTCTTCGAATGTCTATATTCGATTAACTAACTTCGAATACCATATTCGATTAACTTCTTCGAATGTCTATATTCGATTAACTAACTTCGAATACCATATTCGATTTCTCCTTTCGAATGTCTATATTCGATTAACTAACTTCGAATACCATATTCGATTTCTCTAACTTTGAATACCATATTCGATTAACTTCTTCGAATGTCTATATTCGATTTACTTTATTCACTTTATAAAGATTTCCTTTTTAACAACGTTTCATTCATTTGAAAAGATTTACTTTTAAATAACGGTTCTACACTTTAAAAATGATTTCCCTTTTTATAATGTTTCCTTTCCAATTCTATTTGTAAATGGTTTACAAATATTCCCTTTTCAAATTTATTCTTGAAATATTCTAACTCCTTAAATTCCCGGGAAAATTCGCCATAACCTCCTTTGTATCGGGAGCATCGGGAAAAATCCCCAAACTCGCCACACAGGCCTTTCCATTCAAAAAGAAATGTTTTGAAATTATTTCCTTTTTGAATATCTCCTATTTATAAATATCCCAATTTATAAACATTTCCTATTTATAAATATTCCACTTTATAAATATCTCTTATTTATAAATATCCCATTTTATAAATATTCTATTTTCAATATCACTTTGAAAATCCCCTTTGTCAACATCCCGTATGTTATGGTATTCAATCATATCGAATCACGATGTTCAATAACATCCAACCACATATAATCGACAACAGATTATATATCACATCATATAACACAATATATGAATCAAAACAGTATTATAAATATTGAGGAACCCAGTTGGGTCCCTCCAACCTGTTTCCCTGCATCACAGATGTTAAACAATAAAATCAACATCACTTTCAGTTCTATATGATATATACTGTTAAACAGAATCGATATAGAAATCCACTAACTGACTAGCAGTTCAATCAATCAACCAACACACAGAAATCAACAGATGATTAACAGTTCTAAGAATACATTATAAAAATATAACTGTTCAGAGTTGGTGAGTTTTACTCACATTGGACTGTTATCGTTAAAAACGATTAATCGTCTTTGATGTAGACGGACAATTTATTTTGCAATAAATTGTAACGAGCTTCGATGGACTTCCAGTCAGTTTCATGACGTAGCCACCGTCCATACGATCCCAACGCAACTTACGGTTCGTCAATCCCTTTAACACATGGCCCAACTCCCTATAAAGACCAAACCCGAATTCCCTTTCTTCCCAAATCTTATATGCCGTGACCTGCTCCTTTAGCAAACTCAAAAGTCAACGCAAAATGGAAACTTTGACCGCCATTTCCTCCTTTGATTTACCATCGCTCTTCTTGAAACTGCTCCCATCCTTCATCTCTTCGAACGTTCATCTCCACCATCCCATTTGTGTTGAACTCGCACCATGGATGCAAAACGCGTCGACGCGGTTTTCTGGAGCTGTGCTCAACAGTTGCGCGACAACTTCCATCACGGATTCACCCAAAAAAATCACGGTCGTCTCTTCTCATTTCCAAGATCTCAAAACAAAACTCGGATCGAGTTACAATCCATCCTTGTGCCAGAATTTCCGAGCCCTAGGCTCACGCGCCTTTACTGTATTTTTTTCCAGCAACCCAAATTGACATCGAACCCAACAAACTTAGCATAGGAATGAAGATAAACCTGCCACGAATCCAACCAGATGTGTTTTGGGATTTATAAGAATTTATTCGGATTTGTTTTGATTTTTGATGTGAGGATTTTCACTGTTTATATTTGCTGAAGGATGCGGCGCAAGTTTTGACTTTGGGAGGAAATGAATTAGGTCGTAAGGAATGGAAGTTGATGTCTATTTATAGGAAATAGATCTGAGATATTTTAACTTAGATATTTTGAGATATTTTTATCATTTTATTTTCGTTTTTACTTCTAAAAATTCATGTGATCACACACGATACCCAAAAATCACCAAACTGGACATGTAGCTAGAGTTTGACATTACGGTCCCAACGAAACTGGTTTCGTCGAATTCCGACTCCGTATGCTCACACAACGTATTTTTAACTGTCAAAATACTGACTGTTTTACACTCTAAAAATCCGTACGACCACACAGTGACTCTAAAAATCACGAAACTTGACCTCTACCAAATATTTGATATTGCAGATCCAACAAAACTGATTTCGTCGAATTCCGGCTTCGTACGCTCACACAGCGTATTTTTAAAGCTCTGGATGACCCATTTAAATATATAAATATATTTAAATATTATTAAATTAAATATTAATAAATTAATATTATCGTATATATCCATATACGATATCGTCCGGCTCCAGAATATCACCTCAGATTTTATGACTTGATTTCCAGACTCCAGATTATCCCGATATTCAGTTCGTATCGAAAAAACGATTTATAACGTATATAAAGCGTCGCAAATTATACAGGAATTTTACAGCGACTTTTCTGAAATTTGATTTGGACGTAACTAAAAATCTATACGACGAAATCCCGATTTTTCTCTTCCACTAGAAAGATATAATCCACCAGCTCCACACGTTTCTTGTTTCATAGAAATCCGGCTTAAAACGAATCCTGTACATTCAGTTGAAGTTCAAATCGCCAAATAGCGAACTGCAGCGCCATTTCGAGCTCGTTTATAAATATATTATAAACTATACGTTCAACTGTCGTCGATTCAATATAATCGTTATTATATTTCGAATCGAAACTCAACAACATCTCGTATGCTATTCAATTCACACGATATTGTGAATTTCACTATTTCCGACTATTTCGACATTATAATATATTATTATATTATAATTATTTATTAAACATTCAATATTATTTAATTAAACGATCATTAACTTCTCTAAATCACCAATTATATAATTAAATAAATTAATTATATATCTCTAAAAATGCGGGTCATTACATTTATATATGCAATAATGGACCATCTAAGGCTTGCTGAAACGACTTATAACACTCAAATTCACATGCATGAACATGTATATAAGAGATTGCAACGATTTTGATTATAAATTCTAAAACAAACAAATTCTCTAACCGAAGCAATCAAAAACATTCAAGCTAGAACTCAATGGTTCGTCAATGCTTAAGGGAAAATATAAGGGCATGTTTGCACACAAAAACTTCACCTATAGCATGCACAATCTGAACATTAAACATAATATAATTTCCATTACACAAAAAGAAAAGAAATCATCAAACTAATCAATTAACTTAATGCATACACAATTCATTCATAACATATTTTGCCATAGGCACACTTTACAAGCTTAAAGCTTGAGACATAGATGTGAGTTATAAAAGAACTCACTTTTCTTGTTAAAACAAGAAATCGATCTAAAGCATATCTAAATCAACCTCTCTTCCAATATAGCTTGCTAATATCTAACCAAAACATAAATACATAAATTTCCTAGAAGTTAGGTCATAGGAAATTTCAGAAATTGGAGAGAGAACAAGTAGGAGAAGATGAATAAGATGAAGAGGAGGCTTACCTAAGCTTATATGCTTAATTTCCTATTGAATTGAGCATATAATTGCAAAACCTAACTTAGGATCAATTTCCTATTCCTTAACCCATTTTTTATTTTCTTTGAAGAGTTGAAGTGAATGCGGGAGAAGGTGGTTGATGGAGCTCTTAGGGGAATAGGCTAGGTTAGCTAACCCAAAGCCCAACCAATGTGCCAAATTTCACAAACCCTAAACATATCGATGTTTAAAGTTTTCAATGGCATTTTGAACGCAACTGAAGTGGTCTCGACTCCATATTCATCAGTATGAAAAATGTGACCTTTTGGACAAATAGTCGATTAACGATTAACGATGTTATAGTTAAATATATTATCGTAAAATATGCAGGTTGTTAAGGAATCCCCCCTTAATGAAATTGCGTCCTCGCAATTATTTAATGAAAAAATCAATATAAATAAAAACCACACATCAACGTGATATATTTAAAGATATATTAACTCAAAAATTCACTTTCGAAATAAAATTTTAACTTAGAGTTATAAATAACTGTATTTCTTAAGTTCATACACATAAAACGTACAAATAAAAGTCACGAACATATACAAGTAACCAACTTATTTTTCTCATAAGTGTTTTCAAGAAATTAGAGTTTTCTTACCCAAATTCTATATATTCTAAACCCTCAATTTCAATAATTATTTAAATTTAAATTACAAACTACCTTACTGCAATTTTTCTGAAAATTTGCTTTAGACATATCTCGAAATTTACAAGATGAAATTCAAATCTTTTTCTTCCATTAGAAAATTATAATCCAATAGATCCGGATAATTCTTGTTTCAAAGAATTCCAACTTATATTAGATCGTATACAATCATGTGACGACCTGCCCCGCACCAGCCGGCATTTCCAAAGAAGTGCGCTGTGCCGACGTCCAACCAACACGGGATGGTGATAAAAAAAAGGAGAAAGGGAAGGAATTTGAAACTATGAAGCATCCAAGAACCTGTAGTATATCTCACAGCGCATGGAACAAAATATAATAATATCATAACTACATATAAACAGGCGAGGCATTACATAAGCAGAAAACTAAACCATCATAGCAGCGGAAAATTCAAAATACGGCTTATGATCTAAACCATCATTATTACAACTTTTAAAACTATCTCTAAATCAAAATAGGAAGGTACACTACTAATGCCCAAAGTGGTGACCAACAACAACAAAGGGAGAATATATGGGGACAATACGTGTAAGCCTCATGCTCATCTCCGGATAGCTACTCGTGCATAACCAGCTAACCTGTCTCTAGTCTTCAAGTTTAGGAGCACCCAGAGTAATAAAAAGAGACATAAAACTCTAGGTCAAACAAAATTCTGGTATGAGCGATAAGCAGTAAAAACAGAACAATAACAGGTTTGCATAACCATACCTAAACCTAGACCTGCAACCAAAGAGTTAGCACAACTGGATATACAATACTCTAAGGTGACACTAACACATGGTGTGAAAATAATGGGGAGGGGGTTTGCATGTCATGGTGATAGCAACCATCAAACATAGCAATCATCCTCACATCTCTCACTCAGTGCGTAAAACATACGATATCCACCACTTTGATCACGCAATTCTTTGTTACGATCACTCTTCCCCATGGAGTCATGACGGCTCCACTGCATTGATCTGTAACCACTAATACTTTGCTATATCCACTCTGTCCCATGGGGTCATGACAACTCCACTGCACTGGGTCATAGCCCAGCTATGATCACTTTGCCCCATGAAGTTAAGGCAACTCCACTGCACTGATCCATAGCCAATATCCGTCTCTCAGTGGTGAGTCAAAGCTATAGATATCGATAACCCGTATGCACACGTCCCGCAGCAAAGTACGATTCATGAAGTTAACTCGTTGGTTCCCATCTAGATCTTGAGTTACAACTTCTCATTTGGACTACCTTTGCATCTCGGGTTTGGTCTTCTCTGGATCGATTCGGTCCTTCTTCTCATCTTTGGTTTGGTTCGATCATGACTACCCTTTTCCCTGGCGGTTCGGTTCGATCCTCCTGAGGTGATTCCACATCGAATCAGTTCGTGATACCTCGTCTGGGTCGGATCGTGGTCATCCCATGGGTTCGGGTCGGGCATCCTCCCAGTTGGTGCGGATCGTGACTCCAGGCTTCGTGGCTCCATCAGCGGTTCGGTTCGTGATCAACAACCCGGTTCGGTCCTTCCTCTTTAAGCGTCAGATCGGTCGTGGCCTTCGGTTCAGGCTCGATGCACTGGCTCGTGGTGCAGCAGTTTGAAGGAGCGGTTCGTGGGAAGGGGGTGCTTCACGATCAGGTCGGTTCGTGCCTCCTCGCTCCGATCCGGTTCGGGTCAAATTCTTGCAACTTTTCCAGCAAGCTATTTACGCCATACAATGGCATTTTCGACCAATCTAACTTTTCTATGCAATCAAAAAACATTCCAAACAGTCATAGCAATATGTATAATCGACCATAAACACCAAACAACAATTTAACATGTCAATATGGATCAAACATACCCAAAAAACCATGTTTTTCCCTTAATCCCCTTAATCATGATTTAACCATACGATAAGAAAAACATGTCCAAATTAACCCGAATTTCTAACCGAGGTATAAAATAATATTTTAGAATTTTTACAAATTTTTCTAGATTTTTTCGAGCCATATTTCGCAAATTATCACTAGTTACCCCTAATTACCCGCAATTAGTAAAAAACAATGCAAATCACTCACCTTAGCCATAAACAAATTCTTAGATCTGAAACTCCACTGAATTGAGTCGAATTCCTATGCAACACAGTAGCCCTAACTCTGATTTGATGCCAATCCGCTTTGATTTGGTGTAGATTTGCTTAATATTGGATTAGAAAGTGATTAGGAGGTAGTTTCGAGGGCGGAGGCCATTACTAGAGTTAGAGAAATGAAAGTGGCGGCAAAGAAAATGAAATGAGATGGTTTACTAACTGATTTCAGCCTCCCTATAACCCTAATACTGAAATGGGTTATGGCTACTAATCACCCTAATTAGGCCCCAGTTACGCTATTTTTCACCTTCCAGACCTTGTTTCAGCCATATCTCCCAAACGGAAAGTCCTTTTGTCTAATGTGACCACTCTACGGAAAGGTAAGCCATCACCCGAATTCAATGGAAGTGGTTCCAGGTCAAAACTCCTTACCAATCAAAAGTTATAGGCGAAACAAGATTCGCTAGGGGCAAGACAGTCGTTTAAAAATCAACAAAAATCGTGAACTTGGGAAATTACCCCAATAGTAGATCCCCAAAGCTACACGTCTGTTAAGCTGTATATGAAAAAGAAATAAATATTCTATGATCCTTCGATACGTAGAATGCGGGTCATTACACTCTCCCCCTTCCCTCCCCCCTTTAAGAAATTTCGCCCCCGAAATTCCTTAACAAAAACATACAAAGGTGTTCTGCATTCCTATTAGTCATTCACAAACAATCAAACATACACAACAAACATAACAAGCCTACCCTAGCATGCGGTTTACTAATAAGGGAAGAAACTATCACTATTAAAATCTTACCAGGCATGGAGTTCTGGATGCGATTTCCTTATACTCTCCTCTGTTTCCCAAGTACAGTCACTCTCATTCTCGCCCCCACTGAACCTTGACCAGTTTCACCGCCTTCCTTCGGAGTTGCTTCGTATCTCTCTCGACAATACGGATCGGCTTGCGGTTGCCAACCGCCTAGGGTTCTACTTCGATGTCATCCAACTGATCTGGTGAAATAGTCATATCGGGGTCGTGCATGAACTTCCTTAACTAGGAAACATGAAATACGTTATGAACTCCCGCCATCTTGTCAGGTAATCCAATTTTATATTCCAAAATCCCAACTTGCTCGAGAACTGGGAATGGACCAACAAATCTTGGTGCTAACTTGCCTCTCCTACCGAATCGAATCATGCTCTTTAACGGAGAAATCTTGATAAACATCAAGTCGCCAACGGAGAATTTCAAATCTCTTATCCTTATATCAGCATAACTCTTCTGCCTATCTTGAGCAGCCTTCATTCGCTGTTGGATA
Source organism: Allium sativum (assembly GCA_030737875.1). Taxonomy (NCBI): domain Eukaryota; kingdom Viridiplantae; phylum Streptophyta; class Magnoliopsida; order Asparagales; family Amaryllidaceae; genus Allium; species Allium sativum. The sequence goes on from CM060923.1 coordinate 433,253,945, forward strand.
ACCTTGATCTTGTCTGAAGTTTCTCTTATCACATCCGGTCCAAGCACAAATTTCTCATCGGTTTCTAACCAACATGATGGTGAGTTGCACGGTCTTCCGTATAAAGCTTCAAATGGAGCCATACCAATACCGGATTGATAACTATTATTATATGCGAACTCCACTAGATGCAAATGGTCATCCTATGATCCACCAAAATCCAATATACAAGCTCTCAAGAGATCCTCCAATATATGATTCACCCTCTCTGTCTGACCGTCAGTTTGAGGATGCTACGCGTTATTGAGATGTAATTCTGACCCTAAAGCCTCTTGTAAGCTCTTCCAAAATTCACTAGTAAACAATGGATCTCGGTCGCTCACAATGCCTTTGGGCACTCCATGAAATCTCACTACCCACTTCATATACAGTTCTGCTAACTTAGCTACCGTTCTGGTCGACTTGACCGGTATAAACCTTGCACTCTTGGTCAATCGGTCCACAATCACCCAAATGCTATCATGGCCCAATCTAGTCCTTAGTAACCCATAAATGAAATCCATTGAGACTTGTTCCAATTTCCATTCTAGAATTTCCAATGGTTGCAGCAATCCACTAGGCTTCTTTTGTTTGGCTTTAACTAGCTGGCAATTCATGCATTTGGATATAAACTTCCCAACGTCTCTTTTCATCCCTTCCCAGTAGCAGGTCTGCTTCATGTCTCGATACATTTTTTACTACCGGGATGTATAGTCAGTTTTGAGTGATGGCATTCTCTAAGCACTTCATCTCTCAATCCATTGACATTGGGCACAACTAGTCTTGCATTCTTTCTAAGCCATCCATCTCGATCAAGCCCATATTTGTTTATCTCCTCGTCGATTCCCATTTCTAGCTTGGAGATGATTTCTAATAGATTGGGATCATCCATCTGACTAGAAACAATCCGCTTAATCAAAGCGGGTCTGATCGTCAAACTTGCTAGCATTTCTGGATCCAATTCGCACTTCGGTCTGAAATCATACCCAGCGGTATACTCCAGTTGCTTCCAATCTAGAAACATACCCCCTAAACTGGCATGTCTCATACTCAATGCATCGGCTACTGCATTGCACTTTCCTGGTGTATATGCGATATTGAAATCATAGGAACCCAAGAATTCTAACCATCTTTGCTATCGGAGATTTAGATCCTTCTGAGAGAAGAGATACTTTAATGAAACTCGAATCTTTCTCCCACGAGATAATGCCTCCACATCTTCAATGCGAATACGATCGCTGCCAATTCCAAATCTTGGGTAGGATACCTTTTCTCATGCTATTTCAGTTGTCGATTAGCGTAAGCTACGACTCTTCCTCCTTACATCAATACAACACTAAGTCCGGTATCACAGGCATCCGTGTATAATGTCATCTCTTCATTCACTTTAGGAATGACTAACACTAGCGCACGCGTCAACTTTTCCTTTAGACTCTTGAATACATTTTCACACCTTTCGTCCCAAACGAAAGCTTGATTCTTCTTGGTCAACTGAGTTAACGGTGCTGCTATCTTGGAGAAGTCTTGGATAAACTTACGATAATATCCAGCTAATCCCAAGAAACTTCTTATGTCTATGGCATTCTTGGGCGTAGACCAATCTTGTACCATAGCCACATTAGCAGGGTCCATGGCAATACCATTCTCTGAAACAAGATGGCCAAACAATCTCACTTCCCTCCTCCAGAAGTGACACTTAGAAAACTTTGCTTTCAATTGGTGATTTCTCAACACCTCCATCACTACTCTCAAATGTTCCTTGTGTTCTTCCTTTTTCCTCGAGTAAACCAAGATATCGTCCATGAACACAAGAACACACTTATTCAATTGATCCCTGAATACCCTATTCATAAGATCCGCCAAATATGTTGGTGCATTGGTCAACCCGAATGGAATGACCAACCACTCGTAGAATCCAGATAGCGTCCGGAATGCCATTTTAGGAATACTCTGAGTTGCTACTCGGAGCTGATGAAATCCTGTCGCGAGGTCCTATTGGGAGAACACTCTTGCTCCCCCCAGTTAATCAAACAAATCATCTATTCACGGAAGAGGATGATTATTCTTCCTAGTCACTTTATTCTACTCGCAATAGTCCACACATAAACGATGGGAACCATCTGCCTTGGTAGAAAATACAATTGGTGCTCCCCACTCAGAGACACTCCTTCGGATAAATCCCTTCTTCCAAAGATCGCTTACTTGCACCCCAAGCTCTCGCTGCTCCCTTGGCGCCATATGACGAAGTGGAATCACTATAGGTTTGGCATCTTTAACTAAATCAATACAGAACACAATCTCTCAGTGTGGTGGAAGTCCGGTCACTTCCTCGAAGATATTCAGATACGGTCCAGCAATGGGAACCCGTGATAACTCATCATGCGGGATGTCGAGGGAATTTAGAAAAATAGCCATCACCTCATCACTAGGTAGGCCACCAAACACTACCCTCAGCCCATCATCCACCTTAATAGTCACCGAAACTCCCTCACAATCTACCACCACCCTATATCTTTGAGGTCAATCGACTCCCAATATAATGCCAAACCCAGTAAAGCCCAAAAAAAGCAATCACAAGCTAACATACATCCATGACTCGATAAGGCCAAATTTCGACACATCATGCTAAGGCTATTCGAACCACCAATCGGGTTCATCACCACTAAAGGTCTATCGACTATCTCAGGCTCCAGTCCCAACCTATCTACCAGGTTACTAGATTTGAAGGAACAGGAAGCCCCAGTATCAAACAATAATCGAATAGGAACAACAAAAATAGAAAGCATACCTTGAATGACTACATTATTTACTTTCTCTGCCGCAGTTAGGGCATTCGACGAAGAAGGAACAACATTAATAGCATATGCTTTCATAATCTGCTTCTCTTTAGGAGGTTATGGACATTTTTCCTTGAGATGTCCCACTTGGGTACAGTTGAAGCACTTCCGGTCTGCTGGCTTTGCTCGACATTCTTTGGCATAGTGGCTCTTCTTGCCACAACTAAAGCACTCAACATCTTTCTTTCTCTAATAATCCTTGGTCTGGCTCTGCTTCCTTTTATTCTGAGAATTATTCTTGCCTCTACCGCTTGTCTGTGACTTTGGCCCCTCTGAAGATACAACAGCGACTTCAGCCTTGGGCTTAGGATAAAGGCTTTCTGATCTCAATGATTTCCCAACAATCGATTCAAAAGTCTCATCAATATGGTTTATAAGCCTTTCCCTCAAGTACTGATCTAAGCCTGTTATGAAATTCTCATTCTTCTTCTCGGGAGTGTCAATAAGGGATAATCCATACTTCGATAAAGTACCGAATTCAGCAATATAATCTGAGATTGCCCTACCATTTTGCTTAAGCTCCAAGAACTTCCTAAACAATTCTGATTTCTGAGTAGTTGGGATAAACTTATCACTGAATCGGGCCTTGAACTGATTCCAATTAACGTGATCCTCAGGGGTAGCTACCTTAATAGCGTTCCACCAATTCAAAGCCGTCCTTGCAGCTGGCGGGATGCTAGCTTTCTCTTCATTGCATTATCAATTCCTAAGTCCTCAAAGATGGGCTCACAACTATCAAGCCAATACTGAACTTCTGTAGCTGATTACGTTCCATGGAACGGCTTCCCACCAAGACTAGTGTAGTCCTTACAGAGCTTGGCGAAATCGGCCCTAGGCGCCTGCACTACTGCACCACTACCGCTAGCAGCATATAGAACTGCCCTCTAAACATCCCTAACCATCTCTCTCATGAAGTCAGTGAGCATTGTCCTCATATCAGGAGCATTCCTATTATTGGCCCCTGAACCCGTACCCCTCGTATATCGGCTCATCGTTCAATCTGTATAGAGAAAACGAATAATCATCTCTTCAGTGGTGCCAGTGCAATGCGACTCCATCCTTAGATATACTAATAGTGTATATATATATATATATATTGAAAACCCAAAATATAACAAATACGCACTCTCATATACGTACAATCTCTCCCTGGTGTCTTTCCCCGGGTTAACTACGCAACCTAGAGCTCTGATACCATATGTGACGGCCCGCCCTACACCAGCCGACATTTCCAAAGAAGTGCGTTGTGCCAACATCCAACCAGCACGGGACGGTCATCAAAAGAAAGGATAAAGGGAAGGAATTTGAAGCTATGAAGCATACAAGAAGCTGTAGTATATCTTACAGCGCATGGAACAAAATATAATAATAACATAACTTGATATAAACAAGCGAGACAGTTCATAAGCTGAAAACTAAACCATCATAGCAGCGGAAAATTCAAAATACAGCTTATGATCTAAACCATCATTACTAGAACTTTTAAAACTGTCTCTAAAGCAAAATAGGAAGGTACATTGCTAATGCCCAAAGTAGTGACTAGCAACAACACAGGGGAATATATGGGGACAATACGTGTAAGCCTCCTGCTCGTCTTCGGACAACTACTCGTGCATAACCAGCTAACATGTCTCTAGTCTACTCGTTTAGGAGCACCCAGAATAATAAGAAGAGACATAAAACTCTGGGTTAACAAAAGTCTGGTATGAGCGATAAGCAGCAAAAACAGAATAATAACAGTTATACATAACCATACCCGAACTTGGACCTACTACAAAAGAGTTAGCACAACCGGATGTACAATACTCTAAGGTGACACTAACACATGGTGTGAAAATAATGGGGAGGGGGTGTGCATGTCATGGTGATAGCATACATCAAACATAGCAATCATTCTCACATCTCTCACTCAGTGCGTAAAGCATACGATATCCACCACTTTGATCACGCAATTCTTTATTATGATCACTCTGCCCCATGGAGTCATGACGGCTCCGCTGCACTGATATGTAATCACTAATACTTCCCTATGTCCACTCTTCCCCATGTAGTCATGACAACTCCACTGCACTGGCTCATAGCCCTGCTACGATCACTATGCCCCATAAAGTTATGACAACTCGATTAGCCAATATCTGTCTCTCAGTGGTGAGTCAAAGCTATAGATATCGATAACCCCTTTGGACATGTCCCGCAGCAAAGTCCAATTCATGAAGTTAACTCGTTGGTACCTATCTGGATCTTGAGTTACAACTTCTCATTTGGATTACCATTGCATCTCGGGTCTGGTCTTCTTCGGATCGGTTCAGTCCTTCTTCTCATCTTTGGTTTGGTTTGGTTATGACTACCCTTTTCCCTGGCGGTTCGGTTCGGTCCTCCTAAGGTGATTCCACATCGGATCGGTTCGTGATACCTCGTCTGGGTCGGGTCATGGTATTCGCATGGGTTCGGGTCGGAGATCCTCCCAATTGGTGCGGATCGTGACTCCAGGCTTCGTGACTCCACCAACGGTTCGATTCGTGATCGACAATGGTTCGGTCCTCCTCTTAAAGCATCAGATCGGTTGTGGCTTTTGGTTCGGGCTCGATGCACTAACTCGTAGTGCAGCAGTTCGGAGGAGCAGTTCGGAGGACCAGTTCGTGGGAAGGGGGTACTTCACAAGCGGGTCGGTTCATGCCTCCTTCCTCCTATCCGATCCTGTTCGGGTCAAATTTCTAAGACTTTTCCAGCAAACTATTTACGCCGCACGACGGCGTTTTCGACCAATCTAACTTTTCAATGCAATCAAAAAACATTCCAAACAGTCATAGCAACATGTATAATCAACCATAAACACCAAACAATAATTTAACATGTCAATATGGATCAAACATACCCAAAAAACCATGTTTTTCCCTTAATTCCCGTAATCATGATTTAACCATACGATTAGCAAGACATGTCCAAATTAACCCGAATGTCTAACAGAGGTACAAAATAATATTTTAGAATTTTTAAAAAAATTTACAAATTTTTCTAAGCCATAATTTTGCTAATTATCACTAATTACCCCTAATTAGCCGCAATTAGTAAAAAACAATGCAAATCACTCACCTTAGCCACAAACAAATTTTAAAATCTGAAACTCAACTGATTTGGGTCGAATTCCTACGCAATATAGTAGTCGTAACTCTGATTTGATGCCAATCCGCTTTGATTTGGTGTAAGTTTGCTTAGTATTGGATTAGAAAGTGATTAGGAGGTAGTTTAGAAGTTGGAGGCCATTACTAGGGTTAGAGAAATGAAAGGGGCGGCAAAGAAAATAAAATTAGGTGGTTTCCAAACTGATTTCAGCCTCCCCATAACCCTAATCCCGAAATGGGTTATGGGCGTAGCTGCTAATCACCCTAATTAGGCACGGTTAAGCTGTTTTTCACCTTGCAGACCTTTTTTCAGCCATATCGCCAAAATGGAAAGTCCGTTTGGCTAATGGGACCACTCTATGGAAAGATAAACCATCATCCGAATCCAACAGAAGTGGTTTCAAGTCAAAACTCCTTACCAATCAAAAGTTATAGGCAAAACAAGATTCGCCAGGGGCAAGACATTCATTTAAAAATCGACAAAAATCGTGAACATGGGAAATGACCCCAGTGGTCGATCCCCAAAGTTACATGACTGTAAGGCTTCATATAAAAAGAAATAAATATTCTACAATCCTTCGATACGTAGAATGTAGGTCGTTACAAATCATGTGATGTTCAAGTCTCGGAATCAGGAACTACCGCTTCGCGATAAGCTCGTTTTAATTAAATTTAACTAATTCATTTAGCATTTGATAGGTTTATAAATTATAAACCTACACTCTTACATTTTCAACACAAACTAATTAGTCAAATTAAAAGTTGGAAATATTGACTATTTAAAATCATTGAACATTCCTTATCATGTTTTAGCTAGAAATTTTATCACTTAGAAATTCCTTAAAAGTATTCTAGCTTACAAGATTTTCTTAAACTGAAAATGATATACATGATGGTAATATATATCCCATTCGCAAGGATAGGCGATGTAATTGGGGAAACAAGATTAAGAAATAAAAATCCGGTTTATACACCCAAAATTAGTTATATTAGCATGTTCTCTAACATTTCAAAAACAAATAAATTGAAACTTTTAGGTTTCCAATAAAACCCAAAAATATCAAATTTGAAGTATTAGCACGTCCTCTAATATTTCACGAACAACTTCTAAATCATGTAAACATGGTAAATGGCATAAGTTGGAAGAATATCATAAAAACTCGAAAACTTTTGGTTTTCAAATTCAAAAGAATGTTACCAAGAAGAATGAAGTCAAACCGGTTGGGTTATGATCTCGAATACATAGTTAAATAAGGTTAATAAAACAAACTGGAATATTTGCTTACCCATGCTTATAAGAGCCTAGAGATCAGAAATCGAAATCCAAAAAAAAGATACTAGGATAGATAAGAAAAACATAGCTTATTATTCTTCAAAATAAAATTTGATATAATTATTTAAATGAAAACATGAATCACTCAAATTCTAGAAACCACACAAAGAGATTTAAAAAAGTCTAAATTGGAAAGATGCTCGAACAATAATAAGTGAGAGCATATAAATTCTATAAATAGCAAAGTGACCATAAACGATCAACAAGGAAAGCGAAATTTTACATTAAGTTAATAAATAGGTGAATTTAGCCAAATGTTCTCTAATCACTAACTTAACTCAAGTATTTACAAACAAGTTGTAAAAATGCACTATTAATCACGAATGAGCGCATGACTCAAATACAAAAATCACCACGTCTATAAATTTTAAACTTGGTGGAGGGATAAGAGATCTTATTCGCCATAAGATTGCAAATCATCACATGGAGCTTTTTTTTTCATTAGACAAGGTGCTCCGACAACACAAAATAATCTAACCAAGCATTTCATCTCGCCGACGTGATGGCATCACACCATAAAGAAAATCATCAACAACAAAGTATATAAAAATTATACAACACATGTGATCAAACGAAGGAGATCAATGAGAATGTATAAAAAGATATACAACACACGAGATCTAACGAAAATGATCAATGAGGATGTATATAAAGATATACAACACACAAAATCTCTCAAGAATGCATATAAAGATATAAAAACAAGAGACCAACGAAGATGATCATCAGGATGTGTATAAGGATATACAACACACGTGATCTCTCAAAGATGCATATAAAGATACACAACACATGAGCACAAACGAAGATGATCATTAAAGATGTATATAAAGATATGCAACACATGATGATCTCTCAAGGATGTATATAAAGATATACAATACATGAGACAAACACACGATGATCTCTCAAGGAAGTATATAAAGATATGCAACACATGAGATAAACACACGATGATCTCTTAAGGATCTATATAAAGATATACAACACATGCGACAAATAAAGATGATCAACGCGGATGTATATAACGATATACAACACGCGAAATCCTCAGGGATGTTTATAGAGATACACAACACATGAGACAAACAAAGATTATCAACGAGGGTATATAAAAAGATATAGAACACACGAGATCCCTCGGGGATGTATACAAAGATATACAACACAAGAGATAAACAAAGATGATCAAGGAGTATGTATATGAAGATATACAACATACGAGATCCCTTTGGAATATATATAAAGATATACAACACATGACTACAACCGAATATGATAAATCAAAGGAAAGCAAAATCTCACAAAGTGAGAGCGTGAAGACCCCACTGAGTGGGTGCCTAACCCTATGAAATGATGACCTGAACTCCACAAAGTGATTATTAATGATCCTAAGATTTCATCTAAATATGAAACGAATTTCAACTTACTAAGTCCAGAAATTAACCGACGAAGTAAACGCAAGTGTGTCGGCCCAGTTGATTTACCAATACGTTTAATTAAATTGCTTATTCAATTGAAAAGACAAAACTACTTGTTTGAAATAAGTAACACTCCAAAGAAAGTGAGAATACAGAATTATTACCCAAAGAAAGCTAAACACGTTTTAGTAGCAAAATAAATGGGTAATGAAATCTCAAGGTAAGTATGTAAAAAAATTCGCAAATCATAAGTTTGGTAAATCAACATACTTAAATATATAGTAAGCGTCCTGTAACTCCTGAGGACATGGTGTCCCTAGGTTGATTTGATGCAAAGAATTGGAATGATAACAAATCAAACGAACTCGAATGAGATGACCACAGAAATCATCATCATAAAGAATAGAGAGAAAGGTACCATAAAAGGCTCTAGCTTTCTTTCTAAAAATATTCAAAACTAAGTCCTAAAGATAATTTCAACTCAAAATAGGAAACAAATCTAAATTCCTACTCATGAAAGGGACGGGACTCTAAGTTTATCTAGGTCAAGATTTCACAAAAATGACATCAAATTGAACTCGATAGTCAAACAAGGGATCATGGTATAAAATATGATATGACGGGTCCTAAGACTCGATTTAAATCCTAAACACGATTTCCTAAGAGACTTAGGATAATGTTCCTCGCCATAATATCTTGCATGGTTCCGAACTTGGCTCTGGTACCATGTGTAACTCCCCACCTCCATACTTGCGTTAGCCAAGGCCACTTCAAGAAATGGTGTCGAATAACCCGGAGAATATGGCTATTGAGGAGCGCCCATCTGTATATTAGCTTTGAATGAGTGTATACATATTGGATAATGTAGTCTTACTTTTTTTTGAATTTCATGAGGAAATCTAACACCTCTTAATCAAATTCAAATTTACTACACAGTGGCTATATATAATTCAGAATCAATATAAAATACATAATAATAAAATTTGAGTCAGAAACAGATATTCACATCACTAAGGCGGAAATAGTTATGAATAATACTACACAAGTGGTAGTCGTAATATCTATAGTCGTGGAAGATCTACGATATCATAAAATAATAGTTACAAGCACAATACTAAATAACATGTACACATAAGAGTCGCTATCACAAATGCATGAAAGATAAAACTACATAAGTGTGGTTAGCCAAAAGGAGGAGCTAGTCCATGCTACAATCAAGAAGTAGCACTTGCAATACCTCGGTCTGACTCGAGTATTATTTATAAGAAAATAAACAATAAACGGATCAGTCTAGCTTTACTCATCATAATAAAATGAGATAGAAATGGAGATATAAACAGATAATGACATAGGAGCAATAACAACAATGATCACAAGTAAATGTGAAGGCTTGGTAAAATGCCTGCAATATGTCTCACAGAAAACTGGATGATATAAATGATTATTACACTCCAAAGATATAGCTATTCAGAGAAATGATATCACCCATCAATCCTGTAAGAAATAGAAATATGATAGATACACATGGATATTCATGAGAAATGATGTCACCCATTAATTCTACATGAAATAGAAAATATGATAGCAACAAATGAATATTCATGAGAAATGATGTCTCCCATCAAGTCTACATGAAAATACGAAATATTATATTGTGTATGTCGCTGGTACGAAATGATCCAAAGATCATATATATAATCAAATGAAACAAAGTTCTTCAAGATGATTTGAAGACCATCGATAATTAAAATTGATCAATTATAGTGTAAACAATGCCAAGATAGTAAATACAAGAGTCGAGCTACATGTTCCATGATCAGTTGCTTTACTCAAATATTTATGAACAATTTATGCACTCCACTAGAAGTATATAATGAAATTTGTCATGGTGTTCAATTGAACGAGTCCAAGAATTAACCATTAAAGCAAACACAATGGGTCATAGTCCTTGTTTTTATTAAGGCATTTAATTAGATTTCTCATACGAACGAGAAAAAGATTTATAAAAAATATACTAGTAGATTTGCAGATACTTTAATAAAACAACTTCATCCAACGAAGTCGTGTTAGAAACCAATTTGGAAAATAACTTCATATAATGAAGTGGAGTTAGAAGCCATTTAGAAATAGATTAGGGGTCTACTAATAATTTAAAACCCTTTTATACAATTTCGAAGTGGAAAATCTCATGTAATAGCGATCAAAATGACGATCAAACTAAGATTCACATTTTAATAACATAAACAAAATCTCATGTCATCGATTATAATTCGTTCACCATGAATAAATCGGAAGTTCATAATCGAACCGCAAAAATCTGTGAACCAAAGATATTGAAATGTCACAAAAAAGGCGAGATAGGCCGAAACTCGACTGGGAAAGAGCTTGGATGGACATAAACTGTTGACCGTAGTTTGCACAGGTCAACAACAGGAAAACCAGAATCAGAATGAATTAGGTTTCTAGAGACTTATGTCTCTGTCCGAGATTCAGACTTCTGAATTGGAAAATTTAGACTTCCGAATTGAAATTCATACGTCCAAATGAAAAAATTCAGACTTCTCTATTGAGTTCCTTCCGTTTTTTAATTATTCATAGCAGGTCAGATGTCTGACTTATAATATTCAGACGTCAGAATCTGGGCCTTAACATTATTTTGCTTAGAAAACATACCCAAAATGATATCGGTAAGCATCTGAAGGCCTGTAACTTTATATATGCAAAAATGGAGCATCCAAGGCTTGCCGAAACAAAGTATAACACCCAAATTCACATGCTGAACATGTATATATGAGATTGCAATGATTTTGATTATAAATTCTAAAACGAAAAAATTTCTCTAGCCGAAGCAAGCAAATAAAATTCAAGCTAGAACTCAATGGTTCGGCAATGCTAAAGGGAAAATATAAGTGTGTGTTGGTACACAAGAACTTCACCTATAGCACGCACATTCCGAACATAGAACATAATAGGATTTCCATTACTCAAAAAGTAAGGAAATCATAAAACTTATCAATTAACTTAATGCATACACAATTAGTTCACAACATATTCGTGCCATAGGCACATCTTACTAGCTTATAGCTTGAGGTGCAGATGTGATTTCTAAAGAACTCACCTTTAGTTGTTAAAAGCAAGAAATCGATCCAAAGCTTAGCCAAGTCAACCTCTCTTCCAATATAGCTTGCTAATCTCCAACCTAAACACGAATGCATAAATTTCCTAGAAGTTAGATCATAAGAAATTTCAGAAATTGAGAGAAAGTAAGTAGGAGAAGATGGAGAAGATGAAGAGGAGGCTTACCTAAGGTTATATGCTTGATTTCCTCTTGAACTAAGCATCTAATTGCAAAACCTAGATTAGGAATTTCAATTTCCTATTCCCTACCCACATTTTATGTTTTTTTTTTGAAGATTTGAAGTGAATGAGGGAGAAGGGGACTAAGGAGCTCTTAAGGGAATGGACTAGGTTAGTTAACCCAAAGCCCAACCAATGTCCTAAATTTCACTAACTCCAAACTTATTGATGTTTACTATTTTCGATGGCATTTTGAACTCAACGGGAGTGATCTCGACTCCAAATTCATTAGTATGCAAAATGTGACCTTTTGGACAAACACTCTATTAATGATTAACAACATTATATTTAAATATATTATCGTAAAATATGCGGGTTGTTAAGGACTTCCCCCTTAAAGAAATTGCGTCCTCGCAATTACTTAAGGAAAAAATCAATATGAATAACAACTACGCATCAACATGATCTATTTAAAGATAGATCAACTCAAAAATTCACTTTTGAAATAAAATTTTAAGTTTGAGTTATAAACCACTATATATCTTAAGTTCATACACATATAATGTTCAAATAAAATTCATGAACATATGCAAGTAACCAACTTTTTTTCCCATAAGTGTTTATTAAGAAATTAGAATTTTCTTACTCAAATTCCATATATTCTAAACCCTCAATTTCAATAATTATTTAAATTTTAATTGCAAACTACCTTACCGGGATTACTCGGAAAGTTTGGTTTAGACGTGTGACACCCCATGTCTGTTAATGCCAACCTTTATCATAATTCATTAAGTTTCGTGAAGCCTTATAGGTAAACAAAAACAGAATCTCATAAGATAGATATAGAAATAGCAGCGGAAACTTAAATCTTCATTATTCAACGGAAAAACATCGTAGTTTCAAAACCAATTACAACATCAGGCTAAAATACTGAAACCAAATACATCAAAAAAAACATCTGTCTTGCGCTAAGAACCATCGGAGTACATAAATGTAAAGTCATAATCCCATAAGTAGGCATAACAAAGTAGAAAAGTAATCAAAGTGATACATCAAAGCAGACCCAAGCAGAAACAGAAGAGAGAAAGACTTAATCACGACTGAGTGTTCCCAACCTAAGAACCTAAGGAGAAAAAGAAAGATTGAAAGGGAAACAAAAAGGGTCAGACATAAATTATGGTGAGTCTAGTGACATTTAGCATATAAAGAAGTAAAAATATCAATACAGGTAAATAAATAGGATGAGAGATAATGGTAACATACATTAGATATAAACAGGACGAACATGATTAACAGAATAGACAGGGTAATATTGACTAAGCTATGCTTCTCACTTACTTTTCTATGCATCAATACTAGTATAAAAATTTTAAGACAGGATTAGGTGTTCCCTAAATAAAAAAAAGCAGAATGATCCCAACAGAAACATAATGGTAGGTTTAGATGTACTCTAGTTACGTAATGGCTTTTACCCCAAACAGAAATAACAGGTACCTCAACAGAAATAACGGGTGTTACCCCAAACAAAAATAATGGGTACCTTAACAGAAATAGGCAGGACTAGATGTACCCTAATTACTACCCTAAACGATCGTATCCCTAATGTGTAAATATCCTGTGTCGGCCCACAGTAGGGTGTATTACTTCCTAAAGTAGCAACCTACAGAAGGACACAGACCAATTTACTAGTGCTACAGAGGCTTATTTCCCCCTTTATATCAGACCCATGCATGCTGATGACTCTGTTGGAACTCCCCCATATACACCCACTTTTAGATAAACCTCTTAGAATCAATTCAGTATGCATGCCCTAAACCCTACCTGGTGCAGGGTTCCCGTTTAATACTAGAATGGGTCACTGACTGATATGGGCCCTGCATAGCAGATGACACAAGCCAAGCCTCTAAACTTGTGTCCCCAATCAACTAGGATTTTAACAGGTTAAGTTTTACATATTAACCGGTTCATATAACCCCCACAGATTTAACAGTTTTACTTAATCTCACAGATTTAACAGATTTACTTAACCTCACATATTTAATAGATTACAGATCGTAAAACCCCTATAGATTTAACAGGTTAAGTCTTAAAGGTTAATAAGTTCATATAAACCCAACAGATTAAACTGGTTTACTTACAGTTTCATTAACATTTTCCACTTAATCTTTGAATTGGGCCTATAGATTTACATGTTCATACACCCCAAATTTTCTGCAATATTCCACAGTACAAGATATGCCGCAAATTTTCTGTCATATTCCACAGTACAAGATATACCCCAAATTTTCATTCCCAAACATTCGCCAATTGTGCCAATTTCATTCATACATATGTCTCTTACGAGATTGGCCCAGATTAACCTAGATTTATAAAATAAAAAGGAAAAAAGAGAGGGAGAAGAACAGAAGTAGGCATACAATAACTACTGAACAATGGAACAAGGGTATAGAAAATACATGTAATTGCAGAAAACTATTTAGATACGAATCAGTTTATTAACAGGCATAGAGTTAGATCTAGGTTTATTAACATTTTAGGATTACTGTTAAATTTTATATCTAAAAGCAACATGAACTCACAGAGATTGGACTCAAAGAACAAACGATAATATGCTGATGTTGCAGAAGCGATAATGTGAACAAGTGTAATTTATTTGATAGGAGTGCATGCCTTTATATAGAGTTTACAAGACAATCCTTAACCGTTAGATTTCTGTTTTTAAATCCAGTTGCTTAGTAAAAAAAATGAACCTAGTGAATAAAACAAGTCAGGTTCGCTCAGAAGAATTTGGATGGATCCAGGTGGGGTCGACCCACCTACCCCCTGGGTCGACCCATCCACCTGTGGGTCGACATATGGGTCGACCCAGGCTGGAGCGGGTTATCCCTTAACGGGATGATTTCCCGCTTTAGTTTCCCGCATGTTCGTTTGATTTATTTTGAACTGGTTTGATTTATATTTACATATATCCTACTTATATGTATACAAATCTCTAGCCTTTATATCTTTCTCATACGATATACGTTCTACACAAACTCGAAGTCTATCTAAGCCAAAATTCCAAGACTTACACAATGGTACAGTCCATTTTACTTAATTCACAATAATTAATTAAGTATCCTTTAGTTTATTAATGTCCACTAAAATTACAGGGTGTTATATTCTCCCCTACATAAAGGATTTCGTCCTTGAAATCTCCAAGTCTAGGAGAATGTTACTATCGTAACATCCACCTACAACCATCTACTCGTCCATCATTCACAAGCATCCATTTTCCTTAAGAGGTTTCTAATGCTTGTATGAACTTTATGCAAAGTGTTGTGTGTGTACATGTCCTTACCCTAAGGCGAAAATTAGGCGGGCTACTGATGCAGTCGACCTCCTAAATGCAATATGTGTTGGTGCCATAAATCCAAAATGTATGACAATAATCCTAGTATATCATGTAAACACTATACGTATGCTCAATCATTCGTCCAAATGCAACATCCATATGATGAAACATCCATCACCATCTATTAAAAAGTAAAATGAACAAACATCCATATGAAGTATGAGAGTATTTGAGCCAATCTAGTGCCTAGTGCGTGTATATGCATCCACGAGCAACCACTAGCAAACACTTTCAACCATCAAACATAACAAGTCTCAAACACATGTTTACATCCATTGGTTTTCTACCTAAAGGTCAAAGATTTGATCGATAGGATATACTCGAATGATAGAAGCAAGTATGAATAAAAGCTTGGAAAAAGAAATTAAGAACATACACTCGAAAAGAAAAGGGTATGAAGCGCGAATCTTGTCTTCAGTGTAACACCCCGAATTTCAGTTAACACTGATATTCACTAATTAAAGAATTAATAATCTCAGATGTGAGAATCAGGGGAAACGGGTTACGTCATTGTGTTCGTCTTGGAAAAATACGCGAAATAGAGTCCGAAATTTTGTAAATCGGAGTCCGTATGACCCGGTTAAGGCCCAAAGAAGTTTTCGGGAAATTTGAATTTCGAAACATGCAGAAATGGGGGCCAGGCGGGAAAACTCCCGCCCAGCCAAGTCGACTTGGCTGTCGACAGGGCTGTCGACTTGCCTGTCGACATGCCTGTCGACTTGGCAGTCGACAGGGCTGTGGACTTGCCCTGTCGGCTGATTCTGGCCTGGGTGCACCTGGTTGAGTTTTGGGCTGGGTTGGAGGGCTTGGGACGAAATCTGACGGACCTAAACTAACCTAGGGTTAATCTAAGGGTCTAAAACACAACCTAATCCTATAAATACACCCTAAGACTACCCTAATTCATACTAAAAATAGAATCTATGCCATCATGCCGCCAAAATGCAACTTAGAAGGAGCCTCCATTAATTAGAGAAAAGGATTGCAAGCTAATCAACTACTAATCCACCTCTACTTCAACTCTAGCAACTATCTAAGGAGCTAATCTTGGAAGTTTGTGAGTTTCTATCACTTTAATAACCAATTGCTAAACTAAGTAGATGAGATGTGATGAGATCATATGGTTTTGCTTGCGGATCAATGGGTTTTAGGTCATATGTTATGATGCTAGTTTGCTAATCACTATGTTTAACACTTATTCATGATGACACTATGTTTATGCAAGTTAAGTGTTTGGGTTTATGCATGTTAAGTGGTGGGTTTTATGCATGCTAAGTATTTGGTTTTATGCATGCTAAGTGTTTGGTTTTATGCAAGTTATGATGCAAGTTCATATGCAAGTTATGATGCAAGTTCATATGCAAGTTATGATGCAAGTTCATATGCAAGTTTGTCTCTTTTTATGATATGCATAATATATGCAAGTTTGCCTCTAAGTATGGCATGTTATGCAAGTTCATATGCAAGTTATGATGCAAGTTCATATGCAAGTTATGATGCAAGTTCATATGCAAGTTTGTCTCTTTTTATGATATGCATAATATATGCAAGTTTGCCTCTATGTATGACATAAGTACATGTGCAAGTTCATCCCTTTTAGACCTATGACATGTATGCAAGTTGACACCTTTATGATAGGTCTATGACATGAACATTTATGCAAGTTACCATCTTTATGACATATGTGATTCATGCAAGTTTGGGTTGGTTATTTATGCAAGTTGGGTTTATGGTCATATATGCAAGTTGACACCTTTTAAACCCATGATAGTGCTAATGATATGCTAAGTTGAACCCATTGTGTGTATGATGAATCTCCTCTTTTAAAATATGTCATGTTAACGTATTTACGTGGGGACGATGGGGTAAAAATTAATGAACACATAAAATTGTGTGAAGTTGGTATGATTAAACATACCATAAAGTGGATAGACATAATTGGGAATTTACCTACTAAGTTAGGTCTACCCATATTATGGAATTGGTAATTTACCTATTGAGTTAGGTCTACCCATATTTTTAAATATTTGTAATTAATTAGGGATAATTAATACAAATTATGGGGGTGATTAATTAGGTGTAATTAATCGACTAAGACACGAGGTTGGACCCTTTTGTAGCATAAGACTGCCCGGAACCGACCGGCAAATCCAGCGGCTACAAATGATTGGCCCAATGTTAGAGGTCTTAGTCATAAACTAAATACGTGACAAGTGTAAAGACACGAGGTTAGACTCTGTTATGGTGTAAGGCTGCCCGGAACCAACCGGCATATCCAGCTGCCATAAAGGACAGTCTAATGTGAGAGGTCTTTACAAAGGTTACGATCTTAATTAATTAAGAAACACTTAACCAAATTAGCATGTAGTGGGGCATGAGGGGTTAAGTGGGTGCCTTGGGTGGCATGTAGTAACTAGTGGGGGTGCCTTGGGTGGCATGAGGAAACTAGTGGGTTGCCTTGGGTGGCAATAGAAAATACGATTAGAATACTTAACCAAAGTGGAACATGTAATTAAACATGATTAAAGGGTTAAGTAAGTGCCTTGGGTGGCATGTGGGAATCAAGTAAGTGCCTTGGGTGGCATGTGGAAATCTAGTGGGTGCCTTGAGTGGCAATTAAAATATGATTAAAAGACTTAACCAAAATTTATAACATGTAAGTTGACATGGTTAAAGGGTTAAGTGGGATTCACTAGAAATGACAAGCTTAGGTGGGTAGCTTGTGGGGGCCCATTTCAACCAATATCCCAAACGTATCTTTGTGGGCTCGACCCAAGTCGAGGACGGGACACGCATATTGGGCTTGACTGTAAGAGGCCAAAACGGGTTAGCGGTGGCAATGCAAGTCCAACGGGTTTCATATGCGTGTGTGGACCCGGGCTGGTAGGTAAGACGTTGTTGCATCGTGTAGATATAAGTCGTGCACCATTCGTTGTATCGGGTTGCCACTTTGGGGAGTGATACACCCCATTGTGGGGCCAGCACGGGTATCTATGGTAGGGAGCCGATCGCTGGGGAGTAGTGGGTACACCTAGCGGAGATAGGGGCAGACGGCACCTATGTAGTCCGCTAGGGGTACAAGAAACTACTAGGTAAAATAACTAAGTACACTTAGTGGGATCAACCTTTAAGTAGGAATTACCCTTGGTGGGTAGAACTGGTGTGGTGCAGTGTAGGAATTACCCTTGGGTGGGTAGATCTAGGGTGGTGCAATATAGTAATTATCCTTGGGTGGATAGGCGCGTCTTTACGGTTATCTTAGTTCATCCTAAGTCTAGTTGGCTGCTTACTATAGCCATTTATCCCCAGTCGTTACCGTATATCAAGCTCATGTCTTACTATGGTTACTTTAATGATTGTATTGTTAAAGTAATAGGACTCGCTCAGACTTATGTCTGACCCCGTTGTTTTTTCTTTTTCCCAACCCTCAGGTTATCAGAGTGGGCCTAGCACTAGTGGGCTTTGATCAGACTGCTTTATCCATCTTTTAGAGCTTGGACCGTGGATGTAAAGCTCAGTTTATCTTTTCTATTATGGCTATTAAGTTATGTAGTGGGATTATGTACTTTTGTTTTATCAGGATGGATATTATGTACCTGACTCTTGTTTATGGTTTTGGTGTAACCAAACATGTTTTACTTTCCGCTGAAATGAAATGATGTTTTAAATTCTCAAGTATTACTTATATCTGTCTTGTTGTAATTTTTCTGTTCTATATTCACTTAAAATACTCCACCGATGTTATGGCATTCCCTTAGTGAGTGACCGTAGCGGGTGTGGGGTGTTACACGTGGTATCAGAGCTTAAGGTTGCCAGAACAGAAAATTTTTTTAGAAAAACTATTTTCTAAGAATATTTTTGAAAGGAGTATTTTCAAAAACATGTCTTTTAAGAGAAAAGTTTTTGAAAGAAAAGCATAATCCCCAATAGCCATATCTATATCTTTCAAATTCTCCGTTTTGAATCTCTTCCTCTGTCGTTTCGAGTTTCCCCTCCGCGTATAGATGATCTTTCTAAGATAGATAAGAATGGAAAACCACTTCAAGGGACTTAGACATTAGTCGGACTAGAAGTTGGTTCAAGAAGGAGGAGGACTTGTAGGTACCTATTGGATAGACGATGGGAGGAAGGCTCAAATAATTGTTTGGTTAACAAAGAGAGAAACCTCATTTTGATGGGAGGTTACGAGTGGAGAATGGGAAGAAGAGGGTGTTGTATATGACGGTGTTATATACACAATTATATGATTTTTGTTTGATGATAACAACCAAATAAATATTATTATTGATTTATTGATGTGTTTGAAATCGTACTGTTATTCTACACCACATACAGGAATATTATATTTATATTTAAATAGAATACAACTGTATAGATATTCATATTTTCTTACAGTATTTTATTTAAATTAAATATTATATTTCAAACACTCGAACAGTACAATTATTTACAACTCCACTATTTAATCACTTCACAGATTTTGTACTTGTAAATACACAGTATACGATAAACAAATTTTGTTTGACAATAATAAAATAATATTTTATTTCAAACAATTTGTTTATTACAAATAAGCAGTACAAAGCTCTTCGCTGCATCACTGATCATTTACATACAACTCAATATACACACTTTTTATTGACATTGTTGCTTATACAATGACACATGCTGTCTTTTTTTTTTGTCTTCTTTCTCCAGCCTCCTAGTCAGTCAGCACTATTAGTCCAGTCTTCAGTGCTCACAGTCAGTCCAGTCATCTTCATGCTTACCTGTCATATATGGAAACACACACACAGTATCTTGCACAGAAATAATTTCTAAATTCATGCAAATATAAATTTTATTTTAAATTTTTTTTTATTTGCCTCAGTTTTCTGGTGTGTTTCTCATCATTTTTCATGACTTGATCTTATTTATAAAAATCATCAATTTGTGTCTAGACAGCTTGTGATATTCACAGTGATACACTGTAAATACCACAAGGCAGACAACATATATATATATATATCAATGCAGGGACAGGAAATCACTTCTGATGGCTGCATATACACTCGTGTATAAATATACACGTGTGCACTGCCTCGCCAATCAAAATGTAGTAGCGAGCAACTGAGGAGCAGCCACGTGGACCAACTCGACCCAGTATAACTCAAGCTATACATATATGTACACATGCAATGTCGAGCTCAAAAGCAAACATTCAAGTGAAAGTCAAACAAGTACTCAAACAGTGCAAGTCAGTGTTTCAAACACAAGACAGCAAAGTGTCGAGCCATGCATCAAAATGAACAAGAATAGGAAAACATAGTCGAGACAAGATTCAAAGCAAAAATTGTTCAAGGGCACAAAACAGGCAAGATTTATTTCCAGAAGTTGTCAAGCAAAAAGGGAAAGTATTTTTCGGCAATAACAAATTTCCTGAAGAATTTTTTTTTGGCAATAAGAATCTGTTTTTTTTTTTTTACAATATGATATTTGGCAAATCTTCTGGAATATATGGCAAGGGTTTGTCTATTAACATCCAGAGATGATCAATTCATAAATTAAAAACGAGGGGAATCAAAAAGGAGAAACCGAGCAAAATCAGGCAAATCATCCACGAAATCAGGGACAATCAGATCGAGCCATTTATCAAGAAATCAGAGCTATGTTTTAGGATTTCATAATCCTATTTCAACACCCTATCATCATCGGCAGATGAAAAATGGAAAACAAAACAAGTTCATACGAGAGCACAGATTCAAAAATAAAAATAACTCACAATTTTAGGGTTTCGATCGAGAGCCAGAAAGGAGAATCCCAAATCCATAGACCAAATCAATCGCAGAACGAGAGCATCAACGTTTCGAGCATTCAGAGATCAATTCCAAAGACAACCGATTGATTTTGGGGATAAAGGAAACCCTAGAGTTTTTCTCATAGCCGCCATTTTTAATTTCCAGAACAATCGGACAAAATAAAAGAGGGTGCCATCAATTAACAAAGGGGCCGGCCTATTGTTTTGACTAGGCCAAGTCAAAAAGGGGGATGACCCCTTTGTTTTAAATCCTTAAGATTTTAATTTTCTTTTTATTTTTGTTTTTGTTTTTTTAATTCGTGTTGTAAAAAATCAAACGAACAGGTGTCTAGATCTGTGAAGTCCAGGTAAAACAGTCAGGGTGTTGACTATCAGTTTAAGAGTCTGTAAAATTCTGGGATACGAATTACGGGGTTGTAATTCGGGGAATCTAATCGAGGGGACATCGTTCAGTCTAGGGTTTTGAGCGTAGGGTTAGAATAGGAGCAGGGTTTGCGAGTGTACATGGTCTTGTATGCATGATATGTTCTATCACCTAGTAGAAACCTTAGAAATGCAGCAGTAGGCAGGGTTTTGCCGAAGCTGGGTATATCTGTGTGTGATTTATTTTCTGCATTTTTGTTTCTGCTATATTCTGTGATCAGTTTATTAATATATATCTCGTTAGATTTTTAATTCAGTTAAAAAATGTGAAAAACCCTATTCACCCCCCCCCCCCCTCTAGGGTTATTCTAGATCCAACAAGTGGTATCAGAGCAGGTTTTCTTTAACTCTAGAGAAATGGTGAATCCTTGTTGTCAGTCGATAGAGAGTTAGTCCAGTTCATCTCCAACTATTTTCACTGGAACAGATTTTTTAAACTGGAAATCCAGAATGGAATTTTACTTAAAATCTGTTAATATTAAGTGTTGGGATGTTATTATCAATGGGTACGATATGGAAGATAAAGTTTTTAATTCCCGTGCTACACATATTCTTTGTTCTTATCTTGATAATGACCAATTCAGTCTGATTTCTCATTGTTTAACTGCGCAGGAAATCTGGACAGCTCTCAATACGAAGTATGGACAAATTGACAACAACTGCTCAAAACCCCGAAATGTCAACTCATATTCAGAGCTTTGTTTAACAGGATTTACAAATGAAACTTCAGATGAATCAGATGATGGAGAATCAACAAATGCTGAAACCGAGAATTTCTCATATGAAGATCTGGTTTACATGTGTCTTGATTTAACTAAATCTGTTGATAAACTCCAATCTAAAAATAAATCTCTGAAATCTAGGAATTCTGAGTTGATCAGCAAAATTGATGATTTGGAATCACAACTTGAATATGTTAAAAATTCTTCAAATTCTGTTTGCAAAAATTGTTTGAAATTGAAAGCCAATCTTGTTCATCTCAATAAAAGTATTCAAAAGTTTGAAGATGAAATTCTGATCTTAAATGAGAACAAGACTGAGCTGTCAAATTTGAATAATCTTCTGCAAAAGGAATTTGAAAATTTTAAAACGGATATAAATTCCAAATTTGAAATTGCTGAAAAGGAGAATTTGTTGAAATCAAATTTGATTTTAGAAGAACTTGAAAATGAGATTGAAAAATCCAAGAATTTTGAGTCTGAAAAACAAAAACGATTTGAACTTGAAATTTCCGAATCCCAAGCCAAAATAAAAAAGCTTGAGAATGAAAATTTGGTTTTGAAACAAAACGATGCTGAAAAGAGTAAGATCGCTATAAGTCGTTGTTCAAATTTAATAAAAGAAAATAGCGATTTTCAATCTAAAATTCAACGACTTGAATCAATCTTGAATAAATTTTCTAATGGAGAAAAATCGTTGGACATTTTGTTGAAAAACCAGTTTCCTATTGGAAATAAGTTTGGACTCGGATATGGGAAGTATAATGATTCGGAAAAGCAAAATTCAAGTGTTTTTAAAAATCCTTCAAATCATTTTGAAAAGAATCGACTTGAAAATTTGAAATCTGAAAATTTCAAAGGATTTGTGAAACATAGACAAAATGAAATTTTGTTTTATAACAATTCTGTTGAACAATCATGGCCCCAAAAAATAAATAAAGCCAATTTTGGAAAAACTAAACTGATTTGGGTTCCTAAGGGTACGAAAGTAAATTCAGAGGGATTGTTATACAAACAAGTTTGGGTACCGAAGGTTCGACATACAACTATGAGTGGTTTTACTAACTTTGTTAGACCACTCGATCCAATAAACGGTTAGGTACCAGAAGTGGCTGAGGAACTGCTATGCAAAGGAGATTGATATTCAAGTTGTTCCACTTGTCTGTATCATTCAGAGTTCCTTAGCCAAAGCTTGATGAGTTAGAGATCCACAACGCCTTCTGTGAATCAGGTATGATATCTAACCTCATCTTTGTAAATATTTTTTTTGTTTATTTCTCCTTCTTCTACCCCTTTCTATGTTATTTTCTTCTGTTTGTTTTTATTTGATTTGTCACTGCCATATCTCGTTGTTTTTCTTTTCTGTGCTTCTGAAACTTCCAGTTGCAGTATTCATATTTGTTTGGAAATTTACTCTATTTGGGTAAAACTCACATGTTTATATTTATTTCCAGATCTTGAATTTATTTGTGTAAATATCTGCAATTGTTTTGAAGTTTTTTTTCTGATTTATGAATTCATAACAGTGTTGATGTATTCTTGTCAAATCTTGAACACTGTTAATTAGAATTTTAAATTTTGAAGATCTGAAAATTTGATGAAGTTTCACACACCACTGCTGTTTTGAGTTTCTTCTAATTCATTTTAGAAAAGCTTGAAATATTACAGCACACCAATATTTATCAGTTGTGATAATTTCATTATTTTTCAGATTGGCTTGGATATTTTGAATTGTATTGAATCTGTGATACATCTTGGAATTTATCTTATAGTCATGATCATTTTTACTTGGAATTTGTTTGTTTGAAAACAACTGAAATTCATGATATTTTAAATTTCACACACTTCTTAAAATTAAAATTATCAATATTGTGTGACTGATTCATTATATCTCAAACTTTGACATCGATTCAATTGATTTCAAATAAACTATTGTTTAATTGTGTAGATCATGAATATCTCTCATTTCTGATGTAAATGATCTGAAATAACTCTTCTGTTTGTCAGAAATATTTGTGTAAATTCTTTGAGAATTGGGATTTGAATGTCATTGGTATTTCATGATTATTTGACTTGAATACTAGTTTGTTTAAAATCATTTGAATTTATTGATTTATTGAATCACACACATATTCTGAATCTAAAATTTATAAACCGTGTGATTGATTCATTGAATCCGGATATCTTCACAATTCGTTCAAATGATTTAAAATAAACTATATTTAATCCTGGATCATGAACCATTCTTTAACTGTTTGAAATATCTTTGGAACATCTCCTTGACAAGTCAGCTTTGAAAATGTTTTTTGTGCTGCTCAGTTATAGTTCTGGAAAATATGTTTTGGTGACTGCTTGTTTTGGAATCAAATACATACCATGCTCTGATACATGAAATTAATTTGCTTGATCTGACTGGGCTTTGTATTTAAGATTCTTTTGTCTATGACATTCTTGTTCAGAAGCATGTTAAAATTCCTCGTAAATAGAGACACCAAGTGGTATCAGAAGCGCCTTATTTTTGTCTCACCCATCTGTACTTAGAATCAAATCTTCACCATGTATAAATCCACACACTCTTTCTGTCTTGTACACATTTTTTCCCTCTTGTCATGTATAGATCAGCATATTCCTCTTGTATTTGATTTTCAATTCTAGAATTATTTATTAATTATTCATTCAGAAATTGAAATCAATATCCAAATTGTTCTGTATTTATAATTCATCAAAATATATCAGAATTTGAAATTGTGGTGAATTATGACTGCAATATATTTCACAACAAGAGGAGATTTTATCTGGATTTTCATGATGGTTGAATATTTATTATAATATCTTTGAACTGGAAATTATTTCACGACCATCCTCATTATCTATCATCATTCTGCCATCCATGATAAAAATTTTTTAAATGTAGAGAGTTTAATTTTTTTTTAAATCATATTGAATAAACAGTGAAAATATTTGTGATGGAATTGTGGTTATGTTATTTTTTCAGAATTAGTGTCAATTGAAAATTTTCAATAATCCCAGTACAGTTGGTCATATTTCATAATATTATTAATTTAGAAATTTATTTCACGGTCCATTTCTGTACTTACCACATTTCTGTTATTCATATTGGTTGTATATACCGAGGAGTTTTTCTACTTAAAGCTGAAAATGTTAAAATATATGATTAATATATAAGTGTGTCTCTAACCTCATTTAAAAATCCAAGCTCTGGTTATGCATGGTTATGAAACAACTTATAATTTAAGCTGCGACTGACCTCATTTAAAAATCCAAGCTCTGGTTATGCGTGGTCAGGGTGCTCTTAAATCAAAAGAAAAAGAAAAGAAAATAATTTGCAATAAATATTTTCTTTTGAAATTCTCCTTGGTGTATAATAACCAGCCTATCAATCCACCTTCTAATCTGTGAAATGTGTTGAAATTTTATGGCGTATTATGATTTGTTGATTGATAGGTATTGGGGTTTGAGATTATTCGTTTTTGTCACTTAAATTGAATTATTAATTATAGTCCAAATCCATCACTATCTTTGAGCTTCATTTTTTTTTTAGAAAATTCTTTTGGAAATAATTGGGAAATATTTTTTGAAACTCTCTCCATTTTATATAAAATTCATCGTAAATCCGTCATTCTCTACAATGTGAAATATGCCACTAGTTCTCAGTTTATTATGATTTTTGTTTGACTGATTGTGATTTTTGATGACCGCTCTTCCTCTTAAGATGAAATTATATTTTTAGTCGTTTTTCATCTGTATTTTAAAACTCTGTATCCTTTTGATGATAACAAAAGGGGGAGAATGGATTAGATTTTGATTTATGAGTGAATATTTTATAAATGTTTTTAATATTTTTAATTTTTATTATTCACTTCACTCGTGCACAGTTATAGGGGGAGTTGTCAGTTGTAGGGGGAGCTAATAAATAGGGGGAGTTCAATATTCACTGTCAAACACATTTACTGTGCTCAAAATCTTTATTTGTTTGTCATCATCAAAAGGGGGAGATTGTTGTATATGACGGTGTTATATACACAATTATATGATTTTTGTTTGATGATAACAACCAAATAAATATTATTATTGATTTATTGATGTGTTTGAAATCGTACTGTTATTCTACACCACATACAGGAGAGGGCTAGTAGTTATCCTTTTGGGAGGAATAGGATACCTTATTAGGATTGTCCAAAGAGGCAAGGGCAAGGTACGGAATCTCCTGGAGGGTAGTTGTATTCCCTCACGGCTAGTGTACCAGATGGGGATAGGACCGTCTAGGTTGGAATTTGGATTTCTTTATTATCCGGTTCGAACTTTATTTGATTCTGACGCATCGAGTTCGTTTATCTCATCATTGTTAGTTGAGTCACTGCACTTAGACACCAGTTTAGTAGATGATCCCTTAGTTGTTTCAAACCCTATTGGGGCTCCATGATGTGTTTGGGTTTGAAAGTTTCTATACTTAGCGTTGAGTTTAGATGTGATGCTTTTTGGGCTTCACGGGCTATGGGTTAGTTTTGGGCATGGACTGGTTATCCAGTAGGGGTGCCGTTCTTGATTTTGAAGGGAGAGTTGTTAGGCTTATGACCCGCTTGGGTAACACTCTCGAGATCTCTTGTAATCCCATGGAATCTGTTATGCTAAGTTATCTAGAATCGCTCGACACATCGGTCGAGAGTTTGCGATCTGTTAGAGTGGTCCGGGAATACTCGGATGTGTTTGAGGAGGTGAAGGGCTTACCTCCGGAGCGGGAGATTGACTTCCGAATATATCTGGTAGACAATGCCAAACCAGTATCTTGGCCAGTGTGCCACATGGCTCCTCGTGAGAGGAGGGAACTCCATAAGCAAGTAGGCGATTTGCTTGAGAAGGGGTTCATAAGACGATGTATATCGGAGTGGGGTGCTCCAGTAGTTTTTGCCACGAAGGCGGATGGGTCCCTCAGACTTTGTGTAGGCTAAAGAGAACTAAATAAACTCACAAAGAAGAATAGACACCCATTGCCGAGGATTGATGATCTCTTTGATCAGTTAGTTGGCGCCTCAATATTTTCGCAGTTGGACTTAGCCACGGGGTTTCGTCAGTTGAGAGTGGCTGAGGATAGTATAGAGAAGACTGCCTTTAGGACTCCGGATGGTTTTTATGAGTGGCTGGTGATGCCATTTGGTTTGACGAACGCCCCCGCATATTGATTTGATAAGAAGGGTGTTCAGGGAGTACCTAAATAAGTTCGTGATGGTCTTTGTAAATGACATCTTGGTCTTTTCTAGGAGCGAAATAAGTTTTCGTATGTGCTCAATAGGTTGAGCAAAGCCAGTTATGGGATAAACGGTGGTTTTGGAGCGAGACTGCCGAGGACATCCAGAGTTGGACAAGGGCTTAATTATTTAGCTATTTTTACTAGTATCATCTCACATAGGTCGTCTGAATTCGAAGGAGGTATCCCTTGGGTGTTTGTCTGATATTTGTTTAGGCCTTTGGGGCTTGCATTTGGGGGATGTCGAGTTCGACTAGGGTGGTCTGCGTGAGAGATGGACAGTTGTGATGATTTTGGATGGGGTAATATCCTGGTTTTCTCTAAAAGTGGAGAAGAGCATGCCCTACATCTTAGGGAAGTGTTGGAGACTCTTCGAGCGCATAGTCTTAGGACAGCAAAAGTGGATAGGATTCTTAGCATCCTATGAGTTTGAGATAGCGTATACCCCTGGCAAGGGTAACGTGGTAGCGGACGCCTTAAGTAGAAAAAGGTTGTCCTTGAGTTCATTGTTCGTTGAACGACGGAGCTTAGAGTTTATTTCTATGTTTGACTTTAGACCTTCCGTTGACTTTGTACCCGGTTTGCTAGCCTCCTTGGAGGTTAGGCCTACTCTTTTGGGGCGGACTGGCGGAGCACAGCGAGACGACCCACAGTTGGTTGAGTTAGTAGAGAAGCTCATGAGGAGGGGGAGTCGTCCAGCCATTTGATTGGGTACACCCTAGATGGTAAGGGGTGGTTGCGTAGAGACGGTAGAATTTGTGTACTGCAAGACGAGGGTTTGAGGAAGGCTATACTTGATGATGCACATCGTTCGAAGATGACCAGTCATCCCGGTAGGGACAAGATGTACCAAGACATGAAGCGAGTTTTCTTTTGGGCCGGTATGAAGAAAGACGCGGCCGAGTATGTCGCTAGATGCTTGGTGTGCCAACAAGTAAAAGCGGAGCAAAAGAAACCCGGTGGGTTGCTTCACCCATTGGAGGTTCCACTATGGAAGTGGGATAGTGTCTCGATGGATTTCGTCAATGGATTACCAAGATCGAGGAAGGGTAATACGGGAATTTGGGTTGGGGTAGACAAACTTACTAAGAGTGCCCATTTTATACCCATGAAGAGTAAGAGGACTGCTCAATGGCTAGCTTCAATCTACATTCGAGAGATTGTTAGATTGCATGGTGTACCTTCCAGCATAGTGAGTGATCGAGATCCTATCTTCACTAGCGAGTTTTGGAAGAGTTTGAAAGAGGCGGTAGGGACTCAGCTGTGTTTGAGCACCGCAAATCATCCTCAGACGGACGGCCAGACCGGGAGGGTGAATCGCATTTTAGAAGACCTTTTGAGGCTATGTATCTTAGATTTTGGAGGTACATGAGAAGAGCATCTTCCATTGGTGGAGTTCGCATATAATAACAGCTTTCAGTCTAGTATTGGCATGGCTCCTTTCGAAGCTTTTTATGGAAAGCCTTGTCGATCACCTACATGTTGGTGGGAATCTACGGATAAGATCTTGCTTGGGCCCGATATGGTTAGGAAGACTTCGGAAAAGATTGATTTGATTCGAAGAAGGATGAAAGCGGCGCAAGACAGACAGAAATCTTATGCGGACAAGAGGAGAACAGAGCTTGAGTTTGATGTTGGGGACATGGTCTTTGTCAAAGTATCTCCGTTACGGAATGTGGTTCGCTTTGGATCTGTTGGGAAGTTAGCACCAAGGTTTGTTGGACCGTTTCCTACTAAGGAAAGGATTGGACAGATGGCCTATAGAGTGGAGTTGCCCGACAGACTTAGTGGTGTACATGATG
Source organism: Allium sativum (assembly GCA_030737875.1). Lineage (NCBI taxonomy): Eukaryota > Viridiplantae > Streptophyta > Magnoliopsida > Asparagales > Amaryllidaceae > Allium > Allium sativum. The sequence goes on from CM060923.1 coordinate 433,283,374, forward strand.
TATTCCATGTGTCACATTTGAGGAAGTGCCTACATGAGACCGCAGAGGTGGTAGAGCCGAGCTTGCTTAGAGAAGTAGAGATAGAGCGTGATGCGACTATTCGACGAGCTCCTACACGCATCCTTGGGTCAGAGATTAAGAGGTTGAGAAACAGGGAGGTTCAACTAGTCAAAGTGCAATGGGGAGAAGATGAGAGCAACGCTACTTGGGAGACGGAAGCGAAAATGCGTTCATTATACCCATTCCTTTTTGAGAGTATGTCTTTTAACTTCTCCTTTATCGTTTGTCTAGTACTTATCTTATCTTTAGTATGTCCTCTTGTTAGTGCCTTTGACCTTTAGATAGGATAAACCTATGGTTGAAACATGTGTTTGAGACATGATATGATTGATGGATGCAAGTGGATGCAAGTGTTTGCTAGTGGTTGCTCGTGGATGCATATACACACACTCTAGACACTAGATCGGCTCAATCATTTCATATTGCATATTGCATATAATTGTGTGTAGGTAGCTATATTTATGGATGTATAATGGTTGTGTTATCATGTGGATGATGCATTTTGGTGAATGATTGTGCACTCATGTAGATATAGTATGTGTCGATAGGGTTCTTTCGCATACATATTGGATGCATGGCACTATAATGGTTTGCATATGTTCATACATTAGATAGGGAACATATACACACACTTTTTGCATATGCTCATACATCAGTAGAAATTGTTTTAAGGACAATGGATGCCCGTGTTTGATGGATTGAGTAGATGGTTGTTTGGATGGTAGGATATGCATTCTCCTTAACTTGGAGATTTCGGGGACGAAATCCTTTAAGGAGGGGAGAATGTAACACCCCGAATTTCAGTTAACACTGATATTCACTAATTAAAGAATTAATAATCTCAGATGTGAGAATCAGGGGAAACGGGTTACGTCATTGTGTTCGTCTCGGAAAAATACGCGAAATAGAGTCCGAAATTTTGTAAATCGGAGTCCGTATGACCCGGTTAAGGCCCAAAGAAGTTTTCGGGAAATTTGAATTTCGAAACATGCAGAAATGGGGGCCAGGCGGGAAAACTCCCGCCCAGCCAAGTCGACTTGGCTGTCGACAGGGCTGTCGACTTGCCTGTCGACATGCCTGTCGACTTGGCAGTCGACAGGGCTGTCGACTTGCCCTGTCGGCTGATTCTGGCCTGAGTGCACCTGGTTGAGTTTTGGGCTGGGTTGGAGGGCTTAGGACGAAATCTGACGGACCTAAACTAACCTAGGGTTAATCTAAGGGTCTAAAACACAACCTAATCCTATAAATACACCCTAAGACTACCCTAATTCATACTAAAAATAGAATCTATGCCATCATGCCGCCAAAATGCAACTTAGAAGGAGCCTCCATTAATTAGAGAAGAGGATTGCAAGCTAATCAACTACTAATCCACCTCTACTTCAACTCTAGCAACTATCTAAGGAGCTAATCTTGGAAGTTTGTGAGTTTCTATCACTTTAATAACCAATTGCTAAACTAAGTAGATGAGATGTGATGAGATCATATGGTTTTGCTTGCGGATCAATGGGTTTTAGGTCATATGTTATGATGCTAGTTTGCTAATCACTATGTTTAACACTTATTCATGATGACACTATGTTTATGCAAGTTAAGTGTTTGGGTTTATGCATGTTAAGTGGTGGGTTTTATGCATGCTAAGTATTTGGTTTTATGCATGCTAAGTGTTTGGTTTTATGCAAGTTATGATGCAAGTTCATATGCAAGTTATGATGCAAGTTCATATGCAAGTTATGATGCAAGTTCATATGCAAGTTTGTCTCTTTTTATGATATGCATAATATATGCAAGTTTGCCTCTAAGTATGGCATGTTATGCAAGTTCATATGCAAGTTATGATGCAAGTTCATATGCAAGTTATGATGCAAATTTATATGCAAGTTAGTCTCTTTTTATGATATGCATAATATATGCAAGTTTGCCTCTATGTATGACATAAGTACATGTGCAAGTTCATCCCTTTTAGACCTATGACATGTATGCAAGTTGACACCTTTATGATAGGTCTATGACATGAACATTTATGCAAGTTACCATCTTTATGACATATGTGATTCATGCAAGTTTGGGTTGGTTATTTATGCAAGTTGGGTTTATGGTCATATATGCAAGTTGACACCTTTTAAACCCATGATAGTGCTAATGATATGCTAAGTTGAACCCATTGTGTGTATGATGAATCTCCTCTTTTAAAATATGTCATGTTAACGTATTTACATGGTGACGATGGGGTAAAAATTAATGAACACATAAAATTGTGTGAAGTTGGTATGATTAAACGTACCATAAAGTGGATGGACATAATTGGGAATTTACCTACTAAGTTAGGTCTACCTATATTATGGAATTGGGAATTTACCTATTGAGTTAGGTCTACCCATATTTTTAAATATTTGTAATTAATTAGGGATAATTAATACAAATTATGGGGGTGATTAATTAGGTGTAATTAATCGACTAAGACACGAGGTTGGACCCTTTTGTAGCATAAGACTGCCCGTAACCGACCGGCAAATCCAGCGGCTACAAATGATTGGCCCAATGTGAGAGGTCTTAGTCATAAACTAAATACGTGACAAGTGTAAAGACACGAGGTTAGACTCTGTTATGGTGTAAGGCTGCCCGGAACCAACCGGCATATCCAGCTGCCATAAAGGACAGTCTAATGTGAGAGGTCTTTACAAAGGTTACGATCTTAATTAATTAAGAAACACTTAACCAAATTAGCATGTAGTGGGGCATGAGGGGTTAAGTGGGTGCCTTGGGTGGCATGTAGTAACTAGTGGGGGTGCCTTGGGTGGCATGAGGAAACTAGTGGGTTGCCTTGGGTGGCAATAGAAAATACGATTAGAATACTTAACCAAAGTGGAACATATAATTAAACATGATTAAAGGGTTAAGTAAGTGCCTTGGGTGGCATGTGGGAATCAAGTAAGTGCCTTGGGTGGCATGTGGAAATCTAGTGGGTGCCTTGAGTGGCAATTAAAATATGATTAAAAGACTTAACCAAAATTTATAACATGTAAGTGGACATGGTTAAAGGGTTAAGTGGGATTCACTAGAAATGACAAGCTTAGGTGGGTAGCTTGTGGGGGCCCATTTCTACCAATATCCCAAACGTATCTTTGTGGGCTCGACCCAAGTCGAGGACGGGACACGCATATTGGGCTTGACTGTAAGAGGCCAAAACGGGTTAGCGGTGGCAACGCAAGTCTAACAGGTTTCATATGCGTGTGTGGACCCGGGCTGGTAGGTAAGACGTTGTTGCATCGTGTAGATATAAGCCGTGCATCATTCGTTGTATCGGGTTGCCACTTTGGGGAGTGATACACCCCATTGTGGGGCCGGCACGGGTATCTACGGTAGGGAGCCGATCGCTGGGGGGTAGTGGGTACACCTAGCGGAGATAGGGGCAGACGGCACCTATGTAGTCAGCTAGGGGTACAAGAAACTACTGGGTAAAATTACTAAGTACACTTAGTGGGATCAACCTTTAAGTAGGAATTACCCTTGGTGGGTAGAACTGGTGTGGTGCAGTGTAGGAATTACCCATGGGTGGGTAGATCTGGGGTGGTGCAATATAGTAATTATCCTTGGGTGGATAGGCGCGTCTTTACGGTTATCTTAGTTCATCCTAAGTCTAGTTGGCTGCTTAGTGTAGCCATTTATCCCCAGTCGTTACCGTATATCAAGCTCACGTCTTACTCTGGTTACTTTAATGATTGTATTGTTAAAGTTATAGGACTCGCTCAGACTTATGTCTGACCCCGTTGTTTTTATCTTTTTCCCAACCCTCAGGTTATCAGAGTGGGCCTAGCACTAGTGGGCTTTGATCAGACTGCTTTATCTATCTTTTGGAGCTTGGACCGTGGATGTAAAGCTCAGTTTATCTTTTCTATTATGGCTATTAAGTTATGTAGTGGGATTATGTACTTTTGTTTTATCAGGATGGATATTATGTACCTGACTCTTGTTTATGGTTTTGGTGTAACCAAACAAGTTTTACTTTCCGCTGAAATGAAATGATGTTTTAAATTCTCAAGTATTACTTATATCTGTCTTGTTGTAATTTTTCTGTTCTATATTCACTTAAAATACTCCACCGATGTTATGGCATTCCCTTAGTGAGTGACCGTAGCGGGTGTGGGGTATTACATTCAGTCTCCTAAGTTGCATCCTCGTCGTCTTCTCCCGATTGCACTTTTATTAACTTAACCTCTTTGTTGCGCAGTTTATTAACCTCTGATCCAAGTATATGGGTAGGGACCCGTCTAACTGTTGACTCCTTTTCTACCTCCACTTCCTTAAGCATGTTCGGAAGAACCACCTTTGCTGTATCGTGAGGACATTTCTGTAAATGGGAACGTGTATAACATCATGAAAACCTGCCAATCTTTCTGGTAATCACACCTTATTGGCCATCTGACCTATCCTCTCTACTACTGGAAATGGCCATACACACCTTGGTGCCAATTTCCCTACATATCCAAAGTGAACCACACTCCTCAGAGGTGATACTTAGATGAAAATCATTTCTCCTACCTTAAACTCAATGTTGGTCCTTCTCTTATCTGTGAAGGACTTCTTCCTATCATGAGCTGTCTTCATACACCGGCGGATAAGATCAATCTTTTTCTGAAGTCTCTCTGATCATCTCAGGCCTAAGAAGAAGTCTATCCGTAGACTCCCACCAACAAGTCGGTGATCCGCAAGGTCGTCCGTATAGTGCCTCGAACGGTGCCATATCTACACTAGTCTGATAACTATTGTTGTAGGCAACCTTCACCAATGGGAGATACTCCTCTCAAGTCCCTCCGAAGTCTAGGATACGCAATCTAAAAAGATCCTCAATAACCCTATTCACCCTCTCAGTCTGTCCATCGGTCTGAGGGTGATATGTTGTGCTTAAACATAACTATGTACCTAGTGCCTCTTGCAGGCTTTTCCAAAACTCACTAGTGAAGATAGGGTCACGATCACTCACTATGCTAAAAGGTATTCTATGTAGATGAACTATCTTACAAAGATAAACTGACTCCAACCATGACGTCGTTCTCTTGCTCTTAACAGAAATGAAATGAGCGCTCTTAGTAAGCCTTTCTACTATGACCAGGATATTGGTGTTTCCTCTCTACGATCTAGGCTAACCATCTATGAAATCCATAGAAACGCTCTCATACTTCCATTGTGGGACATCCAAAGGATGAAGCAAACCGTCGGGCATCCTCTATTCGACTTTTACTTGCTAGAAAACTAAACATCGAGTTACAAACTCCGCTGCATCTTTCTTCATCCTAGCCGTAAAGAAAACCCTCTTATTGTCTCGATACATCTTATCGTCGCCCGAATGGATAGTCATCCTAGAATGATAGGCTTCCTCAAGGACTTTCCTCAATAAATCTCTAATTAGAGGAACACAAAGCCTCCCATCTCGTCGTATCATCCACGGAATATCTACTATGGTGACTGGAAATCTCTCCTCTACTGAGCCTATCTAAGATGTCTGCTATTTGTGTGTCCTCTCACTGCGAAGATCCTACCTGATCCATAAGAATAGGTCGCTCTTCTAAAGATGTCAACAAACCAGGTGTAAGTACCGTAGATGGCCTGAAATCGAAGGTTGATATGTACTCCTAACTCTGCCTCTCTACAAATAGGGGACTCAAAGTCATCCTCTACCTACTCAATGCGTCCTCTACTACATTACACTTACCAGGGGTATAAGCAATCTCAAAGTCATAGGACGCTAGTAACTCCACCTATCATTGTTGTCTCATATTGAGATCCTTTTAAGTGAACAAATACTTGAGTGACTTATGGTCCGTGTATAACTCGAACCTTTCTCTAAGGAGATAATACAGTCAAGTCTTAAGTGCAAACACTATAGCAGGCAACTCCAAATCATGGGTAGGGTAGTTCCTTTCATGAACTCTCAACTGTCTACTACCATAGCAAACTACCCATCACTCTTGCATTAAGACGGCCCCAAGCCTTGTACCACATGCATAAGTGTACACTATGAATGCCTTGTTGCCACCAGACAATGAAAAAACTGGGGCTGTTATCAGAGCCTTCTTCAACCACCGAAAAGCATCCACACAATCCATACTCCAAGAAAAGGTCAGATTCTTCTTCGTTAGCCTGGTGGGTGGGGATGTGATATCTTTGCCAAGTCTTTGATAATATTTCTATAATAGCCTGTAAGACCAAGAAAACTTCTTACATCTGTTGCATTCTTTCTAACCTTCCAATCTTGAACTGCAACTACTTTCACAAGATCCACCGCTATCCCATCCTTGGAGAACACATGCCCTAGAAATCTTACCTCCTTTCTCCAAAAGTGACATTTGGATAATTTCGCTTTAAGCTGGTGTGTTATGAGAGTCCTCAAAACCACTCCTAAATGTAGGGTATGTTCTTCCTCGCTCTTTGAGAAGATCAGGATGTCATCCACAAAGATAACCATGGCTTGTTCAGAAACTCCCTAAACACCCTACTCATCAGATCCACAAAACATGCAGGTGCATTTATCAACCCAAAAGGCAAGACTAGCCACTTAAAGAAGCCATTCGAAGTTCTGAAAGCGGTCTTATCTATACTGTCCTTGGCCACCTTTAACTGACGAAATCCCATGGCCAGATCTTACTACGAAAAAACAATTGTGCCAACAAGCTGGTCAATCAGATCGTCAATCCTCAGGAGTGGGTGCCTATTCTTCTTGGTGATTTTATTCAACTCCCTGTAATCCACACATAAACGAAGCGAGCCATCCGCCTTGGTCGCGAAGATGATTGGGGCATCCCATTATGATATACTTCACCTAATAAACACCTTCTCAAGTAGCTCCCCTACTTGCTTGCTAAGCTCCCTCCTTTCTCTAGGAGCCATGTGGCACACAGGTAATGCGACTAGGTTCATATTTTCCACTAAGTATATTTGGAAAACAATCTCACACCTTGTAGGTTAGCCCCTAACCTCATAAAAAAATACGGATACTCATAGACTATGGGTATAGATCTCAAATCATCGACAGAAGCATCAAGGGATTCTAGGAAACAAAGCATGACAGGCCCCTTTGGGTCATAGGAAATCTCGAGAGTCCTCCCTCGGCAAGTAAAAAATCTAACGACCCATCTCTCACAGTCTAGAATGACACCATACATGGCTAGCCAATCCATTCCTAGAATTAGACCATAGCCCATAAAACCAAGCACATATGCGTCGCATTCGAACTTGATGACCAAACACAGATATCCTCAAACCCCGACATATCATAGACAGATGAGTCGTACCCTCAATGGGGTTTGAGACGATAATGGGATCAGAAACAATACTAGAACTAAGATGGAGAGAATCTAAAGAATGAGAAGCGCCAGAATCAAAAAGAGTCCTAATTGGATGATCAGAAAGGGAAATCAAACCTTTAACATAAACTTTCCTACCTTTGTCCAGTCCACTAGCCTCGAGAGCATGCACCTGCGCTCCAGAATATCCTTCCCATTGCCTCTGCCCTTGCTTCTTCGGGCATTCTCTAGTATAGTGTCCAACTTCACAACAGTTGAAACAAGCATTCTTCCTTTTTCTGCAATCCTTAACCAAATGACCCAAGCTCCCACGACCATGACATTTCTTCTTGTTCTGAGCCTTGTCATTCTTTCCACCATTCTTTTGCATTTCTTTCTTAAGCCACACTTTCTTGTTTTGTGTCTCATCGGTCTTAACCTATTTCTTCGCATCCTTACCTTCTTCGTGCATCAATGCCATGTCAACAAATCTTTCAAAAGTTGCCCCCATCGGTACATGAGATAATGCCAATGCTTGGAGAGGTTGATTTAATCCTCTCGCAAACCTTATAGCTTTCTTGTGCAGAGTATTCACCAATTCCAAACCAAACCTTGCCAGCTGATTGAACTTACTGACATACTCTTTAACATACATACTTCCTTGCTTAAGTGCCAAGAATCTCTCCATCTGCATACTCTCTTCTGCTTGAGAAATAAACTTTGTCTCAAATCTCTATCAAAAATCAACCCAAATATCTACTAGACGCCCTTCTTGTGTCACCTCCCACCAAAACGAAGCCTCGTCCTGAAGATGCCATGCGGCCAACCGTATCTTTCTACGGTCATTGACCATAAAAAATCCAAACAAGTTCTCTATCTCTCATAGAAAATTTCGTGCTTCCATAAAGCTTTCAGTTCCGTGGAATGGTTTTCCTCCCATAGCACAAAAGTCCTTGCATTTCTTAGAGAAATTATCTACTCGCAGAGGTGGAGGAACTATGGTTGCTGCTGGGAGAGGGGCATCTCCTTAGCTTTCGGCAGATGCTATAGCCTCGAAAAATCTATGGAACCAAGCCGGTATCTGAACGCCCTCAGGAAGATTGGGTTCCCCAGACTTGCTGAAAAGAGAAGAAAAGGGAATTGAAACAGATAATTGAAAATATATTTTGTATGGATTTATGGAACATGTTTTTCAAAAACAAGCTTTCTTTTTTAAAACACTTTATTTTATTATAAACAATTTCCAAAAAATTTATCCGATCTTGTAACCTTAGGCTCTGATACCAAGTGTGACACCCCACGTCCGTTAATGTCACTATTTATTAGAATGCATTAAGTTTAGTTAAGCATTGTAGGTAAACAGAAACAAAATCACACAAGATAGATATAAAAATAGCAGCGGAAATTTAAAACTTCATTATTCAATTGAAAAACATTGTAGTCTCAAAACCAGTTACAACATCAGGCTAAAATACCAAAACCAAATACCTCAAACCAAAACATCTGTTTTGTGCTAAAAACCATTAGAGTACAAAAATGTAAATTCATAATCCCCATAAGTGGCCTTAACAAAGTAGACAAGTAATCGAAGTGATACATCAAAGCAAATCCAGAAGAAGAAACAGAAGAGAGAAAGTCCTAATCACGACTGATGGTTCCCACCGTGAGAACCTGGGGGGAAAAGAAAGAGAGAAAGGGAAACAAAAAGGGTCATACATAAAATCTGGAGAATCCAGTGGACTTTAGAATATAAAGAAGTAAAAGTATCAAGACAGGTAAATAAACAGGATGAGAGATAACAGTAACATACAGCAGATATAAACAGGATGAATAGGGTAAACATAATAAACAAGGTAATATGGACCAAGCTATGCTTCTCACTCACTTTTCTCTGAACCAATACTAGTATACAGGTTTTAAGACAGGATTAGGTGTTCTCTAAATAACAAAAACATAATGATCCCAACATAAGCATAATGGTAGGTTTAGGTGTACTCTAGTTACATAACGGGTTTTACCCCCAAAAAGAAATAATAGGTACCTCAACAGAAATAATGAGTGTTACCCCAAACAGAAATAATGGGTACCCTAGCAGAAACAGGAAGGACTAGATGTACCTTAATTACTACCCCAAACAATTAGTTCCATAATGTGTAAATATCATATATCGACCCCATAGTAGGGTGTATTACTTCCCAAAGTGGAAACCTACAGAAGGACACAAACATATTTACTGGTGCTATAGCGGCTTATTTCTCCTCTACATATCGGACCCATGCACGCTCATGACTCCATTGGAACGTGCCCGTGTACACCCCCTTTTAGATAAACCTCATACTATCAGTTCAGTATGCTACCCTGACCCCTACCTAGTGCGGGGTTCCTGTTTAATACCAGAATGGGTCACTAACTGATATAGGACCCACACAGCAGATGACACACAAACACCTAAATTTTTATCCCCAATTACCAGGATCTTAACAGGCATATAGTAACAACTGAATAACAGAACAGGGGTACAAAAAAATACATGTAATTGCAGAAAAATATTTAGATATGAATCCATTTATTAACACGTAGGCTCAGATCCAGGTTTATTAACATGTCAGAATAACTATTAAATTTTATATCTAAAAGTAACATGAAATCACAGAGATTGGATTTAAAGAACATCGGATAATATGCTAATGTTGTAGAAGCGATTCTTGTATAAGTCAGATAAGTATAGTCTTGATTCAATCCAAATTTTGGCAGCTTCTCCCTATCTTCATCTTAAATTTATAGAACAGGGGGTTGAGGAAGAAATATGAAGAAGTGTAATTGATTTGATAGGAGTGAATGCCTTTATATAGAGTTTACAAGACATTCCTTAACCATCGGATTTCTGTTTTTTAAATCCAACCGCTTAGTAAAATAATGAACCTGGTTAAGAAAATAAGCTAGGTTCGCTTAGAAGAATTAGGATTGATCCAGGTGGGGTCGACCCACCTAGCCCTTGGGTCGAACCTAGGGTCGACCCAGTTACCTATTAGTTGACTCGATCTAAGCTGAAGGGGGTCGTTCCATAACGGGACGATTTCCCACTTTAGTTTCTCACTCATTTGTTTGATTTATTTTGAAATGGTTTGGTTTATATTTACATATATCCTACTTATATGTATACAAACTTCTAAGCTTTATATCTTTCTCATACGATATCCATTTTACACAAATTCGAAGTCTATCTGAACCCGAATTCCTAGATGAACATAATGGTACAGTCCATTTTATTTAATTCCCGATACTTAATTATGTATCCCTTTAGTTTGTTTATGTTCTTTAAAATTACGGGGTGTTATAAGAAATATTTAAAAATTTACGATATGAAGTTCAAATCTTTTTCTTCCATTAGACTATAATAATCCAATAGTTCCGGATAATTCTTATTTCAAAGAATTCCGACTTATATTGGATCATATACAATCATTTAATGTTCAACTCTCAAAATCATGAACTACCACTACGCGATAAAATCATTTTAATTAAATTTAATTAATTCATTTAACATTCGATAGGTTTATAAATATAAACCTATACACTTAAGTTTTCAACACCAACTAATTAGTCAAATCAAAAGTTGTAAATATCGACTATCCAAAATCGTCGAACATTCATTATCACGTTTTAGTTAGAAATTGTCACTTAGAAATTCCTTAAAAGTATTCTAGATTGCAAGATTTTCTTAAATGGAAAAGGATATACGTGATGGTCATATATATCCTATTCACAAGGATAAGCGATCTCATTAGGGAAACAAGATCAAGAAAAAAAATCCTGGTTATACACCTTAAATTAGAAATACTAGAATGTTCTCTAACATTTAAAAAATAAATAAATTGGAACTTTTAAGTTTCAAATAAATCCCAAAAATCTCAAAATTGAAATAATAGCAAATTCTCTAATATTTCATGAACAACTTCTAAATCATGTAAACATGAGAAATGGCAGAAGTTGGAAGAATTTCATGAGCACTCGAAGTTTTTTGGTCTTCAAATTCACAAGAACGTTACCAAGAAGAATGAGGTCAAATCGGTCGGGTTATGTTCCAAATACTTGGTCAATTATGGTTAACAAAACAATCTGGGATATTTGTTAACCCGAGCTAATAAGGGCCCAAAGATCAGAAATCAAAATCCAAAAACAAGAGAGCGGGATAGATAAGAAAAACATAGCTTATTATTCTTCAAAAGAAGATTCGAGATAATTATATGAATGAAACTCGAATCACTCAAATTCTTGAAATCACACAAAGCGATCTAGAAAAGTCTAAATATGGAAAGATGCTCGAATGATAATGAGTGCGATCATACTATTTCCGTAAATAGCAAAGTGATCATAAATAATCAACAAGGAAAGCGAAATTTTTCAATAAGTTGATAAATATGCGAATTTATCCAAATGTCCCGTAACCACTGGCTTAACTCATGAATACAAACAAATTGTAAAAATGCACTATTAATCACGAATGAGCGCATGACTCAAATACAAAAATACTAAGTCTATAGATTTTAAACTTAGTGGAGTGATAAGCAATCTTATTCGCCACGAGGTAGCAAATCATCATGTGGAGCTTTTTGTCATTCGATAAGGTGGTCTGACAACACAAAGGAATCTAACTAAGAATTTCGTCATGCCGACGTGGTGGCTTCCCACCATAAAGAAAATGACCAACATCGATGTATGTAAAAATTATACAACACATGTGATCAATAAAAGATGATCAACGAGGATGTATATACAGATATACAATACACGAGATGTAACGAAAATGATCAACGAGGACATACATAAAGATATACAACACACGAGATCTCTTAAGGATGAATATAAAGATACACAACACATGCGCACAAGCAAGATGATCATCGAGGATGTATATAAAGATATACTACACACGAGATCTCTTAAAGATGTATATAAAGATATACAACACGTAATACAAACAAAGATGATCAACGAGGAAGTATATTAAGATATATAAAACACGAGATCTCTTAAGGATGCATATAAAAATATATAACACATGGGACAAACAAAGATGATCAACGAGGAAGTATATAAAGATATATAAAACACGAGATCTCTTAGGGATGCGTATAAAGATATACAACACATGGGACAAATAAAGATGATCAATGAGGATGTATATAAAGATATACAACACACGAGATCTCTCAGGGATTGATATAAAGATATACAACACATGAGACAAGAAAAGATGATCAACGAGGATGTACATAAAGATATACAACACACGAGATATCTTAGAGATTTTTATAAAGATATATAACACACAAGACAAACAAAGCTAATCACCGAGGATGTATATAAAGATATACAAAACACGAGATCTCTTAGGAATGTATATAAAGATATATAAGACATGAGACAAACAAAGATGATCAACGAGGATGTATATAAAGATATACAACACACGAGATCTCTTATGGATGTATATAAAGATATACAAAACACCAGATATCTTATGGATGTATATAAAGGTATACAACACATGAGACAAACAAAGATGACCAACGAGGATGTATATAAAGATATACAATGTATAGGATCTCTCAGGGATGCATATAAAGATATATAGCACATGAGATCTAATGAAAATGATCAATAAGGATGTACATAAAGATATACAACACACGAGATCTCTCAAGGATGCATATAAAGATATACAACACATGAGACAAACAAAGATGATCAATAAGGATAAAGATATACGCACACGAGATCTTTCAGGGATGTATATAAAGATATACCACATATGAGACAAAAAAAAGATGATCAGAAAAAATGTATATAAAGATGTACAACACACGAGATCTCTCTAGGATGTATATAAAGATATACAACACATGAAACAAACAAAGATGATCAAATAGGATGTATATAAAGTTATAAAACACGCGAGATCTCTCAAAGATTCATATAAATATATACAGCACATGAGACAAATGAAGATGATCATCGAGGGTGTGTAAAAGATACATAACACACGAGATCTCTTAAGGATGCATATAAAGATACGCAACACATGAGCACAAATGAAGATGATTGACGAGGATGTATATAAAGATATGCAACACATGATGATCCCTCAAGGATGTATATAAAGATATACAACACATGAGACAAACACGCAATGACCTCTCAAGGATGTATATAAAGATATACAACACATGAGACAAATACACAATGGTCTCTCAAGGATGTATATAAAGATATACAACACATGAGGCAAACAAAGATGATCAACGAAGATGTACATAAAGATACACAGCACATGAGATCCCTCAGGGATGCATATAAAGATAAACAACACATGAGACAAACAAAGATGATCAACGAGGGTATATATAAAGATATACAACATATGAGATCCCTTAGGGATGTATATAAAGATATACAACACACGAGATAAACAAAGATGATCAACGAGGATGTATATGAAGATATACAACACGCGAGATCCCTCTGGAATGTATATAAAAATATACAACACACGAGTACAACCGAATATGATAAATCAAAGGAAAGCAAAATCTCACAAAGTGAGCCTGAAGACCCCACCGAGTGAGAACCTAACTCCATTAAATGGGGACATGAACTCCATAAAGTGAATATCAACGATCCTAAGATTTCATCCAAATATGAAAACGAATTTCAACTGACTAAGTCTAGAAATTAACTGGCGAAGTAAACGCAAGTGTCTCAACCCACTCGTTTTTACCAAGACGTTTAATTAAATTCCTTACTCAACCGAAAAGATAAACTACTTGTCTGAAACAAGTAACACTCCAAAGCAAGTGAGAATACGAAATTACTACCCAAAGAAAGCTAAACACATTTCAGTAGCACAATAAATGGGTAATGAAAGCTCAAGGTAAGTATGTAAAAATTTCCGCAAAGCTTAATTTTTGAAAATCGACATACTTAAATATATAGTAAGCTTCCTATAGCTCCTAAGGATATAGTGTCCCTGGGTTCCTTTGTAGCAAAGAATTGGAATGATAAAAAAATCAGATAAACTCAAATGAGATGACCACGGAAATCATCATAAAGAATAGATAGAAAGGTATCATAATAGGCTCTACCTTTCTTTCTAAAAATATTCAAAACAAAGACCCGAAGATAATTTCATATCAAATTAGGAAACAACTCTAAATTCCTACTCATGAAGTGGAAGTGACTCTAATTTTACCTAGCTCAAGATTTCACAACAATGAAATCAAATTGAACTCGATTGGTCAAACAAGGGATCATGATATAAGATAGGATATGACAGGTCTTAAGACTCGATTTAAATCCTAAACATGATTTCCAAAGAAACTTAGGATAATGATTCTCGCCATAATATCTTGCATGGTTCCGAACTTGGCTCTGATACCAAGTGTAACGCCCAACTTTTATATGAGCGTCATCCTAGGCCATTACAAGCAAAGGTGTCGACTAACCCGAAGAATAAGGCTATTGAGGAGCGACCATATGTATATTAGCTTTGAACGAGTATTAAAAATATTGTATAATGTGGTCTTACTTTTTTTAGAATCTCATAAGGAAATCCGACTTATCTAAATCAAGTTCAAATCTACTACACAGTGGCTATATATAATTCAGAATCAATATAAAATACATAACAAAAAATTAGAGTCGGACACAGATATTCACATCACAATGGCGGAAATATATATGAATAATACTACAGAAGTGGTCATAATATCAGTAGTCATGCAAGATCCACTATATCATAAAATAATATATACATGCACAACACTAAAGAATATGTACACATAAGAGTCGTTATCACAAATACATGAAAGATAAAACTACAAAAACAAGTCCGGTTAGCCAAAAGGAGGAGCTAGTTCATGCTACAGCCAGGGAGACGAACCTTTAATACCTCGGTCTGATCTGAGCATTATTTATAAGAAAATGAGCAATAAAGAGATCAGTCAATATGTACTCAACATAATAAACTGAGTTAGAAATAGAGATATAAAAAAATAATGACATAGGAGCAATAACAACAATGATCACATGTAAAAGTGAAGGTTCGGAAAAAGGCATACAATATATCTCACATAAATCTCGATGCTATAAAAGATTATCACAGTCCAAAGATATAACTATTCACGAGAAATGATATCACCCATAAATCCTACATGAACTAGAAAGTACGATAGCAACACATGGATATTCATGAGAAATGATGTCGCCCATCAATTCTACATGAAATAGAAAATACGATAGCAACAAATGGATTTTCATGAGAAATGATGTCTCCCGTCAAGTCTACATGAAAATATGAAATATTATATTGTGTATCCCGCGGATATGAAATGATATGAAGATCGTCGATATAATTAAATGAACCGAAGTTCTTCGAGATTATCCGAAGATCATCAATGATCAAAATTGATCAAATATAGTGAAAACTACGCCAAGCTAGTAAATATAAGTGTCGAGCTACAAGTCCTGTAATCACTTGCTTTAATCAAATATTTACAAATAAGTTGTATATTCCATTAGAAATACGAAATGATCTTTGCCACGGTGTTAAATCGAATGAGTACAAGAATTAACCGTCAAAGGAAACACAAGGGGTCATAGTCCTTGTTTTTACTAAGGCGTTTAATTAGATTTCTCATACAAATGAGAAAAAGGTTTATAAAATAAATACTAGTAGATTTGCAAATCAATTTATAAAAAAACTTGATCCAATGAAGTCGGGTTAGAAACCAATTTGAAAAATAACTTCATATAATGAAGTGGAGATATAAACCGTTTAGTAAAAGACTAGTTGTCTACTAACTATTCAGAACCCTTTTATATAATTTGGAAGTGGCAAATCTCGTATAATAGCGATTGAAATGAAAACCGAACTAAGAATTCACATTTTAATAATTTAAACAAAATCTCATGACTATAGATTATAATTTCGTTCACCACGAATAAATCGAAAGTTCATGAAATGAAAATGCAGAAATATGTGAATTGGGGAAATTAAAAGTAACAAAAAAGGCGAAATGGGCTGAAAATTTGTAATAGCCCGCATTTTACGTATCGGAAGATCGTAAAATATTTTTATTTTATTCCCTGAGGGTTGGATCATTCTCATCTTTTGATATGTTGCTTATGGGGATGTGTGACATGTCCATAATTTTTACCGATTTTGTTTGTGACCATTGTGCCCCTGTCAGTCTTGTACTGGGCATAACTTTTGACTCAGGTCGAATCAGAGGGTGAGACCTGTGCCATCGGAAAGGAATTGATGATTCTCTTTCCGTAGAGTGGTTACATTAAGGATTTGGTTCAGCGGTTTGGGAGAAATCGCTGTTTTAAGGTTTTTCGGTTGGCTGTTCAGGTTTTGGAAGGCTAATGGGTTGATTTGGAGAAGGCCCATTAGAGGGTGGGTGTAGACTATAAATAGGGGGTAAGGGCTATGGAGAAAGGTTGGCCTTTTCCATTCTCTTATGGGGAGGCTTTGATCTCCTTCTTCCTCTAATACATTTCCACCATTAAAATTCCAAATCCAAGGAGGAATCAAAGATCTATACCATAAGAGGCTAGATCTACATCGATTGAAAGGGAATTTCATCGGATCTAAGGGTTTTGTGCAAGTTGCTTGCTGATCGAAATCATATTTCATTGTTTTTGCATCGATTTGAAGAATTGGTGAGTGATTTACATCTCTCATTCGGATGCATGCAAGTATATGGGTCTTATGTTGTTAATTTCATCATTTCCATGTTATTTTCCTTAGATCCACACCATGCTAAGTCCATTTTACATATGAATCACCTTAGGATCTGATCTAGATAATTTAAATGGTTAATTTTATGATTTTTCTCAAGATTATGCAAGTTAGATCCGTTTTTATGTTCATATGATTCACTTATCATGTTTTGGGAAATTTATGTGTTTTGATGGAAATTGTTAGATTGATGATATTGTTGGTTGCATAACATGTTTGTGATTGCGTTTGGATGAATCGGATAAGCTGGTTTCGTCGGATTCGTCGTTTGGCGAAGTTTTGGTCGAAATCGGAGTCGAATTGGAGATGTGCAGGTTTCTGGTCGTCCTGGAGTTGGTCGGGTCGGTCTGGAATGAGGTGGTCGGTCATAGTATGGCTTGGGAAGCAAGTCAGGGAGCTGGTCGGTTTAAGCTGGTCGGTCCAGAAGGAGCAGAAGTGTTTCTGGTCGGTTTCAAATGGTGGCATTCTGGTCGGTTTCAGATGGTGGCATTCTGGTTGGTTTTTACTGGAAGCAAATCCTGGTCGCTCTAAAGGAGACGGTCGGTCAGGTGGAGCAAAATCTGGTCGGTCTTGACGGGGTCGATCCAAAGCTGGTCGGTCCTAAGGAGGTCGAGTCGATCCAAAGCTGCATGGAGGCGGGTCGTTCTGGAGCAAGGCTGGTCGGTTTTTGGCGGGTCGTTCTGGAGCAAGGCTGGTCGGTTTTTGGCTGGTCATTCTGGAGCAAGGTTCTGGTCGGTTTTGGCAGGGTCGTTTTCTGAAAAAGTACGTTTTCGGGTACGACTCGGGTACGAACCAAAAAGGTCTGAAAAAAATAGGAAGACTTCGAGGTGATGTGTTTTGGTTCGGTGATGGCGTGACTTCGAGGTGATTCAAGTAGGAAGACTCGAAGTGATGAATGTGTTCGTTGATCAAGGTGGAACAACGAATGCGGAGACAACTCAAAGGTCGTGAGTTGGTGGATAATGGCTGCTCGAGAAGGTTGCTTGAGCTATGAAACATCGTCAAGGTTGGACGATTAGAGATGCGAAGGCCGAGAAGTCATCGTTGTCGTAAGTTCTAGCAGGCTCAAAGCAGGGGTACGATGGGTATCGTTGAAAGGCCCAAAAGACTGGTTGTTGGTCGAGTACCCTGGGTCTTTCTGGTTGGGGAAAGGCCTAGTGTCAAGGTTGGACATTGCCAAGGTTGGGCATATGGAGTTCATGCTAGAACTGGGGTTATCATTAGCCCTTGACATATGGCAAGGTTGGCCGTCATACGGTAATGATGGTTTCGAAGCAGGATTGGCAGTGATAGCCAGAGTCAGTCATGGATGATTAGTTGTATTGTTTGTACTATCTCACATAGATTATCCAAAGTCGAGGGAGACGTTCTTTGAGTGCTTAAGTGATATTGGTTTAGGCCTCTGGCGAGGGTACTTGAGGAATGTTAAACTCGATTAGTGTTGTCTGTGTGAGACTTATATAATCTGGATGTTATGTGTGTTCTCTATGATTGAATGGGTGTTCTGGTTTCTATGGATGAATGGTTGAAATGCTTGGTGTAAAGGCTATCACCGTCCGATGTGGGGAAGATAAGGTTGAGTTCTTCTCTGGTGATGTGGGTAGATAAGTTGTTCATTTACCCATTCTCATATGCTTTCTTGTTGAAGTTTGTTAGCTGTATTATCGCTCACTAAGACTATTGTCTGACTCAAGGTTTTATGTCTCCTCTTATTACCTTGGGCTGTTCATCCGGTTGTGGATGGGCAGACTAAGTAGCAGGTTACAGGTAATGGAGCTTAGTGATACGAGGAAGCTGAGCGATGACGAGCAGGAGGCTGGCGTACCAGTTTTATTCTATCTAGTATTTCTGTTTCCGCTGTTTGAGTTGCTTGAGAGTTGTAGTGAGGCCTTATGTACAAACTATCAGTTGGATAATCATTCTGGATGTTGAAAGAGTTTCAAAAGTTTGCTATATGATACCTCATTACTATCACCTGTTGTATATGTTCTATTATATTTTATCCTTGCGCTGTGAGTTCTACGACAGGTTTCGATGTGTTCACTTACTATGATGATCGTCCATAGCAGCCTGGCACACCTTTCAGGGCATTATTCCTCTTGTTTAGTGCGGGTGTTATGGGCGGTCGTCACAAAATTGGTAGGGAAAGAGCCTGGATGGACCTAAGCTGTTGACCGTGGATTACAACGGTCAACTACAGGAAAACAGGAATCAGACATCTAAAATAAAAATTTAGACGTCTGAATTGGGTTTCGAAAGACTTATGTCTCTGTCTAAGATTCGGACTTCTAAATTGGAAAATTCAAACTTTTGAATTGAAATTCAGACGTCTAAATGAAAAAAATCAAATGTCTGAATTGAGTTCCTTCTATTTTTTAATTATTCGTAGCAGGTCATACGTCTGACCTATATTATTCAGGCGTCTGAATCTGAGCCTTAGCATTAATTTGCTTAGATAACATGCTCAAAATGATATCAGCAATCATCCAGAGGCTTGTAACTTTATACACGCAAAATGGAGCATCCAAGACTTGCCAAAACAACTTATAACACTGAAATTCACATGCATGAACATATATACATGAGATTGAATTGATTTTGATTATAAATTCAAAAATGAACAAATTCTCTAACTGAAGCAATCAAATACAATTCAAGCTAGAACTGAATGGTTTGGCAAAGCTAAAGGGAAACTATAAGTGCGTGTTTGCACACAAGAACTTCACCTATATCATGCATGATTAATCCGAACATAGAACATAATATGATTTCAATTACTCAAAAAGCAATGAAATCATAAAATTAATTAATTAACTTACTACATATACAGTTCGTTCATAACATATTCATGCAATAGGCACACTTCGCAAGCTTAAAGCTTGAGGCATAGATGTGAGTTCTAAAAGAAATCATTTTTGCTTTGTTAAAACCAAGAAATCGATCCAAAGC